>CAKJTW010000013.1:44125000-46665000 GCA_917880005.1 Nanger dama | reverse complement strand
TTATTCATTTATTCATTTATTGAAGTTTTTTTTTTTTTTAAAGAATCCAGCTTTTACTGAATGTGTTACAATACTGCTTCTGTTTTATGGTTAGGGTTTTTGGCCACGAGGCAAGTGGGCCAGCCAGGGATGGAACCTGCAACCCCCAGCATTGGTAGGTGAAGTCTTGACCCCTGGACCGCACGGGAGGTCCCCTCCCCGAGGTTATTCACATTCTCTCTTCCCACTTACACTGGGTCTTTCATTTGCCCCTTGACCTGCTCTCCCTGCTGCTCTGTCCTGCTTGGTGGCTTTTGGGAGGAGGTGGCCTGCCCCCTCCCCTCCATGTTGGTGAGGTTCAGTCAGTGCTACCTGCTGGGGAGCAGAGGGAAGACAGGCTGGGGACCCCCACCCCTTCCCTGCAGGCGGCTTGTGTCCCTCTTCGGAAGTCGCAGCTCCCAGAGGGAGCTCTTTCCACAGGGCCACTTTTATCCCTGGTTTGTGGCGACCTCTCCCTTCCCTTGACACTTCTGTCGCAGGGGTAGAGGCGTGCCTGGCATCCCCCACCCGGGGGTCTTCCACATCCCAGGGTGTCCGCACTCTCCCGCCTGCGGCTCTGCGGACTAAGCTGTCCTGAGTTGCTGTGTGCCCTTTCCTGCCCCCTCCATCGTTCCACAGACCCCCTTCCACAGACCTGAACCTCATCCCAGCTTTTCAGGGACTCCAGTTCAGTTCAGTTCAGTCACTCAGTCGTGTCTGACTCTTTTTGACCCCATGGACTGCAGCACGCCAGGCCTCCCTGTCCATCACAAACTCCTGGAGTTTACTCAAACTCATGTCCATTGAGTTGGTGATGCCATCCAACCATCTCGTCCTCTGTTGCCCCTTCTCCTCCCGCCCTCAATCTTGCCCAGCATCCGGGGCTTTCCAGGGACTCGAGCGGGCCTTTAACAGGGAAGAATGCTCTCAGTCCCTGGGTGAAGAATGCAGAGTTTACATGATGCGGCTCAGGGTTGCAAACCACACGATACACCCGGAGCTTAGAATGTTATCAAACTTGGGTCCTTATCTCTCCATTCCGCTGAAATGTACAACTAACTACGATGAGCCTGGCTTCGTGTCGTCATCGCTTCTCCATGAAGTTGAAGGCTAGATAAAGTGCTCCATCCCTGAGCTTGAACCCCCATGATCTCAGCCACAGTGACCACAAGGCTCTGGTATTTGCACTTCTGTGGCCCATGGACCCAGCTGTGCCCCTGCGGACTTGACAGGCTCATCGCATTTCTCAGAAGAGATTTAATAGCAGAGAGTTCATGTCCGGCAAAGACTTCATTACTTTTATTAGCTCTCCGTGCTTTCCTGCTTGCTGGTGCACTGAAAGGTCTTACTGAATAATCTATACTTGTCAGAAATATAAATGTGCCCTAGCTCCAGACGGCTTTGATTCCACCTATTGTACTTTCTTATTTAGGATATTCTGGAAGGGGTTAGACAGATCCCTTCTGTAGGGGCCTGGCTGCAGTGTGTTGTTGGCTTATGTCCCGTGTACTCCAGTGTTTTGCCTGGAGAATCCCATGGACAGACTGCTACAGTCCACAGGGTCACAAAGAGTCGGACACGACTGAGCGACTCAGCACGCATGCACAGAGGAGCAAAGCGGTGACATCTAATTTCCCTGTGCCCCAGGCCCCTGGTGAAGTGCATTCAGGATGCTGAACGACTCACAGATGCCTGTTGCTTTTCAGGCTGAGGCAGGTTTTCAGGGAGAAAAGGACTTACTGCTTCTTCTGATTTTATTATTGACCTTCAGTCCAGTTCAGTTCAGACGCTCAGTCGTGTCCAACTCTCTGCGACCCCATGAATCGCAGCACGCCAGGCCTCCCTGTCCACCACCAACTCCTGGAGTTCACTCAGACTCACTTCCATCGAGTCGGTGACGCCATCCAGCCATCTCATCCTCGGTCGTCCCCTTCTCTTCCTGCCCCCGATCCTCCCAGCATCAGAGTCTTTTCCAATGAGTCAACTCTTCGCACGAGGTGGCCAAAGTACTGGAGTTTCAGCTTTAGCATCAGTCCTTCCAAGGAAATCCTAGGGTTAAATATTTTTGTGGATCTGTTTTCCCACTCATGTATGTCGATACATGAATTGTGCCCTGAATGTCTTATTTATTTTAAAATTAACTTTATTAATCTTTCCAAAGAATTGACTTTTGCCTTTGCTGATTTTTGGTGGCAGCGTATTGCAGGATCCTAGTTCCCCAACCAGGGAGGGAACCCGTGTTCCCTGCATGCGGAGTGCAGAGGCTTAGGCACTGGGCCACCGGGAAAGCCCCCACTGTCTCTTTTTTAAAAAAGCACCACAGTCAAAACTATTGAATAGCATCTTATAACATATTTGGTTATTAAATCTCTATTAGTTAAAATAAATTATAATACAAACATATAAGTAGTAACATAGTATGAAAGAAGTAAAATAAGGAGAATGTATCCAATTGAGATTAGTGTTGATAAAGCAGAACAGTCAGCATTGATCACATAAACATTTTTGGTTGTCTTTAGACTTCAGTATTGTTAATAAAGAGAGAAAAGAGAAGATGATGGATATTTGTGTCAGGCTCTGAACTAAGAACCTTATGTATCTTATTTCATTTAGCTATTTAAGTTAAATTTACCTCAATAGCAAAGTCACAGAAGCACCCACAAGAGGTGAGTGGATATAGATATGATACATACAAGGGGCTTCCCAGGTGGGGCTGGTGGTAAAGATCCTGCCTGCCAATGTCAGACACACAAGATCCCTGGGTTTGACCCCCGGGTCGTGGAGCTCCCCTGGAGGAGGGCATGGCAACCCACTCCAGCATTCTCGCCTGGAGAATCCCATGGACAGGGAGCCTGGCGGGCTACAGTCCATAGCGTCACAAAGAGTTGGACATGACTGAGTGTCTGATACCTCACTTTATTTTTCATGACCAAATTCCATTTTTGTTTGCCTTTCAACTACGTATCAAAATATAAGCATTTTGTGCCAGAGTTACTACTTAAAATACATACTGATGTTTACATTTTCTACAGTCTTTCTGCTTTGGCTCCTTTCATTAATACTGTGCTTGAACAGACCTCTTTCACTAGAAGATGACATACATTTTTACCTACTTTCTATGACAGAGCTCTTTCTTTATCACAATATTAAATCCTGACTGGGTGGAGTGGAGCTGAAGGCACGACGTCGGGCGGTGACACCGCTGATCTCCCGAGTAACGCCGCCTTTTCCAGAGAGGCCTCGGCGGATGCGCCATCTCTTCCCCCAGAGACTTACCAGGCCACTTTTGTTGTCTGTTTCGTGTGTGTTTCAGACTTGTTTGGGGTTTACTTTTGTCTGTTGCTCTGCCATTTTGGTGACACATGAGAGGTCACCTTTGAACAATGCAGAGCGTTAGGGGAACGCCAGCGCTTCCTTGCGTTCCACCAGCCACACCACGGGGTCCTCAGTGTTTACCGTGGAAAAAACCTGCATATAGTGAACCTGTGCAAGTTCAGACCCACGTGCTGCTCTGTTCAAGGATCAACTGTATTTCAGCAAAATGGTGACTTGATAAAGCACTGAAATACACACGTATATGTAGACGTATTTACTGTAAGGTCGTGTCAGTTATCTGTTGCTCCAGTTACGGGGATACTTGCATGCGCTGCAGGTACGCCGGGTACGTGCGTGTGCTGCAGGTATGCCGGGTACGTGTGTGCGCTGCAGGTACGCTGCATACGTGCGTGCGCTGCAGGTACGCTGGATACGTGTGTGCGCTGCAGGTACGCTGGATACGTGTGTGCGCTGCAGGTACGCTGGATACGTGCAAGCGAGCTCAGTCGCACAGTCATGTCCTCCTCTTTGCGACCCCATGGACTGTAGCTCACCAGGCTCCTCTGTCCATGGCATTCTCAGGCAAGAACACTGGAGTGGGTCACCATTTCCTCCTCCAGGGGCTCTTCCCGACCCAGGGATCAAACCAGTGTCTCTGGCATCTCCCGCATTGGCCGGTGGATTCTTTACCCCTGAGTCACCTGGGAATCCTCTGTGCTATATAATAACCAGCCAAAATGCAAGGGCTTAGGGACCTCCCTGCAGTGGTTGAGGTTCTGTGCTTCCACTGCAGGGGCTGTGGGTTCAATTCCTGGTCTGGGAACAAAGATCCTGCATGAGGGGCCAAAAAAAAAAAAAAGACCCCCCACCCCAAGAAAAAACTCCAAAATGCAAGGGCTTAAAATAGCCCTTTTAAACAGGGTTTCAAGAAGCATTTAAACCCTAATACCCTAAGGCATTTATTATATGTAACTAATTAACTATTTTCCAGGGGGAAGATTAAAAAAATAGTCACTCAAATATTTTTTCTATAGGGCTTAATTTTCTCATGGAGACTCCATTGAGAAAGGGTGGCTTAAAACAGTACCCATTTATTTAGCTCATGAATCTGCAGCTTGATTTAGGTCAGTAGAAGGCAATGGTGCCCCACTCCAGTACTCTTGCCTGGAAAATCCCATGGCGGAGGAGCCTGGTGGGCTGCAGTCCATGGGGTCACTGAGGGTCGGACACGACTGAGCGACTTCACTTTTCACTTTCATATATTGGAGAAGGAAATGGCAACCCACTCCAGCGTTCTTGCCTGGAGAACCCCAGGGACGGGAGCCTGGTGGGCTGCCGTCTGTGGGGTCGCACAGAGTGGGACACGACTGAAGCGACTTAGTAGTAGTAGTGGTAGGGTAGTTCTAGCTGGGCTCATTCTTAGCCTGGTGGTTTGCCGGCTGTGGACTGAGGAGCTGCATGTAACCAGGCTGCACATATTTTATCCTCCAGGTACCAGCCCGGATGTTCCTACTGCAAGGGGCAGAGGTCAGGACAGGAAGCTGATACAGTGTTTTCAAACCTGCTTACTAACATCTCATTGGCCAAAAGAAGTCACATGACTGAACTCAGCCCTGAGGGGCTGGGAAATCTACTTTACCTTTTGGTAGAAGAGACGGCAGAGGCACCTTTCACAGAAGATGCAGGCAGGGAGGGGTAGAGAAATGGGACCAGTAAGGCAAATAATAGGCCACCACGATAGTCTCCTGTTGATACTTTTCTTTAAGGCTTTTTACTGACGCTTTCTCAAAACTTGTTATGTTTTGACATCATTTTGCCAAGATAAAAAATTGCCCCCTGGGATTTGCACCACCTGAAAGTATAAACTGACTACTGAGCTTGACGCTTATAGGTGTTCATGCCATTTGGTCTTTCCAGTAAATGAAAGTAGCTATTACCACCCCTTTTACAGGTAGTGACACTGAGGCTCAGACAGATTAAATGCAATCATCTTTTGGTATCTTCAGTATTCTTGTCTTGAGAAACCCATGAACAATATGAAGACTCTTGAGAGTCCTTTGGACTACAAGGAAACCAAACCAGTCAATCCTAAAGGAAATCAGTCCTGAATATTCATTGGAAGGACTAATGTTGAAGCTGAAGCTCCAGTACTTTGGCCACCTGATTTGAAGAACTGACTCACTGGAAAAGACTCTGATGCTGGGAAAGATTGAAGGCAGGAGGAGAAGGGGACGACAGAGGATGAGATGGTTGGATGGCATCACCGACTTGATGGACATGAATTTGAGCAAGCTCCGGGAGTTGGTGATGGACAGAAGCCTGGCGTGCTGGAGTCCATGGGGTCGCAAAGAGTCAACGACTGAGAGACTGAACTGGACTGAGATTAGTCATAATACCTAATACAATGTAAATACTATGGAAATAGATGTAAATAGATGCCTGCAGGTGGCAAATTCAAGTTTTCCTTTGGGGAACTTTCCAGGATTTTTTTTTTTCTGAATATTTTCCATGTGGATACTGAGGGCCATGGACAGGTAGTTAAATACTGTAACTGTTTATCTTGCAGCAAGTACGGTGGGAGCCTGGGCTCCAATTTAGGGTTCCTATTAGAAGTCCGCCCCTTTCTCTAGTCCAGGAATGCTTCCTGGATAGCTGCCTGAGGCTCAAGCAGGCCAGTGTCCATGAATGGGCCTGGAGAGTTAATGTGAGCTAAGACTCAATGATGCTTAAGTCCCCACACATTTCTGTGAATCTCATGTCCCATTTTATTGTGCTTTGCTTTATTTTGCTCTTTACAAATTAAAGGTTTGTGGCAACTCTGCGTTACGGAAGCACATCTGTGCTATTTTCTCCAACAGCATTCGTTCATTTCGTGTCTCTGTCATGTTTGGTAATTTTCACAAAATTTTGAAATTTTCATTACTGTTGTATTTGCCAGGCTGATCTGTAATCAGTAATGGTGAAGAACCCATCTGCCAGTGCTGGAGACTTAGGAGACAAGAGTTTGATCCTTGGGTTGGGAAGATCCCCTGGAGGGTCCCCTGGAGGAGGGCAAGGCAGCTCACTCGGGGATGCTTGCCTGGAGAATCCCATGGACAGAGAAGCCCGGTGGGCTACAGTCCACGGGGTCTCAGAGAATTAGACATGACTGAAGCGACTTAGCATACACACGTAATCTTTGATGTTACTATTGCAAAATGATGATGACTCACTGAAGGCTCAGGTGATGTTTAGCATATTTTTAGCAATAAAGTGTTTTTAAAGTGAAGTTTGTACCTTTTTTAAAAGATGTAATGCTAAGGCACATGTAACAGGCTACAGCATAGGATAAATGCAACTTTATTTTTAAAGTATTTTTTGGAGGTGGTTCATTTTAAAGTCCTTCTTGGATTGGTTACAACACGGCTTCTGTTTTGTGTTCCTGTTTTTTTGGTCTCAAGCAAGTGTGATCTCAGCTCCCCAACCAGGGATGGAACCCCTGCATTGAAAGGCGAAGTCTTTGTCCCTGGACCACCAGTGTGTTAGTCAGTTGGTCGTGTCTGAGTCTTTGCAACCCCAAGGACTGCAGCCCGCCAGGCTCCTCTGTCCCTGGGGTTCTCCAGGCAAGAACACTGGAGTGGTTGCGGTGTCCTCCTCCAGGGGAGCATCCCGACCCAGGGATCGAATCCCATCTCCTGCATCAGCAGGTGGATTTTTACCGCTGTGCCACCTGGGAAGCCCCTGAACCACCAGGGAAGCCCCTAAACATAACTGTTATGTGCACTGGAAAACCAAAAAATTCATGTAACTTGCCTCACTGTGGGTGGTGGCCTGGAACCAAACCCGCAATATGGCCAAGGAATGCCTTGTAAAGCTCGTAAGTTTTAAATTTGCCCAAGAATCTTTCATATCTCCTTCCTCTTTCAGGCATTAGTTTCTGTGTACACAATGTCAATTATATAAATTGCCTTTACCTATATAATTGACAGAAGGAGATAAATAATCACAAGAAGTGTAGTTGACATTTATTATGGAGGCACTAACTTTTATAGCTCTATTGTGTTATAACCCATTCAATTTTCTGGCAGTTTGGAAGAACAGCTATTTATAAGGGGATTAGCTATGTCTTCAGGCTGCCAAAACTTTCCCTTAGGAAGCTTTGATTGGGGTTCAGGAATGAGGTAAAGGAGCTGAGGGCAAGCGGCAGGGTCTCGTGGCATGGCTGCCAGGGGTGATGTCAGATGCTGACTTGCTTCATTTTATCATTTTGGGAAACTACGCTTAATGAGTTTGAACATAGTTTGAAGAGTGAAATATTCATGTTCATCTTGATTAGCATTTTTTTTTTTTCTTCAGAAATTCTGGAAGGGAGCAGCAGTAGAGAAAACAGCAAGAACATTGCGTGGCGTTAAACTATGAAGATTTTTAATGACAGCCAGACCGCTTTGCATCTGAAAGCCAGTCCTATAGCTAGGAGTCTTAATGCTTTGGGTGGTCCCATCAACTCAGATCATGAGCTGACCCCACATGGAAATGGCTGAAGGTGGGACAGGGTGGTTGAATTCGAGGAGCGCTGACCTCTCTGACTGCCTTGTGCTGAGCAAAGGGTGTGCACTGGCTTCCCAGCGCAAACCAGCTTGTGAATCATGAGCACACGAATTTCCTCTGAGTTTGCTCATCTCCTTGATCACCGCGGAGCTGCCATGCCAGCAGCCTGAGAACAGGATCGTAGATTCCTGAAGGTCCCGGAAGCCTCTCTGAAAACGTGCTGCTGCTGAGAAATGCACCTCAAGTGCTTTCTCTTCTTTGCTTTGATGGCAGGACTTTGCAGGAGCCACAGGTGGAAGCTCCGTAATGTCCACCGAGGAGTAACTACACGAGAACAGTGCTGAACGTCGCGAGAGAAGAGGTCGTAAGAAGTTGTCTGCTCACGGCATGAATTTAAGAGGGGTTGTAAAGACTGGAGATAACGCATATTAAAGTGTCTGGTCCACAGTGGGCACCCCACGCATGTTAGCTGTTATTCCTACAATTGAGGCATGGTCTGCACTCGCTTCCTTCTGAATGGAAGGAGAAAACCGGGCTAGATCAGTGGGATCCACATACGACTGATCATCAGAATTTTGGGAGGAGCTCCCTAAATTCGAAGATTACCAGGTTGCAGCACTGACGATTCTTAGTCAATAGGCATTTTATTTTACTTATTTATTTAATTTATTTTTAATTGAAGGATCATTGCTTTACAGAATTTTGCTGTTTTCTGTCAAACTTTTATTTATTTTAAAATAAAGCTGTGCGGCTCCTTCTGTTGGTCAGCTAGAAGCCACCAGAGGAGGAGATTTCTAAATTCCTCTTGTCTGCACCATCCAGAGTTTGCATTTGGAACTTGGAGAAGCTTCCTTCCTCAATATTTATTGCTTGAGCTTCTGCAAATCTACATTAACCAAGGTCGCCGGGCACTGTGCCCATCTCAAGGGTGAAAGCTTGAAACCTGGCTGAAGACACAGACCGGGACCTGACTGAGGAACATCGTCATTTCTTCTCTTTGTTGTTGCTCGGTTGCTAAGCCATGTCCAGCCCTTGGCAACCCCATGGATGGCAGCACACCAGGCTTCCCCGTCCTTCAGTGTCTCCTGGAATTTGCTCAGACTCGTGTCCACGGAGTCAGTGATGCCATCCAACCATCTCATCCTCTGTCATCCCCTTCTCCTGCCTTCAATCTTTCCCAACATCAGAGTCTTTTCCAATGAGTGAGTTCTTCGCATCAGGTGGCCAGAGTATTGGAGCTTCAGCTTCAGCATCAGTCCTTCCAATGAACATTCAGGGATGATTTCTCTTAAGCAGAATCAAACTAAGAACCTATTGACTTTCAAGTGGTCATGTCAAGGCACCATGATCTCGTTGGAGCTGGTTGTTTCCAGGCAAATGGGCTTATTTGCCATTAGCAAATTGTAGCTGCTTTCATGGCTACACCCAGACTTCAGGGAGTCCACGACCTGGGGTGCCTGGGGACACGTGTCAGTCCTTAGCCTTGTCCAGATTTCAGGTCGTCATTTCCAAGTGTATCTGTGCTATGAACAGGAAGAAGGGAACATCACAAAAGTATCTGCTGTCCCAATTTTCTTTTGCTACATACAGTGCTTTACGCCCCTTTGGGGTCACATTCCTAGACGTGCCCCACGTATTTTACTCCCAGTCAAGAACGTTACTCAGAGCACAGGTAACTGAGAATAATTTGTTCATGAATCCTTATATACAATAATTTGTTCATGAATCCTTATATACAATCAGTATCTGTATGAATGCGTTCATGTGTGTATATCAATATATCCTTTTGAAAAAAATTCACCAATTATTTATGTGACTCCTCGACACTTATGGGGCTTCCCTGCTGGCTCAGTCGGTAAGGAATCCACCTGCAGTGCGGGAGAAGACCTGGGTTCGATCCCCGGGTCGGGAAGATCCCCTGGAGCAGGGCATGGCAGCCCACTCCAGTGTTCTTGCCTGGAGAACCGCCATGGACAGAGGAGCCTGGCGGGCTGCAGGCTGTGGGATTGCAAAGAGTCGGACACGACTGAGCGACTAAGGACACGTGCTCAACACGTGCCACGTGACTAAACGAGATCCACCTTTGTGGCCAGACGTCGCGGAGGCCGAGATTTCCGATGCCGGAGTATGGCGCCCACTGCGGCTCCGTCCCCACTGTGGCTCCGTCACCACCCTCTGCTGGACTCTCTCTGCTCTCAGACGAGAGATGCTTCAGCTCTACTGTGGGTTACACTGGGCAGCCTCCGGCGAGGACAGTTCTCTGTAATCCTACCCGCAGAGGAGAGGTTTGTGGAACACATGTGGGTTTTGAGAAAGCTGGCGTATTTAGCACAGGGTCATTTGGGAATTGTCCGTTTTTCTGAGTATTCATTTGCTGAGATCTTGAACTGAACTGAACCAGGGACCCAAACCTGAGGCTGGTGAACCAATTTCAGTTTCTGAAGCAATAAACGAATTGGTTAACCACAAACCAACGGAGAACTCTTTCAGATTCGACCTACTCGACCTGTTTCAACCAGAACTGGTTGTCAGTACTTTTTTTCCCTCCCTTCTAAAAACCACAGAACCATAACAGCAAGATGTTTTCAAATCAGAGCTAAATTAAATTTGGTTTGAGTTTCCGACTTCAACTTTGATAGTTGAAATGCTTTAACCTTCTGTATGCTTAGTGTTGATGATAATTTGGTAGAAATTTGTGTTTGAAGATCAGAGAAATGTTGCCCAAGTTTGGAAACAGCATTTCAAGTATATTATCTTTATCATTAAGTTGAAAAAGGGCTGTCCTAGACTGTATTTACTGAGGGTTCACTGAAGGTGAAATCAGGAGTCAGAGAAAGAGGGACACGCAGCCCAGAAAAGCCCTGTAGGCGTCTGTCCCTGAGCCAGGCGGCCAACATTTATGTTGGTTTTTTTTTTTTTGCATGTTATTCACCAAAGAAAGAAATAAGAGACCCACCCTCTTGTTCACATGCTACTTATTATCTTGTACCAGCAATGAGCAGATGCTAAGAGCATCTGAATTCATTGATGAATATGTTTCCTTGGAACTTAATTAAAAGCTCCATTCCTTTTATTATTATTATTATTTATTTTACACCCCACTCCTAGGAGTTAGTTAGGACTCTCCAGGTGGTGCAGTAGCAAAGAATCCACCTGCCAAAGCAGGAGACGAAGGAGACACAGGTTCGATCCCTGGGTTGGGAAGATCCCCTGGAGAAGGAAATGGCCACCCACTCCAGTGTTCTTGCCTGGAGAATTCATGGACAGAGGAGCCTCAGAGAGTCAGACATGACCGAGCAGTGGAGCGCACAGCAGCGCACAGCTGGTTGACAATCTCCTGTCAGTTTCCAGTGCACAGCGATCCACTCTTTTTGTGTAGACAGAGACCCACGAGGCTCTGTGACGGTCAGGCCTTACAGCTTTAAGTGAAAGAGCTATGTTTAAGCCCAGTGCTTGTTTGATTTATGGGCCAGCATATTAACTGCCATGTAGTATGCCTCTGTCTTGAGACATTGTTTTGTTTATTCCCGTGTTTCCTTCTGTATTTTTTTTTAAAATTTACTTGTTTACTTGGCTGTGTCAGGTCTTGGTTGCAGCACAAAGGGTCTTCTCTGTGGTGGGCAGACCGCTGGTTGCCATGTGCTGGCTCGGTTGTGGCTCGTGGGCCTAGCTGTCCCAATGGCAGGAGGGATCTTTGTTCCCGGACCAGGGATTGAATCCAGGTCCCCTGCATTGCAAGGTGGTGTCTTTGTTTTTTTCTTTTTGAATTGAAGGATAATTGCTTTACAGAATGTTTTCTGTCAAATGTCAACATGAGTCAGCCACAGGTGTACATATGTCCCCTCCCTTTTGAACCTCCCTCCCGTCTCCCTCCCCAACCCACCCCTCTAGGCTGATGCAGAGCCCCCGTTTGAGTTCCCTGAGCCAGACAGCAAATTCCCATTGGCTATCTATTTTATAATTTTCTGCGCACAGTTCTCTTATCTCCTTAGGTAAGCTTATTCCTAGACATTTAATTCTTTTTGTTGCAATAATGAATGGGATGGATTCCCTAGTTTCTCTTTCTGAGTTTTCAGTGTTAGTATATAGAAAGGCAAGTGACTTCTGTGTATCGATTTTGTATCCAGAAACTTTGCTAAATTCACTGATTAGCTCTAGTAATTTTCTGTGCTCTCTTCGGGGTTTTCTATGCACAGCATCATGCCATATATAGAGCTTTACTTCTTTTCCATTCTGGATTCCTTTTATTTCTGTTTCTTCTCTGATTGCTGTAGCTAGGACTTCCAGAACCATGTTGAGTAACAGTGGTGAAAGTGGACACTGTCTTGTTCCTGATCTCAGGGGAATGCTTTCAGTTTTTCACCATTGAGAATAATGCTTGCTGTAGGCTTATCACACCTGGCTTTTAGCATGTTAAGGTAGGTTCCTTCTATGCACATTTTTTGAAGAGTTTTAGTCCTAAATGGGTACTGAATTTTGTCGAAGGCTTTCTCTGCATCTATTGAGAAGGTGGCTTCTTAAGCACTGGGCTGCCAGAGAAACCCCTTCCGGAGGAGTCTTGGTGAAAAGCGCACAGCCCAGACTGTGCGCCTGCTCAGTCTTCTCGGTCATGTCCGACTCCTGGAGCCCCTAGGGAAGGAGCCCCCCAGGATCCTCTGTCCCGGGGTTCTCTAGGCAAGAAAACTGGAGTGAGTTGCCATGCCCTCCTCCAGGGGATCGTCCCAACCCAGGGATCAAACCTGAGTGTGTCTCTTGAGTCTCCCACGCTGGCAGGAAGCTTCTTTATCGCTAGTGCCACCGGGAAATGCTGGAACTGGCTAAAAGCTAAGCCAGTTACTTCTGTGCTTTGGCAACACCATCCTGATTTAAGCTTTTCTGGGCCGTTTTCTCTTCAGACAATTAAGTTGAGTGAGAGACAGCCAGCCAGAGAAGCCCCGGTGCGCCCTCTCCATTTTAGGGGGTGCTCCAGGGAAAGGGAGCTTGACCGTCGCAAGGCCCAGCTCAGCGTCCCGCTCTGCGCGCTGTCTCAGGTTGCTTTTCCAAGCTGCAGCGCCGTGGTGGCAGCAGAAAGCCAAGACAGCAGACAGCACAAAACCAGCCCAGTGCTCGGCGACGTATGCGCAGAGAGCCTCTTCAATTTCTTCTTCCCTTTAGCGGGGTGTTTTAAGGCCTCGTCCCAAGGAGACGAATTTGACTCTCTGTTCCTCCAGGTTTCCGTGGCCTCCTGTGACTTTAACGGCAGGCTTCCATCGTCTGAGGTCTGTGTGCAGCGAGGCCAGGCGCAGCCCATTAGGAGAGCCCGCGCCTCTGCTAAGTAGTCCAGCCGAGTGTGCCTGTTGTGAGGCATGCGCATCCAGAGGCCCATTTTCCTTATTGCTGTAATTTGTTCTGATTCAAGTATTCCACAGAGAATGAGGTTTCTGGCCGGAAAGTGCTCAGCCGCGGCGGTGATGCGGGATGCACGGCCGGCGGAGCCTGAAAGAAGGATGGGAAATGTGTCCACGTGCCGCAGTGTGCATTGTTTCTGATTTTTATATGGACATTAAACTTGGTCAAGCTGAAGTGCCATTTGCTCGGAGAGAGGATAATGTACACAAATCCCCGTGAATTCTCAAATACAGACTGAAGCTGGGGCAGCAGCGTGCGTGGGCCGCCTGCACCCTGGACGCCTGTGATCTAGGGCTTACAATAGGGGAGGAATATGGCGCTCCACTCCAGTCCTCTTGCCTGGAAAATCCCGTGGATAGAGGAGCCTGGTGGGCTGCAGTCCATGGGGTCGCTAGGAGTCAGATGCAACTGAGCGACTTCACTTTCATTTTTCACTTTCCTGCATTGGAGAAGGAAATGGCAACTCACTCCAGTGTTCTTGCCTGGAGAATCCCAGGGACGAGGGAGCCTGGTGGGCTGCCATCTGCGGGGTCGCACAGAGTCAGACACGACTGAAGCGACTTAGCAGCAGCAGCAATGCACATGTTGCCGGTGGAGTTCTAGGTAAAGTTATTTTGACTCTTGACAGATCACATAAGATCATAAATCACGTCAGTTCAGTTCAGTCACCCAGTGGTGCCTGACTTTTTGCGGCCCCGCAGACTGCAGCACGCCAGGCTTCCCTATCCCTCACCAACTTGTGCAGTCTTTCTATAATTGCAAGGATGACAGCTTTTATCCGTGAATCAGCAGAGTGTTTATGATGCGCCAGGGACTACACTAGGCCGTTGTTTTTGTTTAGTCACTCAATCATGTCTGACTTTTCTGACTCCATGGATGGTAGCCCGCCAGGCTCCGCTATCCATGGGATCCTCCAGGCTAGAGTGGGTTGCCATTTCCTCCTCCAGGGGATCTTCTGGACTAGGGACTGAACCCAGGTCTCCTGCATCTCCTGCATTTTGTAGCTCGGGGACAGGCTGCCTGGGCTTCACTCCCGGCTCTGCTACCCAGGAGCTCTGTGACCTTAGCCAAGCGCCAAATGGAGCATGTAAGCCTCCATTCCCTCCTCTGTAAAGTGGGCTGAACTGCAGCACAGGCCTCCTGGGACAGGAGGAAGGCGTAGACAAGATAATTTAGGAACACACTTACATAGCATTTGGCACACATAGAAGATGCGCAGAATATCAGCTAGGATTTTCACGGCTTTGTAACGTTTCCACACCATTGTTGAAGTCGCCTGCAGTCAGGTAGGAGATAAAAGGAAGAAGTGTATGCAAAAGGTATCTGTGACTTTCTGGGGGCGTGACTTGAAACAGGTAATTGAAACTGATCAGGAGAGAGAGAAGCATGAGCTTCAGGTCAGAGGGTTTCATGGACAGACGTGTCCAAGTGATGGTCTGAGAGTAGCAAGAAGCAGGGAAGAGGATATGGAGCTCTTCCCTGCTGGTGTAGAGATGTGAACTCCAGAGGGGGAAGGGAGGGGCTGGGGAGGGGAGGGGAGAGAGCGTGGGAGATGCCCGGGTGAGAACATGAGAGGGTGTGGCTGAGCATAGGGAACTGCTGGCAGGGCTTGCATCCGGGTGTGTGTGAGAACCTGATGAGTAAGTGGCAGGAACTGCTTGAGAGACCATGTCCCAGTTATTTTAGTGCCCGCGCATATTCTCGTGACTTTCAAAAGCCTCTCTTTACTGAGATTACAATATCAGTGCTGGGATTCGGAAAGGTCGAGGGGCGGAGGGAAGTGTGTAACTGTATAGAGCGGCACTGGAGGAGGAGGTGGGGTTAGCTTACTAACTGGAGCTAGGGAAGACTTCATGGAAGAGGTGACATTTTAAACTGGGTTTTCACAGGTGATGAAAAGGTATCATGAGTGAGAAGACAGATTACAGAACTGAAACAAGAGAGAAGGTCATCCCTGGTGGTCCAGTGGTTAAGACTGTGTGCTCCCAATGCAGGGTCCTGGGTTCAATCCCTGGCCAGGTAACTAAGATCCCACAAGCTGCACGGCATAGCCAAAAGGTAAAAAAAAAAAAAAATCCTGCATGTTGCAACTAAGACGAACACAGCCAAATAAATATAAAAAATTTTTTTTAATTAAAAAGCATAAATGAGAGAAGAGTAAGAGTTAGAGCATTTTAATACAGCACAATCATTGGCAGATTAAAAAATAGAGATAAAATGATCGATTTGGTGAGAAATTGATACGTAGTGAGATAAAGATGAACTTGGCACACTGAATCGACCCTTTATTGGCCTTTACTGAATGTCAGGTTAATAAAGCTGCTTTTCAGAGCAGGTCCCAGGGACTTCCTTCCAGAGAGCCATGCAGACACCTTGGCCATCTCCCAAGTTACTCTGGGAGCACCATGATGCTACAACCTAACAATTACCTTTATTCCCGATGGTGAGTATGCCTAAGATGCGTAATTAAAAATTCTATACCATGAAAGCATTGTTTTTTTTTTTTTTTAATTCCCCCTGTTTTTAGACCCAAACCTGCTCTCAGTGTGCAGTTTGGATCGTCACTTGATGAGTCTGGGGTAAGCAGATAATCACAGGCAGATAACAGACATCAGTGATATTGCCTTGCAAGGTAAGTGCTCTGATTTATGTTACTGGATGGTCGTTTGTGATACTTTAAAAATACCTGTGATGGAATAAGGCTTTTATAACCAAGCACCAAAGACAAAGCCATTCTTTCATTTTTTCACTTACTTATTTAAGCAGTCCTCTTATCCTTATGCTGACTAAATGTGAACGCTTGGTATGGTTGCCGGGAGCTGCTGTTCATATGACTTATCAAACTGAAGGTGTCTCATGTGAGAACATTAACCAAGGGGCAATACTAACTTTAGTTGTTGGTTTCAAAGCTCATTTTCAGCTTGTCGTTTAAAACCTGCATTCACCCAGATCTCTGAGCATTTTCTAAAGCCAGAGGATTAAGGACATTATTCTACTTGCAGCTTTACCCCACCTCTGTCAAGAGTGCCTTCTTCCGGCTTTGTCAGCTTGTGCACTCTTTTCTTTGCCTTCTTTGTTTTAAGCTGTGCCTGTGGCATGTGTCCTCTCAGTTCCCAGGCCAGGGGCTGAGCCCATGCCCTTGGCAGCAGTGTGTGGAGTCCTAACCACTGGGCCACTAGGGGGTTCCTACATGTGCTGTTTTTAAGACTGAGAAACACTTACCTACCCCCAAGAATGTTTCTTCCCTCCAGCTGCTTTGAGGGGTATCCCAAGTCAACGCGCAAACAAAAGCGTGGACTTTAAAACATCAACCTCCGAAGGCTTACTCCTTTCTTCCAAGTGTGCCTGTGTGTGTCCTGCAGTCGTGTCTGACTCTTTGCAACCCCATGGACTATAGCGCACCAGGCTCCTCTGTCCATGGGATTCTTCAGGCAAAATTACTGGAGTGGGTTGCTATTTCCTTCTCCAGGGGATCTTCCTGACCCAGGGACTGAACCCACATCGCTTGTGTCTCCTGCAGGGGCAGGCGAATTCTTTCCTGCTGAGTCACCTGGGAAGCCCCCTTCCTCCAGATGGACTCCCTTCTTTTCTCCCTTGCCCACCGCGGCCCCGGTCCCACCCACTCCTGCTGCGGGGAGAGACGGGCCCCTGCTGCTGGAGGGGACGCCCCGTCACGCCGCTCTCCACCTCTGCGCTCTTCCTTCTCCTCCTCCCGTCGAAGGGCTTGCCAGCCTCCGCGTGGAATCCCACCCCTCCCACCTTCAGGAACCTCACACTGCTGATGATTTCAGCGATTTCTTCCTTTTCAGACATCTTTGCCCTTTCTCTCGATCAGATTCTTCCCGTCTGTGTTCATTCACCAAGCCGTGTCTGACTCTCTCGCCACCCCTGGACTGCAGCCCCCCAGGGCTGCTCCGCCCACGGGAGTCTCCAGGCCAGAGTCCCGGGGTGGGTGGCCACTTCCCTCTCCAGGGGGTCTTCCCCCAGCCGTGGAGCCCTCGTCTCCCGCCTTGGCAGGTGGATTCTTTCCCGCTGAGCCAACAGAGAGCCGTTAGGTGCGGAGAAGGAGCGTGTGATTCTGCCACACGAGGCACCTGGACGAGTCAGAGTCCCGGAGTCGGAAACGATGCTGGTAGATTCCAGGGGGCGGGCGCGGGGGGCGGGGGCTTAGTGTTGATCGGGGATAGTTTCAGTTTAGGAAAGTGAAAAATTCGGGAGATGGGTGATGGTGAGAGCCGCACACTGTGGAAGCACAGTTAAGTATGGCTCAAGTATGTTCTATATGATATGACTTCTCAGCACCATAAAAACAAGTTGTTAAAAACACAAACCAACCCACCACCACTCCCCGTGTCCCTCCGAGGCCTGCTGGGTCAGCCATCTTTCTTTTGCGGTGAAATTACATTAAAGATGGGCAAGTCCCCTTCCCCTGCCTCGCCAGCTCTCGGATCCTGCTTCCCGCCTTAGCTGCACGCAGAATCACCTTCCCCTCTTCTCTCTGCCGTCGTCAGTGGACTGTCTTGCCAGCATGCCTGGTGAATACTGTCCAGTGCCACCCGCGGCGACCGCTGGCTCCCTAGCTCTGCCTCCAGGGCGCCGGCCCCCGGGGCCCCCCGCTGCCCGCCCTGCCTGCGCGCCCAGTCGCCTTCTTCCCGGGATTGCTAGCTGCTGGGGCGGGCGGCGGGGGAGGCGCTCGGAGCCTCCCTGGGCCGCTCCTCTCACCCCTCTGTGCGGATCTTAGGCTGGCGGGGACCGTGGCTGGATGCTGGGGAGTCGTTCCTTAAAAGAAGATCAGACGCTGTTGCAGAATGAGGAAAATGGAAGCCGACGCTGGGTAGGCCAGCCACCGCCACAGCGCAGGCACCCTGCAGCTCCGTCCCGGGCAGCCTCTCTGGTTCCTCCTGCAGCCTGCCGCCAGAATGCTCCTGCCTGCTCTTCATCAGCCGAGCTGCGCCCGCACCCCATCCCCACCATGTATGACCCCGGTGCTTTGGAGCCAGTGCGCGCTCACAATGGTTGATTCTGGACTTCCCTGGTGGTCCAGTGGATAAGAATCCACTTGGCAACGCAGGGGACAAGGGTTCAGTCCCTGGTCTGGGGAGAGTCCACGTGGGGCGGAGCGACTGGAGCCTGTGCGCTCTAGAGCCCGCGCTCCACCGCGAGAGGACCCACCGCCATGAGGAGCCCGCATCGCAGCGCAAAGTGGCTCCCGCTCGCCGCAACTGGAGGAAAGCCCAGCACAACCACAAACGGGTAAATAGTAGTATATATTAAAAAAAAAAAAACAAACAATTTTTGTTTCCGCTATAAATCTTCCAAGTGAGACCTTGATCTACTTCCTAAGACTCAGAACCTGTCTCTCTGGAAAACCTAAATGAAAGCTTCCTTAGGTGTGTTCCCAAAACACTCTTCTCGCCTTGGGCACTTCCCACCTTCTGATCTGTACCATCATTTCTGTTTTGTCGGCCAACCCTTTACTTGAATGTAAGCTTATGCTCTGCAAGGCCAGGGACTCTTATCTTGTTTATCTTTTTCTTCCCTCATTGGGTCCAACCTGTGGCCAAGTTCATGGAAAGTACTTTTCGGTTGGTTTCATGATCATTATCTGTTCCTAGTGAGCCAGAAACGGGCATATTGGAACTTTCAAGAATTAAAAACAAAAGGCAAAGAGAAGGACAGTTGAAGAAGGAAAAGAAGAGATTATATGTATATTCAGTTGCTTAAGTAATTAAGTCCATCAGAAATAGCCACGATTTAACTTCCTGAGAGACGGGATGGTATAGCGAGTGCCCGTTCTGTCTCGGGCCGTTACACAGAGCAGATATCTCAATCCTAAATATTGTGAGTTTCTCCCCTCTTCTGGTTTTATCTCTAACGAATGACCTGCCCTTTGGTTGTTTGTGTTGGTCAGACATGAGCTCCATGTCCTAAACACATGTAAATTATTATGGAATAGCCTCTCTAAACAACCAAGTTCTAGGAAAATCAAATCACAACTGTGATAGTTTGGTAAGAAGAACTGATGACCTTCGGCCTCAAAGCAGCGCAGCTGTACTGCTCGCAGGCACGGTTGATGCGAAGCCTGGCTCTGTGAGCCCCGGGGGCGGCGGCAGTGGGCCTGCTCCTACCCCAGGGGTGGCTGGCTTTCCCAAGGATGCCTTGGCGGAGCAGCATCACTCTTATCTTTTCTAAACACTGTGCAGGTCTGAGGTGAATGTGACCTCAGTTCTTCCTTCTCCAAATCAGTTCTGCTTATGGAATTCTAGAATAATCATTTCGGTGAAAGTGGCTTTTAACCTGAATACAAGACTCTGACCGACACTGGTGTTCAAGCTGAGTGAACTCAGCCCCATGTCGCACAGCAAGCTGTTTTTCTGATGACATCAGTGAGGAAGGATTCGATGGAGACAGAGGTCAGGGATGCCCTGCTAGTGGTCCCTCACTCTTCATGTTGAGTATTTCGACCTCCACGCTGCTCTGGATCTCCTCTTAAGACCTGTCTAGTCATCTGCCCTGAAACAGTGTTGTCATTTCTGAACCACCTAGCTTCTGCAGTCTTTAAGCTTGTCTCACGTATATATTATATCTTCTGCCAAGAACAGAGTAAAACTTTAATATATCATATTTAAAGAGCAGGATACCATGGAGTCCATCATATCCTGGTTGATTAAAATGATGTCTGGCAGTTTTTCTTCCTCATTTGTTTTAATGTCTTTGTCTTTATGATACTTGAAGTTCATCGCTTTCTTTGCTGCCTAAGTCCTTTTATTAATATGCATTTCTGTGTCGAGTCTGAACAGACAGGAAGAGTCTTTCTTCCTGTTTTAAAATTGTGCTTTCAAAGCTGTAGGATACTTTGAGAAATATACTAAACAAAAAAACGTGCACAAGTCTCACTTTGGGGCAGGATTGTCACAGAGAGGGAGTCTGCGTCACTGAAAGACTTACTCAGACTCCCTTTAAAAACAAGGTCTGTTGCTGTTGTCTGTGCCAAACAATGGCTTCTTAGAAAGCCTGGCTAGAAGAGCCTGTTTAGGTTATTTCTTACCAATAGGGTTGCCAGGTAAAATACAGAATGCCCAGTTACATTTGAATTTCACATAAACAACAGATAATTTTTAGTATAGTGTGTCCCAAATGTCACATGCACATATTTGTACTAAATTAAGCATTGGTTATTTGTCTGAAATTCAAGTTTAAGTGGATGTCGTATTTTTATTTGCTAAATCTGGCAATTTACCAGGGTAGAAGAAAATCTTAAGGTATTTATTAAGCATCTTATTACAAAATTTCAATTTATGAACACTGTTTCTGCTTTGGGGGGCATCAAAAGTGGCCCATGTTAGATGATATATGCAAAAATTCTTTGTGAACCGAAAATATGGGCACAAAAATTTTGTTTTTATGCATTAGCAACACAGCATGATTCTAGTATCTAACACTCAAGAGCCTAACGGGCCCACCGTAAAGGCTGGTGTGGAGGACGGGGGAGATTTTTTTTCTTTTTCTTCAGTATTGCTTCAAGCCTCCCAACTTCCAAAGACTCTCACACAAACTCTTTAAGAAGAAGATGTGTATGAATTGGGTTGTGTTGGATCTGAGTTGGGCAGGAAGCAGAGGAAACAGAGACGTAGGAATGGCCCAGGCACCGCAGTAAGAGGGGCCTGGGTTCAGATTCCGAATGCAGACAACGCAGAAGCTAATGGCTTTGGTCACGTTACCCAACTTTTTCTGTTTGTCATCATTATGTTACTTGAGATAAATAACTTGTCTCATAAGTGGCTGTATCATACTAGGCATTTGCTATTATAGTTGTTGGTAAGGATATAAAGGAACAGCAAAGATGAGAAGACGACGAGGAGGGTGTGAGAAAGGAAGCAAGAGAGAGAGACTGAAGGACAGAATGCAGGAGTGTTTTAAAAAACCTCTTAAAGAATGAAATTAAATAGAAGCAACCATCCCCACCTGCAAAAATCCCAGTGTGTTCAAATTGTTTCTCCCAAGTCTTGCTGGGACCCATGACACAAAGTTGCAGTTGGTTAAACAATTATTGAAATTTGTTTGATGAAAGGAAATACTCAAAACAACAACTAAGAGAAGTTTATCTATTCCAAAATTCCATATGAGAGGAGGTAAGAAATCTCTTGATGAGTAACATGGTCTTTGTCAGTTTTCTAAATGATTGATCAATGTTTTTTTTCTTTTTTACTTTTTAATTTTCCATCTTGATATAGTCTACTATCTTTGGGGCCATTTGCTTTATACAACATATAACTGAAATTTAAAAAGCATGAGTGTAAAGCAAATTCTATTCCTATGAAGTGACTAACAGCATACAACTTGAGATCCCAGGGTTTGAGGAAATTATAAGAATCCTACTCACAGAATATTGAGAATATCATTGTCTTTCTACAGAGAGCAGGGTGCTTTTGTCTTTTTTTTCTTTTTAAAAAGAAATCGAGGTATAATTGGTATATAACGTAAATTTTTGGGTGTAAAATATAATAATTGTATACACTTCAAAGTGATCACAACCACGAATCTAGTTATTTTCTATCACCATCTTTTTTTCTGATAATAGGAAAAGTAGACTTAAATGGAGATATCTGATGCATATGTTTTGGTAGAGCCTTAATAAGTCAGTTGGGGTCCAATCATGATTAAGTAATATTTCACCCAGAGAAGTACTGCATTTGGCAACATGTAGATTAGCAAACTGGCACATGAAAGTTCCTGAGATGTGAATTACAAGACCCAGCATTGCTTGCCTGTGTGAGGAACTTGTCCTCAGCCGTGAACAATTCCCCAACTTCCAAGCACACTCCAGGATGCAAGAGATCCCCAGCGTGGGTGAAGATCACTGCAGTCAGCCCCTCATGGCATCAGCCCCCAGCCCGGGGCGGGTTCACTGCCACTGGCCCAATGGTGGGTAGTGCTACAGATGCAAGTGACAGCCACGAATCCTTCTTCTTTTCAAGGGAGTGGGCCAGAGGAGCCTTCCGCCTCTCACTGGCTGGGGTCTGAGTGACCACATTGCTCCCGGGGGTGACCTCTGATGGCATCCCCAGCTCCAACGCCCCAGTGAGTCTGAGCTACAGCAAGCACGCCCCAGTGGATTTAACAGCGCCATTTGGGAACTGCCATTCACAGACACGTTCAGGGTGTTTTCAAACAGGCGTCCATGGAGAAAGCTTTGGGGATCAGACGAGGGCTCCCCGACCCGCCCTCCTGCCCATGGCCTGCCTCCCAGACGCCTGCCCTCGGGTCCCAGCAGTGTTGGAGCATCTTCGGGGCTCTCATGGAGGTCAGCTTAAATGACCCCAAAGGAGGCTGTTGGTGCCTATTAGGTATCTGCTTGACCTTGGAATCAGGAAAGGTTATCCAGGCTGAGCTCTGAGGCTTCTGTGTGCTCTGGACCACCTCGCCCTCATCCCTCTGGTACTGCTGCTTCCGGTACTGACCAGCCTCCTCCTGTGGCCCTTTTCCATCTTGGGGGATTCTGAACTCCCTTTGGGACATCGTAACCCTCCTGGTGGGTCAACATCTGTATGTCTGTATTGTTACTTTCTTTTCATTCTTCCCAGGACACGTCGTTGATGCTGTGTTTAATGAGCAGAAACTGCATTAACGTCGTTTCCTGTAAGTTAGTTTAGTTTGCTGGCAGTACTGGCAAGGGCCACCAAGCTTCGGAGGAGAAGGCGTCGTTTAGGAGCTCGGAGGAGGAGGAGGAGAACCGAGGCTCTTCGCTTCCGGAAGAGGAGGGGTGCCTTTGTCTGGAGTGCTCCCATGGGGACTCAGGTGCTCCTCCTCAGTGTGTTTCCTGCAGATCTTACATTTCGTTGGTGTTAGTGTGCATCAGGGGCCTCTCAGCCTTTTTTGTTGTCACGGCACACGCAGGAAAGTGACGCATCCCTGTATGCAGGGATGAACGGGGAGGAGTGGGGCTCGTGATATCTTGTGTTAACAGATGATGGGAAGGAAAGAAGCCGCAGAGCTGCTTTCTTCTCTAGAGCAGTTTTAGGTTCACAGCAAAATTGAGTTGGAAACACAGAGCATTTCCATTGCTATGTTTTCAAGGCCCAGCTCACAGACCATGATCTTTACGAAATCTTGAGTTTCCCTGGATGAAAATGTTCTCTTCCAAATGTTCACTGCCCCTTGGCTTTACGTGTTCACCAAGATTTTCACTATTCTGACTTGTTTTTTATCCATCTTGTGCTTACCTTTTCTTCTTTGCTAGTAAATTCCATAAGCGCAGTGTTCATATCTGATTTGTCTCTGAATCCTCCAAACACTACCTGCCGTGGTCTGCTCCCTGTTGTGGCAGATATTAGGTTATGCACATATCACATCTGTAGGTCTGTCTTCCTTTTGTTTCGTTTTTGTGTTTACATGCTTGTTTATTTGGCTATGCTGGGTCTTAGCTGCAGCCTACAGCTCTTTAGCTGTGACATGCAAACTCTTAGTTGCCCCATGTGACATCCAGTGCCCTGACCAGCGATTGAACCTGGGCCCCCCGCATCAGAAGCATGGATCTCAGCCAGGGATGTCCCAGGTCTGTCTTTCTTATTAGACTGAGAGTGCTGGGATCATTTATTTTTTGCATGTTTGTACCTCCTAGGGCTTTGTCCCATGTCAAGCATAGAGTCAAGTATACAGTAGCAAGCCTTTCCATAAGGAAGCTGATTGTCACATGGTGGAATTTCAGTTGAAATATCAATACATACTAAGTAGTAATCATAAACAAAGATCAGAAGAAAATGTAAAAATTTAGATTTTAACTGAATATCTGTATTATGTTCTCAAAAGTACATGTTAATCTCCCAGTGCTTAGGTCACCCAGGCTTGATTATCCCTGCAGGATCAGACATCTCTCATGGATTAAAATAGATCTGAAAATATAACTTCTTACAACAGCAGAAAAATAGCAAGGAAAGAAGAGCTTGAGTCAAAATACGACTTTAAAGTGCTCTTTTTCTTGGAACATCTGACATTTAAAACTCATTATCTCTTGCCACTTGAGCCTCAATGTTGACCTCAGAGATTTTATAGAAGATACAGGATTTAGAGGGCAAAAAAGATGCAAGAAGGCAGGGCGATTGAGAGTGAAGAGTCGAGGTATAACTTGGGCTTGAGGTTGTTAATTTTGGACCAAGAGCAGGGAGGATGGATCAGCAAGGAAAAGGGTGGGTGGCTGACTGACAGGCAAGGGCTGAGGGGTGGTGAGAGCAGCGACGGACCTGCTGCAAAGACGGCAAAGATGGATGAGCTGAAGGGTGGGGCCTGAAAGAGCGGGGAAGGGACATCTCTGCAGCGGCGCCTGGGACCTACCCAGTGCGTGGACAACTTCAAGCTATCATTGATGAGAAATGAAAACACCAGCTTCCCAGCACATCAAATTTGTTTGCCTTTGTGGTCTTTTCCAGGAGAATGGACAGATTTAGAGAGACAGGAATCCATCCAGGACGCCTATAAATACCTATGAAGCTGCTGCCCATGTAGAATCCCTGAAGCATGGCTACAAGCCCGCTTTTCCTTTTGGGAGAAAGGAGAAGTGTTTGGTGTTGAGAGATCTTTTTTTTTCTGTTTTTTGGCCACACCTTGCAGCATGCGGGATCATACTTCTCTGACTGGGGATTGGAACCCTTGCCTCCCACAGTTGAAAGTGGAGAGTCTTAACCAGCGGGCACTGGGGAAGTCCCAGCATCCGCAGACTTCATCTTGACTTTAACCGAGTTGAAACAGCTTCCTTCATGATGATTCTCCTTCCCAATAGAAAAGCACTAGAAACCTGGACCCAGGATGTTGGCCCAAGGGGTGCAGATTTTAGTTCTTCACATCCTTATTCTCATTAACCTGGTAGACTCTCTGGAATTTAGAAGTACGTGTTCGTTTTCTATCCTAATACACATTAATTAACACTCATAGGTATACCATTTGCTTATGAGCATATTTACATTTTGAGAAGTCTTCTTCTTACCACCAATCTGTGGAGAAATGAAGCCCAGAAATAATTCATATTTCCCTTTAAAGCTTATTAACTATGGGCCATGCATGCACAGCATAGGTGGTAGTTCACATTGATTCTTTGAGAATTGTCAAAAAAACTATAATTTTCCCCTGTAACTCAGAAAAATGCCAGAGAATCAGTCTGATAGCATTGTAAACAGTAACTGAGCATAAACACCAATGACAGATGTTCAGTTCAGTTCAGTCTCTCAGTCATGTCTGACTCTTTGCGACCCCATGAATCGCAGCATGCCAGGCCTCCCTGTTCATCACCATCTCCCGGAGTTCACTCAGATTCATGTCCATCGAGTCCATGATGCCATCCAGCCATCTCCTCCTGGTTGTCCCCTTCTCCTCCTGCCCCCAATCCCTCCCAGCATCAGAGTCTTTTCCAATGAGTCGACGCTTCGCATGAGGTGGCCAAAATATTGGACTTTCAGCCTCAGCATTAGTCCTTCCAAAGAAATCACAAGGTTGATCTCCTTCAGAATGGACTGGTTGGATCTCCTTGCAGTCCAAGGGACTCTCAAGAGTCTTCTCCAACACCACAGTTCAAAATCATCAATTCTTCGGCGCTCAGCCTTCTTCACAGTCCAACTCTCACATCCATACATGACCACAGGAAAAACCATAGCCTTGACTAGATGGACCTTAGTCGGCAAATTAATGTCTCTGCTTTTGAATATACTATCTAGGTTGGTCATAACTTTTCTTCCAAGGAGTAAGCGTCTTCTAATTTCATGGCTGCAGTCACCATCTGCAGTGATTCTGGAGCCCCCCAAAATAAAGTCTGACACTGTTTCCACTGTTTCCCCATCTATCTCCCATGAAGTGATGGGGCCGGATGCCATGATCTTCATTTTCTGAATGTTGAGCTTTAAGCCAACTTTTTCACTCTCCTCTTTCACTTTCATCAAGAGGCTCTTTAGTTCCTCTTCACTTTCTGCCACAAGGGTGGTGTCATCTGCATATCTGAGGTTATTGATATTTCTCCCAGCAATCTTGATTCCAGCTTGTGTTTCTTTCAGCCCAGCGTTTCTCATGATGTACTCTGCATATAAGTTAAATAAGCAGGGTGACAATATACAGACTTGACGGACTCCTTTTCCTATTTGGAACCAGTCTGTTGTTCCATGTCCAGTTCTAACTGTTGCTTTCTGATCTGCAAACAGATTTCTCAAGAGGCAGGTCAGGTGGTCTGGCATTCCCATCTCTTTCAGAATTTTCCACAGTTTATTGTGATCCACACAGTCAAAGGCTTTGGCATAGTCAATCAAGCAGAAATAGATGTTTTTCTGGAGCTCTCTTGCTTTTTCCATGATCCAGCAGATGCTGGCAATTTGATCTCTGGTTCCTCTGCCTTTTCTAAAACCAGCTTGAACATCTGGAAGTTCATGGTTCACGTATTGTTGAAGCCTGGCTTGAGAATTTTGAGCATTACTTTACTAGCATGTGAGATGAGTGCAATTGTGCAGTAGTTTGAGCATTCTTTGGCATTGCCTTTCTTTGGGATTGGAATGAACACTAACCTTTTCCAGTCTTGTGGCCACTGCTGAGTTTTCCAAATGTGCTGGCATATTGAGGGCAGCACTTTCTCAGCATCATCTTTCAGGATGTGATGGAATTCCATCACCTCCACTAGCTTTGTTCGTAGTGATGCTTTCTATCATTTGTAACCAGTTCTTCCGCTTCCCGTTGGTTCTGCTGCAGACGATGGTTGAGGATAGTCACTCTAACATGACTCTGTCATGAACTGTAACCTGTTGGACCCCTAGGAAGATGTTTCAGCCCCTGACAGTGATGCCAATGATTATGGACCTTGAAATCATTCTCGAACATCCAATATATTTTCCTACCTAGATTTCAGTATAAACCACTTTTGTTTCTCTTGGGAATCCTCTGGCTGAAACTCAAGGCCCTGCTCCAATGCCAGAATCTAACATCTCCATTTCATCAGCATTGAGTACACTTAGAAAATGTTCGAATGCATCACGACAACTTTATAATCACATAAAGCCAGAAAAGTCCTTCTATAGTCTTCAGATACTCAGAAGATTTAATCATGAAAAAGTATTGGAGATGCTTCTGAACTTGCCAAAACTTTACGTTATGGTCGTTTAGCCTAGTATCTTAATTTCTTCCCACAAAGGGAGAGGAGGTTTCCAGCCAGTGAGGTGTACAGTTCATGCTTGGATTCACTGTTTCCTCCTGTGTGAGAATATTCCAGGGCATCTGACTACAGACCAAAGGTGTAATTAAAACTCTCGAGTACTTTCTGTGAACAATGTGCATTAACTTTTAGATTTACGTTCTGGGTTTAAAAAAATTAGCGATCTGGTCCCAGTCCTGAAGAAGCTCAAAATGTAGGTGGGGGAAGCCACAAAAATGGGTAATAATGGGCTTCCCAGGTAGCACTAGCGGTAAAGAATCTGCCTGCCAATGCAGGAGACATAGAGAGATGTGAGTTTGATCCCTGGGTCGGGAAGACCTCTGGACAAGGAAACGGCAGCCCACTCCAGTACCCGTGCTTGGAGAATCCCATGGACAGAGGAGCCTAGTGGGCCACGGTCCGTGGTGTCGCAAAGAGTTGGACACGACGGAAGGACAGAAGGAACTTGGCTCATGCACACATATGTAATGTTTTTAGAAAGTCGTCTGAAGCGCTGTGTCATGGATCACCATCGCTGCCTGGGGAAGCCTGCCCAGGAGGGAGAAACTTTGATCTGGGCCTTGAAGGATGAGCTGGAATTTCCAGAGAAGAAGAAACCTAAGTGTCTTTCAGCAGAGGGAGCAGCAGCACGTGACGGTTTGCAGAGGGAGAGGTTTGGGGAAATGCAAACTGTTCTGGAGGAGTAAATTCAGGAGGCAAGTCACTGCTTTGGCTTGGCTCCTGCCTACAGTTTATTCCTGGGGATACCCTCGGGTGTCTCCTGTCTCCTGCTTTCTGAAGAGTTAAGCAAACCGAGATGCAAAGCAGCTTCCCTCGCCATTATGGAGTGGGTTACGTTGTATCTCGAGGGTTTATAAATCACACCGCTAAAGCACTCACAGCATATTGACGGAGACAAAGGAGAAGCTTTCTGCTTGTGTTGAGGTGGGGGAGGGGGCTGAGGCAGAAGGAGCAGTGAGCGACCCATTCCGGAGAGGTCAGGACATGACTCCGGACCCCCACGTGCCAGGGCAGACCTGGGGTCACACCTACACACCACCCAGGGTCGCTAGTCCCTGAGCACCTTAAGGGAAGGTAACAAAGAGAGCAACCGTCTCTGCTAAACGGAGACCCTCCACTCTGGAAGGAGGGACCACTGGTTCTTACTGTTTACCACTCACCAGGAAAGGCAGCAGCTGGCTACTCAGTCCTGGGTAAAGATCCTCTGGAGGAGGAAATGGCAACCCGCTCCAGTGTTCTTGCTGGAGAACCCCATGAACAGAGGAGCCTGGTGGGCTACAGTCCATAGGGTCACAAAGAGTCGGACACGACTGAGTGACCAACGCTTTCACTTTCCTGGGTATCTATCAACTGAGCCTGAGACTGTGCTGAGCACAGTCCGAGGGGACTGGACATCTATTGGTAATGTCTTTACCCTCTTGGACTCCACACTCAGGATGGGGACCCATTACACAGAGTGGGCTGTACGAGCACAGGAGTTCAGCTTTCTTCTCCTTGGATTATCTCAGTCATTCCCATCAGTATCAGATTTTCGGTGCACTTTGAAGCTTTCCAGAAACTTTCTGAATCAGAATTTCCACAGCCTCCTGGGTGTCTTTCTTTGGGTGTTGCCGAGACCATTGGAATGCACCAGTGCAGGCTGACAGATGAGACCAGATGAGGCCCTGACTTCACTGAGGGGTAGGGGAGAGAGGGGCTACTCCCCAGAGACAAGCAGGAGGCATCTCAGCTGGAGACCAGCGTGAAATGGTGACAGCACGTGGATCTGGACCCAAGACACACACACACACACGACTGCCTGTCAACACTGGGGCTAATGGCAGGGATATAGGCATGCCCTTGGCAGACAGAGATGTCCTGGGAGACTGACTTCATTCCGCACACAGCACAGTGTGCAGAAGACCCCGGAGCTGCCGGCTGTTGAGGATGCAGGCGCATGCTGGGAGGGCCTGTGAGGTGGCCGGGCCCCGGGGTCAGTGTGCAGAAGCCACACAGGGCAGGACCCCTTCTTCTGGAGGAAAAAATACTTAATGAATAATATATATTTTTGGTTTTAGCAACACCGCCTTTGAATTTCCACCTGCATCTCGGCTCTCTCCGTGGATTCTTGCAGCAGCAGGACCTGAAGAGCCTCACGGCGGCCTCCCCATGGGATGCTTATCCTCTTGGGACTGGCTCCAGGTGGCAAAGCCCTCTGTTCCAAGGAACCACTGGCTGTTGGTGGACTCTGAGCTGTAGATGCTGGTTGCTACAAAGTGGAGGCTTTCTTTTGTGAGTCTGTTTAAATTTTTTTTTTTTTTTTGCTCTGTTTTTAAAAGACATTCAGTAGCTACAATTCTTGGCCGTGTCATAAGGGTAGACAGTAGACAGTCAGGCGCTTCCTAAAGGTCTTACCTGCCGTGGTGAAGTCTTCGGCCGCAGGAGAGTGAGGGATGCGGCCGTCGTCTTGCTGCCCACAGCCTGCGCATCTGTTCCTTTCACCCCACTGTGGCCCCTTCCTGAGCCTGCGTGGCTGAAGGGCGTGGACAGGACGAACGGCTGTGGCTCTAAAGCCTCTCAGAGCCTCGCTTGTTCCCTTGTCAGTGACAAAGGCGTGATTTCTCATTCTACAGACATTCCTTTCATTATCCTGATATGGAAGACTGGTGTTCAAGAGAGGGACGTTTCTTCACGTAAAGTAAAACCAAACACAGTTGAATTTATCATTAATGCGTGGTTCTGAAACGGAGACAAAAGACTTCCGGGTGTTTTTAAAAGTTCGTGTTTCTAATATACAAGGTACTGGATATTTTTGATAATAATAGCCATTCTGTACAAAGTAGACTCTGATTCTATAGAGAGTCCTTTAAATCTCTGTAGAACGAGTATCCAGAATTCCGACGTATTTAAAAACAAAGATTCTGATATTAACAACAGGACTCTGCTGACCGATTTCACTTTAAATGGACGACTGAGCCTGACTTCGGCGCCATATGCCTTTGGACCTCCTCACGCTGCCGTCTCTCCCATGTGTCAGTGAATGGCTCTCAGGCTGACAGTGCCAACCATGTGCTATTGAGCCTGGCTCTAATGCCCTAATTTCCATGCTCACGGCTCCCAGAATGTAGCTGAGGGCACACATCCATCCTCCGTGTTGAGAGAGCTCTGTCTTTAACCACTTAATGAAACAGAGAGCAAACTTGCCAAGAGAGGCTGAACTGCAAGACATCCTGCAGATCAGATAAGGCATTTTCAGTGCAAATAGAGTGCGTGGATATTACACGGGAAGTTGGCTCTATATACAGGGCGCACATTTCATCGTCCGACTACAGCCTGAATTGCTAAGGATCTGACATCAGAGCCAGGAGTTGCCTTTTCGCTGCAGGGGACTTTAAGAGGCCCATGACTCAGCTACCGCTCTTTGTGGGCTGATGGGGGTGGGTGTATCGTCAGCAGTATCAAGCTCTCCCGGTGCTGAGGATGGAGAGCTAGCAGCAGGAGGGAAGGAAGGCAAGGGCTGAGGTGCTGCACAGCATCTTTTTGTTAAACATGTGTGTTTGTTTATTTGGCTGCGCTTAGTTTCAGCATGAGGGATCCATTTCTGTGACCAGGGACCTCACCTGGGTCCCCTGTTTTGGGAGCATGGAGTCTTAGCCCCTGGACCGCCAGGGAACTCCTGTGTACAGCATCTTAACAGTCTCTAACTCCGCTGTGTTTGGAGGAAAAAAAGAAAAAAAATAATTTGGGAAGGCCCTTGAGAAATCATTTAACCCATGTTCTGGATGTTTGAAAGGATTGTTCCTAAAGTCCTAGTTTTAGATTCTTTCAAAGTACTTGGTTCTATTAATATAGCTTCTCAGAAGCACCAAGTTGGGTACGGAGGTTCTACCTGACACCTCACTTTGGCCTCGCTCTTCTTCTGTCCTCAGCAGAGTCAGAATTCAAAGGATCTTCGGGAAGTCATTCCTCTATTTTCCTTTTCTTCTGACATCTAGATGCTGACAACAAATCTGAGTCGGGTTAATCAGCACATTGTGGAGAACATTTTGATGTTATTAAACGTGTAACTTTGTGGCTATATTCTATTTTAAGGCTGGATGTTCTTTCATCAGTGAAGTCATGCTAATATCATAATAAAAATGCGCTTGTTTTATCTACTGGAAAATTAATGATGACTTAGTATCTGTACTTCAGCGCAATATTTGTGGCATTTCCCTTCCTGAAGACATTTCATCATTTTGACGAGCATTAATCCTTATATTTCTGGTTCCCATAACCCCCAAAGAGTGTTAGCTGAGTTATGAATCATCATTGATGTCCAGGTATTCACTTAGTTGTGAAGCCCCTTCTTTGTAAAAGGCACAGGTAAAAGATATAAACATTAGGACCCTTGATTCTTAGAGCTCACAGTTAAGGGCAGATGCTTGTTAATTAAACAGTGATTTAGTGATGTAAGCCAGACAGGGCAAGACGAGTGTCATATGATACTGCTTTTGTGTGGAATCTAAAAAACGATACAAATGCACTTACATAAAAACCAGAAATAAACCCACAGACATAGAAAACAAGCCTGTGGCTACCAAAGGGGAAAAGGGAGGAGGGCTAAGTTAGGAGTAAGGGGTTAACACATACATGCTACCATGTGAAGCAAGCAGCCAACAGGGACCTAGTGCATAGCACAGGGAACTACACTCAGTGTTTTGTAAGAACTCATGAGGGCAGATAACCTGGAAAAGAGACATGTGTGTGTGTGTAACTGAGTCCCTTTGTGGACAGCTGAGAGCAGGCCAACTGCAAGCGCTTGCAGTGCTCAGTCACTCCAGGCGTGTCCGACTCGTCACGACCCCTTGGGCTGCAGCCCCCAGGCTCCCCTGAGCATGGGACCCTCCAGGCAAGAATAGTGGAGTGGGTTGCCATGCCTTCCTCCAGGGGAATCTTCCTGACCCAGGGATCAAACCCAAGTCTCCTGCAGCTCCTGCACTGCAGGTGAACTCCTTACCCCTGAGCCACCAGGGAAGTATAGATCAACTATGCTTCAACTGAAAAAAAAAAAAAGTGAAATAGCCATTCAAGTCAGTGTCTGATTATGTATCAAGTTAATTACACATCAAGACTTTGAACTTCTAGAGAAGAGAGCATGAGGGTGGGCTTCTGCTGGTGGGCAATGTGTTTAGGGAGGACGGTGACCTCAGTTGGGTCTTGCAGCACAGGCAAGATGTAAACAGCTGGAGGAGAGGAAGCCATGTTGGGTTTGGGGCAGGAATGGTTTAGAATGAGCTGAAAAGCATGAGGGGAATAAGGTGGAGTTCCTCCTGAAGGGAACACAGTTTGCGTTGGGGAGAGCCACGCTAGTGTAGCAAGCTATGATCAGGTGAAAAGAAGTGTGAAGATCCCTAGGGCTGGGTTCCTTTGGGCGATGGGTTTGGAAGTGACTGATGGAGAGTTGTTTTTTTAAAATTAGTTATTTATTTTAATTATTTATTTTTAATTGAAGGATAATTGCTTTACAATATCGTATTGGTTTCTGCCACACATCAACACGAACCAGCCATAGGTATACACACCACCCCGCTCCACTCTGGAATCTCGCTCCCACCTCCCACCCAACCCCACCCCTCTAGGTTGTCACAGAGCCCCGGGCGTGAGCTCCCTGTGTCAGAGAGCAAGTCCACTCTGGCTGTCTGTTTTGCATATGGTAATGTGTACGTTTCGGAGAAGGCAATGGCACCCCACTCCAGCGTGCTTGCCTGGAGAATCCCAGGGGCGGAGGAGCCTGGCGGGCTGCCATCCATGGGGTCGCACAGAATCGGACACGACGGAAGCGACTCAGCAGCAGCAGCAGTGTGTACATTTCAGTGCTGCGAGTGACAGAGAGTTTTAAGAAGTATGTCTGGTGACCACGTGCAGTCCCCACAGAGGAGGTGCGCACGGGTGCAGAGTCAGACGCGCGGCTGCGCTGGCTGACTCGCTGTGTAAACTCTGGCAAGCACTTCAACCCCTCTGGGCCTCAGTTCCCTCATTAAGAAACTTAATTCCTTCTTACTTTTAACTGTGGTGAAAAACACCAGTTCCTCATTTTTAAACAACCCTAGCGTTATTTTGAGGCATGAATGAGATGAAGTATGTGAGGCGCTTGGTTCCTTCCCTAGTGCCTCTGACATGCTAATCCCTCAGGATGGGGGAGCTGAAAATATTACATAAAAGGGAAGAGGCTCTGGAGAGAGAATGTAATGAGTCAGCTGTGAGCTGGCCAGTCAGTCTCCAGTAAAGAGCTCCCAGGTTATTTTTGTCACACTGTGTTATGTGTTCATAGTTCTGATCTGAGCTCCTTGCAGGCCAGAGTGTCTCGTGTGGTAAGATGCTCGTGTCTAGTGAATGTCTAGTGAAAAGAGAAAGTGAAAGTTAGTCGCACAGTCATGTCTGACTCTTTGTGACCCCATGGGCTGTACCCTGCCAGGCTCCTCTGTCCATGGGATTCTCCAGGCAAGAATACTGGAGTGGGTTGCCATTTCCTTCTCCAGGGGATCTTTTCAATCCAGGGATCAAACCCAGGTTTCCTGCATTGCAGGCAGATTCTTCACCAATTGAGCCACTAGGGAAGGATGTCTAGTAGGTCCACACCAAACACTTGTTGAATCTGTAATTAAGATGCAGGCTGAGTGGGTCATAGTGGACGGGGACGGTTGGGTTAAAAAGCCTGGTGAGGAAAGCATTAATTATACGTGAATGTCTCAAGTTGACCAGCGGAGCAAAATGGATAGTACAGGTGATTCCCGGGTTCTGAGCTCAGGCAGCTGAGAAAATGATTTTATTATCAACAGAAGAAGTAATGAGTTTTGGAGAGAAAATGATGAGTTTGGTTTTATTGCAGTGACTTTGAAATTAGTGACTCGTTTACCTATTCATTCAACAAACATTACTGAGTTTTTGTGACATCAGCTTCTTTGTCAGGATTTTGCTTATGCTGTAAAATATTGTGTTTTCCCTGTTATGAATTTTTCAATTTCTTTCCCTTCTTTCCTTTAGCTACCATTGCTTTTGCTTGACTGTTAGAGCAATGACTTTATGACCTTTTTCTCACGCTACTTTTTTTAAATGAAATTTTTATCAAAGCATGGTTGTTTTACAATGTTGTGTTAGTCTCAAGTGTCCAGCAAAGTGATTCAACTAGACATATATTCTTTTTCATTATAAGTTATTGCAAGGTATTGAATTAGTTCCCTGAGTTATACAGTAGGACCTTGTTGTTTATCAGTATTTCATACACGGTGGTAGTATAATGACTGCTTATCCCAAACTTCTAGTTGATTTCTCCCCCACCACCTCTATTTTTGGGGGAGGGTTTAACATAATAGTTGTTCTGTTCCCTGTTAGTCTCAGATTGACTTTGAACCCTCTCATTCTTGCTTGCCTTCTCTGCCTGGTCTTCATGGCTCATTTTCTCTCTCTCTCCTTTTTTCTTGTAACCCATGAAATGGAAGGTTCTCTAGGCCATGATGAGCCCTGTCTGAAGAGCTGGGTTGTGAGCATAAAAGTGAAGTGGGCCCGTTACGGTTTAGTAGGGCCCCATGTGTGCGTGTGTGCTGGAGTGGGGACTGGACTCTTTCCGTTGGAAAGATGCAAAAGATGCAAAGAATGATTCCTTTGGAACATGTTGATGGCTTGCAGATCTTTTCTTCTGATAACCTAGGATAGTCGGGTCATGGCAAGATAAAGACATGATAGGAGCCTGAATATAACAGGATCAGATCTGTTTTGGATAAAGCCAGGCTTTCATGAGGAATTTCCATGTGGGAGGGCATATAGTTTGCAGGCTGTGTTGAGATGGGCCAGCGTCAGCCTGATGGATAGAAAAGAGCAGGAGGCAGGTGCACAGAATTAGAACGCCCAGGTGCCTGAATTCTGAGACCCGAACTTAGAGACCCTCTTTTCTTCCCTTTTCACCACTTTACCATAATCTCCTGTGCGTAAAACTAAATGGAATTGGAACTTGGGTGATTTCCAGCTGCTGATGGTTGAGTTGGAGGAGTGCTGAGGTTCCTTTTGCTAAGCAAATAGGTTATAGAAACCACCCATTAAATCTGTAAACAAGACCTGAGGGTGGGAGGAGATTTTTAATTCGTTCATGTTTTGAGGCTGAAAAAAATTCCACTAAGTACTTCAGAAACAGAATATCTATGTAGATAATCGATGTGCTAATTGCAATTTGAAGTCTTCTAAAAATCTCTACCAGGTGATTTTTTACCTCTACATGAATTATGTTGCTTTTACTTGAAAGGAATGAATCTGTATTTCAAGAATGTTTATAGCTCAGGTGCCTTACAAATTCCAAGTGTTTCTCATCCTTAATTAGTGGTGTTTTATTCAAATAACCTGCTGCCAATGCAAGAAACATAAGAGTGGTTCTATCGCTGGGTCAGGAATATCCCTTGGAGAAGGAAATAACAAACCACTCCAATATTCTTGCCTAGGAAACTCCATGAACAGAGGAGCGTGGTGGGCTACAGTTGATGGAGCTGCAGAAGAGTCAGACGTGACTAAGTGACTAAACAATAAACAGTCCACTGTACAGATGGGCTATTTCCTTTATCCAGTCATTAGTTAATGGACATTTGATTTGTTTCTACTATTTGGCTATTGTGGATAATCTGTTATGAATGTTCATACACTAACTTTTAGATAAGCATCTTTTCTAATTCTCTTGAGGGTGTCATGTTTCCATCAGCACCATGCGAAGCTTCCAGTCCCTCTACATCCTCACCAGCACGTGTTACTGTCTTTCATTTTGATCATGACCATCCTAGTGGGTGTGAAGTTGTGCCTTATTCTGATTTTTATTTTCTTCCCCTTTTTTTAATGATGTTGAACATCTTTGCATGTGTTGCCCAGTGCAATCTTAGTGTCTGTGATTTGAGCAGAGGTTTTAAGTCTTCCTGTGGGTTTGTCATGGATGGAGGAGCCTGGTGGGCTGCAGTCCATGGGGTCGCGAAGAGTCGCACGTGACTGAATGACTTCACTTTGACTTTTCCCTTTCCTGCATTGGAGAAGGAGATGGCAACCCACTCCAGTGCTCTTGCCTGGAGAACCCCAGGGATAGGGAGCCTGGCGGGCTGCCGTCTATGGGGTCGCAGAGTCGGACACGACGGAAGCGCCTTAGCAGCAGCAGTGGGCTTGTCCTGGCTTCTCCGTCTGCTGACTTCCGGCGTGCCCTTCGCACAGGTCTGTTACTCTGCACCTTTACCCGACACCCGGTTACCGGGCAGCCGTTACCGCGGGCCACTGGTGGTCCCGCCTCAGCCATTGGCTGAGGCGGGGTGGGCCCCTCCCCCGAGCCAGCAGCGTCAGCGAGCGCCCGTTAGAGGTCGCGCTCAGCCATTGGTCAGCGCCGCGGGGGCCTCCCCGGGGCCAGCTGCGGGCGAGCGACCGTTAGCCTGCGTTCAGCCGGGTCCCCTCCGTGGAGAGTGAGGTGAGGGGCGGGTCAGGGCTTCTCGCTGGGCTCCCCAGCCCACCCAGCGGGTGGCGGAAGGCCGTGTCCTGATGGCTGCAGGGCGCGGCGGGCCCAGGCCTTGCGGCGCTGGTGACGCTCCCGCAGCCCCGCTTCTGCGACCTCAGGGCAGCAGCTGGCCGCCCGGGACACGGTCTGCAGGGCCAGGCCCCCGGAAATCGGGGCCCTGAGGAGCCTGGGGCCCGGCTGGGTCCTGGGCGCCCGGCTCCCTTAGTGATGGCGCTGTGCAGGGTCTGGGGACCTGGCCCTGAGGGGGGCGGCCAGAGGAGCTCTGCTTCCTCTCAGCCACCACTGGACCTCAGAGGGAGGCAGCTGTGCCTGGGACCCTGGCCCTTTCTCGTCAGAACAGGGCATGACATTTGTTTGGTTACAGGAGCATTGTTAACTGACCATGACCTGCCCTCCAGAGCAAAACATCTGACACCCAGACGTTTGCAACCTCTCCCCACGCCACTCCCCCTTTCCTAGAAAAGGGCTTCGCTGAGAGCTTTGGGGTTTGGGAAAGTTTTTAAGGCATGAGCCTCCCTTCTTGCAGGGCCCTCTGACCACCTTTCTTTGCAGCAGAGTCCGACGTTTAGGCATAGTTTGGCCTCACTGTGCATCAGGCACCTGGATTTGAGTTTCGTAACACATACATCCGCTCCCTCTTGAACCTCCGGCCTAGCCCCCTATCCCACCATCCCACCACCCCGCCCCTCTGTATCACCACAGAGCACCAAGCTGAGAGCTTGGTGTGCTCCGGACAGCTCCCTGTGCTATACTGCAGGTGTCCGCTCATCAGCTGTTCATTTTTGGCTGCACGGGGTCTTCGCTGCTTCATTTCTCTAGTTTTTGCAAGGCAGGGGCTCCTCTCTGGTTGTGGTGTGCAGGCTTCTCATTGTGCTGGCTTCTCTTGTTGTGGAGCTTGGGCTCCAGGACACACAGGCTTAGTGGCTCCATGGCGTGTGGGATCTTCCTGGACTGGGGATCAAACCCATGTCCCCTGCATTAGGTGGATTCTTAACCACTGGACTTCTGGGGAAGTCCTTATCCATCTGTTTTACACATAGGTGTGTACATACACCAATCCTAATTTTCCAATTCATCCCTTCCTCCCGCATGGCCACATATCCATTCTCTATATCTGTTTCTCTATTCCTGCCCTGAAAATGGGCTCATCTCTACCATTTTTCTAGATTCCACATATATGCATTAATATACAAATTTGTTTTTCTCTTTCTGAATTACTTCACTCTGTTTGACACTCTAGGTCCACCCACATATCTACAAATGACCCAGTATCATTCTTGGTTGTGGCTGAGTAATATCCCGTGTTTATTATATAAGCACCACATCTTTATGCATTCCTCCGTCGATGGACATTTAGGTTGCTTCCACATCCTGGCTATGCAAATTCTAGCTAGTTTACATTTTCAACATTATGTTTGTAAGATCAGTCTATATGAATGTGTGCAGTTGTAGTTCATTTATGTTTATTGATGTATTCCATTGTACAAATAAGCTTCAGTTTCTTAAACTCGTCAATAGTTTATGAACATTGGGGTTTTTCATTTTGGGGTTATGACTGGAATGCTCCTGTCAGCCTTATCGTACATACAGTATGGACCACAGTGTATATGTCTACGACTGAAATTGCAAGATGGGCTCGATAAAGGACAGAAATGGTCTGGACCTAACAGAAGCAGAAGATATTAAGAGGTAGTAAGAATACACAGAAGAACTGTACAAAAAGATCTTCATGACCAAGATAATCACGATGTGTGATCACTCACCTAGAGCCAGACATCCTGGAATGTGAAGTCAAGTGGGCCTTAGAGAGCATCACTATAAACAAAGCTAGTGGAGGTGATGGAATTCCAGTTGAGCTATTTCAAATCCTGAAAGATGATGCTGTGAAAATGCTGCACTCAGTATGCCAGCGCATTTGAAAAACTCAGCAGTGGCCACAGGACTGGAAAAGGTTTTCATTCTAATCCTGAAGAAAGGCAATGCCAAAGAATGCTCAAACTACTGCACAATTGCTCTCATGTCACATGCTAGTAAAGTAATGCTCAAAATTCTCCAAGCTAGGCTTCAGCAGTACGTGAACTGTGAACTCCCTGATGTTCAAGCTGGCTTTAGAAAAGGCAGAGAAACCAGAGATCAAATTGCCAACATCCGCTGGATCATGGAAAAAGCAAGAGAGTTCCAGAAAAATATCTATTTCTGCTTTATTGACTATGCCAAAGCCTTTGACTGTGTGGATCACAATAAACTGTGGAAAATTCTTCAAGAGATGGGAATACAGACCACCTGATCTGCCTCTTGAGAAATCTGTATGCAGGTCAGGAAGCAACAGGTTGAACTGGATATGGAACAACAGACTGGTTCCAAATAGGAAAAGGAGTACATCAAGGCTGTATATTGTCACCCTGCTTACTTAACTTCTATGCAGTGTACATCATGAAAAATACTGGGCTGGAAGAAGCACAAGCTGGAATCAGGATTGCCAGGAGAAATATCAATAACCTCAGATATGCAGATGACACCACCCTTATGGCAGAAAGTGAAGAGGAACTAAAAAGCCTCTTGATGAAAGTGAAAGAGGAGAGTGAAAAAGTTGGCTTAAAGCTCAACATTCAGAAAACGAAGATCATGGCATTTGGTCCCATCACTTCATGGGAAATAGATGGGGAAACAGTGGAAACAGTGTCAGACTTTATTTTTTGGACTCCAAAATCACTGCAGATGGCGACTGCAGCTGTGAAATTAAAAGACGCTTACTCCTTGGAAGGAAAGCTATGACCAACCTAGATAGTATATTCAAAAGCAGAGACATTACTTTGTCAACAAAGGTCTATCTAGTCAAGGCTATGGTTTTTCCTGTGGTCATGTATGGATGTGAGAGTTGGACTGTGAAGAAAGCTGAGCACCTAAGAATTGATGCTTTTGAACTGTGGTGTTGGAGAAGACTCTTAAGAGTCCCTTAGACTGCAAGGAGATCCAACCAGTTCATCCGAAAGGAGACTAGTCCTGGGTGTTCATTGGAAGGACTGATGCTGAGGCTGAAACTCCAATATTTTGGCCACCTCATGCAAAGAGTTGACTCATTTGAAAAGACTCTGATGCTGGGAGGGATTGGGGGCAGGAGGAGAAGGGGACGACAGAGGATGAGATGGCTGGATGGCATCACCAACTCGATGGACATGAATTTGAGTGAACTCTGGGAATTGGTGATGGACAGGGAGGCCTGGCGTGCTGCAATTCATGGGGTCCCAAAGAGTTGGATACGACTGAGCGACTGAACTGAACTGAAATTGCAAGATCAAGGGACATACACATATTCCATTTACCAGGCAGTGTCAAATATTTTCCAGATTGGTTTCACTAAAGCTACCTCCACCAGCAGTGTGTGTGAGGTCCCACTGCCTCCCATGCTGGACAATAGTTGGTGTTGCTAGGAATTTAAATACATGCCACTTTGGTGGGTGTGTTACAGAATCTCGTTGTGGTTTATTTTGCATTTATCTCATTACTGATGAGCATGAGTATCTAATTAATGTTTGTGTTGTCTCTTATGTCAAGAGCCCATTCAAGTATTTTTGCTGCATTTTTATTAGATTTGTTTTCTAATTTGCAGGTATTTTCAAGTATTCTGTATGCTAATCATTTGTGATTTGTATTGCAAATATATTTTCCCACTTGTGGCTGTGCTTTAGTGTTGTTGCTTCTTTTTAATGAACATAATTGTTAGTATAAGGGCCAAACTAGTGAACAAAAGAAACTGATTCATTGTTCTCAGAGAGCCTATATTCTGGTAAAGTAAAGCAGATAATAAAAAATACAATAAATTAATGATGTAGCATGTCGGCAATATGTTGCTAACAAAGGTCTGTATAGTCAAATCTATGGTTTTTCCAGTAGTCATGTACAGATGGGAGAGTTGGGCCATAAGAAGGCTGATTGTTGAAGAACTGATGCTTTCCAACTGTGGTGCTGGAGAAGACTCTTGAGAGTCCCTTGAACTGCAAGCAGATCAAACCAATCAACCCTCAATATTCATTGGAAGGACTGATGCTGAATCTGAAGCTCCAATACTTTGGCCACCTGATGTGAAGAGCCAACTCATTGGAAAAGACCCTGATGCTGGGAAATATTGAGGGCAAAAAGAGAAGGGGGGTGACAGAAGATGAGATGGTTAGATAGCATCACTGGCTCAATGGACATGAACATGAATTTGAGCAAACTCAGGGAGATAGTGGAGAACAGAGGATCCTGGCATGCTGCAGTCTGTGGGGTTGCAAAGAGTCAGATATTATGTAGCAACTGAACAACAACAATTGTAAACAGAAAATTCTAAAATTTAGTGAAATGCTGAGGTTCCTCTTTGCTCAGCTTGGACAGACTTCAAGCTTCCACAAGCACTGAGAAAGGGGAGTTTGCTTGGCAGCTTCTTGTCCATCAGTCCTTCAGCTCCCTTTTGCTTGGTTGCCTCTGGCTGCACTAGAGTCAGAGAATCAGTTGAAAGAAAGGTAATGGGCAGATAAGAGTATCCTGGTGGGTAGATAGCAACAGATTTAACCAGATTTTGAAGGTGATTCTTCCCTCATGGTGATGATTTCTGGGTGTTTTCAAAGATCCTCCGTGTGGATCCATTCACCTATCCATCCAACCATTTATCCATCCATTCTTCCAACCATCTATTCACTTATCCTTCCATCCACCTACCGCTCTATTCTCCATCCATCCATCCGTCCATCCATCCATCCATCCATCCATCCATCCATCCATCCATCCATTCACCCATCAGTCTGGAAGTTCAATGATTTGACTGGGGTGGGGGGCGGTCCTGATTTTAAAACAAGTAGCCAAAACCAGACAGTAATGATCACTCTTATCCTTGGCACCCTTTTGCCCATCTGCCTGTGCTCCTCCAGCCTTACTTGGCTTTGATGCACCAGGCCAGTTTCTCATTTTAGAACAATTTGAATGCATAAATACTTCATAGCAGCTAGGAAAAAAAGAGTGCTTTCCACTTTGCTTCTAAGCATCAGGATGTTTAACTTTAAAAAACTCTTCATGGATGATTTTCTTTTTTATTGAAGTATAGTTGCTTCACAATACTGTGTCAGTCTCTGGTGTACAACACAGCAGCTCAGTTATAGATACATATATATTATATACATATTCATTTCTATTATAGATTTAATATTGAATATTATAGATGAATATAGTTCCCTGTGCTATACAGTAGAAACTTTTTCTTTACTCATTCTATGTATAAGAGTTTATCTGCTAGTCGCAACATCCCACCCCGGCCCCCAGCAACCATACATCTGCTCTCTATGTCTGTAAGTCTGTTTCTGTTTCACAGATATGTTCACTTGTGTCATATTTTAGATTCCACATTCATGGATGATTTTCTTATGTGGACATAGCACTGGCAGTCTAGTTTATAATAATTACCTGTATTTATGCACTCTAATCAAAAGTCAGCAGTGGCCACAAGACTGGAAAAGGTCAGTTTTCATTCCAATCCTGAAGAAAGGCGACATCAAAGAATGCTCAAACTACTGCACAATTGACTCACCTCATGTACTAGTAAAGTAATGCTCAAAAATTTCCAAGCCAGGCTTCAGCAATACATGAACCGTGAACTTCCAGACGTTCAAGCTGGTTTTAGCAAAGGCAAAGGAACCAGAGATCAAATTGCCAATATCCGCTGGATCATGGAAAAAGCAAGAGAGTTCCAGAAAAACATCTATTTCTGCTTTATTGACTATGCCAAAGCCTTTCACTGTGTAGACCACAATAAACTGTGGAAAATTCTTCAAGAGATGAGAATACCAGACCACCTGATCTGCCTCTTGAGAAATCTGTATGCAGGTCAGGAAGCAACAGGTTGAACTGGACATGGAACAACAGAATGGTTCCAAATAGGAAAAGGAGTACGTCAAGGCTGTATATTGTCACCCTGCTTACTTAACTTCTATGCCGAGTACATCATGAAAAACGTTGGACTGGAAGAAGCACAAGCTGGAATCAAGATTGCTGGGAGAAATATCAATAACCTCAGATATGCAGATGACACCACCCTTATGGCAGAAAGTGAAGAGAAACTAAAAAGCCTCTTGATGAAAGTGAAAGAGGAGAGTTGAAAAAGTTGACTTAAAGTTCAACATTCAGAAAACAAAGATCATGGCATCTGGTCCCATCACTTCATGGGAAATAGATGGGGAAACAGTGGAAACAGTGTCAGACTTTATTTTTTGGGCTCCAACATCACTGCAGATGGTGATTGCAGCCATGAAATTAAAAGACGCTTACTCCTTGGAAGGAAAGCTATGACCAACCTAGATAGTATATTCAAAAGCAGAGACATTACTTTGTCAACAAAGGTCCATCTAGTCAAGGCTATGGTTTTCCAGTGGTCATGTATGGATGTGAGAGTTGGACTGTGAAGGACTGTGAAGAAAGCTGAGCATGGAAGAATTGATGTTTTTGAGCTGTGGTGTTGGAGAAGACTCTTGAGAGTCCCTTAGACTGCAAGGAGATCCAACCAGTCCATCCGAAAGGAGACCAGTCCTGGGTGTTCATTGGAAGGACTGATGCTGAGGCTGAAACTCCAATATTTTGGCTACCTCATGCAAAGAGTTGACTCATTTGAAAAGACTCTGATGCTGGGAGGGATTGGGGGCAGGAGGAGAAGGGGATGACAGAGGATGAGATGGCTAGTTGGCATCACAGACTTGATGCACTTGAGTTTGGGTGAACTCTGGGAGTTGGTGATGGACAGGGAGGCCTGGCATGCTGCGATTCATGGGGTCGCAAAGAGTCGGACACGACTGAGCCACTGAACTGAACTGAACCAAAAGTCAGGCAGATTGGTCCACTGTGAGATCCTAGAACAATGGAGCCAGACCAGATAGGGATTTCGAGACTCTTAAATCCACCTTCATCCTTTGGCAGGGGAGGAAATTGAGACATCTGGCTTACATCACACATCAGGTGACTTTGTTACATGGAGGCTGAGCTGTGGGGTGAATCTTGTTTGATCCCCAGGATTGTGTGCACGTGTGCACTGCTGCCTCTGTTCTCTTTGTGCCTCTGTGGTGGTTCTCAGTCCTAACACTTTTCCCGATGACATGTAATGGGCTTCTGACCATGATGATGAAGCTGGTTTATCACTGGCTGGAGAGCAGGAGAAGTGGACAGACCATGTCTCCATTGATCCAACACCTGTTTATTGGGTGCCATCCCTTGTCACGTGATGTGCTGAACAGTGGGACGGTGTTCAGAGGCCAGTGGGGGTGAGAGACCCACCAGAGACTGTGGGAACTGAGTCAAGGTGGCACTTGGAGCTAATTTTTTTTCCTTCAACAAGATGTAGGTTATTAGATTGTCAACGTACATTTTACCTGTAAGATTTCTATGTATTGCAGATTCTTAGATATTTGATACAGAATTTCCAGTGCAACACAATTCTCTCTGTTTCCATCGCCTGGAATATAGTTTCATTGTCAACTAAGATGATAGGTGTTTGTCCACGAATCCTTGAGCTCTGGAAACAGAACATGAGTTAGGTCTCTTGTCCAGTGTTAGGTGATGTCTCCCTGGCTGGGAGGGCCATCGGTGGTCAGGAGCGTCCCACTGTGGGGAGCCGGGGTTGGCAGGCGGGAGAGGTAAGAGTGATGCCACGCGGATAGTGGGCTGGAGGCTCAGGCTCGGGCAGCAAGGGTCAGTCACATGAGAGCCTGGCATCTGACTGATGCCAGGGGAGGAACTGAAGAGTCTGAGCCTGTTTTCAGGGCAGAGAGGTCTGTCACTGGGAGTATTTTGAGGATGTCAAGATATCAGGAGGGGACCTTCGGCAGTGGCTCAAGAAAGGGAACCATGGGCAGGTTACTGGCCTGGCTGAGATAGCACAGAAAGAGCCAGGTGTTCAGAGGAGAATTCAAAGTTCAGAGGGGAGCGCTGGTAAAGCCTGTTTTATGCTGAGCCATCAGATGTTTATCCCAGTGTATTTCTTGCCTAAGGACTAGATCAGCCTGTAAAGATGTTTAAGGGGCTCCAGGTCTGGGGAATAGGGAAGAGGGAATCTGTGGACTTGAGGGGCTTGCCATCGAGGGTTGCTTTGATTGACATCATCTTACAAAAGTGGCTTCACACTCTTCAGTGTGTCAGTCACCCCGCAGGATCACTGAAACTCGGATTGCTGGGTCCCAGCCTGGAGGGCTGATGGGTGGGTCTAGGCTGGGCTGACTAGATTTAGTATAATGAGTTCTCAAGTGATGCCGACCATGTGTGTCTGGGGACCACACTTTGAATACTCCTGTCTTGGCGTATCAGAGATGCTTAAAGTAAGATAATGGAGGTGGTCAGGACCTTATAATGGTACCTGGCTTTGGTGGATTTCTTCCACCAAAAAAGCAGGAAACTCAGGGAGCCTGTCTACTTTGAATTCCTTAGAGTACATGTGAAAATGTAAACTCTTCAGCATTATCTTTCAGACATGACGTTTTCCCCATTAACATAGGTCTCGAATTGATATGCATCAATTTGCTTAAAAATGAGTGTTTGTTCAAAATTAAACCGAGGCTGAGTGTTTGCAGCCCGTGTCTTCTTAGCATGCCGCTCCTCTGGAGGGTGGAGGCCAGGGCTGCCTGCATTCTGCTTGTTACTGCATCCTGATCCTGCTCCACTCATGCCTGCCAGGGAGGCAGGGAGTGTTTGCTAAGTGAGCAGTAACTGAATTTAATGTGCACAAATTTTAATTTATATTTTATTAACTTTTCTTCCAAGGTGGCCTTAAGATAAGAATGCAGCATACCTGATTTTAGGGGGAAGGTGGGGAACGGCAGCAGGCAGGCTTCAGGAGCAGGACGCCAGCCTTTCCTTTCCTCCCCCATGCTGTGACTGGAGAGGAGCTCACTGCTGTCTGCTGGTTCAGCCTCCCTCTGTGCAGGCTGACAAGCTGTGGTTAGGGTTTGTCTAAGGCTGGGTGAGTGAGGGAGCCTTGAGTGAGGGGGCTATGGTCCCACCTCCTCCCTGCCTGCTCCGGGCACCTCTGCCTCCATGAAGACTGCCCTGCTTCCCCTAGCTCCTTCCTGCATGCTCTCCTGTGGGAATCACCCAGCTGTCCCTGACACGCCTGCAGGCTGACAGCGATTCATTGGCCTGTTTCCACAACTCTAATATAGAAATAACACTTTGGCGTTCTCTAAAAGAAACTGTAGGAATAAACTGGTATCTGTGAGATTTACTGAGCTGCTCTGAATAGTAAAGACTTTAGAAATGCAAAAAATTTATTCTTATTACCCAATATTGCTTCTTTTACTCTCAACCCCGAATCTCTTGCTTTCCAATTTTCCTTTTAGTCAAACCAGTAATTGTCTAGAACAATTGTTTTTAACCCACTTTTTAAGACTATTTCTTTAAAAACTAGGATTTTTTATTTTAAAAATCATTATTATATTTCTTCTGTGTTTGTAACCTGTTGTTATGAAATATTTCAAACACATAAAAAGGATAAACTTTAGCCATTTGTTTTTATTGAAGCAGATTTACAATATTTTGTTGGTTCCAGGTGTACAACAGTGGTCCTGTTATACACAAATATCTCTTTTCCAGATTCTTCTTATTATAGGTTATTACAGAACACTGCATGTCGTTTCCTGTGCTCTTCAGTAGGTCCTCCTTTCCCATTATGCGTGTATTTGTTTGTCTACCTCAGGTCTTAGTTGTGGCACTAGGGCTCTTCCTCACCTCACATGGATCTTTTGTTGCAGTGCCTGGACTCTCTGTGGCCAGCAGGCTCCAGAATACATGGGCTTCAGCAGTTGCGGCTCGAGGGCTCTCTAGTTTTACGGTGCACAGGGTTGGTGGGATCTTAGTTTATCCAGTTCAGTTCAGTCACTCAGTTGTGTCCAACTCTTTGTGACCCCAGGGACTGCAGCACGCCAGGCCTCCTTGTCTATCACCAACTCCTGGAGCTTGCTCAAACTCATGTCCATCATGTCGGTGATGCCATCCAACCATCTCATCCTCTGTTGTCCCCTTCTCCTCCCACCTTCAGTCTTTCCCAGCATCAGGGTCTTTTCCTTTAAGTCAGTTCTTCACATCAGGTGGTTAAAGTATTGGAGCTTCAGCTTCAGCACCAGTCCTTCCAGTGAATATTCAGGACTGATTTCCTTTAGAATTGACTGGTTTGATCTCCTTGCAGTACAAGGGACTCAAAAGAGTCTTCTCCAACACCACATTTCAAAAGCATCAGTTTTTCAGTGTTCAGCTTTCTTTATAGTCCAACTCTCACATCCATACATGACTACTGGAAAAACCATAGCTTTGACAAGCAAAAGCTTTATCAGCAAAGTAACGGCTCTGCCTTTTAATATGCTGTCTAGGTTGGTCATAGCTTTTCTTCCAAGGAGTAAGCATCTTTTAATTTCACGGCTGCAGTCACCATCTGAAGTGATTTTGGAGCCCAAAAAAATAAAGTCTGACACTGTTTCCACTGTCTCCCCATCTATTTCCCATGAAGTGATGGGACTAGATGCCATGATCTTCGTTTTTTGAATGTTGAATTTTAAGCCAGCTTTTTCAGTCTATTTTTTCACTTTCATCAAGAGGCTCTTCAGTTCCTCTTCACTTTCTGCCATCAGGGTGGTGTCATCTACATATCTGAAGTTACTGATATTAGTTAAACAACCAGGGATCAAACCTGAGTCCTCTGCATTTCAAAGCCAATTCTTAATCACTGGACTGCCAGAGAAGTCCCTCCTACCTTTTTAAAACCAGGAAATCTTTGATTCAAACAAGTCCTTGTAAAAGTCAACATCTGCAGCAGAAGTGGGGGTGTCCTGTGGACCCCACACTCTGTACAGCCCTGGCAAGGTCACTCTTTGTGGCAGTTCAGCCCAGCATAGTATGTGACAATAAATTAGCTAAGACAGATTCAACATAGTTACTTCCTCAACAATTATATGCCTGCAATAACTGCTTCTCCTGGTGCTCATTTCAGACAGCGTTGGGGAGAAGAAATAAAATGGAATCAAATGCTGAGAACCAGGGATACTGTTTGTGCTTCATCTTCTGAAATAGCCTGTGTTTTTTCTCCTGTGGATTTTAATCTGACCACAGGCAGAAAGGTGATCATTAGAGTGAGACGGTGTCCTCTTTTTTAAATGCGCCGTTACACTGTCCACAGTAATGACCAGGCTCACATTCTCCCTCTCCATGGAGTGCAGGAGAGTACACTGGGTCCTCCAAGCACCGGTTTCTGTAAAACATCCTCCAGGACAAGCGGACTGAGTAAGGAGGACAAGGTTTCAGGGGATGGAGGCCAGACCACCGGCCACAAAGGAGCAGAGGTGAGCCTCTGGGCTTCAGAGCCCCCGTTCTCCAGGTGTACAGCGGGGACAGTCATCGTGCCGTTTGCAGAGCCGGGGATGGACCTGGAGACTGTCATAAGAAGTGAAGTACGTCAGAAGGAGAAAAACAAATATACATTAGTCCACTAGAAAAATGGCACCGTTGATCATATTTGCAGAGCAGAGATAGAGACACAGATGTGGAGAGCAATCATATGGATGCCGGGCGGGGGGAGAGGGGATGGGGTGGATTGGGAGGCTGGGGTTGACAGGTATGTGCTCCTGACACTAGGCATAAAACGGGAAACGAACGAGGACCTGCTGTGTAGCACAGCGAGCTCTGCTCAGGGCTCTGTGGTGGCCTAAGTGGGAAGGAGATCCAAAGAAGAGAGGACATCTGGAAACATACAGCTGATTCCCTTTGATGTGCAGCAGAAACTAACACAACGTTGTAAAGCAACTACAATAAAAAACACCTGACAAAACTAGAAAGTTCTAAACGAACATGAGGTTTTATGATGTGGGCATTTAAAAAATATTTTGGGTGAGGAACATAGCCATGTTGTGAAGGTGTCTTCTGTGTGGAAGGCTGTCTTCGGCTCTCTGGGGAGGGAGTGGGGACCCAGGTCCTGCGTTCAAAGGAGGTTGCTCTCAGGAGCGCAGGACCAGAGGAGGGCATCTTCTCTGCGCCCAGTGCTGAGTTGAGGGATCTCCATGCAGCCTTACTAAGTGGGAGCAGTGGAGGAGTTACAGAGGAGGAAGCTAAGGTGCGGCAGTTCACAGTGACCAGCACGGGGTCAGAACCAGGATGTGTGTGCTGGTCCTGACCCACTCCAACTTGGGCCTGAACCCTCTGCCCCTCTTCCTGCCTTTCCCCTCACCTCTCTCCTTGCCACCTTCCTTTTCCTTGTCTGCCCCCTCTCCCTCTTCTTCCACACACATACAGGCACTCGATCTGCCCAACCCACATTTAAAATTAAGCATAGCTTTTATCATTATCAGCCAACTGAATTTGTCTTCCTGCTAATTTATTGGAATCATCTTTTAATGTTCTCATGGTTTAATTTGAGTGGTTCATGTTTTTAATTTTCAAGTTTTAATATTTTTAAACAAATTGGGTGCTATCGGTGATTAACCTTTAAAAATAAAACAGTCCAGAGCATGGGTCATTAGATCTGACATCAGATCTATACTTTAAAAATATGACTGGCTTAGTAAACCAAGCCTATTTCTTTCCATGTTATGTTATATCTCTGGAATATTGGGTTATTCATGCAGTAAAAACCCTGTTACAGAAAAAACCCTTTCAGTTGTAACTACAGCTTGTTCATGTGATGGCGGTGAGGTTTGCTCTGCTTCTTACTGACAGTGTTACTTAGAACATGAGTTTTCTCTCAACCAGGTGCGATGACCATGTTTTAACCATAGATGTCATCTGTCAAATAGTAAATTCAGCTTTATATTCAGAGCATATGATGTCATAGCTTCAGCTTTCCTAGATGACTTTCCTACTTGGCATGTGGGATAAGTTAATGGTAAAGGTGAGAATTTTTAGCAAATGCCTCCTCTGACTCTCCTAGATTGCCTTGTGGGAACATGATTATGGTGATATAAATTGGGCTGCAAATTATGTATCGTGTGTGGTGGAGAGCTTGTCATGAGCAAGTCTCAAATATGCCTGGAAAAGAGTCTAACTTTTCAAATCATCTTTTGGAACTCATTATGAATAAAAATATATATTTAAACAAGCACAGATTGAAACAGGGCATAGAACGTAATGGATGTTTCTCTTTCACACTTGAGGGACCCACACCTTTTTACAAGTCTAGTCCTTGAGGACCAAGGAAGGAGAGATTAGGGGTCTGAATTGTGAGCTGGGGGTCTGGGTGGAGTTTTTCCACTTTATCTGCCAAAATTGGTTTGCAAAATGTTTATTGCTAATATTTAATAAGCACGTACTATGTAAGCATACACTTCCTGCGCTTGTGTTTGTGTGAATTGTTTTTCTGAATCTCCTACCCCATGAGGCACTTGGTCTGATTACCCCCATTTTACAGGTAAGAAAACCCAAAGGCTACCAGCTGGTCAATAGGGGATCTAGAATTGAACCTCAAACTGTTTTCGGGTGCAGTTGCTTCACAGTGCGTGCTAGTTTCTGCTGCACGGCAAGTGAATCAGCTATGTGCATGCACACATCCCCTCTTTTGGATTTCCTCCCCGTTTAGGTCAGCACAGAGCACTGAGGAGAATCCCCTGAGCTACACAGTAGGTTCTCATCAGTTATCTGTTAGTCATGCATATATGTCAGTCTCAGTCTCCCAACCCATCCCATTCCCCCGTTCCCCTCTTGGTGTCAGGCACTTGTGTGCTACCTCTGTGTCTCTGTTTCTGCTTTGCAAATAAGATCATCTATATAATTTTTTTCAGATTTCACATATATTCATTTGTTGTCGTTCAGTCCATCAGTCATGTCCGACTTTTTGCAACCCCTGAACTGTAGCACGCCAGGCTACCCTGTCCTTCACCATTTCCTGGAGTTTGCTCAAACTCATGTCCATTGAATCAGTGATGCCATCCAACCATCTAGTCCTCTGTTGCCCCCTTCTCCTCCTGCCTTCAATCTTTCCCAGCATCAGGGTCTTCCAGTGAGTCAGTTCTTCACATCAGGTGGCCAAAGGATTGGAGCTTCAACTTCAGCATCAGTCCTTCCAGTGAACATTCAGGGTTGATTTCCTTTAGGATGGACTGGTTAGATCTGCTTGCAGCCCAAGAGACTGTCAAGACTTTTCCTCAACATCACAGTTCAAAGGCATCAGTTCTTTGGTGCCCAGCCTTTTTATTGTCTAATTCTCACATCTATATATGACTACTGAAAAATCCACAGCTTAGACTATCTAGACCTTTGTCAGCAAAGTAATGTCTCTGCTTTTTAATACACTGTCTAGGTTTGTCATAGCTTTTCTTCCAAGGAACAAGTGTCTTTAATTTCAAGCCTGCAGTCACAGTCTGCAGTGATTTTGGAGCCCAAGAAAATAAAGTCTGTCAGTGTTTCCATTTTTCCCCATCTATTTGCTATGAAGTGATGGGACCAGATGCCATGATCTTCGTTTTTGGCATTATGTATATACATGTATAATATATATTAATATACATCAATTAATATAATAATAAATACATTAATACCTTGTTTTTATCTCTCTTACTTCACTCTGTATGACAATCTCCAGGTCTATCCATGTCTCTGCAAATGACTCAGTTTTGTTCTTTTTTATGGCTGAGTAATAGTCCATTGTATATATATGTGCTTTTGAACTGTGGTGTTGGAGAAGATTCTTGAGAGTCCCTTGGACAGCAAGGAGATCCAAGCAGTCCATCCTAAAGGAAATCAGTCCTGAATATTCATTGAAAGGACCGATGCTGAAGCTCTAATACTTTGGCCACCTTATGTGAAGAAATGGACTCATTTGAAAAGATCCTGATGCTGGGAAAGATGGAAGGCAGGAGGAGAAGGGGGCGACAGAGGATGAGATGGTTGGATGGCATCACCGACTTGATGGACATGAGTTTGAGTAAACTCCAGGAGTTGGTGATGGGCAGGGAGGCCTGGCATGCTGCAGTCCGTGGGGTAGCAGAGTCAAACAGGACTGAGCAACTGAACTGAACTGGGTGTATATATATATATGTATATGTATATACATCTTTATCCATTCCTTTGCTGATGGACATTTAGGCTGCTTCCATGCCCAGGCTATTGTGAATAGTGCTGTTATGAATGTTGGGGTGCATGTGTCTTTTGAACCATGGTTGAACTCAATACTCTGACTCCCAAGTTTTGGCTGTTAACCATAATGTTCATCTATAACATCAGTGTGAAAAAATACGAGAAAAAGTTACAGGACAAAATGATGAAAGATAGCAGAGGGAAATAGACAATTACTTCTGCTTCTCATTCTTTCCTAGCTCAGTGTCGGCTATCTCCTGCTTAATCCTTTGGCGTTCTCCCTGAGGGTTTCCACCCCAGGGACTATTATGTAAATATCTCCTCCAAATTAGAACAGTGCTAGGGACGAGGCTCTGCTCAGGCTCCACCATGAAGGTTTCCATGGAGTAAGTCCTCTCTTTTGGAAGGAACCATGATTTGCCCTAAAGTAATGCCTGTGGTGCTGCTGACGGATGAACTCGGTTGGCGCTTTGTGTAGAGAAGCACAGGCGAGCGCCAACCCTCGTGAGAGGAGTCAGGTTTGGCCCCTGGGCAAGTGCTTTCTGATAGGTCTCTGGGGTGGAGAAGGGGGCAGGTTTGGGACGTGCCGGGGTGGAGGGAAGGAAGTAGGCATTTCCATTTCTACAGAAGCGGGATCAGCCCCGGGCAGATAATCTTTGCAGCAGGAAATGGCATATTATTTCTGGAGAGCACTTCCTGTCCCGAAAGGAAGGACTTACCCACTTCGGACGTTTCCTCACTTGCGCGAGGGGCTTCCTAAAAGGAAAACAGTGCTGTGTGTGTCTCCAGGTCTGTCTGTTCAGCAGGGTCTCTGACAGCCCTCTGAGGACTCAGGCTCTGGAGAGAGGGAGGTGAGCTCACCCTCTCCCACATGCCACCCCACACTATCCATTTGTCTGAAAGCTGACTGACTGCTGATTTTTTGGACTGTCATTTTCTGAGATTCTCTAAGGTCCGCGTGTGGGCTGGGGTTCTGAGCCAGGACCCCTTCCCTCTGAGGAAGCTTCGAGGGCCACTGGTGGAGGGATCCCAGTGGTTGAGGTCCCCGTGCGGCTCAGGCTGGGTGAACACGCAGGCAGATGCTGCCTGGGCCTGCTCCTGCCTCGATGCTGTGCCCTTGTCCCCTCTGATCAGACACCCCTTTTCCAACTGAGATGCAGCAAAACCCCACTCCTCATCATTTGTAAGCAGAGCCTGGCTGCACTGGTCATAACTAGCTGGGAGGTTTCACTGACCACTCATTTTATCGGACACTAACTTTTAGGGCCAGATTGTGCCCCTCAGAGATCATAAACACCACACACTTCACCAGATTAAAGCCTTGAGGCTAATGCTTGATCCAAAGCAAGGAGCTACTACAAAGTCAGGGTGGTAACATCACACGTCACATATTAAAATCAACTCTTGGAAATAACCTTGGAATAGTCATAGCATTATTTTTATATTGCCACAAAAAGGAATATGGAACCTCATGTATTCTTTGTATTTCATTCACCTCGTTCTTCTTTTTTTTTTTACACAAGTGTTTTCCCTCGTCTTTCATGCAGACAGATGGCCTCCACTCTGAGCAGGGGCTCCATCCTCCACGTTGCTATGCGACAAAACGCATCCTATCTCCCTTCTCTCTCTGTTGTATCCCGTTTCCGTTCAACAACTCAAAATAACTAGCCGAGTGCTTCAACATGCTACTTCCTCCTTTCTACAGAGTTGAATGTCTATCAAGTATCTTCCTGGGCTTCCTATCTCTTCCTGTTACAGCCTTGAAAAAATGTGTTTCCCCAAATTGATTTTCCTCATCACTTCCTATTTACACCAACCCTGTCATTGCTAAGGCAGGCAAACATACAGCAGTGACTCACGCAGCTGCTGGCCTGTAGGAAAAAAAATGGGTCAGCCAATTGTGAGATGTTTGAAACCAGGATTTTTATTGCAGTCAGATGTAGGGGCCCTCTTTGTCCTCATTATCACAGTGTTGTTTCTCAACCGATACTAGAAAGTAGAAATAAAAATGAAAACCAAACAGACGCACATCAGAGCACCTCTTTTCTCACTTCTGACCTTAAGAAAGAGGATACTCACCTGGACAAGACTTACCAAAGGAGAGGCAGGCCGAGGACATGGAATGCTCTTCTGTATTTTGAAGATCGGAAGCTTTGGAGTTTAAAGAGGAACACTCCTCAAAAAAAAAAAAAAAATTAGAAAAACACCAAGAAATGTTTTTGAAGACTGTAGGTCAGGTTGGGGGCTTCTTTCTTGTTTACACTCAAGAAAATTAGGTTCCTTATGGATTCTTTTGAAGCTCATTTCATGGCCCCTTAATTCACACCATTTTTCTTGTCCCTAGCAGTGACAAAGCTCAGATAATTAGGCCAAAGTTGGCCCCACTAAGAAACCAGTGGATGTGCTGGGGGAGATGGCGAGGTGGAGGTGGGAGAAGTTGGGAAAAACATGTTCATCATCCCTGGCTCTTTGTACACCATGGCTGATTCATATGAATGTAAAAACCACTACAATATTGTAAAGTAATTAGCCTCCAATTAAAATAAATTATTTTACCAAAAAATTTCCAATTTCTGAAGGGGATGCTAATGTCAAGTGGGAAGCATGCATGTATTTGAAAATTCAGAGAACACATGATTTACATTAGTGTTACTTTTCTTGATTTGAAGAATAAAGGTGCTGCAATATTGCATGCTTTGAAACAAAGCATAAAACACACAGAATTGTAATGCTGCACATTACTGTGTCTTAAATTTATGTGAAATTGCTCAAAATGTTCTCTTTAAAGGTGAGTTGATCTTTTCTAGGACGTTTTGGCTTCTCGGTCAGTTGTCCTCTGTGGGGTCATTGTAGAGCTTCTCCAGCTCTGGCTGGGGATGGGGGGACACGCTGACTTCCATCTGCAGTGGTTTTCATGCCTAACATTGCTGCATCTGTGTCGGCCTTGTGTCTGGAGCAGGCTCTAACTATGACTATCAGAACAGATGATGACCATGGCTGGCCCCACCGCCCTCTTTATCTCCATACTCGGAAGGCTGCGACTTACAGTTGTCATCTTGAGCACAGAGAACTGAGTCATGCTGAGGCCTGAGTTTCCTGGTTGGACCCCTTGGATGTCTCTGTGGCCTCTGGCTACTCTCAGGACCTTCTCGGTGTTGCCACAACTCTGCATGTGCCTGGAGCACTCCAGCTAGGTGATGTGGGAGCCAGGACCAGGCGAAGCAGGAACTCAGGTGATGGCAGTGGCAGGATAAAAAGGTAGATAGAAGATTGGTGATGTGCACGTTAAGTTCATATGTATATAAATGTGTATATATGCATGTATTTTTATGTGTGTAGGTGTATGTGTGTAAATATATATCTTTGTGTATATACATATGCATGTATGTATATATGTGTGTACATATATATTTGTGAGTACTGTGTATACATGTATGAATGTATTTGCATGTATATGTGTGTATATGTGTGTGTATATGTATGTGTGTGTATATGTGTGTGTGTGTATATATATGTGTGTATATATATGTGTGTATATATATGTGTGTGTGTATATATGTGTGTGTATATATGTGTGTGTATATATGTGTGTGTGTATATATGTGTGTGTGTGTATATGTGTGTGTGTGTATATATATGTGTGTGTGTATATGTGTGTGTGTGTATATGTGTGTGTGTGTATATATGTGTGTGTGTGTGTGTGTGTGTATGTGTGTGTTTGTATATATATATGAGAAATAGATGCACAGTCATGGGAAACAAGCCTATGGTTTCCACAGGGGAAGGCGGGGGAGGGCTACATTAGAAGTGGGATTAACAGGTGCGCTATATATAAGACAGGCAGGCAGCAGAGTGCTGCTGCGCTACACGGGGACTCCACTCAGTGTCTTGTGATAACCTATAAGGGAAAAGAACCTGACAAAGAATGTATGCACACACACATATGTACAGCTGAATCTCCTTGCTGTGCACCTGAACTAACATAACGTTGTAGATCACCTATACTTCCACTAAAAAATGTAGGTATAGTGCCTCTTTTCCATTAGGTATTTTAAAATATTTAAAGGGTTGTAGTACAATGAATTTCATCCACTCTCTGGATTTTTAAAATCTTGTGATTGAGACAGCCCCCTGTCCTCTGATTCACATCATACTTAGAAAAATAAACAATAGATTCAAGGAAAAAGAAATTCATTTTTGGAACTTCTGTTCTGAGAGCTTGGGAACATCTCGTCCACCTCGCCCTCCCCCTCTGAGTGTCTCATCATGTCATTTTAAACCATGAGTCTGAAAATCCCTTCCCGTCTCGACCACAGTGTACATTCCAGGAAAGACAGTGAGTCCGCAGAGCGAGCCCCCCAGCTCCAGCCAGCGCTGCGGGCACCTGGGGAGGGGGCTGGGGCAGCAGCTCCCGCTTGGGGTGAAGCAGGCTGAGCGACGGGGACCGCTCAGTGGGCAGAGCTGCCTGGATGGGAAGGCTGATTACAAAGTCTGTGTGGCTGGAAGAAGGGTTCAAATCAGAGTCTGTTTTTCCATTTAAATAAGTTTTGTTATTTCTCTTAATGCTGGAGTAAAGAACATTCATTGTAAAACTTTAAAAGCTCAGCGTGAGCAGCACACCGTGTCGACTGACCGCAGCAGTAGTGCTGTGGCACTTCTCTCCTTCTCTCTTTCTTCCTTTGGGTTGCCATTGTTCTGCATAAGGTTCTCCAGTCTGCTTGTGAATTTCTACCCTACTTATGTTTTCCTACTAATGAATAGTTTTCCATGTAATAAAATATTTTAAGTTCTGATTCATAATAGCTGCATTTACCACTCATGTACAAATAACTTTGGTTATCTGCCCAAAGGGTAAATTCATTCTACTTTTAAAAATACCTACAAATTTTATCATGAAATAATATAAAACTGTGAGAAAGGCAGACTCTGTATCTGGCCCTTGCCCATCTCTTCCTTCTGATACCTGCTCTTGTCCTGGCATACAGCACACACCACCCCTAATGACTGGTCTGTTCAGGCTCATCTCTCCAGAACAAGTATCTCCAGATACTTGAAAATCAAACCTTTCTCCTGAACCCAAGTGACACCTTTATTTTAGGACATTACTCAGAAATTCCACTCTTTTCTAGATATTTGCATTTCGTGGATATGCTGGGAACGCAGCGAAGCGAAGCTCACACTAGAGCTTAGTCAGTGCGTCCTTGGCCTGTGTGTGGCGGGATCCTGTGCCAGAGACAAGCTACTCTGTGAGCGCTTGTGGCCAGTTCTGTTCAAGGGGCCAAAATTGTTTCCCAGATACTTCGTGATTTTGGCACCTGTTTCCCCAGTAATATTGTCCGTTCCTTTAATAGAGGTCCAAGGAGCAGAATTTCTTGCTTCAGCTCAGTGCTTAATACAATTCCTGGAATGTTGCAAATGATGATGATAAAAAGCAGTTTATTTAATTGGAGTGGTCAGACAGGACACTCAGACTTGAAATCATGAGACGTGTCCAGTCTCAGCAATGAAGGGATGGGTGTTCCTTCCAATACTAGACGCAGGGCAGAAGTCATGAGGAGAAAGGCTAGTGGAGGCAAATTTATTGGGCGGATTTGCCTGATAAAAGAGACTTTGGGTGATATTAAGCAAAATAGTTAGGCTTATGTCTAGGGTTAGAACATTTTAGGTACATGAAGTAAATTTTGAGATAGTATCCCCCAGAGTCATAATGTTGTCAGAATTTTTAAAGAGCTTGGCATTCTTTTCTGTTGAACCATATCCAGGAAAACAGATAATTCTAGTCATCAGAGCCATGTTTCCCCAAGTGGAAGATGAGTAATGCTCTGCGAAGTGGCCGCGATAAGGACATGCCTGACATCACACTCCTTTGCCATTCCTGCTCCTCTCCTAAAGCATTCTTTGTTTTCTAACTGTCTTACCCATCCTTCAAGATCCAGTTCAAATATTCTTCACTTACTGATGCCCTAGTCTAACTTTGTAAACCCTAAGACTTCCTTTTCTGTGTTCTCACAACATTCTGGTTCTATGTTCACAAATATTTCATTAATTACTAGTTTGTTTTTTATTTTGGCTGTGCTGGGTCTTCATCGTGGTGCGTGGACTTTGTCTAGTTGCAGAATGTGGGCTTAGCTGCCCTGTGGCTTGTGGAATCTTAGTTCCCTGACCAAAGATTGAACCCTGTTCCTTGCATGGGAAGGCAGATTCTTAGCCACTGGACTACCAGTGGCAGTCTCTGTTCACGAATGTTTACTGATCACACATAGGCACCATGGTGCTATTGACTGTCCCCAGCCCCACTGTTCTGATGACTCATCAGGTGTAGGCACCGTGCTCTATTTTGCTTTGAATTCCAGGGACTTAGCGCAACCCACTGTCCACAGTTGGGACACAGAAGTTTTACCCAGTGACTGAATGATGGTCTACAAACCATACTGCAAGTTCTGATAAAGCCAGTAGAGCCAAGCACAGTGACGGGGTTCTTCCTGCCGTTCTTTCTTGGACTGTCTTGACCAGGATGCACAAACAGATGGGGGTATTTAGGCTCCGTGTGGGATGTCTAAGGCCGTGCTTTCCTGTTGCGCATCCTTTGCCTTAGATCATTCTCAGATGCTAAAGGCCAGTTTCCTGTTTCTAAGTGTACTGAGCCTGCTCCAACCTCCAAGACTTTTCTCTTTTGGGTCCCTCTCTGCTTGCATGACTCGGTCCATCACTCCATTATGTCTCGTGTCCTCAGGGAACACTCTCTTTTCATTTCGGCAGCATTGCACGGCTTATAGGATTTTAGTTCCCCAACTAGGGATTGAACCCGGGTCCTAGGTGGTGAGAGCATGGAGTCATAACCACTGGACTACCAGGGAATTCCCTGATCACCCTGTTTTAAAGACCCATTTCTCAACCTCTCTGTATCCTGATTTATATTTCTGAATAACACTTACACTGTTTGCCATTATAAAACACATTTTCCATCTACATGTTTGTGGGTATCCTCTTCTAGGGTATAAAATCCTCAAAAAAAATGGACATTTTTTTTCTCATTGCTCTATCTCCAGTGCTCAGCACAATGTGTGGGTTAAGGTAGCGTGTAAGTACATGTTTGTTGACTGCTCAGTAGCTTGCCTGCTCTGTCTGGGTCTAAGAGCTGAATGGCAGCTTAGATGAGTTGAGTTTGCATTGATATGCAAAAACCACGATTTTCTTTTAAGAAAAGTGAAGGGATTTTTTTATTGTAGAATAACATTCATGTAAATTGCAGTATTTCTCACTAAAAATCTCACTGAGTAACTCCTATTCCACAAATATGTCCAGTGGTTTTTGACAATAATACAAAAACAATGCAATAGAAGAAGAATAGGCTTTTCAACAAATGGTACTAGAGCAATAGAACATCCGTGGGCAGATAAATGAACCTCAAACTAAGCCCCCTGCTCCCTGCCAATTAACTAAAAATGTATCATTCAAAATAGGAAATGTAAATCTATCAAACTTTCAGGGAAAACACAGGAGAAAAGTTTTGGAACCTAGAGATAGGCAAAGAATTTATAGACTTGACATCCAAAGAACAAGTCATACAGGAAAAAATTGAGAAATTGGACCTCATCAACATGAGAAACTTCTGCCCTGTAAAAGACTCGGTGAAGAAGATGAAAACATAACCTACAGATCGGGAAAAAAATACTTGCAAATCACATATCTGACAAGTGCCTTGTATCTAGACTATGTAAAGAACTCTCAAAACTCAACAGTAAAAAAAAAAAGGCAAAACAAAAGACTCTCAAACAGTCCTATCACACCACCACAACACTGTAAAGCAGTTAAATTACCCTCCTATTAAAATAAAAAAGATATGAACAGTTGTTTCACCAAAGAGGGTATACAAGTGGCAGATAGGCACAGGAAAAGGGGCTCAGCATCATTAGCCATTAGGAAAATGCATATTAAAATTATAAGAAGATATGACACAGCTAACAGAACGACTGAAGGACAGCGCAGTGACAGCCCCGAGTGCTGCCAGGGTGAGGACAGGTGGCTCACACCTCGCTGCTTGGTGTCCCGTGGTGCCTCTGCTCTGAGGATCGGTAAACATGCACGCATCATACAACCCAGCATGTACACTCTTGGGCATCTGTCCAGAGAACTGAAGACTCATCTTTATGTCAAAATCTGCATGTGAATATTCATGGCAGCTTTACTTACAGCAGCCCCAAACTGAAAATAACCCCAAAGTCCTTCAGCAGGTAACCGGTTAAGCCACCCGCGGCAGCACGCCCAGAACATGGAACAGCCCTTGGCAGCCGTAGGGGAGAAGCCACTGCGGGCTGGACAGGCCTCAGGGGGCTTTTCTGAGAAGAAAAACATGACGTTTCATATGATTCTGTTCAAGTAACAGTATGAAGGCAACGTCAGTCCTAAAGGAAATCAGTCCTGAATACTCATTGCAAGGACTGATGCTGAAGCTGAAGCTCCGTCCTTTGGCCACCTGATGCGAAGAGCCGACTCATTGGAAAAAGACCCTGATGCTGGGAAAGATTGAGGGCAGGAGGAGAAGGGGGCGGCAGAGGATGAGTTGGTTGGATGGCATCACCGACTCAATGGACATGAGTTTGAGCAAGCTGTGTGAGTTAGCGATGGACAGGGAGGCCTGGTGTGCTGCAACCCATGGGGTCATAAAGAGTCGGACACGACTGAGCGACTGAACTGAACTGATTAAGACAACAGAATTATAACGATGGAGAACGGATTAGCGGTTGCCAGATTTTAGGAGAGGGAAACAAGGAAGGGCGTGTTAAGTGATAAAGGGATGAGATGAGGGAGCATTTGCTGCTCTGGATGTTGATTCTGGTTGTGATGGCACGGATTTGCACATGTGGTAAAACTGCATATTGTGATTTTAAAATAAATAATAAGTAATAATAAGTAAAATGAAGTCAGTCGTGTCTGACTCTCTGTGACCCCATGGACTATAGCCTACCAGGCTCCTCCACTCATGGAATTTTCTAGCCAAGAGTACTGGAGTGGGTTGTCATTTCCTTCTCCAGGGGATCTTCCTGACCCAGGGATTGAACCCGGGTCTCCGTCATGGCGAGCAGACGCTTTACCCTCTGAGCCACCAGGGAAGCCCCTAATAAACAAGTAACAAACAATAAAAGAAAAATAGAGACTTCCCTGGTGGCCCAGTGGTTAAGGTTTCACCTTCCAATGCAGAGGGCGTGGGTTCCATCCCGGGCTGGGGAGTTAGGATCCCACATGCATCGTGGCCGAAAAACCAAACCATAAAACAGAAGCAATAGTGTAACAAATTCAATGAAGAGTTTAAAAATGGTCCACAGCAAAGAAATCTTACATAAGAAATAAACAAGAATGAATAAAAATGAACAGTAAAATTGCACACATGCACACACACACACGAACACACACACACACACATAAACAAGTGCATGTGAAACTGGTGCAATCAGAGGAGCATTCCTCTAATTCAGAGCTGATGGCAGGAGAATTAGGCTGTCAGCTTATTAGGGTGTTACAGAGACCCAGCAAGAGATGCGGGTCTAGCAGTGCTTATCCCTTGACGCGGGAGTGGGAACTCCCTGCCAGAGAGCTCTGTTAGCTTCCCAGGGCCGCCACAGCAAATCACCACCAGCTGGGTGGTTTGTGGTGCGTGGGGCTTTCGTCGCTAAGCCGTGCCAACTCTGTGCGACCTCACGGATCGTAGCCCACCAGACTCCTGTGTCCATGGCCTTTCCCAGCCAAGAGTACTGGCAAGGGCTGCCGTTTCCCTCCTCTCGGGAGATCTTCAGGGACGGAACCTGGGTCTCCCGCATTGGCAGCCGGGTTCTTTGAGTCACCGGGGACCCCGGGCGGTTTAAAGCACCACCAGTGAGTTCTTGAGGCTGGAGGTCTGAAAGCAGGGCGCCGGCAGGACTGCGCTTCCTCCGAGGCTCCCTCCGGTAGCCGCTGGCCGTTGTCGGCGTCTCTCTTTCTGTGTCCTCCCTCTCAGAAAGGCACCAGTGTTTCAACATTAGCATTTCATTACGTTTGGCGGTGACGGGTCTCAGTTGTGGCAGACAGGAATCTTGGTGCCCTGACTAGGGGTCAGACCTGTGTCCCCTGCATTGGCAGCTGGATTCTTAACTACTGGATCACCAGGGAAGTCCCTACTGCTTGTTGCAAAGGCCCTGTTTCCAGTAAGGCCACATTCCGGGCTCCTAGGAGGGTTTGAATGGATCCTTCTGAAGGTCACCGATCAACCCCCAGTGGCTGTCCCTGTCTTCTTTAGAACTGGGGGTGCATGGGAGGGAGGCCCATAGGGAGGGCACACGTGCATACGGGTAGCCGATCCCCGCTGTTGTACAGCAGAAACTAGCACAGCGTTGTGAAGCAACTGTGCTCCAGTTAGAAAGATAAATAAAAATAAATTACCTAAAAAAGAGAGGGGCAAATCTTATCTTGTACCAACCTTGAGGCCACATGAATCTCTTAGTTGTGGCCAGGTATTGACTCAGGAAACGTGCGTCTGTCCACGTGGAAAGTATTGGTGGCCGCGTGCTGTTCTGGGGGAGCAGTGAGGGGCCTGCAGTGGACACCGGCCCCCGTGAAGGAAACACAGAGTCTGTATTGTTAGGATTCTCCCCAGTTTCTTCTGCCTCGACAGCTCTTACCCGCTTCACATAGCTTGTGAGCGACAGACTCAAGACAGACTTTCAGCGAGTGAAAGTCAGTTTGCACTAATGGAAAATGCTTCTCTGCGTGGACACGGCTGAGATGTGACTGTCTAGCCAGATTCACTGCTTACTCTGCTTTTCAGCCAGCACAGGCATTCATTTTAGGTAAACATCATCTATACGATGAAAAACAGGGTAAACCTGTCTTACGCCATGCTGCTTCTAACTGGGGCAGGAAGTCAGATCAGGAGCCCAAGCACATTCCTTCTGGAAAATCTGTTAAAGGAAGGAAGTTCCTGGAGGGAATTTTAATCCTCCTGCACAGGACCTTTTTTTTTTTTTTTTTTTTTTGAGGGTCATTGAAAAAAAAAAAATCTGTACAAAATGGCCCACAGGGGACTGATAACAGCACTTGGGGAAAATTCATAATGCTGCCTTAGGAGGCAGAGGGGCCCGCCACGCTAAAAGACACGGGGTCCCTGTCCTCGCTGGAGTGAGGGCATCACGCGAGGAGGCGGCAGGTGTGCTCAAAGCTACCGGCTTGTTGGAAGGAGCTCGCAATGGCAGGAGCAACGTAACTCAAAAGTTCTGCAGACAGGACCAGCCCAAATAAAAGAAACTGGGATGCAGTGAGGAAACAGGGTTTTCCCTTTTCCTAAGGAAAACTGCTTTCTTGTATTCTTGGTACAATACTTCTTCGTTCTTTCTTGCTTTCAGGAAGCAAGAAGCTAGGTCCCACTGAGTTTCCTACTGATGCTTAGTGCCCTGTGGAGGAATGCCTCTCTCACAGCAGTGCTACTTTTCTGCATTATTCCTTCTTTCAGTCACTCAAAATTGTTTGCAGAGCAGATGCCAGGCGTTTTGCTGGGAAATCATAGTCACGGACTCAGAGAGGCAACCCCAGTCATAAGGGACCTAACGACATTCACAGGCCCACGAAAGGAGAGGCAGGGCAGAGAGAGCCCAGGACAGGTGAGCAAGCTTCAGTGGACACAGATGAAGACCCTGATGCTAGAGTTTGCCTGAAAAACCATCTCCTCAGTCTCAGTATCAGGAGGAGATAGAGTCGGTTGTCTGCTCTGTAGGTGAAATGGGGCTCAGGACTGAGATACGCCTCCCCTCTGCTCACCAGAGTTACAGGGTATGCACTTTCCCCACTTCATCCCAGACATCACTCTTCCCAAAGCCGCCCTGACTGCTGCGAATAGAGAAGAGCAGCCAGCGTGAACGCAGGAAGAGAGGAGGACCCAGGACGCTGGTTCATGGAGACCAAAGCCAAGCGGATGGGCTCATCTGTTCCGGGGACAGAGCTGGGGCAGAGCGTGGGCAAGAGGAGCAAGAGACTTAAAGTGCCCCCTGGGGCTTTGGCTTGAGCAGCTAGAGGGCGATACTGCCTTTATGGAGAACTAAAAGACCAGGGAGGGCCAGTGATGGGAAGGGGCCTGACGTCTTTGAGGAACTGCAGGAACAAACATGACTGGAGGCCGGAAATGGAGGGGACGAGGTTGTTCAGTGGTAGGGTTGGTCTTTGGCCATCAGGGTCTGGCTTTATTCCCCGGGGAAAATGAAATCTCATTCTCTCTCTCCCCAACCCATGATTAGATGTAGTTCAGGTCTTGCTTCTATATATGTGTATGACTGAATCGCTAACACGATATTGTAAATCAACTATGCTTCAGTTTCAAAAAGAAATACTGTGTCTCTTGAAAACAAGGTTCTTTTTAAAACCATCTGAGACACTAGAGAGACAGTAAACGTTTTTTAGTATTCTCTTTTCCTCGGCCGTCTAGTTTAGCTCTCTGCCTGCTTTCCAATGGTGGTTTCAGTGGTTCTTCGCCAGAATTGCTCTTCCTGTTTGTTGTTGTGTTCACTCTCTAACTCGTGCGTTTTGCAATCTCATTGAGTGCCTCATGGCAAGCCCCCGTTCGTCACTGTCTCCCAGAGTTTCCTCAAACTCATGTCCATCGAGTCAGTGATGCCATCCAACCACGTTATCGTCTGTCTCCCCCTTCTCCTCCTGCCCTCAGTCTTTCGCAGCATCACGGTCTTTCCCAATGAATCAGCTCTTTGCATCAGGTGGCCAAAGTATTGGAACTTCAGCATCAGTTCTTCCAATGAATATTCAGGACTGATATCCTTTAGGACTGTCTGGTTTGATCTCCTTGCAGTCCAAGGGACTCTCAAGAGTCTTCTCCAGCACCACAGTTCAAAAGCATGAGTTCCAATGCTCAGCCTTATGTATGGTGCAGTCTCACATGTGTACCTGACTACTGGAAAATCCATAGCTTTGACTAGACGGCCCTTCGTTGGCAAAACGATGTCTCTGCTTTTTAATACACTGTCTGGATTTGTCATAGCTGTTCTTCCAAAGAGCAAGTGTCTTTTAGTTTCATGGCTGCAGTCACTGTCCACAGTGATATTGGAGGCCAAGAAAATAAAATTTGTCAGTGACAGATTTATGATTAAGACTCACATTTAACTTTTTACAGCACATGGCACTTTGAACAGGTGCAGAGTAGTACTGGGGTACTGAGATGATGTATCTCATGAATGGACTTCAAGTTCTCTTTATCTGACGGCAAACCTACACGCCGTGGGGATCAATGGCTAATTACAGTAGTTGGCTGTCTCCATTACAAAGTCAGTGACAAAGTTAGTGCCCCTTATGGAACACTTCAACATAATTGACTTCTGTTTTCAAATCTGGTAGAATAAACTTCCCCTTACTCTCCTGTTTATGTGTGTGTTGAAAATAATCAGTGCGATATTGAAAGCAAGCCATATGTTCAATGACAATAAATGCTTTGAATGGTCTCTCGGGACATGTAGTTCATTTGGAGTACGCCAGATGATTAATGCAGATTATCTTACAATTTCCATGTGGATAAAAGGATTTCAGACATACTTTCTTCTCACCTCAAGTACATTGTTGACTGACGTGCACTTCTGGTGTTTACTGCTACCTAAAATAAAAGAGCAGAACATGTGCTTGCTGACAAAGCAGTCACAGAGGGGCAAGACGGCGGGTCATGGCTGGCAAGATTTATTTCCTCTGCTTACGTATTGCACAATTATTCTTGTATTTATTTGGTTGTTTGGAAGGAAGAGAACAGAAGACTATTCCTGGAACATTCTCTTTGCCCCAAACACTCAGAGTTCAAGAAAATATGCAGTAAAGTATGTATGAGAAAGGAAGAACGCTTTAGAACACAGCTGTGGGCAGTAATGATCACCCTGCAAACGGTGCTGATAATGCAAAGAATGTAAAGATGAAGATCAACAAAGCCCATTCTGTCACTTACTCCTTGTTTACATGTTAGAGACACCAAATAATAACATACTTTAACAAACTTCTTTTTTTAAGATGATTATTTTAAAATTTTAAATTTATATTGGAGTATAGTTGCTTTTACAGCATCGGATCTTGCTTCTATCACCAATCACATCCACAACTGGGTATTGTTTTTGCTTTGGCTCCATCCCTTCATTCTTTCTGGAGTTATTTCTCCACTGACCTCCAGTAGCGTGTTGGGCACCTAATGCCCTGGGGAGTTCCTTTTTTGGTATCCTATCATTTTGCCTTTTCATACTGTTCATGGGGTTCTCAAGGCAAGAATACTGAAGTGGCTTGCCATTCCCTTCTCCAGGGACCACATTCTGTCAGGTCCATGAATCAAGGCAAATTGGAAATGGTCAAACAAGAGATGGCAAGGGTGAACCAGTTTTCTAGATTCCATAAATATGCGTTAGAATATGATATTTATCTTTCTCTTTCTGACTTACTTCAGTCTGTACAATAGGCTCTAGGTTCATCCTCCTCATTAGAACTGACTCAAATGCATTCCGTTTTGTAGCTGAGTAATATTCCATTGTGTATATGTACCAGAACTTCTTTATCCATTCATCTGTTGATGGACATCTAGGTTTCTTCCATGTTCTAGCTATTGTATATACTGCTGCAATGAACAATGGGATTCATGCGTCTTTTTCAATTTCGGTTTCCTCAGGGTATATGCCTAAGAGTGGGATTGCTGGGTCATATAGTGGTTTTATTCCTGGTTTTTTAAGGAGTCTCCATACCGTCTCCCATAGTGGCTGTATCAATTTACATTCCCACCAACAGTGCAAGAGCGTTCCCTTTTCTCCACACCCTCTCCAGCATGTATTGTTTGTAGACTTTTTGATGATGGCCATTCTGACTGGTGTGAGGTGATATCTCATTGTAGTTTTCATTTGCATTTCTCTAATAATGAGTGTCAATCTAATCACACTAGGACCACAGCCTTGTCTAACTCAATGAAATTAACCATGCCCTGTGGGGCCACTGGAGATGGGCGGGTCATGGTGGAGAGGTCTGACAGATTGTAATCCACTGGAGAAGGGAATGGCAAACCACTTCAGTATTCTTGCCTTGAGAACCCCATGAACAGTTATGTAAAGGCAAAATGATAGGATACTGAAAAAGGAAGTCCCCAGGTCAGAAGGTGCCCAACACGCTACTGGAGATCAGTGGAGAAATAACTCTAGAAAGAATGAAGGGATGGAGCCAAAGCAGAAACAATTCCCAGTTGTGGATGTGATTGGTGATAGAAGCAAGGTCCGATGGTGTAAAGAGCAATATTGCATAGGAACCTGGAATGTCAGGTCCATAAATCAAGGCAAATTAGAAGTGGTCAAATAGGAGATGGCAAGAGTAAACATCGACATTCTAGGAATCAGCGAACTAAAATGGACTGGAATGGGTGAATTTAACTCAGATGACCATTACTTCTACTACTGTGGGCAGGAATCCTTCAGAAGAAATGGAGTAGCCATCATGGTCAACAAAACAGTCCGAAATGCAGTACTTGGATGCAGTCTCAAAAATGACAGAATGATCTCTGTTCGTTTCCCAAGACAAACCATTCAGTATCACTGTAATCCAAGTCTATGCCCCAACCAGTAATGCTGAAGAAGCTGAAGTTGAATGGTTTTATGAAGACCTACAAGACCTTTTAGAACTAACACCCAAAAAAGATGTCCTTTTCATTATAGGGGAATGGAATGCAAAAGTAGGAAGTCAAGAAACACTTGGAGTAATAGGCAAATTTGGCCTTGGAACGTGGAATGAAGCAGGGCAAAGACTAATAGAGTTTTGCCAAGAAAATGCACTGGTCATAGCAAACACCCTCTTCCAACAACACAAGAGAAGACTCTACACATGGACATCACCAGATGGTCAACACCAAAATCAGACTGATTATATTCTATGCAGCCAAAGATGGAGAAGCTCTATACAGTCAACAAAAACAAGACCAGGAGCTGACTGTGGCTCAGATCATGAACTCCTTATTACCAAATTCAGACTGAAATTGAAGAAAGTAGGGAACACCACTAGACCATTCAGGTATGACCTAAATGAAATCCCTTATGATTATACAGTGGAAGTGAGAAATAGATTTAAGGGCCTAGATCTGATAGATAGAGTGCCTGATGAACTATGGACTGAGGTTCGTGACATTGTACGGGAGACAGGGATCAAGACCATCCCCATGGAAAAGAAATGCAAAAAAGCAAAATGGCTGTCTGGGGAGGCCTTACAAATAGCTGTGAAAAGAAGAGAAGTGAAAAGCATAGGAGAAAAGGAAAGATATAAGCATGTGAATGCAGAGTTCCAGAGAATAGCAAGAAGAGATAAGAAAGCCTTCTTCAGCAATCAATGCAAAGAAATAGAGGAAAAGAACAGAATAGGAAAGACTAGAGATCTCTTCAAGAAAATTAGAGATACCAAGGAAACATTTCATGCAAAGATGGGCTCGATAAAGGACAGAAATGGTATGGACCTAACAGCAGCAGAAGATATTAAGAAGAGGTGGCAAGAATACACAGAAGAACTGTACAAAAAAGATCTTCACGACCCAGATAATCATGATGATGTGATCACTAATCTAGAGCCAGACATCATGGAATGTGAAGTCGAGTGGGCCTTAGAAAGCATCACTACGAACAAAGCTAGTGGAGGTGATGGAATTCCAGGTGAGCTGTTTCAAATCCTGAAAGATGATGCTGTGAAAGTGCTGCACTCAATATGCCAGCAAATCTGGAAAACTCAGCAGTGGCCACAGGACTGGAAAAGGTCAGTGTTCATTCCAATTCCAAAAAAGGCAGTGCCAAAGAATGCTCAAACTACTGCACAATTGCACTCATCTCACATGCTAGTAAAGTAATGCTCAAAATTCTACAAGCTAGGCTTCAGCAATACATGAACCGTGAACTCCCTGTTGTTCAAGCTGGTTTTAGAAAAGGCAGAGGAACCAGAGCTCAAATTGCCAACATCCGCTGGATCATGGAAAAAGTGAGAGAGTTCCAGAAAAACATCTATTTCTGCTTTATTGACTATCCGAAAGCCTTTGACTGTGTGGATCACAATAAACTGTGGAAAATTCTGAAAGAGATGGGAATACCAGACCACCTAACCTGCCTCTTGAGAAATCTGTATGCAGTCAGGAAGCAACAGTTAGAACTGGACATGGAACAACAGACTGGTTCCAAATAGGAAAAGGAGTCCGTCAAGGCTGTATATTGTCACCCTGCTTATTGAACTTCTATGCAGAGTACATCATGAGAAACGCTGGACTGGAAGAAGCACAAGCTGGAATCAAGATTGCCGGGAGAAATATCAATAATCTCAGATATGCAAATGACACCACTCTTATGGCAGAAAGTGAAGAGGAACTAAAAAGCGTCTTGATGAAATTGAATGTGAAGAGTGAAAAAGTTGGCTTAAAGCTTAACATTCAGAAAATGAAGATCATGGCATCTGGTCCCATCACTTCATGGGAAATAGATGGGGAAACAGTGGAAACAGTGTCAGACTTTATCTTTTGGGCTCCAGAATCACTGCAGATGGTGACTGCAGCCATGAAATTAAAAGATGCTTACTCCTTGGAAGAAAAGTTATGACCAACCTAGATAGTATATTCAAAAGCAGAGACATTACTTTGCCGACTAAGGTCTATCTAGTCGAGGCTATGGTTTTTCCTGTGGTCATGTATGGATGTTAGAGTTGGACTGTGAAGAAAGTCCCTTGGACTGCAAGGAGATCCAACCAGTCCATTCTGAAGGAGATCAGCCCTGGGATTTCTTTGGAAGGAGTGATGCTAAAGCTGAAACTCCAGTACTTGGCCACCTCATACGAAGAGTTGACTCATTGGAAAAGACTCTGATGCTGGAGGGATTGGGGGCAGGAGGAGAAGGGGACGACAGAGGATGAGATGGCTGGGTGGCATCATGGACTCGATGGTAGTGAGTCTGAGTGAACTCTGAGAGATGGTAATGAACAGGGAGGCCTGGCGTGCTGCAGTTCATGGGGTCGCAAAGAGTCAGACAGGACTGAGCAACTGAACTGAGGAGGTAGGTCATAGAGGATCTTGCTTTGATTTATATCATCGAGTGTTTTGCCTATGTTTTCCTCTAAGATTGTTATAGTATCTGGTCTTACATTTAGGTCTTTAATCCATTTTGAGTTTATCTTTGTGTGTGGTGTTAGGAAGTGTTCTAATTTCATTCTTTTACATGTGACTGCCCAGTTTTCCCAGCACCATGTATTGAAGAGGTTATCTTTTCCTCATTGTATATTCTTGTCTCTTTTGCCAAAAATAAGGTCCCCATAGGTGCATGGGTTCATCTCTGCACTTTCTATCTTGTTCCAGTTCAGTTCATTTCAGTTCAGTCGCTCACTCATGTCCAACTCTCTGTGACCCCATGGACTGCAGCACGCCAGGTCTCCCTGTCCATCACCAACTCCCGGAGTTCACCCAAACCCATGTCCATTGAGTCGATGATGCCCTCCAACCAACTCATCCTCTGTCATCCCCTTCTCCTCTTGCTCTCAATCTTTCCCAGGATCAGGGTTTTTTCCAGTGAGTCAGCTCTCCACATCAGTTGGCCAAAGTATTAGAGCTTCAGTTTCAGCATCAGTCCTAATATATATATATATTTGTGTAATATTCCGAACCTCCTAAGTTATGTTCCATCTACAGTTATTACAGAGTTGGCTGTATCCCCCATGAGACTACCTTATACCCTACCGTACCGCCCACTCTCCCACCTCCATGTTACCCCTCCCTCCCTCCCCACCCACTTGGCCTTTGGTGGTGCAATCAGGGGTGGAACCAGTTTTTCTGGTGGGTTTGATGAGAATAGAGCGGTCATTGTCTGAAAGTTTGTTTGCTTGTTTGTTTTGGTCTTGCTAGTCTTACCCTGCACTGGTCGTTTGGCTAGAGAGAGCAGAATTGTCTTCCTTTTCTGGGGGTGGGCTGGGTGGGTTCTGCACTAGAGTTCCCAGGTGGCTGGCTTTTTTGGCAAGTCTGAGCCATGTGACGCAAAGAGCCATGCTGGGAACCCCACCGAGCTGCTCCTTTAGTCCTGAGTCTCCTCGCGGCTTTGCCTGCCGCTTTCCTCCAACATTCTGTTGTGTGTTTGTTTAATAGATAATGTCCAGGACTTGTAGTTGAACTTAGTGGAGGAATAGGGAACTATGTCTACTCCATCTTCCTAGAAATGCAAGCCTCCTAAAATAGAAATTTTAGGACAAACATTCACTTGATTTTGTTCCCCGCTTCCTCTAGGTGTCTTGGTACTAGTTTTCAACGTTTCAATTCATGTTTTGACCACACCATGTCCTCTCACACACTTTTTAAAAAAAAAAAGAGCAAGTGCATTTGAGGTCAACAGTACTCTTGCCTGGAAAATCCCATGGACGAAGGAGCCCGGTGGGCTGCAGTCCATGGGGTTGCGAAGAGTTGGACACGACTGAGCGACTTTCCTTTCTCTTTTCACTTTCATGCATTGGAGAAGGAAATGGCACCCCACTCCAGTGTTCTTGCCTGGAGAATCCCAGGAACGGTGGAGCCTGGTGGGCTGCCGTCTATGGGGTCGCACAGAGCCGGACACGACTGAAGCGACTTAGCAGGAGCAGCAGCAATGCAGGGCTGGACACGACTGAGCGATGGAACTGAACTGACCTGAAAGTCAGAAATAGCAGTATAGCTTGTAGCATTATATGGTAGCATTTAGACTGGCTCATAATTCTTCAATATAATGCTTATTAATTATTAGTTAATTCTGTTAGGGAGGATGGCATTATTAGTAGTAACATGGATTTTTGCCTGCTAGGTAATGTTTAAAACTATTTTGCATCTAAACATTATTGAAGTTGCTCACAAGGGACAGATAATTTTAATATTGACACAACCTTATATAAATTGAAAAGGCATAAATCAGAGTAATGAGATTCATAAAGCTGTTAATATTAATGGAAAAATCTTTTGGGAAGCATGATATAAAATCAAAGAAACTAGGAACCCTAGATGTAAATGATGAAACTAGTTAATGATTAAAAAATTGGTTATTTTTGTCTCAATCTCTTTTCAAGCCAGACCACGTGCTCGGAAAAAGTGCAAACCTTTTCCAACTGTAATCAGAAAATGGAATGCAGAATTCTCGGAAGTAAAAGAAAAACTGAAATCTAGAGAATAAAATATACTTCTTTTGGTTTTGTATGTAAGGAATCAAGGCATCACTAAACTTTATTTCTGAAAAGAATATGTGTTTACATGTCCGTAAATCTGTGGAAACTGCTAAGTCATTTTGCGAGTCTAGGCACGCTCGTAAATTCACGATTGGATTATTAGTGCGCTAACACTGAAGCTAGACTTTCGTAGCGCGGCTATTTCCAGCAGTAACACTGTGGTGCCGCTGGGGTGCGGTCACCTTCGGCAGCCCCTGCCCCGCGCGCTGTGACCCCGCAGGCCACGCGTCCCGCGGCGAGCCTCCTCCTCACCCCGGGCCCAGGAGCGGCCGCGGGGACGGAGCGGCGGGAAGCGGGACTCTCCCTGGGAGCAGTCCAGTCCAGTCCAGCCCTCACAAGCCGCAAAAGCGGGGATTTGAAATAACACCCATAGCGTTCAGGAAAAACAGACTTCAGCCTGAAAACGCTCAGTTGGGAACTTCCCATTAAAACTTGCTGAAAGTGGTTTCAGTTTTGCTTGACGTCCGATATAGTCAGTTCTCTGACAATATATTTATGTATCTTTTTCTTTCAGGAGCTTGAAATACATCCCTTTCTTTCTTTGTCTAATCCCTGCTACGCTGTTTGGAGCCCAAGGTCATGCACTATTACCTGGCTTATGGATTTCTTCCCAAGAGAAACTCAGAGGGAGTCACTCTTTAGCTGCGTAGACAGAAACTGCCTTCTCAACTGCTCACTTATTATTCATCTGAATGTACTTGCTATCTGGCTTTGTGCGGTTATCCGTATCCCAGGACATACTTGGCTTTCTAGATAGCTTCATATCTGTAAGCGATGTGTGTGCGTGGCTGTGCGTGTGTAACAGGTATCTACTCTGGCCTCTGCAACCCCCAGCCTCCATCTTTACCATTCCTGCTCAGTCTCCTGATAGCAGCACTGCTCCCCATAAACTTCCCTCCTCCTCAAAGCACCTGAGCGAGGAGGGCACTGAGTACTCAGCAGAGGAAAACCAAGATATTTCCTTGAGTCTTAGGATGAAGGAATTTTCCCTATCTTGGTTTTTATCTGTAAGTCTTATAGGAAGGTGATCAAAATAGTGCTTTTCCCTGGGGAGCGTGTCTTCTTAAAAATATTTGCTTGCTTGGCTGTGCTGGTCTAGTTGCAGGACGCGGGGCTCTTAGCTGCAGCATGTGGGATCTAGTTCCCTGACGGGCCCCTACATTGGGATCATGGAGTCTTAGCTACTGGACCCCCAGGGAACTCCCAGCTTGTCTCACTTTCCAAAATCTAGGCCAACTGGGAATTGTCTTTGGTGCTGAGGAGGAAGAAAGAATATTATTTCTATCTTATTTATAAGGATTAGTTTTAAAATCTGAACCGTAAGTGAAACTACTTTATTTTGTAGCATTTATTTTTAAATTTACTCCCCCTCGAATAACCAATTATATATTTGCCATATGCAAAATAACTTTCTTGAAAAATCTGTTACCTAGAAAGCATACTTTCTGGCTTTTTTTTGGTTAAAATAGACTTCATTGATAAGTCCACCATTGTCTCAAATCAAACATTAAACTTTTACGATTCTCTCTTCTTTCTCATCAACAAGGATATGGCTTAACAGCAAGAGTAGTAGTCACCATGTTCTATGAGCAAGAACTTGTCTACAAAATAATTGAGCTAAACAAAATTTTTCTTATAGATTGATTGGGAATTGAACAGTGGTCATTTAAGATTGAATAGCTCACATATGAGCAAGTTAACACAAAGCCATTATTTCAAGAACAGCCAAATATACAAGCCAAACTCTTTCCACAGGTAAGGGGGACACCATATCGTGGTCCCCAGTGCCACCACAGGGTGGCTGCTTATTCTATTTATTTATTTATTTTTCTTTTGCTGCGTGGTGCTGCATATGGGATCTTAGTTCCCCAGCCAGGGGTTGAACCTGTGCCCTGTGCAGGGGAGGCACAGCGCCCTAAACACTGGACTGTGAGGCATTTCTGTTCTTTTTATGTGCATTGTTTTGCTGTGCTCGCCTTTCTCTCAATGCCACTGCTGTGTTCTTATCCTATCTATCGTTCAAGTCTCCTTCAGGAGGTTTCCTGGACACTTGAAACTGGTTGAAATGTCTACTCCGCTCTCCTAAATCCCTAAAGCCCTTCTCTTGCAGCCCTGAATGGGGGAAGCCAGGAGAACGATTAGAGGGCTGCTGTCACAGCAAACACTGATAGTCTGGATCAGGGCGCGGGCTGCAGAGATGGAAGGAGTGAATATGCGTTATGCACTTTAGAGGTGGAGCTTATGTGGACTGCCAAGGGACTACCTGTGAAAAATGAAGAGAAAGAGGTTTCTAGAAAAACTAAAAACAGAGCTACTGTATGACCCAGCTACTCTCGGGTGTATATAAAAACCCAAAAATACTAATTCAGAAAGACGCTCCCCGATGTTCATAGCAGCACTGTTTATGACAGTCAAGACATGAAAGCAATCTGAGTGTCCATCAACAGAGAAATGCATAAAGATGGGGCACATGTGCACAGTGGATTCTTACTCAGTGAATAAAAGGGACAGAATAACGCCACATGCAGCAGCATGGACGGGCCAGAGACGGTCACGCTGAGTGAGGCTGTCAGGCAGAGTAAGGCGAACGCCACAAAATGCTTTCTGCAAGGTCATATTTAAAAAGTATGAGAGAAGAAGAGGTTCTTAGGTAGCCATGGCCTAGGATCAAGTGATTACTGGCATTTGTGGCCAAGTATTGTAAACGAGTAAACTCAAGAGACAGAAGCAGAGTTGGATGTGGACTAACCCACCACCGTCAGGTGGGGGAGAATGGTGACCTCCTGCTTTGAACCCCAACACCCCTACGGGGCAGCCGAGACCTTTGGTGAGGAGAACAAAGGCAATATGAAGGCTGAGAGCTTGGAGGAACATGGATGGGGGTCTAGTCCCGAGGACTAGAGAGACCAGTGTGAGGCCGTGGGAGATGGAAAGGAAATGGGGTGAAGTGTTGAGCTGGAGATCCATACTCTTTAGGAAAGACAGGGCAAGAGCCTGGGTAGGTCTATTCTAAGGCATCCATTTTAGCTGTGGGTAAGTTAAACTCTCTAGTTGCTCATTTGTTAGATGGAAATAATTATAACAACTCTCTCCTGGGGTTGTGAGAAATAAATGAGAAATGGCATGTAAACTCCAGCACAGTGACTGCCACCAGGCAGGGCTCAATCTGTCTAGTTCTCCTTTCAGTATCTTTGAGAAGCATTTGTATATTTTCAAAGGGCTTTGTGCATCAGTGAATGATTTTAATGGTAAACCATTAAATAAGCATATGTTATGAAACACTGTAGTCTCAAGGATAAACAAAAAAAAATTTCATTATAACAAGACAATCAATTTATATTTTAAGGCATTTGGCAAAATTATGTATAATTTCATCTATTTAGGAAGCCCAGACTTTCTAAGGGGGTTAATGGTTAATTTTTTAAAAGTGAAAACTTACAGCAGTAAGACATTTCTTAGTTTGCTTAGTTTAAAATTTTCTATAGTTAATTCTTCAAGTAGAACTGGCTGCTATGCATCAATATTAGTTTCAATTCTCAAATCAATAGCCTGGGATTCTTTGCGAAAAATCTAATTAGTCTCACTGAGGGGTTGCCTTCTAAGGCAGCGGGCGCCCCACCGCTCCTGAGGAACCCACCGGGAGGGAAGCCCTCTCAACCCCCGAGGAGGGCACGTAAGGGCGCAGGCAACACGTGGGGGCCGCAGCAGCTTCAAGAAGAGCTCTGCTCTCCGTCCGGTGCAGTCAGTGCGGCTGTGTTTACAAGGCGCTTCACTTGGAGCCCGATCTCCTGTGAGTGGGATGCTGTTGCCCAGAGAGACAGGAACCATCCGCAAGCAAAACCAAGCATGTCTCGGTGGAGATCCTGGGCCGCTAGTGTGCATCGCTGCTGGACGGGATCAGCGCACGGGCGAAGGGAAACGCCGTGCGGTCAGGGCCTGCACGCCCGCCCGCTAGGGAGCCCCGCCCGCGGCGCACTCCTCTGCGTGAACGAACGCCTCTCCCCTTCTCTCGCGTGGTGGAGTCTACCTGTCTTTCAAGATCCAAATGTCACTCTTTCTCTCTGACTCCTTTTTGTCCTGCCGGGGCTGTATTCTTTGTTTGCTGTGTTTGCTGAGGCTGAAGCATGTCCCCCCAAGGCATCCTTACTGTTTCTGCGTCTCCATCACATGACCTTCCGAGGAGCCTGTTGTATTTACCTTCGTATCCCCAGAACTCAGCACCGGGCCTGGCATTATTTACCCAATAAAGACCTTTACCTGAGAACCTCCGCCTCTGGACATGCGGATCCTGGTGAACTGAACGACCAGCACCTCCCCCGTCAGGACACACTGACCAGGGCTCTCGCCGGAAGTGCTCTGCCCCTGGGGACATCTGACCATGGCTCTGGAGCTTTTCAGTGGTCACAGCGAGGGGCGGGTGCTGGTGCTGGCATCCACTGGGCGAGGCCAGGGGTGTTGCTTAGTGTCCCACCACGTACAAGACAGCCCCCAGCAAAGCGTCATCCTGCCCATAATGTCAGTGACACTGAGACCGAGAAACCCTGTTCTAGAGAAGAGAAGGCTGTACAGTCACACTTCCCACGGGACCACACGGGCCCGCACAGCGTCAGGGCCCAGAGGGACCTCAGAGCCGTGAGGGTGTAGTGTGTGCGTGCCCAGTAGCTCAGGCGCGTCTCTTTGCCACCCCATAGGCTGTAGCGCAGCCCGCCAGGCTCCTCTGGTCATGGGATCGTCTAGGCAAGAGTACTGGAGTGGGTTTCCATGCCCTCCTCCAGGCGACCTTCCCAGCTCAGGGAGTGGACTGAGTCTCCTGCATTGCCGACAGATTCTTCACCATCCGAGTCACCATATATAAAAGTATATACAGTTCTTTACTCAGAAATTCCCCAAGGCATTAGCAGTTATTGAGTGCTTTCAGAGACAGCTGTGTATCGGGACTCGGCTCCAGTCGTGTAGGAGAAGCTTGGATCAGGCTCCTCTGACTGAGAAAGGCCGAGCGTGGTAAGCGAGGTCTGCGCCCTGCCTGGGGCCGCAGTGCGCGTGTTGCGCTGCTGGTGCCGCTCATGGGGCGCCTCTGAGTGGGGGGCCTCCCTGACCCGGGTGCCGTGGCCCCAGCTCCCAGCCAGGTTTGCTCACGCAAGGCTTCGCTCTGCCTATGTATCTGAAATTTTAAGACAGTGTAGGTAAAAAACCTCCATGGGGTCGCAAAGGGTTGGACATGACTGAGCGACTGAACACTAAGGTAGAAAACAGTTGGATGTGAGAAGCTCCATGTACTGTAACCTCGTGTGCGAGGCTGAGCAGGGGAGCACCAGCTTCCAGAATGTCGGCTGGACCCTCGCTGCCTTAGACTTCCCATTCGTAGTGCTGGCCTGAGGAAGTGTTTTGGGGGACATTCGGAAAACCACCCTCCGTCTAAGATGCTGAGTCTGCCAGCTGCAGGGACTTCCTCTGCATCTTCTTGACGGGAAAGGCTGCTTTAGCACAAGCAGCGACGTCTGTGCTGTTTCCAGTCCGAGATGCCTGCTGGCACTGGGGGCTTTCTCTCCACTCACCTGCCTGCGGCACAGGCTGCGGCGCCGCCGCCTCCACCCATTCCTCCGGACCAGCCCGTGATTGCTGGATGGTGCTGGCCCAGGCCCTCAGCTAGGTGCTGACTCAAGGGTGACAAGGCGCTCACCCAGACCCAGGCCCACACCTTGCGTGGGCCCCTCAGTCCCTTATTTTAATCAAGCCAAATATAGTTGAGTTTAGCTTTTGAAACCTAATCTGAAAGCTACATTTTTTAAAAATAGAAGAATTGCATGTTTCAGGCTGTTAAAGTGTCTCCTCTTTCCCCATCTTGCATCGTGTCTTCGTAAGGATTTCCTGGGCATCCCTGTCTCTTCCTGCCTGGCTGTTTGGTTCGCTCCGCGATCCCGCCCTGCGTGCCCCGGGGGCGCAGGCTCTGCGTTTGCGGTGCGTGGGCTGAGTTGCTTCGCGGCACGTGGGAGCTTCCGGGTCAGGGATTGAACCTGTTTCTCCTGAGTTGGCAGCTGAATTCTTTGCCACTGAGCCACCCAGGAAGCCCCCTGAAGGCACTCTTACTCATGGTTTTACTTCCCAGGATATGACATTTCCACTTCTTTCCGCTTGCGTCCTTGCCCTGTACTTTTGGGAGACACAGTTCTAACCAGACATAAAAAGGGAAGTGTTAAGGGACGGAAGCCAGTTTTCATTTTTTTCCTTTTGCCTTATTTTACTTTTTAAACTTTGTATTTTGTATTGGAATATAGCCCGAAGAACCGTGTTGTCATGGTTTCAGCTGAAGAGCAAAGGGACTCGGCCCTACGCATACAGGTCTCCACTCTCCCCCAGACTCACCTCCCATCCAGGCTGCCACAGAATGTTGAGAAGTTCCCTGTGCTGTACAGGGGTCCGTATTGGTCGTCATTTTAAATACTGCAGTGTATACCTGTCCATGCCAAACTCTGTATCTCTCCCCTGCCGCCCTCTTACCCCTGGCAACCATAAATTTAGTCTCTAAGTCTGTAAGTCTCTTTCTGTTTTGTAAATAAGTTCATTGGTATCATTTCTTTTAGATTCCACATATAGGGAGTGTCCTATGATGTTTCTGCTTCTCTGACTTACTTCACCTAGTATGATAAACTCTAGTTGTATCCAGGAGAAGGAAATGGCAACCCACTGCAATATTCTTGCCTGGAGAATCCCATGGACAGAGGAGCCTGGTGGGCTGCCGTCTATGGGGTCGCACAGAGTCGGGCATGACTGAAGCGACTCAGCGGCGGCAGCAGCGGCTGCACCTGTGTTATGCAAATGGCATTATTTCACTCCTTTTAATGGTTAGTAGTATTCCCTTGAACTGAGTAGCACATTTACTATATCCATTTCTCTGTTGATGGACATTTAGGTTGTGGAAGCAACGTGGGGGTTGGTTCAGACTCTGGTTATTTAAGACGGGGAACAGGCCTTGGGAGGAGAGGTAAACACCTCCGTGCAGCATTTCAAGAGGGTGGTTTGATTTCACCCTGAAAACGAGAGAAATCCTTAGGAGTCTAGGCAGGCTGATGGTGTGCCCCAATTAGCGCCGTCACTGGGCCTCTTCTCACGCTGATCAGGGCTCATGTCTCCGGCTCTGCCCTGGTCAGAGGCTCACCTCTCTTCTCCAGAACGCGTGTGGACTATGTATGGGTGATGGAGCAAACCTCAGTGATTACAAGAAGTTTTCTGCTTTTCGCCCTTTATTGGTATAGATATCTAAAGACAATGGCCTCATCTCTGAACTTTCCATCTTTTAAAGTTTACCCAATCCTTGCTTTTTGGGGTACATTTTCTATTTAGTCAAAAGTCGGGAATTTCTGAATGCCATTTCAGGTTCTAGTGTAAGTATCTGAAGTGAAGTGAAGTCGCTCAGGCGTGTCCAACTCTTTGCGACCCCATGGACTGTAGCCCAGCAGGCTCCTCCGTCCATGGGATTCTCCAGGCAAGAATACTGGAGTGGGTTGCCATTTCCTTCTCCAGGGGATCTTCCCAACCCAGGGATCGAACCCAGGTCTCCTGCATTGCAGGCAGACGCTTTAACCTCTGAGCCACCAGGGAAGCCTTAAGTATCTGAAGGAGTCATTAAACATATAAGAAAAATGAAAAAAAATTAGTTTCCTGCATCCTATAGGTTGGGTATGTGGTCCTCAAAATAACTGTTGAATAGTTAGACATGTATTAACCAAAATATCTCATGAAACAGCACATCTCACATCCAAAGTTCAATGACATTTGATAGTTGAAGGGGGAGGATCCCAAATTTCTATAAAATTCTTAAGTCATTTCTCAATTTTCAGAGAAAAAGAATTATCATTATTTATTTACTTTAGTGCATATTTTATCATGGTTTAATTCTTTGAATTTAATTCTGGTTCCAAATTGGGAAAGGAGTATGTCAAGGGTATATATTGTCACCCTGGTTATTTAACTTCTACGCAGAGTACATCATGCAAAATGCCTGACTGGATGAACAACAAGCTGGAATCAAGATTGCTGGGAGAAATATCAATAACCTCAGATATGCAGATGACACCACCCTTATGGCAGAAAACGAAGAGAAACTAAAGAGTCTCTTGATGAAGGTGAAAGAGAAGAGCGAAAAAACTGGCTTGAAACTTAACATTCAAAAGACTAAGATCATGGCATCTGGTCCCATCACTTCATGGACAATAGATGGGGAAATAATGGAGACAGTGAGAGACCTTATTTCCTTAGGCTCCAAAATCACTGCAGGTGGTAACTGAAGGCATGAAATTAAAATGCGCTTGCTCCTTGGAAGAAAAACTGTGACCAACCTAGACAGCATATTCAAAAGCAGAGACATTACTTTGCTGACAAAGGTCATTCCAGTCAAAGCTATGGTTTTTCCAGTAGTCATGTATGGATGTGAGAGTCGGACTATACAGAAAGCTGAGTACCAAAGAACTGATGCTCTTGAACTGTGGTGTTGGAGAAGACTCTTGAGAGTCCTTTGAACTGCAAGCAGACCCAAGCAGTCCATCCTAAAGGAAATCAGTTCTGAATATTCAGTGGGAGGATTGATGCTGAAACTGAAGCTCCATTACTTTGGCCACCGGATGAGAGAAGCTGATTCATTGAAAAAGACCCTGATGCAGGGAAAGATTGAGGGCAGGAGGAGAAGGGGACGACAGAGGAGGAGATGGCTGGATGGCATCACTGACTCAATAGACATGAGTTTGAGCAGGCTCTGGGAGTTGGTGGTGGACAGGGGAAGCCTGGCGTGCTGCAGTCCATGGGGTCACAAAGAGTTGGACTTGACTGAGCGACTGAACTGAACTGAATTCTTTGAAAAAGTGTGATCTTTGCCTGTAGACACAATTCTATGTTTAGCAGATTTTCTGATGAATTAGAACATCCCCAGTGGGGATTCATCTTCCTTCCCATATTTGCCGTTTCACCCTCATTTCAGGAATGCTCTGCAAACTCTGCTGTGCATCAAAGCTATCTAAACTCACGCCTTTTCTTCCTGTTCAGCTGTTTCCTTTTGGGAACCAGAGGCTGGGCCTTCTTATTGTTTTATTTCATGTATCAGTTGGCACAATCTGTGGCACACAGTTTGTTTAGTAAATATTGTTTAACACTAATGCTCAAGAGCTGAATTTACTTTAGCAAGGAAATGGATCACCTGGTCTTTTATGGAACTGTAAATCCCTGCCTCTCCCAGCCCCTCCCCCTATTCCCTGTGATTCTGGTTCTGAGTGCCTGCCTGTACTTAGAGCAGAACTTCTAAAGTTCCGTTTGTGTGTTCTTTCAACTGCTTGGCTGATTTCTGGAGGCTGAAAACTGAAGAAATGACGCTTTTAAATTGTGGTTCTGGAGAAGACTCTTAAGAGTCCCTTGGGCAGCAGGGAGACCAAGCTAGTCAATCCTAAAGGAATTCAACTCTGAATAGTCAAGACTGATGCTGGAGCTCCAATACTTTGGCCACCTGATGCAAAGAGCAGACTCATTGGAAAAGACTCTGATGCTGGGAAATATTGAGGGCAGGAGAAGTGGGCAACAGAAGATGAGATGGTTGGATAACATTGCCATCTCAATGGACTTGAATTTGAGCAAACCATAGGAGATAGTGAAGTACAGGGAAGCCTGGCATACTGCAGTCTATGGGGTCACAAAGAGTTGAACAAACTTAGCGACTGAACAACAAATGACATAATCTCATTTCTTTAGCAGAAATTCAAATGCAAACGTATTTGAGAAGAGCAATGTTTAAAAACAGGGCTTTTCTGCTGGGTCAGTGGTAAAGAATCTGCTTGCTAATGCAGGAGACCCAGGTTGTATTCTTGGGTCAGGAAGATCTCGTGGAGAACAAAGTAGCAACTCACTCCAGTACTCTTGCCTGGGAAAGCCCATGGACAGTGGAGCCTCGTGGGCTGTAGTCCATGGTGTCTCAAAGAATTGGACATGACTTAGTGAAAAAACTACAGCTACAACAATGGTTAAAGGTTCAGTTCAGTTCAGTTCAGTTCAGTGGCTCAGTTGTGTGTGACTCTTTGCAACCCCATGAATCGCAGCACACCAGGCCTCCCTGTTCATCACCATCTCCTGGAGTTCACTCAGACTCACGTCCATCGAGTCCGTGATGCCACCCAGCCATCTCATCCTCCGTCGTCCCCTTCTGCTCCTGCCCCCAATCCCTCCCAGCATCAGAGTCTTTTCCAATGAGTCAACTCTTCACATCAGGTGGCCAAAGTACTGGAGTTTCAGCTTTAGCATATTCCTTCCAAAGAAATCCCAGGGTTGATCTCCTTCAGAATGGACTGGTTGGATCTCCTTGCAGTCCAAGGGACTCTCAAGAGTCTTCTCCAACACCACAGTTCAAATGCATCAATTCATCAGTGCTCAGCCTTCTTCACAGTCCAATTCTAACATCCATACATGACCACAGGAAAAACCATAGCCTCGACTAGATGGACCTTAGTTGGCAAAGTAATGTCTCTACTTTTGAATATGCTATCTAGTTTGGTCATAACTTTTCTTCCAAGGAGTAAGCGTCTTCTAATTTCATGGCTGCAGTCACCATCTGCAGTGATGTTGGAGCCCCAAAAGATAAAGTCTGACACTGTTTCCACTGTTTCCCCATCTATTTCCCATGAAGTGATGGGACCGGATGCCATGATCTTTGTTTTCTGAATGTTCAGCTTTAAGCCAACTTTTTCACTCTCCTCTTTCACCTTCATCAAGAGGCCCTTTCGCTCTTCTTCACTTTCTGCCATAAGGGTGGTGTCATCTGCGTATCTGAGGTTATTGATATTTCTCCCGGCAATCTTGAAGGTACTAAGCCTTAAACTACTAAGTGATTTCCCTGGTGGTCCAGTGGTTAAGGCTTTGCCTTCCAGTGCAGGGGATGCATGTTCAATCCTTGGTTGGGAACTAAGACCCTCCATGCCTTGTGGCCAAAAACAAAACAAAACAAAACACAAAACATAAAACCGAAGCAATATTGTAACAAATTCAATAAAGACTTAAAAAAAAAGATCCACTGCCGGGGTCCAGCCCTGGTGGATCCAGGGTAATTTGAAGCAGGGATGGAGTAAGCGTCCAAAGAATTAATTGCTTAATTGAAGATATGGGGGGATTAGAAAGAAATAGTGTAGTAGGAAAATACCAGTGGAGAGGCTGAATAACTTGGTTCACGTGGGGCACCAATAAAGCTTTGAGACAAGAAGCTTGCACCTCCTACGCCGGCCACTGGCGCCCACTTGAATATCAGAGGGTGCCTCTCCTTTGGCTCCCTCTCGCGTGAATCTTAAAAGCCAGGACAAAATTAGCAGGCTTGGTGAGCACCCACGTTCCAGATGGGAATTCAGCCAGAAAAACGGAGAACAAGAAAGAACGACACGGGGGAATCAGTCTTTCCAGAGACTGATCCATTTTCTTTTCAGCTTTGCTTATATACCTTTTGTTACACATAGAGACAAATGGAAATTTTAAAGTCACACGGGGGTCAGCAGTCCTGACCTTTATCAAAATCAGGTGCTTCATATAAATGTATACAAAAAGGTCTAAGGGGTTTTACATCATCTTCTGGCCAGGGGGCCTACTAACATTTTATGATCCTTTCTTTCAGATAACGGTCAGTCAACCACAAAGCTTATTTTCCAGGGGTGATTTTTCTTAAACCAGGCACCACCCTCTGAAGGTACCAGATAAAGTTGCATCCCTATAGGGTGAGGGTATAGTGGGTTACAATTAAGAAAGGATTTTACTTAGCCTAAGGTTAACATGATTAGTCTTAAAGGTTAATACTTATTTCTTCTATATGCTAGTTATATTCATTATAAGGGCAGGGAATATGGAGATTCAGCAGCAAATATTGGCTCAACAAATGAAAAACCCTTTATCAACTTGATTTTTATCTTTAGAAAAACCCAATGCTAACTAAAATTTTCAAAATACTCCAAACTCTCTGTGCTGTTTATGGTTGACAGGTTGTAAACAATCATGTGGACTCCCTAGTGGCTCAGATGGTAAAGCATCTGCCTACAATGTGGGAGACCCGGGTTCGATCCCTGGGTCTGGAAGATCTGCTGGAAAAGGAAATGGCAATCCACTCCAGTATGAACAAAGCTAGTGGAGGTGATGGAATTCCAATAGAGCTCTTTCGAATCCTGAAAGATGATGCTGTGAAAGTGCTGCACTCAATATGCCAGCAAATCTGGAAAACTCAGCAGTGGCCACAGGACTGGAAAAGGTCAGTGTTCATTCCAATTCCAAAGAAAGGCAATGCCAAAGAATGCTCAAAGTACCGCACAATTGCACTTATCTCACATGCTAGTAAAGTAATGCTCAAAATTCTCCAAGCCAGGCTTCAGCAGTACATGAACCGTGAACTTCCAGATGTTCAAGCTGGTTTTAGAAAAGGCAGAGGAACCAGAGATCAAATTGCCAACATCCGCTGGATCATCAAAAAGCAAGAGAGTTTCAGAAAAACATCTATTTCTGCTTTATTGACTATGCCAAAGCCTTTGACTGTGTGAATCACAATAAACTGTGGAAAATTCTTCAAGAGATGGGAATACCAGGCCACCTAACCTGCCTCTTGAGAAATCTGTATGCAGGTCAGAAAGCAACAGTTAGAACTGGACATGGAACAACAGACTGGTTCCAAATAGGAAAAGGAGTACGTCAAGGCTGTATATTGTCACCCTGCTTATTTAACTTCTATACAGAGTACATCATGAGAAACACTGGACTGGAAGAAGCACAAGCTGGAATCAAGATTTCCAGGAGAAATATCAGTCACCTCAGATATGCAGATGACACCACCCTTATGGCAGAAAGTGAAGAGGAACTAAAGAGCCTCTTGATGAAAGTGAAAGGGGAGAGTGAAAAAGTTGGCTTAAAGCTCAACATTCAGAAAATGAAGATCATGGCATCCGGTCCCATCACTTCATGGGAAATAGATGGGGAAACAGTGGAAACAGTGTCAGACTTTATTTTTGGGGCTCAAAATCACTGCAGATGGTGATTGCAGCCACGAAATTAGAAGACGCTTACTCCTTGGAAGAAAAGTTATGACCAAACTAGATAGCATATTCAAAAGTAGAGACATTACTTTGCCAACAAAGGTCCATCTAGTCAAGGCTATGGTTTTTCTTGTGGTCACGTATGGATGTGAGAGTTGGTCTGTGAAGAAGGCTGAGCGCCGAAGAATTGATGCTTTTGAACTGTGGTGTTGGAGAAGACTCTTGAGAGTCCCTTGGATTACAAAGAGATCCAACCAGTCCATTCTGAAGGAGATCAGCCCAGGGATTTCTTTGGAAGGAATGGTGCTAAAGCTGAAACTCCAGTACTTTGGCCACCTCATGTGAAGAGTTGACTCATTGGAAAAGACTCTGATGCTGGGAGGGATTGGGGGCATGAGGAGAAGGGGATGACCAAGGATTAGATGGCTGGATAGCATCACGGACTCAATGGACGTGAGTCTGAGTGAACTCCGAGAGTTGGTGATGTACAGGGAGGCCTGGCGTGCTGCGATTTATGGGGTTGCAAAGAGTCAGACAAGACTGAGTGACTGAACTGAACTGACTGAACCATTGAGATATCCCCTGGTGATGAGATTCCCCTGGTGATGAGATTCCCCTGGTGATGAGGTATCTCAGGGAATGAATAACCTTGGCAGAGATTCATTAATTCTGCTTTCTCTCCCATCCGACTGGAATCTCTAGCTCATAATTTGGCTCTCCTTAGCGGCAGCAGAAGGCAGCTGGATCAGATGCCAGCCCTTCTAATGTTTCTTCTTCAGGGGAAATTAGTATCAATTTCTGTAGCCTTTAATCTGCCAGCCAGAGTTTTAATGGTTGCTCTGTTCTCCCAAGAGTCCTCTGGAAGATTTCCGCAACTCCCAGGACCCAGAGCAGCGCAATGCTCTAGTGAACAACCAGCAGGTGAACTGTCTCCAGCAGGAGAGGACGGCACAGCCTTCCTTGCACACTTGTTTATATCGCCCATATTTGAAGCATTGTGATCTCTTCTGTACCACTATTTTTTGTAGCTGTACTTTCTCCTAGTTTCTTCCTTCAGAGTACAGGACCGAACTCTATACTCAGTGTTTTAAATGTCAAAAGAACAGTGAAGTCGCTCAGGCGTGTTTGACTCTGCAACCCTGTGGCCTGTAGCCTTCCAGGCTCCTCCGTCCATGGGGTTCTCCAGGCAAGAATGCTGGAGTGGTTTGCCATTTCCTTCTGCAGGAGATCTTCCGGACCCAGGGATTGAACCCAGATCTCCTGCATTGTAGGCAGATGGTCTACCATCTGAGCCACCAGGGAAGTCCTTGGCAAACTGCTTTTAAAAGCCAGTTTTTCTGGGGCCTTCACAAAAGTGGAAGAATAACAATAAGTAGTGGAATCCACTATCTCCTGAGTAAACCTAGAACAGCAGAGACTTGGAATAAGTTCCTATCTTCATATTCACTGTGATTGGGTGATGCCAACCTGTTTGCACGTCAGCGTCCTCGTCGTGTCTGACTCTTTGCAACCCCATGGGCCACTCTTTGCAACACCATGGACTGTGGCCCACCAGGAATATCCATGGCATTCTCCAGGCAACGGTACCAGAGCGGGTAGCCGTTCCCTTCTCCAGGGGATCGTCCCAACCCAGGGCTCGAACCCAGGTCTCCTGCCTTGCAGACAGTGTTTACCATCTGAGCCGCCAGGGGAGCCCCTCCGTAAAGTTAGATCCACAATATTTGACTTATCTTGACTTAACTTTGGGATTCATGAAAAATAAGGAACAAGCAGATACAACTATGAAACAGCGCGGGCTGACAAATACCATTGGCAGCTGTCAATCATTTATCTGACGTTCATGTCAGTACCAGCAAACCAAGTCAAAATAAATTCTGTCACTAAAATGTGTCCGCCTGTCTCCTCTCTTTAGCCATGTCTCTGTCTCTTGTCCCATGAGTAGCCACTGACGCGCCAGGTACCAGGTGATTTCGGAAGTGTTGTGTTGGTAAATAGAACAGGTGAGATCTCTACCTTTGTGAAGGGTACATTCTACTGTGCAGGAGGGAAGAGAAAGGAGAGACAGATAAATAAATAAATGAAAATACAAGAGATGAACACAGGTGAACATTACCCAGAAGGAAAGGAAGGGGTGTGTGTGAGTCATCAGGCCAGCTGACTGACGATGGGGTGAGGTGGTGAGTGGAAGCTGAAGCTGTCCTCTAGGGTGAACAGTTTGGTCTTAGTTTATCTAAACATTTTTTAGTAATGACTTCTTTATTTTTATTTCTTTCCAGAGTTTTTTTTTTTTTTAATTGACCTGTGGTTGGTTAAAAATGTTGTGTTAGCTTCTGCTGTGAAGTGATTCAGTTAGTTATACATATACTTCGATAGTTTTCCATATCCGTGATTTTATTTTCAGAGCAAGTGGAAGCCGCTCAGGAGTCAGTAGTGTCAAGAGCTGATTTCAATGTTCGAAAATTCTCTATGGTTGCTGTTTGGAGCTCCATGATAAGAAGGGGAAGTGGACGCAGGGAAACGACAAAGAAGTTATTGCGTGTGTTTGTGGGGGGCACAGTGAGAACATGAGCTGGGGTGATGGTCACAGGCAGAGCGGAGGGGAGAGGTGGTTCAGCTGTGCACTGAGCGCAGAGCCCTTGCGTCTTAGTGATGGACTGGCTTTTGGGATGAGGGAAGAGGAGGACCTGGGAAATCTGGGCCTGTCCTTGCATTGCTGGCTTGAGGATGCTGCTGTCTCCATAGAGCTGGGAACGTGTTTGAAGGAGAACCAGCTGTCCTCTTTCTGACCTGGATGTCTTAGACCTAGTGAGTACCAAGGGGGAAAGGCAAAAAGATAGTTGTCCAAGGAGGTTGGCACCACCAGGAAAAGGTCAGCTCTGGAGACGCTTATCTGAGTGACATTGACACACGGGTGTTTAAAGCCTGGGACTAGGTCAGATTCTCTGGAGAGCAAGGGCAGCAGGAAGACAGGAGAGGCTTTGCTGGAAAGAGAAGGCTTCTGTCTGGTCAGTTCTCCAGAGTGGAGAGTATAGAGTGTGGACCTCTTGCTCTATGGCTACTGGCTAAGAATCTCTTTGTTTGTTTGTTTTTGCATTTTTAGAGGCATATAAAGAAAACAAAGAAGCATATGCAAGATTTCCCACAGTGATCCACTGAGTCTAAAGTATTTATGATCTAGCAATTTAGAGGGAAAACTTGAAGTGGAGGATGTGAAGCCAGCAGAGGAAACCGAGAAGGAACATGTAGGAGTGCCTGGGGGATGAGAAGAACATGACGCCATGGAAACTACGAGAAGAACACATTTGACAAAGTTCTCTGAGGACTCAGGGGTGGTGAGGAGAGAGGATGGCATGGCTGCTGGGGGCTCACTGGTTAAGGGAAGCAACTCAGCACCTGTTGCGGGCAACCCCAGCATTTCCAGGGCTCAGTGAGCGCTCCGCAAGCTTCCGCCCACTTGTGCAGTTCGCAGCTGCTTGAGTTGCTGGGGTGGTGCGTCCTGCCCCATGCATTCACACGGGGACACAGTCCTCGCATCTCGTGGCCCTTTGGGGTGTTGAACCCTGAAGTTGGATCACCAGCCTCAGGTCAAGGATCCCAGGTGAGAGCTTCTTCAGGGACCGGCACACTTTCAGCCACGTTCAGTGGGTTGGTGCTGAATCCTGTGGCCACTGCCAGCAGAAAGGAGGTTGGGGGCTATAGTCTGAACAGGTCCCTGGACAGGAAAGCTGATGAGCTTGGTGAGCACATGGGCACCTCCGCACAGGGACCTCCCCAGGAGCTGTGTCTGCAGTGGAAATTCAGGCAGTGTGCACCGTAGCCGTGACTGCAGATGTCAGCTCAGCAGATGGAGAAGGCAAGCATGGGCTCCTCTCTCACTAAAGATAACTATGGAGGGGCACGTGGAGAGGGACGGAGGTGGGAGAAGGGCGCAGGAAGCACCGTGTGGCCGTTCTAGCCCTGGCGACGGTGACGGCGACGGCGATACTGCCCGCCATCCACGGTGGTTCCGAGCACTGGCCCTGTGTCAACTCGCTAAAGTGCTACAGCACTCTTAGTTGGTGGGTGCTCCTGTCATCCCTGTTTTGACAGATGAGGAGCCTGGAGAACAGAGAGATGAGGTAACTGACCCAGCACGGCGTGACGCCTGAGCCGGGATGAGTGCCCGGCCAGTAAGGTTCCTGGGCGCCTGCTGCCCACAGCGCTTGGTAGAGAGGGCGCAGCTCTCAGAAGGGAGGGGGCTTGCACTTGACTTCCTGACCTGATTTTCACGAGCTCTGTGACCTTGGGGAAGTCTTGACTTCTCAGTTTTCTCACCTATTGAAAAGACAGCACCCACTGACCTACTCCAGAATTATTGGTAGGGTTAACATATGTACCTGGCATAGCGCCTGATATCATGCCTGAGAACTAGTAGACAGATGATAAATGGCAGCTTAATCTACTAATTAAGAAAGGGGTATGTCTGAATAGATTTTTTTTCTTGTTTTTCGTATTTTTTACATAAATTTTGACAACAGCTTTAGAAATGGTGCCTTTGCTTCATAGTCCAGCGACTTCCCTTTCCCTTTTCACTTTCCTGCACTGGAGAAGGAAATGGCACCCACTCCAGTGCTCTTGCCCAGAGAATCCCAGGGACGGGGGAGCCTGGTGGGCTGCGTCTGTGGGGGGCGCACAGAGCTGGACTCGACTGAAGCGCCTTAGTGGCCGCAGCAGCAGCAGCAGTGAAGCATGTCGTTGTGTGTGCGTGTGTTTCTGCAGGGTGCAGCTGCAGGGAATCGGGGCGTGTGTGAGTTGAATATAGACTCAGGGGGCTTTCTCAAAACGACCTGCTGTCCGATAGCAAATTGACGGTCGGCGACTTTACTGTCATTTATCCCCTTATCTTGAACAAACGTGCCTTTGTTTTACACCTGCTGGATGTGGAGGGATACTCTATGAAAAGACTCCCACCTCTCGCATTCAAAAGGTCACTTGCATTTTATAAATACAAGTGAGCAGATATATCATCTGGTCAGAAAGATATTTCACCTATCCAACCAGGGTCTCTGTCCAGTGCAGTGTGACACCTCCTAAATTCTCAGGGCCCTTAGAGCAAGAGGAAGCAGGACAGGCTGAACCGGCTGAGAGTGGAGTCAGCGAGATCGCAAGTGTATCTTCTGCACCTTAGATTTTCTACAAAAAGAAACGTCTACCGCATTTGGAAGTTGCTTCTCTGGTGGTTCTTCATTGGTGAGAATTGTGCAGAGAGTTTGTCTTTCTGTTGTTGTTTCTGCTTATTTTGTGCTTATTTTTTTATTTTTCTATTTCTTGTTTTATTGAAACGGATTTTTTCCTTCTTTAAAAATTTTTATTGACATGTAGTTGATTTACAATATCATGTTAGTTTCAGGTGTACAGCACAGTGCTTCAGTTATGTACCAAACACATACATATGCATATATATTCCTTTTCAGAGTCTTTCCCTTATAGGTTATTATAAAATACTGAATACAGGTTCCTGTGCTATGCAGCAGGCCCTGTGGCTCATCTATTTTACGTATACTATTGTGTGCACGTTAATCCCAAGCTCCTGATTTATCCCTCACCCTGCTTTCCCCTCTGGGAACTATAAGTTTGTTTTCTGTGTCTGTGAGTCTGTTTCTGTTTTGTAAATAAGTTCATTTGCATTTGTTTTTTTCTTTTTCTTTTTATATTCTATTAGTGGTAAAGAACCTGCCTGCAAGTGCAGGGAACATAAGAGATGCAGGTTCGATCCCAGGGTCAGGATGATCCCCGGGTCAGGATATACCCCTGGAGGAAGGCGTAGCAACCACTCCAGTATTCTGGCCAGGAGAAACCCATGGACAAAGGAGCCTGGTGGGCTCTAGTTCGTAAGAGTCGGACACGACCGAAGCAACTTACCTGTTCAGTTCTGTTCAGTCGCTCAGTCGTGTCTGACTCTTTGTGACCCCATGGATTGCAGCACGCCAGGCCTCCCTGTCCATCACCAACTCCGGGAGTTCAATCAGACTCATATCCATCGAGTCAGTGATGCCATCCAGCCATCTCATCCTCTGTCGTCCCCTTCTCCTCCTGCCCCCAATCCATCACAGCATCACAGTCTTTTCCAATGAGTAAACTCTTCGCATGAGGTGGCCAAAGTACTGGAGTTTCAGCTTTAGCATCATTCCTTGCAAAGAAATCCCCGGGCTGATCTCCTTCAGAATGGGCTAGTTGGATCTCCTTGCAATCCAAGGGACTCAAGAGTCTTCTCCAACACCACAGTTCAAATGCATCAATTCTTAAGTGCTCAGCCTTCTTCACAGTCCAACTCTCACATCCATACATGACCACAGGAAAAACCATAGCCTTGACTAGACAGACCTTAGTCGGCAAAGTAATGCCTCTGCTTTTGAATATGCTATCTAGGTTGGTCATAACTTTCCTTCCAAGGAGTAAGCGTCTTTTAATTTCATGGCTGCTATCATCATCTGCAGTGATTTTGGAGCCCAAAAATTAAAGTCTGACACTGTTTCCACTGTTTCCACTGTTTCCCCATCTATTTCCCATGAAGTGATGGGACCGGATGCCATGATCTTCGTTTTCTGAATGCTGAGCTTTAAGCCAACTTTTTCACTCTCCTCTTTCACTTTCATCAAGAGGCTCTTTAATTCCTCTTCACTTTCTGCCATAAGGGTGGTGTCATCTGCATATCTGAGGTGATTGAGATTTCTCCTGGCAATCTTGATTCCAGCTTGTATTTCTTCCAGCCCAGCGTTTCTCATGATGTACTCTGCATAAAGTTAAATAAGCAGGGTGACAATATACAGCCTTGATGTACTCCTTTTCCTATTTGGAACCAGTCTGTTGTTCCATGTCCAGTTCTAACTGTTGCTTCGGTGGTCTGGTATTCTCATCTCTTTCAGAATTTTCCATAGTTTATTGTGATCCACAGAGTCAAAGGCTTTGGCATAGTCAATAAAGCAGAAATAGATGTTTTTCTGGAGCTCTCTTGCTTTTTCGATGATCCAGCGGATGTTGCCAATTTGATCTCTGGTTCCTCTGCCTTTTCTAAAACCAGCTTGAACATCAGGGAGTTCACGGTTCATGTACTGCTGAAGCCTGGCTTGGAGAATTTTGAGCATTACTTTACTAGCATGTGAGATAAGTGCAATTGTGCGGTAGTTTGAGCATTCTTTGGCATTGCCTTTCTTTGGAATTGGAATGAACACTGACCTTTTCCAGTCCTGTGGCCACTGCTGAGTTTTCCAGATTTGCTGGCATATTGAGTGCAGCACTTTCACAGCATCATCTTTCAGGATTTGAAATAGCTCAACTGGATTCCATCACCTCCACTAGCTTTGTTCATAGTGATGCTTTCTAAGGCCCACTTGACTTCACATTCCAAGATGTCTGGCTCTAGATGAGTGATCACACCATCATGATTATCTGGGTCATGAAGATCTTTTCTGTACAGTTCTTCCGGGTATTCTTGCCACCTCTTTTTAATATCTTCTGCTGCTGTTATGTCCATACCATTTCTGTCCTTTATCAAGCCCATCTTTGCATGAAATGTTCCCTTGGTATCTCTGATTTTCTTGAAGAAAATTAGTTTTCTCTAGTTTTTCCCATTCTGTTCTTTTCCTCTATTTCTTTGCATTGATCGCTGAAGAAGGCTTTCTTATCTCTTCTTGCTATTCTCTGGAACTCTGCATTCAGATGCTTATATCTTTCCTTTTCTCCTTTGCTTTTTGCCTCTCTCCTTTTCACAGCTATTTGTAAGGCCTTTCCAGACAGCCATTTTGCTTTTTTGCATTTCTTTTCCATGGGGATGGTCTTGATCCTTGTCTCCTGTATAGTGTCACGAACCTCATTTCATAGTTCATCAGGCACTCTATCTATCAGATCTAGGCCCTTAAATCTATTTCTCACTTCCACTGTATAATCATAAGGGATTTCATTTAGGTCATACCTGAATGGTCTAGCGGTTTTCCCTACTTTCTTCAATTTCAGTCTGAATTTGGCAATAAGGAGTTCATGATCTGAGCCACAGTCAGCTCCTGGTCTTGTTTTTGTTGACTGTATAGAGCTTCTCCATCTTTGGCTGCAAAGAATATAATCAGTCTGATTTTGGTGTTGACCATCTGGTGATGTCCATGTGTAGAGTCTTCTCTTGTGTTGTTGGAAGAGGGTGTTTGCTATGACCAGTGCATTTTCTTGGCAAAACTCTATTAGTCTTTGCCCTGCTTCATTCCACGTTCCAAGGCCAAATTTGCCTGTTATTCCAGGTGTTTCTTGACTTCCTACTGTAGCATTCCAGTCCCCTATAATGAAAAGGACATCTTTTTTGGGTGTTAGTTCTAAAAGGTCTCATAGGTTCATAAAACCATTCTACTTCAGCTTCTTCAGCGTTACTGGTTGGGGCATAGACTTGGATTACAGTGTTAGTGAATGGTTTGCCTTGGAGATGAAAAGAGATCATTCTGCGTTTTTGAGACTGCATCCAAGTACTGCATTTCGGACTCTTTGTTGACTATGATGGCTACTCCATTTCTTCTGAGGGATTCCTGCCCGCAGTAGTAGATATAATCGTCATCTGAGTTAAATTCACACATTCCAGTTTATTTTAGTTCGCTGATTCCTAGAATGTCAACGTTCACTCTTGCCATCTCTTGTTTGACCACTTCCAATTTGCCTTGATTCATGGACCTGACATTCCAGGTTCCTATGCAATATTGCTCTTTACAGCATCAGGCCTTACTTCTATCACCAGTCACATCCACAGCTTGGTATTGTTTTTGCTTTGGCTCCATCCCTTCATTCTTTCTAGAGTTATTTCTCCACTGATCTTCAGTAGCATATTGGGCACCTACTGACCTGGGGAGTTCCTCTTTCAGTATCCTATCATTTTGCTTTTCATACTGTTCATGGGGTTCTCAAGGCAAGAATACTGAAGTGGCTTGCCATTCCTTTCGCAAGTGGACCACATTCTGTCAGTAACTTAGCACGCATGCACATAAGCAATATCATATGACAATTGTCTTTCTCTGTCTTATTTACTTCACTTAATATGATAATCTCTCCATCCATCCACATTGCTGCAAATGGCATAATTTCATTTTTCTTTAATCATGAAGAGAGTCTGTCTTAAATCCAAGATAGTTTAATTCTTGAAAGCCCTCACTGTCAGGCATTCATGTCACCTGGACTCCACAGTGAGACAACGGAGAGGAGTCCCAGGTGTTGTATCATTTATATCAGAGACTCGCAGTCACTAGAGGTAGGAAAAAGAAAAAAAACCTCTGGAAAAGCAATGTCTTCTGGGTTTCAGCCCCTTTTAAAACTGATGAGTCTAGAAGGGCTTCAAGGAAGCATGCACCTGGCCATGTCCCGGGTCCTTCAGGGGTTTCAGACCAACCCTGACCTTTTCCCCAATACTCCAGGTACTCCAGATGCTGCAGGCTGATTAGAGGGGTCCCCAGGTAAAGAATCTGCCTGCAATGCAGGAGATCTGGTTTTGATCCCTGGGTTCGGAAGATCACCTAGAGAAGGGCATGGCAGTTCACTCCAGTATTCTTGCCTGGAGAGTCCCACGGACAAAGGAGTCTGGTGGGCTACAATCCGTGGGGTCACACAGAGTCAGACACGACTGAAACGAGTAAGCACCGCGTATAAGGCGCATATTGGTTGGGGTCTCACGGCCCCAAAGACACAGACTTTGCCATTTAGCAGGTGGGTAAAGGGCTGTGGGTTCAAGCAACCTTGTCACTTCTCACGGTGGCAGGTTTACTTCCTTTCCTGAGCCTGGGCAGCCTCTGTGTGAAATGTGCTAGTGAGGCCTCCGAAATGAAGTTTGCGCAGATAAAAGAGACAGTGACCACAAAGGGCGTCACTCTGTCCGGGAGTGACTCTGCCGTCCCCTGGGTGCATGAAGCCATCTAGCTGAGAGGCCTGAGAGGGTGCTCAGTGTCAGTGACCCGAGGAGGGAAAGGAAATCAAAGCTGGGTCCTGGTGATGCCCAGAGCTGGTAGTTTGAGTGCAGCCTTGTAGGGTTTGTGTCTGGAAAAGCAGCCCAGGAAATATGTGATCATGATTAGAAAAAAATTGCTTAAAACGTAAAGACTCAGACTCAGACAGATGTGGAGTTGGACACGAGGGCCTGGACTAAGGGGTCATTTCAGTGTGTGCTGTTTGGGGGAGCTTTTCCTCTGCTCCGTGGCTGTGGATGGGGCAGCAGAGACAGGTGAGACAGGAGTTGTGAGCTCAGACTGGCAGAGGATCTGCAGAGAAGAAAAACAGACGGAGCCTCAGCTGGCAATCAGGTCTGAGACACAGGGTCTCACAGAGAAAGGAGGCAGAGTTCAAGGCTGAAGAGGCCAGCCTGGAGGCTGAGAAAATGCGGGGTTGGGACGAGGACCACGTGCCCCCAGAGTGGAGGGAGGGACTGCAGGCTGCCAGGTGAGCGCGGGGGCCACAGCCAGACTGTGCATGCCACTCCAGCTTGCAGAGCGGACGGTCCTAAAGATGGGACCGGACTGAGCCCGTGTGTGTGGGGATCAGACTCGGGCTGGCTGTGAGCTGACTAGGACAAACCTCGCAAACTCTGGGTGGTCCTTCTGAAAATCCAAACTTGATCCCATCTCTCCTCCTCCTCAAGCCTTCAGTGGCCCCCCTGGTTTGTGGGAGGGACTCTGGTTTGCTCAGGTCGGTGTTCAAAGCTGGGACTTGGCGCTGACTTCCTTCCCAGGTCTGAACTTTTCCCTCAGAGACTCCCTGCATTCCAGACAGGCAACAGCCCTCATCATTTCCCAGACATGGAGATGCCCACTCCTGAGCTAGAAGACTGTCTCTTTTCTCAGCATCCTGCTCTAAGCACGGTGTATCTTACACAGAAGCAAATTTTAGGGGAGTTAAAGCAGTGAGAATTGAACTCATGTCTTGTTTGATCTCCTCGTGTTCAGTCTGTAAGTGCAGGCACTTACGGTGTATTTGGACGTCTTGGCAGCATCCTAACGTATCCGCCCTCCTTTGGCCCAGGCATGCTTCTCTGTGTTAACGTGGCATCTTTGCACTTCTCTGCTACAGCAGTTGTCACGCAGCAGTAGGCTTTTGTTCTCTTCATTTTCGTAATCCTGACGCTAAGCAGAGGATCTGACACCCAGGCAGTCCTTTCTTAGGTCCTGACCCCCTTTATCCGTTGCACTTGGAATGTGCCCACATCATGATCTTTATCTGACATGTGAGGATCATTGGTTTTCACGTCTGCGTCTTCTCTGAACTGTAAGCTCGGTGAGGCCAGAGGCTATAATTTTTCTGTCTATACATTCTGCACCTGGAACATAGTAGAAGCTAAAAATATATTTGCTGATTGAGTGAATGGATGAGTCATTGTATTGGACACTGCAGATAAACACTCAAGTGAACTTTCAAAAAATAAATGAACTCAGTACAGAACCTGTAAAGATTGTATTTCAAAATGGTCACTGCCCATTAAAAGCAAGTAGTCCCAGAAGATTGTTAGCTGCATAAAAGTTTCCCCATTATTCTCTAATTGGTGCCCAGCAGCTAGAACTCCGCTTGTTTTGTCTATTTCCCTGACAATAGATATGGATTCTCTTCTGGGTCTCCCTGAAGTGAAATGCAATCTGTAAACGCTACATAGCTTCAATATATTGATTGAAAAACTGGAGGCTTCATGTAACTTTTATCTTTTCACTGCTCATATTATCTTAACGGTTATATTTGTATGCAGGACATATTTTTAAAAGTTTTGAATAGCACTATTCTTGGACAGGGATGACAGAGAAATTTCTTAACCCTCCAGGAATTGATTCTAAAGAAATTGTATTCTAGTGCCGTAATTATATTTTAGTCAATATTTTGACTCTGGGGGAAAAACTTTATATTGCAAATTTAAAAATATCCTAAACAAGAAAATATTGAGAAAAAAAATACCTAAAGATCACTTTCAGAAAAGTTAAATAAAAATGTTAGTAGCATTTTTTTCATACATTAATATATAACTTTTTAAATGAATAAAAACAGACAATTCACATCCATAAGGAGATATTTTCTCTGAAACTCAAGAAAAAAAAAATTCAGCTTTGAGTTAGAATGTATGTCTTTATATTGAAGTACTTTTAATCATTTTTAAAAATGATATTTCTTAACATATATTTAAAAGTACATTCTTACAGAGAAGGAACATTATAAGACAATCAGACCAGTGGAAATTCAATAACTGTTTTAAGTTTGTTCCCCAAATATTAAATCTGAAAATGTAAGTGCTTTAAATACACTTGAATTTTTAGCAGGATTACAGAAACATAGAATGGTTCCCTTCAAGAATGAAAAGAAAAATGTAAGTAAAAGTAAATAGCTGTTATATCATGTCTAAAACAACAAAAAAACCTATCTGTATTACAGTGTCATGGTTTTATTAGTATATCCTTTTAAAATGTGGATCAAAGACAGCAAGACTGTGGGATTCATTAATGTATTTTGTGCTATTTGTATTTTTCTATATTAAGAAACTCAGCATCTGTAGAGGCACAGGCTGCCTCTGGGTCAGGTTCCCTGGGAGGGCGGGTAAGAGTTGTTGATGGTGGTCAGTGACAGATGAGTCTCAGCTCCCCACTGCAGAGACCACGAACTTCAGAGTGGCCTCTTTGATGAAACCCCAGGGGCAGAGGCGGAGCGGGGAGGGTGGTCCCCAGTCAGCCGGCGTGGTGTTGATCGGCCAGCGCGGAAGCCAGGTAACCTGAGATGTCTTTGAGAAAGCCTCGGAGTAACTTTAGACGTGCCTCTCGGAGTTATCTTCGTATCGAGGGAGATGAAAGAAGCACAGCCCTGTTTATCGAGGTGATCATTTAGTACACATTGAGTCTGTTCTTCCACACTTTTCCTTTTAATACCCTACAACTCAGTTCTGGGTGCCGAAAGGGAAAAGAGGATGAGAATTTAAAATTCTTGCTTTGTGGCTAGAAAATGCTGTTCAGTTGGTTTAAAAGTGGTAAAGACAGCACGTCCACTGATTGTTTTGTCTGCATCCGAGGACCTCAAAGTACTGTCCACAGGTGGTCCCCAGGCTGGAGAAACCCAAGGGAGGGAGGAGGCAGGTCGTGATGGCTGGTCCTGGTGGTGGCAAAGGCACGGAGTAGTGGGCCACGTTTCAGGGTGAATTTCCTGGCCAGAGAGGAGAGAACAGGGTCTGGAGCGGTATGTCCTGCCTTACTAGGATGGGGGTCTGAGTCCCCTGACCCTCGCTGCCTTCCTTTGTCCCTTTTAAATTCCTCTCCCACCCAATACGTCAAGATGAAGGGAGAGATTTCAGAAATTAAGCGGATACTGTTTTCAGGCTACTTTATTTACACACTAACGTCTAGGCTCAAAAGAGAGACAGAGAAAGGAGAACAGGGAAAACACTGGGTCAGCCTGACTCCTGAAAGTGTATCTAATTGGTATTTGTCAAGGTTGTGTCAATTGGTAACTTCAGAGTCACATACAAAGATAAGATCATCTATCCTCATTTTGGAGGATTTAAAAAATCTTCAACAGTGATTATCAGAAGAGCTTCCACTAGAAAGGACTTGTGGATACAGCTGGGAAAGGAGAGGGTGGGATGAACTGAGGAAGTGGCACTGATTCTACGGGGTGTAGAGCAGGCCGCTGGCGGGGGCCCGCTGCCTAGTCCTGGAGCTCGCTTGGTGCCTGAAGGGCTGGGAGGGAGGCTCTTCAGGCCGGGGACATACGTACACCTATGGCCGATTCACGCTGTTGTGCAGCAGAAACTAACCCAACAGTGTAAAGCAATTATACTCAAATAAAACAATTTTTTTTTAAAGAGAAGAACCTATAATAAGTACTGTTTTACATTTGGGAGAAAAGATTGTTTATGGCAGCTGTTTGCCAGAATTATTAATTGGCTTTATCACTAAGTCAGTCAATCCTAAAAGAAATCAATCCTGAATATTCATTAGAAGGACTGATGCTGAAACTGAAGCTCCAATACTTTGGCCACCTGATGAAAAGAGCCGACTCAATTAGAAAAGACCCTGATGCTGGGAAAGGTTAAAGGTGGGAGGAGAAGGGGATGACAGAGGATGAGATGATTGGATGGCATCACCGACTGGATGGACATGAGTTTGAGCAAGCTCCAGGAGGTGGTGAACGACAGAGAAACCTGGTGTGCTGCCGTCCATGGGGCCACAAAGAGTTGGATACGACTGAGCGTCTGAACTGCAACAGTCACTAATGAGATCCGTGTTTTTGGAAAGTCTCTTTACCTTAATATTTACTTTCTTCATTTTCAGCATTAGGTGGGGGAGTAAATAATTCCTAAAGTCTCTGCAGCAACTTGACAGTTTCTGGATGTAGTGATTTTGGATGAAACTGAATCTTCTTCTTTTCCCCTGTTGTACCCATCAACACACAAAGAAAAAGATTTTAGTATCTCGTCGACAATGAAACAAGACATTGGAAGAGAAAACATCTCACAAAACTGGGAACTTCTGAATCCCCGAGACTGTCACGCACACAGTTGCTTCAGTGGGTCTGAATAGTTGGATTCGTCACTGAGTTCCTATCTTTTTAATTCAGTAAGTGAGGGGTGGGGGATGGGGGATGCTCAGAAATCAAACCCCTGATGCTGGGCTGAGCTGGTCATCCACCTGCTGGCAGGCTGTCTGATGAGCCTCTGTGGAAGAGGGTCTCAATGAATCATCATTTGTAAATCTACAACCTGTATTTACGCTTCTCTGTCGGGAATGGGTCTTGAGACTGGAAGCTATCCAACAAGGAAGAGTCTCTTACGTGTTACCCCTGTCGGCACCTCTCGATGGCTTAACCTCCCCAGTCAAAATACCGATCGATGGCACCGTGACAGATATCTTTTCTCCCGTGAGAGTGTCTGTAAATCAAGCTCCATCAGGGTATAACAGAAGCTATCATGACACTACATTACCCTTTGCAATTCCACCCGTGTCAGAGAACAATAAGCATTACTTTAAAGGAAAATATTTTTTGAAAATAAATTGAGGCAGTATTTCAAAAAGGTGAATTTTGTGGTGCAAAGTATGGTTGGAAATACGGTTCCTGCTTTGTGTCTGGAAGGATGCCTTTCTTTTCTTTTCCATTTGGTTGTTATTGAGTGTGGGGAGCGAGGAGAAAGGACCCAAGGAACAAAAGGAATGTGCTGTGGGGAAGACAAAGAAGAAGGTGTCTCTTCCTTGCTTAAGATTAGTAGACCGCTGACCTCGGTGGTTCTAACCGGAGACCGGAAGTGGGTGGTGGAGACCCAGGGTGCTGCCTGCAGGGGCCACGGAGGGAGTGGAGGAAGCTGGGCTGGCAGGGAGGGCGCTGGGCGGGAAGTGGTGCTTGTAAACAGTTTACTGTAAAAGATTCTTGAAATGAGCATGAATGGCCAAGTCAGCCTGAAGCAGGAGAGGAGAGCGAAGACCGGAGTCCATGTGTCGCCTGGACGTGAGCATGAGGGCTGCTCCTGGGAGTTCTCTGCTGTGACTTGAGTTTAGGGCAGAGGTTTGAGGGCGGCGGGTGCAGCTCAGCTGTGCTGTGGGGCTCTTCTAGCAGAGCTTATAGGTAAAGAATTGGAGCAAGTAGGTGGCACTGGATTTTCACCCTGAGGTCCCACAAGATGGGAAGCTTGCCTCTCCCTGGCTGTCTGCCGGGACCAGCACACAGGACATGCCTGAAGACCCTGGTTCTGCAGGCAGACTGCCCGAGTTCAAGCCCCAGCTCTATCATTTATGAGTCCTGTGACCTCAGAGACAGTTTCCTTTCACTCCATGCCTCAGTTTTACTGTCTCTAAAATGGGTGTATTGATGTATACTTACCTTGTAAGGTTGTTGTGAGACCCCGTCAACTTAATGCTTGCAAAGTAAAGCTTCCAGGATGACCCCCAGCATGAGGCATGCCTGGGGACCTGACTCCATCCATCCGTGGCCATGACCCTCCATGCCGACCGTGCTTCTGTTCCCAGAGCCTGAGGACAGGTGCAGAGAGCACAACCTGAGCCTTACGTTCATAAGCTGTCTGGGCACCTGCTCAGAACACTTTGATGTTCATAGAGAAACACTTTGCCTGGAGTCATTCTAAATGTTGGGACAATGAAATCTCCAGGGCACAACCAGGAAAACCCTTTCTGTGAACTATAGAAGGGCCTAGGATCATTTAAATATCCCCGATTGGGAAGAAGCACAGAGCCTGTGATATTAAAAAGAAAAAGAATCTATTAGAATTTGAGAGAAAGCTGATTACAGAGGGCTGTAGAGAAGGGAATGTTAAGAGGATTAAGTGTGCCTGGCCAAGCCCCCTTTTCCACAGGGACATGCTACCACCAACACCGTCCCAACCACTGGTACCCAAAGGCAGTCCTCACCTCTCTCTGTCTTTCCTGCTCAAGAGTGAACTCGGGCTGTGGCCAACGGTAACAATAAATATTAAAACCTTTATTATCAATGTTTGATAGCGTGAAACATTTGTATTTTATGTATTATTTCGTTTGCTGAAAAGATGCAGGTGGTTTTAAAGATGCTATGGCTAGGTCTTTTTAAAAAAGAAGATCTAATTATCTTCCCACCAATTTCCCTTTGTTAGAACTGGGCAGAGAGCCCCAAACAAAGAAGGCTGTGTTAGGAGGAGGCTGGGAGACTGCCTGCTAGCTCACAGCTAAGTAATTTGTTCTGAATCAAGGTCGACAGTATAGAGGCTGTTGTGCTTTGCCTCTTTCTTAATTTTCTGTTTAACTTCCTTCACAATCTTTCTGTGATTTAGAAACAAATGAGTGCAGACATTTTGGCAATTATAAAAGCTGTTTTCAAATGACAGAGCGCATTCACACAAGCCAGGACATTAAGAATTCCTTCGTCGGGCATGTGGCGAGAGCTCGTTCCATCTGTGGATGTCTTTGTATAAGGTAAAAATGAAAAGGACCCAGGGTCCTCCATCTGTCATGCTGGTCTATATTGACATAATTATGCCAGTCATTCCACATCTTTGGTTATGATCAATGTTAGACATATATTAATATTTTAAAAATGTATAACACAATGGGATTAAGAGAAACATCCGCTTGCGTCTGTAACCCTCAATCCCTTGCTGGCTGAAAGAAGTGGTCAGACCCTAAGGTTCTGGCTCTGGAGAGAGCACTCCTGGATTTGGGTCCTCGCTCTGCCTCTTACTGCCTGGGAGTCCTGAGTATAACACCCTTTGGGATGTAACTCTTTCTGGAAGCCAGAAATGCTGGTCAGTAAGTGTTTATAGTAGAGATTCTCAACAAGATATTTGGTGCAGAGCCATCTGCCTGTTAAATGGTAGGGTAGCCACCACTGGCAATAGCTCCTTTCCTCCCTGGCTTTAGGTGTGAGGATGATTCACTACATGCTTCTTCTATATGTAGTTAGCCTGTCAAGTCATTTAAAAGCTATATTTTGGTGAATTTAAAGAATATCTAGCTTCTTGAAGGTGTTCAACTATTTCTTAAAAGTGAAGAATTTAGCCGCTCAAGATATCTCACTGTTTCTTGAACATCCGGCGTCGCAGATCTAGGTGGATACAGGTGTAATTCCAGAGCATACTCTCTCTGTGTGTGTACGTGTGAGTGGCTGCTCTAATCAACTCTTTTTGTATATGGTTACATATTTTTATTCTTATCTGGCTATGTTTTAAAGTGACTGTGGGCAAAGTTTAGATACTGATTCTAATCTGCCTACTGATGTCTCCCGTTTGAAGTCTGGGGGCGCACACAGTATAGACCATATGTCTCCTCCATCGTTAAGTGCGTGTCTTTCTAGGAACCACAAGAACACCTCTGATAAAGACTTCTCCAAGTACAAAGGCCCACTCAGCCACCCAGCTGAGGTGCTGTGGTTATTTAGTCACTAAATCACGTCCAGCTCTTCTGTGACGCCATGGACTGTAGCCTGCCAGTCTACAGTAGCTCCTCTGTCCATGGGGTTGCCCAGCAAGAATACTGGAGTGGACAGACATTCCCTATTTCAGGGGTCTTCCTGGCCCAGGGATCGAGCCCAGGTGTCCTGCACTAGCAGGCGGATTCTTTACCACTGAGCCACCTTGGAAACACCTCCAGCTGAGGCACTTGCTTGTTAAAAACATAACCAGTTGGATACTGAGGTAGAGCTCCTGCAGGGCGAGGGGCAGATCTGTATAGGAGAGAAGCTGTGTGCAGGCACCCCATGTCTGCAGGGAGCCTTGTTAGCTGCATTTGGCTGGTGGTCTTAGGGCTGCAAACCCTTGTCCTGAGCCACGGCTCTTCTTGACCTTCCATGTCCACACGGAGCCTGGGTCTTGTCGTTCTGTGGAGGAGATGGGTCCCACGCTCACCCAGGTGCCTCGGAGGCCAGCCTGAGGGCTGAGGATGGTTGAGGACAGGATAGCCCCAGAAGGTGGCCAGCTGAGGTTGGCAGCACTCTTCCTTTGCTTTTGGCTGCGCTGGGTCTTCACTGCTGTGCTTAGGCTTTCTCCAGTTGCGGCGAATGGGAGCTCCTCTTTGTTGCAGTGAGAGGGCTTCTCGTTGCAGTGGCTTCTCTTGTTGCGGAGCCTGGGCCCTAGGCACGCGGGCTTCAGTAGTTGTGGCTCAGGGCTCGTTAGCTGCAGCTTGTGGCTCAGTTGCACCCCAGCACTTGAAATCCTCCTGGACCAGGGATAGAACCCATGTCCCCTGCACTGGCAGGCAGATTCCTGTCCACTGTACCACCAGGGATGTTTGACAGTATGTCTGTTGCCGGGGAAAGTGTGTTATTGTGCTCGATGAAGCAGAAGGAATAATATTAATTTAAATGATTTAGAACAATTTCTTTTGACTATAGAAGTAAGATGCATTTATTGTTTCAAATTTGAAAAAAAATCAAGAAAAGCATAAAAGAAAATTACTTATAACCTTATTATCCAATAGCAATGTCTGTTAATGTCTTGGTGAACTTCCTTCTGGACTCCCTTGCCCCCAACTCCTTCACTAGTTGCTCCTTTACATCATTTTAAAAGAAGAGAATATAAAAAGGGGAAAGAGAGAAAAAAATTAATGAATAGAACCAGATATTGAATGATTCTTCCATTCATCAAAATAACCCCAAGGATATGGAAATTAAAATCACTGCAGATGGTGACTGCAGCCATGAAATTAAAAGACACTTACTCCTTGGAAGAAAAGTTATGACCAACCTAGATAGCATATTCTAAAACAGAGACATTACTTTGCCGACTAAGGTCCATCTAGTCAAGGCTATGGTTTTTCCAGTGGTCATGTATGGATGTGAAGTTGGACTGTGAAGAAGACTGAGTGCCAAAGAATTGATGCTTTTGAACTGTGGTGTTGGAGAAGACTCTTGAGAGTCCCTTGGACTGCAAGGAGATCCAACCAGTCCATTCTGAAAGAGATCAGCCTGGGGATTTCTTTGAAAGGAATGATGCTAAAGCTGAAGCTCCAGTACTTTGGCCACCTCATGCGAAGACTTGACTCATTGGAAAAGACTCTGATGCTGGGAGGGATTGGGGGCAGGAGGAGAAGGGGACGACCGAGCATGAGATGGCTGGATGGCATCACGAACTCGATGGATGTGATTCTGAGTGAACTCCGGGAGATGGTGATGGACAGGGAGGCCTGGCGTGCTGCGATTCATGGGGCCACAGAGAGTCGGACACGACTGAGTGACTGAACTGAACTGAACTTATACTGTCTCTATTTATTATGTCATTCATCTCAAACCAAACAATATACCCACGAGCTGTTTTTCGCGTGTGTAAACAAGGGGCGTGCATTGCCTGCTCTTTTTTTTTTGCAACAGAGGTTTCAGGAATAGGAATTTCATTCCATGATTCATACCTCAGAATTCTTTATTGCTTTCTGTACCATTGTTTCTTGGAGAATAGGGAGAGAAATTATACCAGAAAAAGGAACGATTCCAGAATTATAAAGGCTGAACGTTATGGATGAAGCACCGAGTGGGTATCATATAGTATCATGGAAGTCCAGCTGCTTCTGGTGGTTGGAGACTTGTTTGTCAGTTGAGTTTTACACAGCTTAATACTTGGGGGTCACAAATAAATATCTTATTAATTACTTGTTTGTAAAGGCAACTCTGTAGAAGAAGAGGGTGTTGAAAGATGTTATTGTATATTTTATTTTTTATCTGTGCTGTGTTATGTTTTATTTGTGTTGGATTTTCAATTCTGTGAGTAAAAAGGAAGAAAGAAAAGGTTCATTCTAGTGGCTCAAGTGATGATCTGTCAGAGGAAAGTCATTTCTTTGAAATGATACTGTTGCAGATAAAAATTAAAACTCAGTGAAAGATGGGAGAGTAAGTCTTCTGAGTCTTGAGTGAATTTCTTACATGTTTCAGGTCAGTAGGGATTTTCAAGTTGCTCATAACCTTACCTGTTAAATTTTTAACATCCCATTTCAGGATGCTTTACCGTCCATGTAGAATTCAGAACACATCTACCTGTACCCTCTTTTAAAGAGGATACACTTTCTCAGCTTGAGTGCACTTCTGGTTAAACCAGTCGTTAGAGCTCATCAGTTTAATGTGAGCCACAAAGGAGAGCTCACTTTCAGAACTGGAGCTTTCCCAAGCCTTTGACACATGCTGCGTGCTAAGTCAGTTCAGTCGTGTCCAGCTCTTTGTAACCCTGAGGACCATGGCCCACCAGGCTCCTCTGTCCGTGGGAGTCTCCAGGCTGCCACGCCCTCCTCCAGGGATCTTCCCGACCCAGGGACCCAAGACGCGTCCCCTGTCGCTCTTGCCTCGACAGGCGGGCTCTTTCCTGCTGAGCCACCAGGAAGCGCAACTAGTCATCTTCGGAACACTCCAGCCTCAGGGACCAGCACGCTGGGAGTTGGGTTTCTACCCCTGAATTTATGCATTCAGGCCATGGCAGAGCACAGGAGAAACAATACAAGTGTGGGCTCGAAAATGTAACTGCTGACTGGGGAAGCAAATGCCCATAATACAGAGTCAGAGGCAAAGGGCTGCAAATGGCGAGAGAGAGCAGCTATAGAGGATACTGTCTGGGGATTATTGTCAAAAGCAGTTCTGAAGAAAAGTGCAAAGTACGACAGAAACTTGTTAGGAAAAACCAGTGTGTGAAGATAATCTTGGCAAACAACTTATTAAAAAGTTAAAGAAAAAGAGCTTTATATGCATGCAAGGAGAAAAAGAGATGACTTGTCAAAAACCAAGGTTCTGTAAGGTTTCTCTCCTATCATCTAAAAGATCAGAGGGCAGTTTTGAGGGAAAAAGATGTTGACTCCCAAATTTTATACCCAGACACATAATTCATGTTCAAGCGCTCCAAACGGTATGATTCTTTTTTATACCTTGAAAAAAAAATTGCTTGTGTCTGTTACCAGGTGGATAAGGGAGAATCGAGTTCAAGGATGGAAGCTTTGTGCTATAAAAGAAATGGCAGTGAATCGCAGAAGCATTTAAGTGTAGAACTTAGGATAAATACTTGAAAATACTTGAGGAAAAAGTTCAATGCCAATACAAATACCACTTTTAAAGAAAAGATATAAAATGTAACAATTGTTTTGTGTAACAACCTGGGAACTGGGGGAGAAATAGGGATGGGGGAAGAGCTGGGTGGTGAGAGCACAAAAGAGTTTTATATGCGGGAGACACAGGGATGTGATATTTAATAATTACTAAACAGAGGAAACAGGGTCAGACTTTATTTTTGGGGGGCTCCAAAATCACTGCAGATGGTGACTGCAGCCATGAAATCAGAAGACGCTTACTCCTTGGAAGGAAAGTTATGAGCAACCTAGACAGTATATTCAAAAGCAGAGACATTACTTTGCCAAGAAAGGTCCATCTAGTCAAGGCTATGGTTTTTCCAGTGGTCATGTATGGATGTGAGAGTTGGTCTGTGAAGAAGGCTGAGTGCCAAAGAATTGATGCTTTTGAACTGTGGTGTTGGAGAAGACTCTTGAGAGTCCCTTGGACTGCAAGGAGATCCAACCAGTCCATTCTGAAGGAGATCAGCCCTGGGATTTCTTTGGAAGGAATGATGCTAAAGCTGAAACTCCAGTACTTTGGCCTCATGCGAAGAGTTGACTCATTGGAAAAGACTGATGCTGGGAGGGATTGGGGGCAGAAGGAGAAGGGGACAACCGAGGATGAGATGGCTGGATGGCATCACGGACTCGATGGACGTGATTCTGAGTGAACTCCGGGAGATGGTGATGGACAGGGAGGCCTGGTGTGCTGGGATTCATGGGGTCGTGAAGAGTCGGACACGACTGAGTGACTGAACTGAACTGAACTGAAACATCAAAAGGAAAATTTCATCGAAATTGTGTCTCTTCAGAAGATGAATCTGGCTGTGTCTCTCTTTCAGTTAGTTCAGAGGTCTATGGGTAAACATCACATTTGCTGACTTTGAGACCACATTCAATAGAATGAAAATTAATGGAAGAGGGCTAGGGCTGCTAGGAAGTTCAGCGCTTATGAAATTCGAATTCTTTTTGAGGAGCTGTAACATTTGAATCCACGACATCTTGACCTTTTGAGTTAATTTAAATTAAATAGGTGTATTGGAGGAATAAGTATATGATCAGTTCAATGGCTGAGGATGAGCTGGAGATCCGATCAATGCGAGCAACAAATGAATACGCTACCCAATGTGTTTTTTAGAAAGATAATGAAAATGTTTCTTTTATGGGTTTGAACACATGACCGAGAAAATATAACTCTCAGACACCTCTGATATGTGTTCTTTCTTGTTCAGCCCTCAGTCGTGTCCGACTCTTTGCGACCCCATGGACTGCAGCACAACATTCTTCCCCTGTCCATACCAACTCCTGGAGTCCACCCAAGCCCATGTCCATTGAGTCGGTGATGCCATCCAACCATCTCATCCTCTGTCGTCCCCTTCTCCTCCTGCCCTCAATCTTTCCCAGCATCAGGGTCTTTTCCAGTGGGTCGACTCTTCACACCAGGTGGCCAAAGCATTGGAGCTTCAGCTTAAGTATCAGTCCTTCCAATGAATATTCAGGGTTTATTTCCTTTAGGATTGAGTGGTTTCATTTCCTTGCTGTCCAAGGGACTCTCAAGAGTCTTCTCCAACAGCACAGTTTGAAAACATCAATTATTTGGCACTCAGCCTTCTTTATGGTCCAACTCTGACATCCATACATAACTATTGGAAAAAATCATAGTTTTGACTAGACAGACCTTTGTTGGCAAAGTGATGTCTCTGATTTTTAATACGTTGTCTAGGTTTGTCATAGCTTTTCTTCCAGGGAGCAAGCATCTTTTAATTTCATGGCTGTAGTCACCATCTGCAGTGATTTTGGAGCCCAAGAAAATAAAGCCTGTCACTGTTTCCATTTATTTGCTGTCAAGTGATAGGACCAGATACCATGATTTTAGTGTTTTGAATGTTGAATTTTAAGCCAGGTTGTCACTCTTCTCTTTCACCTTCGTCAAGAGGCTCCTGAGCTCCTTTTAGCTTTCTGCCTTAAGGGTGGTGTCATGTGCATATCTGAGGTTATTGGTATGTTTCCTGGCAATCTTGATTCCAGCCTTTGCTTTACCAGCCTGGCATTTCTCGTGATGTGCTCTGCATATAAGTTAAATAAGCGGGGTGACAATATACAGCTTTGACGCACTCCTTTCCCAATTTTGAACCAGTTCATCGTTCCATGTCTGATTCTAACTGCTGCCTCTTGACCTGCATACAGGTTTCTCGGGAAGCAGGTAGTCTGGTATTCCCATCTCTTTAAGGATTTTTCCACAGTAAGCTGTCATCTGCAGTCAAAGGCTTTAGCATAGTCAGTGAAGCAGAAGTAGATGTTTTTCTAGAATTCCAAGATATAATGTGTTTTTTAAAAGGTGTATGTTTTAGGTTGGGCTGTAAGTGCTCTCTGCTGCTGTGTTCGTCTCTGCTGTGCAGCGCAGTGAGCCAGCGGCGCGCACACACGTCCCCCTCCCCCTTGAGGCTCCTTCCCTCCCCCCACTGCACCCATCCAGGTCCTCACAGAGCGCTGAGCTGAGCCCCTGCTCTCTGCAGCAGCTCCCGCGAGTCACCCGATTCACACGTGGGAGTGTGCGAGCCAGCACTGCTCTCTCAGTGCCCCCTCCCTCTCTTTTCAAGGTGTAATGCTGAGCTGTCAAAGGCCCATGTGAAACTTCCGCTACCTTGAAATCATGCGAAACATGCCGCTGAGACGCAGACCCGTGCCTTAACAGAGGCTTAGCGCACACACATTTCGTGTTGTGTCTTTCGTGCCTGAAAGTGTTCACACCTTGGGGACAATGCACTGAAATAAGATTTGCAGGGGCAGGCGGGCAAAGGCCATTGTGCAAGGAAGGTGGGGGAGAAGAGAAGGTGTGGTGCCCGACTGTGGCTTGCTCTTGAGAAGATCAGTTTAGGAATATGTGGGGTCTGAAATTGACAATCTTAAGACTAAAATAAATTGCTGTATTATTCTTTTAAATGTAGCCCATAGAATCCAAATATCTGGTCAATTTGTTACTCATTATCACCGACTTTAAAAAATACATGGGAAAACTCTTCTTTTATAGTTGAAATGTATTATTTATTTTCTCACTTAAATTCATATTTTGTCCTTTACACTTACAGCTTTTATCTAATCACTGTGCAGTTAAAGTGCCTTCCACTGGGCATTACCTGGCCTCCTGTTTGAAGAGTTCTCTTTTAGAAGTTTGCAGTAGAAATGTGAGCTACATCTAGTGAGACGTCTGGTCCTCTGGACACCTTCTTTAATGCTGCCAAACATTGCAATGGGACTCGTTAATTTTGCTTTTCATTTTGGTGGGTTTCTTACTTTAGAATGAAGGCCAACTCAGGACTACTTACACTTTCTGAAAATTCCCTTGACTTTGATTTCTATCTGAAATATTAAACGCAAGGGTTTTCCCTGCTTTCAAAAATTTAGGGAGGGAGTATTGACTCCAACTACTTATCAGCAGACGAATCCCAGCAGGAATAATGTATCAGAGGTTGGCAGAGTCTATGTTGATCTGAGACTCTCTTAGTCCCAAATGCCTCCCTATTCAGAGCCTTAGTGACTAAAAGGGTGCATTGCCTTAGACTAGTAATCCTGCTGCTTTTCTCAACCAGTGAAGTGATAGGGCAAAAAAACCCAGGATGGCTGGTCATGACAGAAGTGCTGAGGAAGACGGAAGCTTAGGGAAGAAGCAGCTGAACTCCTAAAGAATGGAGGGGATGCCCTTCCGGTGTCTTGAGACCAAGTCCCATGTGCCAGCAATTTTAAGACACCGGCAGTGTGTCTAAAAAAGTAACTCAGTTCCAACACTATGTACCCAGCGATCACGTCAGATTCCACAGGCTAAGGGTTCTGTCCTACAAGATTGCATCTCCAGGCCCCCTCCTCCAACTCAGATGCTAGTCATGGGCCCAGGGGCTTACCTGTGCCCTGACTGTCAGTTAGAAGTCCCCAGGCCCCCTCCTTGGGTTGGACCATTTGCTAGCATGGCTCACAGAACTCAGAGAAACATTTTTATTTAGTAGATGACTGGTTTATTATAGAAGGATATAACTCAGGAACCCCCAGATGAAGAGACGTGCAGGGCGAGGGATACAGAAAGACTGTGAGGCTGCCCTGTGCTCCCTGAGTGCTCCCAGGCCTCCATGTGTCTCACAAAAATGGGAGCTCTCTGAACCCTGTCCTGGTGAGTTTTTTTTTTTTTTTGGAGGCTTCAAAAAAATGGTCAACCAGTTGGTTAAATAATTGGCTGTTGACGATTCTTTTTAGTTGATTTTTACTGGAGTACAGTTGCTTTACAATTATTGTGTTAATTTCTTCTGTACAGCAAAATACATCAGCCATGCTGTTGTTCAGTTGCAGAGTTGTGTCTGACTCTTTGTGACCCCATGGACTGCGGCCTGCCAGGCTCCTCTGTCCTCCACTATCGCTGAGTTTGCTCAGATTCATGCGTAGATCAATATGAGTTCAATGAGCATGAATTCAAGCCATATGTATACATATATCCCTGCCCTTTTGGTGACCTTCCCATCGGGGGGCGCCACAGTGTATGAAGTAGAGCTCCCTGTGCTATCCGGCATGTTCCCATCAGTTAGCTGTTTTTTACGTAGCATCAATAGGATGTGCGTGTCAGTTCCAGTCTCCCAGTTCATCCCACCCCTGCTTATCCCCTTGGTATCCATGTTTGTTCTCTACCTCTGTGTCTCTATTTCTGCTTTGAAAATAAGATCATCAATACTATTTTTTTTAAGATTCCACATATGTCCATTAATATACGATATTTTTTTCCTGTTTCTGAGTCACTTCACTCTGTATGACAGGTCCATCCATGTCTCTGAAAGTGACCCGGTCTCATTCATTCTCGCGGCTGGGTAATGGCCCCCTGTGTGTGTGCACCGTGTCTTTACCCTGCTCTGCTGAGGACGTTTAGGGCGCCTCCATGTCCTCGCTGTTGTGAGCAGTGATGCGGGACGAGCACTGCTGGGCCTGTGCCTGTTGCGTTATGGTTTTCTCCTGGCATAGTCCCAGTAGTGGGATTGCTGGGCAATATGGTAGTTCTATTTTCAGTTTTATAAGGTGCCTCCATACTGTTTTCCACAGTGCTTGCATCAGTTCACATTCCATCAACAGTGGACTCGCCATTGGCAACTGATTCGCCCTTGAGCATCCCACCTCTCCCTGGGGTCAGACGGGGAGGACTAAAAGTTGGTTCCCATGGCAACCAGTTCTCTTCTCCAGATGGGGTCCCAAAGTCACCTTGTGTACATAAGAAAGACACCTTTCTGGCTTTAGTCACTTAGAAAAGTCCACGGTGTGAGCCAGGAACTGTGAGCGAAGACCACAGTGGTGGTGCTCAGTCGCTCAGTCGTGTCTGGCGCTTTGCGACCCCATGGACTGCAGCTCGCCAGGCCTCCCTGTCCATCACCAGCTCCCGGAGCTTGCTCAGACTCCTGTGGTGATGTCATCCAACCATCTCATCCTCTGTCATCCCCTTCTTCTCCTGCCCTCAGTCTTTCACAGCATCAGGGTTTTTCAGTGAGTCAGCTCTTCGCATCAGGTGGCCAAAGTTTTGGAGTTTCAGCTTCAGCCTCAGTTCTCCCAATGAATATTCAGGGTTGGTATCCTTTAGGACTGACTGGTTTGATGTCCTTGCTGTCCCAGGGACTCTCAAGAGTCTTCTCCAGCATGACCACATATATATGAGAATGACTAAATATATATATTTCTTACATATTACAGTGTCACAGAGGTCAAAGACAAAGAAAATCTGTTTCCATGATTTTGCCTCAAACTATGAAGCTGTTATCAGAAAATAGAAACCCTAGCGTGAGAGTCAAAGAATACAATGGCACCCCACTCCAGTACTCTTGCCTGGAAAATTCCAAGGATGGAGGAGCCTGATGGGCTGCAGTCCATGGGGTCACTAAGAGTCAGACACGGCTGAGCGACTTCACTTTCACTTTTCACTTTCATGCATTGGAGAAGGAAATGGCAACCCACTCCAGTGTTCTTGCCTGGAAAATCCCAGGGGCGGGGCACTGCCTGGTGGACTGCCGTCTATGGGGTCGCACAGAGTTGGACACGACTGAAGCGACTTAGCAGCAGCAGCAGTGTGAGAGTGAAATATCAGGGCAGGCAATGCAGTCAGGACATTTTAGATGTGACTCTGAATATCTGAAAACTAATTTCAATGAAGCTCTTATGTCAAGACATTTGAGCAATTTTATATTTTTATATAGGAAAGCCTTGCATTTCTTATGTCTTATCATGAAATCTCTGAAAAGGGACTGTGTGGACTGTGTTTAGAGACAAAACCAATCTGACCGTGTAGACTGAGGTGAAGAGTGTCTCCATCTCCACTGACTTGCCACCTTTTAAAATGCAGAAACGTCAGTGCAGGACGGCCATGGTGAGGAGTGATTTCCATCTGAAGGCCACATTTTCTTGTGTCCCAATCATTTCTATTGCTTCTCTGTCAAAGCGATGCCACACAGCATGTACACAGAAGTATCGCTTTGAAGGCATGCACATTCCTCAACTGCTAAGCCTTTGTTAGAATTTATTTTAGTGCCTGGAGAGCATGGTGGCTAGGGAAGACCTCAGATCACACATCTATAGAGATTCTGTTTTGGTAAAGTTTGAATGACATAAGGCCAATGAGGCATGTAGTCCAGCACCTGACATACCAATTGTTCAGTGCACATTAGGCACGTTACTTTTATTTATAAAACAAGAAATTGAATAGGAACTAACTAAATGTGTACCACAATGAGATGTTACAGAACTTGTAATCAATCACTTTAAAAAACCCTGCTTCTCAAGATGGATTTAGTGTGATTCCCAACAGTTTACTTTTTCTATTTTCAATTATCTACCTTATTGAAAAGATTTCTTCTCAGCCAATACATAAATATTTTATTAAATGGAAGTTCTGTTATTAAAAAAAAGAAAAAGAAAAGAAATTGGCATCAGCTGCTTCTTTTGGGGGACAGTGATGTATACACTCAAGCAACATGGGAGGAGGTGCACACAAGCACCTTATCTTTCCCATGATGCCAAGGGCAAAGAAATGCATATATATTGTATTATGTCTAAGTCAGCGGGTCTGTAGACAATGGAAGCTTGCTTACACTCAACAGACTGATATGAGTTAACCTGTTCATGTTGCCATCGGGGAGCAAACAGGATTCGCTGAGGCAAAATCAAGCTTTAAGGTGACAGGCTTTCAACTCACACGACATACAGTGATAAAGCCTCTCTGTTATGTTAATACCTAGAGTTTTTTTTTTTTTCTAATTTAATACAAATCTATTTCCTTCTTTCATTTTTTAAAAAATATGAGCCAGGGGAAAATATTACAATTGCTCTTCCTAGAGCATTGCATTGTAAAGACTTTTTTGTAAATGTCCACAGGCGCCCTCAGATGAGAATGCATCTATTTGAGTAAAACCAGTAATCTGAAGGTAATTAAAGTCGTTTTTGTAAGGTGCAATAAACAGCCATTGTTGGGTCTACCGAGCATTCGTTTATGCTCTTGTGAAGATGATGTCTTTTAGGCCGTGAGCTGTTTTGAAACATTTCAGAGGCTTCAAGACTGAAAAAAAAAAACAACCCAACAAGGACAAGATAATAACTGGAGACACAATTAATTCTGATGCCTCTGCACAGTACAAACTGTTACAACCAGCAAAAGAAAAGCTGCACAGAGGTTATAGAAATAGAAGTCTTTAAAAAGTCTTTAAAAAAATCAAGAGCTTAAATGTACAGCAGACATCGGCAGAATGAGTAATAGCTGAGAAATTAAATAACCAAGACCACACATTATATTCTAAAAACAGGGAAGGGGCTGAAAACGTTTCTAGAACATAGGAAATAAAATTTGTGTTGATGTATATGTGAAGACAAGATTGCATTCGGGTGAACACTTTTATTTCTCTGGGCGTGAAGTCAGCTGGTGTGAAGGCAAGATTTCAAAAGCTTCAGGAACACGTCACACACCCCTCACCCTCCACTTAAAGGGGCGAGGAGCCTGGAAGGACCTGACGCCGTCCCCTCTGACCGCCAGCTTTCGTCTCGTGGCCACTTCTATATTCCTTTCAACTCTTTCCAAACTTCTTTCACGGTGACCTATATTTATGAGAATAAACAAGAGTAAAGAAGACATTTCTGGAGCTGACACCTACCCCAGAGGCTCTAAATTCGGCCTCAGATTTGTAATGTGAAATGGTTAGGGTCCCCACTCCTGCTGAATGCTCCGGCAGGGATTTCAACTGCCTCTGTATTCCAGCCCTTCCCCCAAAACAGATTCCATCAGCGTTGCAGAAAAACTCCATTTTTTAAAAAAAAAATCCACACGGTCATCATTTCACATCAGATTTCAGAAATACGACGGGGTATCCAGTTAGCCCCAGCGACCTCTTTCAGATTTCTGGTGGGAATTTAAGAGCGACGGTCATTTGAACTCACTGTGACTTCACACAAGTAAGAAGCAACCTCCTGCTCCTGCGTGCGGGGGGAAAGGTGTTTCGCTGGAGCTGGGCTCAGCTACCAAGACCCTTCAGCAAGCACGAAGCAGATGGGCTGATTCGAGCCGAGCGCTGCCCCTCATGCTCACCAGCTTTGTGACCAGTTTTCCCACTTGGACATCCGCCTGGATCGCCCTATCCTGGAGCATGTCCTTGCTTCCCCTTTCTGCAGAGAAGCACCCACTACCACTATTCGTTAAATTAAAAAAATTTTTTATTGGGGTGTAGTTGCTTTGGAGAAGGAAACGGCACCCCACTCCAGTACTCTTGCCTGGAAAATCCCATGGACGAAGGAGCCTGGTGGGCTGCCGTCTGTGGGGCCACAAAGAGTCGGACACGCCGGAGCGACTTCACTTTCGCTTTCAGTATAGATGCTTTACCGTGTCGCGTGTGCTTCTGCTGCACAACCAAGCGAATCCGCTACAGATGCACATGTTCCCCTCCCGCCTGAGCCTCCCGCCGGCCCCGGTCATCACAGAGCGCGGGGCTGGGCCCCCGGGCTGGGCTCCCCCGGGCTGGGCCCCTGGGCCCGGGGCTGGGCCCCTGGGCCCGGGGCTGGGCTCCCCGGGCTGGGCTCCCCCGGGGCTGGGCCCCTGGGCCCGGGGCTGGGCCCCTGGGCCCGGGGCTGGGCTCCCCCGGGGCTGGGCTCCCCGGGGCTGGGCTCCCCCCGGGGCTGGGCTCCCGGCCGCGCGGCGGCTTCCCAGCGGCCATGCGTTCCCAGGCGGCAGCGTGTGTGCCAGGGCGCCCCCAGTTCACGCCGCTCCTCCGCTGTCCACACGCGCATTCCCCATGCCTGCCTCGCCATTCCTGCCCTGCAAACATGTTCACCTGTCTCATTTGTTTCTAGATGCCACACGTACGCGTTGACGCGCGATGGGCTTCCTCTTAACGTCCGCCAGCGGAAGATGCGCGGAGACGTGGCGCACACATGCGGTGGGCAGCGCTCGGCCCGCGGCTGCTTGCGGGCGAGGCCTCTGCAGGACCCCGCCGTGGGCTTCAGCGGAGCCAGGAGGCCTCGCCCGAGCGACCTGTGGCTTGAAATGCCGCCCGCATCAGACATCGAAGTCTTCTACACACACAGTAATTAAACTTTTCCAAATGTGTCTCTGGCTGCCCAGTCAAGAGGCATTTCTCATCAAAATAGCAGTGATGCTGGGCTACAGCCGTAACGTGGGTATCCCCCCAGAGCAGGGCGGCCAGACGCTGTGAAAGGGGACAGACAACCGTAACAGAAGAGGACACCCACTTAAATTTGAATACCAGGGAAATCCTTTTTAAAAAAATGTAAGTATGTACCATGAATAGTAGGGATATAATTATACCAAAAATATTCACTATTCATGCAAACTTCAAATCTCACCAAGCATCCTGCACTTCCTCCTGGAACCATTATGGTGAACAGGAAAGATGGTCTCTCTTTCACAGTCAGAGTAATGACGACGCTTGTGATAAAGTAGTTTTTCTTCAGTCACCCAGAGCGTTGCTATGCTCAGTTATCCCACTGACAGCAGCTTCCAGGAGCAGGAACAAAGAAGGCAAGATTGTCACGGGGATTTTCATGCGCTCTGTTTCTCTCTGATTTTTCCATTCTGGTCTTGCCATGACAATATACATCCAGATAATGATGAGATCATTTTGCCATTGTGGATAAATTGCTGATTTACTGGCTTATCTGTTTTACCTTCATGGAGTGAATCTGTGTTGGCAAAATTTTAAGCACCAATTTATGACAGATGGGAGGGAAAAATGTGAGGCTGGAGTGTAGGTTCTCAAAGCATCACTGAAGTGAAGTGAAGTGAAGTGAAACTCACTCAGTCGTGTCCGACTCTTTGCGACCCCATGGACTATACAGAACATGGATTCTCCAGGCCAGAATACTGGAGTGGGTAACCATTCCGTTCTCCAGGGGATCTTCCCAACCCAGGGATCAAACCCAGGTCTCTCGCATTGCAGGCAGATTCTTTACCAGCTGAGCCACCAGGAAAGCCCCCAAATACTATTAGAGTGGACCAAATTTTGGTAGGTTCTAAATATTAAATCCTATAAACTGGTAGCTGATGGCCATATAAAACATCACTTGGAAAACAACAAACGTAGAAAATGGCAGGTTTGTACCTCAATCACACATTGCTACCCCAGTAACTCTAGAATGGAAGACTCAGAATATTTAATTTACCTCCAATATTGTATTATAAAAATTTTGAATACAGCAAAGTCACAAGAATTATAGTGATTACCCAGATACCTGTGGCCAAGAGTGTCCAGTGGACATGTTGCTGTTGTTCATCTTTTCATTCTTTTATCTATTCATCAACCCATCTTACTGTTGATGAATTTCAAAACAAGTGAATATTAGTTCTCTTCACTCCTAAACATTTCAGCAAGTATATCACCAACTGGAACTTATTTCTTTATGACTTTTAGGTTAAACTTATATTCAGTGGATGTGCAACTGTTAAATATACGCTTTGGCATATTGTGACAAATATATACACTTGTAATATAAATACAAACACAACTATAAACACACATGCATGCGCCATTATGTCCGTGTAAGATGTGAGGCACTTTCCCTTCGCTTGAAATGTCTCCTCTCCTGCTCCAGAAGAGGCAACTACTGTTCTTTTCTTCTTTCTCACCGCTGGTTGGTTTTGTCTGTTCTAGAACTTCATAGACATTGGATCACTCAGTGTGCAGTCTTTTGCGTAAGACTTCTTCCACTCAGTGTAGTGTTTTGAGACTGACTCTGCTGTTGGCTGTATCAGTCGTCGGTTCGTTCTTATTGCTGAGTGGCGTTTCATAACGTGAAGATGCCACAGAACCTTCGGCCGCTCTCCTCTGGAGGAGCATTGGGATGCCTCCAGCTCCTGGCTGTTGTAAACACAATTGCTGTAAACATTCTCGATCCGTCTTCTTGTGGACGTGTCTCCTGCTCCTCTGCTCCCCTCCTCCCACTCCCTGCCTCTGGAGTAAGCACTCAGATTTGGGAAGCATTTTACTAGCTCATGTTATCTTTGGAAAATATCGGTTGTCATGTTGATTACCTACCAGCTTTGCTCTAGGGTGCAAATCTAGACTGCTGTTACTTTCTCTCGTGGCTCCTTCTCACTTCGCTTTTAGAACTCACAAGGGTCTAGATTGTCTCTGAAGGGCAATGACCAGCCACTCTAGATCCACTCTGGATCCCTGAAACTTGCTTAGAGTCAATACAAATTCTGTTCAGAGTTTGCAGCACCTCTGGACGGTCTTTCTCAAAGTCAAATGGTATCATGAGGATGAAGGTGTCACTGGCTAGTTTTCCTCTTCACTACGTGGATTCTCTATGCTGTCCCTGGGAATATGAAAGTGAATAAAGCTTGGCTTTAAACAGTTTGTAGGCCTGTGGACAGAGGGCCGGGATGAATGGCCATTTCACTGCGATGTGGTAAGTACATACAAATACGCACAGGGTGCCGTGCCTTAGGAGCAGGGAAATACACTTGACTCAGGATGAGGATATGTGAGCCCAGGAGCAGTTCAGCAGCAGGCCATAGCGGGAAGCACGCTGTAGGCAGAGGGGCTTCTCTGAAGTGTCGGGTCGGGAGATAGTGAATTGTTTTAGAAAAAGCTCAGTGGTCCTGGATGAGGCTAGAGAGAGGGAGGTGATAGATCACGGTGGGGTTAGACTCATCTACAGTTACTTTCTATTCTGTAACGCTTCAGTGTACTTTCATGTGTACATGTGGGGAGTGGGTCGTAGACTACCAGTTACTTCTGTGCTAATTTTGATAAACTGGAAAGGTCCCCATTTTGGTGGGTTCACTTTTCAAAATAGGGTGCCCTTGAGTGTAAGATGTCCCATTGATGAGGCTGCTTGAGATTTTCTTAAAAAAAAGAAAAATAAACTCCCAACTTAGTTATTGGGCTATACTTGAAGGGAAGTTTCAGAATCTTGGCTGGAACTGGATAACTGCTGACCCCAGCATCCTTAAATTAACCTCTCAGGAAATGCAAGATTTATAAGTTGTGGGGTTTTTTTCTCTTTTGAAAAAAGGTCTTAATAATTCAAAGAACTTTTTAATGATTTGAAAAGTGCATGTTAAGTACTTGATGGATGGATCAATTCCCTCTTTGTAGTTGAAGTAGCTCTGGGTTGACATCCTCCTCTCTACATATGGAAATTCGACAGATGTACAGAAATGCCATGCAGAACGAATGGGATGTTTCTTTATGACATTTCCTTGTGCGTTTCATTGGAGAAAAGAAATGTGTATATGCACTTTATAGTTAGTCATTAACTATAAAAACAAGCTGATTCACAAATCTGCTTTGATCTGAATTTCCTGTGATTTATCTTTGGTGTCTCAGCATGCTCTGAATTCCTCATTGTTATTAACTCCCCAAATATTTATATCACTCCACATAATCAATGCTTATCACAGTCAATACAGATGTTACAGGATCCTAGAAGAAAGATGGTGTCAGCATAATAACAGTTTAATTATTATAGCGTGTGTTCTCAACTGTATCCTTTGTTTATAGCATCAGCTAACACAGCTTCTGTAGATATCTGATTCATGCAAAGTATTAAAATGATTACGCACATAAATTATAGCTTTTTCCCACAAAGACTGACACAATAGTGTGCTTGAAGGTATTAACGCTTGCTTAATTAATTTAAATCATGCTGCTAAGACTGTATTTTCACTTTGTGTTCCCCTGGGCTTGCTGTCTTTGCAGGATTACTCAACTGTTATGTTAAACAAATTTGCCTGTGGATGTTTTAATGATACAAAATATCAGGTTTGAGCTAACATATCCCTTTTGTTAATGAAATCACAAGACAGGCTATTGTGAAGAAAAATCAAATTTGTTTGGCAAAATCTATTTGTAAATTTCATTTTGGGGGTGTTTTTTTGCTTCATTTTTGACTATGCTTAGAATGACAGACTAAAGACTGGGAGATTGGGATTGGCATCTATACACTGTTGATACTGTGTATAGAATAGATAACTGATGAGAACCTAGTATGTAGCTCGGGGACTACTCAGTGCTCTGGTGGCCTAACTGGGAAGGAAATCCAAAAAAGGGGGATGCGTGTATATGCGTAGCTGATTCACTCTGCTGTGCAGCAGAGACTCATCAGCAGAGTGAGGTGCTGTTGTTCAGTCACTCAGTCATGTCCTACTCTCCTCGACCCCATTGACTGCAACACACCAGGCCTCCCTGTCCTCACTGTCTCCCTGAGCTTGCTCAGATTCATGTCCATTGAGTCGGTGATGCCATCCAGCCGTCTCATCCTCTGTCTGCCCCTTCTCCTCCTGCCCTCAGTCTTTCCCAGCATCAAGGTCTTTTCCAGTGAGTCAGTTCTTTGCACCAGGTGGCCAAAGTATTGCAGTTTCAGCATCAGTTCTTCAAATGAATATTCAGGGCTGATTTCCTTTAGGATGGACTGATTTGATCTCCTTGCTGTCCAAGGGTCTTTCAGGAGTCTTCTCCAATACCACAGTTCGAAAGCATCAATTCTTTGGTGCTCAGCCTTCTTTATAGTCCAATTCTCATATGTATTCCAGTATAATTTTTGTTGAAGACTGCGAAGTTCTGTAAGACCTGCGTTACATACTTTCTTAAGCCTTGTGTATTTCACAGCCCTCTTCCTGCAGAGTTGAGAGCTGCGGTTTGGGAAGTAAAGGCACCGGATCCGGTGGCTGTGCAACGCTGTCTAGCTTCTCCACGGTAATGCTGATATCTTACCACTTCCCTTGCAAATGACATGCTTCTGCCAGGATATGCCACACTCACTTTTACTGGGAGAACTGAGCTTCTACGCTGAGCTTTGGGCTAGAGGCAACAGCATCAAAGTTGTGCTGCGTGGAGGGTGCCAGGCGAGGACCGGCCTCACCCGCGCCCCGCGGATGCACCGGCCTCATCTGTGCCTATGGATGCACCTTCACCTGAAAGCTAGAAGGACCTCTGTGTGGAGGGTGCCAGGCAAGGACTGGCCTCATCCAGGCCCATGGATGCGCCCGGCCTCATCCGTGCCCATGGATGTGCTGGCCTCATCTGTGCCCATGGATGCACTGGCCTCATCCGTGTCCATGGATGCACCTTCACCTGAAAGCTAGAAGGACCACTGTGTGGAGGGTGCCAAGCAAGGACTGGCCTCATCCGTGCCCATGGATGTGCCTGCCTCATCCGTGTTCATGGATGCACCGGCCTCATCCATGCCCATGGATGCACCTTCACCTGAAAGCTAAGAGGACCAGCCCGTCCACCTCCATCAGTGTGCCCTCACCTGAAGGCCAGATGCGGATAGAGGGTGAGAACTCGCTGACAGTTGAAAGTTGAAGCTTCTCTCACCCACTTTTTAAAATGAATATTTGCTCTGATTCAGTAAAATGCCTTTACCCTTTCCCAGCTGTGGAGCTGTGCAAACTGCATCTTCTGTACATAAATAAGAGATACCACAGAGACTCAGTATACATTTTTTAAAAATAAAACACCAGAGGAAATATCTGGCAATATCAAAGTTCTAATTTTAATTGGAAGCCTTTGATGATTGATGATGGCTAAGAATATCTTTTTTTTTTTTGCATCCATTGAGATAAGGACTTATGGAAAGATACCATTGCTGAATTTGTAAACCTTGGTTCTACACCCACTACTGCATCACTGAGGCTTGGAAACAGGTTGTCTCTAGGAGGGAAGGAACGCGGGAACAAAGAAAGATGATGTGGTTTGTTCTGCTTTCTAACCTCCTTCTCCAAGGGCCTCACTTGCTTGCATTCCCCCACTTATCCAAGTTTGTGGATAATTCTCCTTTTCAGTTCCAGAGACTGAATATGCCCGATCTCCTCACGAGCAGATGGAGATATTGCTGCTGGGAGCTCCTGGGGGCAGCTGAAAAAATCAGTAGTCAGTAAAGAGTAGTACATTCGGACTCAGTTTTAAAGACAATGCAGAGAATGTACATCAGCCTTAGCTCCTTAGGTTACGGGGGAGCAAGAGTCTGAAAACGCTGAGAGGCCGTGAAGGCAGGTGGCAGTGTTTTATACTCTTCTAGAAGGCTGAGAATTTGACCAAACTCATGCCTTCACCTAAAGTACAACTTAATAGGAACCGTTCTGGGGGAAAAAAGAGGTTGGCACTTACTTTAAAATAAAAGCAAACAAATAAAGAAAGCCAAAACCTCCAGAAGCCAGCCAAAACCTTCTCCTGCGTGAAGTGTCAGCAGCACTGGGCGCCTCTGATCAGCTTACCCAAACCTCGACTGTTGCACGCTGACTTTATTTCTAAGAGTCTTCCCTTTTGTTCAACCCTTCATTCAGGCACCATTTTTTGAGCTTCCACAGGTGAACCAATGAAGGGATAATTATGATAAATTGTAGGAAGTAAAATAGAAGAGAGATGCATGAGATATTTCTGAGCGTTAGAGACTGAGCCTGAACCAGCATGGAGCAGGAGGCGCTGATCAAGGAAGGCTTCCTGGAGGCGTGTTGGTTTCATGTGGGTTTCCTGTTTTTTGATGTGGACCATATTTTAAAGTCTCGAATTTGTTACAGTATTGCTTCTGTTTTATGTTTTGGTTTTCTGTCAAGAGGCATGTGAGATCTTAGCACGCTGACCAGGGACTGAAGGGGGGAGCCCCTTCCTGGAAGGTCAGGTGTCAGTCACTGGGCCAGGGAGCTCCCAGGAGTTCTGGTTTTGCTGGCGGACAAAGAGAGTCAGGAGCAACTGTGGGCTAGGGCATCGCACACGCAAGGGCTTTTCCAGTGACACCCATTCAATATCATTTTCTGGGCCTAAAACTAAAACATGAGTACCCTTTAAAGATTATATACCCATAAAAATGAAAGGAAAAAGTTACAATCACTTGATAGGACTGAATTTCAAATGTGTTAGGAGCTGAAAAATTGGCGTTGCCAACCTTCATTTTCCAGAACTACATTACTGTAGTTCTGTTTAAAGTTTCATTCATTGTCTTTGTTTGTATTTAAAAAGTGATTTATCAGTGATTCAAAGAAGTTAAATTGTGTGAATCAATCTTTAAGAAGTGAATCAATTTATTTATAATAAATGCCCTGTTTTTCTTTGATGTACATTTTGACCCAAGATGTCAAGACTTACAAAATTTTTTATTATTTTGGACTACATTAACTTGGAATACTGTATTAGGACTTGGGATAATTTTTTAAATAAATAATCATGTTAATAAATTAATTGAAAACAGATTATGTACTAATTAAAAATTAAGGAACTAGATCTGATAGAATGCTTGATGAACAATGGACACTGTACAGGAGACAGGGATCAAGACCCCCAAGAAAAAGAAATGCAAAACAGCAAAATGGCTGTCTGAGGAGGGCTTTAAAAATAACTGTGAAAAGAAGAGAAGTGAAAAGCAAAGGAGAAAAGGAAAGATATACCCATTTGAATGCAGAGTTCCAAAGAATAGCAAGGAGAAATAAGAAAGCCTTCCTCAGTGAGCAGTGCAAAGAAACAGAGGAAAACAATAGAATGGGAAAGACTAGAGCTCTCTTCAAGAAAATTGGAGGTACCAAGGGAACATGGGCTCAATAAAGGACAGAAATGGTATGGGCCTAAGAGAAGCAGAAGATATTAAGAAGAAGTGGCAAGAATACACAGAACTGTACAAAAAAGATCTTCACGACCCAGATAATCACGATGGTGTGATCACTCACCTAGAGCCAGACATCCTGGAATGTGAAGTCAAGTGGGCCTTAGAAAGCATCTCTATGAACAAAGCTAGTGGAGGTGATGGAATTCCAGGTGAGCTGTTTCAAATCCTGAAAGATGATGCTGTGAAAGTGCTGCACTCAATATGCCAGCAAATTTGGAAAACTCAGCAGTGGCCACAGGACTGGGAAAGGTCAGTGTTCATTCCAATTCCAAAGAAAGGCAATGCCAAAGAATGCTCAAAGTACCGCACAATTGCACTCATCTCACATGCTAGTAAAGTAATGCTCGAAATTCTCTAAGCCAGGCTTCAGCAGTATGTGAACTGTGAACTTCCTGATGTTCAAGCTGGTTTTAGAAAAGGCAGAGGAACCAGAGCTCAAATTGCCAACATCTGCTGGATCACAGAAAAAGCAAGAAGAGTTCCAGAAAACCATCTATTTCTGCTTTATGGACTATGCCAAAGCCTTTGACTGTGTGGATCACAATAAACTGTGGAAAATTCTGAAAGAGATGGGAATGCCAGACTACCTGACCTGCCTCTTGAGAAATCTGTATGCAGGTCAGGAAGCCACAGTTAGAACTGGACATGGAACAACAGACTGGTTCCAAATAGGAAAGGGAGTGCGTCAAGGCTGTATATTGTCACCCTGCTTATTTAACTTCTATGCAGAATACATCATGAGAAATGCTGGGCTGGAAGAAGCACAAGCTGGAATCAAGATTGCCAGGAGAAATCACAATAACCTCAGATACGCAGATGACACCACCCTTATGGCAGAAAGTGAAGAGGAACTAAAGAGCCTCTTGATGAAAATGAGAGAGAAAAGGATAAAAGCTGGCTTAAAGCTCAACATTCAGAAAGCTAAGATCATGGCATCCGGTCCCATCACTTCATGGGAAATAGATGGGAAAACAGTGGAAACAGTGGCTGACTTTATTTTGGGGGGCTCTAAAATCACTGCAGATGGTGATTGCAGCCATTAAATTAAAAGATGCTTACTCCTTGGAGAAGGCAATGGCAATCCACTCCAGTACTCTTGCCTGGAAAATCCTGTGGACAGGGGAGCCTGGTAGGCTGCATCCCTGGGGTCGCTAAGGGTCAGATATGACTGAGCGACTTAACTTTCACTTTTAGTTTCATGCATTGGAGAAGGCAATGGCAACCCACTGCAGTGTTCTTGCCTGGAGAATTCCAGGGGCAGGAGATCCTGGTGAGTTGCCATCTGTGGGGTTGTGCAGAGTCAGACACGACTGAAGCGACTTAGTAAAGCAATAGCAACTACTCCTTGGAAGGAAAGTTATGACCAACCTAGATAGCATATTGAAAAGCAGAGACATTACTTTGCCAACAAAGGTCTGTCTCGTCAAGGCTGTGATTTTTCCAGTAGTCATGTATGGATGTGAAAGTTGGACTATAAAGAAAGCTGAGTGCTGTAGAATTGATGCTTTTGAACTGTGGTGTTGGAGAGGACTCTTGAGAGCTCCTTGGACTGCAAGGAGATCCAACCCTCCATTCTAAAGGAGATCAGTCCTGAGTGTTCACTGGAAGTACTGATGTTGCAGCTAAAACTCCAATTCTTTGGCCACCTGATGTGAAGAGCTGACTCACTGGAAAACACCCTGATGCTGGAAAGATTGGGGGCAGGAGGAGAAGGGGATGACAAAGGATGAGATGGTTGGATGACATCACTGACTCAATCGACATAAGTTTGAGTAAACTCCAGGAGTTGGTGATAGACAGGGAGGCCTGGCATGCTGTGGTCCATGGGGTCGCAAAGAGTGACAAGACTAAGTGACTGAATTGAACTGAAATAATTAAAATAATTACTATTCCATTTATTAAAGTTGGATCATCCAGGGCATGAATCTCAAAGATACAAACTATATTCTTTCAAACCAATACATTTGCATTTCGTTGAAATATTTCACAATTTTAACTTTTCTCTGGGTTCAATTTACCTTTCCATCTATTAATACTTTTTTTCTCTAATGAAGCATTTAAATAAATTGATTTTTGTATTGTATATAGGACAAATCTCGTCTGTATGCTATAGACCCCATGGTTTAGGAAAATCACATTTGGGGTGAGGGGGGCACAGAGCCCCTCGGTTCTAAATGGGGCAACTCTGGAGGGGGAGCATTCATGTAAAGACAGTCTGAATGGCAGTGATCCTTGGAGCTGTGCACAGTGTCTGCCCTGTGGCTGGGATGTGGGGCCTGAGGAAAGACATTTTCTAAAAGATACTCTCACTGAATCAGCTGGTTATTAAATTAAATTACTTTTAACTGTTTAGCTTTTCCAAAATCTTTAGAGGAAACTCCGGTTCCAAGGGAGGTTCAGAGGTGTTTTGGGACCCAATTTCTGTAATCCAATAAGTTTGAGAAGCTCTGGGACAATCAGGTTTTTCCCACAGTTTTAAAAAGTGCTCATTTGCACTGTGAGTCTGTGAATGGGGCCTAGGGCGTAGCTTCCCAAGCTTGTCCTGCCAGGGATATGGGAGGACTTCCCTGGTGGCTCAGAGGTTAAAGTGCCTCTCTGCAATGTGAGAGACCCGGGTTTGATCCCTCGGTTGGGAAGATCCCCTGGAGAAGGAAACGATAACCCACTCCAGTATTCTTGTCTGGAAAAATCCCGTGGACCGAGAAGCCTGGTAGGCTACAGCCCATGGGGTTGCAAAGAGTCGGACAAGACTGAGCAACTTCACTTTCTGCGTGGAAACAAGTGCAAGGCAGCCAAGCTCCACAAGCTACGAAGTAGAGAATGGGCACTGGCCTGCTTTTTTGGTTTCTTTTTTGTTTTGGTTTTGTCACACCACGGGGCATTTGGGGTCTTAGCTCCCAACCAGGGATGGAGCCCACTCTCCTTGCATTGAAAGGCAGAGTCTTAACCGCCAGACTGCCAGGGAGGTCCTGGCGTTGGGCTGTTATATTCTCGAATCCTTTGAGTCCTGCTTTCCTTAATGACTCTGTGGTGCACTGTAACGGTAGGCTCAGCTGTATCAGTTTAAAGGATAATGATAAATGCTTAATAAATGATGCACCTCACGTGCTGTCACTCAGACTTGCTGCTGAGTCGCTGCAGCCGTGTCCGACTCTGCGACCCCATAGACGGCAGCCCACCAGGCTCCCCCGTCCCTGGGATTCTCCAGGCAAGAACACTGGAGTGGGTGCCATTTCCTTCTCCAATGCATGAAAGTGAGAAGTGAAAGTGAAGTCTCTCAGTCGTGTCCGACTCTGTGTGACCCCATGGACTGCAGCCCACCAGGCTCCTCCATCCATGGGATTTTCCAGGCAAGAATCCTAGACTGGGGGTGCCATTGCCTTCTCTAAACTTGAACTCTGCATTAAGAGATGGATACATATAAGTCCACATGTGAGTTGTGAATTGTAAATTCACATATTGTGAATGGTAAGTAGTTTGGATTTATGTAGCACTTCTGTTGGTAGTCCTCAGATCCGAGAACTTTTCTCTTCTTCCCCTGCCTTGTGGCAAGGCGACAGTGAGTATCCTCACTTGTTCTGAAAACTACAGGACTGGAAAGTGATTGAGCAGTCAGGGTGTTTCAGTTCTCAAGATCTGGTCTGTTGAATGGGCAGAAAGGTACCAGGGGCTGGTCGTCTGTTACACAGACGTCCTGAGTCGAAAGGGTGTGGTTGTCCCTGAAGAATCCCAGGTCTCGGGTAACCTGAGCGGCTGTGACTTAATACTTTGTTTCTCATCACGTCCTACCTTTTTTTTTTCCTGAGCGGCTTAGAATTTTGCTCTGCATACTCCATACATCTTTCAATTCTCAAATTCCATGATTTCCTTGTGTAAAGAAGTAATTATTTTACGATTGCATAATTTCATGATTTTTGTACACTCTAGCTTCCTGGTTAGTAAGGATAAGACTGTTTATCACTGGAAACGCCACATGTATTTAATAGTTTTCTGAACTGTTGGCCTTTGACACAGTGAAATGAAAACCGCTTTTTGGGGGAATTACACACCAAACTATTATATAAATGAAGTGTTAGAAATCGATTCAAATGTTAAATACAAAGGACATCCTTGGCTCATTAAGTAAAAATATCTCATTTAATGAGCAGGAAAGCACTGGAGCACACTGAACCCTGACACAAAGCAAATTATTTAAGTGATAAATTATATTTTATGAGGAGTGTAAAAGTTAATAATACTCAGGGGCACGGTCATAAATGCAGAGGTGTAACCAACTTCATCCACTGCTTTACTTACAAACACGCCATATGTACTTAGTTACTTGAGATGATCATAAAAGGGCAGAGTAGAAACCACACACGGATTCAGAGTGGCCTTAATATGATTATTTCCCAGAGCATCCTGTATATAATATTAAGAGTTCTTCTCTCATTCGCTCTCTCTTTCCTTTCTTCTGTCGTTGGGAATATTCTGTTAACTCGATTTTTGTTTTCACTTTTGGTCAAGAATTTGACCTTGTGGCAGTTGGAGCTACAGCCTACTTCTTATCTCGCAGAGGCCCTCATAAAACCAGCCATGCATTCATCCTCTCTGGTGGCCCACAGGTGACCTCAGGCTTTGAGAGGGCCAGCCCGCCACAGGAAGAGAAAGGTGGCTAAGCTCTTGTGCTGGCTGCACCCGAGCTCTTCTCTAAGCAAGCACTTCCCACGAGTGTTGGAGGGATGGATGAGCAAATGCGGTCTGTAACCTCCTTCCACACTTTGCTAAGACACTTGGAGATCTGCTCGGGATAGCGGTCCCCACACAACAGGGGAGCAGGAGGGCTAGGCTCATCATCTGGGTCGTTAGGGTGCAGACTGAGGGAGAAGGAGAAGGGAAGGGCCTGCTTTTTCTCTTTTTCAGTTTAAATGATTTATTTTTTGCTTCTGCTGTGACTCTGCTTTTAAAAATTTTTTTAAAAATGTGGACCATTTTTGAGTCTTTATTGGACTTGTTCAGTTCAGTTCAGTTCAGTTCAGTTCAGTCGTGTCCAACTCTTTGTGACCCCATGAATCACAGCACGCCAGGCCTACCTGTCCATCACCAGTTCTTGGAGTTCACTCAGACTCACGTTCATCGAGTCCGTGATGCCATCCAGCCATCTCATCCTTGGTCGTCCCCTTCTCCTCCTGCCCCCAATCCTTCTCAGCATCAGAGTCTTTTCCAATGAGTCAACTCTTCGCATGAGGTGGCCAAAGTACTGGAGTTTCAGCTTTAGCATCATTCCTTCCAAAGAAATCCCAGGGCTGATCTCCTTCAGAATGGACTGGTTGGATCTCCTTGCAGTCCAAGGGACTCTCAAGAGTCTTCTCCAACACCACAGTTCAAATGCATCAATTTTTGGTGCTCAGCCTTCTTCACAGTCCAACTCTCACATCCATACATGACCACAGGAAAAACCATAGCCTTGACTAGACGGACCTTAGTCGGCAAAGTAATGTCTCTGCTTTTGAATATACTATCTAGGTTGGTCATAACTTTTCTTCCAAGGAGTAAGCATCTTTTCATTTCATGGCTGCAGTCTCCATCTGCAGTGATTCTGGAGCCCAAAAAATTAAAGTCTGACACTGTTTCCCCATCTATTTCCCATGAAGTGATGGGACCAGGTGCCATGATCTTCGTTTTCTGAATGTTGAGCTTTAAGCCAACTTTTTCACTCTCCTCTTTCACTTTCATCAAGAGGCCCCTTAGCTCCTCTTCACTTTCTGCCATAAGGGTGGTGTCATCTGCATATCTGAGGTTATTGATATTTCTCCCAGCAATCTTGATTCCAGCTTGGGTTTCTTCCAGTCCAGCGTTTCTCATGATGTACTCTGCATAGAAGTTAAAGAAGCAGGGTGACAATATACAGCCTTGACGTACTCCTTTTCCTATTTGGAACCAGTCTGTTGTTTCATGTCCAGTTCTAACTGTTGCCTCCTGACCTGCATACAGATTTCTCAAGAGGCAGGTCAAGTGGTCTGGTATTTGCATCTCTTCCAGAATTTTCCACAGTTTATTGCGATCACTTGTTACCTTGTTACAATACTGCTTCTGTTTTATGCTTTGTTTTTTTGTCCGCAAGGCACGTGAGATCTTATGTCTCCAGCCAGCGGTCAGACCTGCACCCCCTCCACTGGAAGCATGGAGTCTTAACCGTGGGACAGCAGGGAAGTCGCTGTGACCCTGCTTAGAAACCTTTTTTTTTTTTTTGCTGGACCCCTGCTTGGTTTTAGATTATGAGCAAATTCTAATGCCTTGTCGTTTTGTCTCTGTTGATGTATCGATAGATTCTAGATGAAAATGTACCTTGTTGACGGTACATGAATATTTTCCCTGGACGTGGAAAGTCATATAGCTTTAGAATCTTTACTGGAAACTGGCTTTAGTCTGTGGCCCCACTCTGAGGCTGAGGGGGCTGGAGAGGGTCCCCCGCGCTGAGGCACAGGTGCCTTGCACTGGTGGTGTGCTTGCACACCTCCGACCCTCCGTGTGTGCTTCCTCTCCCTGCTTTTCTGCCCCTTGACCGTTTGGTAAACTTTATCTGACGCTTCAGACCCAGCTTCTGAGTGGGTTCTTCTGCCCACTGCCTTCTCCCTCTCTAGGTTGAGTTAATTACTCTGTTACTTAATATTTATGATGCTTACAAGCTTCCACCTGATGTTGGGCTTGACTCGTATTTCCCACTACTCTGGAAGATTTACGAGGGTGGAAACCCTTGGTCACCACTGCCTATCTAACACCTAGACAGATGGTGGCCCGTCACGGAGCAAGGGTGGCGGAAGGAGGGAAGGAAGGAAGGAAGCTTCCTTATCGCTGACGGCAGCCTTGTGCAAAGTTGCTCCCTTAGAAATGAGACCCTGCTTCCCCTGGATGGATGGTGCCTTGGCCATGATGTGACTTCAATTTACAAAAAACAAAAAAACAAAACCAGATGCTATCCCCACTTTCATGGAACTTCTGCTTCCTTGAGAGGATAAACAACAACCCCCAAAAGTTCGAATATATCATCCCAGAGAAGGTAAATGCCTGTGGTGCAGCAGGAAGAGGGTTTGGAATGCCAGTGAGGGTGAAGAGCGTGAGGATGAGCGAGGCAGCCAGGGAGGACCTCCCGAGAGGGAGGCCTCAGAGCAGGGCCCCAAGATGAGGACGGGCCGGCTGGGCGGCGCTGCGGCCAGCAGAGGGGGCAGCAGGTGCCAGGTTCTGAGGGGGCGTCCCCCTGGGTGTCCGCAGAACAGCAAGGAGGTCAGTGGGGCTGGAGTATGCGTATGCCACGCCTCTCTTTTAGCGAACGCAGAGCTGGTTTACAGCACTGGGCTGCTTCCAGGGCTAGTTACAGCAGGGCGATCAGGCACGCCTCTGTATGCATCTATGTGGCAGCGCCCCAGGGAGCTCAAACGGCGACAAACTGCCTGCAATCCGGCAGACCCTGGTTCCATCTCTGGGTGGGAAGATCCCTGGAGAAGGGAATGGCACCCCCACTCCAGTACTCTGGCCTGGAGAATCCCATGCCTGGCAGGCCACAGTTCATGGGGTCGAAAAGAGTCGGACACGACTGACTGACACACACACACACACACACACACGAGTAAATGGCGCCCGACTCCAGTATTCTTGCCTGGGAATCCCGTGGACAGAGAAGCCTGGCTGGCTACAGTCCATGAGGTCCCACGAGAGTCAGACACGACTTAGTGACTAAAAAACAACAGTTCTGTTTTTAGATTCCTCTCCCTTAAAGGTGTTACAAAATATTGGCTAGAGCGCCCTGTGCTGTCCAGAAGCTCCTCACTGCTTTATGGACACTAGTGAGCATCTGTTAATCCCAGACTCCTAGTTTATCCCTCTTACCCTGCCCCTTTGATAGCCAGCAGTTTGCTTTCTGTGTCTTGCGTTTGTTTTGTGGATAGCTGCATTTGTATCATTTTTTTAGGTTGCACGTGTAAGAGACGCCGCATGGCACTTGTCTTTCTCTGGCTGGCTCACTCCACTCAGTATGATAACCTCTAGGTCCGTCCTTCTGTTGCAGATTGCACTCTTTCATCCCTTTTTATGGCTGAGTAGTATTCCCTTGTATATATGTAGTATATCTTCTCTATCCATTCACCTGCTGATGGACATTTAGGTAGCTTCCATGTCTTGGCTATCGTGAACAGAACTGCTGTGAACGCCAGTGTGCATGTATCTTTTTGAATTAGAGAGTTTCATATTTTTCCATGGCTGTATCCCCAAAGTCTATGACGATGGCTGGTATATACGAATGCTCAGTAGTGTACTGAAAGAGTGAGTGGAAGGGAGAAAACATGAGAATTGTAGAAAGTACTGCTGCTGCTAAGTCGCTTCAGTCGTGTCTGACTCTGTGCGACCCCACAGACGGCAGCCCATTGGGCTCCCCCATCCCTGGGATTCTCCAGGCGAGAACACTGGAGTGGGGTGCCATTGCCTTCTCCAGTGCATGAAAGTGAAAAGTGAAAGGGAAGTTGCTCAGTCGTGTCTGACTCAGCGCCCCCGTGGACTGCAGCCCGCCAGGCTCCTCCGTCCGTGGGAGTTTCCAGGCTAGAGCACTGGGGTGGGCGCGCACCATTCCAGCCCGGGACAAGGGGGAGCACCCACACGCTGCCTCAGAGTGGCACTGTTTACTGGCTGCTAGAGTGTTCAGATATGTTTCCTACTTGAAACAGCAGAGCATATAGGATTTTTGAGGAAAGTATAATTCTACCTTTTTAGCCGATTACTACAATATAGGCAATTCTGAGGGAATGTGACCTTTTACATCATTGCATTCCCTTGTCTGGATATACCCTATGGCATGCTACCAACCTCCCATTGGCTAGGGCTTAGGTGACCTTTAATTCTGGAGATTTTCAAGGACACTGTGATAAGTATTGCTGTGCACAAACCTTCATCTGTTCTTTGCAGTTTTTGAAACACAGAAATAGGGTGACTGCGTTTGAGTGAATGATGCCGTTTGCCAGATTCTATATTTTCCCCTAAAGACACTGTATCCAGTCACCCTCCTAATCATGCTAGACAGCAGTATTCATTTCACCTCATCTTCACCATCGACGAGCATTTTCAAATAAAACTGATTTGCTATTTTGGCAGGGAAAGCAAGTAGTTATCTTGTTTTAATTTGCCTTTTTTTTTTTTTTCCAGGTACCTGAGGAGCAGCCAGCCACTGCCCATTTGAGCTGCGGGAGGAAGAATGTGCAGGAGGCAGCAGACTCTGGGGTGAGGGTCCTCTGTCCTGGCGTCCCCTCACTATTGCCCACCTCTTGTCTCTGGCGGCAAGCATAGAAGTCCCTGCGGGTTTGGCTAAAGCTCGTCTCCAGCAGAGAGGATGTTCTTGCTTAGTTGTTTTATGTCTCTGCCCCATTGTGCTTCTCTCACTTGTTTCCTGGAGATCACCACATGATGAATCAATCGCAAAGGGGTATCCATCCCAGGCTCCGCTCCTGGGGACTCTACCCAAGATGTCATCTTAATGAGAATGCGTTTGGTAGGGTTAAAACCTCAGTAAGGGAATGTGAGTAGTGAATTCTAAAGCGAGGAAACCGAAACTTCTTACTCTTTCTCAGCGTCACAGCACGAATCTCATTCACTCATTGTATTTGTCGTTTGTGTGTTTGTAAGTTGTAACTGGCTTTTGCCAGTAGATCGGACGTGTGGAGAGTACAGCGACTTTGTCTTTTATTCTCTGATGCAGAGTCAGCACCTAGCAGAGCGGACCTCCCAGCATAGTATATATTAAATAAAGAAATGAATGAATGGAAAGCACACCACTGGGCAGACAGGGTAACACAAGTTTATGTATTTTTGGTTTAATATGTTCAAAGTGATTTCTTAAATTTAAAGGAAATTAAAACCAAGAAGAAAAGGCTTTCGTCTTTGCCTTTGCCAGCTCTCTTCGCTCCTTCCTGTGGATCCGGTTTCCATCTGTGTTGTCTTCTTTCTACCCGAAGAGCTTCCTCTAAGGTTTCTTACAGGGCGTGTCTGTTGAAAGCAAATTCCCTCAGCTTTTGCTTATCTGAAGCCATGATTTAGTCTTCATTTTTTTATGACATGGGAACATGTTTATCGTTTAACAAAAATTCTTACATAGAGCATGTTTCCACTTTTGCTATTAAACTTATGAACATGCAAAAAAGATTTTACATAAAAATGCAACTGTTGTTGTCTTCAGATGATGAGATAACTGATAATTTTTAACTTCCTTCTGCTCATTTACTTTTTTTCATTCTGTCATACTCTTTTATTGTGATAAAATATACATAACATAATATTTACCAAGTTAGCTATTTGTAAGTACAATTCAGTGGGGTTTAAATGTAGTCACATTAAATACACAGCCATGTGTAAGCTGCTACTGTCTGTAATCAAACCATTTTCATCATCCCCGACAGAAACTCTACACCAAACAGTGACCTCTCGTCTTCTCCTTCCCCTAGCCCCTGGTAACACTGGTTCTTCTTTCTGTCCCTATGAATTTGCCTATTCTAGATACATCAAATAAGTGGAATCATAAAAAAATATTTCCTTCTATATCTGGCTTATTTCATTTAGCATAATGTTCCCACTGTCCATCTATGTTTTAGCATATCTCAAAATTTAATTCCTTTAGACGGCTAGATAATATTCCCTTGCCTGTGTTCACCACATTTTGTTTGTGCATCTATTGATGAACATTTCAGTGTCTGTACTTTTGTCCTTTCTGAGTATTGTTGCAATGAACATTGGTATACAATGTTTTCAATTTTTTTGAGTATATAGTTATTAGTGAAAGTGAAAGTAAGTGAAAGTGAAGTCACTCAGTCATGTCCAGCTCTTTGGTACCCCGTGGACGTAGTCTACCAGGCTTTTACATCCATGGGATTCTCCAGGCAAGAATACCGGAATGGGTTACCATCTCCAGGGGATCTTCCCAGGGATCGAACCCGGGTCTCCCGCATTGGAGGCAGACGCTTTAACCTCTGAGCCACCAGGGAAGCCCATTAGCAGAAGTGCTAAAGTCATATGGTAATTCCATGGTTAACTCTTTGAGAAACTGACAAACTGTTTTCCGTAGCAGCTATACCATTTTGTGTTACCATCAGCAATGTACAAGTGTTCCAATTTCTCCAAATCCTTGCCAGCACTGTTGTTTTCAGTTAAAAAAAATTACAGCCTTCCTGGTAGGTGTGGAGTGGTATTTCATTGTGGTTTTGATTTGCATTTTCCTATGACTAATGACATACTTATTGGCCATTTGAATACCTTTTCTGGGGAAATGTTCACTCAAGTTTTTGGCCTGTTTTTAAATTTGACTGCGCTGTATTTTGTTGTTGAATTTTAGGCTTTCTTTATATACTAATGTTGATCTCTTATCAGATGTATGATTTATAAATATTTTCTTCTGTTTAGTAGGGTCTCTTTTCCCCTTCAGTAGGTTGCTTCTTGCTGTTATCTGTTGATGCATAAAGGTTTTAACTTTGCAGAGGTTCCATTTATCTCTTTCACTTTTCTTGCTTGTGCCTTTGGTGTCATGTTCATGAAATCATTTCCAAACTGAGTGTCATAAATATTTTTCTGTGCCCTTTATTTTTGAAGAGTGCTATTTTCTAGATATCGAATACTAGGTTAACTTTTTAAAAATTCAGTGCTTTAAATATTTTATTTCATTGCCCTCCATCTTGCATTATTTCTGATAAGAAAATAAGATTATCTTTGTTCTCTTGTATATAAAGTCTTTTTTTTTCCCCTGTCTCTACTTTGAAGATATTCTCCAGTTAGTAAAAATCTAGATAACCTAGGTAGTCACTAGTTTTCAGCAAATTTATTGTGTCATGACTTGGTGTGTTTTTCTTTTTATTTATTATGCTTGGGGTTCTTTGAAATTCTTGGGTTTATGGATCTACAGTGTTAATCAAATTTGAAAAAAAATATGCCACACATCAAATATTTTTTTCTCTTCCTCCTCCTTCTGTAACTCCAATTATATATTTGTTAGACCACTTAATGTTATTCCACAAGTTATTGAAACTTTCTTAAGTTTTTTGTTTTCTAGTCTTTTTTCTTTCTGTGCTTCAGTTTGGATAGAATCTACTGCTATATCTTCAAATTAACTAATCTTTTGTTCTGAAATATCCCATTTGCTATTTGGTTTAGTTAGTGAAGCTTTCAAAAAGGTATTGTAGTTTTCACCACTTAAAAATCCATTTGATTTTCTCTTATGTCTTCCATTTCTTTCTTCATTATGTTTATATTTCCTTGTAAATCTTTAAGAATAATTATAAAAGCTTGTTTAATGTCTTATCTGTGGATTCCGTCATCTCTGCCATCTTAAGTTCTCTTTTAATTGATCAGCTCTCCTCCTGGGTATGGATCCCATTTCCCTGCATTGTTACCTTTATAATAATTTCTTATTGAGTTCAGGATTATAAATGTTAGTTTATTGATTATTTGATTTTGTGTCTTTCCCTGAAGAATGTTGAATTTTGTCCTGGCAAAGTTGTTATTGATTTTTTTGCTCTCCTGTTTTCTGCCCCTCAAGCTCCACAAAACCCACCTTCCCTGAAATCCCCTTTCCATCTCTTCTACTCGGCCACCACTATAGCCTGCTGAAGTTCCCCCTTCCTGCACTACAGCCTAAAAAGAACCTCTAGAGAGACAGCTAAGACAACTGCAGAGGTTACCTTGCTTGCGTCTCTTCTCTCAGAGGCACAGTCCTGCGCTTTCCCTTGTCCGATGTCTGGAAACAGTCGTTTCTTGCACTTTGCCCATTCTCTAGCTATGCACAGTTAGTGGGCAATTCCAGTTACTCCATCATGGCTTCAAGCAGAAATGAGTTCTTCAGTTTGGAAAATATAAATTCTTTGAGAAGATCCTCAAACTACTGTGGTTAATCTGCATGATTACAATACACTTTTGGTGTCTAAATAATTGTCTTTTTCTTGTTCATTTACGTAGCTTTCGTTTGTTCATTCATAGCTTTCTTGTTCATTTCCATAGTTCACTTACTAGCCTCTTTCCATTTGGGGTCGCATGCTCATTCCAATTCCTTATCTTTCACCCTTTTCCTTGTTAGGTTTTCTGAGTTCTGTGTTGATCCTCATTTTGGCTACAGTGAAAGACTCCCTCTGTATTTGATCAGGATCTGAGTACTATCAGATAAACCTTGAAATCTTAATTATGAAAACTTCTTTGCTCCCGAAGTATCGTGCCTTTTAAAAACTCTACATATTTGTGAACCATTTCTGCACATTAGGTGTGAGTACCCTTAAATTTCACCTTGTGGTATATTTTGTTCTTGGCCAACTGCCTCTGAGGAAAGTCTTAGGTCTTGATTTTATCCATGATTGGAGAGCAGGAATCTCAGACTTTACTAACACATTATTTTCTTTGGAGATCTTTAAAATATTATGGAAAAAATAAGGGCCTGAAGCTGGATAAACATAAATTTAAATGATATGTACATCAAATAGCTGTGTGACTTTGAGAACATTTACTGCAAACATCAGTTTTCTTTTCTGCTAAAGGGGATTTATTTTACCCAATTCATAGAGTTTCTTGAATACATACTTGCTGCTACTGCTGCTGCTAAGTTGCTTCAGTCGTGTCCGACTCTGTGTGACCCCAGAGACAGCAGCCCACCCGGCTCCCCTGGCCCTGGGATTCTCCAGGCAAGAACACTGGAGTGGGTTGCCATTTCCTTCTCCAATGCGTGAAAGTGAAAAGTGAAAGGCAAGTTGCTCAGTTGTGTCTAACTCCTAGTGATCCCGTGGACTGCAGTCCACCAGGCTCTGCCATCCATGTGACCTTCCCAGCAAGAGTACTGGAGTGGGGGTGCCATTGCCTTCTCCATCCAGTTGCCAACTCAGCGTTTAGTAAATGCGAGTTCTCTTCTGCTCCCCCTCAAAACTGTTCACTCTGGTTATGCCAGGAGTCATGCTGTCACTCGTCTCCTTGGCTGGGGTTCGGTCTATTGTTGGCAGTGTGGGTCTCTGTTGCTGCGTGGGCTTCTCTCCAGCTGTGGCCAGAGGAAGCTGCTCTCTAGTCACGGTGCACGGGTCTCCGCTGCAGTGAGTTCTGCTGTGGAGCTTGGGCTCCAGGGCTCCAGGGCTCCAGGGCTCCAGCAGCTGAGAGGCACGGCTCTCAGTGGTTGCGGCGCGGGGCCAGTAGCTGTGGCTCTTGGGGTCTCACGCTCAGGCTCAGTAGTGGTGGCGCTCAGGCTAAGTGGGTCTGCAGCATCCAGTCTTCCTGGACCAGGGCCTGAATCCTTGTCTCCTCAGCTTCCAGGGAAGCCCTGATAGGCCTCCGAAGAGTGCATCCTCCTAGCCCCTTTGATCTTATACTGACTTTTATCTCTTTACAAGTTTTACCATTTCTTGGTGATGCCGCTGAGTCTGTTAGTAGAGTGGACGTGACAGTTGACCCTCTCAGTTCAGTTCAGTTCAGTCACTCAGTCGTGTCCGACTCTTTGCGACCCCATGAGTCGCAGCACGCCAGGCCTCCCGGTCCATTACCATCTCTCGGAGTTCACTCAGACTCACGTCCATCGAGTCCGTGATGCCATCCAGCCATCTCATCCTTGGTCGTCCCCTTCTCCTCCTGCCCCCAATCCCTCCCAGCATCAGAGTCTTTTCCAATGAGTCAACTCTTCGCATGAGGTGGCCAAAGTACTGGAGTTTCAGCTTTAGCATCATTCCTTCCAAAGAAATCCCAGGGCTGATCTCCTTCAGAATGGACTGGTTGGATCTCCTTGCAGTCCAAGGGACTCTCAAGAGTCTTCTTCAACACCACAGTTCAAATAGTGGCTATCATATTGGACGCAATGCATTTTGATAGCAATCTTATCTTTGATAGCAATCTTATTTTTAGTATGGGAAGAATCTGTAAGCATCAGTATAATTACCTACTGATGGCCCCATCAATTTTCGATTGTGTTTCAGAAAACGCTACATGCAGAAAAGCTGTTTGGGTGGTAGTATGTAGAACAAGAAAAACCATCTGGGAAATCGCATGTAATGGAGTCCTTTCAGACATACAGAAGACCTTGAATTAATGAAAGCGCTCAGGTCATGTTAATTTGACCCATGGAGTAATGGACATTCAAATTTTTAAGTAATATTTTTGTAGCGTCATCTCTGTCTCTGCTGTGCACATGTCTGTCCTGTACTACTTTTCCCATCTAAATTGGTGTGTTTATTTATTTATGGCCCTACTGCATGACTTGTGGGTTCTTAGTTCCCAACCAGGGATTAAACCTGGGGCCCTAAGCAGTGAAAGTGCCAAGTCCTGACAACTGGCTCTCCAGGGAATTCCTAAATAAGTCGTTTTACATTAAATTATCATTACAGGAGAGAAATTTGGATATGTTAGAAAGCTCCACCCAAAATGGAGAGAATTTGTGATATGTTAGAAAGCTATGTTAAGAAAATTTCACCTTAAAAAAAAAAGTCCTTGTCATTTTTTCTTTAAAAATCAATTATGAAAGAAAATAATTTCAATAACATATTTGAATGACATTGATTAATATTTTAAATCACATTCATATGTGTTATCTCATTTATGTCTATCATTAACCCCATAAATCAAGTAGAATGGGTGTTATTTTTGCTTTATTAGATGCAACTATTGTGACTTCAGAAATGCTCAGTGACTTGCCCTTGGTTACCAAGGAGTTGAACCGAGATAATTTTCCTAAAGGAAATCAGTCCTGAATATTCATTGGAAGGACTGATGCTAAAGCTGAAACGCTAATACTTAGGCCACCTGATGGGAAGAACCGACTCACTTGAAAAGCCTCTAATGCTGGAAAAGATTGAGGGCAGGAGGAGAAGGGGATGACAGAGGATGAGATGGCTGGATGGCATCACCAGCTCAATGGACATGAGTTTGAGCAAGCTCCGGGAGTTGGTGATGGACAGGGGGGCCTGGTGTGCTGCAGTCCACAGGGTCGCAAAGAGTTGGACGCGACTGAGCAACTGAACTAAACTGACTGAATTTTACTCCGTTGAAGTACATTTGATTTACTCTACATAGAAAATCCTAAAGCTGCTACATGAAAACTACTAGAGATCATCAATGGATCTGGTAAAGTTGTAGGATACAAGAGTAATATATAGAAACCTGTTGTATTTATATGCTCTAATGCTGAATATTCACTGGAAGGACTGATGCTGAAACTGAAGCTCCCCATACATTGGATCACCTGATGCGGAGAGCTGACTCATTGGGAAAGACCCCGATGCTGGGAAACATTGAAGGCAGGAGAAGAGGACGACAGAGGATGAGATGGTTGGATGGCATCACTGACTCAATCGCCATGAGTTTGAGCAAACTCTGGGAAGTGGTGAAGGACATGGAAGCCTGGCGTGCTGCAGTCGCTGCAGTCGGACTTGCAAAGAGTCGGACTTGACTGAGTGACTGAACCACGACAACCAAATAACAGAAAGGGAAATTAGAGAAACAGCCCCGCTTACCATCGCATCAGAAAGAGTAAAATACCGAGGAACAAGCCTACTAAGGAGGCAAAAGACCTGCACTCTGAAAGATACAAGACGTTGATGACAGAAATTACAGATGACACAGACAGATGGAGAGGCATACTGTGTTCTTGGATTGGAAGAATCAACGTTTTTAAAATGACTAAAATGCCCAATTATAATATGCCAGGCTTCCCTGGTGGCTCAGATGGTAAAGAATCTGCCTGCAATGCTGGAAACCTGGGTTTGATCCCCGGGATGGGAAGACCCCCTGGAGGAGGCATGGCAGCCCACTCCAGTATCCTTGCCTGGGAGAATCCCCATGGACAGAGGAGCCTGGCGGGCTGCAGTCCATGGGGTCACAGAGTTGGACAGGACTGACGGACTAAGCACACGTACTACCCAAGGCAATCTACAGATTCGATGCAATTCCTATCAAGTCACCAATGGCATTTATTCATAGAACTAGAATAAAAAAGGTCGGAAATTTTAGAGAACCCAAATAGCCATTGTCTATTTTTCTCCAATATGCTAATTCTATTAGTTAATGAAACCACTTAATTTTTAAAATTAGAACTGACTCTTTCAGTCCCTTCAAGTCATCATGGCTTCAAGTTTGTGTGGCCTCAGCCTCATAATTTCTACACTTCCATGGGGGGAGCATTTCGATTTATGTCAGTTGTTTAAAATTAATGGTATACTCATATTTTATTTAATAAATATTAATGGTTGGCTTTGGCAGAGGGTGGGAGCTATTTCAGACCTTTACTGTAAAGAGGATCATTATCACATCCAAAATTTGATTTCTAGAGTGCTTATATATCAATATTTATTAGGCGTGTTGGTGGATCTGATAATGCTCCCTAGCTTACCTTCAGCTCCCCCTCCGGCTGTCGCTCAGCTGAGTGTATTCCAGAGTGCATTTATCTGGCAGTTCTGTCCTTCAGCAAAGTTTTGCTCCATCGTAGAGATGTAAGTAGGTGGTGGAGGTTGTTTCCGTCAGCACATGATACAATGGAAATCCTGAATCAATAACACTTTTTATTCCCACACATCTGACACATAACTGCCTTCTTCACATCAAGGTTTAATGTGTTGTAAATTAATTACCTGGAATGAACACAGGGTCAGTGGACCTTGGAACGACCAGGGTGTAATGTTAAAGTCTCCTATTTCCTCCTCCACTTCTTGGCATCCTTACCCTGTCTTTGTACATGTCACTTGTGCCATCTTCTGCAGTAAGCTCCCCTAGGAGTAGTTAATGCCCCTCTAGGGATTGATCGATAGAAAAAAAAATTTGCTTTCCCATAAATTTGCTGGACTGTTTTCTGTCTTTCAGGCAAAAGGCTGTTTTTACTTGTGATACATAGAGTGGCACCTTTAAAAACAAACATTTAATTGAAATTTGAAATTGCCCAAGTGAATATAACAGGTTTTCTCTTAATTCAGAGTGATATCTAAAAGATTTGTGCAAATACAGGTGGGTTTTATTATCTCCCACTTCCCATTGGCAATGAGGATAATTGTTTATTCTCCAGAATTCAGTTCAAGAAAAGAGAACTTTATCGGTCCCATTGTCTAAATGCATGTAAGATGGCAGCCTCATTTCAAATGACATAAAATCAGGTACTTTTCCATCAGAAGCAGGGCAATTAAAAAGCAGGAATTCACTAAGTTTTAAAAGACTCAATTTTCCATTTTCTTTAAAATAAGAATGAAAGAGGCAAACTCCATTATCGAGAGTAGCTCTGCTATTAGTAGCTATAGAAACAAGGTAACCAGGTAGTGAATAAGACAGAGGGAGGGAGGGAGAGCTGGGGTAGGAGAAAGGAGACTGCAGGTCTGCTGCGATGCTTACATACTAATGTTGTGACTTAGGAACTAATGGGTTGAGAAGACGATCGGCGCTTGTTTGTCGGTGTGAGTGGTGTGCTGGCCACGCGTAGTTTCTCTAGGCATAAATGCAGCAAAGCGAATACAGCCGTCTTCAGGGAAGAGGCAGCGAGGAACAGAGGGGTGCGTGTCGCCCAGGCCTGTCTGACTGCCTGGGGCCCCATGGACGGTCACCTGCCAGGCTCCTCTGCCATGGGGTTCTCCAGGCAAGAACACTGGAGTGGGCTGCCATTTCCTTCTCCAGGGGATCTTCCTGACCCAGGGATTGAACCCACGGCCCCTGCACGGGCAGGCGGGCTCTTTTGCCACTGAGCCACCTGGGAGGCCAGAGGTATGGAGACACAGCATCAAAGGCAGGAGGTGCACAGGAGTCAGTTTCATGGTGTTTTGCAGAAGCCCTTTCCCTTCTGCCAGGTGGAGGAAGGAGAACGCACCCACACTGACTTCACTTCCCTGGACGACGAGGCCAGCGCCGCTTTTCAGTCTGACCTCCTGCTTCCGCAGCAGAAAGTGCCAAAGGCGAGGGCCGTGGCGGGAGGTGGACGTCATCTGAGACAGAGCGCATCCTCCAAACCCCAACTTGTCACCTGCCTGGCAGAAATGCCTCTGATCTTGGCTTGGGTTCTGCTGGGATATGTTCAGCTTAGACGTGACCCCCACGTCTGTCCTGAGTCGTCAGGCTGGATTGCGTTGTCGCTTGATCTTCAGAAGCAGACACCCACCCCCAAGCTAGAGGTTCCACGTGGGGCAGGCTTTGGAGTCAGCAGAGCAGCCTGGGGGCCTGCACAGGTGTTAAGTGCGGCCCGTGTGCTGCTCTCTCAGGAGGCAGGTGGCAATGGGCTGTTCCACTGGTCCGTCAACCAGGTGACGCTAATAGCAAAGAACCCCTCTGCCAGTGCAGGAGATGCCAGAGGCCTGAGTTCACCCCTGGGTCGGGAAGATCCCCTGGAGGAGGGCATGCAACCCACTCCAGTATTCTTACCTGGAGAATCCCATGGACGGGGGAGCCTAGGGCGCTATACAGCCCATGGGGTCTCAAAGAGTCAGATAGAATTGAAGCAACTTAGCAAGCAAGCAAGCAAGCAAGCAAGCAAGGCTTTTAAAAGGAGCCCGTGCACTTGCAGTATATCTGGGGCTGCTTAGCAGAATAATAACAAGGAGGTCAGTGTGTGCCATAGCAACCAAGGTACAGAAGCAACAAGTAATTTCAGTTTTCCGAGAATGAAAATGACTAAGAGGCAGAATCATATAAGACTGGCTAAGAGCAAGGCCGGCATTCCAGAGCCACGCGGACCAAATCTTCACCCGTCTGTCTTTGTAAAGAAAGCTTTATTGACACAAGCATGCCTATGTGTTTATGTATTGCCTGTGGCTACCTTCCCATTGCCATGGAAGACGCAGACAGTCGTGAGACAAGATGTACATCCTTCAGTGTGGAAAATACATACTATTGAGCCCTTTGTGAAAAAAGTTTGCCAGCCTCTGGTTAAGGGTGTGGGCTTCTGACTCACAGTGTCTGGATTTGAACTCCAGCTTCAGCATTTACAGGCTGTGGTACCTAGAATAGGTATTTTTCACACTTCAGTTTCAGAGTCTATAAAAGTGATATACGAACAACAGTTTCACAGGCTGCGATGGAGAGGACAGGAGCGAATGTGTGTTAGTCCAGAATCTGTCCGGCTGGGAGGAAGCAACACCGCTGTGCTGGCCTCTCTTCTTAAACCTCCAAGAAGCGTCCAGCTCTCCACGAAAATCATTTTGCCTTCTTCTCTGCATAGGATGACTTTATTTCTCCAAGAATATTAAATATGTAGACATTGAAATTCTCATTTCTTTTAAAAAAATGGAGCTAATTTACAGTGTTGTATTAATTTCAAATGCACAGCAAAATGACTCACTTTTGCCTTACATGTGTATATACATCTGTTCTTTCTCAGGTCTTTTCGTTACAGGTCATTATAGCGCACTGAGCATGGTTCCCTGTGCTCTGTGGGGCCTTTGTCATTTGCTTGCTTTGTGTATCGTGGGGTGTGTCTGCTCATCCCCAACTCCAAACTCCTTGTGTATCTGGCCCACCCCCTGCCTTGACGATTCCCTTTGGTAACTCATAAGTTTGTTTTCCATATCTGTGGAGACTCTCACTTCTTAAAAATGCACACTCATGCAGCCTACTCTTATTTGACAGAAGAGGTTATAAGAACATAGTCACTTAGGGGATTTGCACTGACCATTTTAAGTTTTGAGCATTGTTTCGATTTGGACACCAACTTTGGTTCACAAAGAAATTCAATTGCTGTTCTTAAAATACCCCAGTCAGAGTGCCAGAAGCAAATCTAAATCACCGCACCTGGCAGAGGTCTGGGCGAGAGAGGCAGAAGGGATGCAGGAGCTGATTCTGCCCGGAGTCAGCCCCGCCCGCGGGAGACGAGGGTCAGCGTGAGGATGCTCACGGGAGACGGGCTGAAGGATGCTCACGGGAGACGGGGCTGAAGGATGCTCACGGGAGACGGGCTGAAGGACGCTCACGGGAGACGGGCTGAAGGATGCTCACGGGAGATGGGCTGAAGGACGCTCTCGGGAGACGGGCTGAAGGACGCTCATGGCGCCAGGCCAGGTGCGCTCGGAGGCCGGCCAGGCTGGGAGGCACGGTGCCCCTCCCTCTGCCTGCCCCTCCCACAGGCCTTGGCTGTCCATGGGCTGAGTGCCTCATGACCCTGCAGGGCTCCCCTGCCTCCAAAGTGACTCACGTTCAAATGATCCTCCTGCCCTCACCCGACTAGTTCCCAAGGAAAACGCCTTTCAGTTTGAGACCCACCTATATCAAGCCAGCAACTGAGTTGATAGAAACTTCTCATGGAACATTTGTAATTTTTAATAGACTTTTAAAATTAATTAATTTTTAATTGAAGGATAATTACAAATAGATGGGGAAACAGTAGAAACAGTGACTGACATTATTTTTTGGGCTCCACAATCACTGCAGATGGTGACTGCAGCCATGAAATTGAAAGGCACTTGCTCCTTGGAAGAAAAGTTATGACCAACCTAGATAGCACATTAAAAAGCAGAGACACTACTTAGCCAACAAAGGTCTGTCTAGTCAAAGCTATGATTTTTCTAGTAGTCATGTGTGGTTGCGAGTGTTGGACTGTAAAGAAAGCTAAGCACCAAAGAATTGAGGCTTTTGAACTGTGGTGCTGGAGAAGATTCTTGAGAGTCCCTTGGACTGCAAGGAGATCCAACCAGTCCCTCCTAAAGGAAATCAGTCCTGAATATTCATTGGAAGGACTATGCTGAAGCTGAAACTCCAATACTTTGGCCACCTGATGGGAAGAACTGACTCATCTGAAAAGACCCTGATGCTGGGAAAGACTGAAGGGAGGGAGGAGAAGGGGACGACAGAGGATGAGATGGTTGGATGGCATCACCGACTCGATGGACATGAATTTGAGTAAACTCTGGGAGTTGGTGATGGATAGGGAGGCCTGGCATGCTGCAGTCCATGGGGTCGCAAAGAGTCAGACATGACTGAGCGACTGAACTGAACTGAACTGGATTTCTTTACAGAATTTTGTTGTTTTCTGTCAAACGTCAACATGAATCAGACATCTCCCTCCCAATCCCACCCCTCTAGGCTGATGCAGAGCCCTGTTTGGGTGTCCTGAGCCATACGGCAAATTCCTGTCGGCCATCTAGTTTACATACGGTGATGTAAGTTTCCAAGTTACTCTCCATGCATCTCACCCTCTGGAGCATAGCCAACTAACACTGCTGTGATAGTTTCAGGTGGAAAGCGAAGGGCCTCAACCGTACATGGATCCCTTATCCATGGATCCCTCCTCCCCCAAAGTCCCCTCCCATCCCGGCCGCCGCATGACACTGAGCAGAGTTCCCTGGGCTGGACAGTGGGACCTTGCTGGCTACCCGTTTTAAATAGAGCAGCATGTGCGTGGCCATCCCAGACTCCTTAACTGCCCTTCCACCGCCCTGTGAGCCGTAAGTCTGTTCTCTAAGTCTGTGAGTCTGTTTCTGTTCTGTAAATAGTTCATTTGTACCATTTCTTTTTAGAGTCTGCGTATAAGGAGTGTCATACGATGTTTCCGCTGCTGTCTGACTGACTTTGCTCGGTACGAGCATCTCTAGATCCATCCGCCGCTGCGAATGGCATTACTTCATTCTTTTCTATGGCTGAGTAATGCGTCTTTGTATATATGTGCCACACTATGGATATATGTGCTGCTGCTGCTGAGTCGCTTCAGTCGTGTCCGACTCTGTGCGACCCCATAGACGGCAGCCCACCAGGCTCTGCTGTCCCTGGGATTCTCCAGGCAAGAACACTGGAGTGGGTTGCCGTTTCCTTTTCCAGTGCATGAAAGTGAAAAGTGAAAGTGAGGTCGTTCAGTCGTGTCTGACTCTTTGCAACCCCATGGACTGCAGCCCCCCAGGCTCCTGCATCCATGGGATTTTCCAGGCAAGAGTACTGGAGTGGGGTGCCATCGCCTTCTCCAATGAATATATGTACCACATCTTTATCCATTCTTCTGTCAGATTTGTGTTTTAAAAGGAGAACATTTATTGCAAATGAAATTTGAATTAGGGGAGATTTCAGAGCAGAGGGCTTCCCTGGTAGCTCAGCTGGTAAAGAATCTGCCTACAATGCAGGAGACCCCAGTGCAATTCCTGGGTTGGGAAGATCCCCTGGAGAAGGGATAGGCTAACTACTCCAGTATTCTTAGGTTTCCCTGGTGGCTCAGATAGTAAAGAATCTGCCTGCAATGCAGGAGACTTGAGTTCAATCCCTAGGTTGGGAAGATCCTTTGGAGGAAGACATGGCTGCCCACTCCAGTAATTTTGGGCTTCCCTGCTAGCTCAGCTGGTAAAGAACCCGGTTGTAATACAGAAGGCCCCGGTTTGATTCCTGCATCAGGAGGGTCCCCTGGAGAAGGGGTAGGCTGCCCGCTCCAGTATCTTGGGCTTCCCTGGTGGCTCAGACAGTGAAGAATTCACCTGCAGTGTGGGAGACCTGGGTTTGATCCCTGGGTTGGGAAGATCCCCTGGAGAAGGGAATGGGCTGCTCACTCCAGTATTCTGGCCTGGAGAATTCCATGGATAGAGGAGGCTGGCAGACTACAGTCTTTGGGATCCCAAAGAGTTGGACATAACTGAGTGACTTTCACTTCACACTTCAGAGCAGAGGTGTTCTGCTCAAGCAGTTTCCTGCTTGAAATCCATCCACCTCCCAATGCCTGTCATCAGCAGCCTTGTGTCCCTCTCTGCTGGCAAATGGTGTGCTAGCCCAGATTACATTGCACCGTCTCATTCACAGTACGTCCTATAGCACCGTTTGGAAGGTCAGTCCTCTCTGTGCCGCACTGGATCAAGTATGGGTGATGTAATAGCTCTAATGAGTGCCCCATCAACCCATCCAAAGCCCAGGTCTGTGCTCAGGTGTCTTAACTATGGCACACCAGAGTGCCAGCTTAGGAGCCTCACGTCAAGAGCTCCAGAGTCATCATTTACATTGAATTCCCTTTATGTCCCTTTCTTGGTTTGGAAGCTCCCTGTTTGATGGAGAATTTGGAGTATGGTTCCTAGGGGGCAGCTGGGATCTGTAATTCCCTCCTGAGCATTGCAGTTTAATAGGTCCCTCTTTAAGTCTCTGTCGAGACACTTTTAGGTCATTTCAACTTGTCTGTCATTTGAAGAACCTGTAGACTCCTTTCCATGAAGTATCCTGGGTGCTAGGGACATGATGACCTAGCCCATGTCCTGCGACCTCAGTATACACTGGTTGGTTGTGTTAGAACCCAGGGTTTACACAGCCTCTTTCTTCCCTAGGGTCTACTCTGTCCTCCCAAAGGTCATCGTGCTCGCTGAAAACATCAGTGTCATCTAGAGGGTAGTTTCCATGGTTCCACCATTTGAGAGTCATTAGAGGCTTGATCTCCAAGTGAGTGAATTATCCAGGGTCAAATGCTTTTCAGATATGGACTTGGGGTGATGACTCAGGCTCCTTCCCCTGCCGAATGGTTCCCACGGAGACCACACCACTTGTACTGCTGCCGTGGCACTGCCCGAGTGTGCCGCCATGGACTCACTCTTAAAAAATGTGTGTAGTTTGATGACTCAGCCCTTGTACTGAATGCCTCCCCATCCTCACTCACCAGCTCTGAGCAAGTTTTGGACCTGCTTCTGTGTGGAAGGACTTCTTTCTCCACTGACACAGAAGACACAAACAGTAACAGCCTAACAAATGCCTACGTTAAGACTCTCTTCTTCTTCCTAGGCCAAAGCTATCAGATAGCTATTTTTTCAGCTTTTCAGATATCTGTTTTTTTATCGAAGTATAGTTGTTGTACAATATTATATGTTACAGGTGTACAATACAATGATTAACAGTTTTTTAAAGGTTATACTCCATGTATAGTTATTGTAAAATGTTGGCAAGACTTTCCTTGGCATGTGAGTAGGCATATGTTATTTGGACAATAAAGAGTACACACCTGATTATTTAGACTGGAGTGAAAAGTCAGTTTTCTCTGGAGGTGAAAAATGCCTCGGCAGGAGCCCCCGGAGGAGGGATGAGAAGGGAGCAGCATTCCGAGATGGTGCCCACCACCTACGCCATCTCCCAAGAACCCTCACTCCAAGATGTTCAGTCTGACTTTGGGGGAAGATCGCAGTCCCTTTAACACAAATGCTTTGTCTCACACCCGGGTGAGTATTGTCTTTAAGTGATGCTGGTGAGCAAGGTCCTGGGTCAGGTGGCTGTGTGGCGGCTCATTGGTTTATGTAGATCTGGCTTCTCCACCTGCAGGGAGAGCAGAGCCCTCCAGTTCCAACCTGGGGAGCTCCTTGTGGGTGCACTCGGCAACTATGTAAATACAAAGTGAAAAGAAGACTGTTTACACAGAACGGAAGAGCTTTTATCATGTTTCAAATCTATTGTTTTGGATATTTACCTCATTACATGTTAATGTCATTTGCTCATTGGAGATGCTTACTTGATGATGCCATGACAACAAGTTACTTATGACAACATGTTGTTATTACAGCAAGATGCCTCAAACAAGAGACTTAATAAAAGAGGAATCCACTTTGAGACAGAACTAACGGGCAGATTTTTGGTGGTGTGGCTGGCTATATGTAAAAGGAGGAGATGGTGAAGAAGAAAAGTGTTGACGTTTATAAAGGATAGCAGTTGGTTCTAGGGAGGACGGCAGTCGTGAAATTAAGACACTTACTCCTTATAAGAAAGGCTGTGACAACCCTAGACAGCATATTAAAAAGCAGAGACATTTACGTCTAGTCAGAGCTGTGATTTTTCCAGCAGTCAGGTACGGATGTGAGAGTTGGACCATAAAGAAGGATGAGCACCGAAGAACTGATGCTTTCAAACTGGTGTTGGAGAAGGCTCTTGAGAGTCCCTTGGACAGCAAGATCAAAACAGTCAGTCCTAAAGGAAATCAACTCTGAATATTCATTGGAAGGACTGATGCTGAAGCTGATGCTCCCGTGCTTTGGCTACCTGATGCAAAGAGCTGACTCACCAGAAAAGGCTCTGATGCTGGGAAAGATGGAAGGCAGGAGGAGAAGTAAGCTACAGAGGATGAGACAGTCAGATGGCATCACTGACTCAACGGACATGAGTTTGAGCAAGCTGTGGGAGACGGTGAAGGACGGGGAGGCCTGGCGTGCTGCAGTCCATTGAGTCTCAAGAGTCACGCATAGCTCAGTGAGTGAGCAGCAATAACAGCAGGGAGGGAGGGGCGCCTGACAGCATGCAGGGCGGGCGAGGCACTAGCAAGGGCAATCCCGGAGCCCCCAGGGCAGCAGGCCGCCCCAGGGCAGGCGCCTCAGGCCTCTCGAAACTTCTGCAACTTCCCACCCGCGCAGCCCCCGGTGAACAGGCTACTTAGAGTTGCAGCAGAAATACTCTAACTATTTAAGGAGAAAACTTTCAGTTTTAGTTTTAAGATGCCTATTACAATAACACAAGAGCACTATTTCCCCGTTTCTCATGATGACTCAGATGGAACCAGAATTTTCTGTGGGTTTTCACACTTCCTTTTCTTCTCTTTTTCTCTCCTTTAGCCACTCTGCCTCCCAAGATGCAGTGTTATTAAAACATCAGCACAACTCCTTTTCATAGTGTTCATGCTTTGGCCACCTGATGCGAATAACTGACTCACTGGAAAAGACCCTGATGCTGGGAAACATTGAAGGCAGGTGGAGAAGGGGCAGACAGAGGATGGGATGGTTGGATGGCATCACCAACTCGATGGACATGAATTTGAGTAGACTCCGGGAGCTGGTGATGGACAGGGAAGCCTGGTGTGCTGCAGTCTATGAGGTCGCAAAGAATTGGGCATGACTGAGCAACTGAACGGACTGAACAACTCCTTAAGTACTGTCTAAAAGTAGTGAAAGTGAAGTCGCTCAGTCGTGTCCGACTCTTTGCGACCCCGTGGACTGTAGCCTAACAGGCTTCTTTGTCCATGAGATTCTCTAGGCAAGAGTACTGGAGTGGGTTACCATTTCCTTCTCCAGGGGATCTTCCCGACCCAGGGATCGAACCCGGGTCTCCCGCATTGTAGGCTGGCGCTTTAACCTCTGAGCCACCAGGGAAGCCCTAAGTACTGTCTGCAATTAATTTACACCACAGAAAATATGGAGTATAGGATACTCAGCCCTTGATAACTGGCCTGCGTTTTATATTGCACGAAGAGAAGAAAGTCAGTAATTCCCTTTATTCATGCCTTCTCTGATGAAGGAAGTCTGGGAAAAATGTTTGTGTGAGCTGGTCAGTTCATTAACTGACCACAGATTTTCATTCAATGATACATGTAACTATCAACATAAACTTTTTAAAATTTAATTTTGCTTTAAATTGGGGTAATTGCTTTAAACTGTTGCATTCGTTCTGCTGTACAGTGAAGCGGGTCAGCTGCGTGTTTCTTACACGCCCTTCCTCTTGGGTCTCCCTCCCACTTGCTGCCTCTCTCACCCCTTTATGTCATCATGGAAAACTGAGCTGAGCTCCCTGCACCTCACAGAAGCTTCCCAAACTCTGTGCTAGCCCTGATTGCAAGCAGTACAATCTTTATAGATGAGCCTCTGTATCTTCAGTTTCATGAGATGTCTAAATAAGTTGGCTTCATGGTTAAAAAGTTTAAATGGAATTTATTTTTATTTTACAGTATTTCTTACACGAACCATTCAATATCCAAATCATTTCAGAAGAGAGCCAGTATAATATCCAGTGTGTGTGTGTGTGTGTGTGTGTGTGTGTATAAAATATAATAATAATATCTAGTATCTTGGGCTTATATCTGCTTATATATAGAGATGACTGAAAAACTAGTGACGTTTGTAGCTGATGGCAGCAGTCTGCATCTATTGTATTCAGTACAAAAGAGACAAACTACCATTATCAGGCAGGGATATAGTGGAATATTACTCAGCCATAAAAAGGAATGGAATTGGGTCACTGTAGAGACATGGATGGACCTAGAGACTGTCAGACAGAGTGAAGTAAGTCAGAAAGAGAAAATCAAATATCACATATGAATGCATGTTTGAAATGGTACAGTTGGTCTTATTTGTGAAGCAGAAGTAGAGACACAGATGTAGAGAACAAGTACCTGGATACCGAGGGGGAAAGGGGGTGATGGGGGAACTGGTGGGCCGCTGCTGTCACATATGCGCTGCTGACGCTGTGCGTGAAATAGAGACTAGTGACAACCTGCCGTGAAGCTCAGGGAGCTCTCTTCAGCGCTCTGTGGCCCCCTGAGTGGGAAGGAAACCTGAAAAGGGGATGCATGCACGGGCAGAGCTGAGGCAGTGTGTGGTGTAGCGGAAACTAACACGCTGCAAAGCCAGTATATGCCAATAAAAGTAGTTAAAATATATCCACTAGTTTTTATGTTAATTATATGTGTGCGTATGTGGCTCCCCATGTGGCAAAGGGGTAAAGACTCCACCTGCTGGTGCAGAAGTCACACAGTTCGGTCCCTGGGTTGGGAAGATCCCCTGGAGGAGGAAAAGGCAACCCGCTCCAGTATTCTTGCTGGGATAATCCCATGGACAGAGGAGCCTGGAGGGCTGCAGTCCATGATGTCGCAAAAAGTCAGACATGGCTGAGTGACTTAAATAGCAGCGACAACAGCATCTATGTAAACAAAATGGAAGAAACAGTGCATTCATGCTCCATCCGGGAGGGGAAACTGTTAAAGAAGTACAGTCCTAGGGAAGAATCCAGTTCTGTGAATTATAGCTCAAAACAGGGAAAATAGAAAACAGCCAAAATAGCAAGTTCACCCACGCCTGGTTATTCAATGACTTCTGATTTAATTTCTTTTCTTTGGAGTAGGAGGGAAGAGATTCGTCTGCAGTAGAAAACTGGGAAGGCTCTGACGGGGGCTGCTGGCTGACCTGTTATCCAGCCCTGGGCCTTCAGTGGCTCCAGTGAGGGATGCTAGGGCCTTCCCTGAGTGTCGAAGTCCTAGCCCCCGGGACCTCGGAACACGGCTGTAGCTGGAGACAGGGCAGTTAAGGTGGCAACTAAGGGAAAAGGCGGGCCTGGGGCAGGCCTACAGCAGTGTGATTGGTGTCCTTCTAAGAAGAGATTAGGGTGCAGACACACACACGACGGAGGGGCCACCACGTGGAGATGCAGCGAGAAGGCAGCTGCTGCAGGCCAAGGAGAGGGACCTGAGGAGAAGCCGAGGCTGCTGACTCCGCGATCTTGGATGTCCAGCCTCCAGAAGCATGAGAAAAGAAGCATCTGTTGTCTAAGGCACCCAGTCTGGGGCTCTTTGTCATCAGACGCAGTGGAGGAGCCAGGCTCCTAGCTCAGGGAGAGACGGCTCACTGAGAAAAGGGTCCACTTTGGACCTTCTCGTTTCTGAACGTGCCCATTGATTTTAGCATTTAATGCACCTCTGACAAAAAGGAAGTTAGACCTTGACTTGGCGCCCTGCTGCCCCAGGTCCTCTCCTTCCTTCTCTGTCTGCCTTCCACATCTCGTCTTGCCCGTGAGGGCACACACCTGCCGGCTATGATACAGTTACCGAGGCTGCGTGTCGGTCCCAACATTGTGATGAATCTGTGAGTACTGATCCATTTTACAACACAGCTTGGAGGGAACCTTTGCTGATCCGTGAATTTTGACAAGTAGTTTTCATATCTCCCATAGTCCATGCTCCCCACAAAGACCAGAATGAGAGCAGATACGGCCTGATCAAGGTGACCAGGGGAAGATAGGGGGAGATGTTTGAGCCTAAGGGGATCCCTTGAGAAGCCAGAGCTCCCTGATCCCTGTTTGAAGGCTCGGGGTCCCAGGGAGCCTGTGGATGGCAGCAGCAGGCGATGGCGGCTCCCGTCTGTGGGAAACATGGGTGCTGAAGAGGTTCACTCCTCGGGGGGTGTGGGGGTGGCCACGCTCCTTCTGCAGAAAAATGGAAATGTGTACTGGTGGTTAAAAAAAAGCAGATAACGTGAAATTTACCATCTGAACCAGTTCTAAGGACACGAGTGTGTGTGTGCGCTCAGCTGTGTCCGACTGTCTGACCCCATGGACTGTAGCCTGCGAGGCTCCTCTGTCCACAGGATTTCCCAGGCAAGAATGCTGGAGTGGGTTGCCGTTTCCCCCTCCAGGGGAGCTTCCCGACCCAGGGATGGGCCAGTCTCTCCTGTGTCTCCTGCACTGGTAGGCGGATTCTTTACCACTGAGCCACCTGGGAAGCTCCAAGGACACAAGGGTGTGAAGTATCTTTACACTGTGCTTAAGTTCTTAAATAATGAGTCATGTAGTAAGAATTTCATATGTTTACATAATTTTGGTCTAACTGTTGGAAAGTGAATTTTAAAAGTAATTCAGAAAGTCAAAACCAGCCTAATGTCAAGTTGATTTGTACAGAGTGTTCAAGCTGGTTTTAGAAAAGGCAGAGGAACCAGAGATCAAATTGCCAACATCTACTGGATCATTGAAAAAGCAAGAGAGTTCTAGAAAAACATCTATTTCTGCTTTATTGACTATGCCAAAGTATTTGACTGTGGGGATCACAATAAACTGTGGAAAATTCTGAAAGAGATGGGAATACCAGACCACCTGACCTGCCTCTTGAGAAACCTGTATGCAGGTCAGGAAGCAACAGTTAGAACTGGACATGGAACAACAGACTGGTTCCAAATAGGAAAAGGAGTACATCAAGGCTGTATATTGTCACCCTGCTTATTTAACTTCTATGCAGATTACATCATGAGAAACACTGGGCTGGAAGAAGCACAAGCTGGAATCAAGATTGCTGGGAGAAATATCCATAACCTCAGATATGCAGATGACACCACCCTTATGGCAGAAAGTGAAGAGGAGCTAAAAAGCCTCTTGATGAAAGTGAAAGTGGAGAGTGAAAAAGTTGGCTTAAAGCTCAACATTCAGAAAACAAAGATCATGGCATCTAGTTCCATCACTTCATGGCAAATAGATGGGGAAACAGTGGAAACAGTGTCAGACTTTATTATTTCTGGGCTCCAAAATCACTGCAGATGGTGACTGCAGCCCTGAAATTAAAAGATACTTACTCTTTGGAAAGAAAGTCATGACCAACCTAGATAGCATATTCAAAATCAGAGACATTACTTTGTCAACAAAGGTCCGTCTAGTCAAGGCTAGGGTTTTTTTCAGTGGTTGTATGGATGTGAGAGTTGGACTATAAAGAAAGCTGAGTGCTTAAGAATTGATGCTTTTGAACTGTGGTGTTGAAGACTCTTGAGAGTCCCTTGGACTGCAAGGAGATCCAACCAGTCCATCCTAAAGGAGATCAGTCTTGGATGTTCACTGGAGGGACTGATGTTGAAGCTGAAACTAACACTTTGGTCACCTGATGGGAAGAAGTGACTCATTGGAAAAGACCTTGATTCTGGGAAAGACTGAAGGCAGGAGGAGAAGGGGACGAGAGAGGATGAGATGGTTGAATGGCATCACTGATTCGATGGACATTGGTTTGGGTGGTCTCCGGGAATTGATGATGGACAGGGAGGCCTGGCATGCTGCGGATCACGAGGTCGCAAAGAATCAGACACGACTGAGCGACTGAACTGAACTGAACTACAGATCTGGAGCAATGGTTTATCACTGATGAGTTTTGTGTCAGTGAGACTATTTCCTCTTTCTCTTCATGTGATGACCATTTGTGGAGCACACACTGTGGACACGCAGTGGTCAGACACTGTGTCACATGCTGGTCCCCGCTGAGCTCAGAGGCCGGGGCGGCGGAAGGATGGAGAAGGGGGCCACCAGCTGCGAGGGTTCCGAGAGGCAGCGATGTCGAGACGCCTGTTCAGAGGGAGGGCCAGGTTATAGCTCACCGCATGGGCGGGCGCCAAGTAGCCCTTGATTCCCTGGTTCCTGGAGCCCCAGCTCCCCAGCCAGGGAACAGCTGCGGGCCCGGTGGGTGGCTTCTGCTCCAGGAGAGGAACCCTGGGTCTGGGGAAGCCCCATTTCTCCCGACGGTAGCCAGCCTGTCTGCCCACAGCTGCCGCAGGAGGCGCCGCGGTGCTTTCCTGTCTGTGAGCGGACCTTCCTTTGCCCTGCAGGAAGATACTGTCTCTAATATTGTTTAATTTTTTATTGGAGTCTCATCGATTGACAAGGCTGTGTTAGTTTCAGGGGCACAGCAAGGAGAATCAGCGCTACACACACAGCATTTTCCCTTTCCCTTAAGGGCTTATGTTAGAGGAGGGTGAAAGTAGATCCCCATGCTGCAGGCCTCTAATCTCAACAGCAGCCCTCTCACTGAGGCTCCCGAGAGACCATCCCAACAAAGGCAGAGATGCCTCTGTGGGCAGACCCAAGAGGGTGGCCTCCAGAGGCAAGCGGGGTGGGGTGTTCACAGTTTGGGGCTGCCCAGGTGGCACTGAGGGTGAAGAACCCCCTGCCGACACAGGAGACAAACAGATGTGGGTCCCACCCCTGGGTGGGGAAGCTCCCCTGGAGGAGGGTGTGCCAGCGCACTCCAGGATTCTTGCCTGGAGAATCCCATGGACAGAGGGGCCTGCTGGGCCGCAAAGCACCAGACACGACTGAGTGACTGGGCATGCACTCACATTTATACTGAGATCTTTTTCAAATAGTTGAGTGTCAGCTCGAATCTCCGTTCTGGTTCGCCATTTCCGGCAGCTGGGGTGGGGCGTGCAGTGTGCACAGGGGTCCCAGGACTGATGTCAGCAGGGTCAGAGCATGAGGTTCCTGTTCCCCGGGGGCCCACCCAGGCCAGGTCACCCTCGGGGACCCGAGTCCATGGCTCCACTGCCCCTCACTGCTGTGTGGCTCAGGCTGACTGCATTGCCGCTATGTGCTCATTTCCTATAAAACACTTAGAAATAGTAAAAAACAAAACAAAACAAAGAAACACCACAAAGCTACCTTGTGAAGTTATTGGAAGAATAAGTGAATAATGTTTGTACTCAGCATAATGTCTAGATACCATAAGCATTTGATGAATGGGAGATATTTTTATTTACTGAGTATGCCTAGGTGTCATAAACTTTGCTTACCTCCTTTAATTCCATCTTTGTAACAGCATCATAATGTAGGTGTTACTGTCTCCGTTATCCTTTGGGAAGCAGAGACGCAGAGGCTGACCTGATGTGGCAGCTCGTAAACGGGGACACATGGTCCCCACACACACCAGCCACAGCCTCAGCCCCAGTGCCCCGTCACAGCCCCAGCCACGGTCTTAGCCCCAGCACCGGTGACCTCCTTCCCCAGGCTCCAGCCAGCCTCCCCAGCTCAGAGCCACCTCTGCTCGGGTGGTTTGGAACAAAATTCTTCATCTAGAAAATGGGAAAAATAAGAGCCCCTGCCAGTCCAGTGGTTATGAGGAGCCAATGAGATATTTCCTGCACAGCGCTTGGCAGACAGTAATAAAAGCTTCCAATTATCGATGTTATCAATATCAGTTTTTATGAATATTATCACGACAATAACACGGAGGGAACATTGCTTTTTCCAGATGACCAGTCACCCTCGTGGAGACCTGGACTTTTACGTTTGGCCTCTTTGACATAGTAATACATTTCTTGTAAGGTGTACATTAGGATAGATTTGGAAACAAATAACGCTCATTATAAAGTAGGGTAAATGTCTGATATGTACATAACATCAGATCTGATTAGAGGAAAGAGGAAGACCTATTGTCCTGTCATCATATAAAGGTGGATTTTCTTTTCTGTGTTCCGTTTCCCCCTAATTTTGGAAAATTACACAGAACTGCGTATTGACCCAAATGGGTTAAATGTCAGTTAAGGGTGGCTCAGAGGTTAAAGCGTCTGCCTCCGATGCGGGAGATCGGGGTTCGATCCCTAGGTCGGGAAGATTCCCTGGCGAAGGAAATGGCAACCCGCTTCAGTATTCTTGCCTGGAGAATCCCATGGACGGAGGAGCCTGGTAGGATACAGTCCACAGGGTCTCAAAGAGTTGGACACGACTGAGCAACTTCACAATTAAATGTCACCTAATTTACTTTAGCTCATTATACGCATTTGTCGTATGAACGCACTCCCCATACACACATTGCACAGCATGCGCTTTGCTTTTTACAGGGCCGCCCTCCTGCCCGTCTCCCTCTGGCCTCTGTCCAGTTGCTGTCTTCACGTCCGGCTCTGCTGGGTCTTCGCGGCTCCGGCTTTGCTCCAGCCGCGGGGAGCGGAGGCTGCCCTTCCTGCTGATGCGCGGACTTCCCCGGGGTGGCGCGTCCTGTCGCGCAGCACGGGCTCCGGGCTCCGGGCTCCAGGAGCTGCGGCTCGCGGGCTCAGCTGCCTAGTGGCATGCTGCATCTTCCCGGGCCAGGGATCGAAGCCCTGCGCCCCCGCACCGGCAGGCGGATCCTTAGTCACTAGAGCAACAGGGAAGCCCCATTTCGTAGAGTTTTTAACTTTTCTTTTAGAGAAAAAAAAAATGTTAGTAACGTGACTTCTCATTAATACATACTAATGGCTATCTGGGCTCCTCTGCCGGCTCAAAGCCTGGTGAATATTTGCTGATGAAGTAGACTATGTAACTATTAATTTCAGTGAAAATTAGCATCGAGGGCAAGTCAAGAGCACTAAGAAACATCCTTAATTCTTTAACTTCCAGAGATATACTGCTGTATAAAAAAAGTTACGACCGATTTCAAAAGCAACGTAGTATGGTGGCGACGACTGCAGACGCTGGAGCCCCACCCCGGCAGCTAATCCCAGATCTGTTAGCGGCTGGCTGTCCAAGCACGGGAGAGCCACCTGGGCTATTCATCTCCTTACTGGAAAAGGGGATAATAAAAATATACACCTCGTGGAGCTGTTCAGAGGGTTGGACGAGCTGGCGTGCAGGAAGCGCTTTCAGCAGCTCGCGCGCGGGGCGGCTGCGGTGCTGCCGGCCTCTGAGCCTCCGCCACGCAGGTCCTCTGCTCCGCCAGGAGTCGGGCCAGTGTTTCTGAGGCCCGGCTGCAGGAGACCCTGGAATATGGTCTTCAATAGCACGACTGAAAAGGAGTAATTATTTAGAGTGAAATGTTTTGATTGTGTTTGTGAGAAGATCTACTATTTGAATGCTTTGTGAAAATCTGCTAAAGAAATATCTTCAAAGTATACTTTCCAACGATTTTTGTCAATATAGGTATTTCTGACTTGCACAGCATTTACCAATTTACCTATTAAGCTGTTCCTGTTGCTCTGCTAGACTTGCTACTGTAGCTGAAATTGTAATTCATTTTAAAAGTAATTTACAGTGTTAGAACTAGTGATGGTCATTTGCCTTTTTATTAGCTTTCTGAATCTCAAAGCATACTCTTTAAGTTCCAGGCCCAGAGAGATTTGAATGCTCTGTAACCCCCTGTACTGGATTGTCACTCTTGCATATTTGTTTAATGAAAAGGTCAACAAATAATAAATGTTGGAGAGGGTGTGGAGAAAGGGAACCTTCTCATACTATAGAGAGGAATATAAGTTGGTGCAGCCACTCTGGAGCATGGTATGGAGGTTCCTTAAAAGTTAGAGCTACCATACCCAGAAATTCACACCTGGGCATGTATCCAGACAAAACTATAATTTAAAAGATATCTGCACCCCAACATTCATAGCAGCTCTATTTGCAATAATCAAGACATGGGAGAAACCTAAATATCCACTGACAGATGGAAAATAAAGAAGACGTGGTGCATAGATGCAAGTAGCATACTGCTCAGCCTTACGAAGAGAGAAGCAATGCCATCATCAGCAGCATGGGTGCGGCCGGGAAGCCTCACACTAAGCGAGGTGCGCCAGAGAGAGAAAGACCAGCACCCCATGACACCACTTATCTGTGGAGCCGACACGATGGCACACATGAACCTGTCTAGAAACAGACTCTCAGGTAGAGAACAGAGCTGTGGGAACCAAGGGGGTGTGGGGATGCGGGAGGGGTACAGTGGGGCTGGGTTCAGCAGAGGCAGACTTAGATACAGACCGGTAAACCACGAGGCCCTGTGTGCAGCACAGGGCACGGCCCCAGTACCTGGGGGTAAAGCACAGTGGAAAAGAGGATGGGGACAGTATAGATAGACAGATAACTGAATCACTTTGCTATGCAGAAGTTGTAAGTCAACTATCAGTTCAGTGTCTGACTCTTCACGACCCCATGAATTGCAGCATGCCAGGCCTCCCTGTCCATCACCATCTCTCGGAGTTCACTCAGACTCACATCCATTGAGTCCATGATGCCATCCAGCCATCTCATCCTCTGTTGTTCCCTTCTCCTCCTGCCCTCAATCCCTCCCAGCATCAGAGTCTTTCCAATGAGTCAACTCATCGCATGAGGTGGCCAAAGTACTGGAGTTTCAGCTTTAGCATCAGTCCTTCCAAAGAACACCCAGGGCGGAACTCCTTCAGAATGGACTGGTTGGATCTCCTTGCAGTCCAAGGGACTCTCAAGAGTCTTCTCCAACACCACAGTTCAAATGCATCAATTCTTCTGCGCTCAGCCTTCTTCACAGTCCAACTCTCACATCCATACATGACCACAGGAAAAACCATAGCCTTGACTAGACGGGCCTTAGTCAGCAAAGTAATGTCTCTGCTTTTGAATATGCTGTCTAGGTTGGTCATAACTTTCCTTCCAAGGAGTAAGCGTTTTTAATTTCATGGCTGCAGTCACCATCTGCAGTGATTTGGGAGCCCCCCAAAATAAAGTCTGACACTGTTTCCACTGTTTCCCCATCTATTTCCCATGAAGTGATGGGACCGGATGCCATGATCTTCGTTTTCTGAATGTTGAGCTTTAAGCCAACTTTTTCACTCTCCTCTTTCACTTTCATCAAGAGGCTTTTTAGTTCCTCTTCACTTTCTGCCATAAGGGTGGTGTCATCTGCATATCTGAGGTGACTGATATTTCTCCCGGTAATCTTGATTCCAGCTTGTGCTTCTTCCAGCCCAGTGTTCTCATAATGTACTCTGCATATAACTTAAATAAGCAGGGTGACAATATACAGCCTTGACATACTCCTTTTCCTATTTGGAACCAGTCTGTTGTTCCATGTCCAATTCTAGCTGTAGCTTCCTGACAGATTTCTCAAGAGGGAGGTCAAGTGGTCTGGTATTGGCATCTCTTTCAGAATTTTCCACAGTTTATTGTGATCCACATAGTCAAAGACTTTGACACAGTCAATAAAGCAGAAATAGATGTTTTTCTGGAACTCTCTCGCTTTTCCCATGATCCAGCGGATGTTCGCAATTTGATCTCTGGTTCCTCTGCCTTTTCTAAAACCACCTTGAACATCTAGAAGTTCACAGTTCACGTATTGCTGAAGCCTGGCTTGGAGAATTTCAACCATTACTTTACTAGCATGTGAGGTGACTGCAATTGTGTGGTAGTTTGAGCATTCTTTGGCATTACCTTTCTTTGGGATTGGAATAAAAACTGACCTTTTCCAGTCCTATGACCACTGCTGAGTTTTCCAGATTTGTTGGCATACTGAGTGCAGCACATTCACAGCATCATCTTTCAGGATTCGAAATAGCTGAACTGGAATTCCATCTCCTCCACTAGCTTTGTTCATAGTGATGCTTCCTAAGGCCCACTTGACTTCACATTCCAGGATGTCTGGCTCTAGGTGAGTGATTACACCATCGTGATTATCTGGGTGGTGAAGATCTTTTTGTACAGTTCTTCTGTGTATTCTTGCCACCTCTTCTTAATATCTTCTGCTTCTGTTAGGTCCAGACCATTTCTGTCCTTTATTGAGAGGTCCTTATTAGTTATCTGTTTTAAGTATAGTAGTGTGTATGTATACTCAGCCCCTATCTCCCAGTTTATTCCCCACCATTTTCCCTTTAGGTAATTTTCCCATCTGAAGGTCTTAATGAAGACCCTTTAAGACAAGCTAATGTGTCCCCAAGTGCTAACTGTCCAAAGCACTCCCCCCTCCCAGAAAGGCAGCACTGACCTTGCCTCTGGGCACGCCTGCTGAACGGGCTTGTACTCTTTCCTCCTGGGAAAGGTGAGGCTGTGCCTTGAGGAAAGGCCACTGACCACTCATCAAAAGCCCAGAAACGAGCGGAAAGAGAGCGTCGATCATTGTCCCCTTCAAACGTAGAGCTCATTGCCTCAGGTTTTCTCCCCTGACAGACAGGTAGTGTTACTTAAATGATAATTTGCATCTTTTAAAAATGCGCGTAGAGGTGTCCCTGCTGCTTGGATGCTTCCTTTTTAATACTGATACTTTTATGATTGGTCAAAGGCCTTCCAAGGGGCTTTCCAGGTGGTGGTAGTGGTGGGAAATTCTCCTGCTAACGCAGAAGACGCAAGGGATGCGGGGTGTGTCCTTGGGTTGGAAAGATCCCCTACAGTAGGAAATGGCAGCCACTCTGATCCTTGCCTGGGAGATCCCACCGACAGAGGAGCCTGGAGAGCTACAGTTCAGGGAGTCACAAAGAGTTGGACATGACTGAGGGCCTGAACATGCACGCAAACCCTACCCAAGAGTTTCAGCCTGTGCCAAAAGCTGCAATCATAGTTGACCCATGAGACACATGTGGAGAATCTGTGGCCCAAGCTCAGGGAATAAGCAGTTTCGTGATCATGCTGCTACATCTCTAGACTGGATTCACTAGCTCCCAGCATCAGTTAGAACAGTCATTAGAGCATCTGATGCTCAGACAAGCAAGTTTTGGCTTGTAGATTATTTTAAAAGAAGTCTGGAGGACCTCCACTAGCTGGACAGGGTGGGGGAAGACACCACATTGCCTTTTGGCTACAGTTACCAGGATGCTGAGTTGGCCAGCACATCTCAGAGGAGTCTCAACACCTCAGGAACACAGTGGAGAAAAGGCCTGCACTCAGCCTGGCTCTGGAGCTGGGAGGATGCTCTGGGTGGCTGGTGCTGTGCCCAGTTCCCCAGCCGGCCTCCCAGGAGGCCCACTGCTCTGTGGTCCCAAGACACGCTGCCGGGCCTAATGCCCCCAGCGCAGGCACCGTCTCGAGCCGGGTGTCATGCTGCAGGGCCTAATGCCCCCCAGCACAGGCACCGTCTCGAGCCGGGTGTGTGGGAAGATGGCAAAGCAGAGCTGGCGGAGTGACTCTCACGGGGCCTGCGTTGGCCTTTCGTGTGTGCCGCTGGGAGGGCTCTGGGGGTGGGCTCCCGGTCAGTGGGGTGCCCTGTGCTCTTCCAAGCAGTTGCCATGCCCCATATTTGATGCTGCAGACGAGATCGTGGTCTTTCAGGCTCCGTGTGCGTCTCTGCCCTCTCTCAACATTTGTGTACAGCTTTCAAAGTCTGCTGTCTTCCCCGTGCGGATTTTATGAGCAACCTGAGGGATTGATCCTGGTCCTGTTAGGCAAAGATTAACAGCCCAATAAATAGAATTTGTGCACCTCCAGTAAGATTAACACAAGGAAACAGCCAAGTTGATCTAAGGTCTACTCCCAAGAAAAGGATATGCACCCCCTAGCATTTTCTTTTTTTTTGAAGAACACGAATTCGTCAATAATAAATGAATAACTGTCATGTTAAAATTGTCAGTGGGAGACACACTATTTTCCCGTGTCCAGTATTAAAGCTATCTATTATTTTGGTAAGAAATGCCTAAATTGAAATTCCAAAGGGCATTATGAACTTGAATTAAAAAGGTAATGGATTTTTAATAAGTTCTGGGTCAAGATGTATTATCCAACTATTTTCCATAGGGCATAGAATATACCGTCTATCCTTTTAATAATACCAGCCCTGGTCTTCCTTCCAGCGCCAGCTGCGGCTGCCCGGCTGTTACAGCCTCTCCCACCATCCCCAACAATGAACGAATAACTAGACGGCCCACGGAGCATTCTAAATAGAACTGTCTCCAGGACAGCCTGTGACCAGCAGAGACAGGTTCGATCCAGATCTGGACTTGCTGCTTTGGGAGAAGAGCAGATCAATATTGTTAGGGGAGAAAGTCATAGAGGGAAATACCAGGATGAATTAAGTAAATCGTAAAACAAATGAGCGACATGCTTACAGGCAACCTCATTCTACCCGAGGGCTCTGACTCAGAACTAGGCGGAGGCTAATTCTGTGTGTTCTCCGATTCAAAAGGCTTTCAGAAAAACAACCTGAATTATACAAACCAGGTACTAGCAATGAAATACTATTTCGGCAAATCCTCAAAGGCTGCAAGGAACTTAACCAAGCACTAGAAAAGCGGTCTGCATATTTGAAGTTGTAGTCGAGATTTCTTCTTTTTTTTCCTCATTTATGGTTTGGCTCCAGAGCCAAAGTTGTGTCTTGAAAACTTCCTTGCTGTCGCTTCTGACTGCCTGACTCTGCCGTGCACTATAAACCTGACTCTTCTCTGTGCCTGCAGGGTAACTCCCTACTGCACACGCCAGACACTTTCTCACATCTCTGCTGGGTCCTGGGGTGACATGGAAGTGTCTCCATGCAGCAGCGGGGGGAAAGCGGGCAGTGTGCTTACCGACTGCTAGACAGCAGACATCAGCACAGAGCAGTGGCTCTTACTCTCCTTGAAAAGTGAGCCACGAGGAGCTGATGAAGAGACAGGAAAACTGCTGCATTTTAAGTTTGTGTGCCCTACAGCCAGGGGCGGGTTAATACGTGGCGAGGCCGTTACTATCTTCATGGCTGCATTCATTTAGACAATATTTTAGTGCAGGAGTTTATAGTGCCTTTTGATATTGGAAACCTTAAATTCATTGTTATAATCTTCTGTTTTCTGTTATCTTCTACAAAACAAAGCTCTCCGTAAGATAAAAGAACCCCTGCCTCTTTCACCAGGGACACATGTAGAGAGAGAGAGGATCTGGAAAACAGATTTATACTTTTCCTGGACCTGGGAGCACACATAAAACACTTGGTGAATCCGGGGTCCCTCCCTGTCACCCCACCTCACGTTCGTATGGACAGTTGGCAGCCCAGAGGTAGTCGGGGTAGGGGGTGCCTTTGGGGTTGACTCTGCTTCAAATGTGAAGAATTTATAAACACTCTGAATGACAGACAAAAACAGACATTGTTTCCTTTTAAAATGAGACAAGATTAATATGCAGCCATGGCCATATGTAATTAAAGAGAAAAAGGAAATGAGCTGTTTGGGTAGGCACCAAGAGTCGGTTGAATATCACAATAGGCCTGAAAGTCTGTGGTAGAACTATTTAATTTTGCTCGGGGGTGTGAAACCCTCCGAGGGGTGGGCGCAGGTGGAAGCCCACTGCCGTTTCTATGCATGTCGCGCACTTGTCCAACAGCTGCCTTTCGGTGAAATGTTCAGATGTCTCCCTCTGAGCATCTCTGTGTCCTATGTGCCCTCATTAATTCCGAGAAGGATTTTAAGGAGTGCTCGAGGAGCACGTCCAATTAGTAACTGCTATTTTCGTTTCAGGTGTTGAAGTGCAAAGCTCACTGAAACAACCCCCAGACAGTTGCATTTTATTCTAGAAACAGTCCCCTGTAACACAAAGACTAACTGATGTCTTGAGGTCTTGGCGAAACTTCCAATTGAGTTAAAATTCTGTTCTGCTGTCTCCCCCTAGTTACGGTCTTCAGCTGTGAGCTTAGACCTTGGGCAAACCCACAGGCCTGACTCCTGAGAGCACCGGTTTGCGTTTTGTCCGGGTGGGAGCCTGCTGCCGGCATTTGTATCCCCAGCCCCCAGCCCCGGGAAGTCTTTGGGAATCTCGCTACCTGGGGCGGGGTTGGGGCCTCTGTGGTTTGAACGCTGGGTATAAAGTGTCGCTGAGAAGGGAGGGTGAGGAAGCGCAAGTGTGGCTGAGGCATGGTTGCGAAGGGATTTACGTTTCTGGAGGGCTTCCTGGAATGTAGTGGGACTATAAGAGCTGGGGTCTCCTGGTCCATGTGGGCAGTGCAGGCTATTCGGTGGGGAGTTGGGTAGAGGCTGGGGTTGGCCGAGATGCTGAGAGTTCAGATGAGCAGCTGAGAGCAGGGAGGACTCGCTGGGTGTCCAGATCGTCTGCTCTGGGCGCTCCACCCTGAAGATGGGTGTCGTTCCATCTCTAGGTCCCCCTCCTTCTAGGGAGCGCTGACCTCTGGGGGAGAACCCTGGGGTGTCTGCTCCAGGGCAGGATGTGAGGGTCCTCCCTCGGTCCCTCCACTGCTCCTGCCCCCGACTGTGCTAGCCATTCTCCGTTGCCTCTCGTTCGGCCACAGCCAGAGCGCTTTCCCTGCCTTAGTCATTAGGGGGACACCGTTGCATCCTTCAGAAAAGACGGGCCACTCACAAGGAAAGGCAGTCCAGGCGATCAGGGCGGTTTGGAGCCATACAAGCCATTTTCTTCCTCCAGGTAGAGAATGTTTCCCTAAAGGCCTCTGTGAATAATGCCATTGGCTCAGCCTTCTGTTTGTTAAATTTTCATTATTCCCATACAATCTTCAGGACTTTTGCCATGTCTATTTATCACCCATTACTTCTTTATGATTGTTTTCAATTCACTTTTTATGGATTAAAAGAAAACTGAGTCACTCCCACAAAGGGGAAACCATCTTGTATTTCTTTTTTATTGGAGTAAGTTTTATTATTTTTTTATAGTTTCATTCCAAAATTTCATTGAAGTGTAGTTGATTTGCAATTTTGGGTTTCAGGTGTACAGAAAAGTGATGCACCTATGCGTATACATAAAGTCACTCTTTTTTCAGATTGTTTTCAATAGAAGGAATGTGAATGGATAAAGAAGATGTGGTACCTGTACACAGTGGGATATTAGTCACAGAGAGGAATGAAAAATGCCATTTGCAGCAACATGGATGGACCTAGAGGTGACCACACTGAGCGAAGTGAGTCAGAAGAGAAGGCAAATGTGACAAGACACTGCTTACGTGTGGGATCTGCTTAAAATAGAAACAGAGACATAGAAATCAATCTTGTGGTTACCAGGAGGGCAAGGGGAGAGGGATAAATTGGGATATTGGAATTGACATATACACACTACTATATATAAAATAGATAACGAATAAGGACCTTATCGGAGAAGGTGATGGCATCCCACTCCAGTACTCTTGCCTGGAAAATCCCATGGATGGAGGAGCCTGGAAGGCTGAAGTCCATGGGGTCGCTGGGGGTCGGACACGACTGAGCGACTTCACTTTCACTTTTCACTTTCATGCATTGGAGAAGGAAATTGCAACCCACTCCAGTGTTCTTGCCTGGAGAATCCCAGGGATGGGGGAGCCTGGTGGGCCGCCGTCTATGGGGTCATACAAAGTCGGACACCTCTGAAGTGACTTAGCAGCAAGGACCTTATACTGTTCATGGGGTTCTCAAGGCAAGAATACAGCAGTGGTTTGCCAGTCCCTTCTCCAGGGCAGGGGAGCCTGGCATGCTACAGTCCATGGGGTTGCAAGGAGTCGGACACGACTGAGCAACCGAACTGAACTGAATGATAACTGAATCTAGCACAGGGAACTTTACTCAGTACTCTGTAATGACCTGTATGGGAAAAGAGCCTGGAAGTGAGTGGAAGTATGTGTGTTCATGACTGATCCGCTTTGCTGTACAGCAGAAAGCAATACCACGCTGTCACTCAGCGCTGCAGCAGCAAGAGCTAAAGGCGTGCCTGGCCGCTCTGGCTCCGTCGCTGCCCGAGCCGCTTCACCTTCAGTCACTCCTCTGACTGAAAGGGCCTGTCAGTGAGGCTTAGGAGGGCTTCTCGTCCTGATGGCACCAAACTGAGAATTTCCCCTCAGTTTACTTCCGAGGAGGAGAGAAGACTGGAAAAGAGAACGCTAGCCTTGTGTGATTTGCACAGCGCCGCTTGGGGCCTTGGATCACTGGCGGCCCGGCCCCCAGCGGCCCAGCCCCGGGAAGGCTCCGAACCTGCGGACCGCGGGGTAGAAATGGGAGGAGAGAGGCTCTACGGTCCTGGAGAGGAAGGGCTCTTCCGCTTACCCCAGGGACAGAAGGGTCAGAGGGAGGTGACTGGCTTGCTCCCTTGTCTTTTATTTCAGCTCTTCCCAAGGAACTGGGGGCCCCGTGGAGGAGGGCTGGCAGCAAAGCAGAGCTCGGGGAGCGCAGCCTGCCTAACGCGGCGAGCTGGGTTGTATTTGTATCAGGTGTGAGTTCTTGCGAAGGAAAACTGTGGGGTTGCTCTGTGGGAAACTCTCTGTGTTTATCCATAAATCACAGAGGTAAAATCATTTTTCTCTCCTAAAATCCTGATCAGTGGTGTAAAATGCAGATCCTGTTCTAGAAGGAAATTTATAGGGATGGGAAATGCTGGGAAAACCAGAAACCCCACAGTTTAGACTTCAGTGCATTTGATCCACTCCTGTTAAGGCTTTGGCATCAGTAAATAAAGTCCTGGCTGACTGAATGTGCCACCTTATAGATTTAGATTTCCTTGAGTCTGAAGGTCTGTAGTTCTTCTTTTAAAAATATTTTAAAGATACTGCTAATTCCCTGAGTTTCTTGACCCCAGAGAAAGTCCATGGGGGCAATCCAGGTTCTAGCTTCTGCTCCATAAGTGTTAAATTTATAGCAACTACATGTCTGGGTGACTCTGTGAATAATACAGTTTGGGGATTCTGAATTTCTGAATGAACAGGCAGCTCTGCATTCCTGGGAGCGGGCGACACATGCCTTTCAGAGGCCGTTGACTCTAGATTTACATTTCGCATGAGTCCGTCTAGGGCCTCTAACACCAAGTGCTGCGTCAGGCCTGGAAGGGAAATGTGATGGTGGAGACCAGGCAGGGAAGCAGCGACAGAGTGGACAGGCGCGCCGCCTCCATAAATCACAGGCTCCGCAGGGCGAGGTCGCTGCGGCCTGCGCAGTAGGAAAAGGAGTGTGAAAGGAGGAAAAGAAAGCAATTAGTGAGAAACCTGCCACAGCTCAGAGCATGAGAGCAACTAGCCGCAAGAAAACCTGGAATGCAATCAAAATCGTCGCCGGATTTTATGTTGCAAAATCTTTCAGAAGTGAGGTTGCTGAAGAGCTTTGAAAAAAATCAAGAGTGAAAATTACCATGTACAGTGATAAGAAAAGAGACAGAATCCGTCTAGGTTTAAGGGATGTCAGAGGCAGGCGGGCGCTGTCAGGCACGGCGGCTGGGAGGCAGGAAGAGGGAGGAAGGGGCCGAGAGGCGCGCCTGGCAGACCCGGGGCAGGGGCCCCCTCCTCCCCTTCTGCCTCGGAGAACTCCCACCGCATCCATGCTGCGTGGGGTTGGAAGTTGACAGGGTTTAAAGTGCAGCTTTCTGTAAGAGAGAAAATGCAACGTTACCAATAGGCACGCGAGCCTAGGGCCTCGGGAGGCGCCCGGGAGGCCGGAGCGCTGTGACCTGGCGTCGCTCGTGTGGACTCGGTCTCTCCGTTGTGCCGGCGCGGTTCTGCGAAGCCGTGGACTCTAGCCCGCCTGGCTTCCCTGGCCACGGGATTCTCGAGGGTTAGGGTGAGGGCGAGAACACTGGAGCGGGTTCTGCCCGCCTCCAGCGGGTCTTCCCGCCCTGAACCTGCATCCCCCGCGCCTTCTGCGTTGGCAGGTGGACCCTTCACAACTAGCGCCCTGGGAACCCGACATGCGCCGGAGCCTCACAGCGAGCCCACCTCCGGACCCTTTGGTAACCCCCCACCCCAGTGTGAGCAGGGAGAGGAGGGGGTCTTTGGGCTTCTGTGGTCCACCTTCTTGTATGAGTGGCCGGTGCGTCCTCATCAGAAGGGTCAGCTAGAGAGAGCGGTGATTCTGGAGTGGGCTCAGGAGGAAAGAGTTATTTCTGGCTGATGCAGGGACTGCTGTCCTGTGAGAGTGGCTCAGCAGTGTAAAAGGGGCCTGTGAAACCACGCCTGTGTCTTCTTTTGGGGGCTGGAAATACCAGAGGCTGCAGGGGAGAGCTCGGGAGCAGAGGCGCAGAGTGGAGGAGGGACACCCTTGGTCCCTGCTCTTGGAGAGCTCCCCTCTGGGAGGGGAGGGGGGGGTCGCTGGGAAGGGAGGGGGTGGTAGGAAAGGCAGAGGAGCCTGGCGCGTCTTCCAGGAGCGTGTGCCCTGGGGAGGGGGCACCTCAAATGCATCCGTTTATGGAGACGCAGATCTAGGTGTAGACATGGACGGGCACATGCAGACGTGGACAGACGACGGGCAGTGCTGTGCTAGGGAGTGGAGTAAAGTAGATCGGAGGAGAACGGTCCTCCGGGTGCGTGTGCGTGTGCGTGTGGACGGGCACATGCGGATGTGGACAGACGACGGGCAGCGCTGTACTAGGGAGTGCAGTGAAGTAGATCAGAAGAGCACGGTTCTCTGCGTGTGTGTGTGCATGCGTGTGCATGTGTGCGCGTGTGTGTGTGCATGTGTGCGTGCATGTGCGTGTGCGTGTGCGTGTGTGTGGAGGGCGCTGTTGCTACTTTGTATACTGCTGTGAAGAAAGACCTTGATAATAAGAGGACATTCCGAAAAAGGCCTGAAAGACGTTGAGGAGGAAAGGGCTTGGGAGACAGCATCTCAGTGGAGAGGGTAGCTTGCACATGTCCCAGGGCTGGGGTGAGCCCAGACTCCCCGAGGAACCTAGGTGGCTGGGGGCTGCAGTAGAGGAGGCAGGGGCAGAGAGGATGGAGACAGAGCCGAGGGGTGGCAGGAGCCAACCCGGGACCCCCAAAGGTCAAAGTGAGAACTGTGGTACCTGAGTCAGGGAGTGGGAGCCACTGGGATGAGCCCGGGATCTGCCTCCTGTTCCTCAAGCCACGCTCTGCTGTCCTTGCTTTGCTTTATGTCTATCCAGAAGCAAGGAGCTGAGCTGGGAGACAGCTTGGATGATCTGGGTGACAGACAGTTGCTGGAGCAGGTTGGTCCCTGCAGAGGTGGGGTGAGGCTGATTTCGGCTCCGACACTCAAGGAGAAGCTGGCAGGCTGTCCTCATGGGTCAGAGGTCAGAGTGTCCATCTAATGAGACAAGAGAACAAGTGGAGCAGGGGGATTTGGGGAGAAAGTGCTGGAATTTCTGCATTGAGCTCAAGTTCGAGGTCTCCGTTAAGCATTTGATGGGGACATCCTGCAGGGCTCTGGGTGTGAGCCTGGTGTTCAGGGGAGAGGTTGAGGCTGGAGACGGATACTTGGAAGTCACGAGTCGTTTAAATACAGATAGTGTTTAAAGCCAAGAGATCAGGCGAGATCACCCAGGGAATAAATACAGGGAAAAAATAAATATGGTGTGTTTCTCTTCCTGAAGTTTTGAATGTAAGTGTTGCTGATCCTCTAGAAGTGGGGCTGGGTGTTTATCAGCTGAAATTCATGCCATTTCTCTCTCTATATATAAACGTCCATGACTTATGGTTTATACATATCAAACAAGGCTTTCTTTCCATAACCTGACCAGTCTAATCACTGGCCAGTTTTAGCCACAACACACAGCAAAGTTGGTGTTCATCTTAGTTCATTCATTTCTTGGTTGAAGTGCCCTCTCTGATCTCAATCCCAGTCTTACACACACACACACACACACACACACACACACACACACACACACACACACACACTCTCTTCTTCTGGGTAATTCCTACTTGTTTGTAAGACCTTGGTGGGTTAACCCAATCTTTTATGCTCCATCACGGTGTCATCCTGCACTTGGGAAGAATTCCCTTTTTCAATTATTTTAAAGTGATTGTCTCTTACCGTTTGCCCACTTCTTGGTGCAGAGAATTTTCAAGGTGTTTGTGACAGTGAAAATGTTAACAGAGAAGGTGAGAGCAAAATGCCGAGTGAAGCGAGTCCCTCGATCTGACTGCCACCAAACAGACACGTAAGAAACCCCAGTTCCTCCAGGAAGCCCTCAGCTAGGTCCCTGCATCTTCCGCCGGCTCTGCGCCCAGCCTAGCCATAATGAATGTGAAACAACAGGCCCTGTGTGATCAATCATGGGAAAACAGGAAACAAATCCAAATAAATCTGTGCAGGAAGGAGGAGGGAAAGGGGGAAGGGGGGAGAAAGGGTTCCATTCTAAGGACACACTAGAATGTTCCTGCCCACAATCGATCTCACTTGACTAATGAGAGTGTCTCCACCGGGGGCTTAGAAGTAACTTCCAAATAAGATGCTCTTTGAGTCAAAGGACAGTTGGTTTTAACCAAATATTGTAAGCCCTTTAAAATGTACTATTTCATGTAATCAAATAATTTCATGATTTTGAAATCGTCTTTTTAAAGTTGATCTTTAAAAAGCAATTTCTAAAAATTGGGATTCTGCTAGTCTTTTCCCTACATTATGAATGCCACCATTCATAAACTGCTGATAGACGTGGTTTTGGTTGGATGTGTACACTGGTGGCAGTCCTAAGGTGCACTGGCTTAGCGTCTCACACTTAGGACAGCACTCGATCGTAGACTCCTTAACAGCGATCACATGACCTAGGTTCTCACGTAGGCTGCGTTCACATTTGAGGGCGAGTTGAACACATTCTTGACTTTTGTGGAGCCCGTGCACACCATTTCATAATATGCCCCAGTAAGAGTATAGTCGTTATTTATTAGCATTTCCATGCTATCCATGCTTTATCTTGGTTTATCCTCTCTACATCTTGTTTTTTCATTTAAGAAGAAACTGATGTTAGAGAACTTTAAGCCGTTTGCCCAAGTTTAGAAAAAAATTTATCTAATAAAATCCTTAGACTTGTCTTGAACTGTGCCTGATACATTTAAACAAAGCCTTGAAAATTTGTGTATTTGTCCTACTATAGTCAAAAGTTTCATTAATTAGAAAACGCTGAGTGTATAAGTACATGTGACAATCCTTATTAAAATCTCATTCTCATTAACAAATGGATAGCGTGGAGTTATTGTCTCAAAGACATATTAAATTTATAAGGTTCACAAAGAAGTAGTTATGACTGAATAAAGAGAATAGTTTACTGAGTAATAGAGTTTCACAATTAGGAGTGCAAAGATGTAAGTTTGGGGACATATTTCATCTCTGAGAAATACAAATTGAGGAAGAATGAAATTCTAGTTTAATGCTTTCTTCCATACAGATACATTTCTAATGCTTTATCATTTGCCTCTCATTAATGTTTCTATTTTTGCAAACTATAAAATAAGCTGAGAAGGATGTTCTCGGCTCAAGTTGGTGACTTCCTGGGATGTCTTTCCAGCTTGGGCCACCTAGAAACCTCCACATCTTTCAGGAGCCTCTGGCAAGTCCTGAGCCTGTAACTCGAGCCCACGCCTGTCCTCAGCTCCTGTGCCGCGTGTCCCAGTGTTCACTGGCCCTCGCTCCTTGAATTCTCTGAGTGTCTCTACTCACTAAGAAATACTTTTCTGTATGTTGTACAAGCTTCTGGAATCATTATTGTAGGTCTTCAAATAACACACAGTTGCCATCTCTGTTATTATAAAATAATAGTTTTTATTATTAATTATTTGCTGAACTCGTATGAGTGTGTGTGTGTGTTAGGTCGCTTCAGTCATGTCTGACTCTTTGTGACCTTATGGACTGTGGCCCTCCAGGCTCCTCTGCCCATGGGGATTCTTCAGGCAAGAATAGTGGAGTGGGGTGCTATTTCCTGCTCCAGGGGATCTTCCTGACCCAGGGATCGAGCCCTCATCTCTGGCGTCTCTTGCATTGGCAGGTGGGGTCTTTACCACTAGCACCGTGGGAAGCCCCCATATGAGCATGGTAGGCAGTTAATGCCAAGAGAGTGGAAGTGAGAGGTCAGATAAAACCTGTTCTCCATTTTGGCAAATAAACATTTTTATATTCACTTTTATAAACATCTTAGTTTTTAATGGCACTTGTAGATAAAAAACAAATCTGTGAGTAACTTTGTTTATGAATAAACACTATTTTCATTAGTTATTATCATATCACACTATTCACACTAGTGTGATAATGAATCACAATGTTTTCTTGGATACGGTTTTTGGTGGCAAAGCAAAGTGAACTCTTGTCTGTTAAGCTTTTTAGTGGGGAAGTCCATGTCTGATGATAACCAGCCTAACAATCCAGCTCACTTCTTATGCAGTGAATCAAATTAACCCACAAAAGTCTCATGCTAAAAAGTTTCTCTTCTGAGTCAAGGGGAAAGATGCACGTTGTCTACCGATGACAAGTATGCAATATTAATTGTGTAGCCAATTAATTTTTAACATCATTCCTGTTTAATTAGTAACCAAAGAGTGGTGGCTGCCTCAGAGAGCAGGGCTTGTATATCATGTAGGTGTGAGAGCTTAGACTACACTTGGGGTTATAGCTTCACATGCACTTCAAGATTTATGAACCCTACATGATCCTTACAAAGTCCTCTCAAGCTGAATTATAATTATTAAGTAGTTAGAATTTTAATTACATGATGTATTTCCTCCTTATAGAGGAAGATGTTATCTAAGGGGGTTTTGACTGTAGGAGGTTTATAGGATCAGTGCCTTTGTGGAATTTTGTTTTTCCATGAACTACAAATATATTAAAAAATGATATCTCTAAAAGAGAAAGAAATAATTAATCACTAATCGGTGAATTGCTTTGGTCTTCCTATCCAGAGAACAATCTCAGTTCTGTCCTGGAAAGTCCTGAGTTCATTTTATTTATTTGTCTAAAACTTTCGAGATGATAGAGTTGGTAACTCCTCTGTCTCTATTCTTTCCTGTTTCCTGTGTTATGGAGCCTCTATATCATTCTGCCGAGTCAGGTGGAAGGGAAAAAGGAAGCACTGTGAAACTGAGTTTACAAAAGCAGAAGAAAATAACTCCTTCCCTTTACATGTTTACAAGAGAAATTGGCTAAAAGGCTTCAAACTTGCAATTTTTCTGTAATTATGCTTAGAATATATGATGTGTTTTTATTTTCATAATTAGCAGGAAATCCATGTTATATATTAAATGTGACACAAGAGATATGAATTATGCAGCCAACGTGGTATGTGCTGACGGCCACAAAGCCCCAGGCACGTTCAGCCGCATCTCCGTGAAAACCTAGGATGAGTTTCAAGTACATCATTTCCTGATGGAGGATGAGGAAACATCCATCAATGCTAATTTTTGCAGTTTTTTCAGCTTTTATGAATACTTTAAAACTCCTAAAAAGAGTGAGCTTCCAAACTGTGACTTGAAGAAATTCAGCCAGTAATCTCCTATGAGACAATTTAGGCTCAGTGGAACCCTTGGATATGCCTGTGTAGACACACATGCATGTTCAAACTCATTACAGACAAAGGTGGCTGGCTTAGTATATTTTAATGCTGTACAATTTGGTGTCTAGTTAGTATCCAAACCTTTGACATTAGTTTACATTGGAAAATAGACACACTGCACCATAAAGCAAATATATGTACAGATGATATAGGATCTTTTAAATTCAAAGTTAAGACTTTCGTATCCGTATATAGAGTGAACATGCATATTTTATTCACTTAATTCTTTTGAAAGAGTGAAGATTACTATACATATCTCAAAATGTTTCTTGGATTGAATGTTTATTTTCTATTAGGATCGCATTCCAACATATACTAGTGAGGACAGGAGGAAGATGCCTAGGGAATCACATTGTGTTGGAGATTAAATGAACATTAGCAGTTGCAGGACTCTGAGGTCCTTAGGCATACTTTATAGAATAGCATACAGTTATTGTGTCAGAGAGTCCAGTAAGGCAACAGCCTCCTGGTTGGTTCCCTTAGCACACCTCCACCCCCTCACCCCATCCCTGCTCCATTTTCCACAATGAAGAGTTGTCCTGAAAAGTTAATCTCATCACATGACTTCTCTGCTTCAAGACCTCCTTGGCTCCCTGGGCGACTCCAGCTTATCTCCCAGCCTGCCTCCAGCCTGCTGCACCAGCCTCACTTCCTGACGAGCTGGCCCCACGCCTTCACCTCTGGCCCCTGGACTGCAGATGCGGGGTGGGGAAGGGTGAAGGAAGAGGGGACCTCACGGACGAGCCCTCCCTGGGCTGCAGATGCGGGGTGGGGAAGGGCGAAGGAAGAGGGGACCTCACGGACGAGCCCTCCTTGGACTCAGATGTGGGGTGGGGAAGGGCCAAGGAAGAGGGGACCTCATGGACGAGCCCTCCCTGGACTGCAGATGCGGGGTGGGGAAGGGCCAAGGAAGAGGGGGACCCCACGGACGGGCCCTCCCTGGACTCAGATGTGGGGTGGGGAAGGGCCAAGGAAGAGGGGGACCCCACGGACGGGCCCCTGAGGGGGCCTTGCCCTTTGGGGGACTTGCTGCCTCCTCTGTGGCCGAGATACTAGGCAAGGGCTACCTGTGGCCAGCTCAGCATGGATTAACGCGGTGCAATTTGCCGTCTAGTTAGAGTATAAACCTCTGGCCTTAGTTTAGAGAAAAGCCCACGCAGTGACAAAGACCCAGCACAGCCATAAATGAATAATAATAAAAAAAAAATAGGCAACTTACTATGCACTGTTCTTACCTTACTTTTTCATTTTGCACATCTGTTTTCTAACAAAGACACTACGGAGCCAGAGTCAACATTGCGTGAGAAACGTTAAGAGAAAGTAGACTTGCCCGCCCTTCCTTTGTTAGAGATTGTGGATGTGGAAAGGGACTGGCACCAAGTCCATAGGTTCACAGAGGGTGGACACACAGGCACCAGGAGAACGGCCGGGAGCCCCCTGCCCTGCTGAGCCAGGACCACTCAAGTCCTCGTCACCCTCAGCTCTGCATGCTGATGGCGCCTTGGTGCCCAGCCCAGGTCTGGCTGCTCCCCACTCAAAGCCAATCAAGAGGCCAGGCTGGTGGAAGACAGGCTTGCTTTATTTTGGATGCCGGGTTGGATGGGGAGGGCGGGCATCTGTCCAAAGAGCTACTGCCCACCTATGACAATCAGGGGGCAAGAGCTTTACAGGCCGAGGGAGGGGGCTACGTGCAGAAACAGCACAGTCAGCTCTGACAGTTGTCCTGAAACTGGTCATCGGCGGTCGGACCAGCATCCTCTTGGTTGTTTTACGTAGTCAGGCTTCGGCTCCCTGGCTGGTTTGTTGCCGTTTCCTCGAGGCCAGTCCTTGGAATTGTAGCAGCATGTCTTGGCTACCGTCTGCTCATCCTGAGTTAACTTCTCCACCTGGTGGGGGTTTCCGGTGTCTGTTAGGCAGCTCACAGGATATGGCTCAGAGTACCAGCTACAGCCCTTGACAAGGAGCTAAGCGTCCTTGGCTGTGCTGAATGACTAAACTGTTATGATTGGGTCTCCTTTGACCGTCTTCCTTTGTTTTTGCATTTTCTCACTTCTCTGATTAAACTTATTCTTTGACTGAAGTTTTCCACAAACAGAAGGCAGGCTTGAGGACACGGCCGTGTGTGAGTGAGGAGCGCACACAGGGCCCTGCTCCATCCCAGCCTCAGTGCTCAAGAGACATGTGTTAACTGATGCCTTGTAGCAGTCAGCAGGTTGAGGAAGTGGGATCATTTTTAACGATACTGCACAGAAATTTAAATACCACAAAATATTTCTTTCTCTACTAGTAGATCAACTCTTTTTATGTAAATACCTTAATTCTTGGTTTAAGTAAAAAAAAAAAAAGAATGTAGATTGAGTGCCTGTTTATTGATAAGAACTGCAGCTTATCGAGGGCCCAGTGGTCCAGGAGGTTTGTTATTTTCTCCTTTGAGCCTACACACATCTCTAAAAGTGGGTACTATTCCTGACGTGCCCCAAAGCGCTCAGGTAGGAAGGGGTGGCACGGACAGGTGAGTCATGCTTATTTCATCCAAAGGAATCATCTTTCTGTTGTGTCATGCAGACTATTTATATAAACCAGAGGCTTAAAAACTTTCTCTCAAGCTCAGGAAATCATTGATCTGAGACTGCTCACCAAGAACGCATTTTCTCGATTCCCCAAGGTTTTCACATTAGAGACCAGTATTTCAGTTGTTATGAGGAGGCTGCAGGGGAAACAGGTGACCTTCTATGTAATCTGAGCCTGTTCCTTTTAGATCTTTATGGGTTCACTTGCAGATTCAAAAACGAAAATAACATCCTTAATCTCTTAAAGTGTTTTACGATTCTTCTAAGGAGAAATATTACAAAACTACACTCAATATTACATGATGCACAAATTCCCATTTAACTGTCATTGTTTAGGTGAGGAATAGCACTTCAAAACTGTTAAACCCAAACCGTGGCAGAGCATAAAAGAGCCTGGACATCAAGCACTCAGCCAAACGTTCTGTTATGCTAACAAGCTGGAGAGCTTGTCAGCATCTCCTGGGTCAAGTACGCCTCCTCTTTGATCATCTGAAAAGGTTTCCAGCACTGTAGTTGGTCCTAATTAACAGGGAACTGTGATCTTTGACTCCTGGATTTCACAAGTCAGGTAATGGACCAGACTCTAGTGCTCACGAATACTGCCCTACTCAAGACCCAGCATCTCCCCAGGTACACAACTGTGCCTCTTGTTTCAACAGTGTCTTTCAAGAGAAAGTTTGGTGCTTCTTGTCTAAAGGTCCTCACGGTTCCTGTAGTCAATTATATTTCCTCCTCATGGATTAAGAATGCTCCATGTTCAGAACGGGCTTCCCAGGCAGCTCCGATGGCAAAGAATCAGCCTGCAATGCAGGAGACGCAGGAGACACGGGCTCAGTCCCTGTGTGTCAGGAAGATCCCCTGGAGAACAGAATGGCTCGCCACTCCAGTTTTTTGGGGCTTCCCTTGTGGCTCAGCTGGTAAAAAATCTGCCTGCAATGTGGGAGACCTGGGTTCAATCCCTGGGTTGGGAAGACCCCCTGGAGAAGGGGAAAGGCTACCCACTCCATATTGTGACCTGGAGAATTCCATGGACTGCGTAGTCCTTGGGGTCACAAATAGTCGGACAAAACTGAGTGACTTGCACTTTCAATCTGGAGTATGTGGTAAAAATGGATTTCCTGTTTATAGGGTAAGAATATCTTTTTAAAATTAATTTTTATTGAAGCATAGTTGATGTGCAATGTTATGTTAGTTTCTGTACAGTAAAGTGAATCAGGCATATAATACACATATCCCTGTTGTTAACATTCTTTTCCCAGGTAGGTCATTACAAAGTACTGAGTAGAATTTCCTGTGCTGGGCGGTAGTCTTATTAGTGACCTATTCTAATGTATAGTGGTGTATCTCTGTCAATCGCAATCCCCCAGTTTCTCTCTCCCCACCGCCCCTTCCCGTCCTGGTAACCATGTTTGTTTTCTGCGTCCGTGACTCTATTTCTGTTTTGCAAGTTCTTCTGTGCCCGTTTTTCAGATTCCACATATAAATGGTATCTGATGATACCTGCCTTTCTCTGACTTACTTCACTCAGTAGAGCAGTCTCTGAGTCCATCTATGTTGCTGCATATCTTTAACTTATTAACAAACAGCCACAAACTGACTCTGGAAGCGGCTGCACCCGCCGGTATCCCTGCAGGCGCAGCGGGAGGGTGCCAGGGCTCCGCGCCTTCTGTGTCAGCTCTTGGCCGCGTGCCGCACGTTTCCCGGTGGGTTTCTGCTGGCGTCTCACTGAGGCTGTCTGTCCCCGAGCCACTGTGAAGATTTCATGTCAACGGGATGGTTAAAGGTCTTTTTCTTTTGAAAAGTATTGGACCAGGTGCTGTGGTCAGAATAGTCCCATCCCCTCCAGATTCCTCCGTTGAAATGCTAGCCCCCAAAGCTGACTGTCTTCGGCAGTGGGGTGGGGAAGGCGAAGAGGTGGTGAGGGTGGAGGCCTCAGGGGTGGGATTAGTGCTCTTACAAGAGACCCCACAGACCCCCTAGCTCTGGACACAACCAGAAGCGCCAGGTATGAACCAAGAAGCCTGTTCTCATAGGAAAGGACCCTCCTGGCACCTGGATCTTGGACTTTCAGCCTCCAAAACCGTGAGCGGCAATGTCTTGTTCTTTATTAGCTGTCCAGCCTCTGGTGTTTTGTTAAAGCAGCCCAAACGGATTAAGAGATTAGGGATTTCCCCCACCCCCCGCTTTTCTGTTGGGTTTTCCGTTATTTTCTTATTGATTTATAAAATTTAAATATGCTGAATGTGAGCCTTTTAAAGTCATACATCCTCACATTTCATGGTGTGTTTTAATACTCTATTAACAGAATTTTTAAATGAATATATTCTTTATTTAATTCATGTCATTTACCAACTTGCCTTTAACACTGGTATTTTTGATGTGTTACTTTTTTAAATTGAAGCCTGTAGTACGGAGACCTGAGTTCGATCCCTGGGTAGAGAAGATCCCCTGAAGGAGGGCATGGCAACCCACTCCAGTATTCTTGCCTGGAGAATCCCCAGGGACAGAGGAGCCTGACGGGCTGCAGTCCATGGGGTCACAAAGAGTCAGACACGACTGAATGACTAAGTACAGCACAGCGATGGTTGATTTACAAAACTGCATTAGTTTCAGATCCACAGTAAGATGTTCAGTTATATCTATATGAATTAATGTAATTTTCAGGCTTTTTCCATCCTAGGTTATTATAAGATATTGAATATAGTTCCCTGTGCTATACAGTAAATCCTTGTTCAACATCTGTTTTATATAATATGTGTGTATCTGTTAAGTCCATATTCTTGATTTATCTCTCCCACCCTTTTCCTTTGGTAATTGTAAATCTGTTTTCTATGTCTATGAGTCCACTTCTGTTTTGTATATAGATTCATTAGCGTTATTTTTAAGACTCCACGTATAAGTGATATCCTATATCGTTTGTCTTTCTTTGACTGACTCACTTCAGTGAATAGGCTAATATCTAGGCCCATCCGTATTGCTTCAAGTGGCCAGATTCCATTCTTTTATGGCTGAATAATATGCCACCGTGTTTATGTGGCACCCTGCCTTTATCCATTCATTTGTGGACACTTAAGGGGCTTCCATGTGGCGGTATTGTAACTGGTGCTGCTATGAACAGTGGGGTGCATGCATCTCTTTGTGTTAAGAGTTTTTGTCTTTCCGGATATATGGCCAGGAATGGGATTAAACCTTTCACTTTAATTATGATATAAATATTAACCAGCACAATAATAAAATATTACATCAATAATTAATATTCATCCTCTGGCACTTTCGGCTGGCTTGTGTGTGGGGGTAGAGGCCTTCCCCTAGTTGAAGGGGTGCCCTCAGGCATGGAGACATGTGTCCCTGTGTTAGGGGTCAGTGAGCACACGCCGAAGAGGAGGACCACGGCGACGTCTGTGCCACTTTGCAGCCTTAGCGGCCACTTCCTACCCTTCTTCCTATTAGTAAAATAATGCTGCTTCTCCAATAATAAATTTTCCTAGGTATAGGGATGTTTCCTTGAACTATGCATTCTTAGATATTTTTCCTAGTTGTCTTATTCTTTGTCGGTGGTGCCAGCTGTGTGGAGTGCGTCTTCTCCGCCTTTTGCAGCTCCTGTTTCTCCGCACGCCTTCACGGCTGCGTGCCCCTTTCTGATGAGCCCCTCTTGCGGCGCTTCCGCCCTCTGCCCCCGCCCCGCTGTACCTGGTGCGCATCTGTTGACTCTCGCTTCCGTCTCGGTCTCCATTCATGCGCGGTTTCTCCCTTCCGGCTTTCCCTGAACTCTAACTGCTCAGCTTCTGGTTTCTTGCTGTGTCTTCTCCGAGCCGCTTTAATTCTTGTTTTCAGGAGTTATTATCAGTGGCAGTGTTCGTTCCCTGGAGCACTTGCGCTCCTAGTTCTCACCGGCTGCGCGGCAGCGTCTTTCCGGGGCTTCCTTCCCCGCCGCTGGCTCGCCTCCTGCTCCTTGCCCTCTCCTGCCCTCTTAGGCTGGGCGCGCGCTCAGCCGCAGATCCTGCGCTTGTCCGGCTCTGTCGTCTTCATTACGGCTGTTACTCTCGTCATCACTCATCTGGAGCTGAAATGAGTCCCTTCGGGGCCCGCTCTTCGCAGGGCTGTTGGAACGGCCCAAGGTGGTGCCCTACAGAAAGTCTCCCTGCTGCTTAGGCGGCGTCCTCACGGCACCGGGTTATGTGCTCAACTGAGTGCTCTTAAAGCCACGTTCCCCTGGAAGGGGGCCCACAGTTAGACGATTGCTGTCCACCCAGACCCCTCTCCTCACTCCTTGCCTCCCGGCAGGTGACTTTCAGCAGAGACCAAGCCCCCTGTGTTCTTCACGCAGCCCGCTCTCTCCGCTTGGCTTCACCAAATGTGATCCTAGCGTTTCCCCAGCCAGCTCCCCCGAATTCTCGCTCAGGAGGCGACTGTTGGAGTCGCCCCTCAGCCTTGCTCGCCGGCCTGAGGGCCCTGCTCCGCAGGCTTCCTCCACCCTCTGCAGCCACAGCTCTCCGGCCCTGGCGTCTCCTGAGGACCTGTGAGGCCCTGGCTGGCTTCTCCTCCAGTGGAAATGACATTTCGCTTGCTCGTTTTTGTTGTCGTTTTAGAGTGATTACTGAAGGAGGAAGGGAGCTTACACGTCTTTCCTGCTGTCTTAAAAGCAAGAGTCGGTAGTTTATTGGGGAGTAAACTGCTCATCTCACCTGCTCACAGATGTCTGGCCTCTGCTCCAGGGCCGCACTGTCCAGGGCTGCTGGCATGAGGACGGTCTCCATGGGTGCAGCCCAGCAGCACAGCCAGAGGACGGTCTCCATGGGTGCAGCCCAGCAGCACAGCCAGAGGATGGACGGTCTCCATGGGTGCAGCCCAGCAGCACAGCCAGAGGACGGTCTCCATGGGTGCAGCCCAGCAGCACAGCCAGAGGACGGTCTCCATGGGTGCAGCCCAGCAGCACAGCCAGAGGACGGTCTCCATGGGTGCAGCCCAGCAGCACAGCCAGAGGATGGACGGTCTCCATGGGTGCAGCCCAGCAGCACAGCCAGAGGACGGTCTCCATGGGTGCAGCCCAGCAGCACAGCCAGTGCGGCCACTGGACACCTGAAAAGTGGCTGGTATGGCTGAGGGGTGGAATTTTTAATCTCACACAGCCTCCTCCACCCATGGGATTCTCCAGCCAGGAATTCTGGAGCGGGTTGCCGTTCCCTCGTCCAGGGGCTCCTCCCGACCCGGGAAGGAGCCCAGGCCTCCCTGCACTGGCGGGCGGGTTCTTTGCTCTCGGAGCCACCAGGGGAGCCTCGCTCTTTAGGTCTCCCTAAAGGGATGTGCTTTTAAAAGCTGTATATCTTGGCAAGCTTCATCTGAGTTTTCTGCCAGGCACCTCCCTTCCCTGAGGCAAAGAACAGAGTTGGGGAACTGCTCGAAGATAAGGGGGAGCTGCCAGGGACAGGAGCCAGTGGCCTTGTCCTGCACTAGCTGGAGCCCAGCTGCCGTCCACACATGAAGCCAGAGACCCAGGCTTCCAGAGAGGCCAGCAGACGCTTCAGCCTCAGCTGGCACTCTTTGCAACCCCGTGGACTGTAGCCCACCAGGATCCTCTGTCCATGGGATTTCCCAAGCGAGAATACTGGAGTGGGTTGCCATGCCCTCCCCAGGGGATCTTCTCAACTCAGGGATCAAAACCACGTCTCCCGTGTCTCCTGCCATGGCTGGCGGATTCTGGCGGATTCCACTTTCTTCCTTCCCGCAGCCATTCAGAAGTGGGCCTGGTCAAGAGGTTTCCTGTGAACTAAACAAAAGTATCTCAGCTTAATGCTTCCAACCTGGGTGCCAGGGTTCCCAGAGACGGGCCGTTACGTATAATTTGCGTGTACAGGCAGCATCCCTTTAGTGACTGACTCGGAATAGAATCCGAAGTTTCTTCCCTACTACACTACTCTTGGGATGTAATCTTCCCACCCTAGGTCTCTGAGATATGTGGATGCTCACTGTCTGTCGTTTATGGGGTGCTTGAAGGAACAGATTCTGATTTTGGAGGGCCCACTAGAAGCTCAGGATGAAACTGTACATTGTTCCTCTGTTGTAAACATTATACAAACTCTCCTCTCAGCCATCAGTAAAATATTTTCCAGGTGATTTGCAACTGTAGTCATAACCCTTTGCTGCTGCTGCTAAGTCACTTCAGTCGTGTCCGACTCTGTGCGACCCCAGAGACGGCAGCCCACCAGGCTCCGCCATCCCTGGGATTCTCCAGGCAAGAACACTGCAGTGGGTTGCCATTTCCTTCTCCAATGCATGAAAGTGAAAAGTGAAAGTGAAGTCACTCAGTCATGTCCAACTCCTAGCGACTCCATGGACCCCATGGACTGCAGCCCACCAGGTTCCTCCGTCCATGGGATTTTCCCAGGCAAGAGTACTGGAGTGGGGTGCCATTGCCTTCTCCAGTCATAACCCTTTAGACACAATTAAAAAATAATTATTCCATTCTTGGAACTCACAAGGCTGGGACACTTTTTTCGACTTAGGTATTTTCTGGAGATGCAGGGTGGCATGATAAAGAATCCTGGTGCAATTTTATTGACAAGGAAAAAGATAGTACTTTTCTGTAATGAATAAAGTTACTTCCCAGTTTCCTACAAAGTATTTCATTGTTCTCTCGCAATGTAGTCCTTTGCTCTTCTGAAGACAGGGCTGGGTAGCAGGCGGACAGAAAGAAGAGCAGAAAAAGGAGAAGAAAAAAGAATTAAGAGTCTGACTGGTTATGGCAGAATGAAATCTCTCAGACGTTTTCTCAATGCAAGAGAGATTATAAAAGCAATTTTCCCTTTCAAAAACGACACTGATCACGCTGAGTCAGGCTGATGCTAGGTTAACATCTAAGCCACTGGGTTCTGTTCTCTGGGAGGTTCAGGGAACGATTCACTAACAAAGGTAACTTCCCAAGGAAATACTCTGACTTCTCTAAGTTTCCCAATCTATCTGGAGGGAGTTGATCATTCGCAGTTACTGGTGTGAAAGGCCGCCGTCATTTCCTAATTGCAGCTAACTTAGGCCAGGCCAGAAGGAGGCGGGTGGCCGCGATGTGAGGCCTTTTCCAAATGATTCAAGTCAATGAAAAGTTTAATTAGCTATTTAAAAGTTTTATATTATGAAAGTATGATAACACATCCATAGGAGAGCTGGAAACACAGAGCAAATTTACATGTAGCTCCACTATTATCAAAGTTATATTTTAAGTAGATAAATTAAGGTTTTTAGTTGGAGTTTGAATATCAAACTCTCAAAAATTAATAGAATGAATATATTGAAAAGTAGAACAATATAGTAGACCTGAAAAGCACCATGAATATTTATTTTTAAAGTCTTTATTGAACTTGTACAGTATTGCTTCTTTTTTTAAATGTCTTGGTTTTTTTGGCCACAAGGCACGTGGGATCTTAGTGCCCTGACTAGGGTTTGATCGCGCACTGCCTGCTCTGGAAGGCCAAGCCTTGACTGTGTACAGCCAGGAAAGTTCCTGATTTTACTTTTAAGGTTCAGTTAAATTTTAGGTTTATAAATGCACTCAAATTTCTCAAACTTCGGTTATACAATAACCTACACTGACAGGAACGAATCCTCAGAAAGATCCAAAAGGCAGTGACATCAACTCACGAGGCAGGAATTTTCAACTCCTTCATATCGGGGGGTGACACAGAGAGAAGCAGAATGAGGCAGGAGACCCTGGAAACTCGGTGTGAGGAGTCTCCGAGATGACTAATATAATTTGGTCCTGAATCCCTCCAAAATAGCTGGTAGAAAAAGAAATTCAGACAAAGTCATTATACAGACTTTACAACCTTCGGAGCGTCTAGGCCCGAGGCTAGAAAATAAAAATGGACCTCATTTGTATGCAATCAGCAATGGTTAAATTAGCTCCTTAGAAAGCTTTGAAATTGTCACGTTCAAGTGGACTTGTTCAGTTTGGGTTGGAGAGGCAACCGGGAGTCCAGCGCAGTCAGCATCAGGGGAGGGAGCTGGTGTCGTTTGCGTGGAATTCCTGTGCATGCTTTCCCGTTCACCTGCCGGCACTCTTAGGTGAAGCACGCGTGCTCCTGCAGCCAGACGCCTGCTTCTCACATTTCTATTTTTGGCTGATGGGTGGCCCCCTCCTGTTTGACGGCTTTGGCAGAGGGGAGAGAGAAGAGGGGATAATTTTTTAAAAATTATTATCAACTACATTTGATTTACAATGTTGTGTTACTTTCTGATGTACAGAAAAGTGACTCAGTTATCCTTCTCTGCTCGCACTCTTTCCGCCCGTCTTTTCCGCTGTGGCTGGAGCTCGCTGTGCGTGCAGCAGGACGGTGTTCATCCATCCTGGATAGAACAGCCTGCGTCTGTCCATCGCGCACGCCCTGTCTTTCCTCCCGACTCGTCATCTTGGCAACTGCAAGTCTGCTCTCTCTGTCTGTGATTCTGACTCTGTGTCACAGAAGGTCAGTTTGTGCCATGTGCTAGAGTCCACACGCAAGTGACATCGCACGGTGCTGCTCCTCGTCTTTCCAACTCGCTTTGCTTAGTACGATAGCCTCCAGGTCACCGACGGCGCTGCAGACGGCGTCATCTCACTCTCTCTTCTGGCTGAGCAGCATTCTGCTGTATATGTATATGCACCACCTCTTTTGTATCCATTCACCTGTGAGTGGATATGTAGGTTATTTCCACTTTTTGGCTGTTGTAAATAGTGCTGCTATTAACATTGGGCTGAGCGTCGAAGAACTGACGCTTTTGAACTGCGGTGTTGGAGAAGACTCTTGAGAGTCCCTTGGACCACAAGGAGATCCAACCAGTCCATTCTGAAGGAGATCAGCCCTGGGATTTCTTTGGAGGGAATGATGCTAAAGCTGAAACTCCAATACTTTGGCCACCCTCATGCGAAGCGTTGACTCATTGGAAAAGACTCTGATGCTGGGAGGGATTGGGGTCAGGAGGAGAAGGGGACGACCGAAGATGAGATGGCTGGATGGCATCATGGACTCGATGGACGTGAGCCTGAGTGAACTCTGGGAGCTGGTGATGGACAAGGAGGCCTGGCGTGCTGCAATTCATGGGGTTGTAAAGAGGCAGACATGACTGAGTGACTGAACTGAATAGTGGGGTGCATATCTCTTTTTGAATTATGATTTTGTTTAGATACATGCCCAGGGGTAAGATTGCCGAATCAGAGGCAAATCTGTTTTTAGTGTTCTGAGGGACCTCCGCTGTCCTCCACAATTGCTGCACCAATTTACATTCCCACCAACAATGTAGGAAGTTTCCTTTTCTCCACACCTTCTCTGGCATGCATCGTTTGTAGATTTTTTTGATGATGGCCACTCTGACTGGAGTGGGATGATACCTCATGTTAGTTTCAATTTGCATTTCTCTAATAATTAGCAGTGTTGAGCACCTTTTCATGTACCTGTTGGCCATTTGTATGGAAAGACTAGCCGTTGGTAATCTCAAAGCATTAGGTGAAAACTCAGAAATCACAGAAGGGGTCTCTAAGAGCTCTTAGTCTTGTCCAGAAATATGAATTATTTATTGTCAGGAGCACAGTATCATTAACACATGTCAATAAGGCAGCATTACATACAATATAGGGCTACTTTTGTTTTGACTGTGCTTTTGCTACAAGAGCAGATAATGATACTCAAAGTAATGAACCTTAAACTAAGAAGATGTTGTTCTTAATTGAATTAAATGTACATTAAGTTTAACATGGGGCTTTACTCAGCTCAGGAGCAAAGAATCCATCTGCAGTGCAGGGGACCCAGGTGATGAGGTTTCAATCGCTGGGTCAGGAAGCTTCCCTGGAGGAGGGCATGGCACCCCACTCCAGGATGCTCGCCTGGAGAATCCCATGGGCAGAGGAGCCTGGCGGGCTGCAGTCCACGGGCCACAGAGAGTGGGGCAACCTGACTAAAGGAACTGAGCGTGTGCAAATGAAGGCCACCGTGAGAGAAGCCGCTCAGCCGTGTCCAACTTTTTGCGACCCCATGGACGCCTACCAGGCTCCTCCATCTGTGGAATTTTCCAGGCAAGAATACTGGAGTGGGTTGCCATGCCCTCCTCCAGGGGGTCTTCCTGACCTAGGAATCAAACCTGAGTCTCCCGCCTTGCAGGCGGATGCTTTACCATTTGAGCCACCAGGGAAGCCCCATAGCACCTTATAAGTCAGCACAGATTGAAAGCTGTGTGCATTGCATCATAGAATCCGATAGGCTGGCGGGGTTCAGATGACCCTAGCTTCTCTTATGCCAGAGCAGGTAGACTTTTGCCTAAGAACACAGAGCTGGTGAAGATTCATACCTTTTCATCTCCTGAGTTTGGAAATAAATGTTTTCAATTAGAATATAAGATTTTCCTCCTTTGGATAAGAAATGAAATGAGACAATTTCTGTAACTCTTTCAAAATCGAATAAGATCATGAGCATTTTGCACAGTCCGGTTTCATTGTATAAATTTGTCTTCGTGATCCGTGAAGCTCCCCAAATAACCTGCTCTGTTTCATTTTACTTCTTTCATTACTACCACTCAGACACACTGGGATTTTTTTTTTTTTGTGTGGGGTGGGGATAACATTTTTACGTTACCCTTTTACAGTGAAGGTTAATTTTACTTCAACCACTTTGTTTTTTTAATATAATTTAATCCAACATTAAAAGGTGTGGATTCTTTCTGTCATCTGACAAGTCTCTTAAGAGCCTCTGCTTTTGAGCCGTTCCCATGAGTCCCTTTGTTTCTCTTCCACCTTAATCTATAGATTTTTCCAGGTGTTGGAGCATGGCAAGCAGAGGGAAACGCCCAGCCAGCCATGGACACAGGGCGGTGGTGAGCTTGGTGGAAAGGGAGCTGGGGATGAGGAGGAGCGAAGGCTTTTCCGGGAAAGGAGGGCGGGAGGCGCACTTGTTGATTCAGCATCTCTGGTTCCTTGAAAGAAGCAACGTGTCTAGACTTCGCCTTACAGTGTCAGGAAAGAAAGCTTTGCTTCTCAGCAAACTGGTCCCCGCTTACCCCCATCCCTCATCCCCATCCTTTAGAAAGGAAGCAAAGCTTCCCAGTCCATGGAAGTAAACGACTGACAGACTAGGAAGAGTTCACATCCTGGTATAACAGGTGTCAGAGCCTTTCTGGTTGTGATGGGGGCAGGCTGTCCAGGGCCAGAAAAGTCGAGGTTTCCTGAAGCGAGGGGACTGGGGCAGAAGATGTAAGACAGTCATTGGAGGCAAATTCCCTTATTTTACGATTTGCTTGTGGCTGTTCTGATTTTCTTTGTGCACAGAGAAGCAACGCTGTGCAGAGGAGTTCTACAGCGCGTGTCCTTCCTACATACCCACACCTGTGTGAGAACCACGGCCCACTTTGTGGCTCACCTGGCATTCTGCATCCATTCAGTATGCGCCTTTGCATCTTTCGCTTCCTTTCTCAAAACATAATCTTCCCCAGCTCTACTCAACACGTCTAAGCATGGCAGGAGAGACGGGTGAGAAGAGCATTTACCTTGGCTAACATTTCACTTGGAATACTCCTCTTGATTCTTTATGTTTTCCAGGACTGAGCATTAGACAGCCCACTGTCAGGATAAACATGTTTCTAGCCAGAAATGGAGGTGAATAAAATGAGATACCAACTCCCCCGGTCAGAATGGCCATCATTAAAAATTCCACAAACAGCAAATGCTGGAGAGAGTGTGAGGAAGGGAAACCCTCCTGTGCACTGTCGATGGGACTGCAAGCTGGTGCAGCCTCTGTGGGAAACAGGATGGAGGTTCTTAAAAAACTAAAAATAGAGTTACCATGTGATCCAGCATCCCACTCCTGGCTGAATATCCAATTCAGTCCAGTTCAGTCCAGTTCAGTTCAGTCGCTCAGTCACGTCCAGCTCTTTGCAACCCCATGGACTGCAGCACACCAGGCCTTCCTGTCCATCACCAACTCCCAGAGCTTACTCAAACTCATGTCCATCGAGTTGGTGATGCCATCCAACTATTCCATCCTCTGTCGTGCCCTTCTCCTCCTGCCTTCAATCTTTCCCAGCACCAGGATCTTTTCTTGTGAGTCAGTTCTTCCAATCAGGTTGGCCAAAGTATCGGAGTTTCAGCTTCAGCATCAGTCCCTCCAGTAAACACTCAGGGCTAATCTCTTTTAGGACGGACTGGTTGGACCTCCTTGCAGTCCAAGGGACTCTCAAGAGTCTTCTCTAACACCACAGCTCAAAAGCATCAGTTTTTCGGCACTCAGCTTTCTTTATGGTCCAACTCACATCCATAAATGACTACTGGAAAAACCATAGCTTTGACTACACAGACCTTTGTCGGCAAAGTAATATCTCTGCTTTTTAGTATGCTGTATAGGTTGATCATAGCTTTTTTCTAAGGAGTAAGCGTCTTTTAATTTCATGGCTGCAGTCACCATCTGCAGTGATTTTGGAACCCCCTAAAATAAAGTTTCTCACTGTTTCTATTGTTTCCCCATCTATTTGCCATGAAGTGATAGGACTGAATGTCCTGATCTTAGTTTTCTAAATGTTGAGTTTTAAGCCAGTTTTTTTCACTCTCCTCTTTTACTTTCATCAAGAGGCTCTTTAGCTCCTCTGTGCTTTCTGCCATAAGAGTGCTCTTATCTGCATATCTGAGGACATTGATTTTACTCCCGGAAATCTTGATTCCAGCCTGGGCTTCTTCCAGCCCAGCATTTTGCATGATGTACTCTGCACAGAAGTTAAATAAGCAGGGTGACAATATACAGCCTTGATGTACTCCTTTCCCGATTTGGAACCAGTCCATTGGTTAGAATAGTCCAGTTCTAACTGTTGCTCTTGACCTGCATACGGATTTCTCAGGGGCAGGTAAGGTGGTCTGATATTGCCATTTCTTTAAGAATTTTCCACAGTTTGTTGCAATCCACACAGTCAAAGGCTTTAGCGTAGTCAGTGAAGCGGAAGCAGATTTTTTTGGAATTCTCTTACTTTTTCTCTGATCCAGTAGATGTTAGCAACTTGATCTCTGGTTCCTCTACCTTTTCTAAATCCAGCTTGAACATTTGGAAGTTCACGGTTCATGTTCTGTTAGAGCCTAGCTTGGAGAATTTTCAGCATTACTTTGCTAGGGTGTGACTTGAGTGAAATTGTGCAGTAGTTTGAACATTCTTTGGCATTGCGTTTCTTTGAGATTGGAATGAAAACTGACCTTTGCTAGCCCTGTGGGTGGGTTTTACTCAGCCACAAAAAAGAGTAAAATAATGCTATTTGCAGCAACATGAATGGACCTAGATTGTCCCACTAAGTGAAGCGAACCAGACAAACACCATATGATGTCACAGCATTAGCTGCTCAGCCGTGTCTGACTGTTTGTGACTCCATGGACTGCAGCATGCCAGGCTTCCCTGCCCTTAACTGTCTCCCGGAGTTTGCTCAAACTATACTTCAATTAAAAAAAAAAAAAAAAAGAAAGGGCAGTGTGACGACTAAGGAGGGCTACAAGGAAAGGAAGCGCGTCTGTGTTTCTGTTGTAGCTCTTCTTGCTGGATTTCTGCTGAGGAATGACATTTTGGCATTCCCCAGGAAATTCACACCACTGAGGGCGTTCTTTTGCTCTTCTTTTGAACTTTGTAGTTGCTTAGGGTGTGCACACATTAGGAGGGGCGGGGCCTGATTCCTGAATGCAGCGCATCCTTGGCAGCCAGTCAGCACACTGAGGCTGCTGTGGCACCACAATTGCATCCTGCTTTCAGCAGCTTCCTCTTCCCTTTCACGGAACTGGAAATGAACTCAGCTGGGATACTTCAGCCTCAGCAAGCGGGAAGTGATAACTTAAGGAAAACACCGTGACAATAACGAATTTATTCCCCTGTGGTTAGCCAAGCTAAGGGGGGCAGCTCTGGAGACAGCCGTCTAATTTATGGAGCATCTAACATCATTACTTTGTGTTTTAACTGGAACCTTGTGATCTAATTGAAAATTTCTACCTTTTTATTTTGCAATAATTTACAAGAATGGTGCAAAGATGGAACAAGAGTATACCCTTCTGCCAACTTCTCTCAGTGTTAATGTGTTACCTGAGCATGATACCATGTTCAAAACCGGAGAACTCATGCATACCTAATTCCACTCGGTCGCCTTCTGATCTTAGTGGCATTTGCTGACTGTGATCTGTTTCAGGCCCAGGGTCCAGTCCAGGATTATCCCTTCCATTTAGTGCCTGGATGAGGACTTTTCACTCCAGATTTAGTGCCTGCATGATGACTTTTCACTCTAGTCCCAAAGAAAGGCGATGCCAAAGAATGCTCAAACTACCGCACAATTGCACTCAGCTCACACGCTAGTAAAGTAATGCTTAAAATTCTCCAAGCCAGGCTTCAGCAATACGTGAACCATGAACTTCCAGACGTTCAAGCTGATTTTAGAAAAGGCAGAGGAACCAGAGATCAAATTGCCAGTATCTGCTGGATCATGGAAAAACAAAAGAGTTCCAGAAAAACATCTATTTCTGCTTTATTGACTATGCCAAAGCCTTTGACTGTGTGGATCACAATAAACTGTGGGAAATTCTGAAAGAGATGGGAATACCAGACCACCTGACCTGCCTCTTGAGAAACCTGTATGCAGGTCAGGAAGCAACAGTTAGAACTGGACATGGAACAACAGACTGGTTCCAAATAGGAAAAGGAGTACATCAAGGCTGTATATTGCCACCCTGCTTATTTAACTTCTATGCAGAGTACATCATGAGAAATGCTGGGCTGGAAGAAACATAAACTGGAATGAAGATTGCCGGGAGAAATCTCAGTAACCTCAGATATGCAGATGACACCACCCTTATGGCAGAAAGTGAAGAGGAGCTAAAAAGCCTCTTGATGAAAGTGAAAGAGGAGAGTGAAAAAAGTTGGCTTAAAGCTCAACACTCAGAAAACGAAGATCATGGCATCTGGTCCCATCACTTCATGGGAAATAGATGGGGAAATAGTGTCAGACTTTATTTTTGGGGCTCCCAAATCACTGCAGATGGTGATTGCAGCCATGAAATTAAAAGACGCTTACTCCTTGGAAGGAAAGTTATGACCAACCTAGACAGCATATTAAAAAGCAGAGACATTATTTTGCCAATAAAAGTCCATCTAGTCAAGGCTATGGTTTTTCCAGTGGTCATGTATGGATGTGAGAGTAGGACTGTGAAGAAAGCTGAGTGTGAAAGAATTGATGCTTTTGAACTGTGGTGTTGGAGAAGACTCTTGAGAGTCCCTTGGACTGCAAGGAGATCCAACCAGTCCATCCTAAAGGAGATCAGTCCTGAGTGTTCATTGGAAGGACTGATACTGAAGCTGAAACTCCAATACTTTGGCCACCCCATGCGAAGAGTTGACTCACTGGAAAAGACCCTGATGCTGGGAGGGATTGGGGGCAGGAGGAGAAGGGGACGACCGAGGATGAGATGGCTGGATGGCATCCCAGACTCGATGGACATGAGTTTGAGTGAACTCTGGGTGTTGGTGATGGTCAGGGAGGCCTAGCGTGCTGTGATTCATGGGGTCGCAAAGAGTCAGACACAACTGAGCGACTGAATTGAACTGAACTGAACTGATGAATTTTAAAGATTGCTGCATACCACCTACATATTTAATTTTAATTTTGTTTTAAAAAACAATTAGGAAACTTGAGTATAATGATGTCATAATTACAGTAAAAATGTCCAAGCCTTATGACTGTGAATTCAAATAACTTCCCTGATGTGCTTATTCCAGGTAGAAAGGAAAACAAAAAGTCAACATTTCCCCGAGCACATTTACTTCTCACCCACTTTAAATGGGAAGTGCTATTAAAGTCATAGGAGAATTCGCCAGGCCAGCACTTCCTATGTCAACTGGGTCAGAAGCCAAATTAGTATTGCCTCCTAGTTTTAAATCATCCTGATGCATTCCCATATTTTTACCTGACTCCTGTCTTTATCCAAAAGTAGCTTTGGGTTTACCCCTCCAAAACGCTTTTTAACTCCTTTTGCCTTGACATATCAACTGTTGAAATTCTTAGCCTATATCAAGACAGGTGGAATTTTGGGGTACCAATTGTGTAATTAACACTGGGTTAATTAATATTCTAGCTGCAAAGGGCTGAAATCTTATAGGAAAGGGAGTATATATTTGTCTACAAGTTGGTTAAGTTGTGTATATTAGAGTGCTCCGGAGAAACAACCAAATAGGGTATACGTATATATGTATTCATACACACACAGACGTATTAATGTATATACATATTCTCTCTCCTCCGTCTATAAATATGGAGCTTCCCCGATCACTCAGTAAATAATTTGCCTGGAATGCAGGAGTCCTGGGTTCAGTTCCTGGGTTCAGTTCCTGGGTCAGAAATATCCCCTGGAGAAGGGAATGGCAGCCCACTCCAGTATTGTTTCCTTGAGAATTCCATGGACAGAGGGGCCTGGTGGGCTATAGTCCATGGGGTCGCAGAGTCAGACGTGACTGAGCAACTAACAATGTACGCTCTTTATAATATATGTGTGCATATGTACACTCTATGGTGCTCTCCACACACACACACACATACACACTCACATTTACTGGGGCTGCCCAGGTGGCACTGGTAAAGAGCCCACCTGCCAGTGCAGGAGACGTAAGGGACATGGGTTCAATGCCTGGGTTGGGGAAGACCCTTAGACAAGGGAATGGCTACTCATTCCAGGTTCTTGCCTGGAGAATCCTGTGGACGGAGGGGCCTGGCAGGCTACAGTCCATGGAGTCGCAGAGTCGGACACGACTGAAGCAGTGGACAAGCACGCACGCATATTCACTTGCTGTAAGGGATTGGCTTGCATGACTATGGAGGCTGCGAAAGCCCAGGCCTGCAGCTAGCTGGCTGGAGACCCAGGAAAGTCGATGCTTCAGTCCAAGTCTAAAGGTCGAAAAGACCCATGTGGAGCTCCACAGTCAGGCGGGGCGTTCCCGCTGCCTCAGCCTTTTGTTCTGCTCAGGATGAGACGTGGACGGTGGCCCACCCACCCTAGGAAGGCGCTCGTCTGTTCTCCACCCCACCTCCCCACCCGGAGCCTCCTGCATCCTGCCCAGCGCCCCCACCCCGCCTGTCTTCTCTGCTGCTGCAGCCAGCCACACAGTGCCTCCCCTGCGGCCCTGCCATGCGCACTGCCCTGCCAAGCCCAGAGGCGGCGCTGAAAAGTACGCTCTTCTGGGAGTCAGGGTAGACATGTGACTATGGGAAAGGCACTTGGTGGCCCCTGGTTCCTGTTTTCCGGAAAATGAAGGGATTGGAGGAGATGATGGCACAGGCACCTTGCAATTTTCTGACTCTGTGATCCTTCTCTCGTTCTGCTTCTTGCTTCTTCTGCATTTTATCCATTCTCCTACCTGCTTTGGGTCCCACTGAAAAAGCATCTTCAGAAGAATAGATCCTGGCTGTTGCAGCGCGTTCTCCTCCCAGGCCTGGTGGAGCAGCCAGTGGGTCCTGCCAGATGACCCAGCTTCGCAACCTGGAAGGCTGCAGTCCACGGAGTCAGATACGACTGAGCAGCTAACACATGTGGGATCTAAGCTCCCTGACGAGGAATCAAACCCACACTCTCTGCATTGGAAGGGGAGGTCTTAACCACTGGACCACCAGGGAGGCCCTCATAAATTTTGTATACAAACAAAAGGTAGCTTTCTCCTCAAGCTTCCATGGAGAAATTTTAAAGCAATTAGCACAATACTCTTACTCCCTGAAGAGGTTAACTTGGCCCAGAAACTGGATGCAACTGGATTTTTAAACATCTGTATAATTTAAAAAGGGACTATCTATAATATTTTAAGATCTGACCTTATTTATGATTTATGCTTTACTTTTTCATCACGTTTTAGCACAATTTAAAATTTTCTTTAAGACCAGCTTGTTAAGTGCCTACAAAGAGAAATAAGCTTGACTAATAAAAGCCAGAGAGTCTGTCTTCTGGAGTAAGCACAGAGGAGTTGACAAAAGGATCTTGACTGTCAAGGATCATTTAAAACCAATGAATTAAAAATCAGGAGGTCAGGGAGAGTCGCACAAAGATGATAAGGCTCTCTATATTTGTCTTAGCAAAGGCAGCATTAAACCAGAGTGATTTTCCCCTAGGTTCTGTTTCCCCCGCCAGGGAGAAATGTGAAACTCAATTTTACCCTTGGTTGAGAAGGTGCTAATTTGTCTGACAAGTTGTTGGAATCCGAGGATGCTCAAGGTATCCTTGACGTCTCAAACCTTCATGCTGAGTGAAGCATGCTTTCAATGTGTCAATGTTTGGGAGGTTTTCTATATCTCATTAGGTCAGAACAATATAAACCACATGAATGCAAATGGGGCGGCAACTGTCCCCTCGCAAAGGCGAAACCTTCAACGTGTTCTAACCAAGGCGATTTTTGAATTACCCTCATTCAATTAACTATTTTATTCGACATCAACTCTATTCTTTTATATCCTAGAGGACTTGAACAAACTTTTCTTCCATTTGCTCCCTGTTCTTGGAGGCGTGATCTTCAAATCCTCCCCTTTATTGACCGTAGTCTCAATGAGTGTTTATCAAGAAGGCTCCTAGGAGGGAGAACCGTGTAAATATGAAAACGTTAATTCCTTTTCTTTTTAATTGTGTACTTATTGATTTTTTTCATATTCTTTCTAAAGCCAAGAATTATCTATGTGAATGACCTTTGCATGTTAACTAAACCCTAGCTGGCAAACTGCTGCATTGTTAGGAGAAAAGTCCTGCTGCCAAAGAAGGCTTTTCCCAGCCCACAGTTCACCTAAGGTGCCCAGGAGATGGGAATAGCCAACACTTAACTCTTACTTGGAGCTTGGCACTTCTCTAAGAGCTCTTACTCGTGTTAACTCGGGTAATCCTCACAATAAGCCTGTGAAGTGGGAATTATTACTTCAGCTTTACAGAAGTGGAAAAGTGATGGCGAAAACAGCATCGCTGTAAGGCAGTGGAGGGTCCACCCTGGATGGTCTGGGCTTAGAGTCCAGCGCCGGCCCCTGTGCTGCGCTGCTTCTCCGCCGACCCTTGTCGAGAAGCGGGAAGGGACGCACGGCGCTGGTTAGGGACGCACGGCGCTGGTTAGGGATGCACAGTGCTGGTTAGGGATGCACAGTGCTGGTTAGGGACGCACGGCGCTGGTTAGAGACGCTCTGGCGGGGCGCAGGGAAGGGCGCCACCGCGCTGAGAGACGCTCCCGTCAGAGCTGCTGGCAGCTGAACTTTTAAAAACAAAATTGTAATCAAATTTTAAAATGGGCAATAACATTTAACCTTTACTTGTCTTTTTGTTTGGACCAGCATTATGTATTATGTAACCTGGAGTAGGAAATGGCAACCCACTCCAGTGTTCTTGCCTGGAGAATCCCATGGACAGAGGAGCCTGGTGGGCTACAGTCCTCGGGGTTGCAGAGCCGGACATGGCTGAGAAACTGAGCATGTATTATGTAAAGACTGAAATCTTAAGGCAGTCCTTCAAGATAATAAAGAGTCATGGTTACCGAGTCCCTACTGTGTGGGCAACATCTTTCATTCATTTCACCTGCATAGTAATTTCTCCATGTGGCTATGGTTGTTCACATTTTGCGTAGAGGAGTAGGAGATTCAGAAATACTCCCAAGGCTCCATGTTACATGAAATACTGGCTGTTTTCCAATATTCCCTCTTTTCAACTTCATCAGTAGTGAACCCTCCAGATTACTAAGTGGATGTAAGAATACCTGGAATAAAGATTATTTTTAAAGCATTCCTTGCAGTTATGTGTTACCATGGGATAGCATTCTGGCCAATGAGGTGTTTGCAAAAGTGTGCAACTTCAGAGAAGTATCCTTAAAAGTGAGACTGTATCTCTGACCCTGTCCCACAGCATACTTCTTTCTTCTGGCACAACACAGATGTGATGGCTGGTGTGCCAACAGCCTTCTTAGGTTGTGAGGAGACAATGATTACTAAGAACTGAAAAGCCCTGACAGTAAAGATTCTCCAGTACAGAATATGATATCAGCTCTGGACCACTTACCTCTGGAGCTCTTTTGAATGAAAGAGAAGTATAATCTTTCATAGCGTTCTAGACACTACTGTCTGCATAGTTCCACCTGCAGTTGTGCCTAATCCTGATCAGTATATTCTGTTTCCAGTATCTCTGTTTCTCAACCTGCCATGTGCATTCAGATTACCTGGAGGTCTTGTTAAAGTGTACATTCTGACTCAAAAAGTCTGAGATGGGACCTGAGAATCTGCATTCCTGATAAACGCCTCAGTGATGCTGAAACTGCTTGCTGGTCCATGGACCACACGTGCAGGAACAAGATAGAAAGAGCTAGTACCAGAATTAGTTCCTAGGGCTTTCACATAGTGAAGTCCACACTTGTTTCTTTATGTCTAGCAATCTCCTTAGGACTTTCACTTTTATAATTTCTCCTTATACCCAAACTCTCATAATCATAGTTTAAACATGTTAATGCTTCAATAACTTGTTTCCTTAGCATTTCTAGGATACAATGTAGGCTCTCTATGCAAAATACAGTTGATTCAGGTAAGGTTGGCATGGTGTGAAACTAAAGGGTTAGTGGCAGGGTTTATGTGCTAATTTTAGTTTATTTAATGATTTACTTGAATGCACAGTTAATTGTCTTCTGATTGATTTTTGAAGAGGACTAAATGTCATGAGTTAACAGGAATAATACAGATATGAGCGTCTGATAAATGATACAATTCTATTATGTAAGCCAGCATTATGAGTTCCTAGGGGGCTCAGTGGTAAAGAATCTACCTTCCAAGTAGGAGTCACAGGCTCGATTACTGGGTTAGGAAGATCCCCTGGAAAAGGAAATGGCGACCCACTCCAGTATTCTTGCCTGGAAAATCCCATGGACAGAGGAGCCTGGAGGGCTACAGTCAACAGGGCAACAAGGAGTCAGACAGGACTGAGCAAGTAAACCACCACCACCAAGTCATCACTCTAGGTTAACTTGGGTCCTCATCCTGGACTATAAAGGAGACTCTGATGGGGGATGTCTGGAACTTCTGTTGCCAGACTGGAACCGAGCCAGTAGACCCAAATCTCTAGGGGTGAGTCCCAGGCATCGGTGCTTTTCAGAGATTCCCAGGAGAGTTCACTTTGTAATCAAGTTTACAAACCACTGACCTAAGTGGACGTTTTCATGCAAAACTCCAGATGTATTTCGAAAACTCTTCAACCTTTAAAATAAAGATCAAATGTCAGATGATTTTTCTTGGAGTTTCTTTTATCTGCATCAAGAGTTACAACCTACTTATTTGGACATCTTTGTGCCTGGCTTGTATATGTACTTTGGAAGTAAGTATAAGAAGTCGTTTGTTAAAGTGGTCAAAGTGATCCTAAAAGCGCTGATCTCAATCAGGGGCATCTCTTCATGTTTTAACGGTTGTTGGAACACGCATTCTTGAAGAAATGACAGTCGTATACACACAGAGCACGGTCTCAGGTGCGGGTACTAGAGATGCTTGCTTTGCCCCTCCAGGCACCCCATCCCCTCCTCCACTGCTGACTTCTTTGGAAAGCATCCTGGTGCATGCCCTGTGCTCCCAGGTGGCATGGGCCAGTGGGCAGTCCCGTCTGCCCACCCTCAGATCTACAGAGTGTATATTGAGTCACTCAGTCGTGTCCGACTTTTTGCGATCCCATGGACTGTAGTCCGCTAAGCTCCCATGTCCATGAGATTCTCCAGGCAAGAATACTGGAGTGGGTTGCCATGCCCTCCTTCAGAGGATCTTCCCAACCCAGAGATGGAACCCGCATCTCTTACATTTCCTGCACAGGCAGGCGGGTTCTTTACCACTAGGCCCCTGGGAAGCCCAGATCTAATGTGTAGGAGGAAAGCCGCTCCTCTCTTGGCTCTCTGCACAGTTTGCTCAGATTCCTGCTTTGCCCCACTGGAGGTCACGGTCGCCTTCCAGGTCACCTCCTCCACTGGTGCGCACACACTTTAGGTCTTGATCTCCTGCTCTCATGCCTGGAAGCTGAGCCAGGCAAAGACTTGTGACTATTGGTCCCAGGGTCCTGCACAGTCCCTACTGCTGACCCAACCTGCACACGCAACTTTAAAATGATCTCTGCGAAAACAAGCCCTCTGAAAACTCATCCCACTGGGTAGTGCCTTTGGAGCTCTGATTGACAGGGTGCCTGATAAAATGGGAAGGTGAGAAATCTGTCCTGAGCTCACACCAATGACCGAGGCAGAGGCTGGGAGGAGGCCGTGGGCTGCCACCTGCTCTAACCCATCCTGGGACCCATGGCCAACATGGAGAAGGGGTGTAATCTTTCAGAAGCGTTTTTGCCTCTGTTTTTACAGGTGAACTACAAGTTAAATTCTATAATCTGATTACCATTGTGTGATTTAAAGGCACCAATTTAAGGATGCAGATGACACCACCCTTATGGCAGAAAGTGAAGAAGAACTAAAGAGCCTCTTGATGAAAGTGAAAGAGGAGAGTGAAAAAGTTGGCTTAAAGCTTGACATTCAGAAAACGAAGATCATGGCATCCGATCTCATCACTTCATGGCAAATAGATGGGGAAACAGTGGAAACAGTGGCTGATATTATTTTTCTGGGATCCAAAATCACTGCAGATGGTGATTGCAGCCATGAAATTAAAAGATGTTTACTCCTTGGAAGGAAAGTTATGACCAACCTAGACAGCATGTTAAAAAGCAGAGACATTACTTTGTCAACAAAGGTCCATCTAGTCAAGGCTATGGTTTTTCCAGTAGTCATGTATGGATGTGAGAGTTGGACTGTGAAGAAAGCTGAGCACCGAAGAATTGATGCTTTTCAACTGTGGTGTTGGAGAGGACTCTTGAGAGTCCCTTGGACTGCAAGGAGATCCAACCAGTTCATCCTAAAGGAGACCAGTCCTGGGTGTTCATTGGTAGGACTGATGCTGAAGCTGAAACTCCAATACTTTGGCCACTTGATGCGAAGAGCTGACTCATTGGAAAAGACCCTGATTCTGGGAAAGACTGAGGGCAGGAGAAGGGGACGGCAGAGGATGAGATGGTTGGATGGCATCACCGACTCAATGGACATGGGTTTGGGTGGACTCTAGGAGTTGGTGATGGACAGGGAGGCCTGGCGTGCTGCAGTTCATGGGGTAGCAAAGAGTCGGACACGGCTGAGTGACTGAACTGAACTGATGTAAATTCAAGGATATCACTTTTGAAAATTTATTGATTCCCCCCCTTTTAAAACTGGGATATAGCTGCTGTACCATGTTGTGTTAGCTTCTGCTGTACAGAAAAGTGAATCAGCTATGCCCGTACATGTATCCCCTCTTTTGGATCGCCTTCCCATTTAGGTCACTGCAGAGCACTGAGTAGAGTGCTCTGTGCACACAGTAGGTCCCATTAAGTTATCTGTTTTATGCGCAGTCGTGTATACTTGTCAGTCCCAGTCTCCCAATTCATCCCACCCTGCTTCACCCCCTCTGTGTCCATACATTTGTTCTCTATGTTATGTGTCTATTTAGGCCTTGCAAACAGTAAATATGCTTTTTTATTTAAAAAAATTCTGAAGTACTTCATAATTTTCAAAGCTTTCACACACATGATCTCATACAAGCATGGACTTTATTTCTCTTGCTCTCTACACGGCTCCCTCTGGAGTATTCACTGTTCTCAGTGTTTGCCCGTGTTTGCCTATGTCCACATCTCAACTCATCCTCTCACTTCTTAGAATTCAAGGTCTTGATCAGAGGCTGTCTCTGCCATGAAGTTCCCCCTGATTATTCTCAGGTGAGTTGTGGTGTTTGTACTCGGTAAGGATGGTAAAGTATTTCAATCCGTGCTTGGTAGGTGATGAGCAATATGTGTTAGCTAGTTTATAATAAGGGCTTCTCTGTTAGCTCAGTGGTAAAGAATCTGCCTGCAATGCAGGAGCCACAGGGGACACGAGTTCAATCCCTGGGTCAGGAAGATCCTCTGGAGAAGGATATGGCAACCCACTCCAGTATTCTTGCCTGGAGAACCCCATGGACAGAGGAGCCTGGCAGGCTACAGTCCATGAGGTCGCAAAGAGTCAGACACGACTGAGGGACTTAGCACAGCATGCACAGCAAGCACTTAATCCCGCCGAGCCTCAGTCTTCTCATCTATGAAGTGGAGGTGATGGTGCAACTCTTCCTTGCAGGACACGGAGGTTTCAGTGGCGTCGTCATGTTAATCGTCTGGCCCCACACCTACAGCATTGCCAGCCTTCAGTAAACAGTGTTATTAAAGGGAGCACAAGACTGCAAAGCAAGCAGCCCACGGGGAAGACCACAGCTGAAGTGGAGGTGCTGCAGTTTAATGATTATTGTATGAAAGGTTTAATACGTTGAAAAATTACAGTGAAAAAGCACACTCCTGATAGATAAGGAAAGCATTTTGAGGTTGAGAGTTATGCCAGGACAGGGTATCCTTGTATAAAACTGCTCTAGTGATGTGAAAAGATTCATATAGTCTGTCTCTCTGCAAAGGGCATGTCAACGATGAGATTTACGCTCCCTAAGTGTCGCGCGGGATGAGACGTGTCATTTATTTGCGTGTCGGTAACTCTATAATCATCACCACGGAGGCCCCGCTCACTTCTCGCTGACCTCCCCTCTCTGCCCTGGACATTCCTCATTACATACCAGATGTGCGCGCTGATGTACGGCCAAAAACCTGGGTGCCGCGGGCTGCCGGCGAGGAGAGACGGGGTGCGTCCTGCCGTGATTCATTCTAATTGCGCCCAAATCTAACTAATGGGGGCGTCAGGGCGGTTGAGGAGGGAGAGGAATGTGGCTTCTCCTTCTGCATTTCTTTTCCAGAGGCTGACCCCAGAGAACTGTTGGGACTTGATAGCCACAATCAATAGCTTGTAAAACAATAAGGTCAGCATGGTAGAGATTCAGATTTTCTGTCTCCACTTGGAATGGAAAGAAGCCTGGGGTGCTGAGCCATTGAGGTGAGTCTGACCTTCACTGGCTGACTGATGAGAGAGCCGGGCAGAGGACGAGACACACGAATAACCTAGGGAAGAGGTGGCTGTAAATATGACATCTGCACGATCCCCGTCTTTACTCCGGGAACACACAGCATTGTTATTTTGCTGTTACAGTGAAAGAAAAGCTCAGCTGCAGTAAAGCAGCACCTTCTTTAAGAAGGTTCAGCAGTGGAGAACCTAGACGCACATGTGTGATTTCTGAGGAAGGTGTCCTCAAATGGCTTTATAGTAATACCTTTGAGTTAATTCCATTAACTCACTCATATTTTCCTAAGTTCTAAGTTCACCTAAAGTTGTATTTTAAAGACTAGGGATTAGTATTGTTTATCTCAAAATTCTAAGTGGAACTGGTAGTTCAGAGGTCAGATTTTTCTACATTTAAAACACACACTGGAAAATAATATGAAAAAGAATATATATATCTGAATCACTTTGCTGAAACTAACACAACATTGTAAATCAACTATACTTAAAATAAAGATATACACACTGAAGGAGTATTGTAGGTCTGATTATTTCTAAATCGGGCTGCTCTTAGAGAAGTAGCTATTTCCACTGAATCTCTGCAAAACATTTTTGAATTTGATTAGAAAGTATGGAGGAAAGAAATTGCCTGGTGAATTAAATAACTGTTTGTCTCTAAGATAAGAGGTTGTTTCTATCACGCAGATGCAGATAAGCTGAGATTTGAAGTTCCACATCAGCTATGGTCTGAAGAAACCCAATTTTCTGTATTAAAAATGTCTTTAAAAGTTTTCTGAAAATGTGTTAGTATCAGTGGCTTACAAAGATTTCCTGGTGATCAAATCACCGCCACCATCAATTCTTTTGATGATTTGAGGGTAAACAACTAGGCATGTATAAGCTTCTCAAATAAATGCAGGTTTAAAAATTGGAAGGAAAAGGTCTTCTTTGCGTGCGTAATGCATTTGTTGAAGACGGATAATTGGAGGACGAGTTCAAGGTGCTTGCTGAAGCTAAGAGGATCAGAGGGAGCTGCTTTGAGATACAAGGAGGTTGAGGTCGCAACACCCCGGGGAATGGAGACTACTTTGGATGAAAAAGAAAATGCAGAAAATGAAACAAAATTGACTCTTATGTTGAATACAATTGTAGTTGAATTTATGGGGAGGTCCTGCTCAGTATGATAGAGTCGGAGTTTATTTTCTGAACATAAGTAAATGCTAGTCCTCATCTACCTCTTCAAACCCAGACTTTCTCTTGCCAGGCAGCTTCTAGGTTTGAATTTAAGTGAATATTCGAGAAGGAAATGGCAACCCACTCCAGTATTCTTGCCTGGAGAATCCCATGGACGGAGGAGCCTGGCGGGCTACAGTCCAAGGGGTTGCAAAGAGTAGGACATGACTGAGTGACTTCACTTCACTTCACTTCAAATATTCCAGAAGACCTGACAGTGTGGGGTACAAGCTGCCTTGACGAAGGTAATGACTTTGTAGACTTGAAGATTTTAAGATGTGATTACCTGTGATGGCCATGTAAACAAGCAAAGTTATCTTTGTTTCTCAAAGTCTGCCTTTATGCTGGTAAGTATTCTGGCATTGAGAATGGGACCTGATCAAAGGAAACTTCAAAAAAAATGGAAAGTATAAATTGTTTAATAAATAAAAATGTAATCAACTATTGAATAAAAGCTCCACTCTGAAACTGCTGAGACTAGGTGCTTAAAATATTTGGATTGTGTGTGGCTAGATTCATATGTCGATCATCTCTTTTCCCAAAGGAGATAAAATAGTAATCACTGAAAAGAGGGGCTTTTGTGATACTCATGTGGAACCCTCCCAGCTAAAGCACTAAAACATTTATGATATAATTGGAATTACAAATTATAATATTTTATACACTTATCGTTATAAATTTATAAATGGTGCCAGCATCGCCTCTCATTGCACATATCTCATAGTCGCTCCTAAGAGCCTTATGAGAATGCTGCTGCTTCTAAGACAGGCATTTCCAATTTTGTAGATTTTTAAAAATGCTGCTTTGCCTGAGTGTGAAAGGCTGGGGTTCTCCCTCTGACCACAGAGTCCGGCCTCCGATCTTCTGAGTGTGGTGACTGGCAGGCCGAGCGTTCTTTGTGTTTTTGTTGCTATTGTGCACGCACTGAGTTGCGTCAGACTCTTTGTGGCCCCATGGACTGCAGCACACCAGGCTCCCCGGTCGTCCACTGTCTCCCCGAGTTTACTCAAATTCATGTCGATTGCTCGGTGATGGTGTTTAACTGTTTCATCCTCTGCCACCCCCTCCCATTCTGCTTTTAATCATTCCCAGCATCAGGGTCTTTTCCAACGCGTTGGCTCTTCTCATCAGGTGGCCAAAGTACTGGAGCTCTAACTGTTTTCTTTGCTTTACTCCAGACAGGGCTGAGGAGGCTCCTGGCAGCCTCTTGCAGCTGGAGTCTGCATCTTCCCCAATGCCCTGTGCTCGGGGCCGTCTGGAGGTTAAAGCTCACTTGGTCAGCTTAGGAGGAAGATGCCCTGTGTTTTAGCTTGAGTTCTGTATTGATTAGCTGCTGCTGCTGCTGCTGCTGTTGAGTCGTTCAGTCATGTCCGACTCTGTACGACCCCATAGATGACAGCCCACCAGGCTCCCCTGTCCCTGGGATTCTCCAGGCAAGAACACTGGAGTGGGTTGCCATTTCCTTCTCCAATGCTTGAAAGTGAAAAGTGAAACTGAAGTCGTTCAGTCGTGCCCAACTCTTTGTGACCCCATGGACTGCAGCCCACCAGGCTCCTCCGCCCATGGGATTTTCCAGGCAAGAGTACTGGAGTGGGGCTCCATTGCCTTCTCCATATTGATTAGAGTATTATCTAAAAGATACTAGTTGATGTCATGAGAAGTAAGACAGTATAACTGAATCGCTCGTCTTTTAGCTGACAGATCTTGGTAAGTATGTCCTAATGAGACTGACACCGTTCCTGCCCTCAGGTAGGAAGAGAATTGACATCCGAACTTAATAAAATACAACCTGTGTGTTTTAGGGCCATGCGCTGGCACAGCAGAGGGAGTGATCCATTGTATGTTTCAGAGGGAGGCAAGTGATCTGAAAATTCTCAGGGGTGTTGACTGAGCTGCATCTTGAGGGACCGAGTCTGTGGGCGCACAGCAGAGCTGGACATTTAGGGAAGAAAAGACAGGGAGACCAACTAGGTGGATGTGAGAGACACTGGAAGTCCTCCGGGCAATGGCCCCTACAGACGGGCCATCCTGCCTCTCAGAGCGGGGAGCAGGCTGCTCTGGCTAGCCCGCGTTGCAGTCATGCTCCGGGTAACGGTGGTCTCCACTCTGCCTTCCCCACGATCCTGCCACCTGCAGTCCCGACTCTTCCTTCCTCCGAGCGATGTCCTCTCCTTTCATCCTGTGCTTCCTCGCTCTCCCTCCACTCCATCCTAAACCTGAGATGCAAAGTGAAAGAAAAAGAAAGGGCTTCCCTGGTGGCTCAGATGGTAAAGAATCTGCCTGCAGCGCAGGAGATGCGGGCTCAGACCCTGGCTCAGGAAGATCCCCTGGAGGAGGAATTGACAACCCCCTCCAGTATTCTTGCCTGGAGAATCCCACGGACAGAGGACCTGGTGGGGTACAATCCAGGAGTCGACAGCCAAATCATGATTTGAAGGATTGCATCACTGGTTCATATTGACCTTGTGTTACAATGATAGTTATGCCCAAGGTTTATTTTGATATATTGGATAAAGTCAAGTCATCTGAGCTTTTATATTTACATATTTAAAAGAAATGGGGGAAACCAATATTTTAACTCCCAGAAAAGAATAAGTCTGTGCCACTTCTCCCAAGCTCAGTGTAACATGACTTATGTGATACTGTAATCTAATGAAGCCTGAAATGATTGAAAATACTGCATGCTACATAGTAATTCAGACGAATCGCTTGCTCGTGGTGGCACTCAAGACTGGCAGACACTCAGAGGAAAGGGAGCTCCTCCGTCTCCATCATCTCCAGCTGTGACTCGACTGTCGCCTGCCGCTGCCCTGCCTAGGTCCTCAATCTCAGCCGTGCCCCTCTGCCTTCAAGACAATTATTCTCTCTTTCTCCTTATTTTCTTTCCTTTAATGTATTATCTCCCCCTCTTTTCTGGTCTCAGTAATTTGCTTACTAACATGAAGACTCAAGTTTTCTATGCCTGTTTTTTCATCCAAATGAAATTTGCTTGCTGCTCATGCGAATTATTTTGACTTTGTGCTCAGTCGTGTCGACTCTTTTGTGACACTTTGGATTGTAGCCCGCCAGGCTCCTCTGCCCATGTGATTTCCCAGGCAAGGATACTAGAGCGGGCTGCCATTTTCTTTTCCAGGGGATCTTCCTGACCCAGGATCAAGCCTCTGTCTCCTGTGTGTGCTGCCCTGCAGGCGCATTCTTTTCCCCCTGAGCCATGGCACTATAAAAGCATATTTTAGGCTGGAGTATGGTCCAGACTCCTGCAAACAGAGGCAGTCTTTCTTTCAATGCATCTTAAATAAAGCAAGAGCACAAAACATGTTTTATCTTTAAATCATTAGCATGAAATATTCTCGGCTACCCATTCATGCACTGTTTTGTAAGACGGGGGGCGTCTCCTGGCCTCGGTTCTGGACCACGCCTATCTTTCAATGGAACCTTGCCATTTTCCAGGGATATTGCTTCTCTGGGGGCAGGCTGAGATGGCGGCAGCACTTTCCCTCACCTTCTGCGTGGTCTGGACTGGGACAGGAGTGCCTGGGTGACCTGTGGGCAGCTGTGACCTGGTGCCCAGCGCTGTGTACCAGAGCTTTCCTTCTGCCTCTTTTCGACCCTGCCTCAGCATCTCCAGGTCACTGCCCCCCATCCACTCTGTCCAGCTTTCTGCTTCAGACTCACAGTGTTTGCCGAGTGTTTGCCAACGGCAGAAGACATGGCTATTCTAGAGGGTGTTTGCAAATGTACTTCAGATTAAATGATGGCGTTGGCTGCCTGCTGTGTGAGTTCAGGCCACCTCCAAAGTGCCAAGCTGCTGCTGCTGCTGCTAAGTCGCTTCAGTCGTGTCCGACTCTGTGCGACCCTATAGGTGGCAGCCCACCAGGCTTCCCCGTCCCTGGGATTCTCCAGGCAAGAACACTGGAGTGGGTTGCCATTTCATTCTCCAGTGCATGAAAGTGAAAAGCGAAAGTGGAGTCACTCAGTCGTGTCTGACTCTTCGCGACCCCGTGGACTGCAGCCCCCCAGGCTCCGCCGTCCCTAGATTTTCCAGGCGAGCGCACTGGAGCGGGTGCCATCGCCTTCTCTGGGGCTATGGTCTATGGGGCTGCAAAAGCGTCGGACATGACTTAGCATTTGAGCACACGCTGGGACTGTATGGATCTAACAAAAAAATTTACTGTAAATTTGGATGAGGAGATCCAGTAAATCTCAGAATGAACCAGCAAGAAGGAAGCAGAGTCAGAGTTCAATCCCCTGATCTTACAGAAAAGGCACTGGAATGGCAGAGAGGAAATAATGCCTTGGAGTCAAACCTGAAAACAACAGGTCACTTCAGGTCATAACAGGGGCAGTGGGGAAGTGACACGTATTGTCTGAGCTTTAATTCCATTCCGTTTTTATTTATTTTTATTAAAAAAATTTTTATTGGCACACAGTTGATTTCCAATGCTGTGCTAGTTTTAGATGGACAGCAAGTTGAATCAGCTATACACATGTCCACTCTTTTTCAGGTTCTTTTCCCGTAGAGGTCATTACAGAGTGTTGAGGTAAACAGCAGCTTCTTATTAGTTCTCTGTTTTATATACAGCGGTGTGTACATGTCAATCCCAGTCTCCCAGTTTATCCCTTCTTCCTCCTCCCTGCCACCCCCCAGAAACCGTAAGCTTGTTTTCTCCATCTGTGACTGTTTTTGTTTTGTATGTAACTTCATGTGTATCACAGTTTACATTCCACATATAAGGGATTTCATATATTTGTCTTTGGTTTAACTTCACTTGACTTCCCCGGTAGCTCAGACGGTAAAGCATCTGCCTACCATGCGGGAGACGCAGGTTCGATCCCTGGATTGAGAAGATCCTCTGGAGAAGGAGATGGCTACTTACTCCAGTACTCTTGCCTGGAAAATCCCATGGACAGAGGAGTCTGGTGGGCTACAGTTCATGGGGTCGCAAAGAGTCGGACACAACTAAGCAACTCCACTCACTCACTTCACCTAGGATAGTCTCTAGCTCCCTCCATGCTGCTGCAAATGGCATCATTGTTCTAACAGAGTAATACTCCATTGTACACATGCGCACATCCTTATCCATTCCTCTGCCGATGGGTGCTTAGGTTGCTTCCATGTCTTGACTGTTGCAAACAGTGCTGCTGTGAGCCCTGGCAGGCATGCACAGAAGCCCCAGGGCTGCCATCCTGGGTGTCTGCCCCCTGCTGCCCTCTCTCTCCCAGCAGCTGGGCAGCAGGGAGTCCTGCCTGCGGTCCAGACACCACTGCTGCCACCCTGGGTTGTTCCAGGTGACAGTCGTCAGCCTGTTTATCATCAAAGAGATACCAACTAGGTTCTTGGCTCTCTCCCATCGATAGAAACTGACTAGGGGCCAGACAAGAAAGCCAGGCAATACTTTATGGGGGCCCTGGACATGGAACAACAGACTGGTTTCAAATAGGAAAAGGAGTACGTCAAGTCTGTATGTTGTCACCCTGCTTATTGAACTTCTATGCAGAGTACATCATGAGAAACGCTGGACTGGAAGAAACCCAAGCTGGTATCAAGATTGCCGGGAGAAATATCAATAACCTCAGATATGCAGATGACACTACCGTTATGGCAGAAAGTGAAGAGGAACGAAAAAGCCTCTTGATGAAAGTGAAAGAGGAGAGTGAAAAAGTTGGCTTAAAGCTCAACATTCAGAAAATGAAGATCATGGCATCCGGCCCCATCACTTCATGGGAAATGGATGGGGAAACAGTGGAAACAGTATCAAACTTTATTTTTTGGACTCCAAAATCACTGCACATGGTGACTGCAGCCATGAAATTAAAAGATGCTTACCCCTTGGAAGAAAAGTTATGACCAACCTAGATAGCAAATTGAAAAGCAGAGACGTTACTTTGCCGACTAAGGTCCATCTAGTCAAGGCTATGGTTTTTCCTGAGGTCATGTATGGATGTGAGAGCTGGACTGTGAAGAAGGCTGAGTGCCCAAGAATTGATGCTTTGGAACTGTGGTGTTGGAGAAGACTCTTGAGAGTCCCTTGGACTGCAAGGAGATCCAACCAGTCCATTCTGAAGGAGATCAACCCTGGGATTTCTTTGGAAGGAATGATGCTAAAGCTGGAACTCCAGTACTTTGGCCACCTCATGCGAAAAGCTGACTCACTGGAAAAGTCTCTGATGCTGGGAGGGATTGGGGGCAGGAGGAGAAGGGGACGACGGAGGATGAGATGGCTGGATGGCATCACGGACTCGATGGACGTGAGTCAGAGTGAACTCCGGGAGTTGGTGATGGACAGGGGGGCCTGGCGCGCTGCGACTGCTGCGACTGAACTGAACTGAACTGTAGCAGGTGGAGTGGGTTGGGGGCGGGGCAGGAACAAACAGCAGGTTCCGTGGCTTGCTCTCTCCTGGTGGGGGACCAGGAGATCTTGTTTCTTATATGGGGTGCTGGTTGGCGGGGGTTTCCAGGGGTGCAGTCACAGGGTGGTTTGGGTGGTTCCCCTCCTCCCCAGCCCGTGGTGGTGAGTGCAGGGGGCATGCGCAATTCCAGCTCCCTGTTTTCGCCCCAGACTCTCCAGAAGCGGCAGCTGGGCTTGTTTCTCCTTTGTATCTTTTGATCCAGATTTCCCCCAGCTGCACAAGCACGCAGTATTCTTAGTCCCATGTAGTTTCTTTGTATCTTGTTGCTGGAGGAGAGGTGTGTCCAGGGGCAAGCAGTGTGCAAAGGGTCGCAGGTCCCAGCTCCTAGCCTGTCTCAAAAAGTAGGGTACTTTACTTGTGGGATTAAAGCGTTAACCTCGATCCTACTGGCCAAATTACGCAGGAAGAGGAGATAAGCAGTGTTCATCTGAAACCCTCTACCCTCTGGAGAAAAGAAGAAAAGCGAGTAACTTGAGCATCTCTCACTGTGGCTGCGTGAGAGTGCCATTTTCTTGTGGAGCTCTGGCTTGGTGACCTGGGCTCTGCCATGAAGTAGGGGATTGCCTTTGGTGACGCTGTCTCAGAATTCCAAAACTTGGACTTTTTTCAACTTGACTTTTGTTTATTCTGTCACGTCAGTAGGTGACAGACTGCTTACTGTCATGTTCTGTAAAGTGGTGGTCCTCAAAAATGGCCCCTAAGCCACTAGCAAGAGCATCAGGGGCGTGCAGGGTGTTTGCAGGCTCAGTCATATCCAACTTTTTGCGACCCCATGGATTGTATCCTGTCAGGTTCCTCTGTCCATGGGATTTCCCAGGCAGGAATACTGGAGTGGGTTGCCAAGGCCTCCTCCAGGGCATCTTCCCGATGCAGGGACTGAACCCACATCTCCTGCGTTGGCAGACAGATTCTTTACCATCTGAGCCACCTGGGAAGCCAAGGGCACCAGGAGCTTCTTGTAAAGGTAGATTATCAAGGGCCGGGCCCAGGCCTTCTAAGCCTGCATCTCTGAGGAGGAGGGACCTGTGGCCCGTGTTTCCCCAGCTTTCCTCGTGGGGGCAGTGCTGGCTGAATTCTGAGGATGCTGAATTCTGATCCCTGGGAGCTTGGACCCCCACAAGCCTGTAGGTCTGTCTGCTTCTTGTTGTCTTGATGTGTGCTAGTCACTCAGTCGTGTCCGACTCTTTGCCACCCCATGGACTATAGCCCTCCAAGCTCCTTTGTCCATGGAATTTTCCAGGCAAGGATACTGGAGCGGGTTCCTTCTCCAGGGGATCTTCCTAACTTAGGGATTGAACCCAGGTCTCCTGCATTGCAGGCAGATGCTTTACCATCTGAGCTACTAGGGGAGCCTGTTGTCTTGATAGTGATGGAGTTAGATCTGTCTGCATCTTTGCTTGCTCTGATTATAATTTGGGACACCCGGTAATCGTTCAGGAACATGGGAAGGAGGGCCACCATATCCTTTGCGTGCAGAGTGTGAGCCAGATATTATGTTAGAGGCCTTATATCCATTGTCCCAGGGGTCCCCAGCCTCCAGGCCGTGGACCGGTAACTCCCGTTAGATCAGCGGTGGTGTTAAGTTAGAGATCACACCATAAATATAATGAGCTTGAAACATCTCTAAACCATCCCCTCCACGCCCCAACTCGGTCCTGGAAAAACTGCCTTGCATGAAGCCGGTCCCTGGTGCTGAGCAGGTTGGGAACCCCTGCATTACCCTGTTCAATGCCCACAGCAACCCTGTACAGGGCTGTTATCCCCCCCCCCCACTTTATAACTAACCTGAAACTCAGAGGTGTCTAGTGAGTTCTCTAAGCTCACACAGCTCCAACGTGAGAGAGCAGAGATGGAAGGCCAGTGTGGCTTTCAGCCGTATGAATGTGGACACGTAGAACACAATTTGGCTCTTCTGTTAGAAACTCCATGAAGTTGGAAGGACCGAAGCCTGGAGGGGTCTGGGGAGAGCTGAGCCAGCTTTCTGCAGCTGGTCGGGGTGAGGGAGCCACAGGTGAGAGGGTGGCCGTCAGGGGCTCCACGTCTGGTCCAGTCTGGGAGGAAGGGCCTGCTGGGCACACACTTCTCACAGCCAAGTTTAAGCAGTTTAAATGGAGCAAGGGATTCAATTAGAGACGCTCGAGGGGACCAGGCACGTACCATCCACGTCCGTCCCGAAAAGAGAAGAAAATATTTAGTTTTGCAGGCTGTGACTACTCCGCCACTGTGCAACGACGTGGCCTCACGGAAGAGCAAAAGAATACACCGAATACCTTCGAGAGATGAATTTCCCAGGAAAAAAATAAATAAAACAAAGGAAGATCCTCTGATTACATTTAAATATTTCCTTGCCAATGCTTGGGGAATTCTAGCATTCTGCGCTTGCAGAGGAAAGCTTTTGTGCCTGGGAACAAGGTGATTAGGGCACCGTGCCTGGGAGGATGGGCGGGGGAGGGAGGAAGGGGCTATTTCCAGAGCAGCACAGGTGCAACAGTTTGGCGTGAGTGATGGCCTTACAAATGACCCTGGCATGGAGCAGAGGAAACCCAAGGAGGAGATTAATTGAATTACAGCTACAGTATGTGCGCATTTTATTTCTGCGGTGGAGCTGAAATGGATTGCGGGGCAGGCTCACCAGCTGGGGTAAGGTCACAGTGCTGAGGAAATGGGAAGGATATGGATGAGCAGTTTTCCCGATGGAGAACAAGCTTCAGGTTGTTCGCTCCTGGGTGAAGTGTTTTTGGAGTTTGGATGGGCTCAGTTTATACTTTTTCTAAGACCAAACTGATAGTTTTTCATGCGGGATATGACTGGCATCTGAAGAGTTCCCTTTAAGACAATAGAGGGCAAATTGGGATAAAGAGTAAAATACTTGCTTCGTAACACAATTTCTCGCTGTTTGAGATAATTGATTTTAGGAGTGTTTTTTCCTGTAGGGCACTGAAAATTATTTTATATGAAAAATAAATATTCAAATATCTTTGCTATAGCAGTGTATATTGCCAAAAATATTTTGTGGATAGCCCTATGGTAAATGCAAATTTTTCTAATATCATCAATATGATTTCATATTTCCTTGGAATATTAATCAAATTAAGTGATGTGATTAAGCTCATACCAAAATAATTGCCTAATCTCTCAAAAGCATGTGTTTGTTTTGGTGATAAAAAGTCGAGGTTATCCAAATTGCTCAGTCTCTTATTTAACTATTTCTTCAACTATCTGTCTAATTCTGTTATGTGATATCTTGTGTCCAGGCTCGCTTGTGCCTTGCTTTGCTTTTGAATTAAGTGCTTTGATGTTTTCTTCCCCGCCCCTTTGGATAACATGGCCAAAAGCAGTTATTTCAGAAATACCAAGTATCTCAAGGACTAGCAAACATGGTTCTAGCCCTGAAAATGTATGCTCCACTTCTTAACATGCAAAGAGAGGTGTTATGGGATCAACACAAGAAATAAACATCGTACAGTGAAAAAAATCCCATGCAGGAGACTCGGGTTCCATCCCTGGGTCAAGAAGATCCCCTGGAGCAAGAAATGGTAACGCCCGGGCAATCCCATGGACAGATGAGCCTGGCAGTCCATGGCGTTGGACACAACTTAGCAGCTAAACAATAAGCAGCAACAACAATGAGCAACAACTTAGTTTTTAAAAATCACAAACTTTTTTTCTTTTTCTTTTTTATATGATTTTTAAAGGTCACACTCCATTTTCAGTTATTACAAAATATTGTCTATATCCCCCGTGTTGCACAACACATCCTTGAGCCTGTCTTACACCCAACAGCCTGTGCCTCTCACTCCCCTCGCCTTTATATTGCCCCTGCCCACGGGTAACCACTAGTTTGTTCTCTGTGAGTCTGCTTCTTTTGTTCTGTTCACTAATTTTTAGATTCCAGACATACATGATATCATACAGCATTTGTTTTTCTGTCTGGCTTGTCTTGCTTACCATACTACCTCCAAGTCCGTCCATGTTGCTGCAAATGGTGGCATTTTATTCTTTTTTGCAGAGTGCTGTCCCACTGTGTGCATATATGTGTACACCCCCCCACCTCCTCACTGTCTGCTTGGGTCGCTCCATGTCTTGGCCGTGTGACTGGTGCTGCTGTGAATGCTGGGCTGCTCATATCTTCTCATATTCGTGGGCTGGTGTTTTCGGATACACGCCCAGGAGAAAATAGCTGGATCATGGTGGTGTTTTTTTGAGGAACCGCCATATTGCTTTCCACAGTGGCTGCACCGGTTTACGTTCCCGTAAATATCACAAACTTTCAAAAACAGACCTGAATTCAAATCCAGGCTTCCTATGTTCCCACGGTCAGATGAGTGGGTGAGCCACTTAAATTCTGAGACTTGTTTTCTTCATCTCTAAAACTAAGGACATTACAGTGTCTTGCAGGTTTGCAGTGGGAAGGAAATAAGGTCTGGTATGAGCACCTAGAACACTCCTTGCACATAGCCGGCCTGTTGTTCAACAAATGCCAGTGCCCTGACTTCTTTCCCTGCTTTAAAAACTTTAAGAGAAAGTAGGGTATACTGGAAAGACTGAGGGCCGGGCCTGATTCTTCCTTTTATTTGGAGTATGGTTGATTTACAATGTGTTAGTCCCGGGCACCCCGCTCCAGTGCTCTTGCCTGGAATTCCCATGGATGGAGGAGCCTGGAAGGCTGCAGTCCAGGGGGTCGCTAAGAGTCGGGCACGACTGAGCAGCTTCCCTTTCACTTTTCACTTGCATGCATTGGAGAAGGAGATGGCACCCCACTCCAGTGCTCTTGCCTGGAGAATCCCAGGGACCGGGGAGCCTGGCGGGCTGCCGTCTGTGGGGTCGCACGGAGTCGGACACGACTGCAGCGCCTCAGCAGCAGCAGCAGCAGCTCCAGGTGTACAGCAGCGACTCAGTTGTACAGATATTGTTGTTTAGTTTCTCAGTTGTGCTCAACTCTTTTGCAGCCCCTAGACTGTAGCCCACTAGGCTCCTCCCTCCATCTATGGGAATGCCAGGTAAGAACGCTGCAGTGGGTTGCCACTCCAGGAGACCTTCTGGACCCAGGGATCAAACCTGCATCTCTCATGTCTCCTGCTTTGGGAGGCGAGTTCTTTACCACTAGCGCCACCTGGGAAGCCCACACACACACACACACACACACACACACATTTCAGATTCGTTTCCCTTATAGATTATTACAAAGTACTGAATGAAATTCCCAGTGCTGTGTAGTGGGTCCTTGTTGACTCTTTTATGTGTGCGTGCGTGTGCGCGTGCTTAGTTACTCGGTCGTGTCCCGCTCTTGCGACCCCATAGACTGCAGCCGGCCAGGCCCCCCGCACATGGGATTCTCCAGGCAAGAATCCTGGAGTGGGCTGCCATTTCCTTCTCCGTGTTTTATATGTAACAGTGTGCATGTGTAACCCCAAAGTCCTGAGCTATCCCTCTTCCTTTCCCCTTTGGGAGCTATGCATTTGTTTTCTGTGTCTGTGGTCTGGGTCTAGTCTTAGCCAAGTCGTTTGAACCTGGGTGAGACATGGCTTGTGTTTCTCTAAACCCCCTCAGTCTGCCTCTTGAGGGTCACACTTGCCCCAGGCTCTCCACCTCCCCATTCTTGCCGATACCCTTCAGGCGACTGGTTGGTGGCTCCATCAGTGCCTGCCCGTGTTGCTGTGTGTTTATGCAAACTCATGGAGTGTGCGTTTCATTGTGACTTAAATGACCCACCTTCAGGGATCACAGAAAGATGTGTATCTGCCCTGCTGTTTAACAGGGTGACTGTGGGAAGCTAATAAAACAAGTGGAAGCCACTTACCCAGTGGAAGACGCTAGACAGATGTTCATTAAATCTTTGTGCCTTTATCCCTACAGCCCTGAATGCTTCTTCCTTCCTTTCGAAAGGCTTAAATCGCTTCGCGCGCTTGACTCACACCCCTTTAAAGTAAAGGGCTAATTGCTTGCTTTAATAAACCTCTGGCTTCTGACAGTCTATTAGCTACTTGCTCCCCTGTAAGGTGCGCAAAGTGACAGCTGGATTGCTTTTGAGGTCTTGCAGGGTTTTCTCCTTAAAGTCTTCTAGGAGTCTAACTAAAGGAAAAGGGGATGGCTTTTTAATCTCAGCTCTCCTTCTCTCTGGCAGTTGGTAACATCCTTTGGTAAGGTTTTGAGGAAATAAAATTTTAAATTAATAATGAAAGCAGTGGGCTAGAGTCTGTCTCCTCAACAGTTTACTCCTGGAGTTCATACAGGCTCCCAGAATTCAGGAGTCATGAAGCAACAAGGCTCTAGAGGAGCCAGGTTCAGGCGCCCGGGCCCGTGCACTGTGGTTCTGGAATCGACACTAGGCTCCTCACGCAGTTCGGGACGCTGCCTGGGGGAGCGTGTGTTCCTATTCTGTGCAGCCCTCTATGGCATTTCTCTGTCCACGGGACTCTCCAGGCAAGGATACTAGAGTGGATTGCCCTTTCCTCCTCCAGAGGATCGTCTGGACCCAGAGACTGAACCCGAACCTCTGGTGTCTCCTGCGCTGGTAAGCGGGTTCTTTACCACTGAGCTGCCCGGGAAGCCAACCCACCCCAGTGTTCTCGCCTGGAGAGTCCCAGGGACAGAGGAGCCCGACGGGCTGCAGCCCATGGGGTTGCAAAGAGTTGGATGTGACTGAGCAGCAGGCATGGCGTGGCATGGCTTGGGACATTTATACTGGCAACGTACCACGTGCAGTATCGTAACTGATAATAACCTCTCTGGTGATTTTACTTCCCATTGGAACCTTATGTGATTTAACTCATTGCTGTTCTTTCTCTACTAGACCTTCAGTTCTTTGAGAACAGACTGCATCTGCCCGTTTCACAGCTTCCTCTCCAATGCTTAGCCCAGCCCCTGGCACAGCGGGCAGACATGCATGTGTTGAAAAACTCAGTGAATACACAGTCTCCTTAACAGTGTGCCCAGCAGTGGGGTGATACCCAGACTGAGGGTGTGTGTTGGACCACCTCACCTTAGAGGTCCCAGTCCCACTGTTTGCTCCTCCAGGCGCGTGTGATAAACTCAGATGGTGTGCCTAGTTTGCCCTCAGTTGTGAAGTCAGGTGTTGGCGATCGTGACAGCAGTGGACGCCTCTTCCAACAGGTAGAAAGCACAACACACAAGGCCCTTCCTGTGCGTTTGTCTGCAGCCTGGTTTAGACGGGGACACACTTCAATCTCCAGACTAATACTCCTTCAGAGAGAAGCGTGTGTGGTGGGAGTGTGGGCAGGGGCTTGAGTGTGTGTGCTCAGCCATGTCCGACTCTGCACACAGACTTACTGACTGTAGCTCACCAGTTTCCTCTGTCCAGGGGCTTTCCCAGGCAAGAATACTGGAGTGGGTCGCCATTTCCGGGGGAACTTTCTGACCCAGCGATGGAACCCATGTCTCTTGTGTCTCCAGCATTGGCAGGTGAATTCTTTACCACTGAGCCTCCTGGAAAGCCCAGGAAGAGGGTGGTGAGAAAAGGGAGTTGAGGCCACACAGAAAAAATTGTGGGTAGAAAACCCTTGACTTGCCCTAGGTGTGAGCGGTGCAGAACCAAAAGATTTCCATCACAAAAGCCGGGGACCAGCGGTCTCAGTGAGCACTGTAACTGACAGCATGAATTTATGTTTTTCTGTCTTCAAGAACAGCTAACACGTTACAGCTAGGCATCAGAAAAGGTGATTATCTTGAGGAAAAGAACGTGTTTGCATCACAGAATGGAAGATCCTGGAAGGAAACTTGAGATGGCTTAGTTTCTTAATTTCACTGTCAGTGAAATCAAGACTTTCCCAAAGATCTTCATGGCTCTTATTTTAATTTTGCTTCCATTTAGTTAGGCTGCTGTGGAAGCCTTGGTGTTAAGCTGAGATGGCCCCGGTGGCAGCAGTGGCCTGGGGCCATCTGCGAATGGGGTAAACAGTCCCCTGACTGCCTTCCCAGAAACAATGAGTACCTTATAAGGTACTTTTCCATGAGAATCCTTAAGAACTTTTCTTGCAAACCTCATGCAGTATTTTACTGAGAAAAGGACTTCGGGTATCTGAAAGAGTAGAACTAATTTGTGATTTTGGTGGCAACAACCCAGGATGTTCTATCTTCTTAAGTCAGTATTCCCATGAATGTTTTCTTTTCAATATAAATAGCATTTTTGAGGGAGAAAGAATAGTATTATTTAAGATAGTCTGAGTGTTCTATATATAAAAAGTGTCTGCTTCCCTCTTTCCACAAGCTTGAGTGTTTTAAAACATTTCTCTGAAATTATTAGTCTGTGACTCTTCCTTATAAACGGATTGGCGTTGCGACTGTCCCCAGCCCAGACATCCTCACCTCACCATCCAGCTCAGTCGCTCTGCTGTGTCAGACCATTTGTGACCCCGCGGGCTGCAGCACCTAACCATGGCGTTTGGCAAAAACCTGGACCCACTGATAGGAGAGCCTAGTTTTCCCAGGAGCAAGGCTTATTTCACATCGTGTGATATCCTAGGTGCCCCTGTGGTTTATTCATGCCGAATCAGGGATGGACTTGGTATTAGAATTTAAGTCTCTGTCTGTCGCTCAGGATTAAGAATGTAAATGATGCTAACAGCGTGACTGACATCTAGTGGATATAAGGCAGTGGTGCTGTTTACAGCCTTGTTTTTCCCCTTCAGGATATTTTTTATAGGGGAAAAATCACATTTGCAGAAACTACTGTCTCAACTGCACTAGACTGTAGTAAAATGATAGAAATGAGAAACTTCTGGAAATGAAGGTTACTCCCTTTACAGAGCTTTGAAAGAATGTGCACTAGCTTGGAGTGAAAAAAAAAAAAAGACCAAATATCTAAATTTAGTTTCATTTAGTTTGCTGAAAAGGATTGAAATACATTGACATGATAATAAAAGCTTATAAAATATATAAATATCTGCACAGAATTGTAATACTTATTTTCTTTTTGGATATTCACTTACCTGCTGAGAGATATGCTGGGAAAGTTCTTTTCTACTTATTCTAATATGAATCATCACTTGTGATTTGTAAAAGTGTTGAAAATGTGGTGTTATTCTAAGACGCAGCTATTGATAATGAACAAGTAGAATGAGTTTTAAACTGTTTTTATTTTGACTATCAGAAGAATTCATTTATTACTATAGAAATATGCAGAAGAATTGATCACACCAATAGGAAATTTTAAGCACAAGATATCTTGTAAAGAAAGTGCCCATTTGTTATAATTAAGGTGTAGGAACCCAGATGAGTAAAGGAAACACAATGCAGATTATAAAGCTGAAATTGGATCTTTAGGGGAAAGTCCTGGGCATTTTTATGTGAGGAGTTTCTGGGCGTAGAGAGAACAGCAGTGTGAACAGTGTGATGAGGGAGTGGCTTGTTTTGCAGAATGCCGTTCCTAGGCAAAGTAGTTTGTAACTGCCAGGAATAAGAGATTTTTGACATGGGATCTGGTAAAATTTCAAAACGTGAGTTTCCTTGCAGAAGTCTTTTTCAGGACTGACTTTCTTCCTCAGGCCCTCCCTCTCGTGGGTCTTGCAGCAGGCACACAGCATTTTTTCAAGGGTGTTTTGTCAGTGAGGACAGCCCCTCTTGCGCCAGTTGGTCTGTATGGGATTGCAGACTCCAGCCAGTAGTCTTCACAAAGAGAAAAATGCTGGTGAGGACGTAAGGCAGACGGCTTGTGCTTCTCTTTATAACTATCAGCAGGTCAGACAGACCTTATTCCTGTTCCTTTATTATTCTTATTTTTAAACTTCAGATGTTTAGCAGTAAGCTATTTTTATTGCAATTTCAGAACAGTTCTGAGAACACGCGAGTGTAATTTAGAGGCTGTGTTGCTATTGTTTAGTCCCTCAGTCATGTCTGACTCTTTGCAACGCACGGACAGTCGCCCACCAGTGGACTGCAATCCAGGAGTTCTCCAGGCAAGAACACTGGAGTGGGTGGCATTTCCTTCTCCAGGGTCCTGTTCCTTTAGACCATCATTTTCTCTAGAACAGCTAGGGAGGGGCTGCGGTGGTGTAAATTCTTGGCAGTTTGTAAAGAAGTGGCGAAAGTCAAAACATTTGCAAGCGGTTTCGTGCAGACTGGGGAAAAGACTGTCCGGTTTGCCGACTGTATCTTCTGTGTGTGTCCAGGCGCTGATGCTGAGAGAGCTTCCTTGGTGACAGTGTGGCAAAGCTGATTATCCTTAACATCGCAATTATAAAGTCAGGCCATGATCTGTCCTCTTACTTGGAAAAATTGAGGCATAATTTACACACAGTTGAAATGCAATGTTACGGTTCAGTGAGTTTCACCAAACGCAGACACCTGTGTAATCTACATCTTCTGTCAAGATTCAAAACATTTCCATCTCTTGGGAAAGCTCCCTCGAGCCTCTGCCCGGGCAAGCTCTGCGCCCGCCACTCTCCACTGCCACAGCCACCTTTGTGATTCCCTTGCATGGATTACCTGTTCTACAGTTTAATATAAATGCAGTCATAGGAATTATTTTAAGTGGGATTACGTTACTCAAATTTAAATACACTTCAGTCGAATTTACTCGCTTCTGTTTCAGTTTAGTTTTAGTTTGTTTTTCCCCTGGGAAACTTGTTTCCGATGTGTATCTGTCAGTAGATACGTAGAATCCCCACCCCCTTCCCCACATGTCCACCCACCTCATCGTGTAAGTATCTTAACTATTATCTTCTCTAACCTTCCTGTGTTTCTGTTTTACCATTTTCCCTATCGGTTGTTTTTTATTTTTCAGATGTGGAACTTTATTTTTAAATTATTTTTTAACTTTTTATTGAAGCGTAGTTGCTTTAGTGTTGCGATAGATTCAGGCACACGGCAGTGATTCAGCTGTGCATATATATACACACTTTCATTTTCAGATTCTTTTCCCATATAAATTATTACAGAATATTGAGTAGAGTTCCCTGTGCTATACAGTAGGCCCTTGTCGATTTATCTATTTTGTATAATAGACGTATCTAATATTTTATATATAGTAGTGTGTATATGCGGAGAAGGCACTGGCGCCCCACTCCAGTCCTCTTGCCTGGAAAAGCCCATGGACGGAGGAGCCGGGTGGGCTGCAGTCCATGGGGTCGCAAGGAGTTGGACACGACTGAGCGACTTCACTTTCACTTTTCACTTTCATGCATTGGAGAAGCAAACGGCAGCCCACTCCAGTGTTCTTGCCTGGAGAGTCCCAGGGACGGGGGAGCCTGGTGGGCTGCCGTCTCTGGGGTCGCACAGAGTCGGACACGACTGCAGCGACTCAGCAGCAGCAGCAGCGGTGTGTATACATTAATCCCAAACTCCTAGTTTATCCTCCTCTTCCACTTTCCCCCTTTGGTGACTGTAAATTTGTTTTTGAAGTTTGGAAGTCTGTTTCTTTGTGGATAAGTTCACTTATGTAATTTTTTAGATTCCACAAATAAGTGACATCATCCGATACTTGTTTTCTCTGTCTGACTTGCCTCACTTGGTATGATAGCCTCTGGGCCCTCTGTGTCCCTGCAGCTGGCCTTATTGCTCCTCTTATGGCTGAGTACTATTCCGTGTGATGCATGTGCCACACCTTTGCTCGCATGTTGATGGCATTTAGGTTGCTTCCGTGTCTTGGCTTTTGTACACAGTTCTCCCGTGATCCTTGGAGTGCAAGTGGCTTTTAAAGTTACGATTTCCTCCAGATCTGTGCCGGGACTGGGATGCTGGTCATAATAGGAGTTCTATACATAGTTTTTAAGGGACCTCCATACTGCTCTCCCTAGTGGATGTACTGATTTACATTCCCACCAGCAGGGTAGGACCACTCCCTTCTCTCTACACGCTCTCTAGCACTTACTATTTGTAGACTTTTTGATGAGGGCCGTTCGGCTGGTGTGAGGTGATGCCTCACTGTGGTTTTGATTTGCATTTCTCTCATGTTTACGTTGAACATCGGTCATCTGTGTGGCATAGTCTCTGGAGAAATGCCTGTTCAGGTCTCCTGCCCGGCTCTTCGGCTGGGCTGTCTGGCTTTCTGATATGGAGCTGCATGAGAGCTATTTGCATGTTCTGGAGACTGGCCGCTTGTCAGTTGCTTTGTGATTATTTTCTCCCATTCTGTGAGCTGTCTCTTTGTTTCATTTATGATTTCCTTTTCTGGGCAAAAGCTTTTAAGTTTGATTTGGTCTCAATAGTTTATTTTTGTTTTTATTTCCATTATTCTAAGAGATGGATCCCAAAAGACACTGCTGTGACTTATGTCAAAGAGCGTTCTGCTCTCTCCTCTAGGAGCTCTATAGCACATAGTCTTACATTTGGGTCTTCAATCCATTTTGAGCTCATTTTTGTATCTGGTGTCAGAGAATGTTCTAGTTCCATCCTTTCACTTGCAGCTGTTCATTTCCCAGCAGCACTTCTGGAAGAGACTGTCTTTGCTCCCCTGCGTATTCTTGCCTCGGCCATAGGTTAGACGACCACAGGCTCACGGGCTTATTTCTGGGCTTTCTTTCCCGCCCCATCGATCTGTATTTCTGTCCTTGTGCCAGTACCAGGCCATCTCGAAGGCTGTATCTTTGTAATCAAAGCTTCTTGAAGTCAGGAAGCCTGACTCCTCCAGCTCCGTTTTTCTTTCTCAAGATGGCTTTGTCTATGCAGAGTCTTGTGTGTTTTCAGACGAATTTTAAAATCATTTATGAATTATTATTTTAATTCTGTGAAAAATACCTTTGGGAATTCGATAGGAATGGCGTTGAATCTGCAGGTTGCTTTAGGTGGTATAGTCTTTTTGACAATATTGATTCTTCTGGTTCAAGAATATGGTATGCCTTTGCATCTGTTTGTGACGTGTTTGATTTCTTTCATTAGTGCCTTACAGTTTTTGAAGTACAGATCTTTTGCTTCTTTAGGTAGGTTTATTCCTAGGTATTTTGTTCCTTTTAATGTGATGGTAAATGGGGGTGCTTCATTAATTTCTCTTTCTGATAGTTTTTTGTTAGTGTATAAGAATGCAACACATTTCTGTGTGAAAGTTGGTATCTTGCAACGTTACTGCCTTTATTGAGCTCCAGTAGTTTTCTGGTAGCGTCTTTAGGATTTTCTTTGCATACTGTTATGTCATCTGCAAACAGTGACAGTTTTACTTCTTTTCTGATCTGGCTTCCTTTTATTTCTTTCCATTCTTTGATTGCAGTGGCTAGGTCTTCCAAAAGTATGTTGAATAAAAGTGGTGAAAGTGGATTTTCTTCTTTTGTTCATGATCCCAGAGGAAATGCCTTCAGCTTTTCACTGTTGAGTCTGATGGGGGCTGTCATATATGGGCTTTATTATGTTGAGGTAGATTCCTTTTATGCCCATTTTCTGGGGAGGTTTTTTTTTTTAATCATAAATGGGTGAATTTTGTCAAAAGCTTTTTCTGCAGCTATTGAGATGATCATGTGATTTCTATTCTTTGTCTGCTTGTGCTCTATCACATTGATAAATTTGCAGATACTGAGAGACCCTTGCATCCCTGGGATAAAGCCTACTGGCTCGTGGTTTATGGTCATTTTACGTATTGCTGGATTCGGTTTGCTAGTGTTCTCTGGAGGATTTTTGCCTTTACACCCATCAGTGGCACTGGCCCGCAGTTTTCTCTTTTTGTGATATCTGTCTAGTTTTGGTTTCAGGGTGATGGTGGCCTTATATTAACAGAATGAATTTGAGAGTGTTCCTTCCTCTGCAATTTTTTGGAATTGTTTCAGAAGGATAGGTGTTAATTCTTCTCTAAATGGTTGATAAAATTCACCTGAATATATGGTATTTGTTTTTCTCTTTCTGACTTGCTTCACTCTGTATATCAGGCTCCAGCTTCATCCACCTCAGTTCAACTGAAACTCAGTTCGATCCTTTTCATGGCTGAGTAACGCTCCATTGGCCATGCGCCAGAGCTGCCTTAGCCGTTCGTCTGTCGGTCTCAGCTATTGTAAATAGCGCAGCAGCGAACCCTGGGATACACGTGTCATTTTGAATTATGGTTTTCTCAGGGTAATGTCTGGGAATGGGATTGCTGGGTTGTGTGGTAGTTTTCTTCTTGGTCTTTTAAGGAATCTCTAAACTGCTTCCATACTGGCTGAACCTATTTACATTGCCACCAGCAGTGAAGAAGGCTTCCCTTTTGTCTACATCCTCTCCAAAATTTACTGTTTGTGTATTTTTTGATGTTGGCCATTCTGAACGGTCTGAGGTGATATCTCACTGCAGTTTCGCTTTGCATTTCTCACAGAATGGTGGTGTCGAGCATCTTTTCCTGTGTTTGTTGGTCACCTGTGTGCAGGTCTTCTGCCCGGGTTTTCATTGGGTTGTTTTTCTGATATTGAGCTGCATGAGCTGCTTGTATATTTTGGAGATTAATCCTTTGTGGGTTGCTTCATTTGTAATTACTTTCTCCATTGTTTCCTTTGTCTCTATTTCATTTATTTCTGCTCTAATCTTTATGATTTCCTTCCTTTTACTAATTTGGCTTTTGTTTGTCCTTCTTTCTCTAGTTGCTTTAGGTGTAAGGTTAGGTTGTTTGAGATTTTTTTGTTTTCTGAGATATAACTCTATTGCTTATAAACTTCTTAGAACTGCTTTTGCTATATCCTCTGGGTTTTGAATCATGGTTGTTTTCATTTGTCTCCGAGTGTGTTTTTATTTTCTGTCTGATTTCTCCAGTGATCCACTGGTTGTTTAGTAACATAGTGTTAATCTCCATGTGTTGATATTTTTTTAGTGTCTTCTTGTATTTGATTTCTAATCTTATAGCCTTGTGTTTGGAAAAGATGCTTGATACGATTTCTGTTTTCTCAGATTTGCAAAGGCTTGCTCTGTGGCCCAGCACGTGAGCTCCCGTGGACAGTAGTCCCTCTGCACTTGAGAAGGACACGTGTCCTGCAGCCTCAGGGTGGGGTGCAGTCTGTATGCACTGGATTGTTTTCAGCTGGGAGTGTGTTTCACCTTGAGAGATCACAGTCCTGTGCTGTTGGTTGTCCACCATCTGAAAAGCGTTGCTTCATATGTTTTGTCCAGTGTCCTGGTGGTTTGTGGCAGGAAGGCGGATCTGTTTCCAGTTAACACTATCATGGCTAGAAGCAGAAATTCCCAGTTACTATTTTTAATAAAGAGTTTTCCCACATTGTTAGGTATTTTAGTAACAATATACATCCACTTGGATATTGCCTAATAGAGCCTAGTTTTATTTGATAGCAGAAGTAAGTCAACACTTGGGGTACAAAAGTTTTCAAATTTCCAAACAACTAAATACTTGGCCTGTATGTGTTTAATCCCAGGAAGTGCCGAGAATGCAACTTAAATCTCTTATTAAAGAAAATGACACAGTTATTTCATGATGAAGCATTGTGAACTTAGGACTTCCTTTTCACACATTTGTTATGTTTTTATAACGTAAGATTTTTTAGATCTAATTTATTAGAAAGCTTTAAAAATATTCACATTTTAAGGATAAGAAAGTAAAGGTAGGATTTTTAATATGATGCAAATGTTGTAAACAGAGTTATAATTTGATGTTTTCTACTCGATGGAGGCGAGTCTGAGTGAACTCCGGGAGCTGGTGATGGACAGGGAGGCCTGGCGTGCTGCGATTCGTGGGGGTGCAAAGAGTTGGACATGACTGAGCGAGTGGACTGAACTGGACTGAACTGAATCGTGCGCTTGTTTTGGTAGGATTATAGTGTCATGAATGCTTTTTCTTGAAAAAGGTGTGGCTAACTAATAATATCTCATCATATTTTCTTTTGTAAAAGCAAACAAGACTGCACTTCTGGAAATAAACTTTGAGCCATCAAAGAATATTTTTCTTTTGTCACTTACGCCACGAGTATTAACGCACACTACACTTGTATGTACGCGCGCCTACTTTCTGCTTTGGTTCCTTACAGGGCTGTATGGTGGTGCTAAGTTTGGACTGGAGGATGCATCCACAGAGGTGAAGTGGAGGGGTGGGGGAGGAAGTAGAGATGACAGGCAGGGTGGAGGTAACAGCGGGAGCAGGAAGAGAGATGGCCCCAGAATAGCAGACTCTGGAGGCAGGCCCGTGACCTGCGTGGAGCCCACGCAAACCAGGGGGCAGGACCAGGGGACAGCTCTTTTGTGAATATTTACTGGGTGTCAATGTATCGGGCAATGTGGTATTTTCTGGTTTAAACTCTGGTCTCCGAAGGGGCTCACAGTCTGTAGGGGAGGTTGACATATAACACATCTTCATGATTTAATTATCAAAACAAGTTCTGTTGTGTCAGTGGTTAGCTTTTGTAGTAGAGAGAATTATTTACAGTTATTTAAATTTATATTAAAATTACAATGGCTTTCCTTGGAAGTTTATGTTTAACTCACAAAGCTTGATAATCTGTTTTACATTCTCTTCCACTTTTTCTTTGTGTCTGTTATCCTGCTTAAACAGAGTAAAGCCCCTTAACAGTTTGATCTCCTTTAGAAATTTAGTTAATGGAATTCTCTTAGATATTTAAAAATAATTTTTAAAGTTAGTATATTTTCTCTTTAAACATTTAAAACACATAATTTGAAGAATATAAAATTCTGGTAATAATAATTCTTAAGTACCTTAAACAATTCTTGAAAGTCTAATCAGTTAAACTTGAAAATCGAGTTAAAACATGGTTTGGCACTATTCACAAAGTTGATCAGTTTCTGTATCCCTTTTATTTTAAGTTTTGGTTTTATCTTTTTAAAAAAACAATTTATTACAATATAGTTGATTTGCAATGTTGTGCTTAATGTGTATATTCTTTACATATATTTATATATTTGAGCAAACTCCAGGAGATAGTGAAGGATAGGGAAGACTGCCGTGCTACAGTCCATGAGTTTGCAAAGAGTGAGATATGACTTAGTGACTGAACAACAGTAATATATTTATATATTTTTGATTCTTTTCACTTTAAAATCATTACTTTAAGCTCAATTTTTATTCAAATTAGAATCACAAGTTTAGCTGTCAGATTGTCAAATCATTTAAATAGGATAAATATTTAAACACAGATTATCTTGAATTTAACACAAAACAATTAGTAATGTGTGATTCCTTTGTGTCATAACTGCTGTATCTATTTCCAAATCTTCCCAGACACTTACAGGTTAAAAGGGACTGATGCCAAAACCTGACCTCAGCATACCGGTGCCGGATTGATCTTAGATACAGAGCCTGGGGCTTCGTAGAGAGACCACCTGCAGTGCGGGAGACCCAGGCTCCATCCCTGGGTTGGGAAGACCCTGCTGCCGCTCTAGTATTCTTGCCTGGGAAATCCCCTGGACAGGGGAGCCTGGCAGGCTGTAGTCCATGGCGTCTCTGGAGCTGGACACGACTTAGTGACTAAACCACCACCACTGCTTTGGGGCAAAGTAGAAAAGAACGGGCTTCCCTGGCGGCTCCGGATGGTAAAGGGTCTGCCTGCAGTGCAGGAGACACGGGCTTGATCCCTGGTCGGGAAGACCCCTGGAGAAGGGAATGGCACCCCCACTCCAGCATTCTTGCCTACAGAATCCCATGGACAGAGGAGCTATATAGTCCATGGGATCATAAAGAGTGGGACATGACTGAGTTACTAATACTTTCAGGAAAGGATAGCTTTATTGCTTTGCCAAGCAAGGGGGACACAGCAGCTTCCTATCCTGAAAACTGCCACAATTCAGGAGGATTTGGTGAGCTTTATAGCAATGGTTCAAGGGTGGGTTTGCTGATAATATTAGAGTGTGTGTCTAGTCTCAAGTAATCTCTCGATGAGCTTCACTGGTTCCTTTAATCCAGCCTCAGGTGGTGGTCTCTGGAATGAAGAATGTTAACCTCTTCCATTTCCATTTTTAAAGAGCTTAAAAATGTTGCTTTGTGTATCATTGAGGTACACCCTGGCCTGAGCCTGCACTGGTGTTTCCCGGCTGCACCTCCCTCATCTCTGCAAGCAACCCCTCTCTTGCATGATTGTTGTGTTGTTGTTCAGCTGCTCAGTCCTGTCCAGCTCTTTGTGACCTCATCGACTGCAGCACGCCAGACTTCCCTGTCCTTCACCATCTCCCAGAGCTTGCTCAAACTCATGTCCATTGAATCAGTGATGCCATCCAACCATCTCATCCTCTGTCGTCCCCTTCTCCTCCTGCCTTCATCTTTCCCAGTATCAGGTCTTTTCTAATGAGATAGCTCTTCGCATCAGGTGGCCAAAGTATTGGACCTTCAGCTTCAGTATTAGTCCTTCTAATGAATATTCAGGATTGATTTCCTTTAGGATTGACTGGTTTGATCTCCTTGCAGCCCAAGGGACTCTCAAGAGTCCTCTCCAGCACCACAGTTCAAAGGCATCAATTCTTTGGCTTTCAGTCTTCTTTATGGTCCAACTCTCACATCCACACATGACTACGGAAAACACCATATCTTTGACCATACAGACCTTTGTCAGTAAAGTAATGTCTCTGCTTTTGAATATGCTGTCTAGGTTGGTCATAGCTTTTCTTCCAAGGAGCAAGCATCTTTTAATTTCATGGTTGCAATCACCATCTTCAGTGATTTTGGAGCCCAAGAAAATAAAGTCTCTCACTGTTTCCATTGTTTCCCCATCTATTTGCCATGAATTGATGGGACCAGATACCATGATCTTTGTTTTCTGAATGTTGACTGTTAAGCCAACTTTTTCACTCTCCTCTTTCATCTTCATCAAGAGACTCTAGTTCCTCTTTGCTTTCTACCATAAAGGTGGTGTCACTTGCATATCTGAGGTTATTGATATTTCTTCTGAAATCTTGATTCCAACTTGTGCTTCATCCAGCCTAACATTTCTCATGATGTACTCTGTATATAAGTTAATTAAGCAGGGTGACAATATACAGCCTTAATGTACTCCTTTCCCAATTTGGAACCAGTCTGTTGTTTCATGTCCAGTTCTAACTGTTGCTTCTTGACCTGCATACAGGCTTTGCAGGAGGCAGGTCAAGTGTTCTGGTATTCCCATCTTTTTAAGATACTTACACACTTTTTTATGATCCACACAGTCAGAGGCTTTAGCATAATCAACGAAGCAAAAGCAGATGTTTTCTGGAACTCTCTTGCTTTTTCTCTGACACAACAGATACTGGCTATTTGACCTCTCGGTTCCTCTGCTTTTTCTAAATCCAAGAACATCTGAAAGTTCTTGGTTCACATGTTGTTGAAGCCTAGACTTAGAGAATTTTGAGCATTACTTGCCTGATATGTGACATGAGTGCAATTATGCGGTAGTTTGAGCATTCTTTGGCATTGCTCTTCTTTGGGATTGGAATGAAAACTGATGTTTTCCAGTCCTGTGGCTACCACTGAGTTTTCCATATTTGTTAGCATATTGAGTGCAACACTTTAACAGCAACATCTTTTAGGATTTGGAATAGCTCAGCTGGAATTCCCTCACCTCCACTACTTTGTTTATAGTGATGCTTCCTAAGGCCCACTTGACTTCACATTCCAGGATGTCTGGCTCTACGTTGGTGATCACACCATCGTGATTATCTGGGTCATGAAGGGTTTTTTTGCACAGTTCTTCTGTGTATTCTTGCCACCTCTTCTTAATATCTTCTGCTTCTGTTAGGTCCATACCATTTCTGCCCTTTATCGAGCCCATCTTTGTATGAAATGTTCCCTTGGTGTCTCTAATTTTCTTGAAGAGATCTCTAGTCTTTCCCATTCTGTTCTTTTCCTCTGTTTCTTTGCATTGATCACTGAGGAAGGCTTTCTTATCTCTCCTTGCTAGTCTTTGAACTCTGCAATCATATGCGTGTATCTTTCCTTTTCTCCTTTGCCTTTCTCTTCTTTTCTTGGCTATTTGTAAGGCCTCTTCAGGCAACCGTTTTGCCTTTTTTTCGTTTCTTTTTCTTGGGGATGGTCTTGATCTCTGTCTCCTGTACAATGTCAGGAACCTCCGTCCATAGTTCATCAGGCACTCTATCAGATCTAGTCCTGTGAATCTATTTCTCATTTCCACTGTATAATCGTAAGGGGAATTGATTTGGGTCATACCTTAATGGCCTATTGATTTTCCCTACTTTCTTCAGTTTAAGCCTGAAAGTTGCAATAAGTTCATGGTCTTAGCCACAGTCAGCTCCAGGTCTTGCTTTTGCTGACCGTATAAAGCTTTTCCATTTTTGGCTGCAAAGAATATAATCAGTCTGATTTTGGTGTTGACCCTCTGATGATGTCCATGTGTAGAGTCGTCTCTTGTGTTGTTGGAAGAGGGTGTTTGCTGTGACCAGTGCGTTCTCTTGGCAAAACTCTGTTAGCCTTTGCCCTGCTTCATTTTGTGCTCCAAGGCCAAACTTGCCTGTTCTCCAGGTGTCTCTTGACTTCCTACTTTTGCACTCCAGTCCCCTATGATGGAAAGGGGATCTTGCCTGATTAGCAAGTAATTGAAAAGCTTCTGTGCCCAGGGGCCTCACAAAGGCCTGGTTGTCATAGATGAGTCGGGGTTTCAACTAGGCCAACATTTCATAACTATCACATGGTTATTACCTGGCCAGTTTCTAGCCTTGGGATTGGAGTTTGAGAAGGAAAACCTGGTTACTGATTTATCCTGAACACAAATGGACATAGGAACTATTTTGTAGTTACTATGACAAAGGAAGACTCCACGTCTGTATGGCCTTCAGAATGAGATTCCCCTTTCAGCCTACCTGCCAGCCTATTTCTCATCTGATTCTTCTTATTTTACTTCTGATTGTGGAATGCAGCTCCCAAGGCTTGTAGTGCTCAATTGTGTCCAATTCTCTGCAGCTGCATGGACTGTGGCCCAGCAGACTCCTCTGCCCGTGGAATTTTCCCAGCAAGAATGCTAGAGTGGGGTGTTATTTCCTACTCCAGGGGATCTTCCTGAGCCAGGGATTGAACCTGCATCTCTTGCATCTCCTGACTGGCAGGCCAACTCTTTACAGCTAGTGCCGTCTGGGAAACCCAGTACTCACTGAACGAACCAAAGTGGAGATTGACGTGGAGTGTCTGGAGCATACGCCTACTTCTTGTGTCAGTCAAATGCTTCTCTCTGACCCTCCTGAAACCTTGCTTGCTTCTATTTTAATGCTTTAAAAGATAGTCTTTGATTTGGTTATTTTTCCTAATAGAACCTATGAGCTTTTGGAGAGATTGTGTTGTGCTTTCTTTTACATAATATCTTTTGGATCCAGCACACTGCTGGCATATGTGCTTAACAATTATTTGTTGGATTCTATCTTCAGTATTTTAATAAAGAAAATAGAAAACTTCCATGGTGGTCCAGGGGTTAAAATTCTGTGCTTCCAATGTGGGAGTCATGGGTTCGATCCTTGGTAAGGGAAGTAAGATTCCACATGCCATGCTGCGCAGCCAAAAACACACAAAAAACAAAACAAAAACCCAGAAAAAGGACACAAATGTCATAGCTTTGAAATAGCTTGATTAGGGTGAAGTAGGTTAAGAGCAGGAACACCACTTAAGGGAATATTTAAGCAGTCTCAGTGATGTAGTCAGTGGGGATGAACAGAAGATACACTCAGGGGATATTCATTCAGGGAGTAGGGATTCATAGGATTGAGGCAGGAGGACATGAGGTCAAGAATGACTCAGAGTAACTTCTTAGAAGGCCGGATAAATGAACACAATACCATTAAATGAGATTGGGACCCAAGCCCAGGTGTATTTAGTAGGAGACGCTAAGTTAATTTTAAATGAGTTTGAGGGAATTATGAATCATCAGAATTCCCAGAGAGTTGCTGGAAAAAGCTTCTAAAACTCATAAATCTAGGTAAGGGATAGCATTCATAATAATCAGCCCATGGAAGATGAGTAAAACTGGAGTTCACATTCTCAGTGGGAAGGAAGCCGAGTGAGAAGGTAACAATGTGGTTGATGTAACCTTTGTTGTTTTTCAGTTGCTAAGTTGTGTTCAACTCTTTGTGACCCCCATGGGCTGCAGCATGCCAGGCTTCCCCTGTCCTTTGTCATCTCCTGGAATTGAGTCACACTCAAGTCCATGGAGTCAGTGATGCCATACAATCATCTCATCCTCTGTTTGCCCCTTCTCTTCCTGCCTTCAGTCTTTTCCAGTATCAGTGTCTTTTCCAATGAGTCAGCTTTTCGCATCAGGTGGCCAAAGGATTGGAGCTTCAGCATCAGTCCTTCCAATGAACATTCAGGACTGATTTCCTTTAGGATGGACTGGTTGGATCTCCCTGCACTCCAGTAGACTCTCAAGAGTCTTCTCCAACACCACAGTACTAAAGCATCGATTCTTCAGCGCTCAGCCTTCTTTGCGGTCCCCTCTCACATTGGTACCTGACTACTGGAAAAATTTAGAGAAGATCAAAAGTTGTCAGATTCTGGCCTGACAGATGTGTAAAGGTGAGGGAGGTCAGCAGATTAAGGAGAAAGATGAGGCAAAGAGGGAGCAAGACACTCAGCCTGGTTGTTATAGTAACCAAGAAGGAGGGCTTATCACAGTCACGAATGTTTCGATAAGGACCAACAGGAGGCCTTGGGATATGGGTGCTGGGAAGCCTCCCGTATGGGGGACGCCTATGCAGTCCTACTGGGCTCCTTCGGTTCGGCTGGGTGATGGCCACTGTGAACCTGAACTCCTACTCTGTGGTTCTGTCTCAGGCAAACATGTAAAGTGTTCTGACCCATTATTGTGAGATGGAGGCAAAGCCTCGTGACGCTGTTGTGAGGATGGCAGGAAGCCACCTGCACTTTCCAGGGAAAGTGAACGGCCCTGAGGGTGTGCACGCCGGCTGAGAGGCTAGGTGGCAGTTGTGGAACCTGAGCAGGAAGAAGCAGGTGCTTCCCTCCCTGTTCTCGTGCAGCCCTTGGCCTCGCCGAGCACCGGCCACGTCCACACTAGCGTGCCAGCAGCTGATGATAAAGTGAGGCCTTAATTATGCTTTTGTTGTTGACAGGCCTGAAATTATAACCACTATTTATAAGCTATTTAAGACAGCTTATATTTTATTTTTCAAGTTATATTTTTAGAAAATACTTTTTAAGTTATAATCATATCACTCATGGACCTGGGAGCAAAGCTAGTTTGTAAGTTGAGGATTGCCTTCACTGACTTGTCAGGATGCAAACATATTTCTCACTAGTATGCAGAAGTCATGCTCATTTCTATGAACTCTGTGTGCGTGTGTGTGTGCATGTGTTTGTGTGTGTGTGTGTGTGTGTGTGTGTGTGTAGAAATATTGAAGTAGAATGAAACAGAGGACAGAAGTTCCCATTTAAGAAGGTGATGCTTGAGAATCACAATTCACATGTAACACAAGGAAGAAGTGTATGGATTTTAGGAGCCAGGGATATTTCCTAAAGTTTGTCTGGTGGTAAAAACATGAATTACATGGAAATTAAAATTCATGTTGAAACCTTTATAGTTACTATAGTGATAAAGTTTAAAAGCTCTTTTATAAACACTGCTTAAAATTATCCTCGTCAAAACTTTCAAGCACCGCTTCGTATTTATGCAGGTGCGTTTCGCTGACACTGGTGGTGGTCTGGTTGCTACTTTGCGTTCGCCTCTTGCAGCGCCATGGACGGTAGCCCGTCAGACTCCTCCATCCACAGGCTCTCCAGTCAAGAATGCTGGCGTGGGTTGCTATTTCCTTCCCCAATTCATCTTCCCAGTCCAGGGATTGAACCTGGATCTCCTGCCCTGCAGGTGGATTCTTTACTGACTGAGCCACCAGAGAAGGCTTCATTGATACTAAAGTAAAAGTTTCTTTTCTAGTCTACTTTCTCCATTGCTAACCCCTGTTTCAACTCCCAATAATTTGAGAAATGAATAAAAAAGAGTTCTAAGATAACTCCAACTATTCAAAGTCATACAGTTTAGAAGCCAGGAATTTTAGTTTTGTAGACATTAATAATTTCATACATGTGAATTTTTTCTGTAAATTCTGTGTTTTGCCTTTTGAACTCAAATGTAGCATCAGTCCATGACTCTCTAGGATATGCTGATGTTTCGGGAGAAATCAGCCCTGTTTTTGTACCAGCTAAACTGAGGGTATAATGAGAACTCAGTGTAAACCAATCAGTTAAAAACCTAGTTTTTATAAAAGGCATCAGAATTTCCAAAATTCTTTATTAAATTAACTTTGTGACATTGATTGGAAAGAGCTGACTGCAGGAGGAGAAGGGGGTGACGGAGGATGAGGTGGTCGGATGGCATCACCGACTCAATGGACATGGGTTTGAGCAAAATCAGAGAGATGGTGAAGGATGGGGAAGCCTGGCCTGCTGCACTTCTTGGGGTCCTGGGGACTTGGACACGACTTAGCAACTGATGAAAGAAATGCTGAGGGAAGAGAATGCTTTCAGGAATGGGAACATGCGAGAGAAAAGGACACTCTCAAAACACTTTATTTGGGTTTGGCATCCATATTTCCCTGAAGTAGGGGCACTGTGAAAGTGGGTCTGCTCTACGCTCCGCTCCCCCAGCTCCAACTTCAGTTCTTCAGGGCAGGACATCTTGTGGGGCATTGGTTGCAACCCAGGCCAGGCTTCTTACCATGATGTGGTGCCAGCAAGCGGCCAGGTGGGCACCGGCTGGTGGAAGCACCTGTGGACGCTGGCATTGCCAGCTGGGTCTTAGTTCTCCTGAAGTGTGTGGTGTAAGCTGTGGTCACTCAGTTGGGTCTGACTCTCTGCAACCCCTTGGACTATGGCTTCTGCCCATGGGATTCTCCAGTCAAGAATGCTGGCGTGGGGTGCCATTCCCTTCTCCGGGGGTCTTCCCAACCGGAGTTTCCTCACCGCAGGCAGATTCTTCCCCATCTGAGCTGCCAGGGAAGCCCCTGGTAGTGTTGTATAATAAAAATACTTAATGACTCTCGGGTCATCGGAACCCTCTGTCTCTGGACTTCACACCTGAAATTCCTACTTATCTTAACTTGAAGAGTTCCTCCCCTGGTTCTCATTCCTTACTGCCTATTTTAATCTTTTGTGGGAGCTTTTAATGGTCTCCAGGCCCAGGCTGTCACCCGAAACGACTAAAGCAGATCTCTAGGTATGGGGTGCAGCAGTGGTCTTCTTGAGGTCGTCCTAGACTTGCCAAGCCCCTCCAGAGTGCACTCACTATTCTAAACTCTCTTGATGGACCTGCTGTAGCTTGGTGCCTGCTCAGAGGTAGGGGTGACTGTAGGCTCTAAATCCATTGATTTTAGGAGGCTACGGGACAGAGATTGGTATCTGCTGAGTTGTATCCCTGCAAAATCCATGTATTGAATCCCTAACACTCAGGACCTCAGACTGTGACTGTACTGAGAGACGGATCTTTAGAGAGGTAACTAAATTAGCATGAGGTCATTAGTTTGGCTCCTAATCCAAAATGGCATGTATCCTTTTATGAAGAGGAGAAAAGGATACAGACACGCACCCCCACAGGAAGGCCATGTGAAGGTGTGGAGAATGTGACCAGCCACAAGACAGAGAGGGCGCAGCCCTGCTGACACCTTGACCTCAGACCTCCAAACTCCAGAGCTGTTGGAAAATCAATACCCAATCTGTGGTACTTTCCTTTGCCAACCCTAGCAAACCAGTAGAGGGATCAGATGACTGTAGGGAAGAAGGAAGAAAAGAAGAGGAAATGAAAATCTTTGTGAAGCGCTCTGTGGAAATGAAATTTGCTGACAGCATCTCTGTCTGCCTTGCTGTGCAGACAGATACCTGGGAAGTTCCTCGGTTTCACAGAGAGTAGATGGCTCAGGACCTCGACCTTGGCACCATGAGCATCATGGAGACGGGAGGAGGGGTGAGGTGCTCCCCCGATTCTCAGCTGTGTGCTCTCCAGATACACACCTGCTCCAGTGGTTTATAAACACTTAGCCACCAGACCACTCTTCCAGTTTTGTGCTATGACGTTTCCTCAAATGTTTCATGTGAAATTACAGTACAATAAGCTATTCAAGGGAGAAAAACATATCCTATTAATTTTTATGATTTACTGAATGACATGCAGCAGGTACTCAAAAATGCTTGTTGACTGAATGAAGACCTTGATTAATGAGTGATTAATAACCTACTATATTAAGTCTAAGTTATTGGAACTCATTTTCAAAAGACTATTATCTATGTTCTTTTTGTAAAAAAAATCTATATTCTTTAAAATACATATTTTCCACATAGGCTGCTAATACCAAATAATTTCTGACAAATTGCTTCTGTATTGCTCATATTATGAATGTGTGCTTTATGTAGCTCCCCCGCCTGAGTTGCCTTCCCTTCATGGAATTCTGTTGTTTTTTAGTCAACATTCATTTCTTGTGTCTGCTTGGCTATAAACCGTGGATCCCAGTCTACACTCAGCAAACACATATTGAGCCTCCCTTATAGATGTACTGTGTTAGATATTAGGAATACACAGATAAACTCAGCAAGGCTCTCTGTTTTTCAGGGTCTTGCACTTAAACTGGGGAGAGAGACAGGCAAATAGTTAAGATATGAAGTGCTGAGTATCAAGATAATAACAGAGACAGAAAACAGATGCTGTTGGATTATATAGGATGAGAATTCAGATGTACAAGGGGCTCAGAGAAGGCTTCCTAGAGACGGTGAATTGTATGGATTCTGGGCGGTTACGTGGGAACTACCTGGGTGGAGGAAGTACATGGAAGTAAGCATCACAGAGTACTTACTTCCAAGTACTTACAACCAAGCAAAGGAAATAGCATAGACTGAAGCCCAGAGATAATGAGTCCTTGAAAACTCTGTAGTGCTTTCACCCTGTGCAGTCTCGAAACCTTAGGGAATGGGTGCCGTTAGAACTCACCTAGATTGCTTGGGATGAGAGGAGAGCACTAATTACGTAAAACACCCCCAAGAGAAAGGGAGCAAAGTGGGAGAAAAGAAGCCCAGGGCCATGCTGTTTCTTGATCTGGTCCCAGGTGACATCACCAGCCCAAGTCACTAATTTACTTGGGGTTGCCTCTTGTATTTCTCTATTTGCAAGGTACTTTTACGTACACTGTCTCCTTTGAATTGCAAAGTAACTCTGGAAAAATTGTGGTTCAGTCACGAAGTCGTGTCTGACTTGCTGTGAACTCATGGACTGCAGCACGCCAGGCCTCCCCTATTCTTCACCGTCTCCCAGAGTTTGCTCAAACATATCCACTGAATCAGTGATGCCATCCAACCTTCCCATCCTCTGCCTCCCCTTCTCCTTTTGCCTTTAATCTTACCCAGCATCAGGGGCTTTTTCAATGACTCAGATCTTTGATCAGGTGGCCCAAGTATTGGAGCTTCAGCGTCAGTCCTTTCAATGAATATTCAGGGTTGACTTCCTTTAGGATGGACTGGTTTGATCTCCTTTCAATCCAAGGGACTCTCAGGAGTCTTCTCCAACACCACAGTTCAAAAGCATCAATTCTTTGGTGCTCAGCCTTCTTTATGGCCTGACTCTCACAACCATACATGGCTACTGGAAAAACCATAGCTTTTACTATATGGATTGTTGTCTGCTAAGTGATGTCTCTGCTTTTTAATATGCTTTCTAGGTTTGTCATAGCTTTTCTTTCAAAGAGTAAAACAAGATCAAGTAATCTTCCCATTGTGGGGATAAAAAACTGAGGTGCAGTAAGTTTGAGTCATTTGAGCAAATTGACCCCAGTAGAAAGTTGCAGATCTGGGATTCAGAGCCAGGTTCTCTGACTCTATAGGCTTGTTTCCTTATATCGTATTTTCTTCTGTAAAACATATGAATGGCTTTTGGGAGAGGAGAGATTATGGGGTGGACTACCTGGGATTGGAGGAATTCCACATGTCTAAAATTTAGGGAGCGATGTCACCTGATGTGGGGCTTCAGAAGACTGAGCTCTGGGGAGACACCTCAAGAACAGTCCATTGTTTTTATCGGGACATTATGGAAGTGCGCAGTCACTCTAGCTCCCATGTGCCTCAGATGTGTTGGAGAACCGACCACATAGTCATGGCCTGCAGTATCTCAGCAGCAGTGGGATGGCCAAACGCACGCTGAGGAGCAGAGGAGAGGGAGGGTTCCCGGGCAGATTTGGGTTTAAGTCCCGCTTCCATTCTTGGCAGCTTGCCAAGTTTCTAAGCGTGTGGTGCCTGACCTGTAAAACATGGGTAATGCACAGGCTTTCCTCACGGGCTGTTGTGAAGATCCATGAGTCAGTCCATGTGGAGGGCTCAGCATAATTCTCAGTAAAAAACTCCTAAAACACGAGCAATGATTGCTATCACTATTACTATGTCTCTCATCCTAAGTCAGTGGAAGAAAATGCTGTGTGCTCTGACAGTCTGTTCCAGGGTCGCTTGACATTTCTCAGTGCCCAGCGTCACATCTCCCTCCATACCGATAAGGACACCCCACCCGGAGAGCCTTGGGCACTTCTAGGTCTGGTGGCGCAGTATCATTATCTTCCAGAACATGTGAATTTGACTTTTATAGGCAAGTCTCAAGCCTGAATTTTCAAATAAATGTGAAGTTTTGAATTGTGTCTAAGGCATAATTATTGAATACCCCTCTTTGTAACATTTAGAAATTTGTGTGTGTGTGCTAAATGAAATATTGAGGGACTGAATAGAAGAAATTTGATGCAGGTAACATTCAGTAAAAGTATATCTTAGGATTACTGTTTTGGAGATAAATATTACACGATGGTAGAAATGATTTTAATTTTATACACATTTTCTTTTGGACTATGTGCTAAGTTAAATATAAATTTTTCTTTGAAACTGCACTTGTCTTCTTAAAAAGCATCATCTTTATAAAGCGATGCCCACCAAAGTCTCTCATTAAGAGCACAGTCAGTATCTTTTTGTGATGCCGATCTTGTCATCTAGAAAACATGGTATTTTATACTGATTTCCAAGCTCTGCTTGATTTACTTAGGTGCCCAGAGACCGGCATGAACTGTTAATTTCATATCGCCCGCCATGACCGCCCTGCGGAGGTCTGCAGAGTTTATAGGAGAACAGTTACAGACGTGATTATACCAGCCGTTCCTCAGACCTGACACCAGCTTCAAATTAAAAACTGGCAGGCCTCACCTGCTCCTGGGTTCACCCACAGGTCACCTTCTTGTCACTTCAGCTCTCCACCCATTAAAGTGACATCTATGTTCATAAAGGGGCTGAGCAGGGTTATGAGTTGTTAGAATTGTTGAGGAATAAGAATCAGGTGTCGTCTGCCCAGATAATGTAGGGCTCGACTCTGGCCTTTACGGGGACGGGAGGTCAGCAGCTGTGCCTCCGGGGGCAGGAACAGAAGCCCGAGAGGTCGCCCACTGTAGCCCAGGGACAGAACAGACGCGCCGTTAAAGGGGTGCTGTTCACCTCGGTAGGAGGGAGGAGGCAAACAGAAACAGCAGTTAAAACATACTCTTTCCAGGCGTCTAGAGCAATGCAACGCTCACGTAAAGCATAATGTCTTGCCTCCTTTCTCAGAAATACTTGGCTGGCCAAAAAATTCATTTGGGTTTTTCTGTAACATTTTACTGAAAATAGAAGATGCTTGGTAGATATGATTTTTAAAAAACATCTTTTAAACTGATACTTGGGCTACTGCTTTGTCATTTTTATGGCTGTGCTGGGTCTTGGCTGCACGGCTTTCCCTGGTTGCAGTGTGCAGGCTCCTCCCTGTGGCGGCTCCTCTTGGGGAGCACGGGCTCCTGGAGTTGCAGCTCAGGGGGCTTGGTCACTCCGCGGCACGCAGGGTCTTCCCTGGACGGGGACTGAACTTGGGTCTCCTGCACTGGCAAGTGGATTCTTTACCACTGAGCAGTGAGGGAAGCGTGGTCTATCTGATTTTAACTAACCAGTTAATTAAAACAAAAATAATTTTAAAAGAGAAAACTAGAGGAGAAGCTAATTGAAGTAACATCTCATTTCTATGTCTCTGGTAGTTTGGATAGTGCAAAGCCCAGAGTAGGCATTTCATAAACACATGTTGATGATAATACTGAGAAAAGTTAATGTACAGAAGAGATGCCTGGCAATGGAAAAGCTACAGATCTGAAAAATTATCATTAAATACTGACCATAAAGCAGATTATTCTTCCTGTAATCTAAGTGTCTTAGACTTCAGAGAGAATTATTTGCCCAAGTCTTCGGGGAAACAACAGCAGCAACGACACGTAAATGCTTTTCAGATCTGCCTGCTTCCAGGGCGTCCGGAGCCTGGGGCGTCTGCCCGGGCTGCCTGCCACAGAGCCGTGCTGGGCCCAGCTCCCTGGTGCCTGGGCCCATCTGGGGGAGGAGCCAGGTGAAGGGAAGACCTGGACACTCCTTCCACACGGACACTTGCAATCTCTCTCTCGCACAATGACTCCTACATTTACTGGCGGTTGTTCTGTAGGCGTGATTTTGGGTGCTGGTGGGAGGAGCTGAGCGCAGGTCCTTCTACTCCACCATCTTGTCTCCTGCCCCGAATTATACAACCAAGCAGACTGGACATTCTTGCTGCAAGAACCCCGTGAATGAAAAGGCAGAAACTTCCAGTTATCTTCAGTCAGTTCCTTCACCTGCCTGTCGGCTTCTTAGCACACACAGCAGCAGCCCATGGCACGCTGTGCATGGTGGCTGGGGGTGCAGCCACCCACGCTGGCCTTCCTGGAGGTGAACCCCGGGGGTGCAATATACCACCTGGGTATTTCAGTCCTCTTAGGTTGCTGTTACAAAAATATCCTGGACAGTGGGGCTTAAACAGCCAGCATGTGTTTCTCACAGCTCTGAAGGCTGGAGGGTCTTAAGATTCAGGTGCTAGCAGATCTAGAATCTGCAGAGAATGCCCTGTGAAATCCCTGGTTCACAGATGGATGTTCATGAAGGACCTGGTTCTTGCACAGCCCTGTGGGTCCTCAGACGGTGAAAGGCTGAGAGAGCCCTGTGGGGCCTCTTTTAAATGGGTGCTAATCTCATTCATGAGAGCACCGTTCTCAACACTTACTCCCTAAAGGACCTCCTCCTGACACCCATCACACTGAGGGTCTGCATTTCAGCTTGTGACTCTGGGGGACACAGACATTTGGTCCACGGTCCTGCGTGACCTTGGGCCACTTGCTCAACAACTTTGTGTCTTAGTTTCCTTCTCAGTAAAACAGGAAAGTAAAGACACTTAAGACTCAACATTCAGAAAACGAAGATCATGGCATCCGGTCCCATCACTTCATGGGAAATAGACGGGGAAACAGTGGAAACAGTGTCAGACTTTATTTTGGGGGGCTCCAAAATCACTGCAGATGGTGACTGCAGCCATGACATTAAAAGACGCTTACTCCTTGGAAGAAAAGTTATGACCAACCTAGATAGTATATTCAAAAGCAGAGACATTACTTTGCCAACTAAGGTCCGTCTAGTCAAGGTTATGGTTTTTCCAGTGGTCCTGTATGGATGTGAGGGTTGGACTGTGAAGAAGGCTGAGCACTGAAGAATTGATGCTTTTGAACTGTGTTGTTGGAGAAGACTCTTGAGAGTCCCTTGGACTGCAAGGAGATCCAACCAGTCCATTCTGAAGGAGATCAGCCCTGGGATTTCTTTGGAGGGAATGATGCTGAAGCTGAAACTCCAGTACTTTGGCCACCTCATGCGAAGAGTTGACTCATTGGCAAAGACTCTGATGCTGGGAGGGATTGGGGACAGGAGGAGAAGGGGACGACAGAGGATGAGATAGCTGGATGGCATCACGGACTCGAGGAACGTTGAGTCTGGAGTGAACTCTGGGAGATGGTGATGGACAGGCAGGCCTGGCGTGCTGCAATTCATGGGGTGGGGTCGCGAAGAGTCAGACACGACTGAGCGACTGAACTGAACTGAACTGAATGATAGTTATCTCATGCAGTAGGAGGAAATGAGTTGACACTGTATAAAGTGTACAGAACACTGCCTGGTCACAGTGCTATGTAAACGCAAGTGTGTCTCAAATAACTGTAAGCTGAGAATAGTTATAATATCTAACTGCCATATTTGGAAGGGTTGCTATCAGTATTAAAGTAAAATGTAAGCTCATGCTTATTTGATAGTATGTTTATTACTGTATTATTGATGTCATAATATAGTAATATGTAGTAATATATAGTAATATAGTAATATGTAGTAATACAGTATTACTATATTATTGCTACTATATTTAAGATATAACACTGGACTGGCTCTAAGGGTGTGGAGACTGCTTCTGTGCCCAAGGAACCCATCCTGTAGTGGGTGTAGTATAGTCATGAATACAGTCACTCGTAACATCTCTGAGATGGGCAAGGGAAGCTCTCCGCTTTAGGAATCACAGGACAGGGGGTTACTTGCAATCAGAGGATTAAGAAAAGGGAGGTAGTATTTGAGATGAGTTTTAAAATATAGTTAGATTTTTGAGAGAAAACCAGGTGGAGGGGTGCCGGGGTCCAGCCCTGGTGGATCCAGGATGATTCGAAGGTGGAGATGGTGTCAGCGTCCTCCTTGGAAAAATACATATTTAGTTACAGATATAGAGAGATTAGAAGCAGATAGTGTAGTAGGAAAATTAGTGGAGAAAAAGAGGCTGAATAACTTGGGTTACATGGAATAGCATCCATATTCCAGATGGGAATTCAGCTGGAAAAACGGGGAGCAAGAATGAACGACATGGGGGAGTCAGTCTTTCCAGGAACTGATCCCATTTCTTTATTTTTCTGACTTTCTTATATACCTTTTGTTACATATAGGGATGAATACAGAGTCATGTGGGGGTCAGCAGTCCTGACCTTTATCAAAATCAGGTGCTTTACATTAAAGAAAAGGTCTTAGGGGTTTTACATCATCTTAAAGCCATTTCTGCCTGCTGATATTTACAACCCTTTCTTTCTGATAACCAAAAACTAATTTTTTCCAAGTGTGTTTTTTTCTTAAACCAGGCACCACCCTCCAAATAAAGTTGCATTCCTATAGGGTGAGGGTGTAGTGAGTTACAATCAAGAAAGGGATTTATTTAACCCAAAGTTAACATGATTAATCTTAAAGGTTAATACTTATTTCTCCTATATGCTTAAAGGTTAATACGTATTTCTCCCATATGCTAGTTATATTTATTATTATAAGGGCAGGGAATATGGAGATTTAGCAGCAAACATCAGTCCAACAAATGAAAATCCTTTCACCAATGTTCCTCTTAAGATCTGCTTAGTCTTAAGGTAGTGATAAAGTTACATTTTTACATAGCAAGGACACAGTGATTTATAACAAAGTACAGTGATCTATTACAAAAGAGAACATTCATTAACTCAAAAGTCTAGTATTGCTAACATCAAAAACTACTATATTTCCTTTTCTATATTCCAAATACATTGATTAATATATTCCCAGGTGTCTAAGGATATGGAGGCCTGGCGGCAATCATTGACTCAATAATGAGATAAGCCCTATGCTAATTAAGACTCTCAAAATACTCCAAGACTCTCTGTGCTGTTTATGGTTAAGAGGTTGTCACACAGCTAGTCAAACCTAGAGAGGTTTGACCTGAGACACCCTTGTCCCACCCAGGGCAGGGAATTAGCAGCAATTGACACAACAGATGAAAAAACCCTTTATCAACATAATTCCCAACCAACCCACTATACTAATAATTTCTAACTTCCCACAAGAATTTGCCTTTAGTAAGTCAAAAACATCTCGTGCCTCTCAAGGTTGGAGGGCTGTTGTGGCCGGAGGAACCGATACAGGCAGGCTGGGTAACCTTCAGAGGAGTCCTGTAAGTTGAAACACTCTAGCCACGCCCAGGAATTTTTACTGCCTTGGAGCTGCACGTTTACTCCTTCTCCAAGAGAAACGGTTATGGGGGAGAGCCCCCCGTAGGTGAGAGTACAGGACAGACTCTGGTTTGGGGTTAGATGCTCGGGAGCAGGGGAATTTCCTGAGGCTTGGTCACGCCTTTGCGCATGTGAAGCTTCCTTCCTCATGACCTTTGCCAAGGGCGGAGTTCCTCACGCTGGCCCCCAACAGCTGGGATTTCATTTTCGGAGTGCTGTGCACACACATGAGCAGGGCACGGCTACCCACTGCAGTGTGCTGCCTGGAGAATCCACGGACAGAGGAGCCTGGCGGGCTGCAGTCCACGGGGCCGCAGAGAGCCGGACACGGCTGAGCGACTAAGCATAGCACACACATAGATATGCATCTGTGATGTGAACTAGAGTTTAGAAGTAATGAAGAGTTTCTGATATTTGCTCGAGAATTACCTTGATTACATTTAAAGTTAGAGAAAGAATCAAGTTATACACACAGGGAGGTTTACATAATTTATGCAAACAGAGTCACACGGAGCGCAGGGTAGGGACTCCGCTGCTTATTGACTGCCGGCGTTTATGCTAGACTGGTGCAGACTGCTGCTGGTCCTGTCTCTAAGCTGTGTCTGACTCTTTGTGACCCTGTGGACGGCAGCGCATCAGGCTTCCCTGTCCTTCACTATCTCCCGAGTTTGCCCAAACTCATGTCCACTGAGTCTGGGATGCCATCCAACCATCTCATCCTCTGTTGTCCCGTTCGCCTCGTCTTTAGTAAAAAGTGAAATAATAATCAACATGGTTATTTATGCTTTTTTTTTACCAAATAACAGGCAAAGTGGTCACAGTTTGCTGTATAGTCTTCCATTTACTCCCCAGGATAAGCCTGCACAGGCAGAAGCTACGACGGCTTGCATTTTGTTGAGGAAATGACTGGGGCTTTGAGAGTTTAAGTGCATGGTCACGAAATTAGCGAGAGACAGAGCCACCTCTTTCTTGCTGGAGGCCTAGCTCCTAGAAGCTCAGCATGCTGTGAGAGGAGGTGTTGGTCTCGAAACACAGTTTAGCAGGGTGACATGGAGCTGGATGGGCAGGTTTTTTCTGAATGTTTATTTTATTATTTGGCTGCGCCAGGTATTAGCTGTGGAATAGGGGATCTAGTTCCCCAGCTAAGCAGTCAAACCCAGGGCCCCTGCGTTGGGAGTGTGGTGTCTTAGCAACCGGACCATCAGGGAAGCCCCTGGAAGAGCAGGTTTAAATAGCATCAAGAAAGAACAAACACTGGGATCAGTGGCGCTTGCTTTGTGGACAAGAAAGATGAGCTAGTGACTGGGGCGGGCAACGGAAGGCCTGTTTGGGGATGCTGGTGATGATGTGTGTCTTGTTAGAGGATGTTTCTTGGATGTGTTCACTATTACTTATTTAAGCTATACACCTTGGGTTATATCATTTCTTGATGGAGGTTATACTTCAGCTGAAAAGTTTATAAAAATTACGTTTGACATCCAGGTTTGTTACAGAGGTCCACTCTTGTTCAGTCATTAAGTCATGTCTGACTCTTTGCGACCCCATGGACTGCAGCATGCCAGGCTTCCCTGTCCTTCACTGCCCCTCGGAGTTTGCTCAGATTCATGTGCATTGAGTTGGTGATGCTATCTAACCATCTCATCCTCCGCTGCCCTCTTCTCCTTTTGCTTTCAACCTTTCCCAGCATCAGGGTCTTTTCCTGTGAGCCAGATCTTCACATCAGGTGGCCCAAGTATTGGAGCTCCAGCATTAGTCCTTCCAATGAATATTCAGGGTTGATTTCCTTCAGGATTGGCTGGCTTGATCTTACCGTCCAAGGAACTCTCGAGAGTCTTCTCCAGCAGCACAATTTGGAGCATAAATTCTGCAGCACTCAGTCTTCTTTATAGTCCAACTCTCACATCCACTAAAAGAAGTTATAGAACAAAGTAAATTAAAAATCAGCTCACTCACACACACACAACTTCTGGCCTCCAGGAGCGCCTCCCCCATCTCCACCCTAACTTCTTCAGCATGTACTGCCCTCTTGAAAAGGACTTCTAAAGACCATACCATTAAGTCCTGGGATGAAAAAGCAGAAATGAGAGATAATATGAAAAGACACATGTAGTACACGTGAAGAAGCTGAATCAAATGGAAAATGACTGTATTAATGTTATGCTAAATATCTGGGTAAAGAATTTAGAATTCTGTCAAGCTAATTGGTTGCTATTAGGTTGTTTGATGAAATTTACTTAATTACTGGATCTCTAAGTTTTAAGTTAATGTATGGAAAGTTCTATAAAAGCAACGGATTCATAAAAGTCCAGGGATGTAGAGGAAAATGATTGTTTTTGTGAATTATGTCACTGGAGCAAATTATGGTCATGGGGGCACTGTGACCAAGTGCCTTTGGGCTCTGTAGAGGGAGTCATGGTAACATAAGCAGACCACCACCCTACCTTTAGTAGAATTAAGCCAAATTGAATAATTTTATCTAATTATTATGAAGTTATGAGTACCCATAAACTATAAATAAATACTGTAACCTTTCTGAAGGAATGCAAGTAGAGTAATTAAAGAGCATTTTAGTGTCTGGAAACTCCTTTGTTCTTAAAGTTTCTCACTATTTCATTGTGTATGATGTTATTAATCAATTGGAAGTTTGAAGGGACGGCGGTTCTCCAGGCAAGAATACTGGAGCATGTTGGCCAGTCCTGGTTGCCATACCCTTCTAGAGCACTATGTTTCCTTCTGCCCTAGCCGCCAGCTCCCTGAGTACCTGGTGCTGCCTGAACCCCTTCGACCCAAGCAGCTGCACCGCCTCCACACCTGGCCCTCACAGGGGCCAACCCAAGTCCTGCAGGGCAGCCTCAGGCGCAAACCCCAGAGGACGAGCCACAGGCAGAGGTGGAAATAAAACCACAATTGAGACCCAGGGGCAGTGTGGCTACAGAAGACCCCGAACCTTCCCACCAGCTGGGCAAGCTGCAGAGTAAATCCACGCGATCAACGAGGCAGACTCTGTGTCTGTGGAGTATATTAAAGGTCACTGAGAGCTCCCACAAAAGCAAACACACTTGTTCGGATAGCTGTGGTCACTGGAGGCCAGAACACACAGGAGTGGGGCCAGATTAGAACCTGAACTGCCCCTGCAGCAGGTCCAGAGAGCAGCAGTGTCGGAGGGCATCCTAGGGAGGCGAGGTGGACCGACTCCCAGCGAAGGGAAGGACTCGGACAGCAGTGACTCAAGGAAAACGTTTCTTATTCTTATTTTTTGACTTGTTCTGTTTATTCTTTTGGATTTTTTCCTTTTTCTTTTCTTCTCCCCCTCTGTTGTAGTTGCTGATTTTCTTGGCACTATGAAATATAATTAAGCTTTTCAGATTTTTTTTTCTCAGTCACATTTTTTTATTGCTGTTATAAACCTCTGCCTCTAAGTCTGGCTTTGTAGCTTTGTGGAGTTTTCCTTTTCTCTCCTTTTAATTTTAATTTTTAAAACCATTATTATTTTTCCTACGTTTATTCCTTTGTTTGCTTTTCCTACGGTTCTTTTCCCCTTGCAGTTAATCTTTAATGTATATAAATCTTCTTTATCTACCCCTATTTAACTTTGCATATCTGTTGTTTCTTTTCTTTCTTTCCTTTCCTCTCAAAAAATTTGTTAGTTTTATTTTCATTGCTTTATTCCCCAGTTGGCAGCTTGCTTTAGTTCTGCTTTCCAGTTTGTGCTTCAGTTAGGTTTGTTCTGGTAGATGTAACATTTGGCTTCCTCTGTTTGCTGGGTCAGTCTGTTGCACTTTCTTTTTGTTGGGCTGTTTGGATTGTGCTTGTGGGTGTATATGTGTCCATTCAGTCACATGCTTTATTGTTGCTATAAACCTCTGCCTCTGTGTTGGGCTTTTGCAGTTCTGTGGAATCTTCCTTTTTCTTTCTTCTTCAATTTTTCCTCTTTTTATAATTTTTTTAAAAAACGTTTATATTGTTCCTACATTTGTTCCTCTGTTTGCCTTCCCTACCGTTCTTCCCCCTTTAATGTGTATGGATCTGCTCCATCGACCTCTGTCTGACTTTGCATATCGGTTCTTTCTTTCCATTCCTCTCAGCATGTTTCTTGGTTTTGCTTGCATTGCTTTATTCCCCACTTGGCACCTTGCTTTAGCCTTAGTTTCCAGTCTGTGCTTTAGTTAGTTTTGTGGTTAGCTGGCAAATACAATTTTTGATTCACTTGGTCTGCCAGGTCAGTCTGCTGCTCCCTATTCTTGCTGGGCTGCTTCCACTTTGCTCACTGGTGTGTATGTGTCTATTCCCACTTTGCTCACGGGTGTGTATGTGTCTATTCCCACTTTGCTCACGGGTGTGTATGTGTCTATTCCGTTATTTTCATCATTATTTGCCTGATTTTGTAACTGCCCTTTGTCTGGGGTTCATCTTTTGTTTCTTGTTTTTGGATATTTGTTTACTCTCCCTCAGTGCCATAACAAACCACTTGTGGAATCTTCGTTCCTGACCAGAGATCAAACCCTGAGCCTCTGGAGTGGGAGCACCGACTCCAAGACCCTAGATTACCAGAGAACTAACCCTAGGGAGTATCAAATAGTGAGGACTCACGCAAAGGAAACCACTTGAATCCAAGATCCAGCATCATCCAACCACCAGTAGCACCCTGTGCAGGATACCTCATCTAAACAACAAACAAAAATACAAACCCAATCATAAGCAGGCAGGAGTACCATCTCACTCAGCCTTGCCCATCAGAGAAAAACAAACAAACAACCAACCAAAAACTCAGCACAAACCTCACCCCATATGAAGCTCACACAAACCTCCGGACCAGCCTTAGGAGGGCAGAAACCAAGAGGAAGAAAGAATTCAACCTTCTTCAAGGAAAGAATTCAACTTTCCTGGAGGCCAGGGAAAAGGAGACCTCAAGCACAGTAATTTAAAAAAAGATGAAAAGGCAGAGAAATGCTGCACAAATGAAGGAACACACTAGAAACACAGAAGTCCAAATAAAAGAAGAGGGAATAGGAAAATTGCCTGAAAAAGAATTCAGAATAATGATAGTCAATATGATCAAAAATCTTGAAAACAAAATGGAGAAAATGTAAGAATCAATTAACAAAGGCCTAGAAGAATTAAATATTAAGCATACAGAGACAAACAACACAATTACTGCAATTAAAAATACTCTAGAAGGAATCAATAACAGAATATATGAAGCAGAAGAATGAGTCAGTGAGCTGGAAGATAAAATGGTGGAAATAACTTCTGAAGAGCAGAGTAAAAGAATGAAAAGAACTGAGGACAGTTTCAGAGACCTCTGGGACAATATCAAACACACCAACATTCAAATTATAGGAGGATCCTAGAAGAAGAAGAGAAAAAGAAAGGTATGAGAAACTTTTTGAAGACATAGTTGAAAATTTCCCCAACATGGAAAAGGAAATAGCCAATCAAGTCCAAGAGGCACAAAGAGTCCCATACAGGATGAACCCAAGGAGAAACACACCAAGACACATTCTAATCAAACTAACAAAGACTAAACACAAAGAAAGAATATTAAAAGCAGCAAGAGAGAAGCAACAAGTAACATACAAGGGAAACCCCACACGCTTAACAACTGATCATTCAGTGAAAACTCTGCAGGCCAGAAGGGAATGGCAGGATATATTTAAAATACTGAAAGGGAAAAAATCTACAACCAAGATTACTGTACCCAGCAAGGATCTCATTCAAAATGGAAGGAGAAATAAAAAGCTTTTCAGACAAGCAAAAGTTAAGAGAATCCAGTGCCACCAAACCAGCTTTACAACAAATGTTCAGGGGACTTATGTAGTCAAGAAATACAAGAGAGGAAAAAAAGATCTACAAAATCAACCCCAAACAGTTGAAAAAATGGCAATAGAATATATATATCAATAATTACTTTAAATGTAAATGGATTAAATGCCTCAACCAAAAGACACAGACTGGCTGAATGGATACAAAAACACGACCCACATATATGCTGTCTATGGGAAACCCACTTCAGACTTCAAGACACATGTAGACTGAAAGTGAGAGGATGGAAAAATATATTCCATGCAAACGGGAAGTAAAAGAAAGCTGGAGTAGCAATCCTTATATCAGACAAAATAGACCTTAAAATAAAGAGGAGGACAAGAGATAAGGAAGGACACCACATAATGGTCAAGAGATCAATCCAAGAGGAAGGCAGAGCAATTGTGAATGTCTACACACCCAGCACAGGAGCACCTCAGTGCAGGAGACAGACGCCAAGAGACATGAAAGGGGAAACTGACGGTAACACAGTACTAGGAGGAGACTTTACCCCCACCCCACATACCAACGGAGAGACCATCAAAACAAATTAATAAGGAAACACAAGTCTTAAGTGATGCACTAGATGAGATGGATTTCACTGATATCTTCAGGACCTTCCATCCAAATGCAGAATACACTTTCTTCTCAAGTGCACATGGAACATTCTCCAGGATAGATCACATCCTGGGTCACAAATCAAACCTCAGTAAATTTAAGGAAATTGAGATCATATCAAGCATGGTCTCTGGCCAAACGCTATGAGACGAGATATCAGTTACAAGAAAAAAAAAACTGTAAGAAACACAAAGACATAGAGGATAAATAACACATTTCTAAATAATCAACAGGTTGCTGAGGAAATCAAAAGGGAAATCAAGAAATGTCTAGAAGCAAATGACAGTGAAAACACAACAACTGAAAACCCGCGGGATGCGGCGAAAGCAGGTCTAAGGCGGAGGTTTACAGCAGCACAACCCCACCTCAAGAGACAAGAAAAACACCAAACAGACAACCTAACTTTACACCTAAAGCAACTGGAAAAAGAAGAAAAAAATCCAGACCTATTAGAAGGAAAGAAATCATAAGGATTCGAGCAGAAATAAATGAAAAAGAAATGAAAGGACCGATAGTAAAGATTAATAAAACTAAAAACTGGTTCTTTGAGAAGATAAAATTGACACGCCTTTAGCCAGACTCATCAAGAAAAATAGAATCAAATCAACAAAATTAGAAATGAAAAAGGAGAGATTGCAACAGACAGTGCAGACATGCAATGGATTATAAGAGACTATTGTGCACAACTATATGGCAATAAAATGGATAACCTGGAAGAAATGGACAGGTTCTTAGAAAATTTCAATCTTCCAAGACTTAACCAGGAAGAAATAGAAATTATGAAAACCCAGTTACAAGCACTAATATTGAACCTGTGATCAAAAATCTCCCAAAAACCAAAGCCCAGGACCACATGGCATCACAGGAGAATTCTATCAAACATTTAGAGAAGAGCTAATGCTTATCCTTCTAAATCTCTTTCAAAAACTGCAGAGGAAGAAACACTTCTAGACTCATTCTATAAGGCCACCATCACCCTGACACCAAAACCAGACAAAGACAGCACACAAAAAGAAAACTACAGGTCAACATCACTAATGAACAAAGATGCAAAAATCTACAACAAAATTTTAGCAAACAGAATTTAGCAACACATCAAAAAGCTCATATACCATGCTCAAGTTGGGTTTATTCCAGGAATGCAAGGATTCTTCAGGATATGGAAATCAATCAACGTGATAGACCATATTAACAAATTGAAAGATAAAGACCATATGATAATTTCAAGAGATGCAAAAAAGCCTTTGAGAAAATTCATCACCTATTTATGATTAAAACTCTTCAAAAAATGGGCATAGAAGGAACCTACCTCAACATAGTAAAGGCCATATATGATAAGCCTACAGCAAACATTATTCCCAGTGATGAAAAGTATTCCCCCTAAGATCAGGAACAAGACAAGGGTGTCCACTTTCACCACTGTTATTCAACATAGTTCTGGAAGTCCTAGCTTCCAGAGAAGGAAACAAAATAAAAGGAAAATGAAATAAAAAGAACGAAATGAAATAAAAGGAAAACAAAATAAAAGGAATCCAGATGGGAAAAGAAGTAAATCTCTCACTGCAGATGACATGATACTGTACATAAAAAACCCTAAAGACAGTATCAGAAAGTTACTAGAGCTAATCAGTGAATTTGGCAAAATTGCATGATAAAAAAATCAATGCACAGAAATCACTTGATTTTCTATATACTAACAATGAAAAAAATCAGAAAGAGAAATTAAGGAATCAATCCCATTCACCATTGCAACAAAAAGAATTAAATATCTAGGGATAAACCTACCTAAGGAGACAAAAGAACTGTACACAGAAAATCATAAGACTCTAATGAAAGAAATCAAAGATAACATGAACAGGTGGAGAAAGATTCCATGTTCCTGGGTAGGAAGAACCAATATTGTGAAAATGACTATACTACCAAATGCAATCTACAGATTCAATGCGATCCCTATCAAATTACCAATGGCATTTTTCACAGAACTAGGACAAAAATTTTCACAGTTCATATGGAAACACAAAATACTCTGAATAGCCAAAGCAGTCTTAAGACAGAAGAATGGAACTGGAGGAATCATCCTTCCTGACTTCAGATTAAACTACAAAGCTACAGTCATCAAAGAGGTATGGTACTGGCACAAAAACAGAAATATAGACCAATGGAACAAGATAGAAAGCTCAGAAATCAACCCATGCACCTATGGTTATGTTATTTTTGACAAAGGAGGCAAGAATATACAATGGGGCAAAGACAGCCTCTTCGATAAATGGTGCTCGGAAAACTGGACAGCTACATGAAAAAGAATGAAATTAGAACACTTCCTAACCCCATACACAGAGATAAACTCAGAATGGATTAAAGACCTAAATGTAGGAGCATAAACTATAAAACTCTTAGAAGAAAATATAGGCAGAACATTCAATGACATAAATCAAAGCAGGATCCTCTATGACCCACCTCCTAGCATAATGGAAGTAAAAACAGAAGTAAACAAGTGGGACCTGACTAAACACAGCAAAGGAAACTGTAAGCAAGGTGCAAAGACAACCCTCAGAATGGGAGAAAATAATAGCAAATGAAACAACTGACAGAGGCTTGAGTTCCAAAATATACAAGTGGCTCATACAACTTCAATGCCAGAAAAACAAACAACCCCATCAAAAAGTGGGGAAAAGACCTAAACTGACATTTCTCCAAAGAAGACGTACAGATGGCTCACAAACACATGAAAAGATGCTCAACATCACTCATTACTAGAGAAATGCAAATCAAAACTACAATGAGATATCACCTCACACCTGTCAGAATGGCCATCATCAAAGTCTACCAGCAATACATGCTGGAGAGGGTGTGGAGAAAAGGGAACGTTCTTGCACTGTTGGTGGGAATGTAAATTGATACAGCCACTATGGGAGACGGTATGGAGAGTCCTTAAAAACTAGGAATAAAACCACCATATGACCCAGCAATCCCACTCCTAGACATATATCCTGAGGAAGCCAACACTGAAAGAGACACATGTATCCCCTTGTTCACTGCAGCACTATTTACAATAGCTAGAACATGGAAGCCACCTAGATGTCCATCGACAGATGAATGGATGAAGAAGTTGTGGTACATACACACAATGGAATATTACTCAGCCATAAAGAGGAATGCCTTTCAGTCAGTCCTAATGAGGTGGATGAACCTAGAACCCATTATACAGAGTGAAGTGAGTCAGAAGAGAAAGATAAATATTGTATTCTAACACATAAATACTGGAGAAGGCAATGGCACCCCACTCTAGTACTCTTCCCTGGAAAATCCCGTGGACAGAGGAGCCTGGTGGGCTGCAGTCCATGGGGTCACTAAGAGTCAGACACGACTTAGTGACTTCACTTTCATGCATTGGAGAAGGAAGTGGCAACCCTCTCCAGTGCTCTTGCCTGGAGAATCCCCGGGACGGGGGAGCCTGGTGGGCTGCCGTCTATGGGATCACACAGAGACGGACACGACTGAAGCGACTTAGCAGTAGCAGCAGCAGCAACACATAAATACAGAATCTAGAAAAATGGTACTGAAGGATTTATTTACAGGGCAGCGATGGAGAAACAGACAGAGAGAAAACAGTTGTGGACATGGGGAGGGGGAGGAGAGGGTGAGATGTCTGGAGAGAGTAACATGGAAACTTACATTTCCATATATGAAATAGACAGCCAACGGGAATTTGCTGTGTGGCTCAGGAAACTTAAACAGGGGCTCGTGTCAACCTGGAGGGGAGGGGTGGGGAGGGAGGTGGGACAGAGGTTCAAAAGGGTGAGGATATATGTATACCTGTGGCTGATTCAAGTTGAGGTTTGACAAAAAACAAAATTCTGTAAAGCAATTATTTTTCAATTGAAAAAGGAACAAAACACGTAAAGGCCTATAATCGCAAGAAATGGCTCTCAATGGCTTGGTTTATTGGTTTCTAGGATAGATTCTGTACCTCAGTATCCCTTTATCACTGTTGGAAAGTGGGGATTATGCTTTTAATAACATGTACCATATTTAATTTTTAATAATTCTGAACTCTCTGATGTAAGCTCATCTCTGCAAGAATGACTGAACCCCTTTAACTATCCCACCTCTGATACTCTGGGATGGTGTACAGTTTCGGGCACCATCTTAGGAGGAGTGGCAAGTCATATTTCTGTTCTTCCTATCTATATATTATTTCTAATATTCTCCTGAAGTATTTTATTTTTTAAGCTTAGTTTTTGTTACAGGTGAAAATGATGGTATGAGTGCATTTTTTGAATCATTGTGCAGACAGAAGTTGATTTATTTAGTAACAAAATATCAGAACCATGAACTCTTCTTAGTCAGGGTTCCTTTGTAATTAAAATTAGAATTGCTATAGAGATTTTAAGCCTCTTTTTCCATGATCCAGCGGATGTTGGCAATTTGATCTCTGGTTCCTCTGCCTTTTCTAAAACCAGCTTGAACATCAGGGAGTTCATGGTTCACGTATTGCTGAGGCCTGGCTTGGAGAATTTTGAGCATTACTTTATTAGCATGTGAGATGAGTGCAATTGTGCGGTAGTTTGAGCATTCTTTGGCATTGCCTTTCTTTGGAATTGGAATGAAAACCGACCTTTCCCAGTACTGTGGCCACTGCTGAGTATTCCGAATGTGCTGGCATATTGAGTGCAGCACTTTCACAGCATCATCTTTCAGGATTTGAAACAGCTCAACTGGAATTCCATCACCTCCACTAGCTTTGTTCATAGTGATGCTTTCTAAGGCCCACTTGACTTTACATTCCAGGATGTCTGGCTCTAGCTTAGTGATCACATCATTGTGATTTTCTGGGTTGTGAAGATCTTTTTGTACAGTTCTGTGTATTCTTGCCACCTGTTGTTAATATCTTCTGCTTCTGTTATGTCCATACCATTTCTGTCCTTTATCAAGCCCATCTTTGCATGAAATGTTCCCTTGGTATCTCTAATTTTCTTGAAGAGATCTCTAGTCTTTCCCATTCTGTTCTTTTCCTCTATTTCTTTGCACTGATCACTGAGGAAGGCTTTCTATTTCTGCTTTATTGACTATGCCAAAGCCTTTGACGGTGTGGATCACAATAAACTGTGGAAAATTCTGAAAGAGATAGGAATACCAGACCACCTGACCTGCCTCTTGAGAAATCTGTACGCAGGTCAGGAAGCCATAGTTAGAAGTGGACATGGAACAACAGACTGGTTCCAAATAGGAAAAGGAGTACGTCAAGGCTGTATATTGTCCCTGCTTATTTAACTTATATACAGAGTACATCATGAGAAACGCTGGGCTGGAAGAAACCCAAGCTGGAATCGAGATTGCCAGGAGAAATATCAATAACCTCAGATATGCAGATGACACTACCTTTATGGCAGAAAGTGAAGAGGAACTCAAAAGCCTCTTGATGAAAGTGAAAGTGGAGAGTGAAAAAGTTGGCTTAAAGCTCAACATTCAGAAAAGTAAGATCATGGCATCGTCCTATCACTTCATGGGAAATAGATGGGGAAAGAGTGGAAACAGTGTCAGACTTTATTTTTGGGCTCCAGAATCACTGCAGATGGTGACTGCAGCCATGAAATTAAGAGACACTTACTCCTTGGAAGAAAAGTTATGACCAACCTAGACAGCATATTCAAAAGCAGAGACATTACTTTGCCGACTAAGGTCCGTCTAGTCAAGGCTATGGTTTTTCCTGTGGTCATGTATGGATGTGAGAGTTGGACTGTGAAGAAGGCTGAGTACCGAAGAATTGATGCTTTTGAACTGTGGTGTTGGAGAAGACTCTTGAGAGTCCTTTGGACTGCAAGGAGATCCAACCAGTCCATTCTGAAGGAGATCAGCCCTGGGATTTCTTTGGAAGGAATGATGCTAAAGCTGAAACTCCAGTACTTTGGCCACCTCGTGAGAAGAGTTGACTCATTGGAAAAGACTCTGCTGCTGGGAAGGATTGGGGGCAGGAGGAGAAGGGGATGAGAGAGGATGAGATGACTGGATGGCATCACGGACTCTATGGACGTGAGTCTGAGTGAACTCCGGGACTTGGTGATGGACAGGGAGGCCTGACGTGCTGTGATTCATGGGATCACAAAGAGTTGGGCACGACTGAGCAACTGAACTGACTGACTTTTAGCCTCTTTACTGGAGTTCAGGAGATGTTACTGTTGCTTTTCTATTGTCCATATAATATGCTACATTTATGATAAAATATTTGCTCGGTGATGACTGACATGTCGACTCTAATATATGTGGATTTGCTTTTGTGTGTGTATTCTATCTGCTTGGTCGGTTTCTCAATATTTAATTATGCTGAAAAACAGGCTAAGATAACCTGGACTGCAGATCAGAAGTGAAACAGCAAAACAAAATGGTCTTAGAATTTGGAGGCAGGAGGTCTAGCTCTACAATTTATTTTAGCTGTTTACTGTGTTAACTTAGGTGAGTCACTTAATTGCTCCCGGCTTTAAAAATGGAAATGATATAACATGTCCATCACAGGGTTAAAATGAGGATCAGATGAGATCAAATAGGTTAACACAGAATAGGGATTCTTCACATGTGTCCCGTCCACGTTCTTTTCTGAAGGCTGTAGGAATGGGCCCCAGGTACTGCAAGATGAGCATTCATGCTAGAAATTTCTTTATATTCCACGTTAGGGTCAATACATGCACCGCACTTCCTCTCCTCCTATGCTCCTGATGAACTCTTCAGCATATTAAACATGTATCATCTTTGACCCATATGCTGTTGCTAAAACAACTATATGAAAAAATTGGTTGTCATCTGGAAGGGCATTGGAGTGTAAATCCCAAATGAAAATTGGAGCCATGCCCTTTAAAAAAACTATGCAACATAATGCCATATACCATGTACATACTGGTAACTCATTCCAAGAAAATCAGAGAAGAGCTGAAATGTTTCAAAAGTGTAACTATAAACATATATAGAAATGGAAGTGTTTTTTTCTTTTTTCTTTGGACATGCTCTAAAGATGATTTAGAAAGATAAGGTCTGAGGAAGATGTGATAGGTAGAAAATTACAAAGAGATGTGTAACTGGAATGAGATGCTGAAGTTCTAAAGCATAACAGGGGTTGAGAACCTATAGATTATAGGCTAATTCCAGCCCACCATCTGTATTTTTTGCAGCTGGGAGCTAAGAATGGCATTTATGCTTTTATGCTTTTAACCAGTTGAAAAAATACAAAGAGAGGAATATTTTGTTTCATGTGCAGTGTATATGAAATCCAGATTTCAGTGTCCCTGAGTAAAGAAATGTCCCTAAGTAAGGAAATGGCAATCCACTCCAGTATTTTTGCCTAGAAAATCCCATGGACAGAGGAGCCTGGCGGGCTACAGTCCATGGGGTCGCAAAAGTCGGACATGACTGAGCAACTCATATTAAGTAAAGTTTTATTGGAACCCGGCCGTGCTCAGTCTTACCATACTGTCTATGGTGGAGTGGTTACAATGGAGAATGTATTTGGCCCACACAGCATAAAAATATTTGCTATCTGCCACCCCCCACCCCCTTAAATAGAATCATGATGTATCTTTAAATATTTTTTAAAATTTATTTACTTTTGGCTATTCTGGGTCTTTGCTGCTGTGTGAAGGCTTTCTCTAGATGAAGTTCAAAAGCATCAGTTCTTCTATGCTCAACCTTTTTATGGTCTAATTCCTACATCCATACGTGCTGCTGCTGCTAAGTCACTTTAGTCATGTCTGACTCTTTGTGACCCTATGGACTGTAGCCTATCATGCTCCCCCATCCCTGGGATTCTCCAGGCAAGAACACTGGAGTGGGGTGCCATTTCCTTCTCCAGTGCATGAAAGTGAAAAGTGAAAGTGAAGTCGCTCAGTCGTGTCCAACTCTTGGCGACCCCATGGACTGCAGCCTACCAGGCTCTTCCATCCATGGGATTTTCCAGGCAAGAGTACTGGAGTGGGATGCCATCGCTTTCTCCACATCCATACATGACTACTGGAAAAACCATAGGGCTTCCTTGTAGCTCAGACAGTAATTGGCCTGTAATGCATGAGACCTGGGTTCAATCCCCCAGTCAGGAAGATCCCCTGGGGAAGGGAATGGTGACCTACTCCACTATTCTTGCCTGGAGAACCCCATGGATAGAGGAGCCTGGTGGGCAGCAGTCCTCAGGGCCACAAAGAGTTGGACACGACTGAGTGACTAACGCTGCTACAGCTGCTTGACCAGACGGGCCTTTGTTGGCAAAATGATGTCTCTGCTTTTTACTATACTGTCTAGGTTTGTCAGAGCTGTTCTTCCAAGGAACAGACGTCTTTTAACTTCATGGCTGCAGTCACCATCCACAGTGATTTTGGAGCCCAAGAATATGAAGTTTGTCACTGTTCCCATTGTTTCCCCATCTATTTGTCATGAAGTGATGGGATCAGATGCCTTGATCTTAATGTTTTGAATGTCAAGTTTTAAGCCAACTTTTTCACTCTCCTCTTTCACTTTCATCAAGAGGCTTTTTAGCTCCTCTTCACTTTCTGCCATGAGGGTGGTGTCATCTGCATATCTGAGGTTATTGATATTTCTCCTGGCAATCTTGATTCCAGCTTGTGCTTCATCCAGCCCAGCGTTTCTCATGATGTACTCTGCATAGAAGTTCAATAAGCAGGGTGACAATGTATAGCCTTGATGTACTCCTTTTCCTATTTGGAACCAGTCTGTTGTTCCATGTCCAGTGTTGATTCCTGGAATGCAGAGTTGGATGGCATCCTATAAGAAGTTCTTGGACTCAATGAGATCTAGTTTAAGACATTACTGTTCAGATGCCAATTTTTCTTTTCTTTAATAAATATACTTACATAGTTTATTTTGAATTCATACAGCTATATTTTTAAAATAATGTCTTGATGCAGCCTTCCTTGACATTTTCTGTGACCATACAAATACTCATATTTACATGAATCAAATAATTTAACAATAATGATCATAAGTATTATTTACTTAATAAATGCATGTAAAATAAAGATTGTTTTAGGGATCTGAGTTTAAATATTGAAGATTAGTTTATTCAGCAAAGAATTTACCAGCTTTTCTCTTAATCCGTGCAGAAGCTCATCAGAGTACTCTCTTCTTGTCTCACTGCGTGTTTGATTTTCCTTTTCTTTTCTCTGTACATGAATCTCTGCTTAGAGAGTACACGTTGCTTCTTCTCAGTCTGTTTTTTCTGCTTCTTGTACCTTATCTTGGCTTCCTTTTCTTTACTACTTTCTCTTTTGTTTGACCAAAGTACTTCCTTCCTTTCTGATGAGCTTTTTCTCGCTGTGAATAGAAACTTCAGTGTAAACTAGAAGAATGCGAAATTCACTGTCTCAATCCAAAGGACTTTCATATAGCCTGAGTAATCAATACTGGACAGATGAGGATAAATTAAATAAAAATAAGCTGAGGACACAGCTGTGTATGCACTTCTGTGTCTGAAGAAAAGGATTCTTTCAAGGTTTGTAAAACCAGGCTTGGCAGAGGGAGAAAAATAACCAAAATAGATTTCTGAGGGCAACACTTGGAAAAAAATGATTTGGGTATTGATCATTTTTAATCTTTTGCCTCGAACAACTGGGAGATGTATGATCATTCGAGCTGCGACGGAAAGCCAGTCTGCTCTTTAGCCTGCCCCAATTCACTCTGACATGTTTTATATCCCAGGGGATTCGGCCACAAAGTCCATTAGAGCTCGGGAGGCAGTCAGGTCAGATCAATTGTGCACGCTGCAGATAGGGTCCCCATCGCTGATGGTAATTCACCTGCATTGTGGGAGAGGAGAGGAAAGGTTAAAGGCTGAGTTGCCATGAACATGTCTCGTCTGTCTTGCAGGGTACTGGTGATACCCAAACACTGCTTAAAGAGCGAGATGTGCAAATTCAATGGGATTTAGAGCCCGTGGGCAGTTCACACGTTGTTAATGATGCTTTGGAGGGTATAAAAAGTACCCTGCTTGGAAGTAGAGATGAGAAAATGCCTCGTTCCTGGACAAACTTGAATACTGTTTCATTGTTGATGAGATGTATGCAAAGTATTATTGTTGCTCAGTTGTGTCTGACTCTGCGATTCCATGGATTGTTGCCACCAGACTACTCTGTCCATGGGATCTTCTGGGCAAGAATACTGGAGTGGGTTGCCATTTCCTTCTCCCTTCCAGACCAAGGGATCGAACCTGAGTCTCCTGCATTAACAGGTGGATTCTTTACCACTGAGCCGCCTGGGAAGTGAAGTCTTGGGAGATTCAGAATACCTGGGGTAACTCACTTCCTGCCTGCCCCTCCCCACCCCAGATTCCCTTTGCATTTCGTTCTTTCTGGGGCCAGAAGAGGTAACTTGTACAACTGTCATCTGGATTGGAGGCGTAAATTTAGGTCCTAACAAGGAATAAGAAATTGAATAAAAGGGTCACTTAAATTCAGTTGATTTCTTTATTTTCAGGAAGAGCTCCTGTGTTGCGGGTGGCTGAAGTGCGTCAAGCAGTGTTCTCTGGTGGGCATCCGTACAGTGCCAGTGCCTTCCTGATGCTCCTGCCTGCAGCTCCTTGCAGGCCCTGCCCTGCCTTCCCACGCTCCCAGTTGCTCTTGCTCTGTACTGGTGTGCCTGTCTGGAGGGTTCAATTGAAGTGCAAAGCTCACTTTGACTGCTTTGCAAAATGGGGATGAATTTAAAATACATGGGATAAAAGATAGCTTCCTATTCTTCCTTTTTCTCTTAGGGTTTTCTTTCCTTAGTTTTTCTCTTGAGTTATATTTTCCACCATAAATTTCTTCATGGAAAGCGAATAATTTTCAAGAAGACTATGTCTTGGTTAGAGAAAAGAATAGAACGTGAATGGGATTACTTTTGTTTGGGAGTCCAGATATGACTCATCAAGAAAATGTTGGCCCTGAGCAGTCTGTCCTTTCCAGCCCTTTGTGTGCTTGTTTTTATTTAAGGACGGATGTGAAGAAACTGCGTCTATAGAAAGGTGGTGAGGTAACTCCCTTGGAGCAGAATTGCTTTGGTGATGGTTTAGATCAACAAGTGGTCTCATGGTGCTGTAAATAACAATAAAGCAAAGGCTGCCTCTAACTGTTTGCGTGACTCTTTTCAACAGCACATGTCTATGCTGTTGCTACAGACTAGAGCTTCTTTCGCTTCTCTCTGAGGCTCTTGGTCTCCTCTGTCTTCAAGGCTCCCGGTGACTTCCGAAGACACGAAGTGAGGGGTTAGGGACATGGCACGTGGTGAGGAACAGACAGCCATAGGAAGAAAACAGCAGAAAGTAATATCAGCTGTGCACAGCAACACAAAATAACCACTCACTGATGTTGAGGCTGAAGCTCCAGTACTTTGGCCACCTGATGCGAAGAACTGACTCATTTGAAAAGACCCTGATGCTGGGAAAGATTTAAGGCAGGAGGAGAAGGGTCCAACAGAGGATAAGATGGTTAGATGGCACCACCGACTCAATGGACATGAGTTTGGGTAAACTCTGGGAGCTGGTGATGGACAGACAGGCCAGGCATGGTGGGGCATGCTGGGGGTCCATGGGGTCACAAAGTCGGACATGACTGAGTAACTGAACTAAAGAACCAAAACTCTGGGCTTCCCTGGTGGCTCAGTGGTAAGGAATCTGCCTGCCAGTCCAGGAAATGCAGGTTCCATTCTTGGGTCAGGAAGATCCCCTGGAGAAGGAAATGGCAACCCGCTCCAATATTCTAGCCTGGGGGGAATCTCATGGATAGAGGAGCCTGGGGGCTACAGTCCATGGGGGAAAAAGAACTGGGCATGGCTGAGCACACAGCACAGAACCAGAACCCGAATTAGGCATTGCTCATAGTCACAAGTCAGGGATAAGCTTTCACTGGTTCCAAAATATAATAATGAATTAAAAAAAAATGATGTCTGCTTTGATCACTGCACTTATAAACATACTGATAAATATCAAATTAGTAGAATTTCAAAACCATTGCTTGAGGCAATTGTTCTGACTTTGAGCTTGAAGGGTGGGAACCAAATTCATTTCAACCTTCAAATCAGAAAATAGTTTATGTATCTTTGGACAAAAAACCCTTGAAACTTGCATCTGGCCTAAAATATCTAGAGCCAAATTTGTGCCTGGTGTGATGTGCAATGGATGAAACAGTTCTGGCAGTCATTGAATCCTCAGTAGAAATTGTGACTTGCTAAACTTTGAACAAAGCAGGGTTGCAGAATAGAGTTTTTCATAAATAATTTGTTGTTTGAAGAATATATCTAAGATGTCTGCTTTTAGGAAACCCAAAATAATGGTCTCAGTTAGCCACAGTGTCTGTACCTACTTATGCCCTTATTTTTGGCAAAACCAAAGGAGAAGAAAGGGCTGGTATGGTCTCTCCTGGGGAAGTTAGGCAAATGATTAGAGGGTTAGAGAGAGATCTTTCTCAGGAGGGTTGAGCAGAGTGAGAAAGAGATGCTTTCTAAAGTTCTTGCAAGCTCTCTTATTTTCACTTTTGGGAAATTTCCACCATAACACTTTTAGAAAACTGTAATTTGGAAGACAGATCCTACTTGTGATTATCTGTCTATCTGTACTTGATGAACTAAAACTCTTCCAGATTGTTGTAACTTGGACGAAGTGGTGGGAATGCCTGAAGATCAATATGGTTTCTTGGGGGAATGTGAAAGCCTTTCTGAGGAGTCAGGGCTCAGTTGTTAAGAAAGGGTGTCCCCGCAGTGCACTGTGACAGTAAAATCGCTGTTTACAGGACTGAGAAACGCGGCCAGCATTCTGAAGGAGTGGGGCAGGTGGAAACTGTTACGTGTAGGCACCAACACACCATCATTCTTTTCTTCCCTGTCCCTTGGGCGTGTGTGTGAGTGTGAGTGTGTCATGCAGGATCTCCGTTCCCCGACCAGGGATCGAACCCATGCCCCCAGCAGCGGAAGCCCTGAGTCCTAAGCCCTGCGCCCTTCCCTGTTCTTCCTTGTGTCGCCTCATCAGAGAAGGCTCCTCGGTCCCCTGCCCTACCTGGAGTAGCCCTGATTCTTCCACTGTCTATCCTCCTATGCTGTGTCAGTTTTCTTCAGTGAACTCACCAACTTGGGATATTTTGTTGTCTGTTTCCCATTTTGGATGTAAGCTCTGTGAGAACAGGGGCTTTTTCCTGCCCTCAGCGATGTCCCCAGCACCTAGAACAGCACCTGGCACCTACCAGGACTCAAGAAATCTGGACATTTATCAAATAATGCGTAAATAATTTTATTCTTTTTGTGAAAACAATATGGTGTGACTTGGTTGCTACTTTCTTGAGAACGTTTGGCCCAGAACAACTTTGAAAGTGAAGTGTGAGTTGCTTGGTTGTGTCTGACTCTTTGGGCGTGAACGGTAGCCCGCCAGGCTCCTCCGTCCATGGGATTCTCCAGGCAAGAGTACTAGAGTGGACAGCCATGCCCTTCTCCAAGGGATCTTCCCCACCCAAGGATTGAACCCACATCTCCTGCATTGCAGGCGATTCTTTACCACCTGAGCCACCAGGGAGACTCAGGATAACTTTGGTTGTTTCCAAATATCAAACTGTTTTTAAAGGCAAAGACGCGATAGTAAAAATTCAACAAGTCCCCTGTGTGTAATGTTCAAAGCGGTCAACATGTGTTCACATGTCCAATCACGTGAGTGAGTTCACGAGTCTGGAGTAGACTGCCACGTGTGTGCATCCTCTGCAAGTGGTTGGCTTGTGTGTGCTTTCCTATACAGCACTGGATAGAGAATATCGTATTTTTCTTTCAAGCCCACAATATCCAGAAGCAAGTGCAAAAGCTACGGTGATGTAGCTGGTATACTTTTCAAGGCACTGCACTGTAAGATTAAAAACGTTTTCTCTATTTTTTGTGCATTTGTTTTTAGGTATTATTTGTAAAAAATAGTATAAACCTGTTATAGTAAAGTACTGTATAGCCTGTTGTTAGCTGGGTATCTAGACTAACTTTGTTGGACTTATGAGTAAATTGGGCTTTGCTTTCAAAACAGAACTTGTTCATATGGAGCAGACTTACTGTAAACAGCATGCAACCTGTTTTAAGTGTTCTTGTGTGGAAGTTACGTTTATTATAATTGTGCCACGGAAGCAGAGGGACAATGCGTGAACAGGAATGGGTTGCAGCTTAAAAGTGTTCCTTTGATGTTTTAGTTGCGAAACTATCTATTGAAGCTAGAATATTCACAAGATATTGCATGTGTAGGTCAGAGGAGGATTCTTTCCTTTCTAATCATATACCTCTTTCTACATAATTATCTCTTTTCATCATCGCCCAGATAAATCCTCTCTAACAAATCCAGGAAGATGACGGTCAGGGAATCCATAGCAGGGAACCCGATCCTCAAGTCAATAGAGAACTCTCAATTTCTAGTCAAAGGAGGGCCTCATGTGAGGCTCTTTTCCTCCAATTAGTCCTCACCTTGCTCCTCCCACCTCTACTTTCTTTAACCAGATTCACAGAAGTCCCTCCCCGCCTACCACCATGGCTCATCCTGTGTCCCGCTATGAACAAAAATGAACCCAAATAAGGGCTGCTGGTGCTCTTGGCCCTCAATACTTAGCACTGTTCACCCTCCTCTGCTTCTCAAACCAGCGAGAAGAACAGAGTCGTGGACATGAGGCCCTGTACTGTTGGCTCAGTGGTAAGGAATCCACCTACCAATTCAGGAGAGCAGGTTTGACCCTGGGGTCAGAGATCCTGTGGAGGAGGAAGTGGCAACCCACTCCGCTCTTCTTGCCTGGAATATCCCATGGACAGAGGGATCTGGTGGGCTACTGGCCGTGGGGTAATCGGACACGACAGAGAATGCACACACATAAAAAAGCCTTCGTATCATATTTGGGCTCCTGCAAAGGTATTTAATGACGTAAGCAAACTGGCAAAATCATAAAGAGGAAAGCTTATTTTCATGGGTTCAAATGAACAAGAGAAGTTAATAATTATAAGTATATAATGTCCGTGACATCAGAATGCCTGACTATGCTCAGCTCAGCTCAGCTCAGTCGCTCAGGCGTGTCCAACTCTTTCCGACTCCATGAATTGCAGCACGCCAGGCCTCGCTGTCCATCACCGTCTCCCGGAGTTCACTCAGACTCACGTTCATCGAGTCCGTGATGCCATCCAGCCATCTCATCCTCTGTCGTCCCCTTCTCCTCCTGCCCCCAATCCCTCCCAGCATCAGAGTCTTTTCCAGTGAGTCAACTCTTCGCATGAGGTGGCCAAAGTACTGGAGTTTCGGCTTTAGCATCATTCCTTCCAAAGAAATCCCAGGGTTGATCTCCTTCAGAATGGGCTGGTTGGATCTCCTTGCAGTCCAAGGGACTCTCAAGAGTCTTCTCCAATACCACAGTTCAAAAGCATCAATTCTTCAGCGCTTAGTCTTCTTCACAGTCCAACTCTCACATCCATACATGACCACTGGAAAAACCATAGCCTTGACTAGATGGACCTTTGTTGACAAAGTAATGTCTCTGCTTTTGAGTATGGTATCTAGGTTGGTCATAACTTTTCTTCCAAGGAGTAAGCATCTTTTAATTTCATGGCTGCAGTCACCATCTGCAGTGATTCTGGAGCCCAAAAAGTAAAGTCTGACACTGTTTCCACTGTTTCCCCATCTATTTCCCATGAAGTGATGGGACCAAATGCCATGATCTTTGTTTTCTGAATGTTGAGCTTTAAGCCAACTTTTTCACTCTCCTCTTTCACTTTCATCAAGAGGCTTTTTCGTTCCTCTTCAATATATTAAGCAAGTGCTAATAGAACTGAAGGGAGTAATAGACAACAATACAGTAACAACATACAGAGATCATTTGTGTGTCTATTTACAAACAATGGACTATATGAAAAAACTTTAAAAATCCTCCTTTAATAGCATTGTATGTACCTCAGAGAAATAAAAATATGGCTGCATAAGCTCAATTCCAGAAAAATAAATGACCCAATAAAAAAATGGGCCAAAGAACTAAATAGGCATTTCTCCAAAGAAGACATATGGATGGCTAACAAACACATGAAAAGATGCTCAACATCACTCATTATCAGAGAAATGCAAATCAAAACCACAATGAGGTACCATTTCACGCCAGTCAGAATGGCTGCTCTCCAAAAGTCTACAAAGCAATAATGCTGGAGAGGGTGTGGAGAAAAGGGAACCCTCTTACACTGTTGGTGGGAATGAAAACTAGTATAGCCACTATGGAGAAGAGTGTGGAGATTCCTTAAAAAATTGCAAATAGAACTGCCTTATGACCCAGCAATCCCACTGCTGGGCATACACCACGGAGGAAACCAGAATTGAAAGAGACACGTGTACCCCCAATGTTCATCGCAGCACTGTTTATAATAGCCAGGACATGGAAGCAACCTAGATGTCCATCAGCAGATGAATGGATAAGCAAGCTGTGGTACATATACACAATGGAGTATTACTCAGCCATTAAAAGAATACATTTGAATCAGTTCTAATGAAGTGGATGAAACTGGAGCCAATTATACAGAGTGAAGTAAGCCAGAAAGAAAAACACCGATACTAACACATATACATGGAATTTAGAAAGATGGTAACGATAACCCTGTATGTGAGACAGCAAAAGAGACACAGATGTATAGAACAGTCTTTTGGCCTCTGTGTGAGAGGGAGAGGGTGGGATGATTTGGAAGAATGGATTGAAATATGTATAATATCATATAAGAAATGAATTGCAAGTCTAGGTTCGATGCAGGATATAAGATGCTTGGGGCTGGTGCACTGGGATGATCCAGAGGGATGGTACGGGGAGGGAGGTGGGAGGGGGTTCAGGATGGGGAACACACATACACCCGTGGCAGATTCATGTTGATGTATGGCAAAACCAATACAATATTGTAAAGTAATTAGTCTCCAATTAAAATAAATAAATTAAAAAAATATGGCTGCACAGAAACTTGTGCATAAGCCTTAACTGTCGCATTGTCAATAACAGCCAGTGGGAAGAAGCTAAATGTCTGTCAGTTGATGAAAAGATAAACGAGATGTGCTATATCTATGCCATGGAATATTATTCAGCCATAAAAAGAAATAAAGTGCTAATACATGTTACAGCTTAGCTGAACCCCAAAAACATGGTTAGTGAAAGAAGTCAGTCAAAAGTGCATATGGTATGTGATTCTATTCATGTAGAAGTTCAGAGTAGGGAAATCCATGTAGTTAGAAAGTCAAATAGTCGTTTCTTAGGTCTACGGAGGAAGTTAGGATAGGGAACCACAGCTGAAGTGTTTTACTTTGTTTTTGAGGCAATGAAAATATTCTAAGATTGACTAGGGTAGTAATCACACATATCTGTGAACATACTAAAATCTGCTGAATTATACACTTCAAATTTGTGGCATATGGTATATGAGTTAGATTTCAATAAAGCTGTTAAATACTTCCGAACAAATAAGAGACACATTTTTCTATAGACTGCTGTTCAGCTGCTAAGTCAGGTCCAGCTCTTTGCAGCCCCACGGAGGGCAGCGCGCTAGGCTCCTCTGTCTTCCGCTGTCTCCCGGAGCTTGCTCAAACTCACGTCTATGGAGTCGGTGGTGCCATCCAACCGTCTCATCTTCTATCGTCTCTTCTGCTTTTGCCCTCAATCTTTCCCAGCATCAGGGTCTTTCCCAATGAGTCAGTTCTTCACATAAGGTGGTCAAAATATGGAGCTCCATCTACGGTCCTTCCAGTGAATGTTCAGGTTTGATTTCCTTTAGGATTGACTGGTTTGCTTTCAGCACCACAGTTTGAAACCATCAATTCTTCGGCACTCAGCCTTCTTTATGGTTCAGTCCTCACATCTGTACATGCTGCTGCTGCTAAGTCGCTTCAGTTGTGTCCGACTCTGTGCAACCCCATAGACGGCAGTCCACCAGGCTCCCCCATCCCTGGGATTCTCCAGGCAAGAACACTGGAGTGGGGTGCCATTTCCTTCTCCAATGCATGAAAGTGAAAAGTGAAAGTGAAATCACTCAGTCGTGCCTGACTCTTAGCGACCCCATGAACTGCAGCCTACCAGTCTCCTCTGTCCATGGGATTCTCCAGGCAAGAGTATGGGAGTGGGGTGCCATTGCCTTCTCCAACATCTGTACATGACTACTGAAAAAACCATAGCTTTGACTTACAGACCTTTGTCAGCCAAGTGATGTTTCTGCTTTTAGTAGGCTGTCTAGGTTGGTCATAGCTTCCCTTCCAAGGAGCAAGCGGCTTTTCATTTCATGACTGCAGTCACAGTCTGTAGTGATTTTGGAGCCCAAGAAAATAAAATCTGTCACTGCTTCCACCTTTTTCCTTTCTATTTGCCATGAAGTGATGGGATCAGATGCCATGATCTTAGTTTTTTCAATGATGAGGTTTTCTTTTTTAATTTTTTTATTGTGAAGTTATGATAACACATTCATATTGTAGGAGACTTGGAAAATGCAGAGCAAAGTTACATGTAGTTCCACTATATATTACAAGTATTTTTAAGCAGATAAATTATATTTTTAGTTGGAATTTCAATATCAAACTTTCAAAAATTAATAAAAGGAATATACTGAAAAATAAAAAGATAGAACTGAAAAGGACCACAAACCAAATCAACATAATTAAGATTTATACGATTTTCACACAACAGTAGGAAACAAATTCTATTCAAGTTCCCGTAGACTACAAACCACCAGACAATGGAACATATCCAGGGATGCAAAACAAGGCACAAAAGTTTCATGGTCTAAACGTATTGAAATCATACAGTGTCTGTTCTCTTCAGTTCAGTCGCTCAGTTGTGTCCGACTCTTTCCGACCCCATGAATCGCAGCATGCCAGGCCTCCCTGTCCATCACCATCTCTCAGAGTTTACTCAGACTCACATTCTTCGAGTCAGTGATGCCATCCAGCCATCTCATCCTCCATCGTCCCCTTCTCTTCCTGCCCCCAATCCCTCCCAGCATCAGAGTCTTTTCCAATGAGTCAACTCTTCACATGAGGTGGCCAAAGTACTGGCGTTTCAGCTTTAGCATCATTCCCTCCAAAGAAATCCCAGGGTTGATCTCCTTCAGAATGGACTGGTTGGATCTCCTTGCAGTCCAAGGGACTCTCAAGAGTCTTCTCCAACACCACAGTTCAAAAGTATCAATTCTTCGGCACTCAGCTTTCTTCACAGTCCAGCTCTCACATCCATACATGACCACTGGAAAACTGTGAAATTATGTTAGAAATCAATAGCAAAGGTGTTTGAAAATAACCCATATATTTTCAAGTACAGTGTGACATTTACTAAGAGAGATCTTTGACTTAGCCATTGAAAGCCTCGATAAAGTCAGAAGACTGAAAAAACACAAAGGGTGACGGCAGAGAAGAAAGTATTTAAGTGGGAAATTAATATGGTTATACCCACAAAACCCATGTATTTGGAAGTTTCCACTTTTAAATGATGGATATATCTAAGAAACCATAACAAGGAAAATTAAAAATGTTTGTAACACAATAAAAAGGAAAAGAAAGTTTGCCAGAGTTTGTTGCATGTAACTGAGGCTGCTCAATGCAACTAAATTTAATATTGAGTTCTAAGCCAGCTTTTTCATTCTCCTCTTTCACCCTTCACTTTCTGACTTTAGAATGTTATCATCTACATACCTGAGGTTACTGATGTTTCTCCTGGCAATTTTGATTCCAGCTTGTGATTCCCTGGATAAACGTTGATAATTTGTGTTAGATTAAACAGTTAAATGAAGTCAGACCACTTTAAGGTTTTGTTTGCTGTATACACTTTTTCCTCTCTGAGATTTAAACATGAATCGAAAGCCCCAGGCTTCCTACAGTAACTTTCCTAATGTCATGAATTCAGCCTATTGTCTTTCTGCCTATGGTTATCTGAGGTGGAATAGACTTCTTTGGAAATGTTAGTAAGATTTGCCAACAAGAAATCATTTAAATTTTGCTAGATGATCAAGTATTTTCCTAAGAAAGCTTATCAATAAAAAAAAACAACCCTATCATTAACTAGATGCTACAGAGAGTGGGACCTGGCATCTTTCAAAGGTTTAACTATTCTAAAGAAATTTCTATTGAAATATGGATTCCCACTAGGAATGAAAATGCCTGTGCTTGGTCCTTTTGACAGTAGCAAGCAGTATCTCCCAATACTGTGGCAATTCTCGCGTCTAAGTTGCGCCTTCCGTGTTAGGAGTGCTATGCTCAGGAGAACATGAAGGTGAAATGATGGACGTTTCTATAGTTGGTGGGAGAATAGGTAGCTACTGAGCCACTAGTGACATGAGAATAGAGACACGTGTCCATGGATTAATAGCATTCAAAAGTCTAAATGCATATGGATCTAAAGGATCCATATTTTAAAATAAAAGAAAGCGGAGATGATGTGAGGAAAGGTTTCATGGAAGTTAGAATGAGGCAGCATTTTGAAAGAAAGAACAATGCTGTTGATCTATCAGAGATTCTTATTTATCTGCAATGAAGTAAGGAGAATTATTTTTCTATGAATGCTGCAATTCAGGTGCCTGGGAAGCTGCCACTTGAGATGTGCACGCGTTTCCCTTTTTGACAAGATGATTTCTTCATTTCCTAGCTGACTTAAAACCGAGAATCCAGACGTAGCTTCATGTATGGGTAGAGACGGCCAGGTGGCTATCTCCTGCAACAGGAGGGGGAAAGCAAGCCCCTGAATAACTGGGGCTTCAGTTGCATTTCTTTGTCATAGCAAATTATTTATTTTACCTAAGGTGGTATTCTTCAGTGAAGGGCAATAATGTCCTTGTGTAACCGATTATATTTTTTATAATTTCATTGTAGTTTTCTTTTCATATTTCATAGCTGGGATTGAAACATAGCCCACTTTTGTATATTTCTATTGCAATCAAGAAATATAGCTTTACTTCAGCAATGATGCTTTTCCTGAGAGCAGATTATACTGAAAATTTGCGAACTGTTCTTTTTTTTTTTTTCCCTTTCCTTGTGGCCTGGGCTTGAACTTCTTAAGTTATCTAGAGATCCAGAGCAAATAACTAAAATGTAATTTGCTGTGCACAAGTAATGTGCTTTTTCTTTCATGGTTAGTGGACACACTAAGATATTTTTCTTGCTGTTTAAGGTAAAGCTTATTAAATTGATCTCAGTCCTATTTCACTGTTTGCGCTTAACTGTAAAGGCGGGAGCTTGGCTGTGAACTGTGATTGGCATTGTTAGGAAAAGTGGAGGTTTTGTACCCTAGATGTTCCTTAGACTTTTACAAAGTGGTCTACCTCATGTTACAAGTTTTATAACTTTCTATGCAGAATGCCTTTGGTTCAAATTTAGGGAGCTAAGACTGTGTTGTTGGAATACTTAACATAGCTCATGATGATTGTATTTTATAAACTTGGAGGGGTGTGTGTGTGTGTGTGAGTCATGTCCTACTCTTTGTGACCCCATGGACTATTTAGCCCACCAGGCTCCTGTCCATGGAATTTTCCAGGCAGAATACTGGAGTGGGGGTGCCATTTCCTCCTCCAGGGCACCAAACCCTCGTCTGTGGCATCTCCCGCATGCCAGGCAGATTCTTTCCCAGTAGCGCCACCAGGGAAGCCTTTGGGCAGACAGCTCTTTCCTGCAAAAAGCTGCCGACAAGCCCCTGCTGTCAGACAGCCTTCCGTTTCCAGGGGGTTAGGGGCAAAGGTCCATCTTCTGTAACGTCACACTGGCGCAGGGCACCGTGTTCTCAGGGTGGAAGATGTTGACGTGGGTCTGTAGCACCTCGTTGCTGACAGTCTTACTTGCCTGCTTACATATACTGTAGAGCGAGCTACAGTTGTTTCGATGAACGCAAAAATACGGATAGTTATGAGCAAGAGTGTTGACCCCGCTCTCTTCCAGTCAGTGCTTGGAACTGCGCCTGGCACGGACCCGGCGCTGCTCAAGGCGGAGCAGCCAGCGTCGCGGTGCAGTGTGGCCGGCAGGCTCTGCCCCGCGCAGGCCGGCGCCGCATCTGTGAAACCTCAGGGGTGCGCGCCAGATGCTCAGCCCGGGACTGTTGTCGTATGGTTAGCTGCCTGCACTTGCTCCTTTGAGACACTGGGCGGCCTGGGAGATTTCAGCTTTCCTACCAGCGAGAGGCAGGGGACACAGAGGGACCCTTGTCCATGGGGAGGAGGCACAGGGTTCCGCTCGGTTTCAACAGAAACTTGAGTCCAGTTTTGTATCCCTCTGATATCTGCTGTCTGGGACTTCCCGGGTGGTGCAATCGTAAGGAACCCACCTCCCAGGAGACACAAGAGACGCGGGTTTGATCCCTAGGTGGGGAAGATCCCTTGGAGAAGGAAATTGCCACCCACTCCAGTATTCTTGCCTGGAGAATTCCATGGACTGAGGAGCTTGGTGGGCTGCAGTCCATGAGGTCACAAAGCGTCAGACATGACTGAGCGCTTATCACTTACTCCCTGTATCACCCTGACAATCAGTTGACATAGAAATTATATTCTAAATGAGATCACATCGTTTATCTTTTTGCTTAAACATAGTTGTCTCTCTTTTGAGCAATTTTCAGTCAGGTTGTCTAAATATGCTTATTGGTCTAAAGGGACTTGGATGGAGTTCGGTTTATCCATGTTAATAGAGTGCTCCCCACTTCACATGCAGTTAATTAGTCTCTAGATTGTTGCCAGTCTCACAGTATTATATTTGGGTTGCTATTCGTAAACGCAAAGGTCAGCAATTTTGCTGTTCTGTTCTGTCCAAGAGACTGTCTGTGTTTCCCTTGCTAGACTCTGGCTTTTCAGTGCAAATTTCAGCTCAAATTGATTTCTGTCAGCGTCATGAAAGGAGAGCAAAGGTTGCTCTGACAACCCTTCTTGCTGAACAAGGCCGGTCTGGGCATTCGGAAGGAAATCTCGAGATGCACCTATTTCAGAAGCGTGAGAATGATCCTTGGGTGATGGCTGTGTGTGCGCTCAGTTGTGTCTGACTCTTGTGACCCCATGGACTGCAGCCGACCAGGCTCCTTTGTCCATCCAGGCAAGAATGGTGGACTGGGTTGCCCTTTCCTTGTCCAGGGAAGCATCCTGGCGTGGGGATCAAGCCTGTGTCTCCTGCGTCTCCTGCATTGGCAGGCAGGCTCTACCGCTGAGCCTCCAGGGAAGCCCGGGAGTGGCGGCTGCTTTGCCGGTTAAGCAGCGGAGCTCAACTCAGCTGACCTTCGCTTTCTATTGACCCTTTCTCTCCTCGGGAGAGCTGAGCTGGTTTTCAGTGGTTGTTGTTCTTGGAGTGCAGAGCCCATGGAGGGAAGGAGGCGGGTATACATGAGGCCATAAGGTCATTATCATTAGGTACCGCATATGTGGGGCTGACGAACTGTAGGACACACAGATCTTTGTTCTGGGCCAAAGTGCTTCGTTTATGATGGAGATTACAGCGAGAATAGAACGAAGTTGTCTAAGGGAAGGTGATATCTCAGGAGACTTGATAGTGGTTTGGCCACAGGTACTAACGTGGCTGGCCCTGCACAGTGAACTGCGGGATGACATTGCCTTTTAACAGACGCCAGTCATGTGTGATCCAGGCAGGTCGATTACTCACAGGTCTCTGGCGATCAGTACACCAGGAAAGAGCCAAAGAAAACGCCCAAATGTGCAGACACTTAAGAACTGAAATTGGGTACAAACTAATTTACAGAAATGGAACTGAACCCTTAGGGGAATGAGAACAACCTGCTACATATTCATTTCTACCTTATTAATTATTTATGCAGGATATGAGCATGTCACTTGCAGCAAAATTTTACATACCAGTAAGTGCAGATATTTAAAACTCCCCTTTCCTGCAGGAAATGGTATATCCTTAAGAGAGAGTGAGGGAAAAAAGGGGATAAATATTAAAGAAGTTCTCCTCTTTTCTTTATACTCATTGCTATTGGCAACTCTGGTTAGTCTCAATGCTATATATTTGTAGACAAGCCAACCAATCTTGTAGTAAATACAGTGAGAGTCTGCTCATCTCTCATAAATGTGTATGTCTAACTCATTAATATTAATGCAGCTGCATACCATCATGGAGGCGATAATAGACCCCCATTAAAATCCATTTGTATTCATGAGTTTTTTTAAAGGTTACTCTTCAATCATTTCTTTTAAAAATGTGACTCAATGATGTTCTTCATTTCAAAAATATTTCAAATATAGCTGACTAAATACAATAAGAATCCAATTAAAGTTTATTTGCCACAAATTTCCATGGAAAATTTAACAGTATATCGACCCATCCTGACCCAATCACCTTCCTCTGCTCTATTAATTTGTATGCGGTACGTTAACCAGAAAGCATCAGATGATTCCTGGTTTCTGCTTCTGTTGGTCTTTGTAATCTGAACTTGAAAGATTGACAGCTGACAGTCTGCACATAATGAAGTCCATAAACTAGCAAGCTTCTCGCACTGGAAGGACACCCAAAGCCTGATACTCAACCTTGTCAACTGTAGAATACATCTCAGTATTAACATCATGCAGGATCTGTAGCATATTCAAGGCTAGGAACCTTTATAAATCTCACACCTAGAAAATAAGCGTTCTATTTGTTAAAGAATTTACGTACCATTCAGCACCAATTCTATGGAAACAGTAGGCATGAGCCAGACAGCTACGGGAAGGGAGTCAGTGGAGAAGCTAGTCTGTATTTTCAAGCATGTTGGTTAATGTGCTAGACAGCGTATTGAAAAACAAAGATATCTCTTTGCCAGCAAAGATCTGTGTAGTCAAAGCTATGGCTTTTCCAGTAGTCATGTATGGATATGAGAGTTGGACCCTAAAGGAGGCTGAGAGCCGAAGAATTGATGCTTTTGAACTGTGGCGCTAGAGAAGACTCTGGAGAGTCCCTTGGACTGCAAGGACATTAAACTAGTCTATCCTAAAGGAAATCAACCCTGAATATTGGAAGAACGTTTGCTGAAGCTGAAGCTCTAATACTTTGGCCACCTGATGGGAAGAGGTGACTCAGTGGAAAAGACCCTGATGCTGGGAAAGACTGTGGGCAGGAGGAGGATGAAAGAGGATGAGATGGTTGGATGTTCACTGACTCAATGGACACGAGTTTGCGCAAACTCTGGAAGATGGTGAAGGGTAGGGAAGACTGGTGTGCTGCAGTCCATGGGATCGCAAAGAGTTGGATATGACTTAGTGACTGAACAGCAACAATATCCTTACAAGAACAGGCCAGGCAATGGGATGGAGAAAGGAGAGGGGTGATGGCTAAGCTAATTTTTATAGCTGCAGTGATTAATCCCTTCTGGATTTTCTTATGAAAGTGATACTTTATACTTTTAGAGAGAAATCAACCATAATTTCAGAACCAAAATTAAAAGGCAATCCAAACATTCCCAGAAGCAAGACACTTAAAAGAGGTTGCCCATTTCTCAGTAATCCCTCCTCATCCAGAGGACTGAGCTGGACTACTCAATTCACTAAAACACTGATGTGTGTTTCCCTTGGGCAGGCACAGGGCTGAGCCTTGAGAGAAACTCGTCTGAATGAGTTAATCCGAGTCCTCAGATTTATGATGCACCTAAACCATAGTTGTGGGAAACACACCCAGACTGCACTGCAAGGTATATTCCCTGGAACTATGGTTTAGAGTTTAAGAAGGCTAAACCCCACTGGGTTAATAGCATAGAAGATTTAATTATACATCATAGGTAAAAGATCCACACTCTCTTCTGGAGCAGGAGTAAGGATTCAGTGAACACAGCTCTAAGAAATACATGCTGTGTAATAACTACCTATTATATTTATATTATCAAAATATCAGTTCAGTTCAGTCACTCAGTCGTGTCCAACTGTTGGTGACGCCATGAATCGCAGCACGCCAGGCCTCCCTGTCCATCACCAACTCCTAGAGTTCACTTAGACTCATGTCCAGCAAGTTGGTGATGCCATCCAGCCATCTCATCCTCTGTCGTTCCCTTCTTCTGCCCGCAATCCCTCCTGGCATCACAGTCTTTTCCAATGAGTCAACTCTTTGCATGAGGTGGCCAAAGTATTGGAGTTTCAGCTTTAGCATCAGTCCTTCCAAAGAACATCCAGGACTGATCTCCTTTAGAATGGACTAGTTGGTTCTCCTTGCAGTCCAAGGGACTCTCAAAAGTCTTCTCCAATACCACAGTTCAAAAGCATCAATTCTTCGGTGCTCAGCTTTTTTATAGTCCCATGACCACAGGAGAAACCATAGCCTTGACTAGACAGACCTTAGTCGGCAAAGTAATGTCTCTGCTTTTGAATATACTATCTAGGTTGGTCATAACTTTTCTTCCAAGGAGTAAGCGTCTTTTAATTTCATGGCTGCAGTGACCATCTGCAGTGATTTTGGAGGCCCCCCGCCAAAATAAAGTCTGACACTGTTTCCACTGTTTCCCCATCTATTTCCCATGAAGTGATGGGACTGGATGCCATGATCTTCATTTTCTGAATGTTGAGCTTTAAGCCAGCTTTTTCACTCTCCTCTTTCACCTTCATCAAGAGGCCCTTTAGCTCCTCTTCACTTTCTGCCATAAGGGTAGTGTCATCTACATATCTGAGGTCATTGATATTTCTCCTGGCAATCTTGATTCCAGCTTGTGTTTCTTCCAGCCCAGCGTTTCTCATGATGTACTCTGCATAGAAGTTAAATAAGCAGGGTGACAATATACAGCCTTGATGTACTCCTTTTCCTATTTGGAACCAGTCTGTTGTTCCATGTCCAGTTCTAACTGCTGCTTCCTGACCTGCATACAGATTTCTTAAGAGGCAGGTCAGGTGGTTTGGTATTCCCATCTCTTTCAGAATTTTCCACAGTTTATTGTGATCCACACAGTGAAAGGCTTTGGCATAGTCACTAAAGAAGAAATAGATGTTTTTCTAGAACTCTCTTGCTTTTTCCATGATCCAGCGGATGTTGGCAATTTGATTTCTGGTTCCTTTGCCTTTGCTAAAACCAGCTTGAACATCTGGAAATTCATGGTTCACATATTGCTGAAGCCTGGCTTGGAGAATTTTGAGCATTACTTTACTAGTCTGTGAGACGAGTGCAATTGTGCAGTAGTTTGAACATTCTTTGGCATTGCCTTTCTTTGGGATTGGAATGAAAACTGACCTTTTCCTACACTGGCAAATATTTTTGGATCAGTTTGCATTAAACACTCTATGTTGTTCATTCTGTTCAGTGTTAAATGTTTAAATACATATATGGCAATTCATTGTAATACACAGAGTACTTAGTGACAATGAGTTGAATATCCATAATATTAGAGGCTGAATGTATTATAATAAATGGAAAAAATGTGAAGAAGCAAAGTCTCAAATGTAATTTTTCTATAATTAAAAAATTTTAATCAAAATATACTTTGATTTACAATGTTGTTAGTTTCAAGTGTACAGCAAAGTGATTCAGTTATACACACACACACACATGCATGCATATTGTTTTTCAGATTTTTTCCATTATAGGTTTTATAAGATATTGAGCATCACTCCTTGTGCTGTACGTAGGTCCTTGTTGGTTACCTATTTCATGTGTAGTGTGTGTATTTAATCCCAAACTCTTGCATTTATCCCTCCCCTCCCCTTTCTCCTTCGGTAAACTTTGTTTTTCAAGTCTCTGAGTCTGTTTCTGTTTTGTAAATAAGTTCATTTGTATCATTTTGTTAGACTCCACAGCCAAGTGATATCATATAATACTTGTTTTTGTCTGTCTTACCTTCACTTAGCATGACGATACCTAGGGCCAGGCATGCTGCTGCAGATGGTGTTATCTCCTTGTTTGCTACGGCTGAGGATGTTCCGGTGTGGGCATGCACCAGTCTCTCTCCATTCCTCTGCTGATGGACGTTGAGGCTGCTCGCGTGTCTTGGCTACTGTGAACAGTGCTGCTGTGACTGTAGGGCTGCACAAGTCTCTTTGAATCAGAGTTTTTGTCTTTTCTGGATATATGCCCAGGAGTGGGATTGCTGTAGCTAAGAATGTGGTCCTAACCTCTGTTATTTTTTGGATTTTACGCGAGTCCTGTTAAGTCACCTGTTAGGACGTGACGTGGGGACGGTGACTGGTAAGACCAGCTCTTTCCACTGATCTGATTGTTCACTTGGGCGCTTCCACTGAGTGACCTGTTTGCTGGGCTCTGGTCTAGATGGTCAGATGAAAAGAAGGGGAGACGTGTACTCTTCTCAGATTGCTTTACAGGAGAAGGGAGAGAGCTAAGCGCAGATGAGTGCAGTAGGTAAATGCCCAGACAGAAGTGTGCACAGGGTGCGATGGGGGCAGCTTGGGAGGAGGAATAGTGGCGGTTTCAGGGAGAGATGTCTAGAGCTGTGATGTCTGGGCGACATCTCAAAAGATGGGAGGCAGAGGGCATGGCTCACTCCAGGGAGGGCACAGCATTCAGGTCTGTGGGTGAGCGAGCGTCCAAAAAGAGCCCATGGAGTGGGTGCAAAAGCCCTGTTGAGGCTTCTGTGTCCCTTTAAGAAGTTGCCTGTCTTATTTGGAAGCTGATGGTGGGTCACTGTTGAGTGTTAAGCACGTAAATCAGGGGCAGGTCTAGAAGCATCACCATGGCAAAAGTGGGGAGCATGGACCAGAGGGGATGAAGCTGGCCTGGCAGACCAGTCAGGAAGCCTTTGCACAAATCCCTATGGAAAATGAGAGGAGGCTGAACAGAAGCAGTCCGTGGAGTGCTGATGAAAAGGCGCGCTTGGGAGCTGTTGAGGGGTGGAAACGTATCGCCTCGAGGGGCCCATTGAAGGAAAGGGTCCGGGGACAGGAGAGTTGTCTAGGATGATTTCTGTTTCTGTGTTGATGCGGATAGAAGTAATGACAAACAGGAGCGGTCTAAGAGGACAAGGAACGAGTCTGGGGAGATGATGAGCTCACATTTGGACGATGAGCTTGAGATCCACGTGAGACGCTGGGCTGAAGATGCCCCTTGATCACTGATGTAGGACACTGGACTTCAGAGCAGGTGTCTGAGCCAGAAATACACATTTATGAATCCAGTTGACGGATGACTACTGATGATAAATAAAAATACAATTCGGAAGCTTTATGCAGCCTGTTCTGGGCATCTGTTGCTCTAAGCCTGCCCAGGCTCTGTTCACCCTTCTGCGTGGCAGATATCTGGGGGAGGGGTACATTACAGGTCTGGATGGTATGGCTAGGGTGGGCTGACCCCACTTCTGATTTTGAAGAAGGTATGACGGTGTATGTACCCAGGAAGGTAAGAGATGACTAATAAGAAAGGGGGCGTGTTCAGCTTTGCCAGGTAAGCTCAGATTGCTTTCCAGGGTGGGCATGTCCATGCACCCTCAGCCAGCAGTCAGAGATGGAAACTTTCACAGCGGTACTTACTGAACAGTCCGCACTTTCCCCTCTGGTCTGTGTTAACGGCCCTGTCATACGTCATTCTCTAACATGTATGTGTGTCTGCTCCCTGGCTGTCTGCTGTTCCACTGGTTAAATTATACTTCGGAGATGACTTTAAAGGGGCTTCCCTGGTGATTCAGCAGCAAAGAATCCACCTGCAATGCAGGGGCAGCAGGAGCTGTGGGCTCCATCCCTGGGTTGGAAAGATCCCCGGAGGAGGAAAGAGAAACCCATTCCACTATTCTTGCCTGGAGAATCCCATGGACAGAGGAGCTTTATAAGAATTCCTGATACCCGGTTTTAATAAAATTCACCTTTTATAATTTTGAATGTTCATGACATAAATATTATTTTTCAATTTGCTTGGCTCTTTTTAAAATGTTTTCATCAACATTTTATAATTTTAACAAGCACAGCCATGTGTTATTAGATTTATTTTTGGTACTTTAAAAATTCTAAGCATTATCTTCTTTAAATGCAAGTGAAAGTGAAGTTGCTCAGTCGTGTCTGACTCTCTGTGACCCCATGGACTGTAGCCCACCAGGCTCCTCTGTCCATGGGATTCTCCAGGCAAGAGTACTGGAGTGGGGTGCCATTTCCTTCTCCAGGAGATCTTCCCAACCCAGGGATAGAACCTGGGTCTCCCGCATTGCGGGCAGATGCTTTACCATCTGAGCCACGTATGCTTTAAACTGATTTTTGGTGATCTCTGTAAATTAAATTGACCTTTGTGTATTGGTTTTATAAACAGAAAGTTTATTACTAATTTTAATTAGTAGATTTCTTAGGTTTTATATGTAGAAATCATTCTCTACAAAATGCTTTTATGCTTTTCCAGCCACTCAGTATCATGAGTATTGCATATGATTTTTTGTTTGTTTTTTTGATGGAGAATAGGTGAATATATGCTATGACTGCAACGATTTCAAGTTTTAGCTTTCTATGAGATTTTCATTTTCTGCTTTAAAAAATTGTAATTAGATACTGAATTTTAGAAAATGCTCTTTATACCCTTATTTAGATGGTCATGAATATAAGTTTTTCTTGTATTTGGTTAATATAGTGAATTACCTTAATCCATTTTCATCTTATTTAGCCTTTACTGTATCCCATACATAGAAGCTTTCGGATTTTCTATTTCTTTTTGAGTCAGTTTTAGGAATATTTTTAAAACAAGTTCAATTCCTTAATAGAAAATCATTTAACTTAATTTCAATATGTAGTCATTGTTGTTATGTCATGTCTGACTCTTTGTGACCCCATGGACTGCAGCACACCAGGATTCCCTTGTCCTTCACTATCTCCCTGAGCTTGCTCAAACTCATGTCCATTGAGTTGGTGATGCCATCCAACCATCTCATCCTCTGTTGTCCCCTTCTCCTCCTGCCCTCAGTCTTTCCCAGCGTCAGGATCTTTTCAATTGAGTCAGCTCTTCTCATCAGGTGGCCAAAGTATTGGAGCTTCAGCTTCAGCATCAGTCCTTCCAAGAAATATTCAGGGTTGACTTTAGGAACTGGTTGGCTCTCCTTTCAGTCCAAAGGACTCTTAAGAGTCTTCTCCAGCACCACAGTTCAAAAGCATCAGTCCTGCCCTCTGCCTTCTTTATCATCTCACTCTCACATCTGTTCATGACTCCTGGAAAGACCATAACTTTGACTATGCAGGCCTTTGTTGGCAAAGTGATGTCTCTGCTTTTTCATATGCTTTCTAGGTTGGTCATAGCTTTCCTTCCAGGAAGTATTCTCATTTCATGGCTGCAGTCACCATCTGCGCTGATTTTCGAGCTCAAGAAGAGAAAGTCTGTCACTGCTTCCACTTTTCCCCTTCTATTTGCCATGAAATGATGGGCCTGAATGCCCTGATCTTAGTTTTTTAATACCGAGTTTTAAGCCAGCCTTTTCACTCTCTTCTTTCACCCTCACCAAGAAGCTCTTCAGTTCCTCTTCACTTTCTGCCGTTAGAGTGGTATCATCTTGCATAACTGAGCTTGTTGCTATTTCTCCCGGGAGTCTTGATTCCAGCTTGTAACTTGATTCCAGCCTGACATTTTGCATGAGGTACTCTGCATTGAAATTAAATAAACAGGGTGACAATATACAGCCTTGATGTATTCCTTTCTCAATTTGGAACCAGTCAGTTGTTCCATATAAGGTTCTATCTGCTGCTTCTTGACCTGCCTACAGGTTTCTCAGGAGCCAGGTAAGATGGTCTGGCATTCCCATCTCTTTAATAAGAGTTTTCCACAGTTTGTTGTGATCCACACAGTCAAAGGCTTTCGCTTGATCATTGAAACAGAGTAGATGTTTTCCTGGAATTCCCTTGCTTTCTCTATGATTCAACGAATGTTGGCAATTTGATCTCTGGTTCCTCTGCCTTTTCTAAACCCAGGTTGTACATCTGAAAATTCTCAATTCAAGTACTGCTGAAGCCTGGCTTGAAGGATTTTGAGCATAACATTACTAGCATAGGACGTGAGTTCAATGTCTGGTAGTTTGAATGTTCTTTAGTACTGCTCTTCTTACTATAGGATACCAACACACTAAAAACAATAAATGTACACTATTCTAAAATGTTACTGTTTTTCCTCTTTTGACATGCTTTTTCATCATTAAAGTCTCTCTTGATCAATGGAGAGTAAATAATCTGTTGGCTTGATGACACAGGAGATGCAACCCCTCTGTTTCAGAAGGCCCTTTTCTCCCTCTCCATTTTCTTTTTGTAAGTATATTGGATTTTCTTTCTCTTTCTTTAAGAAATTTTAAAATTATACAAATGAGGCATATTTTTAAATTGAGACATAGTTGATCTGCAATGTTGCTAATTTCAGATGTACAACAAAGTGATTCAGTTTTATGTATATTATACATATATAATATATACATTTTTTCACATTCTTATCCATTATAGGTTATTAAAAGATATTAAGTATAGTTCCCTGTGCTAGCAGGTCCTTGTTTAACCTGTTCAGTGTGTAGTAGTTTATATCTGTTCATCTTAAACTCTGAATTTATGCCTCCCTGAGTCCCTTCCCCCTTTGGTAACAATAAGTTTGTTTTCTGTGTCTGTGAGTCCATTTCTGTTTTGTAAATAAGTTGATTTGTTAGACTTAAAAAGTGAATAAGTTTATTTTTAGACTCCATGTATGAGTGATGCTATAGGCTATTTGTCTTTCTCTTAGTTCACTTACCGTGATGATCTCCAGATCCACCCATGTTGCTGCAAATGGCATTGTTTCATCCTTTTTATGGATGATAATATTCCATTGTATCTATATCTACAGATTTGTGTATGTATGTATATATGGGCTTCCCCAGTAGCTCAGCTGGTAAAGAATCTGCCTGTGATGCAGGAGACCTGGTTCAATCCCTGGGGTTGGGAGGATCCCCTGGAGGAGGGCATGGCAATCCACTCCAGTATTCTTGCTTTGAGGATCCCCATGGACAGAGGATCCTGGCAGGCTACAATCCATGGGGTTGCAAAGGGTCATACAGGACTGAGCGACTAAGCACAGCGTGCACCTGTGTTCGCGCGCGCACGCACACACACACACACACACACACATACTCATACATCACATCTTCCTTTCCCCTTCACCCTTCAGTGCACATTTGGGTTGCTTCTATGTCCTGGCTTCCCTGGGGTGTTGTGTTAGCCGCTCAGTCGTGTCCGACTCTTTGTGACCCCACAGACTGTAGCCCACCGAGCTCCTCTGTCCATGGGATTTCCCCAGGCAAGAACACTGGGTGGGTTGCCATTCCCTTCTCCAGAGGATCTTCCTGACCCAGGGATCGAACCCTGGTCTCCTGCATCGCAGGCAGAGTCTTGGTCCTGGCTTCCCTGGCAACTCAGATGGTACAGAGTCCCCCTGCACTATGGGAGACCTGGGTTTGATCCCTGGGTTTGGAAGATCCCCTGGAAAAAGGAATGGCAACCCACTCCAGCATTCTTGCCTGGAGAATTCTATGGACAGAGGAGCCTGGTGGGCTACAGTCCATGGGGTCACAAAGAGTCGGACATGACTGAGCACCTTTCACTTTCACTATTGTAAATAGTGATGGTACAAACATTGGGGTGCATATATCTCTTTGGATTAGAGTTCTTTCCAGATATATGCCTAGAAGTGGGATTGCTGGATCATAATGTTAGCTCTAGTTTTAGTATTTTAAGGAACCTCCAAACTGTTCTCCATGGTGGCTGTACCAATTTACATTCCTGCCGACAGGGTAAGAGGGTTCCCTTCCCTCCATTTTGGTGATGGCTATTCTGACTAGTGTGAGGTGATACCTCACTGCAGTTTTAATTTGCATTTCTATGTATAGCAATATTGACCATCTTTACCTGTACCTATTGGCTATCTGTATGTCTTCTTTGAAGAAATGTCTGTTTAGATCTTCTGCCCATTTTCTGAATGGGTTGTTTGTTTTTTTTAAAATTGAGTCATTTGATCAGTTTGTATATTTTGGAAACTGACCCCTTGTTGACTGGATCATTTGCAGGTATCTCCCCTCATTCTGTAGGCTGTCTTTTCATTTTGTTTATGATTGTCGTTTTCTTTTCAAGCCTCTGGTTACTTGAAATGTATTAGTTACTGCTCTAGATAGTAGAAATTAACAAAATGTTATTTCTATGTCAGTATTCCTTTTTCCTTTAGAAAGTTACCATACGAAAGATTACGTTTTTAAAATAGATAGCCCAAATCAATAACTCAAGTCCAAGTTGTCAAACTATTACAGAAGCGTCTATCAGCCGGTTCCTCAGGATAACCGCACTAGTAAGTACTATCACCATTGGCCCATTTTACAGATGAGAACATTGACAAAGAAAGAGTCCAAGCAATTTGCCCGAGGACACAGAGCTCAGCAGCAGTGCTAAACTCCAAGCTCTAGCTATCTGGTTCAAGAGTACATACTCTTGACCTAATTACTGCATTCTACCATTTTAACAAAGCCAGCAATGATTTCTCAAATAATGGTTCAGCAACTTCTTTTGAAATCCTCCTCAAGCAGATCTTTATCAAAAGAAAAAAAAAAATTAATGACCAAAGAAAAATAAAATTGATGACAAGAACCCTCAATTCTGTTCAATGTTTTAACCAGTAATGGAACCAAAAAGGAATTTCAGACAGATAAGAGGCGTGGGAGCGGTTCAGGGCAGTTCATGCGCTGAAAGATTGGTGACTGACAGTTTCAGCATGTTTGCAATGCTAGTTACAGTACTGCTGTACAGAAAAAGATCTTCACGACCCAGATAATCATGATGGTGTAATCACTCACCTAGAGCCAGACATCCTGGAATGGTAGCTCAAGTGGGCCTTAGGAAGCATCACTATGAACAAAGCTAGTAGAGGTGATGGATTCCAGTGGAGCTGTTTCAAATCCTGAAAGATGATGCTGTGAGAGTGTTGCACTCAATATGCCAGCAAATTTGGAAGACTCAGCAGTGGCCACAGGACTGGAAAAGGTCAGTGTTCATTCCAATTCCAAACAAAGGCAATGCCAAAAAAATGCTCAAAGTACTGCACAATTGCACTCATCTCACATGCTAGTAAAGTAATGCTCAAAATTCTCCAAGCCAGGCTTCAGCAATACGTGAACCATGAACTCCTGATGTTCAAGCTGGTTTTAAAAAGGCAGAGGAACCAGAGATCAAATTGCCAACATCCACTGGATCATGGAAAAAGCAAGAGAGTTTCAGAAAAACATCTATTTATGCTTTATTGACTATGCCAAAGCCTTTCACTGTGTGGATCCCAATAAACTGTGGAAAACTCTGAAAGAGATGGGAATACCAAACCACCTGACCTGCCTCTTGAGAAATCTGTATGCAGGTCAGGAAGCAGCAGTTAGAACTGGACATGGAACAACAGACTGGTTCCAAATAGGAAAAGGAGTACGTCAAGGCTGTATATTGTCACCCTGCTTATTGAACTTCTATGCAGAGTACATCATGAGAAACGCTGGGCTGGAAGAAACCCAAGCTGGAATCAAGATTGCCGGGAGAAATATTAATAACCTCAGATATGCAGATGACACCACCCTTATGGCAGAAAGTGAAGAGGAGCTAAAGGGCCTCTTGATGAAGATGAAAGAGGAGAGTGAAAAAGTTGGCTTAAAGCTCAACATTCAGAAAATGAAGATCATGGCATCCGGTCCCATTACTTCATGGGAAATAGATGGGGAAACAGTGGAAACAGTGTCAGGCTTTATTTATTGGGGCTCCAAAATCACTGCAGATGGTGACTGCAGCCATGAAATTAAAAGACGCTTACTCCTTGGAAGAAAAGTTATGACCAACCTAGATAGCATACTCAAAAGCAGAGACATTACTTTGCCGACTAAGGTCCATCTAGTCAAGGCTATGGTTTTTCCTGTGGTCATGTATGGATGTGAGAGTTGGACTGTGAAGAAGGCTGAGCACCGAAGAATTGATGCTTTTGAACTGTGGTGTTGAAGACTCTTGAGAGTCCCTTGGACTGCAAGGAGATCCAACCAGTCCATTCTGAAGGAGATCAACCCTGGGATTTCTTTGGAAGGAATGATGCTAAAGCTGAAACTTCAGTACTTTGGCCACCTGATGTGAAGAACTGACTCATTGGAAAAGACTCTGATGCTGGGAGGGATTGAGAGCAGGAGGAGAAGGGGATGACCGAAGATGAGATGGCTGGATGGCATCATGGACTCGATGAACGTGAGTCTGAGTGAACTCCGAGAGATGGTGATGGACAGGGAGGCCTGGCATGCTGCGATTCATGGGGTTGCAAAGAGTCGGACACGACTGAGTGACTGAACTTGAACTTGATAGTACTGCTGAAAGGCAAATATAATTAATATTTCAAAAAAGAAAAATACATTTGTTTTCAATTTAGCTTTTGATTATACAGCTAATTATGTTTTTACATAGAAAGAGCATACCCTTACTTCAGCTGTGCATTATTTTGAATGATAAATCAATCTAAAAATCAGACCTTAGTGTGGTGAGTGCTCTCGTGAAGGCAATGCCTTTGTCTAAACATTTGAATATAAATCACTAAAAATCCCTATAATTTATTATATTTTGAATTTTTCTTTCCATGTTATGGACTTCAACTGATGTTGTATTTACTTCTAATGTGCACAATTTTAGAAAAAATTACTCCTGGAGGCCAAGAAAAATATAAAACCATTATGCTCTAATATACAACATGTGTAAAAACTGGGCAACAATTACGTCTACTCATTTGTTTATATATGCATATTCATATTGGTTTACCATATTTTCTAACATTACCCACCCTGTGACATAAGACTTGGAAAAATATATTTTTTAAAAAAGCATATGAAGTTTTATTGTTGAGGGAAAGATTCATATCTTTGTAAAAGCCTTTCACAAGTGAAGTAGTGTCTTAAGTAAACACATAAAACAATACAAAGTCAAGCATTTTCCTAAAATAGGTATAATTTATTTGAAGCTCTGTAGTAAATTTATATGCTCAGCAGTAATTTTAGTTTAAATATCCAATACATAATGAACACATTCTCCAAAATATATTCTACTTATTCATGGCTTTTCTTTAATTATACTTAACATTTTTTTTCAGAAATAGAAAGAAGGAAGGTTTATCATTAATACATTGTATTTTTCTAGTTTCTTATTATCAAATGCAAAAACATATAAAATGAGTGTATTTAGTGTTGTGTTTTGTAATTTCAAGTAATACTTGATTTTATGTAAAAATAAAGAGTGTAGTATAGTAAAAGGGGGCCTCCCTGTGGCTCAGTGGTAAAGATCTGCCTGGGGCTTCCCAGGTTTCTGAGAAAGAACTTGCTTATCGACACAGGACATCAGAGACATGGGTTCAGTCCCTGGGCCGGGAAGATCCCCTGGAGGAGGAAATGGCAGCCAGCTCCTGTATTCTTGCCTGCAAAATCCCATGGACAGAGGACAGGATATAGTCCATGGGGTCACAAAGAGCTGGACGTGACTGAGCGCTGGAGCACAGAATTGATTTGCAATGTGTTAATTTCTGCTGTACAGCAAGTGACTCAGTCACACATGTACATGCATCCTTTTAATATTCTTATGCTCTTAACGTTCTGTTAGAATCTCAAAGAGCTTCGGGTTCTAGTTATTGATGTTTATCATATTAGAAATTAAATCTAGGAAGTGTTTTAAAATATTAATTCATTAAAACAATGACTATTACATGTTAATGTATATAATTTCTATTTATGAAGAAGCCTCTATTTTCCTATGAGAAAACAAAACTAGTGGGAAAAGTGGCATTGTTTCACTGCTTTTACAAACATCTTAATGTCTGGCTTCACAGATGACAGCTGGATGCTCCTATCTGCTTGTTCGGTCAGTGAGCTGTGATGTCGCATTTTCTTTGAGGAAGATGAAGAAAATCTGGACTCACACGGATATGTAGTTGAGAAGAGTCTCAGGAGCCCCCAGGGGACTTTGGACCCCTTTTCATCAACAGCTGCTTTGGTCTGCTTACAGGATTTTCTCTTCTCGTCCGTGGACGTCTCTCCCTCCTGAACCGCCACTTCACTGCTGCTGTGGTGCTTGTTTACAGGACGTTCAAAACTCTGGACCATTGTGTCCTTATCGGTCCCTCCACAAAGTCTCAGAGCCATTTGAACACATCATTTTTTAAGGTAAAATCAAAATAATTTTTATTATTTAAAAGACATTCTTTATAATTTTAAATGAAATTGTATTGTTTTTAAAGAAATTTGGAGAGTATCAACACCATTACAATATAGATTTTTCTCTTTGCTGCTATTGCTGCTGAGTCGCTTCAGTCGTGTCCGACTCTGTGCGACCCCATAGACGGCAGCCCCCCAGGCTCCCCCGTCCCTGGGACTCTCCAGGCAGGAACACTGGAGTGGGCTGCCACCGCCTTTCTCCAGTGCATGAGAGTGAAAGTGAAGTCGCTCAGTCGTGTCTGACTCTTCGTGACCCCATGGACTGCAGCCCACCAGGCTCCTCCGTTCATGGGATTTTCCAGGCAAGAGTACTAGGGTGGGGTGCCATTGCCTTCTCCAAGATTTTTCTCTTTAATATTACCCAAATATCTGAGAAAGCGAAACAAAAATTTTCCTCCTAGACTCTTTGATGGCATAGGGTTAATGCTGTGTTGTACCTTCAGTCCTTTGGAGGGCAAACCAGTCAATCCTAAAGGAAGTCCTCCCCTAAGTGTCCACTGGAAGGAGTGATGCTGAAGCTCAATACTTTGGCCACTTGATGCAAAGAGCTGGCTCACTGGAAAAGATCCTGATTCTGGAAACATGGAGGGCGAGAGGGAAAGGGAAAGACAGAGGATGAGAGGGTGGGTTGGCGTCATTGGCTCAACAGACTTGAGTTTGAACAAGCTCTGGGAGATGGTGAAGGATGGGGAAGCCTGGCGTGCTGCAGTCCATGGAGTCACAGAGTCAGACACGACTTAGCAACTGCAAAACAACCACCTTCAATATAAAGTAGCTGTGCCCGAATCTCTGCATTAAAACCCCGTGAGGATCCCGAGAGACACTGATCCCAGCAACCGCTGTGTTGCTGCTGTCCAGTGGCTCAGTCGTGTCCCGACTCTTTGCGACCCCGTGGAGTGCAGACACCGTCTTCCCTGCCTTTCGCCATCTCCCGGAGCTTGCTCAGACTCATGTCCATGGAGTCGGTGACACCATCCAACCCTCTCATCCTCTGTCATCCCTTCTCCTGCCTTCAATCTTTCCCATCATCAGGGTCTTTTCTAATGGGTCGACTCTTCACATCAGGTGGCCAAGCCAACTTCGCTTCAGCTTCAGCATCAGTTCTTCCAATGAATATTCAGGACTGATTTCCTTTAGGATTGACAGGTTTGATCTTGCAGTCCAAGGGACTCTCAAGGGTCTTCTCCAGCACCACAGTTTGAAAGCATCAATTCTTTGGCACTCAGCCTTCTTTATGGTCCAATTCTAACATCCATTTGTGATTACCGGAAAAACCATAGCTTTAACTATATGGAGCTTTGTTGGCAGAGTAATGTCTCTTCTTTTTAATATTCTAAGTTTTTTTCTAACTTCATGGCTGCAGTCACCATCCACAATGACTTGAGCCCAGGAAAATAAAGTCTGTAACTGATTGTACTCTTTCTCTATTTGCCGTGAAGTGGTGGGACCAGATGCCATGATCTTAGATTTTTCAATGTTGAGTTTTAAGGCAGCTTTTTCACTCTCCTCTTTCAGCTTCATCAAGAGGCTCTTTAGTTCCTCTTTGCTTTCTGCCATAAGGGTGGTGTCACCTGCATATCTGAGATTACTGATATTTCTCCTGGCAGTCTTGATTACAGTTTGTGCTTCATCCAGCCTGGCACTTCACATGGTATCCTCTGGATATAAATTCAATAAGCGGGGAGACAGTATACAGCCTTGACACACTCCTTTCCCAGTTTGGAACCAGTCCATTGTTCCATGTCTGGTTCTAACTGTTGCTTCTTGATGTGTATACAGGTTCTGAAGGAGGCAGGTAAGGTGTCTGGTATTCCCATCTCTTGAAGAATTTCCATGGTTTGTTGTGATCCACACAGTCAAAGGCTTTAGTGTAGTCAATGAAGCAGAATTAGATGTTTTTCTGGAATTCTCTAGCTTTTTCTGTGATTCAGCAAACGTTGGCAATTTGATCTCTGGTTTCTCTGCCTTTGCTAAATCCAGTTGGTACTTCTGGAAGTTCTCAGTTCACATGTTGTTGAAGCCTGGCTTGAAGGATTTTGAGCATTACTTTACTAGCATGTGAAATGGGTGCAACTGTATGGTAGTCTGAACATTCTTTGGCATTGCCCTTCTTTGGGATTGGAATGAACACTGGCCTTTTCCAGTTCTGTGGCCACTGCTGAGTTTTCCAAATTTGCTAGCATATTGAGTGCAGCACTTTCACAGCATCATCTTTCAGGATTTGAAATAGCAGCTCAGCTGGAATTCTATCACCTCCACTAGCTTTGCTCATAGTGACGCTTTCTAAGGCCCACTTGACTCCACATTCCAGGATGTCTGGCTCTAGGTGAGTGATCACAGCATTGTGGTTATCTGGGTTGTGAAGATCTCTTTGTACAGTTCTGTGTATTCTTGCCATCTCTTCTTAATATCTTCTGCTTCTGTTAGGTCCATACCATTTCTGTCCTTTATTGTGCCCATCTTTGCAGGAAATGTACCCTTGGTATCTCTAATTTTCTTGAAGAGATCTCTAGTCTTTCCCATTCTATTTTTTTCCCTCTATTTCTTTGCACTTATCACTGAAGAAGGCTTTCTTATCTCTCCTTGCTTTTCTTTGGAACTCTGCGTTCAAATGGGTGTATCTTTCCTTTTCTCCTTTGCCTTTTGCTTCTCTTCCTCTCTCAGTTATTTGTAAGGCCTCTTCAGACAACGGTTTTACTTTTTGCAATTCTTTTTCTTGGGGATGGTCTTGGTTACCACCTCCTGTACAATGCCATGAACCTCTGTCAATAGTTCTTCAGGCACTCTGCACATCAGATCTGATCCCTTGAATCTATTTGTCACTTCCACTGTATAATCACAAGGGATTTGATTTAGGTCAAACCTGAATGGCCTAGTGGTTTTCCTTACTTTCTTCAGCTTAAGTCTGAAATTTGCAATAAGTTGATCGCCTGAGCCACAGCCAGCTCTCAGTCTTGTTTTTACTGACTGTATAGAGCTTCTCCGTCTTTGGCTTGCAAAGAATATAATCCATCTGATTTTGGTATTGGCCATCTGGTGATGTCCACATTTAGAGTCATCTCTTGTGTTATTGGAAGACGGTGTTTGCTATGACCAGTGCATCCTCTTGGCAAATCTCTGTTAGGGTTTGCCCTGCTTCATTTTGTACTCCAAGGCCAAACTTGCCTATTACTCCAGGTATCTCTTGACTTTCTACTTTTGCATCCCAGTCCCCTATAATGAAAAGGACATCTTTTTTTGGTGTTAGTTCTAGAAGGTCTTGTAGGTCTTCTAGAACAGCCTGGATGGGAGGGCAGTTTAGGGGAGAATGGATACATGTCTATATGGCTGAGTTCCTTTGCTGTCCATCTGAAACTCACAATATTGTTAATACTCCAATACAAAATAAAAAGTTAAAAAAATATAATAAAAAGTGGGAGGTGGAGGGGGGAATAAATTAAGAGTTTATCCAGAACTGTTCAACTTCAGCTTCTTCAGCATTACTGCTCAGGGCATAGACTTGGATTACTGTAATATTGAATGGTTTGCCTTGGAAATGAGATCTTTTCTAGAGAATGATCAGAGATTCTCTGTCAGAGAATCATTCTGTCATTTTGAGACTGCAATAAGTACTGCATTTCAGACTCTTTTGTTGACTGTGAGGGCTGTTCCATTTCTTCTAAGGGATTCTTTCACACAGTAGTAGATGTAACCGTCATCTGAGTTAACTTCTCTCATTCCAGTCCATTTTAGTCCACTGATTCTTAAAATGTCGATGTTCACTCTTGTCATCTCCTGTTTGACCACCTCCAATTTACCTTGATTCATGGACCTAACATTCCAGTTCCTAAGCAATTGGTTAATGTAATGGTGAACGGTAGTTTCTTCTGCCCACTGAGTGGGTAATTTTTTTCTTTTTACTTTTAAAAACTTGTATGTGTTTTTAATTTATCTTTTTTGATGTATGGTTGATTTACAATATTCTAAGAGTTTCAGGTGTAAAGCATAGTGATTCAGTTATATATTTCTATTTTTTTCTTCAGATTCTTTTCCTTTATGTTACTGCAAAATATTAAACAGAGCTGGCTGTATTATATAGTAGGTCCTTGTTGATCTTCACTTACTATATGGTAGTGTGAACATGTTAACCCTAAACTCTTAATTTATTCCTCCCCCACCTCCCACTTTTTATTATATTTTTTTAACTTTTTATTTTGTATTGGAGTATTAACAATATTGTGAGTTTCAGATGGACAGCAAAGGAACTCAGCCATGTAGACATGTATCCATTCTCCCCTAAACTGCCCTCCCATCCAGGCTGCCATAAAACACTGAGAGAATTCCTTGTGGTATACACTAGGTCCTTATTTATCATCTATTTTAAAATATAGCAGTGTGTACGTGTGGATCCCAGACTCCCCAGCTCTCCCTTCCCCCATCCTCTCTCTGCGGGCAATGATAGGTTCATTCTCTGAGTCTGTAAATCGATTTCTGTTTTATAAATAAATTCACTTGGGTCACTTCTTTTATTTGCACGTAAGCTCTATTATGTGATTTTTCTCCTTCTCTGACTTACTTCACTCAGAATCATAATCTCAAGGTTCATCCATGATGAAGCAAATGACATTATTTTATTCTTTTTTTTATGACTAAGTAATACTCCATTGCAGAGAAGGCAGTGGCACCCCACTCCAATACTCTTGCCTGGAGAAGCCCATGAATGGAGGAGCCTGGAAAGCTGCGGTCCATGGGGCCGCTGAGGGTCAGACATGACTGAGAAACTTCACTTTCACACATTGGAGAAGGGAATGGCAGCCCGCTCTAGTACATATGTACCACGTCTTCTTTATCTATTCCTCTGTCCACGAGTTAGGTAATTTGATTGTGTTTCTTTTTAAGCTTCTGTAAAGTCTTGTCTTCATTCTTCTAGTTAAAACTTGAGGGGCTTATTTGAACCTTGCAAAATATAAAGCATTAAAACTTACAGCAGTGTGCCATAGAGAAAAGGTTCTTAAGTGGGAAACAGAACCCTGAGAGTTTTCACTCTAATCTTCATTTTAGCCCTTGTTCACTGTGGAATTGAGATCTCCTTAATCTCTCTGAGGTTCGACTTTCTCATGTCTAAAATAGGAATAGTGATACCCAGAAGACTATTTATTCCAGAGGACTGAGAGGAAAACTACCATAAACTGTAGAGATACACTTTGTAAAATGTTTTATACAATGTTTGCTCTCTTGTCATGTTGCAGTAATGAGCTTGGAGAGCTGGCCCGCTAGCTCTGGGCACGAGCTCTAGCCCACCAGCCCTTGGAGTTCTCTGTGCTTCCCAGAGCTGGGGGCTGCAACTGGAGCCCCAGGTGGGAGGAAGCACGGAAATGCAGTGGCACCAACCATCCTGCTGCACAGATTAGGTTACGCCTTAGGCTTTTTTTTTTTTCACTTGAAGAAGGGGAAATGCTGATTTCGAACACTGAAAACCTCTCATTCTAGTCCAGACCTTCATTTTTATAGCTGAAGAGACTGATAAGCAGCAGAAAGTTATTTCCCCCTGTACTCAGCTTGACAGTACAGTGTCACACCAGAAACACGGTCTAATGTTTAATGTATGGTATACATTCAATATGCTTAACATTTATTTAAAAATCCACACAAAGTTTAGTTATCTTTGGCTTTTAATCTGGAGTGCTGCTTTTCTGTTGTAGCCAGATACAGAAATCAGCCAGATATAGACACACAGTACAGATGCTGTATAGTCTGCCAAAACCATATACCTTCATCTTGGAGCTAAGAATATTTATACATAATAATTCATGAATGTTAGTTACATGAAGACCTTAGAAACATTATTGACTTAGAGAAAGTTAAATATATTGAAACGAGGTATCTCTTAATATGGGGCTGCTGCTCTGCTGCTAAGTCGCTTTAGTCGTGTCTGATTCTGTGCGACCCCATAGACAGCAGCCCACCAAGGAAAATTCAAGGAAAGGAGAAAACGCAGATGGTCCATGTTGAAGTCTAACCCAGTTCCTGGACGAGTCTCCTCCAGCCTTCCGTGTGTCATGTCTGTGTGATGTCCAGTAGCCAGTGTTCCTAAGCATCAAGAGATTTGTGTGGAGCTGAGACGTTCAGGTGAATATTTTTGGTTTGTTTTGACTTTTCTTCAGGCAATCTGCTGTATGGGCCTCCCCTGGTGGCTCAGAGGGTAAAGCGTCTGCCTCCAATGCTGGACGCCCGGGTTCAATCCCTGGGTCGGGAAGATCCCTTGGAGGAGGAAATAGTAACCCACTCCAGTATTCTTGCCTGGGGAATCCCATGGACAGAGAAGCCTGGTAGGCTACAGTCCACGGGGTCGCAAAGAGTCGGACACGACTGAGTGACTTCACACACACTCACACACACAATCTGCTGTATGTGTGCGGATAATGAATTACCATTCCTGAAACAAATTTTGTTGAAATCAAAAAGCCGCACAATAATTGCCTTTTCTGTAAAAACCAGAATATTAAATATACTCTGGCCTAGAGGACCATCTGGCCTCTTCTTGGGTCCGAAGGTATCCTGAAGCCGCTGTCTGGTTTGTTCCTCCTGGACTGATGGTGAGCACGCAGGAGCAACCAGCCCGCAGCACCACGCCCGTCCTGCAGAGGGCGCTCCCACCAGGCGCACCCAGGAGCAACCAGCCTGCAGCACCACGCCCGTCCTGCAGAGGGCGCTCACCAGGCGCACCCAGGAGCAGCCAGCCCGCAGCACCCACGCCCGTCCTGCAGAGGGCGCTCTCACCAGGCGCACCCAGGAGCAACCAGCCCGCAGCACCCACGCCCGTCCTGCAGAGGGCGCTCTCACCAGGCGCACCCAGGAGCAGCCAGCCCGCAGCACCCACGCCCGTCCTGCAGAGGGCGCTCCCACCAGGCGCACCCAGGAGCAACCAGCCTGCAGCACCACGCCCCGTCCTGCAGAGGGCGCTCCCACCAGGCGCACTCAGGAGCAACCAGCCTGCAGCACCCACGCCCGTCCTGCAGAGGGCGCTCTCACCAGGCACACCCAGGAGCAACCAGCCCGCAGCACCACGCCCGTCCTGCAGAGGGCGCTCCCACCAGGCGCACTCAGGAGCAACCAGCCCGCAGCACCCACGCCCGTCCTGCAGAGGGCGCTCTCACCAGGCACACCCAGGAGCAACCAGCCCGCAGCACCACGCCCGTCCTGCAGAGGGCGCTCCCACCAGGCGCACCCAGGAGCAACCAGCCCGCAGCACCCACGCCCGTCCTGCAGAGGGCGCTCTCACCAGGCGCACCCAGGAGCAACCAGCCTGCAGCACCACGCCCGTCCTGCAGAGGGCGCTCACCAGGCGCACCCAGGAGCAACCAGCCCCGCAGCACCCACGCCCGTCCTGCAGAGGGCGCTCACCAGGCGCACCCAGGAGCAGCCAGCCCGCAGCACCACGCCCGTCCTGCAGAGGGCGCTCTCACCAGGCGCACCCAGGAGCAACCAGCCCGCAGCACCACGCCCGTCCTGCAGAGGGCGCTCTCACCAGGCGCACCCAGGAGCAACCAGCCCGCAGCACCCACGCCCGTCCTGCAGAGGGCGCTCTCAGCAGGCAGACAGTTCGGAGACCTGGTCAGGTGTCCGCCTCTCCCGTCGCCTTATCATGCTGCGGGAAAGCGCCCCTCTCCTGTAGGCTGGACTTTAGACTCTGGGAGAGGACTCCTAACTCCTGGGCTGAGGGTCCTTCCAATTTCTTTCTTTTTTTTTTTTTTAAAGAAAATTCAATTTTTACATTTAAATAATTTAGTAGTTACACATGGCCTTTATTTTATACAATTTATTGAAGTATAGTTGCTTTACCATGTTGGTTAATTTCTACTGTACAGCCAAGTGATGCAGTTATACATTCTTCTTCATATTCTTTTCCACTATGGTTTATCACAGGAAATTGAATGTAATTCCCAGTTTCTTGATAATGGAAGCATTCATCTTTGCTATGCTATAATCAGGGACAATGATACTAGAGCACTCAAGGAAATGCTTTAAGCAGATTATTCAAATAAAATATCAAAGAATTTATTCAGAATGATAAGGTCCTACTGTATAACGCAGGGAACTATATTCAAATCCTGTGATAAACCATAAAGGAAAAGAGTATGAAAAAGTATGTATATGTACTTTATATGCATATATATATGACATATGACACTAGATCATTTGAGAAAATGAGAAAAAATTAACACAGCATTATAAATAAATACAACTGTAAATAAATAAATTTTATTTACTTCAATAAAATTAAAGGACTTCTTAGGGCTTCCTTTGTGGCTTAGATGGTAAAGTGTCTGCCTACAATGCAGGAGACCCAGGTTTGATCCCCGAGTTGGGAAGATCCTCTGGAGAAGGAAATGGCGCCCCACTCCAGTACTCTTGCCTGGATAATCCCATGGATGGAGGAGCCTGGTGGGCTACAGTCCATGGGGTCGCAAAGAGTTGGACACGAATGAGGGACTTCATTTTACTTCACTTCATAGTCTATAGAATAGTTAAAAACAATGTTTAAATTTCCTGAAAAAATGTTTGGTATGGCCTTAAATACGCAGTCTTGAATTATAGAAGGGTGGAAACATAACAGTCTTATGCGGCGATGTTTACACTTCAGGTTTACAGAGTAAACAGGGGAGCCTCACCCTCCGGGTGAGGAGGGGCTACATATTCATACGGACAATACACTTCCTTCCAAGTGGCTCTTTCTTTCAGAAAATAATCTGTACTGGATGTTGAGCCCTTTGTAAAACAGAAAAAGTATGTCTCATTTTACACACTCTCTGTTTTTAATTATAATTTGACAAAAGAAATAACCATATTACCTATTTGATTTGCCAGAACCTTATCTAGCACCACCTGTTGGGCCCAAGGCACTCAAATCCTGACATATTGCAGAGGAAAGAATTGTTTAGCTGGCCTGCTAACTAGCATTGATGCCAACAAAGGCATGATATAGCCTTTGTACTCAGAATAAAACAAAAATACATTGAGCTACCAACTGTAAAGGTTTAGGAAAGCCACATTTAATTATTTATAAGCAGATCCTTCTAACAAAGAAATACAGTAAAAACGGTCTTGGAATTAAAGGTCAACTTTGCATGGTCCACACTAGTGACGATCACAAGCTTAAACCGGACAGTTTCGTGGTGCAGATGATTTCTATGAAACATGACAAGTGGGTGCTGGGCTTGTGCTCAGGGACGGTTGGGTTCAATCCTGTGATGTTCGCAGGGTGAGGGGAAATAGCCCAGCGCATTGCTGTGCTGGCAAAACCAAGAGTTACAGTTAGTCATCAGCTTGGGAGTGGAGAGTTCATGACAGCCAAGTGATGAGGAGCATATTGCCTTTGAACGTTCACGTGCCTTTGACTGTTTGCCACACTGGCTGAAAGTTAATGCTGAAACGCGTAGTCAAGATGGGAAGGATGGTGTAGGTGCCTGCCCTATTCTGAGACAGAGAATTTAAAAAACCATGAGTAGAAACACAATGTAAAATGTTTGGAAGTACTGATGACTATACCTGTTCACTGCTGAGTCCTTACTTTGTCCTTCATCAGCATTGCTTCAGTTTCCTGTGGAAGAACCTGAAGAGAAGGTATTTTTATTTTATTTTACAGGTGAGGGTTTTGAGGCTTAGAGAGGTTAGTGAACTTGCCTGCATTTATTTGTAAATTACCCCAAGTCTGTCTGGTCCCAGAGCAAGTGTCCCGAATCTCTCTACAACAGGCAACTGTATGAAGTTCCTCTCCCCTAAAGATGCTTGTAAGTCTGTGGGTTACACTGCTGAGGTGAGCCACTGGACAGGAGGAGAGTTCCGTGGCAGAGATGGAACTGAGGAGGTGACCGCTACACCAAATGTAACGGTCTGACGGACAGAGGGGTTCGCAGAAGGGCAGCGATGTACAGAGAGGTTAAAAGGAAAGGCGTGATGTACAGATTAGTAAATCGTGTTCGAGTTAGTGCAGGAGAGGTGTTCTAGTTCCACAAGGCTAAGACTGATTCCTGGGGTAAGACTATTCCCAGGCAAGTTCACAAAGGCCTCCTTCACTGATGGAGTTTAACTCCCATGTTCTGATTCTGAGCTCTTCAGGCGCCTTCTGACCTGTGATTTAGTCCCTGAAGTGGATCAGTTCACCAGGAAGAGAGACGCCCTGAGCTAATGACCAAAGGCTGGGAACCTGGTGTGACTTCTGTTGTAAACAGTTGGCACACTGGTTTATGAAACAGACTTCTTCAATCTTAGTTTGTGTGAATAAATCTCTTATAGTTTTAGTTTGACTAGCAAAGATAGTTTCTGAATCCGCATCCTGAGGACAAGGCCTTGGAACCCACTGTCTCCGCTGAGGGAGCACCTACCTGGGGACACCCTGAGTCTTCTTGTAAGGGGCTCCTCTGATGGCAACAAAGTGTGTTAGTCGCTCAGTCGTGTCTGACTCTGTGATCCCATGGGCTGTAGGCCACCATGGAGAAGACCCTTGAGAGTCTCTTGGACTGCAAGGAGATCAAACCAAGCAATCCTAAAGAAAATCAGTCCTGAAGTTTCATTGGAAGGACTGATGCTGAAGCTGAAACTCCAATACCTGATGCGAAGAACTGACACATTGGAAAAGACCCTGAAGCTGGGAAAAATCAAAGGCACGAAGAGAAGTGGATGACAGAGGATGAGATGGTTGGATGGCATCACCAACTTGATGGACATGAGTTTGAGCAAGCTCTGGGAGTTGGTGATGGACAGGGAAGCCTGGCGTGCTGCAGTCCATGGGGTCACAAAGAACTGGATGCAACTGAGTGACTGAACTGAACTGATTCAGGAAGATTCTAGGATTTTTAGCACTAGCATCTTTAACAGATGGAGCTGCCATCAGTTCAGATGTGGAAAACTGTATGGAGTGGGTCTGGCAATCCATGAATTGATATGTCCATTGAATAAACAAGCAGAAATGTCAGGTGGGCGATTGAGTAACAAATCTGGCATTTGGGAGAAGGTCAGGGTGGGAGATAGGAATTTGGGAGTTATTGGCACATAGACAGTATTTAGATACATAGATAGGCTTATCCCTTGGAATGCAGGGATATCCAGCCAGTGCATCCTAAAGGAAATCAGACCTGAATATTCATTGGAAGGACTGATGCTGAAGCTGAAACTCTGATACTTTGGCCACCTGATACAAAGAATTGACTTATTTGAAAAGATTCTCATGCTGGAAAAGACTGAAGGCGGGAGAAGGGGACGACAGAGGATGAGATGGTTGGATGGCATCACCAACTCAATGGACATGGTTTGAGTAAACTCCAGGAGTTCATGATGGACAGGGAGGCCTGGCATGCTGCATCCAAGGGGTCGCAGAGTCGGACACGACTGAGTGACTGAACTGAACATAGATAGGCTTATCTATAAGCATATAGATACAGAGATAAGCCTGTCTATAAGCATATGGATAGGTTTCCCTGATGGCTCAGATGGTAAAGAATCCACCTACAATGCAGGAGACCCCAGCTTGATTCCTGGGTCAGGAAGATCACCTGGAGAAGAGATAGGCTACCACTCCAGTATTCTTGGGCTTCCCTGGTGGCTCAGCTGGTAAAGAATCAGCCTGCAATTCAGGAGGCCCCAGTTTGATTCCTGGGTCAGGAAGATATGCTGGAGGGCATGGCTACCCACTCCAGTATTCTTGCCTGGAGAATTCCATGGACAGAGGAGCTTGGTGGGCTACAGTCCATGGGGTCACAAAGGGTCAGATATGACTGAGCTGCTAACACTTTTGTTTTTCAGGGGAGGAGAGACAAGAGGAACTAGTGAAGGAGACCAGCTGAGAGAGAAAAGGTCCAGAGAACGCCGGTGTCCTGGAAACCGCAGGCAGAAGGGAGGGAGCACAGTGGTGTCACGTGTCGCTGCTGAGTCTACAGACGAGACTGAGAGTGGCACCGGGGCCTGGCGTGTGGAGCTGACGGGGACTTTGATAAGAGCTGTGGGGCTGACGGTGACGCACTTACTATCAGTTGGGCTGAGTGGAGAGGATTTAAGAGAGGATGGAATCTCCACACTGTTTTCCACAGTGGCTGCAATCCCACTGCTGGGCACACACACCGAGGAAACCAGAAATGAAAGAGACACGTGTACCCCAGTGTTCATCGCAGCACTGCTTATAATAGCCAGGACATGGAAACAACCTAGATGTCCATCAGCAGATGAATGGATAAGAAAGCTGTGGTACATATACACAATGGGGTATTACTCAGCCATTAAAAAGAATACATTTGAATCAGTTCTAATGAGATGGATGAAACTGGAGCCGATTATACAGAGTGAAGTAAGCCAGAAAGAAAAACACCAATACAGTATACTGACACATATATATGGAATTTAGAAAGATAGTAATGACGACCCTCTATGTGAGACAACAAAAGAGACACAGATGTATAGAACGGACATTTGGCCTCTGAGGGAGAGAGAGAGGGTGGGATGATTTGGGAGAATGGCATTGAAACATGTATACTATCATGTAAGAAACGAAGCGCCAGTCTATGTTCGATAAGGATACAGGATGCTTGGGGCTGGTGCACGGGGATGATCCAGAGAGATGATATGGAGTAGGGGGTGGGAGGGGGCTTCAGGATTGGGAGCCTGTATATACCTGTGGCGGATTCATGTCAATGGATGCCACAACCAATACAGTATGGTAAAGCAGAATAAAGAAAAAAAAAGATTCGATAAAGGGGGAAAATAGAGAGGATGGAGGAGAGAAACTGGGGCTGGTACCTGCAGGCCCCTCCTGGAGAGGCTTCAGTATAAAGGGGAAAAAGAGATGCGAGCTGGCAGCTGGTGGGGGAGACGGAAGGTGTTTCCCAATGAGATAAATAGAAAGGCTATTTTGATCGTGATGAGAAGACCCAGCAGAAAGCAGGAGATGATGGCACGTAAGAGGGCATGGAGACTGCTGCAGGGGTGACCTTGAGGGGTGGTGGGGTTGGGGTCTGGGCGCCAGTGTAGGACTGGCCCTAGAGGAGCCGCCACACATACTTTACAGACAGAGAAACAGACGGGACTCACTGAACGTGGAGAAAGAAGAGCAGATTGTGTTATCAACTACACAGAAAATACACACTATGCCATGATATTTTATAGTAGTAAATAATCCTATTTCTAAATAATCTTCTTCTAAATATTCTGGATCTCATGGTATCGACTGCTTTGTGCTTAGGTGCCTCAGTATAGGAGTGCCATATACAGGTTTCCTTATGTCTTACTATAAACAGTGGTGCAAGCGGACATTGAAAAATATGCAATGCAGTATTGGCCGAAGTGATCCAGTGTTATAAACTCATCCCCACTGCAATCAGGTTCTTTCTTCTCTTGCTTCGGCATGCTATAGATGAAATATCCTTTGAAAATAGAATAATGTTTCTATAAAGACTTTGCTTTGGAAAATAACAGAATGTATCTGTAAAATGTATTTTACCTCAGTTTGTTGCAGTGGAAAATTATGAAGTAGTCTGTTTATTCAGTAAGCATTCATTTTTCTTTCACGGCCAGGTACTAGTTTTATTTGCTAAATGGCTTGGTGAAGTAGACTAATTTTTACATTTTCAAAGCCTCGGGCTCCTTTTTTTTCCAACGAAAGCTCTAATTACATAGCATGGATAACAATGCAACTTCTGTTGGATAAGTGCCTTCTTAGAAGCTGAAATTGAAAACATTTACTTATAAAATCAAATCATGAATTTTTGAAAGTGCAGAAACTGAATTTGGGAGCTAAGGTCAGCAGCTGTACCTAACATCAGGGTCACCATCCTCTATCCTAGTGATTCTGTGTTTTGTTTTGGTTGAACAATATCAAGAAAATCCGTGAGTCATACAGAGATGTAGCCCTTAAGCAGCTCACTTTATGATCTCAGGATGGTTAAAAGAATATTAAACCCTTTTAGTATTAAAGATGAATCAAACTTCTAAGAAAGAATCACTAATAATTTCTAACAACCTGTTCAATTGCTGGCAATAAAATAGGCATTTGGAACACTAAATTTGTGACGGGCCCCTGTGTTCAGTGTAACAGCGTACGGTCATCACGAGCCTGGCTCTGCACTAACTCCCTGCTTCACAGAAGGCTACTATCACCATGAACTGGTGTATCCAGCATCTTCTCAGCTTTGCTCGGCATTTAACTGAGTGTAACACCTGTGTCGTGTTTGTGGCATTTACGGAAGCAGGAGCATATCTGAACTCAACCGAAGATCAGTACAGAAAAAACATCCTAATCATCAGCACATTTAGAAAAAGTTTCAATGTATGCATAGCGATCACGCAGAGAATTTATTTAAGGGCACAAACCAAGGGGGTGTGACTGTACGGTTAGTGGATGTGGTCCTTAGTATGTGAAACTTTGATTTTTAAGACTTGAAAATGAAATTTGTACCTAATGTTTGCAAAACCCCTAAAAACCATGTCTTTGGAACACTAAAGTTCCAGAGAACAGAATTTGAAAATCCCTCAGGTTACAGAAAAGAGCAAGATGTAACAGCCTAATGGCTGTCCAGGAATCCTTGCTTTTTCAAGTACTAGCTAAGTGAGTTTGGGTGTGTGATGTCATTTTGCTGAGCCTTAGTTTTCTCATATGTGAAATAGGGTTTATGACCCGTATGACACCTAGTTTTCTTTTACTAAGACTAAATCCTTTGTGATATGTCAAAATACTAAGCCTCTAGTATAATATTTGACATAGAGAAAGATGCATCAGATGTTATTTCCATCTAAACCTAATGTGAAAAGTAGCTTCTAAATCCTTAGGATAAAAGAAGGAAAGATCCAGCTGTAGTTTGAGGGGGGAGAGGCAGATCATGGTTTGATTTAAGAAGAAAAAGTGATTTTATCACAGGGAGAGATATTTCCTAAAACGGAGAATAATGAAAGCATGGAATAAAGGCTTGCCTTTGGAACTGAATGGAAATGTCTCTCACACCAGCTCAGATGCTCTGATGTTAAATAATGCGCATCCAATTTTACAAACCAGACATTCTGTTTTTAGAATGAAAACGTTTTTATTTATTCTTCTCTTCACTTTCCAGGAAGTATTATATTCCACAAAGTGGTCAACAGAGGATACAACTGCAGAAAAATTCAGCCCCGTAATACAGTTTCTCTGATCAGCAACTGAGCCTGGTGCTCCGAGGGTTCACTGGGTCTTGGAAGAGCTGTCTTCTGGTGGACACGGGCCAATTCAGTATTCTCAAGTTGGGGCTGAATCCCCAGGGCTCTCTCTCTCTCTGTAGATAAGGCAAATCTACCCCTCACTGCAGGTCCAGATGAATCAACATCGCTCGAATGAACTTTGCTTCACATGTAAGAAAGAGCCAGAAATATCCATGGTTTAGTGATTTTTAATAATTTAAAACCATGGGCCAAATCAGTGGTATGAAAGATGACACGTTAGTGGTTTTGAAACTTGGCTGCATACCAGCATCACCAAGGGGGCGTGTTTATAAAACAGATTCCGAGGGTTCACCCCCAGAAATGCTGACCCGGGTGCCACTCTTGACTTTGCTTTTAGAGAAAGGTAGAACTTACCACTATAAACTGTGAATCGCTCAGGCGTGTCTGACTCTTTGCACCTCTATGAGCCACCAGGCTCCTCTGTCCATGGGATTCTCCAGGCAAGAATACTGGAGTGGGCAGCCATTCCCTTCGCCAGGGAATCTTCCCTGACCCAGGGATCAAACTTGGGTCTTTTGCATTACAGGCAGATTCTTTACCATCTGAACCACTTACAGTAAGCTAAAGAACTTACTCTAAGTGAGATCAACATATACAAAAGAGTGCTTGACTTCAGCTCCAAGGCAAATGTATTCCTTCTATGGGTCCACAGGAGAATGTGGGCTTAGAATGTATTTTAGTTTATCCAAGTCCTCACCTGGTCCACACTTTGCTCGAGCTCCTGGGCAGCCCCACATGGCTACCCCCATTGAATGGATTAACCTCCTCCGCTTTTTTAGGGCTCTTTTTATTTCCCTGCAAGAGCTCATAACCCTTTGTTTCTTCATTGCTCCTAAAAACCCGGCTTCCCTCGATTCATGTCCTAGACTTCCTGTAACAGCTTCTGGGTTTTCAGGTAAAGATGACACATTGAAGGATCAACCCTAGATTCTGCTGATAAAGAGAATCTTCAAGAAAATTTGCCCTTATCCTTCTGTCACAACTTAGGTCTCTTCACTTATCCCTTGAATCTTACTGGGTTAAAAATCTTGGGTCACATCAGTCAATATCTAGTTCTCTTCCGCTAACATCAACTGAGTGATCACACACACACAGTATTTATGTATCCACCACCCAGGAGGAGGGAGGGCAAGAATAAGATAATCTTGTTCCATTTTGATAAACACTTGTCCTGAAATTGCTTTTAATTTTTATTATTTTTACATTTTTTGAAATTTGAAGTCTTTCAAATGTAAGAAAAGTATCAGGCAGTCGTTTAATAAATAGCTATGTATCCACCATGCAGAATTAGTAGATATCAGCATTTTGCTGTAGGTGACTTTTTCTATATGGTTGGTGGCAGTGAAAAAGTATAACACTGTGGTGAGCAGTTGGACAGTGTCTTCTAAAGCTGCTGCTGCTGCTGGGTCGCTTCAGTCGTGTCTGACTCTGTGCGACCCCATAGACGGCAGCCCACCAGGCTGCCCCGTCCCTGGGATTCTCCAGGCAAGAACACTGGAGTGGGTGCCATTTCCTCCTCCAGTGCATAAGTGAAAGGGAAGTCACTCAAGTGGGGTGCCATTGCCTTCTCCGCTTCTAAAGCTAATTACATGTAAATCCTGCAATTTAGCAATTCTGCTCCTGGTATATACCCAACACCCCATCTCCTGACACCCCCTTTTCCTTATGCCCTCAGTCTTTCCCAGCAAAGAGAGTCTTTTCCAGTGTGTCAGCTTTTTCACATCAGTGGCCAAAGTACTGAAGCTTCACAGACAGCACTGGTCCTTCTGATGAATATGTGGGGTTGAGTTTCTTTAGGATTTCCTGGTTTGATCTCGTTACAGTCCAAGAGACTTTCATAAGTCTTCTCCAACACCACAGTTTAAAAGCATCAGTTCTTTGGCCCTCAACTTGCATTATGGTCCAGTTCTCATATCTGTACATGACTGCTGGAAAAACCATAGCTTTGATCATATGGACCTTTGTTGGCAAAGTAACGTCTCTGTTTTTAATATACTGTCTAGGCTTGAGACGGGGGAGCCTGGTGGGCTTCCGTCTATGGGGTCGCACAGAGTCGGACATGGATGAAGCGACTTAGCAGCAGCAGCAGCAGCAGGCTTGTCATTCAAGGAGCAAGCATCTTTTAATATCATGGCTGAGGTCACAGTCTGCAGTGATCTTGGAGCCCCAAAAATAAAATCTGCTAATGTTTCTACTTTCCCCACATCTATTTGCCATGAAGTGATGGGACCCGATGCCATTATCTCTGTTTTTCAAATGTTGAGGAAGCCAGCCTTTTGGCTTTCCTCTTTCACCCTCATCAAGAGGCTCTTTAGTACCTCTTCACTTTCTGCCATTATAATAGTATCAGCTGCATATCTGAGGTTATTGATATTTCTCCTGGCAGTCTTGACTCCAGCTTGTGATTCATACAGCCTGGCATTTCACATGATGTACTCTGCATAGAAATTGAGTAAGCAGGGTGACAATATACAGCCTTGATGTACTCCTTTCCCAATTTTGAACCAGTCAGTTGTTCCATTTCCAGTTCTAACTGTTTCTTCTTGACCTGCATACAGATTTCTCAGGAGACAGGTAAAGTAGTCTGGTATTCCTATCTCTTTAAGAATTTTCCACAGTTTGTTGTGATTCACACAGTCAAAGGCTTTGGCGTAGTCAATGGAGCAGAAGTAGATGTTTTTCTGGAATTCTCTTGCTTTTTCTATAATTCAGCGGGTGTTGGCAACTTGATCTCTGGTTCCTCTGCCTTTTCTGAATCCAGGCACATCTGGAAGTTCTTGGTTCACGTGCTGCTGAGCCTGGCTTGAAGGATTTCGAGCATAGCCTTGCCAGCATGTGAGGGGAGCACTCTTTGGCGTTGGCCTTCTTTAGGATTGGAATGAACCTGACCTTTTCAAGTCCTACGGCTGGAAAGTAGGTAGACATATTCATGCTGTTTCTTATCTATGTGGATAATCTATACTATTTCTTAATTTTTGAAAAATTCTGAGTCAGTACACCTTCAGTCCTTGCCTGTTTCATATTCTCTTAATTCAGTCTACCTGGAACTCATGTGAAAGGTAAGGTAGAACTTTCTCTTTTATTTTCCATGTCTTAAACCTCATTTTATCTTTCCTTACTTAAGTATCTCTGGATAAATTCCTCTAGATCTGTCTACTAATTTACTAATTTTCTCTTCTTGTATCTGGTTGACTTTATACGTACAGAGTTTCAGTTTCATTGATTATATTTTATATCCAGAAGTGTATTTTATTCTTTTCCACAATATTCTTTTCCTTAATGTCTTGTTGTTTATGTCCTTTCCCTTCCTTTAACTAATAATTATTATGAGTTGAACTGTGTTCCACCTCACCCGGAAAAAATCATATGTTGAAGACCTAATTCCAAGTACCTCAAATGTGACTGCATTTTGAGACAGGGTCTTCAGTTAAAATGAGGTCATACGCTATGTGCTGAGTCGTTTCAGTCGTGTTCGACTCTTTGTGACCCCATGGACTGTAGCCCGCCAGGCTCCTCTGCCCCTGGGATTCTCCAGGCAGGAAAGGAATACTGGAGTGGGCTGCCGTTTCCTCCTCCAAGGGATCTTCTGATCCCAGGGATCAGACCTGCAGATCTTACCTCTCCTGCCTTGGCAGATGGGCGCTTTATCACTAGGGGCTCCTGGGAAGGTCATTTGGGTGAGGTCACATGAGGTGAGTCCTAATTCAATGTGATTGGTGTCCTTATATGAAGATTAAGAAACAGACTGTTTCTTACAACTACGTGAAAACTTTGTGAAGACACGGAGAGAGCATGGCCATCTCTAAGCCAAGGAGAGAAGGCTCCGAGGAGATTAGCCTTGCTGATACTTTGATCTTAGACTTAAAGCCTTCAGACTCTGGGAAAATAAGTTTCTGTTTAAGCCACCCAGGCGTTGGTTTTGCTATGGCAGTCCTGAAAAACCAATGCAACTATTTAAAATTCTTGGCTTATTTTTTGAACTTTCTGTGATTTCTGATAACCTTCACTCTTGATGTATGGTTTTTCCTATTTTATTTCATTTTATTTTGTTTGAATCATGAGCTCATCTTTATTTCAGTTTATTTTTTTCCGGTGGGAACTGAGTGTTGCCTAGGCAATGGTTCTCTGTCTCCAGAGTAAACTGGATTTGCTTTGTCCAGTACTCCAGGGGTCTCAGTGGATCAGGGGCGTTTTTTAATGTTGTGTTTTCTGCTTTGGGCCTCGTAGACTTTGCAGGTTTACAAATCTGGATCCGCATGGTGTGTGCCGTGGCGCTGCCAAGGGAGCTGGCATGGCAATTTCTGAGGAGAATGCCTCCACCCCCTCTCCTTCCCCAAATCCAGGCAGAGATGATCTTCTTCGTCTCTTTGTGCTGGTGGTAAACTTTTCTAGCTCCCTTTCCCCCAGAGTGCGGTGCTAGTGGTAAAGAATCCACCTACCAGTGCACGAGACACTAGAGATGCTGGTTCGATTTCTGGGTCAGGAAGATCCCCGGGAGGAGGAAAGGGCTGCCCACTCTAGCATTCTAGCCTGGAGAATCCCACCGGCAGAGGAGCCTGGCGGGCTACAGTCCACGGAGTCGCAGAGTCAGACACCACTGAAATGACTTACACACAGATCGTTCAGGATTTTTCTTCTGTTTGGGGCTCTGGTTTCTAACTCTGCTCCAGCTGGCTCTGAGGGAGTGCGTCTGCCCCCGAGATGATGTTACAGCCTCTCTCTGCTCCCGGCTCCGCCCCAGGCAGGTTCCAAGAAAGCCTAGGTGCTCACTCTCTGAGGTTCCTGCTTCAGCTCAGGCAGCTGGCATTTCCTCTTCTTTTCTGGAGGTCTCAGATACGCACTACAATCGTGAACTATTTTTGTAATTTATGAATACAGTGAGAGAAGTTTAGATTAAATTATTCTGCTTTCTTGATGGAACCACGAGTCTCTTCTTCTAGTTCCAGTGATTTAAACATTTTAGCCATAAGGGCTTCTCTTCGTTTAAAGTTCGTGGTCTTCAGGGCAAACAGAATAACTGAAGACTGTTTCAATTTCATCCCTTTTCGTACTTTTCTTATCTGGCGTGATGCTTACAATCCCATGATTTTACGTTGAAATATTCCATAGTTTTGCCCTTTTCCTATGTTACGCAAGATAAATTTGGACCATTTTATCTTTGTGTTGTGTTGGGATTCCCTCAGTTGGTAAAGAATCTGCCTGCAGTGCAGGAGACCTGGGTTCGATCCCTGAGTTGTTATGCAAGATAAATTTGGGCCATTTTATCTTTGTAGGGGTAACCAAAAGCTGCTGAGTCCCATATATGCCACATTTAATATCTTCAGAACAATATACTAGCCTCTGTAGTTAAAAATGCCTAGAATTATGCTTTCAAGCTCCTAGTACTTTATATATTTATACACTCAAAAACTTTCAATACTTATTTTCATTTATTCTATTTAAATCATTTCTTCTTTCACTTACTAATGTTCCTAACTTTCTGCCCTGGTGCATTTTATTTTCCCCCTGTTAATCACTTTAGTAACATCATCAAAGCCAGTGCCATCTCAGAAAGCCACCTGTAAACGTTTACTCCTTCCAAATAATTAGCATGCTAAATGAAACAAGGCTTACCCCCGGCCTTCTGTCATCCCATTAACTATCTTCTCTCAGTTCACGGCACTGATATTTTTCATTGCTTGCTATTTCAGTGTCAGTGACAGGCTGTCTAACCAAATCGTTCACAAACCATCTTAGAGGGCTTAGCAATGCGTGTTCCTAGTTCATTCCTAAAACTCAGTGCCTTACCCCTATCAGTTTGTTATTTCCTGATATTGGATTTCCCCAACTTAAAGTCTATGAATGTTCGGTAAGTTTTGTATTTTATAATTTCACTGCATTTTCCAGTTCCTCATCTGTTCCCTTTTTAAAAATTAATTTATTTTTTTATTGAAGGATAATTGCTTTATAGAATTTTGCTGTTTTCTGTCAAATCTCAACATGAATCAGCCGTATATACATATATCCCCTCCCTTTTGAACCTCCCTCCCATCTCCCTCCCCACCCCACCCCCTAGCTTGACACAGAGCCCCTGTTTGAGTTCCCTGAGCCACACAGCAGATTCCCGTGGCTGTTTTACATATGGTAATGTAAGTTTCCATGTCACTCTTTCCAAACATCTCACCCCCCTCCCCCGCCCTGCCATGTCCAAAAGCCCAGTCTCTATACATGTTTCTCCATTGTTGCCCTGTAAGTCAATTCCTCAGTACCATTTTTCTAGATTCTGTAGATATGTGTTAGAATATGGTATTTATCTTTCTCTTTCTGTCTCACTTCACTCAGTATAATAGGTTATAGGTTCATCCCCCCATCACAACTGACTCAAATGTATTCCTTTATATGGCTGAGTAATATTCCATTATGAATATATATCACAACTTCTTTATTCATTCATCTGTTCATGGACATTTAGGTTGCTTCCATGTTCTAGCAATTGTAAATAGTGCTGCAGTGAACAATGAGATACATGTGTCTCTTTCAATTTTGATTTCCTGAGAGTATATGCCTAGGAGTGGGATTGCTGGGTCATGTGCAGTACTTGGATGCAATCTCAAAAACGACATAATGATCTCTGTTCGTCTCCAAGGCAAACCATTCAATATCACAGTTATCCAAGTCTATGCCCCAACCAGTAATGCTGAAGAAGCTGAAGTTGAACAGTTCTATGAAGACCTACAAGACCTTTTAGAACTAACACCCAAAAAAGATGTCCTTTTCATTATAGGGGACTGGAATGCTAAAGTAGGAAGTCAAGAAACACCTGGAGTAACAGGCAAATTTGGCCTTGGGATGCGGAATGAAGCAGGGCAAAGACTAATAGAGTTTTGCCAAGAAAATGCACTGGTCATAGCAAACACCCTTTTCCAACAACACAAGAGAAGACTCTACTCATGGACATCACCAGATGGTCAACACTGAAAAAAGACTGATTCTATTCTTTGCAGCCAAAGATGGAAAAGCTCTATACAGTCAACAAAAGAAGACCAGGAGCTGACTGTGGCTCAGATCATGAACTCCTTATTGCCAAATTCAGACTCAAATTGAAGAAAGTAGGGAAAACCGCTAGACCATTCAGGTATGACCTAAATCAAATCCCTTATGATTATACAGTGGAAGTGAGAAATAGATTTAAGGGCCTAGATCTGATAGATAGAGTGCCTGATGAACTATGGAATGAGGTTCATGACATTGTACAGGAGACATGGATCAAGACCAACCCCATAAAAAGAAATGCAAAAGGCAAAATGGCTGACTGGAGAGGCCTTACAAATAGCTGTGAAAAGAAGAGAGGCAAAAAGCAAAGGAGAAAAGGAAAGATATAAGCATCTGAATGCAGAGTTCCAGAGAATAGCAAGAAGAGATAAGAAAGCCTTCTTCAGCGATCAATGCAAAGAAATAGAGGAAAAGAACAGAATAGGAAAGACTAGAGATCTCTTCAAGAAAATGAGAGATACCAAGGGAATATTTCATGCAAAGAGGAGCTCAATAAAGGACAGAAATGGTATGGACCTAACAGAAGCAGAAGATATTAAGAAGAGGTGGCAAGAATACACAGAAGAACTGTACAAAAAGATCTTCATGACCCAGATAATCATGATGACGTGATCACTACTCTAGAGCCAGACATCTTGGAATGTGAAGTCAAGTGGGCCTTAGAAAGCATCACTACGAACAAAGCTAGTGGAGATGATGGAATTCCAGTTGAGCTATTTCAAATCCTGAAAGATGATGCTGTGAAAGTGTTGCACTCAATATGCCAGCAAATTTGGAAAACTCAGCAGTGGCCACAGGACTGGAAAAGGTCAGTTTTCATTCCAATTCCAAAGAAAGGCAATGCCAAAGAATGCTCAAACTACTGCACAATTGCACTCATCTCACACACTAGTAAAGTAATGCTCAAAATTCTCCAAGCCAGGCTTCAGCAATAAGTGAACTGTGAACTCCCTGATGTTCAAGCTGGTTTTAGAAAAGGCAGAGGAACCAGAGATCAAATTGCCAACATCCACTGGATCATGGAAAAAGTGAGAGAATTCCAGAAAAAACATCTATTTATGCTTTATTGACTATGCCAAGGCCTTTGACGGTGTGGATCACAATAAATTGTGGAAAATTCTGAAAGAGATGGGAAAACCAGACCACCTGACCTGCCTCTTGAAAAATCTGTATGCAGGTCAGGAAGCAGCAGTTAGAACTGGACATGGAACAACAGACTGGTTCCAAATGGGAAAAGGAGTACGTCAAGGCTGTATATTGTCACCCTGCTTATTGAGCTTCTATGCAGAGTACATCAGGAGAAATGCTGGACTGGAAGAAACCCAAGCTGGAATCAAGATTGCTGGGAGAAATCTCAACCTCAGATATGCAGATGACACCACCTTTATGGCAGAAAGTGAAGAGGAACTAAAAAGCTTCTTGATGAGAGTGAAAGAGGAGAGTGAAAAAGTTGGCTTAAAGCTCAACATTCAGAAAACGAAGATCATGGCATCCGGTCCCGTCACTTCATGGGAAATAGATGGGGAAACAGTGGAAACAGTGTCAGGCTTTATTTGTTGGGGCTCCAAAATCACTGCAGACGGTGACTGCAGCCATGAAATTAAAAGACGCTTACTCCTTGGAAGGAAAGTTATGACCAACCTAGACAGCATATTCAAAACCAGAGACATTACTTTGCTAACTAAGGTCCTTCTAGTCAAGGCTATGGTTTTCCTGTGGTCATGTATGGATGTGAGAGTTGGACTGTGAAGAAAGCTGAACTCTGAAGAGTTGATGCTTTTGAACTGTGGTGTTGAAGAAGACCTTTGAGAGTCCCTTGGACTGCAAGGATATCCAACCAGTCCATTCTAAAGGAGATCAGCCCTGGGATTTCTTTGGAAGGACTGATGCTAAAGCTGAAACTCCAGTACTTCAGCCACCTGATGTGAAGAGTTGACTCATTGGAAAAGACTGTGATGCTGGGAGGGCTTGGGGGCAGGAGGAGAAGGGGACGACCGAGGATGAGATGGCTGGATGGCATCACGGACTCGATGGACATGAGTTTGAGTAAACTCTGGGAGTTGGTGATGGACAGGGAGGCCTGGTGTGCTGTGATTTATGGGGTCACAAAGAGCTGGACACGACTGAGCGACTGAACTGAACTGATGGTGGTTTTATTCCTAGATTTTTATGGAATCTCCATACCGTCTCCCATAGTGGCTGTATGAATTTACATTCCCACCAACAGTGCAAGAGCGTTCCCTTTTCTCCACACCCTCTCCAGCATTTATTGTTTGTAGACTTTTTGATGAAGGCCACTCTGACCAGTGTGAGGTGATATCTCATTGTAGTTTGACTTGCATTTCTCTAATAATGAGTGATGTTGAGCATCTTTTCATGTGTTTGTTAGCCATCTGTATGTCATTTTTGGAGAAATGTCTGTTTAGGTCTTTTCCCACTTTTGATTAGGCTGTTTGTTTTTCTGATGGTGAGTTGTATGAGCTGCTTGTTTATCTTGGAAACTAATCCTTTGTCAGTTGTTTCACTTGCTATTATTTTCCCCCATTCTGAGGGCTGACTTTTCACCTTGCTAATAGTTTCCTTTGCTGTGCAAAATCTTTTAAGTTTAATCAGGTCCCACTTGTTTAATTTTGGTTTTATTTTTCCATTACTCTAGGAGGTGGGTCATAGAGGATCTTGCTTTGATTTATGTCATTGAGTGTTCTGCGTATGTTTTCCTCTAAGAATTTTATAGTTTCTGGTCTTAGATTTAGGTCTTTAATCCATTCTGAGTTTATCTCTGTGTATGGTGTTAGGAAGTGTTCTAATTTCATTGTTGTACATGTAGCTGTCCAGTTTTCCCAGCACCATTTATTGAAGAGGCTGTCTTTGCCCCATTGTATATTCTTGCCTCCTTTGTCAAAAATAAAGCCCCCACAGGTGCATGGGTTTATCTCTGGGCTTTCTCTCTTGTCCCATTGGTTGATATGTCAGTTTTCGTGCCGGCACCAGACTGTCTTGATGACTGTAGCTTTGCAGTCTAATCTGAAGTCAGGAGGGTTGATTTCTCCAGCTCCATTCTTCTCTCTCAAGACTGTTCTGTCTATTTGGGGGTCTCTTGTGTTTCCACATGAATTGTGAAATTTTTTGTTCAGGTTCTGTGGAAAATGCTGTTGGTAATTTGGTAGGGATTTCATTAAATCTGTAGATTGCACTTGGTAGTATAGTCATTTTCACAATATTGGTTCTTCCTACCCAGGAACATGGACTATCTCTCCATCTGTTTATATTATTGATTTCTTTCATTAATGTCTTATAATTTTCTGTGCACAGTTCTTTTGTCTCCTTCACTTCAGTTCAGTCACTTAGTCGTGTCCAACTCTTTGCGACCCCATGAACTGCAGCACGCCAGGCCTCCCTGTCCATCACCAACTCCCGGAGTTCACTCAGACTCATGTCCATCGAGTCAGTGATGCTATTCAGCCATCTCATCCTTGGTTATCCCCTTCTCCTCCTGCCCCCAAGCCCTCCCATCATCAGAGTTTTTTGCAATGAGTCAACTCTTTGCATGAGGTGGCCAAAATACTAGAGTTTCAGCTTCAGCATCAGTCCTTCCAAAGAAATCCCAGGGCTGGTCTCCTTCAGAATGGACTGGTTGGATCTCCTCGCAGTCCAAGGGACTCTCAAGAGTCTTCCTCAACACCACAGTTCAAAAGCATCAATTCTTCAGAGCTCAGCTTTCTTCACAGTCCAACTCTCACATCCATACATGACCACTGGAAAAACCGTAGCCTCGACTAGATGGAGCTTTGTTGGCAAAGTAATGTCTCTGCTTTTCAATATGCTATCTATGTTGGTCATAACTTTCCTTCCAAGGAGTAAGCATCTTTTAATTTCATGGCTGCAGTCACCATCTGCAGTGATTTTGGAGACCCCTCAAATAAAGTCTGACACTGTTTCCGCTGTTTCCCCACCATTTCCCATGTAGTGATGGGACCAGATGCCATGATCTTCGTTTATTTTTATTTTTTGCTTGCCAAACAAGAACTATGTTTATTTAGCTAGTGAATACCTAGAGTAATAAATTTTTACTTCATGATAGCAATCAGGCTCGCAAACACCCAGAAATAGGAATTAAGGGTTTTAAATGTAGTTATAAAGGTCATAAAAAGTCTGATTAGACTGAGGTACATTACTCAAAATTTTGAGATTCATTAAGTGGTAGCAAACAAAATAATTCCTCAGACAAATGCACATTTTTCAGTATACATATTATTGGGGGAAGGAGGGGAGAAGAATGTGCATTAACTGGTGAGACCCACCAAGCTGCATATCAATATTCTGTTACACCAAACAGTTTGAAGACAAGGGAAATGTTCTAATATAATCTCAGATTATGTTTCATTTGGCTAAAATAGAGCTTAAGGTTGCTTTGCCATATTAAAAGTTTACTACAATAATTTTCACATAAACATTTAGACTTGAACTCCAGGACTAAGTATGGCATGATTCTTTTGCTTTTAATCTGTCAAATAGCTAAAAATTGACAATTTAAAAACTACAACAAAGAAAAAGTTGAAGCAGTGTGACTCTTACATCATTGAACCACTTCTAATGGTTAACTGTTAGTATTTAACAAATTCAAAGAGTTAATGAATCCTTGCATTTATTCAGTCTTCTGTGCCTTAGCTAGGATGCATAATTACAAAAGACAGCAGATACTGGTAAAAGCCTCAGGACAGAAAGTGCTTGACGGAGATACAGTTCTCAAGTGTGTTTGGTGAGAATATAAGGGCAGACGCGCTGATGAAAACCATTACAAGAAGAGTCAATTCTGTGTTGTTAGAGTTCAAAGATGTCACCTTAAGCAGAAAAAAGCTTTAATAACGTCTTCTTTGACTTATTAGGCATTTCCAGAGTCTACATCATTAGTGTTGTAATTCTAAGAAGATATCTTCATCGGGTTATTGTTTGTTTCTATTTCTCTCCACGCCCATGGCTTCCTCCTCTTCTTGACGCTTTTCATAATGTGCAAAGTCATCAAAGATTGAGGTGGTATGCTTGAAAGTAGCAATTATTTTAAGCACTTGCTTAGCTTTTTCTAGGGTACCTCTTGAGTGTCCCTTGAATTGGTAACTGGTTTGTTGTCATTATTTTCTAAGCGAATATGCCGTAATTGGTTATTGGGGACATCTTTGACAAAGATCCATTTAACTTCAAATTTGCCCTTCCACTTATCCTGAGACCAGACTCCAGCATACGTGTTATAGTCCACAACAGACTTCATCTCAGCCACTCCACAGAAGTGTCCACTGCCATTCACACTGAAGAGCAAATAGAGTGGGCCTTTCCCATTCAGGGAACGGTAAGCCGCATCCAAACGCTTATTCCCATGCTCAGTACTACACCAGATAGAGTACTTAATGGAACGGTGTATGTCGTCCTCAGAATAGCTCTTAATTATAAACACACGTCTGTTCTTCAGGTTCCAGTCAAAGTCTTTGGGATTGTAGTTGTTTATGGCCTTTAGCTTTTCCAGCACGGGATGCACTTCCACACTCGACAGGGAAGCGCTGTCAGGAACAACACCTAGACCAAAGTTTTCACTGCCCGTTCCATTGTTCTGGTTGAAGCTGGCCCCCTGTTCCGGGGAACCACCCAGCGGTTCTGCAGCTGCAGCTGCGGGGGCTGCACCTGGTGAGGCTGGGCCTGTGGCTGAGGTCCTTGTGGCTGCTGCGCTTGTGGCGGCTGAGGCTGCGGTTGAGGCAGTTGGCTCTGCACCAGGGGTGGTGGCTGAATTAATGGCTGAGGCTGTTAGATTATAGTCTGAGGAGGCAGAACTGGTTGGGTTGGTGGAGCCTTTACCACTGACCCCTTTTCGTCCCAAGTTCCAATATTCATGTTGTGTTTGATAGGAGGTGGCGGCACAGCAGAGCCCCGATTCCCACATTGCCCTTGGGTTTCAGTTTGGGTTGAGGTTTGGCGGGCTTTCTGGCAATGGCAGCCCAGGAGGTGGGCTTCGGTGCCACACTGCTGACCGGGGGCACACTGTTGGTTGCGATGCTGGTCATCCCACTGCTGCTCAGTGCTGTTCCTACCGTTTTCATCACTGCAGCAGTCAGGTCACCACCAATTTTCAGTCCAGTCATGCCTTGCTCGATGCTGCTAATGCCAGGCACCTTGCTCAAAGTATCATTGCCAAATCCAGCCTGTCCGTCAGTAATAGCTCTCCCAAGAGAACTAGGTGGATAGCCGTAACTGCTACTATAAGCAGAACTTTGTGTTGATTGTCCCTGAGATCCACTTGTCCCCCATGTAGAGAAATCAGCATTACCGGGAAAAAAGTTAAATCCATGTTGACCAAGAAATGGAGGGGTATTTCCTAATGCCCCAGGCTGACTAAACACACCGTCTGGTATATAATGATGCTCTCCATTACTCATCTGTCCATAGGTTGTCAGATATGGCATAGGCTGGTCTCCAGCTGTGGACCATGCTGCTTCCCCAAGCGAATATGGAAATCCAATGGATGGAGCATAGTAACTAGGCATGTATGGATCTGACATTGGTGGATAGCTGTTATTCTGATTTGTCTGGCTACTTAAGTATGGCTCAAAATCATCATCATTTACAGCATCTTTTTGATGAATCGAACCGTTTTGTACTGAAACTTAAAGCAGGTAACACAAAACACTTAGCATTTCAAATAGCCTTGCAAAGTGCCACCTCCCCACAGATCTTTATTTCCTTGCCCTTTAGGTCTCTGATCCACGCTAGTGGCTGACATTCTTCACCGCAACCCGAGAGCTGCTGCTGCTGCTACCGCCGCCGCGGCCGCCTGGCCTCTACCTGTGCACTCACAGCAGTTGGCTGCCGCCCTCGGCCGAGAGGCTCTTCCTGCCGCCGCCGCTCTGAGAAGCCAGAAAGACGGCCTCACTCTTGGGAGTTGGTGGAAGGGGCTCGTCTCTTCCGCTTGCACGCTCCTCTTCCCCTCTGGCGCTTCGCTTCTTGGGTGATCTTCGTTTATTGAATGTTGTCTCCTTAGGTAAGTTTATTCCTAGATATTTAAGTCTTTCTGTTGCAGTGGTGAATGAGATTGATTCTTTAATTTCTCTTTCTGATTTTTCATTGTTAGTATATATAAATGCAAGTGATTTCTGTGCATTGATTTTTTTATCATGCAACTTTGCCAGATTCACTGCTTAGCTCTAGTAATTTTCTGATACTGTCTTTAGGGTTTTCTATGTACAGTATCATGTCATCTTCAGTGAGAGCTTTACTTCTTTTCCCATCGGATTCCTTTTATTTCTTTTCCTTCTCTGATTGTTGGAGCTAGGACTTCCAGAACTATGTTGAATAACAGTGGTGAAAGTGGACACCCTTGTCTTGTTCCTGATCTTAGGGGGAATACTTTTCACCATTGAGAATAATGTTTGCTGCAGGCTTATCATATATGGCCTTTACTATGTTGAGGGAGGGTTCTTCTATGCCCATTTCTTGAAGAGTTTTAATCATAAATAGGTGATGAATTTTCTCAAAGGCTTTTTCTGCCTCTCTTGAGATTATCATATGGTTTTTATCTTTCAATTTGTTAATATGGTATATCACATTGATTAATTTCCATATATTGAAGAATCCTTGCATCCCTGGGATAAGCCCAACTTGATCATGGTGTATGAGCTTTTTGATGTGTTGCTGTATTCTGTTTGCGAGAATTTTGTTGAGGATTTTTGCATCTATGTTCATCAGTGATATTTACCTGTAGTTTTATTTTTGTGTGTGCGTTGTTTTTGTCTGGTTCTGGTATCAGGGTGATGGTGGCCTCAGAATGACTTTGGAGTTGTTTCTTCTTCTGCAGTTTTTTGAAAGAGTTTTAGAAGGATAGGCATTAGCTTTTCTCCGAATGTTTGACAGAATTCTTCTGTGAAGCCATCTGGTCCTGGGTTTGTTTTTTTTTTTTTCATACCAGATCTTCAGTTTCGGTGCTGTAATTGGGTTGTTCATAATTTCTATTTCTTCCTGGTTCAGTGTTGGAAGATTGAACTTTACTAAGAATCTGTCCATTTCTTCAAGGTTATCTATTTTATTGCCATACAGTTGTTCATAATAGTCTCTTCCCTGGTGGCTCAGATGGTAAAGCATCTGTCTACAATGTGGGAGACCTGGGTTCAATCCCTGGGTCAGGAAGATCCCCTGGAGAAGGAAATGGCAGTCCACTCCAGTACTATTGCCTGGAAAATCCCATGGACGGAGGGAGCCTGGTGGGCTACAGCCCATGGGGTCGCAAAGAATCAGACACGACCGAGCGACTTCACTTCACTTTACTTCAATAGTCTCTTATAATCCTTTGTATTTCTGCATTTTCTGTTGTAACCTCTCCTTTTTCGTTTCTAATTTTGTTGATTTGATTCTTCTCTCTTTTTCTCTTGATGACTCTGGCTAAGAGTTTATCAATTTGTTTATCTTCTCAAAGATAAACAGCTAATCAGCTTTTAGTTTTATTAATCTTTACTATTATTTCTTTCATTACTTTTTCATTTATTTCTGCTCAGATCTTTATGATTTCTTTCCTTCTAGTAATTTTTTAAAAATTCTTTTTCCGGTTGTTTTGGGGGCAAAGTTAGGTTGTCTATTCGGTGTTTTACTTGTTTCTCAAGGTGGGGTTGTGCTGCTGTAAACATCCGTCTTAGACCTGCTTTTGCTGCATCCCATGGGTTTTGAGTTGTCATGTGTTCATTGTCATTTGCTTCTAGAAATTTTTTGAATTCCCTTTTGATTTCCTCAGCAACCTGTTGGTTATTTAGAAAGGTGTTTAATCTCCATGTGTTTGTGTTTCTTATAGTTTTTTTCTTGTAATTGGTATCTAGTCTTATAGCATTGTAGTCAGAGAAGATGCGTGATAGTGATACCATTTCAATTTTCTTAAATTTACTGAGGTTTGATTTGTGACCCAGAATGTGATCTATCCTGGAGAATGTTCCATGTGCACTTGAGAAGAAAGTGTATTCTGCATTTGGATGGAAGGTCCTGAAGATATCAGTGAAATCCATCTCATCTAGTGCATCACTTAAGACTTGTGTTTCCTTGTTAATTTTGTTTTGATGGTCTCTCCGTTGGTGTGAGTGGGGAGTTAAAGTCTCCTACTAGTATTGTGTTACCGTCAGTTTCCCCTTTCATGTCTCTTGGCGTTTGTCTCTTGTATGAGGTGCTCCTGTGTTGGGTGCGTAGACATTTACAATTGTTGTGTCTTCCTCTTGGACTGATCTCTTGATCATTATGTAGTGCCCTTCCTTATCTCTGGTAATCTTCCTTATTTTAAGGTCTATTTTGTCTGATATGAGGATTGCTACTCCAGCTTTCTTTTACTTCCCGTTTGCATGGAACATATTTTTCCATCCTCTCACTTTCAGTCTACATGTGTCTTGAAGTCTGAAGTGGGTTTCTCATAGACAGCATATATGTGGGTCATGCTTTTGAATCCATTCAGCCAGTCTGTGTCTTTCGGTTGAGACATTTAATCCATTTACATTTAAAGCAATTATTGATATATATGTTCTATTGCCATTTTTTCAACTGTTTGGGGTTGATTTTGTAGATCTTTTTTTCTTCTCTTGTATTTCTTGACTATATAAGTCCCTTAAACATTTGTTGTAAAGCTGGTTTGGTGGCACTGGATTCTCTTAACTTTTGCTTGTCTGAAAAGCTTTTTATTTCTCCTTCATCTTGAATGCGATCCTTGCTGGGTACGGTAATCTTGGTTGTAGACTTTCCCCTTTCAGTACTTTGAGTATATCCTGCCATTCCCTTCTGGCCTGCAGAGTTTCTGCTGGAAGATCAGCTGTTAGGCGTGTGGGGTTTCCCTTGTATGTTACCTGTTGCTTCTCCCTTGCTGCTGTTAATATTCTTTCTTTGTGTTTAGTCTTTGTTTGATTAGTATGTGTCTTGCATGTTTCTCCTTGGCTTCATCCTGTATGGGACTCTTTGTGCCTCTTGGACTGGATTGACTGTTTCCTTTTCCATGTTGGGGAAATTTTCAACTATAATCTCTTCAAAAATGTTCTCCTACTCTTTATTTTTTTCTCTTCTTCTTCTGGGATCCATATAACTTGAATGTTGGTGCACTTGATATTGTCCCAGAGGTCTCTGAGATTGTCCTCAGCTCTTTTCATTCTTTTCACTCTGCTCTTCAATCCAATGCAGAGGCAGAGGTTTATGACAACAATAAAAAATGTGACTGAGGGAGAAAACAAAACCAAAAACAGCTCCAAAGCTTAACTGGATTTCTTAGTGCCAATAAAATTGATGACTACAACAGAGGGGAGGGAAAAAAAATCCAAAGGAATCTAGTGAGCAAGTAAAAAAATAAGAATGATGTTTTCCTTGAGTCACTGCTGTCAGAGTCCTTCCCCTCGCTGGGAGCCAGCCCACCTCCCCTCCCTCGGATGCCCTGCAGCACTGTGCTGGTCTCTGGGCCTGCTGGGGGGCAGCCCAGGTTCTGATCTGGTCCCACTCCTGTGTGTTCTTGCCTCCAGTGTCCACGGATATCAGAACTAGTGTGTTCTCTTTTCTGGGAGCTCTCAGTGACCTTTTATATGTTCCATAGACAGAGTCTGCTTAGTTGATTTAATCTACAGCTTGTACAGCTGATGGGAAGGTTTTGGGTCTTCTTTCTTAGCCACACTGTTCCAGGGTTTCAAGCTCGTGAGGCTGCCCTGGAGGACTTGGGTTTGAGGCTAGGGCAGCGGGAAATACAGTGCTCTAGAAGGGGGCGGCAACCGTACTGGGCAACATGCTCCAGTGTTCCTGCCTGGAGAGCCCCCTCCTCGACAGAGAAGCCTGGCAGGCCAGTCTACAGTTGCCAAGAGTCAGACAGGACCGGGGAGACCCTGTGCGCAGATGCAAGCCTGCTCTTTCTGGCCGGCGGCAGCTCTGCCCCAGTGAGGGTTGAGTGTGGCGGGGGTGCAGCTGCTTGGCTTGCAGGGCCTGACAGCTCCAAGAGAGCAGGGCCAGGGACTGTGCACGCCGGGAGTCACGGCCCTCTCAGAGGCTCTTTTCTGAGCCTCTTGAAGCTGCCAATCAGAAGGCCTCTTGGCCAGTCTTTCTCTGCAGCCCTGCTCATTCAGGCACTTAGAGGCTCCCTTGCCTGGGCTCCTTCTCTGTTGTTTGGTGCATCAGGCACATAGAGGGTCCCCCTGGGTGGGGTCCTACTCTGTAGTTCAGTGCCATAGGCGCTTGATGGGCCAGCCTCGCTACTGTCCAGCTGCTGATGCTGGCGTGTGGGTAGAGAGGCTACTGATGGCTGCACCCCCTCCGTGTGACTCCGCAGCGTCGCCTTGCTTCTATGGCGGCCTGGCTTTCCTCCACAGGCATTTCCCACCACTATATCCTCCGTCCAGGAAGGCGGTGGCACCCCACCCCAGTCCTCTTGCCTGGAAACTCCAGTGGGCGGAGGAGCCTGGTGGGCTGCAGTCCATGGGGTCGCTAGGAGTCGGATATGACTGAGCGACTTCCCTTTCCCTTTTCACTCTCATGCACTGGAGAAGGAAATGGCAACCCACTCCAGTGTTCTTGCCTGGAGAATCCCAGGGACGGGGGAGCCTGGTGGGCTGCCGTCTATGGGGTCGCACAGAGTCGGACACGACTGAAGCGACTCAGCAGCAGCAGCAGCAGCATATCCTCCCTCATATCCCCTTGATTCTTCTCTGCACAGTCAACAGCAGCCCTCGCCCTGAGATGGCTCCACAATCCCCCAAACTCCAGCTCCTCCCTCTGTGCCTTGCAGGGGGCCCACGTCCCTGCCCAGGGTGTGTATGGCTGCGGCAAGGGACTGTCAGGCTGCCGCAGGTCAGCTGTTTCACTCTTGGCCTTAAATGTATCCAGTCTGACTCAGACAATTGTCCTGCTGTGGGGCTGGGACCCCTGCTCCAGTTCCCCCCACCCCCAAGGGCAGGCCCGTCCTACTGGCCCTCCTGCTTCCCCTGAGTTCCTCCATCCTGCCGAGGTCTGCCTGGTTCCACATATTCTTTTCCTCTGGACAGGTCCTCCTGTCCGCTCTCAGCTGGTGGTGTGCACGCACGTCTGTGTCTGAAGGTGTCTTCCTGGTGTATCCGTGGAGAGAGATGTGCCCCGCATCCACCTACTCCTCTGCCATCTTGTTCTCTTCTGCTCCGCCCCCTCTCTCTTTTTTTTTTTTGGTACCATGGTTTCCAATAATGGTCTGATTCCTTTTGGAGAATCTAAAAGAACAAGGGTAGGCAAATTATATCCATGAAAGCTAATGAGAGTTCTCCAAAAGCAATATGAAAATATTTAGTGAGGTTTTACGGCCAATATAAAAGTAGAGTGCATAGATGAATGGCCTTGTACAAATCATCTATGCCCACTTAGATGTGGCTCAGACATGTACATCGGGGTGGCATTATCAGAACACTGAACACTAAGAACTGTGCCTTGCAGTATAATTCACGCGCTCCACTCCACTCCAGCTCACTTCTGGTGCTGCATTAGCTAATGGGCTTGTGAGACACGCAACAGAAAGAACTTCCATTCCAACTGCTGACTGGGTCCTGTGCTGGGGATTCAAGGATGGGTGAGACATAGCTGAGGTGGCCCAACAATTAATTCTCAGTCCCTATCTTTCCTGGCTGCCCGGCACCCTGTCACAAAACCACACCTTCCACCTAGGTGTGCTTTCAAGACTGACTTTTGCATACCACACTTTCCTTTTTGTTGCTCTTCTTTTTTTTTTTTTTTGTAATGTAGTTGATTGACAATTGTGTTTCTGGTGTATAGCACAGGTGATGTAAGATAGTAAAGGTAGCTCCTTCTATTATACTGCTGCTGCTGCTGCTGCTGCTGCTAAGTCGCTTCAGTCGTGTCCGACTCTGTGCGACCCCATAGATGGCAGCCCACCAGGCTCCTCCGTCCCTGGGGTTCTCCAGGCAAGAGTACTGGAGTGGGTTGCCATTTCCTTCTCCAGGGCATGCATGTATGCTACATCACTTCAGTCGCGCCCACCTCTGCGATCCTGTGGACAACAGCCCACCAGGCTCCTCTGTCCCTTGTATTATACAGCAGGACTTTATTGTTTATCTATTTTACACCTAGTAATTGTATCTGACAAAACCAAATTTCTAATTTGTCCCTCCCTCACCTTTTTCCTTTTGATAATCGTAAGTTTGTTTTCTGTGTCTATTTCTGTTTTATAAGTAAGCTCATTTTTATCATATTTTATATTCCACATATAAGTGATATTTGTTTTTGTCTGACTTATTTCACTTAGTATAATCTCTAGGTCCAACCATGTTGCTGAAATGGCATTGTTTCCTTCTTTATTGTGGCTGAGCAGATTTTATATATATATAATAATATTATTATATTAAATAATTAAATCATAAACTATTAATCAATAATTAAATAATATATAAGGCTCCTTTCCTGTTAGCTTCTGCACACACCCAGGCTCCTGCCGCATTCAGTCTGCAGGTCCTGGCCCTCTTAATACCCATCCTGCCACACACCAGGATGACAACAGGAGACATTTGAAACTGACTTTAGAAAAATTCCTGATCCATTCCCACAAGGAGAACTAACACTGAGGAGTGACTGAGAGAAAAGGTTATCCAGAGGGAGTTAAAAACTTGCATCTAAAAATATACTCAGATTTGGCCAAGGAGCCATGAATCCCTAAACATTCTCTTTCCTACACAGTTTTTACTGGCACTCCCTCAATTATCAGAGTATTAGATCTTAGTACCGTTTTTCCCTTTCCTTTAGATAGGATGGGAATTCATTTCAGTAAAGACGTAGAGATGAACTCATTACAAACCTCATTTGTTTACTTTTACTCACCAAGTTTGTTCTTTCAGTGACTCAAGTCATGGATGGCTCCAATCATCTAGATGTCTCACTATAATGAAAAATGTGGATTATTCTTATGGGAAAGTCTTATGGGCATTACACTGAGCTACAATTCAAAGTTCAAGATCACTTCTCTGCTTCTTATTAACTCTGCTCTCAACAATGTGTTTTAACCCCCACTTTCCCATAGATAAAGTAGAAAAAGTACTGGCTAACCTGGATGCTGAAAGAGTAATTTAGAAATGGCTCAAAAATATGGTTTGCTGCATAAAATTAACATTTAAAACATTTTTAAATAAAAAGAAATGGACTTTTAAACAAATCCACTTTTCACTTGGTCTGTCAAAAATTGTCATATCTCATACCGACAAATAGCCTCATTTAAAAAAATACCCTGGAATTGCTGCAAGTTCACCATGGAGCAGTTGTGTGATAAAATTGAGTATAAATACAAGCATGTTTTCAATTTGGAGCTGGCCTGGAAAATGACATTAGTGACCCTTCCAGTGGCCTGAAATATTTTGTCAGCTTTAGGTAGAGCTAAAATCCTACAGAGTCTGCCAAGAAATACAAGGAAGGGCAATTAATAGAATTGCAAATCCAAAGTAATTTGCTAATTTTAGTGTCAAAGCAAATTTCTCAATTTCCTTGCTAAGAAAAAAAGCATTTTAAAGGAACTGAAATAAAGCTCCCAGGAAGATTACAGAGTTTACGGGAAAGTAGTCTGTGGGGCAACACTTTGCTAATGAGCTGCCTGCTGGGGGCATCGTTGGGGAGTTTTGTGAACATGACGCTCATGTCACATTAGTTATCACAGAGAGGTTGGACTGTCTTGCCATAGTCCTAATCCAGACTTCAGCGAAGGGCTATATTTAAACATCTTGTTAGTGATTTCTATGTCTTTTATAAATATATATATTGGGTTAGGGAGAGTATAATGTTAGGAAAACTAAATTGGCTATTTCATGGTGGATTTCATAGGTCTGTCATATTTTGCAGTGTGTTGGGATGAGTCAGAATTGGGCTAATAAGGAGAAGTCTGTCACCATCCAGAGGAAAAACAACTCTACTTCTTAAGATATTTTTTATTGAAGAGCTGATGTACAGTGTTGTGCCAGTCTCTCCTGTACAGAAAGGTGACTCGGTTGTACAGGTATAGACATTCTTTTCTTAAATGCTTTTCTCCATTGTAGCTTATCACAGGGTATTGACTGTGGTTCCCTTCCCCAAGAGCAGAACCTTGATGTTTATCCATCCTATCGGTAAGAGTTTCTGATGATCCCAAACGCCTGCCCTTCCCTCACCCACCCCGACTCCCTTGGTGACCACAAGTCTGTTCTGTGTGTCTGGGTCTGATTCTGCTCCAGAGATAGAGTCCGTTTGTGCCATGTTTTGGACTCCACATGTGTCCTGTGGTAGCATGTGTGATGACGCACGGTATCTGTCCTTCTCTGTCTGCCTCCACTTAGTGTGATGACCCCTGGCTGCATCCGTCTTGCTGCAAATGGCACAGTCATTCTTTACGATGGCTGAGTAGTGTTCCACCGTGCATATGTATTATATTACATCTACTTTATCCATTCCTCTGTTGATGAGCATTTAGGTTGCTTCCATGTCTTCATGAATAGTGCACAGTGAGCATCACTCAGTTCAGGCACTCAGTCGTGTCCAGCTCTTTGTGGCCCCATGGCCTACAGCACGCCAGGCATCCCTGTCCGTCACCAACTCCTGCAGCTTGCTCAAACTCATGTCCATTGAGTCAGTGATGCCATCCAACCATCTCATCCTCTGTCGTCCCCTTCTCCTCCTGCCTTCAATCTTTCCCAGCATCAGGGTCTCTTCCAATGAATTAGTTCTTCACATCAGGTGGCCAAAGTATTGGAGTTTCAGCTTCAGCATCAGTCCTTCCAAAGAACACCCAGGACTGATCTCCTTCAGAATGGACTGGTTGGATCTCCTTGCAGTCCAAGGGACTCTCAAGAGTCTTCTCCAACACCACAGTTCAAAAGTATCAATTCTTTGGCACTCAGCTTTCTTTATAGTCCACCTCTCACATCCATACATGACCACAGGAAAAACCATAGCCTTGACTAGATGGACCTTTGTTGGGAAAGTAATGTCTCTGCTTTTTAAAGTGCTGTCTAGGTTGGTTATAGCTTTTCTTTTAAGGAGCAAGTGTCTTTTGATTTCATGGCTGCAGTCACCATCTGCAGTGATTTTGTGTTTCCCCATCTATTTGCCATGAAGTGATGGGACTGGATGCCATTATCTTAGTTTTCTCAATGTTGAGTTTTAAGCCAACTTTTTTCTCCCTCCTCTTTCTCTTTCAACAAGAGGCTCTTGAGTTGCTTTCTGCCATAAGGGTGATGTCATCTGCATATCTGAGGTTACTGATATTTCTCCTGGCAATATTGACGTCATCTTGTCCTTCATCCATCCTGGTATTTCACATGATGTACTCTGCATATAAGTTAAATAAGCAGGGTGACAGTATACAGCCTTGACATACTCCCTTCCCAATTTGGAACTAGTCTATTGTTCCAAGTACAGTTCTAACTGTTACTTTTTGACATGCATACAGATTTCTCATGAGGCAGGTCAGGTGGTCTGGTATTCCCATCTCTTGAAGTATTTTCCACAGTTTGTTGTGATCCATATAGTCAAAGGCTCTGGTGTAGTCAATAAAGCAGAAGTAGATGTTTTTCTGGAACTCTCTTGCTTTCTTATGATCCAGCAAATGTTTGCAACTTGATCTCTGCTTCCTCTGCCTTTTGTAAATCCAACTTGAACATCTGGAAGCTCACGGTTCACATACTGTTGAAGCCTGGCTTGGAGAATTTTGAGCACTACTTGCGTGTGAGATGAGTGCAATTGTGCAGTAGTTTGAACATTCTTTGGCATTGCCTTACTTGGGATTGGAATGAAAACTGACCTTTTCTAGTCCTGTGGCATAGGGGTGCATGAATTATAGTTTTTCTGGATATATGCCCAGGAGTGGGGTGTTGGATCATATGGTAATTCTATTTTTAATTCAGGAACTATTTTATTCATTCATCTAGAGAGAATCAGCCCTTGAGGGGTTAATTCATGCTATACTAGTAGATAGAAAATTTCTAGAAAAGCTAATAGACTGATATCCTTTCTGGTTTCCTTACTTGGAATCATGTAGTAATTTGGAAGCTGGAGTCGGGGAGCATTTCCTTGGCAGTGCTGAAAGGTACATGCCATCTGCGTGTCCTTCCTGGAGATGTTTTGATACTTGTCTTTTTATTTATTTGGCTGCTCCAGGTCTTATTTACAGCGAGAAGGATCTTCGATCTTTGCTGTGGCATGTGGAATCTTAGTTGTGGCATGTGGGATCTGGCTCCCTGACCAGGGGTTGAACCCAGGCCCCTTGCATTGGCCGTGTGACATCTTAGCCATTGAACCACCAGGGAAATCCCCGAGATCTTTAGACATAGGAGCAAGATGACTATGGACACACCCATAGCCAGTAGGAAGATGGATGGCAGTGGCCTTTCATGGGGAATGGCTGTGCGGAAATCACTGTGGATGGCCTCTCTCAGCACCTACCACTGCTTTTCCTGGCGCCCCTTCAGTCCACTCTCATGCTCTACTAGACCTTCGTGTGGATTTTCTGCTTGCCTTTAGATAGAATAGGAACACATTGGCATGAAGATTTAAAAGGTAAATTTCTAAGATAAAATCTGACCTTTCTGTATTCGTTTTAGTTTTTTTTTTTTTAACTTTTCACATTTTTTTCTTTCAGTGGCTCATGCTGTAGACATCAGCTCAGCTCAGCTGAGACACACACTGGGATAAACTCCTGTAGTTTACGTGAGTCAGTGAAGGCTCAGTGTTACATTTCAATGTTTGTTTAGTACCCCGACCATAATTCAGAGCAGGACCCCCACTGTTAATATATTTCAATTAAATTAAAAACAATAATTTGCTCTGCTTAGCATGTCATAGTAAAAGGAGTTTCAATTCCTTTGATAAAAGTTACATTTTTATAGAAATATGAAATTCACAATCCCCATTAATTCAATTTGTTATCCTTGCAAGAGCCATATGAGTATCTTGGCATTTTTATTATCTGTTTTATGAATCCTCTTTTATCTAGGACTTGATTTATAATGAGATTACAGAATCTCCAGATGCCTTTGTAAATATCTGCTCTTCCAGGAGGAGTTAAGAGTCATCAGTTTAGCTACAAGGAGCTCAAATTTATTTTATGTGCATTTCAAAGGCAGCATGATTGAAGTGACTTTTGCTTGCAATGGTAAATACTGTACTTATTAACAATAATATCATAGGTTTTTAAAAATATGCCCATACTATTTTTGGATAATTTTAGATTTACAAAACCATGCAGACCATTTCCATACCACCTTCACCCAGTTTTATTTTTGATATCTTATAGTGCTCTGGGGAATATTTGAAAAAAAAACCAAACCAACATTGGTGCATTACTATTAAATGAATTCCAGACTATTCAAGTTTCTCCAGTTGTTTCACTATATCCTTTTCCCATGATCTGGAGTACCACATGCTTTTAGACAAAGTTTTCATGAAAATAAAATTTCAGAATTAGGAACAAGTGTCTCCTGCATTGCGTGTATGTAACCCCAGACCCAAGCCCAAGCAGAGGAAGAATGCTTGCCCCTGTGAGAGGGGCCTTGCAGGAAATGACTTCCATGGTCTGGGAGGTAATTCCTAAACCTTCTCTCTCGTTTTCCTCATTTCGTTCAGGTGAGTGAGCGGGAAGCAGAGGCTGCACACATGAGTGGCTCTGAAGCCCTGAACTCGATCCACGTCGCCCGTCTCTAATAACCCAGCAGACCTCCTAACACGCTAAATTCTTTTTTCAATCACCGTCTTCAAGGAGGCTTTTGTTGGGATATCAGCGGATTGCTCTGAAAAGGCATTAAATCAGTCCCCATGAAACAAAGTGCAAGTCAGCAGGTCTCTCTGTGTTGGAGTACCGTTACTGGGGGATGCAGTTTGGTAGGTAGGGCTTCTGAAAACTTCGGAAAAAATTCTTAAAATTTTCTAAATTATTTTTCTTTTATTGCTGCCATGTTATACCCTGAGATAGAGGTTATTTTCTTCTCCCAAAATATTTTCTGGAAAGGATGCAGCTCCCTGGCATTCTGGAAAATTGTCACGGTTGTCTGAGACTGTGTGATCAACTTCCTTGTACAGGCTTTGCAGAAAGGGCCGATCTACCAGCAAAGCTTTAAGCTGAAGTAACAGTGGAGGAAGACAATGCTGCAAAAGAATGACTTTGCAAGCTATCAGACAGCATCCTTGGAAGTGGAGCTTAATTTTCTGATAAATCTGTAGACTTACATTTAAAAATTTAAAAGCATATTTTTAAACACACAAAAAAACAAAGATAAAATTTAAAAGCTTCAATTAACATGACTGATTTCAATAAGCAGTGTTATAACAATTAAAATTATATGCACTAGATTCATATCAGAAAGCTTATATAGTGTATATACTAATTCTGAATGATTTAACAACATCCCTGTGTAGATCTTAAATACAGAAGTTTTGGAATAATAAAATTAATATATTAAAATATACAGTGAAATAGAATTGGGAGGTTTTATGAGGCTATACACTGCTTATATTATATTTCTGTAAGAGCCTTGGTCTTACACATTTTTGATGGAGATATTAATATGTAGCCTTGTTTTACTAAATTCATGTTGAACTCAGTTCAGTCCAGTTCAGTCGCTCAGTCATGTCTGACTCTTTGCGACCCCATGTGAATCGCAGCACGCCAGGCCTCCCTGTCCATCACCAACTCCCGGAGTTCACTCAGACTCACGTCCATCGAGTCTGTGATGCCATTCAGCCATCTCATCCTTGGTCGTCCCCTTCTCCTTCTGCCCCCAATCCCTCCCAGCATCAGAGTCTTTTCCAATGAGTCAACTCTTTGCATGAGGTGGCCAAGTACTGGAGTTTCAGCTTTAGCATCATTCCTTCCAAAGAACACCCAGGACTGATCTCCTTTAGAATGGACTGGTTGGATCTCCTTGCAGTCCAAGGGACTCTCAAGAGTCTTCTCCAACACCACAGTTCAAAAGCATCAGTTCTTCGGTGCTCAGCTTTCTTCACAGTCCAACTCTCTCATCCATACATGACCACTGGAAAAACCATAGCCTTGACCAGACAGACCTTTGTTGGCAAAGTAATGTCTCTGCTTTTGAATATACTATCTTGGTTGGTCATAACTTTTCTTCCAAGGAGGAAGTGTCTTTTAATTTCATGGCTGCAATCACCATCTGCAGTGATTTTGGAGCCCCGACAAATAAAGTCTGACACTGTTTCCACTCTTTCCCTGTCTGTTTCCGTGAAGTGATGGGACCAGATGCCACAATCTTAAGTTTTCTGAATGTTGAGCTTTAAGCCAACTTTTTCACTCTCCTCTTTCACTTTCATCAAGAGGCTTTTTAGTTCCTCTTCACTTTCTGCCATAAAGGTGGTGTCATCTGCATATCTGAGGTGACTGATATTTCTCCCAGCAATCTTGATCCCAGCTTGTGTTTCTTCCAGTCCAGTGTTTCTAAGGATGTACTCTGCCTATAAGTTAAATAAGCAGGGTGACAACATACAGCCTTGACGTACTCCTTTTTCCTATTTGGAACCAGTCTGTTGTTCCATGTCCAGTTCTAACTGTTGCTTCCCGAACTGCATACAGATTTCTCAAGAGGCAGGTCAGGTGGTCTGGTATTCCCATCTCTTTCAGAATTTTCCAGTTTATGGTGATCCCCACAGTCAAAGGCCTTGGCATAATCAATAAAGCAGAAATAGATGTTTTTCTGGAACTCTCTTGCTTTTTCCATGATCCAGCGGATGTTGGCAATTTGACCTCTGGTTCCTCTGCCTTTTCTAAAACCAGCCTGAACATCAGGGAGCTCACAGTTCACGTATTGCTGAAGCCTGGCTTGGAGAATTTTGAGCATTACTTCACTAGCATGTGAGGTGACTGCAATTGTGCGGTACTTTGAGCATTCTTTGGCATTGCCTTTCTTTGGGATTGCAATGAACACTGACCTTTTCCAGTCCTGTGGCCACTGCTGAGTTTTCCAAATGTGCTGGCATATTGAGTGCAGCACTTTCACAGCATCATCTTTCAGGATTTGAAATAGCTCAACTGGAATTCCATCACCTCCACTAGCTTTGTTCATAGTGATGCTTTCTAAGGCCCACTTGACTTCACATTCCAGGATGTCTCGCTCTAGGTGAGTGATCACACCATTGTGATTATCTTGGTCGTAAAGATCTTTTTGTAGATTTCTTCTGTGTATTCTTGCCACCTCTTCTTAATATGTTCTGCTTCTGTTAGGTCCATACGATTTCTGTCCTTTATCAAACCCCTCTTTGCATGAAATATTCCCTTGGTATCTCTCATTTTCTTGAAGAGATCTCTAGTCTTTCCCATTCTGTTGTTTTCCTCTATTTCTTTGCATTGATCGCTGAGGAAGGCTTTCTTATCTTTTCTTGCTATTCTTTAGAACTCTGCCTTCAGATGCTTATATCTTTCCTTTTTCTCCTTTGCTTTTCCTTCTCTTCTTTTCACAGCTATTTGTAAGGCCTCCCCAACAGCCATTTTGCTTTTTTGCATTTCTTTTCCATGGGGATGGTCTTGATCTCTGTCTCCTATACAATATCATAAACCTCATTCCATAGTTCATCAGGCACTCTATCTATCAGATCTAGGCCCTTAAATCTATTTCTCACTTCCACTGTATAATCATAAGGGATTTGATTTAGGTCACACCTGAATGGTCTAGTGTTTCCCCTGCTTTCTTCAGTTCCAGTCTGAATTTGGCAATAAGGAGTTCATGATGAAAGTTAATTCAAAACCAGCTTGTTGTTGGTCTCTTTGGTGTCCAAACTAGCAGCATATTTTGACTTCTTGTCACCTTGGATCTGAGGTTGGCTAGCATTCTGAGGCCTGCCCCTGTGCATGGCTGGGAGCCTGCAGAGAACCCACAGCCTCGTCACTGGCCTTGCCTGTGCCTCTGATTTCCTGGCACCCAAACCCCTTACTGGGGTTTCCTCGGTGGCTCAGCCCTGAAGAATCTGCCTGTGAGCCAGAAGATGTGGGAGATGCAGGTTCAGTCCCTGGGTCAGGAAGATCCCCTGGAGAAGGAAACAGCAACTCTCTCCAGTATTTTTGACTGGAGAATCCCATGGACAGAGGAGCCTGGTGGGCTACAGTCCATGGGGTTGCAAGGGCAGACATGACTCAGCAACCTTTTACTGCCCAGCATCCTGCCACTTTAATGCTGAGGTTCCTTACCTGAGTAACTGTGTCTTGGATAAAGCCAACATCCATCAACCATTGCCAGATTCTGACCTGAGAAGCCAGCTTTCCCTTTTACCCTGCACGGAGCTGTGCCCCTGGCCTGCCTGAAGTTAAGCTGCCTCTCCGTTCTCTGGACATACTCTCCTGATGAGTGTATCTGAAAAACTAACTGGCCCTGACTTTGCTTTTCTTGTTCTCTCATAGCTATTTTTTTTCATTTTTTGAGCCCCCACTGTGAGTCAGGAATCGGGTGGAAACTTTGGGGAACAGGGAGAAGGGCTCAATTCCTGCCCTATTGTAACTCTATGGGTGGTGACAGAAGACTCGTAAATAGATTATTTTTCGGATGTGTAGTGAGGGCTCGGGGTTTTTTTTTTTTTTGACCTGAATTGAGTCTGGAAACATGAGTACAAGTTAATGACGGCTTGGGATTCTCCTGGCTGCTGGAAGACAGAGGAAAGCCACACAGCAGTGAGCCAGTATGGTGCCCGTGAGAGTGGAAATGGCATTGCTCAAGCATGTTTCACAGCTTTGTTTGCAACCTCCCGTTCCATGGTGTGACGTGGTAGCTGCAGAGCAGTCAATATGGCAGGGCTCCAGGGAGGTTCATTCAATATGCGATCAAGGGATTTAGCAAATTGAAAGTACTGAACTCTGTCTTGAGTCATGGCTTAATTAGTTTGCTGTGTTCTGGGTGAGAACTGTGGTGGAAAAAAAAAAATCATTGAAAGAGGTGATTTTGTTCCTCATCATGGCACCAACTCACTGGGTCTGCTGTGGACCCAGATCTCATCCTGACCAACAGAATCTGTTTGTAGAATAGAAATTGTTGGTCCTTACTGTGATTGAACCTATAAACTTGATGATAGAAGAACTGGCCAGCCAACATTTTGGAATAAATAAACTTCTATTCATTGATACAAAAGTTTTGAGTTGGATTCAATGAGGGAGGCAAATAAGACATTGTCATTGTCCTCAAAAAGTTATACAAGATAAAGTTGCTTAGTGTTAGATTGTGTAGTTCAAGTATATAGTGGAAAATCCCCAGCTGGAGTGAAGGGACGTACATTCTCTTTCTTTGTCCTTGTCATCTTGAGGGGTTCCAGCTACCTCATCTGTAAATTGTGAAGGCTGATTGTGATATAAGTTCTTTTCCAACTTTGAAGTGTAGTGATTTTCAGAAAGTCTCTGCAAGAATTCTGGGTGCTCCAGATACGCCTGTGTAGAGGGAGCCCCGTGGGCCTACAGGGAGACCCATCTGGCCTGGTAGCTCTCCTTCCTAGTGTTTGTCGTAAGCATATGGTTTTATTCCATCTAAGACTGTTGATAGGGAGAAGGAGGTAAGAGAGGAGGAGCACTGTATATGGTAATCAGACTCTACAGATGGGATGTTGTTTGGACTCAGATGCAGATAATTGCATGAAACCGATTTCCTAGTCACGGCGTTCTCATAACTCTATATAAGAATCCTTCCTCTCTCATTTTCTCCCTTCCCTCTTCTTTTATACCTATCTCCTGCTTTTATGTCCTCCCCTGCCCGCCCCCACAGACAATCTTCTGCAGTGTTTCAAGGGAATGTCTTGGTTTGCCATCATTGTTCTCAAATGGATATTGTAGTTTTGTGTGCCCGTATTCTTATTTTTTATTGGAATGCAACTGCTGTATAATGTTAGTTTCTGCTGTGCAACGCCGGGACTCAGCCATATGTGTGCCTCTGTCCCCTCCTCCCTGAGGCTCACTCCCTCTCCCCTCCCCCAGGCCATCGCCGAGCAGCAGGCTGGGCTCCCCATGCGGCGCCGCAGCCCCCACCGGCCAGCTGCTTCCACGCGCGGTTGTGGGCACGTCAGTGCTGCTGTCTCAACCCGCACCGCCCTCCTTTCCCCACTGTGTCCACAAGTCCCTTCTTTACATCTGCGTCTCTATACCTGCCCTCCAAGTAGGTTAATCAGTACCATTTGTCTAGATTCCATATATATGCATTAATACATGTTTTTCTCTTTCTGACTTACTCTGTATGACAGACTCTAGGCTCATCCGCCTCATTTCAACTGATTCAGTTCCATTTCTTTTTATGGCAGAGCAGTATTCCATTGTATATCTGTACCACATCTTCTTTATCCATCCATCTGTCGATGGACACCTAGGTTGCTTCCATGTCCTGTGTGCCTATATTTTTAACTTATGCAAATGGCGTTGCATTGTTTATTTCATTCTGCTGATTCCCTCAGATATATGTATAAGGTCCATTTATATTAATGTGTGTACTTTGTTGTTTAAATCAAAGTATTGCATGTACATATCCTCCCTGCTCACTCTTTCAGTAACAGAAACTCAGTGTGTGTGCATGCACGCTCAGTTGTGTCCAACTCTTTGTGACCCCATGGACTGTGGTCCCGCCTCTGTCCATGGGATTTCCCAGGCAAAAATACTGGAGTGGGTTGCCATTTCCATTTCCAGGGGATCTTCCCGATCCAGGGATCGAACTCACATTTCTCCTGCACTGGTAGGCTAGTTCTTTACTATCTGAACCACCAGGGAAGCCCCAGGAGATATTTAAATTGTCATCAACATTCTGACTCCCAATTACACAGAGCTAGTGAGCCCTAAAAGGAACTTTTGGGATATACATGTACTGTGTGTGTGTGTGTGTGTGTGTGTGTGTGTGTGGGCATGTTTATATCATTAAAACTGATGGGTTGTGAGAAACGTGTGCAACTGAAATGCTCCCAGTCTGTTCTCTTGAAGTCTTGCCGGTCTGCACTCTCCCCGTGCTGTCTTTGCCTTCACTTAGCATCATCAGCTTTCCGTCTTTTGGATTCTAATTGGTATCAAGTGCTTTCTCTCTTTTTACTGGCTTGGCCCCAAGTGCCCTGACAGAAGAGTGCCTTTCAGTTCTAACTTCCCCCGAGGGTGGAGGTGTCTCTTCTCATTCTGGCTGGCCATCTGAGAGGGGGTGTGGTATGGGGGAATCTCCTCTCTGGGCCCTCTCCCCTCGAAGCTTTCTTCCAGTGATGATGGTTTGCAGGGCATGGCGAGGGATTGCCCAGGCACTCCCACTGAGCCATCCCAGGCCACTGTTGGCTAGGCTGGCATCCCTCCTGGAACACAGCTCCAGAAAAGCTTTGTGGCTGGTGGCCTCTCCTCTGGGGATGTAGGTCAGTCCACAGAGCTGGAGATTCCAAGGAAGCCTGGTGCCGAGCTGGACCTCTCTGCAGTAGGTCCTCTGGCTCTGCGCTCCTCTCATCACAGCCTCATTGCTTTCAGCAGCGCCTCTGCCTCCCGGGGTGTCTCCTGTGCTGGCAGCATCCTCAGGGGGAGAGTGGTGACCAGACGGGAGTTCACAAGTGGAACATTCTGGGTATTTTCTCTCTGAAATCAGGGCGAGCACCTAGTTTCCTTCCACTTCATCCTGAAAATAAAAAGAAGAAGCAAATAGAGCTGAGGACAGAGCAGTGGTTTGGGAAATGGAAATGGAATCTGGAATATGGGATCTGAGGCTTTGGAACCATGTTGGGGAAAAGTCTAACGAGCCAAAGTTTGAATCATCATAACCTTGTGTAAGCAAACTACTGAGATGTTCCTACAAGAATCAGAATTTGGCTCTTCTCCGTTTGAGGTTGGATCTTCTTCCTGTTGAATTTTTTTAACCTTTTATCCTTGTGGCTCAGATGATAAGTTATCTGCCCACAATGCAGGAGACCTGGGTTCATTCCCTGGGTCGGGAAGATCCTCTGGAGAAGGAAATAGCAACCCACTCCAGTACTCTTGCCTGGAAAATCCCATGGATGGAAGAGCCTGGTAGGCTACAGTCCGTGGGGTTGTAAAGAGTCTGACACGACTGAGCGACTTCACCTTACCTTACCTATAGCTGACGTAGGTGTTGTGATAGTTACAGGTGGACAGTAAAGGGACTCAGCCATTCATCTACATGTATCCATTCTCCCCCAAACTCCCTCCCACCCAGTATTGATTGTGCTTTTGTGTGCCTGTTAAAGGCATTGAGGGTGGAGAGCCTGTCCCTGACTATTGCCGAGGTCAGTTCAGCGGTCAGCTTTCAGAAATGACGATGCTCTGTCACCATCCTCTAAGTGCTCCAGATACGGTGGCCATGGAAACAGGGTACAGCTTGTCACCCATGTGTGGGAGACTCAGAGTCTCCTTGCTCCTGCAAGCTCCTCTTTTCCCCACACGAGACCCCTTTCTGCTGTGCTCAGTCAGGGAAAGCTTTTCTCCCAAAGATCCACCCAGAAGGGATGGAGGGATGTTATGATTAAAAGAGGAGAACGCTTTTAGGGCTGAATTAGCTTATGCTGCCAGAATGCAGTTTTATGTATTTGTACAATGACCCCCCAACCTTATCCTTCATCCTCTAAAGCCCTCTGCCCTTGCTTTCTCCATCAGATAAAAGTAAGCACATCTGTTCCACACTTTAGAGTTGATACAAGTCATTTCACGTGCAACATCTCATTTAATCTCCACCCTTCTTGACATGTCCATGAACATATCTAAACAATGAAAATGCTTCAGCATTAAGATGAAGAGGGCAGTCACCCTGAGTCTTAACGACTAGATGACAGACATCTGGCCCTAGGCTGAACCCTCAGAGAAATTATAAAGTGAATGAAGCTTGTCTTCTGCATCTCCTGCCTTGTTCTGTGTTTCTTTTCCTGACATAGGCAGATCTCAGCTCTGCGCAAATGCAGGGCTTTCGCCTGGCCCCTGATTGCCTAGAGTTCTCCCTGCGGAGTTGGGGGCTCCCCCAGCAGCTCGCTTTGCACTGAGTGACTTTCTCTCCTATTCAATGTAGAGGGCAAACTTTTTTCTCTCCTTAATCTCCTCTTGGCACATGGCCCGTTGCAGTGAGCTCTCTAAGGGGATGTGCATCTCGGATGAGAGATCCAGAGATGATGTCTTAATACAAAGACGCACACCCGTCCTGGTGGAACTGCAGATGTGGTGAACAGTAGGACTCAGTCCGCAGATCCTGGCAGGTGGGCGGCTGTAAGTGCAGCCACCAGGCGGAGTCCTTCCTGGAAGGCACGGCACCGAGAAAACAGCGGCATGGCTGGTCAGGGCTCAGCATCATACAGATGGATATTATACGCCTGTTATCATTTCCACCTGAATAATAAGCTCCCAAGATACACTCTGTCCACCTCACAGCTCACTGTCATTGGCAAACAAGGGTTTGAAAGGTGCTTTGGAAGGTGCTCATAAGGTGTTGAAATACTGAGTCTTTCTGGTCAGGAAGGTTAAGCTGCCGAATTTAGAGACGAAAATGCATTTACACTGGGACTTTCCTCACCAGGAAAGTAGTTAAGGTCAAGTAGTTAAGACTCCACTCTTCCACTGCAGGGTCCGTGGGTTCACTCCCCGCTTGAGGAACTAAGATCCTGCATGCTGTAAGCTGCAAAACCCCTAAATGTTTTTACACTGATACTCTCTTCTCAGAATAAAATAAAAGATTATTCTACGTTGCTTAAATTAACCAGTCCATCCTAAAGGAGATCAGTCCTGGGTGTTCATTGGAAAGACTGATGTTGAAGTTGAAACTCCAATACTTTGGCCACCTGATGCCAAGAGCTGACTCATTGGAAAAGACCCTGATGCTGGGAAAGATTGAAGGCAGGAGGAGAAGGGGGACGACCGAGGATGAGATGGCTGGATGGCCTCACCAACTCAATGGTCATGAGTTTGGGTGGACTCTGGGAGTTGGTGATGGACAGGGAGGCCTGGCGTGCTGCAGTCCATGGGGCTGCAAAGAGTCGGTCATGACTGAGCAACTGAACTGAACTGAAATTAAGTGATGGGAACACACAGATCACCTGGTCCAAATTCTCTCACCTGATTAAGGAGGAGACTAATGCAGGGAGCTGCCAGGTCCCTTGCAGGGGAGACCTGGCCATGGGATGGGAGCTGGCCGCCCCTCCTCCTTATTCAGACCTCCTGCCCATCATCAGCCACAACCACGCTGTGATGAGGGGGCAGGCCGCCTCCCCAGGCCTGCTGGCTGCGCTCTGGCTCTAGGAGGCCCAGACCCACTGCAGCCGCGCCTCTGCGCCAGCTCCGCGCTCTCCTCGTCAGCCGCTGAGTTCAGTTTCCTTCCTTCTGCTCTTGGCGTGCAGTTTGGTCTGAAGTTGGTGTCCTCTGTACCCCACCTTCTCATCCTAAAGGTAAAACAGAGCCCTTTGCACATAGAGGAGCTTAAGGACCACTTTTATATAAATGTTTAAATCTAGCGTTCAGAGACCATACTTTATGCTATCTGCCCAGTATTTTATCCTTGTTATTTAGTTCGTAAATTGTGTCCAACTCTTTTTGACCCCGTGGACCATAGCCCAGCAGGCTCCTCTGTCCATGGGACTTTCCAGTCAAAAATATTGAAGTGGGTTGTCATTTCCTTCTTCAGGGGATCTTCCTGACCCAGGATTGAACCCCATCTCCTGCTTGGCAGGTGGATTCTTTACCCCTGAGCCACCAGGGAAGCTATGTTATCCTTAGGTCCTAGTGTAATACACTATTTGTGGGATGAATGAATAAATAAGTAAAATAATAAATAATATGAAAAAGACAAGATATACATGTACACACACACACACACACACACACACACACACACACCTCTCTCTCTCTACTTACCTATTTGTGTATCAAATAGGTAACCGATGAGAACCTGCTGTACAGCACAGGGGGCTCTACTCAGTGCTCTATGGTGACCTAAATGGGAAGGAAATCCAGAAAGAGAATATATGTGCATGTATGGCATGCTGCGATTCATGGGGTCGCAAAGAGTTGGACACGACTGAGCGACTGAACTGAAATGAGGGCTGGTTCACTTTACTGTACAGTAGAAACTAACACAACGTTGTAAAGCAACTACCCTCCAATAAAAATTAAATAAAAAAATTTAAAAGGCAAAAAAAACACCCAAGATATGTAAACTATCCTCAGTTTCCTAATAATTTGGAACCCCTCCAAAGTGACATTTACAAAATGTTGTTCATCCTTCATCAAGCGGTGTTTGGTAGAAACTAATTTCGTATTGATTAAAAATACCTAATTTTATATTGAAAACAAGTATTTTACATGCACTGAAGGTCATGTCACAGCTGATTTCATTTCAAATTGCCTTTTATGTCTTTCTTTCCCTGTTCACATAATTAGGCAGCAGAAGTCACTCGCATTCACTAAAGAGAGATGCAATTTACTTGGACAGAATTGAAAGTTATTTTTCAAAATAGATTTAAATGTTCTTCTTTCTGGTTTTCATGTCAACACGACATTTCACACTTTTCTCTTGTTATTACTCTTTTTCTAGTCTTTTGTTTCTACCTAGGCAACTTCTGGGAGGCATGTTAACGGGTTTAAAAGAGATGGCAGTATAAACCTCCCATTCTCTGGGGAAAGCTCTATTCTGTCATGCATTATTACTGTTCAGGACTTGGCCAACTTTAGAAGTCTGTCATCTGACTGACTGCAGGCTGACTTACAGTTTTCACTACTCTAGGTGGGTGCTGGGTGGGGGACAGGCCTCTTGCCATGAGGCTTTGGACAAATGTCTTCAGCCGCAAAGTTTGGAGAACATGACCAGTCCTGATGTGCTGTTACAAGGAAGGGTTTGGGAGGTCACCTCAGTGTCTGATCCTAAATCCTCAGTGTGCCATCGTCCTCATCATCACTGCTCTAGTTGGGGGAAGAAGGCTCATGAGCTGGTTGGCAGTAATTTCTTGAGTCTGGTGAAGTGGCTGGCTTTCCTGACCCAGGTGCTGCTGTGCCACGTGCTTCTGTGGACCGCGTCTCGGGGACAGTTCCTTGTGGCAGCATTTCATTTTTGCAGTGTTTATAGGAGGGCAGCCAACCAGGAAGCCAGATCAGGGCAGATTCCAGGCCCAGGCGATATAGGAAACATGCATAAAATTATTACCACAAGCTGCCTTCAAAGAACTGTTCTGATTGTCTAAAAATACACAAATAGAATTGACTCTAATGATTTCATTCTTTTGAGGATTTCCTCCCTATTTCTGTCTGTGTTTAAAAAATCACTGACAATGAAGTGAAAACTGTGGCCAAACTCTTTATGTGTATTTAGCTGGTCAAATGTGGTGGAAAATTACATCTAGGGTTTTGAGAATTGGCCCATCAGTCTTGTGGAGAGTGCTAGCATGGCCACAGTTTACATACAGCAAAATCCACCGCTTTTTCTTTCTTTGATCAACATACATAGATTTTATTTTACTTTTTAAGTTAATTTTTATTGGAGTAGAGTTGCTTTACAATGTTGTGTTAGCTTCTGCGGTGCAACAAAGCGAATCAGCCGTATATATATGTACATATATACACACACTCCCTCTCTTTTGGATTTCCTTCCCATTCAGGTCACCACAGGGCACTGAGTGGAGTTCCTTGTGGTACACAGTAGATTCGCATTAGTTATTTTGCACATGGTATCAATAGTGTAAAAGTTTAAAATGCAGCAGGTTATATGAACATTCTGGAAAACCTCTTTCAGTTTGGGCTCACACGAAGCTCATTTTCAACAGCAGGCACCAGAGGCTGGTGCTCAAGTGACTTCTGTCCTGCTTTTCTTGGATGCTATTACTGGGAAGTTACCTGTCACTCCAAGGCCAATTACCTCTCACCTGCTATTGCAGTGGGTCATCTCATGCTAGAGGCAGAGCTGACAGAGTGCTCCAGGAAGGTGTGTGGCCTGGTGGCACATATCCTCTGACTTGTTCTTTCAAACAATCGACTTCATTAAACGTCTCCATGGTAGGTACTGCAACGAAAGCAGTAGGATGTCCGATGGGGCCTCTCACTGAGTGGAGGATGACTTATGTGCAATGACTGCTTTCCCCTCACCTCGAAGGGTCTTAGCAGAACCTTAGATGAAATGAGTGGCCCCAAGACCCTGCCTTGACATCCGTCTCACTGCTTTGAAGAAAATGCTATAGCGATATTCACAAATCCTACCCCCCAGATCTTCTGCTTTAAGGAAACCAATTAGACACTAGCATATACAGAATCGATAAATAGCATGGACCTACTCTATAGCACAGGGACTTATACTCAATATTTTGTAATAACCTAATTGGGAAAAGAATCTGAAAAAGACTCTTTTACTCTTTTCTCTCTGTCCAGTGGGAGCTCTGTGCTGTGTACCTGAAACTAAGACAACGCTGAGTCAGCTGGACCTGAAGGGAACAACAGCTGGGACTTCCTGGTGGTCCAGTGGCCAGGACCTGAGGCTCTTAGTGCAGGGCCCCCGGGCTCAATCCCTGGTCGGAGAACTATTGATAGAGCCACTGTGCAACGAGAACTCAGAGCAGCCAAATAATAGTAATAATTAAGCACTAGTAGAATAGATGGATGAGGGTCTGGGCGCTTTTTTCATGATGAGTATCGTCTCACATTAAGAAGTCAAGAGAGATGAAAGAGAATGTAATGTAGGAGCTTGAAAATGAAAACCTAGAGACTAAGTTACGGTTTTCTCAGTTTAGTCCAGTCGCTCAGCTCAGTTGTGTCCACTCTTTGTGACCCCATGGACTGCAGCATGCCAGGCCTCCCTGTCCATCACCAACTCCTGGAGCTTGCTCAAACTCACGTCACGATAAGCTTTGCTACCACTCATCTAATAGCCTAAAGAAGCATGCAGCTTTGTGATTTTTTTTTTTTCTAGTCCGTTTGCAGAAGTCTGTCCATCTCATGAGGCATGGTATAAAGGCATAATCTCTTAGAAACAGGGAGATAAACTCTTATCTCTACGGAGATAAACTTAACTGCTAGCAGGACCTCAAACAAGCACCTCTCCTTCTTTGAATATCAACTTCTTTCATAAAACTTACATGACACCAATTCTTACACTGTCTTTAGGAAAAACAAACAGCTTTTGTTTAAGAATACAAGCTGACATGATCAGTAGACATAAAAGCACGAGATTATTACACAGAAAATTACTTGTTTTGTAGACTGTTTTCTATTTGGGAACATAGGTTAGAACTTCTTTACTTAAGTTTTACTCTCATCTCTACATTGGAAGCAGATAAAGAATACTCACTTTATTGCCATCATGCTTTTTGGAATTTGAAGTATTATATTTGTTGCTTTCTGGATTTGTAAGAGATTTTAACTTTGAGATTAAAATGAAAGTTCAAATTTAGACAGTACAGGAAATGTAGGTGATTTTAAATATGTTGTTTATATAATGTTGGCTTCAACTTAGTGTTTCAAAAACAGTTTGCAATGAAGTTCTTTGATTCATTTTTTTAAATTTGGAGTTGGCTTTAACCTATTAGTTATATAGGCTTTAACCTATTATATGAGTTTCTCATTTATTCAACAAATATTAATTGGGAACTACTGTTAAATATTTTCTTTGCCTAGTCACTCAGTCCTGTCCGACTCTTTGTGACCCCATGGACTGCAGCCTGCCAGGCTCCTCTGTCCATGGGATTCTCCAGGTAAGAATACTGCCATTCCTTCTCCAGAGGATCTTCCTGAACCAGGGATCAAACCCGGGTCTCCTGCGTTTTAGGCAGATTCTTTACCATCTGAGCCACCAGAGAAGGGGCTTCTATTCTATTTACTATTTTCTCCTGCTCACTTCTGTTTTTCCACAAAAAAACAAAATCATCTGATGACTTCTGTGTACATTTGAGCCCTTTTACCTACAAAACAGCAATTTCACATAGTTCAAAAATACATATTAGGTATACTTATTCACAACTGTCACAGAACAGATGTATAGAAAAAAGCAACAGATAAAAGGTGGCCACTGATAGAGTTTCTTTCTCAAACATGATTCATCCTTAGGTATAAACAAGAGCCTAAAAAATGACAACTACTTGAATTAACAGAAACATAAATAGAACAGAACACATCTGAAGTGATGGGAGACACATTGAATCTAAATCCCTTGATCTTATTTTTTATAAAAGGTATATATAACCTTCTGCTCTCTGAAGATTTTTTATTAGAGCAGCTATCAAGTAGCAAAATAGCCCATCTTTCCCCTACTCTTTTTAGGATAACATCTCCTGACATACCAAAACAAGGAGAGGAAGGGGAAAATGAGGCTAGGAATCCACCATTGTCTGACACTTAGGCCGGGAACAACTTAGAACAGACACAGCAGTTTTCCTTCTGTAAGGGAAATATATTCCCATCTATCTTTCCATGTGATTTATCACAGTTAAAAAAGTGCCCCAGGAATAGCTTAAGCTGTTTATTTGTTCTCAATGTGGAAAGCAATGCTATGCCTATTCTAACTTGTTACTGTCACAAAGGACCATATATTTTCCACATACACTGCTAGTTACATAAATCACTTAATTTCCCCCCTTATTACATGAATGGCATGGAGAGCTAAATATTGAAGTCTTTGACTATTAACAATATGCTTAACAAAAAATTATTCTTTAAGCAGAAGAGAGAGAGGTTATTTTAAGAGTTCTGAAAGGCTTCTGCTGCTGCTTTGGGAATGAAAGCCTGCTATTGAAAGAGCATGTGGATATTAAATGATTTAACACATTTTGCTTTACGCTTTTCTGATATATGTGAAAAATGTAAGCAAACTGGCTTGACAGTATAGCATACAGTAAGCAGAAGCATTCAGAAAAAGTAATGTGTGGGGAGACCTTTAATTTTCTTTTTTGAAAAAAATTTATTTAACTTTTTATTTTGTCTTGGACTATCGCTGATTAACAATGTTGCGATAGTTTCAGGTGGACAACAAAGGGACTCAGCCACACACACACATGTATAATCTTAATTCCTTCCTCTCATCCCTCCTTTCACTGACGCTATTTGTTCCACTTATATACAAGTTTAGAAATACACACACACATGTATTATATAACTCATGCTTACACATAAGTAGGGCTTCCCAGTTAGCTCAAATCGTAAAGAATCTGTCTGCAATGTGGGGGACCTGGGTTCAGTCCCTGGGTCAGGAAGACTCCGTGGAGAATGGCATGACAATCCACTCCAGTATTCTTGCCTGGAGAATCCCATGAACAGAGGAGCCTGGTGGGCTACAGTCCATGGGGTCGCAAAGAATGGGATACGGCTGAGCGACTAAGACTTTCACTTTTCATGCAAAAGTATACACACTATGCACATACATATATAACCAAATACCCTGTTCTTATCTTGTACACATTGTTTTTGTTGGATAAATTAAGAATAAGAAAAATGTTTTGTTCTACGTTCACTTCTTCCTTGATGTTCTTCTTTTATTTACGAAGATCCAACTCTCTGATCTATAATATTCTCCTCTCTCTCTTCAAAGTTTCTTTTAACATCTCCTAGGGGCAGGTCTACTTGTATAATTGCCCAGTTTTTGTCTGAGAAAGTCTTTATTTTTCCTTTACTTTTGGTGGATAGTTTCACAGGAGCTGAGTTCCAGATCAGTGCTTGCTTTCTTTTCTTTTCCTCAACACTGTTTCACTCTGCTTCCTTCTAACCTGCATGGTTTCTGAGAGTCAGATATAATTCTTACCTTTGTTCCCCTAGAGATAGGGTTTCCCTCTGCTTTCAGAGTTTTTTTTTTTTATCTTTGATTCCCTGTAGTTTCAAGATGATATTCTTAGATGCATTTTTGTCTTTTTAGTTGTCATGCTTTTTGGTATTGTCTGAGCAGCCTGGATCCATGGCTTGGTGTCTGACATTAACTTGGAGAAATTCCGTCACTGTCGTTTCGAATGTTTATTCGGCTCCTTCCACTCGTCCCCTTTTGGCACCGTATAACTTTTGCAGTTGTTCTGCAGCCCTGGATAGTCTGTTTTTAAGGTTTTCTTTGCTTCTCAGTTTTTAAGGATTCTTTCGCTATATCCTCCGGGCTTCGCCTCTGGTTCAGACGGTAAAGAATCTGCCCGAAAATGCAGGAGGCCTGGGTTCGGATCCTGGGTTGGGAAGATCCCCTGGTGACGGGAAAGGCTACCCATTCCAGTATTCCGGTCTGGAGAATTCCACAGACTGTGCAGTCCACGGGGTCGCAGGGAGTGGGACACGACTGAGCAACTTTCGCTGTATCCTCTAGCTCAAAGGTTCTTCCGTCAGCCATGCTAGTCTACTTACTGAGCCACCAGAGGCAGTCTTCCTTTCTTTCTCAGTTCTTCACGTCCAGCACGCCTTCCGTTTCCTGCTGTAGCCCCCCAGGCTGCGTGTCCGTGGGGCTGGGGGGCTTCGGCCGTTCGCCCTTCTCCCGCAGCGCGCCCGGGCGCTGGGGTCTCGCCCCCGCCGCCGCCCGGCTCCGGCTAACCGGCTTCCCCTGCGCGGCCCGCCAGCCCGGAGCATTCTGGGAAGTCTCAAGATGGCTCCCGGCCCCCTGCCGGGGCCGGGAGCGCTGTCTCCCACGCTGCCTCCTAGAGGTGAACCGCGCAGTCTCTCGGGGGCCCCTCCACCCACCCACCCACGACTGCTCCCCCTGCAGGCTCCGACTCTCGGGCTGGTCCTCCTGAGCCCGCAGCCCCTCCTCAGCTACCGCTCGGCTGCTCCCGCCCAGGCCCGGCCCGCAGCCCCCAGGCCGGGGCCTCCGCGCGGGGGAGCGGGCGCTCCGGTTTCCGCGTGCCTGCCTCGCCTGCGTTTTCCTGAGTCTTCTCCTCGCCTCTGGAAACAAGAGTTGGTGAGTTTCAGCCTGTGTAGCTTTCTGTTGTGTTAAGGGTGGAACGGCGTCTTCCAAGCTCCTCACCCGCTGAACCGGAAAGCCGGTTCCCCTACACTTCTGCTGCGTTTCCTTGCTGTATGGTGTTGCATATTTCATGCGCGATACTGTTCTGACCTCTGCATGCACCCCAGTGTACCCACCAAAGGTTAAGTTTCTGTCCGTCCATATCATTAAGCCCCTTTACCGCCCTACCTTGTAACAAGTTGCTTTCTCAGTTTTGAGAAGTAGTTCATGTATGGAGGCTATAAACCCTTCGTGATAAAATTACAACTTCTCTTCCAGTTTATCATAGGTAATTTAACTTTTGCCTTTATTTAATGTTGTTTGTTTTATGTGGTCAAATTAACTATCTCTTCAATGGTTGTTGGATTTTAAAGCATGGTTAAAATTTTTTTTCCAATCAATTTTAAATTGTTTCCTTTTAGAATTTGTGTGGTTGATATTATTTTGCATTCACACCTGCGGTCCACTTGGAGTTTATTCTGTTGTAGTGTATGAAGATCAGATCCAGTTGTAGGCTGGTTGGTAGTTTGTGACTTCTGATATTTTTAATGGTTTCTATTTTACTAATCTCTTGTTTTTAAAACTTGTCCCTTTGGCCCTTTATGGTGTATTTTGTTGGGTTTTTGTTTTTGTTTGGTTTTTTTACCATTGTTTTGAGGTGTTTTTGTTAATAAATAATTATTATAAAGACAAGTATTTCATTCTTTCTTCTGAGCACTGCTTTAACAATATTCCACTGGATTCAGAAAACTGCTTCATTGTCATTATTTTCGAGGAACTCTGTCTTCATTTTGTGTTTTTCCTTTGATTCAAGAGTTCTTTAATATCACATAAAAAATTGTAAGTAGATGAGACTTTAAAATTTTGTTATTAGTTTATGGTTTATTGTATATGGTCAAAGTATGCTGTTTGTACCATTTATTTTAACATGTTAAAACTAACTGTATTTATGAATTTATTAATTTTTGTGTGGAATTCTGTGTAAATTTTTATGAATGCTACATGTTCACATGAAAAAGCATATTCTCCACTGTCAAAGCACTAGGTTACAGTATTTACGCATAATATATGCCCTGTCGATTTTGATTTTAGGTCTTCTGTGTTTTTACTGACTTTTCTTCTAACTCTGTCTTGGACTGAGAGAGGTATTCGTATTAAAATCACTTATAACTGGCATTTGACTCCATCTCTCCCTTCCCTGCAATTGCTTCTTACCTCAGTTGCTGTTGTGTTTGCAGTATTTGCATATTGACTCATTTATTCTTCATTGTGAGTTGTAGTCTTATAATGTGTTATTTAAAACCGTTGCATGTATTCTATCTAATAATAGAACAATCCCTGCATTTTTATAAAGTGCATTTCCATATTACATCTTTGTCCTCCTGAGATGGCAGATCCATTACACTGAAAGGGAACTCAGGCTGCCTTGAGACAAGACAAAGTCAGGCTCCAGAGCAGACCACGAGAAGTGAGGTGTGGCAAACCCATGTCTTGTGCCCATCTGGGATGTACATAGGAGAGGGCTTCCCCCGAGGCACCTTTTTCAGAGGGAACATTTAGTTCAGCCAGTGTAGTCACAGGCTGCAATATTGTCACCTCTAATGATAATATTTGATTTCATGTTCTAACCAGAATACACAATTTCAGGACAGAAAGTCTCATTTTCTCACAGAAGAGAAAAACACTGGAAAGGTGAAGGGGAAAGAAAAATACTAGAACTGAAACTAGCAGTCAGTTTTTAAAAATTTTAATTCATACGGTCTTTGGAGGACACTATTTGATTATTTTCTCTGGATGTGGAAGGGAGATGTAAATGAACTGCTGTTAGCAGTAGTAATGCATTTGCCCACTAGTTAGCAAGAGAGTCTGTTTTTGCCCTGGAGTTTCTCTTTGCAGTGGTGAATCTAGGATTATTTTCATTAAGAAATATTTCTGCCTGTTCTTGGCCTTCAGCATTTGAATGAGCATCATAATGAAAGAAAATGTCCAGTGGTTTGTTGATTACTTAATTTTAATGGACCTTTACTTATAATATGTTGGTGCCTTTAAGGAGCAACTGATAAATGAGAATTTCGTGTTTATGTTTCATGCAAAACTCTGACCACGTTCTTACTCTGTATCTCGTGGGGAGGGGGACAAGGGAGGATTTACTATTTTTGCAAAAATATTTGAAAAACATCTGTCAGGTTTTCTGTTAATCAGTTGTAATAAACTTATTTTTAAAGTAAAAATCTTTTTATCCACCAGTTTTATATATTTGCTTGCAACCAGTTAGATTTGAGACCAAATATACTATCATGGTGGTTAGCGTAGACAAATTATTCAAAAATACATATTTTTCTTTATTTAGTGGGGGTGAAATACAATGACAAAAATCATAGATTGGGCAATATTGATGAAGCACATGGAAGGACTTCTGTCTTTTTCGCTGTGAGGTACCTTGGGAACTGGATTGGGTCAAAAGAGCAGAAGGAATATCCTTCATTGACTTGATTATTTTTATTTTTTAATTTTAATATTTTTTGGTGATGTAATCAACTAGCATTTTCATTAGTTTGATAGGGCTGCCATAATGTCACAGACTGTGCTGCTTAAACAGCAGCTGCTTTCTCAAGTTCTGGGAGCTGAAAGTCCGAGGCCAGGGCATTTATTGGCAGGTCTGGTCTCTCTCGAGCCTCTGTTACTGGTCTGCAGACGGTGTCGGCTTGCTGTGTCCTCAAACGCTGTGTGCAGTTGGCCTAGTATCTCCCCCTTTCTTCTTAACAGGACGCACCTTAAACTGGGTTTTGACTTGCTTGTCTCTGGAAGGTGTATTTACTCATTTCTGCAGAAAATGCAGTGCAGTAAGTAAGTCTAAGCTGCCGCTCAGGGCAAAGCTTAGGCACCCGTGGAGCAGCATGTTGATTTATGGAAGAAGAGGAAAGTTGTTAAAAACCTTGAAGTTTCCATGAATAGCTCATTTACCTACTTTGCTTAAAAGCTGGTCTAGAATTAGTTCTTAACTAGAGAGCTGCTTATTTTGCAATTAGCAAAGCAGTCCGATTTTTCTGGTAATTTTGCTAATGCATTCATCCATTAACTCAATGTCAGTAGTCTGCTTAAATGTGGTGTGATGTCTAGCACCCACGGTAACTGATTTTCCCCATGACACAATTGGCAAGGTGTTAAAGGCACCAGAAGCTTTATGGAAACATGTGCGTGCCCTCTTGAGAAAGGCCTGAATGCGCCACAGTGTACACATGATTCCATAATAACGAGGTGCACGAGACAGCTCCCCAGGGATGAGATACACACCCCACTTATTGAGTGATTTCTCTATCTGGCCTTATGCTAAGCGCTTCACATGTGTTAGCAGTAGTGCACTGATTCTCACATAACTCTAAGTCAGATATTATTGTAACTTTTTATATCAGGTCGTGAGGCTCAGACAAGTTGATTAACTGGTTCAAAGTAATATGGTAATGATGAGGCTAGAATTCACATGTTGATTCTAGATTATGTGCTCTTTTTTTAATTGAAGTTTAGTTGATTTGCCACGTTGTGTTTAGGTGTACGGCAAAGTGATTCAGATATGTGTGTGTGTGTACACACACACACACACACACACACACACACACACACACACACACACACACACACACATGTTCTTTTTATTTTTGTTTTTAATGAAAAATTTAGGTATGAAAGATGACAAAATTAATATAACACTTGCTGCTGCTGCTGAGTCACTTCAGTCGTGTCCGACTCTGTGTGACCCCAGAGACGGCAGCCCACCAGGCTCCCCGTCCCTGGGATTCTCCAGGCAAGAGTGCTGGAGTGGGGGTGCCATTTCCTTCTCCAATGCAGGAAAGTGGAAAGTGAAAAGTGAAAGTGAAGTCGCTCAGTCGTGTCTGACTCTTCACGACCCCATGGACCGCAGTCTACCAGGCTCCTCTGTCCACGGGATTTTCCAGGCAAGAGCACTAGAGTGGGCGCCATCGCCTTCTCCGAATATAATGCTTACATAATCACAAAGTAGCTTGAGACATAATTGGAGCTCTCTTTGTTCTTGTTCCATCGCTAATCACACTGTTCCTTTTTTTGTCTAGAGGTAGCCACTGTCTGAATTTTGTGATAACCTTTCCCATATATTTATTTTCTTAAATGCATACCGGTATGTTTCTAAACAATATATCCTGTTGCTTTGAATATGTAAAAGCATTATTTCCGTTAGAGATCTGTACACACACTGTGTCTGTGCCAAGTTGCTTCAGTCATGCTGACTCTTTGAGACCCCATGAACTGTATCCTGCCAGGCTCCTCTGTCCATGGCATTCCCCAGGGAAGAATATTGGAGTGGGTTGTCATACCCTCCTCCAGGGGATCTTCCCGACCCAGGGATGGGACTCACATCTCTTAGGTCTCCTGCATTGGCAGGTGGGTTCTTTAGCACTAGTCCCACCTGGGAAGCCCCAATACTGTATCTATCCATCTGGAATTTGCTCCATTACTTTTGTGAGGTTTTTCCCTGTTCATATAGGAATTCCTTTTCATTATTTAAAATTATATATTATATTCTGCTGCCAGACTGTGGTACAAAATATCTTCTGTTTAGTAGGCATTGTTATTGAGTCCACTTGAGATATTGGAAGCATTTATGTGCTAGTTTTCTTTGTACATATCTTAAAGTTTCCCAGGAGAAGAATGATAAGTGGTAAGGTGTGAATCTTCAAGTTAAAGAGACAGTCGTCCCTCAGTATTGAAGAGGATTAGTTCTGGAACCCTCTGTGGATACCAAAATCTGTGGATGCTCAAGTCCAGTATTGTAAAAGGCACAGTACAGTCAGCCCTCTGTATCTGTGGATTTCCCGTCTGTGGACAGGAAGGGCGGTTAGGTCCAGATGAATTTTCAAGGCATTTCTATTGATGTATATTCACACTAGTTAGTATTCCTGTTGTTCTGTAATGTACCTTTGTGTTGTTAAACTTCTTTTTACATTGCTTTTTGTAAATCTGACTGTGTGAAGTGATTCCTCAGTGTAGTATTTCTTTGTGGTCCTCCTGGTCACCGGTTGGACATGTTTTCACACGTATACGCCTTTGTCTCCTTCCTCTGTGAACTGCCCGCTCATACACTCTGTTCATTTTCTGAATGAGAGCTCATTTTAACTTATTTATCTTTTTCTATTGATTTGTAGTTGTTTACTTGTCCTTTTAATTATATGTATTCAAAATGTGTTTTTCAAGATGGGCTTATTTCTTCAATTGGAGTTTGATGTCTTTTGATAATTAGACTTCTAAAATATCAATGCCTGCCAAATTAATCTTTTTCTCTATGAATCATTTTTGTTTTTAAAAATAATTTCCTTTCTTACTTTAGAATAAAAAGGTATTTTTTTTACATTACTTTAAAAAAGTTAACTTTGCTTTTCACATCTAGTTCTTTTAATATTTTGAAATTTATCTGTGCATAAGGTAAGACACTGAGGTCTAATTTTTTATACAGCAATCGTCCTGGCACTACTTATTGATTATTTCATCCTTTTCTGCATCAATTTGCAGTGTCAGAGCTATTGAGCGTCAGCATACATATGTACATGAATATATTTCTGAACTTTTCTTCTGTTTATTTCATCATTCACGAGCCATTACCACTGTAATAGCATCTTAATTGTTCTAGTTTTATAATGAAATGTGGTATCTGCGAGGGCTAAACCCCTAACATTTTAAGGAGTATTTTGACGGTTGACTCTCATTCTTAATGTATATTTTAGTTTAAAAAAATCTTTGGAGTGACTGGTTGTGAATCAGTTACACTGTGAGTGTTGTTTGCTCAGGTGTATGGCAAAGCGATTCCGGTGTGCACACACCTGTGCTCATCCTTTTCAGACTCGCTTGTGATACAGGTTCCTGCAGGGTTGAGCGCTGACGCTCCTTGCACTGCACCATGGGTCCTTGTAGGTCCTTCTGCATATGGCAGTGTGTGTGTGTTGCTCTTAAGCTCCTCATTTGTCCCTCCCCCTACTTTTCCTCTTTGGTAACTGGAAGCTTGTTTTTGAAGTCTGTGAGTCTGTTTCTGTTTTGTAAATATGTTCATTTACATTATTTTTAAAACTAGATGCCATACATGAGTGGTATCATAACGATATTTGTCTTTCTCTGTTGGACTGACTTAGTATGACCATCTCTAGGTCCATCCCTGTTGCTGCAAATGGCATTATTTCATTCTTTTTTATGGCTGAGAAATATTTCAAAATACTGCGTTTTCTTTTTCCATTCTTCTGTCACTGGATGCTGAGGTTGCTTCATTGTCTTGGCTACTGAAAATAGTGCTGCTATGAATCTTTTTGAACCTTTATGTATCTTTTTTGAACCTTTTAATTTTGTACTGGAGTATAGCCAGTCAGTTAACAATGTTGAAATGGTTTCAGGTGAACAGTAAAGGCACTCAGTCATCCATACACATGTATTGTGTGTATCTTTTTGAAGTATGGTTTTCTCTGGGTATATGCCCAGGAGTGGGATTACTGAATCCTATGGTTGTTCCAGTTTTTTAAGGAAATGCCATACTGTTCTCTGTAGTGGGTGTGTCAATTTACCTTCCCACCAACAGTGTAGGAGGGTTCCCTTTTCTCAACACCATTTCCAGCATTTATTATTTGCAGACTTTTTGATGAATGCCGTTCTGGTTGGTATGGGTGATAGCTCATTGTAGTTTTGATTTCATTTCTCAGATAATTAGTGACATTGAGCAACTTCTCATGTGTTGTTTTTTTTTTTTTTTTTGCCATCTGTTTGTCTTTGGAGAAATGTCTAGGCCTTTTGCTCATTTTTGATTTTTTTTTATTGGTATTGAGCTGCATGAGCTCTTTGTATATTTTGGGGATTAACCCCTTGTCAGTTGCCTCGTTTGCAAGTATTCTCTCCCTTTCTGAGGGCTGGCTTTTCGTTTTGTTTATGATTTCATTTTACTGCAGTTTAGTTGATCTATAGTGCTGTCTTAGTTTCAGGTATACAGCAGAGTGATTCAGTTTTACATACACACATAATATATACATATTCATTCTTTTTCAGATTCTTCTCCTGAATACTGAGTAGAGTTTTCTGTGCTATACAGCAGGTCCTTGTTGGTTATCTATCTTATATATAAAAGTGAAAGTCGCTCAGTTGTGTCTAAGTCTTCCTGTCCAGTTCCTTGTGACCCTGTGGACTGTAGCCTGCCAGGTTCCTCTGTTCTTGGAATTCTCCAGGCAAGAATACTGGAGTGGGTAGCCATTCCCTTTTTCAAGGGATCTTCCTGACCCAGGGATCAAACCTTGGTCTCCTACATTGGAGGCAGATTCTTTACCATCTGAGCCATCACGGAAGCTTTTTTTTTTTTAAGACTTTTTTTCTTTTCTGACTTCTCTTGTTTTTACTGAGTATTTTATGTGATTTTATTTTATCTCCTTATACAATATCAATTACACTTCTTTTAAAATTACTTAGGGGTTGTCCAAAAGTTTACAATATACATTCTGAAGTAGTCTGTGTCCACCTTCAAACAGCACTCTTTCACTTCATGTTTAGTTCAGCCAACTTAAAATATCCCCAACTTCTCCTTCTATTTCTTGTGCTATTGCTCTTTTATTTCGCTACCTCATACTGTAATGACCCAATATATTATCACTGTTAAACACACATCTAACAGATCAGTCGAGAATAGAAACTTATTAGAGTCAATTTTACCTTTATTTATTCCTCCTCTGAAGCTCTTCCTTTCCTTATGTAGACGGAAGTTTCTAACCTGTATTATTCTTTTGATTTGCATTTCTGTGATAATTAGTGATGTTGAGCATCTTTTCATGTTCTTCTTGGCCATCTGTTTGTCTTCTTTGGAGAAATGTCTATTTAGATCTTCTGCCCATTTTTTGATTATGTGGTTTTTTTCTTGACAGAGTGCCTCATGAGCTGTTTGTATATTTTGGAGATTAATCCTTTGTTGGTGGCTTCATTTGCAAATTATATATTTTGAAGTCAACTTGCAGAATTTCACAAAATCTCATTGAGATTCTGTGTTATAATTTTAACTAATTTTTAGGTAAATTATATTTAAATTTATTGCATTTTCCTATCTATTAATATGAACATACTATATCACTCATTTTACTTGTGTTCTTTAATGAAGATTTATAGTTATTCTTTAAGCTATAACATATTATAGATGTTTCCTACATTCCATATAATTGTATATTATATTAGTATTGCATTTATTTGAATTTTAGATAGCTGGTGAGCAATTTAACAATATTGTATATTCCAGTCCATGAACATGATATATCTTGCTACTTGTTTAGGGTATATTAAAAAGAAAATTTTGTTGTATAGGAATGTAACTTATTTTTATATAAAATAAACTTTATTGTATAATTTGCATATGAAGAAAGCTTCTATAAACATTTGCATGCAGATTATTGTGTGAACCTAAGGTTTTGAATTAGTTGGGAAAATTGTTTGGTGTGATAGCTGGATTGTGTAAGACCATGATTAGCTATATTTAATAGTGCATATTTCCCCCTAACCACTGATTCACTGCTTTCAATACAAATTTAATTTAGCTTGTATTCTCATTTAGTTCAAAATGTTTTTAAGCTCTTTTGAGTTTTTCTCAGTATTATTTAAAAGTGTATAGTATAATCTATAAACATTTGGGAATTTTAGAGTATCTTTCTGTTCTTGATTATTAGTTTAATTTTATTCTGGTCTGATAACATGCTTTGTATGATTTTTATTCTTTTAAATCTGTTATGCTCTATTGACAAAGATTATGGTCTGTCATGGAATGTTCCATGTAAGCTTGAAAAATGTATACTCTGCTGTTCTTGGACTGAAGATTCTGTAAAGGGAATTTAGATCAAATTGATTAGTAGTATTGATCAGGTGTTTGTATGTCCTCACCGATTCTCTGACCGCTTGAGCTGTCAGTACTGATAGGTGTTGAAGTTGCCAGCTATGTTAGTGGATTCGTTTATTTTTTTCCTTTCAGGTTTCTCTCATGTATTTGGACACTGTGTTTTTAGGGATATGTTTAGCATTTTGATTTCTGGAAGAATTAATTCCTGTTTCACGATGTAATGACCCTCTTTATTAAAAATAATGTTCCCTGTTCTAAGTCTTGTCTTAAACTAGGCAGAGTGGCTCCTGGTTTCTTTGATTAGTATTAGTACAGAGTATCTTTCTCCATCCCTTTAACTTGCTGCAGTTATATTTAAATGGTTTTTTGTAGACAAAATTTAGTTGTCTTTTAAAGTTTATTTTTAATTAAAGGATAATTGCTCTGTAATATTGCTGGCTTCTGCCATACATCAATGTGCCATACATCCTATAAATATGCAGATGTCCCTTACATCATATGAATATGCAAATATCCCTTCCCTCTTGAACCTTCCTCCCACCATATCCCACCGCTCTTGGTTGTCATAGAGCCCCAATTTGAGCTCCCTGAGTCATATAGAAAATTGCCACTGGGTCTTTTTCTAAATCCATTCTGAAAGTCTGTCTTGTAGATTATTCACATTTAAAGTACTTATTGACATAGTTGAGTTAATACCCGCCATGCTTGTAACTGTTTCTATTCATTGCCCTTATTCTTTGTTTTGCACAGTCACGTCCGACTCCTTGTGACCCTGGGGACTGTAGCCCGCCAGGTTCCTCTGTCCTTGGAATTCTTCAGGCAAGAATGCTAGAGTGGGTTGCCATTCCCTTCTTCAAGGGATCTTTCTGACCCAGGATTGACCCTTGGTCTCCTTCATTGCAAGCAGATTCTTTACCATCTCAGCCACCAGGGAAGCTTTGTGTGTGTGTGTTTTTTAAAGACTTTTTTTCTTTTCTGACTTCTCTTGTTTATACTGAATATTTTATATGATCCCATTTTATCTCTTTATACAATATCAATTACACTTCTTTTAAAATTATTTAGGGGTTGTCAAAAAGTTTACAGTATTCTTAAGTAGTCTATGTCCACCTTCAAACAGCATTCTATCACTTCATGTTTAGTTCAGCTAACAAAATATTCCCAGTTTCTCCTTTTATTTCTTGTGCTATTGCTCTCTTATTTCATTGCCTAATACTATAATGACCCAATATATTATCACTATTAGTTTAAACAAATATCTATCAGATCAATTAGAATAGAAACTTATTAGAATAAATTTTAGCTTTATTTATTCCTCCTCTGAAGTTCTGCCTTTCTTTATGTATATGGAAGTTTCTAATCTATATTATTCTTTGACCTAATGAGCTTCTTGTAATATTTCTTGAAGAGAATATCTGATGGCAGTGAGTTCACCTAGACTTTGTTTGTCTGAGAAAGTCTCTATTTCTCCTTCATACTTGAAGACAGTTTATAGGTTGAGGAAATTTAGAAGTAATTTATAGATATAGAATTCTAGACTTAAGTTTGTTCTCTTTCAACTTTTAAAAATTTATTTTGCTTTATTCTTGCTTAAGTGGTTCTGGCAAGAAATCTGCTGTAATTCTTATCCGTGCTCTACTACAGATTAATTTTTTTTTCTCTCCTTTGTTTTCTTTAGAACATTCTTTTCTTTTTTTGTTTGACTTTCTGAACGTTTGATATGATGTATCTAGGTGTAGTGTTTTGGTATTTATCCTGCTCATTGCTCTCTAAGCTTCTTAGATCTGTGGCTTTTGTCTCTATTATTAATTTTAGAAAGTTCTTGATCACTATTATGTCAAGTATTTCTTCTACCCCTTTCTCCCATTTTCTTCCATTTTCTTTTTTTTCAATTTGTTGTTCAGTTGCCAAGTCATGTCCGATTCTTTCTGACCCCATGGGCTGCAGCATGCCTGACTCTGTCTTCCACTATCTCCCAGAATTTGCTCAAATTCATGTCTATTGCAGAGAAGGCAATGGCAACCCACTCCAGTACTGTTGCCTGGAAAATCCCATGGACAGAGGAGCCTGGTAGGCTGCAGTCCATGGGGTCGCGAAGAGTTGGACAAGACTGAACGACTTCCCTTTCACTTTTCATTTTCATGCATTGGAGAAGGAAATGGCAACCCACTCCAGTGTTCTTGCCTGGAGAATCCCAAGGATGGGGGAGCCTGGTGGGCTGCCATCTATGGGGTCGCACAGAGTTGGACATGACTGAAGCGACTTAGCAGCAGGAGCAGCAGCATGTCTATTGAGTCGGTGATGCCATCCAACCATCTCATCCTCTGCTGCCCCCTTCTCCTTTTGGCTTCAGTCTTTCCCAGCATCAGGATCTTTTCCAATGAGTGGGCTCTTTGCATCAGGTGGCCAAAGTATTGGAGTTTCAGTATCAGTGCTTCTTCTGAATATTTAGGGTTAATTTCCTTTAGGATTGACTGGTTTGATCTCCTTGCAGTCCAAGCAACTCTCAAAAGTCGTCTCCAGCACCAGAGTTCAAAAACATCAATTCTTTAATGCTTAGCTTTATGTATGTTCCAACTCTCACATCTGTACATGACTACTAGAAAAAAGCTTTCAATTACATACACATTTGTAACTTTTGATATTATTTCACATTAATATATTTTGAAAAATCCTAGTTTGGGATTTTCTCTCTCTTTTTTTTTGATGATAGCATCAGTTAGCTTTTACTGCATAACAAACTATCCTAAATCTTAGTGAATTAAAACAACACAGATTTATTATTTTTCATGATTCTACAAGTCAGCTGAGTAGTTTGCTCACTTGAGCTGGTCTCAACTAAGCCTGGCTTGCTCACACTGCTACAGTCAGCTTGGATGGGAGGAGAGAGGCTGGCTGATCTGGAATAGTTGTGTCTGGGGTGAATTGATTTTTTTTCCTTGAAGTTCTTACTTCTCTCCAGCGGGCTGCTGCTGCTAAGCACTTCAGTTCAGTTCAGTCGCTAAGTCGTGGCCGACTCTTTGCGACCCCATGAATCGCAGTGTGCCAGGCCTCCCTGTCCATCACCAACTCCCGGAGTTCACTCAGACTCACGTCCATCGAGTCAGTGTTTTCTTCTTATGTTGATTTAAAGTTTTATTTTTCATAAGACTTAGATTTATTGCTTTCACAATTTTATAAACATTAAATATAATTTTATACAATTTTTCAAGTTATCTTAATAATATTTCCCTTAAATATACCTTTTTGTTAGTGGATAATTTTATCAACCTTGTTTTGCAGATATTTGAGCCAGACATGTGAGCTTTGGCTTTTTCTAGTTAGAAAAATTTCTTTTTCAAATCCAGCTGAGTGTTTTCTGACCTTCTCACCATTTTGTGGCAAACAGTGTTGAAAGGTGAAGAATCCTCTGGGCCAGACATTGTGGGGTTGGGAACTTCTGTCTGGCGGAGAGATCATTTAAATCGAACCCTGCTCAGTGTGGTGGTACTGATTGGATTTTGAGTTTTAATCATTAGAGGCAGAAAAACAGCAACAAAGCGCCAAAATGAATGAATTGTAACGCAAATGAATCTATTTATGGAGCACATACCCATAAGCACAAATACAAGCATTTATAACCTGATACCTGCACGTCATGTGTGTGCAGACATACCTACGTAGACGTCGTGTATAACCAAGTACAGGAAAATCATGTAATTTTAATTTTAAAAGTTGTAGGTTAAAATGCCAGGAAGTAATCTTATCTCTCCACTTGTACACCAAACCCACTTCTTCATATTTCCAAAACAAAATACATTACCTGTGGCCTTTTCATTCAGTTGCGCTTGCTATAGACAGTATTCAAGATTCCACAGCACTTCATCACTGGGATATGTATATGAAATATCTCACGCGCTGAATTGCTAACGGAGTGTAGAATAGACTCTGTTGGGTAGTCTCAACTAGGGAGAACGTGGAGTAAATTTTGAGGTAAGTATTGGGTTGGCCAGAAATTTCGTTTTCCTGACGATGTTATGGAGAAACCCTAATGAACTTTTGGCCAACGCAATATAATGTGAGACAGGCTGTGGAATTAAGGAATGAGATATCCTTTAAAAAATTGCTCCAAGGAAAGGACGGTAAGGAAGACAAGGAACATAACAAATTCCTATGCTTTGCATGCGGACCCATATTTTCAGTATGTGATAAACATCGTTACAGTTTTCTTTGGGCTGTTGCTCAGGCTATATTCTATTTAGATCATTTGTCTAGAGTAAGTTTTCAGGAAATTTGATGTTGATTACTGGTTTTCTTTTTCTTTGCTGCACAAACAATAATAAATCAGGAATAATAGAAATCTAAAAATAAGAAGGTAAACACAATTTTTCTCCTCTTGTTCGATGCCTGTAAAATTTTGCATAATTACAGCGCTTTCTGGTTTTTCCTTTGAATTTCTGTTTCTCTGCATTTCTCCTATTGTTTGATGATGTCCTCATTTTTAGTGGCTTCATCATATTTTACCTCTGTGATGTAGACTCGTTTACTTAACTCTGTCAATGGTGAGCATTTACGTTGCTAGGCTTCATTTGTAAGAAGCACTTCTGTTTGTCCACGGGGCATCCGTTCCCCTCTTTCCTAACAGGACTCAGTTTTGTAACGATTCTCACACATTTCCTGTGGGACTCAAGGGAGGACGTGTTCTTCCCTAACCTCAGGGTGAGACAGGTTTAATGAAGCTAGTTGGCACGTGGCATTCCTTTGGTGACTGCTGCTTCTGCTAAGTCGCTTCAGTCATGTCTGACTCTGCGACCCCATAGACGGCAGCCCACTAGGCTCCTCTGTCCCTGGGATTCTCCAGGCAAGAGTACTGGAGTGGGTTGCCATTTCATTCTCCAGTGCATGAAAGTGAAAAGTGAAAGGAAAGTCGCTCAGTCGTGCCCAACTCTTAGCGACCTCAGGGACTGCAGCCTACCAGGCTTCTCCATGGGAGGCCAAATGTCACTGGTCTCGGTGGCCCAGGGCAGTGCCACCAGACAGAGGGACCTGCATCCTCTGTGTCTCTTGCAGATTGTGTGGCTCATGGAATGGTATTCAGTCACTGCGGGTCTCATTTCCCTCATCTGTGAGTCAATAGCTATGATAGCACCAAGAACAGCGGTCGTGTGAAGCATAAGTGAGTGAGCGTGCCTTAAGTTCTGTTGCAAGTAATCTGTGTCACTTCTGGTTTCAGAGTTCTATCACTTGTAAAATTTGTCGTTATCAGAAAATATCTCAAGATAGGATTCCTTCTATACTGAGCACACATTGTGTGTGTGTGTGCACGTTTGTGTATGTGTTTAGGTGCAGAAATTGGAGACCTTCATCTGTTACAGTTTTATAACTAGGGTCCTTATTTAGTCCATATGCCAAATAAGATCCAAAGAAGTAAAGAAAACGTACTCAAGCCTAACTTTTAATGACCACTTTTCGCCTATTCCCCCAGTCAAATGCTGTCTCTTAACATTTGCACAGATAAAACCACAGTGTCTGTCCATCTAATCACCAAAACCTCCTTCTGAGAACTCCTACTCTGGGCCAGGAATAGTTCTAGCTTCTGGGGAATTCAGGGGAAAAAAACAGACTGAAATTTGCTCTAAATATGATGAGAAGCCATCAGCTGGCTTTGTTTCAGGGAAGGCAGGATGCCAGTCGTATTTAAGAAGGATCATTGTCTGCCCTGTAAGCCTGGACTCAGAGAGTGAGAGGAAGGAGATGAAGCTCCCAGGGAGGGCAGGCAGGCGATCTGGTGAGGGGTGGTGGTGGCCTCGCACAGAACGGTGTATGCGGAGGAGGTGAGAGGGCAGGGGTCCAGGGTCCAGTCTCTTCGTTAAAATTTTGAACAGCATCTGCAGTAAGGAAGGAATGAAAATACCCCCCCCACACACACACGCTTGTCTCCAGTACCAGTCTCATCAGAGACAATCACTGTCACCCGTCCAGTGGGTGTGCACCACCAAACTGTTTTCTACAGATAATCTACAGATTTTAATGTACGTATAAAATTTGTCATTGACACATAATTGTCATTGACAGAATAATTTACAAATTATTATCCTTTACCAAAACCTTGTTGTTTATAAATAATTATTTGTCCTTTACAAATAATTTATGTACACAGAAAATAAAGATTTTTGGGGAATTTATTTTTAATTTTTTTCTTATTTTATGCTGCTGACTTCTTTCCTGGAACTGAATTATGAATTAATAATGATTTGAAACTCCTCAGAAACAACCTCCCTGGTGATCAGTCTGTGGTATAAATAGTGTATTAAGACAACAAACCAGAGAGCCAATAACATCGGCACAGGTAAGTCTTCTTTTCTCCCCTTCGTGTCAGGAGAGTGCAGTCTCCCAGGGTTTGATGCCTATTCCATTCTTTTCATTTCGTTTTCTGTCCTTCTTTTTCTCAGTCTTAAACTTGGGGCTGGAAACCAGTAGAGGGCAGTGATGCCCCTGTAGATGCGAGAAGTCTGCCGCTGCCGCTGCTGCTGCTGCTGAGTCGTGTCCGACTGTGCGACCGCAGAGATGGCAGCCCACCAGGCTCCCCCGTCCCTGGTTCTCCAGGCAAGAACACTGGAGTGGGGTGCCATCGCCTTTTCCGAAGTCCCATGGACAGAGGCAGACAACACGTGGGAGAAGGCTGTAAGAGTGCAGCTACAGAAATGCAGCTTGGGGTTGTGTTTTTGAAAGTCAGAACTATTCATGCTACTAGAGGGGGGCCCTGGGGCCCTTCTCCCCTCACTTTTGAGTGTGGGCTTCTAAAAAGCATTCTCATAAACACGACAAGTGATCTCATTAGAGTGAAATAGTTAATATTTTTCATCTAACTATAAATCATTTTGTTTAATCAAAAATGTTCCCAGACTGAAATCTTCTGAGCTGTATAAATTGGTTAGAAAATTGAAGTAGGCTTGGTTGAGAGTTATTATTTTACTTGGTTTATTCTTTCACATTGTGTATATATGTGTGTTCAGTGTTTTAAAAGTTTTACAACATTATACCTATACTTGTCACGGGTGTGTGAAATGTCTGTGAATAGCAAATATAATTTGAAGTCATTATTTGTCCCTGTTGTGAAAAACCCAAACTGATACAAGTTTTGAATTTGGGTTTCTAGCAAAATGTAAACAAGCAGAAATATTCTAGAATTCGTGCATACATTTATTCATTCATTGACAGAGGGAATTCAGCCTATCAAATGACTACAGAAACCAACCCTAAAATAGTCGAGCAGGAATGTGGAGTGATCAGGTCCTGGGAGAACAGCACACGGCTTTCTCTGAGTCAGAGCCCGGCTGGTAAGGAGCTCTTGGTGTAATCTCAGCACTTCTCAGCTATGCAGAGTCTTTCAGGATGTTGCTCGTTAACTGTGCTAAACTTACTTACCGTCTGCAGGGCAGATATTTCTGGAAGCTCCCATTCAAAGGCTGAACGCCGGTCTGTGTGACGGATCTCCGCGCGTGCGGATATGGCCAGGACGCAGTCTGCTCTGCCCTGGAAGGTGAGGGCTGCCTTCAGAAGCGTCCGTCTCGGGGTCTCCACTGAGGTGTCGTGTGGCTTCAAGACAAGAAAAAGAGAGGCTTTCTAGGAAATGTAGAAGAGCTCGTTTCAGGAGGCCTTCTGCTTTGGCGCACCGAGGAGCCTGCGGAAATGGAGCGCCGTGTCCCCTTCCCTGTGAGCAGCTCTGAGGAGCCCAGGCTGCGCCCCCATTCAAGACGACAGTGGGACCTCAGGTCCCGTGACACCGGACTCTGGGCCTCAGTTTCCCGTTCTCTGATGATTTAATGAGCCAGACTGCAACAATGCTCGCGTTTTTCTTGGCTCACATCTCGTGCAGTAAAACTGGACTAGGACATGGCAGTGTGTGGCTTCCCGCCTCTGGATGGCAGTAACTCCTGCCTGAACGCTCACATCCCTTAACTGCAATAGCCCGAAGTCAAGATTTCCCGTCCTTTGTCAGTTTCCCATCCAAAGAAAACACTCATTTTACTTAGTCTGAAATTATATATGTATATGCAGGCATATATATCTTTTAAATTTATATATATTTGAAAACTGAGTATAAACTAGAATCTGTTTAGTGTTAATAGTTGATAGCATAAATCTCAGGTTAAAAAGAAAATGAGGACACAATGAGCTAACCTAAAAAAAAATTGGCATTTGGACATTTCCATATGTTTCTGTGTGATTCATTTTCCTTCTTACATAAATTAACAAATGCTGCTGAGCCAACTGTATTTCTTACCTCGAGACCACGGGGCACAGCTAAGGCTCTCGGAATGCATCCACCCCTGGGAGTGGGCATGTCTACCACTAAAATGATGTGCTCTGAGTAACATTGTCCATCTGGGTTTGCTGTGACTTTTCATAGACACAAAGAATTAGAGGGCTTAAACATTAAATACAGTGAAATGCACACGTGTTAAATGTAAGCTCCCTGCACTCTCCACGCAGCAGCTACTGCAGGGCTGGGCGCTGGCGTCTGTGCTGGGCTGGGGCAGTCCTTTTCGGCCTTTTCTAGACACAGTGTTCCTTTCCTTTGAGTCCCTGGTTCTCCTCAGCCCCAGACACACTGGCAGGAGCGCCCTCTGGGATCCCTGGGCTCGGAAGCTGCCCAGGCCTGTGAGGTGCCACCCTCGCTGCTGAGGAACCTCGGCTGGGCTTGAGGGGAGTGGCTGCCGTCTGCTCAGCTCTGCCGGTTCTGTGGCCACCTGCTGCAGCTTCACAGGAGGTTCTCCGTGTTGGAAAAGGAGGCTGGAGCAGTAAGGAAGGATGCTGTTAGGGAATTTGCTACATCAGGCGTGCCTGTTTCTTCTTCTTTTTAAATCCCTCTGAGAACTTAAGGTGTTTTGAAAGGGACACATTAAAACCAAAATTTACTGCACTGCTTACAGTCTTGGGTCTGTCAACTTTTGACATCTAATTCAAGTGACCTCAACTGCTGAGGACTTCACGTGACTGCCTTCAAACCATTGTTGATTTAGTAGACCTTCCTGTATACCCGTACACGTAATTCTGTTTAACTCAGAAAAGTGAATGTCATTTTTATGGCTTCTAGATGATGAAATTTTCAAGTAAATATTGTTACTATGATGATTTTCTTTGCCTCAAAGGAAATAGTCTATTTATGAGGACAAGGGCTGGGTTTCCTTTGGGAAAGAATGGAGAATCTTCTCACAGAAATAGCGAGAACAGAAAAAGCCCCACATCAAGGAGGGGATAAACCTTGGTAGAAAAGTCAATTTTCAAAGGAAAGAATTCAGAGCCACGGAATCCAATAGTGTTGGAAGCAAGTATGGAATCTGGGATCAAGTTAACAGGAATAGGAGCAGGAGCCCAGCAAATCAGAAGGTGAAGTGAGAGAAGATCCCAAGGCTCAGCTTCTGGGGTAGTTCCTTCTTTTTCTTTTGAAGTTTCAAGTGTAAATCCCAGCTGTCGACTTGCTGCCATCACCTGCTTATACACAGAGTGACTCTCATAGTGGTCAAAATAGAGCAGTGACCCTTGGCAGTTCTTATACATGGTCACCATCTGGCTGGGGTTATTTCCAGCGTGTAAAGACTGCACCAGTCCCCAGCTCAGTAAGAACTGAAGGATCATGTTGCCACGTTGTCGTGGACGGAATCCAGCATTCTGAAGATTTGTGTTGAGCTAGGTCAGGGCCCTTGACCAGACCACCTGACCTGCTCCTTGAGAAATCTGTATGCAGGTCAGGAAGCAACAGTTAGAACTGGACATGGAACAACAGACTGGTTCCAAATAGGAAAAAGAGTACATCAAGGCTGTATATTGTCATCTTGCTTACTTAACTTCTGTGCAGAGTACATCATGAGAAATGCTAGGCTGGATGAAGCACAAGCTGGAATCAAGATTGCTTGGAGAAATATCAATAACCTCAGATGTGCAGATGACTCCATCCTTATGGCATAAAGTGAAGAAGAACTAAAGAGCCTCTTGATGAAAGTGAAAGAGGAGAGTGAAAAAGTTGGCTTAAAGCTCAACATTCAGAAAACTAAGATCATGGCATCCAGTCTCATCACTTCATGGGAAATAGATGGGGAAACAGTGTCAGACTTTATTTTTCTGGACTCCAAAATCAGTGCAGATGGTGACTATAGCCATGAAATTAAAAGATGGTTACTCCTTGGAAGGAAAGTTCTGACCAACCTAGACCGCATATTAAAAAGCAGAGACATTACTTTGCCAACAAAGGTCTGTCTAGTAAAGGCTATGGTTTTTCCAGTGGTCATGTATGGATGTGAGAGTTGGACTATAAAGAAAGCTGAGCGCCGAAGAATTGATGCTTTTGAACTGTGGTGTTGGAGAAGACTCTTGAGAGTCCCTTGGACTGCAAGCAGATCCAAGGAGTCCATCCTAAAGGAGATCAGTTCTGGGTGTTCGTTGGTAGGACTGATGCTGAAGCTGAAACTCCAGTCCTTTGGCCACCTGATGTGGAGAGCTGACTCATTTGAAATGACCCTGATGCTGGGAGGGATGGGGGGCAGGAGGAGAAGGGGACAACAGAGGAAGAGATGTTTGGATGGCATCACCAACTCAATGGACATGGGTTTGGGTGGACTCTGGGGGTTGGTGATGGACGGGAAGGTGCTGCAGTTCATGTGGTCGCAGGGAGTTGGACACAACTGAGCGACTGAACTGAGGTCAGGACCCTTAGCAGTTTCCACTCTGCCTACTTCTGAAATCACAGGACACCTTTCTTTTGTCCCGTTTTATTGCGATATAGTTGTTGTACTGCACTTTGAAAGATGTCTAGCATGATGGCTTGACTTACACACATCGTGAAGTGATTATCACAAAAAGTTTAGTGAACATCCATCTCACAGAGATACAAAATGAAAAAAAAATTTTCCTAGGATGAGGACCCTTAGATTTACTTCCCTAACAACTTTCATATATAACATACCACAATATTAACTGTATTTATCATATTGTATATTGTATCCCCTGGAGGAGGAAATGGCAACCCACTCAGGTGTTCTTGCCTGGAAAATTCCATGGACAGAGGAGCCTGGCAGGCTACAGTCCATGGGGTCGCAAAGAGTCGGACATGACTGAGTGAGTGCACATACATGTTTAATTATCTTTTAACTGGAGTTTTGTGGCTTTTGGTTGTCTTTATACAATCCCCCTTCACCCCAGTTATGATCTCTTTTTCTGTGAATTTGTTTTTGAACTAGAATTGACCTATTGCACTAGGTTAGTTCCTGGTACATGACAGTGATTTGATATTTCTCAGTGTTATAGAATGATTACCATGATAAGTCCAGTTACCCTACATCACCACTATATTACATTACAATATGAAGATCTTACTGCCGGGAGCCAGCGTGAGGAACCCTGCCCATGGCAAAGGTCATGAGGAAGGGAGCCTGACAAAACACAAGGGCGTGACCAGGCTTCAGGGGCTCTCCCTGGAATTTCCTGAGCATCCACCCCCCAAGACCAGAGTCTGCCTGCTTTACTGTGTTATGCTTTCCACCTACTCTTCTGACATTAACAGGGGGCTGTCCCCCACCACCTTTTCTGGAAAAAAATTAGAGCTTTTAGGTAATAAATCTCCTGGGCATAATACAAGTGTTTCAATCAAAAACCCCTCTGATGGCTTTCTAGCCTGCCTGCAGGACTCTCACAGCTGTGCATGTGATTGTGGCCTCCCTGACCAGGGAGGCACAGGAAGCTTAAAACGTCCTAGGAATGCAGGGGCTTCCGAGGAGTCAGAATCATGAGAACAGGACTGATTAAGGGTTCATTTGTTGAGCCAATACTTGCTGCCAAATTTTCGTATCTTTTATTTGTAGATACAGTTGGTATATAGAAAAAACAGGTAGTAGCCCTGGTGTTAGCAGCATCAGATCTCTGAGTTGAGTGCTTTCTTTGTTATAACCCACTGCACCTTTGTTCTACAGGAATGTAACTTTATTTAGGACTTTGAGGGTGATGCAGAGTAAAGAAGAAAAAACACTTCTAGGGAAAAGGAGTTTTCTGGTTGATAGACAATTATCCAGGAAGAGAGCCATAAAAATGTTAACAGGCCTCTTGGCCAGAAGATAATGTAAACCACCTGAGACCTTTTGTATGTGGGAAGGTGTGCAAAAAGAAAGCCTGGTCTCAATGAGGGTCAGGACTGCTGCCCCTGCATAACTCTGCATATTCCATTATTTCTTTATGTACAACTTGGGGTATATAAGCTGATTTTGAAAAATAAAGTTTTTGGAGTCTTGCACCGATGCTGGGCTTCCCCATGTCGTTCTTTTCTCCCCTTTTTTCGGCTGAATTCCCATCTGGGGCGTGGAGGCTCACCATGTCGGGTTACTTGTCCTGGCTTCTAAGTTCCGTAAGAGAGAGCCCAAGGCGGGGCACTCTCTGATATTCAAACGGACGCCGGCGGCCTAACGTAGATGGTGCAAGTTCCTTGTCTGGAACTTTATTGGCTTTCCATGTAAACCAAGTTATTTAGCATCTTTTCTCCACTTAATTTTCCTCCTGCACTATTTCTTCCTAATCTAACCTTATATCTCTAAATAAATTTTTCCTCGCCTGTCCGTCTCCCCTTTGAATCACCCTGGATCCACCAGGGCTGGACCCCGGCATCTTACTTTATTATTGACTGTATTCCCCACACTGTACATTTCGTACCTGTGACTTCCATTTTTGTAACCGGGAGTTTACACCTCCTAATATCCCTCCCCTGTTTCTTTCCTTTCCACTCCCCCGACAAGCACGTATTTGCTCTTGGTATCTGTGAGTGTCTTTCAGCTTTGTTCATTCGTTTGTTTTGGCTTTTAGATTCCACATAGAAGTGAACTTATACAGTGCTTGTTTCTCTGACTTATTCCACTGAGCATAATACCCTCTAGGTCCGTCCATCTTGTCACATCTGGCAAGATTTCATTCTTTTTATGGCTGAGTAGCGTTTCATTGGGTATCTGTCCCACGTCTTCTTTACCCATCTGCTCGTGGACACTTAGGTTGCTCCCATGTCTTGGCCACGCTGCGGCGGGCATAGGGGTGCATGTGTCTGTTTGAATTAGTGTTTTTATTTTCATCTACTGTATTCACTGGCAGTGGGATTGCTGGTTCTTATGGTAGTTCAGTTCTTTATTTTTTGAGGAACCTCTGCTCTTTTCCATAGTAGCTGTACCAGTTCACAGTCCCACGCACAGTGAGCTCTTAATCTCTGTGTCTTTAGCTCTGAAATGAGTCTCTATAGGCAGCGCACATGCAGGTCTTGCTTTTGTCTCCATCCACCCATTCTGTGTCTTTTGACTGGAGCATCTAGTCCATTGACATTTGATGTAATTGTTAATAGGAATGTACTTACTGCCACTTTGTAAGCTGTTTCCAGTCTGTTTTTGTAGTTTTGTCCCTTTCTTTTTTCTCTTCCCTTGTGATTTGGTGCCTGTCTTTAGTGTTCTTTCTCGTGTGTGTGTGTGTGTGTGTGTGTGTGCATTTCCACTCCCCACATGCAATGTTTGCCCCGTATTTTACGCATCTTTTGGCCTTGTGTACCCTTAGCTGGCTATTGTGGCTATAGGCGCTTTTACTGCTCTCGTTGTTTGACCCTCCTACCAGCTTTGTAGATGGTTGATCTATCACCTTTATTGCCTTTACCAAAGACATTTTTCTTTTGTAATGTTTATATTTCTAGTTGTGTTTTTTCTTTTCCACTGAAAGAAGTTTCTTTAACGTTTCTTGTAGACTTGGTTCAGTAGTGATGAGCTCCTTTGCTTGTCTGTAAAAGTCTTTATCTCGCCATCAAGTCTAAACCATAGTTTTACCAGGTGGAATAGGTTTTCATTTCATCACTTTTAATTTATCATGCCACTTCCTTTCCTGTAGAGTTTCCACTCAGTTTAGAGGCTCATGGGAGTTCGCGTGCACATAGCTGATAGTTTTCCCCTTGCTGCTTTTAATATTCTCTGTTCTCTCTCTATTCTCCCCCCATGCCAGTTTGCTGAGCATCTTTGTGATCATTACCTCAAACTCTTTACAGGTAAATTGCTTATCTCCACTTCAGTTAGCTCTTTTCTGGGGTTTTGTTCCTTTGCTTCAAAAATACCGCTCTGTTGTCCATTCCGCCGGTTCTCTCTGTCTCTGTGTCTGAGTCTTAGGCAGCTCAGTCGCATTTCTCACTTTTGGAGGAGTGACCTTACAGGTGATGCTTTATCCAGCACTGCGGCAGTGTGCAGCCTCTGGTGGCCAGAGCTACTTCTCTAGGGGTTCCCACTGTGGGCCGCGCAGGCCCCTTCTGTTGTGGGCTGACCCACGTGGGCCCACTAGTAGGCATGACTGGCTCCTGGCCTGGTTGCCTACCAGCCCCCATCTAGTGCAGAGACTGTTAACCATCGATATTGCCAGCAAAACTGGGTCCTGGGATGGCTGGCTGTGGGCCAGAGCCCTAGAGCTGGTGTTCGCCTGCTGGTTGGTGGGCCCAGGTCAGCAGTGATCACCTCTGGGGACCTGTGGGGTCTTAGGCTTGTGCTAGCCTGCTGCAGGGTAGGGTGGCTGCCTGTGGGTGCAGGATCCCTGGACTGGTGTTGGCTGGCTGGTGAATACAGCCGGCTCCCAGGGCTGCTGGCTGAGGGGCCCACGGAGCCTTAGAGCTAATGTCCCTGCTCTGGTGTGCAGGGCAGGGGTCTGCTCCCTGGTGGCTGCGGTCTGTCTTGGGGCTGGTGCTGGCCTGCTGGTGGGCAGGACCAGATCCCGGTGACCCTGATGGATCGGGCTGGGTCCCAGGGGGCTGAAGGGGCTCGTGGAGGCATGTGACTGCTGCCAGGCCCCTGGCGGGAGGAGCTGTGTCCCCAGGTAGCTGGCTGCTTGGCCTGGGGGCCCAAGACTGGTGCTGGCTGGCTGGTGAGCTGGGTTGTGTCCTGGTGCTAGTAAGCTTGAGGAGGGACTCCACAGTGTCACTGGCCAGCCCCAGTGTCCTTGTGGTAGGATGCGCTCCCAGAGAGTTGCCGCCAGCATCCACATCCCCAGGGAGAGTCCCAGGTGCCCCCTGCTCTCCAGGAGGGCCCCCGCCCCAGACCAGTGGTGGCTTTGACGTGGCTGCTTTTGGACCGCTTGAGATTTTGTGTGTGCCCTTTAAGAATGGAGTCTGTTTCCCGCGGCCCTCTGGGACCCCTGAACGCAAGGCCTGGCTGGCCTTCGAAGCCGGGAATGTTCTGGGGGCTCATCTTCCTGGTGCTGGACCCCCTGTCCGGGGGCTCTGGTGTGAGTGTGATCTCCTTGCTCCCTGGGAGGCCCTCTGCAGTTGTGATCGTCCTTCCATTCCTGGGTCACCCCTGAAGGTGCGAGCGAGACATGCCGGACATGCCGACCGTGCTACAGCTCTGTCCTTACTGCCCGCCTCACCGTCGCGCCTTCTTCACGTCTTTAGCTGTAGAGGATGTTTTCTGCTTGTCTTCATGCCATTCTCACCAAGAATGGCTCTAAGTAGTGATGATTTTGGTCTTCCCATGGGGGAAGGCAAGCCCGGGTCTTTGTACTCTGCCACATTTTACATGGTACCTTTTAAAAATGTCTGAAGTGTGTTTTTAATTCAGTGGAATCCTAGTAAGTTCTGTCTGGGCCCTTCCTCCCTGGATCATCCCTCTGCTGGTTTCTGTGGTTTTCATTCTCTTGCTTTGCATGTAGATATCATGTAACAAATGTTTATTGAGTCCCTATAAACTGCAAAGCATTGTGATAGATGTTGGGTGTAAAGTGGTGAAGAACTAGACACAGACCCTTTCATCATGACACTTACAGTTTGAAGAGGGATGCAGACACTCAGAGACACAGGCACAGACACACAGACACACACAGACACAGACACACAAACACACAGACACAGACACACACAGACACACACACACACGCTCCCTCTCTCTCTCTTCCAATCAGAGGGATGAGGGCGGATGGGAGTGTGCCATGGTGCTGTGGGTCCCCAAGCACTGGTGGAGCCCTCAGGGAAAGTTCACTGAAGGAAGTAGCACCTACTCTGATATCTGTCGTCTGTAGTCAGAGAGGTCAAAGTCAAAGCCAGCCAGAAAAGATTACCGCCCCCCAAAGTAAACGCCTTCCAGAAAAAAATCCACCCCCACCGAAAAAAAAAGCCAAAGCCACGCAGGTCAGGGGAAGATAGCTCTTTGGGCAGGTGAAACAGCTCACTGAAAGACCCAGAAGAGAAAAACAGATAAAAGGGACTGTGGTTGTTGAGCCCTCCAGAAGGCAGATGCCAACACGGGAAGGGACAGGTACACAAGGGGTTTATTGAGAGAAACTCTTGTGAAGGAGCCAGAGGAGGGGAAGCAGGAGTCGCGAGGAAGCCTCTCGGAGCTGGATGCGAGCCTGATGTCTGTGAGAGCAGGGAAGGGCGGAGAGGAGGCGAGGGGGCGGAGAAGCTCCCAGCGCGGGGCAGCCTGGGGCCTCCTTGGCCACGTCTGTGGGCCCCAGGGCACGGGGGCTGGTTGGAAGGGTCCCAGGAGGGGCAGACATGGCCGGGATCCGGCACCCTCTGTGCTTGGTTGTCGGCTGGGTGGGCTCCTCGGGGCAGCCCTGCAGCTGTGAGCTCACCGCGGCTCTCCTCGGAGCAAAGCCCCCTCGAGAGGGGCTGCCTGCCTGCCCCAGGCTGCCTCGGTCCCCTCTGCCCATGGCAGCACGTCCACAGCCGTGTTCAGGACAGGCACCCCCATGGTGCCCGTGGGCCTCCCCTCCGGAGGCGGCCTGGAGAGGCAGGTTAGCACGAGGAGACGCAGCCCGCACCGCGCTCGGCCTCAGGGCTGTGACGGGGTTCATCATCTCCCCTGCGCCAGCCGTCCCCAACTCTCCCTGCGTCAGCTGTCACCGCCGCAGGTCCAGGTGCCTTAGTTCATGCTGTAATCCTCACCTTTGTTCTCGAGGGGCAGAAGCCCCGGTCGTCATAACCTTCTTCAGTCAGTTCAGTGGCTCAGTCGTGTCCCACTCTTTGCAGCCCCACGGACCGCAGCACGCCAGGCCTCCCTCCCAAGTTCACGTCCATTGGGTCGGTGATGCCATTCAACTATCTCATCCTCTGTTGTCCCCTTCTCCTCCCGCCTTCAGTCTTTCCCAGAAAGACTGAATAACAACTTTCTCAGGTCAGTGCTGTTGACGTTCAGGTTCTGACTTGGCAAAGAGAGGATCACCCAAAGGGAACCAGGTGGGCCGCCTGGGCGCCTCTTGTGCTCTTCCCTTCGCCCACTGTGCGCAGGAAGCGGTGTTCTGAAGCGGATCAAAATCAAATGTCCCCCCACAGCGATGACTCCCCCCTTGCCCACTGGTCTCTGCAGGCAAGTCCGGAGCCCACAAGGGGCAGCCGTGACTCATGGGCCAGGGGACCCGTGGCAAGGGTGTGCTCCTCTGGGAATCAGGGCCTCTGTCCTGGAGCTCCAGTTTCGAGGAGCATGAAGTGCCTCCACGGGTCATTAGGAGTGATGATAATGGAGGCCACTCCTGTTCTGCTCCTTCGTCCCCTGACTCGTGTCCTTCCTGTTAGAGACAGCACCATAGTGAGGTTCTCTAATGCAGTGTGTATTCCCGCAGAGCATTGCTTCTCATGGAGGAGAAAATGGCAACCCACGCCAGTATTCTTGCCTGGGAAGTCCCGCAGAGCCTGGTGGGCTGCGGTCCGTGGGGCTGCTGAGTCAGACGTGACTTAGTGACTAGACCATCATCGCCACCGTTCCTTCTAAGTTGTCGCTTCTGTCCCATTTTCAAGGCAGTTCCAGGTCCTCTGTGAGGGTGGCTGCTTCTGGATGGTGCAGGAAGTGGTTTGAGAAGTTGACTTCCTGCTCTTGAGTGCTCCTGTGTGTTTTCTTCACTGTGCAGTGAATCCCCTGGTAGATGCTGTGTTTGTTGTACGGGATCTTGTGACTGGGGCTCAGGGACTCTGTAAACATTGACATAATGGTGCTGTGGAGGTTCTCTGAGCAGAAAGGGCAAAACCATACCCAGAAGAGGTATCTGTCCCTGGGAGGACTGACCAGTAGCCCTTTCAGGATGGAAGGGCCCAGTGTAGTCAACCGGCCACCGACAGAAGAGCTGGTCGTCTTAGGTGCGTGTGTCTCACTGGGGCTGCGTCCTGGTATCGTCTCATCAGCAGCCAGGTCATCTTAGGGACTGGAAGTCCCTGCTCTTGGACCCAGGCACAGCCCACCCCTCTCCCAGCCTGGCTGTACCAGTCACGTGCCCTTGTTAGTTCTGGGGCTGCCAGTGATGATGGCAGACTGGTATCAATGGGGTGGACGTATTCTTGGTTCTTCAGCGCCTCTCCCTGGCGTGTGATTTCCGGTGGGCACTGGTGTAACGCAGAACGCCTCACACTGCGTTTGCAGGTGCCACCGCCCTGCCTGCCTTCTGTGTCCCTGATCGGACAGCCAGCCCAGTGGCCCCTGCCCAGAATCTGCACATGTTCTGACACTGGCCCGTTTTCCTTCCACACAGCGCGGATGACCAGATACAGCGCCTTCTGTTCCACCCATTAAGAAGATGTCCCCTCTCCACTGTCCTGTAAGACCACTCACGAGTGTGGCTAGAATGAAGTCACCATCTGGTTTTGGTTTTTACTCACACATTGGGTTGGCCAAAAGTTCATTCGCGTTTTTCCATCAGACGCCGTGGGAAAACCCGAGCAAACGTTTAGGCCAAGCACCATGTGGACAAGGACTGTTGCTTCTTTTGCTCCTTGGCTCATCCTCTGCGGCCCCCACCTGGTCTTTGGTGTGAGCTGGGGGAGGGGCACTGATGCAACTCCGGGGTGTGACTTGGTGATCGGACGAGTGCTTGTGCCCTCCGGCCCTAGTTGGCCTCGATTTCAGATGCCTCGTTTCCATCTCACAGTGCACTGATTCTGGTTTCTCCAGAGTTTATGGCAATTTGTGCCCAGCAGATTCAGGCCAGGATGACTGGGCTTTTACACCCCCTGCCTAGCCTGGGCTTCCCAGCTGGCGCTAGTGGTGAAGAGCCTGCTTAACCCCTGCAGGCAGACATAAGCGACATGGGCTCAGTCCCTGGGTCGGGAAGATCCTCTGGAGGAGGAGATGGCACTCCACCCCAGCATCCTTGCCTGGAGAATCCCTTGGGCAGAGGAGTCTGGCGGGCTGCAGTCCCTGGGGTGGCACAGAGTCGGACGTAGCTGAGCACACATGCCCAAGAGGTGGCTGATGCTCTGGGCGTGATGTTCCTACAGATAAATAACTCTGGTGCCGTCCTGGGCCTGGCCACAGGAGGCCGGTTGCTTAAGCGAAGTTGTGACCTCAGGTGAGGTGACTCTTAGCTGACTGCTCTCCCAGGAAGAAAGCACATCACGAGCTAAGCTGTCAGAGCAGCAAAGCTGTGGTGGGACAGCGTGGCATTTTCTGGTGGCACAGATGCTTACACGTTTTTAGAGCACAGACCACAGGGCCGAGAGAAGCTGCAGGACTTCCGCCTGCAGAGTTAGCGAGCGCGGGATAATGACTGTGACTGAGATTTCTATGGAGTGCTTTTACTGAAGTGAAGTGAAGTTGCTCAGTCGTGTCTGACCCTTTGCGACTCCCTGGACTGTAGCCTATCATGCTTTTACTGAGTGATTGCTATATAGCCTTGTGTTTTATTTATAGTATTCTCATTTATTCCTGGTTGCCAAGATATCGTATTGACAGTTGACTCATCAGGAATAAGGCTCAAAGATAGTAACTAATGCCCAAGATCACACATTTAATGCATGGAGAATCTAGGATTTCTTTGTACCAGTAAACCTGATTTATATAAAAAGACATTTGTTGACTGAAAGTGTGAGAATTACATGGTCAGATTTTCACCTTAGGTAAACTCATGGGGAAAAGTATGGGGATGGGTCGTATGTGAGAGACAGGAAGGTCAGACGAGAGGCTGTTAGAAAGTCCAGGTGAGTGATGACACTGGCTGGAAGGGTGGTGAGCGTGCGGAGGGGGAGGAGGCGTCGGAGCTGCGGGCATTCATGAAGTAAAGCATGTCGACTCGCGAGCGACTGAAAGCAGAGGCTTCAGAGGGCAGGGAGCCACTCCAGGCTCTGCGTCGGGGCCGTCGCGAATGGGGGTGGTGTCAGCAGAAGCCGTGCTTTTGCCGTAACCCTCTGTGTGGACGTGTGGCTCCTCCACCAGAATGTGCTCAGAGACTTAATGGCTTGCGTGCTCCAGCTCTTAGCACAGCAGCTGACTCTGTCCGCAGGCACGGTGTGGAAAGGCATGGCCTTCGCTGATAGCAATTTAATCACTACCATCACGGCATGCAATTTTAAATTGAGCTAATATTATTCAAGGATAGTGAGCTGATTGAGGAACACAAAAAACATTTGTAATATGTTGTCATAATTTTTATGCTGTGGAAGTGTAATTTCTCTATAGTCTGGATTTCTGTAGATAACTTTTTCTAGTATATCCAGTTTTCTTTTAATGTTGTATTTTGTACTGGGGTACGCTGATCAACAGTGTTGTGATAGCCTCAGGTGAGCACTGGGGGAACTCAGCCATGCATATACATGCATCTATTCGCCCCCAAACTCCCTCCTGTCCAGGCTGCCACATAACACTGAACGGAGTTCCATGTGCTGTACAGGAGGCCCTTGTTACCCACTTTAAATACAGCAGTGTGTCCATGTCTATCCCCGCTCCCTAACTATCCCTTCCCCCGTCTTTCCCCCATGGCAACCAAACGTTCATTCTCTAAGTCTGTGTGTTTCTTTCTGTTTTGTAAATAAGTTCGTTTGTAACATTCCTTTTTAGATTCGACATACAAGGGGTGTCATCTGATATTTCTCCTTCTCTGACTTACTTCACTCAGTGTGACATTCTCTAGGTCTATCCATGTTTGAGTGTATCTACTTTTAACATCATTTTAAGAGAAAGGTTTACTTCTAGAAAATAATTATTTACAAAGTTAGAAGACATAAATCAAACTTGATGAGAATTTTTATTTTAGAACTCAACCATACAGTGGATAAAATTCATGTACACCAGGGTCTTGGTATAACAGGCCTTTCACTGCCTTTTACTGTCTGTTGTCTTCTAAATAAAATCACCTTTAACTAGGTTCTTTCAAAATTTTCAGTAACCAAACCATTAAGTTTCATCTGTCATATAATAAATTCTGCTCTTTATAGAGATATTAGTACAGTTTTTATCATTCAGAGATCTAGGTTTGTTAAGAGATTTAAGCAGCACACGAACCAGGCACTTACTTGTAACAGGAGAATTTAAAAATGATCAGTAAACACTGTCAACTCCTGTTATCCAGACAACCTTGTGAAGGAGCCTAAGTGTGGAGTCAGGTCCAATGTGAACCTCACCTTGGTTGGTTACAATCGAGGTAACAAAGTCAGTCACATAACCTCTCCAGGCCTCAGTTTCTTGTCTATAAAGTGAAGATAATAACACCTTGCAGGATTGTTACCAGGATGATTGCTGACGAAGGTAACGTAGCTGGCACGCAACAGGTGCTCAGTAACAGGAGCTGCCGCTGCTTTTAGTTCCCCGTGGCCCTGGTGCAGGTCACAGGCTCTAGGACCTGGAGCCAGGAGCCCTCTGAGCCCTCCCATTCACTCCTCAGTCTGCTCAAGGGTGTAAATCACATTTTAATTCCAGTCTAAGCACAGTTGGGATGTTCAGTCTAGTGGGGCCTAGAAACATGTCCGTATTACTTTCAGACAAGCCAAAAGTCAACCCCTCATTTGATTGGGAATTTTCTGGAAGAACTGTGTGAGAAAAACCTTGAAGGACAATGTCTGTTGTTTTTACTTCCTGCAACTCATGGAAGGCTTGCCATTTGGGGATTGCCTGCATCAGCGCTTGCCTCCATTAGCAAGGAGAGGTGAAAGTTGATGGTAATTAGCTGTAATTAGCTACTGATCCTTTTGGACAACCAGAAAGACTGGTTTCTCCTCCAGACATGAAAGGGGTGCTCAGGGAGGAGAGGACTTTTGCAGTGGGTAATTCTGAAGCACAGGATACTGAACCTTTCAAAAGCAGCCCTATTTACCATTGCTGGTTCTGTATCTATTTTTAGGGAATTTATTGAGATGTGTCATAGTCTAATCGAGGGAAAAAAAAAGAAACATGAAAGAATTTTCCAAGTGGACGTAGGGCGCCATATGTAAGACACTGAGGCTAATTGAACTGAATGGCTCTGAGTCCCTGGAAGTCACAAAGTGACGAGGTTTGCTTGACAGCCAGTGAGCGATTTTTCCCCATCCCACTGATTAATTTGGTCAGTTAATGGCGAGCAAGAATGTCACAAGTGGGAAGGGTAATGAGAGTCACTGTCAGTGTAGAAGAAAAGTCGAGAGCAGCCTTGTCACAAAAGGGGTCTGTGTTGGCTGGCTCAGACGCTGATGGGACTCCTTCCCGGGAGAGTGACTGTTACTCCAGCTAGAGCTTCCAGAAAATCAGATGGACCCACAGAAGCATTGTCTTCTGATGTACGTGGAGAAAACTGTTTTTCAGAGGTGATGTTTGAAAAGTTTGCCTGTTCTTTTAACCTTTCGATGGTGTCCTCACGTTAAAATCCTCAGTTGCAGTTTAGGTTAAGTCAGGTAGAACTGAGTCTGAACAATGCTGAGCAGAACTGTGGCTTCTCAGTTGTGGAGCGCCAACAGAACAAGGCCACTGTGTCCATCTTCTGTAGATACTGTAAAAAAAAAAAAGTGCTCTAAAAGGGTGACTTAACAGAAACGTGTTCTTTCTCAGCTCTGGAGGAGGAGCCCAAAGTCAAGGTGTCTGCGGGGGCGGCCCCTTGCCGAGGCTCCGAGGAAGAGTGTGTTCCCTGTCTGCCTCTCAGCTTCCACCCCTTTGCAGAGCTTGGTGTTCGCAGGCTTGCAGAGGGGCCCTTCTATCTCTGCGTCCATCTTCTCAGGGTCTCCTCGTGTCTCCTTTCCTTCTCTTCCACGGTCAGCTGTCCGTGGATTTAGCGCCCACCTGAATCCAGGATGAGCTTATCATGAGGTCCTTCATTCCATCTGCAGAAACTCTGTCTCCAAGTAAGGCCCACATTTAAAGGGTTCAGGGGACATATCTTTGAGGGACCACCCTTCACCCCGCCACATGCATCTCTACGGTGACCGCCTTCCAGTCTGATGACGCCCAGGAGTGAAAAAGAAAGGCTCTGGGAAGCAGGCAGATGCTGTGTGTGTGAAGGCGGAATTCATACTGCGACTTCAGCTGCTTATGGCTCTGGGGCCGCCCATGCTATCCAGACCCAGGACATCAGCTCTGCCCCCGTCGGCTGCTCCTTCATCCCTTTGCATGTCCTTTCCTGCTCTGGCCCACTAGCCTGATCGTGGTCACCTGCCTCTGGTCACGGGGTGCACGTCTGATGTTTCTGCTCCTCCTCGTTTGTTGTCTGAGGTCTGCTTTCATCTTGCTGTGACCCCCCGGGAGACCACGTCCTTGTGCTCAGCCTCAAGGAGCCCTCAGCGTGAGCCCTTGCTGTGTACCCCTGTCCCCGGATTGGTCACTAAGCGTTTTGGAAACGGGGCGTGTTATCAGGGCTCCCTGCCCGGTTTTCCCACGTTGCTGTGGGGCGTCTAACACGCACAGCGCGTCCCATCGCCCCATCAGCTTGACGCTGTCACCTGCAGTCTCCTTACAGTCCGTTTCTCTGACGAGCCTCTCTTCTCCCCCGTCTGCTGCAGCCAGGTGCTGCGCTGCCATAGAGGTGTCTTCATCCGGAAGAACGGGGTCGCGTTCTTGGGAAAGGCGCTTCTCTCCCGCCTGAGTCCCGCTCTTGTGCTCAGGGCCCTGCGCTGAGAGTGTCTGGCCGGGGCAGTCCTGTGCTCGCCTTCCTGTGTGCGGGGCTCCTGCTGTTACCACGGGGTGCTTCCGCCTCCTGTGTGCATGGCTCCTGCTGTTTCCGCGGGGTGCTTCCACTTTGCACTCTCTGCTGCTGCCGGCTGCTTCCCCCAAACCACAGGGCACACTCTCCCTTAAACTCTTAAGCTTTCTGGCGGTCCTGTGATGACCATAAGATAAACCATGCTTCGCGTGGAATAGGGTCTGACTCTGGCCTGGCCCTGGGCTCTCTTTCCTCTGTGGTCGGAGCAGAGACGGGGAGGTGCTCCCCGCCCAGGCCCCAGAACGTCACCCCCGCAGGTATCTGTCCTTCCCAGGCTGGCCGCCTGCATGGGAAGCGTGCTCCATGCCTCTCCTCGTCGGCGCCTTAGTAGTCCCAGCCGCATCGCGTGGCTCAGCGCTGCTGGCTGTCTCGGGCCGGGCTCCGCTCTCCCGCCTCAGCACCGTACTTGTGCCCGTGTTAGAGCAGGCATGCAGCTGCAGTAGCGGGCTTCGGGTGGGCATTCACTGAAAGACACGCCTGAGTGCGTTCACCACAGGAAAGCGTGCCGACACTTCCTGCGCATCCGCAGCCCTTCACCAGTCAGCGGGCCCCCTGGCGAAGACGACGCGGCTGATCCTGGGGTCGCGGGCAGGGGTTGCGGATTCTACCCGAGTAAATGCCTGGTGAGCGGATAAACGCCTAGACGGAGGGGGAGAGTGACCCTTGCTAAAGGCGATGATGCTGATCGATTCAGACACATTCTTAAGCGGTAGGTTTCCAGGTCAACTTTCATTTGATTCTTTACATTCAGCCCTTATCATCTGCTTAATATTATAAAATAAACTAAGCTGGTATTGCAAGGGAAACTACCTATTTCAAGCATAATTGTCTACTTGGCGGGGGAAAGGGACCTGTGTTGGCTTTTCTTCAGAAGTGGTATCAGTTGTTCTGCCTTCAGACCATCTGGAGAGCCATCTCTTTCTGCACATAAATCCCCTCTAAAAAGCCCTAGAAGCAGCGTCAGCGTGGCCCCGCAGCGTCCCCCAGGGTGTGCGTGTCACACGCACACGTTCCATCCGCAGGCGAGGGGCAGCCTGAGCTTGGCTCGGTCCTTGGGCTTCGTCCCGCGGAGACGCAGCACCGGCTGAGTGAGTTCGCGGCGTCGCGGATGCGCCTGGGGTGACTCAGAACACCTGGGGCAGAGTTGCATGAGCGTTGGTGCCGGCTGCAGGCGAGGGGCGGGGAGGGGAAGGGAATTCACAGCCGGGGCGCATCGGGCTTTTCGCGGTCTCTGTATGTGCCTCGGCCAGCGTGCCTCCCCGTGACCCTCCTGACTGGGACACCACACGGGCGAGAGCCACCAGCGCACTGTTCCTCATTTTCATGTCTCACACTTCATTAAGTGTACCTCTGCTGATGTCCATCTGCAGAGCAAATTAGCTGAAAAGAATAACAAAAGGATAGGACTTTGCTCATGCAAAGGCATGAAATGCTCGTGCATTATTCTCAAGAGTCCTTCAATTACATATCTGGAGCTAATTACTACTTAGACTGTGGTATATGTTCAGGTGGACAGAGTTGGTTCTCACACAGTGTGCAGTTAAAAAATTTTTTTGTTGAACATTTACCTTTAATGAATGGAAACTATTTTATGTGTTAAAAGACAGGCTATAAAAGGAAAGATGATGCATTTGTAAAAATAGTTGGGTTAAGGGTTGGCAGATGTTTACACACTAGATTTATGATGTTGGGCAAGTAACTTAACCTCTTTTTGCCAAGTTTCCTCATCTGTAAAATGAAAGCCTTGGATAAAATCAGAATACCCCCCATATGTAGCCTTTAATCTTTTCCTGGCACTGTTCTAAGTGCTTTTCGTGCAGCGCGTTGACCGCTCACAGCTCTCCTGTGGAGTAGGATCTACGGTCAGTGCCTTTCTTATAGCTGGAGCGGGGAGAGGGACAAGTGGTTTGTTCAGTCACACAGTTCAGAAGGGACACAATTGAGGTTTTCACTGGGGGATCCTGGCCTTGGCACCCATGCTCTTGACCCCTATCTTATGTTGCTTCCAGCATTTAGTGACTATTTTTACTGTTGTGTAGGAAGGGAAAGGGTTATCTGAAAACTAGTACCTCATTTTGTATAGAATTAACGTTCTTGCCCAGAATTAGTAGGAGGTATACATTCATACACCGAGCCAGGATGAATCTATGTTTAAGTCTTTCACAGAGCACTTTCTTAAAACTACGATGAATCACGGCCACACAGAGGATGAAAATAGGACATTGGGGCTGAACAGCGTCATCTCCAGGAACTCTGGGAAAGAATTCCCGTTTCTTAATGATGCTGGGCTGGTTGCGTCACAGGAGATGAAATACTGTCTAGATGCTGATCGTGAAGACAGAAGGGAAAGCACAGCACGGCTCTGCATTTCTCACGTGCCGTGTCTCCCAGATGCCGGTGTCTCCTGGATGGATTCTGTGGGAGAAATAAAAGCATGTGTCTGGCTGTGTTACCAAGAGCTGGACTAGGTCTGGCATGGAGAGGATTCCAGCCATACATACTCATGATGATGGTTGCTGTGTAAGAACGTGGCCACCGTGAAAACTTTAAAGTGAGAAAAAAATGGCATTTGCTAGAAAAAGTTTTCTAAGCAGGCTGTGCTGCATATAGTAAGACGTTTGTAACATATGAACTCAAAAGGCCAGATATTTTAACTATTTTTATTTACTTGGCTACATCAGCTCTTAATTGCAGCATGGAGGATCTTTCCTTGTGGGGTGCGGCCTTCTCTCTAGTTGGGCTGCTTGGGCTGGAGAGCACACTCAGTGGTTTCAGCACATGGGTTTAGTTACCTTGCAGAGGTGGGATCTTAGGCCCTCCCACGGGGGACTGAACCCATGTCCTCTGCATTGGAAGGCAGATTCTTAACCACTAGACCCCCAGAGATATCTAAAAGGACCTATCTTGAATCCAGGATCCATCATTTCATTGTTTCATGGTCCTGGGAGAAGAAACATTGTATCCCTTAGTTTGATCATCCATAAACACGTGGTGAATAATAACTTACCTTACAGGTCTTTGTGATCAGTAGGTGTGTACTTTGCACACAGTAAGTTGCTGTTGTGATTGTCAGGTGCCACTTGTGAACCTGTGGTGCCCTCTGCTCTAGTGCTGGACTTCACACTTTTTCCTGCATCTTAAGGCTCGTGTGATATTTTCCAGGTATTTAATATCCTGATTTTTAGAAACATGGTTTTCACAAACAACATATGCCTGAATAGAAGAGGGAACCAAATGAAATTAGGAAAAGGCTAATAGGAAAGAAAAAAATCAGAAGAATGAGACAGTGGAGGGATCATCTTTTGATATGTCCAGCCCGTTTGCTCCTGTGATAACTGTTGTATCAGGTGAGAACACTTGGCCTGCATGTGGTTCCCAGGAAGCTGTCAATCACAGGTTCTCACCCCCAGGAGGGGGGCGGCCTTGTGACTGAGACATGGCCATTGTTTGTCCACTGACCAAATGAATCAGAGTCCCTGGAACGCTATTGATTCCTAAAGAAAAAAGCTCTCCACTTTGGGATCAATAGATGGGACAAGATAAACACGGGGCTCTCTGTGGCTATGTCCCCACTCCAGCCCCTCACCATGCTGCAAAAGAAATTTACCTGCGGTAGGAGGGGACGAGGGGAAGACACAAAGACCCTGGCTGCCTTCACAGACAGCAGGGTTCTGCTGTGGGACCCTGCTGTCCACCTCTAATCCCCTTCATCCCTCAGTTAGTGATCAAGTGCCCGTAGGTCAAGTGCCAAGACTGTTCTAGGCTTTTGGGATTCAAAACAGTTAAAAGCACTTGCCTCATGGATTTATATTCTAGTAGGGAGAAGCCGTCAATAAACATTAATTCGGTAAGTTACTTCGTACGTTAGAGGGTGATAAATCCTGTGCGGTGGGGAGAATAGAGAATGGTAAAGAAGTAAACAGCAAGACTAGCAGAGGGAAGTTGGAAGCTTTCAGTTTAAACGAGAGTCCAGGTTGGTGTCTGAGCACATGCTTGAACGAGGGGATGGACTGAGCTGCGCAGGTGTCTGGGGAAGCCTGGTCACTGTCCTGAAACTGTGCAGGGGCTGCGCCTGGCGTGGGCCGTGCCCAGGCGGCTAGTGTGGCTGGAGGGGACGAGGGGAGGACTTAGAGAGAGCTCAGAGAGGAAAGGGGCCCAGCTGATGTGGGACTGGGTGGCCCTTGGAGAGATTTGCTTTTATCTTTATGAGATTTGAAGCCACTGTGAGGTTTTGAGTGGCAGAGTGAAATGGTCTGGCTTATACACTTAAAGGATTTCCTGAGAAGGACTGTGCTGGTGAACCACAGTGGAAGTATCTATTTAAAAAAACTAATAAGGAGACTACTGCAGTAATTCAGGAAAGAGATGGTTACTGGTGACGTGGGCATGGCTGTGGGAAACGCAGGATCTGAAGGCAGGGCCAGGAGGGTTTCCTGAGGGGCTGGATGGACAAGGAAGGAAGGAAAGGGAAGGACCGACGTCGGCCTCGTTTTTCCCTCTGAGCAGCAGGCAAATGGTACTGCTGTCGGCTGAGGTGGGGACGGCGGTGGGTGGAGCAGGAGTTTGGTTTGGATGTGCGTCTGTGGGACAGTGGAGTGGCTAGGACAGGGGCCTGGACATCCGAGTCTGCAGTTAGGAGGATGAGCCTGCTCAGATATGGATGTGCATCTGATGACATGGAAATGAACGAGACTGCCAGAGCAATGTGTGTAGGGGAGAGGGCAGGCGAGCAGAGGCCTGGGGTGGTCCACTTGAAGGGGTCCGGCAGCTGCAGGTCTCCTCTGAGAAGGAGGGCGCCGTGAGGTAGGCGGCCAGCGAGCAGAATGTGTCAGCGAGGTAGGAGCCGTCAGCTGTGCAGCGGGGCCCAGCACGGAAGCCATCGATGACCTTGACTGCAGGCGCTTCCTGGAAACAGTTTCAGTGCCTTACCTGGAGCAACGGCTTGATTACAGTGCACCCAGAAGATGATGGGACGAGAAAGGGTGGCAGAGAGTGAGGAAAGACCCTTTCGTTGTAGACTTTTGCTGCAAATAAGTCATCCTTTGGCTGGATTGAGCCATTTTTAAAAATTATTTTTTGAGGCAAATGATAGAATGTTTTTAGATCCATTGGGGATGATCTTGAAGAAAGAGAAACATTGGTGATGCACAAGAAAGAGGGGAGCATGACTGGACCTGGTTCCTTAAGGAGGAGCGAGGAGGCGGGGATGAGGGCCCAGGCACAGAAGGGCTGTGAGAGAAACCGGCTGTCTCCAGTGCAGCAGGGAGGGCAGTCCTGGGGGCAGGCGCTGTCATGGGGCAGAGGTAGGGGCTGCGCCCGCCGCGGGCAAGTGTTCTCCCTGTTTCTTGAGCCAACGAATGCGGCTGGCGCCAGCTCTGCATAGTGTCTGATGTAACTGAGTCTCTCGCCGGAGTTCAGTTGCCTTACAGTGTGGTGAGTTTCTACTGCACCGCAAAGTGAACCCGCTCAGTGTGAACACGCGTCCCCTCTGGTCTGGATTTCCTCCCCTTTGAGGCGCCACCCAGTCCGGAGCCAGGCTCCCTGCACTCCACGGTGGGCCTCGTGGAGCATAGTGTGTGCATGAAGCCCAGCCTCGCCGTCCAGCCCGCCCCTTCCCCCCTTGGTGTCCATATGCCTGACCTTTATGTCTGTGTGTCTTTCTGTCGAAATGCCCATCAACAGAGGAACGGATACAGAACGTGTGGTGAGTATGTAGAATGAACTGTCACTCAGCCATGAAAGGGACTGGGCTGGGTCACTGGTAGAGATGGGGATGGCCCTAGAGACGCAGAGAGAGCGAAATAGGCCAGAAAAACAATTATTGTCTATCAACACATATATGTGGAGGAGAAAAATGGTATAGACGACTTCATTTGTGAAGCAGAAACCAAGCGTCTCTTGAGAGAACAAGCAAGAGAAGTTAGATAGCTTCCCAGGGTCACAGGGCTCGCAAGAGCGCACGGTGTTCACTAACTGAGCGACGCTGGAGCTAGCGGAGGCTGCTTTGGGCCCCTGTCTAACCCGACTCCAGCCTGCAAAGAGCTTCTTACTCATCATCTTTACCGTTGTTCGGTGAGTGTCTAGCAGGCACCAGAGGTAAAAAGGCAACGCGAGGCGGCACCGGTGGAGAGCTGCGCGGCGCACTGCGGGGCTGGAGGAGGAGCCCTTCAGGTCAGTGTCGGGGAGGCCTCTGCAGAGTGGAGCCTAAGCTGAGGGCGGGAGGACGGGGGGGCCAACGGGGCGGGGAGCGTGCGAGGCTCCGGCCGAGGCTCAGTGCTGGCACCGCGAGGGGGGAGCGGAGGCCAGGCTCCAGGAGGAGCGCGGCACGAGCTGAGCGTGCAGCCCAGACGGCGCCGGGCGTGGGGCTTCCCACGCGGTGTTTAAATACACGCAGGTCATATGTAAGACAGAAAGCCGGCCAGGGCCTACTGCATAGCACGGGGAGCTATTCTCGAGGGTCTGTAGTAACCTAAAAGAGAAAAGAACCTGAAAAATATTTGTGACACTTTGCTGTACACCTGGAACTAACACAGCCCTGTGCATCAACTACGTCAGTCAGTCAGTCAATCAAGCAAGCAGTTGGTGTCCTGAAGCACGCATCCTGGGTGGGACGAGTGCATATTTAAAGGACCAATGGCAGTGAAAGCACATGTCAGTTAAAACGCTTCCACACATGCAGGCTCATTCAGTTCTCACACACTACATGATCCTTATTGCTTCAAAGGTGACTCTTTCTCATGGCAATAAATATTTTAATTTTTGTTTCATTTTTATGATGACAATTTTCAAGTTTGTTTCCTTTTTCTAAATACAAAGCTAAACCACAGACAGGTACAGTCAAGACATTTTATCTCACATTTTCCACTCCCATTGGATGCTTCTCCAATTTGCTAACCAATGACTGGGCGATTGCCCCTCCCCACCCCCTGCCCTGGAGTGAGGTGGGGAGGCTTCCTTAGGCAGCATTTTCTTGAATGGCTGCAGGGCATTTAAATTGAGGCCAGTCTCTCACACCTGTCTCCACTCATACCTATCTTTCTGTTAGCTGCAGGTTGACAGAAAGTGGGAATCATAAAAGGTGGCATTTTAATTTCTGTTACAGATGAGGAAACAATTCAAACGCATTTGCCGGCCAACGTGGTACACCCAGTAAGTGGAAGAGTTGCAGTACAAACCCCAGCCTGTTTGCAAAACCCCTCTTCTTTCCACTAAACCCCTCTTCTTTCCACCAGGGTTTAGGACACGTCTTCTCAAGTGTGCAAAGGTGACAAATGATTCATGAATCTGATCTTTATATTGTGACATAGAAAAGTATAATAATATGAAAATTAATGATAAATGATAAAAGACAATCATAATTTAAAATATTAGACATATACTTTGGGCAATCTTTATGACAAATATAATTTTATCCTTTTTACTGTTTCCAAGGACCTTGAAGGTAATCATAGTTTGAAATATATTTGTATGTACTTTTGAAACTCAGTGGAAAGACCTTCAGTTTAGAAGATAAAGCTGAAAGATAATTTGTATTAGGTAGTAAATGCCTCACGCCAAATTAAAATCTTCCCTGTCTTAAGTTATATATATTTTGAAAGATGGAACTGGCTTGCTTTGTACAGTACATTTTACTTACTCAAGTTTGCTTCTGAGAAAGCATTCTAGACCCAGCTTTATTAATCATTGCCTGAAGTTCCTGGTTCAGTTCAGTTCAGTTGCTCAGTTGTGTCTGACTCTTTGTGACCCCATGCAGCACGCAAGGCCTCCCTGTCCATCACCAGCTCCAGGATTTCACTCAAACTCACATCCATCAAGTCGGTGATGCCATCAGGCCATCTTATCCTCTGTTGTCCCTTTCTCCTTCTGTCCCTAATCCCCCCAGCATCAGAGTCTTCTCTATTGAGTCAACTCTTTGCATGAGGTGGCCAAAGTACTGGAGTTTCAGCTTCAGCATCATTCCTTCCAAAGAATACCCAGGACTGCTCTCCTTTAGAATAGACTGGTTGGATCTCTTTGCAGTTCCTGGTAGGAGACGGAGTCCTGGGGCCACTGTACCTGGCCCCCGTGTGTGCACTCCTTCCTGTGTCTTATGGCTGCTGATGTGATAGATTTAAACTGGGAGTATTTTTCAAGTATTCCTTAATTGCCTAGTCTTTATTTTGTGGGTTTAATTGAAGACTTGCTCTTAACCAACTTTTTGCATGGTGCTGTAGGGAATAAAATAATTCCCATCCTCACTGGGATTATAATTGATTAACATAGATATAAAAATCAAATTATAACAATGGGAGGCAGAATATGACAGTGAGCAGAGCTATTAATTGAGTAACCATAGTGTTCTATAGATATGTCCAATTTTCATGTGCTGTCTCAGATCCAGAGCTCTAGGCCAGTAGATAACTAGGCTATGTTTATGTGGCAAAAAACGTCAAAGTCAGGGTTAAACTGTCAGTCTGGGAAGTGGAGATATATATGTATATATATGCACACACAGAGTATTAATAATTCTTCACTAATGCCTTTGTGTTCTCTTGTCTAGCTAGCTAGCTGTTTCCCTGATTGGAAACAGGCACAGATAAGGTCACAGCATACATTATTATTATTTTGTTTTAGCTCTTCATTGTAGTTTGTTATTTTGAATATCTCCTTTTTATTTATAAATATTTATTTATAAATTTCCTATAGAAAATTAGGAAATATATAAAAATGAAAGAGAAACAGATGCAAATGATCCAAGAGCTTGTCAGAGACTGTCGTCATCCATATTTTAGAATAATTTATTTCTATGCATATAATTGGAGAAGGCATTGGCACCCCACTCCAGCACTCTTGCCTGGAAAATCCCATGGATGGAAGAGCCTAGTAGGCCGCAGTCCATGGGGTCGCTAAGAGTCAGACATGACTGAGCGATTTCACTTTCACTTTTCACTTTCATGCATCAGAGAAGGAAATGGCAACCCACTCCAGTGTTCTTGCCTGGAGAATCCCAGGGACAGAGGAGCCAGGCCGGCTGCCATCTATGGGATCACACAGAGTTGGACACGACTGAAGTGACTTAGCAGCATGCATATAATTATGTTTTATATGCATGTATATATATGTTTTATATGTATGTATATATATTTTCTGGTATAAAACTATGTTCAGGTTATCTATACAACTGGCATTATATATATTAATATATGTACACAGACAGACACACACTTGCTTTTTCACTTGCTAGTTTTTCATAAATATTTTTCAGTTATCAAACACACTTTGAAAACATGATTAAAACTTTGACAGTATCCCACTTTAGGTGCATGTGTGCTAAGCCACTTCAGCCACGTCTGACTCTTCACATCCTCAGGGACTGCAGCCTGCTAGGCTCCTCTGTCCATGGGCTGTTCCAGGCAAGAATACTGGAGTGGGTTATGCCCTCCTCCAGGGAATCTTCCCCAACCCAGGGATCGAAGCCACGTCTCTTATGTCTCCTGAGTTGGCAGGCGGGTTCTTTACCACTAGCGCCGCCTGGGAAGCCCCCTCCATTAAGGTTTCCCCCACAATTTAGGCGGCTCTTCTCCTTCGGTTGCATTTTATGTTTCAGTTTTATACTGTTGTAAGTAATTCTGCATGAAACAGAAATCTGTACAAATCTGGTTCACAGCTGATTCTCTCTGAGTGTGTTCTTGGCAGAGTCATTGTTCTGTTAAATAATAATATGTAATGGAAGACTAGAGTCTCACTGCAGATTGCTGTCCTGTGTGTAGGTGTGTTTTGCCCCATCTGGGCGATGAGGGAAGTTCTCCCTCTGGGAGTGTGAGCAGGACTCTGGTGTCTGTTACCATAGCCCGCAGTAGGTACCAAGGGCGCTCTTTGGCTCTGGGGAGTTTTGTTCCAATCACGTGTGCTCAGGAGAGGTGCTGATTCTGCTCACTGCAAGGTGACCGCTCACACTCAGGCTCCTTCAGCTCCCAACTTTCCCAAGGAGGTATTGCTCCATTTTGGTTATTCCTTCTGCTTCTTGAGTCACCAGACATGGGTTGGATCCTAATTCTTTCCTGCGTATTTGTGAATAGGCTCGCATTTAAAGCTTTTGCCTCTGTAACCCAAGGATAATAATATCACGGACATCACATGGGTTTTGTTAGGGTTAGAGGAGCATCACGTCTTATGCATAACAGGCTTGCAGTGAATGTCGACTGTCATTACCCTGGTTCTGCATGATGCGGATGGAAGTGTCAGCCCAATACTTACTCAGGCCTGCAGCAGCTCCGGACCTTAATCCTCCACGACGGCTAGCGATGCAGAGCAGCAGCGGTGAGGAAAGGGGCGTCAGGCTGGCTGTGTCATGGCTGGGTGGGATGGAGAGGAACAGTGCTCCTGAAGCGCCTCCTGTTTAGTTATTTGGGGACTGGCCATTGTTTCAGCTGCTCTACATAGATCAGTTTACCTTGCAAGCCACGTGCTGATGCTGTTCCTATTTTACAGACGAGAAAATCGGACAAAGAGAAAGTAATCTGGTTGATAATTGTCCAAGAGGAGTTGAATAATGGCAATTCTCTGCTTGACAGTTACAAATGAGATCTTCCTCAATTTCTTGAACACTTCAGAGTAGTTACGGGAGTAAATATTCTCATCCTCACTCCACAAATGGGGAAAGAAGGACTCAGAGCATCAGGAAAGCGTCCCTGGTTCCACAACTAGAAGGGCAGCTGCCACTGAACTTGTGTGGATCTTACTTTCAGCAGTAAACGGAATCTCTCAAGATTTACTTGTATGTCAATTTATAACAGTTATCCTGAATGTATACATGTATACTGGAGCATAGTTGATTTACGAAGCTGTTAGGTCCAGGTGTACAGCAAAGGGGTTTAGATATCTAGGGGTAGTGTTAGTCTCTCTGTCGTGTCCCCCTAGTTGCAACCCCATGGACTGTAGCCCGCCAGGCTCCTCTGCCCATGAGATTTCCCAGGCAAGAGTCCTGGAGTGGGCAGCCGTTCCTTCACACATCCATGTGTGTCCAGCTGGTGCTAGTGGTGAAGAATCTGCCTGCCAGTGCTGGAGATCAGGAGATGTGGGTTTGATCCCTAGGGTGGGGAGATCCCCTGGGGTAGAAAACGGCAACCGACTCCAGGTTTCTTACCTGGAAAACTGCATGGGCGGAGGGGCCCGCAGGTTGCAGCCCATGGAGCTGCTGAAAGTCGGACAGGACTGAGCACACACACCTCTGTTGGACAGGACTGAGCACACACACCTCTGTCGGACAGGACTGAGCACACACACCTCTGTTCTCTCTGGATTCTTTCCCATACACGTTACTGCAGTGTGTTGAGTAGAGTCCCCTGTACTACACAGCAGGGCCTTGTTGGTTGTCTATTTTATGTCAAGAGTGAGTATCTGTCACTCCCACCCTGATTTATACCTCCCCCTTCCCATTTGCGGTTTGTTTTTGTTTTCTGCCACTTACCCAGTAGATTTCAATCTAAACAAGGACAAGAATTTCATAAAGTAAATAAGGGTTTTTTTTCCTCAATGACCTTTAAGGAACACCTCACACAATTTGAAGCTTTAATAATTATTCCAAGTTTGCATTTTCTTTAGGCTAGAGGCATGCTGAGATACGAGCATTTTTATTTTGACAGTTGTGAGAGATGCTCCTCACTTTCCCCCTTCCTCAATGCCAGCACTGAAGGGGGTCTAAGGTCTGCTTTAGAGCAAGGTCTGGCTCAGACGCCTTCTCCAGGCCCTTCCCCAGAGAATGCTACTGGCAGCCGCCCCCCATTGGCGCTGTGTGTCTCTTCTGCAGGACCGAGCCCGAGAAAGCACAGTGGAGGCCTAGCATTGCTGTGTGGCTGGTGTGTAGAAGCCTCGTGGGCCACAGGAGAAGGGACCGCGGGTGCCCCCATCTGTGGACCCCTCGGCAGTGAGCATGAACAAGTCAAGGTCATCGCTGGTTCACTCCTCGCAGCAGGAGGAAAGCTGGCCGCCCGTGAGTTGGAGCGCAGGAGAGGCGGTGGCTGGAATGGGCCTTTTCTTGCAGGTGTAAATGTTCAATACGAGGTCTGTTGGACTCAGGTGTACTTTGAGGCTTTAAGCGCTAAATCATCTTCTCTGTCTCTGAAGCTCACCCAAGCAGTTTACCAAACTCCACCATGTAAGGGCTGTGAGAAGTCGTCACTAAGCATAGAAACCCCAGGCCAGTTCTTTGAAACCCCAGTTCTTAGCAGCAGAATTCCTCTCTGCTGCAGAGCATATTTAACTTCTTCCATCAGAGACAAGGATTGTCAAGAAAATAAGTACTTAATACAGATCCAGAGTCCTTTGCCTTTGGTTCCAAACCCTGAAATCAGAGTTTAAAAACCTACAGGGTCACTGTTCAGTTGGGATACACCCTGTGTAACTTCCCACGCTTCCAAAACAAGATATAAACCACAGCCCACGACGCCTCCTCGCCCTGCAAGCTGTCCCCTCTCCCTTGCGGTCCTCCTGCCGGCACAGGTTAGTTCTGCCTGTTGTCGGACTTGACACGGCAGAGCATGCTCTCTCCTGTGTGTGAATGCTGTCACTCCAAGGTCTGAGATCCGTCCTTATTGCATCACAGATGCGTCCCTGTATCCCTGAGCTGCGCTCCATCCTGTGCATGCAGCAGACTTTGTAGAGCCTTGCTGGGGGTCTGCGCTGTTTCCGTTGTTGACTGTTGTGAATAACGTTGATATGACCATCTTCATGCAAGACTGTTTTGTGAACACCTGGTTTTATTTTTCTTGGATCAGTGGGTGGAAATGGAATTGCTGGGTCTAAGGTGGTTTTGAAACTTAATAGGAAAGTGCAGAATCTTTCTCTAAAGTGGTTTACCTGCTCTGTCCTCCCACCAGCAGAGTGGGAGGGTCCCGGCTGCTCCTCGTCTCTGATCCTTGCCTTGCCTGGTCTTGGTCTTCTGGCCTTTGGGGAGCCTAGCGGATATGGAATGGTGTCACACTGTACGTTTACTTTCTATTTCCTAATAATTAATATTGAGCACTTTTACAGGCCCTTACTTGACCTTTGTTTACCCTGTTCATGGAGTGGCTTATGTTATTTTTGCCCATTTTTTATAAAATTTCAAAGTTAAGCGTTAAAGATACATATTTTAGACATTTTAGTTGTTAAGAATTCTCTGTTTTAAGCTCTCTGCCAGATACGTACAGCAAATACTGCTTTCCCACAGTCTGTGGCTTGCTTGTTAATTGAAAACTAAACATTTTAAAATAATGTGAATCAAGTTGTGTGTGTGTGAAGTTGCTTCAGTCATGTTTGACTCTTTTGTGACCCCTGGACTGTAGCCCACCAGGCTCCTCTGTCCATGGGGTACTCCAGGCAAGAATACTAGATTGGGTTGCCATGCCCTCCTCCAGGGGATCTTCCCAACCTAGGGATCGAGCCCACATCTCTTATGTCTCCTGCATTGCCAGGCAGATTTAAATCCTGATCTGAAATAACATGGCTATTTAGTCATTACAGATGCCACTTAATGTCAGTATTCATGTTTCACTGCAAAAATGTTGGTTTGCTTAATTACAAGACATTGAACCCACTGAACGTTTTAAATCATATATGGTATATATGCTGTTTTCCTTTTCTGCAGTCAGGAATATTCTAAATTTCAGAAGCATTTGGTCTTAAGAGTTAGGGGTTCCAAACACACTAGTCTCAGCAGGGACCTGGATGGAGGTGAGGATCCTGGAATGGCGAGTAGATGCTCAGGACAAGAGCATTGGTGCTTTTTATGAAGCAACTTCGTTAGTTGTTATAATAAAATATTTATATGGGTTGTAGGTATTTTAATTACAAACTTTTAGTTGTCAACCATGCTCTTTCTATACTTTTGAAGGTACATCAAGACAAGAGAATTATAATACATTAAATTATAGAAATTATAGTGATAAAGTCTAATAAGATTGGGTTTTCATTTTGGATTATTTAAAGTTGATTATGAAGGCTTTCCAGGGTGGTGCTATTGCTAAAGAACCTACCCGCCAATACAGGAGACGTATGAGTTGCAGGTTTGATCTCTGGGTCAGGAAGATCCCCTGGAGGAGAGCATGGCAACCCACTCCAGGATTCTTGGCCTGAAGAATCCCATGGACAGAGGAGCCTGGCGGGTTACAGTCCATGGGGTCACAAAGGTCAGACATGACTGAAGCGACTTCACGCATGCACCTGTTCGTCATGACTTAATAGTTCTTTGTAAATGTTATTACTATTTTTTTTCTTGTTTTTCTTGGATCATTGGGTAGAAATGGAATTGCTGGGTCGAAGGTGGTTTTGTAATGTAATAGGAAAATGCAGAATCTTTCTTTAAAGTAGTTTACCTGCTCTGTCCTCCACCAGCAGAATGGGAGGGTCCTGGCTGTGCCTCGTCTCCGCTCCTCGCTTGCCTGGTCTTGGGCTTCTGGCCTTGGGGGAGCCTAGTGGCTGTGGAATGGTGGCACACTGTATGTTGCCTTAGATGTCTGTTCCTCGAAAGAACAGTGCAAACCAAATTTTCAGCTGTAATGACTGCAAGAATATAAGTGGCTTCCAGTTGTAGGTGGTTAGTGATTGAAGGCTGATGAGATGGAGAGCCATGCAAAACCAAGAGCGGCATTAGCAAAATGTGTCCCTGACTCACCTAGACGAGCGCTTAGGACAGGGGGCTGGGCCACGTCGAGAACTCCCAGCTCTGCTCTGCTGGTGTGTGCAAATGCTGCTGGTTAAGTTGATCATCAGAAGTGGTTTCAGTGGAAAAGTTATGAGCCTAATTTAACCTGAAATTGTAAAAGAAAAAAATATAGACACTGTTTTCTCAAAAAGACCTCTGTTGTGACAGCAGTTTCCTGTGGGTCATCTGTTTTAAACTTAGCAGAGCGCACATGTGAACCTTGAATTCTCAATCTGTCCTGCCCTCCGGGAGCCGTGAGTTCATGTTCTATGTGAGTCTGTTTCTGTTTCGTAAGCAAGTTCATCTGTATCAGTGTTTTTTAATACATATATTCTGCATATAGGCAATAGCATATGCTATTTCTTTGTCTGACTTAATGCACTTAGTAAGATCATCTCTGGGTTCATCCAAATTACCACCGATGGCATTATTCCATTCTCTTATTGCTGACTGCTAGTCCACTGTGTGTGTATGTTGTGTGTATTCCATATAGAATATTCTGATATATATGCCCTACCTCACTCTCAATGTTTAATGTGGTTGACAGTCACCTAATAGAAAACGCACTGTTTTCACCACATTTAGCTGCGCAGTTCAGCGGCACCGAGTACGTCTGTACTGTCGTGTGCCCATCACCGCATCCATTGCTAGAATTGGTCACCTTCCGAAACTAACACTGCCCCCGGCAAGCCCCGACGCCCTGTCCCCACCCCCGGCCTCTGCCAGTGCTCCTCTGACTGTGATCTTCACTGTCCTGGGAACTTCATATAAGAGGAATCGAACAGTATTTGTCTGCACCTCCTCTATACTGGAGCACATTTTTAAGCTTAATATATGTTCTACGAAAGGTCGTGCCTTTCTCTCTCCCCCTGTGCTATGCACTAGGGTCTGTGTCAGTCCCAGTCTTCCAGCCTATCTCCCCCTCCCCGTCCATACATTTGTTCTCTACATCTGTGCCTCTCTCTCTGCTTTGCAACTTTGCAGGCAGAATCATCTCTACTATTTTTGTATATATTTGTTTTTTTCATTATGTGACTTTTACCACAATTAAAAACATTAAAAATAATATGTAGGGTATAATATATATATATATATATTAGAATATATACGTGTATACACAATAGAATACTTTTTGTTGTTCAGTTGCTAAGTCTTGTCAGATTCTTTGTGACCACATGAACTGCAGCACACTAGGCTTCACCATTTCCCAGAGTTTGCCCAAATTCATGTCCATTGGGTTTCCCAGGTGGCTCAGAGGGTAAAGTGTCTGCCTGCAACATGGGAGACCTGGGTTTGATCCCTGGGTTGGGAAGATCCCCTGGAGAAGGAAATGGCAACCCACTCTAGTATTCTTGCCTGGGAAATTCCATGGACAGAGGAGCCTGGTGGGTTACAGTCCATAGGGTTGCAAAGAGTTGGACACAACTGAGCAATGTCACTTTCACTTTCTTTCTTTCTTTTCAGCCATAAAAAAGAATGACATCTGTGGCAATATGGATGAACCTAAGGATTATCATATTACGTGAAATAAGTCAGACAGGGATGGGTCATATGATATCACTTATTTGCAGAATTTAAAAGAAAAGGATAAAAATGAACTTATTTACAAAGTAGAAACAGACTCACAGGCTTAGAGAATGAACTTACAGTTATCAGGGAATGGGGGTAGTGGGGAGAGGAGAGGTAAATTAGTCATCTGGGATGAACAGATACACACCACTATATGTAACATACAGCAGGGGCCTCCTGTGCATAATATGGAGAACTATACTCAATACCTTATAATAACTTATAATGGAAAAGAATCTGTAAAAGAAATATGTATGTCAGAGAGTGTTTTGCCTATGTTCTCCTCTAGGAGTTTTATAGTTTCTGGTCTTACATTTAGATCTTTAATCCATTTTGCATTTATTTTTGTGTGTGGTGTTAGAAAGTGATCTAGTTTCATTCTTTTAGAAGTGGTTGACCAGTTTTCCCAGCACCACTTGTTAAAGAGATTGTCTTTACTCCATTGTATATTCTTGCCTCCTTTGTCAAAGATAAGGTGTCCATAGGTGTGTGGGTTTATCTCAGGGGTTTCTATTTTGTTCCATTGATCTATATTTCTGTCTTTGTGCCAGTACCGTGCTGTCTTAATGACTGTGGCTTTGTAGTAGAGCCTGAAGTCAGGCAGGTTGATTCCTCTAGTTCCATTCTTCTTTCTCAAGATTGCTTTGGCTATTCGAGGTTTTTTGTATTTCCATACAAATCTTGAAATTATTTGTTCTAGTTCTATGAAAAATACTGCTGGTAGCTTGATAGGAATTGCATTGAATCTGTAGATTGCTTTGGGTAGTATACTCATTTTCACTATATTGACTCTTCCGACCCATGAGCATGGTATATTTCTCCATCTATTAGTGTCCTCTTTGATTTCTTTCATCAGTGTTTTATAGTTTTCGATATATGGGTCTTTAGTTTCTTTAGGTAGGAATATTCCTAAGTATTTTATTCTTTTCGTTGCAATGGTGAATGGAATTGTTTCCTTAACTTCTTTTTCTACTTTCTCATTATTAGTGTATAGGAATGCAAGGGATTTCTGAGTGTTGATTTTATATCCTGCAACTTTACTATATTCATTGATTAGCTCTAGTAGTTTTCTGGTGGAGTCTTTAGGATTTTCTATGTAGAGGATCATGTCATCTTCAAACAGTGAGAGTTTTACTTCTTCTTTTCCAATTTGGATTCCTTTTATTTCTTTTTCTGCTCTGATTGCTGTGTACAAAACTTCCAGAACTACCATTTCATACCAGTCAGAATGGCTGCGATCCAAAAGTCTACAAGCAATAAATGCTGGAGAGGATGTAGAGAAAAGGGAACCTTCTTACACTGTTGGTGGCAATGCAAACTAGTACAGCCATTATGGAAAACAGTGTGGAGATTCCTTAAAAATTTGCAAATAGAACTGCCTTAGGACCTAGCAATCCCACTGCTGGCCATACACACCGAGGAAACTAGAATTGAAAGAGACACATGTACTCCAATGTTCATTGCAGCACTGTTTATAATAGCCAGGACATGGAAACAACCTAGATGTCCATCAGCAGATGAATGGATAAGCAAGCTGTGGTACATATACACAATGGAGTATTACTCAGCCCTTAAAAAGAATAAATTTGAATCAGTTCTAATGAGATGGATGAAACTGGAGCTGATTATACAGAGTGAAGTAAGCCAGAAAGAAAAACACTAATACAGTATACGGACACATATATATGGAATTTAGAAAGATAGTAACGATGACCCTGTATGTGAGACAACAAAAGAGACACAGAGGTATAGAACGGACTTTTGGCCTCTGAGGGAGAGGGAGAGGGTGGGATGATTTGGGAGAATGGCATTGAAACATGTATACTATCACGTAAGAAACGAAGCACCAGTCTATGTTCAATACAGGATACAGGATGCTTGGGGCTGGTGCATGGGGATGATCCAGAGAGATGATATGGGGTGGGAGGTGGGAGGGGGCTTCGGGATTGGGAGCTCGTGTACACCTGTGGCTGATTCATGTCAATATATGGCAAAACCAATACAGTATTGTAGAATAATGTAAAAATAAAATTAAAAATAAATAAATAAATAAATAAATGCAACTGAATTGTTAACTTGAAAAAAAAAATATGTACATACACACATGTGTATGTTTGTGTAAATCCTTGTAAATCAAGTATACTTCGATTAAAAAATTAGGTAATTCTCCTCTGCCTGTGGGCCGTTGTATTTCACAGAGAATGCAGATAGTTTGCACTCTGCTAGCAAGGGGCGGTGCTGGACGTCAGTAATGCTACCGTCTTGCCAGCGCACCACGAGCTCCTCTGCTCTCTGCTGCAGTTTTGGGGGCAGTACACAGTGCCTCGCCCGTGAAGTCAAGCTTGGGCCCGCGCTGGGCTGGCGCACCCCCCAGGCTCTCTGTGACAGGGCTCCCAGTTCTGTTTACTGGGGGAGTGCTGGCGTCCATGTGGGATTTTGTCTCCTGCCCACATTACCTCATCAGGCAGGGATCTGCCCGCAGTCTCAGGTGAGTCAAGCTGGAAAGCAGAGACTCATGTAAAGCCTCTTTTCCCCTGAAATACACTTCTTTGATAGGGTTTAAACCGAAGTCAGAAGTGCCTGCACTTATCTGAAACGCTGGAGTTGCCCTGGAGAAACGAGTCGGGACGTTTCCTCTCAGTGTCAGCTGACACCCCCTCCGCCCGCGCCCTCCTGTTCCGGGGTGCACAGTCGCAGGAGCCGGGGAGCAGCTGTACTGATCACAGTCTAAAAGTGGGTGGAACAGCAGTAGCATGTCATCACATCTCCCAGCCCTAGCAGCAAGTGGTAAGACGCGCGCTTTTCCCCCATTTGCAGGTGCGTTCATTTACAGCTAAATAGCAGGAATGTCTCTCACACAAGCAGTTAATACGGACTGGAATTTTCCCAGTAACCAGATGGCGTGCATTTCATACCACGCTTGTTGAATTAAGAACTAAAATCTGCCAATAAGTTGCATGGAAGTTTTCCACAGTCTCCTTAGGTGACCCCATTTAAGATTTTGAATTTTTTGAGGTCAGAAAGCTTATAAATATTCAGTCTTTGGTGACTCATTTTCAGGGCTATGGTGGAGTAATTATAGAATAACTCTAGTTAGCCATCATTGAAAATCTTCTTTTGCTTATGTTGGGTTATGCTTTTTTCTTTTCTTATTACCTTCTGCTTGTCTATTCACTGCTTCAATACGGTCTTTATTCAAAGAGCCACCTTAAAAAGATAAGTCTAAAAAGCCATGGACAGTGTTATTCCCTTTGATTAGAGACATCATCACCATAAGTCTGAAATTTTGCAGAACAGATAAAAGTATTGAGATTATTTATACTTAATTTTTTTTCAGTGTAGTAAAACATCATTTTGACTTGACAAGCATCTGTTACTTCATCATCTACTGCTGACACCCTGATTTTCCTTAGGACCACATCCCTGCCCTCCACTCAGCCCGAGCTGGAGGCGGGGCGTGCCATCTGGCTTCCTAAGGAGGCTGCATCCCAGGCTGCATCCAGACAGTCCTGTGTCCCGAGTCAGCCAGTCAGAGCCAGCGAAACACAACTGTGGCACCTTTGTTGACATCATTAGGAAGAAATGTCTTTAAGTTTATAGCTGGTGGACATCTTGATACCATGTAAGGGAGCTTGTTTGAGAATGAAGCCCAAAGAGTAGAAAGAAGGCTTCAGAGATGGAGTAAGAAAGAGGCAGAGAGAGAGAAGAGGAGGGACCCCTATTTGCGGCAGGGGCAGGAGCTTTGTTCTACCCTCAGGACATATATATATATATATATATATATATATATATACACACACACACACACATATACATATACATATGTATATACATATACATATTTTTTTTAAGACACAAAACAGTCTCTATTTGCTAAAGTCAGTGTAAACCGGGTTTTCTGCTAATTGGAACTAGGTCTTGAATAATATATATAACAAATCATATTTATGCTTTGACTCTGGAAAAACAACAGTATGTTCCCAGGCATAGATTAAACTATTCAGTGGGAATTATCTGCTCAGATTTAAAACAGAATGAGAATTTGACTCGTATTTCTGAGAAGAGTTCTGTCTAAGTAAACCAGCATACAGAATGCTTGCTTGTCCAGTCTTACCTGAAGAGATGGCCTGGAGGAGCAGTCTGGTCCCTGTAAGGTGGTCTCCTTTGGAACATTTATACACGCGGATAGGGGATCATGAGTTGCAGGGTTGTGGCTGTTTGCATATGAAGGAAACCATATAATTTTAAAAGGCCTTTCTTCCTAAGGCCTAAAGGGCTTCTCTGATAGCTCCGCTGGTAAAGAATCCTCCTGCAATGCAGGAGACCTGGGTTTGATCCCTGGGTTGGGAAGATCCCCTGGAGAAGGGAAAGGCTACCCACTCCAGTGTTCTTGCCTGGAGAATCCCATGGACAGAGAACCCTGGTGGGCTACAGTCCATGGGTTGCAAAGAGTCGGACACAACTGAGCGACTCACTTTCATTTGCTCACCAACAGCATCACGCTAAGGATTAGCACCGTAATGAATATGCAATGCCTAGCTCACAGTCAGAACTGAGTAATGCCGATTTTTGTGCAAGCCACTGCAGTCTCCTGAGTGGACTCTTTTTCTTCACATGGTGGGGGCTGGCATTATACAGTCCTGGAGGGCACCATTTGCCTTGCACTGTGAATACTCGCTCTTTCTGAAGCACCAGGCCTGTCCGAACTCGGCCTCTAGAGCTGTACTCTTGTGGCCAACCATTTTCGAAGTCTGAAGTGGCAGGAAGCCCAGTCCTCTCTTCCCTTCCTTTCTCACACAGCTTCTGAGAATTCTCGCTGCCTCAGTGTTGACAGTGTCACACAACTTCATGCCGGCTCATGCTTTTATGGCCTAAACAGTTTCAGCCAAGCCCTGCAGAGCCCTCTGCACCATCTCCACTGGGCACTCTGGCTAGTGTGGCCTGGCTACACCTGCACTACCCCCAGGGAGAGATGGGACCCACTGGAGGGTCTAACCCACGCCTCCAGGAGGGAGAGGGGATGACCGCCTGCAGAGCAGCCGTGCAGTGGCCACGAAAAGGCCAGTCCTGGGGACGCTGCTGAGCCAGGCACTCGGGCTTTCGGGCAGCTCAGCGTCTACACCAGGAAAGCCTCTGCTTGGCCCCTGAGTCCTGGATCTCTTAGGACTCAGAAAAGTCCGTCCGTCCCTACTCTAGGCCACGGCCCCTCTCCTGGGGAAGAATGGTCAGTGGAGAAGGATGAAACGCTGACTGAGCTGCAGCTCACAGACCCACAGTGTGTGCTAAGTCACCTGGCGGGCTGGACTCTTGGTGACCCCGTGGACTGTAGCCCACCAGGCTCCTCTGTCCATGGGATTCTCCAGGCAAGAACACTGGAGTGAGCCGCCCTTTCCTTTTCGAGGGGACCTTCCCCCCCCGCCCCGGGGGATCGGCCCGCCTCCCTCGCCTAGTCTCCTGCACTGGTGGGCGGGCCGCTGGTGCCCGCTGTCCCTCCCGGGGGATCGGCCCGCCTCCCCTCGCCTGGGCCTCCTGCACTGGCGGGCGGCTGCTGGTGCCACCTGTGCCATCATTCCTGTTACGCAGGTGCAGAGGGGAAGCTAGGTGCTTTTGGCAAGATCAGAGCTGAGACTGGAAAACAAAGCCCTCTCTCTGTTTAGACCCTTCCTCCTTGTCCTGAGAATGCAATCACAAAATCCAGGAGTCCATCCCAAAGTTCAGTATAGTGGTTCACAACCAGTCTATTTGGGGCACAAGCAAACTCCCCAGGTGAAGACTCCATGCTGGTCCAGCCTCTTGCTACCAGAATAAGGAGCAATTCCATTTTCTAGTCTTTCCAGCTGGACTATAAGCCCAATTTCCTACAGCCTCCTGCTCCGAACACACACACACACAAGCCTAATTTCCTACAGCCTCCTGCTCAGAAAACACCCTCCCCATCCCCACCCTTGCCCCAAACTTCACTTTTCAGACACAGAAATACAAGTTCATATTTAAGAAGAAAAGTATCTCCAACATACGGTACCAAGTGGAGGACTTGAATTGCTAAGTCTGAAGGAAACCTTCCAAACCACTGTGTACTTAACTCACAGTCATCTCAGGGAAACAACACTCTAGAGGGACCTCTCCCAGAAAGCAAAAAAGCACCAACTGTGTCCTAAACTGTGGAGACCTCCTGCAACCCCTAAAAAGGCAGCGTTTCAGATGTTTTCAGATCCAGTGTCCACAGACCACTGCCCTGCCTCTCCCACTTACTGGAAAGTGCAGTCCGCACTTTCAGCATCAGGCACCACCGCTGTGTTGCTGACGCTAAAGGGGAGAATCCCATCCAAGCCCTGCAGCAGATACTCCGCCTCTCCCGGGCGCCTCCGTCCGGATGCTCAGCCATCTCCCAAGAACCGCGGGTGTGGGGAGGACAGTGTCAGATGGGCTCAGCGCGGCTCGAGAGTCAGCAAGCCTGTTTGGAACCCCAGCCTTACCCTGTATAGCTCTGTGACCTTGGGCAACTTACACAGTTGGCCAAGAGGTTCATTCAGGCTTTTCTGTAACATCTACTGGAAAACCCCGAACGAAGGTCTTGGCCAGCCCAGTAGATAGCCTCCAACACTCCATTTCCTCAAGGGCAGAATGGGACCAGTCAGCCCATCTCAGCAGACCGTGAGAAGGCGATAACGTCACAGAGAGTGATGGGTCTGTTGCACGTGTCTGATAAAAGTGTGTGTCTTCTTACATTATTATTCTGCACAAGTTAAATATCTCTCTCTTCATTCACATGTGAACTTCTGCTCAGCACAGGGCACTTTTTCCCAGGATCAAAGCCTTGAAGCTTTAACTTTCTCTTATTCTTACGTCACATTTTTTGTTGAATGACACAGCATATTAATAAATACACTGAGCAATTAGGGGAAATGAATGGAATCACCGAGTGCTATTTCCTTGGAAAACTTCCCTTACTGCCTTTGCTCCTGCTCAGGACCCTGGCTTGAACTTCACCTTCTAGTGCATCATCACCTCCCCGAAGCCCCTGAACTGAACACTCACCCTCCATGCCTTCGTCCCTATGATTCATTGTCTAATCAGGTTTTCTCAGATACTTTTTCAGTCTGCCGCTGTACAGCGGCTTTTAATTTCCATAGGTGATTTCCTCTGAACTGCTTACTTTGGCATCGAAAGAGCACCGTCGGCAGAAACCACCCCCAGCTGATCCCTGGCTGCTCCCTGCCCTGGCCCTCCTTCCTGGGCCTGGGTCCTCCCCCAGCACACAGCAGGGGCGCTGGGCGAGTCCCTCAGCTTGGTGACACTAAGCCCAGTGGTGCTGCTCCTCGGTGCTTCATCCTGCCTCCAGAATAAGTCCGTGTCTTCATCAGTGTGGCTATAGAGCCAGCCATGGCTCCTGTGCTGTGCTGGGCCAACGGGCTCCCAGACCCACAGCGAGCGTCCTCTGGCTCATCTGCTGCTCTGCCTGAAGCCTGGTCTTCAGCCTTGCTTGTGGCTGCGGCTCTCCAGCTGCTCCCTCACCTTCGTGGGGAGACTTCCCAACGCCCCAGCCCCTGCCTGGCTTGGGGTTTCCCATTCCATGTCCCCTTGGCATCCATCATGGCTTCTTTCCCAGCATCACCAGGCTGCGTGGGGGACTCCCCGTCCACACGGCCAGCAGGAACTGGGCCAGTTGCGTACCGTGAAATGATGGCATGCCACTCTGTTCTGTTTGCTGGGATTGATGCAATGACGGTTTGATTCTCTCCTTCAGGAAGAAAGCAGTTCATGTGTCTGAGAGCTGATCTGAGGCTCCCCCTCTGCTGGGGAGCTCACCTTCCCCAGAGCTGTGCCCCCACCTGGGGGTCTTCACTGCTCTCCTTTGCTCCTCCTTCCTAGCCATTTATGCATCCCCCCGTTCAGGACTTTTCAGCCTGGATCAAGTTTTCTGGGCACAATAATTAGGTGACAATTATGCTAGCTCAGGGGTCAGACAAATGTTTCATATTCTGACTCTGCCATGGTGAAATGTGGAAGGCTGCGAACCCTTCTCAGCCTCGGAGTTTTCATCTATAAACTGGGTAGCAAAAGATGGTGTTACAGAATTATTATGAGTATTCAAAAGACTCCGTGGAAAACACTGCAGGAGCCAGGACTTGTCAGGGAATCTAAACCCACTTATCTGTCATCTGTCTACCCATCCATCCAATAATACCTGTGACTCAGCTCCCAGTGTTTATCACAGTCACTGTTAGAAAGATCACAGTTCAGTTCAGTCGTTCAGTCGTGTCTGATTCTTTGTGACCCCATGAATCGCAGCACGCCAGGCCTCCCTGTCCATCACCAACTCCCAGAGTTCACTCAGAGCTTAAAAAAAAAAAATTCCTTACACTTGGAGACAGACGGCACCAACACAAGTGGCCACAAGACTTGCGCTCAGAGACTTTCCAATCACTGAGCACGTGAACAAACTATCAGAGCGCTCAGCGTCCTCCTGCGCTCCCAGCACTGACCTCGCCTCCTGCTTCCCAGAGGCAATGTCACCGGGAGACAGGCGCCCGCTCAGCCTCCCTCCGCAACCCCCAGGCCAGCCAAGAGGTGGTGCCTCTGACTTCACCCTCAGCCTCCTCCAAAATTTCGACCTCTGACTTTAACCGTCACTCTCCTCCATCCGCCGTCAGTAGGCCCCGCCACTTCCTCTGTGCTGAGTCCTCATCTTGTGGCTGGTAGAGACCAAAAGCGCCTGGGTGGGTCATCACATCGTGTCCGATTCTGTGACCCCACGGACTGTAGCCCGCCAGGCTCCTCTGTCCGTGGGATTCTCCAGGCAAGGATACTGGAGTGGGTTGCCATTCCCTTCTCCAGGGGATCTTCCTCACTCAGGGATTGAACCAGGGTCTCCTGCAATGCAGAAAGAGGCTTTACCAACTGAGCCACCAGGGAAGGCCCTGGGTAGGTGGTAAGAAGAAATGAATCTGAATCCCGCTTCACTGGAGATTGATCTCCACAAAGATGGTCAGCTTCTGCTGACTTCCCGTGTCCATGAGGTCCTGCTACATCAGTGTGACCACATCACCCTGAACTGTGGCTAAGTCATTCAGTCGTGACCAACTCTTTGCAACCCTACAGAGGACACCCTGCCGGGCTCCTCTGTCCATGGGATTCTCCAGGCAAGAATACTGGAGTGGGTTGCCATTTCCTTCTCCAGGGCATCTTCCTGACCCAGGGATCAAACCTGTGTCTCTTATGTCTCCTGCATCGGCAAGTGGGTTCTTGACCACTGGCGCCACCTGGGAAGCCCCAGCCTCAACCAGCACCTCCCAGAAGCTCCCTGTTTCTTTCAGAGTAAACACCAACACCCTCACAGTGGCTTAGGAAGCCATCCAAAGATGCTCCCACCTCAGAGCACCTGTGCTTTCTTCTCCTTCCTGGGACGATCTGTCCCCACACACCTGCTCAGGCACGCCCTCCCCTCCTGTCCATTCTCGCCCTGCTGTGACATCATCATTGCAGCTGAGGTCCACTACACGAGCAGCAGCCCCATCCTTTCCTGCTTTATTTTCATCATCATGTTTACTGATCACCAACAGATGTTTAAAGTTATTTTCCAAGTTTTTGTGGCACAGACGGTAAAGCGTCTGTCTACAATGTGGGAGACCCAGGTTTGAGCCCTGGTTTGGGAAGATCCCCTGGAGAAGGAAATGGCAATCCACTCCAGTACTATTGCCTGGAAAATCCCATGGACAGAGGAGCCTAGCAGGCTTCAGTCTATGGGGTCGCAGAGTTGGACACGACTGAGTGACTTCACTTCACTTTATTCCTCACTTTATCTCCAACATTTAGGATAGTGCCTGACACACAGTTGGTGCTCAATATACATTTGTTAAAGGTACAGCCTTGCCACTGACAGTCTTACCTTATTGACTCATTTCACAAATATTTATTGAGAACTGGTGTGTGCAAAGCCCAGTTCTAGGAACCTAGGAAAGTAGGGAACACAAAGGGCAATGGCTCTGACTTTAAAGCTTACCTAATTTTTAATTATTATATAGCATTTTTCTCTTTGTACAAGTTCTAAGGTTTCTGACAGAAACCATGACTTTCCTTTCTTTTGTGTGGCCACAAAGCACCTTCATGACAGCAAGACGCTCAGCATTGTCACACTAATTGCACATCAGTTTATATGTCTGGAAGAAAGTCATAAATTTCGCGACTATGCAAGATCTTTTGGTCCTAAAATCCTCAACTGTAGAGCGTGAGCATATCCGTGGACAGAGCTGGGGCCTGGAGGAGAACATGGAGATTGGCTGGGAGGCTACTGCATTGCTCCACTTGGAAAGACAATTGTTTGAAGTAAAAGAGGCCACTGAGAGCAGATCTCATGGCAAGATTAAGCAGACAAGGGCTTCATGAGGGGAAATGCTATGTAAGATACGGGGGAGTCTGCACTGCAGGCTGACCCCAGCTGAGGGAGAGACTGGTGGCAGCGCCCTAGATAGCCACGCAGTTCAGCCAAAGCCGTTGCAGAGTTCTCAAGCTTAAAGTCAGCCCTCAGAGGAGTCCCACTCTCGGGAGTGGACCTCAGTGTCTACGCAGCCTTTATCCTTTGCCAGGAGCAGTGTGCAGAAAGCATGGACTCAGAAAACCCTGCAGACATTGACGATTTGGGAGTCCACTTATGTCCTTCTTTGGAGATAATTCTGCCTTTTTACAGATCCAATTTCAGACTTGCTACTGGGTCCTACTGAAGACTGAACACTTAGTCACAGGCCACTGAGCAGTCATGCCGTGTGAGCTGCCTGTCATGAAAGCCATGGTGGCGGGCCTGCATCACTGATTTCATACGAGGAAGCGGCACCTGTGAAATCACGTATGAGCAGATCCTGAAGGCACAGGCAAGGAGCCCGCATTTTCACATCTTGGACTCTTGTTAGATTTTCTCTTTCTCAGCTGACACCTATGACCTCCAGGGAATTTCCTCTAACCAGCTGACCGAGAATAAAGTGTCAGATTTTGTTTAGAGAGTTCCGCATGGCTGACTCTACCCACAGTGAACAGCTGGGGCGCTGCAGCTCCACCCATGAGTAACCCTTGCAGACAGCTGTGAGGAGCCGTCCTCTCAGTGGGCAGGACTTCAGACAGTGCAGATATTTGTTCACTTTCATGCAAGAAAAGGTGGCCAGAGGTCCAGATCTCTGCTGACTTGCAGCCAATGGCTAAAGTCTTGTCTGCATGGTCAAGAATTTGGAAACAGCATGAATGGAAACTAGATTGCAGTGATATCAGACATCTCCATGCAGCTGAGTGCGTCCCAGAACACAGAAAGGACCAGACTGACCCATGCCCCAGCACGACTGACTCCCAGCATCATCATGCTGGAGAATCATGCAGAGTCAAGAAGAGACACCCTGTAAGAGTCCAGGTGTGGGACATTATGGGAAAGGCAAACTCTAGGGACAGAAACTGGCCAGTCGTCACAGGAGCTGTTGGAAGGAAGGAGTGGCACGATTCTAGACCCTGATCACGATGGAAGTGACACAGTTATCTGTGCTTGCCCAAAATTATGGAGCTGTACAACGAAATGTGTGAATTTTACTGTCGAATGAATTTTAATGAATGGAAGAAAAGACAGTGGAATGACAAAGTCTATTTTGAAAAGATTAAAGGGGGATATTTTATAAGAGAAGTATCTTATAAAAGATACTTTTATAAGAAGTATTTTATATCAAGAAGATACAGCTATCTTTATGTAGATGAAGCTAGAACAGAGCTTCATGAAAACTGATTAAATTAAGAAAGGAAAATTTAAAATCCACAATTATAGTAGAAAAGTTCAGTATTCCTCTATAGTAATACTTATGAGAAGTTGGCAAGACAAAAAAATCTATTAAGTATATGTAAAAGAATTGACAAACCACTATCAACCAAACTTATCAAGATTTACATGGTTTTACCACCCAAACAAGATACAGATTCTTTTGAAATATATATGGAATAGTCACAAAATAGATCAAATTCTGGACCATCAAATTTTTCCCAGTAAGTTAAAAAATTGAAAGCAGGCAGAGTTTGCCCTGAGACCACAATGAAACTAAACTAGAAATTAATGAGAGAATGCTACTTAGAAAATCACTATATAATTGAAAATTAAGGAATCCTTATCTAAGTAAATGACAGATCACAATGAAAATTAGAAAATATTTTGGACTTAGTGAAATAAACAACACATAGAGGAAACTTTGTAAGCTTGAATGCCTAAAATCAATGACATAAATTTCTACCTCTTTAGACTAGAAAGGTAGCATCCAATAAACTCAACAGAAGAAGGAGAGAAAAGAACAAAGAAATAGGAAAAAGAAAAATAACTGAAAATCAGTGAAAACAAACACTGGTTCTTTTAGATCAATAATGATAATGAGCCTCTCGTCAGACTGGTCAGGTGAAAAGGAGGAGACACAATTAACTGCTGTCAGCATTCAAAGAGGTGGCATCACTACAGATTCACCAAAGTGTGCAGAGATAATAAGGGAGTTGTAAATAATTTTATACCAATAAATTCGACAACTTAAATAGCTGGCACATTTCTTTAACAAAACACAAACTACCAGAGTTTAGTCAGGAAGGACTGTATCATCTGAATAGCTGTGTGTCTGTTTGGAAAATCGAAGTCATAGTTAAAACTCTTCCCACAAAGAAAACTCTAGGCTTTATCAGTAAGCTTATGATGTTTCTAAAAGATGAAATGATGTCATTTTTACACAGATGCTACCAGAAAATCAAAGAAGGCCAGGATATCATGTGAAATGCCAGGCTGGATGAAGCACAAGCTGGAATCAAGATTGCTGGGAGAAATATCAATAACCTCAGATATGCAGATGACACCACCCTAATGGCAGAAAGAGAAGAGGAACTAAAGAGACTCTTGATGAAAGTGAAAGAGAAGAATGAAAAAGCTGACTTAACACCCAGCATTCAAAAAACTGAGATCATGGCATCCGGTCACATCACTTCATGGCAAACATATGGGAAAACAATGGAAATAGTGAGAGACTTCATTTTGGGATTCCAAAATCACTGCAGATGGTGACTGCAGCCATGAAATTAAAATAGACTTGATCTTTGGAAGAAAAGTTATGACCAACCTAGACAGCATATTAAAAAGCAGAGATATTACTTTGCCGACAAAGGCCTGTCTGGTCAAAGCTATGGTTTTCCGGTAGTCATGTATGGATGTGAGAGTTGTACCATAAAGAAGGCTGAGCATGGAAAAATTAATGCTTTCGAACTGTAGTGTCAGAGGAGACTCTTGAGAGTCCCTTGGACTGCAAGGAGATCAAACCAGTCAATCCTAAAGGAAATCAGTCCTTAATATCCATTGGAAGGACTGATGCTGAAGCTGAAGCTCCAGTCCTTTGGCCACCCGATGTGAGGGCCAACTCATTGGAAAAGACGTTGATGCTGGGAAAGATTGAAGGCAGGAGGAGAAGGGTGGGTCAGAGGATGATTGGATGGCATCACTGACTCCATGGACATGAATTTTAACAGACTTAGGGAGATGGTGAAGGACAGGGAAGCTTGGACTGCTGCAGTCCATGGGGTCACTAAGAGTCGGAAATGACTAAGCAACTGAACAACAATAATTATCTTACTATAAAAACTAGACATTACAGGAAAGGAAATTACAGCTAATTTCTCAGGAATGCAAATATCTTAACTGAAATTTTACCAATCACATCCAACAATATCTAAAATACCTAAAATTATAATACTTAATGGTGTGATGATTACTGTGATGTGCCAAGTGGGCCAGGAGGTGCTCATGTTTCAGGCTAACTATTATTTCTGGGTGTATTTACAAGGTGTCTTCAGAAGAGATGAGCGTTTGAACTTCACTGAGCAGAGCGAGTCCCCTCCCGGTCTGTGGGAGTGTCACCCAGGAAGTGAGAGTGCAGTCAGAACAAAGATGTTGAGGAGACTTGGAGGGACGGGATCTCTGGCTGAGCTGAGACATCATCTGCTCCTGCCCTTGACTGGACCTTACTCATCAGCCCTTGGATTCTCAGAACAACTACCACCAGCTCTCCTGGGTCTCTACAAAGATTTCTCAGACTACAGAATTGTGTAGCTAATTTCTTATGTTTGTGTGTGTGTGTGTGTATATATATATATATACACACACACACATACTGTAAATAATGTTATATAATATATGTTATATATCATAAATATATATAAATATATAATTTCATATATATGTGTGAAAGTGAAAGTTGCTCAGTCGTGTCTGATTCTCTGCGACCCCATGAACTATACAGTCCATGGAATTCTCCAGGCCGGAATACTGGAGTGGGCAGCCATTCCCTTCTCCAGAGGATCTTCCCAACCCAGGAATCAAACCAGGGTCTCCTACATTGCAGGTGGATTCTTTACCAGCTGAGCTACCAGGGAAACCCTATATATACCTTTTCTATTTTTATATACATATATATGGGGTGCTGTGCTTAGTTGCTCAGTCATGTCCTACTCTTTGCTACCCGTGGACTGCAGCCACCAGGTCCCCCATCCATGGGATTCTCCAGGCAAGAATACTGCAGTGGGTTGCTGTGCCCTCCTCTGGGGGATCCTCTCAACCCAGGGATCAAACCCAGGTCTGCTGCATTGCAGGTGGATTCTTTACCAGCTGAGCTAGAAGCCCATTTTATATACATATATGTAACTATATGCATACATATCTATGTACATTTAAATCTTTATTTATTATCCTGTTCTGTTTCTATGGAGAATCCTAATAAAATTGGTAAATTTCAGTCCAACAATGTGGGTTTAACATTTAAAAATGTATGCAATCATCATATTAATAGGATTTTTAAAATTAAATATGATAAGCTCAAAGATGAGCAAAATTTACATTCATTCATGATTTATACACACTCACACATGAGACTAGGGACAGAATTAAACTTTCTAAAATGGTCCTCTATGAAAAACCTACAGCTAATACCACATGTAATGTTGAAATGCTGATTGCTTTCTCCCTCATATCAGGAACAAAACAATATGTTCTCATCACTTCTATTCAACATTGTATTGGAAAAGCCAGCTAGTGTTTTTTGAGGCAAAACATAAAGTAAAATGGACTTTATTCATAGACTTAGGAAATCTTGATAATTCTGTAGAAAGCTAACTATATCTTATAAGTGCATTTAGCAAGGTCTCAGAACACAAGACCAATATTCAAAAATCGTGTTTTTAGGTAGTAACAATGGGTAAATGGAAATGAAACTTAAAAACCAATAAAACAATTACCTCAAAATATCAAATACTTTGAGTATAACACAGATTTATAAGAACTCTACCTTGGAAATTATTTAACATTATAATAAAATGAAAGACCTCAATAAATGGTAGTTTATTACTGTGTTTGTGAATTAGAAGACAAAACCGTTAAGATGGTTCTCGTCACATCGCTCTGTACAGTACAATCTGTGAAGGTCACAAGTGGTTTTCTGTGGTTTATTTGTGTGTGTGTGTGTGTGTGTGTGTGTAAATTTACATGCTGTTTCTAAAATGTATGTAGAAAGGCAGAGGACCTAGAGCAGCAAAACCAGCATGAAAGTAGGTAAGAGCAGGAGAATTTACACGAGAACACAGCAAGACTCATCTGCGCTGATGAAATGGCAGGGATTGTTCCAAGTATAGACTAGTGCACAGCGGGGCAGGGCGGGAGAAACGCACACCTGCACGCAGTTACCTGGCTTGCGGCAGAGACTCCACTGAAGCTCACCGAGGGAGAGACTGCTGTTTATAATCCACAGTGCTGTGCCAGTTACACATCCACGTGGAAAGCAGTGCACCTTGGCCACTACCTGAACCAGCTCCCCTCTGCAAACAGACTGTATCTGACAGCTTTTAAAATAAAACACAGGATAATATTTTTATCACCTTGGAATGTGCAAAGATTTTTTAAACAGGACAAGGCAAGAATCAAGATGGCAGAGTAAGAGGACACAGAACTCACGTCCCTCATGAACATATCAGAAGTACACCCACAAAACGAAGAGCGCATCTCCCTGTGGAAGAGTTCTCATCGCAGACTCACTGGCGACTGGCAGTAGGGCTCTGTACCGTCAAGGCTGCAAGAGAGAGACGTGCATGGCCAGTGCGGAGGGGAAGGGAAGGGACCAGCTGGAGACCCGTGACCCTGAGAGAGGAATCGGGAAGTGGGGACCCTCCCTGGGCAGCCAGCTGTCAAGTCACAGATCGGTCCCCACAGCCCTGGGGTCCAGCAAGGGAAAGACGAGTCGCCCGGGCTGGTTATGGGGCTGCTGGGACCAACAGGAGGGCTTCCACACGGGGAGCAGAGATTGCACTTACGAGGAGCTTGCCCCTGAGGCAGAGCAGAGAGGGCAGAAAGGGTGGATTTAAGCCACGTGGCTGGCTGACGGGTTTCCCACAGCCACCCCACTCTCACCCCAGCCTGAGCCGCGTAGTCCTCCAGCAGTGCTGGCCTGTCGTTTCAGCTCCACACTGGAGCCAGGAGGATTGCCAACAATGAGGAAAAAGCCCGGGCATGAGATGCTGTGGCAGCTCAAACCCTCAGCAGCACCTGAGCAGGGAGCGGGCCGCCACCACCGGAGCTCACTCGAGGTCGACCAGATTGCTAACGGCAGACGGATCCCCACACCCAGTGCCCAGCTCTTGCTGAATCCACACCAGACCCTCCTGCTGCAGCCTGCTCCTCTCTGGAGCTGAGGGTGCTGCTGGAAGGGGAAGGGCACATCTTAAAGGGAACAGGGTTATTTAGGCCAGAGCCTCAGTGTCTCTTCTGCTCCGGAAACTTGAGACCTGCCACTGAGCAGAGGAGGAGCCCTAGCTCAAATCTGGCTCCAGCTCTCATTGCTCCTGCTCCAGCCTCACCTTCTCACCAGGCTGCCAGCTGCCAGCACTCCCTGAGCCAAGATGTGACTTGTGTTCATGTCAAATCCAGCTTTCCCACCAAAGGCACCGGGCATAAAGGGTCTGTATCGGGATGCTCCCACGAAATAACACCCTCAAAGACCACTGCACCTAATTTCATACAGACAGAGAGAACAGCAAAATGAGAAAACAGAGGAATTTGTCTCTATTGAAAGAGAAAGAGAAAACACCTTAATAAAAAAATAGAAATATACAGTCTACTGGAGACTTCAAAGCATTATTAATAGGGATGCTGACTGACTTAGGAAAGAATAGATGAACACAGAATTTTAACGTGGAACTAGAAAATATAAAAAAGAGCCAGTCATACCTGAAAAATAAAATGTGTGGGTGTGGGTGTGCTCAGTCATATCCAGCTCCTTGTGACCCCATGGACTGTAGCCCTCCAGGCTCCTCTGTCCATGGAGTTTTCCAGGCAAGAACACTGGAGGACTGGCATTTACTACTCCAGGGATCTTCCTGACCCGGGGCTTCCTAGGTGGTGCAGTGTTAGAGAATTTGCCTCCCAGTGAAGAGTACAATAACTAAAAACACACTAGAAGGAATTAACAGACTAGATCACACAGAAGAACAACGAAGTGACCTGAAAGAATGACAGAAAACAATGAGGAAAGCAAAAATGAAAACAAATAAAAATAAATGAAAACAATTTAAGGGATCTTTGGTATAACATTAAGTGTACAAACATTTACATTACAGGGGTCCCAGAAGAAGAAGGGAGAGAATGTGGTTGAAAATGTATTTAATAAAATTCAGGCTGAAACTATCTGAGCATGAAGAAGGAAACAGATATCTAGGTACAGAAAGCAGAGAACTATATTCGATACTCTGTAATAAGCCATAATGGAAAAGATTATGGAAATATACACACACACACACACACACACATGCTTTTATAAACACTATCTCGTGTCTCGCATTGGGAGGCAGGTACTTTACCACTGTGCCACCTGGGAAGATATATATGAATACTATATGAACTGGCTCATTTTGCTGTACAAAACATTGTATATCAACGACACTTATATAAGAAAAAAATGTGAAGGGAGTAGAGAAAATGTAGGTCTTTTAGAATGTTTGAACTTAAAGGTCTAGCTGTTTAAAACAAATAGTTATATGCCAAATATGAGGAGAAGGAAATGGCACCCCACTCCAGTGTTCTTGCCTGGAGAATCCCAGGGACGGGGGAGCCTGTTGGGCTGCCGTCTATGGGGTCGCACAGAGTCGGACACGATGGAAGTGACTTAGCAGCAGCAGCCGCCAAATATGAAATATTTAAAATATATATTTTAAACATATGAAAATACCTTTAGACAATGAAAATGGAAATGTAACTTTCCAAAATCTGTGGGATGTAGCAAAAGCAGTTCTAAGAGGTAAGTTTATAGTGATGCAGGCAGACCTCAGGAAGCAAGACGAATATTAAATAAGCAACCTAATTTTCCATCATAAAGAATTTAAAAAAGAACTCACAAAGCTCAGTTAGCATTAGGAAGGAAATAATAAAGATCAGAGAGCAAATAGACACAAAAATAGAAAATATCAGTACAACAGGAGCTAGATCTCTAAAAAGACAATAAAGTTGATAAAGCTTCAGTCAGGCTCATCAGGAAGAAAGAGAACTCAAATTAACAAAATCAGAAATGAAAGAAGAAAAACAGCAACCAATTCCACAGAGATGCTAAGAATTTTAAGACAATACTGTGAACAGTTATATGCCAACAAATTGGACAACCTAGAAGAAATGGACACATTTCTAGAAATATACACCCTTCTGAGACCGAATGAGAAATAGACAATCTATTTCCTGAATAGTGAAATTGAATATGTAATTTTAAAAGTTCACAGCAAACAAAAGTCCAGGACCAGAGAGTTTTACAGGGAAATTCTATCAAGCATATAAAGAAGAGCTCTTCTTCCCAAGCAGTTCCAAAAAGTTAAAGAGAATGTAACAATCTCAAACTTACAAATCCGCCATTAGTGTGATACCCAAATCAGAGAAAGACATTACAAAAAAGAAAATTGTAGGCCAATATCTCTGATGAAAATAGATACAAATATCCTTAACAAAGCCAAATTTGGCAATAGATAAAAAGGATCATACATCCATTCATGATAAAAGCTCTCAACAAAGCAGGTATAGAGGGAAGACACTTCAACACAGCAAAGGCCTACATGACAAACCCGTAGCTAACATCATACTCAGCGGTGAAAAGCTTGAAAGCATTTCCTCTAAGATCAGAAACAACACAAAGATGTCCGCTCTTACCACTTGTATTTAACATAGCATTGGGAGTTTTAACCACAGCAATCAGATAATGAAAAGAGATAAAAGGAATCTAGATGGAAAGGGAAGAAGTAAAACTGCCGCTGTTTGCATATTGCATGATTGCTACACACGGAACACACTAACGCGCCACCAAACAAAACAAAACCCTATTAGAGTAAATGGATTTAGTAAAGTTGCAGGACACAAGATTCATATCTGTTGCTTTTCTGTGCATTTATAATAAGCTATCAGCAAGAGAAGGAAACAATTCCTTAACAATTTCATCAAAAAGAATAAAATATCTAGAAATAAACTTAACCAACGAGGTGAAAGAACTATACTCTGAAACTTATAAAACGTTGCTAAAGAAATTTGAAAATCGTACAGAGAATTGGAAAGATATCTTGTGTTCTTGGATCAGAAGAATTAATATTGTTAAAATGGTCTTACTACCCAAAACAATCTACAGATTTAATGTAGTCTCTATCAAAATACCCATGAAATTCTTCATAGAAGTAGAACAAAAACCCTAATTTATATAGAACCACAAAACTCCAAACAGCTAAAGCGATGTTGAGAAAACAGAATAAAGTTGGAGGTATCATGCTCTCTGATATCAGACTATACTGTAAATGAACAGTAATTAAAACAGCACAGTACTGGTACAAAAACAGATCAATGGAACAGACTACAGAGTCCAGAAATAACCCACACACTTACGGTCAATTAATCTATGAGAAATGGGGTAACACAATGCAATGGAGAAAAGACAGCCTCTTCTAATAAGTGATGCTGGGAAAACTGGACAGCTACAAGGAAAAAGTGAGATTAGAATATTTTCTCACATCATATACAACAATAAATTCAAAATGGATTAAAGTCCTAAATGTAAGATCTGAAACCATGACACTCAAAAGATAAATAGGCAGAACACGCTATGACAGAACATGTAGCAACATGTTTGGCTCCTTGAAGGCAAGAGAAATAAAAGGGAAATACACAAATGGGACCTGAAGGGAGACGCATTTGCACAGCAAAATAAAGCCACCAACTGAAAAAGCCACCAACTGAATGGAAAAAATATTTGCAAATGATATGCCTGGTAAGTCATCAATATCCAAAATTTATAGACAGCTCACATAACTCAATATTGAAAAAAGAACTCAACCAAAAAGTGGGCAAAAGAGCCAAGTAAGCATTTCTCCAAAGAAGATACAAAGATGGCCAACAGGCACATTTAAAAATGCTTAACATTACAGAAATGCAAATGAAAACCACAATGAAATATCACTGCACACCTGTCAAAGTGGCTGTCATCCAAAGTTTACAAATAACAAATGTTGGTGCTAACATGCAGAAGAGGGGACCGTCATACACCATTGGTGGGACTGTAAACTGGTCCAGCCACTGTGGAGAACAGTATGAAGTTCCCTTTAAAAGCTAAAAATAAAAATACTATAAGATCCAGCAATTTTCTTGCTAGGTATATAACCAAATAAAATGAAAACATGTGTCCAGAAGTGGACATGCACCCCGCTGTTCATAGGAGCATCCCAAGATATGGAAGCAATGTAAGTGCCCAGGAACAAATAACTAAAGAAAGAGCATGTGGTGCACAGATATATCATGGAATATCACTCAACTGTAAGAGAACAAAATTCCATCATCTGCAAGAGTACGGATGGACCTAGAATTATTATAAGTGAAACAACCCAGAGAAAGGCAAATATTCTGGCTATCATTTACATGTGAAATCTAAGAAATCAAGCAAATGTATATGACAAAACAGAAGCAGACTTACCAATATGGACAGCAAACTAGTGATGACCAGTGGGGAGAAGATGGGTGGGTAGGGAAGCAAGATGGGGGTATGGGATTAAGAGGCACAGACTATTGATACTGTGTATGAAATAAACCCCAAGGATATACTGTACAGCATGGGAAAATACACCTGTTACTTTATAATAACTTTAAATGGATAATAAGCTATAAAAATATTGAATCACTATGCTGTACTTTTTGAAATTAATATTAATCAACTATACTTCGATTAAGAAACCCAAAATAAGAAAATGGTAATAAAAATATACATATCAATAACTATCTTAGGTGTAAAAGAATGAAATACTCCAACCAAAAGACACAGATTAGTTGAATGGATACACAAATAAGACCCATAGATCTGCCGTCTACAAGAGATCCACTTCAGATGTAGGGACACTTTCAGCCTGTATGACTGAAAGTGAGGAGATGGAAAAATATATTCCATGCAAATGGAAATCAAAAGTGGGGTAGCAATACTCATATCAAGTAAAATAGACTTTAAAGTCACTACATAATAAGGGGTCAAGTCAAGAAGATAAAACAATTATACATGTTTGTGTACCCAGCATAGGAGCACCTCAAAACATAACAGAAATGCTAACAGCCGTAAAAGGAAATCGACAGTAACACCCTGCTTACATCAAGGGACAGATCATCCATATTGAAAATAAGTAAGGAAACACAAGCTTTACATGACACAATAGACCAGGTAGACTTAATTGATATTTATAGGACATTCCACCTGAAAGCTGCTGAACACACTTTCTTTTCAAATGCACATGGAACATTCTCCAGGAAAGATCACATTTTGGATCACAAATCAAACCTTGGTAAACTTTAGAAAACTATGATTATATCAAGCATCTTTTCTAACCACAATGCTATTATAATAGAAATCAATCATGGGAAAAAAACACAAACACAAGGAAGCTAAATAATACATTACTAAATAACCAAGATATCACTGAAGAAACCAAGGAAGAAATTTAAAAATACACAGAAACAAATGACAATGAGAATAAGATGACACAAATCCTATGGGATGCAGCAAAAGCAATTTTAAGAGGGAAGTTTATAGCAATTCAGTCTTTCGTCAAGAAAGAAAATCTCAAACAACCTAATCTTACAGCTAAAGCAACTAGAGAAGGAACAACAACAACAACAAAAAAAAAACCAAAGTTGGTAGAAGGAACAAAATCATAAAGATCAGAGCAGGAATAAATGAAATAGAAATGAAGTTTTAAAATTGCTATTTTTTATTAGTAAAACCAAAAGTTTATAAAGATCAATAAAACTAAAAGTTGGTTCTATGAGAAGATAAAATTGATAAACCTTTAGCCAGACTCATTAAAAAAAAAGAGGATCCAAATCAATAAAATTAGAAATGAAAAAGGAGAATTACAACTGACACTGCAGAAAAACAAAGGATCATAAGAGACTATTACATGCAACTATGCGGCTGCTGCTGCTGCTGCTGAGTCGCTTCAGTCGTGTCCGACTCTCTGCGACCCCATAGACGGAAGCCCACTGGGCTCCTCTGCCCCTGGGATTCTCCAGGCAAGAACACGAGTGGGTTGTCATTTCCTTCTCCGGTGCATGAAAGTGAAAAGTCAAAGTGAAGTCGCTCAGTCATGCTCGACTCTTAGCAACCCCATGGACTGCAGCCCACCAGGCTCCTCCATCCATGGGATTTTCCAGGCAAGAGTATTGGAGTGGGGTGCCACTGCCTTCTCCAGCATGCAACTATATGTCAATAAAAAGGACAACCTAGAAGAAATGGGCAAATTCTTAGGTAAAACCTTTTAAGAATGAATCATGAAGACATGAAAAATATAACAATCACACATAATGACAAAAAGTAAGTGAAAAGGCTTCCCACGTGGCCCTAGTGAAGAATCCGCCCTTCAGCGCAGGAGACGCAAGAGATGCAGGTTCAGTCCCTGGGTTGGGAAGATCTCCTGGAGAAGGAAATGGAAATCCACTCCAGTGTTCTTGAAAATTCCATGTACAGAGAAGCCTGGCAGGCTATAGTCAATGGGTCCCAAAGAGTCAGACACAACTGTCTGCTAGTTTAGTAGTTAAAATCTTTCAACAAATGAATGTCCAATAGCATATGATTTTACAGGTGAATTCTGTCAAACATTTAGAGAAAGGCTACCACCTATCCTCCTGAAACTCTTTCAAAAAATGCAGAGGGTGGAATACTCCCAAACTCATTCTATGAAGCCACCATCATCCTGATACCAAAGCCGGTAAAAGATATCACAAAAAAGAAAATAAGAGCAATGCCACTGATGAACATAAACACAAAAGTCTTCAACCAAATATTAGCAAATCGAATCCAACAACACAGTGCAAGGCTCAGACGCCATGATCAGATGAGGTCATCTGAGGGATGCAAGGATTCTTCAATATATGCAAATCTATGTGATAGACCATAAAGTGAAAAGTGAAGTCGCTCAGTCGTGTCTGACTTTGTGACCCCATGGACTGTAGCCCACCAGGCTCCTTCATCCATGGAATTTTCCTGGCAAGAATACTGGAGTGGGTTGCCATTTTCTTCTCCAGGAGATCTAACAAAGGATAAAAACCATATAATCATCTCAATTAGATGCAGAAAAAGCTTTTGACAAAATCCAACACTGATTTATGATAAAACCTCTTCAGAAAGTGGGCATAGAGGGAACCTATTTCAACATAATAAAGACCATATATGACCAACCCACAGCAGGCATCATTCTCAATGGTGAAAAACTGAAAGCATTTTATCAGAGATCAGAAACAAGACAAGGACGTCCATTCTCACCACTCGCTCAACATAGATTTGGAGATCCTAGCCATGAGAATCCGGGAAGAAAAACATAAAGAATGCGACTTGGAAAAGAAGAAGTAAAACCGTCACACTTAGCAGATGACGTGACACCACACATAGAAAATTCTAAAACTGCCCCCAGAAAACCCCTGGAGCTCATCAGTGAATTTGGTGAAGTTGCAGGATGCAAAGAGAGTGCACAGAGACCCCCTGCATTCCTCTACACTAACGAGGAAAGACCAGAAAGAGAAGTTAACGAAGCAGTCCCAGTTACCACTGCAATAAAAAGAAGAACATAACTAGGAATAAACCTACCTAAGGGGGCAAAAACCTGCAGTCAGAAAACTATAAAATGCTGATGAAAGAGGGCAAAGATGACTAAGATGAACCATGTCCTTGGATGGGAATAATTGATATTGTGAAAATGTCTATACTAACCAAAGCAATTTACAGGTTCAATGCAATCCTATCAAATAACCAATAGAATTTTTCACAGAAATAGAACAAAAATTTTGTCCTACAATTTTTTGGAAACATAAAAGACCCCAAACAGCCAAGACAATCATGAGAAAGAAAAATGGAGATGGAGGAATTAGGCTTGCTCTCTCAGACTTCAGACTATGCTACAGAGTTACAGTTGTCAAGACAATATGGTACTGGCACAAAAACAGAAATACAGCTCAATTTCTGTACCGGACAGAAGGCCCAGAGGTAAACGCATGCACCCATGCTCACCTAATCAAATATACAAGGATACAAATATACAAAAAACAGAGGAGGCAGGAATATATAATGGAGAAAGGTCAGGCTCTTCAATAAGTGGTGCTGGGAAGAAACAGCTATATGTAAAAAAATGAAATTAAATGTAAAGGAATGAAGAGACAGCTACATGTAAAAGAATGAAATTGTTTCATTTCATTCATTCATTCATTCATTAAGAACATTTAATTTCATTCTTTTACATGTAGCTGTTTCTTCCCAGCACCACTTATTGAAGAGACTGATCTTTCCCCATTATATATTCCTGCCTCCTCTGTGTATTGTGTATTTGTATCCGTGTATATTTGCTTAGGCGACCATGGGCGCATGAGTCTATCTCTGGGCTTTCTGTCCGGTACAGAAATTGAGCTGTATTTCTGTTTTTGTGCCAGCACCATATTGTCTTGACAGCTATAACTCTGAAACCTGTATACAGGTCAGGAAGCAACAGTTAGAACTGGAAATGGAACAACAGACTGGTTCCAAATAGGAAAAGGAGTATTTCAAGGTTGTATATTGTCACCCTGCTTATTTAACTTCTATGCAGAGTACATCATGAGAAACGCTGGGCTGGAATAAGCACAAGCTGGAATCAAGATTGCCAGGAGAAATACCAATAACCTCAGATATGCAGATGACACTACCCTTATGGCAGAAAGTGAAGAGGAACTCAAAAGCCTCTTGATGAAAGTGAAAGTGGAGAGTGAAAAAGTTGGCTTAAAAGACCAACATTCAGAAAACAAAGATCATGGCATCTGGTCCCATCACTTCATGGGAAATAGATGGGGAAACAGTGGAAACATTGTTAGACTTTATTTTTTTGTGCTCCCAAATCCCATCAGATGGTGACTGCAGCCATGAAATTAAAAGACGCTTACTCTTTGGAAGAAAAGTTATGACCAAACTAGATAGCATATTGAAAAGCAGAGACATTACTTTGCCAACAAAGGTCTGTCTAGTCAAGGCTATGGTTTTTCCAGTGGTCATGTATGGATGTGAGAGTTGGACTGTAAAGAAAGCTGAGCACCAAAGAATTGATGCTTTTGAACTGTGGTGTTGGAGAAGACTCTTGAGAGTCCCTTGGACTGCAAGGAGATCCATCCTGTCCATTCGGAAGGAGTTTAGCCCTGGGATTTCTTTGGAAGGAATGATGCTAAAGCCGAAACTCCAGTACCTTGGCCACCTCATGTGAAGAGTTGACTCATTGGAAAAGGCTCTGATGCTGGGAGGGATCGGAGGCAGGAGGAGAAGGGGACGACAGAGGATGAGATGGCTGGATGGCATCACTGACTCGATGGACATGAGTCTGAGTGAACTCCAGGAGTTGGTGATGGACAGGGAGGCCTGGCATGCTGCGATTGATGGGGTTGCAAAGAGTCAGATACGACTGAGTGTCTGAACTGAACTGAACGCTATTTGTGTGTACAACACACACACACACACACACACACACACACACATGCCATCAGGAAGCTTCCATAAGCCTCTTACCCTTCTCCGTCAGAGGGAAGACAGACTGAAAACCACAATCACAGGAAACTAACCAATCTGATCTTATGGACCACAGCCTTGTCTAACTCAATCAAACTATGAGCCATGCTGTGTAGGGCCACCCAAGATGGATGGGTCATGGTGGAGAGTTCTGACAAAACATGGTCTGCTGGAGAAAGGAATGGCAAGCTGGGATCAAGATTGCCAGGAGAAATATCAGTAACCTCAGATATGCAGATGACACCACCCTTATAGCAGAACATGAAGAAGAACTAGAGAGCCTCTTGATGAAAGTGAAAGAGGAGAATGAAGAAGGCTTAAAGCTCAACATCCATAAAACTAAGATCATGGCATCTGGTCCCATCACTTCATGGCAAATAGATGGGGAAACAGTGACAAATTGTAATTTTGGGGCTCCAAAATTACTGCAGATGGTGACTGCAGCCATTAAATTAAAAGATGCCAGCTCCTTGCAAAAGATGCTTACTCCTTGGAAGAAAAGTTATGACCAACCTAGACAGCATATTAAAAAGCATTACTTTGCCAACAAAGGTCCGTCTAGTCAAGGCTATGGTTTTTCCAGTAGTCAAGTATGGATGTGAGAGTTGGACTATAAAGAAAGCTGAGCAGTGAGGAATTGATGCTTTTTAACTGTGGTGTTGGAGAAGACTCTTGAGAGTCCCTTGGACTGCATGGAGATCCAACCAGTCCATCCTAAAGGAAATCAGTCCTGAATATTCATTGGAAGGACTGATGCTGAAGCTGAAGCTCCAATACTTTGGCCACCTGATGCAAAGAACTGAGTCATTGGAAAAGACGCTGATGCTGAGAAAGACTGAAGGCAGGAGAAGGGGACAATAGAGGATGAGATGGTTGGATGGCATCACTGACTCAACGGACATGAGTTGTAGTAAACTCCAGGAGTTGGCAATGGACAAGGAAGCCTGGCGTGCGGCAGTCCATGGGGTTGCAAAGAGTTGGACACAACTGAGTGACTGAACTGAACTGAACACCATACACAAAAATAAACAAAAAACGGATTAAAGACCTCAATGTAAGACTGGGTACTATAAAACTCTTAGAGGAAAACACAGAACACTCTTTTATATAAGTCACAGCAAGATATTTTTTGACCCACCTCCTACAGTAATGAAAATAAACTCCAAACAAATGGGACCTACTTAAACTTCAAAGCTTCTGCACAGCAAAGGGAACCATAAACAAGATGAAAAAATAAAAATGGGAGAAAATATTTGCAAATGAATCAACTGAGAAGGGTTAATGTCCAAAATATACAAATAGCTCAATATCAAACAACCCAATAAAAAATAGGTGGAAAACCTAAATATACATTTCCCCAGAGAACACATACAGATGACTAAGAGGCACCTGAAAAGATGCTCAGCATCACTAATTATTTTGTTGTGGTTGTTCGATTGCTGAGTTGTGTCCAACTCTTTGTGACCTCATGGACTGCAGCATACCACTAATTATTAGAGAAATGCAGATCAAAACTGGAATGAGGTATCACCTCACAGAGGTCAGAATGGCCATCATCAAAAATCGACAAAGGGAAAATGCTGAAGGAAATGTGGAGAAAAGGGAACGCTCTTACACTGTCGATGGGAATTTAAATTGATCCAACCACTGTGTAGAACAGTATGGAGGTTCCTTAAAAAACTAAAAATAGAGCTACCATATGACCCAGCAGCAATCCCACTCCTGGGCATTTACCCTGAGAAAACCATAATGCAAAAACACACATACCACAATGACCACTGCGGCACCATTTACAATAATCAGGACACGGAAGCCATCTAAATGTCCAATGGCAGATGAATGGATAAAGAAGCTGTGGTACTAGATACAGTGGAGTATTGCCTAGCCGTAAAAAGGAACAAAATGCGCTCATTTGTAGAGATGTGGATGGGCCTAGAATGTGTCACAGAGAGTGAAGTAACTCAGAAAGGCAGAAACAAACGCCGTATGTTAGCGTGTATGCATGGACTCGAGAGAGATGGTGTAGAGCAGGAATGGGAGCCCAGGTGTGGAGAATGGACATGTGAGGACGGGCGGCGGGTGGGGGGTGCATCGAGAGAACACCATCGACGTGTATACACTGGCACGTGTAAAATATGCAGCTAGTGGAAACGTGCTTCTCAGCACATGGAGGTCAGCTTGGAGCTCTGTGATGACCTAGAGGGGGTGGGCTGGGGTGTGGGAGGGAGGTCCAAGGTGGGGATATATGTATACACGTGGCTGATCTCGCATTATTGTACAGCAGACACTTGAAAACATTGTAAAGCAATTATACTCCAATAAAAATTTAAAAAATAAAATAGGATAACAAATCACTAATGATAAAAGAAGTCAACAGTACATCGGACTTCTTTAAACTTAAAATTTCTACTCATCGAAACCACTATTAAAAAAGTAAAAGGTAGGCAAAGCACAGGCCAACAAAAGATATTTCAAATGCAGAAAATGCATGAAGCCACTTAGTATTTCTAAAAAGTAATTTTCAAATTGATAATACAAAGATCATTCAAATGAAATATAAGCAAAGACTTTAAAAGACACTTCTTTTATGAAGGAAGATATAAAAATAGATGCTAAAATATATGAAAAGATTCTCAGTATCATTCAGCATTAGGAAAAAAATAGAAAGTAAAACCATGAGCTACCATTATATACCCACTATAGATAAAATTAACAGTTGGTATCAAGTTTGGTGTAAATTTGAATTAAATGGAACTCTCTTACATTGACTATAGGTCTGTAACTTGATATAAATGTTTTATGAAACTCTTCGGTAGTACTAACTAACATAAATATGCTTGTCCCTGTATCCTGATCCTGGGAAAGACTGAGGGCAGGAGGAGAAGGGGGGGCAACAGAGGATGAGATGGTTGGATGGCATCACCAACCGGATGGTATGTGCTATGCTGTGCTTAGTCGCTCAGTCACGTCCGACTCTTTGTGACTCCATGGACCGTAGCCTGCCTCGCTCCTCCACTCGCAACATGAGTGGGTTGCCATGCCCTCCTCCAGGGGATCCTCCCAACCCAGGGATCAAACCTAGGTCTCCTACATTGCAGGTGGATCCTGTACTGTCTGAGCCACCTGGAGCAAACTCTGGGAAACAGTGAAGGACAGGGAAGCCTGGCACACTGCATTCCATGGGGTTGCAAAGAGTTAGACACAACTCAGCGACTTAGCAGCAGCAACACCAACAAATACCTATATCTAAGAATGCAACTGAGCATCTCCTTCCTTGAACACATTCCCAACCAAAACAAGTGCTTACGTCCAATCAAATGCAGGCTCATGAATGTTTATAACATCTCGACTCATAATATCCCCACATCATAAACAACCCACAGTTGGTAGAGGAAGTAAATGTGGAATATTGATACAATGGAATACTGTATGACACTGTAAAAGAACAAACTGCTGATAATGCAGCAGAAGCAACAGCGATTCCCTGTGCTGTGATGACAAGTCAGATAAGTGAGCAGATCTAGTCCTGAGGTTCAGATGGCAGCTGTCAGACAGTAGTGTCCTCAGGTGGGAGGGATAAAAGGAAGGGCATGGCTGGACAAAACCCCTGTGAAGCTGGAGTGGATACAGAAATGATCCCCTATAAGAGTACTGACATCAAGTGTTCAGTGAAGTCAGAGCACTTGCTTATGCAAGACGTACGCTGGCAGGCTTGTCATAAAGGAGTGATGCATTCTAGCAAACACTGCTTAGAGCATATCATGATGGCGGCAGAGAGTTAAACATTCGGTTGGAGGACGTGGATGTTGCTGGTGGCCTCGAGCTCCACAGAACGGTCTTAGTGCTGCTATGACTGGTGGGTTAAAGAGGCTCTGCATGAAGAGAGCTGGACTAGGGGAACAGGGATAGTTTTTGCTATGAGTTTCGTAAAGGGGGCAGAGAAATTGGGCAGAAGTTGGATGGGGGATGGCAGGTCAAGGGACTTTCTCATGATTTAAAAGTATTATAAGGTTATATGCTGATTCAGCTAAAATGGAAATTATAAGACCCATGCAGGTAGGCGGTGGGGGCACTGTTGAGAGCAAAGTCCCCGGTGAAACTTTGTTATGGTGAGAAATACACATGATTCCTGTTGTCAGTGACTTAGTGTAGAAGTCTCAACCACACCGATTCTATATCTCATTTTTGCTTCTTAGCTTTCTAAGCAGTGTGTTAACTGATGGGTTTTTGCAAGCATCAGTCCGAAGGTTCATGTTGTTGTTGTTTGACATGTAAGTCTTGTCCGACTGTTTGCAACCCCATGGACTGCAGTACGCCAGGCCTCCCTGTCCACCACCAGCTCCCGGAGTTTACTCAAACTCATGTCCGTGGAGTCGGGGATGCCATCCAGCCATCTCCTCCTCTGTCATCTATCTCCTCTTACCCTCCGTCTTTTAGAAGGTTCACGCCTGTCTTACAAGCAGGAGTGGTGAGCACTGTGTCTGCTCCATGAAGGATGGAGGAGCAGGAGTGCCCTCTCACGGATCCCAGGGAGCCTGGAAACTTGTTGAATTACCAAGTGGGGAAATACCTCGTTCCTTTAGAAATGGAAATTTCTGATAGGAAAATGCAGTGAGTTTTCTCTCTCGTTTTATGCAGAATAAATAAATATAACTGTAGAATAAATGTTTTTATAATCCAAAATATAGCATCATAGATTTATTAACTTTAAAAAATTCCTAGGCATTTTTAGATCTATGGGGAAACGTGAACTCTGAACGTTACTATTAAAATGCAAAACAGGTACAATTTTTGCTCACTTTTCTCTGTAGGAATAAAATAAATAATGGCTCCCGCATGGCTATTTTTTCTCTTTCTCTACTGGGTTTTCTTTTCTTGTTAGTGGGGTGTTAATTTTTATCACACCCCACTTACATAGTGTGCTATAAGAATTTTCATACTATTAAACCATTCCATAAAAGGCAGTGAGCGGCATTCTCAGTTCAACGTCGCTAAGAACCACCTTAACATTGATAGCTCCTGAATATGTTGTTTGAATGTATAATCTGTACTTTGTTTAAAACATTGCTGCTCACATTTCCCGTGACTTTATTCACATATGCATGGAGAGACGAAAAGCCATCACTCAGGTAGTGTACTAACAACGGGGCTCACTGGCCCACTGGCCCTAAGACTCCTTCTCAGAGCTGATTGGACTTCAAGTGGCCGCCTTGGTGTGGATGTCGGCTGAGGTCGACCAGCTGACAACTCGTGCATCACTCTTTTGCTCTTGAAGCTAATTGTTTAGAAGTTGAGAAAAGTGTTCACGCCAGAAGCCTTCTTGGTGACAGGCAAACTATTCCATTAAGTAAAATAAGGGTCAACTCAGCTGAAATATGTTCCTTACAGACGTTTTCTCGATGGGGAGCACTGGTGGGGAGCATTCTTTCTTTGGGATGGAAAAACAAACAAGAAAGGATTCTTTCAGCATGAGTTCAGCTTTCTCATGTCTTTTTAATGTAACTTTGTGCTTTCAGCTTCACAGTTGACACAGTGAAGCTTGCTCCTAGCTTTTCAGCTGTGCCCTGACAACAGCACTGTCATATAATAATTCCAGTTTATATTGATGTCACTTCTCTGCTTATTACCCAGGTTGCTGAAAACCAGAACACACTCCTGACTGTAGTATGGCAAATATATTTAACAGACTTAATTTGAAAATAGAGATAATTCATTAAATTGTATTCAACACCCATATTTTTGTTGACCACACGTAAAGGTGACAAGATTTCCATTAAGGGATCTGCCAGGATTCTTATCTTTCTCATTTTTTTAAAACCTCAAGATAGAGAACTTGAATCCCAAGAGATGGTATTACTCGGAATTAAATTGTAAATGATATATAATTAGGTTTGTATTTGTCTTATAAATTTAAGTTATATTCTTGGCAACAGGAACCAGAGACTTGGCTGGTGGGAAGAAATAAACAAATTCTTCCTTCCCTTGTTTTGTCCGAATTCCTTCCTTCCTCTGTCAGAAATCACAATGCTCTCTTGAAAAAGAGCACGCGTGAGTCAGAGAGCTCCTGACCCTCTTGCTTTTGTTCTGAGTAAACCAGCATCGCCTGTGGCACAGGGCCGCCGCCTGTTACCCTAATTGACAGCGCCTGTGACACGCGTAGCCCTGCCTCCTCTCTGAGCGGCTCGCAGATTTGAGCGAATTGGGAGGGGTGGGGGAGGCAACCAGTCACTCCTGCTCCTTCATCTCCAGGAGAATAAAGCGCCAGCTTGACTGTTTGGGATCAAGTCAGAAACTCAGGACGACATTATTTGCAAGAAACATACATGCAAGGAGAGGCACTTCCTGAGACGGACAATAAGAATTGGGAGAGCAGGAGGCCTAGGGCCTCCGACGTGGCCCCTGGACCAGGATGCAGCTGTGTGACTGATCAGCAAAGGGAGTTTCAAAGGGTTCCTGGACAGGGATGAATAAAATTATCCATCTAAAGGCAGGTGCAGTAGAAAGGAGGAACGCTGCTAACTCCTCATGTGGAGAATGCTCGTAAGGGCCCAAGACAAGGAGAGCAAGAAAATTACAGAAGGCAGCTCAGATGTGCTTGGTGGCACTGATGAATTAGTAATACAGCCTCAGGCCTTTGGCCAAGGGAGCTGCCAGCACCACGGCTCACACTGTCATGAGCCATGGTTAGTGGGGAGTCAAAAAAGTCAAACTTCACTCTGCTTATCTCGTGCAGAGCAAGCAATACAGATATTTAAAGGGCCCAGGAGGCTCGCGAGGCGGAGGGGGTGGGGTGCACACAGCTGATCCACGTTGTTCTGCAGCATTGTCAAGAAATGGTGGTTCTGTTGCTCAGTCATGTCCAACTCTACGACCCCCTGGACTGCAGCACGCCAGGTGTCTCTGTCCTTCACTATGTCCTGGAGTATGGTTAAATTCATGTCCATTGAGTTGGTGATGCCATCCAGCCAGCTCATCTGTCGTCCCCTTCTCCTCCCGCCTTCAATCTTCCCCAGCATCAGGGTCTTTTCCAGTGAGTCAGCTCTTTGCATCAGGTGGCCCAAGTACTGCAGCTTCAGCATCAGTCCTTCCCATGAATATTGAGGGTTGATTTCTTTCAGGATTACAGTTTATGTAATTATAAAGCAATTACTCTCCAATTTAAAATAAAATGTCCCATTGCAATTCAGTTTACTACTAAGCTTTTCTTTGCTTATCAAGATGGAGGATTTCACTGAGAAAACAAAAAAATCTAATCAATCCTTCTTTGACAGGAATGGTGGAATGTTCCCAAATTTAAAAGAGAGGACTCCAGCTAAGTCGGTTGTCACTTTTGGATCGTTTCCGTAAATTTTCAGACAGCAAGACAAACTTTGCCACACACGAGTCTAGCCAGGAATTCTGGTGGGAAAGACTGTCAGGAACCCTGCAGATATGAGTGGCTCCTGTCTGCTTAAGCTCTGCAAAACCAGTGCCTGTTCCCTAGAGATAAGGATTGGATTCCTCTGCTTGTTGACAAACTGTTCAATCCTTAATTTATCCTACTAATAGTTACTGACTGTTTATTATGTTCCAGACCCTGGAAGAGAGCTAACTCTTCCTATGTGGTAGCAATTTCAGAAGAATGGGGACTACATGTGAACCTACACTCCTGCAGTTTTTGGAATATGTTGAATTGATACCACCATTAAGACAAAAATCCTAAGGGTGATTGTTTTCTTATTTTAAATATGTTTCTTCTGCTTTAAATTATAAGCCTCTGGGAGCAAGGACTGAATCCAGGCTGTTTTCATTTTCCTCATAGACAATGTTGAAGGCCCTCAAAATTTTCTGCAGGTATTAACTGAGATACAAATATGTAAGTGTACAAATATAAGTCATTTATTAGCATGAAAGGCAAAATGTTGATTGAACAAGTGTAATTAAGTGGAAAATTCCTATTGTTTAGAATCAGTTATTCCATACATCCAGGCTTCCTCGATGGTTCAATGGTAAAGAATCCACCTGATAGGCAGGAGATGAGCATTCAGTCCCTGGATCAGGAAGATTCTCTGGGGAGGAAATGGCAACCCATCCCAGTATTCTTGCCTGGAAAATTCCACGGACAGAGGAGCCTGGTGTGCTACAGTCCAAAGGGTTGCAAAGCGTCAGACATGACTGAAGGACGGAATACGCATGCCTTCCATCCATCCATCCATCCTCTGTCCACCCCTCCATTCATTCATCCATTGATTGATTTAGTCATCATTTTTTGTTGATATCCTATCATTTGTCAAGAATAATGCCAGAAGATAAGGATAAAAGATAAATGTATCAGACATTGGGCTTCCCAGGTGGCACGGTGGCAAAGAATCTGCCTGTCAGTGCAGTAGATGCAAGAGACACAGGTTTGACCCCTGGGTTGGGAAGATCCCCTGGAGAAGGAAATGGCAACCCATTCCAGGTTGCTTGCCTGGAGAATTCCATGGACAGATGAGCCTGGAGGGCTGCAGTCCGCGGGCTCGCAGAGAGCTGGATGCGAATAAACAAATAGCAGTAGGGGTTCTGCAGTTTCAGGGAGATTGTCCTTTTCTGAGGGAGGATGTGAGCCAACGAGTACATGCTCTGATAAAAGGAAGAAGCTGAACAGATGCGCCCTGGAGAACAATGAGAAGATGTTACCTTAGATTATACTCCTCCTGAAGGAGGTGACATTTGATAGGTACTGATAGAGAGTTTTGTTATCTTCAGGTGCAAAGGCTCCACGCAGAGGAAGAGCTTGGTGACACCTCCTGTCCTGGGTTGACGATGTCCCCACCAAAATCCACACCTGCCCAGGCACCTCAGGATGTGACCTTATGTGTACAGAGGGTCTCTACAGATATTATCACTTTAGAATGAGGTCATCCTGGCCTGGGGCCCTCAGCCAATGACTAGCATCCTTGTAAGGGGAGAGGGCCTTGGACACAGACACAGGAAAGAAGGCCACCTGACAGGAGAGGCAGAGGTGCCAGGCAGGCTGCCACACGCAGAAGAACAGCAGGGGGTCACCAGCAGCCAGCAGAGGCCAGGAAGGATCGCTCCTGCACCCTGCAGGGGGAGCCTGGCCCCGCCAACACCTTGACCTTGGACTTCCCGCCTCCTAAGCTATGGAAAAACATTCTCTTGCTTAAAGCCATTCAGCCTGTGATAATTTGTTACAACTGCCATAGAGAAATGATGTGCCTAGGAAGTGTCAGAAGACCTTTTCTGAGCCCACTTTTCTCGTTCATTATTTGTTATAAAGTTATTTCTCTCCCACTTATAGTCCCTCTCATTTAGGTGGGACCTGCTTCATCAGAGGGTCCAAACAACCATCAGCACGTGAGTGTGACTCAGGCCTGGAGAACACTATGGCCATTCAAAGATAGCCTGGGGCTCGGGGGACCAGTGAAGTCTGGCTTGCCTGAGCGCAGGGTTGCTTGTAACGCTCTCCTGGCTTAGCAGTCCTCTGTGCAGCTTTAGTGTCCTGGAAAACTCCTAATTTTTCAAAATCCAATTTAAGTGTTCCATGGTCTGTAAAACCTCTGCTTCCTTCTCACTGTGTGATCAATACCTTTGCTTAATTTCCTTCCCTACCAACCTTATTTATTCTGATTTATTGAGCACCTACAATGTTTGAGGCACTGTGTTCCACAGTAGAGATTTAAGGGGAAAAAGTTATGGCTGCCACGCTTGGAGAATTTATAAACAATTTGGCAAGAGTGAAAATATAAACCAGCACTAGCAATATGGCGTAAAACATTGTATGACAGAGTACGCATTCGAAACACATTATTCGACTGATTCAAACTGGAAATTGACAGCAGGAACTTAATTTTTGATGAAAGTGTGTTTCATATAATGAATGGATGTGTCATGAGAAAGAAGTCATACTTGCATGAACCAGTGAGTCAGAAAGGCTCAGCGGAGAAACGTCTGTGGAGATGAGCCATCAGAAACCAGGAGAAAAACAGGGATCGGACACGTGAAGGCCACATCAGTGTTAGCACAAAGGAGAAAAGAAGAGATACTGCCCCACGCCAAGGAGACTGAGAGATTTTAAAAAGAAATAAAGAGGAAATGCATTGGAGAAGGAAATGGCAACCCACTCCAGTGTTCTTGTCTGGAGAATCCCAGGGACAGCGCACAGAGTTGGACATGACTGAAGTGACTTAGCAGCAGCAGCAGCAGCAAAGAGGAAATGCACAAGAAATGTGAAAGGAATGGAGAAAATAACATGGAAAACATACAGAAGTGATTCAGTGTATATAAAAGTGATATTTCTAAGAAAGAAAAGTACAAGACAGAAAACACAACTAAAATCAAATGTTGAATTATGGACACAGATACACATCTAATAAATTGATTAGATGCCAAGACATAGGAGGGAAACAGAAAGGGAAGGGGTGAGAGAGCCAATAACTGTAGTGACTAAGGATAAGTTGGAATATTCTTTACTGTCTGATTCTTTGCGTCCATTCTAATTGTTCCTCAATTCTGGAGACAGTGAAGGGGGCCATGAAGCGGTTATGGTGGGAGCATTTTGCAAACACCAGCCACATGGTGGGGCTGCCTGATGAAAAGCGCTCGCTCCCACCACCCCCGGGAGAAACGCTGTCCCCAGGAATTCTTGCTGCAGGCTCCAGGGCCTCTGCTGTGTGCGGAAAGAGACACCAGCCTTGTGACCCCGTGAAGACTGCTCAGCAGGGCTCCGGGCAGGCTCAGAGGCAGCGAAGAACCACATGGGCAAGCAGGGAATTTTGCTTAAGAGCTGTAGAAGCTGGAAGTTATCGAAGCAAAAACAATAATAAGCAAAACAAAACAGTTCATTTCTCCCCTTCTAGATCCATCTTCCAATCTCAAAAGAAAAAATAAAATCTAGCAAAACTCATATTCATCCAAAATACTTTTACTCTGAGGAGATGTAAATATAAGTTCATTTAAGCAAGTGGTCCTTATGATTTCTGTCCTGTGGGTCACTGGAGAAAATAATTAAATGTTAGCAATAAAAGCAAAGTTCTGACTTTTAAAACTAAATTCCCAGGGAAGGCTGCACTGCATTCCTACTGGACTATTTACTGAATGAATGTGGCTGGCTAATATTTTCATGAGTAAGGAGAAATTCAGCATGGAAAAGGCTCCCTGGGGACTTTCACTGGAACAGAAGTACACAGAGGAAGATTCAAATCCATGGGAATACAGAGGAGGCTTTCCACATCAGCTTAAGACTTTCAAAAAGTGTTCAGAATGAGAACACTGATGAACGGAGTTCTTCAAGACAGAGTAACACAATATTGGGTGGGTCGGGGGGAGAAACTATTTCAAATAAAAAAAGATAAAAAATAGCAAGGAATGGTTGCATAAATAACCCAGCATTTTTACAAAACCACAAGTTATTTGGACTCATGATACCCACAGGATGAGTAAGACTTAGCTGGGGAAGACGTGAAGGGACGAGTATTTTCGGCAGAGAAAACTGTGTGGGAAGCCCCGGGGAGGGGGAGGCGCATTTGCAGAGCTGAAGGGGAGCATTGTGGGGGCCCCGGCGGGGGTGGGGAGTCTGGGGGTGGGGGCCTGGGTGAGGCCACCTCCAGCACCAACTTGGAGGCAAGTTAAAAGTGGTAGTTTGTCCTCAGCTCACAGAGAAGCTATTAAGGGCTTTACAGAGGGATGGACACCCTGCGGAGGACGGATTAGGAGGAGGCAAGGATGACCACAGGGAAAACAAAGGCGAGGCTTTACTTACGCAGGCAAGATACGACAGAGATGCGGGCCAGGCTTGTAGTCTTGGGGTTGAGGGAAAGGCAGGTCAACGAATAGGAATGACGAAACGTAAGAGAATTTGGGTGACAAGCGTCCGTTTATTTTACAGCTGTGGGGAAATGTGGAATTTTCAGATTTTTAAGGTGGGAGGTGACTTGATCTGACCATCATACGAGGACCGCGTGGACCAAGAGAGCAAAGGCGATCTGGGTTATCTGGAGACTCAGTGAGAAAGAGAGAAAGAGGACATACCACCGGCAATGCATAGTAAGACAGAATGCGCAGCCCTTGATGAGTGGCGAGTAGGACGGCGGAGGGTGGAAGGCCGGCTGAGCGGGCCTCTGGCTGAGGCGCCAGGCGCAGGGATGTGATTTTGAGGGGAACCCTGCAGGAGACAGGAGATTTGGGGAGTAAGTAACACATTGATGTTTGTATGTGCTGAGTGTGTGGGATAGCTCAGAGTGTGTCTTCCCTGGATCGGGAAGACCCCCGGTAGAAGGGCCTGGCAACCCACTCCAGTATTCCTGCCTGGAGAATCCCATGGACAGAGGAGCCTGGCGAGCTGCAGTTCATGGGGTCGCAAAAGAGTGTGACATGACTGAGCAACTACCACTTGAACTTTGCACTTTCAGAGCGAGTAGGAACAGCTGTGAGGCTCGGGAGGAAGGCCTGGATGCATCCGAGAGAATCCGTCATCACGGTGGAGGTGGCGCTGGAAGGCACAGCTTTGCATGATTGGTCTAGGAGGATATTTGAGACAATTAAGTGCTAACCCTCTAATTGCTGTTTTACCCAATACACTGGACGCTTAAGGCACATGACCCTCACCGCCAGCCCTTTCCTCCTGCAGAGGTTTTGAGCACGGCCGCAAGTTCACCCCCAGGGGAGAGGGCCACAAGAACCACCAAGCAAAACAGACCCATTTTCAGAGTCTCCATCTCATGTCTAAGTGACCAAAAGCCACTGATACAGACTCATCAGCACAGGCATCGCTGAGGAACACCAGAACTGCCTGAAACAGTGGCTCTCACACAGTGGGCTCTCAAAACCCACGTGCTAAATACTGACCACAGCAAGAGAAAACGCCGAGCAAGACTAAAACAGACAGCAGCGGAAGAGGACAAAGGATAACTAGGAAAGATGGTGCCAAAGAAGAGATAAAAACGCAGATAAAAACTGTTGAAAGTACGTGGGTGGGTTTATCACACTCTATTTATAGGAGATTTCAAGTTTTTTAAAATACTGAAGTATACCTGATTTACAATGTTGTGTTAATTTCAGGTGTACAGCAAAGAAATTCAGTTATATGTGTGTGTATAATAAATATTCTTTTTCACATTCTTTTTCCTTGGGAGTTCTTTTAAAATATTGAGTATGGTTCCCTGTGCTATACCATAGATCCTTGTTGTTCACCTATTTTATATATATATATATATATACACACACACACACACACATTATATATATGTGTGTTAAGAATAGTGTGTGTGTTAGGGGCTTCCCAGGTGTCAGTAGTGATGAAGAATCCACCTGGCAATGCCAGGAGACCCAAGAGACCCAGGTTTGATCCCTGGGTCAGGAAGATCCCCTGGGTAGGAAATGGCAACTCACTCCAGCATTCCTGCCTGGAAAATCCCGTGGAAGAGGAGCCTGGTGGGCTACAGTCCATGGGGCCTCGAAGAGTGGGGCGCGGCTGGGCGGCTGAGCACATGCACAGCCCACGTTAAGCTCAGACTCCCAGGGTGTCCCTCTCCCACCCCTTTCCTCTCTGGTAACCGTGAGCTTGCTTTCTCGGTCTGTGAGCCTGCTTCTCTTCTGTAAGTCACTTCGTTTGTGTCCTGTTTAGGCTCCACAGACAAGTGGTGTCTGATGAAGCTTCTCTTTTCCGGCTTTCTCCATCAGCATGCTAACCCCCGGGTCCATCCATGTCGCTGCTAACGGTGGTGTTTCGTTCTTCTTTATGGCCGAGTCGTATTCCACTTTATGCATGCACCTCGTCGTCTTTCTCCCTTCCTCTATCAGTGACATTTAGGTTGCTTCCATGTCTTCGCTATTGGAAATAGTGCTGCTATGAACCCTGGGGTGCGTGTGTCTTTTTGAATTATGGTCTTCTTTGGCAATCATATATATATCTGTATCTTCAGGAGTGGGGCTGCTGGGTCACGTGGCAACTCTGTCATCTGCTTTTCAAGGAACCTCTATGCTGCTCTCCACAGTGGCCGCACCAGTCGACATTCCCACCAACAGTGGAGGCAGGCTCCTTTTTCTTCACACCCTCTCCAGCATTTATTGTTTGTAGACTTAACGCTGGCTGTTCTGACCGGTGTGAAGTGAGACCTCAATGTAGTTTTAACTTGCATGTCCGTGATAATCAGCAACGCTGAGCACTTTCTCACGTGCCTATGTGCTGGCTGTCATCTCTGGAGAACTGTCTGCTTAGAGCTTCTGTCCACACTCCATTTTAATTATTTTTTCATGGCTATATAGTTGATTTCCAGTGTTGCGTTAGTTTCAGATGGACCGCAAAGTGATTTAGTTATGTATATTCTTTTTCAGATTCTTCTACATTATAGGTTTTTTACAGGATGTTGGGTATTGTTTCCTGTGCTGTATAGTAGCCCATCCTGTTTATCTCTTTTGTATATAGTTTATATCTGTTAACTGCAAATGCCTAATTTATCTCTGCCCTTCACCACCCCACTTTGGTAACCATAAGATTCGTTTCTATGTCTGTGAGTCTGTTTCAGGTTTATCACAGTATTTTAATTGTTTCTTTCCTCTGATTTAAATAGATCTCAGGCTTCTGTCCACCAAAGCTAATAATAGCCACTTGGGCAACCATCTCTGAGCTGCATCCTAAACAAGGCAAATTTGGGACAAACCATGTTTCACTCAGTAAGAGCCTTCCACGAACACCACCCCTTTACCTGCCACTCAAAGCAAACATCAGAAAGCTGGGGATAACTGACTGTAGCAGCAAAACCGCTACCAAACATTTTTAAAGATGAAGTATTGGTAACAAATTGTGTAAGACAACCCCCACAAACAATCACAACACCACAGTACGCAAGTGTGGGGAGATGTTGAGACTGGGGGTTCTTGACTGGGAGCTCCTTTGAACTTCTGAGCCTGTGGCTTATGGTAGGCACTCAATAGGATGTCTAATGAAGTAGAGCAAACTGAATCTCCAAACTGGGAACCACGGTTTTCTTTAGCTTCTACCTTCAGGAATGTTTCTGATCTACCAACTCTTGCCTCTGGCTGGCTACCACCTATTCATCCTCAAAACCTCTGCCTAGACGTCACCTCCGCCAGCCTTCCTGCAGCTTCCCGGCCCCACTCACCCCCTGGATTGCCTCTCCTCTCCATCATCTCAGGGCTGAGTTAGAGGCTCCTTGTACAAGCTGCTAAGGAGTGGGGATTCTCAAGGAAGAACCACGTTATACCCCTCCTTCCTGACTTTTGACAATATCTGTAGATGTTTTTGGTGATGAGATGGTGCACTAGCATCTACTGAGCAGAGGCCAAGGATGGTGCTCAACATCCTAAAACACAGGCCTGCTCCCCGCACCTCGAAGTCACCCGACTAAAGATGCCGCGGCACTCGGGTAGAGAAGCCCTGTGGGAAAGCCTTCCTGAGTACCTTCTGTGCATCTGTCATGCTGGGTGGTGGTTCTTTTTATCTACACTTTATACCCTTTACAGACAGAAACTTTTATCCTCTTTATCCAAATTCTGTGGCATCACAGGCCACAGTGTTGCACTTACAGACTAAGGGCCAAGAATTAATTTGTTGCTGGAGCCTTTTATTTCTAGTGTCTGGTCTCAAACTCCAAACAGGAACGAGCGAGTACATGTTAGTTTCTTCTTGCCCGCTTCAGATTCATCTCTCGACTCCTGGCCCATTCACGTGATCTTGGCGAAATCTGCCAGCGTCTTTGGTATCTCAGTATTTCAGGTTAGACTCCGTTGTTGTGTATGACATGGAGTTTTATTCTTTTGCTGTTGTTCCATCGTTATGTCTTGTCCGACTCTCTGCGACCCCATGGGCTGCAGCCTGTCAGGCTCTTCTGTCCTCCACTATCTCCTAGAGTCTGCTCAAATTCATGTCCACTGAGTCAGTGATGCTGGCTAATCATCTCCTTTGTCACCCCCTTCTCCTTTTGCCTTTATTCTTTAAGATTGTGTATATACAGTTTTAAAGGTAAACTTTTCCCAAGGATTAACCCTTGGGGTACCAGACCACTCACATTTCTCCATGATGTGAAGTGTGTCTTTCTTTCCTCCACTGACTTCCGTCTTTGCTGTGGCTCTGCAGGCATGGCAAAGAGGCCACAAGACTTACCATCATTTTGTTGCCCAGGAGTTTTCACTGGGGACAGATATTTGAAGGCCTCAATCCATTTCCTATTACAGCACCTTGTTGTCCCTCATCTGCATTTTACTTACCAACTCCAAGAACTGACAGAGGCTGGTTCAGTGTAATTTCCTTCAACCGACAGCCCCAGTGCCTGTTTTTCTGTTAGTTTTGTGTTTAAATGTTCAATAGATTTGTTTTCTGTTCCTTTTTCAGCCAGTAACTTGTGAGACCCCCTCAAGGGATAATAGTATCTTCTCTGAACAATCTGGACAATGATGTCAGCCCACCAGGCAGGGGATGCTGGCAGTGCGGCTCCTGGGAGGGGGAGCATCTGTCTGGTTTCCCACGGAGCTCATCTGATGCTGCACGCCAAGGTGTGCCTTTCCACCGGACCTCAGAGCCCGCTGTGAGAGCCAGCATCGTATTCACTACTGCTCCGTCTTTAGAAAAAGGAGGAGCAGGGCATAGCAGCACAAACAAGGACTTTGGAGTCTGAGAGACTTGCCTTTGATACTTGGCATTGTTATTTTTAGTTCTGTGACAAGGAGCATTCTTAACTCCATCTTCCTTATCTGTAAAGGCGTGCTAAGTCACTTCAGTCATGTCCGACTCTCTGTGACCCCATGGACTGTAGCCCGCCAGCCTCCTCTCTCCATGGGATTCTCCAGGCAAGAGTACTGGAGTGGGTTGCCGTGCCCTCCTGCAGGGGGAATGAACCCGAGTCTCTCATGTCTCCTGCACTGGCAGGCGGGCTCTTTACCACTAGCACCACCTGGGAGGCCCCTTCTTATCTGCAAGCAGGAGGTAATATCTACTTCAGATGCTTAAAGAATCAACACATGCAAATATTTAGCAAGTGATCAGACCAGTACTCTGTATTCAGTAAATTCAAAACCCTTAATTTTCCAAATGGGGCTTCCCTGGTGGCTCAGCTAGCAAAGAATCCACTTGCAATGCAGGAGACCTGGGTTTGATCCTTGGATTGGAAAGATGCCCTGGAGAAGGGAATGGCAACCCGCTCCAGTGTTCTTGCCTGGAGAATCCCATGGACAGAGGAGCCTGGTGGGCTACAGTCTATGGAGTCATAATTTTTTTTAAACAGGTAATCTTTTTTTTTAAACAGGTAATCGCCTAATAGTGAATTAGAGAGTTCAAGTATAAGATTCACTCTGAAATCCTGATGAAAGCACGATGGGTGCACTGAGTCAAAGCAACAGATTTGATCCTCTGCATGAAGAATGCAAAGTGCAGCAGAAGGCGCAGCGTGCTTCTCCTTGGGGGCTTCATCTGAGGTCGCAGAGCTCTGTGGACCCTCAGATCAAGGGTCCCCAGGCAGCTCTCATCAAATAGGCAACACGCGAGGCTTCTCTTCTTCTCTGTTTTCACGTGGCTGCCTCTCTTCTCTCAATCTCAAGGCCCAGAGATTCCAGCTGGTTAATACGTTGCATGCTGTGCAGTAGATGCTATTTTAAATTAAGGCACTGTATGAGCACATCCAAGAAGCATAAAAAAAGCCATTTGACTTTTTTTTTTTTTGACATTTCCATACTTTTCTGCATAAATACTCAGAGGACACCTTCTAAATCTCGCCAGTGGTCTGCCACAGCTAAACTCCAGGGAAATACAGGTCACAGCAGCTGAGTCCTGGGAAATATGAGAAAAGCAAGTGACTGAAAACCTTGGGGAGCCCTGCCCTGCCTCTCTTCTTCTTCAAAGAGTTTGGGCCTGGGTGATCATTCTTCCTCCATGGGAGGTAACCTGGGTCTCTGATGCCGCTCTTGCATATTTGGGATGCCTCACACCTTGGATTCCCAAGATGTGGTATGTAGCATGCAGAGCGAGCTTTTTTTTTTTAAATTTTCTAGATCTGGCTTTACTTTTTATTTCCCTTTTAAAAATTAATTTATTTTAATTGGAGGATAATTACTTTACGATATTGTAATGGTCTCTGCCATACATACATCAACCTGAATTGGTCACAGGTTACCTGTGTCCCCTGACCCTGAAACCCACTCCTCAGCGCATCCCTCTGTGTTGTCCCAGAGCACCTGCTTCCCTGCTCCATGCACAGGACTCGCACCGGTCAGCTAGTTCACATCTGGCCAGGTATGTGCCTCCATACTGCTCTCTCGGGCCACCCTACGGACAGTCCCACATGCTGGGCAGCAAAAGGGACACAGACATAAGGAACAGACTTTTGGACTCAGAGATGCTTTAACGACGTGTTCTCAGGAAATGAATCTCCCGCGTCAGGGCCTGACACTCATCCCAGCTGCTCTGCGAGTAGGAGGCCCTGGCGTGTTTGCCAAGTGGATGGCTTCTCTGAGATCAGCATTCAGATGCCACGTTATCAGTAATAATAATCTGCCCCTGCTGCTAAGTCGCTTCAGTCATGTCCAACTCTGTGCGACCCCATAGATGGCAGCCCACCACGCTCCCCTGTCCCTGGGATTCTCCAGGCAAGAAACTGGAGCAGGTTGCCATTTCCTTCTCCAGTGCATGAAAGTGAAAAGTGAAAGTGAAGTCGCTCAGTTGTGTTTTACTTTTCGAGACCCCATGGACTGCAGCCCACCAGGCTCCTCCGTCCATGGGCTTTTCCAGGCAAGAGTACTGGAGTGGGGTGCCATTGCCTTCTCCAAATAATATGCTAAAGTTCCTCAACACTCAGATATTTTCCCCCTAAAGCCTGACAAAAGCTTTCAATCTTCACTGGTCTGTATTTTAAGTAGAATCTTAGCTCTGCTAAGTTAAAAATTTTTTTTCATGATGGCAAATTAAACCCATTTTCTCAGTAGGCCTCATGCCATTTTTATGGAAACTAAATGCCTAAGACTTCCTGGGTTTGATCCCTGGGTTGGGAAGATCCCTTGGAGAAGGAAATGGCTACCCACTCCAGCATGCTTGCCTGGAAAATTCTATGGACAGAGGAAATTGGTGAGCTATAGTCCATCAGGTCGCAAAGAGTTGGACATGTCTCATTTTAGAGGAAAACATACCAAGTGGAGGCCCTTTGCCTCGGGTATTGTCTTGTGTGTCTCTCTGTCAGAAACACTGTTTCTCAAGTATGTCTAAGAACAGTGGATATTTAAGAAGATAAAGAATTTGCCCAGTTGAAGAACTCAGTACTATCCTTTGTTTTCAGTCCCACAAAGTGAAAGAGGATTGTACCTTTAGATTTGTAACAAATAGGCACATATAAAGGGTTAGACATTTGCTTAAGGCTGTTTGGGTGATAACATATGTAGCAAGTCGAATTCTTAGCCTATGACTCAAAGGTGTAAGAATTTTCTTTGGCTTCTCTGTGACTGAATTCTGTTTTTAACTTCAGTTGCCCTCAGTTTGCCCTCAGTTGGTGCTAGTGGTAAAGAACCTACCTGCCAGTGCAGGAGACATATAAGGTGTGTGTTTGATCCCTGGTTCAGGAAGATCCCCTAGAGCAGGGCATGGCAACCCACTCCAGTATTCTTGCCTGGAGAATCCCATGGACAGAGGGGCCTGGGGGGCTATAGTCCATGGGGTCTCAAAGAGTCGGACATGACTGAAGCGACTTGGTACACACGCAGAGGTTGAGGGAGAGGTCCCATGTGGTCTCTCTTGTTTAAGACAATATCCGTGGTCACATCCTAATTCCTCTGGTCTTCCATCCGCCTTGTGAGCCTGAGTGCACGGTCCATTGCCTCTAACCTCAAGGCCTGGCGGTGGCTGGCCCTTGTCACTTTGGTGCCTCTCCTGGGCGCATGAACATCATTTTCTTGCCCCCAGATAACACTCACCCTGGAAATTCTGTGAGATGAAAACCCTGTTGGCGTGAAGGTCACCCCTGAGCACGACTGTGCCTGTTCCATCTGGTGCAGTCTCTGCTCTCTGTGACTCTGCACAACTACCTAGGGTTCTGCACGTTTGCACTGGGTGATGGGCCCACGTCCCAAGGAGACAGCAGTTTCTCAAAACCGCAGCAGTTTAAACTCTCCTGTCTTCTTCTAAGGGGCTTCCCACTGCATTCTGGGAAGAGTAAAATTTGTGTCTAGACAGGAGCCGTGCTCTGAGTTCATGTGGGCATTTAATCTGTTGTTTGGACCTCCACAGAGATTGAACCAGACCTGCCTTGGAGTGTCTGAGTGTCTCCCCCTGGAGGCACAGGCCAGCAGTGGCCTGCCGCAGGGGCAGAGGCTCTGGGTGCAGCAGACCTGGCTCACACAGTGTGGGGCATGAGCCCTCTTGGAAGAGGTCGCCATTAACCCCACAGAGCCGCCGAGCAGACGACCCACAAACTGCAGAGCAATTAGACCAAATAAATGCTTGCACTGTTAAGAAAGTTCTAGGACCTACAACAGATTTCCCGACCTGGGGATCTGGCAAAGGGACTGGGAATCCCTAGGAAAATTGACCTTGGAGGCCAGCAGGAGTTGATTGCAGAACTTACACAGGACTGGGGAGACAGACTCTTGGAGGGCACAGACAAAGCCTTGCGCTCACCAGGACCCAGGAGAAAGGAGCAGTGAGCCCACAGGAGATGGGGCCAGACTCACCTGAGAGCGTCCAGGTGTCCCAGCAATGGGTCAGCAATGATGTCCTGCAGGGCCGGGGCACTGAGTCGTGCACAAGGCCTTTGGAAGGAGGTCACCATGAGCCTCATTACCTCCACCATAGTTTGGTCTCAGGTCAAACAACAGGGAGGGAACACAGCCCCACCCATCAACAGAAAATTGGATTAAAGATTTACTGAGCATGGCTCTGCCCATCAGAACAAGACCCAGTTTCCCCCACAGTCAGTCTCGCCAGTCAGAAAGCTTCCATAAGCCTCTTATCTGTCTCCATCAGAGGGCAGACAGAATGAAAATCACAGTTACAGGAAACTAACGAATCTGATCACATGGACCACAGTCTTGTCTAACTCAGTGAAACTATGAGCCATGTGGTGTAGGGCCACCCAAGATGGACGGGTCATGGTGGAGAGTTCTAACAAAACATGGTCCACTGGAGAAGGGAATGTCAAGCCACTTCAGTATTCTTCCCTTGAGAACCCCATGAACAGCATGAAAAGGCAAAAAGACATGACATTGAAAAATGAACCCCTTAGGTTCGTAGGGTGCCCAATATGCTACTGGAGAAGAGTAGAGAAATAACTCCAGAAAGAAAGAGGAGATGGAGCCAAAGCAAAAACAGTGCCCAGCTGTGGATGTGACTGGTGATGGAAGTAAAGTCCGATGCTGTAAAGAGTGATACTGCATAGGAACCTGGAATGCTAGGTCCATGAATCGAGGCAAATTGGAAGTGGTCAAACAGGAGATGTCAAGCATGAACATCGACATTTTTAGGAATAAGTGAACTAAACTGGACTGGAATGGGTGAATTTAACTCAGATGACCTCTATATCTACTACTGTGCACAAGAATCCCTTAGAAGAAATGGAGTAGCCCTCATAGTCAACAAAAGAGTCCAAAATGCAGTACTTGGGTGCAATCCCAAAAACTACAGAATGATCTATGTCCATTTCCAAGGCAAACAATTCAATATCCAAGTCTATGCCCCAAACACTAATACTGAAGAAGCTGAAGTTGAATGGTTCTATGAAGGACCTACAAGACCTTCTAGAACTGACACCCCCAAAAGATGTTCTTTTCATTATAGGGAACTGGAATGCAAAAGTAGGAAGTTAAGAGATACCTGGAGTAACAGGGAAGTTTGGTCTTAAAGTACAAAATGAAACAGGGCAAAGGCTAATAGAGTTCTGCCAAGAGAACTCACTGGTCATAGCAAACACCCTCTTCCAATAACACAAGAGAATACTCTACACATGGACATCACCAGATGGTCAATACTGAAATCAGACTGATTATATTCTTTGTAGTCAAAGATGGAGAAGCTCTATATAGTCAGTAAAAACAAGATTGGGAGCTGACTGTGGCTCAGATCATGAACCCCTTATTGCAAAACTTAGATTTAAATTGAAGAAAGTAGGGAAAACTGCTAGACCATTCATATAAACTAAATTAAATCCCAATAGATTCAAGGGATTAAATCTGATAGACAGAGTGCCTGAAGAACTATGGAATGAGGTTTGTGACATTGTACAGGAGGCAGTGATCAAGACCATCCCCAAGAAAAGAAGTGCAAAAAGACAAAATGGTTGTCTGAGGAGGCCTTACAAATAGCTGAGGAAAGAAGAGAAGTGAAAGGCAAAGGAGGAAAGGGAAAATATACCCATTTGAATGTAGAGTTCTAAAGAATAGCAAGGAGAGATAAGAAAGCCTTCCTCAGTGATGAGTGCAAAGAAATAGAGGAAAACAATAGAATGGGAAAGACTAGAAATATCTTCAAGAAAATCAGAGATACCAAGGGAACATTTCCTGCAAAGATGGGCACAATAAAGGACAAAAATGGTATGGACCTAACAGAAGCAGAAGATATTAAGAGGTGGCAAGAATACACAGAAGAACTGTACAAAAAGATCTTCATGACCCAGATAATCATGATGGTGTGATCACTCACCTAGAGCCTCACATCCTAGACTGTGAAGTCAAGTGGGCCTTAGGAAGCGTCACTACAAACAAAGCTAGTGGAGGTGATGGAATTCCAGCTGAGCTATTTCAAATCCTAAAAGATGATGCTGTGAAAGTGCTGCACTCAATTTGCCAGCAAATTTGGAAAACTCAGCAGTGGCCAAAAGACTGCAAAGGTCAATTTTCATTCCAACCTCAAAGAAGGGCAATGCATTCAAACTACTACATAACTGCTCTCATCTCACACACTAGCAAAGTAATGCTCAAAATTCTCCAATCCAGGCTTCAGCATTACATGAACTGAGAACTTCCAGATGTTCAAGCTGGGTTTAGAAAAGGCAGAGGAACCGAACCAGAGATAAAATTACCAACAACTGTTGGATCATAGAAAATCAAGAGAATTACAGAAAAGCATCTACTTTTGCTTTATTGACTATGCCAAAGCCTTTGACTGGTGGATCACAACAAACTGGAAAATCCTTACACAGATGGGGAAGACCAGACCATCTTACCTGCCTCCTGAAAAACTTGTATGCTGGTCAAGAAACAACAGTTAGAACCTGACATGGAATGATGGACTACTTCCAAAATGGGAAAAGAGTACATTATGGCTGTATATTGTACCCTGCTTATATAACTTATATGCAGAGTACATCTTGTAAAATGCTGGGCTGGATGAAGCACAAGCTGGAATCAAGACTGCAGGGATAAATATCAATAACCTCAGATACACAGATGACACCACCCTTTTGGCAGAAAGCAAAGAGGAACTAAAGAGACTCTTGATGAAAGTGAAAGAGGAGAGTGAAAAAGTTGGCTTAAAACTCAACATTCACAAAACTAATATATGGCATCTGGTCCCATCACTTCATGGCAAATAGATGGGGCAACAATGGGAACAGTGTAAGACTATTTCCTTGGGCTCCAAATTCACTGAAGATGGTGACTGCAACCATGAAATTAAAAGACACTTGTTCCTTGAAAGAAAAGCTATGACCAACCCTAGACAGCATATTAAAAGCAGAGACAGTACTTTGGCACCAAAGGTCCATCTAGTCAAAGCTATGGTTTTTCCAGTAGTCATGTATAGAGTGAGAGATGGACTACAAAGAAAGCTGAGCTTCAGAGAACTGATGCTTTTGAACTGTGGTGTTGAAGAAGACTCTTGAGAGTCCCTTGGGCTGCAAGGAGATCAAACCAGTCAAACTTACAGGAAATCAGTTCTGAATATTCATTGAAGGACTGATGCTGAAGCTCCAATACATTGGCCACCGGATGTGAATAACTGACTCACTGGAAAATACCTTGATGCTGGGAAAGACTGAAGGCAGGAGGAGAAGAGCACGACAGAGGATGAGATGGTTGGATGGCATCACCGACTCCTGGACATGAGTTTGAGTAAGCTCTGGGAGTTGGTGATGGACAGGGAAGCCTCGTGTGCTGCAGTCTATGGGGTCGCAAAGAGTTGGGCATGACTGAGCGACTGAACTTGGGCCCCCCTTCCCTTTGAGGCTTTTGCTTTTGTCAAGCAGAAGTCAGAAATGGCCCTTCCCTGCACTTTATATTATGTAAGACCTCTTTCCTAATACATCTCAGTATTAATGGCCTAAGTACTCAAACTGGATAAAGGTTAAGAACTTTAAGTAAACATAGGTATAAAACCCTGGTTCTTATTTTCATACTTCACTAAATATGACTGAGTTTTAACTACATGTCGTGCTAAGTCTTAACAACATTTTAAGAGAGCTTTATATTTTATAGAATATCTTATTTTCAGCATGTATGCTGCTGCTGCTAAGTCGCTTCAGTTGTGTCCGACTCTGTGTGACCCCAGAGATGACAGCCCACCAGGCTCCCCCATCCCTGGGATTCTCCAGGCAAGAACACTAGAGTGGGTTGCCATTTCCTTCTCCAATGCATGAAAGTGAAAAGTGAAAGTGAAGTTGCTCAGTCGTGTTCGACTCTTAGCGACCTCATGGACTGCAGCCCACCAGGCTCCTCCGTCCATGGGATTTTCCAGGCAAGAGTACTGGAGTGGGGTGCCATTGCCTTCTCCATTCAGCATATACATGATCCTGCAATTCCACTGCTGTGTATATATGCAAAAATAAAAACATGAATTCCAAAAGATATATGCACCCCCGTGTTCATAGTAGCATTATTTATAATAGCTGAAATATAGAAACTACCCAAGTGTCCATCGACAGATGGACATATAAAGAAGATGTGATGTATGCAGACACACACAGCGGAATAGTAGCCATATGGAAGAGCGGGATTCTGTCATTTGCAGCAACGTTGCAAATGTTGATGGACCCAGAAAGTATGTTTCTTAATGAAATAATTCAGATAGGTAAAGGTAAATATTGTTTCATCACTTATATGTGAAAACTAAAAACCAAAACAAGCAAATGTGTATAACAAACAAATATATATATATAGGAAGCAAACCAGTGGATATCAGTGAGGAGAGGAAATACAGTCATTTTGTAATAACTTTAAATGGAATATAATCTATAAAAATATTGAATCATTATGTTGTATACCTGAAAATGACATAATGTAAATCAGCTATATTTTAGTTAAAAAAACAACAAAGCATAGAACTAGGTATCCTAAGGAAACACAGATGTATTAAATCAGTATTTAGCTATCTATAAGTAAAGGAAATCTTAAACATTTATGTCTCTTAGGGCTTTTCTCCAAATAACCTTGAACTTTTCTGACTCTGAAAATCAATTTTTCTAAGTCAGGTCTCTTAACAGCTAGACTCTGCAACTAACAGGTAGAAGGGTGAAGATAAGAACGGGAGGAGAATAATAAATGGGCCGAAGCCCAAATCCTATTTTGCTGCGTTGGTTTCAGCACTGATTTTACTTTATTTTTCTGACTGTCGCAAGTGTGATGAGACGCTAGCAACCCTTATGAGCAGGAAGAATGTCTTTATAACTTATTTTCTCTGCGTGCAATATGCATCTTCATCAGCTCACTTTGTCTGCCAAATATGTGTTCCTCTTAGGATCCCTCCTTCCTCAGGCTGAGTTAGTGGACTCTTTCCATAGGCTTTCCAAACGTCTTGTCTCATCGTTAGAATGAATCACGAGTTGCATTTATTTCAATAGATGTCTGTTTTTGTCTTTCTGTCTACTATTGTCTGTTTATAGGTTGTTTTTCTCACCATTTTTTTAAGCTTTGTATTCCTATGTCTAGTGCAGCACCTGGATGTTCATTAAAGCTTCAGTGTTGGGGGCGGGGGGGCGGGGTGGGGGCAGGCAAAGAGCAAACTGCTCTTGTAGAGCTGGGCCTTAAAGCGCGGTTCATTCAGCGAGCCAATCAGCCATCCAAAGCCACTCCTTGCGCACCTACTATATGCTAATTAAGCACTGTCTAGGCATTCGCTTTAGCACCGGGAACAAAAGAGAAAAATCCCCATTGAGACTGCTTTTAAATAAAGGCTGAAGATGATAACAAACAGAGAAAATATCAGGTTGTGATCAGTGGTCTGAAGGAAATTAATCAAAGTGGAGAAATGTTGGCAGGGGGACGCGGATAGGGAGGGTACTGTCTTTTACAAGAGCAATTCCAAGAGGACTGAGCACCTCACATAAGACAGTATGTGGGCAAAGACCTGAAGGACTTGTGGAAACAGATGATGTGGGTACTGGGGAGGTCAGTGGTGGTGGGGGGCATTCCATGCCGAGGAAAAATAAATGCAAAGATTCTGAGGCAAAATGGTACCCACTGCGCTTAAGGGACAGTGGTGAGGCAGTGTCAGCAAAGAAGGGGAGGGTAGCTAGTTAGGTCTGGAAAGTCTTTCATGCAGGTATTTAAGTCTTTGACAAAGGTTTTGGATTTTATTCTAAATGTGATGGAAATTTGACAGAAGGATGTGGAACATCAGATTGACATGACATAAAGTCACAGCTGACATGGCTTTAGTGTTTAATGCCCTAGAGTAGGGCTTCCCTGTGGAGAAAGCAATGGCACCCCACTCCAGTACTCTTGCCTGGAAAATCCCATGGATGGAGGAGCCTGGTAGGCCGCAGTCCATGAGGTCGCTAAGAGTCGAACACCACTGAGCGACTTCACTTTCATGCATTGGAGAAGGAAATGGCAACCCACTCCAGTGTTCTTGCCTGGAGAATCCCAGGGACGGGGGAGCCTGGTGGGCTGCCATCTATGGGGCTGCACAGAGTCGGACATGACTGGAAGCGACTCAGCAGCAGCCGCTGCCGCAGGGCTTCCCTGATAGCTCAGCTGGTAAAGAATCTGCCTGCAATGCAGGAAACTGGATTCAATTCTTAGGTCAGGAAGATCCGGTGGAGAAGGGGCAGGCTACCCACCTCAGTATTCTTGGGCTTCCCTGGTAGTTCAGCTGGCAAAGAATCCACCTGCAATGTGGGAGACCTGGGTTCTATCCCTGGGTTGGGAAGCTCCCCTGGAGAAGGGAAAGGCTACCCACTCTAGTGTTCTGGCCTGGAGAGTTCCATGGACTGCACAGTCACAGAGTTGGACACATCTGAGCCACTTTCACTTCCAGTGTTTAGAATATCACTCTGAATGCTGCGGTGGAGAAGCCTGTATGAGGCTGTGGTGGACGCAGGAACCCTGGGTGACCAGTGAGACAGTGCAGGAGAGCTTCTGGAGGCTTAGACCTGGGCTTGCCTTGGAAGGGAAAGTTATGACTAGCCTAGACAATATATTAAAAGGCAGAGACATTACTTTGCCAACAAAGGTCCATCTAGTCAAGGCTATGGTTTTTTCAGTGGTCATGTATGGATGTGAGAGATGGACCATAAAGAAAGCTGAGCACTGACGAACTGATGCTTTTGAATTGTGGTTTTGGAGAAGACTCTTGAGAGTCCCTTGGATTGCAAGGAGATCCAACCAGTCCGTCCTAAAGGAGATCAGTCCTGGGTGTTCCTTGGAAACTGAACTCCAATACTCTGGCCACCTGAAGTGAAGAGCTGACTCATTTGAAAAGACCCTGATGCTGGGAAAGACTGAGGGCAGGAGGGAGAAGGGGACGACAGAGAATGAGATGGTTGGATGGCATCACCTACTTGATGGACATGGGTTTGGGTGGACTCCAGGAGTTGGTGATGGACAGGGAGGCCCTGGCGTGCTGCAGTTCATGGGGTAGCAAAGAGTCGGACATGACTAGGCAACTGAACTGAACTGAACTGAGAAGTAGACTAATTCTGGAAGCGTCTGGAAGGCAAAGCCCATCACATTTCCAAACAGAACAGAGTGGATGTTGAGATGCATACCCGGATTAGGGGTGCCTATGGAATCTGGGGCTTGACTAATTTGGTCAGTGGTCCTGCTCCATCCTGAGAGGGAGACACAGAGGGCAGGGCTAGTTTGTGGGTGTGGATGAAAGAGGACCCCTGCTCTGGACAGTGCTTGTGAGGGAAGGCTCTCCTTGACCCTCTGAGGGCCCCGGCTGGGTCCAAAAGTTAAACTGACAGAGACAGATTAATAGGAGAAAAGTAGATACATTTTGGTAAAATCTTACCTATACGGAGTTTTCACAAGAGAATGAAGACATGAAGAAGTGGCCAGAGAGTGTCCTTCCAGACAAGGAAACAGCCGTTGTGAAGAACTGACAAGACAAAGGCGTCTGTGTGAAGTAGCAGCTGAGGAGATGAAGGCTAGTTCAGCAAGGTCTGCGTGTGCAAATTTCTTGGTCCGGAATCCCCATACCTGGTGGTAAGAAGGTGTCCCTCCTCCTGGTACAGCGCTGGGAGCTTTCACACGGGAGGTTGATGGCCAGAGGTGCCCGTCTGCTTCTGAAGTCCAGAGAAGGGGGAGGGCTGGTCAGAGTGCCCTTCCCGCTTCTGCCATGTGAGGAGATTCTCTCAGTTTATGGTAGCTAATGCACCAAGGTGCCTCATTCGGGATGCATGAACCCCGTCACCACGTTTACTCTGAGGTGTCTCTGACAATCAGGTGGGGGCATGGACAGGTGACTAGAGGAGTCAGCAGCGGATGGGAGAATGTGAGACTGGAGACACGGGTCTGGAAGTCATGGGTGGGGTTACACAGTGAATACACACACAGAGATCGAGGGATGCACCCTGGGCACGTCAGTGTTTTGTCAAAACAAGTTGAAGAGAATGAATGTGTGCTCACTCAGTCATGTCTGATTCTTTGTGACCCTATGGACTGCAGCCCATCAGGATCCTCTGTCCTTGGGATTCTCCAGGCAAGAATACTGGAGTGGGTACTGTTCCCTTTTCCAGGGGATCTTCCCGAGCCAAGGACTGAACCTACGTCTCCTGCACTGCAGGCGTATTCTTTACCCACTGAGCCATCAGGGAAGCCCCAAGTTGAAGAGGATGGAGAAAAAGGAAAAAGTGTTGCTCCTCTGCCGCAGATGTCCAGGTAGCCAAAGTAGGTAGGGGTTTTCATATGGTGGTCAGTTCCATCAAAAGATGCTGAAAGGCAGGTTACGATAAGGATGGAGAGTTCTGGATTGACTTTGGTGATGAAGTGGTCATTGGCGTAATGAATGTCAGTAGAGCAGTGGGGACTAAAGTCACGAGTGTGTCCCAAAGCTGTGAAGGAACAGTGGGAATAGTGAGCGCACACAGTTCTTGATAGGAGCTTTCCTATCACAGGGATAGATAAGCAAGGTGCAGCCAGACACAGACGTGGGTAAAGAGAAAGATTATTTTTGAACTTTTAATCTTGAAATGACAAACATGCTGCAAAGGGTGCAGAGATCCCGTGTCCCCTCGCCCAGCCTCGTCGCAATGCAAGCGGCCTTTAGCGATGCTTACTATGTACCCCTGTCTCATTCAGTCTAAGGTGTCTGCTTCCAACTTCTTTTTTCCCACGAGTTTTAATTAGTGAAAACTGTGTTGCTCGTCTTATATACTTTCCCATATTCTGGATTCTGATTATTGCATCCTCATGAAAGATTTTAACTCATTCTTTTGTGTGCCTTGTTCTGATACGTATTTTCCTATAATTTTATATAGAACCTTTAATATAGACAGTCTTATGTCCTAGGGTTGGTACTTTTAAATGTGATATATCTTAGTTTTATAGTCTAGCCTAATTATTATAGCAATACTATTTTGATTTATTTTCATCATTTTATTTTTGGTTTTCTATTAGTTCCAATTTTTCTCTTTGATAGTCCACACTCTCTTTTGAACTGATGGTAATTTAAAAAATTTCTTCAATTAAAAAGTCCATTGACAGATGGATAAAGCAGTTGTGGTACATACACACAGTGGAATATTACTCATCATAAAAGGAACAAATTTGAGTCAGTTGAGCTGAGGTGGATGAACCTAGAGCCTCTTATGAAGAGGGAAGAAAATCAGAAAAAGAAATATTGTATACTAAGCATAGGTATGGAATCTAGCAAATGGAACCGATGAACCTATTTGCAGGGCAGGACACACAGACAAAGAGAACAGACTTCTGGACACAGTGGGCGAGGAGAAAAGCAGCCAGTGGGAAGCTGCTGCAGAGCACAGCGAACTCAGCCTGGGGGCTCTGTGATGGCTCAGAGGGGTGCGGGGGTCTGTGATGGCCTAGAGGGGCGCGGGAGCTCTGTGATGGCCTAGAGGGGCGCGGGGCTCTGTGATGGCCTAGAGGGGCGCGGGGCTCTGTGATGTTCTAGAGGGGCACAGGGGTCTGTGATGGCCTAGGAGGGGCGCGGGGCTCTGTGGATGGCCTAGTGGGGCACAGGGGTCTGTGATGGCCTAGAGGGGCGCGGGGCTCTGTGATGTTCTAGAGGGTCACGGGGCTCTGTGATGTTCTAGAGGGGCACAAGGGTCTGTGATGGCCTAGAGGGGTGCGGGGCTCTGTGATGGCCTAGATGGGCGTGGGGCTCTGTGATGGCCTAGTGGGGCACAGGGGTCTGTGATGGCCTAGAGGGGTGCGGGGCTCTGTGATGGCCTAGATGGGTGTGAGGCTCTGTGATGGCCTAGTGGGGCATGGGGCTCTGTGATGGCCTAGAGGGGTGTGGAGGCTCTGTGATGGCCTAGTGGGGCACAGGGGTCTGTGATGGCCTAGAGAGGCATGGGGCTCTGTGACGGCCTAGAGGGTGCGGGGCTCTGTGATGGCCTAGAGGGGTGCGGGGCTCTGTGATGGCCTAGAGGGGCTCTGTGATGGCCTAGAGGGGCGCGGGGCTCTGTGATCGCCTAGAGGGGCTCTGTGATGGCCTAGAGGGGCTCTGTGATGGCCTAGAGGGGCTCTGTGATGGCCTAGAGGGGCGTGGGGCTCTGTGACGGCCTAGAGGGGCTCTGTGATGGCCTAGAGGGGCGTGGGGCTCTGTGACGGCCTAGAGGGGCTCTGTGATGGCCCAGAGGGGCGCAGGGCTCTGTGATGTTCTAGAGGGGTGCGGGGCTCTGTGATGGCCTAGAGGAGCTCTGTGACGGCCTAGAGGGGCGCAGGGCTCTGTGATGTTCTAGAGGGGTGCGGGGCTCTGTGATGGCCTAGAGGGGGCTCTGTGATGGCCTAGAGGGGCGTGGGGCTCTGTGACGGCCTAGAGGGGCTCTGTGATGGCCTAGAGGGCCGCAGGGCTCTGTGATGTTCTAGAGGGGTGCGGGGCTCTGTGATGGCCTAGAGGGGCTCTGTGACGGCGGCCTAGGGGCGCAGGGCTCTGTGATGTTCTAGAGGGGTGCGGGGCTCTGTGATGGCCTCCAGAGGGGCTCTGTGATGGCCTAGAGGGGCACGGGGCTCTGTGATGTTCTAGAGGGGTGCGGGGCTCAGTGATGTTCTAGAGGGGTGCGGGGCTCTGTGGATGGCCTAGAGGGGCGCGGGGCTCTGTGATGTTCTAGAGGGGCTCGGGGCTCTGTGACGGCCTAGAGGGTGCGGAGCTCTGTGATGTTCTAGAGGGGTGCGGGGCTCTGTGATGGCCTAGAGGGGCGCGGGGCTCTGTGACGGCCTAGAGGGTGAGGGGCTCTGTGATGGCCTAGTGGGGCATGGGGCTCTATGATGGCCTAGAGGGGGCTCTGTGATGTTCTAGAGGGGCTCTGTGATGTTCTAGAGGGGTGCGGGGCTCTGTGATGGCCTAGAGGGGCTCTGTGATGTTCTAGAGGGGCTCTGTGATGTTCTAGAGGGTGTGGGGCTCTGTGATGTTCTAGAGGGCTGTGGGGCTCTGTGATGTTCTAGAGAGGCGCGGGGCTCTGTGGATGTTCTAGAGGGGCGCGGGGGCTCTGTGACGGCCTAGAGGGTGAGGGGCTCTGTGATGGCCTAGTGGGGCATGGGGCTCTATGATGGCCTAGAGGGGCTCTGTGATGTTCTAGAGGGGCTCTGTGATGGCCTAGAGGGGCTCTGTGATGTTCTAGAGGGCTGTGGGGCTCTGTGATGTTCTAGAGAGGCGCGGGGCTCTGTGACGGCCTAGAGGGGCGTGGGGCTCTGTGATGTTCTAGAGGGGCGCGGGGCTCTGTGACGGCCTAGAGGGTGAGGGGCTCTGTGATGGCCTAGTGGGGCATGGGGCTCTATGATGGCCTAGAGGGGCTCTGTGATGTTCTAGAGGGGCGCGGGGCTCTGTGATGTTCTAGAGGGGCGCGGGGCTCTGTGATGTTCTAGAGGGGTGTGGGGCTCTGTGATGTTCTAGAGGGGTGTGGGGCTCTGTGATGGCCTAGAGGGGCGTGGGGGCTCTGTGACGGCCTAGAGGGTGAGGGGCTCTGTGATGGCCTAGAGGGGCTCTGTGATGTTCTAGAGGGGCGGGGCTCTGTGATGGCCTAGAGGGGTGCGGGGCTCTGTGACGGCCTAGGGGGTGTTGGGGGAGGGGAGCTCGAGGAGGAGGGAACGTGTGTGTGGCGTATAACTGATTCACGTTGTTCAGCAGAGACCAGCACAGGTACACTGCACAGCAATTCTCATCCAACAGGAATTTTTAAAAACCTGCAGCTTTCTGTGCTTCCTCCCCGCAACCGTCTATCCTAGAAACCTGTGCATTTCCAGTGTGGCACTTGCCACAAGCGCTGTTTTTAGCTTACTCAAAAATAGTAACAAACATTTACTGAGTACAAAAATAAGATGTATCACATTTTTGTGTTCTTGGGAAATTATCCCATGTATTGGGGAAAATAGATTACATAGGCCATTGCTCCTGTAAAGCCCTTAGCGGGTGAGGGGATAAGACCTTTTCCACAGTAGACAAGTGGAAAAGCTGGACTCACATCTGAGCGGGGCATTGCAACTTGTGGAAAGACGCCCTGCATGTGGTTAACATGTTTTTTGGTGGGAACTTATATGAATTTTCATCTGATGGCGCCTGTCTTCCCCTGAAATAAGAAGCTGAACATGTGAAGGGGTGATGAGGAGGTGCTGGGCTGGTGATTACAGGAAAGAGTCACCTAGAAGGCGGCCAATCTCTGGACTAAAAATGCACGAGGAGCACGGTCAGCCCTAAGACTCTGTAAGTGCGTGGTCATCATCTTAAGGCAGGGTCAAGCAGAGTTTGTTTCTCTTCAGTTACATTCAGTTGTTTGGGTGAAAGGGGTGGATTAAGTGGAGAGCTGAATTTCAGCCAGGGTTGGGGTCTCAAACAGAAAGCAGGACAAAAAGAGACGGTGGTAGGATAACTGGAGATCCACATTAAGGAGTGATTTCTGTGATGGGTCATGGAATCTAGACTCAGTAAGGAGGGAAGAGAGGGCATGAGGTAGAGAACGGCCGATGGACTGGAAACCCCGGCAGAGTCGCACATTTTTGGGGTTTAGATTCTGGAGTGAGCAAGCTTGAAAAGCAGGCAGCTGGAGTCAGAGAGGGAATGTTTGAAAGGAGACTGTGGAGCCAGCACAGTGATTCGCTGGTAATAAATACACCCGGATAAAAACTACAGGAGGGGAAAAACTGAACTGAAGACTCACCGGCGCGATGATGATGGCAGTTTCGGAGAGAGTAGCCATAAACCAGATAGGAAGTGACTTGAGGAATGACGGGGAGGGACCCAGGCATCTGTGCCTGACGAGCCAAGACCACCAACCCAGAAGATGCCTATATGCAGAGGAGAAAAACACACACCCCAGCAAGCCCTCTGCACAGACGCTGCTGTGCACAAGGTCAGCTTGGAAGGGAATGGTGTTTTGAGCCCCTAAGAAAGAAAAGCCTCACTCACACGTGGCTCCATCTCTGAGCAAGGGCTCCTGGCTTAGCAAGAAGAGGTCCAGTGCGCCCTCAGGTTGGAAGCACCCTGCAGGCCCTCTGTGCCCCTGCGTCATCTGGCTGGAGTAGGCTGCAGAGATTCAGGCTCCGGGCGTTTTATGGAAAAGAAAGCAGCAGCTAGGAGTAAGAGCACTGACTCCCTGTCCCCGCCTCACCTGGATGCGAGCGTGAAAGGAGAGACGCACTTTCTGTGGAATCAGTATCCTCAGGGAGCATCCCCACTTTAGTAGCAGAATGCAAAGATACTTTCACAGAAGAGGATGGGCATACTGGGATCTTACATCTGAAAAGCAACATGTCTCAAAGGCACAGTGGAGGGGTTTGGGGATAGGTTTTGAGACTGAATCTTGGGAAACAGTGGCAGGTTTTTTGTTTTCTTGGGCTCCAAAATCACTGTGGACGGTGACTGCAGCCACAAAATAAAAGGGCACTTGCTCCTTGGAAGGAAAGCTATGATAAACCTAGATAGCATATTAAGTAGAAGAGGTATCACTTTGCCAATAAAGGTCTATATAGTCAAAGCTATGGTGTTTCCAGTAGTCATGTGTGGATGTGAGAGCTGGACCATAAAGACGAATGACTGCTGAGGAATGGACACTTTCAAACTGTGGTTCTGGAGAAGACTCTTGAGACTCCCCTGGACTGCAAGGAGATAAAATCAGTCCATCCCTAAAGGAAATCAACCCTGAATATTCTTTGCCAGGACTGATGCTGAAGCTGAAGCTCCAATATTTTGGCCATTTGATGTGAAGGGCTGACTTACTGGAAAAGACTGATACTGGGAAAGATTGAGGGCAAGAGGAGAAGGGGGCAGCAGAGGACGAGATGGTTAGATGGCATCATTGACTCAACAGGCATGAGTTTGAGCAAATTCCAGTAGAGAGTAAAGGACAGGAAAGTCTAGAATGTTGCAATCCATGGAGTCACAAAGAGTCAGACATGACTTAGCAACTGAACACCCACTTGGGCTTCTTATGAAGATTAAAGTAACTTTGGATGAAGAGAATAACTGCATTTTGAGATGAGACGAACAGTCAATTCTAACGGCTGCCTTGCCCATCTTTGCCTAACTTTATCGAGGTTAGTGTCAAAGCCACAGGAGGAACATACAAAGAGAATTAAGTGCATCTCAGAATATGAATCATGACTCTCTTTAATAAAACCTCATTTATTCTGAACAAATTAATAGAGAAGTTGTCTTATTTTGATCTGAGCTGAACTAAAGCTTACTGTTTTATGTATATGAAGGTAAGGTTTGCTTAACAAATTATTAATACAAAATGATATTGCAGATGTTTAACTTACTTAGAAGTACTTTTTCCATGACATTTTCACATAAATGAGTGAAACTGATCCTGTTAATTACCAATGAGTCATTTAATGTGTTATAAATATATATATATATGTGCATTTTCACACAGTAAAATCCTATTTATGGTAAATAAATGTGTGCCTCTATAAATATAAAAACGCATCCTTATTCTAGCTGGAAATATGTTCCAATTTTGTCTCAACAGAAAACTTAATTTTCTACCCAGTTTTACAGTCTTACACTAATAGTATCATCTAGTCCTGCTTTCTTTCTTAGTTCTAATAAACACCTGAATCTTTAATTTAGAAATGACCTGTTAACCCAAGTTACCTCCAGACCTCTTCAAAGAAGGATGCAGCTTGGACTAGTTTCAGAAAACCCGTATAATGGAAATTAGTTCTGATTCTGTTATTAATTAACTATCAAACCTCCACAAAATCACTTTGTAAAACATCAGATACAGAGACTGAACCAGACAAGCTTTTGAAGTTCCTGTCAACTCTAAGGTTCATTGTTAAGTCTTAAATTATCAATGACCCAACTTTTCAAATGTGCTGTGTAGAGAAAGTCTCCCTAAATTTAATAATTGGAATTCATAAGCCTGTATTTATTTAATGTGATGTTAATAAGGCTTATGAAAAAGTATATGGTATAGAAAGACCATACCATTTTCTATATCATACAACATTCTAAACAGAACTTTTACAATAATATTTTTCTAGAGATTATTATACTAAGTGAAGTCAGACAGAGAAAGACAAATACATGATTTCACTTATACGCGGGCTTCCGTGGTGGCTCAGACGGTAAAGAATTCACCTGCAATGCAGGATACCTGGGTTCAATCCCTGGGTTGGGAAGATCTCCTGGAGGAGGGCATGACAATCCATTCCAGTTTTCTTACCTGAAGAATCCCCATGAACAGAGGTGCCCGGGGGGGGGTGTTGCAGTCCACCGGGCTGCAAAGAGCGGGCATGACTGAGTGGCTAAACACAGCGCAGCACATCACTCATGTGTGAAATCTCAACAATACAGATGCGCTTATTTCAAAACAGACATAGACTGACAGATATAGAAAATAACAAGGACCTAGTATGTAGCATGGGGAAATATATTCAATATCTTGTAATAACCTACAAAGGAAAAGAATCTGAAAAAATTTATATAATTGAATCACTTCGCTGTATACCTTGAAACATTGTAAATCGACTATGCTTCAGTAAAAAAAAAAAATAACATCTTTCTAATTTAAAAATAAATGCATATTGGGTATGGAAAAAAGTAAAGCTAAAGGCAAGAATTTCACTACCAATCCCCACAGCCATGTTTTAAATCTACACACTTGTCTCCTTTCTAGGAGTATATATTAATAAACTGCTATACAGATGAAAATAGTTTTATGAGCTGTTTTGTTTTCCTCCTAATAGCATCATTAAAAATATGTATTTTAAAAAGATAACCTTAACTTTCACCTCTAGTCATGATGCAGTAACTGTCACCAGATTTGCCTAACAGAAAATGGTTAGAAAGCAGGACTAAATACTCTAAAAAATTAATAAAAATCTCAGCTAAATAGAATTGGGAGACCAGCAGGGGAAGCTCTCATGCCCTGGTACAAGAACAGAGACAATGGGAAGAAGAAGGCGTCCTAACTGGCAGGGACTCAGCCAGCGCAAAGCCATGGACTCTCTGTTTGCCCATGAATCAGACTTCTGACTTCCTATTTCCCACTGAAAGCGGTCTCCTTCCCTTGCCATGTGGGAGCTTGCAGGTGGCTCACCGTGTTTTCAGATCTCAAATTGCAGCTCTTTGCTGATCCCAAATAAATCCATCTTTGCTGGAGGAATTTCTGACAGTCTATTTGTTTCCGTCAACAATATGAAGCAATTGTGTATAGCCACAAACGCCAAGCAGCACAAAGTGTGTGATTGCTGAGGTGGGAGGGAAGACAAGCCCTAATCTCACTCTGGCTTCTGGCCGGGAGGCACCTTCCAGACTAAGTGCAAGGAAGCATGATCTAAGCAGAGTGGGCCTCACACAGCGGAGAGATGGGCGTGAGGGGAGGCCAGCGCAGCTGGGATTACAAAGCGGAGCCGCCAGCAAGGAAAGCAATACTTCAGAAAATCCAAAATCACACAGAGGAAGCTTGAAATTTTGGCAGCATACTAAACTAAATAGAGATTCTAAAAAGATAAACCTAATAGAGCTAAACTATCTTTAAAGACTATCAGTTCAGTTCAGTTCCAGTTCCAGTCGCTCAGTCGCGTCCAACTCTTTGCAACCCCATGAATCGCAGCACGCCAGGCCTCCCTGTCCATCACCAACTCCCAGAGTTCACTCAAACTCACGTCCGTCGAGTCCGTGATGCCATCCAGCCATCTCATCCTCTGTCGTCCCCTTCTCCTCCTGCCCCCAATCCCTCCCAGCATCAGAGTCTTTCCCAATGAGTCAACTCTTTGCATGAGGTGGCCAAAGTACTGGAGTTTCAGCTTTAGCATCATTCCCTCCAAAGAACACCCAGGACTGATCTCCTTCAGAATGGACTGGTTGGATCTCCTTGCAGTTCAAGGGACTCTCAAGAGTCTTCTCCAACACCACAGTTCAAAAGCATCAATTCTTTGGCACTCAGCTTTCTTCACAGCCCAACTCTCACATCTATACATGACCACTAGAAAAACCATAGCCTTGACTAGACGGACCTTAGTCAGCAAAGTAATGTCTCTGCTTTGAATATGCTATCTAGGTTGGGCATAACTTTCCTTCAAGGAGTAAGCATCTTTTAATTTCATGGCTGCAATCACCATCCGCAGTGATTTTGGAGCCCTCCCCCAAATAAAGTCTGACACTGTTTCCACTGTTTCCCCATCTATTTGCCATGAAGTGATGGGACCAGATGCCATGATCTTCATTTTCTGAATGTTGAGCTTTAAGCCAGCTTTCACTCTCCTCTTTCACTTTCAGCAAGAGTCTTTTCAGTTCCTCTTCACTTTCTGCCATAAGGGTGGTGTCATTTGCATATCTGAGGTTATTGATATTTCTCCTTCCTAATATGCACAAGCTAGAATCAAGATTGCTGGGAGAAATATCAATAACCTCAGATATGCAGATAATACCACCTTATGGCAGAAAGTGAAGAGGAACTAAAAGCCTCTTGATGAAAGGGAAAGAGGAAAGTGAAAAGTTGGCTTAAAAGCTCAACATTCAGAAAATGAAGATCATGGCATCTAGTCCCATCACTTCATGGCAAATAGATGGAGAAACAGTGGAAAGTATCAGATTTTATTTTTGGGGGCTCCAAAATCATTGCAGATGGTGACTGCAGCCATAAAATCAAAAGACGCTTACTCCTTGGAAGGAAAGTCATGACCAACCTAGATAGCATATTCAAAAGCAGAGACATTACTTTACGAACAAAGGTCCATCTAGTCAAAGCTATGGTTTTTCTAGTAGTCATGCATGGATGTGAGAGTTGGGCTGTGAAGAAAGCTGAGTGCCGAAGAATTGATGCTTTTGAGCTGTGGTGTTGGAGAAGACTCTCTAGAGTCCCTTAGACTGCAAGGAGATCCAACCAGTCCATCCTAAAGGAAATCAATCCTGAATGTTCATTGGAAGGACTGATGTTGAAGCTGAAACTCCAATACTTCGGCCACCTGTTTTGAAGAGGTGACTCACTTTAATATACCCTGATGCTGGGAAAGGTTGAAGGTGGGAGGAGAAGGGGATGACAGAGGATGGTTGGATCACATCAGTGATTTAATGGACATGAGTTGGAGTAGACTCTGGGAGTTGGTGATGCACAGGGAGGCCTGGCATGCTGCTGTCCATGGGGTCACAAAGAGTCAGACATGACTGAGCAACTAAATTGAACTGAAAACCAGAGAAAGATATTAAAAGAAAAGAAGATATTAACAATACAATTTATGGTTTCAAGACCAGAAGGGATTTAGCCCATTGATGCAATATTAACATTCAAAACAACCACACATCAATAACCAATGTATTTAACCACATTATCAGAATAAAGGGAAAATATAAATAAAAACAAAAATAAAAAATTAATGTAGTACTTTACATTAAATAGAATAAGCAGGAAACATAATCATATAGATGGCTATACGCCTAAGATGAAATCTCTTGGTAAACTAAATAAAGGAATTATATCAACCTGAAAAGAAGTATCTATTAAACCAAAAGATAACATACATTTAAACATGAATCTCTAATATTAAGAAAAATAGGAATGTTGTCCTTCATAGCTGCTATATAACACATTGCACTGGATGCCCTCCAAAAGTAAGGCAAGAAAATGAAAAGGCATTCAGGCTGGAAAGAGAAAAGTACAGCACTCATTATCTCTATACAATGTAATCATGTGTGCAGACAGGCTGGAAAGAGAAAAGTATAGCTCTCATTATCTCTATACAATGTGATCATGTGTGTAGAAGATCTCAAGAAATCTGCATGAGAGCTATTCTAACTGTGCTTAGTTGCTCAGTCTGACTCTTTGCGACCTCATGGACTGTAGCCCACCAGGCTCCTCTGTCCATGGGATTCTCAAGGCAAGAATCCTGGAGTGGGTTGCCATTCCCTTCTCCAGGGTATCTTCCCAACCCAGGGGTTGAACCCGGGTCTCCTACATTGCAGGCAGATTCTTTACCATCTGAGCCATCAGAGAAGCTCATTATAACTAATAAGTGAATTTGGCATTTAAAAAGCACATGTGGTCAATAGACAAAAGCCATTTTTTTCCTGTATCCTATCAACAAACAAATGAAAATTAAATGTATATAATAATTCCATGTACAAAAGCATCAAAAACATAAACTTCTTAAGGATAAATTAGGAAAGGTGTATAAGAACTCCATAAAGAAAACTGTAAACGCTGCTAAGAGGAGTTAAAGAAATCTTAAAGAAGTGCTGAACTGCATCCTTTTTAGACACTGGGAGATTATATTGGAGCTGCCAAAAAGTCCATTTGGATTTTTGCATAAAATGCTGTGAAACAAACTTTTGGCCGGCTCAATGTTAAGATATATTTTTTCCAAATTAATCCTCAGATTCTTTAATTTCAGGGTTTTTTTAGGGATAGAATTGACTGGAAGGACCTTGAATAGCTAAACAATTTTTAAAAAGGAAAAGAACAAATTTGTATGATTCACACTTTGATTTTTATGATTTATAATAAAGTTACAATAATCAAAATGGTGAGTATTAGTATAAGATAAAGTGTATAAATAGATCAGAGCAGGGAGTCCTGAAATAAATTGACACATACTGATTTTCAATAAGTGACCAAGGTAATTCAATGGAGGGAAGAATAGGCCTTTTCAACAAATGAACTTTTACTAATTCACATGGGAAAAAGCATCTTTGACCCTTACCTCACACCTTCAGAAAACTACAGGAGACCAGAGATTCAACGTGAAAGCTGAAACCAGGAAAATTTTACAAAGAAACACAGGATATAATCTTTATAATTCTAGAGTAGACACAGATTCCTTGGGACACAAAATGATCACTATAAGGTGAAAAATTGATAAATTGGTCATCATCACAATAAAAACCTCTTTATAAAGAAAGACACTCTTACCAATGCAAACCATAAACCTCAAAAACATTTGTAGTACATACAGCTCAAAAGGGACATAAATTGAGGCTACACACAGAGAGAGCTCTTACAACTCAATAATAAGGCAACCAAATTAACAAAAATTATCAAATGAGACAGTAATATCCGTGTGAAAGTGAAGGTGCTTAGTCGTATCTGACTCTTTGCAACGCCATGGACCGTAGCCCACCAGGCTCCACCCTCCATGGGATTTTTCCAGGCAAGAATACTGGAGTGGGTTGCATTTCCTTCTTCAGCAGATCTTCCCAACCCAGGGACTGAACCCAGGTCTCCCACATTGTAGGCAGACATTTTATTCTCTGAGCCACCAGGGAAGTCCAATATATGTGTAATGTTATTTAAAGAACTATCCTTTCTATGTAGAACGACCAGACACAATTTCTCTGGGATCTTTCAGTTACTATTTGTTGTTGCTTTTTAAAGTATCCTGATTTTGATAAAATGGGAATCCTATTTATAACTTCTAAATCATGTCTTAAGAACATAGTCTGTTATTTCTCTTTAAAATAGTTCAGTATAAGCAGTATGTTCAGATGTGTAGTTTTTCTTTAATCTGTGTCTGAGGTGGGGATCTGTGTGAGCTGCTAGCATATAAAGTGCCCTTATCCAGAATCTGGGCCTCCCAGGCGCCTCACTGGTGTAGAACCCGCCTGCCCGTGCAGGAATCGCAGGATTTGCTCTCTGTGTTGAGAAGGGAGTCGTCGGACTCTTCCCCTGAAGAAGAGAATGGAAACCCACTCCAGTATTCTTGCCTGGAGAGTTCCGTGGACAGAGGAGCCTGGTGGGATACAGTTTGAGGTCACAAAGAGTAGGACACGCCTTAGTGACTAAATAGCAGCAATCCGGAATCTGCAAGGTGTTTAGTTTGCTCTTGACAGTCAAGAATGAACACAGGGGAGTCTAGAGCAACTATTTTAAGTATGAATGACTGAATAAGAAGGCTTGTCAATTAGATAAAAGGTATTATAAATAACTGGACAGCTGAGCGGTATTCAAGACATGTTATTGGGTAGAAACACTATATAGTTATCTACATCTTTATAAGAAAAAAATATAAGAATAGCAAGTTCAACAGTCTAGCACCTTTAGAGAAAAACTGGTTTTGACTCCTTTCACCTAGGAGAGGATGAACAAGAAGAGGTCTGCTGGTCCTGCCTAAAGAATCCTGTTGCTTCCACCTTGTGGTAACCTTTATTGCCAAGTGGTGACTGGAATGCCTGCAAAGCCAGAAAGCAAAGAACTTGCCCGCCTCCAGGAGCTGGCCTTATGATTATGTGGGGGCCATTTGATAAATGTTTGCATGCATAGCAAGTTCATACTTAGTGTTTGGGTCTGTAATATCATTATAGGTGGTGAGGATGAGGGCAAAAGAGCACATGGTCCCCACTTGCTTCCGACGGTCACAGGCTGCTGGCATTTATCAAAGAATCTACAACTGGGAACCGTCAACGTGGCTTAGGGTTTGCAACAGATTTTTAAAAAGGAAACTAACAAAGGTAGATGATAGAGGTTTTTATTTTTCCCTAGGGAAGATCCCCTGCAGAAGGCAATGACAACTCCCTCCAGTGTTCTTGCCTGGAGAGTCCCATGGACAGAGGAGCCTGGCACGCTACAGTCTGTGGGGCTGCAAAGAGAAGGACACAACTTAGAGACTAAATAAGAGCTATCCAGGATCTGCATGACTTTAAACTATCAGCAAGGTTTGGTGAGTGAAAGACTACTGGTGAAGGCAAAGTTTCTGTGCCATGAATTAAACTGTTGTTTAGCCACTCCGTTGTGTCTCTTTCACAACCCCATGGATGGAGGCCCGCCAGGCTCCTCTGTCCATGGGATTTCCCAGCCAAGAATAGTGGAGTGGGTGGCCATTTCCTTTTCCAGGGGATCCTCCTTACTCTCCTCAAAAATAAGAAATACTCTTATTAAGGAAACATTGTTTACATGTTCTCTTAGGTTCATAAAGAATCATAAAAGTTGATTTTAACTAAACCCAGGAAGGCTTCAAATGGTCATGACAAATAATGAGCATAATAACATTTTCAAGGGCCCACAGTAACATCTGTGAAGTGCAGAAGTTGTTGCCTTTGAAGTTTCCACAAAGAGAATACAAAGATAGTTGTCCTAAAACATTCTTAAAAATGTCCTCTAAGACCCTGAATCACGTAACTCTCCAAATGTCTTCCAAGCAATTTGACATGAATACAAAGAAGGAGAAGAAGTTAAGGAAGACTTGGCTTTGAGCCTTGAAACAGAGGATGACAGTCCATCCCGGAGAAATGGGGGGCAGAGCGGAGAGGCAGGTGAGGAACTGCCAGTGAGCAGGTGCGGAAGGGCGGAGCGGAGGGGGACCGGTCATAAGGATTCCTGACAAGTAACGCTTTCCTTTGATTTTTGCCGATTTTTTTCCTGTAATATTTTTGAAGACAGACAGCCTATTCCTGATTTGTCATTTTCTAAACCCATCTATTCCTTTTGTGATGCCTGGGCAACACTGGCCCTTTAAGTTCTCTGGCAACTTCCACGTTTCCTCAGATACAGTGTGGTTTTGCAATTCCATCTTAAGTTTTTTCATTGTTCTGGTGTATCATCTGTATAGGCCTAGAGTTTTGAGTTCCTTTAAAACAACTGTCTCTTTTAATCTCCTTGCCTATTTTGAGCTTTCATTCTCCTTTTAATGATGTTCATCCCTTTAAAAGATTGCAAGTTCAGACGAATTCAGTTTGGCCTTTGCCCCTTGTCATTTAGTTCAAGTTGGTAATATGGTTGTGTTTCATTTTAGATACTATTTTCATTTGGCCTGACAGATTATTTGTATGGTCTTTTTAGGGAGTGTTTGCTGTAAAAGACTTTCTTTGTAAATTGCAACTTCACGTCACTTAATCATTATTTTAACAGACAGCAGTGTGGTGTTTTCACAGCCACTGGTTAACCAACAAATAAGCCAACCTATGGCCCTTGCTGGCTGGGAGGGAGCCACAGTAAAAGCATCATCCTTCTTTTCTGTAATTAAAAGAAGCCAGCTATCTTATTATAAGAAAACACAGGGAATCTTTGTAACACCTAACTTCTAATGTTTCTGGAAATTCAATCCATTGAGATGCTTTCCTCCAAATTGAAGAAAAATAAAACCGCTCCTAGGCTGAGGTTTTAGTGTGTCAAGTTTCAGCTTACAATAGATGTTTTATGGCACACTTAGGAATCGCTAAAATAAGAGTGCATGTAGAACCGCTGACACAGCCTCTTTTATGGGGCTGCTCCCTCCTGGCACCGATACGATTTTATCCAAGAGCTGGAGCTGGAGGGCCCAAGTTTCTCATTCCCAGAGGGGCAGGATGAAAATGTGAGAAAAAGTGCTTTTTATCGGTAAGCACTCTCTCAAAATTTTAGAAAATTTGTTAGTGAATACAACATCCAAAAAATATACTCCATATGCAAGGGATTCCTAAGTCAGTTTTGAGGTTCAAAACAGGATTGTTTAGGTAGTTGTGATATTTTGAAACCACGAATTAAAAGAAGTAACTAAGGGAAATCTACCTTTGCTTGCTTTATTATTATTTTTAATGAAATGATAGTTCAGAAATAGAGTGAATACCGTAATTATAACATTGCAAAGTTTCCCTTGCTTAATTTTCTATTTTCTATTCCCGGGAAGTAGGTGAGTTAGTTCAAGAAAGAGCAACTAGAAATTGTTATTATCAAGGAAGAAATATATATGGACAATTTTTTAATTATTATTTTACTACTAATAAAAAGATAAGATTTGGAAGTTTCACTTTCTCTGAACCGAAAGGAGAGTATAAAACTACAGAGTGCACAGAACTTTTAAATTAAAAAGTCAAAGGTCTACACGATAGTTTCATTGTAACTCACACAAAATAGGATTTAATCGTGAGGAAGTACTGTATTATTTAAAATATAGACATCTTTATTCATGAGGAAGCACTCCATTATGAACTTCTACTTAAAGTTATAATCAATGTCATCTTGAAGATCATGCATTACGTTAGTTTTCTATGGCTGCTGTGATTAGTAACTACGAAGACAGGGGCTTAAAAGAACATGTTTATAGGCAACCAATATGCCTGCAGAAACCAGGCCTCACAGGCAGTCACACTGGCCAGCCCCACCCACCAACGCACCTACGGCAACCACGGACCACCTCTAATGGAGGGTGCCTGTAATCCACGCAGGGACACCCTGGAGTCCCTGGCTCTGGTGACCATGGAGGCTGCTCTCCTGAGCCCCACAGAGAACCTTCTACATAAACCCACCCCTTCAAAAATGGGAGATGGAGCTGAACTACTGAATACACAGAAATAAGCACGCAGAATGCACAGGGTGAGAGGACAAAGGAATATGTTTCAAATGAAAGGGCAAGACAACCCCAGAGAAAAAGAACTAAACAAGACAGAGATACATGATCTCTGAAAAGATCTCCTGGAGAAGGAAATGGCAACCCACTCCAGTGTTCTTGCCTGGGAAATCCCATGGACAGAGGAGCTTAGTGGGCTAGAGTCTGTGGGGTTGCCAAGTCAGACACAATTTAGCAACGGAGCATGCATGCAATCTCCTAATAAAGGAGTCAAAATATGTGTCGTAAGTATGCTCACTGAGCTTGGGTGAAGAATGGATAAGCACGGTAAGATCTTGAACCAAGAGTTAAAAAAAAGAACCAGTAAGGGTTGAAGGATACCATAACTGAAATGAAAAATACACTACATGGAATCAACAGCAATTAGATAATGCAGAAGAATGGATCAGTGATCTCGAAGAAAAGGTAGAGGAAATCACCAAATTGCAAAGCAAAAAGAAGAAAAAGGAATCATTTAAAGCAATGATCCCCAACCGTTTAGGCACCAGGGATGGCTTTCACAGAAGATAGCTTTTCGCATGGACTGGGAGGGGGTGGTTTCAGAATGATTCAAGCACATTACATTTATTGTGCACTTTATTTCTATTATTATTGTATCAGCTCCACCTCAGATCATCAGGAGTTAGATCCTGGAGGCTGGGGAGCCTGGCTTAAAGGATCTCTGGAATAACATCAAGCATACTAACACTCTTATTATAGGGTTCCTTGAAGGAGAAGAGAAAGGAAAAAGGGCAGAAGACTTATTTCAAGAAATAATGGCTGAAAACTTCCCTAACTTGGTAAAGGAAGCAGGCATCCAAGTCCAGGAAACAGAGACATTATAATTAAAACTTCAAAGTTAAACATAAAGAGAGATTCTTAAAGCCAGCAAGAGAAAAATAACTAGTTAAGTACAAGGAAACCTCCATAAAACCATCAGCTGATTTTTAAGCAGGAACTTTACAGAGCAGAAGGGAGCAGCACAATATATTCTAAGTACTGAAAAGAGAGAGTGTACAAGCAAGAGTAGTCTACCCAGAAAGGCTATCATACAGAGCTTAAAAACATAAAGGGTTTCAAATGTCATATGGAGACACAAAAGACCCCAGGCAGCCAAAGCAATACAGAGAAAGAAAAACGGAACTGGAGGAATCAGACTCCTTGATTTGAGACTATACTACAAAGCTATTGTCATCAAAACAATATGGTTCTGGCACCAAAACCCAGAAATATACATCAATGGAACAGGATAGACAGCCCAGATCTAAACTTACACACCTATGGTCAATTAATCTATAACAAAGAAAGCAAGACAATACAATGGAGAAAAGACAGTATCTTCAATAAATGGTGCTGGGAGAACTGGACTTATACATGTTAAAAAATTAAAGTAGAACATTCTTTAATACCACACACAAAAATGAACTCAAAATGGATTAAAGGGCTAAATCTAAGACCTGACACTATATAACTCTTAGAGGAAAATATAGGCAGAATACACTTTGATGTAAATCACAGCAATATCGTTTTCAATCCGTCTCTTAGAGTAATGGAAATGAAAACAAAAACAAACAAATGGGATCTAGTTAAATTTAAAAGCTTTTGCACAGCAAAGGAAACCATACAAAAATTAAAAGACAATCCACAGAATGGGAGAAAATATTTGCAAACTATGCAAAAGAAAATGGATTAATCTGCAGATTTTACATACAGCTCATGCAGGTAAAAAAAAACAATCCAAAATTAGGCAGAAGACCTGCATAAATATTTAACAACAACAACAAAAACCATACAGATGGCCAACAGGCACACAAAAAGATGCTCAGCATCTCTAATCATCGGAGAAATGCAAATCAAAACTACAAGGAACCATCACCTCACACTACTCAGACTGTCCCTCATAAAATGTCTACAAATACATGCCAGAGAGGACATGCAGGGAAGGGAACTCTCCTACACGGCTGGTGGGAATGTAAATCAGTACATCTACTGTGGAGAACAGTATGGAATTTCTTTATAAAACTAAAAACAAAGCTATCATATGATCTAGCAATCCCACTCCTGGGCATATATCTGGAGAAAACCATAATTTGAAAAGATACATGTACCCAGCTCTTCACCACAGTGCTACTATAATAACTAAGACACAGAAGCAACCTAGGTGTCCATTAACAGAGGAATGGATAAAGATGTGGATATTACTGGAATATTACTCAGCCATAAAAAGAGTGAAATGATGCCATTTGCAACAACTTGGATAGACCTAGAAATTATCATATTTCCTGAAGTGAGATAGAGAAAGACAAATATCATATGATTTTGCTTATATGTGGAATCTAAAAAAAATTATACAAATGAACTTACTATAAACAGGAATACAGATCTGAACGCTGAGCGAATTCCACAGAACATCTTCTGAATGCTGGCAGAGGACATCAGACACCCAGCAAGGCAGCCCATTGTCTTCAAAGGAGGTAGGACAAAAGATAAAAGATAAAAAGAGAGACAAAGAGGTCGGGATGGAGATCCGTCCAGGGAAGGGAATCTTACAAAAGAGAGACGTTTCCAAACACCAGGAAAGAAACACTCACTGGCGCGTCTGTGGCGAGCCTTGGAATCTCCGAGGGAAACATAACGGGGAGGAGAAATAAATAAACAAAGAATGAAACCCCAGATCACATGCCTAACGGCAGCTCCCAGCTGAGAAGCAGCCCAGTCGCTCGCAGGGGCCACTGGCAAGCGGGCTGGACAGGGAGGCGCGGGCTGCATTGCTTGGGGTCAGGACGGGCCTGAATGCCCCAAGCGCGATCCGAGGGAACGAACTTGAGATAGCAACCTAGGCTGTGGGACAGCTATCCCGCGAAAAGCCCTACCCTAAGACACCGCCAGGCCCGCTCGCAGATCAAGGACCGAGCAGAGGCTGCTGGCTGCCCATCCCTGCCAGAGACAGGCCCGCGAGCGCAGACGGAGCCGGGAGAGGCAATCGGGGCCCCAGAGAGGCATCCTCTGCCAAACTGCAAGCGGGCTTCGTGCTAACCAAGACCTCCTGGGATTCGCGATGGGCGACACCCGCGGGAGGGTTGCAGCCAGAGGTCAGCTCCCCAGGAGACACGCGGCACACCTGAGAAGGCGCAGGTTGCACACCAGAGGACCGAGCGCCTGGGACGGGCGGAGGCGCTGAGACCCGCTCCCCGCCTGGCGGCGACTTCGCTCACCACGCACCCGGGCACCCGGTCGCCTGAGCTGCTCGGCCTGGAAGGGCACAAACGCGGGCCCAACCGAGTCTGCGCCTTTGAGAAGTGCCCGAGAGCTGAACCTGAGCGGCCTAGACCTGGGAAGTGCACGCAACCCAGGGCCCGCCTCAGACAGTTCCCCGCAGAGCCACCCAGGGCTGAGCAGCGCAGACCGTGAACGCTCACCGCCGGGGCGGGGCACACCCGGCGGGGCTGGAACCGCTGCGCCCGCCCCGCACAGCCAGGGATATCTGCTGCAGTGTCCCTCCCTCCCAGCAGCGGCTGAACAAGTGAGCCTAAAAAGTGTCCACCGCCGCCCCTTGTGTCAGGGCGGAAATCAGACACTGAAGAGACCAGCAAACAGAAGCTAAAACAAACGGAGGGCATCGCTTTGGAAGTGACAGGTGCAGCAGATTAAAACCCTGCAGTTGGCACCAACCACACAGGAAGGGGCCTACAGATCTTGAGAAGTATAAGCCAGATCAAGGAACTATCTGAAAATGAACTGACCCCAAACTGTCCACAATAACTCCAGAGAACATAGGCAGAACACTCTCGGACATAAATCACAGCAGGATCCTCTATGACCCACCTCCCAGAATATTGGAAATAAAAGCAAAAATAAACAAATGGGACCTAATTAAACTTAAAAGCTTCTGCACAACAAAGGAAACTATAAGCAAGGTGAAAAGACAGCCTTCAGAATGGGAGAAAATAATAGCAAATGAAGCAACTGACAAAGAATTAATCTCAAAAATACACAAGCAACTCCTGCAGCTCAATTCCAGAAAAATAAACGACCCAATCAAAAAATGGGCCAAAGAACTAAACACATAAATAGATGCTCAACATCACTCATTATCAGAGAAATGCAAATCAAAACCACAATGCAGTACCATTTCACATCAGTCGGAATGTCTGTGATCCAAAAGTCTACAAGCAACAAATGCTGGAGAGGGTGTGGAGAAAAGGGAACCCTCTTACACTGTTGGTGGGAATGCAAACTAGTACAGCCACTATGGAGAACAGTGTGGAGATTCCTTAAAAAACTGGAAATAGAACTGCATTATGACCCCACAATCACACTGCTGGGCATACACACTGAGGAAACCAGAATTGAAAGAGACACGTGTACCCCAGTGTTCATTGCAGCACTGTTTATAATGGCCAAAGACATGGAAGCAACCTAGATGTCCTTCAGCAGATGAATGGATAAGCAAGCTGTGGTACATATACACAATGGAGTATTACTCATCCATTAAAAAGAATATATTTGAATCATTTCTAATGAAGTGGATGAAACTGGAGCCAATTATACAGAGTGAAGTAAGTCAGAAAGAAAAACACCAATACAGTATACTAACGCATATATATGGAATTTAGAAAGATGGTAACGATAACCCTGTATGCAAGACAGCAAATGAGATACAGATGTATAGAACAGTCTTTTGGACTCTGTGGGAGAGAGCGAGGGTGGGATGATTTAGGAGAATGGCACTGAAACATGTATATCATCATATGTGAATTGGATCACCAGTCCAGGTTCGATGCATAAGACAGGGTGCTCGGGGCTGGTGCACTGGGATGACCCAAGGGATGGCATGGGGATGGACGTGGGAGGGGATTCAGGGTGGGGAACATGTGTACACCCAAGCCAGATTCATGTCAATGTATGGCAAAACCACTACAATATTGTAATTAGCCTCCAATTAAATAAATTTATATTTAAAAACATAATAAAAAATAAAAGAAACAATAAGAATGAAAAAATATTTTAAAAAACACTTTCTAACACTAAATTTACAAGGAATAATCACTTCCAATACTTTGACCACTTGACGTGAAGAACTGACTCATCAAAAAAGACCCCTATGTTGGGAAAAATTGAAGGCCGGGAGGAGAAGGGGATGACAGAGAATGAGATGGTTGGATGGCATCACCGACTCGATGGACATGAATTTGGGTAAACTCCGGGAGCTGATGATGGACAGGGAGGCCTGGCGTGCTGCAGTCCATAGGGTTGCAAACAGTCAGACACGACTGAGTGAACTGAACTGAAACATTTTCAATGATTGCAGTATTTTGAAAGCTATTAATGTGCTTTTTACTGTGACTTTTTGAGTATGAGACCATCATGTTGACTGGCATCTGGCTGGGGGAGGGGTAGAGCGAAGGATTTTCTCACTCAAGGATGCAAATAAGGGCTTCCCTGGAGGCTCAGCGGTAAGGGAGGCCACCTGCCAGTGCAGGAGGCAAGGTTTGATCCCTGGTCCAGCAAGACCGCACGTGCTGCAGAGCGACAAGCCACGCGCCACAGCTATTGGGTCTGTGCCTCCGAGAGCCCATGCTCAGCAAGAGGAGCCACTGCAACGAGACGCCCGCCCAGTGTGAGACAGGAGCCCCTGCTTGCCCCAACTAGAGGAAACACCGGTGCAGCAACAAAGACCAGGGACAGCCCCAAACAAACAAAGGCATTGCTTTTTTAGGGATGCAAAGAGAAAGAATGAAGTGACTTCCAGCTTCCAGTATGCAAAATAAGATTATGCAGCAGAAATAACTTTGAATGTCAGGCGTTCCTTCTGAGTGACTATAATCTCCGGGAGAATGGTATTTTGTTTTGTTTATGGCTGCGTCCCCTATGAACAGAGCCCAGTAACAGACTCTCAACAAAGAGCAGACATGCAACAAATATTTAGTGGACGAATGAAGAAATGAACAAGGGAGTTTAAAATCTTTATCTCCTCCTTTAATATATCAGAAACCAAGCCTGGAGCTGCCAATTCAACCTGGAGTTGCCAAATTCATAGAATTCTCCCCTAGAGTAGAAAATAAAACTTTCTGTAATAATGAAGGCCTGTTCTATCAAAGAAAGAATGTGCTGCTGGGAGAGGACGGGGCAGGAAAGAGGTTTCACTCTTATCTCCCCAAGGAGATTATAGAGGAAGAGAAAAGGAGAAAGACTACCAGAATGTGTGCCCTGATTTCTGTGCATTGAACAAGTAAAGATAACACTGAAGGTAGAAGAAAATCTGGCCCCATTTTGTTGCAGACTTCTGAAAATGATGGCCCTTGTGTGGCTCTCACACCAGCTCAAGGAGGTGTGATGTCAATCTGCCAGGGTGGTTTGGTCAAAGAAAGGATTTAGCATTTCTGAGCAACTTTACCTGGTTCTTCTGTGGCACAGATGAGATCAAGAAGTAGCTGCAGGATGACCAAGGAGCCTGGCAGAAGGGGCATCGTGGTGGGAAGCAAAGTGGAGCTGAAGCAAGGCCTGCAGAGCAAAGGTTGGGTCCCCACTGAACGACAGTCAGAACTGACTTCCGAGCAGGGAGCTGCTGCTGGGAGGGGCCATCTTCCCAGGTGTATTAGTTTTCTATTGCTGTGTAACTAATGACCACAAGCTGAGCAGCTTAACACAGGACACATGTTTTATCTCATGGTTTCTGTGGTCAAAAGTCTAGGCGTGATTTAACTGGGTCCTCTGCTCAAGGGCTCACAGGCTACAATCAAGGTGTGTGTAGGCTGCGTCCTCATGCAAAGGCTCAAAGTCAGCTTTCAACCTCACTCAAGTTGTTGGCAGAATTCATTTCATTTTGGCTATAAAATAAAGAGCCCTGAGTGAGTTTTTCCTGAAACAAACAAACAGGAATATGCATATTCAGAAAACAAGCTTATGGCTACCAAAGGGGAAAACTGGGGGTGAGGAGGGATAAATTAGGAGTTTGGGATTGATGTATACACACTACTATATTTAAAATAACCAACAAGGATCTACTGTCCAATACAGGGACTCTGCTCAATGTTCTGTAATAAATTAAATGGGAAAGGAATCTGAAAAGATATAGATATGTGTATATGTATAACTGAATTATTTTGCTATACACCAGAAACTAATACAACATTGTTAATCAACTATACTCCAATATAGAATAAAAATAAAAAACTTAAAAACCAAGAGTGGTCTATCCAGAAAGGCTATTATACAGAGTTAAAGGAAATATATGGAGTTTTACAGCAGAGTATCAGTTACATGATTTCATCACCACTAAATCAGTCATATAAGAAATGTTAAAGCATTTTCTTTGAGCAGAAATAAAGAGGCCATAGTTAGAAATAATAAAATATATGAAAGGAAAAATCTCACCAGTAAAAGCAAACAGACAGTAAAGGCAGTGGATCAGCTGCCTACAAAGCTCATATAAAGGTTAAAAGGCAAATGTAGTGAAATCAGCTGTAACGACAGTAATCAGTTAAAGGGCACACAAAAATATAAAGACGCGACCTATGACATCAAAAACGCAACATGCAAGGAGGAGACGTAAAACGCAACGTTTCTAGAATGTGTTCATACTTCAGGTTGGAATAGACTAATATGTACATCGATTATTATACATGAACCTCATGCAAACAATAAACAGTCTATAACAGATACACAAAAGTAAAGAGAAATCCAAACACATTAAAGAAAGTCATTACATCAAAAAAGGAGAGAGCAAGAAAATAGAAAAGGAACAGACAAAATTACAAAAACAACCAGAAAAATAGTTAACAAAATGGCAACAAGTACACGTTTATCAACAAGCACTTTAAATGTAAACGGAATGTGTGCATGTATGCTCAGCCATTCAGTCATGTCTGACTCTGTGACCCCTTGGACTGTAGCCCATAAGACTCTGCCGTCCATGGGATTTTCCAGGCAAGAATATTGGAATGGGCTGCCATTTCCTTCTCCAGGGGGTCTTCCCAACCCAAGGATCAAATCCACGTCTCCTGCACTGGCAGGCAGACTCTTTACCACCAAGCCACCTGGGAAGCCCAGATAAATGGAATAAAGGGTCCAATTACTAATCACAGCGTGGCTGACTGGATTAAGAAAGAAAAGCATGACCCATATATATGTTGCCTAAAAGATTCACTACAAATCCAAAGACACATACAGACTGAAAATAAAGGCATGGGGAAAATATCCCACGCACAAAGAAGCAAAAAGAAAGTTGGAGTAGTAATACGTGGACAAAATAGACTCTAAGCAAAGGCTATAACTAGGGACAAAAAAGATATTACATAATGATAAATGGATTAATCCAACAATAAGACAAAATTATAAATACTCAATCACCCAATATCAGAAAATCTACACATATAAAGGAAATATTGACAGACATAAAAAGAGAAATTGAAACAATAATAGTAGGGAACTTTAATACCCCATTTACAGCAATGAATAAGATTCTCCAGGCAGAAAATTAATAAGGAAACACTGGCCGTCTACCCAGGTGGTTCAGTGGTAAAGGATCTGTGTGCAATGCAGGAGCCACGGGAGATGTGGGTTTGGAAGATCCGGAAGAGTATTCTTGCCTGGAGAATCCTATGGACAGAGGAGCCTGGTTGGCTGCAGTCTATAGGGTCACAAAGAGTCAGACGGCACTGAAGCAACTTAACACGGCCCTAAATGACATATTACACCAAATGAAATTTATATCTATATCTACATATCTATATCTATATGTGTGTGTTTACATACAGAACATTCCACCCCCAGACACAAGAATACACATTATTTTCAAGTACACATGAGACATTCACAAGTACAGATCAAATATTAGGTTGCAATACAAGTCCCAAGAAACTTAAAAGACTGAAATTTTATCAAGCATCTTTTATGATGATAATAGTATAAAACTAGAAAACGACTATAAGTAGAAAACTCAAAAAGCACAAACCCATGGAGGTTAGCAATATACTAGTGAATAATAAATGAATCAACAAATAAAGAGAAAAATTTTAAATGCCTAAAAAATAAAAACACAGCCTTTCAAAATATGTAGGACACAGCAAAAGCAGTTCAAACAGGGAGTTTATAGTGACATAAATCTACTTTAAAAAAGAAGAAAAATCTCTAAACAACTGTCTTACCTGATATTTAAAGGAACTAGAAAAATAATAAAAGACAAAGCCCAACGGAAGGAAATAAAAAATATCAGAATGGAAATAAATGAAGCAGAGACTAAAAAAATGAAAAGACCAATGAAACTTAAGAGACGATTCTTTGAAAAGATAAAATTGGCAAACCTTTAAACAGATTCACCAAGAGCAAAAAGAAAAGGACTAAAAACTAAAATCAGACATGAAACAGAAGTTACAACTAATACCACAGAAATACAAATATCACAAGACTGCTGCAAATCATTATATGCCCCAAACTTGGAAAACCTAGGGGGACAATGTCCTAGAAACACACACTCTTCTAAGACTGAGAGAGAAATAGAAAATCTGAATAGCGCTTTTACTGAAATTAAACAGGTAAACAAAAAACTCTCAACAGACAAAAGTCCAGGTCAAGATATCTTCACAGGTGAATTTTACAAAACAATTATTAATACAGAAGAGTTAATACCTATCCTCAAACTCTTCCAAAAAGTTGAAGAAAAAGAAAAGCTTCTAAACTAATGTTATGAGTTCAGCATTACCATAATACCAAAAATAGGCAAAAATACTACAAAAATACAAAGAAAATTACAGGCCAATATCCTTGATGAACACGATGGAGAAATCCTCCAACAAATATTAGCAAACTGAATTCAATAATATAAAAATATCATTCAAGAATGCAAGGAGAGTTGAACACTTGAATATCAATCAACAGGATATACCACATTAGCAAAATAAATGATAAAAATCATGAGCGTATCAATAGATGCAGAAAATTCAATACCATTTATGATAAAAGCTCTGAAAATTAGTATAGAGGAAACATATCATACTAAAGGCCATTCATGACAAACCCACAGCTACCATCATACGCAACAATGAAAAATTGAAAGCTTGTCTTTCAAAACCAGAAATAAGACAAGGATGGCCGCTCTCACCACTTTTTTCTTCTTATTGGAAGTCCAAGCCACAAGAGTGATAAAAGAAAAAGAGATAAAAGCATGCATACTGGAAGGAAGAAGTAAAATGGACACTGTTGGCAGATGACACATTATATATAGAAAACCCTAAGACTCCACCAAAAAACTATTAGAATAAGTGAATTCAGTAAAGTCAGGGTACAAAAGTAACAAACAGAAATGTGTTGCATTTTTATACACTAACAGCAAACTACCAGAAAGAGAAATCAGGAAAATCATTCTATTTACAATTGCCTTCAAAAGAATAAATACCTCAGAATAAATTTAATGAAGGAGGTGAAAGACCTATATTTGGAAAACCATAAGATTCTGAATGGATTGGAAGAATTTAACTGTTAAAACATGTACACTATACAAAGCAAATACAAAGACGATTTGATGCAATCTCTATCAGTAGCGTTTTCACAGAAGTGGAACAAATAATCCTAATATTTGTATAGAATCACAAAAGATTCTGAACAGCCAGACAATCCTGAGAAAGAAAAAAAGAAACTGGAGACATTGCGTGCTTTGAATTCAAGCTCTATTACATGCAAAGCTACAGTAGTCAAACCAGTGCGGCACTGGCATGGAAACAGATCAGTGGGACAGAACACAGAGCCCAGAAAAGAACCCTCCCTTATATGGACAATCAATTTATGACAAAGGAGGCAAGAGCACACAATACGGAAGAGACACCCTCTTCCATAAAGGCATTGTGACAACTGGCAGCTACAGGCAAAAGAATGAACCTGGACCATTATTTTATGCCGTCTACAAAATGAACTCGAAATGGATTAAAGACTTGAACGCAGGACCTGAATCCATAAAACTAGAAGAAAGCATAGGCATAACATGCTCTTTGACATTAGTCTTAGGGATACTTTGTTGAATCTGACTGCACAATCAAGGGCAACAAAAGCAAAAATAAGAACAGATGGAATTGCATCAAGGTAGAAAGCTTTTGCATGGTATTGCTTTTGCAACAAAACAAAGGCCACTTACTGAATGGGAGAAGATGCTTGCAATCAATGTGTCTGATAAGAGGGTAATACCCAAAATGTACAAAGAACTCATATAACTTAATACCCAAGATAAACAATATTAAAAATGAGCAGAGGACCAGAATGTTTTCCCAAAGACAGAGAGATGGCCAACAGGCACAGGAAAAGATGTTCAACATCGCTAATCAGGGAAATGCCAAGTCAAACTGGAGTGAGATACCATCTCATACCTGCCACTATGGAAAACATTATGGAGGTTCCCCTTGCAAATAAAAGGAGAACCTCCATCCGAGCTAGCCACTCCACTCCTGGGGGTTCACCCAGGAAAACAGAAACGCGACCTTGAAAAGGATATACGCGCCCCATGCTCACCGCAGCGCTGTGAACAGCGGCCAAGACACGGGGAGCAACCTCAGGGCCCACTGATGCATGGACGCACAAGGGGGCGGCACCCACACATGCTGAAGGACTCACGCACAGCCAGCGGGGTACTACTCAGACGCGAAGAGGAGTGCATCTTCCCTTTCTTCAACATCATGCGTGCACCTGGAGGGCATTATGCTAAGTGAAATAGACAAATAGGGACAAATACCATATGCTACCACTTATATGTGCAATTAAAAAAATAAAAAGCAATAGATTAATAGATAAAGAGAACAATCTGGTGGTTGTCAGAGAGGGGGAAATTTTGGGCAAAACAGGTGAAGGGAATTCAGAGGCACAAACTTCTAGTTATAAGTAAGTCATGGGAATGTAAAGACAGAACATGGAATACAGTTGATAATATAGTAAAAACTCTAAATGGTGGCAGATGGTGCTAGACATCATGGTGATCGCCTTGTTATGTCTGAATCTGGAACTACCGTGCTGCACGCGTGATACTAACACGACACGTCAATTGTAGTTCAATTAAAACACATACGCATTTATTATCTCATTACCGTTTTGGAGGGCAGAAAACTGAAGCCATCTCATTCGGCGTACTGAGGTGACTAAGAGGGCTCCCATGGCAGCTTCGGTGGTAAAGAGTCTGCCTGCAATGCAGGAGACCCAGGTTTGACCCCTGGGTTGGGAAGATCCCCTGGAGAAGGGAAAGGGTTCCTGCTCCAGTGTTCTTGCCTGGAGAATCCCATGGATAGAGCAGCCTGGCAAGCGATGGTCCATGGGGTTGCAAAGAGTTAGACGCGACTGAGTGACCGCTCAGGTGACTGCAGAGCTGCTTTTCACCCTGGAGACCGACGGGACCGGCTCCTTTATTCTCCTTTTCTGCTTCAACACGCTGCCCGCATTCCTCTGCTCATAACCCTCTTTCTTCATCTTTAACATCAGCAACAGTAGGTTGAGTCCTTCTTGCATCTCATTGCTCGGACCTCTTCACCAGCCTCTCTTTCACAGTTAAAGACCCCTGTGATTACACTGGGCCCAGGCACACAATCCAGTATGATCTACCTGTATGGAATTTAGCTATCAATCCAGTAATCTTGCCTGGAAAATCCCATGGACAGGGGAGCCTGGTGGATACAGTCCATGGGGTCACAAAGAGTGCGACACACCTGCGCATACATGCACACACAGCAGCCTTAATTCATCTGCCTCTGAAACTCCCCTTTGCCGTGTAACATACCACAATCAAAACTTCTGAGCCGTAGGATGGGCATGTCTAGAGGGCCATCAGTTTAGCACATTTATACGGTTTTTAATTCACATAAACCAGAGAAAAACACATCCATAACAATTTAGTGACCAAAACTGCCTTTCATCCCACAAAGTTTTGCTTTAATTAGAGATTCCTCATAAAGATAATTTTCAAAATCTTCCCTAGAGGATCTTTTGGCAGAATTTCACAGGCCAAAGTAAACCTGCTAAGTAAATATTTTGAAGATATTTGTAATATTATTGACATCAGTGATTTAATCATAAATCTAAAGGAGAAGACATGTATCATAGTGATAGGTTTTCTCTGCAGTATATGTTTCCTGCTATCCCAGACCGTCAAGTCGACCTGGATTCCATCTGTTTTCTTAAAGCATTAAGTGTCTCTAATTCAATAAACTGGATGTGTGAATAAAGCTAAAATATTAAAGTGCAAAATAGCGACAAAATCTAATACTGAAAGAAATCAATAAAGGAAAATCACTGTTTTGCTATGAACAAATATTAGAAACTTGGTTCCACCACTTTAAGAAACAATATGAAGCCAAATGAATCCTGAAGTTTGTCTTTACAACTGGACTTCTGTCGTGTAGCACTCAGGGTGGGTTAAGGATCCCAAGAGCTCAGAATGGCGACCAGTGCCCCAGACGCTCCCAGTGCTGCCTGGACGCTGTGCGTCCCCTCTGAACTGTCCACTCTCACCTAGAGATGCTCTTCTCATTCTCCCAAGGGCTGTCCCCCTAGACCATGCTGTTTTCTCTGCCTCTGAAACAGGTCCCTTTAAATCTGGTATTTCCTGGCTCCATTATCTTGAACTGAATAGATTTTAAAGCAGAGAATGGAATGACCTATTTAAAGACCCATCTTAAGCCTTACTTTTGAAATTACAAATCATTATTTAATATTCTGGCTCTCTGGTTGGTATTGGGAACCCAGGTGTTGCTTTAATAGCAGGATGCAGAGTGGATTACTCATCAGTTTGTGCTGTATATCCCTGTCAATAGGTCAAGTGTACATTGTGCATTTCTGTTTGACCTAAAGCAAGTCCTTTAAGTCCTCTGTTACTCAACTTCTTTGGCTACAAATAGAAATGTTATTTATGCATGGCTCCACATATACATTGTAAAGAATGTTGTAAAGAATTTGCACATGATTTTGACCATACTGTCCTTACTTTATATACTGACAAATATATCTTTTAGTAACATCTTTTGCAGCATTATTTTGACAATAAGAAAATGGGAAATACTAAACTAAGCATGGCTTAAGTGCTGCAAAGAGCAGGAGAATTACGTAAAAGCAAATAAATGTCTCCAGTTTAAAGGAGATGGAGCTTCATCCTTGAAAAATAGAGGACTTCCTCTTTTAGACTAAATTAGAAACAGGAGAGAGGACGCATTAAGGAGATGGATGGAGAATGCAACAGGGCACCCAGTGTTGCGCCGCCTCCAGTTCAGACTTCAGCTCTGTCTTCATCGCTAGTGCATATTCACTCCAGAGAACCATGAGGACAGAGTAAGAATAGCTGCCATCAGTCTGGGTTTGAAGACTGGAAAAGTGAGTGAGCCAATTCTCAACTGATTTCTCACACATGGAATTCCTGCTGATACTCACTGTCACGTGCACTGAAAAGCCAACTGCCTCCCCCAGGCACTGAAAAAGTCAGGTAAGGACTTTACAGCCATTCTTTGTTCAGTGGGGTGTGCTGATGCTTTGACTGGGGCTGCATTTAGGGGTGATGTCATGTGTTACCAGGAAGTATAAAACCCAGAACAGCATTCCTCAAAGCATATATATATCTTGTAAATGAATCTTAATAACAGCTTCATGTCAGAGGACTTCTATGGCCAATATATTTAGAAGAGATTACAAAGGATATCCCTCTCATGGCAAGTTATGTGTAATCTGCTTGTGCAGCAAACTTATTTTAGATAAAATATTATATAATTATTGACTATACTCCCATATGTACACTTGATGTTTTTGTTGTTCAGGAGCCAAGATGTGTCTGACTATCTGTGACCCCATAGACTGCAGCATACCAGGCTTCCTTCTCCTTCACTATATCCCGGAGCTTGCTCAAATTCATGTCACTGACTTGGTGATGTTATTTAATCATCTCATCCTCTGTCACCTCCTTTTTCCCTCAGTCTTATCCAGCATCAGGGTCTTTTCCAACGAGTTGGCTATTTCCATCAGGTGGCTAAAGTACTGACTCTTCAGCTTCAGCATCAGTCTTTCCAGTGGCTATTCAGGGCTGATTTCCCTTAGGATGGACTGGCTGGATCTCCTTGCAGCCCAAGGGGCTCTCAAGAGTCTTCTCCAACACCACAGTTCAAAAGCATCAATTCTTCAGCACTTGGCCAACTCGCACATCTGTACTTGATAGCAGTGAACTATTTTATAACTGGAAGTTTGTACCTCTTAATATTCCTCATCTATTTCTCTCATTTCCCCATTCCTTCAGGAGCCACTTGTTTGTTCTGTATCTGAGATTGTTTCCCATTAGTTTATCTAAGATTCGACATACAAGTGAATCCAAGTCTATGCCCCAACCACTAACGACAAAGAAGGTGAAGGGTTCCATGAAGATGTACAAACCGCTCTAGAACTAACACCAAAAATAGATGTCCTTTTCATCACAGAGGGCTTCCCTGGTGGCTCAGATGGAAAAGCGTCTCCCAAATGTGGGAGACCCAGGTTCGATCCCTAGGTTGGGAAGATCCCCTGGAAAAGGAAATGGCAACCTACTCCAGTACTCTTGCCTAGAAAATTCCATGGATGGAGGAGCCTGGTGGGCTAAAGTCCATGGGGTTGCAAAGAGCTGGACGCGACTAAGTGACTTCACTTTCTTTCATCACAGGGGACTGGAATACAAAAATAGGAAGTTAAAACCTGGAGTAACAGGCAAGTTTGGCCTTAGAGTACAAAATGAAGGCAGGGCAAAGGTGAACAGAGTTTTGTCAAGAGACCACACTGGTTGTAGCAAACACTCTCTTCCAACAACACAAGAGATGACTCTATACATGGCCATCATCAGATGGTTAACACTGAAATCAGATTATTATATTCTTTGCAGCTGAAGATGGAAAAGCTCTAGACAGTCAGCAAAAACAAGACTGGGAGCGGACTGTGGCTCACTCCTTCTTGCCAAATTCAGACTTAAATTGAAGAAGGGAAAACCACTAGGCCATTCATGTATGACCTAAATCAAATTTCTTATGATTATACAGTAGAAGTGACAGTAGATTCAATGGATTAGATCTGATAGACAGAGTGCCCAAAGAAATATGGACAGAGGTTCATAAAACTGTACAGGAGTCAGTGATCAAAACCATCCTCAAGAAATGCAAAAAGCAAAATGGTTGTCTGAGGAGGCCTTACAAATAGCTGTGAAAAGAAAAGTGAAAAGGCAAAAGAGAAAAGAAAACATATACCCATCTGAACACAGAGTTCCAAAGAACAGCAAGGAGAGATAAGAAAGCCTTCCTCAGTGATCAGTGCAAAGAAACAGAGGAAAGCAATAGAATGGGAAGGACTAGAGATCTCTTTAAAAGTTAGAGACACCAAGGGAACATTTCTGCAAAGATGGGCACAATAAGGACAGAAATGGTCTGGACCTAACAGAAGCAGAAGATATTAAAAAGAGGTGGCGAGAATACACAGAAGAACTATACAAAAAAGATCTTCATGACCCGGATAATCATGATCGTGTGATCACTCACCTAGAGCCACACATCCTGGAATGCAAAATCAAAGTCTTTTGGACTCTGAGGGAGAGGGAAAGGGTGGGATGGTTTGGGAGAATGGCAATGAAACATGTATATTTTCTTGTAAGAAACGAAGTGCCAATCTATGTTCAATGTAGGATGCAGGATGCATGGGGCTGATGCACAGGATGATTCAAGTAGAGGATGTGGGGTGGGAGGTGGGAGGGGGCTTCGGCATTGGAAGATTGTGTTCACCTATGGCTGATTCATGTCAATGTATGGCAAAACAAATACAGTATTGTAATTAGAATAAATAAATAAATTAAAAAAAAAAAAAAGAGAGAGAGAGACCTTAGGAAGCATCACTATGAACAAGCTAATGAAGGTGATGGAATTCCAGCTGAGCTATTTCAAATCCTTAAAGATGATGCTGTTAAAGTGTTACACTCTATGTGCCAGCAAATTTGGAAAACTCATCAGTGGCCACAGGACTAGAAAAGGTCAGTTTTCATTCCAATCCCAAAGGTCAATGCCAAAGAATGCTCAAACTACTACACAATTGCACTCATTTCACATGCTAGCAAGGTCATGTTCAAAATCCTCCAAGCTAGGCTTCAACAGTATGTGAACCAAGAACTTCCAGATGTACAAGCTGGCTTTAGAAAAGGCAGATGAACCAGAGATCAAATTGCCAACATTGGTTGGGATCATAGAAAAACCAAGAGAATTCTAGAAATACTCTACTTCTGCTTAATTTACTATGCTAAAGCCATTGACTGTGTGAATCACAACAAATTGTGGAAAATTCTTTAAGAGATGGGAATGACTGACCAGCTTTCCTGCCTCCTGTGAAATCTGTTTACAGGCCAGACATGAAACAATGGACTGGTTCAAAATTAGAAAAGGAGTACGTCAAAGCTGTATATTGTCACCCTGCTTATTTAACTTTTATGCAGAGTACATCACATGAAATGCTGAGCTGGATGAAACACAAGCTGGGATCAAGATTGCTGGGAGAAATATCAAGAAAATCTCTGATATGCAGATGACGCTACCCTAATGACAGAAAGTGAAGAGGAAACTAAAGAGCCTCTTGATGAAGGTGAAAGCAGAGAGTGAAAAAGCTGGCTTAAAACTCAGCATTCAGAAAACTAAGATCATGGCATCTGGTCCCATCACTTCATGGCAAAAGATGGTGAAATAATGGAAACAGTGACAGTTTTTATTGCCTTGGGCTTCAAATTCACTGCAGATGGTGACTGCAGTCATGAAATTAAAAGATGCTTACTCCTTGGAAGAAAAGCTATGACAAACCTAGGCAGTGTATTAAAAAGCAGAGACAGTACTTTGGCACCAAAGGTCTGTCTAGTCAAAGCTATGGTTTTTCCAGTAGTCATGTATGGAGGTGAGAGTTGGACTATAAAGAAGGCAGAATGCTGAAGAATTGATGCTTTTGAACTGTGGTGTTAGAGAAGACTCTTGAGAGTCCCTTGGACTACAAGGAGATCCAACCAGTCCATGCTAAAGGAGATCAGTCCTGAATGTTCATTGGAAGGCCTGATGCTGAATCTGAAGCTCTAATATTTTGGCCACCTGTTTTGAAGAGCTGACTCACTTTAATACACCCTGATGCTGGGAAAGATTGAAGGCAGGAGAAGGGGACAACAGAGAACACGATGGCTGGATGGCTTCACCGACTTGACGATCATGAGTTTGGGCAAGCTCCAGTGGATTGTGAAGGACAGGGAAGCCTGGTGTGTTGGAGTCCATAGGGTCACACACATGTAGTTGTTCAACACCATCATTGAGGAGGCTGTCTTTTCCCCATTGCATATTCTTGCCTTCTTTGTCATAGATTCATTGCCTATATAAGCCTGGAGTTCCTTTCTGGGCTCTCTACTTTGCTCCACTGACCTATGTGTCTGTTTTTCTGCACTACCATCTGATTACTTTAGCTGTAGTATAGTTTGAAATCAAGAGTGTGATATCTCTAGCTTTGTTCTTCATTCTCTAGATTGTTTTGGCTATTCTGCAACACAAAGACCAAGTTTACCACTAAAAGCAACCATTGCATAAAAAGATAGGGGGCAGGTTATAAAAAGGACATTTTTGTTCATATATATGAAATACTATGAAGAAAAAAAATGCTTAGCTGCTTCAGTCATGAACTGCAAATCTGGTCTCAAGAATACAGATGATGCTCATCTCTTCCCTGTTCTTCCTGGTCATGTTCTCACCTATTAGCTGTTGCTGTTAGTCACTCAGTCATGTCTGAGTCTTTGCAACCCCGTGAATGGTAGCCCAATCCCCGGCTCCTCTGTCCATGGAATTTTGCAGGCAAGAATACCAGAGTGGGTTGCCATTCTCTTCTCCAGGGGCTGTTCCTGACCTAGGGATTGAACCTGTTAGAGCGACATACAACTTTCTTTCAAGAATATGAATTATCAGAAGCACTGTGTTTATTCTGTTGCTCTAGCTTTCTTTTAAATTTTACTACCAAAAAAGGAAAATGGAAAGACTAAGTTCCCCAACACAAGATATCCTGAGCCATTCAATAGTGGGGTCTTCCATTTCCCATGGCCCTCTGGCTCTCAGAAAGCAAGCCCTGCTGGACCCAAAGCCAAGTGTCCTGGGGACTGTCTTCCTGATGCAAGACACCCCGACTGGGGAGCTTGATGTGGGGCTCAGACCTCTGACTCCTTGGGGAGAACCTCTGCAGTGGTGCTTAGCCTCTTATTTGTGGGGCACCTATCCAAGGGTCTGGGTTTCCTAACGGCTCAAGCAGTAAAGTCTGCCTGCAATGCAGGAAACATGGGTTTGGTCCCTGGGTCAGGAAGATCCCCTGAAAGGGGGAATGGCTACCCATTCCAGTATTCTTGCCTGGAAATCCCATGTACATAGCAGCCTGGTACGCTATACACCATGGAATCGGTTCAGAGACACAGCTGAGTAACACTCTTATCTCATCTGTGGGCCACCTATCCAGAGGCCTGGGCCATGGGTGTACCGCAGCTCCAGCCCACTTGCTCACCTCCTCCTGGCTGCTTCTTTACAATTTCGGCTACAGAAGATCTCTTCTGCTGGTCTTTATGTCACTCTTGTTAATAACTGCTCTGTAAATAGTTGTAATTTTGTGTGTCCATGGGAGGAGGCGAGCTTGGGGGTCTTCCTGCTCCGCCATCTTGGCCTCTTTCCCTCTCCTTGATCTATTTTAACCCCTAGCATAACCTTAGTGTCAAAAAGAATAGGCGCTCGATACATAAAAATGAGTAAAAAGAAGTCAAGGTAATTCCAGAATGGGAAGGATTAGAATGATAACTCCTGTGTTATCCAGCATAACCTTCCAAAATCACTTACTTTGCAATGGGAAGAGGCAATGGCTATTTGCTTGATAATTTAAGAAACTAGATGGACGAACTTCTTGAGTATGGCAGAATAACTCGGAAGTTACTGGGGCCTCTCAAGCCTTTGGTTTTAACTCCTGTTCTATCATTTGTTCATTCCGTGGATGTGGTCCAGGCACCGACTGAGCATCCAGAGGCCCCTCTTCCTCTTAGTACTGGTCTTGCTCGCTCAGTTGTGGCCGGCTCTTTGATACGCCCTGGACTGTAGCCCACCAGGCTCCTCTATCCATGGCTTTTTCCCCGCAAGAATGCTGGAGTGGGTCCCCGCTTCCTTCTCCGGGACGGCTTCCTGAGCCAGGGAAGGGGCTCACACCTCCTGCAGTGGCAGGAGCCCCTCACCACTGCTCCCCCGGGACGCCGACCGCCCCGCCCTCAGGGAGCCCCGGGGACAGGCAGCGCGGCGTGTGGGCTGCATCACTGCAGACGCTTAGGAGAAGCAGTTTCAAATATTGCCCAGAAAGTGGAAAATAGATTTGGGCCTACTGTTTCTTTTTCCCCCTGAAATCAGTGCTCATTAATTCTAATAATGTCACAGAAAATGTTACAGAATAGAGGTGTATGCTTATATTTGTTTGTTGCCAAGGTAAATACACAAAATATCATTGTATGTAGTTCAGTGTTTAAATTTAGGAGGGTATGTCTGAACCAGAGAATATTTATAAGTGTACAAGATGTCTCCTGGGCCAAAAACTACCCCTAGTTCAAATGCATATTAAGCTCCTGGTGTTGAGTTCAGCATCCAGCAGACTTCCAAAGCTCTGTGCTTCCTGTTACTAACTTTAATGAACACTAAGTGCTTGTGTGCATTCAGTGTTTAAATGCCACACTGTTTTGTTGGGGCGGGGGGAGTCAGAAGAGTCTGACTTCTCAAGATACTGGTGCCAAAGAATGCTCCCATAACCTCCACATTTTAGCAGAAGTATTTGCTTGGTGTCACGCCTTTGTTTTCACACACATAAAATCAGAAGGGCTACACCGTTTCATTCTCACATGTAAAACTAAACCCAGAGAACCACGGAGCCAAAGGCAGAAGAAAGGTCAAGAGCCAGGAATAGTCCTACCCTCAATATTTCAGAAATGGGTATTCCACAAGTACAGAGTAGGTTATTTGCTTTTTAGTAAAGAAAACATTCTTTTAAAAACTCAGCTGTTCTTGGAATTCTGGGCAAATGACTGGATTTTAAAATATATTTTGTGCCAGGAAACAGGAATAATCGTTTGGAAAGTGACATTAAAATTTTTACAAATCAAAGTTCAAAGCCTTTAGGGATTCAGAAGTTCCAGATTCTATCTTGGTGGCCTCTGGGTTTTCTCTCTCTCTCACACACGTGTGCACATGTGCACACACACACACACACACACACACACACACACACAGGAGAGAGTTTAAAGTGTCTAAACATAGAGCTCTAGTTACAATCTTGACTTTTTTTTAAGATAATCAAGGCTCTGTACCTTCAGAGCCTCAGTTTTCCCATCTGAAACATAATTACTATTCTTTTTACTTCACAAAAACTGGTGAAATTTAAAGAACAGGAATCTGAGGCATTTTGCAAATGGTCAAGGGCGATATGAATATATAAATGATAACCATTCTCCTGTACCGTAAGAGCGTCTTATTCAAGAGAAAGAACACACTAGAGTTGAACTAGGACTTATTTCATAGACAAGGATCATGGAATCTCAGTTCTAGAAGGTAATCCAAACATGATGCTATTTAATCTTCAGCACGTTTAAGGAATTGTCCTCTGAAGCATCTCTGACAAAGTGGCATTTAACTTCTGCTTCAATAATTCCAGCAATGGGTAGTTTGGTGTTTGTAGGCAGCTTATTCAGCTAATGGAAATAGAAATTTTATCCTTATGTTTGACTGAAATCTTAATTTCTAGTATGAAGAATGAAAGTGCTAGTCACTCAGTAATGTCCAGCTCTCTGCAACTCTATGGGCTTACCAAGCCAGGCTCCCATAGTCTGTGAACCGTGAACTTCCAGATGTTCAAGCTGGATTTAGAAAAGGCAGAGGAACCAGAGATCAAATTGCTAACATCCGCTGGATCATCAAAAAAGCAAGGGCGTTCCAGAAAAATGTCTACTGCTTTATTGACTATGCCAAAGCTTTTGACTGTGTGGATCCCAATAAACTGTGAAAAATTATTCAAGAGATAGGAATACTAGACCACCTTACCTGCCTCCTGAAAAACATGTATGCTGGTCAAAAAGCAACAGTTAGAACTGGACATGGAACAACAGACTGATTCTAGATTGGGAAAGGAGTATGTCAAGGCTGTATGTTGTCACTCTGCTTATTTAACTTATGTGCAGAGTACATCATGAGAAACACTGGGCTGGATGAAGCACAAGGTGGAATCAAGATTGCTGGGAGAAATATCAATAACCTCAGATATGCAGGTGACACCACCCTTATGGCAGAAAGTGAAGAGGAACTAAAGAGCCTCTTGATAAAAGCAAATTGAAAGTACTATTTTTACTTGATGAAACAGTTCAGTTCAGTCTCTCAGTCGTGTCCAACTCTTTGTGACCCATGGACTGCAGCATGCCAGGCTGTCCACTATTTTTACTCTTTCACTCTTGATGAAAGTGGAAGAGGAGAGTGAAAAAGTTGGCTTAAAACTCAACATTCAGAAAACTAAGATCACGGCATCTGGTCCCATCACTTCATGGCAAATAGATGGGGAAACAGTGGAAACAATGGCTGACTTTATTTTTAGGGGGCTCCAAAATCACTGCAGATGGTGACTGCAGCCATGAAATTAAAAGACGCTTACTCCTTGGAAGGAAAGTTATGACCCGCCTAGACAGCATATTAAAAGGCAGAGACATTACTTTGCCAAAAAAGGTCTGTCTAGTCAAGGCTATGGTTTTCCCAATAGTCATGTATGGATATGAGAGTTGGACTATAAAGAAAGCTGAGCACTGAAGAATTGAGGCTTTTGAACTGTGGTGCTGGAGAAGACTCTTGAGATTCCCTAGGACTGCAAGGAGATCTAACCAGTCCATCCTAAAGGAAATCAGTCCTGAATATTCATTGGAAGGACTGATGCTGCAGCTGAAACTCCAATACTTTGGCCACTTGATGCGAAGAACTGACTCATTGGAAAAGACCCAGATGCTGAGAAAGAGTGAAGGCAGGAGGAGAAGGGGACGACAGAGGATGAGATGGTTGAATGGCATCACCGACTCAATGGACATGAGTCTGAGTAAACCTCGGGAGTTGGTGATGGACAGGGAAGCCTGGCGTGCTACGATTCATGGGGTCGCAAAGAGTCGGACACGACTGAGCAACTGTACTGAACTGGACTGAAGGGCTGCCATCTAAGGGGCCGCACAGAGTCGGATGCAACTGAAGCGACTTAGCAGCAGCAGCAGCAGGGGCAGCGGTGCTCCCTGCAGATGCTGACGACTGGTGGCTCAGCATCCTGACCCTTTCAGCCTCTCAGCTTACCCAGGGCAGGAGAGGGCTGGCGAGGGAGTGCGTAGATATGAGACTGCAGGTGATAAATATCCCCAACATTCTGCAACCTTGGGTTCCTTCCAGTGCAGCATGTATTTAGCATTTAGGAACATAAGGTTTCAATATCTCATCATCCTTCCTCCAGAGTGTAACAGTCTAGATAAGAGGTCAGCAAACTACAGCCTGTGAGCCAAATGTGGCCCATTACCTACCTCAAGCTTTACTGGAACGTAGCCATGCTCTTTCATTAAATATTACCTGAGCAGTTTTCACATTCACTGCCGCAGAACTGGGTGGTTGTGACAGACACCGTATTGCAGGCTGGTAAGACCAGAATATTGACTAGCTCTTTACAGAAACATTTCACTGCCCCTGGCCAAGGCCGTCTCTAGTCTTGACTCCTTGTATCTGAGCTTGTCTGTTGTCTTCTTGCTTACTCACATTCTCCAGTTTTTCTTTGGCAAAATGTGCTGATTAGCCAGTCATGAAGCTTTTGACACATGTCAGGGTATCACCAACCATAAATAGTGGTGAACAAAAAGATGTGGATCTCATGCAGCTTAGAGTCTACATCATGCTTCATTTCACATAAGAAAACAAATATAATTTGAAAACATACATGCCCCATGCTCACTGCAGCACTATTTACAACAGCCAGGACATGGAGGCAACCTAAATGTCCCTTGACGAGTAATGGATGAAGGAGATGTGGTATATACACACAGTGGAATACTACGCAGCTGTAAAAAGGAGTGGGATAACGCCATTGGCAGCAACATGGATGGGCCCATAGACTGTCATACTGAAGGCAGTAAGCTGGACAGAGCAAGACGGATATCACAGGATATCACTCACATGTGGGATCTAAACAGGGTGCAGATAAACTTACAAAACAGAAACAGAACAACAGATGTAGAAAACAAACTGAGCGTTTCTGGGGGAAAGCTGGCGGTGGGTGCGGATAAACCGGGATTGACACACACACACTGCTACATATAAAATAGGCAACTAATAAGAAACCACTGTCTTGCACAGGGAACTCTTCTCAACACCCTGTAATGACCTGTGTGGGAAAGAATCTAAACAAGAGTGGATGTGTGTATATGCACAACTGTTTCACTTCACGGCACATCTGAACCTAACACAGCAGAGTAAATCAGCTGCAAGAAACATTTAAGAAACAATAAGGTCAAAATACAATATACATATATATATACTTTTCATGAAAAGCAGGACTGTGATATACTGGAAGTGGTGTAATTATCTCCACCAGAATGTGAGGCACATTACATTAAACAAGTGCCAGAGGGGAAGTGCTCTGGGGTCACAGAGACCAGATACTCCCGGGACCTTGAACTAGACGACAGAGACAGCTTAAGTCCTTTCTCACTGCGTCACCTTTCTTTGGCTCCGTTTCAGAGCTTAAACGCCAGACTTCACGTGGGGCTGGCAATTTAACACTGCACCTTAGAATGTGGTCCGGCTCAGGCTGCATATAGAGCGAGCGTCACGAGTCTATTAACTCAGACTAACCCAAGCCTCAGCGATGCCCACATACGCTTGTAGGTCACCCAGCTCCTCTGGGTTTGTATATGAATTATTTTCACACCAAGTTTCTTCAATCCTGGACTTGTAGGACTGATTTAAAAACAAAACAAAACAAAACAAAACAGACAAAACCAAATCTAAACAGTACTTTCCACTGAACTTATTTTTTTCCCCTGAACCATGGGTGCTCTGCTTTCCTTCTCATGCCCCAGTGTCACCATCCACCCCTGAAGCTGGCAAATTCAGGGTCATGGCCATATCTGCAGCAATCAACAAACACTGTCAGGCCTCCTGGAACTGCCCCTTATCTGACTTGTTTAATAGCTGCTGCCTTATGTGTTTAGCTCCATTCACTTTTTGTTCAGCAAATGCATAACTCTGAGTGTCAGCCACTGTTCACCACTATAGTGACACTCTAAAGACACTAACTTTATCCCAACAACCTCATGAAGAGCAACCCTATTATCATCCTCAAGGCACAGAGAGGCTCATGAGACACCCGATGTCACAGTCTGGTGTATGGATATAAACCAGGCAGTCTGCCCCTGAGGACATCCTAACCTCAGGCCCATGGCCTCTTAGTTCAGTTTCTGCTGATCCTCACCCTCAGCTAATGGGCAGCCTGAGTGTGAGCCTCTCTGCCTCCGGGCTGGTCTCTTCCCATCTGACCTCATCATCCACACCATCGGCTTAGCTACAGCTCTGGGTTACAGAAACATTGACATGATTCTTGGGCTTAAACCCTTCAGATGTCTTCTTAGGGACACAGAGTCTTTATTCTAAGGCACAGTCTGTAATCGCTGGCCAGACTTCCGTGTCCCCCTGCCCCGCCTCCACCCGCCTCCTATCCACCCTCACCCGCCGTGTTCCCCGCAGCCCATCCAGGGACACTGCCCTGTAGCCACGCTGGGCCCTGCGCACTGCCCCGTCTGTGCTCAGCGATGTCCTGCTCTTCAGGCCCCAGCTGCTCCTTGCGTGTCTGCTCCATGCTTCTGCCTCTGCATCACTCACTCCAGCTGGAATGTCTTCATCCCTCTTCTGAGCAACTGCTCACCACACAGGTAGGCACAGACACACACACACACAATACAACACTCACACCCAAACTCGTGGAGTCCTAACATGATATCAAGTCTAGTCAAATATCCTTGAGATAGACAAGGACAAACATTGCCGTATACTTTGTTGTACCCATATCTATCTCCCAAAGTGAAGTGAAGTGAAAGTCGCTCAGTCACGTCCAACTCTTTGCAACCCCATGGATCGTACAGTCCATGGAGTTCTCCAGGCCAGAACACTGGGGTGGGTAGCTTTTCCCTTCTCCAGGGGATCTTCCCAACCCAGGGATCAAACCCAGGTCTCCCGAATTGCAGGCAGATTCTTTACCAGCTGAACAATAAGGGAAGCCCAAGAATACTGGAGTGGGTAGCCTGTCTCTCCTCCAGTGGATCTTCCCCAACCCAGGAATCAAACTGGGCTCTCCCGCACTATAGGTGGAATCTTTACCAGCTAAGCGACCAGGGAAGCCTGTATTAGATAAACCTGCTACAAATATTAAATAAATTAAGAAGCTGAATGTGAAGAATTCATGCTTTTGAACTGTGGTGTTGCAGAAGACTCCTGAGAGTCCCTTGGACTGAAAGGAGATCCAACCAGTCAAACTTATAGGAAATTAATCCTGAATATTCATTGGAAGAACTGATGCTGAATCTGAAGCTCCAGTACTTTGGCCACTTGATACGAAGAGCTGACTCATTGGAAAAGACCCTGATGCTGGGAAAGATTGAAGGCAGGAGGAGAAGGGGATGGCAGAGGATGAGATGGTTGGATGGCATCACCAACATGATGGACAAGAGTTGGAGCAAGCTTTGGGAGTTGGTGATGGACAGGGAAGCCTGGTGTGCTGCAGTCTATGAGGTCACAAAGAGTTGGACACGACTGAGTGGCTGAACTGAACTACAATATTAAGAATGATTTATTAGCAAGATGAGATTATGGATTATACAAGGTTTACTCTAATTTTTCTGTATTCTGTAAACTTTCTGTCAATACTATTAATCCAAAACAGTGTCTTCACATAGAAGATTTTATTTTTGGTGATATTGGCAGTATTTGAAGTTCACTCTGATCTCTTAAAATCTTTATACTGTTCGTGAAACTTTTGCTTCCAGCTAGAGCATAGAATGTGAAATACCTATAACTCCATGGTAATCACAAGATACACAGATTTCTGGAGAAACACAGAGACAATACTTTGCTGTGAGTATAGTAAAGAAGAGGATGAGCAGAATCCTAGCTAGACTGAACTACAGGCAGAAACGAGCCCTTCACAGTGAGGAGAGGGCCTCAGCTCCTGCTAAGGCCGAGAGCTCTCAAGTCTGGGAACACGTGAATGGTGGTGGGCTGAATCTACATAAACAAAGAGACGTGGGAATGAAGGCCGGTGGGGCTTGGAGGGATCTGAAAGAGTGGCAAGTGTGCAGACAAACTGTGTGGCCCAACTTGTCCCTTGTCCTAAGCAAGCCCTGAATTTGCCAGGAAAGGCGCAGTGGATGGCGGGCTTGGAAGCGGAGGGAAGGGGCAGTAGCCCTGGATCTGCACGGTTCTTAGACCGTGGGGAGCTGAACCCAGAGATGAGCAAAGGAAAACGAAACTCTGACGCCCAGTTGCCTCTCCGCTCTGACTCGTAGAAATAGCGGAGACGGTGCTGTATGGGTTCGGCACGGCCAGTCACTGTGCTCGGCCCAAGCGGAGCTCAGACCCAGTCCCCGGGGCACTTGCTATCCTAGACCCTTACCCAGCCCTAGACTGAGGGGAAGACTGGCATCCTTTTAGGAGAACAAGTAGAACAAAACTGTACGGGAATATCCACTAGCTGTTATACACAATATAATTCAAAAACTGAGACACACAAAGAGCAGGAAAGCATGAGCCATCACCAAGACGAAACACAGATGCTAGAAGAAAACCCACTGAACAACAGAAAGGTTCACGCTAAAGCAGAGAAAGAGACAAGCTTGAAGACAACGAAACGAGGTTCAGAGACAGGTGAGCGGATGTCGCGCCGCCTGGCACAAGAACTGCAGTCCCAGAAGCAGAGGAGGGGCCAAACGAGGGCAGAAGGGAGGACCTGAGGTGCCAGCCAAGAGTGCCCTCAACTTAAAATATCAGCGCAGAGGCTCAAGGAACAGAGTAGCCGTAATGTTGGCTAATGCAAAGGCACGTCATGATCAAGTTTCTGGAAATAAGATATAAAGAGCAAATCTTAGAAGAAATCAGAGGAGGAGAAAAAAAAAGCTGCACCTCTAGGTGAACAATAACAAAAATGGTAGCTAACTTCTCACCAGAAAAATGAAAGCCAGAAGCCAAGGAAACATCTTTTTAAGTGTCAAAGAAGGAAAGTATATCCACCTAGAATTCTGTATCTAGCAAATATATCCTTTGAAAATAGACATTTTAAAATTGATGAAACCTTAAAAGAATTCATCAGCCACCAAAAGAAAATGCACATTACAAATATCTAATAAAGAACTTATATCTAAAATAACTAACTCATAAGAAAATAAAGCAATTAAATAGACACATACAAAAAAGACATAAAATGGCAACTAAGTACTCAGTACAGTATACTATAATGTTAGTTATCAGATAAATACAATTTAAAACTAAAATGAGATACCTCATGCTCACAAGAATGGCTAAATTAAAAGAACTGACCACATGAAATGTTGGTGAGAATATGAAGCGATTGGAGTTTTCAAATATTGGTGGTGGGAATATACACACTTCGGGAAACTGTTGGGTAGATTCTTATAAAGTAAACATGCGCTAGCCATATTACTCCTGGAAAAGTGAAAACATATTTCCACAAAAGACGTGTCCAAGAAATATTATTAAAAGCTCCCCCTCCCAAAATGGAAACAGCTTCTGCATCCAACAATTAGAAAATAGAGAAACAAAATTTATAATATGCACGTATGCTCAGTAGCTTCAGTCGTGTCTGACTCTTTGCGACCCCATGGGCCGCAGCCCGCCAGGCTCCTCTGTCCTTGGGGACTCTCCAGGCAAGAATACTGGAGTGGGTTGCCTTGCCCTCCTCCAGGGGATCTTCCTGACCCAGGGATCAAACCCATGTCTCCTGCGTCTCCTGCACTGCAGGCAGACTCTTCACCACTGAGCCACTGGGGAATAAAAATGAGTCAATGCCTGACCCAGAATAATATGCATATATCTCAAAAGAGTTATGCTGAGAGGAAGACTCCCACACAAAACGGTGCTTACATACGACTGCACCGGCAGAGAGGCTCAGAAACAGGCCAGACGAGCCGACGGTGATGGGAGCTGCAGGCGCCGTTGCTCTCGCCATGGGGACTGAAAGGATGACGCGGCAGGGACTCCATCTGGGTCATGGAAACCTTGTGTGTGTTGACTGAAATCTGAGTTATGTTTGTCAAGACTTATTAACCCGGATATTTAAGATGTGCCCATTATTGCTGTATTTATACTTCAGTGAATAAATATCAATCTCTGCTGATGAATGTTAAAATAAACACCGTATCCACAAGCACACTAGCTTTGCCCCCCTCGAGGTTTCTGGCTTCTGCAAAGTGTCCAAATAGCATGATTAATGCCATTGTAGTTAGCAAAGTTCTGGAATCAGATTTGGTGAGCACTGTATCGCTTTGGTCACCACTGGAATTCAACCGCCAGCAGGTCCTGAATCCTAACAGACTCTTTCCATGTACAATTAATATGCTAATCTCAAGTTCATCATGCTTAGTTGCTGGCTGAAAACTCAATCATGCCTAGTTCTATTAGGAAACTGTCTCTGTCCAAAATTGATCCCTCTCTGTCTATAGTTGTGATGGTAGATCAATCTGCAATACCTTTCCTCCATAGACAGATTTGGACCACTGATCCAGGTCTAGCCAAAGCATTTGCTCTCTTCGTTCAGTGATTGTTCAGCATGGGCAGGTGACTCAATCCAGGCCAAGAGAGGGTCTCTCCAGCATTGTTTTATTTAGAGTTGGAGAAAAAGGAACTTCCTCTGAGTATTTTTCAGAAAGATGTAAATTGGGAAGTGCTAGCAGTCTTTTATTATATCAAGAAAATTTATTCTGAGTACAGAAAGTCAAGGAAAGGCAAAGGTATAAAAGAGGGAGAGGTCCTCTTTGCGTTTTGTCTCTGGTTTCCTTTTCTACGATCCCTACAGGGACTTAGTTCACTATAAGGAAAATCAATGTGGTTTCCTGAGCCCAGAAATCTTTCTGTGATGCCAGCTTGAGTTGTATTTCTGTCCCTTGAAATTTAAATAGTCTGGACTGCTACATCATGCCATCATTGAGATAATGAAATATTTTCTTTTCATATAGTACTGAAAATATCAAGAACACTTTGATGAAAGTATTTTAATAGTTTTGATAACCATCTTTAAGTAAGTTTAGTATAAAAACTCCTAGAACCTATTAATCTCTACTTCTTTTGATCTGTACTTAGAAATGATAGTTAATATTCAATGGTAGAGTATCAACAGATATAAACATCAAGTCTAGTAAAAATGAATTTCCAGTGTTGCTTTAAAAAAAAAATGAATTTCCAGTGTTGCTTTAAAAAAAAAAAAGAATTCTGGGAAAACAGGAGTGGTGGTATCATTTTTTGTTTCCAAGTTAACTGTCAAAACAAACATATTAACTAGACTGGGGGTAGGGGGTAGGGCGAGACCCATGTAATGTGCATAAAAAGAAGAGGGAAGCATCTGAGTATCAGAAAAATGTGAAAATTGGAGAGCCCCGGATGGCCGAGCTTCCCACTGGGAAGTGTAAAGGGCCCATTTTAGCAGCGACGAGAAACGTGCGGGGCTTTGCGAATAAGATGTGCACAACGCAGCACAGGCCTCACGATGCCCCGAGCTAACTCTCCAGCTCTCTCCTCCACGACAAAATCGAACACCAGGGAGAGAGTCGCAGGGACAGAACGTAAACTGAATAGGGCGTGGGCAAAGGGGCGCGTGAGCCAGCTGGGGCTGCCGCAACAAAGGCCAGTGGCGGGGTGGCGAACAACGGGCTGTTTCCTGGAGGCTAGAAATCCAAGATGAAGATGCTGGGACATTTTGATTCTGATGCGAGGCCTCTCCCTGGCTTGCTGGGTCCTACAGGGCCTTTCCTCCAGGAGCACGCAGAGGGGGACGGAGGCTTGGTGTCTCTGTCACCTGGTGTGAGCGCAGCAGGGCGGCTGGTGCGAGGACTGGCACGCACCTGGCCCCCGCTACCCTCATAGGGCCTGCATTTAAGCGCGGTCATTTTGGGTGTTAGGGCTTCAAGAGGAGAATTCAGATGGGCCACACGATCCAGTTCACAGGTCAAAGGAAAGAGAAGTCCTAGAAAACACTTGCAAAGAACAAAGACCAAAAAATTCCAAGAAGTCCAGGACCATACATTTATATTCTATATAAAGTTTAATACTTCATAAAGAAAATAGAACACAATTTCAGGGTCATAAAGTTAAAAGGATATCCCAACACAGTCTCTCCCTTTTAAACATTTAAAAAGCAGAAGTGAACAATCAAAAATAATTGTGCTTGAATCCTAAGTAATTTCACTATAGGTAAAAGAATAAGAAACAAGATAATACCCTTAATAAGAAGAGAAAAATGACAGAAAGACATCCTCACAAAACAGGTGAAAAAATATTACCTGTTTTAATAGGTTAATAGGTTAAAAACTAACCTCATATTTCAAAATTAAAGGAAAATTAAGAAAATTATACGAGATATGAAAATAAAAACATGAGTCAGAATTAAAAATAAAGGGAAACTTCTAGTTTTAGCTCAGTACACAAAGATCTTATCCCTCACAAAAACAAAAGTGCTGAACAGAAAAGTCAGCGATTTCTGTTTAGACTCATCAGAGAGCTGAGATCACAGGGCCGCCTATGCAAAATGTGAAGGCCTGTGTGCAGAGAAAAGCAAGTGGAGCTCAGCGTACCTGATGCAGAAGGCTTTGGAGTCAGCAGCTGGGAGAGACCATTGCATGGCCATTTTGAAGCATTTCTGGAGGGTGAGAGTAGGCCAGCATGGAACATAAACAATCCCATGGGCCGGGGTGAGGCTCTCCCACACTCACGTGAGTCAAAGGTCCAAAAGCTCAGTGAGGGTCTCGTGGTTACAGTTAGAGAAAAATCCTCTCCTGCTTCTGGCAGAGAATGGGAAAATAACCGTTTTAAAACATACCCAGATCTTTCTCCAGTACGAAGTCCTGCCCCCAGGGGAAAACTGCTACGGCCAGAGCCTTTCCCGCACGCAGGTGGGGCAACTGCCCAGCTCTGTCTCCTCCGTTCTTCCCGTTTCACATATGGGGAGACACACATGAAAGGCTAAAAGCCCTCCTGAAGACCAGGCCCACTAAATAACAGCTTTAATCTGAAGATCAAATCATAGGATTAACTGTCACGACTCCTTCCCAACACCTTCCCACCATTTTAATAGGGACGCAGAACAGTGTCAGTGAGTTACAATGGAAAGAGCTTCAGGACACAGACTCTTCAAGAAGACGTTCTCAGGCAAATCCAAACACCAGGGGAAAAAACAAAATGAAGAAACTAGAGAATACTGATTCCTCTGGCATCTACAGTCACAGCAAACAGTAAACACAGCTCAGTTCCTAGCCAGAATAATATAAATCCTCACACTGAAAGCCTAATTGCCTCGGTTTCTATTACACTATATACTGTTTCCAACTTTCAACAAACAAATACAAGGCATGCTAAAAGGCAGAAAACACAGTCTCAACAAAGCAAGCATCAGAAGCAGACTTAGATTAGACACAGATTTCAGAATTATCAGACAGGGAACTTAAAATAATAATGATTAATACAATAAAGCTCTGACAGAAAAAAACAGACAATATGCAAGAACAGATAATATGAACAGAAAGGTGAAAACTTAAAAAAAAAAAAAGAAAGAAGAACATGCTACAAAAACTAACAAATGAAGAACGCCTTTTCTGGGCTCACCAGAGACTGAACATAGTTGTGGTCAGAAGCACTGAACTTGAAGATATGTCTGTAGAATCTGTCTAACATAAAAGGCAAAGGGAAAGAGAATTTCAAAAATAGAGTATAATAAAAAAATGGATAATACAATCAAGAATTCTTGACAATTATAAAAGATTTACATGAAATTGTAATCCCACAAGGAGGAGAGAAAGGGAGAATAAAAGAGAAGGAAAGAAAGAGATGAGGAGGTGAAGAAGGAGGAAGTAAAGAAAAAAAAAAGAAATATTTAAGGTAAGAATGGGCAAGATTCCAAAATTAGTGACAGATTAAAAATCACACATTTGTGAAACTCTGACAACACTAAAGAGAATAAATACCAAACTACCTAAATCTAGGCTTATGATAGTCAAACAGCAGAAATACAAAGAGAAAAACCCTGAAAGAAGCCAGGATTACTTGTGTTTACCGACTGAATTGTGGCCCCTCCAAAATTCATGTGCTGAAGTCCTAACACTCAGTGTGACTGCCTTTAGTAGATAATTAAAGTTAAATGAGGTTTTAAGTGAAGAAAGATCTGGAGAAGGAAAGGGCAACCCACTCCAGTATTCTTGCCTAGAGAATTCCATGGACAGAGGAACCTGCGGGGCAACAGTCCATGGAGTTGCAGAGTCGGACACGACAGAGCAACTCACGCTTTCACTTAATTTAGAATGACTAGTGCCCTTCTAAGAAGAGACAGAGGCACCAAGGATGCACATGCAGAAAGAAAAGGCCGCGTGAGGACACAGCAAGAAGATGACCCTCTGCAAGCCAAAGAGAGAGGCTGCAGGAGACATCAGGCCTGCCAGCACCTTGATCTTGGACTTGGGGTTTCCAGAACTGTGAGCAGGTCATTTTCTGTTGTGAAAGCAGCTGACCTGTGAGCAGGTCGTTTTCTGTTGTGAAAGCAGCTGACCTGTGAGGCTTTGTTACGGCAGCTTCAGTAGACTAATGCACGTACAGAGGGAAAAGGATAATGACCGCATCAGGCTTCTCATCAGAAACCAGGCAAGCAACAAGAGAGCAGAATGAAACACTTAAATCACTGAGTGATGAGAAAAACTAACCTGGAATCTGAATCCAGCAAAAATAAAACCTTAAAAAGTGAAGTAGAAATACAGACTTCCTATAGAACTAAAAATTGAAACGATTTGTCATCAGGAGAATTGCCTTCCCAGGTGGCCTAGTGGTAAAGAGCCCACCTGCCAATGCAGGAGATGTAAGAGCTACTCATTCGATCCCTGGGTCGGGAAGGTCCCCTGGAGGAGGAAATGGCAGCCCACCCCAGCATTCCTGCCTGGAGAATTCCGTGGACAGGGAGCCTGGTGGGCTGCAGTCCATGGGGGTCAGAAAGAGTTGGACACAACTGAAGCAGCTTAGCTCACACAGATTTGCCGTGAAAAGATAAAAAAATAAAAAGCCTTTAGAAAGAAAGAACAATACAGGTCAAAAATATGTATCTTCAAAATGAAAGGAAGAACATTAGAGAAGGAATAAATAAAATTAAATGTTTCTTTATTTGATTTTTAATTGCTCTAACAGACAATGACTTGTTCATATTAATAAGAGCAATATAGTGGATGATTATATTAATATGGATAAGGAATGACAGCACAATTTTACAAAATGGGCCGGGAGAGCTGTGAGCGCTCAGTTATAGTCTGCCTGCATTTCTTGTGAAGCACCAGCATTTTTGAAAGTGAACTGAGACTATTTGTAAATACATATTGCAAACTCTAGAGTGGCAGTAACAAAATTTTAAAAGAAATATAATTGAAATGCTAAGAGAATAGAAGAAATAGAAATATATTAAGTGTTCCAATAAGCAGACAGTAAGGGAAAGAGAAAAGGGGAGAAAAAGGACAAGGAGAAATAAATATAAGATTATAATTATAGTGGTGATCAGTTCAACTATACTAATAAATTTAAATGTGAATGGCCTAAATATAGCAAAGGCAGAGACTATCAGAGTCAATTTTTTAAAAAGCAAATATTGTCTAAAAAGAACTCATTTAAATATAAAGCCAGAGATAGCTTAAAAGTAAAGGAACAGAGAAGGGTACATGCTAACACTAATCAAAAGAAATCTGGAATAGCCACATTAACTTCAGATAAAGCAGAATTATGGATAAGGAAAAAAGTATCAGGGATAAAGAAAAGTGTTACATAATGTTAAAGGGACTCTTGAAAGTCCCTTGGACTGCAAGGAGATCAAACCAGTCCATCCTAAAGGAAATCAGTCCTGAATAGTCACTGGAAGGACTGCTGCTGAAGCTCCGATACTTTAGCCACCTGATGCGAAGAACTGACTCATTGAAAAAAGACCCTGATGCTGGGAAAGATTGAGGGCGGGAGGCGAAGGGGACGACAGAGGATGAGAGGGTGGGATGGCATCACCAGCTCAATAGACATGAGCTTGAGCAAGCTCTGGGAGGTGGTGACGGACAGAGAAGCCTGGCGTGCTGCAGTCCATGGGGTTGCACGATTAGATACAACTGAGCAACTGAACTGAATGTTAAAGGAGTCAGTTTTCCAAGAGCAAAATATAATACTTAATACACATATCCTAACAACACAGCACTAAAATATATAGAAGAAAAACTATTGATAGAAATATGAAAATAAATAAGGTTAATTAACAAAGTGCAGGTGGAGTCTTTAACATCCTTCTTTCAATTTTAATAGATTTAGAAAGCAAAAATTATCAACGACATAGTTGACTTTAGCAACACATTCAGTCAGCTGGATTCAACAACAATGGAATATACATTCAAGATCACATGAAGCATTCATTAAGATAGGCCATAAAACACAGTTTAAGACATGAAAAAGAACAGAAATAATGCAAACGGTGCCTTCAGATTTCAATGGAAATAAAGTTGAAAAAAACTAATAATGTAGTTGTAAAACCTCCAAATATTTAAAGATTAAATAACACACTTTCTAAATAACACAGGGTGGGAAAAGAACATTCAAAAAATTTTAAATATTTTTAACTAAATGAAAACAAAATATATTCACCTATGGCTGATTCGTGTCAATGTATGGCAAAACAAATACAGTATTGTAATTAAAAAATAAATAAATAAATAAATAAATAAAAGAAAGCAAAATATATCTAAAATTGTGGTATGCAGTCCAATCAATTAATGACATAAAAGGCATATGTTACAAAAGAAATCTGAAAATAATAACATAGATTTCTACCTTGGGAAAATAGAGCAATAAAAGCAATGTAGATGTAAGTAAGTAGAATAAAAGAAGCAATGTTTAGAGCAAAAATCAATAAAATTGAAAACAAAGACTCAATAGACAAAATCCGCTAAACAAAATGCTGATACTCTGAAAAGATCAACTTATAAACTAAGGAAAAAGAGGGAAGACATAAATTAGTAAAATCAGAAATGAAAGAGGAGATCACTGTTGGTCCCATGACATGAAGGAATATTATGAACAACTCTTCAATCACACATTTGGTAAAAGACTCTGATGTTGGGAGGGATTGGAGGCAGGAGGAGAAGGGGACAACAGAGGATGAGATGGTTGGATGGCATGACCGACTTGATGGACATGAGTTTGAGTGAACTCCAGGAGTTGGTGATAGACAGGGAGGCCTGGTGTGCTACAATTCATGGGGTTGCAAAGAGTCAGACATGACATGACTGAGCGACTGAACTCAACTGAAATGAAATGAATCTATCGTTTGGAGACACAAATGACTCAAATTCACACAGAGGAAATATGTTTATATTTATCAAAGAAAGTAAATCAATAATTAACAACCTTCCACAAAGAAAGCACCGGGCCCATATGGTTTCACTGGTGAATCTATTAAACATTTGAGTAAGAAATGAAATTGATTCTCTATAGTTCTTAAAGGTCAACATTCAGAAAACTAAGATCATGGCATCTGGTCCCATCACTTTATGGGAAATGCATGGGGAAACAGTGTAAACAGTGTCAGACTTTATTTCTTTGGGCTCCAAAATCACTGCAGATGGTGATTGCAGCCATGAAATTAAAAGATGCTTACTCCTTGGAAGGAAAGTTATGACCAACCTAGACAGCATATTGAGAAGCAGAGACATTATTTTGCCAACGAAGTCCGTCTAGTCAAGGCTATGGTTTTTCCTGTGGTCATGTATGGATGTGAGAATTGGACTGTGAAGAAGGCTGAGCGCCGAAGAATTGATGCTTTTGAACTGTGGTGCTGGAGAAGACTCTTGAGAGTCCCTTGGACTGCAAGGAGATCCAACCAACCCATTCTGAAGGAGATCAGCCCTGGGATTTCTTTGGAAGGACTGATGCTAAAGCTGAAACTCCAGTACTTTGGCCACCTGATGCAAAGAGGTGATTCATTGGAAAAGACTCATGCTGGTTGGGATTGGGGGCAGGAGGAGAAGGGGACGACAGAGGATGAGATGGCTGGATGGCATCACAGACTCAATGGACATGAGTCTGAGTGAACTCCGGGGAGTTGATGATGACAGGGAGGCCTGGTGTGCTGCAGTTCATGGGGTCGCGGAGAGTCAGACACGACTGAGCGACTGAACTGAACTGAACTGATAGTCTCTAGTAGAGAGAAGTAGAGGGATTACTTTCTAATTCATGAAGCTCACGTTACCAAAATACCAAAACCAGATCAAGATATTACAATAAAAATGAAAAGGCAAATCTCTCATGAATGCAGTTGTGAAAATCCTCAACAAAATATTAACAAATTAAATCAAACACTGTATAAAAGGATGTATACAGCATGACCAAGTGGGCTTATTTCAGGTATGCAAAGCTGGTTCAAAAATTAGTCAATGTAATCAATCACATTAACAGACTAAAGAGGAAAAATCCTAAACATATCAATAGATGTAGAAAAGCATCTGACAAAAATTTGACAGCCATTCATTATAAAATCTTTCCATCAGGGTGGGACAGAGAACTTCCTCAACCTGATAAAGGACATCTGTGAACAACCTATAGCTAACATCATACTTATTGGTGAGAAATTCGATGCCTTTCCCCTAAAGATGAGAGCAAGGCAAATACGACCCCTTTTCGCCATTTCTATTCAACACTATATGAGAAGTCCTAGCTAATACAATATGACTTCAAAAAAAAAAACAAAAAACCCACTAGGTATGCACATTTGGAAGGAAGATATGAAGCTGTCTTTTCAGACGACATGAGTGTCTTATGAATAAAAATCCAAAGAATAGGGAAAACAAAATCTACTGGAACTAATAAGCAACTATATAGAAGCTGCAGGGCATATGGTTAATACACAGAAGTCAATTCCTTTCTTATATACCAGTAATTAACAGTTGGAATTTGAAATTAAAATCATAAAATTACATTAGCATCAAAATTACATTATTATCAAAACACTGAACTACTTAGGTATATATTTAACAAAACTGTACAGGCACTATATGAAGAAAATCATAAAATCCTAATAAAAGAAATCGAAGAAATTTGAAACAAATGGGAGAAATTTCACATTTATTCACAGAACAACTCATTATTAGGATGTCAGTTCTTCCCAACTAGATCTAATGTTCAGTTCAGTTCAGCCGCTCAGTCGTGTCTGAGTCTTTGAGACCTCATGGACTGCAGCACGCCAGGCCTCCTGTCCATCACCAAGGCCTGGAGTTTACTCAAACTCATATCCATTGAGTCAGTGATGCCATCCAACCATCTCATTCTCTGTCGTCCCCTTCTCCTCCTGCCCTCAGCCTTTCCCAGCATCGGGGGCTTTTTCAATGAGTCAGTTCTTTGCATCAGGTGGTCAAAGTATTGGAGTTTCAGCTTCAGCATCAGTCCTTCCAATGAATATTCAGGACTGATCTCCTTTAGGATGGACTGGTTGGATCTCTTTCCTGTCCATGGGACTCTCAAGTCCAAGATCTAATACAATCCCAATCTAACTCTCATTTTGTGGATAGGGCAAATTGATTTTAAAGTTTATATGGAAAAGTAAAATTACCAGAAAAGCCAAAACAGTGCTGAAAGTAAGAGCATTAGCATCAAGACTTATTATAAAGTTAAATTAATCAGGACACCATATTCACTTTCAGTTCAGTTCAGTTCAGTCGCTCAGTCGTGTCTGACCCTTTGTGACCCCATGAATTGCAGCATACCAGGCCTCCCTGTCCATCACCAACTCCCAGAGTTTACTCAAACTCATGTCCATCGAGTCCATGATGCCATCCAGCCATCTCATCCTCAGTTGTCCCCTTCTCCTCCTGCCCCCAATCCCTCCCAGCATCAGAGTCTTTTCCAATGAATCAACTCTTCACATGAGGTGGCCAAAGTATTGGAATTTCAGCTTTAGCATCAGTCCTTCCAATGAACACCCAGGACCGATCTCCTTCAGAATGGACTGGTTAGATCTCCTTACAGTCCAAGGGGCTCACAAGAGTCTTCTCCAACACCACAGTTCAAAAGCAAAAATTGTTTAGCACTCAGCTTTCTTCACAGTCCAACTCTCACATCCATACATGACCACTGGAAAAAACCATAGCCTTGACTAGACGGACCTTTGTTGGCAAAGTAGTGTCTCTGTTTTTGAATATGCTATCTAGGTTGGTCATAACTTTCCTTCCAAGGAGTAAGCATCTTTTAATTTCATGGCTGCAATCACCATCTGCAGTGATTTTGGAGCCCAAAAGGTATGACCTAAATCAAATCCCTCATGATTATACAGTGGAAGTGAGGAATAGATTTAAGGGACTAGATCTGATAAACAGAGGGCCTCTGATGAACTATGGATGGAGGTTCATGACATTGTACAGGAGACAGGGATCAAGACCATCTCCATGGAAAAGACATGCAAAAGAACAAAATGGCTGTCTGGGGAGGCCTTACAAATAGCTATGAAAAGAAGAGAAGCAAAAAGCAAAGGAGAAAAGGAAAGATAAGCATCTGAATGCAGAGTTCCAAAGAATAGTAAGGAGAGATAAGAAAGCCCTCCTCAGCGATCAATGCAAAGAAATAGAGGAAAACAACAGAATGGGGAAAACTAGAGATCTCTTCAAGAAAATTAGAGACACCAAGGGAACACATTCACTTTAGTGTTCACTAAAGACTAGACTTCCCTGGTGGCTCAGATGGTGAAGCGTCTACCTACAAGGCGGGAGACCCGGGTTTGATCCCTGGGTCAGGAAGATCCCCTGGAGAAGGAAATGGCAACCCACTCCAGTACTCTTGCCTAGAAAATCTCATGAAAGGAGGATCCTGGTAGGCTACAGTTCACGGGGTCACAAAGAGTCGGACACAACTGAGCGACTTCATTTTCACTTTCACTTTCAAAGACCAAACAATTAGAATAGAGTACCAGGGAAGGCAATGGCACCCACTCCAGTCCTCTTGCCTGGAAAATCCCATGGACGGAGGAGCCTGGTGGGCTGCAGTCCATGGGGTCGCTAAGAGTCGAACATGACTGAGCAACTTCACTTTCACTTTTCACTTTCATGCACTGGAGAAGGAAATGGCCACCCACTCCAGTGTTCTTGCCTGGAGAATCCCAGGGACGGGGGGAGCCTGGTGGGCTGCCGTCTATGGTGTCGCACAGAGTCGGACATGACTGAAGCGACTCAGCAGCAGCAGCAGCAGAATAGAGAGCCCAGAAGCAAACTCACACAAGTACAGCCAACCGATCTTTGACAAAGGAGCACGTGGTCTTCAGTGGAGGAAAGGACAGTCTTTTCAACAGATGATGCTAAAATAGTTGGACGTTTGTGAACCAAAAAAGTTGAATCTAGAAACAGAATTACACTTCACAAAAAGTGACTCAGAATCCATCACACACCTGTATGTAAGCACAAGACTATAAGACTTCCAGAAAACAACACAGAAGAGAATTTATATGACCTTGAATTTGGCAAAAGGTTTTTACATACAATACCAAAAGCCCTTTTCTGGAAAAAAAGGCAATTTATACTTTATTAAACTAAAAACTTCTGATCAAAGACCTAAATAGAATAAAAACACAAGCCATATAATGGATGAAAATATTTGCAAAACATATGTGTGATAAAGAACTTGCCTGCAAAAATATACAGCAAACTCTTAAAATTCAATAATAAAAAGCAAAAACTAGATAATCCAACTGAAAAAGGGGAAAAAGTATCGAACACTTCAACAAAGAAGATGTATGAATGACAAATATGCACAGAAAGGACGGTCAACAGCATATACCAATTTTAAATTAAAATAACATTGAGGTACTACACACGTATTAGAATTACGAAATCCCCAAACCCTGACAGCGCTGGCCTAAAGCAGAGCGACAGGGCTGTCAGCTTTGCGGTGGGCATGCACGGTGGCCCTGCCACTCTGGAGGCCACTGGACAGTTTCTCAGAAATTTCTACTTAGTTTTACTATCTAGCAATTGTACTTCTAGATATTTATCCAGCGGAGCTGAATTCTTAATGTCCACACAAAAGCCCACCCATGAATGCTTACCACACGTTTATTCATAACTGTCACAAGACTGCTGCTGCTGCTAAGTCGCTTCAGTCGTGTCCAACTCTGTGCGACCCCATAGACAGCACCCCACCAGGCTTCCCGTCCCTGGGATTCTCCAGGCAAGAACACTGGAGCGGGTTGCCATTTCCTTCTCCAATGCAGACCCCATGGACTGCAGCCTACCAGGCTCCTCCGTCAAAAACTGGAAGCAACCAAAAGTCCTTCAGTAGTGGACTGGATATAGAGTCAGTAGTGTCTCTATATGATGGAATATTATCCAACAATAAAAAGAATTAAACTAGAAAGCCATGGAAACAGATGCAGGAACTTTAAATGCATCATACTTTCTCAGCAGCATGGACATGTATGCACGACCACGTGTGAAACAGCCAGCGGGGAGCTGCTGTGGCACAGGACGCTCAGCCCAGGGCCTGTGATGACCTAGAGGGCGGGCTGGGGCGGTGGTGGGAGAGGGGTCAAGAGCGTGGGGAGATATGCACACACACAGCTGATTCATGATGCTGTACAGCAGAAACTTTCATGCTGCAAAGCAATTAGATTCCAATCAAAAAATAAAAAATGCATATTATACACGCACAGTTATCTGAAAAGCCTGAACACTTTTCAGCTCCAACTATATGAGCATTATGGAGAAAGCAAAGCTACGGAGAATGTAAAAGACGAATGGTTTCCATTCCACACCCATAGGGGAAGAAACGAGGGATGAACAGGTGTTAATAGAAGATTTTTAGGCAGAAACACCTTACTATGTAGGGTGTTTTAATGGAGGATAAATGACATTATACATTTATTAAAACCCAAGATCTGTACAGCATAAAGAATGAAACAATTTAAATTATGGACATTAGTAAGTCACAACATATCAATATTGGCTAATTAAGAAAATATCTAATCCAAATTTGATCAAAATGCTAAATCCAACTACCAACATTCAGGATATATGGAAGCCCAGAACAAGTTGTTCAAACACATAAAAACATCCTGTGTTTCTTTAGCAACAACACAAAAAAGCAAGAAATAAAGGAGGGATAAAGAAGTAGAGATATAGAAGAAAATTATTAAAAGAAATGTAAAAAAATCAACTGTCACATACGGACTTACTCGGGTTCTGATTCAAATAAATGAAAATAATCCATTTATAGCATTTATGAGATAATGGGAAGTTACCATGCTTACTGGATATTTGACTGTTTTTTAAAGTGTGCAATTTCTAGATAGGATGTTGGTGTTTTCATTAATTTATAATTTCATTTATTAATAAGTGAATTATTTAAGACATACTGAAATGAGATGAAATAATAGGAAGTTTGAGGTTTATTTCAAAAGTTTACAGGCTGGAGAAAGTAGATACACCATAGGCAATGGAATATAGAACAAGAGTGGATAATTACTGAAGCTGTGTAGTAAGTTTAAGCGATTTTGTTATATTATTCTATTTTCGAACACGTTTCAAATTCTCAACAATAAAAGATTTTAAAAATCCAAATAGTGTTTGCATTTCTCTAGACTTTTTATGACTATTTGCTCATCAAGATTACTCTATGTGCTACTGAAACAATATCATGAATTATCTTAAAATCTTTAATTAGTGTGGAATTAGTATATGGAACTGGAAATCTGCTTACAGGTAAAATTCCCTCTTAACTATGTCCCTCCATCCCTTCCAGATTGAGAGTTAGTCTATGGACAAAGAAGATGTAAACAAAGGTTGAGACAGGACTAGCTTAGCCTTGGCTGAGGGTCAAAGGGAAGAGCTGTCATAACCCATCAGCCCTCCTGAAATTTCTTTCTGAAGACAGGGTAGCCTTGAGTCTAAATTTGAAATAGACAGGATTGATTTTCTTCTTACATTAAGTAAACCTAACCCTCATTTGCTGAGAAGGCAATGGCAACCCATTCCAGTACTCTTGCCTGGAAAATCCCATGGATGGAGGAACATGGTGGGCTGCAGTCCATGGGGTCGCTAGGAGCCAGATATGACTGAGCGACTTCACTTTCATGCACTGGGGAAGGAAATGGGAACACACTCCAGTGTTCTTGCCTGGAGAATCCCAGCAACGGGGGAGCCTGGTGGACTGCCATCTATTGGGTCACACAGAGTCGGACACGACTGAAGTGACTTAGCAGCAGCAGCAGCAGCAGCAGCAGCAACCCTTATTTGATCCAAGAGGGGAGAGACAGATACACCTTGCAAATATTACAGATTTAAAGTTTTTAGTAGCTGAGTTTGTTGCTTTGTTAGGATTAGGGTTCTCTATATTGAAGTTAAAAACCTACAATGCTTCTTGCTTTTCTCATTTTTCACTAATATTATCTCATAATAATTTTAAAGACATTTGATTTTTTTCTATACTCTCCAAGTTCTATGAATAATATTCTTTATGTGATTTTTGTGAATAGAGAAATGTTAAAAGGTATCCAAAGTTAGGTTCTGTTATCCCTAGCTTGAACTGAAGAGCCTGCCATGAATGTGCACTGCCCGAGTCCCCAGCTCCTCCCCTCGTGGTGTATCAGGAGCATACGTCCAGCTGCAGGATAACGCTGGCAAGCACAGCGGTGGTTTTCACTGGGACCCCAAACACTGAATGCCTCGTTTTTTTCTTTTTCAAGAAATCCCCTATCCTAGGAGATGTGTGATGCCATCTGTGCCAGAATGCTTTGCATAATAATGGTCCCCTTCAGTTTTCCAGGCTCACACAGAAGAATCACTCAGGAAACTAGCAGTAACATCAACAAAAAAGAAAATTGCCCATTTTTCACTGAAACCACTCTTATTCTTCTAAATTTTTTTAGCAGTTTTCTTTTTAAATGTAAATACTTGTAAGAGTTCAGAAAAAGATATCCAGTTATTAACATTTCAGGTATAATTATTACTCTTCCTAAATCTCCACCTTTTCCACGGAGCAGTTTTCTTTAAAAGAAGAGTTATTAACTCCCTACTCATGTGGGTCCTCAGACATCTTCAAATAAATATCTGTAGGTGGGACTCTGATTATAAAGGCAGAGTGAAATTAATGTTATTAATGTACCAAGGTGTGAAGTATGAACTTCAGCTGGGTTTCCATAAAGAACTCTGTTGATTACATGTTTGAAGCTACAGAGATCTGCCTCAAATGTCGCTACTGAAGCCTTTTACGAGCTCTCGTGCTAATCAGCGAGGAGAGCCTGCAGCTTTTCCATGTAACGTGGAGTCCGTGCTGACAAGCAGCTTATCAGCGCTAAGGATAACCGCTGTGTTTTAGCAGCGGCATCAGAAGACACTCTCCACGTTTGCCTTCTTCAGAACTGAGTACTTAAGAAATTACCAGAATGTTGCCAGAAGCCTTGCCTACAAGCTGCTGCCCTTGAGAATTTTTGCAAGCATTTACAAGAGTAACCAGAAGGCATTCCATCCCTTATGAATCTCTTAGCTCATGGGAAGGACAGGATTGTAAGGCGTCCTCCTAGGGCCTCTCAGACACGTCTAAGAGTCTAGTCATCTTCTGCAGATCTGTGTATCTCTTAAGAACACTCCTCCGATTTTAAAGCATTATGAAAAAGGGTGCTGATGTCAAGCTGTGCTTGATCCTGACAAGTGAGGTTCTGCATTAAAACTTAGTAGAGACTTCCTGATCCTCCAGTTCATAAATCCTGCTGAATTTAGAAATCCTGACTTTGTGAGACATCTTCAACCCATAGACATGGTCCCACTTCTAAGTAGTTTCTCGATTCATTTACTCGTTTAGGTCATGGGGCAGTCAGTATTACTTACTGAACATCTACTTTGTGCTTTGAGCACTGATTTGCATGCTGCTCATGTACAAGAGGATAAAAGAATCCTGAAAGAACTCACAGTCTGTGGAGGATACATAGAAGCTTTGATCAAGTACCTCTGGCAACAGGGAAAGAACAAAGAGAGTCCTTGGGCAGCAAGGCAGGCTTCCCAGAGAGACTAACCCTCGGCCTTCAAGAATGAGGATTCTATGAAAAGGAATGTTGGTACCTTTTACACTGTGTTCTTTATCCTGGTGACCAAGCCTCTCCTTGTCCCCTGCAAAAAAAAAAAAAAAGAAAATTATGATTATACACTAGTAACAATGCTTTGATCTTGGGTGTCAAGAAATCCTATCTCCAAATAGTCCCTGTTAAAATGTGAAGGAGGTTAGCTCATTGACTCATTTATAGGACTTCTAATAACTCTTATATCAGGCAGCTGATATGAGGTTCAACTGAGAAGATCTTTGGGAAACCCCATTCTTCTGTAAATTGGAAAGTGCAGAGCAAGTGTGAAGTATTCATGGCATTGTCACTCTTGTCACAGTAAAACCATTCTTACTGTATTAAGGATTATTTTATCAGTTTTCTGGACTCTGGCAATATAACTAGAAGAAAATTTTTAAAAATACAAATGTTTTTGAAATATTTTTATGTTATGCCATAGCAAATACTTCCAAAACTTATCAAAGACAACTTTGTCTTAAAGAAAAGTCATTTTATGCTACCAGAGAGACAAAAACCAAACAGGCTGGATTCTCTGATCTAGTTTAGAAATTACAGTGCCTTCCACCTGGGTTGTCCTGCGCTGGAATTTCGAGGACCAGCCACTCTCATGATTCAGCACGAGGCTTTACCCTTATTCTCTGCCTTCTCCACCCATGTCAGCTGCCAAGAGCTCTCCTACACCCAGGCTTAGGGTGCCAGCAAATTAGAGGACTAAAACTATTTTTGAAGGATGACATTTGAGATTTCCTTTAGAATCACTGAAGAGCTTATGTGTTGAGGAAGGCCTCTGTCGCGTCATCTCTGTCTTAATTTATGGACCAAGATCGTCTTGATTTTTAAAGAATTGACAGAACTACCACAAACTTTTTAAAAAACCAAACGTGATTTTTTTTGTTAAACAAACACAAATGTTTCTGTGTTTAAGTCTCCCAGAAAGGTCTTCAATGGCCCACCTGGGGGTTTCAAAGCACATTCGGTATCCCGCGGCCCTAAGCGCATTTAACTTTCCACATTTAAAAAGGACCCAGTCCGCAGCCCTCCTGTCTTCCCCATACCACGCATAGGAACACAGATGTGAGGTTCACCAGGGGTACCCAGAGTGTGCAAAAACCCTCTCTTTACCTTCCTCCTGGTCCAAGTAGCTCCCAGTGAGGGAGGGTGCAGTTAGATGGCGCATCAGCCTGCAGAGCCTCATATCCAACTAAATAAAGGGCCCCAATGTGCTCTATTCCATGGCCGTCTTACCCTTCTCCATCAGAGGGCAGACAGATTGAAAGCCACAATCACAGAAAACTAGCCAGTCTGATCATATGGACCACAGCCTTGTCTAACCCAATGAAACTATGAGCCACGCTGTGTAGGGCCACCCAAGATGGGTGCGTCATGGTGGATAGTTCTGACAAAATGTGGTCCACTGGAGAAGGGAATGGCAAACCACTTTGTATTCTTGCCTTGAGAACCTCATGAACAGTATGAAAAGACAAAAAGATAAGACGCTGAAAGATTAACTCCCTAGGTTGGTATGTGCCAATATGCTACTGGAGATCAGTGGAGAAATAACTCCAGAAAGAATGAAGGGATGGAGCCAAAGCAAAAACAACACCCAGCTGTGGGTGTGACTGGTGATGGAAGTAAAGCCCAATGCTGTAAAGAGCAATATTGCATAGGAACCTGGAATGCTAGGTCCATGAATCAAGGCAAATTGAAAGTGGTCAAACAGGAGGTGGCAAGAGTGAACATTGACATTTTAGGAATCAGTCAACTAAAATGGACCAGGATGGGTGAATTTAGCTCAGATGACCATTATATCTACTACTGTGGGCAAGAATCCCTTAGAAGAAATGGAGTAGCCATCATAGTAAACAAGAGTCCAAAATGCAGTACTTGGATTCAGTCTCAAAAACAACAGAATGATCTCTGTTCATCACCAGGAAACCATTCAGTATCACAGTAATATAAGTCTATGCCCAGACCAATAATGCTGAAGAACCTGAAGTTGAACAGTTCTATGAAGACGTACAAGACCAGATAGAACTAACACCCACAAAAGGTGTCCTTTTCATTATAAGGGACTGGAATGCAAAAGTAGGAAGTCAAGAAAAACCTGCAGTAACATGCAAATTAGGCCTTGGAGTACATAATGAAGCAGGAGAAAGGATAATAGAGTTCTGCCAAGAGAACGCACTGGTCATAGCAAACATGCTCTTCCAACAACACAAGGGAAGACTCTACACCTGGATGTCACCAGATGGTCAATATTGAAATCAGATTGATTATATTCTTTCCTGGAATCAAGATTGCCAAAAGAAATATCAATAACCTCATATATGCAGATGACACTACCCTTACGGCAGAAAGTGAAGAACTAAAGAGCCTCTTGATGAAAGTGAAAGAGGAGAGTGAAAAAGTTGGCTTAAAGCTCAATATTCAGAAAACTAAGATCATGGCATCTGGTCCCATCACTTCATGGAAAATAGATGGGGAAACAGTGGAAACAATGGCTGACTTTATTTTTAGGGGGCTCCAAAATCACTGCATGTGGTGACTGCAGTCATAAAATTAAAAGATGCTTACTCCTTGGAAGAAAAGTTATCACCAACTTAGACAGCATATTCAAAAGAGAGACATTAGTTTGTCAACAAAGGTCTATCTAGTCAAGGCTACAGTTTTTCCAGTAGTCACATATGGATGTGAGATTTGGACTATAAAGAAAGCTGAGTGCTGAAGAATTAATGCTTTTGAACTGTGGTGTTGGAGAAGACTCTTGAGAGTCCCTTGGACTGCAAGGAGATCCAACCAGTCCATCCTAAAGGAGATCAGTCCTGGGTGTTCATTGGAAAGACTGATGTTGAAGCTGAAACTCCAATACTTTGGCCACCTGATGCGAAGAGCTGACACATTTGAAAAGACCCTGCTGCTGGGAAAGATTGAGGGCAGGAGGAGAAGAGGACGACAGAGGATAAGATGGTTGGATGGCATCACCGACTCAATGGACATGGGTTTGGGTAGACTCCGGCAGTTGGTGATAGACAGGGAGGCCTGGCATGCTGCGGTTCACGGGGTTGCAAAGAATCGGACATGACTGAGCGACTGAACTGAACTGATATTCTTTGCAGCCAAAGATGAAGAAGTTGTATACAGTCAGCCAAAAGAAGACTAGGAGCTCACTGTGGCTCAGATCATGAACTCCTTATTGCCAAATTCAGACTTAAATTGAAAAAAGTAGTGAAAACCATTAGACTGTTCAGGTATGACCTAAGTCATTTCTTACATTATACAATGAAAGTGACAAATAGTTTCAAGGGATTAGATCTGATAGACAGAGTGCCTGAAGAACTATGGATGGAGGTTCCTGACATTGTACAGGAAGCAGGGATCAAGACCATCCCCAAGAAAAAGAAATGCAAAAGGCAAAATGGTTGTCTGAGGCCTTACAAATAGCTGTGAAAAGAAGAGAAGTGAAATGCAAAGAGAAAAGGAAAGATATACCCATTTGAGTGCAGAGTTCCAGAGAAGAGCAAGGCGAGATAAGAAAGTCTTCCTAGCAATCAATGCAAAGAAATAGAGGAAAACAACAGAATGGGAAAGACTAGAGATCTCTTCAAGAAAATTAGAGTTGAAGGGAATATTTCATACAAAGATGGGCACAATAAAGGACAAAAATGGTATGGACCTAACAGAAGCAGAAGACATGAAGTAGAGGTGGCAAGAATACACAGAAGAACTGTACAAAAGAGATCTTCACGACCCAGATATAATCACAATGGTGTGATCACTCACCTATAGCCAGACATCTTGGAATGGGAAGTCAAGTGGGCCTTAGGAAGCATCACTATGAACAAAGCTAGTGGAGGTGACGGAATTCCATCTGAGCCATCAAATCCTAAAAGATAATGCTGTGAAAGTGCTGCACTCAATATGCCAGCAAATTTGGAAAACTCAGCAATAGTCACAGGACTGGAAAAGGTGAGTTTTCATTCCAATTCCAAAGAAAGGCAATGCCAAAGAATGCTCAAACTACCACACAATTGCACTCATCTCACTTGCAGGCAAAGTAATGCTCAAAATTCTCCATGTCAGGCTTCAACAGTATTTGAACTGTGAACTTCCAGATGTTCAAGCTGGATTTAGAAAAGGCAGAGGAACCAGAGATCAAATAGCTGGATCACTGAAAAAGCAAGAGAGTTCCAGAAAAACATCTACTTTTGCTTTATTGACTATGCCAAAGCCTTTGACTATGTGGATCACAACAAACTGTGGCAAATTCTGAAAGAGATGGGAATACCAGACCAACTGAGCTGTCTACTGAGAAATCTGTAGGCATGTCAAGAAGCAACAGTTAGAACTGGACATGGAACAGCAGACTAGTTCCAAATAGGGAAAGGAGTACATCAAAGCTATATATTGTCACCCTGCTTATTTAACTTGTATGCAGAATACATCATGAGAAATGCTGGGCTGGAGGAAACACAAGCTGGAATCAAGATTGTCTGGAGAACTATCAATAACCTCAGATATGCAGATGATACCACCCTTATGGCAGAAAGCAAAGAGGAACTAAAGAGCCTCTTGATGAAAGTGAAAGAAGAGAGTGAAAAATCTGGCTTAAAATTCAACATTCGTAAAAGTAAGATCATGGCATCTGGTCCCATCACTTCATGTCAAATAGATGGGGAAACAATGGAAATAGTGATCAAATTTATTTATTTATTTATTTAAATAAATAAATCACTGCATGTGGTGACTTCAGCCATGAAATTAAAAGATGATTGCTCCTTGAAAGAAAAGTTATGAGCAACGTTGACAGCATATTAAAAAGCAGAGACATTACTTTGCCATAAAAGTCCATAAAAGTCTAGTCAAGACTGTGGTTTTTCCAGTGGTCATGAATGGATATGAACGTTGGACTCTAAAGAAGGCTGAGCCCCGAAGAATTGATGCTTTTGAACTGTGGTGTTAGAGAAGACTCTTGAGAGTCCCTTGGACTGCAGGGATATCCAATCAGCCAATCCTAAAGGAAATCAGTCCTGAATATTCATTGGAAGGACTGATGCTGAAGCTGAAGCTCCAATTCTTTGGCCACCTGATGCGAGGAGCTGAGTCATTGGAAAAGACCCTGATGCTGGGAAAGACTGAAGGCGGGAGGAGAAGCGGACGACAGGATGAGATGCTTGGATGGCGTCACGGACTCAACAGACACGAGTTTGGGGAGCTCCGGGAGGTGGTGATGGGCAGGGAGGCCTGCCGGGTTGCAGTCCATGGGGTCGCGAAGAGTCGGACAGGACTGGGGGACTGAAATGAACTGAACTGAAGCGCAGGTGAGAAGGCTCCTCCCCGCCCTTCACTCGGGACTGAGCAGAGCGCAGAGGGATGTGTCCAGAGCCAAGCTTAGGAGACATGCCGGTGGGGTTTCAAGCTGGGCCGGTGATGTGAAAAGCACACGCACGCAAATCGAGCAGGATGTTCAAGTCTTCGGCTTCTGTCCCTTACGTTTCTAGACGCCTCGCGAGGTTTCTTACCCGCCGCCGTTCCCCGTGCGTCTCTTACTCTTGCACCAGCTCGCTGCGCCTCCCCTTCGCCGGCACAGTTCTCCCACCTCCCGGGGGCCGCCTGCCTTTCCCGGCGTCAGCAGCACGTGGAGCCACTTCACGGTAAGGTCTAGCCCAGCGGCCCGGGATGAAGGAGCTGGTGTGGAGCCGGCGGCCTTTCACTCCTGAGTGTGCAGAAGGGGCCGGCCTTGAGAGAGAAAACCAAGCCTCAGGAGCTAGAGAAAATCACGGGGGCCGACCGACTTCCAGCTCTGCCGCGGGCAGCGTGGCGCCTCCACGCCGCAGAGCTTCCCGAGTCGCGCCGTTCCCGCGAGGACGGTGGTGGCGGCGTGGCCGGGCCTGACGCAGAGCTTCAGCGGAGGCCCCGCCCCGGATGCCAGGCCTGGCCCCGCCTCCCTGCGAGCCCGGCGTGCAGGCGCGCTGGCCCAGGCCCGGGGGCGGAGCTCTCCCGCCCACACCCGCCCCCGGATGCCAGGCCTGGCCCCGCCTCCCTGCGAGCCCGGCGTGCAGGCGCGCTGGCCCAGGCCCGGGGCGGAGCTCTCCCGCCCACACCCGCCCCGGGTCCGCTCCCCGGCGCGGCTGCGGCGGGCACGGCCGTCAGGGCGGCGACCGGGCGCACACCCCGGCTTCGGGCGGAAACCAAGCCTTGTCTTCTGCCGCTTCCCTCCGCCCCCTTCGGAAGGGGAGGTTCGCACTTTTCTTTAGGGGTGAGGGGTTTAAGTCCCCATGGGCCTTTCTTTGAGCTGTGAAACAAAACACTAAGAAGCTTCTGTAAGCCCCAACACCTTTAACACGTTTTGTAGTGGAAAAAGAGAATAGCGTGCCCCTAGCAAGCCGCTTGGCCACTTCCCACCTGAAGCTCTCACATTTCCATTTGAATCTCTTTTCTACACAGCCTCCAGTAATACTCCTGATGAGGGGTCAATATTTCTTTTAAAATAAAAAGTAGTGCAAACCTTCCGATGTTCCAGGTTAACGGGAAGGTCATAGAAACACGAGTTAAAGGCGGTTGTGCTTTTCACACTGACGTGATCCTTATAAAACCCAGTTCAGGGTGGAAGTAGCGACGCTTTTCTCACGCTTCAGGACAGAGGCTGACCCCAGGCTGGGTCGGGGAAATCACTTGGGGGCAGGAACGCACAGTTGACTGTGTGGTGAGGAACGTGGGCTTGACTTTGGCGCTCTGATGCGGGTCTCAGGGGACAGGGCACTGCCTCCTGGGTTTCTCGGAGCTCGCTGGGGCATGAGCAGAACCCCTGGAACACCCACCCCGCCGGCCCCTCTGACGGCCCCACGCCGGGGTCTGCAAGTGAACAGTCTGAAGGCAGCCAGCTGAAAGCCCTTCTGTAGACTGCTTTGATTCTAGTGTCTCCTCGCGGGGCGGTGCTGGGCCTTTGCTGCTGTGCTCGGGCTTCTTTAGCTGCCGTGAGCAGGGGCTGCTGCTTAGTTTCGGGATGCAGGCTTCCTGCCCCGGTGGCCTCCCTTGTTATGGAGCCCGAGCTCTGGGCCGTGGGCTCCCGCAGCTGCAGCAGGGAGCCTCAGGCGTTGTGGCCCTCGGGCTCCAGCTGCCTCGCGGCGTGGAATCTTCCTGGAGCAGGGATGGAACCGCTGTCCTTCAAACCAGCAGGTGAACTTCTAACCACTCAGTTCACTCAGTCGTGTCCGACTCTTTGCGACCCCATGGACTGCAGCACGCCAGGCCTCCCTGTCCATCACCAACTCTTGGAGCCTACTCAAACTCATGTCCATTGAGTCAGTGATGCTATCCAACCATCTCATTCTCTGTCTTCCCCTTCTCCTCCCGCCTTCAGTCTTTCCCAGCATCAGGGTTTTTTCCAGTGAGTCAGTTCTTCACATCAGGTGGCCAAAGTATTGGAGCTTCAGCATCAGTCCTTCCAATTGATATCCAGGACTGATTTCCTTTAGGATTGACCACTGGACCGCCAGGAAGGCCCTGGAATGATTTTTTTTTTTTTAACACAGTGTGAAAACCTGTCTTTAGGAAGCAGGGAAGGTGCAGGAGCCAGCCTGACCACATATGCCTTCCCTCGGAAGTTGATGATATAGCATTTGTTTTGTACAGATTAAAACTTGTGTTTCTGTTTTAAACCCAAGCACGGGGAAATCACACGTCCCCTGAAACAGAGGAAATATTGCAAGAAAAGTGCATATCAAATAGAGATTTAACAATTTAAATGGAGGTGGCTTCTATTGCCATAAAGCTGGCCAAATTTTATGTTCTTAAGAAGTGTTGGGAGAGCGTCCTGTGATGGCGGGAATGTTCTCTGTCGCTCCTCTAGGCTATGGTAGTCTCTGGCCCCTTGGGGCTAGTAAGCAACTTGAAACTAAGGAGCTGAAACCAAATCAAATTTAAGTTTATATAATCACACCTGGCAAGTGGCTATCATACTGGACAGCACAGGTTTAAGTGTAGGGAGAATTTAGCATTTAATGTGATGCACATATTAAGCAAATTCTCTGGGATTTCCTACTGTTGATTGAATTTTGTCTCCCACCAGGAGTTCAGTGAAGTCTGATCATGTTCAGTAGACAACAGGGAGCATCAGATGTGTGCTTTCGCTCCATCTACAGTCCTGCCCCAAGGTGATAAAAGTCAGCCCAATAAATGCTGAGAAATACTGATTCTGACTCTTTCACTCGCTCTCACTTCTGACTTGCCTCATTACCCTGTGAACATAAGAGAGATTTGCTAGAAGAACTTACCAGCTGAGGGAAGACTTTGCTGTTAATTTCTATTCTGGCCACTATTTTTGAAAGACCAGAAGTATGGAAGAGTTGAAAAGGAATATAAACAAACAATTGCCAAGATAAAATAACTCCCTTTGACTTTTTTTTTTTTCCACTTACTTTTTTTCTTTGCTTCATTTTTCCTTTTCAAGGCTAATTTTCTTCTTTCTGGCCTGATGACCATATTACATGGAGAAGGCAATGGCACCCCACTCCAGTACTCTTGCCTGGAAAATCCCATGGGCGGAGGAGCCTGGTGGGCTGTAGTCCATGGAGTTGCTAAGAGTCGGGCATGACTGAGCAACCTCACTTTCACTTTTCACTTTTCATGCATTGGAGAAGGAAATGGCCACCCACTCCAGTGTTCTTGCCTGGAGAATCCCAGGGACGGGGGGAGCCTGGTGGGCTGCCGTCTGAGGGGTCACACAGAGTCGGACACGCCTGGAGCGACGCAGCAGCAGCAGCAGCAGCAGCAGCAGCAGCAGCAGCAGCAGACCATATTATTTTGCTAGGGCTGCCGTAACAAAACGGTATAAATCATGGGGCTTAAACACAGCTTGGAAGCTGGAAATCTGAGATCAAGGTGACTGCAGGGTTAGTGTCTTCTGAAGCCTGCCCTTGGCTTGCAGATGGCTGCCCTGTTTCAGTCTCTCTGCACGGTCTTTTCTCTGTGTGCCTGCATCCCTGGTAACTGTATATCCTAATCTCTCCATTTAAGGACATCAGTGAGATTGGATTAGGGACCTCCCCCAAGGCTTCATTTTGGGGCTTCCTCGTGGCTCAGAATCTGCGTGATACGCAAGAGACCCTGGTTTGATTCCTGGGTTGGGAAGATCCCCTGGAGAAGGGAATGGTACCCTCTCCAGTATTCTGGTCTGGAGAATTCCATGGACTGTATAGTTCGTGGGGTTGCGAAGGGTTGGACATGACTGAGCCACTAACACAAATCTTCATTTTACCCTAATTACCTCTTGACAGGTCTGTCTTCAGACAGTCATATTTGAGGAACTAGGGGACAGGAGGGCTTTAACATATGAATTTGAGTAGAGGATACAATTCAGTTCATAATGTTGGTGATAAGTAATATTTTATTTTTTGCTTCAGTTAAGAAAAAGAACCATCTGTCTTTGGCCATTATCTTTTGTGACTTTTAAGTAGGCATATACACAATACATAAAAATAGAAATTCTCCTATTTGTTTTAATTCATTAATATAAAATTAAAATGTACTATTAATCTACCACATTCTTTTGCCTTTTACTTGTCTGTGAAACTTTTCATTTCTCTGTCAGATCTGAGTGAAAGCCTGGGGCAGGTGGAGCATCTTGGCTGCAGGTTGACCCTTTCATCACTGTATCTATGTCATGCTACCTCATTTTGGCCTTCATTTTCTGCTGAAAATTTAGCTGGTAGTCTCATGGGAGTTTCCGTGTATTAATATGTTATTTGCTGCTTTTCTCTTGCTGCTCTTAATATTGTCTCTGTATTTTAAGTTTTTGTCATTTTGATTACAATGTGTTGTGGTATATTCCTCTCTGGTTTAATTCTGTAGCTGACTCTCTGGGCCGCCTGGACTTGGGTGACTGCTGCGTTTCCTCGGTTAGGGGCGTTTCCAGCTATTGTGCCTTCCAGTGTCTCCTCAGGCCCTTTCTCTGTTCGGCACTCTGGCTCCCCTGTGAGTGTTAGTGCCCCTGATGGTGTCCCAGAGATTCTTAAGCTGTCTTGATTCCTTTCTGTTTCCTGTTTGGGGGACCGTGATTCCGTCTGCTCTGTCTTCCAGCTCACCAATCTGTTCTGGTACCATTTCGTCTGCCATTGATTCCTTCTAGTGTATTTTTCCTTTCAGTTATTTTATTTCTCATCTTTGTTCTGTTCTTTATATTTTCTCTTAGGTAAACACCTCTGACTTCTCGCTGTGAGTCCCTTGTCCTACTGAGTTCTTTGATCATCTTTATGATCATTACTCTGAGCAAGCCTGCCAACACAGGACAGACCCGAACCCTGGGACCAGCTGGCCCCTGGACCTGCTCGCCAGCAGACAAATGGAACCTTCAGGATCCCACAGCCAACTGTGTTAGAAATGCCCCCACCCCAGCCCCACCAATGGTCTGAGGTGAACTCTGAACTCCGTCTCAGGCAGACCCGCCTATCTCCGCTTCCTTTAGGCCTTCCGGGATCTTGGTCTCATGTCGTCTGGAGGATACTCCTCTGCGGCCTCATGTTGTCTAAGCTGCCACTCATGTCTGCGTGTGCATGGCAGCTAGCCCCATGCCCCGGCCTGGGAGAGGCAGCGCTCTGTAGGAGATGTTCTGTGCCTCCCAGCCGGGCGCTCCTCCCGCCAGCTGAGCTGTGCTCTCTAGGGGTCCCGAGAGGGCTGCCCGGGCCCCTGCTGTGGCAGGCTGGTGGCGCAGGCCCTCTGCGGGGCCTGGTTGGTCCCCAGTCTGGGTGGCTGCCAGGCCCTCCCTGCGTGTGTTCTCACCGGCCACTGGTGCAGAGGTGGGACACCCTGGGCCCTGGGGCTAGGACTGGCTCAGTGTGGAGGGGGTCGGAGGCCCAAAGGTGCTGGGGCTGCAGCCTCCCCCACTGGCGGGTGGAGCCAACCCTGGGTTCGTGCCTGACTATGGGCAGGCAGCACTGGTTCCCACAGTCTGGCTGCAGGTCCCAGGGATCCCAGAGCGTGTTTCAAATCACTGAGGGTGGGGTTGGAGGGTGCTATTCCTGACATAATCGGGTGTGGGATCCACGGTGTCCTGAAGGGTCCACTGGCCTGCCTGGTGAGCAGGCCCAGGGCTCGCAGGCCCCAGGGCAGGGTCTGGCCTGTGTTGGCCAGACTCGTTCTGCAGACTGTGGGAGCATAGCCTTCTTGCTTCTGGTGGGTGAGGCTGGTCTAAACTTTGTGCAGGCTTCCTGGTGGGAGGGGCCAGTGCCTGCCTACTGCTGGGTGGAGCTGGGTCTTGACCCTCTGGTAGGAACGACCATGTCTGTGGTGTATCTTGAGGCAGTAAGGAGAAGGGGGCAGCAGAGGATGAGGTGGTTGGATGGCATCACCATCCAGTGATGGACATGAGTTTGAGCAAACTCTGGCAGGTAGTGAAGGACAGGGGAGCCTGGCGTGCTACAGTCCATGGGGTCACAAAGAGTCAGACACGACTTAGCCACAGAGCCACCACAGTGGGCTCTGAAAGGCTGAGGAGCCTGTCTGCTGATGCTGGGCTGTGTTCTCCTAGTCCGTTGTTCAGTCTGAGGTGTCCCAACGCTGACAGCTATAGGCTGTTGCGTGGGTCAGGTCTTGGTGCTAATGAGCCAAGATGTCAGCTGCCAGCAGCTGAATATTTCCAAATATGTCAACCACCAGTGTCCATGTCCCAGGGTGAGCCTCGGCCACCCCCATCTCTCCAGGAGACTCTCCAGGACCAGAAGGTAGGTCTGGTCCGGGTTCTTATCAAATTACTGCATTTGCCCTTGGTCCCAGTGCATGCAAGATCTTGTGTGTGCCATTCAAGAGCAGAGTCTCTGCTCCTCCCAATCCTGTGGGGCTTCTGCAGTTAAGCTCTGATGACCTTCAAAGCCAAATGCTCTGGTGTCTCATCTTCCTGGTGCTGGATCCCAGGCTGGGGAGCCTGACCTGGGGCTCAGAACCCCCACTGCTATGGGAAAACCTCTGAAACATACTTATTCTCCGATCTGTTTGTTGCCCACATCACGGCCTCGAGGATTTCTTATATTGCAAGTTCACCCCCTTACCTGCCTCATTCTGGTTCCTTCTTTGTGTCTTTAGTTGTAGTTCTTTGCCTGTAGGTTCCAGTCTTTCTCGCTGATGATTTTCTGCAGATATCTATGATTCTGCTGTGCTCACTAGAGGAGGTGAGTTCAGGGTTTTTCTACTCATCCATCTTGACTACTCTTCAAATGGAAGCTTTAATGAAATATTATACATGAAAGTGCTTGCCATAGAGTTAGAACTAAATAAATATTAATCTAATGTCTCACCTTCACCTCAAGCATTACAGATGCTCTATTGTTACCAGTCTTTCCCAAAATAAAATCATTCTACCTGCTGAAACTTACAGCATGCACATTCTCTGCTTAATGAATATTATTGATGCAGATTGCAAGCCCCTCATAAGGTGAGTTCAGAAGGGGTGCATATGTGCAAAGTCGCTTCAGTCATGTCTGACTCTTTCTGACCCTACGGACTGTAACCCGCCAGACTCCTCTGTCCATGGGATTCTCCAGGCAAGAATCCTGGAGTGAGCTGCCATCTCCTCCTCCAGGGGATCTTCTCAACCCAGATCAAACCCGAGTCTCCTGTCTCCTGTGTTTCTTCACCATCAGCACCACCTGGGAAGCCCTTGAGGAAGAATAAGGAGCTGTAAATACTGGCGGAATCCTAACTGTGCGCCTTGTCTTACCCCTCCAGCACATCTGACAGCGTTCCAGGCAATGTGCTTTTTGCTGAATGGTAGCTTTACGACTGCCGCCAGAGTGATCTCTTTCATCCAACGGAGCAATTTGGCTCTTGATGTGCCCACATCACAGAAAATATGGGGGTTGAAATCCCAAGAATACTGAACTATTCAATCAAGTGGTGACAAACATGCTTATTCAACGTCACTGACCCCCAGAGAGTACTATACTCTGTCTTCAGAGAATAGAAATGGAACCACCAATTATGGCAGATGAGTAGTAATTTGGGGCAACACTGCCATGGGAAACTCAGCTTGCAGTGTACCTGATGAAGCCTTCAAGTCAAGAAATGTGACGTGCAAGTCAAAACCAAATGGTAAAAAACGTGAAAGTCTTATTGCAACTTATAATGGAGAAGGCATTGAGTTAGTAAGTAAGTGTTAGTCGCTCAGTTGTGCCCGTCCCTTTGTGACCCCATGGATGGCAGCCCACCAGGCGTTGTATAGAATATTACAAAATAAAGGGATCAGGGATAATGGTTCTTGACTATTAGCTATCCTTCAAGAATATCAGATTGAATTTCCATAAACTGAACTGCCTAACAGTCTAATTCATGCCTGTTCTTCTGGCTCTTAATGTTTTTTAATTGCCCAGAAAAAAATTGAACAGACATATTATTAGAAAAAGAAAAATAGAACCTCATTGTTGGTAATGCTGGAAGGTATTAATAAGAAAATTAGCATCTTACTCACATCTATCCCAAACTTTGGGGATATCAGTTTTCTTAAAACATTTAAAATTCTAAATGGTGTCAGATTCTAAATGGTGGTAATTTGTGATTTAAATCATTTAGTTTCCCTTAACACCACTTTAACAGCTGATACTTGTGATTAATAATATATGTTTTAAATCAATGTTTTATCATCTTATTAAAATTGTGTTTTTAAATAGTTTATGCTCCCTTGGCTAGAATTAGTTAATTTACACTAATGATGTTTTGATTAAGAGAATTCCTTTTTCTTTGGATTCACATGGTGTTTGGAAAATTTGTTTAATAGTTCAATATTGAAGCTGCATTTTGTTAATTGGAGCTGGGATTTTATGTCTTCCATGTTCAAGGTGTAGCTACTGGAAGCATCACTTAAAATACCATTGGTTGATTGCACAGGTTGGTTAAGGTCAAGGAGACCAAGCCTCAGTTCAGAGATGACAAAACGTATCTGTTCTGATCAGGGAAGTACCACGTGTATAAAGAAGTCCTCTCTTTGGGATCACACCACTTTGCTATTTTAAGATCTTTAATATTTTATGCATTGTGCGTTTGTCCAACAGGAAGACTCTTTCCCCTCTAAAAGGCATTTTTACTCAGGAAGCTGTAGCCAAAAATAAGACCTTATGCTGCAGTTAGTAAGAGTCGACTAAAACTATAAAGACACAAAGGCCTATTGATGGGAGGAAAATAATTTAGACATAGCTATGAACCATGAATTAGCTAGATCTTTGTCTTTATATTTTATTTTGTATTAAAAACATAAAGACTTTGAAATTAAATAAAAAAATTAGAACTAAAAAGTCAGCATTTAAGGCTGCTTTTAAGTCTTTAGCTTCAGTGTTTAATTGCACAATTTTCTAATTGTGCCTTCCATAGCAATGGAGTTCCAATTTCTCATTCCAGCCCAAGGTGAGAGTTCAGGCCAGGGTATTGGACAGAAAGATTAGTTATGACAAAATAAAAGGGAGGGAAAAAAAAAGTTGAACTTTTTCTTTCACACCCTTCCCTGTTTACAACTTGTCTCACTTCCCCCTTAGATTAAAAACACTTGGGAAAGAAAAATGTTGATGGTCTGTGCCTTAACCTTCTGAATGGGCCCCATCTCTCTCTCTGAAAACAGAAAGAACAACAATGAAAACACTCTTTAGAAAATCTCTCTCTCACACACGCACACTCTCTCTCTCTCTTTCAGAGTTACATAAGGCTGACTGTTTCCATGATTGGACTGGTTTGCGTGAAAAAGTATGGATGATTAGAAGCTAAAGATGGGAGCAAGAGGGAGAGAAAGGGCCCCGAGAGTGAGGAGCGGCACCTCCTGGCGCTTACAGTGCCTCTCCCTGGAGCAGCTGTTCTCTCTTCTGCCTCCTGTTTCTTATCCTGGTATCACCGCACACTCCACCCACCTCATTATCTGTCTTTATTGATAAAATCCCGCTGAGGTCCAAGAAGCCAGAGGTTCCTAGCTCCTACTGGTTGCACTCATCTCACATGCTAGTAAAGAAATGCTCAAAATTCTCCAAGGCAGGCTTCAGCAATACGTGAACCGTGAACTCCCTGATGTTCAAGCTGGTTTTAGAAAAGGCAGAGGAACCAGAGATCAAATTGCCAACATTCGCTGGATCATGGAAAAAGCAAGAGAGCTCCAGAAAAACATCTATTTCTGCTTTATTGACTATGTCAAAGCCTTTGTGTGGATCCCAATAAACTGTGGAAAATTCTGAAAGAGATGGGAATACCAGACCACCTGACCTGCCTCTTGAGAAATCTGTATGCAGGTCAGGAAGCAGCAGTTAGAACTGGACATGGAACACCAGACTGGTTCCAAATAGGAAAAGGAGTCCGTCAAGGCTGTATACTGTCACCCTGCTTATTTAACTTCTATGCCGAGTACATCATGAGAAACGCTGGACTGGAAGAAACACAAGCTGGAATCAAGATTGCCGGGAGAAATCTCAATAACCTCAGATATGCAGATGATACCACCATTATGGCAGAAAGTGAAGAGAGCTAAATAGCCTCTTGATGAAAGCAAAAGAGGAGAGTGAAAAAGTTGGCTTAAAGCTCAACATGCAGAAAACGAAGATCATGGCATCCAGTCGAATCACTTCATGGGAAATAGATGGGGAAGCAGTGGAAACAATATCAGACTTTATTTTGGGGGGCTCCAAAATCACTGCAGATGGTGACTGCAGCCATGAAATTAAAAGACACTTACTCCTTGGAAGAAAAGTTATGACCAACCTAGATAGCATATTCAAAAGCAGAGACATTACTTTGCCGACTAAGGTCCGTCTAGTCAAGGCTATGGTTTTTCCTGTGGTTATGTATGGATGTGAGTGTTGGACTGTGAAGAAAGCTGAGTGCTGAAGAATTGATGCTTTTGAACTGTGGTGTTGGAGAAGACTCTTGAGAGTCCCTTGGACTGCAAGGAGATCCAACCAGTCCATTCTGAAGGAGATCAACCCTGAGATTCCTTTGGAAGGAATGATGCTGAAGCTGAAACTCCAGTACTTTGGCCACCTCATGAGAAGAGTTGACTCACTGGAAAGACTCTGATGCTAGGAGGGATTGGGGGCAGGAGGAGAAGGGGACAACCAAGGATGAGATGTCTGGATGGCACCAAGGACTCGATGGACGTGAGTCTGCGTGAACTCCAAGAGATGGTGATGAACAAGGAGGCTTCGCGTGCTGTGATTCATGGGGTCGCAAAGAGTCGGAGACAACTGAGCGACTGAACTGAACTGAACTGATTGAAAGGAGGGAAGAAGATCTCACCATAGTTTGCCAAAATGTTTCCAGGATGAAATGCTTCATGAGTTCCAATCAGTGACCTACATATCACCAGAGAACAAAGCTCCTCACTTTGCTTTCCTTTACCTTCTATTTCTTACAGGAAGGCCCACCTCTGACCTCTGGGGACTTGGTCTTAGTTATGTTCCCACGTGGCCTTATCTGCAGCCATTGTACACTGACTGAACTGTTTTCAGTATTGACTTGGTAGCAATATAGGGACGCCATGATATACGCAGTTGAACTTGAGTACTGAAGACCTAAAGACACAAATCTCTGATAGCAAGACTCTGAGACAGCATCTTCCTCTATGGATCAAAAGTTTCTTCTTACATTAATACTGTCTTATGGGGTATCATCTACAGACAAGAAAGAAACTTTTAATCACAGCATCAGGGATCTTCCACAGTCTCCTTTTACCTCTTCAGTTTCATCTCTTACCTCCTCTTTAAATTAAAAAAAATTGCAGATCACTGAATATGCCAGCTCCTCCTGTTTCTGGCTCTTCCTATGTATAGTTCCCTTTGCTTCCAGACTCTGGACAGCTTTTCATTGCCAGCTAATCTTACCCCTCAGGTTCACTTGACCGATTGTCATAAGAACATGCTTTAGTACCCCTGTTAGGGACTCCCGGTACACCCGGAGATTTTCCCGTTTCAACCTCAGACTCTCTTTGCTTTCTTACCTCTTTGATTATGCGTTCCTTTAGGCCTGTGATGTTGTGTCTCTCATATTAAGATATTCAGTAAATATTGTTTCTTTGGCTGAAAATGGCTACGCCTAGGTATCAACTTATGGAAAAGTGGATTATGAGTTCATCAGTGCTTCCACAGCTAAACAGATGTTCCTGAAGTTCTTGAAGCTGGAGGAAAAGTGAACCTTGTAAGATGTCCACTCTGCAATGCAGATTCAGGTTTTAGAGCCTTGCTTCTTGTTGCCTACTCTACAGCTTTTTGCTAAGAATCTGTTCTTGGACTGTTGTTTTGCTACATATCTCAGTGGGAACAAATTAGGAAAGAGTACATGTCACTGGTGGAGAAGGAAGGTTTGAAAGATGAGAATGAATTTGACTTGAATCAACTTGGGTTATTAATTAATAATAATTAATTATTAGAAACATTTGAACACTAGGTTGAGAAGTTCTGTTGAATGGGAAGTATAGCATATTAAAGAACTTTAAGGAGAATTTAATGATTACAGTAGTGATGATGATGGATAAGATCTAGGAAAAAGACAGTGAGAGCAGCTTCCTATTTCTGGGAGTTACTTTTGCCTTTCATGTGCTCTCTTCGCCGTAGTCTCCCATGCTATCCTTATTCAATTGTTGACTCAACAGCCTAAAATAAAAGATTCAGATCCATCATTTTGACACTTAATGACTGCAGTTAGAGTCAAAAAGTCCTAGTCACCTACTTGAATCACCTTATTCAGTATTTGAGTTTTTCTCCCTATAAGGATTTTATTACAATTTATCCTTTTAGTTCACTATATCCTGATCTAGTTCATTTGAATTTTGAAAAAAATCCTCAGGGTTCATTTTTATCTTTAATTAAGATAGGCATCTATTTTAGATCAACCACTAGTCTTAGATCCACTCCTTGAGATTACGTAGGACAAATCATTCCCCTTCTAATGGTAAGTCTTCAAGTATTTGAACACAGCTAGGACAGGGAGGCCTGGCATGCTGCGATTCATGGGGGTGCAAAGAGTCAGACACGACTGAGCAACTGAACTGAGCTGAACTGAACTTGATTTAACTGAGGTTTCTCTAACCCAGAATAAACATTTGATTTCACTCTTCACTAAGTTTACTGTCCTATGAAGACCCTCCTGTTTTTTACTTCTCTTAAATTATAGCCCCCAGTACAAATTTCATGGATCTTTGAACTAGAATACAGTAGTGAAACACCAAGAGTACACTCTGGTTCTTCATACTGTACTTCTCTTAATATGTACTAATAAGTATTATTATTACTTTTGGAATTTGCACCCCTATACTGACTCAAACTAGGCTGTCTTCAGATACAGACCTCTAAAGATTTTATATGGTCATATTAAGCTATCTGATGTCATATTAAATTTTAGGCACAGTGTAAAGCCAACTGTCCTTAAGAAAAAACTTAGCAGAAATTCTGTCCATAACTACTTGTATGGATTGTCTTCACACCTGCTTAGGGAGCTGTATGTTGTCTTTTTATAGTTTGATCATTGATTTTCCTAGGGATTCTGCTTCTGGTATTTCCATGCTTCAATTTGACGTGTCTTTTTAAGGAAACACAGAATCTGACCAAACCAATCTCTGCTTCACCATTGACAGGGTTCTGGCTCCTCATCAAAGTCCACATCACCCCATTCCCTATAATCCAACACAACAGTTGCTATTTCTACCTTTGCTCTTAGCCTTTCATCAGTCACATTTTATAATGACCTTGTCTGGTGATGAAATAGGATATAGAAAACAGCATGTCTTCCCTATCTTGTTCTTATTCAGTTGTGAGTGTTTTGGCTACAAGTGAAAGTTTTTATATTTATTGAAATCAGATTACATCGTATTAGGTTTGACTCATCATCAGTCTACCCTGAAGATAATGTACTAATCTCGTATATAACATATTACATTCCATTTACAACATAGTTTGGTGATTTAAAGAAGAGACTCAGAGACTCAAAATACAGTTTCAGTATCATCTTACCAATCTTAGATTAATTTATTCTATCAACGTGTGCTCATTCTTTTGGGTATGAAAAATAATTTTGTTTGAAAAAAACATTAGAAGCAAAGGTTAAAAAACTCAGTTTTCCTTTGTATCATCTCTTGTCAGTGAGAAACAGCAGCTATGTCCTTTTTTTTTTTCCATCAGCAGAACTTTATTTTCTTCAGAGAACTTTAACTATAGCCTTCTCATTTATTTACTTATTTACTGGCTTTATTCCACACTAAAATGTGGTTCATGGAGTTAAATTTTTCAGCAAGACAAGGAGAGGATTTCTTAAATGTTCTAATTTTTTTTCCAAAAGGAGACATCCAGCTATTTTTTGACTCTCCACAACACTACATTTACTTGTCAAGTTTTTGCACTGCATGCAGAAAATATCCTTCCTTTTTTACATCTGGCTTTGTAGTGTGTAATGTATGCCTGAAGGATATGAGTCCTACTCATCCTTCCTATTTGTTCTTCTGAAAAATGCCAGGCAAATGCACCAATGCTTAGATTCATGGGTTTCTACTGCAGACTGACCATTTCTCTAATTGGGCTACAATACTGTTTCACCTACATTAACTATGCCTGTTTGAATTAAGTTGTACTCCTATCATTTCATGCTGACCAGGAGTCTAATCACATCAAATTACAGTGAATCCTCTGAAGCTTATGACTGTGCTGAACTAAAGCCTCAGTTCAGTTCAGTTCAGTTCAGTCGCTCAGTCGTGTCCGACTCCTTGCGACCCCATGAATCACAGCACGCCAGGCCTCCCTGTCCGTCACCATCTCTCGGAGTTCACTCAGACTCATGTCCATCAAGTCCATGATGCCATCCAGACATCTCATCCTTGGTTGTCCCCTTCTCCTCCTGCCCCCAATCCTTCTCAGCATCAGAGTCTTTTCCAGTGAGTCAACTCTTCTCATGAGGTGGCCAAAGTACTGGAGTTTCAGCTTCAGCATCATTCCTTCCAAAGAAATCCCAGGGTTGATCTCCTTCAGAATGGACTGGTTGGATCTCCTTGCAGTCCAAGGGACTCTCAAGAGTCTTCTCCAACACCACAGTTCAAAAGCATCAATTCTTCTGCGCTCAGCCTTCTTCACAGTCCAACTCTCACATCCATACATGACCACAAGAAAAACCACAGCCTTGACTAGACGGACCTTAGTCAGCAAAGTAATGTCTCTGCTTTTGAATATGCTATCTAGGTTGGTCATAACTTTTCTTCCAAGGAGTAAGCGTCTTCTAATTTCATGGCTGCAGTCACCATCTGCAGTGATTCTGGAGCCCCCCAAAATAAAGTCTGACACTGTTTCCACTGTTTCCCCATCTATTTGCCATGAAGTGATGGGACCGGATGCCATGATCTTCGTTTTCTGAATGTTGAGCTTTAAGCCAACTTTTTCACTCTCCACTTTCACTTTCATCAAGAGGCTTTTTAGTTCCTCTTCACTTTCTGCCATAATGGTGGTGTCATCTGCATATCTGAGGTTATTGAGATTTCTCCTGGCAATCTTGATTACAGCTTGTGTTTCTTCCAGTCCAGCGTTTCTCATGATGTACTCTGCATAGAAGTTAAATAAGCAGGGTGACAATATACAGCCTTGACATACTCCTTTTCTTATTTGGAACCAGTCTGGTGTTCCATGTCCAGTTCTAACTGTTGCTTCCTGACGTGCATACAGATTTCTCAAGAGGCAGGTCAGGTGGTCTGGTATTCCCATCTCTTTCAGAATTTTCCACAGTTTATTGGGATCCACACAGTCAAAGGCTTTGGCATAGTCAATAAAGCAGAAATAGATGTTTTTCTGGAGCTCTCTTGTTTTTTCCATGATCCAGCGGATGTTGGCAATTTGATCTCTGGTTCCTCTGCTTTTTCTAAATCCAGTTTGAACATCAGGGAGTTCATAGTTCACATATTGCTGAAGCCTGGCCTGGAGAATTTTGAGCATTACTTTACTAACATGTGAGATGAGTGCAATTGTGCAGTAGTTTGAGCATTCTTTGGCATTGTCTTTTTTGGCATTGGAATGAAAACTGACCTTTTCCAGTCCTGTGGCCACTGCTGAGTTTTCCAAATTTGCTGGCATATTGAGTGCAGCACTTTCACAGCATCATCTTTCAGGATTTGAAATAGCTCAACTGAAATTCCATCACCTCCACTAGCTTTGTTCATAGTGATGCTTTCTAAGGCCCATTTGACTTCACATTCCAAGATGTCTGGCTCTAGATTAGTGATGACATCATCATGATTATCTGGGTTGTGAAGATCTTTTCTGTACAGTTCTTCTGTGTATTCTTGCCACCTCTTCTTAATATCTTCTGCTTCTGTTAGGTCCATACCATTTCTGTCCTCTATTGAGCCCATCTTTGCATGAAAAGTTCCCTTGGTATCTCTAATTTTCTTGAAGAGATCTCTAGTCTTTCCCATTCTGTTGTTTTCCTCTATTTCTTTGCACTGATCGCTGAAGAAGGCTTTCTTATCTCTTCTTGCTATTCTTTGGAACTCTGCATTCAGATGCTTATATCTTTCCTTTTCTCCTTTGCTTTTCGCCTCTCTTCTTTTCACAGCTATTTGTAAGGCCTCCCCAGACAGTCATTTGCTTTTTGCATTTCTTTTCCATGGGGATGGTCTTGATCTCTGTCTTCCATACAATGTCACGAACCTCATTCAATAGTTCATCAGGCACTCTATCAGATCTAGGCCCTTAAATCTATTTGTCACTTCCACTGTATAATCATCAGGGATTCGATTTTAACTTTAATTAACTTGCCTATTAATCTTATCAGGGTATTACTCATCACACAGATGTTGGTCTATAGATAGCACTGTATACAAGGTGATACATGAAGCTCATGAAACTGTCTCATTTTTTGCATAACTTTTTTAGAGCCCAATGTGTGTCTATTTATCTGGGAGTCTTTCTTCTCCATCGTCCACTCTGGTAAAAACTTTGATTGGGAAAAGTGAAAAATAACACTAATAAAATATAAAGTATCATCTCATCATAGCATTCTTTGGCCTCATCTACTTAATTAAAGTTGGACTCACCCTAGTCATTATATGGAAAACCCTGAGGGTCTCAGTTATGCTCACTCACTTGTGTTGTTTCTTCCTGCACCCTTGTTTGCGCCTGCCGCTTGCCCGAGTCTCCCTCCCCATCACTGCTGTGACAGTCGGAGGCTCAGTGAGACCCGTAATGATGGAGCCAAAGCTCCTCCTTCCTGGAACAGGTGGTTGAGGCACCATAACAGCTGGGTGCACTGGTGCTCTGCGGAGGTGCGTGATGCCCTGAAACTCACCAAGTAGCTCTTTGTAGCAATAATAATCCACTGTGTGTGAGTCGCTGTCTTTTAGTTGGTGTAATTAGACCATTTACATTTGATGCAGTGATTAATCTGTTAGGGTTTAAGTCTGACGTTCTAGTTTTCATTCTCCATTTGTTCTCACCATTTTTCACTTCTCTGTTTCTTTGTCCTGTGGGTTACTTGAACAGTTTTTGACTTCAGCTTTGATTTACTCATTGTGGTATTTTAGTGTATCTCTATATAGATTTTAAAGTGAGCTAGATATGTTACGCTATATATATGCAGTTTATTACATTCTCCTTCTTAGGGCTGTCTTCTTACCCAGTTTGAGTAACCCACTCCAGTATCCTTGCCTGGAAGATCCCACGAACAGAGGAGCCTGGCAGGCTACAGTCCATGGGGTCGCAAAGAGTCAGACATGACTGAGCAGCTAAGCATGCGTGCATACTAACTTTATTTCCTTTAAGTCCCCTTTTTCTAATGACTATAATAAAATTGCCTTAAATATTTCCTCTATATACACCACAAGCCACTTCAGGCAGCGTTATAATTTTTGCTTCAAACATAAAACAAAGTTAGAAAACTTCAGATGTGAAGGAAACTCTATTTCATTTTCCCACACTTTTACTATTTCTGTTGCTTTGATGTTTCAAGGTTGTTTTTTTTTTTTTTAATTTCTGTTTCAGGAACTTCAGTTAGTCACCTTTTTTTTCAATAATGGCAACAAATTCTCTTGGTTTTTCTTTTAAAAAAATGTCTTGATTTTTGTTTCGTTCCTAAAAGATATTTATGCTGGATACTGGATTCTGACTGATAATACTGTTCTTTCAACACTTGGCATAAAAGTACTGCCTTTTTCCGGCCTTTGGGAATTCTGCTGAGAAATCTGCTGTTATTCAGATCATTTTTACCTTATAGCTAAGGTGCAGTTTCCTGCACCTTCTGCTTTCCTGATTTTGTTCTTTCTCTTTAATTTCAGAGGTGATTTTGTGGCATATCATGGCACAGAATTTTGGGGTGTTTATTTATTTATTTTTTTGGGGGGTTGTTTTTTAAATTTAAGTTTTCACCATGCATCTTGAAACTGTAGTTTAAATCTTTTGCCAAACTTTTACCTTTCAGTCACCATTTCTTTAAGAACTCTTTCCAGTCCCACTTTCTTTCGCCTTTCCTTCTGGGGCTCTACTATACTGACACAGATGTTCAGTCTTTGCTACAGCCCCACACATCCCTGAGGTTCTGTTCAGCTGGGCAGTGGGTGCGTTTTCTCATTCAGGTTGAGATTTTCCTTGTTGTTGGTGTGATGAATAATTTCCCATTGTGTTCTGGATGTTTGAGGCAGAAGTCTATGAAGACTGGGTCGTAGGTAAATCTGTTTTAGCAGGTCAACTCTGACACTATCCGGGTGGAGGAAATGTGGTGCCTCATGCTGCCAGATGGGAGTGTTTCGCCACCTGGCCTTCACCGAGACCCCAAAGAGGAAAGAGACAGTGTTTCTGCCTCCCCCCCCTTGTGGCCTCTACTGAGACAGGGCTGGCGAGGCAGTCCTTAGTGCTGGGAAGTCATGCGAGCCCTTGGTTCCTACTGATCCCTTTCTGACACTAATCCAGCAAGGAGAGAATTGGGCATCTCATTACTCCCGTGTCAGAGTGTAAGTCCTGCCTCCACTGATGAAGGGTAGGGTGTTACTTTGGGGGTGGCAATAACATCTTCACCTCCTTGCTGCTCATCCTCCTCTGACGCCCTCATAGGCTGGAAATCGCGACACTCTGCTATAGTCTGAGGATGGTGGAGCCCAGGCTCTCTTCTTAAACTTTGCTGATGGAGTTGTAGGGGAGCTTCAGGACTGTTTGCTTTGATGTTTGCCCTGAGCGGGTGGTGTCTTGCCAGGCCACCTCCTGGTCCTTCGGTCACAGAGCAGGCTTTATTGGGGCACCTTTGTCTGTGTTGGGTGGCATCTCTGGGCACGAGGAAATCTAGTACCCAACCCAGGGTACCTGAGACAATAAGAAAACCTAGGAAACTCACTGCCATACCATTCCTTGGTTCCAAGGGTCAGGAATTGATCTCTCCACTTATACAGTCTTCTTATGTTTCTTTTATATATAATGTTCAAAGTATTTTAGCTCTTCTTAGTAAGAGGAATAGGCAGAAATATGTCTGTATCAGTTCTGATACTTAGCTTACAACATGGTCAACATTTGACCCTCGTGTCTTCAGTCTGAACAATGGGTTCCATGTTTAGAGAGCAGTATTACTAAAGTCACATACGCACCCTCAGGAACAAGGAGGAGGAAGAAAGCCTCAGTACCCACAATACTGAAATGAGATAGCATTAACCATGTATATTTCTATATGCAGTGAGAGAGTTAATCTAAACTTTATAATAAAAACTTATTTTCAAGCAAATAATTACAGAGAAAAATGAAAGGAAATATAAATAAAATTCCTATGAGATTTCAAAATAGAAAGTTTAAACAAAATTGTTTAAAAAAATGTGTGTGAAATTTGGCCTTTGAAATGAAAATATGCTCTATTCCACTACTATAGCTATTTAGGAAGGTTTCATATTATTTTCACCACTCATTTATGTATAGCATTATTACTTCTTACTAGACAATTTTTCCTATTGTGATATAATACTACAAATTATTTTACCTATATGCATATTTTTATTTCCAAATTGACTAAAACATCTGCAAGTTACTACATGTTATGGAAAACAATTCAATCCCACAGTTGGTCCTCAATAAATGCTTCAAGCTAAATAGGCCTGAAAAAGCAACATTTTTTTTTTTTCTTGATCATAGATGATTTACTTCAGGTCCTGAAATGCAGAATTTCAGAGACAGAAGGAATCTAAGTGCTTTTTCATACTCACTAGCCATCTTGGATTCAAGTCATAGTATAAATAAAGTCTAAGAAATGTAACATTTATAGGTCAGCCTAGGACTAAAGGGATGTGTCTTACTTGATCAGATGAGTGCTCAACAGTTAATACTGGGAAAAGTAATATTAGAGAAATTTTAATCTAGGATATTAAATTGTGATTCATAAGAAGCTTTATAAAGAATCTTCAAACCTTGAATGAGTTGTTTCCTCCCTGTTCTGGAAAAAAAACATTTTTTGGTGGTATGTACTGATAAGTCAGAAACTTCTAAACCAAAGCAACCTTCCTTATTTCCTCTCTCTGGGTACAGGTTTTTGCACAAGTTAAATATAAATATTTCTGTTAAGGAAATAATAGCACACATTTCATGTTGGACAAAAAGTCCAGCAAATTTAAATCTTATTTTTATCTGCACTAATATATCAAGAAGTTCCAGATCCAAAAATATAAACTGCTGACTAGACAGCTATAATTAGCCCTATACGCGCCTGTGCTCAGTTGTGTCCGACTCTTTGTGACCCACGGACTCTAGACCTCCAAGCTCCTGTGTTCATGGGCTTTCCCAGGCAAGAGTACTGGAGTGGGCAGTCATTTCCTACTCCAGGGGATCTTCCCGATCCAGGGGTTGAACTGGCATCTCCTACATCTCCTGGACTGGCAGGTGGATTCTTTACCACTGAGCCACTTGGGAAGCCCACTTCTGAGACTGCTTTAGCTCTGTCTGTAGGAAGGACTAAGTTTTTCACGGGAAGAAACTCATTACGAGAAAGAGACATGTAGCTGCTTCTGAGGTCAGATGGAAAGGACAATGCAAAAACGATTATTCAGATTTCGTGTGGACCTTTTTCTCTTTTCTACTCATCACCCACAATTCAAAAATCTGACCCAGTGTTTTAGAGACAGGCAGTGACTATGTAAACAGATGCCACTGAAATGAGGGCTCCTGAGTAAGGACCAGGCACTACTGCTCTGCGCAGGGGCATTTCTCCTTGGGCCAGGCCTGGAGCCCCTGCAAGCAGTGACCTGGGATTCTTGCAACCATCCCTGGGGGCAGATAGTTAGTCACTCAGTTGTGTCCCACTCTTCGTGACCCCATGGGCTGTAGCCTGCCAGGCTCCTCTGTCCGTGGAATTCTCCAGGCAAGAATCCTGGAGTGGGTTGCCATTCCCCTCTCTGGGGATCTTCCCCACCCAGGGATTGAACTCATGTCTCCTCCATTGCAGGCAGATTGTTTACCATTTGAACCACCAGAAAAGCCCAGTCCTGGGTGGGTGTGGGGGGGCAGATAGGAGCAGAACAAAGGGCGAGTTGCTGAAGGTCTGGGAATGGCCACTGTGAGGCGTCCTCTGGGGTTCCTCACTATTCTAGCGGAGCTGGAACAGACAGTACAAGTGTTGGCAGGAACAGTAGTTCTGAAGATGTGAACCAAGCCAATGAGAACAGTTTGTTTCCGTTACAATGATTTTTATGGATTCTCTAGATTGATGCAGTCTGGAAAGACATCAGTTACTTTAGAGACCTAATTTACTTTTAGAATTTATAATCCGTTGGAGCTAATTTATAGCCCACATTTGAAAATTAGTTGTATTACTTTATAGCTACCTTTTGCCACTGACCACATAAAAATAGTTTGATCAACCACTCTTTCCAGAAAGACTTGGTTCCAGGGACTTTTGGCAGTCTACAAATATTTGCTGTGATGTCTCAAAATACAGTTGAGTACTTTGAGCTATTATTGTTTACACTGATAAATGGGAATTTTTCAATTTTTATTTTAAAAACTTGAAATATTTTTGTTTTATTTTCAACCTGGTTGTCTCAAGAATGTCCCTTTTGCTACTACTAAAGTGCTTTGATACCTTTTTTGTTATTGTTTTTCAGTCACTAAGTCACGTCTGACTCTTTGAAGCCACGTGGACTGCCACACACCAGGCTCCTCTGTCCTTCACTGTCTTCTGGTGTTGGCTCAGATTCATTTCTGTTGAGTTGGTGATTCTATCTAACCATCTCATCCTCTGTTGTCCCCTTCTCCTTTTGCCTTCGATCTTTCCCAGCATCAGGGTCTTTTCCAGTGAGTCAGTTCTTCCCATCAGGTGACCAAAGTACTGGAGCTTCAGCTTCAGCATCAGTCCTTCCAGTGAATTTTCAGGACTGATCTCCTTTGACTGCTTTGATCTCCTTGCTGTCCAAGCTCTGCCCTTAACTGGCTCCAGGAGCAAGTGAGGCATGGAAACTTTGATGTTACTTCCCTGGGCTGTGACCTTCGCAGGTGCTTTTATCTTGGTTCAAAATCCTCCTTCTGCCCACCTCCCAGCCACTCCATAGATGAGACAGGAAGTCTACAGGGGTTGAAGTGGCCTTCTTGCTTACAGGAGATAATCCTCTGGACTTCCCTGGTGGCTCAGGTGGTAAAACATCTGTCTAGAATGCAGGAGACCAGGGTTCGATCCCTGGGTCAGGAAGATCCACTGGAGAAAGAAATGGCAATCCATTCCAGTGCTACTGCCTGGAAAATCCCATGAGCAGAAGAGCCTGGTGGGCTACAGTCCATGGGGTCGCAAAGAGTTGGACACGACTGAGCGACTTCGCTCGCTAAAGATCTTTTCGATGAAGATTCGACCTTTGTTATGGAATAGCACTGGTCATATGTCAAAATGGTTGTTTTCCCAATCTTCCTGCCAAAGACAGGAAATGATTTTTCTTCATTCTTCAAACCTGATGGGTTTTTGGGGGTAAAAATCTATGAAACTATTGGGAATCCCCTAAAACTATAGCCACAAGGAGTTTTTCCCTCTCAAAGAGGTCCACATTAAGATTCTAGAAATTCATCAAAGTTAACATTTAATTATTAATTTACCTTTAAACTTATGGCTTGAGTAACTAAGTTGAACTTAGTCATATTTCTCTGTATTTATCTGGTCATATTTCTCTGGTATTTTGATGCCAGTTTGCCCTGCAGCCTCAAGAAAATTCCCTTTTTTACTTCCTATTTGCTCAAATCATTTCTTGTTTTAAGATCTGGAGTGATAACTTTGGAGTTGAAACTGAAAGTGCCATTTTTTAAACAAAAAACTTTAATTATATTACCACTTGTATTAGCTTATGATTACACGCCTAAGAGCTACCTTATAGAGGCAAAAGTGGTTAATATCTGTAGTAAAATTGTTTCATGTGGTTTTAATATGGCTTCTTGGCAACATTAGTACATGCACAGACATGCACAATGGTTCTTACACCACTCCAGATGATATTTGTGGGATAAATTTTCAAGAACTCTCAAAGGGTTAAGGACAAGTTTTTTTTTTTTTTTTTTTCCTTGTATTGGAAGACTAGGGGAAAAAATCTGAACTATGCAGACTAACTAGTTTCTCTCAGCCATTGGTATATTTAAATATATTTTAATAGAAACATTTTCAGCACACATTTTTGTGAACTTTATCAAGGCGCTGTAAATAGCATCAGCAATGTACTAAACAAAAGTGCTGCTCTGGGTATGATTTGTGCTTCCCCGGGAAGATCCCCTGGAGGAGGGCATGGCTACCCACTCCAGGATTCTTGCCTGGAGAATCCCCATGGACAGAGGAGCTTGGCGGGCTGCAGTCGATGGGGTCCCAAAGAGCCAGACATGAGTGAGTGACTGAGCACAGCACATCACTGAGGCGCTTTTAGTAAAAGCTATGGAAAGCTGAAGACAGCTGGCAGGGCTTAGGGTTCTTCACTTGCACCTTTTCTAAGTCAGCAATTGAAAGTATAAAGTGAGAAAAGGTGTTACAGTTCCCTCCTCTCTTCACATCTTGTCACATCAGAAAGAAAATTAGGAATCAGAGATGAGTGATCAAGGGACCACAAAGCGACCATACTCTGTGTTGTTTTGACAATGGTAGGAACTTAAAGACATTCTTGGGTTCCAGCGAAGATGAACAAAGCGATTTGGCAGGAACACTTCTGGGATGGGTAGGTAAGTATATCTATGAACTCTATTCCCGATGAAACAACCATAAGTGGTGAAAATTATTTTAAAAATCAACTATTTAAAGTCTCTGGAAGTGATCCTAAGGACATAAGCAGATGGAGAAATATTTATTAAAGGAAATGTACTGATCTGAGTAAGAACTGTGAACGTATGCAATACTGAAGGCATGCCCCAAACCCAGTTCTATGGGATTGAAGTGCTATTCTGGGTGGCTGTCACTGAGAAGACGAAGTTCACTTCACCCTTAGTTTCCAGTCTAGGGCAACCATTACTCCCTGAGAGAGACAAGACACCAGAATTCTCATCGCTCCAGCCCCAAGTGGGAGAAGCTCTATTCCAGGCAGGTGAGGTTGAGAGCTCCTTTCTTCCACCCGGACCCACTCAGAGGGTAGAAGCGCTGCTTCAGGCACAACAGACTGAGAATGCTGGGTTCTGATTACACTACCCCAGCCCTTCTGGAAAACAACCGCAGAGGCCACGCAAAGCAGGGGAGAGACAGACCTCACTGAACCAGTCCAGCTGAAACATTAAACAAGAAAACAAGCAAGCAAAAACTCACGGGGTGCGGAAGTCAGCATCCAGAGTTGGCTATCATCTATCATCTAAAATGTCCACTTGTTACCCAAAACTGTGGAACATCAAGAGTTTGAATGATACACAGGAAAAAACCTCAAAGATCCACATACAGGTACATCAGTCAGTCAAATGTTGAAATCTGAAAAGAAACAGAACACAGAAAACAAAGGTGTCTCTTTCCTTAAAGGGGAACACCAATATGATTAAAAGCTGAATTCTCATCAGAAACAACTGATGCCAAAATACAAGTGCTATTCAGTGTTGGATTAAAAAAGCAGTCTGCCAAGAATCTTATTTCCAGCAAAACCACCTTTCAAGAACAAAGTCAGAATATATACCCACATGAATAAAAGCAGAATTCTTTAATAGACTCTTATAAGAAACATTAAAGAAAGTTTTCCAAGCTAAAAACAAGTGACACTGGAGAGTATTTCAAATCCATGTGGCAAAACAAAGAGACTAGTAAAGATAAATAGGTAAGTAAGACTGTATTATGGCATATTTCTTCTCTTTTTCTTCACTTATTTTAAAATGAATGCGTAGAGCAATATCGATATAACTGTACTGTTGAGTTTATACCATAGAGTAATTTAATACATATGTAATATAAAATATAACAGCGTGAAAAGGGTGAGTGGGAGCAAACCCATACTGGAGTAAGGAACTGACACCAAATGGTAACTCAAAGAGGAAGAAAGGAAAAGCAAGTTTAATGTAACAAATTGTATGCACTTGCTCCCCTTTAATTTCTCAATTTGTTAAGAGACATGAAATTAGGTACAGTAACTGTGATAAACTCACTGTACTGTTGGATTTATAATATATATATAAACATATTCTATATAATACTGTTGCTGCTAAAAAGAGGAAGAGAAAATAAAGGAGTAAATTTTCACTATCTCACTAGAATTAAGTTAGTATAAACCTGAAATAGATTTTATTATGATACATATTTTAAACCCTAGAGCAAACACTAAGAAAACTAATTTTTAAGTTAAACTAATTAAAGGAATGAAAGTGTTACACAGGAAATAATCACTTAATGTGTGAAAAAAACAGGAAAGGAGAAACAGAGAGCAAAAAGACATGAGACAGGCATAGAACAAAAAGCAAAACGGCAGGCATAAACCCAATCACATCAATAATAAGAGTGAGTGTGAGTGTTTTAGACATTCCAATTAAAGGTAGGGCCTGTCAGACTGTATCCAGAACAAGATCTAACTATACACTGTCTACAGGAGGCACACAAAGATAAAAATATGTTGAAAGTAAAAGAAAGGAAAATTATATACTATGCAAATGACAATCCTAGAAGAACTGGAGAGCCTATACTCATATCCAACAAAACAGATATTAAAAGAGAGAAAATGTGACAAGACAATGAAACACATTTTACCATAAAAAGGTCAACCGCCAGGAAGATATCGTTAAAAACACATATGCATCCAAAAACAAGTTTCCTAAATACATAGAGCAAGACCTGACAAAACCAAAGGGGCAAAACAGACAATTAAAGTAGTTGGAAATTTTAATGACCCACTTTTAGTAACAAATAGAAAACTCTTTAGGACATCAGTAAGAATACAGAAGACTTTAAAAGCTCTATAAACCAACCAGAGCTAACAGGCATATATAGAATATTCTGCCCTGCAAAATGCCCATCCTTCTCAAACACATGAAATATTATCCAAAGTAGACCACATTTTGAGTTTTAAAACAAACTTGCTAAGTTGCTTCAGTCATGTCCGACTCTGTGCAGCCCCAGAGATGGCAGCCCACCAGGCTCCCCTGTCCCTGGGATTCTCCAGGCAAGAACACTGGAGTGGGTTGCCATTGCCTTCTCCAGTGCATGAAAGTGAGAAACAAACTTAATAGTATTTAAATCATACACAGTATGTTCTCCCAACACAATGGAACTAAATTGGAACTCAATAACTGAAGGCAATTTAGGAAACTCACTAATATGTGGAAATTTAAAAGTGTACTCCTAAATAGCCAGTGAGTCAAAGGAGGAATCACAAAGGAAATGAGGAAACATTATTCTTTGAGGTGAATAAAATGAAATCACAATATGCCAAAATTTGTGCACTCAAACAACAGAGAAGATGAACAAAAATCAGAAGATATTTATTTGAAAAGATCAACAAATTGACAACTGATTAGCCAGTATGACCATGCCAGAAACAGACGTCTCAAATAACTAAAATCAGGAATGAGTGAATATGACTACTTCCTTCACAGAAATAAGAATGATTACAAGAAAAACTGTGCACAACTATATGTCAACAGATGAAATAATATTAATGAAATGGCCAGAAAGATGTTAACAATCAAAACTAACTTAATAAGAAATAAAACATGTAAATAGTTTCAGATGCTTTCACTGGAAATTTCTACCAAACATTTAAAAATATATTACCAAGAGTTCACAGACTTCTCTCAAAAAACAGGAAAAGGAGGAAGACTTTCAGACTCATTCTGTGGGGTCAGCATTAACACAACATCAAAACTAGACAAAGACAACTCATGAAAATAAAACCATATACCAACAGCTCTTATAATAATTAATGTGAAAATTCTCAACAAGATATTTACAAACTGAATCTAGCAACACAAAAAAGAAAATTATACATCATGGCCAAAGGGGATTAATCTGGTTTGATTCAAAATAGGAAAATTAATTATACCTTATTAACAGAAGACAGGACTCCAGTCCATGGGGTTGCAAAGAGTTGGACGTGACTGAGCAACTGAACTGAACTGAACTGAATAGAAGAAAAGACAAAAACACACTGTCATGTCAATAAATAGAAAACATTGACAAAACTCAACATACTTTCATGGGAAAAATCCATAACAACTAGGACTATGAGTTTTCCCAAATGATAAAAGCATCTATGAAAAATGGACAGCTATGTTTTTAATAGTGGAAGACTGAATGCTTTCTCCATAAAATCAGGAACAAAATAAGGATGTCCACTTACACCACCTCTATTCAATATTTTAGTGGAAGTTCTAGATAGGGCAATGGAAGTTAAAAAGACCCAGGCTGGAAAGAAAGAAGCAAAGTACATCTCCACTTACAGATGACATGATTTGGAATACAGAAAATAAGGACTTCACTAAAAGACTAGTAGGAGTAGTAAATAGGTTCAGCAACATTTCTATACTTTAGCAGTAAGCAATCTGAAAATGGTTATTAACATCAAAAAGAATCAAATACTTAGGAATACATTTAACAAAAGAAGTGAAAAATTTATATTCAGAAAACCACAGGACATTGTTGAAGGAAATTATAAAACCATGAAAGAATGGAAAACCTCCTGTGCTCATAGCTCAGAGGACTTAAGGTGTCAAGATGTCAGCACTCATTAAACTGGTCTATAGTTTCAAAACAATTTTTGTCAAACTCTCAGCTTCCTTTTTGCATAAATTTACAGGAAATTCTAAAATTCTCTAAAATTCTAAAGGAAATTGCAAAGCACCTGTATCAGTCAAAACAATCTGGAAAAACAGGAATAAAAATGTAAGAACCTCACTTCATGATTTCTAGACATTTTACGAAGCTAGAATAATCCAGGCAGCATGGTACTGATATAGAATGGACACACAGATCAATGAGACAGAGTCTAGAGTACAGAAAGAAATCACTATCTTTGTGATAATTGATTTTTTAATAATGATGGCAAATAATTTGATGGGGAAAAATAATATTTTCAACAAATGGTACTGGAACTACAGGATATCCATATGCAAAAGAATAAAAATGAACCTATTCCAAACACCATACACACTATTAATTCAAATTGGACCGTAGGCCTATATGTAATAGCTACAACTATCAAACTCTTAGAGGAAAGCATAGGGGTAAATTTTAGTTACCCTGAGTTAAGTAATTTCTTCTTAAATACAGCACTATGAGCCCAACTTACCGAAAGCAATGTAGATAACTTTGATTTTATCAAATTAAAAACTGTTGTGCAACAAAAATACCATAACTGTGAAAAGCATGGATCTGTAGAGGCAACCCAAAGGAAAGGAAAAAAATGTAAATCATTTATCTGATAAGGGACTTGTATCTAGAATATATAATACACAATTCTTACAACTCAACAGTAAAAAGACAACACAATTTTAAAATGCACAAAGGATCCAAATAGCATTTCTCTAGGGAAGATGTACAAATGGAGAGTAAGCCTCTGAAAAGATGCTCAGTGTTATTAGTCAACAGGGAAACGCAAGCCAAAGCACAATGCAGTGATGAAGAGTTTTTGTTCTTTATTTCTGCTGGGATATTTATAATCAAATAGGTAGACAATGTCATGTGCTGGAGAGGTGGAGAAATGAGAAAGCTTACACATTGCTGACGGGAATACTGTACTGTACAGCTGCCTTGGAAAACAGTTTGACATAGAGTTTCTAGAGCAAATGTACTCCTAGGGATAGACCCAAGAGAAATGGAAACCTACATTCATACACAATCTTGTATATGAGTATATATAGTACTACTATTCGTGACTGCCAAGAAGTAGAAAAATACCAAATATTCATGAATTGATAAATGCATAAAATATTATATATTTATAGCTATTTACATACACAATGGAATATTATTCAGCCATAAAAAGGAAAGGAATACAAAGTCATACTTAAATGAACTTGGAAACATTATGCTAAGTACAAGTCTGCTACTAAAGACCACAAATTGTATGACTTCAATACATAGATGTCCAAAGTAGGCAAATCTCCAGAAACCAGCAAGTGGTCACCCAGAGTTTGGGGATAGAATATGAATGACTGCTAGTGAATACAGGATTTCTTTTGGGAATGAAAAATATTCTAAAATTAGATCATAGGGACAGTTGTGCAACTCTGAATTTACTAAAAACTCTGGATCATATATTTTTAATGGGTGAATTGTATGATATTTGAATTACACTTCAATAAAAGGGTTTCCCAAGTGGCACTGGTGGTAAAGAACCCTCCTGCCAATGCAGGAGATGTAAGGGACACGAGGTCAATCTTCGGGTCAGGAAGATCCCAGGGGAGGGCATTGCAACCCACTCAGTATTCTTGCCCGGGGAATGGAAAGGGGAACGAACCTAAGTCCATGGCATCACAAAGAGCTGGACACGACGGCAGCAACGTAACACGCACAAAGCTGGTTAAAAAAGAAAAAAAGATAGTGCTGCAGTATTCCAACTCATCTAAACAGAAAGAATTTCTAGAAACTTACTAGAATGAATTATATTAAACACTAAAAAGTGATGGCTGAATGGATAGAGCCATGGAAAGTTCAGACTTGGTTCACGGCTCTGAGAATGGAATTATGCTTTCAAGTTTATTACAAGTTAACATCTGTCTCACTGCCTATAAATGTCAAAGAAAAGTTGTGGTAAGTTTTAAAATCAAATCTACTCACTGGTCTTACTCCAAAAGTTGCTAGCCTGCCAACGGCCAGGCTGTGTTTTTAGATTCCTTATGCAAGGCCGAAGAAGCAGCACGAGAAGCTCGAGTCCCTTTTTCCTGGAATGACATCCCATCATCACACATTCTCCAGAAGTGCAAGCTTTTAATGGAGATTTAGATGGCAGCTGTCCACATGAAGAAAAAGGAAGTTCTTTGAAACACGGGAAAATCTAATCCTCTGAGTCACTGCTTCTATTTGACTCGCTCTCTTTTTAAAAAATTTATTTATATTAGTTGGAGGCTAGTTACTTTACAATATTGTAGTGGTTTTGCCATACATTGACATGAATCAGCCATGGGCATACATGGGTTCCCCATCCTGAACCCCCCTCCCACCTCCCTCCCCCATCCCATCCCTCTGGGTCATCCCAGTGCACCACCCCCGAGCACCCTGTCTCATGCATCGAACCTGGACTGGCGATCCATTTCACATATGATAATTTACATGTTCCAATGCCATTCTCCCAAATCATCCCACCCTCGCCCTGTCCCACAGAGTCCAAAAGACTGTTCAATACATCTGTGTCTCTTTTGCTATCTTGCATACAGGGTTATCGTTACCATCTTTCTAAATTCCACATATATGCATTAGTGACTCTCTTTTTTGTTTTTTTTTTTTTTTTAACAGAATGCTCACTTCAGAATATCATAGAATTAGTGAAATGGATTTTTGGGTCCAAAACAAGTTATTTGCTCTTGTGTTGTGGAGTTCTGTTTTCATATAATATTATACGTCAAACAGTAATTAGACATTACTATGATTTGTATTTTCCTAAGGAAAATAACTACTATCTGAACACAATTTTGTTTTCAGAGTGGATTTGAAGAGCCATTAATTGCATTTCAAGATAAATTGATTTAGGAGGACAAGAGGGGATATAGAACTAGATCTTGGAAAGTGATTAATGACATCAAAGGAAATAAGAAATAGTTTGTTCCCGTGGAAATAGACTGTAAACACCCAATGTCTGAATGATATTGCACATCTGCAATTCTCAGCCCCACCACCTGAGACCCGATTTTCCTGCCATTATAAACACAGCTGCTATATATTCTATGCAACTGCGGGAAAAAAATCCTATTCGCTACTGATGCATTACTATTGGCTACCGATGTATTACTATTGGCTACCGATGTATTACTATTGGCTACCGATGTGTTACTATTGGCTACTGATGCATTACTATTGGCTACCGATGTGTTACTATTGGCTACTGATGCATTACTATCGGCTACCGATGTTTTACTATCGGCTACTGATGTATTACTATTGGCTACTGATGTGTTACTATTGGCTACTGATGCATTACTATTGGCTACCGATGTATTACTATTGGCTACCGATGTATTACTATTGGCTACCGATGTGTTACTATTGGCTACCGATGCATTACTATTGGCTACCGATGTGTTACTATTGGCTACTGATGCATTACTATCGGCTACCGATGTTTTACTATCGGCTACTGATGTATTACTATTGGCTACTGATGTGTTACTATTGGCTACTGATGCATTACTATTGGCTACCGATGTGTTACTATTGGCTACTGATGCATTACTATTGGCTACCGATGTGTTACTATTGGCTACCGATGCGTTACTATCGGCTACCGATGTATTACTCTTGGCTACCGATGTATTACTATTGGCTACTGATGTATTACTATTGGCTACTGATGCGTTACTATTGGCTACTGATGCGTTACTATTGGCTACCGATGTATTACTATTGGCTACCGGTGTATTACTATTGGCTACCGGTGTGTTACTATTGGCTACCGATGTGTTACTATTGGCTACCGATGCGTTACTATTGGCTACCGATGTGTTACTATTGGCTACTGATGCATTACTATCAGCTACCGATGTATTACTATTGGCTACCGATGTATTACTATCGGCTACTGATGTGTTACTATTGTTGCTGCTTTTGTAAAGTCAATAGCTTTATTTTGAAAAAATACTTCAGTGGCCAAAAGACATGCTGAGTCGATTAGAAGATGGAAATACTGTGGCTAGAAGAAGCAGGCAATTGAAGGGATAGTGACCAAAGGCTCTCTCTGGGGCATTACTGTTGCCGTGACTTAATCCTTAGTACTTCTTCTGATAACTGGTATACACCGGTTTATTTTTAAGTTGTGTTTCCCCATTTGATGATTACGACAGTTCTAGGCTTCAGGGTTTCCCAGTTGGTGCTAGTGGTAAAGAACCACCTGCCAACACAGGAGACACAAGAGATGCAGGTTCAATCCCTGGGTTGCGAAGATCCCCTGGGAGAAAGCATCCCTGCTCCAGTATTCTTGCCTGGCGAATCCCATGGACAGAGGAGCCTGACCAGCTATAGCCCATAGGGTTGCAAAGAGTCGGACACAACTGAAGCGACTTGGCACACACACACACACACACACACACACACAATGCTTAAAGTGAGTTGAGAGAATGCAAGAATTCACACCTGGACCCATGCAGGAAAAGTCAGAGTTAGGGTCCTCTTCCTTCCACCCAGCTAATGACTAAGTTTACAGGTTTGGAATCACACTGACCTGGGAAAGGTTTAAGTTCAGAATTACAATTCTCAGATTTCTTAATGGTACTCAGACTTCTCAAAATCACTTTAATTGTCTATATTGAATGTTCTGTATTTATCTCTCAAAACTAACCATACAAAGCCCAAATAAAACCAAGAAATGATAAGCTCTTTTCCTTTTTTGTGTATGGTTGTTGGTTTAGTTGCTAAGTCGTGTCCAACTCGTGTGACCCCAGGGACTGTAGCCCATCAGGCTCCTCCATCCATGGGATTTTTCAGGCTAGAAAACTGGAGTCGGTTGCTATTCCCTCCTCCAGGGCAATCTTCCCAACCCAGGAATCGAACCCAGGTCTCCCACATTGCAGATGGATTCTTTATCAACTGAGCTAGGAGGCAAGTCCTTTTTGTGTGTGTGTATACTTTTGTGTAATTCAATGGAGGCTGGCACACACACTCCAGGGGAAGTTTCAGGACAAAAACTAGGTTTCAAGTATTGTCTGAGCTTCCAGGTCCAGTTTTTGATCAGAGCCAAGAAGATACAGTGAACAGAAACTTGGGCCGACAACTTGCTGTTTGCTCCTCGTGTAAACTGGAAAACATTATGTATTTAGATGGTTAATGCAGGATTTCCTCAATACCTACACCCCCATGGAAAAAAATGCATTATGGAACATCTAAATAAATGTTTTCTTTAGAAAGAAATAGACATTTAGTTGTAGCTATAAAAACAACACATGGGAACGCTCCTGCATGAACAGAACAATAAACAGAAAGAGTCATCTAATCGTTGACGTATTTGTAGGGACGTTTTCTAATATACACTTTGTCCCTAACTAAACTTGCTGGCTGTGGTGGCAAAATGATGTGGACTGTAAGCAGTAGGAACCTTGAACTTTGGACTATTTGGACATTTTGGACTATTTTTTAAAACTAAATATTCGTTGGCAAAAGAAGAAAGTCTGCGAACATTGCTGTCTCATAATGGTTGCAGGCAAGGGCTTTGCAGTCAGACCCACGAGGTTTAGTCCGATTCCCATAGGTACTGGGTCAGCTCTCTTACCTTGAAGGTGCGACCACACTGAATCTAGACGCTTCATCTCTAAAACTGAGTGATAATTTTCCCGCTTCATAAAATGACTGTAAAAGTGAAGTTTTAAAAATCTACTTAAATAATTTCAATTATTACTAATCTTTAGTCTACAAAATGCTTTCAATTAAGTATCAATAAAAGCACTTCCTAACTTTATGTCAATATTATTTCTTCAACTATACACAGTAATCTCAAAGTGAGGTCAAATGAAAAGTGAAAAATGCATTAAATAGATGCTATTTAAGTTGAAAGATGAAAAGATTGTAGTAATTAAAGTTATTAGAGTCTGCATATTTTGTACTTACCCAAGAACTGCCTTACAGGTGGAGATGCTCTTTAGATTTAAGAAGATGGTACCAAAGGTATGTCTGAGCCTACCTCATTTGAGGAACACGAACCAGCACTTCAGCACGATACTTAGGGGTCATTTTAAAGAGCAAAATCACCAACAAAAAGCCAGAAATGTGTGAATGTATTACTGCACAGACCAGGAAAAGGACCCTTGTCTACAGCATGCCACCTGAGTATCACCTTCTTTGATTTCAGCTGGAACGTGGTCACTGGGTGACTCAAATTTTTCCCCATCTGCATGTGGCCACATGTGGCTCTGAACATGTCCCAGATGCAGATTTTGGGGTTTCAAACAAGTTTTCGTAGGAAAGCAAGTTCTTAATTTTTGTATTAGATTTATCAGACCTAAATTTTCATACAAATGACTTTGTAAAAAAACTCGGCTAGCTTTTTTTCTTGTTTTATCAAGGTACGTACACTATTTTCTCTTTTGAAGAATATAGTCCTATGAATTTTCACAAATATGCAAGCAAAATCAAGATACTGACCAGTTACCACCCCTCAAAACTTACCCATGGTTACCGTCTCCCCAACCCCATTCTCTGACAACTGGAGTTTTTATCCCTACAGTTTTTCCAAAGCATCAGAAGAACAGACTCCCACAGCAGGAAGCCTCTGGAGTCTGTCTGTCACTTATCGCCATAGGCTTACTGTGCACATAGTTCATCCATGTTCGTACATTGTCAGTAGTGTGTTTTTCTTTTTCCTGAGGAGTGTTCCATTGTCAGAACTCACCATCTGTCTTCCCATTCTCTACATGAAGTGCATTTTGACTGTTTCCAGGTTTTGACTACTGTTACAAACATTAATGTACAGGCGTTTATATAAATGTAAGTTTGCACTTCTCAAGAGTAGGCACGGAGCAATAGAGTTGTTGGAGTACATGATTAGTGCATGTTAATTTTGCCAGAAAGTGCAAAGCTATTTCAAAAGTGGCTATACCATTTTGTAGTTCTACTGGCAATGTTTGAAAAGCTGCAGTTGCTCAAAACATCTTTGCCAGCATTTGATATTGATAAATTTCATTTGTTTGTTAATAATTCCATTCTAATAGATGTGTGTTAGCTCATTGTGGGCTCGGTTTGCCTTTCTGTAATAATTATTAATATTTAGAATTTTTCATGTGCTTACTTTACCACTGATAAATCTTTTGTGAAGTGTCTTTACAAATCATTTCTCACTTTAAAGTCACTGTTTCGTTTATTCCTACTGTGTTTAGAGTATTCGTATATTCTAGATATAAGTTTTACATCAGATATGTGAATCATAAATACTTTCTTCTAATCTAGAGGGACTTCTCTGGTAGATCAGAGGGTAAAGCGTCTGCCTACAATATGGGAGACCTGGGTTCGATCCCTGGGTGAGCAAGATCCTCTGGAGAAGGAAATGGCAACCCACTCCAGTACTCTTGCATGGAAAATCCCATGGGTGGAGGAGCATGGTAGGCTATAGTCCATGGGGTTGCAAAGAGTCAGACATGACTGAGCAACTTCACTTTCTCTTCACTTTCTTTCTAATCTATGGCTTATTTTTTCTTTTCAAAGTGTCTTATGAAGAATAGAAATTTAAAAATTGTGATGAAGTCTAACTAAACTTTTTCCTTGTGGTAAATGCTTTTACTCTTTTATCAAAGAAAGTTTTGCCTAATTTAAAGTCTTAAAGATTTTTTTCCTTCATGTTTTCCCCCAGCAGTTTTATGGCTTTGGTTTTTAGTGTAGAGTTAGATCCACATTGGAGCTTCCATGGTGGTTCAGTGGTAAAGAATCACCTGCCAGTGCAGGAGATGTGGGTTTGATCCCTGGGTCAGGAAGATCCCCTGGAGAAGGAAATGGCAACCCCCTCCAGTATTCTTGACTGGAAAATCCCATAGATAGAAGAGTCTGGCAAGCTGCTGTCCATGAGGTCGCAAAGAGCTGGATATGACTTAGTGACTAAACAGTTGAGGTGTGTATGGTAGAAGGTATGGGATGAATCTGATTTAAAAAAAAGTGAATATCCAATTGAAATATCATAATTTGTTAAAAAAATTATCCTTTCTCCATTGAATTTCCTTTGATATTTTGTTGAAAAATCAATTTATTATATATATATGTGGATCTACTTCTGGACACAATTCCATTTTGTTGATCTATAAATCTTTACCTTCATCATACCATGCTATCTTGCTTGTTACAATTTCTATAATCTATCTTAAAGAATTGAAGTTGCAGGTAGCATGAATTTCCCCATTTTTTACTTTTACAAAATTGTTTTGGCTCTTCTTATTCCTTGGCCTATTTAATGTAAATATTTACTCACCAAAAAAAAAACTCTGATGGAATTTTGATGGAATTTACATTGCATTTATAGATAACCATGGGAAGAATTGGTATATTAATGATACTGGGTTTCATGATTCATGAACATAGTCTATCTCTCCATTTATTTAGAACTCTGATTTCTTTTGTCAGTATTTTGTACTTTTAGCATACAGATTTTGCACAGAATTTGTTAGATTTATTCCAAAGTATGTCATATATTTTGATGCTCTTTTAAATTTCCAATTATTCATTGCTGTTGCTGTTGTTAAGTCGCTTCAGTCCTGTCTGACTCTGTGCAACCCCATAGATGGCAGCCCATCAGGCTCCTCTGTCCCTGGGATTCTCCAGGTAAGAATACTGGAGTGGGTTTCCATTTCCTTCTCCAATGCATGAAAGTGAAAGTGAAGTTGCTCAGTCATATCTGACTCCTAGCGACCCCATGGACTGCAGCCTACCAGGCTCCTCTGTCCATGGGATTTCCCATGGAGTACTGGAGTGGGGTGCCATTGCCTTCTCCATATTCATTGCTAGCACACAGAAATAGTATTGATTTTTTTTTTTACCTGAACTTTTGTCCTGAAAAACTTTAAACTAAGGGAACATTTCATGCAAAGATGGGCTCGATAAAGAACAGAAATGGTCTGGACACAACAGAAGCAGAAGATATTAAGAAGAGGTGGCAAGAATACACAGAAAAATTGTACAAAAAAGATCTTCACGACTCAGATATTCATGATGATGTGATCACTAATCTAGAGCCGGACATCTTGGAATGTGAAGTCAAGTGGGCCTTAGAAAGCATCACTACGAACAAAGCTAATGGAGGTGATGGAATTCAGCTGAGCGATTTCAAATCCTGAAAGATGATACTGTGAAAGTGCTGCACTCAATATGCCAGCAAATCTGGAAAACTCAGCAGTGGCCACAGGACTGGAAAAGGTCAGTTTTCATTCCAATTCCAAAGAAAGGCAATGCCAAAGAATGCTCAAACTACCACACAGTTGCACTCATCTCACACGCTAGTAAAGTAATGCTCAAAATTCTCCAAGGCAGGCTTCAGCAATATATGAACCGTGAACTCCCTGATGTTCAAGCTGGTTTTAGAAAAGGCAGAGGAACCAGAGATCAAATTGCCAACATCTGCTGGATCATGGAAAAAGCAAGAGAGTTCCAGAAAAACATCTATTTCTGCTTTATTGACTATGCCAAAGCCTTTGACTGTGTGGATCCCAATAAACTGTGGAAAATTCTGAAAGAGATGGGAATACCAGACCACCTGACCTGCCTCTTGAGAAACCTGTATGCAGGTCAGGAAGCAACAGTTAGAACTGGACATGGAACAACAGACTGGTTCCAAATAGAAAAAGGAGTACATCAAGGCTGTATATTGTCACCCTGCTTATTCAACTTCTATGCAGAGTACATCATGAGAAACGCTGGACTGGAAGAAACACAAGCTGGAATCAAGATTGCTGGGAGAAATCTCAGTAACCTCAGATATGCAGATGACACCACCCTTATGGCAAAAAGTGAAGAAAAACTAAAAAGCCTCTTGATGAAAGTAAAAGAAGAGAATGAAAAAGTTGGCTTAAAGCTCAACATTCAGAAAATGAAGATCATGGCATCTGGTCCCATCACTTCATGGGAAGTAGATGGGGAAACAGTGTAAACAGTGTCAGACTTTATTTTTGGGGGCTCCAAAATCACTGCAGATGGTGACTGCAGCCATGAAATTAGAAGACGCTTACTCCTTGGAAGAAAAGTTATGACCAACTTAGATAGTATATTCAAAAGCAGAGACATTACTTTGCCGACTAAGGTCCAAGTAGTCAAGGCTATGGTTTTTCTGTGGTCAGGTATGGATGTGAGAGTTGGACTGTGAAGAAGGCTGAGTGCCGAAGAATTGATGCTTTTGAACTGTGGTGTTGGAGAAGACTCTTGAGAGTCCCTTGGACTGCACGGAGATCCAACCAGTCCATTCTGAAGGAGATCAACCCTGGGATTTCTTTGGAAGGAATGATGCTAAAGCTGAAACTCCAGTACTTTGGCCACCTCATGAGAAGAGTTGACTCACTGGAAAAGACTCTGATGCTGGGAGGGATTGGGGGCAGGAGGAGAAGGGGACAACTGAGCATGAGATGGCTGGATGGCATCATGGACTTGATGGACGTGATCTGAGTGAACTCTGGGTGACAGTGATGAACAGGGAGGCCTGGCGTGTTGCGATTCATGGGGTCACAAGGAGTCGGACACTACTGAGAGACTTAACTGAACTGAACTGAAAGTCTAGTAGCAATTTTGTAACTTTCAAAAACAATTCTACATAGAAAATTATTCCCGTACATATAAAGATAATTTTATTTCTTACCTATTTTATGCCTTTTATCCCATTCTGTTAAGATTCTGCTGCCTATGGTTCCCAGTATAATATTGAACAGGAATAGTGAGATGATGTACTTACTTATTACTGATCTTATTGGGAAATAATTCTTTCACAATTAAGTATGATGTCAGCTGTAAGCTTTTTGCAAATATACCTTATCAAATTGAGGAAGTTTATATTTTCTTAGTTTACTAATTTTTTATTTTCAGTGTATGTTGAATTGTGTCTATTTTTTTTTTTGCCCTTCTATTAGGTTGAATTTTTTTGTCTTTAGGCTGCTGATATGGTGAATTATATTAATCAAGTTTTAAATGATGAACTAGTCTTATATTCTATGATAAACCTCACTTGGTTATGAATATTATCCTTAAATATAAGTATTCAATTTGCTAAATTTTACTTTGGAATTTCTCTATCTTCATAAGGGCTAATGATCTTCAGGTTTATTTACTTGTATTTTCTTTTTCTTATTTTGATATCCAGTTAATACTCCCTTGGTGAATGGCCTGAGAAGTATTCTTATCTCACATTTATGAAAGTGTTTGTCTAGAACTGTTATAATTCTTCCCTAAATATTTGGTGGAAATCACTGATGAAACTATATGCTGGGGATTTCCTTTCTGGGAAGTTTTCATCTATAGATTCAATTACTTTAACAGGTGTAATTGTAGGCTCTTTAGTAATGACCCCAGCCTCACTCCTGATATAGGATATTTCTGTCTTTTTATTTTCTAATATCTTGCTAATGACTCATCAATATTCTTGATCTCTTCAAAGAAAAACTTCCAGTTTTTTAAAAATTGATTTTTCTCTAAAAATAACAGAGACTATTACATTTTATATTATACTATATTTATTTAAAGAAAATATAAAATATATAATAAAATATAAAATAAAGTTAGAAATACCAAGGGAATATTTCATGCAAAGATGAGCACAAAAGGACAGAAATGGTACTGACCTAAAAGAAACAGATATTAAGAAAAGGTGGCAAGAATACACAGGAGAATTATGCAAAAAATATCTTAATGACCCAGATAACTATGATGGTGTGACCACTCACTAAGAGCCAGACAACCTGGAGCATGAAGTCAAGTGGGCCTTAGGAAGCATCACTATGAACAAAGCAGCTTGTTCATAGTTCAAAGCACTATGAACAGCTGATAGAATTCCTGCTGAGCTATTTCAAATCCTATAAGATGATGCTGTGAAAGTGCTACACTCAGTATGTCAGCAAATTTGGAAAACTCACCAGTGGCCACAGGGCTGTAACAGGTCAGTTTTCATTCCAATCCCAAAGAATGGCAATGCCAAAGAATGTTCAAACTACCACACAATTGTACTCATCTCACATGCTAGCAAAGTAATGCTCAAATTTCCTCAAGCAAGGCTTCAACAGTTCATGACAGAAAACTTCCAGATGTTCAAGATGGATTTAGAAAAGGCAGAGGAACCAGAGATCAAATTGCTAACAGCTGTTGGATCATAGAAAAAAAAATCGAGAAAAACATCTGCTTCATTGACTATGCTAAAGCCTTGACTGTGTAGATTACAGCAAACTGTGGAAAATTCTTTGAGAGATGGGAATACCAGACCACTTGACCTGTCTCCTGAGAAACCTGTAGGCAGGTCAAGAAACAACAGTTAGAACTGGACATGGAAGGAAGGAAAAAAGATGGCGGAGGCATAGGACGGGGAGACCACTGTCTCCCTCTCTACTTCATCAAAGAACATTTCAACGCTGAGTAAATTCCACAAAACAACTTCTGACTGCTGGCAGAGGACATCAGGCATCCAGCAAAGAGGATCATCGGCTTCAAAAACAGGTAGGAATAAATATAAAAGATGAAAAAAGAGACAAAGGAGGTAGGGAGGGAGCCCCGTCCCGGGAAGGGAATCCCGTCCCGGGAAGAGACTCTTAAAAGAGAGGTTTCCAAACAGCCAGGAAACATTCTCGCAGCCGAGTCTGGGGCAAGCCTTGGAAGCACAGAGGGCAACATAACGGGAAGGGAAAATAAGTAAATAATTAAAGACAACAGATTACGAGCCCAACAGAATATCCCCAGCGGATAAGCAGCGCAAATGCCTGCATCCGACACTAGCAAGTGGGGGTTGGGCAGGGAGGAACAGGACTCGCCAGTGGCAGTGCTTTCTAAGAATCGGGCTGCAGGAGACGCAGGCTGCAGGGCTTTTCTCGAGAATCGGGTGGTAATGCGGCCAGAATCGGGTCCGCGTGGCCAGAACGAACTAACTTGGACTAGCAAACCAGACTGTGGGATAACTACCACGCGAAACACTTGAACATAAGGCACCAACAGGCCCACGCACAGAACAAAGGATGGATCGGAAATAGCCGGCTGCAGACCATCCCCCTCCAGTGACAGGCAGCCAGAGCCTTACGTGCTGGAAGGGGGCAATCGCAGCTCAAGAGAGACATTACCTACCAAATTGCAAGCAGGTTTCTTTGCTAACTAAGACTTCTGGGGGCTCTGGACAGTCATTATCTGCCTGAGAAGGAGCCCCAGCGGTACTCCCAGAAAATTGGGCAGCACAGAAAGGCCAGAAATCGCAGCAATTGCGCTCGCCAAACTCCCGAGCTACTCGGACCTGGGAAGGGCACAAAGCGCAGGCACAAAGCACACAAAGCACAACCAAATCTGCACCTCAGAGGGATTCCTGAGCGCTGAACCTGAGTGGCTTAGACCGGGGAGGTGCATGAAGCCTAGGGCAGGCCCCAGACAGTTATCCCAAGGAGCAACTTAGTGTGCGCCGTCAGCAGGGGCAAGCCCAGTGTAGAGTCCATCACCGCCCTCCCTGTGTCAAGACAGAAATCAGACATGGAAGAGACCAGCAAACAGAGGAAGTCAAACAGAGGGAACTGCCTTGGTAGCGACCCCACACAGCCCACAACGCCAGAGAAAGGGCCAGATATACCTTTAAAACTTTCATGATCATTTTTTTTTTTTTTGAGTTGATGTGGAAGCATGATTTTTTTTTTTTTTCCTTTTTAAAGAATTCTTTTAAATTTTTTGAAAAAAAATTTTTCTTCTTTTCATCTTCTTTTTTAAAACTTAATTAAATTTTTAAGTCCTCTATATCTCTATTTATTATTTTTATAACCTATTATTACTTTTCAAAAAAATCCTATTTTTAAAGCAAATGCCATATATAGTCTTTTTGTGGTGGAGGTTGTTGTCTCTTAATAATTCTGGTGGCTTTTTTTTTTTTTCTCCTTCTTCTTCTTGACATTAATATTTTATTTCTGAAAATCCAATCTCTACTCCAGATTTTTAATCTTTACATTGTGGTATTCGTTGCTAATTTTGTACATTTAAAAACCTAATCTTCAGTACCCAATTTTACATGAGAGCAAGATTACTGGCTTGACCACTCTCTCCTCCTTTGGGCTCTCTTTTTCTCCACCAGGTGGCCTCTCTCTCCTCCCTCCCCCCCCCTCTTCTCTACCCAACTTTATGAATCTCTATGTGTCCCAGAAGGTGGAGAACACTCAGGGAACTGGTTACTGGCCAGATCTGTATCCCTCCTTTTCATCTCCCTCTTTTATCCCCCTGGCCCCCTCTGTCTACTTCCTCCCTCTCTACCTCCTCCCTCTCCTATTCCCTGTATAACTCTGTGACCACCTCTGAGAGGTCCAAACTGTGGAATGCACACAAGAAAGTGGTTACGGGCTAGCTTGCTCTCTCCTCTTTTGAGTCCACCTCATCCCATTCCAGTCACCTCTAACTACCCCCTCCCTCTTCTCTCCTCCAAGTAACTCAGTGATCCTCTAGGGGTGACCCTATCATCTTTAACCTAGATGTTTAAACATCAGTGCTGTATAGATGGAGAAGTCATGAGGCTATTGTAAAAATAAATCTGAAAACCAGAATCAGGAGGCTTAAGTCCAAATCCTGAGATCATCAGAGAATTCCTGAATACAGGGAACATTATCCAAGAGGAGCTCATCAAATGCCTTCATACCTACACTGAAATCGTGCACCACCAAGGGCCAAAGAGTTCCAGAGCAAGACATACCATGCAAATTCTCCAGCAACACAAGAACACGCCCCTGAGCTTCAATATACAGGCAGCTCAAAATACTCCAAAACCATTGACGTCTCATAACCCATTACTAGACACTTCACAGCACTCCAGAGAAAAGAAACCCAGCTCTACCCACCAGAACTCCAACACAAGCCTCCCTAATCAAGAAACCTCGACAAGCAACTGATACAACCCCACACACAGTGAGGAAGCTCAATAATAAAGAGAACTCCACAAATTCCCAGAATATAGAAAGGCCACCCCAAACGCAGCAATATAACCAAGATGAAGAGATAGAGGAACACCCAGCAGGTAAAGGAACAGGAGAAATGCCCACCAAACCAAACAAAAGAGGAAGAGATAGGGAATCTACCTGAGAAAGAATTCGAATATTGATAGTGAAAATGATCCAAAATCTTGAAATCAAAATGGAATCACAGATAAATAGCCTGGAGTCAAGGACTGAGAAGATGCAAGAAAGGTTTAACAAGGACCTAGAAGAAATAAAAAAGAGTCAACATTTAATGAATAATGCAATAAATGAGATCAGAAACATTCTGGAGGCAACAAATAGTAGAATAACAGAGGCAGAAGACAGGATTAGTGAAACAGAAGATAGAATGGTAGAAATAAATGAATCAGCGAGGGAAAAGGAAAGACGAATTAAAAGAAATGAGGACAATCTCAGAGACCTCCAGGACAATATGAAATGCTCCAACATTAGAATTATAGGAGTCCCAGAAGAAGAAGACAAAAGAAAGACCATAAGAAAATACTTGAGGAGATAATAGTTGAAAACTTCCCTAATATGGGGAAGGAAATAATCACCCAAGTCCAAGAAACCCAGAGAGTGCCAAACAGAATAAACCCAAGGCAAAACACCCCAAGACATATATTAATCAAATTAACAAAGACCAAACACAAAGAACAAATATTAAAAGCAGCAAGGGAAAAACAACAAATAACACACAAGGGGATCCCCATAAGAATAACTGCAGATCTTTCAATAGAAACTCTTCAGGCCAGGAGGGAATGGCAAGACATACTTAAAATGATGAAATATAATAACCTAAGCCGAGAATACTGCACCCAGCAAGGATCTCATTCAAATATGAAGGAGAAATCAAAAGCTTTCCAGACAAGCAAAAGCTGAGAGAATTCAGCACCACCAAACCAGCTCTCCAACAAATGCTAAAGGACAGGCTTTAGACAGGAAATACAAAGAGGGTGTATAAACCCGAACTCAAAACATTAAAGTAAATGGCAACAGGAGCATACTTATCAATAATTACCTCAAATGTAAATGGGTTGAATGCCCCAACCAAAAGGCAAAGACTGGCTGAATGGATACAAAAACAAGATCCCTATATTTGCTGCCTACAAGAGACCCACCTCAAAACAACGGACAAATACAGGCTGAAAGTGAAGGGCTGGAAAAAGATATTCCATGCAAATAGAGACCAAAAGAAAGCAGGAGTAGCAATACTCATATCTGATAAAATAGACTTTAAAACAAAGGCTGAGAAAAGAGACAAAGAAGGCCACTACATAATGATTAAAGGATCAATCCAAGAAGAAGATATAACAGTTATAAATAGATATGCACCCAACATAGGAGCACCACAATATGTGAGACAATTGCTAACAAGCATGAAAGGGGAAATTAATAATAACACAATAATAGTGGGAGACTTTAATACCCCACTCACATCTATGGACAGATCAACTAAGCAGAAAATTAACAAAGAAACACAAACTTTAAATGATACAATAGACCAGTTAGACCTAATTGATATCTATAGGACATTTCACCCCAAAACAATGAATTTCACCTTTTTCTCAAGTGCACATGGAACCTTTTCCAGGATAGATCACATCCTGGGCCATAAGTCTAACCTTTATAAATTCAAAAAAATTGAAATTATTCCAAACATCTTCTCTGACAATAATGCACTAAGGCTAGATCTCAACTACAGGAGAAAAACTATTAAAAACGCCAACATTTGGAGGCTGAACAACACCCTTCTGAATAATCAACAAATCACAGAAGAAATCAAAAAAGAAATCAAAATAGGCATAGAAACAAATGAAAATGAAAACACAACTACACAAAAACTGTGGGACACTATAAAAGCAGTGCTAAGAGGAAAGTTCATAACAATACAGGCATACCTCAAGAAACAAGAAAAAGTCAAATAAATAACCTAACTCTACACCTAAAGCAACTAGAAAAGGAAGAAATAAAGAGAGAACCCCAGAGTTAGTAGAAGGAAAGAAATCTTTAAAATTAGGGCAGAAATAAATGCAAAAGAAACAAAAGAGACTATAGCAAAAATCAACAAATCAAAAAGCTGGTTCTTTGAAAGGATAAATAAAATTGACATGCCATTAGCCAGACTCATCAAGAAACAAAGGGATAAAAATCAAATCAATAAAATTAGAAATGAAAATGGAGAGATCACGACAGACAACACAGAAATACAAAGAATCATAAGAGACTACTATTAGCAATTATATGCCAATAAAATGGACAACGTGGAAGAAATGGACAAATTCTTAGAAAAGTACAACTTTCCAAAACTGAACCAGGAAGAAATAGAAAATCTTAACAGACCCATCACAAGCATGGAAATTGAAACTGTAATCAGAAATCTTCCAGCAAACAAAAGCCCAGGTCCAGATGGCTTCACAGCCGAATTCTACCAAAAATTTCGAGAAGAGCTAACACCTATCTTACTGAAACTATTCCAGAAAATTGCAGAGGAAGGTAAACTTCCAAACTCATTCTATGAGGCCACCATCACCCTAATTCCAAAACTTGACAAAGACACCACAAAAAAAAGAAAACTACAGGCCAATATCACTGATGAACATAGATGCAAAAATTCCTAACAAAATTCTAGCAATCAGAATCCAACAACACATTAAAAAGATCATACATCATGACCAAGTGGGCTTTATCCCAGGGATGCAAGGATTCTTCAATATCCGCAAATCAATCAATGTAATTCACCACATTAACAAATTGAAAAATAAAAGTCATATGATTATCTCAATAGATGCAGAGAAGGCCTTTGATAAAATTCAATATCCATTTATGATAAAAACTCTCCAGAAAGCAGGAATAGAAGGAACGTACCTCAACATAATAAAAGCTATATATGACAAACTCACAGCAAACATTATCCTCAATGGTGAAAAATTGAAAGCATTTCCCCTAAAGTCAGGAACAAGACAAGAGTGCCCACTTTCACCACTACTATTCAATATAGTTCTGGAAGTTTTGGCCACAGCAATCAGAGCAGAAAAAGAAATACAAGGAATCCAAATTGGAAAAGAAGAAGTAAAACTCTCACTGTTTGCAGATGACATGATCCTCTATGTAGAAAACCCTAAAGACTCGACCAGAAAACTACTAGAGCTAATCAATGAATACAGTAAAGTTGTAGGATATAAAATCAACACTCAGAAATCCCTTGCATTCCTATACACTAATAATGAGAAAACAGAAAAAGAAGTTAAGGAAACAATTCCATTCACCATTGCAACGAAAAGAATAAAATACTTAGGAATATACCTACCTAAAGAAACTAAAGACCTATATATCGAAAACTATAAAACACTGATGAAAGAAATCAAAGAGGACACTAATAGATGGAGAAATATACCATGTTCATGGATTGGAAGAGTCAATATAGTGAAAATGAGAATACTACCCAAAGCAATCTACAGATTCAATGCAATCCCTATCAAGCTACCAACGGTATTTTTCACAGAACTAGAACAAACAATCTCAAGATTTGTATGGAAATACAAAAACCTCAAATAGCAAAAGCAATCTTGAGAAAGAAGAATGGAACTGGAGGAATCAACTTGCCTGACTTCAGGCTCTACTACAAAGCCACAGTCATTAAGACAGTATGGTACTGGCACAAAGACAGAAAAATAGATCAATGGAACAAAATAGAAAGCCCTGAGATAAACCCACACACCTATGGACACCTTATCTTCGACAAAGGAGGCAAGAACATACAATGGAGTAAAGACATAAATCACAGCAGGACCCTCTATGACCCACCTCCCAGAATACTGGAAATAAAAGCAAAAATAAACAAATGGGATCTAATTAAAATTAAAAGCTTCTGCACAACAAAGGAAACTATAAGCAAGGTGAAAAGACAGCCTTCTGAATGGGAGAAAATAATAGCAAATGAAGCAACTGACAAACAACTAATCTCAAAGATATACAAGCAACTTATGCAGCTCAACTCCAGAAAAATAAACGACCCAATCAAAACATGGGCCAAAGAACTAAATAGGCATTTCTCCAAAGAAGGCATACGGATGGCTAACAAACACATGAAGAGATGCTCAACATCACTCATTATCAGAGAAATGCAAATCAAGACCACAATGAGGTACCATTTCACACCAGTCAGAATGGCTGGTTCCAAAAGTCTACAAGCAATAAATGCTGGAGAGGATGTGGAGAAAAGGGAACCCTCTTACACTGTTGGTGGGAATGCAAACTAGTACAGCCATTATGGAAAACAGTGTGGATATTCCTTAAAAATTGCAAATAGAACTGTCTTATGACCCAGAAATCCCACTGCTGGGCATACACACCGAGGAAACCAGAACTGAAAGAGACACATGTAACCCAATGTTCATTGCAGCATTGTTTATAATTGCCAGGACATGGAAACAACCTAGATGTCCATCAGCAGATGAATGGATAAGCAAGCTGTGGTACATATACACAATGGAGTATTACTCAGCCCTTAAAAAATTAAATTTGACTCAGTTCTAATGAGATGGATGAAACTGGAGCTGATTATACAGAGTGAAGTAAGCCAGAAAGAAAAACACCAATACAGTATGCTGACACATATATATGGAATTTAGAAAGAAAGTAACGATGGCCCTGTATGTGAGACAACAAAAGAGACACAGAGGTATAGAACGGACTTTTGGACTCTGAGGGAGAGGGAGAGGGTGGGATGATTTTGGAGAATGACACTGAAACATGTATACTATCTTGTAAGAAACGAAGCACCAGTCTATGTTCAATACAGGATACAGGATGCTTGGGGCTGGTGCATGGGGATGATCCAGAGAGATGATATGGGGTGGGAGGTGGGAGGGGGCTTCGGCATTGGGAGATCATGGACACATGTGGCTGATTCATGTCAATGTATGGCAAAACCAATACAGTATTGTAAAGTAGAATAAAGTATTAAAAAAAAAGAAGAAGAACTGGACATGGAACAATGGACTGGTTCCAAATTGGGAAAGGAGTACATCAAGGCTTTACACTGTCACCTTGCTTATTTAATTTCTATGCAGAGAACATCGTGCAAAATGCCCAGCTAGATGAAGCACAAGCTGGAATCAAGATTGCTGGGAGAAATATCAATAACCTCAGATATGCAGATGACACCACCCTTAAGACAGAAAGCGAAGAACTCAAGAGCCTCTTGATGAAAGTGAAAGAGGAGAGTGAAAAAGTTGGCTTAAAACTCAACATTCAAAAACTAAGATCATGGCATCCGGTTCCATCACTTCATGGCAAATAGATGGGGAAACGATCGAAACAGTGTAAGACTTTATTTTCTTGGACTCCAAAATCACTGCAGATGGTGACTCTAGCTTTGAACTTAAAAGATATTTGCTCCTTGGAAGAAAACCTATTACCAACCTAGACAGCATATTAAAAAGCAGAGACATTACTTTGCCGACAAAGGTCTGTCTAGTCATAGCTATGGCTTTTCCAGTAGTCATATATGATGTGAGAGTTGGATCATAAGGAAAGCTGAGTGCCAAAGAACTGATGCTTTTGAACTGTGGTATTGAAGGCTCTTGAGAGTCCCTTGGACTTCAAGGAGATCCAACCAGTTCATCTTAAAGGAAATCAGTCCTGGATATTCACTGGAAGGACTGATGCTGAAGCTGAAGCTCCAGTACTTTGGTCACCCTGAAGGGAAGAACTGACTCACTGAAAAAGACCCTGATGCTGGGAAACATTGAAGGCATGAGAAGGGGACGACAGAGGATGGGATGCTTGGATGGCATCACCGACTCTATGGGCATGAATTTGAGCAAGCTTTGGGAGTTGGTGATGAACAGGGAAGCCTGGTATGCTTCAGTGCATGCGGTTGCAGAGTTGGACACAGCTGAGTGACTGAACTGAACTGATTTAAATATATACTTTTAAAATGTATAATTAGTATAATAATATATAACTATTAAATAATAAATATATTGTTAAATGTAATTATCATAATTATCGTAATAATTTCCTTATCCTGCTTTACTCTTTAATGTCTCTAGGTGGTAGCACAGGTAACTGATTTTATTTTATTTATTTGTTTTTTAATTTTTATTTTTACTTTATTTTTCTTTACAATACTGTATTGGTTTTGCCATACATTGACATGAATCAGCCACAGGTGTACATGAGTTCCCAATCCTGAACCCCCTCCCACCCCTTCACCCCATATCATCTCTCTGGATCATCCCTGTGCACCAGCCCCAAGCATCCTGTATCCTGTACTGAACATAGACTGGCGATTCGTTTCTTACATGATAGTATACATGTTTCAATGCTATTCTCCAAAATCATCCCACCCTCTCCCTCTCCCTCAGAGGCCAAAAAGTCTGTTCTAAACATCTGTGTCTCTTTTTCTATCTTGCATACAGGTTTATCTTTACCATCTTTCTAAATTCCATATATGTGTGTCAGTATACTGTATTGGTGTTTTTCTTTCTGGCTTACTTCACTCTGTATAATCAGCTCCAGTTTCATCCACCTCATTAGAACTGATTCAAATGTATTCTTTTTAATGGCTGAGTAATACTCCATTGTATATATGTACCACAGCTTGCTTATCCATTCATCTGCTGATGGACATCTAGGTTGCTTCCATGTCCTGGCTATTATAAACAGTGCTGTGATGAACATTGGGGTACACATGTCTCTTTCAATTCTGGTTTCCTCGAGTGTATGCCCAGCAGTGGGATTGCTGGGTCATAAGGCAGTTCTATTCACAATTTTTTAAGGAATCTCCAACACTGTTCTCCATAGTGGCTGTGTTAGTTTGCATTCCCACCAACAGTGTAAGAGGGTTCCCTTTTCTCCACACCCTCTCCAGCATTTATTGCTTGTAGACTTTTGGATTGCAGCCATTCTGGCTGGTGTGAAATGGTACCTCACTGTGGTTTTGATTTGCATTTCTCTGATAATGAGTGATGTTGAGCATCTCTTCATGTGTTTGTTAGCCATCTGGATGTCTTCTTTGGAGAAATGTCTATTTAGCTCTTTGGCCCATTTTTTTGATTAGGTCGTTTATTTTTCTGAAATTGAGCTGCAGGAGTTGCTTGTATATTTTTGAGATTAGTTGTTTGTCAGTTGCTTCATTTGCTATTATTTTCTCCCATTCAGAAGGCTGTCTTTTCACCTTGCTTATAGTTTCCTTTGTTGTGCAGAAGCTTTTAATTTTAATTAGATCCCATTTGTTTATTTTTGCTTTTATTTCCAGTATTCTGGGAGGTGGGTCATAGAGGATCCTGCTGTGATTTATGTCGGAGAGTGTTTTGCCTATGTTCTCCTCTAAGAGTTTTATAGTTTCTGGTCTTACATTTAGATCTTTAATTCATTTTGAGTTTATTTTTGTGTATGGTGTTAGAAAGTGATCTAGTTTAATTCTTTTACAAGTGGTTGATCAGTTTTCCCAGCACTACTTGTTAAAGAGATTGTCTTTACTCCATTGTATATTCTTGCCTCCTTTGTCAAAGATAAGGTGTCCATAGGTGTGTGGATTTATCTCTGGGCTTTCTACTTTGTTCCATTGATCTATATTTCTGTCTTAGTTCCAATACCGTACTGTCTTGATGACTGTGGCTTTGTAGTAGAGCCTGAAGTCAGGCAAGTAGATTCCTCCAGTACCATTCTTCTTTCTCAACATTGCTTTGGGTATTCGAGGTTTTTGTATTTCCATACATATTGTGAAATCATTTGTTCTAGCTCTGTGAAAAATACCGTTGGTAGCTTGATAGGGATTGCATTGAATCTGTTGGTTGCTTTGGGTAGTATACTCATTTTCACTATATTGATTCTTCCAATCCATGAACATGGTATATTTCACCATCTATTAGTGTCCTCTTTGATTTCTTTCATCAGTGTTTTATAGTTTTCTATATATAGGTCTTTAGTTTCTTTAAGTAGATATATTCCTAAGTATTTTATTCTTTTCATTGCAATGGTGAATGGAATTGTTTCGTTAATTTCTTCTTCTACTTTCTCATTATTAGTGTATAGGAATGCAAGGGATTTCTGGGTGTTGATTTTATATCCTGCAGCTTTACTATATTCATTGATTAGCTATAGTAATTTTCTGGTGGCATCTTTAGGATCATGTCATCTGCAAACAGTGAGAGTTTTACTTCTTCTTTTCCAATTTGGATTCTTTTTATTTCTTTTTCTGCTCTGATTGCTGTGGCCAAAACTTCTAGAACTATATTGAATAGTAGTGGTGAAAGTGGGCACCCTTGTCTTGTTTCTGACTTTAGGGGAAATGCTTTCATTTTTTTCACCATTGAGGATAATGTTTGCTGTGGGTTTGTCATCTATAGCTTTTATTATGTTGAGGTATGTTCCTTCTATTCCTGCTTTCTGGAGAGTTTTAATCATAAATGGATGTTGATTTTGTCAAAGGACTTCTCTGCATCTATTGAGATAATCATATGGCTTTTATTTTTCAATTTGTTAATGTGGTGAATTACATTGATTGATTTGCAGATACTGAAGAACCCTTGCATCTCTGGGACAAAGCCCACTTGGTCATGGTGTATGATCTTTTTAATGTGTTGCTGGATTCTGATTGCTAGGATTTTGTTGAGAATTTCTGCATCTATGTTCATCAGTGATATTGGCCTGTAGTTTTCTTTTTTTGTGGCATCTTTGTCAGGTTTTGGAATTAGGGTGATGGTGGCCACATAGAATGAGTTTGGAAGTTTACCTTCCTCTGCAATTTTCTGGAAGATTTTGAGTAGGATAGGTGTTAGCTCTTCTCTAAATTTTTGGTAGAATTCAGCTGTGAAGCCGTCTGGACCTGGGCTTTTGTTTGCTGGAAGATTTCTGATTACAGTTTCAATTTCCGTGCTTGTGATGGGTCTGTTAAGATTTTCTAATTCTTCCTGGTTCAGTTTTGGAAAGTTGTACTTTTCTAAGAATTTGTCCATTTCTTCCACGTTGTCCATTTTATTGGCATATAATTGCTGATAGTAGTCTCTTATGATTCTTTGTATTTCTGTGTTGTCTGTCGTGATCTCTCCATTTTCATTTCTAATTTTATTGATTTGATTTTTATCCCTTTGTTTCTTGATGAGTCTGGCTAATGGCATGTCAATTTTATTTATCCTTTCAAAGAACCAGCTTTTTGCTTTGTTGATTTTTGCTATAGTCTCTTTTGTTTCTTTTGCATTTATTTCTGCCCTAATTTTAAAGATTTCTTTCCTTCTGCTAACTCTAGGGTTCTCCATTTCTTCCTTTTCTAGTTGCTTTAGGTGTAGAGTTAGGTTATTTATTTGACTTTTTTCTTGTTTCTTGAGGTATGCCTGTATTGTTATGAACTTTCCTCTTAGCACTGCTTTTGTAGTGTCTCACAGCTTTTGGGTTGTTGTGTTTTCATTTTCATTCATTTCTATGCATATTTTGATTTCTTTTTGATTTCTTCTGTGATTTGTTGGTTATTCAGCAGCATGTTGTTCAGCTTCCATATGTTGGAATTTTTAATAGTTTTTCTCCTGTAATTAAGATCTAATCTTAATGCATTATGGTCAGAAAAGATGCTTCAAATGACTTCAATTGTTTTGAATTTATCAAGTTTAGATTTATGGCCCAGGATGTGATCTATCCTGGAGAAGGTTCTGTGAGCACTTGAGAACAAGGTGAAATTCATTCTTTTGGGGGTGAAATGTCCTATAGATATCAATTAGGTCCAACTGGTCTATTGTATCATTTAAAGTCTATGTTTCTTTGTTAATTTTCTGTTTAGTTGATCTGTCCATAGATGTGAGTGGAGTATTAAAGTCTCCTACTATTATTGTGTTATTGTTAATTTCCCCTTTCATACTTGTTAGCATTTGTCTTACACATCGTGGTGTGCCTATGTTAGGTGTATATGTATTTATAATTGTTATATCTTCTTCTTGGATTGATCCTTTAATCATTATGTAGTGGCCTTCTTTGTCTCTTTTCACAGCCTTTATTTTAAAGTCTATTTTATCAGATATGAGTATTGCTACTCCTGCTTTCTTTTGGTCTCTATTAGCATGGAATATCTTTTTCCAGCCCTTCACTTTCAGTCTGTATGTGTCCCTTGTTTAGAGGTGGGTCTCTTGTAGGCAGCATATATAGGGGTCTTATTTTTGTATCCATGCAGGCAGTCTTTGTCTTTTGGTTGGGGCATTGAACCCATTTATGTTTAAGGTAATTATTGATAAGTATGATCCTGTTGCCATTTACTTTATTGTTTTGGGTTCAGGTTCATACACCCTTTTGTGTTTCCTGTCTAGAGAATATCCTTTAGCATTTGTTGGAGAGCTGGTCTGGTGGTGCTGAATTCTCTCAGCTTTTGCTTGTCTGTCTGTCTGGAGAAGGAAATGGCAGCCCACTCCAGTGTTCTTGCCTGGAGAATCCCAGGGACGGGGGGAGCCTGGTGGGCTGCCGTCTGTGGGGTCGCACAGAGTCGGCCACGACTGAAGTGCCTTTGTAGTAGTAGTTGCTTGTCTGTAAAGCTTTTGATTTCTCCTTCATATTTGAATGAGATCCTTGCTGGGTACAGTAATCTTGGCTGTAGGTTATTTTCTTTCATCATTTTAAGTATGTCTTGCCATTCCCTCCTGGCCTGAAGAGTTTCTATTGAAAGATCTGCAGTTATCCTTATGGGAATCCCCTGTGTGTTATTTGTTGTTTTTCCCTTGCTGCTTTTAATATTTGTTCTTTGTGTTTGATCTTTGTTAATTTGATTAATATGTGTCTTGGGGTGTTTTGCCTTGGGTTTATCCTGTTTGGAACTCTCTGGGTTTCTTGGAATTGGGTGTTTATTTCCTTCCCCATTTTAGGGAAGTTTTCAACTATTATCCCAAGTATTTTCTCATGGTCTTTCTTTTGGTCGTCTTCTTCTGGGACTCCTATAATTCGAATGTTGGAGCATTTCATATTGTCCTGGAGGTCTCTGAGATTGTCCTCATTTCTTTTAATTAGTTTTTTTTTCCTCTCTGATTCATTTATTTCTACCATTCTATTTCACTAATCCTATCTTCTGCCTCTGATATTCTACTATTTGTTGCTTCCAGAATGTTTCTGATCTCATTTATTGCATTATTCATTATATATTGACTCTTTTTTTATTTCTTCTAGGTCCTTGTTAAACCTTTCTTGCATCTTCTCCAGGCTATTTATCTGTGATTCCATTTTGATTTCAAGATTTTGGATCATTTTCACTATCATTATTCAGAATTCTTTCTCAGGTAGATTCCTTATCTCTTCCTCCTTTGTTTGGTTTGGTGGGCATTTCTCCTGTTCCTCTACCTGCTGGGTACTCCTCTGTCTCTTCATCTTGGTTATATTGCTGTGTTTGGGGTGGCCTTTCTGTATTCTGAGAATTTGTGTAGTTCTCTTTATTATGGAGTTTCCTCACTGTGTGTGGGGTTGTATCAGTGACTTGTCAAGGTTTCTTGGTTAGGGAAGCTTGTGTCGGAGTGCTGGTGGGTGGAGCTGGATTTCTTCTCTCTGGAGTGCTGGCAAGTGTCCAGTAATGAGTTATATGAGATGTCAGTGGTTTTGGAGTAACTTTGAGCTGCTGTATATTGAAGCTCAGGAATGTGTTCCTGTGTTGCTGGAGAGTTTGTGTGGTATGTCTTGCTGTGGAACTTGTTGGCCCTTGGGTGGTGCTAGGTTTCAGTGTAGGTATGGAGGCACTTGATGAGCTCCTGTCGATTAATGTTCCCTGGATTCAGGAGTTCTCTGGTGTTCTCAGGATTTGGACTTAAGCCTCCTGCTTCTGGTGTTCAGTTTTATTTTTAGCAGCCTCAAGACTTCTCCATATATACAGCACTGATGACAAAACCTCCAGGTTAAAGATGAGAAGTTTCTCCACATCGAGGGGCCCCCAGAGAGGCTCACGGAGCCACACGGAGGAGAGAAGAGGGAGGGGGCGTTAGAGGCGACTGGATGGGATGAGGTGGGGTCAGAAGAGGAGCGAGCAAGCTAGCCAGTAATCACTTCCTTGTGTGCGCTCCACAGTCTGGACTGCTCAGAGATGTTCACAGAGTTATGCAGGGAAGAGGAGAGGTAGGAAGTAGACAGAGGTGGCCAGGAGGGTAAAAGAGGGAAATGAAAAGGAGAGAGGTAGATCCAGCCAGTAGCCAGTTCCCTAAGTGTTCTCCACCGTCTGGAACGCACAGAGATTCACAGAGTTGGGTAGAGAAGAGAAGGGGGAGGGAGGGAGGCAGAGACAACCTGGTGGAGAAAAAAGGAGAGTCCAAAGGAGGAGAGAGCGGTCAAGCCAGTAATCTCGCTCTCGGGTAAAAATGGGTACTGAAGATTGGGTTTTAAATGTACAAAATTGACAACAAATACCAAAAAGCAAAGATTAAAAATCTAGAGTAGAGGTTGGATTTTCAAAAATACAATATTAAAGAAAAGAAGAAGAAAAAAACAAAGTCACAGGAATTATTTAAAAACAACCACCACCACCACCACACACACACACACACACACACTATATATATATACACATACATACACACAGCGTTTGCTTTAAAAATAGGATCTTTTTTGAAAAGTAATAGTAGGTTATAAAAATTAAAATTAAAGGAGAAATAGAGGACTTAATTTTAAAAAGTTAAAAAGAGGAAAAATCAAACAACAACATCAACAACTAAAGAGAATGGTCGTAAAAATAGTAAAGACATTTCTGTGACTTTCTCTGGTGTTGTGGGCAGTGTGGGGTCACTTCCAAGGCGGTTCCCTCTGTTTAGCTTCTTCTGTTTGCTGGTCTCTTCAGTGTCTGATTTCGGCCCTGACACAAGGTGGGTGGTAGTGGACACTTTTTTTAGGCTCACTTGTTCAGTCACACTGTGGGGAGGGAGGGATGCTGCCAACAAATGACACTGGCTTGTGCTCACAGTGTCTCAGCCATGCTGGGCATGCCCCTGCACACGGCACACTCCGCTCAGGCTCTCACGTTGCTTCGCTGGAAACGGTCTGAGGCCAGCCCTAGGCTGCATGCACCTCCCTGGTCTAAGCAGCTCAGGCTTGGCTCTCAGGTGGCTCTCAGAAGCGCAGATTTGGTTGGGCCTGTGTTTTGTGCCCTTCCCAGGACTGAGTAGATCAGGTGTTTGGCGAGCGCCCGTCACTGCGACTTATCGCCTTTCCCATCTCTGCTGCTCAGTTTTCTGGGTTTTCTCAGTTTTCAGTTTTCTGGCGCCCCTTGTGAGGTGGATGGTGACTGTCCAGGACCCCAGGAAGTCTTAGCAAAGACGCCTGCTTGCAGTTTGGTAGGTAAAGTCTCTCCAGGGCTGCGATTGCCCCCTTCCAGCCCTTACGGCTCTGGCGGCCTGTCACCAGCGGGGGATTGTCTACAGCCAGCTATTTCTGTTCCATCCTTTGTTCTGTGCGTGGTCCTGGCGGTGTCTTATGTTAGAGCTTTTCGTGTTGTAGCTATCCCACAGTCTGGTATGCTAGCCCAAGTTAGTTCACTCTGCTTACACTTGCGGCATTCTGGCCCAATTCTTAAAAAGCACTGCAGCCCACGCCTCCATGCCCAGCCCCCACTTGCTAGTGGCAGATGCAGGCGTCTGCGCTGCTTCTCCGTTGGGGGAGTTACCTTTGGGCTTGTAATCTGTTTGTTTTAATTATTTAATTTTTCTTCCCTGTTATGTTGCCCTCTGTGCTTCCAAGGCTTGCCACAGACTGAGCACTGAGAGTGTTTCCTGGTGTTTGGAAACGTCTCTCTTTTTAAGACTCCCTTCCCAGGCCAGGACTCCCTTCCAGGGATAGAGCTCCCTTCTACCTCCTTTGTCTCTTTTTTCGTCTTTTATATTTTTCCTACCTGTTTTTGAAGACAATGATCTGCTTTTCTGGGTGCCTGATGTTCTCTGCCAGCATTCAGAAGTTGTTTTGTAGAATTTACTCAGCGTTGAAATGTTCTTTCGATGAATTTGTGGGGGAGAAAGTGGTCTCCCCGTCCTATTCCTCTGCCATCTTAGGACCGCCCCAGGTAACTGATTTTAGATCTTTATTTTCCAAAGAAGGTATTCAGCGTTATAAATTTTCATCTATATAATGATTTAGTCTCACACATTAATTTTATTCAGCTTTCCTTTTGCTTTCTGTCATTGATTTCTAACTTAATAACTTGTCAGATAATAAATCTGATTATTTATGTCCTTTTAAATTAATGTTTTTAATGAGTCAGAATAGAGTTTTCTTTGGTAAATGTTTTGTATACAGATACACTTGAAGTAATTCTGCATTCTGCTATTCTTATGTAGAATATTCTATACACATCAGTTAGGTCAAGTTGATTAACGGTATTGTTCAAGTCTTCTATGGGTTAACTGATATTACATCTACCGATTATTAAGAGAAGGATGTTGAAAGTGTTGACTATAACTGTTGGCTGCTCGTATCTTCCTAGTTCTAAAACCTATTCTATGATGTATTTTCTTCATATTTTGGGAAGCTTTGTTATAAAGTACATAACCATTTAGGATTGTTCATGTCCTCTTCACCAATGGACCTTTGCATTGAAATGAACTTCTTTGTCCCTGGCAATATTCTATGATCTCACACCAACCTTTCCTACCATTAATATTGCCATTCCAGGGATTTTTTGGCGGGGGGGGTGGGTTAGTATGAGCATAATATATCTTCTTCCATCTTTTAACTTAATTATGTTTGTATTTTACACAGATTCCTATAAGCAGCATGTAATTGGGTCTTGCTTTTTTATGTTCTGTATTTCACAGACTCTGTGTTGTGAATGGGCTGTATAGACCATTTACATTTAACATGCGTGTTGTCATGGTTGTGTGTAAATCTATCAGTTGCAATTTGTTTTCTGTAGGTCTCATTTCTACTTTTTTTTTTAACCCACATAATCTGCCTTTTAAATCAACTATTTTAAAACTAATTCATTTCACCACTCTTGGCTTATTAGCTGTGACATTTTGTTTTGTTGCTGTTTCAGGGTTCGAGGTGCATGCATTTAATCCATCACCGTCTACTTGCATGCAATATCATATCACTGGTGCCCAGGATAAGAGCCTTGCAACAGTAGGCGTTTCTCTTCCCACTCTAGTCTTTGTGTTAGTGTCATGCAGTTTACTTTTACATTTGTTACAAATCCTACAATAAAAATGCTGTATTTTTGGCTTTATATAGCAAATTAACATTCTTTAACAAATTTATTGATATGCATTGTATATATCACAAGATCTACCCACCTCAAATGTACAGTTCAAGGATTTTTAGTAACTTAGCCAAGTGGTACAACCATCATAATACATCAGTTTTAGAACATTTTCATTTCCCAGTAATATCATTTGTGCCAATTCACAGTTAATTCCTCTTCTACTCATAGCTCCAGGCAACCAGAAATCTGCTTTCTATCCGTATAAATTTGCCTTTGCTGGACACTTTGTCTAAATGAAGTCATACAATATTTGGTCTCTTTTGTTTTTATTATTGATTCAATTTCATTACCAGTAATTGGTCTATTCATGTTTTCTATTTCCTCTTGGTTCCGTCTTGGGAAGTTGTACATTTCTAGGAATTCATCCATTTCTTCTAGGCTGTCCATTCTATTGGTGTGTAATTGTTTATAGCAATCTCTTATGATGTTTGTACTTCTGTGGTGTCAGTTGTAACCTCTCCTTTCTCATATCTGATTTTATTTATTAGGCCTTCTCTTTTTCTTGAGAAGTTTAATTAAAGGTTTTTCAATTTCATTTGTCTTTCAAAGGACCAGTTCTTTCATTAATCTTTTCTATTGATTTTAGTCTCTTTTTCTTTTATTTCTGCTCCAATCTTTATGGTTTCTTTCCTCTATGAATTTTGAGTTTTGTTGGTTCTCTCTGTGTTTCTTTTAGGTTAGGGTTAGCTTGTTTATTTGAGATTTTTCTAGTTTCCTAATTAGGCTTCTACTGCTCAAAACTTAACCTCTTAAAACTTCCTCTGTTGCATCCCATAGATTTTGAATTGTTGTGCTTCCATTTCCATTTATCTCAGAGTATTTCTGACTTTCTTTTTGATTTCTTCAGTGATACACTGGTTGTTTAGTAGCATTTTATTTAGCCCCCACATCTTTGTGTTTTCTGCAGGCTTTTTTCCTTGTGAAGAGAAGTGAAGTCACTCAGTCATGTTCAGCTCTTTGCAACCCTATGGACTGTACCCCACCAGGCTCCTCCATCCATGGGATTTTCTAGACAAGAATACTGGAGTGGGTTGCCATTTCCTTCTTCAGGGGATCTTCCCAGCCCAGGGATTGAACCCAGGACTCCTGCATTGCAGGCAGTCTCTTTACCGTCTGAGCCAAAAGACGCCTGGCATGCTTTCAGGCTTCCTAAATTGACTTTCACTTGTGCATCATTGGTCTTCTTTGATCTGTGTGTTTAGAATTTCTGTCAAATTTGGAGAAAAAAATTAGCCATTATTTTTTCAAATAATTTTTATGTACTCATTTCTCTCTCCTTTTTTGGAAGACTCCTCATTATAGGTGTGAGACTGCTTGAAGTTGTTCCACATTTTTTATTTTTCTGGGAGTAGTTAAGGTACTTAGAAAGATTTTGGTTTATTCAACATCCACTTTTAGGGTTTTGCCTGTTTGTTTGGGCAGACTAGAGCAACCTGTAGTCTTGGGATGACTGTCCCACACCACTCTCTTAGTCCGCTACCCCATCCCCACAGGTATTCCAGCATTTCCCCACATGGGCTGGTGGGAATGTCAGCCCTTGCAGGACGTGTGAGCCCTGAGGACTCCAGTCGGGTGGGTCTCTGCCTGGCCTCAGCCTATCTCCTCATGCACGCATTCTTACATCCATCAGCTGAAAGACAAGTGTAGAGAGCGCGCTGCAAACATCCAGAATTCTATTCATTTTTTTTTAGTTAGTTGGCTTTATTTTGGATACCAGCAATGGGAGTCGGGTGAGTTAGGGTGGGGCAGGGGGAGGGCAAACTTCTGTTCTAGGGCCAACTTCCCTCACTGACAATCAGTAGGCTGGAACATTTATAGGCTCAGGGAGGGGGCTATGTGTAGAAACAGCAAAGTCATCTCTGACAGTCGTCTTGAAACTGGTCATCGGTGGTCTGACCAGCATCATCTTGATTAAGTACAGTTAATCTTTGGCTCCAAAGATTGGTTTGTTTCCATTTCCTTGATACCAATTCTATTTTTTTAAAAAAATTTTAAATTTATATTGGAAGTGACTCGGTGATAAAGAATCTGCCTGCCAATGCAAGAGATGCAAGAAACACGGGTTCAATGCCTGGGTCAGGAAGACCCCCTAGAGAAGGAAATGGCAACCCACTCCAGTATTCTTGCCTGGGAAATCCCACAGACAGAGGAGCCTGGTGGGCTACAGTCCATGGGGTTGCAAAGAGTGGGACATGACTGAGCACAACAATAGCTGATTAACAGTGTTGTGATAGTTTCAGGCGGACAGCAAAGGACTCAGTCATGCGCATACATGTGTCCATTGCCCCCCACCCCCCCACCCCCCACGCCACCCCCCAGCCAAGGATTCTATTTCTGTGTGACTTTCCTCCTCCAGGCTTCTGCTCTGTAAACACAGTTCCTTTGTCTCTTATATTTTCAAGTCTGTCTCCTTAGGGATGTTCCTATCTGGGTTTCCTCTCCCTATGCTGCAGCTTGGAAACTCTCAACACAGTAAGGCAGAGAAAGTTTAGGGCTCAAGTGATTTGTTTCCTCAACCGATTTCAAGATTAGAAATCTTGATAACATTTATTTTGAGACTGGTTATGATCATTGTGATCATAAAAAATAACTTATAAATACATTTTTAGAATAGCATCTACCTCAATTATTACGGTTAAACCATTCCTGAAAAGAACCTGTAAAAGGACATATTAAATAAAAATACTATTACACACTAGCAAAGCGTATTTAAAAAGCCAAGAGAAAGCAGTTCATCTGTGGAGAGGAAACTGCTCTTTTGTAGATGCCCACTCAGTTGTCACTAAAAGCAACTGGTGTCTTGCTGTTACTGTCCCATGCACTGGAACTCAAAAAATGCTATCAGTGGCTGTTGACACTTTATAATGTCAGCCCTTCTACGATAAGTTTCACCAAAAAAACCTCGAAACTTGAAGGGCACCATGGAGATCATCTGGCAGTTCACTTCCTTACTTTACGTGTAAGAGAGTCAGGACCTGATAAGTTAGTCAATTTGTTTCATGCCACAAAACAAAACAAACAGAACATCTTTATGAGTTTATGTTTAGAGGATACAACCCAGAGAATCTGATCTTAGGGCTCTGTACTATTCTGTTTCCAAAATAATCAAATTGACTCAGAACTGGAGAGCATGACTATATGTGTTTCACTGGTAGTGAACTATGGTGGAAAATGGTTTCAGTAGACATTGGCTTAGATCAGCCTAGTTGGTAACATGTCATTGATACATTAGTAGATCTTTCATGTCTGAAAATGTGTCTGTATTTTTGCTAGTAAAGGGAATTTTAAGAGTGGGATTTACGGATGTATGAGGAGACGTAAGAGAAAAGAATGGATGTTGAAACAACTGCAGACCAGCAACAGTGGGAAGTTATTACTCCACTCTTGAGTAATGATAACATAGGGCTGAAATAGCAAGAAGAGACATGAGTTTTGCAGAGACTCAGTGGGAGTGGACCGCCTAGGGGGCTTCTCTGTAGGAGCTGTATGTCATGGAGGAACATACCTGCTCTCTGAGACACGCTGCCAAACAGAGAGGGATCAGAGAAGAAATATCCTGACTTCTTTCTTTTCTGCCTTCGGTTTCCTGCAAGTTGGGATCTTCCTGACCCAGGGATCAAACCCAGGTCTCCCACATTGCAGGCGGATTCGTTACCAGCTGAACCACCAGGGAAGCCCAGGAATACTGGGGTGGGTGGCCTCTCCCTTCTCCAGAGGATCTTCCTGACCCAGGAACTGAACTGGGGTCTCCTGCACTGCAGGTAGATTCTTTACCAGCTGAGCTACCAGGGGAGGTTTCCTGCCAGTACAATTCTGCATCTGAACCCAGCTGGAAATCAGCTTGTAAGGAGCCCAGCCCACAGAGCCCACAGTCGTCACTTCCTGCACCGCAAAGAAGAGCAGAAACGGAAGGACTGAGTGCAGAGACAGAGAACAATCCACATAGCCACAGAGACTCAATTCCAAAGATAATTCCTGGATGGCCTTTGTTAAGATGAATTTATTCTGCTGTTTTTGAGGAAGCTGTAATATCTTGGTTAACTAGAGCTATTCATAGATAAGTATAAGTAACTTTGTGCATCACGGTTCATATCAGATAAACAAAATCACCATTTGGAGTTTTGTTCAGTTCAGTCGCTCAGTCATGTCTGACTTTTTGCAACCCCATGGACTGCAGCTCACCAGGCTTCCCTGTCTATCACCAACTCCCAGAGCTTGCTCAAACTCGTGTTCGTTGAGTTGGTGATGCCATCCAACCATCTCATCCTCTGTCATCCCCTTCTCCTCCTGCCTTCAATCTTTCCCAGCATCAAGGTCTTTTCCAGTGAGTCAGTTGTTTGCATCAGGTTGCCAAAGTACTGGAGCTTCAGCTTCAGCATCAGTCCTTCCAATGAATATTCAGGACTGATTTCCTTTAGGGTGGACTGGTTGGATCTCCTTGCAGTCCGAGAGACTCTCAAGAGTCTTCTCCAACACCATAGTCCAAAAACATCAATTCTTCAACACTCAGCTTTCTTTATAGTCCAACTCTCACATCCATACATGACTCTGGAAAAACCATAGCTTTGATTAGATGGACATTTGTTGGCCAAGTAATGTCTCTGCTTTTTAATATGCTGTCAAGGTTGGTTGTAGGTTTTCTTCCAAGGAGCAAGTGTTTTTAATTTCATGGCTGCAGTCACGATCTGCAGTGGTTTTGGGGCCCAAGAAAATAAAAGTCTGTCATCACCTCCATTGTTTCCCCATCTATTTGCCATGAAATGATGGGACCAGATGCCATGATCTTCATTTTTTGAATGTTGAGTTTTAAGCCAGCTTTTTCATTCTCCTCTTTCATTTTCATTAAGAGGCTCTTTAGTTCCTCTTTGCTTTCTGCCATAAGGGTGGTGTCATCTACATATCTGATGTTATTGATATTTTCCCCAGCTATCTTGATTCTAGCTTGTGCTTTATCCAGCTTGTCATTTCTGATGATGTACTCTGAATATAAATTAAATAAGCAGGGTGACAATATACAGCCTTGACATATTCCTTTCCCCAATTTGGAACCAGTCTGTTGTTCCATGTCTGGTTCTACTTGTTGCTTCTTGACCTGCATACAGATTTCTCAGGAAGCAGGTAAGATGGTCTGGTATTCCCATCTCTTTAAGAATTTTCCTCAGTTTGTTGTGATCCACATAGTCAAAATTTTGGCATAGTCAATAAAGCATAAGTAGATGTTTTTCTGGAACTCTCTTGCTTTTTCTGTGATCCAACAGATGTAGGCAAAATCATATCCATACATTCTTTCATTCTTCCCCCCTCATTTCAAAGTCACTTACTCTCATTTCAAAGCCATATGAAGTATGTGTGTTTGTCAGATACTTCTATTAGGATCATTAAGATGGAGATTAAAATCTGATCATTGGGTCTAGTTTGGGAAGAGAAAATTTGGTATACTTGTGATAGTGAAAATCTGTTAGAAGGTGTTTAAGAGAGAACTGTAAGAAAGTGTAGCAAGTTTTCCATGCATTTTGTTGTAAGAGGAAAAAGAGAAACAGCTCATTAGGGTGGCAAAGAAAATTGGATTAATGCTTTCACTGTAATAAAGAAAGGACATGCATCTATCTTATAGATGCTGTAGCAATAATAAAGAGAAAGACGTTCTGATGTGGGAGGAGGAATTGCTGACATTATCCTTGAAGAGAACATAGGCGATCTAGCGGAACAAGAAAATAATTGCCAGAGACTGTCATTGCCACCACCAGAGATAATCAGGGGCATTGCTTTCCTGACCATCAGGTAATGACAAGGTAATCATTATCATAGGTTCTGATCAGTGGGTTGAGATGCTGGTGGGAGTCGCCATGACACCAGGGGGCTTGCGATATCAGTACTTTCTTTGGGCTTTAGTGGTTGGAGCATGTGGGGACATCCCTCCAAAGTAAAAGATGAATTATTAAATCTTGCCTTCCACAACATAAAAGGGAAGACCCAGACGGCAGCACAAGGGGACAACACGGTCTGAACACAGGATTGTTGATCTTGTCCTGGTGACATGAGCAGTGGGGCTGGGGTCACACCACCAGGTGGACCACTAGGATGAGTGGAGGGGAGAGCTGAGGGCAAAGGGAACTGAGAAAGCATGATGGCGGAAGAAGCCAAAAGGCACCCCAGCTGCAGCAGCTACCCTTCAGGGGCTCTACCTTGACGTGATTCCTCTCCTATCTTTTTATGCTCATTCTTAAAAATCCATGAAGTGTTACACAAATGTAGGCTCAGCGGTTGGATCTGTGCTATTAGCAAATCACTTGCAGATTGAAACACTTTCCTGTTAGCTAAGATTACTCTGGATAAATCTGAGTGCCAACTGACGAAATTCCTTCGGTGAAAATTATAAAAAGTAGACTCTACAGAGATCCTCCTGTGGGAAGGAGCACTTTACAGAAATGTACAACGAAGTGCTTGCCTGAATTCCTCTGAGAGCCTATAAGAACTCCCCAATCAATTGTGCAAATCTGAACATGAATGTGCTTGCCCTGCAAGCAGCTCTCACTCTCTGCAGGACTGTCCTCGGGGGAGTCACCTCGACATTCACATTGCAAATCAGAAGAGCGACCTCCTTTCACTTACCTGGGACCCTGGAGCTGCGCCTTCCCCAGCCTTCCTTCCCCGGAGACCGCAGTGCCCCTTTGGTCAGAAAGCTAGGCTGGACAGTACTTGTGGGCCATGGGAGACCCTCCCTGACCAGTCCCGGAGTCCAAAATTCAACCAGTACTCATTCATTTTATCTCCCAACTATTGATCAGTTGCCTCTTATACGCCAGCAACTGTGTTTGGTATTCTAGGGTTTAAAAATGAACAAAGATACAGACCCTGTTGTACTAAGACTTCAAGGTTTTAGGCTTTTTTAATTTTTTTATCCAGTAGCTTTCAAATTATAGCAGTGACTTAAGCAGATCCATAGGTCTGGGCCAGGGCCTGGAAATCTGCAGGCTTACCAGCTCCCTGGTGACTCTGATGTCACCGATCCCACCCAGAGAAACTCGTCTCTGCCACTTGGGAAAGGCTGTTTGTAGCTGAAAACAAGACCACTCAGGGGAAGAAATTACAAAGGGAAAAAGAGAAGAATGCTATGAAAGCTGTAGTTACATTATCATTCTAAACTGGGTAGGATTTTCTGTTTGCTTTTAGCCCATTTAATGAAATGTGAGTAAAGGCTCAAGTCTAGATTCAAAGATCAAAGTCTGGACAAGCTCATGGACGAGAATGGGAACTGCAGTTAGCGCCAGCTTCACCTCCTTGGAGGGCAGGTGGTGTCTGGGAGGGTCCTCTCCGAGTGCCGTCTCTCAGTCTTGTCTGAGGCTCAGCCCACACGTCCCAGGCCTGGGTGGACAGCACGGCTGCCTTAGTGTCCTCCCTCTCCTTGCTTTTAAGAGCCCCTGGGAATGTATTCTATCAACATGTACCTTCCTGCCTTCCCTCCCTACCCCTTCTCTCTCTCTCTTTCAAAATGGTGCGTCAAATCCCTAAGAGAAATGAGAAATCTTGGTAGCACTCCAAGTGGGCAATGCGCAAAAGAAGCCGTTAACACACTCTTGTTATAATTTAAGGAAAGTCTCTTAAGTTAATTTCTGTTGGAGTATAGTTGATTCACAATGTTTAGTTCTGCAGTAAAGTGATTCAGTTACACATATGATACATACATCTACTCTTTTTAAGAGTCTTTGCCCATACAGTCCTTATTAGTTGTCTATTTTATAGACAGTACTGTGCATTTGTGAATCCCAGTCTCTCAAGCTCATTCCTCCCCCTCATCCTTTCCCCCGGCAACGATGTTTGTTTTCTACATCTGGGATTCTATTTCTGTTTTGTAAATAGGTTCATTTGTACCATTTTTTTAAGATTACACATTTAAGTGATATCATATGGCATTTGTCTTTTTCTGTCTGATTTCACTTCGTATGATCATATCTAGGTGTATCCATCTTGCTGCAAATGGCAGAAATCCATTTCTCTTTATGTTTCTTCCTCTCTCTCCCTGAATCCTGCCCACCCTCCTCTGCACTGAAGGCCTCTCACCATCCCCTCAGGATTGCTGGAAACCTGTGGGCTCACTGTTTATCTCAGCCTCTGAGCAGTTAACTCTGTTGTTTTACATTATAAAAAAAAAAAAAACCCAAAGAAAATATTTTTATCCTTTTAAGCCATTTTATCCTTTTATACCTCTTAAATAAAAATGATCATCTATCTATTTATTTCTTGGAACTTTTAAAACATGATCCTGCAATTATAAGAGCTGCATGTTTTGTACAGAACACAGCTCACATATTTTTTAAAATTTATGGCCAGTTAATAATGCCTCTGTTTGTTTCTAATATCAATCCTGTGGTCAAAACACTTGTCAGAGTAATAAACAACAGCATAATTAGAACGACTTCAGTGAATTTGGGTCACTGTATCACTCTCTTAGAACACATTTTAAATTTATTGCAGTTATAGCCTGGGGAAAATTTGGCTTTTTGGCATTCACTAGTTTGTCATAATTTTGAGAGCAAATTGTTCTCAACCCAGAGTTCAAGTGCAGAGACAATGAAGCACAAGGGCTGATGAGTGGCTCCTAACTGTCCTGAAAGGGTTTAGTTTGCATCTCTCCCATATCAACTATCATTTCAGAGTTCCTTACGATTACACACAGTGGCACTTCCCCCTAAAGTTGCCTATTGAAACATAAAAATTACAGGTTATGTTTATTTATGCTCACTCTGGACCTGGAATCGTGTTGACCACCTCACGTGTGTTACACCACTAACTCGTTGCTTCGTTTTATAGGTGAGAGTGTTGAAACTTAAGAGAGGTCAAGCACCTTTCTCAAGGTCATACATTTAATCAGTGACAGACTTAAAATAAAACCCAGCAACTCTGTCAGCAAAATCCTCAACATAGTGAGGATCCTCTGATATTCAGAGTCCTTAAGTCCCCCTATCCCCAGCTGATGAAAGCCATTTCTGATGGATGGAGGCATGCAAGCTCAGCCACTGCGGACGGAAAGGAAAGGGCGTTGTATGCAACGCTGATGTGAGCCCGCCTGGCACTGGGGAGGGGATGACCGAGAACCAGGGGCTCAGAGCGGGACGGAGAAAAGACGGAAGTGTAGAGGTCTGGCGGGTCTCGTGGTCTGCTTGGTTTCAGTTCATAGAAATGCTTAGGATCTAAGCAAACAGCACGTGGTCAGAAGGGCAGACAAGGGGGCTGTAACAACATGAACAAGAGAAAGGAGTGAAGCCGAGGAGATGAGTTAAGAAAAGAAATACGGAGCATGTTGAAGACCGAGGTGAGGGGGCTAAGCTTAAGAGCAGAGAAAAGACACTGAGGGCTTTTAAGCAAAGGGAAGGTGGTTACAGGAAGCAGTTTCACACAGTCGTCCTGAATGCAGCCTGATGAGTGAGTCGGCACAGGGGAGGGGCGGGAGGGCGCGGGACGAGCTGCTCCCTGCCTCCAGGATAACGGGGGTCACTGAAGAGGAGACGGTGGATTGGCTGGCAGTCCAGCCAATGGGAGTTGGCGGTGGACTGGATGGGGCCTGAGAGGATCAGGTTAAGTCAAGGGTGACTGTTCGAGAGGACAGGACAGGGTGCGGATCCCATTGACTGAGGGGAAAGATGAGGATCAGAAGAAGCTCATGGAAAAACGAAAGCTCTGATTTTAGGCATTTTTGAGTTTTTTTTTTTCTCTCTTTTTTAACATTCAAGGGAAGATTTTTTTAAGTAGACAAATAGCACGTGGTCAAAATAGGGAGCTCGGGTTGTGTGTCTCCCTGAAGGAAGTACAGAAACGGCTGGGGGTCCGGGCCAGCAGGAGGGCGCGCCTGCCGAGCAGCTGTCCCCGGAGATCCGGGCGCGGAGTTTGCAGTGGGGCCGAGCTCCTCCACGGGCACGGGGGAGGCGGGGCGAGGGAGAGTCCCCGACACGAGGTCCAGCGCAGGTGAAGGAGGTTGTCAGCTCGGCATCAGCCTGCCCGCTTTCATCCCCTCTGCTCGGGGTGGGCGCGGCCCCAAGGACGGGGTACAGATGAGCCCAGCACCAGCTGCCCCATAGGCCCGGCCACCCCGTAAACTCACTGGTGACCCCCAGACTCTCAGCTGCGGTTTCTTTTCCTGGCAGAGCTCCTCGTTCGAATCTTACCCCCTTCAGTGGTCGCCAGTGCCCTTTCCTCCAGGGGAAGCTTCCTGAGCTGATTCTAAAGTGCAGTCCTTTCTTTCATTCTGTCATGCTACCACGACGTCTCTGGACAATGACCATTTATTTCTGTCGAGCCCTTTCTCCAGCAGGGCCTCCACCACGGCGGGAACCGAGGAAAGCATTCTAACAACACTGCCTTCAAAATGAGCCCATCAGTTTTAGTTGTACACATTATCCTAGCAGCAACAGAACCACTCCGTGGCTGAGAAGGTTTTATTCTCTCTTTTTTTTCCGTTTTAGACATAAGGGGTGGCATCAGCTGTTTGTGAATCCAGAACATTCTCTCTGGACCGTTCTCAAAGAAACACGTCATTCCAAGCTGTGTCAATAGAGAATTAAAACTTCCACATGACTGGGTACTCAAAACGTAAATACAGCCAGCTATGGCATTTCAGAAACCCCAAAGTAAAAACTTTACCACCGAAGGAAAAAAATAGCTTGAAAAGAGGACAGCAGGACAAATGAGGACAGCTGGTCTTTTCTCAGCTTATTTTTGTTGGATTCATTTTGGGTTTTGTAAACCGAGCTCCAGTTAGATCTTGACGAGAAAACGCTTAACTGACATAATTCACTAAGTCAGTCCTCACACAAAAAGGTTTTGAACATCAAGGCACCATTAGCAGCTTTCTAGCTTCATGTCTTGACTGATTGGTTTAAGCAGGGCTAAATATATAACCTTATAAAGACATCAGATAAGAGGAGGGAGAATGAAATTTCATGTGTTCTTCAGTGCTACCACCAAAACAAGAGAATCACTTCTTTTTAAAGTAACGTCTTAAAAAAATCAAGCTTAAAATTGTATTTGCCTTATTTCTTTCTACCAGATGTATACTCTCTACCCAACCTATACTATTTTAAAATGCAAATTATATAACAAACATGCTATAAAATTACATAAAGATGCCACAAGGAAACTTTTTTTCCTCTGGGTAAAAATGTATAAATCACCTTTTCTCTGAATGTCATAATCTTTTCTCATCTTCAATACTACTGCTCCAATCTCAACCATATATTATATGCTCATGCAAAAGACAGATGGAATTCTTTAGGGAACTAAAATTACTCCTTTTGGGTGAGAATGCTTAAGTTTGGGGCTAATTTTATACAACATTTGCCAGCTGGGCTTTGCGTGTTTGACTATTTGTGGACATCTACGTTGCCACAATGCAGCATCCTGTTTTTTGCCCACTGGCTCGGAGATGTTGCTTTAAGGCCAACAATTTTGAGCCAGTATATAGCTTATGAGAAGTTGAAGGACGAACTTCGAGTGTTCACACATGTATCCTCTAGTATTTAAATCATCCTCACCACATCACTGGGTTCTTGATGTCAAACCTCACAATAAAAATTGTGTTCTAAAATATAATAAGAGAGCAACTCTATTCGTAATAAGAGGCAACTCAGGGGGCCTCTATGATTTCATTACAAATCACACATTATTTTGCATCTCTGTAATAAATAAAACTGGCCAGTCAAAAATGGGGTCTTCAAACAAATGGCTGTTTCAACTGAACATATTTCTATACAATCCTCAAAGTGTAATAAAAATGTCAAAGATGGCATTAAAAGATGAATTTAATGTAGCAGAATCCTGCTCCATGCACCACAGGAATAATTACAATTGCTTGGGTATGTTAAAGTTTCACACAGAATGACCTTGGTAAGTGAGATAAAAGACAACTTTAAAACAGAATAAAAGGGAAGCCATCAGTAGATTTTATCCTCCAAAAGAAATCTGGGAGTTGGTTCTTTTTCCATTTTTTCCCCTTGAAAATATTTCCTTTAGTGTCTTTTTATTTCTAAATAAATATTAGGGCTGAGGATTTTTAAGTAAAGAGGCGATTATAAGCACACTGACGTTTCACCAGACAGAGAGGAGAGTGCTGGTCAGTCAGCCCCAATCAGAACACAGGGGCGCGGCACGCGGCCCCCCAACCGGGGGCCAGAAGCCCTGTCCCGCCGTGAACTCGCCTTTAGGACAACTCCAGCTCCGTGGTGCTGCAAACCCAGAGGCGTGCTTTTATTTCAGTCCCACACTTCAAAGCCAAAGCCAAGGCGTGGTCTACACTAGGACTTTAAATAAAGTCAAACAGGATAAAATTCCCTTACTAGCGTTTATTCGAAACTGCCTTGGCCAGATGGCTTCTTACAGGGAGAGGGGGCAGGGGGTACCACCACGCTCGGCTTCCTCTCCTGCCGGCGGGCAGTGATTATTGCTAATGACCCACAGCTGTACACGCTCCCGCCCCAACCTCTACCCTCTGCCCGCCCCCACCTTGCAGTTTCCTTCTTATTTAAGCGTTTCTCCAGTCAGCCCTGCACAGAGGGAGATGGAGGAAGCTTTATGATGGATCATCCTTCAAGATTCACCCTGAGTCTGGGCTTCTTGTGAAATCTGAACGCGGCAGCAGGCTCTGCTTCCAAGCTCAGAGCTCGGCAAAACTGGGCAACTCTACCATTTCCAATTTTGCTAAATGTCCCAACAAATATTTGCACATTGATTCAAGAAAAGCAATTTAAACATTGCTCTTAATCTTTTGACTAGATCAGCAGCTCCCTACAAGACTAAAAATTAAGATGAGTCCTGAATTCAGTATTGTAAGGAGCACTAGTCCTTTCTGTAATTCTGCATACATAGAAGGAGGGACAGGCAGACAGAGAATTTTTGCTATAAATATTCTTATGAATAAATCCCTTGTGCTTGCAGCGCCGGCTACCTTCATCACCTAAATTGGTTTATACAGCTTGGGTTGGGAATGGCTTCCAATGACTGAGCCTTTACGTAAAGGACCTGAAATGTCTTTAAGATGCTGACTGGTCTAGACTTGTTCTCATGTTGTAAAATATACCTGTCTTGCCAGTTGCCCACACCTCCCACATTATGGGCCCCCTGCACGTGCTCAGCAGATCAGCTGCGGCACGGCCAGGCCAGGCTTTGGGTTGGCTACTAGCATCACTGATGTTAATGTTACTGATGCTTACTGCTATCAGTAGTATTAAATGAATGCCATCCACCTTAATATTAACATTACTGTTGGCAATATTAATATTTAGCATAACTATCAATATTAATGATACTAATGATTAATAATAATAATTAATGCCTAGAGTTTCTATCTGCACGATTTTTGAAGTCGCCAGTGGAACATTTCTCTATGGCCTTCCTGGGTGGCGCCAGCGGTAAAGAATGCGCCTGCCAATGCAGGAGACGCAAGAGACACAGGTTCAGTCCCTGGGCTGGGCAGAGCCCTTGAGAAGGAAACGGCAACCCATACCAGTATTCTTGTCTGGAGAATCCTCATGGACACAGGAGCCTGGCGGCCTCACAGCCCACAGGGCTGCAAGGAGCTGGACACGGCTGAGCCACTCAGCATGGTCCTGGGGTGCGGCCCACGGCCCTCTGCGCTCTGGGAGCGGCCCCGCAAGGGTGACAGTAATCTGCACTGGCCACATGTGGACTGTCAGCTCACTTCTTATCCCATTCTCTTTTTCAATGTTCAAGTGACTTCCACTCGAAATCCTTTTGTGGAAGTAACATAAAATGTGAAAATGTATGTTCTTGAAATTCTTCAATTTCCTCTTTCTATAGCCTTTTCATCTCTTGTATTCTATGTAACAGTTCTCTCTTACCTGGAATAAAATAAGCCCACAACATGTATTTCCAAATCCAAGGTGTTCATAAAGTTCAAATGCAAAAGTCATTTCTCCCAGGAAAGTTTTTCTGACCACCTCAACTCTTTTCCCTCCAAACTCAGCAGCATTTACTATCACTTCTTACTTACCACCTTATATTAAACTTATTAACGTACTTCCTTCTGTCCCTGCATTTCCTATATCCCTCTTCTGTATCATAAATCCCGTGATATGGGATACACGTCACTGAAGTTACTATTAATTTCTTGTAATACAGTGTCTTACTAGACATTTGTTCTCTTTTTGAGTGACAGATTCTGATTCTGATATATATATATAATATATATATACATATATATATTATATATGTATAAATATGTATCTCACCTATTTCAAATCAGGACATGCATATTTATATATATACAAATGAGAGGGAGAAATGACAAATGTTTTATTTTATCTTACAAGGTAGTTATGTTAACCAATTATTTCACAGAGATACTCTATCAATATTCTCCTGTAATCCAATGCTTGTATTGGGTTATCTCTACCACAATCTACCTCAAATATGTGCAAATGAAATGAGTTCATACTTATAAAACACCTATTAATAGTTTCTCTCATTTATGTGACCAAAAAGGTTTCTGTAACATTTTACAGAAAAATCCAAATGGGCCTTTTGGTCAACCCAATACAAAATAAAAAACAGCCCTCAGTCTGTCCACCGTGTGCCATCAGCCGTTATTCTATTTCTCCTCTTTCAGATTCAGACTGTCCGGGTGAATTGTCCATTATCCCTACCTTTACTTCTTCCATTTCTTGTGCTCGCTTCTCAGTTTGCTGAACTGGTCTTATACGACTGCTTCCAGGGTTCACAAACGCCCTCTTTCCCTGAATTCAGGGAGCAGCTTCCACTGCTGCTCTTCCCGATGTCATGGGTGCATTCAGTGCTATTCCCTTGCTTCCTTCTGGCCACACCCTCCTCTTGGGTCCTATGGCTGTGTACTCATGTGTGCATACATGTTCGTGTGTGTTTGCTTACATGTATGTAGGTAGGTGTGTACCCTCTCACCTCTTCAACTACTTTTCTTCAGTATCTTGTGCAGCTTCTTTCATATCCAACACTTCTTTTACCTGTCCTTTAAATTTTTGTTTCCATGACCATTTGTCTTTTTTTAAGCTTTTACTTTATACTGGGATACATCAACAATGTTGTTAATTAACATTAACAACTGATTAACGGCTGATTAACAATGTGGTTTCAGGTGCACAGCGGAGCAGCTCAGCCATACATATACATGTGCCCATTACCCCCAACCCCCCAGGCTGCCACACAGCACTGAGCAGAGTTCCCTGTGCTATACGGTAGGTCCTTGTCGTCTATCCATTTTAAACATAGCAGCGTGTGCATGTCCACCCCAAATCCTTAGCTACTCCTTCCCCACTAGTAACCGGAAGTTTGTTCTCTAAATCTGCATTTTGTCTTACTAACAGAGGACAAAAAATTTAACAATGCTTATTTTGTCTTAGGGACTACACTTTTATAAGTGAAAGTGTTAGTGCTTAGTAGTGTCTGACTCTGCAACGCCATGGACTGCAGCCTGCCAGGCTCCTCTGTCCATGGGATTCTCCAGGCAAGAATACTGGAGAGGCTTGCCATGCCCTCCTCTAGGGGATCTTTCCGACCAAGGGATCGAACCCAGGTCCTCTACACTGCAGGCAGATTCTTTACCACTGAGCCACCAGGGAAGCCCGCCAGGGAACGTGTATTGATATTCAGTTGTCACAACAACCTGTGAATAGATAGCACAGCTACTGTGAGTTGTCTAATGGCTAAAGGAAGACACTGAGGGAAAGAGAACAGGAAAAGTCACAGCTCTCCTAAGTGGTAAAGCTGGGATGTGAACCAGGTAGCCTGAGTCAGGAAACCACGCACTCACTCTATGCTCCCTTACCATTTTTTATCCTCTTGCATACCCTAACTGATCTTAACCCCTTGTATAGTGAGACAGGTAATTCAAATGAACTTAAAAGCATTTGGACAGCTGATACACAGTGCCAAATACTGTGCTAAATGTTGAAAAAAATAAACATTAACAAAGAACAGTTTCTTACATAACTCTTCATAGTCTTAACCCTGTGGACGTGCATTCTTGGCATTAAGAACTGTCAGTCATTTTTAAAAGTCTCTAACGACTAAGGTCCATCTAGTCAAGGCTATGGTTTTTCCTGTGGTCATGTATGGATGTGAGAGCTGGACTGTGAAGAAGGCTGAGCACTGAAGAATTGATGCTTTTGAACTGTGGTGTTGGAGAAGACTCTTGAGAGTCCCTTGGACTGCAAGAACATCAAAACCAGTCCATTCTAAAGGAGATCAGCCCTGGGATTTCTTTGGAAGGAATAATGCTAAAGCTGAAACTCCAGTACTTTGGCCACCTCATGCGAAGAGTTGACTCATTGGAAAAGACTCTGATGCTAGGAGGGATTGGGGGCAGGAGGAGAAGGGGACGACAGAGGATGAGATGGCTGGATGGCATCACTGACTCAATGAACATGAGTCTGAGTGAACTCCAGGAGATAGTGATGGACCGAGAGGTCTGGTGTGCTGCAATTCATGGGGTTGTGAAGAGTCGGACACGACTGAGCAACTGAACTGAACTGAAATATCCTGAAGTCTTAACTACCTCTAGTCATTATTTCTTCTGAATACCACTCATATTATGACTCCATATCTCTCAGGATGCCGATATGCATCTTATAGTTAAGATACTCTCTGTGATATCAAAGAGAGAAAAGGGGCAAAGGAGAAGCTCCAGCAAGATGGTAGGAGGGGCGAAATCGCATCTAGAACCAAACCCCATTCCCACCAGAGACGCTTGGAGGGCTCAAACATGCCTTGTGCACGGCAGGACCCAGAGACCTCACAGAGAGTGAGACAGAATTGTGTCTGGGTGTCTCCTGAGGAGGTCTGGGTCAGCAGTGGCCTGCCACAGGCCAGGGGCTCTGGGTGCAGCAGACCTGGGTTTGGCATAAGCCCTCTTGGAGGAGGTCACCATTAACCCACTATAGATCCCCTGGAACTTACACAGGACTGGGAAACAGACTCTGGGAGGGCACAGACAGAACCTTGTGGGCACCAGGACCCAGGAGAAAGGAGCAGTGACCCCACAAGAGACTGGTCCAGACTTGCCCAGGAGTGTCCAGGAGTCTCCCGGAGAGGTGTGGGTCGGCTGTGGCCGGCTGCAGGGCTGGGACACTGAGTGCAGCAGGGCATCATGGGACCGTTTGAAGGAGGTCTCAATTGTCTTCATTACCTCCACCATAGTTTGGCCTCAGGTCAGACAACAGGGAAGGAACACAGCCCTGTCCTTAAACAGAAAACTGGATGAAAGATTTGCTGAGAATGGCCTCACCCATCAGAACAAGACCCAGTTTCCCCCTCAGTCAGTCTCTCCCATCAGGAAACTTCCATAAGCCTCTTATCCTTCTCCTTCTGAGGGCAGACAGACTGAAAATCAAAATCACAGAAAACTAACCAGTCTGATCACATGGACCACAGCCTTGTCAAAATCAATGAAACTATGAGCCATGCCATGTAGGGCCACCCAAGACAGATGGGTCGTGGTGGAGAGTTCTGACTAAACGTGGTCCACTGGAGAAGAGAATGGCAAACCACTTCAGGATTCTTGCCGTGAGAACCCAATGAACAGTGTGAAAAGGCAAAAAGGACACTGAAAGATGACCTCCCCAGGTTGGTATGTGCCCAATATACTGCTGGAGATCAGTGGAGAAATAACTCCAGAAAGAATGAAAAGATGGAGCCAAAGCAAAAACAACACCCAGTTGGTGGGTGTGACTGGTGATGGAAGTAAAGCCCTATGCTGTAAAGAGCAATACTGCATAGGAACCTGGAAAGTTAGGTCCATGAATCAAGGCAAATTGGAAGTGGTCAAACAGGAGATGGAAAGAATGAACATCATTTCAGGAATCAGTGAACTAAAATGGACTGGAATGGGTGAATTTGACTCAGATGATCATTATATCTACTACTGTGGGCAGGAATCCCTTGAAGAACTGGAGTAGCCATCATTGTCAACAAGAGTCCAGAATGCAGTACTTGGATGCAGTCTCAAAAACGACAGAATGATCTCTGTTCATTTCCAAGGCAAACCATTCAGTATCACAGTAATCCAAGTCTATGCCCCAACCAGTAATGCTGAAGAAGCTGAAGTTGACCGGTTTTATGAAGGACATATGAGACCTTCTAGAAATAACACCCCCAAAATATGTGTGTTTTTTTTCAGTACAGGGGACTGGAATGAAAAAGTAGGAAGTCAAGAGACACCTGGAGTAACAGGCAAGTTTGGTCTAGAAGTACAAAATGAAACAGGGCAAAGGCTAACAGAGTTTTGCCAAGTGAATGCACTGGTCATAGCAAACATCCTCTTCCAACAACACAAGAGATGACTCTACATATGTACACCACCAGATGGTCAATACCAAAATCAGACTGATTATATTTTTTGCAGCCAAAGATGGAGAAGCTCTATACAGTCAGCAAAAACAAGACTGGGAGCTGAACTGTGGCTCAGATCATGAACTCCTTATTGCCAAAGTCAGACTTAAATTGAAGAAAGTGGGGAAAACCACTAGACCATTCAGGTATGACATAAATCAAAACCCTTATGATTATACTTTGGAAGTGAGAAATAGATTTAAGGGACTAGATCTGATAGAGTGCCTGATAAACTATGGATGGAGGGTTGTGCCATTGTACAGGAGACAGGGATCAAGACCATCCCCCAGAAAAAGAAATGCAAAAAAGTAAAACGGCTGTCTGAGGAGGCACCTACAAACAGCTATGAAGAGAAGTGAAAGGCAAAGGAGAAAAGGAAAGATATACCCATTTGAGTGCAGAATTCCAAAGAATAGCAAGGAGAGATGATAATAAGAAAGCTTTCCTCAGCGATCGATGCAAAGAAATAGAGGACAAGAATAGAATGGGAAAGACTAGAGATCTCTTCAAGAAAATTAGAGACACCAAGGGAACATTTCATGCAAAGATGGGCACAATAAAGGACAGAAATGGTATGGACCTAACATAAGCAAAAGATATTAAGAAGAGGTGGTGAGAATACACAGAAGAACTGTACAAAAGAGATCTTAATGACCCAGATAACCAGGATGGTGTGATCACTCACCTAGAGCCAGACATCCTGGAAGGCAATGTTAAGTGAGCCTTAGGAAGCATCACTGTGATCAAAGCTAGTGAAGGTGATGGAATTCCAGTTAAGCTATTTCAAATCCTAAAAGATGATGCTATGAAAATGCTGCACTCAATATGCCAGCACATTTGGAAACTAGGCAGTGGCCACAAGACTGGATAAGGTCAGTTTTCATTCCAATCACAAAGAAAGGCAATGCCAAAGAATGTTCATACTACTACACAATTGCACTCATCTCAAAGCTAGCAAAGTAATGCTCAAAATTCTCCAAGCCAGGCTTCAGCAATACGTGAACCATGAACTTCCAGATGTTCAAGCTGGATTTAGAAAAGGCAGAGGAACCGGAGATCAAATTGCTAACAGCTGTTGGATCATGGAAAAATTAAAAGAATTCCAGGAAAACATCTGCTTCATTGACTATGCTAAAGCCTTGACTGTGTGGATCACAGCAAACTGTGGAAAATTCTCCAAGAGCTGGGAATACCAGACCACCTGACCTGCCTCCTGAGAAATCTGTATGCAGGTCAAGAAGCAACAGTTAGAACTGGACATGGAACAACATACTGGTTCCAAATCAGGAGAGGAGTACATCTAGGCTGTATATTGTCACCCTGCTTATTTAACTTATATGCAGAGTACATTGTGAGAAATGTTGGAATGGATGAAGCACAAGCTGGAATCAAGATTGCCAGGAGAAACATCAATAACCTCAGATATGCAAATGACATCACCCTTATGGCAGAAAGAGAAGAACTAAAGAGCCTCTTGATCAAAATGAAAGAGGAGAGTGAAAAAAACTGGCTTAAAACTCAACATTCAGAAAACGAAGATCATGACATCTGGTCCCATCACTTCATGGCAAATAGATGGGGAAACAATGGAAACAGTGACTAACTTTATTTTTTGGCTCCAAAATCACTGCATGTTGAGTGTAGCCATGAAATTAAGACAATTGCTCCTTGGAAGAAAAGTTATGACCAACCTAGACAGCATATTAAAAAGCAGAGACATTACTTTACCAACAATGATCCATCTAGTCAAAGCTATGGGTTTTCCAGTAGTCATGTACAGATGTGAGAGTTGGACTATTAAAAAGCTGAGCATGGAAGAACTGATGCTTTTGAACTGTGGTGTTGGAGAAGACTCTTGAGAGTCCCTTGGACTACAAGGAGATCCCTCCAGTTAATCCTAAAGAAAATCAGTCCTGAATATTCATTTGAAGACTGATGCTTAAGCTGAAGCTCCAGTACTTTGGCTACCTGATGGGAAAAACTGACTCACTGGAAAAGACCCTGATGCTGTTTAACACTGAAGGTGGGATGAGAAGGGGATGACAGAGGATGAGATGGTTGGATGGCATCACTGACTCGATGGACATGAATTTGGGAAGACTTCAGAGTTAGTGATGGACAGGTAAGCCTGGTGTGCTGCAGTCCTTGGGGTCTGAAAAGGTCAGACAGTACTGAATGACTGAACTGATATGAAGGGCTTCATTTGGCTATAGACTAGAAACTTGTACAACACTGTAAAGTAAGAATATTCCAACAAAATCTAAAATAAATAAAATAAAGCTGAATCCAGATTTGGAGCCTTGATGTTTTAAACTGTGAAATGAGCTATAGGACATTTAAAGCAAGGTAAGTGTTACTAGTGTAGTGAAAGAAAGAATGGAAAGTATGTTGATTTGGGGCTTTTAAGGTGAGGTAGCTAATGATAAAATTGAAGTTCAAATAACTTAGGTGGATATTTGAGACACATCATACAGAAGAAAGAATGGAAAGTTTACATATAAAGATGTAGCCATATAGTGGTGAAAACTATAGTGAGAAGCAAAGGTAGCTGAGGGAAAAAACCATAAAAATCACAAATTTTAGGGATAAGCAGAGGAAGAGGAGATAATGCAGGGTATTTAGAAAATAAGAACAAGCAGAGTCACAGAAACCAAGGGATGAATAAGTTTAACAAGAGGGATGCGCCCGTGGCAGTGTGGACCATGTAAGTAAGCCCATGTGATTATGGACTGGAACAAGGCCAGTGACCTGGCGGTCATGAAGAAAGACTCTGGTGATTTTAACGAGGCAGGGTTTTAAAATATTTTTCCTATGGGAGAGATTTGAGTAAAACAAAGCCTGAATAGAAGATAAAATAAGTGAGGAAAGTACATGCAAATGGCTGGGTTAATGTGGGGAAAAGTTTCCAGAACTTATTGTGCAATTGGCAGTGGCAATTATAGGGTTCAGAACAAACTTCTGCTGAGAACCTAACAAGTCTAAGTAAGGTGATGTCCTTTGTATTTACACTATTTAGAAGTCACAGTACTTGAATCTATGGCTTAATGTCTTTCATCAGTTTTGGAGCAGCTAACCTGTATGCTAAAATTATTGAAAACTAAAAATAAAGACAAAGGAACTAACGGAGAAGAAAAGACATTCCTTTAAAAGTAGCAGTGATGGGATTCCCGATGGAAGCAATGGAAGTCAGTGAACAGTGGAATGATAATTTTAAAGGACCGAAAGGAACATAACTGTCAACATAGGCTTGTCAATGTAGAATTCTAGGTTAAAAATACATCTCAAAAATGGACATTAAATAAAGGTGTTTTTAGATAATTAAAAATTTTTAATTTGTAGCCAGCAGACATGTAATATAGAAATACTGAAAAATGTGTTTGGGCTGAAGACACTTCCAGATGAACACTTAAGAGATATTAGAAGTTCTAAAAAACACTGAAAAAAGTAAACAGATGTCTATATCTATGTTAATATAAGACATAATGTCTGGGGAATTTCAGCAATACAATAGTATGCAAGTTAGGGGAGAGATAAATAGTTATCCTATGATTTTTGTGTTGCCTGAGAAGTGGAAATGTACTAATTTATTTTGGTCTTTCATAAGTAAAGACTTAATACCAAAATCTCCATGATAAACCAGAAGGATTTACAAAAAAGTGTGTAACATAATAGATGAGAAGAAAATTAGAATGATAAAAAGTACATTCCTAAAAAGGCAGGGGCAGGAGGGAGATAAAAAGCAAGATAGAAAAAGTAGCGGATCTAAACCCCACTATTTTAGAAAATATGTTAATAATTCAGTTGAAGACACAATTGAGAGATTGTCAAAAATTCCAAACTCAACTCATGTTACTTACAAGACACATAACTTTAATGTAAGTTGAATATAATTGAATGGAAAAAGGTACCCATGCAAACCAAAATCAATCTCATATACCTATGTTAATTTTTGAAGCACTTCAAAAAAATTAATAAATAAAAGCACTTCAAACCAAGAAGCATGTTAAAAGTAGGTGTTTCATTATAATGCAAAACTCCCATTTATCAGGAAGATATAATAATTCTAAATTTGGAAAAAAGTTCATGTGCTTTTGAAATTAAAGAGAAAGTTAAAAAGAAAAGATTTAGGTCAAATCTTTTAGGTATTATCTTTTTGGATCACAGATTCCTTTGGAGAATCTAATAAATACCACTGTCCTTTAAAAAGAAAAACTGTACATAAACCCAGATTTCTGTTTACAATTTAATAAGCTGAAGAAGTCCCTGAAGCTGGGGTGAAAATTATTGATATCCTTTATTTTAAGGTTTAGAGGAAGAAAGAAAGTTTATGGACTTTCTGATTAAAAGAAAAAAATTTAGTTTAAGAATGTATGTTCTTCTAAGGGTGAGATAACTTGGGGCAGAATTGGAGACCTTGAAAAACTTGCAGATTTTGGACAGCTGGGATGGAGCATGAGAAAAGAAGTAGTTTAAAATTAGTTAAAATGTTGCCGTGTATATTTAAGCCTCTAACTGAAGTTTGAAATAATATTTTTGAGAAAACTCTTGAGAGTCCCCTGGACTGCAAGGAGCTCCAACCAGTCCATCCTAAGGGAAATCAGTCCTGGTTGTTCATTGGAAGGACTGATGTTAAAGCTGAAACTCCATTACTTTGGCCACCTGATGCAAAGAGCTGACTCATTTGAAAAGACCCTGATGTTGGGAAAGATTGAAGGCAGGAGGAGAAGGGGGTGACAGAGGATGAGATGGCTGGATGGCATCACTGACTCAATGGACATGGGTTTGAGTAAACTCCGGGAGTTGGTGATGGACAGGGAGGCCTGGGGTGCTGTGGTTCATGGGGTCACAAAGAGTCTGACACGACTGAGCGACTGAACCGAACTGAATATAGCCTTTGAACACATGAACTTAGTTTTCTCTAACATTTCTTAGGAGCTGAGAGCAAAACCAGAGAAAACAAAGGGGTTTACCTAGGATTTGAGGGTAGTGCAAAACTGGGTCTTCAAAAATGAAAGAGAAATACTTCAAGATATATGTAGTGTTGGTGAGCTGACCGTGACATCGACGATGGAGAGGGATGAATGTAAAAAGACAGAGGATGTATTTTGTGGTGGTTCAGAACATGAGCTTTGTGGTTGGGCAGACCTTACGCCCATCCCTGATCAATTTACCCTCTCTGCACCAACATGTCTCCACTGGTCAAAAGGGGAAAATCAAAGTACATGCCTTTGAATATTAAATGAGAAACTATATATAAAATTCTTAGTTATAATCATGATTGCCATGATATCAGCTAGCTAGATGCATGGGTCAAACAACTGGAGGTAATGAAAGGATTAAAGAACAATTTTTATACAAGAGAGAATGTAGAAGATGTGGCTAGGAAGAAGCTGGAAACAAAAGGGGAATTTCACAAATGGGACTATTTTGAATTAAAAAAAAAAAAAAACCCGAAACAAACAAACAAAAAACAACTCAGCATGTGGCCTGAGGAGTAAAACTGCAAACGGGAAATAAAAGCCTCTGGAATCACATTGTCAAAAGTAACCAGTCACACAGTGCTCGGCATGTCTTCCACCCAACCAGCCCCCGGGGTTAGGAAGCACAGCAAGTCTTTTCAGGATTCTTGGCCTCCTTGAGGTTGTGTAAACTCATTTTTGCTAAATAAAAAATGTTTCGCATTCTTAACCTTTCATATCTTAGCGCTGTTATTTACATTCATCAGTCTTCTCGGTCTATCAATAAATCACTTATAGACGCTAAGCATGAGGAAAATGATGGCGGTCAAAAGGCAAGAAGCATGAAATACTGCATCGAACTCTGCCTGTCTGACACACGCCTGGTTAATATAGAATGATGACAACGAGCTACTTCTGATAGCCATTGTAATTAAAAACAGCACATTTCTCAAGGTTCTAGGAAGAGGTGAATGCCTATGAACCCTAAAAGGTTCAGTTCAGTTCAGGAAAAGGCTCAGTTTGATGTTATTCTCTGAATTAGCTTTCCAAGTTCTAATTACAATAATAGACATTATTTTACAAACTTGGAAAACGTTCATTTATATGACAGGTCCAAGAATCAAATAATTTTGTTATTTTTCTTTTCATTTTGTGTTTCAAATGCTGAGTTGGAAAAGCAGAAATAAGAAGTAATTATAAAGAAAAATTTAAGGAGAGGAAACACTATTTTTTTTGCTAAATTATATTATTAATTTCATGACCATATATACTGATCAAAAAAAAGCAAATTTCTTTCCAAATGTAACTCTTGACAAAGTAGAGAATATGTTCTTGTCTAAGGATGCAATTTAGCAAAAACATTCTGATTCCATGATAATAGAGAGCTCACTTAATTAATGGGCAAACAACTGGCTCCTGGAAAGAAACATCTTATATTTTAATTTATAGGTTTATTATACATTTGCTTACCAAATGTGAGATTGTTTTCATTGTTCCTTAGCGATAAACAAAATGTGTCAAGAAGGCTGAATATCTACAGAGATGTTTTGACAAAACTCTTTGTCACTCATCTCTGCAACTTCTGCCCATGATTCATTTAAAAACGAATGAAATCAATACTTCCACTCCTCCTCTCCTTGACCTTCTTTTTCTCTTTGTTTGGAGCTTACTGTATAGCAAAAGGATTTCCTATACATTATTGATGAAACTGCAGAACATGTCCTGTTTGCTTGTATAATTTTATTCATTCTAAAATAGAGATTAATTTAAAAAGTGCGTGAGGCAGAGGATGTGTGCAAACATCTTGGTTTTAATATGTGGTTATGCTTTGACAACCTTCATTAATCTTTGTGTGACCTCATGTAACAGGCCTTGTGGAATCATCCTGATGTAATTTAAAGACCAATCGGGACATTCTCATTCATCGCAAAACCACAAATCTGAGACTAAGCCCTTGAAAAGTGACATTGATGGTTAAATGGGTTTCATGGAGAGATGATAAGGGTGTTTACCTGACAAATCATAAAGATTTCAAAATTTCTCTTTAAATAACATTCCCTTTTCTTTAACATTCTAGTTTGCAGCACTCTCACAGCCCCATGCTTCTTTTTCTTTATCTTGAACTTGGCTATTGAAATCCAGATTCTATCCTATACCAAGTCTAATCTAGGGCAGGTTCCTTAACTTCCTCAGTTTCTCTATCTGTAAAAGAGAGATATTAGTAAGACATACTTCATAGTACGGTGGTGAGAATTAGACATTCAGTTCAGTTCAGTCGCTCCGTTGTGTCCGACTCTTTGCGACACCATGAACTGCAGCACGCCAGGCCTCCCTGTCCATCACCAACTCCCGGAGTTCACTCAAACTCATGTCCATCGCGTTGGTGATGTCATCCAACCATCTCATCCTCTGTCGTCTCCTCCTCCTGCCCTCAATCTTTCCCAGCCTCAGGGTCTCTTCCAGTGAGTTGTCTCTTCAAATGAGGTGGTCAACGTACTGGAGTTTCAACTTCAGCATCAGTCCTTTCAATGAATATTCAGGGTTGATTCCTTTTAGGATTACATGGTTTGGTTTCCTTGCTGTTCAAGAGACTCTCAAGAGTCTTCTTTAGCACACAATTCAGTCTGAGCCACCAGAAAAGCCCCTTATTAATGTAGGTTGACCAAAAGTCTGTAATCTTACGTGGACTAAGATGTTTAGTAGCTTTGAATTTTAGGATAAAATTAATTCTGCTGATGTGTGCTTGGTTGCTCAGTCGTGTCCGACTCTTTGTGGCCCTATGGAGCGGCCCGCCAGGCTCCTCTCTGTCCATGAGATTCTCCAGGCAAGAATACTGGAGTGGGTTGCCATGCCCTCCTCCAGGGCATCTTCCCCCATCAGGGATTGAACTCACGTCTTTTATGTCTCCTGTGTTGACAGGTCCATTCTTCACCACTAGTACCACCTGCCGATAGATGCCAAAGGATCTTCCATGGAGAGAGCCTAGAGCTGTAAACACTGAAACTTCACACCAATAGCTCCCTTTTCTGACGACAAGTTTCAGACCTTGGAAACAAGACCTAGCTTTAAAAAAGTCTTTGACCATCTTCCTAAGAGATCTGGATTATAGATCACTGTGTGTATCTGTTGACGTCTCTCAGTTCATAGCCTCTATGATGAAATCTTACTGTTGTAAAGGTTTCTATACTGAGTGGAACCCTCCTAATTGGAAATCCTATCAATTAATCAGCTTGTGTCTATATGATTGTTACTCTCCAGATCATCTCCGTGTTTTCTCTTGCTTTATCTTTTTACATTTGCTGATTTTAAGATTAGTTTTCCCCTCTGTAGGAACCTTGACTGTGAAAGCCTGAAAAAGACTGTTCTACCAAAAGCTAGGTTAAATGCTTTCTATTGTTGCTTATATAAACTAGATTTTCCAGTTAGGGGCTGAATTAATCAACTAGTATCTGTAATTGTGTGTAATTCTAAGTACTGTAAGGCTAATAGTTTCAGGATTACTAACCCAGCACATTTTCTGGGGGAGCATTTCCTCATGGAATGTAGCTGCCCCAGAGCCTAAAGGTAAAGATGTCCCTTTGTGTCATTTTTCTTTAAGTGAATATCTTCTACCTTGCATGTCTTTTAAAGCATGATTGCAAGACATGTAAGTACAGCCTGATATTACTGGATATCACTTTTGTTAATGATGCCTAATAACCAATTAGCTTTATTTTTGGCAGTGATATCTCAGTGTCAAGTAGCTCAAACAGACTACAGCTACAAATTAATTCCAAATACATCACTGATAATCCAGATTTCTATAGGTAGGCAGTTATTTACTTTCTTATGCACAACAAGGGCTGTGTGTTTATTCATTCTGAAGTTTACAGAGTGAAATCTGGTTCATATTCAAATACTGTGATGGTTTAGGTCCTGATTTTATCAAACAATGTACTAGGAATGGCTATCAGGCATACTGATGGCAAGTAATAATAACAGGTCATCCAAATTGTTGAATCCATTCTCAAAATTGCCTTGATGCCCAAGGCTGTTTCCCTCACTGCTTCAGTTCTTTGCTCAAGTGTCACCTCAGCAGGGCCTTCTTTGAACATTCTTTTAAGTGACAAACTCACCTGTATGCCTTGGTACTCCTTATTAGTTCAGTCACTCAGTCATGTCCCACTCTTTGGGACCCCATGGACTGCAGCACACCAGGCTTCCCCTGTCCATCAGCATCTCACGGAATTTACTCAAACTCATGTCCATGGAGTCGGTGATGCCATCCAGCCATCTCGTCCTCTGCCGTCCCCTTCTCCTGCCTTCAATCTTTTCCAGCATCAGGTTCTTTTCCAATGAGTCAGTTCTTCACGTCAGGTGGCCAATGCATTGGAGCCAATGCATTCAGCTTCAGCATCAGTCCTTCCAGTGAGTATTCAGGACTGATTTTCTTTAGAATTGACTAGTTTTAGTTTCCTGAATGTTGAGCTTTAAGCCAACACTTTCACTCTCCTCTTTCACTTTCATCAAGAGGCTCTTTAGTTCTTCTTCACTTTCTGCCATCAGGGTGGTGCTCCTTGTCCCCTTTTAATGGTCTGCTTTCTTCCATACAGTCATCATCTGGCTCATACTCTAGTTTGCTTATTACTGTTTCACTTGGTGGTGTCCCTCCACTCAAGAGCTCCATGAAGATGGGGTCAGTGTTCCTCGCTCATCACTGCTATATTCCCAGCCCCCAACACAGTTTCTTGGCAACAGTACGTGCTCAGCACCCATTTTTAAATGGATGAGTTAGAACTCTGGTTACAAAAGCTTACAGAATCTTAACTCAGCCTAGATGAGATGGTTGGGTAGCGCCACCAACTCAACGGACATGAATTTGAGCAAACTCGGGAAGATAGTGGAGCACAGAGGAGCCTGGTGTGCTGCAGACCATGGGGTCGCAGAGTTGAACGCAACTTAGCCACTGAGAAAAGTTATGCTATTGACTCCACAGAGTTTACAAGGTATTTATAAAATATTATATCAGATATCTTGATATAATTATAAAATATATGTACTTAATTTGCCTCATTGTTAACATCATGTATCACTGAGGTTTTAAGAAAAGTCAGATTGATTAGATTCAAATCCTGGTTCTATCACTTACAAGCCATGTGGACTTGAATGAGCTTCTAATCTGTTCTTTTCCCCCTCTCTCTATGTCTCTGTCTCCATCTCTCTCCCTCCTTTACTCTCTCCTTCTCTTTTGGTAAAAGCTTTCTCATTTGTAATCCAGGAAAAAGTCATTGTCCAGTCTTATAGAGTTATGAAGCTAAATCAAGTGCCTGACATATAGTCAGAACTTAAAATATATACGGTAAAAAGGTAAACTTCCTGGAAAAGAGCAATACCTCAACAATGGTAGTAGGAAAGACTACTAATTTAACACATTTTACTGGAGGAAATCAGATGCATGTATGTTTTAAAAAGTACCAAGACATAATCATTGTGTTATTCTTGAACAGTATTGCAAATCTTAAGCTTTTATGCTTGATTATGATTTTGATGCCTAAGAGAAGTAATAGAAATGTTAAGATTTTGCAATTAATATAATATTGTTCCATATACTGTATAATGATAAATATTCTTCTGTCATACAAGCTTCCCTTTGGTAGTCAGAAAGGTCATTCAGAAGTATGGTCATGGAACTCTGGTTACTTCGTAAAGGTTTTACTTACTCTCAAGCAAAAGCTTTCATAAGTCTTAGTATTTTGCTTAATAAGGACAGTGTTGTGAAACCATGTAGTCCTGAGTTTAAACATGTAGAACATAATTGGCAAACCTTTAGCTAGACTAACCAAAAAAGATATTCTGTATGTCGTGTGATTTCTAGATGATGATATTAACTGGGCCATCTCAGGGCTTCCACGGGACCTGCTCAGAGAGACCCAATGTTGGCAGACAGGCCTCAGTCCCTAACCTAGGGCTTCTCCTAGCAGCCACTGGTTGCTTAGTGGGTGCTGAACTTGCCGTTGGCACCAAGAGAGGAGCCTCTGGATATTTTCCTACATAGTTAAGTACAAGGTTTTTCTTTAGACTCTGCATATAAGCGACATCATATGATATTTGTCTTTCTCTGTCTGACTTAACTTCACTTAGTTTGATCGTCTCAAATAATACAAACGGAAGTTATTTACAAAACAGAAAGAGACTCACAGACTTAGAGAATGACCTTATGGTATCCAGTGGGGAAAAGTGGGGAGGGGATGGAGAGTGAAGGAGTTTGGGATGGACAGGTCCACACCCCTACATATGAAACAGATAACCGACCGGGCCCTACTGTGTGGCACAGGAAACCCTGCTGAATACTCTGTAGTAACCTGAATGGTAGAAGACTTGGAAAAGAAGAGAAACACATAGACGTATATCTGAGTCACTGTGCTGTGTGCCTGAAACTAATATTGTTGTTAATCAACTACACTGCAATATAAAATAAAAGTTGAAACAAACACACAACACCTAAAGGGCTTTCCTGATGGCTCAGATGGGAAAGAAACCACCTGCAATGTGGAGACCGGGGTTTGACCCCTGTGTGGGGAAGATCCCCCAGAGAAGGGAATGGCTACCACTGCAGCATACTTGCCTGGAGAAGCCCATGGACAGAAGAACCCGGCAGGCTATACTCCACAGGGTCACAAAGAGTTGGACATGCCTGAGCGATTAGCACACACACATACAGTGGTTTCCCTTATAAAATTGGTCAGAATAATCCAGGTAGCTTCCAACAACTTCCTGTAGTAATGTGGCCTCATAGAGACACACATGCTCTATCAGATTTAAAGCAAATGAGTTTTGTCATTTTGAATGTTTAAAATGCAGTGGGTTTGAAACCTAAGTTTTCCAGACTTGAAGCTGAAAACGTTTTGTAATAAACAAATTGGAATTGTACTATATTAATAGATGGGGAAACAGAGGAAATAGTGTCAGACTTTATTTTTGGGGGCTCCAAAATCACTGCAGATGTTAACTGCAGCCATGAAATTAAAAGATGCTTACTCGTTGGAAGAAAAGTTATGACCAACCTAGATAGCAATCTAGTCAAGGGTATGGTTTTTCCAGTGGTCATGTATGGATGTGAGAGCTGGACTGTGAAGAAGGCTGAGCACCAAAGAATTGATGCTTTTGAACTGTGGTGTTGGAGAAGACTCTTGAGAGTTCCTTGGACTGCAAGGAGATCCAACCAGTCCATTCTGAAGGAGATCAGCCCTGGGATTTCTTTGGAAGAAATGATGCTAAAGCTGAAACTCCAGTACTCTGGCCATCTCATGCGAAGAGTTGACTCATTGGAAATGACTTTGATGCTGGGAGGGACTGGGGGCAGGAGGAGAAGGGGACAACAGAGGATGAGATGGCTGGATGGCATCACGGACTTGATGGACGTGAGTCTGAGTGAACTCTGGGAGTTGGTGATGGACACGGAGGCCTGGCGTGCTGCGATTCATGGGGTCGCAAAGAGTCGGACATGACTGAGTGACTGAATTAAATCTAACATTATCTACTCAGTAAAAGGAAAAGGTGTTTTTTTTCAAGAGGAAAGTATTCAAAATTATTTAAAAATTATATTTGCATTTAATTTTCTAACAAATGTACTGGAGAACATCTATTATGTCTAGAATTAATGTAAACTCTGAAAAGAGCAACACTATTTGCCTTTTATCACCAAAATCATAAAACGATGATTAATTTAACTCTTATGTATTTCTATTTCTATCAACTTGGGTGTTATATCAATAAATGGAAGCAGTTATTGATCAGAAACAATTAGCCTTTAGCTGAGAAAAACTAACCATAACTAAATATTAGAAATACTATCAGAGAAGGAGCTCAGTTACATCAAAAGTTTTCATTCCAAGAAACTCTGGCTGAGTGTTAGGGACGGAGTCTAGTGTAAAGAAGGTCAGTCTTTGGAGCCTGAGACACCACCCACCCTGTGGTATGGTCTCTGTGTTACTACAGCCCGATCACCCAGTGCAGAGGAATTCTCTAGCTTTATATTTGGGAAGTGGGAGCTAAAGCAGTCGGCCTGTGATCCACTCACTCCTCTTACCACAATACCTCCCAGGGAAACAAAAGAGCCATTTCCCCTTTTCAACTGGACTCTGGGTGAAGAGATTAATAAATTTTATTAGGAGAAAGATACCTTGGCTCTGATTAAAGCTCCCAGAGAGCCACGTGGTCCATACAGGCCCCTGGAAGCAGAGTGGAGGAGATGCTTTGTGGTTGAGATGATCCCACTGTGTGAGCGACCCCCTGGACCTCACTGAGAGACCCATCTATTCAGGGCCAGAGGGGCCCATCCCACACGACCCAGGACACTCTGCTCCACCTAAGATTTCTGAATGTCTGTTCCCTTGCGATAATTAAGTGAAGCTGATCCTGGTTAAGAACTCTGCATCATCTAAATCCGATGTGACAATTAGTTCTTTTAGCCAGTTACCACCATTACCTAAATCAGTGTTTCTCAAACACGTCTATGCATAAACATCAGTTGAGGAGCTTGTAACGTGCAGATTCCTGGACTCCTCTTCTAGAGATGCTGACTGAGTGGATTTGGAGAGAAGGCCAGTACCCATTTCTTAACTTAGAAACGTGTATGTGACAAAATGACTTGTAAATATTTCTAAATCAGTACCCTGTTGGCACAGTTCTGTAAGTTTCCATTGCATTAAAGATATCTTCAGTGTTTTCAGATGTAGAAAACAAATGTGTGGATACCAAGGGGGAGGGGGGGCGGGGGGAGGAACTGGGAGATTGGGACTGACATGTGTGCACCATGGGTCCTGTATATGGAATAGACCACCGACGGGAGGCGCAGGATGGCACAGGGAGCTCCTAGGCACCCGGTGACCCGAAGTGGAAGGAAGTCCCAGGGCGGGGACAGACGTTCACTCATGGCGGAGTCACTCTGCATTACAGCAGAAACCAGCACTGGAGAAGGGCATGGCGACCCGCTCCAGGATTCTTGCCCGGAGAATCCCACGGACAGAGGAGCCTGGCGGGCGGCAGTCCACAGGGTCGCACAGAGTCTACGTGACTGAGGCCACTTAGCACACGTGCGCGCAAAAACCAGCACAACGTTGTAAAGCAGCTATATTGCCAGTAAGAATTCACTAGTAAAAAAGAAAAATATGTGCTTTTTTATTAAAAATCTTCAGTGTTTTATAATTTTTCCTTGATTTTTTTTTTTTGCTTTTAAAAAAAAATGCATTCATCTAACACCCAGGAGCCGAAATAGTGATAAAAATAGAAAAGGGAAACGATCCCAGTCTCCTGCCACATAAAATAGTGCATTTCTTCATTATAGGGTTACTAAGAGTTAAGTTATTAAGGATTTTTGAAATACTTTTTCCAAACCATTTGACTGGTCTTTTTTTTTTTTTTTAATAGCATGTCTATCTAAAGGTTTCAAAATTTACATTTACAGTCAATGTTGAACAATTTATTCCATGCAGTATATAAAGAACCTTTTAAAGATGAATTCTTGGTTTTTATCCCATTTCTTTCATTATGTTTCACAACTATATTTAGCACATCTTAATTAAACCCACTATTTACTTTCAGTGGTTATGTTCAAAGTAAAGAAAAACTAGAAGGTTGTGGGGGCATGATCTGGGGGAGAAGGAAAGAGTCTTCCAGCAAGTCTCCTAAATATACAGTATTATCCCAAACAGAGAAATACTTGGCAATTACAATCCCACCTTCTAAAAGAGGTATGTAATTCTTATATTACTAAGTATAATCCAGTGCCAGTCAGATTACAGAAGCAATATATTCTGCAAACACACAATTTTCTGGCCACATCCTTGGTCTTAGGTTCCAGTTTTTAAAGTTTTTCTCTCTCAGTGAAGTGGGTTTTTTTTTTTTTTCTTTCCTCTCTTGCTTCTTCTACCATAAAATTTTTGCATCATAAAGGTAGACCCCAAATTAATGATTAGTAGAGAAGGAAAATTACATTTAACCAAATACGGAAAAACTTGAAAGGTTTTAAATTCTGTTTAGCACAAGCAAAACCCAACTTCCTGGTTCAAGTTAAAAAAAACATGCATACGGCTCCTTGGTTGTCAACTGGCTTTTACAAAAACACCATCTTGATGAATTAAGAGTAAATGAATGAGAACCATATGGATAAATCTCCTTTGAAATACACCCAGGATTAAAAAGTTTAAGAAAAATAGCTCTTGGCAGATACAGTTTTGTAGCTCTTGCTGGAATAAAAATGTTTGAAAAATAGTCTGAAGTTTTTGTTGAACCCAAATTTCTAAGCCCCAGATTTTCCAATCCATGGGGAAAAGGGGATGATGTTGAACCCTCAAGAAGGTGAAGGTAATGGCCTCATTCTAGGAGGTCACAGAACGTGTTGCCCTGATCTTGTTGTGGGAGTCATTCAAGCAGAGACTCATCTCAGAGTGTGCAGCACGGAGACGAAGAGCACCAGCTCTGTTTCTCAGTCCATTTTCCTGATTTCTCTCCTAAGGAATCCTTCTAGACTTTTTTCGCCCCCTGATTCCTCTTGTAAAATTATACTACTAAAATGTATTGTCAGTCAGTTCATGCAGTCAGTTCAGTTGCTCAGTCATGTCCAGCTCTTTGCAGCCCCATGGACTGCAGCACGCCAGGCCTCCCTGTCCACCACCAACTCCCGGAGTTTACTCAAACTCACATCCATCACATCCAACCATCTCATCCTCTGTCATCCCCTTCTCCTCCTGCCCTCAATCTTTCCCAGCATCAGGATCTTTTCCAATGAGTCAGCTCTTTGCATCAGGTGGCCAAAGTACTGGACGCCCTAGAACCAAATTTTTCCCTCTTGAAGGTGCTATTGCCCGCTTTTGAGAATGTTTACTCTAGAGCAATGGTTTGCTATCAGGAGCATTTTATCCCCGGGGAAAGTCTGCAGCGTCTGAAGACGTCTGATTGTCGTGACTACAGGCTGGGGTGGGAAGGGTGCTCCAGGTGGCTGTGGGATGAAGCCAGAGATGCTGCTGCAAGTCCTGCTCCATGCTCCTGTCCTCCCTCACTGTGAAGAGTCACCTAGTCTCAACAGTCAATCACAAGGAGGTTGAAAAACTGACTTGAGAGACAGCTTGTCTTTGGGTCTTGGGCATGCTCCTTTCTCACTGGGTCACCTACAGCCAGGGGCCCCTGCTGTCCTGGTTTTGTGGCCTGTTAAGGGCCAGGCTGCACAGCAGGCAGTGAGCGTCAGGAGACTAAGTGAAGCTTCGTCTGTATTCACAGCCGCTCCCCATCCGCTAACATCACAGCCTGCGCTCCACCTCTTGTCAGAGCAGTGGCAGCCTTAGATTCTCCCAGGAGCAAGAACTCTGCTGTGGACTCTGTGTGTATGAGGGATCTAGGCTGCACGTTTTTATGAGAAGCATCCGTAAACCACCTCTGCACACCTCTTCAGAAGAAAAATTGTCTTCCACGAAGGCGGCCCCTGGTGCCAAAAAGGCTGCCGACAGCGTATCTACAGTTTATGTCTGTAAAACAGGGGCGATAGCACTGACCATACAGGGCTAATGAGAGGGTCAAATGGTTGGCGCACATGGAACACTTTGAACAGGGCCCTGGCACACGGAGCACACTCAAAAGTTAGCTATGATTATTATTTTACATCACATTAGTCTGAAACAACAAGGTCTCACATCAAATTACAGGAATGTATAAACATCACAAAGTCTGCCTTGGAAGTAACACGTGTCTGTTCATTTTCCTGAAGCACAAAGAGTCAACTGCTTTCTATTCCAACTTAAATTCAGAAGCCATTTTTGTAGTGGTGAGAAGACTATTAAATTTGGCAGATAAGTGATCAGATGAACAAATCTAATAGGAGGAAGTCAAGGCTGCTGCTGCAGACTGATGGGTTTCCATTATTCTCTGGGGAGGAGAAAAAGACCTGGATGTAAAGTACAATAATGCTTTTCTTGGGCTTCAGTAGACAATCAACACAGCACCACCTGACAGTCAATATATCCTGGTGGCACGTCAGGAAATGCTATTTTTAATGAGAAATTTCAGGTTCCTAGTGTAGTGAAATATGGATTAGTGGCTCTGATGTACTTGTGTTACACATATCTTTGCAAAATACTAGCTGTAGTCTCGGGAGTTTTTGCTATTCTTTTCTATAAGATCTGCAGCTTTTGCATATAGAATGCAGATGGTACCAGTAAATTGGGTTTGTTAAAGCATGGTTTGTTACAGAAAATTGTAAACCATCCCTTTTCATTTTATAAAATAAAAATAGAAAATGAAAGGGGTGGGGGATAATTCCACTTGTTTTCATCTCAAGTCCCACTGACTTGCCATTTCCTAATCTGAGCTGATTTTCCAGGTCATCAGTCCCAGTCCTCACTGCTTCCCTGGTCTTCCATGCCAGCGTGCTAAGTCGCCTCAGTCGTGTCCGACTTTCTGTGACTCTGTGGATTGTAGCCCGCCAGGCTCCTCTGTCCATGGGATTTTCCAGGCACGAATATTGTAGTGGGTTGCCATGCCCTCTTCCAGAGGATCTTCCTGACCCAGGGGTCAAATCTTTGTCTTCTGCATTGCGGGCGAATTCTTTATGATCTAGCCACCGGGGAGCCTATGAGTGTAGCAGAAATAGACTGAAACTGTCCACAGCAGGGGTTATCCCTAGCTCTTGCCTGTTTTCCTCATCTCCGTCAGCCTCCTAAAATACCAACAGAGCTTTCATCCAGAAGGGGATCTCGCAAAAGTCTTGCTGCTGACAGAAATGGTGAGCAGCATCAGGGAGCAGGGTCCCTGGAGAAGAACCACGAGGAGCTCTGACTCTGCCAGTTACTACTTCCGGTTCGGTGGCCAGATGGATGGACGGGCCGGCACCTGAGACGGACTCGCTGTTGAGCTGGGTCTGGTCCACAGACTTGCTCAGGACAGGACATCGGCCGCTGGCCTTCGCTGCCCTTGGCAGGACTGAATCCCCACCGTGGCCAGCACAGCGGCTCAGGGCTCGGCAGGCTGAAGGAAGAAAGGCCAAATCTCTCTTTAAAATACCACCTTCCCATTGTTATGCTGGTTTGGCAAGTCTCATTTTCTCCTACAGAGGAATTTCTTACACTTGGTAATTTATTTATTTAAATGATGAGCTTCTAAATTTCACGAGCAGTGAAAATCACTTCCAACCAGAAACAAGAGCCAGGAACCTCATTCTTGGGTGTGATTAGAAAGCATCACATAAACCTTTCAAGGGTGACTTTAGTTTATAAAGCCCCTGAAGGCTAAACGCCCTTCACGTGTCTTTCCTTCTCCTCTTACGAGTGAAAAGTGTCTTTATTTGGAACCTGTTGGCTCCCAGCCTCGGTGTGCTGCTGCACGGCGCCAGCGTTGGGAAGGAGGGTAGGGGCGAAGGTGGGAACACTGCTCCGTCTGGGTCTTTAGAGGATGCAGTAGTCACACCTTCAGTCCGTCTGACTCAAGAGCACTGCACCCAGAGTCACCTGAGTCACAAAAAGAGTGGGGGTTGCCTTTTATGAGCTGGCATCCTGCCGCAGCTACTCATAACTGGAAAATCTCGGAGAAACCATTTAACCTCTCAGCACGATTTTCTTCAGATGTTAAAAAATTGGGAGTCGGGGGTGGGTGGGAAGAAGATGGATACAGCCAAGGCTTACCTCACAAAGTCAGGAGGGTCAAAATGGGAAATATAAAGTGCTCTGTAATGAACACGTTTTAGGCAAATGTTTTGTGGGATTAACATTAGGAGAGTTTTACTCCACATTAACTTTTTTTTCTTTTTACTTGCCTTATTGCCATATTCATTAATATATAGTTTTAATTGTTTCACTGAAGAACAGTTGAATTACAATGTTGTATTGATTACTGCTGTACAGCAAAATGACTGTTTTACATGTATATACATGCTTTTTTAATATCCTTTCCATTGTGGTTTATCCCAGGTGATTGAGATACTTCCCTGGTGGCTCCAGAGGGTAAAGCGCCTGCCTGCAATGTGGGAGACCTGGGTTCAATCCCTGGGTCAGGAAGTTCCCCTGGAGAAGGAAATGGCAACCCACTCCAGTATCCTTGCCTGGAGAATCCCATGGATGAAAGAGCCTGGTGGGCTACAGTCCGTGGGGTGGCAAAGAGTCGGACATGACTGAGCAAGCTCACTTCCCTGTGCTATACAGGAGGCTCTGTTTTTTATCTATTCTGCATGTGATAGTTCGCATCTGCTAATGCCCAGCTGCCACTCCACCCCTCTACCCGCCATATTCTTTACTCTCATTCAACCTGTGCCCATTCTAGACTTATAGCCTTTTGAATTTTATATTGAATTTTATATTTATACATTTTATATTGTGTCAAAAACCTGATAGAATAGTATGGAAACTGAATAAATGTTGATTCAAATCTAATTTTCTAGAAGATGCAAAGAAAAAAACCGCACAATGATTCCCTCTAGAATTTACCTAAATAGAAGCAGGTGAAACATCAGTGAAGACTAGGAGTGCCACCACTTAATATGTGAAGAGACAGATAAGGTACTGGCCAAATAAGACCTATCTTAGAACTAAGAATTTCTAATTCTACAGTTTTACTGTAAACACTGCTTTCTACAAAATATCTTAAATTCGCCTTTTGCTTTCATGAATAAAAAGACTGCTTCTTTGCCTGGCTTCTAATGTGTTGCTATTTTATTCTTAGGGTAAATGTGTGGGAGATAACATTTCATTCAAGGAAAACTTGAGCGAAAGGCAAAGTCGGGTATTTCACAGCTAGGAATTTTAGGTTCACAGACCTTTTCTTGTACTCAGAAAGTAGGATATGTACGGAAATGTTAGAAATGTCAGATCATTCGCTTACTTAGCTCTTCAGAAATAAGAGCTGACAGCTGAGTCTGCAAGCACAGTATCTGTCGTTCAGACACTCATTTAGAAGACTTCAGTTAATTTTAGTGTGGGTGGAGAGAATTCTATTTATTTGAAAATGTAACACAGATGGTATGTAAACAATGTGAGAGGCTAGACTTTCTAATCTGCTCAGTCACTCAGTCATGTCTAACTCTGCAACCCCATGGACTGCAGCACAGCAGGCCTCCCTGTCCATCAGCAGCTCCCAGAGCCTGCTCAAACTCATGTTCATTGAGTCAGTGATGCCATCCAACCATCTCATCCTCTGTCGTCCCCTTCTCCTTCTGCCTTCAGACTTTCCCAGCATCAGGGTCTTTTCCAATGAGTCAGTTCTTCGCATCAGGTGGTCAAAGGATTGGAGTTTCAGCTTCAGCTTCAGTCTTCCCAGTGAATATTCAGGACTGATTTCCTTTAGGATTTTATATCTATCCATGAATATATTTTGAATACTTGTTATATACAAGGCATTGTGCTAGCAGTGAGAATTTAAAAAAAATAACGGTTACTGTTCCTGGTAGAAGAGATTTGGCAAAACTATTTCAAAGACGAGAAAGAAAATATCTGAACAAGTGCCAGGTGAAGGGAGACAGTACTGTCAGAAGTCAGAGACTGTGAGACCATGGGGGACTGAAGGTTGGGGAAAGCATTTAACAAGAAGGCAGAATTTGAGCAGAGCTTTAATAAAATGAGCAGTATTTGAATACATGAGGAAAGTGGGTAAGCCTGCCAAGGATGCTGGGGCAGGGTGGGATTGCCCTGGATAAAGTGGGGACTCCTGTCGGGTAGAGGCAGGGGACAGGGTTACAAAGGCAGGCCAGACGGGACAGTAGCGGGTTTCGATCATAATGGGATCCTTTGCTGTTGTTTTTGTATTGTCCCTAAGTCATACCTGACTCTTGCGACCCCTGAACTGCAGCATGCCAGGCTCCCCTGTTCTTGAGTATTTCCTGCATTTTATTCAAACTCATATGCATTGAGTCAGTGATACCCAATGGGACCCATGGCAAGTCTTTTCCAGGGAATTGTATGATAAAGAAATGTTATTTTGGCAATATTAATATGATAACCATTTTCAAGATCAATGAGAGCAATAAGAACAATAAGAAAGGTCAAGCAATAAACCTAGGTTTGGAGTCAGTGGCAGAGAAAAATGCTAAGTGTGAAAGTGAGGAGGAATGAAAGATCTTCTTGATGAAAGTGAAAGAGGAGAGTGAAAAAGCTGGCTTAAAACTCAACATTCAAAAAACTAAGATCACGGCATCTGGTCCCATCACTTCATAACAAATAGATGGGGAAACAGTGGAAACAATGACATATTTTATTTTCTTGGGCTCCCAAATCATTGCAGATGGAGACTGCAGCCATGAAATTAAATTGACGCTTGATCCTTGGAAGAAGAGCTATGACCATCCTAGACAGCATATTAAAAAGCAAAGACATTACTTTGCTGACAAAAGTCCGTCTAGTCAAAGTTATGGTTTTTCCAGTAGTCATGTATGGACGTGAGAGGGGTACCATAAGGAAAGCTGATGCTTTTGAACTGTGGTGTTGGAGAAGACTCTTGAGAGTCCCTAGGACTGCAAGGAGATCCAGCCAATCAATCCTACAGGAAATCATTCCTGAATACTCATTGGAAAGACTGACACTGAAGCTCCAAAACTTTGGCCACCTGATGAGAAGAACTGACTCACTGGAAAAGACCCTGATGCTGGGAAAGATTGGAGGCAGGAGGAGAAGGGGACGACAGAGGATGAGATGGTTGGATGGCATCACCAACCTGATGGACATGAGTCTGAGTGAGCTCCAGAAGTTGGTACTGGACAAGGTAGCCTAGCACGCTGCAGGGGTTGCAGAGAGTTGGACACGACTGAGCGGCTGAACTGAACTGAACTGACGCGTGACGCACCTTTTCAAATTCATGCGCAACTTTCAGCCATGCCACCATGATTCAGCTTTTGCTATGGGGGGCAAGCCAATTGCCTTTTCCAAATGAGCAAATCATATAGAAAAACCACCCCTTCCTTCAAGGCATTAGCTGCTTGAAGAGCTTAACATCCTTTATGACTTCTAGGTAAACCCAAGTTGTTGTTGTTTTTTCTCAAAATGAGCTACTCCCTTTCCCATTGTTCCTCACAAGAAGCCTCATTCTCTCAGCAGCACAGACCTCCTCACCCCCATCTGGGTGTAAGACTGAATGCATCTTTCTGCTTCTTCTTTTTTTTCTTCCCTCCTGAAATTTAGTTTTTAAACTAGAGGCACTAGATGCTGGAATTCCACCAGCATTACTTGGCATTAAGTTTCCTTCATAAAACAAAATGATCCTAAGCTGGACCCTGTGAGGCCTTCCACAGGACTAACCCCTCACCCCCGCATGCACTCCACCTCTTTTTGTACAAAAAATTAGCCTCTGGGCCTTCCCCAAGTTCCAAACAGCAGATTCAGTCAGAGAAGTGAGAAAATGCAGAAACAAAGGAGAACTGTCAAATAAGATAAAATAATTCAACCTTAAAACAAAAGTCAAGGACCCTTTAGTTCCTGCTCAAGGGCTATAAATAATATTCTGAGCCATATCTTTGAGTTGTTTTACAAATACTAAGCCTCCCTGCCAAACGGAAGAAGCTGACTGCATGCTGACGAAAGCGCATAGACCCCAGACCATTTGGAACCACGGTCAGGCTGACACTGCTGACGCCCCAAATACCACTGAGCATTAGCTCACCACCCATCAGAAATCAATCAGAAAAAAGTGCACGAGCCGATCAGGCCCCCTGTGAGCCCTCTCCCTCATCTTGCCTTTGAAACCCTTTCCCAAGCAACGTCCCACTGTCCGCATGCGCCGCATCTTCCCTCACCCATTTCATTGTTGGTGGACATTTAGGCTGCTTCCGAGTCCCGGCTGTTGTAAACAGTGCTGCTGTGAACATCGGGGTGCGTGTGTCTTTTGGGATGATGGTTTTCTCTGGGTATATGCCCAGGAGTGGGATTGCCAGATCACATAAAGAAACAAAATTGTGCCATTTGCAGAGACATGGAGGGACCTAGAGACTGCCACACAGAGTGAAGTGAGTCAGAAAGAGAAACACAAATATCATAATACACTTATGTGCCACCTAGAGAAACGGCACAGATGGGCCTGTCTGCAAAACAGAAACAGAGACACAGATGTAGAGGATAAATACATGGACACCAAGGGGGTGTCCTGCATTGAAGAAGGAAATGGCAGCCCACTCCAGTGGTCTTGCCTGGAGAATCTCAGGGACAGGGGAGACTGGTGGGCTGCCGTCCATGGGGTCGCACAGAGTTGGACACGACTGAAGCGACTCAGCAGCAGCAGGAGGGAAAAGGGGGTGGGGTGAATTGGGACACTGGGATTGAGACATATTCACTATTGATGCTGTGCATAAAATAGAGAACTAATGAGAACCTACTGTTTAGCTCCAGGAATCCTATCTGCTCGGTGTTCTGCAGTGGCCAAATGGGAAGGAAATCCAAAGGGAGAGGACATATGTTTACATCTGACAGACTCACGTTGCTGAACAGTAGAAACTAACCCAACACTGTAAAGCAACTATACTCCAATAAAACAAAACGCTTTCCCTGGCAGCCACTGTGAAGTTCAGGGAAGTGAGAGCCAGCTGCTCTCCTTAATGGGTGCCCGGCAATGAATGCTCTACTTTCCTTCATCACATCCAGTGCCCAGTGTGTTGGCTTTGCTGTGAGTTGGGTGAGGGGACCTACATGTGATCAGGTAACAATCTGGTGGAGGTAAGAGGGTGTTCTCAGCTCCTCCATTTTAACCTGCTTATTGTATTATTTCCTGAGTGTTCTCAGGTGTTTAAGCAGTAAGACCAAGTGGTATTAACTAGGTTGGTTCCATTGGAAATGAGATCTCCTGTTGGTTAGTCATTAAGTCATATCTGATTCTTTGCAACCCCATGGACTGCAGCACACCAGGCTTCCCTGTCCTTCACTCTCTCCTGGATAAGGAGACACCAACTCAAATTCATGTCCACTGGGTTGGTGATGCTGTCTAAGCATCTCATCCTCCACCACCCTCTTCTCTTTAGGCCTTCAGTCTTTCCCAGCATAAGTTTTTCCCAATGAGTGGGCTCTGTCCATCAGGTGACCAAAGTATTTGTGCTTCAGCTTCAGCATCAGTCCTCCCAGTGAATATTCACGGTTGACTTCGCTTAAGATTGGCTGGCTCCATTTCCTTGATCCAAGGAGACTCTCAAGAGTCTCCTCTTAATCTACTCCTTTGCTTCTGATCGCGATCAATCCTCCAGGCATTGCGGATGGCTTTATGTACCTAATTTCATGAAAGACTCACTATGCTTCCATGAAGTAATCATACGTAGTATCATGCCATTTTGCAGGCAGGATCACTGACACACAGAGAAAATGTGTCTTGGCTGCACAGTCAGGGTCATAGCGCAGCCTGTCTGACTCAGCTCTGCACCCTCGCAACCATGAGGCTACACGGCCTTTCCTGTGCTTCCCATCCTAACACCACTGGTCTCCTGCCCTGTATGAGTCACTGTCCCATCACAGTTTCTCGTGTGATTCCCTCAATTACCTAATGAAATCTTATTTTTCTTTTTCAGATGAAAAAGGGAGACAAACCCAGGAAGGGATCTGTAATAAGTGTTGTCTCAGGGACTTGATTTGAGGACATCTTTGGAGTTGTTTCACTCCGTGTTGCCTTCATTATCTGATCTTTGTACATGTCAGAACTATAGAGCTAGTCAGGAAGAAAAGACAGTAGGGGAACAGTGTGCTCAAGTTTTGCATGTTGATAGAAAATGAAATAGTCATATTGCTCACCATAGAAGACAAGAGATTTGGATCCTTCTTAATTCTTTTTCTCACATATGCTAAAAATGCTCTGAAAAAAGCCATGAAATGTAACGTGAGTATTAATGCCTTTGGCTACAGCAGTTTTTGCTCCTACTTATAATTAAATGGAGGAAAGTATCTTTTTACTGATTTGTGAAGTAACATTAATAAAGACACATATATCACCACCTATGGATCAAAGCAAAACACACGTGAGGGCCATGAAAGCTTAAACATTTCCTCCCCAATATGTTGTTGGAAGATCCCTTTGGTTTTTCATTGGATGAAGGTGCAGTTTCCTTGACAACCAGCTTTCTGAACAGACTGCCTATACCTCAGCATCCTACAGCTTGCTGTAAAAGTCGAAGTGCGATATTCTTATAAGATGCACATAAATTTACCAAGGAGTGACTTGATGATTTTTAGATGATTTCTACTAGACACAGCAGAGATGTTAGCTAACTAAGAAAACGGAGGTCCTAAATCCTTAGCCTTCAGGACCGTGAAAGTTCTTAAACTTACACTTGTTCCTTAAATAAAAACTATCATTTCTTTGTGATTATCTATTTATGCCTGCTTGTTCATTAACCCAGAAACGGCTCACTCTGGGTTTACACGAACATTTATCTAAAGATAGAAACATTAGGAAAGTAACAACTGGTGAGATGCTGTTAGTCATCATCGCCAGGAGCGATGCCAAATTGCCCCAGTTGACCGTGAGCATCCGCACAGAGTCTTCCCAAGGTTTCCTTTTCTAGGGAACTCTCACCGCCCCCTGGGGAATTTCTGTGCAGCCCGAGAAAAAGTGAAGCAAATGGGATTGGGTTTGGCAGAGTTTTCAAATAACTTGCTTCATTTCTAGAAATGGGAAACCTAATAGCCTATAGGCACCGGTCCAGAAGCATCACAGTCAAGTTCATTTTTCTTTAGGGAAGATGACGATGTACGTTTCACCACCTCTTACCCTTGGATTAGAAGTAAAAAAATCACAGCTTAATCTATGAAACCGTGAATGTGCCCTTTAAACACGACAGTGTCCTCCACATCCTTTGGTCCATTTCTTGTTGTTGTTTAGTTGCTAAGACATGTCTGACTCTTTGCGACCACATGGACTGCAGCACACCAGGCTCCTCTGCCCACGAGATTGCCCAGGCAAGGATGCTAGAGTAGTTGCCACTCCAGGGGATCTTCCTTACCCATGCGTTGTCATTTTCTTCTGGATCCAGTTATCAGAGTCACATCTCCTGCATTGGCAGGTGGATTCTTACCACTGAGCCACCAGACAATCCTCACTTTGGGCCATGCCCTGACTTCAAAATACATAATCTGTGACAGTGTCCTAAGTGAGACATCTCAACTTCCAGCTATGAGCTTATATGTGAAATTGTATGTATCGATGGAAATATGTATTATTCCAAGAGGGACCTCGGTTCTTGTATAAGACTCTACAGGCATCCACATTTCATTTGTTGTATTGCTAACACTTCCACAGTTTCCTGCCTGACTTTCCACCCTTCCCTCTTTCTCACGGATGATGCAGTTCTGCCCTCTTTCAATCCCTGCATCCTCCTTCTGGACCCAAATTCCACCACTGCTACTCTGTTACTTGCTGCTTTATCTCCACTGCTTACATCAGATTTTTAGTGCAGATTAGTAAACATATTTACATGTTCAATCAACTAAGGCCATCAGTTAGCTGACAGCCAGAATTATATACATTAACTCATCACATAATATACCCAAGCCCAGGATCAAAGAAACGACACAAATCTTGGACTCAACACATTTCAGAGCTCCCCTTGGAGGTCAAAGTGCAGCCGGAAGTGTTTAGCTAAGCAAGTTCTAATGAGCACTTGGAATGACACACTGTTAGCTAAATGAAGAGAGTATCCTTTTATTGAAAATGACATTTATATGACACAGCTTATAAGATAATGATGGCAGTCAGTTCTGGAGAGCGGATGAGGCCAAGTGCTAAGCAAAGCAAGACTCCTTCAGTTTCCTGAAGCCATGGTGTTCTCTAAACAACACAGTGGGAGGGATGCGGTGTGACTTAAGATTTTCAGGCCCCAAGTTGTGTACAACTCTTTGTGGCCCCATGGACTGCAGCACTCCAGGTCTCCCTGTGTTTCACCATCTGCTGGAGTTTGCTCAAACTAATGTCTATTGAGTTGATGCCATCCAACCATCTCATTCTCTGTTGTCCCCTTCTCTTCCTGCCTTCAATCTTTCCCAGCATCCGGGTTTTTTCCAGTGTGTTGGCTCTTCACATCAGGTGGTCAGATTATTGGAGCTTCAGCTTCTGTTGAATATTCAGGGTTGATTTCCTTTAGGATTGACTGGTTTTATCTCCTTGTTGTTCAAAGGACTCTCAAGAGTCTTCTTCAGCACCACAGTTGAAAACATCAACTCTTCGGGGCTCAGCCTTCTTTATGGGCCAACTCTCACATCTGTACATGACTGCTGGAAAAAACAATTTCTGCTGAGCCCCCTGGGAAAGGACCATGTTGCAAATTTCAGTAACTATGCTCTTCCTAACCACACTAGTATTGTGTTGGCCAAAACGTTCTTTCAGGTTTTTCTGTAAGATGTTTCCAGCCCCAGACAAACATTCTGGCCAATCCAATATTTTGAAGACTGATCTTTCTGTAAGAAGAGTGTTCTTGTTTGGTTTGTGTGGGAGTATTAGACACAGAAGATGTGCTAAGAGAAAAGATTATTCTCAGAGGAAATGTTAAATATGGATGTTATTTTCATTGTGTCTCATGATGCATATGTTTTGTGAAAATATCTCACTGTTATTTTTATTTAATGTGGAAATTAATGGAATTGCATTCTTGTTTACAGTGTTTCATAAGTAGGTATTTTCTCTGAAATCTTTCTTTGCCTGCCCCACCAAGCCTTCGCTCTCGACACAGCAGGTGATGGCTTCTCCTTTGCTGGAGAGAAATCTGTGAACATCACATAAAGCGTCTAACAGGACTTCCTCTCAGCCTTTATATCTCTTTGCTGATCTTAACTTCCAAACTCAAGGGAAAATACCATCTCTTCTCTCTTAACCACTTTTCATGGCTTTTTACTAAGTTCCATTACTTCGAAAATCCTCCAAGATTAAACCCTCAAGTTCTTCTCTTCAGCCGCACCTCTCTGAGGTCTAATTTCTTTACAGTTGTCTCAGGCTTTTCTCAGGTAGAGAAACCCATTTGCTCTTTAATGTTTGGGAGTGTGTTACACTCACCTCTCCGGTGTTTTACTCATATAGTTGGTTAGGAATGGAAGAAACAATTACAGGTGCAAGTTTTCGTTCTTTGGGAAGTTTTTCTTTTTCTTATCTGCTGCCTGCAGGGTGGGTGCATTGGTTCTGCTCCAGATGGTAAGTGAGCCAGAGTCAGGGGAAAACCTTCCCTTCTAAAGGCAGGCCTATGGGCCAGCTCTCACTTTCCTCTATGTTTCTGCTCAGCCGCTCAGTCACGTTGGACTCTCTGCGGCCCCAGGAACTGCAGCGCGTCAGCAACACAGCACAGGCTTCCCTGTGCTTCACCATCTCCAGAGTTTGCTCGAACTCATGTCCATTGAGTCAGTGATGCCATCCAACCATCTCCTCCTCTGCTGTCCCCTTCTCCTCCCGCCTTCAATCTTTCCCAGCATTAAGGTCTTTTCAAATGAGTCAGCTCTTTGCATTCAGGTGGCCAAAATACTGGAGCTTCTGCATCAGTCCTTCCAATGAATATTCAGGACTGATTTCCTTCAGAATGGACTGGTTGGATCTCCTTGCAGTCCAAGGGACTTGCAGAGTCTTCTCCAACACCACAGTTCAAAAGCATCAATTCTTCAGTGCTCAGCTTTCTTTGTGGTCCAACTCTCACATCCATACGTGACTATTGGAAAAACCATAGCTTTGACTATATGGACCTTTGTAGGCAAGGTGATATCTGCTTTTTAATATTCTGTCTAGGTTGGTCATAGGTTTTCTTCCAAGGAGCAAGTGTCTTTTAATTTCATGGCTGCAGTCAACATCTGCAGTGATTTTGGAGACCAAGAGAATCAAGTCTGTCACTGTTTCCATTGTTTCCCCATCTATTTGCCATCAATTGATTGGACTGGATGCCTTGATCTTCATTTTTTGAATGTTGTTATAAGCCAGTTTTCCCCCTCTTTTCTTTTGCCTTCATCAAGAGACTTTTTAATTCCTCTTCACTTTCTGCCATAAGGGGGTATCATCTGCATACCTGAGGTTACTGATATTTCTCTAACTCAATAAAACTATGAACCATGCCATGCAGGGGCCACCCAAGACAGCCCGATCATGCTGGAGAGTTCCAACAAAACATGGTCCACTGGAGAAAGGAATGGCACATCGCTTCCAGCATTCTTGCCTTGAGAACCCCATGAACAATATGAAAAGACAAAAATATCCCACAAGATCTTTTTATCCCACAAGATGAACCCCCATGTTAGTAAGTGTCCAATACGATACTAGAAAGAGCAGACAAATAGTTCCAGAAGGAGCTATTTGTCTATCAAGAGGCTGAGCCAGTGTAGAAACAACACCCAATTGGTGGTAAAAGTAAAGTCCGATGCTGTAAAGAACAATATTGCATAGGAACCTGGAATGTTCAGTCCATGAATCATGGGAAAACAGAAGTGGTCAAAGAGTAGATGGCAAGAGTGAACATTGACATTTTAGGAATCAGTGAATGAGGAGAGTGAAAAAGTTGGCTTAAAGCTCAACATTCAGAAAACTAAGATCATGGCATCTGGTCCCTTCACTTCATGTCAAATAGATGGAGAAACAGTGAAAATAGTGTCAGACTTTATTTTGGGGGGCTCCAAAGTCACTGCAGATGGTGATTGCAGCCATGAAATTAAAGACACTTACTCCTTGGAAGGAAAGTTATGACCAACCTAGACAGCATATTAAAAAGCAGAGACATTACTTTGCCAACAAAGGTCCGTCTAGTCAAGGCTATGGTTTTTCCAGTGGTCATATATGGATGTGAGAGTTGGACTGTGAAGAAAGCTGGCGCCGAAGAATTGGCGCTTTTGAACTGTGGTGTTGGAGAAGACTCTTGAGAGTCACTTGGACTGCAAGGAGATCCAACCAGTCCATTCTGAAGGAGATCAGTCCTGGGTGTTCTTTGGAAGGACTGATGCTGAAGCTGAAATTCCAATACTTTGGTCGCCTCATGTGAAGAGTTGACTCATTGGAAAAGACCCTGATGCTGGAAGGGATTGGGGGCAGGAGGAGAAGAGGACGACAGAGGATGATGACTGGATGGCATCACCAACTCAATGGACATGAGTTTGAGTAAACTCCAGGAGTTGGTGATGGACAGGGAGGCCTGGCATGCTGTGATTCATGGGGTCGTAGAGTCAGACACGACTGAGAGATTGAACTGAACTAAAATCGACAGGAATGGGCAAACTGAATTCAGATGACCATTATATATACCACTGTGGGCAAGAATCCCTTAGAAGAAATGGAGTAGCCTTCATAGTTAAGAAAAGATTCTGAAGTCCAGTGAAGTGAAGTTGCTCAGTCGTGTCTGACTCTTTGTGACTGCATGGACTGTAGCCTACCATGCTCCTCCGTCCATGGGATTCTCTAGGCAAGAATACTGGAGTGGGTTGCCTTTTCCTTCTCCAGGAGATCTTCCCAACCCAGGAATCAAACCCGGGTCTCCCACATTGCAGGCAGATGCTTTACCAACTGAGCCATCAGGGAAGCTCAGTATAGTAGTACTGAGTAGTAGTACTGACGTACAGTACTTGGGTGCAATCTCAAAAATGACAGAATCTTTCTTCCCAAGGCAAGCCATTCAGTATCACAGTAATCCAAGTCTGTGCCCCAATTACTAATGCTGAAGAAGCTGAAGTTCAATGGTTCTGTGAAGATTTACAAGACCTTCTAGAACTAATGCAAAAAAAAGATGTCCTTTTCATTATACAGGATGGGAGTGCAAAAGAAATACCTGAAGTAACAGGCCAAGTTTGTCCACAAGAGTACAAAATGAAGCAGGGCAAAAGCTAACAGAGTTTTTCCAAGAGAACATGCTAGTCATTACAAACACCCTCCTCCAACAACACAAGAGGCAACTCTACACCTGGACATCACCAGATGATCAATAGCCAAATCACATTGATTATATTCTTTATATCTGAAGATGGAAAAGCTCTATACTGTCAGCAAAACAAAACTGGGAGCTGACTGTGATTCAGATCATGAACTCCTTATTGCAATGTATAACAACATGTATCCATCATTATAATACCATACAGAATACTTTCACTGCCTTAAAAATCTTCTGTGTTCTGCTTATTCATCTCCCCTCATCCCTAGTGAATACTGATCTCTTTATTGTCTCTCTGGTTTCCCCTTTCCCAGAAAGTAATGTAGCTGGAACTGTACCATAGGTAGCCTTTTGGATTGGCTTCTTTCACTGAGTAATACGAATTTTAGGTTCCTCCATGTGTAGGCAGTAGAAGCTCAGATGGAAAGAATCTGCCTGCAATGCAGGAAAGCCAGGTTCAATCCCTGTGTCAGGAAGATCCCCTGGAGAAGGGAACAGCAACTCACTCCAGTATTCTTGCCTGGGGAATCCCATTGACAGAGGAGTCTGGTGGGTTACAGTCCATGGGTTTGCAAAGAGTCAGACATGGCTAAGGGACTTTCACGTCATTTTTACAGTTTGATGGCTCATTTCTTTTTAGTGCTGAAGAATATTCCATTGTCTCCATTCATTTGACTGAAGGGCATCTTGCCTGCTTTCAAGTTTTGGCAATTAAGACTAAAGATATAAACATCTATGTGCAGGTTTTAAATTGGGTCCAAGTTTTTGGCTCCTTTGTGTAAATACCAAGTGACGCAATTGCTGGCTGCATGGTAAAAGTGTTTAGTTTTGTAGGAAACTGCCAAAGTGTCTTGCAAAGTAGCTACACAATTTTGCACTCTCAACAGCAATGCACAAGAGTTCCGGGTCCTCCTCATCCACGCCAACATTTGATGCTGTCAGTTTCCTGGATTCTGTCCACAGGTGTGTAGTAGTATCGGTGTTGCTGTAATTTGCATTTTCCTGATGACGTAAAGTGCAAAACATCTTTTGAAATGCTCATTTGTCATCATCTGTATGTTTTCTTCATTGACGTTTCTGTTACAGTCTTTCACCCATTTTTAAAACCAGTTTGTTTATTTTCTATTGTTGGGATTTAAGTGTTGTTTGTACATTTTGGTTAACATGCTTTGTCAGATGTGGTGTTTTTTTTTTTTAATGTATTTTTCCCAGTCAGTGATTTGTCTTCCAAGTCTCTTGATATCTTTTTTTCCTTATAATTAAATTTATTTATTTTTTAAATTACAATACTGTATTTGTTTTAAATATCTTCTTGATATCTTCTTTTAAATAGACTTTTTAAAAATCTTTTAATAAAGTCCAGATTGATAATTATTTCTTTCATGGACTGTGTCTTTGGCATTGCATCTGAAAAGAATCGTCATCATCATTTAGATTTTCTCCTATGTTGCCTCATAGGAATTTCATGGTTTTATGTTTTACATTTAAGTCTGTGTTTCACTTTGAACAAGTTTTTGTGAAGGGTATAAAGTCTATGATAGATTTATTGATTTTGCATGTGGACATCCAGTTGTGGCCACATTATATATTGAAGAGACTAACTTTGCTCCATTGTATTGCCTTCGTCCTCCTGTTGAAAATCTGTTGACTATATTCATGCAGTTCTAGATTGGACTTGCTATCTTTTTCAATTTGTCTCTTTGTTCACCAACACCACACTGTCTTGATGACTGCAGCTTTAGAGTAAGTCTTGAAGTTGGGCAATGTCAGTCCTCCAACTTTGCTGGTTTTCTTCATATGGTGGTGGCTATTCTGGGTCCATCTTCACTTCCTCATCCAATCTTACCTTATTTCTATCAAACTTCTTTTTTTTTATATATTTTTGATGGGGACCATTATTAGAATCTATATTGAATTTGTCAAATACTACTTCTTTTTAACATTTTATTTAATATAAATTTATTTATTTTAATCAAATGCTACTTCTGTTTTACGTTTGTTTGTTTGTTTTTGCCATGAGGCATGTGAAATCTTCACTCCCTGACCAGGGTTTGAAACTGCACCCCCTCCATTGGAAGCTGAAGTCTTAACCACTGAACTACCAGGGAAGTCCCTCAAACCCCTTAAAACATGCCATTTATACCTGCTGCCCCCATCGCTCATTTATCCACTTTATACAAATATAAACTATATTCTCTATGCATGCAGGTATACTCATTTTTTTAATGAATACATACTCATGAATTTTAAAAATCAACTGACAGTTAAAGATTTATAAAGAAAAACTTTATTCTCTTGAAGAGCTGACTCATTAGAAAATACCTTGATGCTCAGAAAGACTGAAGGCGGGAGGAGAAGTGGATGAAAGAGTTTGCGATAGTTGGATGGCATCACCGACTCAATGGGCGTGAGTTAGAGTAAGCTTCATGAGATGGTAAAGGACAGGGAAGCCTGGTGCGCTGCAGTTCCCGGGGTCACAAAGAGTTGGACATGACTCAGCAACTGAACAACAATTCTCTTTTCCACCTCCAAGCCACCTGCTTCAACTTGCCAGGGAGAGGCATTTGTATTTTTCTGTTTCTTCTAGAAGATATTTCCACAATACTAAAGTATACTCTTTGCATGGGATTGGGGGCAGGAGGAGAAGGGGACGACAGAGGATGAGATGGCTGGATGGCATCACTGACTCTATGGACGTGAGTCTGAGTGAACTCCAGGAGTTGGTGATGGACAGGGAGGCCTGGCGTGCTGCGATTCATGGGGCCACAAAGAGTTGGACACGACTGAGTGACTGAACTGAACTGAACTGAAAGTAGACTCTCACTGCCTTTCTTTGCTTTACAACGAGTAGTCATTATTTCTATGTTTTATGATGGAGAGAGACTTAATTTACACCATGGCCCACCTCCTCTCCCCTAGGCTCTAATGTGGTTTGTTAGTAAACCTTGTTCATATCTTTTCTGAGTCCCTCTCTCTTACTCTGCATCCAACTCATCGCTTAGCCAGTCAAAATATATCTTGAACCTAACTAACTGTACTAACTCTTGCTAATTGTACCCACTACCATCTGATAGCTCAGTTGGTGAAGAATCTGCCTGCAATGCAGGAGACCCCAGTTCAATTCCTGGGTCAGGAAGATCCCCCAGAGAAGGGAAAGGCTACCAATTCCAGTATTTTGGGGCTTCCCTTGTGGATCAGCTGGTAAAAAATCTGCCTGCAATGTGGGAGACCTGGGTCCAATTCCTGGGTTGGGAAGACCCCCTGGAGAAGGGAAAGGCTACCCATTCCAGTATTCTGACCTGGAGAATTCCATAGACTGTATAGTCCATGGAGTCACAAAGGGTCAAACACAACTGAGCCACACTCACTTTCACCATCTAAGGTCAGGTCTTTTAATATCTTGTAGGGACTGCTTGTCGATTTCTGACTTTTTTTCTGGTTTCAGTTCTTGGTTATCTGCAGTCCAGTCTGTACACAGCCACCAAAGTGGTTTAAATAAAATCAGTTTGGGTGCACTCTGCCCTCCTAAGACTTCCCATCTTCCTGGCATTTTTAGCCTTTCCCATATCTCCGAAGGATGTACATGATGAGGATTCTGGCCGCCATCTCATGCCGTCCTCCCCTCCGATTACTGACTTCTTATCCTACTGACTTATTTGATAATTTTCAGATGCTACAAGGATGCTCCCCAAAGGGGCCACTGCATCTGCTGCTTCCTTAGCCTGGAACATGCCTGTCACATATCTAGGTGCTTCTCCCTCTCACTGCAGGTAGGTCTCATTTGAAAAGTCTTACCTTTGAAAGTCACCTCGTTGCAGAGATCATCCATGACAGACTTCTCTAAAAAGCTGCCCCCTCCCTCTCAAACACCTGCGCTCTCTCTCTAAATGCTCATCCAGAATGTGAGCGACACTGGATCAAGGGCAGTGGTGGTTTTCGTCACTGGAAATCTCCAGCACCAGCAACAGTACCTGGCATTAAAGAGTGCTCAGCACATACGTGTACATGAACGAATACACAAATAAACCACTGCTGAAGAGAAAGCATAGATGTTCAGTGGTGTTCTGGACATAATATCCTCGAAGTCTTGAAATGTTGAGGGTCATCATTCCACAGAAATATGAAAATGAGAGAACAATTATACTTGGTAAGCATCCTCAGTTCTTGAGGATTATGCACCTCTTAAAATTGCCCCTTCTCAGGGATCATGAGTAGTTTTCATCTAGTTAGAAACTCAGTTTCAGTGTGTCTTACTGCAATCAGTCCCTTGTTTTTCATTTTATATATTTCGGAAGCCTTTCCAGTATAATCTGAGAGCGCTACCAGGGAATCCCTTTGTAAACTGCACAATTGTAAAATACATTAGCATGTGTTAACAAGAGAAGCTGTCCACTCTCCTTTATCCAGGACCTTCAGCTTTGAGATGCACTGTGTAGAGCTGCTTCTTTCTGGATATAGCCCACCGTACTTATCCACAGCCACCGCTCCGCAGTCCTCAGTGTGTCCCATTTATACCCTCTCCTAGGCAAAGCCACTCTATGGACAGTCACTGACCCTTAACACGCTCTCTACCTGGACCTAGCTCAGTGGGCATCTCTGTCTGGAGATGCCATAGAGATGTTAAATGGAACAACCCAGAATGTCGAAGTATTTTCTCTAAATTTGTTCTTGTTCTTGCATTTCTCATTTAAGAAGACTGAGAGTGATACCAGGTCTCCTCTTCTCATATAATCGTGTAAGCAATAAGTCACCAAGTTTTACAGCTCAGGAGGTCTGTCTGCTCCCCTGCGTGTCCAGTCAGACCTCTGTCCTTCAGCATCCTCGTCCTTACCCTACTGCTGAGAGAGACAACCTCTCTGACTTAGGCTGACTTCCCCGCAAGCTGTCCTTTCTGTCTCAGGCGTGTTCACATCTGGGCTTGCTCCATGTCCTTAACAGTTTCACAACATGCCCTTCATTGTTAGGCTCTGTGTATCTCTCCAGCCTAACCTCCTGCCACCATCCTAGGCAGACTCCTTGCACCTGCTGTTCTGAAAGCTAAGAGTTTGCCAAACACACCGTGGTGTTTCACATGTTGTTCCCTCCACTTCAACTGTCCTTGGCTTCGGTCACTGTTCAGTTCATGTCTACTTGTCCTTTAAGACCAGCATAAGCATTTTCTCTGCTAAGAATCCTTTAATGAATTTGCAGTGTGATTTATATGCCCTTCCTTGGTGCTTCCAGGATGATGTGGGTAGATTCATGACGCTGTACTTGCATGCTCAAGGTAATTATTACCCATCTGTCTATACTCTCTTTGTCTATGTTGCCAATTAAATTCCTAAGGCTCACTGGTGGTATTCGGATCATGTTTATAGCCCTACTGGTTAGTCTGATAATGCACATGAAGCATCCGTGGAAAGAAGGAAGAGTGAGTGTAGGAAAGCTTCACTACTCAGACCTAGAAGACACTTCCGGAACCAAGGTGAGGCCACAGCACATCATCGGGGCACAGTGGGGAGACAGCGCAAGCTGTGGCATGGCCTGTGGGCTTGCATGTGCAGCAGTCTGGGGATGATGACTTTTCTCATTGTTTCTCACCAAAAGCAAGCATTATTAGCTGTGTGATAAATGCTGATGTGCGCGCGTGCATGTGTGTGTGTGTGTTGGGTGAGAGGTGAGGGGGGTTTGCATAGCTAATGTGACCTCTGGGGACCTGATTCAGCTTTGCTGTATCATTCATTTCTTTCCACAGGCATTTAAATCCTTGTTGCTAACTTGGATGTGACATATATCATAAATCACTCTGTCTGTCCATCTATCTACCTATCTATAGCATGTGCGTGATGCAATAAATAAGGAGATAGATGGGTAAGTGAGACAGATCTCCATAGCACAGATACAGTTACCAAGTTACCAAGACAGAAAAAGTGTCCTAAAGCCACAGGCTGAGTGATGAAAAGTAGATCCTCTTGAAATCCCTGAAAGTCCTTAAAGTAATGAATTGGTACATTTTCTTGCTAATAACTGAAGAGCACAGGTCTGTTTCAGGCATTTCCAGCTCCTTTTATTTCCTGCCATTGCCCCATGTACTTTCCTGTGAGCACCCTGGGTATCAGTTTGGTTCTAATCAGGGCAAGAAAATTGCTGCTTGATTATATACTCATAACAACATAGGAATAGGGGGAAAAGCCTGTTTAGCAGATTCGAATTTACTGCAGTGAGACGTTCAATTGTTGAATAACCCCAGCGTCCTTCACCTCTCAAACCCTGCCCAGAAGGCCATTCCAAACATTATTACTTGCAGAATGAAAAAGTGCTTCCTTATGCTTGTGCTAAATTTATTTTCCTTGACTTCCATTAAAGCCTCTGTGCTACAGAAGCTGGAAAGGGAACAGTAACCCGCATCACCTACACCTATGATTCCATGCACTTTAATTAGACCCGACATGTCATTTCCATAGCAAGAAGGGTCTGTCCTACTGATCCCAGTGATTCACTCCCTCGCGGCTATTGTTACTTAGCTTTGAGCATTTTTCTTTTTTAAATTTAATGTGTAGAAAAAAAAATAATTCAGCATATATCTGCACCCTTAAAATAATTTACCATAGATTTTGTGGCATTTAACTAGAATCACACTTGTAGGATGGATATATCTTGACCAAAGAAAACAAAAGTAACGGCTCTGATGGGTGATGATGACAGCCCTTCCTCTCTGGGCAGCCCGAGATTAAGCACAATAGCACGGAACAGCTTTTTAAGATTTCTGACATTAGGGACCACCTCTTCCATGTGCTCTGAGTTGTTGCTGGCACCCCATAGGTGTTTAATAAATATTAATACTGCTAAGTTTAATAATACATGAAAAAGGAAAAACTGATCTCAAGAAAATCCCGTGGTGGATACATCTTGGAAGATATGATTCATTGTTTTCAAGGACAATGTTCTTTTATTTCAGACATGATCTTGAAGGTTTAAAATTTTATCTGCTTCATTTTAAAATAATATCAAGGCTCCTCGTGGCCAACTTCTTCATTTAGGGCAGAGTAAAATTTCATTTGCAGATCAAACAGAAACAGAGGGACATAAACCAAAACTGTAGGCCAATTCATGATGTACAATTGTATATGCAGAATTAAGGCCAGATGGGGCTATAAAACTAGCCCCTAAATCTCAACATTTAATTCCGTGTGCTTCAGCAGGATAACATGGAATATCAATCAGGAAATAGGTAGGCGCTGGAATCATTCTTGTGCAGTTCCTCACCACTCTTTTCTCCCTATGCTGTCAACCAAAGGGACATGCCTAGAAATGGGACCTCCAGGATTGAGGCGGGGAAAGAAAATGAAACTGAGTTGATTTCCCAGAGGGACAGCAGACATTGTGCAGAGGCTGTTTTTCCTCGCTCAGATGTTGAATATGAAAACTAGCAGTGGTTCCCCCAGACAGAGCCCAGCGCCATCTCACTGAATCCAATAAATATTCATCAGATCTTAGAATTCCTTATTCTCTGAGGAGGAAAGGACTTGCGGCCGTGGGTTTGTCTTCCTTCGTATGGGCAGACCTGGCGGTAGCGAGCAAGCAGGGCGCGTCTGTGGGCTCCTTTCAGCTGTGTGGGCCACATGAATTTTTTGTTGTTTTGTTTGGTAAATCAGTCAAACAATAGGTCTGCCCTCTTTGACTCACTCAAATTGTCATATGGGAAGAGACACTTTACTTTTCTATTATTTTATCAACTCATACACTGTGTAAGAGACGTACATTGACCCAGTAACTGTTTCAAAAAGAAAATATGTAAATCTCGGAGACTTTTAACCCACAACTTTTGAATAAGAACAGATCAGAATGAGGGTTCTATCAATCTGTTCACCCTTGAATTGGGGAAAAATAATGCAGTAAAATAATTTAAGGAAATATATAAAAGAAATAGAAAGGAGAATATGTATTCATTCATTCATACCTTACTTTACTTCAGAAAAGAATGGAGGAGAATTTGTAAAATATGATGTGAAGGAATAAGAAAAACAACCTTTTATAAAATCAGGCGCTGCCCAACCCCACCCCCACCCCCGCCCTGCCGCAAATTGTGAATCTATAAAATTTGCGTCATGGATTTTTCTCACAATACTGGTCAGGCAGACTCAAGAGTCTATGTGAACTTTGCAGTTTCTAAGGTATTCTCGGACACTTCAGTTTTGACTGGAGAGGTCAGATTACCCAGTGGAAAATCCCACATAGTGTCAAAGTGCATTATGGCAATTGATGTTGACATTAAGCAGGCTTGAAAGTTCTTGCCAGAAGCGACACTACAGTTGAAGACCATGCTGACTGGCTAGAACCAGGCATCATTCTGGAAAGCACTGCTTGTCAAAGGTAAAATGTCTTGACATGCTTGCGTGTCTGAAGCTGAAGTTCCATGTGGACTGCAAATTGGGAGGGTGGCCACAGCTACTAAAAATGTCCAGCTCGCTCCCTCTTCAAGTGAATCTGAGACTGAAGTGGCGGTGTAGGTGGCAGACTTAGATCCCAGACAACGTCAGTGTGCTTGACTCGGGGAAATAGGAAACTGACCTTGGTACAGGCACCAGGGCCTTGTCCTTGAAGGACAACTTGAAGCTCAGACTCTCTCTTTAATGAATAAGCCCATATTTTCAAATTCCACCTTTTTAAAGTTGGTCCTTTGTTTTAAGCTTTGGCTTTCCCCTTTAAGTAAATATTCTACAAGAAGGCATGATAAATTAGGTTTTTAGTATTATCAGAATACAGTCATTAGTAAAATCAGGGATAAATATCTTCTGGGTAGGATCAAGAAAAGGGACCTAGTAATGGGAAAAGACAGAAAGAGGATAAAGAAACTTACCCTGCTTTATAGTTTGGCCAAAGGTGGTCCTGGATATTAGGAGAGATGGCCTAAGGCATCCAAAATAAAAGAAATGTGAGAAAAGAAAGGCAGGGAGACACAAGAATGTAAAGCTATAATATGGATTTTCAAAGCATCATGTCATGATTTTTCTAAAGGTATTCAAGCAAACAAATGAAAAAGAATAAAAGTAAGTTCCAGAAACAGAGAATGGGAATCAGCCATGTTTCTCCTACTGTTCTTACAAAGCAACTTTCATTATTTCATTTTTCTTTATGTTTATTTTTGCAAGCACAGGACATTCAAATCACCTCCGACATGATTCTAACCCATTTTTAGTATGTTTGGATTTACATGATATAATTATTATACATGTTTTCACTTCATCTTCAAACTTTCAAATGGCTACAAAAGATTCTGTCAGGTAGTTAAGCCAATCATTCATTTATTCAGCGAGGAAGTGGGCTCGGCAGAGGTGCAAGGCCCGAATCCTGTTCTTCTAGAGCTGGCACTTTACTGGGAGGTGCAGACAGTAGGTGAATGTGTAAGTACTTTTGTAATAAGCAAATTAGGGAGGGATGAATGTATGGAAGAAAAAAATAGTGTATCAGCAAAAGGAGCTTGAAAACCAGCGTAGGAGGCTCTGCTAGGGAAGACTGTCAGGAAGGCCTCTCTGAGATGGAGACATTTAAATAAGGAAGAGGGAGATTTCCCCCATGAAATCTCCTGGGGGAAAGCATTTGGCAGAGGGAGGGCAAAGAACAGAAGCCCTGAGATGTTGTCACCCTTAAGGTCTGGAGAAGCTGGAAGAAGTCAGCCCGAAGAGAATGTTCAGTCCAGTGAGAGGGTCAGATCAACAGGAAGCCAAATCGTGCGGGGCTGGGGCTGAGGACACATTCGTGGGACCTGGTGTTTCTTCGGGAACTGAAATCTTTGGAGGTTTGAGGATACTGTTCCCTGACCTGCACGTTCAGCTCCTTGTAGAGGGTTGGTCACAGAGACTGAGACAAGACATGGTGCTGGGAAAGCCAGCAGGTAGATGTCATTAGCACCCGAGGCTGAGTAGAGAAAAGTGGTGAGACAGAAAACAGAAGCAACAGGTTTTGCTCATGGGTTAACTGTGAGATGCAAGACAAAGAAAGATAAAGGATGACTTCAAGATTTTGAGCCTGGGCAATTCATAGCCATTGGCTATGTCAAAAGAGATTTTTCCAGACAGTTAAAAACATGACTCTCATACAAATATTGTGGGTGAGGAAATCAGGAGATGGGCAATGCTAGTTAGGAGAATGCAAGGTGGGCAGGAGTTATACAGGCTCAAAGAAGCAAGGCTGCGATAAGCTCACTAGGTTAGATACCAAATTTGTTCATGGCCCCAAGTTCAATAACAGTGTGATGACTGCATCTTGAGAAAACAAAACCCTTCAAGGTAACATGTACTTTCCTAGAATGTGAGTCTTTAACAAATAACAGATGTGAATCACACAAAGGCACCTCTTCGGTGAGTCTATCCAACAATATTCCAAGATTACACTGAAAGGCAAGGTCTCCTTCCTCTGCCTTATTACACATTTTTTTTTTTTTTTTGTGAACACTGGGATGGTGCACTCTAGTAGAGGGGCAACCTAGGAGAAGGGCCAGTCATTGTTTAACCCTTCCCCATTATTAAGCCTTTGATTTATGTATAATACTTTAATATTGAAATCATGGGTTTTGTTGTCTTTTGGTTGGGGGTAAGGACTGATGCTAAAGCTGAAACTCCAATACTTTGGCCACCTCATGCAAGAGCTGACTCATTGGAAAAGACCCTGATGCTGGGAGGGATTGGGGGCAGGAGGAGAAGGGGACGACAGAGGATGAGATGGCTGGATGGCATCACCGATTTGATGGACATGAGTTTGAGTGAAATCCATGAGTTGGTGATGGACAGGGAGGCCTGGCATACTGTGATTCATGGGGTTGCAAAGAGTCGGACACGACTGAACTGAAGTTCTTAAAATGATTTCCCAATCAAGGAAGTTATTGATCCCTATCAGTTCAGTTCAGTTCAGCCACTCAGACATGCCTGACTCTGTGACCCCATGGACTGCAGGATGCCAGGCCTCTTTGTCCATCACCAACTCCCAGAGTTTACTCAAACTCATGTCCATTGAGTAAGTGATGCCATCCAAACATCTCATCCTCTGTCGCCCCTCTTTTCTTCTGCCTTTGATCTTTCCCAGCATCAGGTCTTTTTCAGTGGGTCAGTTCTTCGCATCAGGTGGCCAAACTATTGGAGTTTCAGCTTCAGCATCAGTCCTTCCAATGAATATTCAGGATTGATTTCTTTTAGGATTGACTGGTTTGGTCTCCTTGCAAGGGATTCTCAAGAGCCTCCTCCAGCACCACAGTTCAAAAGCATCAATTCTTCAGCATTCAACTTTATTTATTGTCCAACTCTCACATCCATACATGACTACAGGAAAAACCAGAGCTTTGACAAGAAGGACCTCGGTGGGCAAAGTAATGTCTCTGCTTTTTAATATGCTGTCTAGGTTGGTCACAACTTTTCTTCCAAGAAACAAGCATCAGTTTAATTTCATGGCTGCAGTCACAATCTGCAGTGATTTTGGAGCCTCTCAAAATAAAATCTCTCACTGTTTCCACTGTTTCCCATCTATTTCCCATGAAGTGATGGGACTGGATGCCATGATCTTAGTTTTCTGAATGTTGAGCTTTAAACTCTCCTCTTTTACTTTCATCAAGAGGCTCTTTAATTCTTCTTTGATTTCTGCCATAAAGGTGGTGTCATCTGCATATCTGAGGTTATTGATATTTCTCCTGGCAATCTTGATTCCAGCTTGTGCCTCATCCAGCTCAGCATTTCACATTTATATTCAGATGAACTCTGAATATAAGTTAAATAATCAGTGTGACAATATACAGCCTTGACACACTCCTTTCCCAGTTTGGAACCAGTCCATTGTTCCATGTCTGGTTATAACTGTTGCTCTTTGACTTGCATACAGATTTCTTAGGAGGCAGGTCAAGTGATCTGGTATTCCCATCTCTTTAAGAATTTTGCACAATTTGTTGTGGTCCACACAGTCAGGCTTTGGTGTAGTCAATAAAGCAGAAGTAGATGTTTTTCTGGAATTCTCTTGCTTTTTCTATGATCCAACAAACATTGACAGTTTGATCTCTGGTTCCTCTGCCTTTTCTAAATTCAGCTTGAGCATCTGGAAGCTCTCTGTTCACATGCTGTTGAAGCCTCACTTTACAAATACAGGGGATTAGATCTCATAGAGGCCTGAGGAACTGAACAGAGGCTCCTGACACTGTACAAGGGGCAGGGATCAAGACCGACCCCAAGATAAAGAAATGCAAAACAGTAAGATGGTTATCTCAGGAGGCCTTACAAATAGCTGAGAAAAGAAGCTAAAGGCAAAGGCGAAAAGGAAAGATATACCCCCTCTGAATGACGAGTTCCAAAGAATGGCCAGATAGGAAAGCCTTCCTCAGCAATCAATGCAAAGAAATAGAGGAAAACAATAGAATGGGAAAGACTGTGATCTTTTCAGGAAAATCACAAATACCAAGGGAACATTTCATGCAAAGATAGGGCACAATAAAGGACAGAAATGGTATGGACCTATCAGAAGCAGAAGATAATAAGAAGAGGTGGCAAGAATACACAGAAGAACTATACAAAAGATCTTAATGACCCAGATAACCATGATGGTGTGATCACTCACCTAGAACCAGACATCCTGGAGTGTGAAATCAAGTGGACCTTTGGAAGCACCATTCGGAACAAAGCTAATGGAGGTGATGGAATTCCAGCTGAGCTATTTCAAATCCTAAAAGATGATGCCGTGAAAGTGCTGCACTCAATGTGCCAGCAGATTTGGAAAACTCAGCAGTGGCCACAGGACCAGAAAAGTTCAGGTTTCAGTGATCCCTATATAATTTTGATATTTTATATTGAAAAGCATTTTGATTTACTACCAGTATATTATTTCAATTAGTTTTCTTTTAAATCTAGCAAAAGGAATTCACCTATTACATATTCATGACATGTTTTCTTTTAGTACTACTGTATATTTTTTTACCTTGTTATCTTGTTCTAGATTTTACCATCTATAAAAGCTGTTGATCTTTGTGTGTGTGTATGTAGCAGGGAAAGATCAGCAGATTAGCAAAACTGCATCTAACAGGATGACTTATTTAAACTTTTAAGTCATTATCTTTGACCCAGATTTGAAAGACAGCTTTTGAAAAGGAATTATTAAGTGTCCTTTTTAAGTCACTATGATAACTTAAAAGACTGACAAGATACAGTTACTGCCTTGAAGAAGTTACAGCGTGCTTTATCTTTATATGGTTACAGCTATGATTTCACATATGCACATGGACAGACAGATGCATAGTAGAGGACAGGAATAAGAGTGTGGTCATGACATGTATAGATATGTCTTAATATTTCTGATTCTTAGTTTTATTCCTTATAAAATAAAGACAATTTTATCCAAATTGTTAGGGTATTGTAAGAGTTAAATATACATATACTATCCATTCATCCTGAGAAACGCTGGGCTGGAGGAAGCCCAAGCTGGAGTCAAGATTGCCGGGAGAAATATCAGTAACCTCAGATATGCAGATGACACCATCCTTATGGCAGAAAGTGAAGAGGAACTAAAGAGCTTCTTGATGAAAGTGAAAGTAGACAGTGAAAAAGTTGGCTTAAAGCTCAACATTCAGAAAACGAAGATCATGGCACCTGGTCCCATCATGTCATGGGTAATAGATGGGGAAACAGTGGAAACAGTGAGAGACTTTATTTTGGGGGGCTCCAAAATCACTGCAGATGGTGACTGCAGCCATGAAATTAAAAGACACTTTCTCCTTGGAAGAAAAGTTGTGACCAACCTAGACAGCATATTCAAAAACAAAGGCATCACTTTGCCAACAAAGGTCCATCTAGTCAAAGCTCTGGTTTTTCCTATAATCATGTATTGATGTGAAAGTTGGACTCTAAAGAAAGCTGAATGCCAAAGAATTGATGCTTTTGAACTGTGGTGTTGGAGAAGACTCTTGAGAGTCCCTTGGACTGCAAGGAGATCCAACCAGTCCATCCTAAAGGATATCAGTCCCAAATATTCATTAGAAGAACTGATGTTGAAGCTGAAACTCCAATACATTGGCCACCTGATGTGAAGAACTGACTCATTTGAAAAGACCCTGATGCTGGGAAAGATTGAAGGCGGGAGGAGAAGGGAACGACAGAGGATGAGATGGTTGGATGGCACCACCGACTCAGTGGACATCAGTTTGAGTAAACTTTGGGAGTTGGTGATGGTCAGGGAGGCCTGGGGTGCTGCAGTCCATTAGGTCACAGAGTCGGACACGACTGAGCGACTGAACTGAACTGAGCTGATCGATTAGTGGGCTTCCCGGGTGACACTAGTGGTGAGAGAACCTGCTCGGCCAGTGCAGGAGACGCAAGAGACTCGAGCTCGACCCGCGACTGGAAAGGGTCCTTGGAGGAGGACGTGGCACTCACTCCAGTGCTCTTGCCTGGAGAATGCCAGGGACAGAGGAGCTTGGTGGGCGACAGGCCACGGGGTTGCAGAGTCAGACACGACTGAAGAGACTTAGCATGCACGCACGCACTGTCCGTCAACATCCAGGATCCCCTATCTGTCTATCTCAATTCTGACTCATCCCACAGAAAGTTTTAGGTAACTGAATAATATTGAGCATGAAATTATAATAGGCTTTAGCACATAATATGGAGAAGGCAATGGCACCCCACTCCAGTACTCTTGCCTGGAAAATCCCATGGACGGAGGAGCCTGGTGGGCTGCAGTCCATGGGGTCACTAAGAGTCAGGCACGACTAAGTGACTTCACTTTCACTTTTCACTCTCATGCATTGGAGAAGGAAATGGCAACCCACTCCAGTGTTCTTGCCTGGAGAATCGCAGGGACGGGGGAGCCTGGTGGGCTGCTGTCTATGGAGTCGCACAGAGTCGGACACGACTGAAGCAACTTAGCAGCAGCAGCAGCAACACATAATAGGCAATCAATAAACGGAATCACGGTGTTGTTTGTATTTCCTCAAACATTTTATGCTGAATCAGACCTCTGAACTTTAACAGTTGTTCCCTGGTGCTTGATTTTTTTCCACTTTTCCCACTCCCATCTCTCTCAAACCTTCTGTTTTTCAAGGCTCACCCTAGTTATCTTTTCCATGAGACATTCCTGGATCCACCAGATGAGTTTATCTCACTGTAGCCCTGCTGTTCTGTTTTTCCAAAACCCACCACATATTTGGCTCAAAGATGAAGATCAATCATCATGTCATGTGAACAACTGAAAGAGTCTAAAACATCACACAATTACCCATTTATTCAATTCTTTTATAGAATCATGATTAAGATAAAGCAAGATGCCCAGAAAAATGTGACTGCAAAACCTTCAGACTCCCTTTAACACTTTCATTGCTGTAAGTAAGCATGCAAAAAGCATTCCATGAGAGTCTCAAAGTTAGAAAATCATTCAGTGTTATACAGTTCTCTCCTCTCTTTCCTCCATGGTCAAAACACTGTGCATGATATTACTTTAAGGGCAACAGAGTTTATAACAGACATCTCACATTCATAACTTAATTAAACAGAAGAACCTAAAAGTAACAGATTTTTCTGTTTCAGAAGACAGTGATGATAAACCTAGAAAGCATTATTCAAAAGCAGAGACATCACTTTGCTGACAAAGGTCCACACAGTGAAAGCCACAGTTTTCCCGGTAGTCATGCACGGATGTGAGACTTGGACCATGAAGGAGGCAGAGCACCAAAGAATCAGTGCTTTCAAACTGGTGCTGAGGAAGACTCCTGAGAGTCCCTTGAAAGCAAGGAGATCAAACCAGTCAATTCTAAAAGAAATCTACCCTGAATATGCATCGAAAGGACTTATGATGAAGCTGGAGCTCCATCAATTTGACCACCTGATGCAAAGAGCCAACTCACTGGAAAAGACCCTGATGCTGGGAAAAACTGAGGGCAGGAGAAGAAGGTGACGGGGGATGAGATGGTTGGATGGCATCACGGACTCGAGAGATGAGTTTGAGCAAACTCTGGGGGATAGTGAAGGACAGGAAAGCCTGGCATGCTGCAGTCCATGGGCTCACAAAGAGTTGGGAACAACTTAGCAACTGAACAACAAGAAATACATACAAATAAAGAATTTGAAAGCCATATCATAAGAATGAGCATGCAGGAGACTGGATGATAGTATTAACAGGCCATGTGACCCTTGTTCTTCCAAACAGCACTTGTGTCTTGGACCACAGAAAACTCTAACTGCTCCTTGAGTAGTTTTCTGATTATAATCCCAATGTCATGTTCAACAGCCAATGACAAGACAGGACCACCCACAGCAAACCTCTGGAAGGCAGCCAGTCCACAAACCTTGCTCTAATACTGTCAACAATCCCACTTGGCTGGACTGCACATGTAAATATGACTCAAAAGGCAAACAGGTGTGCCTCAAACTGGGAAAAACAAAGACCAAATCAAGGCTGCAAGACACACCAAAGACCTCTCAGGAGCCCTAAGTAACCAGTAAGCAGCGATTACTGTCTAAGCAAAGAGACATTTATTTGTAAACCAAAGATATTTGGCAGGGGGTGGGGGAGAGGAGGGCACTGGGGGTATGGGCAATCAAACCCACCCGGAATCAAAAGGACAAAACCACAAGAGGTGTAAACACTCTCCCCAGAAGGAAAACAGAAGCGCCATCATTTTCATAGACGAGGAACGGCCTTCTGTGCAATTAACAACTCTGGTTGACCTATTGGCACAATGAGTATGAGGACTTGCAGAAACTATACTGTACACGTCCCGAGGAGTCTGGAGAATTCCAGGGAGAGTAAAGTACCTGTTATAGGATGTTCAGTGAAAGTGGCTTCTTGGCTTTCCTATAGAGGAAGCTACAAGGTAATGACATGACGGCATGTCTACGAAAACCAACCTGTGTGCACTGAGCAACAGAACATGGGTGGCCAGAGATCAGAACATGTGACTCAGGTTAGAATGGTTGTAGGCATGTGAGCCAGCAGGCATTGCATCAGAATTACTGGGAAGATTAACAGAGGTACAGTCCTTAGAGTGGTAAAACTGAAAAGATTGCTGGGCACAGGTGAGGAGAATTAAGATAACACTGAGATATTAATAGCAGAGCATGTGGGAATCAAGGAATTTGTAGACAGAATAGATTTTATATTTGACCCCAAGAGACAGGGTAACTGCAAAGATGGCAAGAGAAGGTTGAGATAAACAGAACATATGCATTTGGGTTCATGCAAGTGGCTGAAGGGTCAGGTGGGCAATCCAGGGCAAATATCCGGTTTGAGGGTTTCAGTTAGTGATACAGCACAGCAGCATTTCTTATTAGAAAGGATCGTGGACTATAGCCTTGAAGTGAAGTGAAGTCACTCAGTTGAGTCTGACTCTTTGCAACCCTGTGGACTGTAGCCCACCAGGCTCCTCTGTCCATGGGATTCTCCAGGCGAGAATACTGGAGTGGGTTGCCATTTCCTTCTCCAGGGGATCTTCCCAACCCAGGGATCGAACCCAGGTCTCCTGCATTGCAGGCAAATTCTTTAACCTCTGAGCCACAAGGGAAGCCCCCGGACTACAGCTGTAGAATGGATCAAATAAATGCAACTGTCAAAATATTTTCATGATTGGCCAGCTGAGTGGATATAGAAAATGGTTATTACTACCTACATAAATCCTAGGAATGGGATCTTCCCCTAATAGCTGGTTGTGTTTGATAGCTGTCTGTTCATCTTTTTTTAATATAAATTTTTTAATTTTAATTGGAGGCTAATTACTTTACAATATTGTATTGGTTTTGCCATACATCAACATGAATCTGCCACAGGTGTACACGTGTTCCCCATCCTGAACCCCCCCTCCCTCCTCCCCCTCCCCGTACCATCCCTCTGGGTCGTTGCAATGCACCAGCCCCAAGCATCCTGTATCATGCATTGAACCTGGACTGGTGATTCATTTCATATATGATATTATACATATTTCAATGCCATTTTCCCAAATCATCCCACCCTCGCCCTCTCCCACAGAGTCCAAAAGACTGTTCTATACATCTGTGTCTCTTTTGCTGTCTTGCATACAGGGCTATCATTACCATCTTTCTAAATTCGACATATATGCCTTAGTAAGGCCTGATGCTGAAGCTCCAATACTTTGGCCACTGATGCGAAGAGCTGACTCATTGGAAATGACCCTGATGCTGGGAAAGATTGAAGGCGAGAGGAGAAGGGGACTACAGAGGATGGGATGGTTGAATGGCATTGACTCAACGGACATGAGTTTGAGCAAAGTCTGGGAGAGAGTGAAGGACAGGGAAGCCTGGCGTGCTGCAGTCCGTAGGGTCGCAAAATGTTGGACGCAGCTTAGGGACTGAACAACAGCAACGACAAAGCTCAGGGGAAGTAGAGAAGCCTGCTCTTTTCCACTTAGATGATGAGCATCTCTTGCTGACATCAGCCTACCTTGTTTGTATCAGGGGACATCCACAAAGGGGCACAACATGCAGCTTTTAAAAGGCATCTGCAGAGGCAGCACCCGTCAGAAAAGCATTAGAGCACATACAAGGCTCAAATGAGCACATCTGCTAAATAATTTAGTTGAAGAGATAGAAGAGAACGTTTACCTGGTGAATTAAAAAAAAGAAACCAAAGACTTTTAAGCACACAGGCAAAAACAAAAACAAAAGGTTATTACCTCCACAAAGGGGAACACATTTTTAATGTTAAGGATATCCCATTCAGAGGCCCTCATGCTATAGGCCAATTACATAAATTTGACAGAAACGGAAGGTGCTCTGTACTGGAAGTGCGGGAGGAAGGAGTCATGGTTCTGATTAATCCACCTGCCCCTGAGAAGCTGCAATCGATCCTGGCTTGGCTGAGCTCATGATGTCTTCATGACAGTCAGGGATTTATTTCTGCTGAAAAAGTTCCAAAACAGTCACATCTTTCAGATACTTTGGGGAGAAATCTTCTGTCCTAGCACACCCAGGATTGGGGATTGTCTAGTGGGAAAGCATGGCGTTTCTTTCAAAAATTGAAAAATAAAAGGCAATTATGGGTGGTAGTTGTTGCTTTATTCAAAGAAAACTAGGATTTTTGAAAACTGCTGAGTTAGAAAAATCTGATATGTGAAAGCCTGTGCTGTCTTTGGCCCTTTGAGAGGGGTTCAGAATAAATCACAAAGTGATGAACATGCTTTACTCACATTCCTAAGCTTTACTTCACTAAGAACTAAGTCTTTATACATCTTTAAATTGACACATCACTTCATTAATATACGTCATGTACCTTTAGTTCTTAAATGCCATTTCTTTCTGACATATTTTTTTAGCGAAAGTAATTTTTATTTATTTTTTTACTTTACAATACTGTATTGGTTTTGCCATACATTGACATGAATCCACCACAGGTGTACATGAGCTCCCAACCCTGAACCCCCTCCCACCTCCCTCCCTATATCATCTCTCTGGGTCATCCCAGTGCACCAGCCCCAAGCATCCTGTATCCTGTATTGAACCTAGACTGGCGATTCATTTCTTACATGATAGTATACATGTTTCAATGTCATTCTCCCAAATCATCCCACCCTCTCCCTCTCCCACAGAGTCCAAAAGTCTGTTCTATACACCTGTGTCTCTTTTGCTGTCTCACATACAGGGTTTTCATTACCATTTTTCTAAATTCCATATATATGTGTTAGTATACTGTATTGGTGTTTTTCTTTCTGGCTTACTTCACTCTGTATAATAGACTCCAGTTTCATCCACCTCATTAGAACTGATTCAAATGCATTCTTTTTAATGGCTGAGTAATACTCCATTGTGTATATGTACCACAGCTTGCTTATCCATTCGTCTGCTGATGGACATCTAGGTTGCTTTCATGTCCTGGCTATTATAAACAGTGCTGCGATGAACACTGTGGCAGAGAATCTTTAAAAATATTTTATAAGGTCATCTATTAACAAATCAAATTTGAAGAAGTTATATTTGAATACTATCAATAACTGTCTTTAAACACAAAACAAGGATGACAACCCTGATCCTATTTCCTTCTCTGCACAGATATTACCATTCAAGACGGGACAAGATTCTTTTTCATTTGTAGGAGCCAGTTTTCACAGGCTCACTGCTGTTGTTAGTCACTAAGTCCTACCAGATTCTTTTTGTGACCCCATGGACTGGGGCCCACCAGGCCTTTCTCACTATGGGATTCTCCAGGCAAGGATACTGGAGTGTGTTGCCATTTCCTTCTCCAGGGGCTTTTCCTGATCCAGGTATAGAACCCACGCCTTCTGTTCGGCAGGCATCTCCTGCATCGGCAGGCGAATTCTTTACCATTGAGCCACTAGGGGAGCCTATACTAGGTTTAAAAATCACGACGATCCACTTTTATAATCTATGAAACATTTACAATACAAATTGGAGCTTTGCACCTACAATGCGTGATGCGTCCTTCAGCGATTTCCAGTTCTCAGGTGCGCGAGTGCTCGCGCCGCAGCTGGAGCACATCGCAGGCTCCGGGCTCCTGGAACTGCAGGGTGCTGGCGACCTTTGGTGCTCCTGGAACTGCAGGGTGCTGGCGACCTTTGGTGCTCCTGGAACTGCAGGGTGCTGGCGACCTTTGGCTTGCGCAGCGCTTCCCTGGCGCCCGGATGGCAGAGTCTGCCTGCAACGCGGAGACCTGGGTTTGACCCCTGGGTCGGCAAGATCCTCCGGAGAAGGGAGTGACTACCCACTCCTGTATTCTTGCCTGGAAAATTGCATGGACGGAGAGGGCTAGCAGGCTACAGTCCATGTGGTCGCAGAGTCGGACACGGCTGAGCAACTAACACTCCACTTTGGCTCGAGACTCCAGCGACTCCCAGCCAAGTCACAGCAGCACCGCGGCAGAGCGGCACTTGCCATTCCGCTCTCGCCAGTACAGTGTCCAAGAGAAAGCCTCGCCAGCCCCGTCCCTCTGCCATTCCTAGAGCCAGCACTTGGAGCTGGAGGACTCTGAGACGCCTCAACGGTCCCAGGGCCAAGGTCACCGGCCTGGCCCAGCGCTGAAGCGCCAGAGCACCTCGCAGAAGCAAGCCTCCCGACTTGCTGCTCTCCAGGCTTCCGCGGGCGCAGCTGCAGGGACGGACACGCTTCTCCTCGGGAACCACTGCTGCAGAGATTCCCAGGGTGTCTTTGATAATTACATACAACCAGCAGGTGGGCTCGGCCAAAAGGGGGTTTGCCTTTTACCTTCTAGGGTCCTAAGGATAAGCCCTAAACCCCTGAGGATTTGCATACAATGATCTCATTCAAGTTCCTTGGAATCACTAGTGATTGGCTAAATCCACAGCTTTGATTTGATGTGGTTAATCAACAAAGTGTTTGAATTCTTATCAAAATCTTATCTAAACCTACACATCTAGACTTAAGAATTTAGTACCCATTGGGTCCCTTGGGATGGGAGACTGACAAAACAGAGTTTTATAGTGTGTCACAGCTTTGCATGCTGACAGATATGAGAAAAACCACTGGCAAGAGAAGAAAAAGTCAAATATTTTCACACTTAAATAATGTATTTCTTTTTGGAAACTGGTTTGGATATTTAAAGCCAGTGATTATTTTTTAAGTTCTAATTTGCCCATCTTTAGCAGACACTTGCCTATAACCACAATTACTATTCCGTTTAGTTGTCTTAGATCAAAGATAACCAAATAGAGAATTCTGTTTCTGTATAAAAATCTGTTCTTCATTAGGCACACAGGACCTGGTTCTAATATTCTCAGCCCGTTCAGCAGAGAGCCCGAGCAGAATAAATATCTGCACTTAACTCATGTATGGCCTGCTCAGCGCACGACAGCTAAAACTAAAGTCCTCTCACTTGAAGCAGAACATGTGAAACAGCACCTCCCTGAATGAGGAAACAGTGCGAAACCGCGTTTTTAGAGTCTAAGAAGGGAGTTCAATTGACTTTTGTTTCTTAAGAAGAGTAAACTGAACCTAAGTTAATATCACTCACCTTCAACTGTTAACGCATGGCCAGTCATCTCCTGTGCATTACCATGTCTCACAGTCCCAGGTTCTGCTGTTCTTTGATTTGTTTTTTACCTTTTTACCCTCTTCACCCATTTCTCTCTGCCCTATCCCCTACTGCTGACAGCAGTCAATTTGTCGTCTGTTATCTATGAGTTTGTTCTAGACTTCACGTAAAGAGATCACACAGCATTCATCTTTCTCAGACTTATTTTAGTATAAGGCCTTTGAGATTCATTTGTGCTGTTGCAAACGGTAAGATTTATTTTTTTTTCTCATGGCTGCATAATATTGCATTGTATATGGGCATACATATTTACATATATATATAATTATGGTGTGTGTGTATATATATATATATATATATATATATATATATACACAAAACACACACCATAATTTAAAAAATCCCATTCATCCATCAGAGCTTGGGTTGCTTCCATAGCTTAGCCACTGTAAATAACTCTGCAATGAACATAGGGTGCATATATCTTTTGAGTTACTGTTTCTATTTTCTTTTAGGAATGGAATTAGTTGATTGTATGGCAGTTTTATTTTTAGGTTTCTGAGGAGTCTCCACATTGTTCTCCGTAGAGGCTACACCAATTTGCATTCCCACCAACAGTGCATGAGGGCTCCCTTTTCTCCGCGTCCTCACCAACACTTGTTATTTGCTTTCTCTTTGATAATACCCATTATAACAAGTGTGAGGTGGCATCTTTTATGGTTTTGATTTTCGGTTCCCTGACGATTGGTAATGTAGGGCATCTTTTCATGTACCAGGTGGCTATCAATTGACCCTTACCAAATAATTTCTTTATAAAAATCAGTGTATGTCATTCCAAAACTTCCTGCTCAGTTTTTTAGTGGTGGAGAGCGTATGCTAAAGATCTGAAAGATATGATATTATTGAATAAAAATTTGTCTCCTTCTGACTATAAATGAAAATATGGTATCTTAGCTAGAGCTATTATAACATAATACCATTGGTGAGATGAGGTGAGGTGAAGTCGCTCAGTTGTGTCCGACTCTTGGTGACCCCGTGGACTGTAACCTACTAGGCTTCTCTATCCGTGGGATTCTCCAGGCAAGAATACTGCAGTGGGTTGCCACTGAGTGGCGTATAAATGCCATTTTTCACAGTTCTGGAGGCTGTAAGTCTGAAATCAGAGTGCCGCATGGCTGCGTGCTGGTGAGGGTCCACATCTGTGCTGCAGACAGCCGACTTCCTGTTCCGTCTTCCCATGGCAGGGAGGAGACACAGGGAGCAAGCTCAGCTAGTGACTCACATGATGACACAAATCCCGCTCCAGCAGGGCTGCAGCCTCACGATCTCGTCCTAATCTTAAGTGTTCCCCGAAGGCCCCACCTCCTACCACACTGGACAGCAGAGTTTCAACACACAATTTCTAAGGGAACAAGGACATTCAGTCCATAACATGGAAAACTAAATAGTAAAATACCACCTTATCTTAGCAGCTCACATATCAGGAAGTGCAAATATCTAGAGTACATGAAAAAAATGTTCTTTTAGTCACAAGGGAAACATGATAAGAAAGTGGGCAAAATATAGATTTGCCAAAATAAAATACATTTGTATGCACACATACACCAGTGCACACACAGACACAAGCACAGAACTTCAGTGTTTGTCTTCCAGTTACAAAAGTAATTTGGATCCATTTTCTACTTTACAACAGAGACAATGAATACTTGTGGAGCACTTGCTATGCGCCAGATGGTGTTTGAAGAACTGTAGGTAATACTGTTTTTCTCTCCATTTTTCTGATGAGGAAACAGGCACAGAGCTAATAAAAATGGTGGAGCAAAGAGACCAGCCCAGGAAACACGGCTCCAGTTCTGCCACCATGCAAACTGCCTCAATTCAACTTCAGGGCTTTATTTTATTTAACTTAAATCTAAGCATAGTTGATTGACAAAATTGTGCTCTTTTCTGCTGTATGGCAAAGTAATTCTGTTATACATATATATATTATTTTTCACACTCTTTTCAATTATGGCTTATCACAAGATATTGAACGTAACCCCCAGGGCTGCACAGTAGGACATGGTGTGCCTCTGCTCTGTTTTTCTGAGTTTGCATCTGCTCATCCGTAACTCCCCACCTGTCCCCCTGCCCCCTTGGCAACCACAAATCTGTTCTCTCTGAGTCTGTTTCTGTTATGTAGGTAAGTTCACTGGAGTCGTATTTTAGATTCCACATGTAAGTGACATCGTATGGGATTTGTCTGTCTGAATTACTGTACTTAGTATGACATCCATGTTGCTGCAAACAGCACTATCTTATTCTTGTTTATGGCAGAGTGACATTTCATTATATAATGGACTGCTTTCTCTTTATTCATTCACCTGTTGATGACCATTTCGGTTGTTTCCTCGTCCTGGTTACTGTGAACAGTGTTGCTATGACATATTGAGGTGTGTGTATCTTTTCAAATAATAGTTTTCTCAGGAACACGTTTTATAATCAGTGTTCATAGGATGACCAGATGGCATGAAGTACATCTTAAATCAGAGGAAAATTTATCTTTCATATACTTTCAACATCACAGTTGTTATGGTTTAGGTTTTAAGTTATCTCTCGGTAAACCAGATTATTATCAATATTTATATTAGAAAATGTCCACATTCAATATCTGTACTGATGTTTCACATATTTATTATCAAGCACAAAACTTTATATGCCCATGGGAACTTACAGGTTAGAAACTGAATTAAAATGTTATCTTTATTTCTTTACGTAGAAACAAGGTAGTCAAGCCATTTTCCCATGGCTCATCTGTAGCTGTAAATTTTACCCTAGACAAATATATTCACCTCACCTGACTGTTGAGTAGAGATGCTAATGTCTCATAGCTTTATCTTGGCAGATAAATTTGGCCGGAATTCAGCACGTGTCAGTGTCCAGCTTCCCTGAATGATGGACACCTGGGAATTTTTTTCTTTTAAACCAAGAAACAAAAATACATCTTGATTTGGGAGACAAAATGTTGGCTGTTACAGTGTCTTTACCTCAGACATTCTACATAACCTTGCAATTCTTCTAAATAAAGTTTTAACTGGGTCTTTTGCCATAAAGGACAGTAATCAAGAAAATTAAAATAAATCTGTATTTATTTCTGGGTAGAAGCTGACCTTGAGAATTAATGAGCAAAGCAAACACGTGGTGGGGAGGTGGGAATGGGACTCAAGTATGGTGAGCAATTAAACATCATCTCTGACCAAAATTTATGGTGATTAGAACACAGGATCAGAATGGATGACTCATGACCAAGCTCTGCCGCCACGGAAAACTCCTTCTGTGCTCTGAACTCCAGTTTCCACATCCAAAATGTGGGGAAAATAATATTTACTCCATAAAGTGAGTACTACTCTAAGGTTCCATGAGAGGAAAAAAAAATACACGTAGCAAAAGGTAAACACAGGCTAAAGGCTTCAGGTGTTCCTTATTATTAGAATAGTGCTGGCACATAGTAGGCACTTTGCGTGTTAGATAGTATTACCGTCATAATTATATGATTATCATGGTGCATGTGTGCTAAGCTGCTTCAGTTGTGTCCCATTCTTCGCGATCCTGTGGACCATATCTTACCAGGCTCCTTTGTCCGTGGGATTCTCCAGGCAAGAATACTGGAGTGGGTTGCCTCCTCCAGGGGATCTTCTCAACCCAGTGATCAAACCCACATCTGTTGCATCCACTGGCATTGGCAGGTGGGTTCTTTGCCCCTAGTGCCACCTGGAAAGCCTGATTCTCATGGTAGTGGCATGTAGCATTTTAAGTGCTAGACATTGCTACCATTGTTGTTGTTATTGGTAGGAACCTATGGCATGACAGGTGGTACAGAAGATACTATGTTACCAAGATAAATGAAATATATCTTCTTCCATGCTAGATAGGGCTCAAAATCCAGTTAATTTTGAAAAATTTTTTTGTTCACTACCTAACTTTCACATTAGAAATATTATGTAAAAAAGGAATGAGGAATGAACCTAGGATGAGCAGTAGAAAATTGATGCAGGAATTTAGACAATGATGTCAAGGAGATGGAAGATGAGGATAAAAGTGTCTTTCTGGAGCAATAACCTGTGGAGAGGAGGATATGGACAAGCTGGAGGAAGCAAAACGTCGCAGAAGCACCTTGAGAGTGAGCATGTTCTTTAACGTATCACAGGCAACCCTAGCTACCAAGGCTGTATATTTAGGAGTATAAGAAATAAAAAGGTACAGGACAAAAATCAGAATGTTCTCTTCACAGTGTGGAGGATGAGCTTAAAATGGCTAAGGCTTTCCATCTGTCAGCCATCTTAAGTTAAATTTCCAAGTTGTGCCATTTATGAAATAAAATTTTAATTATAAATTGTAGTAGGGGTTGTGGTAACAAAACATACCAAGCTTTACTTCTATTACAGCTCGTGTGCTGGAAACTTCTAATACGCGAAGTGTTTCATGACACCTGCCAATACTGACAGACACTGCTGTTAGGAAAAAGAAAGTATTCTGAAAGACTGTTAAGCATACAAATAGACACCATTTAGCATCATCCTAGGAAATCAGACTTTGGAAGGTGTCTGCAATAACCTGTGCACACAATATTACATTTGCTTCACAGCTGCATTGCATGTGAGTGCCGCGCTCCTCTCCCATGAATAAAGTATTTACTTTCAGAAAAGAAATGAGCTCCAAACCAATGTGAATTTATAGACGTAAAATGAGTACATATAATCTCATATGGAGGAATTAGGTAAGAAGGATCAAGAAAATTCTTTCAACACGACAATCAGCTGCAGCAATTGGAAGATGTTAAAGGTCTAGAAAGGATTGTTCTTGACCATATGGGAATTATTAATAAATCAATATCACATTTGACAGCTATTTAAGCAGTCTATGACTAGCTTCAATGCCAGTTTTAAGAAGTCTGTATTTTAGCATGTCAAAAGACAAAGAGGGAAACATGGTATTTATACATATAAATACATTCATATATTGATGTGAGAGTCATTATTAATCTATCAGATAAAGCTAAACCAATTTTCTTTTTTGTCTCAGTTCAGTTCATTTGTTCAGTCATGTCCTATTCTTTGCGGCCCCATGGACTACAGCACACCAGGCTTCCCTGTCCATTACCAACTCCTGGAGTCTGCTCAAACTCATGTTCATCATGTGCATCCAAGCATCTCATCCTCTATCATTCACTTCTCCTCCTGCCTTCAATCTTTTCCAGCATGTCTCTTCTGATGAGCCAGTTCTTTATATCAGGTGGCCAAAGTACTGGAGCTTCAGCTTCAGCATCAGTCCTTCTGAAGAGTATTCAGGGCTGATTTCCTTTAGGACTGACTGGATGGATCTCCTTGCAGTCCATGGGACTCTGAACTGTCTTCTCCAACACCATAGGTCAAAAGCATCAATTCTTTGGCCCTCAGCTTTCTTCAGAGTCCAACTTTCACATCCATACATGACTACTGGAAAAATCATAGCTTTGACTAGATCTTTGTCAGCAAAGCAATGTCTCCGCTTTTTAATATGCTGTCTAGGTTGGTCATGGCTTTTCTTCCAAGGAGCAAGTGTCTTTTAATTTCATGGCTGCAGTCACTATCTGTAGTGATTTTGCAGCCCTGAAAAATAGTCTGTCACCGTTTCCACTATTTGTCCATCTATTTGCCATGAAGTGATGGGACTAGATGCCATGATACTGAAGTGAAGTCGTTCAGTCGTGTCCGACTCTTTGCGATCCCATGGACTGTAGCCTATCAGGCTCCTCCGTCCATGGGGTTTTCCAGGCAAGAGTGCTGGAGTGGATTGCCATTTCCTTCTCCAGGGGATCGTCCCGACCCAGGAAGGGAACCCAGGTCTCCCACATTGCAGGCAGAAACTTTACTGTCTGAGCCACCAGAGAAGCTACAAGTTTTCTCTATACTGAGTTTTAAGCCGGATCTTTCACTCTCCTCTTTCACTTTCATCAAGAGGCTCTTTAGTTCTTCTTCTCTTTCTGCCGTAAGGGTGGTGCCGTCTGCATATCTGAGGTTATTGATATTTCTCCCAGCAATCTTGATTCCAGCTTGTGCTTCACTCAGCCCGACATTTTGCATGATGTACTCTGCATATAAGTTAAATAAACAGGGTCACAATATACAGCCTTGATGTACTCCTTTCCCAATTTGGAACCAGTCTGGTTTTCCATGTCCAGTTCTAACTGGTGCTTCTTGCTTCTTGACCTGCATACAGGTTTCTCAAGAGGCAGGTCAGGTGGTCTGGTATTCCCATCTCTTGAAGAATTTTCCACAGTTTATTGTGATCCACACAGTCAAAGGTTTGGCATAGTCAATAAAGCAGAAGTAGATGTTTTTCTGGAACTCTCTTGCTTTTTCTATGATCCAAAGGATGTTGGCAACTTGAACATCTGCAAGTTCTTGGTTCACGTAGTGTGGTGAATTACTAGGCAGTATAAATTTCATTAAATTATCCTCATGAAGTAACCAAATACTTTGTTTTCAACTCTGATATTTTAGGACTAATAGAGCCAGGATTTGGCTACATAGTGAAGGCTTCCCTGGTGGCTCAGAATCTGCCTGCAGTGCAGGAGACCTGGATTGGGGAGATCCCCTGAAGAACGGAATGGCAACCCACTCCAGAATTCTTGCCTGAAGAATCCCATGGGCACAGCAGCCTGGCGGGCTACAGTCCATGGGGTGTGCCAAGAGTCAGACACAACTGAGCAACTAACACTTTCATTTGGCTACATAATATTTCTCCTAACTAGTAGATAAAAAATCATCTCCTAAAAGACATCTTTAAAACTCAAATTGGACACTTCCCACATTTATAGTGGTTATTTATTTCACCGTGTGCTTATAGGAAAAAGGCATGAAAAATAATGCATGTTTCATTTCAGTCTCATCGTAACACATCAAACTATATTCGATTCAGATCTGAGGTGATATAGCCGAGTCAACACCCACAGAATCGTGACATGCAGGGCAGAGCCTCATTCTAAAACCTTACTTTGAAGGTAAACTAGAGGCAAATCTTTAGAAACGTTTATATCACATAGTTTTACGTCAGCACAGATTCATGTACAGTGTTGGTTATTTTTATTCCACAGTATCTTTGGTTGATTTTTGGACAGCCCTCATTGCTAAGGGATTTTTGTAAAGTTTCCACTTTCTAATATCTTCTTAGAAGTTAAAACTTTCCTCTTCTCTAGTAACTTCCAGCTTTTTCCATTTGGTTGCTATTACCGTTTATTTTTCTTGCGTTTCAGCCGGAAGAGCTGCCAAGCAGAGATGTCTTTTCAGGACACGGCCGTCCAGCCCCCGCGTGGTGCCCGCCGCTGGCCCAGGAGCCGGGGCACGGCCTCTTGGGCTTCGCCGCCGGTCCGCGCCCCGTCTCTTCTCGGACGCTCAGCAGCGCCGCGACTCGTTCACGCAGCACACGGATGTCCGAGTCTGAGCGTGTGACGGAGCAACGCGGGCTGAGGACGGTTTCAGCTGGAGTTTGGCACAGGACGCCTCGCTGTGAGTTGTTAGACGGCTAATAAATTTGATGGATGAGGAGGAAGATCGGTAGCGCGGAAGGAATGACTTGGCTGCTGGAGACACGCCAGGACCCTGGGGTTGCTTTGCTCTCCGTCCGCTCTTCGCTTGAACTTCGGGTTCAGCGCGTGAGCAGGAAGAGGGCTCTTAAGGCAGCGTCTTGGAGGAAGGCGCGGTGCCAGCCCGAGGCGCCGGGAACGGCCCGAGGCGCCGGAGCGCGGGCGGCGCGGCCTCGGCCGGCGCGTTTCGGCGGCTCTGAAAGCGCCCCCTTACCCCCACGCCTCGCTGCTCCCCGTTCATAAAATGACAGCGATCACACCTGCCACCTGTGTGCCTCGAAGCAGAGGGAGGACGAATGAAAGGGCTGTCGGGGGCTTTGACCTTGCCGGAGCAGAGCTTTTACGGCTCCGCGCAGTGCAACGTGGCGCCCCGCGCCCGGCGCGCCCGGCCCCGCGCCCGCGCCCAGGCCCCCGCGCCCGCGCCGCTGTCCGCCTCGGCCTTCCAGAGAGGTGCCGCGCCGCGCCCCCGCTCGAGGCCGGGCACCTCCCGCGGGCCACTGTGCCTGCCCTTCTGCTCCCGTGGCCCGCCCCCTGTGCCGCTAGCCCATTCTGAAGGCGGGAAGCAGGGGCAACGACACGAGTGGGGGCGGCAGCTCCGGCGTCCCCCAGCGACGCGAGCGCGAGCTCTCTGCCTCCCAGCCCACTCGGAAGGCGACGAAGCACCGTCTGGTATTGTAACAGAAATGTCACCCTGCCAAAAGGCAGTGTTGCATCTTATGAATGCTTTTAAACAATGTTTATATTCTATCACCCTCTCTTTTAACTTTTCTGGTTTTCTTTGAAAGTGGAGCCAGAAATAATTTCTCGGCTCTTGAAATCAAAAGCTGGATCGTTAAGGCAGTCAATCCTATTTGCATTTGGCTGGGGGGCTTTGAAGGTACTTGATCGAGATCCTGAGCCCAGCAAATCAGCCGCGCTTGTGAGGGTCCCGAGAGGAGCGGCTGCTGGCGGTTGCGGACTAGTCACAGCCTGGGCGATTGAAAGCTGAAAGAAACCGTGAGAGTTCACTTGGGCCAATCTCTAGCCTCTGAGTCTTCCCTCAGTGAGATTTAAAAAAAAAAAAAGGGGGGCTTATAACTCAAGGAAACAACTGTTTTTGAAGGTTATATTTTTCTGATTGATTGCTTGAAATAGTTGATTTATAATGTATCATTATATATATATATATAGCTATATATATAATTATAAATGGCTTCCCAGGTGGCACAAGTGGTAAAGAACCTGCCTGCCAATGCGGGAGACCTAACAGCCGTCAGTTCCATCCCTGGGTTGGGAAGATCCCCAGAGCAGGGCATGGCAACCCACTCCAGTACTCTTGCCTAGAGAATTCCATGGACAGAGGGGCCTGCCTGGCAGTCCATATATATGCTTCTATGCTATACAGTAGGTCTTTGTTGGTTATTTACTTTATATAGAGTAGCCTATGTTTTAAACATTCTTTTCCCTTTGGCAATGATAAACTTTTTTTTTTTTTCCTATGTCTGTGACTCTATTTCTGTACTGTAAATAAGTTAATTTGTTCCATTTTTCAAGATTCCACATGTAAGTGAAATCATTGGTTGTCTTTTCGGACTCACTTAGTATGATCATCTCTAGGCTCATCCATGTTGCTGCAAAGGGCATTATTTCATCCTTTTTCTACGGCTGAGCAATATTCCATTGCATATATCCCCCACATCTCCTTTATCCACTCATCTGTATGTGGACATTTAAGTTGCTGGGAAAACAACTTTTCAAGTATTAGGAAAAAAGCTTTCTTCTTGACCATTGTTGCAGTAAGCTCATCTGATAATTTTAGCTCATCTAAAAATCAGTTAGCCCATCTGATAATGTTATCAAATGTTTATGTGCCAAGAAACACTGGAGAATCTAGAAAATTAGACAGCCTGGTCCAGGTCCTCAAATAGATTCAAGTTAAATTTTGCCAAAGGGAATCCTCATATTTCGGACATTCTGCGTGCGCGCTCAGCCGTGTCTGACTCTCTGCAATCCTGTGGACTGTAGCTCTTTAAGTTCCTCTGTCCATGGAATTTTCCAGGCAAGATACTGGAGTGGGTTGCCATTTTCTACTCCAGGTATCAGACATTACACATAGGCAAAGTTTAAAGGTTTACTGAAATCATTATAGACTGGTGAGAACAGTACGAGTGCACACACATTACACACCTTTCCCTCTTGATTCCCTAATGCTTAAAATGCTACCTGGATGCTAGTCCTGGATTCCTGAGTTTACCTTAAGACTTTGAGCCCTACTGAACTGTGAATTTACTCTTAAAAGTGAAAGTGTTAGTTGTTTGGTTGTGTCTGACTCTTTGTGACCCCATGGGTTGTAGCCCGCCAGGCTCCTCTGTCCACAGAATTCTCCGGGCAAGAATATCAGAGTGGGTAGCCATTCCCTTCTCCAGGCGATCTTCCCAACCCAGGGATCGAACATGGGTCTCCCACATCACCATTTGAGTCACTGGGGAAGCCCAAGATGCTCTTGTGAAGGATCTAAAGGTTTAATTCACATTGTCCTCATTGATTGACTCACCCCTTGAGTGCATTTCTGATCCTTAATAAGTGTCAGCCTCTGGTGTAGGGGGGCTTGATGGCGCTGAGGTTCCCTGAAGCCTTGCCCATGAGTCAGGTTTGGAGATGTAAGATGGCTCAGCAAGGCTTCTGTTGACACATACTCGAATTTATGAATAATCACCTGTTTCATTCTATTACTCTTTCTCTAATTTGATTTTTTCTCCTCAGCCACCAAATCATTTAATGAATATCAACAGTGAAAGGCACATTGTGATTTAAATATGGTACAACATGAATTAGATCACTGAATTTCCAAATGCTTTTTCATATATATTTGATTAGATTACTATTTAGCTGTAGATTAATCAAAGGCATTCTATTCTGGAACATAAGATACCTGTAACTAATCAAAATCACTTAATATCACTTGGGCTGTGTGGTATCAGGCTTTGGAGAGCTATTTCTTCTCAGAAGAGACTGAAATAGAATGTCCACGATAAAACAGAAATGAGACAATTTCTTATGCAGTAAAGTGTGAACCAAAAATATATATATATTGTTTTTTAAAAGGTGGCTGGCCAGAGGTCAGACTGAGAAGAAAACTGAAATAGCTCAGCTGGTAAAGAATCCACCTGCAATGTTGGAGACCTGGGTTTGATCCCTGGGTTGGGAAGATCCCCTGAAGAAGGGAAAGGCTACCCACTCCAGTATTCTGGCCTGGAGAATTCCATGGGCTGTATAGTCCATGGGGTCGCAAAGAGTCAGACACAACTGAGTGACTCTCACTTTCTCACTTTCATAACTATGTCCTATGCTGCAGATCTTCCAAATCCATCACTTTATCTCAGAGGCGTTTGGGGGCTGGTAGGAGAGAGTCGAGCACATCCTTGAAAGTGAAAGCGTTACTCAGTTGTGTCTGACTCTTTGCAACCCCATGGATTGTAGCCTGCCAGGCACCTTTGTCCATGGAATTTTCCGGGCAAGAATATCGGAGTGGGTAGCCATTCCCTTCTCCAGGAGATCGTCGCAACCCAGGGGTGGAACCTGCATCTGCAGTGGATTCTTTCCCCATTGAGCCACCTGGCAAGTCCCAGACGAATAATGGGGACTGTCAAACACATTTTTTATTAGGATGCCTGGCTCAGCATGAAGGGCAGATGTTGCTTGGAGACCAGAGTAGAAGCAGGGAGGACCATTGCAAACCAGTGGCCCTGACTAAGACAAACGCGTGAACCGAATGTGAAGCCCAAACCGGTGGACAAAGGCAATGGCCATTTCCCCAAGCCTCACGGTCACGAAAACCCAGGTTTTCTGAACTTTTGTGTTTCTTCCAAATGAATATATGTGGGTGTTAGATTTGTTTAAGTATGAGCATTCATCTGCATTGTAATTTTCATAACTCTTTGGACCTATCTTCACTTTTTGTATATGGAAAACTTCAAAAGTAGGAGAGGACTGCAACTTTCTGGATCTTCTGTCAGGGAAAATGCTAGATTTGAGAGTTCTTTAACCTGCACAGGTGGAATGCCTGCCCAGGTTTGTACAATGGGCTCATAGAAAGACAGCAGTGCCTTTCTTAAGCCAGATCCCTAATTTTATATCCCTTATGTCAGAAGAGCAAATAAGCTACTGCTCTAAGCTTCAGCTATACAACCAAATATAAGCATTGCTACTTATGACTCTGGTGGAGAGAACGGAAAAAGTATTAATAGAGATTAATATGTATTTTTGAGATGATAAGGGGTACATGGTAAAAAAGAAATGGAACAAAAATGATGGTTAGTTTCAAGTAGAGAATGGCATGAAATATCTAGTGAAACACGTTAATATAATGGTGAAGGAATTATAAACAAGGGAGAAGGCGATGGTGCCCACTCCAGTACCCTTGCCTGGAGAATCCCATGGACGGAAGAGCCTGGTGGGCTGCAGTCCATGGGGTTGCTGAGTCAGACACGACTGAGTGACTTCACTTTCACTTTTCACTTTCACGCACTGGAGAAGGAAATGGCACCCACTCCAGTGTTCTTGCCTGGAGAATTCCAGGGACGGGGGAGCCTGGTGGGCTGCCGTCTATGGGGTCGCACAGAGTCGGACACGACTGAAGTGACTTAGCAGCAGCAGCAGCAGAACCATCCTGGCCTGGGGAAGTAGCAGATAGCATGGTTCCCCTTGTTCTCCAAATTCAGCCTAGCCCTTGTCTTGTTAAGGACCCTTAAAATACTTTCTAATACACATTAAAGGTTGCTTGATCTAAATAAGCATCGTATTCTGGGTCTTTATTTTGTAGGTTAACTTGAGATGGTAGTTATTTAAATGAGTTGAACAGACAGTGGAACAAGTCTAAATTTAGCCACTCTGAGTGGGTAGTAAAGGATTAAAAAAAAACAAACCTGGCAAATCTCATTGATGGATGAAAATGTTAAGCGTTTATGCGATGGTAACATAGATCTTCAAATAGCTAATATTTGGGCACCTGCAGATTAACATTCAGTAAACTTACAACTTTTAAAGGCCTGCCCAGGTTGGACAAATTATTTTACCATCAACACTATTCACCACTGCCACAGCTGAAAAGACAAACAAATCACAAACATCTGAGAAAGAGAGGAATTAAGAACACGAGGAGGAGAAAGCCTGCAGGCTGCAACCCACACAGCTTTCCCTGTCTGCCTACTGGATTGCCTCCAATCCACCCCAGACTGCTGAACGGACATGTGGTAAACTTGGATGGCCCAGAGAGGCAGAACACGCCCAGCTGTGCCAATCTGGCAGTCTGCTATTTCACCTGGCATTTCTGGAGAGCAGGACCCTTGCCTCACTGTTGGATCAATCAGTTTTAGTAAGTTAAATGATTTCCCAGTTTCCTGGCAGGGGCACTGAAAACCTATCTCAGGAAAGATGGAGTTCATAGAGCAGTCTTGCAAGTAACTCTGCCTTCCCTGGGTCTGATTTTCTTGGCTTCTGCTGGAAAGGAGGAGCCAGGTAATAGCTGGGGATGCTTTTAGAGGACTCTTATGTATCCATAGAGAAGGCTTCAATTTCTCTAGAAAGTTGAAGACATAACGCAGCATTTTCCCTGTGCGTGTACCGAGTCTGCTCGATATTTAAGAGTTGGAGTCATCTGTTCTCTGTCCTGACACTGGGACTCTCTGTGCTGTTCGGTCCATATTACCTACAGCTGAGTTCTTTTCATCTTCTCAGTTATTCAACTGATATGTGTTAGCATAATTTCACTGAAATTCAATGGCAGTATTGCAAACTTTCTCCTCTTTGAATTTTTCTATAGAAAACTTAAAAATATATTCAAGTTACTCTATTGCAGGATATCATAGGTATGTTGGGGAAAATGAAAGAGAACACAGAGATATTTATTTATAGTTGGGGGATCAGGGGTGAGCCACAGATGATGAATAACAGAGTATTTTAATAAGTAAATGGATAGGAAATGATATGAACTGTGAGTGAGGACTAGGAGCCAGAGATCTCAGGTTGTAGACAGGAAACTTGGGGTGGTCCATGGGGACTGGAGAGAACACGGGCTCACAGCTAGAGAGTCACTCTCAGTGCAAACCAACAGATTTAACTAAGCTTTATTGGGAAAGTTGGTTAAGACCAAGCCTTGCAGGCACTGGAAGCCCAAGTGGGAAGTTTATGTCTCATCCCACTGGCCACACGGTCGTCGTAAGTCCAGGTACCCTGGGCTGGCAGGGGACCTTGCACCTGCTGTTTCAAGCATCCCAGGTATGCTCACCGTGCCTCTTCTTCATGACCACAGCATTGCTAATCATTTCCTGCACACGGCACAGCCTTTCCTCTCTTCCTGACTTTGCTAATGTCTTTCCGGAGCCGTTCTTTTATCTCCATTTCTGCTTGTGTAGACTGGAAGACTCACTTCAGATACCACTTCCTCCACCTAGCTTCTCTCCATTTACTCCCTGGATCCTATCTTTAAAACTTCTCTAAATGCACACACAACTTGATTGGCAGTCATCATTTTCTAACTATTAAAGTATGGACATCTTATCTACCAAATGATAAGAACATTGAGCAAGATCTGTGTCCATTTACTTTATGTGTATACCTTCAGAAATGAGCAGAGTCATCTCTACATGGAAACTCAGTAAATACTAGTAGAATGGATAAATGGATAGTGAAACAGAGTAGGACCCTACCCCCATGTCCTCCACTTGACATTTTTTCTGCAGAAAAACTGTAGTCAAAGAATAAGTTTAATGAGAGAAGTGAGAAAATGCAGAAGCAAAGGAAAGTGGTAAAATGGACAAAATAATGAGTTCAGCCATTTAACACAGTCAAGGAGCTTTAGTTCCTCTTCAAGGGCTACAGATAACATTCTGAGCCATCTCCTGGTAGCTGTCTTATAGATGCTGAAACCCCCACCAGGTGGAGAAGTTAACTACATGATGAGCAAACTGTAGCCAAGACATAAGCTGCCAGCACTTAAGCTCCCCTTAAAAGCTCTTGCCCACTGATCGTCAATAAGGGAGTCGGCATTTGGACATATTTCTGCCTTCTTCCCCCAGCTGCGGGCCTCCGGAGTAAAGCAGACTCTTCTTTTCGCCAGCTTTACCTCTCAAGTATTGGCTTTCCAGCAAGCAGACCTCACTTTTGGTAACAATAAAAGATGGAGCACCAGGGCCACATGATATTTTTGGAAGTTTAAAACAAAATTTTTCAACTAAAATCCCCTTACATTACAAAAGTGAATGCCTTTTGGTGTATAACTATCATAAAATCACACTGATTTTTCAGATTGACAGTGGACTGTGAGATTAAATTTCGATAAGAGAATATATTTAATGAAATGCATTTTACTATTTCTAGGATTATACATCTGAAAGTACAAAATGTGCACTAATTGAAATCAGTTATTAAAACATGTTTCTCAGATCCATATTATGTAAAGTTTCTTCAAATCTTCAAGAAGCAATACAAATCATGAGAATGACATTTAGGAAATATTTACTCTGTTTACTCTTTGATTGCAAACATTGCTTTAAATTATATGCTGTGACTTCTACAATTAAATTTTGAAAAGCTACTTCAAATTTTATTTGGTATGACAACAGATATTGAGTTTTGACATTAAAATTCTGAGTTGATGATACCTTTCTTAATACATGAGAAAAAAACCCCAGATATAGTAATTGTGTCTTGAATAATTTTCATAAAAATTGATAAGGGCACACGTAGACTTATATAGATCATAGGGCTACATAAGGTTCACAATGTATTTTCTATTCAAAGGTAAACGACACATCTTCCTAAATTATACTCTTCTGTAGCTTTAAAATTGTAATTCTAACAATCAACTTAAAAATAGTGGAGTCTAAATTACTTTGAGATTAAAACATGCCAGTAAATAAATATAATGAATTGTTGGTTCAATTTCTAATTGAACTGCAGAGGCTCTCATTTTGCAAATTGAGAAGCTAAGCTCACACTGTTTTGAAACGAGGATTAAGTCATTATAGAATTTTATCAAGCAGCACACGGCTGATGCAGTCTAAGTGGAGGCGCTCTCTTCTACCTCTCCAAATGGCCTAAGACATAATACAACCCACTATTCCCCCAAATGTGCCTGCCAACAACTCGTGATTAAGAAGAGTACTAGACTAAACATGGAATCAAAAGGAGCACACAGATATTTAGAGTCTGACCAGGAAGAAATAGGAAACCTGATGACTAGAAAATAATGAATTTCAACCTATTCACAGCTCTACTGGTTCCAGCCCAAGGTAATTAAAATTCTTTAGAGTCTGGGAAAAGCACCATTAAATTATGGCAAAGTGGGAACTTAAAAAAAGTCTAAATACATAAAGACATCAGTGTGACTTGGATGAAGTAGAACATAGTATGTTCACCCATCAGAGCTCTGGTCTGCAAAGTAAAATCACTTGGCTAAAAATTTTTAAAATCTCAAACAGTAACAGCTCTTGCAAAATGGAAAATAATCATTGTTTTCTTGAGCCATTGATACTGTAATATTTGTCTGCTACTCTTTTTTTTTTTTTATCCTTAGTGTGACAGTTCAGTTCAGTCGCTCAGTCATGTCTGACTCTTTGTGACCCCATGAATTGCAGCACACCAGGCCTCCCTGTCCATCACCAACTCCCGGAGTTCACTCAAACTCATGTCCATCGAGTCAGTGATGCCATCCAGCCATCTCATCCTCTGTTGTCCCCTTCTCCTCCTGCCCCCAATCCCTCCCAGCCTCAGGGTCTTTTCCAGTGAGTCAACTCTTTGCATGAGGTGGCCAAAGTACTGGAGTTTCAGCTTTAGCATCAGTCTTTCCAAAGAACACCCAGGGCTGATCTCCTTTAGAATGCACTGGTTGGATCTTCTTGCAGTCCAAGGGACTCTCAAGAGTCTTCTCCAACACCACAGTTCAAAAGCACTCAGCTTTCTTCATAGTCCAACTTTCACATCCATACATGACCACTGGAAAAACCATAACCTTGACTAGACGGACCTTAGTCGGCAAAGTAATGTCTCTGCTTTTCACATGCTATCTAGGTTGGCCATAACTTTCCTTCCAAGGAGTAAGTGTCTTTTAATTTCACAGCTGCAGTCACCATCTGCAGTGATTTTGGAGCCCCCAAAATAAAGTCTGACACTGTTTCCACTGTTTCCCCATCTATTTTTCATGAAGTGATGGGACCAGATGCCATGATCTTAGTTTTCTGAATGTTGAGCTTTAGGCCAACTTTTTCACTCTCCTCTTTCACTTTCATCAAGAGGCTTTTAGTTCCTCTTCACTTTCTTCCATAAGAGTGGTGTCATCTGCATATCTGAGGTTATTGATATTTCTCCCAGCAATCTTGATTCCAGCTGTGTTTCTTCCAATCCAACGTTTCTCATGATGTACTCTGCATAGAAGTTAAATAAGCAGGATGACAATATACAGCCTTGACATACTCCTTTTCCTATTTGGAACCAGTCTGTTGTTCCATGTCCAGTTCTAACGGTTTGCTTCCTGACCTGCATACAGATTTCTCTAGAGGCAGGTCAGGTGGTCTGGTATTCCCATCTCTTTCAGAATTTTCCACAGTTGATTGTGATCCACACAGTCAAAGGCTTTGGCATAGTCAATAAAGCAGAAATAGATGTTTTTCTGGAACTCTCTTGCTTTTTCCATGATCCAGCAGATGTTGACAATTTGATCTCTGGTTCCTCTGCCTTTTCTAAAACCAGCTGGAACATCTGGACGTTCACAGTTCACGTATTGCTGAAGCCTGGGACACAGAATCCTGGGCCCTTCTTTCCCAGAAACTTACTGACAGATAACAACCCAGAAACTGTGGGCAAGACACAGCCAGGAGGCAGTGACAAGGCTGGGGGAAGCAGAGCCCCTCACCCTTCTCCTGAGTCGCAGGGGCCAGGTGTGGGGGATGATCCTCAGGGTAAGTGACACAACTCTTAAGGCAAAGGAAGGAGCTTCTCCAGAAGCAGAGCCTTGCTCAGAAGTAGCTCTGTTGACGGGATGGGGCTTTCTAGACCAAATAATGGAAGAACGGCCTTATGGATGTGCTTCCCCAGGGCCTCAGCAGGAAAGATACAGGAGCCATAGGAGATGCAGGTTCAATTCCTGGGTGGGGAAGATCCCCAGGAGGAGGACATGGCCACCCAACCTCAGAGACAGAGGAGCCTGGTGGGCTACAGTCCATGGGTTCACACAGAGTCAGACATGACTGAAGTGACTTAGCACAGCATGGCTCATGCTTATGGATGAGAAAGATATGGGCAAAATATTTCTAAGGAAGAGAACAGAGCTAAGAAGAGAAATGGAAATGTTTATAATTGACAGGAAATCTGTATTTGAAAGCCTGGTGGAGAGGAGGCAAGATTTTTTTTTTTTTTAATCTGTTTGAATTAAATTATTTTGTACTGAGTTATGCTTACCACCCCTTTAGCTATGATTACCATCTCTTTAGCTATGATTACCATACTACCTTATATTAGTTTCAAATGTGCAGCATACAGATTCTTCACTCCTCCCTTTCACTTCTTGCTTGCACCCCACGTGATAGATGCTGGTCATGAATGGTAAGTAGCAACTGTGCTGCTCTGGGCTGAGGGTGGTGTTCTCCATGCCACCCAGGAGGGGACCCTGTCACCCACCTTTCCATGTGCAAGGAAGGTCCCCTTTAACTCAAACTCAATCAGCACATAATGCTTCCTCCCCAAGGGGAATTTTGACTCATTCCATGATTGCTAGATATCTAGAATTTCAAATGAGTTAAAAAATTAAAAAGGAATACAGGTATACATTAATTGCTGAAAACATCTCTCAAGAGGATGACAGGGTTAGGGGACAGTCTGCACCTGCATCTTAGCAACTCAGTGGCTAGAACCAGAGCCCCAAATGGCAACTTTAAAACCTCTACACATTGGCTATCCTTTGGAGGAACATGTTTCAAGGAAGATTTGTTTGAGGAGGCATCACTCCATGGAATCTTCACTTGAACCTCAGTGCTCAGGATTCTTTGGAGAATTCAGCACAGAGTGATATTAATAAATAAAATAATTCAGATCAGAATGTTGGATGATCTGGAGCTTGCTTCTGCAGTACATCTCCTACATATGAACCTTCAAGTTTCCAGTGTCCAGAGGTGGGAATGTGTGTTCCATCAGCATCCCCCATAAGCGATATTGCAGCTCGCCCCCCGTCTCCCATTGCTCATGACCCTGCAGCTCCACCATCTCCCACCCCCACCTCCTCCAGCCAGCAACTCGTCTTCTCCGTTCACTCAGTGCCAGCCCGTGTGCCAGCTGTTGTTCTGTGCTACTGTACGTCTCAAGGTGCGACACTGTGACATTACAAATGTCTATTTTTGTGTGTTTGTTTGCTTTTTATGTATTACATGTGTGAAAAGTATTATAGACCTATTACAATACAGAATTATATAGCCAACTGTGGTAGTGGATACCTAGACCAACTCTGTTGGACTTTCACACAAACTGGACCTACGAACGTGCTCCTGGAACAGAGCTCGTTCACATATAGGGGGCTTGCTGATCACAGTGTTATTTTCTTTCCTCCTCACTTCCCTTTCTGTGCCTCACTGCCCCCTCCAACCCCAGGAGAAAGTTTTTCTGATCTCTCACCTCCCTACCCCATCCCACCCCATGGCCAGCTTTGTGTAAATGCACAGATTCCTCAGGCTTCCCTGGTGCCTCAGACGGTCAAGAACCCTCCTGTAATGCAGGAGACCTGGGTTCGATCTCTGGGTCAGGAAGATGCCCTGGAGAAGAGAATGGCTACCCACTCTAGTATTTTTCCCTGGATAATTCTGTGGACAGAGGAGCCTGCAGGGCTACAGTCTACGTGGTTGCAAAGAGATGGACAGAACTGAGCAACTAACACTTCACAGATTCCTCAGAACAACCTCATGCTGTAGCAGGAGCACTTGGTACAAGCGCTTAAAATATAAAGCAACCCAGGCCACACCCAAACACACTGAGTGAGGATCAGAGGCCCCTAGAAAATTAGATTGTATGACTCTTCACAGCTTCAGGAAACAGGAAGAACATTAGCTACAGGGACAGACATTTGTATTTTGCTTTAAGGCACTAAATCCAGAAGGTCACAGAGTAAATAATTTTCACAAATGTAAACTGTCCCTATAAGACCTGCCCTGCCCACAGGACTTTTTAAACATGAAAGCACGTAATAAATGAGATCCAGCCTTATGGATTTATCTTGAATTAGTCATGAAGGAAAGAAGGACTTTTATAGAACCTAATTTCCATTTATTTGCTAATTATAAAATACCTATTTACCAATTCCAAAGTCAAGTCCTCCATGGCTACAAGGGGCTCAGGGCACTGAAGCAGTACTTGTCCTATCACAGACTCACAAAGCACATTTTATACATTTCAGAGTAAATCACTGACACCGAGCATGTGACAATGAAATCAGAGTCAGTGGTTGGCAGGAGGACTTGCAGACCTTGGCTGTGGTCTTCAAGAGCCTTTAGCTCAGTGGTTTTCAAAAATGTCTTAAGTCATCTGTCATCTTTTTCAAATGAAATCTTATATAAGACCACAATATAAAATATTAATAAAAGTGGAGTTGTTCTGGTCAAAGCAGGAAAGGGAGACAAACTGAGTCAACTCTCTGATTTTACAGGCGAGGTGATTTAGGTTCAAAAAGGTTTTTGTTTACAAACGAAATCAACAAGGAAACTATGAATAAAACATGCATAGTTTGAGTCTCAATCCAGACACTTTTTCCAGTAAATTATGATCAATCTAGAACAGGAATCTGACAAGAGGAAAGTTGAATCACTTAGATCCAACGGCTGTATAGTTTGTTCGCCTCTCATGGCAAAGCACCACAGACTGGGCAACTCAAACTGCAGCAATGTGCTTTTCACGGTTCCGGAGGCTAGAACTGCAAGGTCAAGCTGTCCGCGGGACTGGTCTCCACAGAGGCTTCTCTCCCTGGCCCGGAGACGGTCGCCTCCTGCTGTGTCCTCACGGGACCTTGCCTCTGCATGTGCCCACGTCCCCACACCCTCTTCTCCTAAAGACACCAGGCCCATTAGGTTCGGGCCTCTGCGTAGGATCTATTTTATCTTAAACACCCCTGTAAAGGCCTCACTGCCAAGCAAATAGGGACTTCCGAATAAGGCTTCCCTGGTGGCTCAGACAGTACTCTACCTACAATGCAGGAGACCTGGGTTTGATCCCTGGGTTGGGAAGGTCCCCCAGAGAAGGGCATGGCTACCCACCCCAGTGTTCTTGCCTGGAGACTCCCATGGACAGAGGAGCCTGGTGGGCTATAGTCCGTGGGGTCATAAAGAGTCGGACATGACTGAGTGGCTAACACTTTCACTTTTCCAAGTATAGCCACACGCTGAGGTCCTGGAGGTTCAACATGTGTTTTGTGAGGGGGATACCACTCAGTCTATAGCAGTGACCACCCCCAAGCTGAACACTTCTGGATTCAGTTACACTGTCTCAAATAGAGAAGTGACCCACAGCAGGTTTCGTGTTGGCCTTTGAGCTTGTTAACACAGTGATTTCGAATGGTGAGTCATAGTACACCTTGACCGACTATTTTTTGTGAGAAGTATGGAAAGTACCTTGTTTTAACTTGTCACTAACTCATGTGGTATTTAAATAACTAGCATATTTAAAAAATTTTTTCTAGTCATGTAAAAAATGGAAAATAGGGTGGGTTTGAAGATAATCCTGTAACCCACTCTCAAGAAGTGAATGCATTTCCTTAAAGAAAATAATGGTGTTACAATCACGCTGCTGAGAAGTTGCCTGCAGGTCCTGGCCTCCCTCCGTCCCCACAGTGACCCACGCCACTGGCCCCACAGCTGCTGTCGGCATCGTGAGTCACCTCCAATGTTTGTTTCTAAACCCAGGGCATCTATGGGGCAGGAATGTGCCTGTGACCTTCACCCACCAGGCAGGTGATGGCAGAGTGGAGGTGAGGAGCCAGTGAGTCGCAGCCCACAGCTAAGACATTGCTAAGGCAGGTCCTTCTCTGTGCTCGAATTCACCAGGGAATACAAAGACCCATATAAACCTTATGCCCCATTTAGGGTAAAAAAAACACAAAGCCTGTGCCATAACTGTAGACAGCTCTGAGTTGTTAGGAAAGTTTTAAATGCAATAAAGTAAGCCCCAGACACAGAGAAAGGGCAACACAGCTCCTCAGGTATGGAGCCCACTGGCAGCAATTCTGGGCCTGAGAGCAGGCGGCTGAGAACACCTGACGGGCCGGAGCAGATGGCAGGCGGCGCAGGACGTGGCGGGGCACCTGGCTCTGGCTCCATCCCTCCAGGCCAGGCTGGAAGAGACCGTACAGCCCAGGGGCCCTGCCACCACCTGCTTCCAGGCGCAGAGTCTGGAGGAGACATCGGTCCTGCTTTTAAATGTATCTGGAGGGGAGGAATAAATTAGGACTTTGGGATTAACATATACACCTGACTACATATAAAATAGATAATCTACAAGCATCTACTATATGGTACAGGGAACTATTAACTCATAAGGGAAAACAATATGAAAGAGAATATATATAAATATATACATATATTTCTCTTGTTTAGTCACTATACATAGATATTGTATACAAATACACACATATACTATACATAGATATACTACATACATATATCTGTGTTCAGGTCAAGAAGCAGCAGTCAGAACTGGACATGGAACAACTGACTGGTTCAAACTTGGGAAAGGAGAACGTCAAGGCTGTATATTGTCATCCTGTTTATTTAACTTCTATACAGTGCACATCATGAGAAATGTCAGGCTGGATGAAGCACAAGCTGGAATCAAGACTGCCAGGAGAAATATCAATAACCTCAGATATGCAGATGACACCACCCTTATGGCAGAAAGTGAAGAAGAACTAAAGAGCCTCTTGATGAAACTGAAAGAGGAGAGAGAGAAAGTTGGCTTAAAATGCAACATCCATAAAATGTAGATCATGGCACCTGGTCCCATCACTTCATGGCAACTAAATGGGGAAACAGTGGAAGCAATGACAGACTATTTTCTTGGGCTCCAAAATCACTGCAGATGGTGACTGCAGCCGTGAAATTAAAAGACACTTATTCCTTGGAAGGAAAGTTATGAGCAACCTAGATAGCATGTGAAAAGCAGAGACATTACTTTGCCAACGAAGGTCCATCTAGTCAAGGCTATGGTTTTTCCAGTGGTCATGTATGGATGTGAGAGTTGGACTGTGAAGAAGGCTGAGCACCGAAGAACTGATGCTTTTGAACTGTTGTGTTGGAGAAGACTCTTGAGAGTCCCTTGGACTGCAAGGAGATCCAACCAGTCCATCCTAAAGGAAATCAGTCCTGAATATTCATTGGAAGGATTGATGCTGAAGCAGAAACTCCAATCCTTTGGTCTTCTGATGCAAAGAACTGACTCACTGGAAAAAAAAACCCTGATGATGGGAAAGATTGAAGGCATGTGGAGAAGAGGACAACAGAGGATGAGATGGTTGGATGGCATCACTGACTCGATGCACATGAGTTTGAGTCAACTCTGGGAATTGGTGATGGACAGGGAAGCCTGGCCTGCTGTATTCCCTGGGGTTGCAAAGAATCGTACACCACTGAGCTACTGAACTGAACTGATATATACTATATACTATAGAAATACATCCACATATCTGAGGTTGTTGATGTTTCTCCCACCTATCTTTATTCTAGCCTGTACCTCATACAGCCCAACATTTCTCAGGATGCACTCAGTATATAGTTAAATAAAGAGGGCAGGAGAAACATCAACAACCTCAGATATGCAGTTGATACCACTCTAATGGCAGAAAGTGAAAAGGAACTAAAGAGCCTCTTGATGAGGGTGAAGGAGGAGAATGAAAGAGCCAACTTAAAACTAAATATGAAAAAAACTAAGAACATGACATCTGGCCCCATTATTTAATGGCAAATAGAAGGAGAAAAGGTGGAAGTAATGACAGATTTCCTCTTCTTGGACTCTAAGATCACTATGGATGGTGACTGCAGCCATGAAATCAGAAGACAACTGCTTCTCTGCAGGAAAGCCATAAGCCTGGATAGTGTGTTGAAAAGCAGAAACATTACTCTGCTGATAAAGGTCCATTTAGTCAAGACTAGCGATCAATGCAAAAAATAGAGGAAAACAACAGATTGGGAAAGACTAGAGATCTCTTCAAGAAAATTAGAGATACCAACATTTCATGCAAAGATGGGCTTGATAAAGGACAGAAATGGTCTGGACCAAAAAGAAGCAGAAGATATTAAGAAGAGGTGACAAGAATACACGCAAGACTGTACAAAAAAATCTTCACGACCCAGATAGTCATGATGGTGTGATCACTCACCTAGAGCTAGACATCTGGAATGTGAAGTCAAGTGGGCCTTAGAAAGCATCACTACGAACAAAGCTAGTGGAGGTGATGGAATTCCAGTGGAGCTGTTTCAAATCCTGAAAGATGATGCTGTGAAAGTGCTACACTCAATATGCCAGCACATTTGGAAAACTCAGCAGTGGCCACAGGACTGGAAAAGGTCAGTTTTCATTCCAATTCCAAAGAAAGGCAATGCCAAAGAATGTTCAAACTACTGCACAATTGCACTCATCTCACATGCTAGTAAAGTAATGCTCAAAATTCTCTAAGCCAGGCTTCAGCAATACGTGAACTGTGAACTCCCTGATGTTCAAGCTCGTTTTAGAAAAGGCAGAGGAACCAGAGATCAAATTGCCAACATCTGCTGGATCATGGAAAAAGCAAGAGAGCTCCAGAAAAACATCTATTTCTGCTTTATTGACTATGCCAAAGCCTTTGACTGTGTGGATCACCATAAACTGTGGAAAATTCTGAAAGAGATGGGAATACCAGACCACCTGACCTGCCTCTTGAGAAACCTGTATTCAGGTCAGGAAGCAACAGTTAGAACTGGACATGGAACAACAGACTGGTTCCAAATAGGAAAAGGAGGTATGTCAAGGCTGTATATTGTCACCCTGCTTATTTAACTTCTATGCAGAGTACATCATGAGAAACGCTGGACTGGAAGAAACACAAGCTGGAATCAAGATTGCTGGGAGAAATATCAATAACTTCAGATATGCAGATGATACCACCCTTATGGCAGAAAGTGAAGAAGAACTAAAGAGTCTCTTGATGAAAGTGAAAGAGGAGAGCAAAAAGTTGGCTTAAAGCTGAACAGTCAGAAAACGAAGATCATGGCATCTGGTCCCATCACTTCATGGCAAATAGATGAGGAAACAGTGGAAACACTGTCAGACTTTATTTTGGGGGCTCCGAAATCACTGCAGATGGTGACTGCAGCCATGAAATTAAAAGACGCTTACTCTTTGGAAGAAAAGTTATGACCAACCTAGATAGCATATTCAAAATCAGAGACATTACTTTGCGACTAAGGTCCGTCTAGTCAAGGCTATGGTTTTTCCTGTGGTCATGCATGGATGTGAGAGTTGGACTATAAAGAAAGCTGAGCTCGAAGAATTGATGCTTTTGAACTGTGATGTTGGAGAAGATTCTTGAGAGTCCCTTGGACTGCAAGGAGATCCAACCAGTCTATTCTGAAGGAGATCAACCCTTGGATTTCTTTGGAAGGAATGATGCTAAAGCTGGAACTCCAGTACTTTGGCTACCTCATGCGAAAAGCTGACTCACTGGAAAAGTCTCTGATGCTGGGAGGGATTAGGGGCAGGAGGAGAAGGGGACGACAGGGGATGAGATGCTGGATGGCATCACTGACTTGATGGACGTGAGTCTGAGTGAACTCCGGGAGATGGTGATGGACAGGGAGGCCTGGTGTGCTGCGATTCATGGGGTTGCAGAGTCGGACACGCCTGAGCGCCTGAGCTGCACTGAACGGTCTTACCAGTGGTCACATGTGGCTGTGAGAGCTGGACCGTAAAGGAAGCACAGCAGCAAAGAACTGATGCCTTCAAACTGTGGTTCTGGAGAAAACTCCTGAGAGCCCGCTGGGCTGCAGAGACATCCAACCAGTCAATCGTAAAGGAAATCAAACCGTATACTCACTGGAAGGACTGATTCTGAAGCTGAAGCTCCAGTATTTTGGCCCTGACAAGAAGAACCAACTCACTGGAAAAGACCCTGATGCAGTGAAAGACTGAGGGCAGAAGGAAAAGTGGGCATCAGAGGAGGAGATGGCTGGGTGGCATCACTGATACAATGGACATGAACTTGGGCCAAGTTCTGCAGACGGTCAGGGACGGGGAAGCCTGGTGTGCTGCAGTCCATAGAGTTTCAAAGAGTCGGGAATGACTGTGTAACTGAACAACAATAAAGATATGTGTATACTGTATATACTCATAGACAGATACTGTATGGGGCTTCCCTGGTGGCTCAGATGGTAAAGAATCTGCCTGCAATGCAGGAGACCTCAGTCTGTTCCCTGGGTTGGAAAGATCCCCTGTAGAAGGAAATGACAACCCATTTCAGTATTCTTAGCTGGAGAATCCCATGGACAAGAGAAACCTGGAGGGCTGCAGTCCCTGGGGTCGTGAAGAGTTGGCATGGTAATGACTAACACACATATACTATATGTAGTATATACCTATACATAGTATCTATATGTATTTATATATATATGCACATACTAATATATATGCATATTTGTGTGTTCAGTACAGTTCAGTCACTCAGTCGTGTCCAACTCTTTGCAACCCCATGGACAGCAGCACCCCAGGCATCCTTGTCCATTACCAACTCCCAGAGTTTATTCAAACTCATGTCCTTTGAGTTGGTGATGCCATCCAACCATCTCATTCTCTGTCATCCCCTTCTCCTCCTGCCTTCAATCTTTCCCAGCATCAGGGTCTTTTTCAATGAGTCAGTTCTTTGCATCAGGTGGTCAAAGGATTGGAGTTTCAGCTTCAGCATCAGTCCTTCCAATGAATATTCAGGACTAATTTCCTTTAGGATGGACTGGTTGGATCTCCTCACAGTCCAAGGGACTCTCAAGAGTCTTCTCCAACACCACAGTTCAAAAGCATCAATTCTTCGAGCTCAGCTTTCTTTATGGTCCAACTCTCACATCCATACATGACTACTGGAAAATCCATAGCTTTGACTAGGTAGATCTTTGTTGTCAAAGTAATGTCTCTGCTTTTTAATATGCTGTCTAGGTTGGTGTGTGTATACATCTATATAAATGAATCACTGTGTTCTCCACATGAAACTAGGACAATATTGTAAAATAATAAAAAAATACTTCAACTATATAAAAAGTAGAGCAGAGTCTGCATATGTTAAATCTTAAAACAACAACAACAACAACAACAACAAAAACCTGGAGGCCACGATGCTGCCCACCTGAGAGAATCTCTCCCCTCTCCTTTCTTGGCCCCTAGCACTTTCCAGTCCTTGAGGGGAGGCCCGCTGTGATCAGGTTGCACAACAGCTAAGACCATGCAGCTTCTCATGTTCCAAAATAGCTCAGTCCCCACTCCTGTCTCAACCATCATTCACAACTAGAGAAGCCCATGGCGATATCTTAACAACTAGCTAGATATTGAAAGAAAGCTCACTGGAATCACTTTTAACTTGATGCAAGGCACAGCAGGAGACCGTCCTGTCTCTCTAGGGGCGCTTTTATTTCAGTAATGGGAATTTGTTAAGCGAATTGCCAATAAGTGGATGGCACTGCTAGAAGAAGAGTCAGGTTTCAGGCAGCAAGGGAGCTCTTTCTGGAAAGGAAACTTCCCTGTGTCCCCTATGCCTCTCTCCTCGTTATCCGTACTTATAAATTCTCGCTGTAAGTTTCTGGAAAAGTTATCATGGTGTGATGAAAACACCTTGCAGAATTGTCATAGATTGTGAAAACAGCCTCATCGATGATGTGCTTTTTAAATTAAAAAAATTGTTTGTCTCACGTGTTGGGTGTTACATAAGAACATTTTCATAACTTCTGAATATTTTTTATTGAAAATTTGACACGATCTTATATATACATAATATGGTGCAGGGCATGCAAGATTGGGGTTTCATCCTTTGTTAACAGTTCCTGCTCTGTTCTGGATATAAGATAAGCAGGATAGTGGTCGCCTTGCGGCATTTGGAGGTGGGCTTCACTGCCTGGGATCCATGCTCCGCCGCGGGCTCCTTCCGAATGTGGGGCAGGCTGCTTCCCCCCCGCCGTGCTGGGTCCCTTCCTGGGGTTTCCAGCCCCTCTGCCGAAGCCATCCACCAGGTCAAAGCGCTCTTCACGGACATTCAGTGCGCGCTCGGTGGCGTCCGGCTCTGCGACGCCGCGGACTGTAGCACGAGGCTGCTCTGCGTGGGATGCTGCAGGCAAGATCACTGGGGCGGGCTGCCATTTCCTCTTCCAGGAGGTCTTCCCGACTCGAGGATGCAGCCTGCGCCTCTCACAGCTCCTGCGTTGGCAGGAGGGCTCTGGTGCGTGGACCCTGGCACCCTGTCAATGCTCACGAGGTGCCAGCGACCTTTATTCAGCTTGTGCACTTCCAAAAGCAGACTTCATTTCACGTTCAAAGCTTTCAGTGTTGACTAGCTGTCACCCAGACAGAGGAAGAAAAATCTGGGGCATCCAATTACAAGGGCTAACAGCCATCACACACCTACGGATACTTCCAACTGAACAGCACCTAAACGTGACTTCATTTTCCTCTCCTTGTTACTATACTAACAGTTTATAAATAAATACACTGTAACCTCTGAGGGAGGCCCGGCATGTCCGGTTTTGGGAGTAGCCAGCTGGGCCGTGGGCTGCTGGCCCTGGGTCAAGAGCCAGCTCCCCTGTGCTGGTCATCAGCTGCCAGGAAATGCCTTCCTTATTAGTCATTATGGCCTGATGATGTTCTAGTGATAGAGTGTTAATACTGTGTGAAACACTGTAGTTTCTAAGTTGGATTAGGAGATTTGTACTGTACTTTATTCTAGTTTGAATCATTAAAGTGATCACCTTGTCGAAGGAAAAATACGTCATAAAATTCAGAGTTTCTAATGTTAGCCTGGATTTAGTCCTATAATTAAGAGTGAGAAAAGTAAGTGGTATTAGAATATTAGGGAGTCACCCTATCTGAGGATGTGTTTGTTATTAAGGGCCTACTGTGTGCCCGGCATCGCTCTCATAAGACATACCTGAACCTACACAGACAGTTGGCCTTCCTGTTAGAAAAACAAAACTATGGAGCAGGAAATAGCACTGTTCATGACGCAGTACTGCTATTGATGTAAACAGTACTAATTTAAAAAAATTTTCTGGCAAACAAAATCTGAATTTAAGCCAGATATGTGAATATGGTCAAGCAATCAGCAGTGATATCTGAGAACCTTTAACCTTGATTTCAAAGTCCCACTTGAGAGCTGGGATGGCGGGTGTTTCTTTCTTCTAAGAGCCACCTGGTAACCAGATCTCAAAACAATAAAATGCTAAGGAGAAGTTTTTTTGTGATTTGAAACTTTCTGCTAAAAAACCCAGCACAGCAACTACCATACAAAGTCTCCCAGAGGGACGCCTGAGGATACCGACTGTATGTGTTAAACTGTTCACCAGGTGCCACCAGGAATCAAAGGTGCCCGACACAAGCTGGATGAATGCAGAAAGGGAGGAGGAGCGGGGAGAGGTGTGCGGGCAGGCTCTGGTCCCCCCGCAGCACCTTAGCAGGATCCAAGCAGGAAGTGAAACCGTGTGAACTCAGACCAGAGCCTGCCCTGCAAGGCTCTTCCGTTCTCTTCTTGATCTTTTACACTTTATCTTCCAAAAGCAAAGAAGAGTGCTAAAACAGGCCTGGCCTTGGGCTTTTTAAAAATATACTAAAGATTAAGATAACTTCTAAATCATCATTGGTGACTGAAGGACTGAAATCCAATTTCATGGTCTCTAAAGAGCATTTTTCTTTGTCTTGGAATATCATTGATTTGCAAAGTTGTGCTGCTTTCTGCTGTACAGAAAAGTGAACCCGTTGTACATATACATATATCGGCTCTTGCTTAGATTCTTTCCCAGACAGGCGGTGGCAGGATACTGAGTGACACAGTATTGTGCTGTGCATATAGTAGGCCCATGTTGGGCATCTACTTTAAAAATAGTTTCAGTCTTTAACTGTTGGGCCCTGCTGGCTCCTCGCTGCTTTTCGGGGGTGCTCTCTAGCTGTGGAGTGGGGGCTGCCCCTGCCGTGGCTCTCTCGTGGAGCACAGGCTCTGGGCACGCGGTCTTCAGTGGCTGCAGCTCGTGGGCTAGGCAGATGTGGCGCCTGGGCTCAGCTGCTCCGCGCGTTCTCAGTGTGTGTATGTTAATCCCCGTCTTCCTCTAAAGGACATTTAGTCTCAGGTCGTACACTTTAGGAACACAATTTGACGCCCAAATTATTTAATTTTCTATAATCAATAGCCGTGCTTTAACAGTCCAGCTGCTTCTATCCACATAGTGTTTATGACGAATATTCAAAACTGAAATTCTCAGCCAATAAAACTTTCTCCTCCTTACGGAAGATAGTCACAGTGTCCTAATGATTCCTTGAAGGGTGTAACTCACAGCATGTGCTGCCCGTGATATAACCGAATAAACTTAAAACTGAAGGTAGTCACCTTGGTTGCCTGTGGTCATGGGGCCCAGGAACTACACAGATAGCTGAACTTTTAAAAATACACAGACATTTCCCATAGTTTCAACTTTCTCTGTAGAAGTTGCAAGGAAGAAAAAAGAGAGTCAAATTACATCTTCTCCAATGGACTGAATGTTCATGTCTCCCCACGGTTCACAGGTTGAAATTTTCAGCCCCAAGGTGGGGCCCTTGGGTGGTGATTCCATCTTGAGGGTGGAGCCCTTATGAATGGGATGAGTGGCCTTAGGAAAGGGACCCCAGAGGGTGACCTTGCCTCTTCCACCAGGTGAGAGCACAGCAGGGAATCCAGCTCTCACCAGAACCCATCACACTGGCGCCCCAATCTCCTAAGAACTGTGGGAAGCAAATTTATTTTGTTTAGGATCCACCCTGTCTACGGTAAATGGTTATAGCAGATCAAGTGGACTCTGACACCTTCCACGTCAAAGTACTTGCTTTCTAATAATATAGCACAAACGATGTCAACAAAGGAATGCGGAAGAGGCCGTGTGCGGCTGACAGGCCCGGAAGGGGCCCTGGGCCCACGCTCTGGGTGGCCCCCGCCCCTTGCTTGTGGACGGGACCTGTGACTTGCTTCAAATCAAAGAATCAGAACGTGGTGACGAGCTGGCATTCCTGCCATGACGTTATGTTATAGGAGATTCTGTCTCAGCCAACGGCAGTGGGAGATTCTTCTTGCTCAGTTGATGGAGAAAGCAGCCAGGTTGATAAAGCTCACTCTGCAAGGGACTGCAGGCAGACCCGGGACAAGTGGATGGCCTCTGGGACCTAACAGCGGTCCGCAGCTGACAGACAGTCTGCTGAAGGCCCACCTCCATCAGAGGCCAGCTGAGAGCTGGATTCTGCCCACAACCCAAGTGAGCTGGGAAGGAGATTCTTTTCCAGGGAGTCTCCAGATGAGAATGAGGCCCAAGTGACACCTTCCTTGCCACCCGAGACCTGAGCAAGGCACCCGTTAAGTCTTGCCCAGACTTCTGACCCATGGACACGGTGAGATAATAAATGTGTGTGTGTGTGTTTGAAGCAGTTAAATTTGTTGTAATTACTGACACAGCAAGAAAAAAGCAAATACAGGTTTGGGCTTCTGAAAGCTGGCTGCTGCTGTAACAAACACCTAAGACATAAGCTTGGCTTTGGAACTGGACAGTGAGCAGAGGCTGGGAGAATTCTGAGGAGCATGGCAGAGAGTCTGATTTTCCTTGAATAAACTGTTGATAGAAATCTGGATTTTAAGAATGCTTGAGGAAGGGAGGAACACATTGCTGGAAACCAGAGGGATGGGGATGCTTGTTATGCAGTGGCAGAGCGTCTGATGAGATTGCCTCCCGCAGCTGCTCAGGATGCAGAACCTGCGAGCCGTTAAGCTGGATGCACAGCCAAAGAGACTTCCAGGAAAAGCGGTGGCAATGTTACTTGGTTTCTTCTCACCGCTGATGGTAAGACGTGACGGGAGTAGAGTAAATAAAGTGGAGAACTGTCAAACAAACAGGAACCAGTGCTTGATGATTTAAAAGTTCCCAGCCTTTCTGGATGGCAAAAGATGCTAATGGTAAGATTTTTTTTTTTTTCTGGCAGGAAAGCATACATTACGGAAAAGGCCAAGAATGCCATGATACAAACTTCTGGTAAAACCTCAAAAGATCAAAAGGTCAGAGTCCTCAGTCCCAAGAGACAAACAGTATGCTTCACAGGCCTTCAGTCAAACCAGAGAGCCTCAAGAAAGTTGAAGGGAATTGCTCCTCAGCCATTTACAGAAGGAGGTCACCCTAGAGAAAGGTTTATCTTAGAACTGTGGCTGTGACTTGACTCTTGCCTAATGACTTGAATGGTACAAAGTTGTTTAGAAAATTATTTCAACAGAAACAGTGCTAAGCTTGGACTGAAGAAGGCAGAGAGGAAGAAGGGAAAAGCCAAGGCGCCTCCCACTTTTTACTGCCTGGAGTCAGCGCATCAGTCATTTAGTCGTGTCTGACTCTCTGTGACCCCATGGACTGTCGCCCACCAGGCTCCTGTGTCCATGGAACTCTCCAGGTAAGAGCACTGGAGTGGGTGGCCATGGTCTTCTCCAGAGGATCTTCCCAACTCAGGGATCGAACCCAGGTCTCCTGCACTGCAGGTAGATTCTTTACCATCTGAGCCACCAGGGAAGCCCGGGGGTCAGGCTGATGAATACTCAGTGAAAATGTGAGAAAAGGGAAGGATGATGCTGGGAGCCAGCCTGAGAACCCCACCCATGGCAAAGGTCATGAAGAAGAGGCCTGATGGGCAAAGGTAAGATCAGGACTCAAGGGACCCCCTGGACTTGCTCGAGCATCTACCCCCAAACCAGAATCTGTCTGTCTTACTATTTTATGTCTTTCACCAACTCTTCTGACATTAACAGGGGCTGTCCTCGACCACATTTCTCTGGAAAGAGTTGACTTAGGGCTTTAGTTAATAAGTCTCCTGGACAAGATAAGAGTGTTTCAATTCAAACCCCCTGTTAGCATTCTAGCTTACTTGGCAGGTTTATGCAGACTCTTGCAACATTGTTGAGTCTATGCTTGTGGCCAAGATTCTCACATTCCTTATCCATTGTGTTCCTGGGAGTGCATATAGTTGAGATGTAGAAATAACAAGCAGTAGCTTTAACATTAGCAACATCAGACTTTGAGTTAATAAGTTCTTTCTTTGCTGTAACTCACTGAACTTTGCTCCACAAAAATGCAACTCTGTACTTTAAGGGTGACACAGCTAGGAATTTAAGAAGAAACACTTTAAGAGAAAATTATTGTTCTAGCTGACCAACCTTTATCAAAAAGAGGTCATGGAATATCAACAGGCCTCTGGAACAGAAGATAATGTACAAAAAATAAGACTCTTACAAGAAGGAACCTGATATCGATAAAAGTTATTACTGATGGAATGTTGAGTTGACTCTGCATTTTTCACCTTGCTTTATGTACAACTCAGGGTATAAAAGCCCTGAGGAAAATAAAGGAAAACGGGCCTCGCTCACTGAAGCTTGGTCACCCCGTGTCTCTTTCCCTATCTCTTTCTCTATCTTTCTTCATTCACTGACGTTGTCCATCCTGAGGATATCCCTGGACTCTGCTGAGGCTGGACCTCGGCAGATGACCAAAGACTGGGATGATGGATCCAAGCAAAGTTGAGAGCCATGGAGGACTGTCCCAGCCTCGAGTGAAGTACCCTGGCTGGACCTGAACCAGCTGCATTTCAGAACTGCCTCCCCTCCCATTTCTCCCTTTTGGGAACTGGGGTATCTGCAGATGTTACCCTGTGCCTGTCCTCCTAATTTATATTGGGTGTGTTGGGACAGAGGTCTCATCTCCTTAGTTTTACAGGCCTGGAGATGGAGAGGAATTGTGCCTAAGAGCTATGCTAATGGGTTAAAACCAGCGGTTACCTTCTACCTGAGCCTGATTTAGATGTGATTTTTGGATTTTATGCACAAGAGAAGAGACTCTTGGATCTCGAGTGGTGAATATATTTAGCTTACAGGAGTGTTATGAAGAATTGGGGTCACAGACCTATGACAGGCTACTCTTAAGATGGTCTCCATGCTCACCTACTATAGAACCCCCTATCTTTGACTTTCTTCTAATAGAATATGGCAAAGGTTTTCTCACTCCTGAGATTAGGCTATATTATGCAAAGAAATAAAAGAAAACAATAGAATGGGAAAGACTAGAGATCTCTTCGAGAAAATTAGAGATACCAAAGGAGCATTTCATGCCAAGATGGGCACAATAAAGGGCAGAAATGGTAGGGACATAACAGAAGCAGAAGATATTAAGAAGAGGTGGCAAGAATACACAGAAAAACCATATAAAAAGATCTTCATGACTCAGATAACCATGGTGATGTGATCACTCACCTACAGCCAGACATCCTGGAATGTGAGGTCAAGTGGACCTTAGGAAGCATCACTATGAACAAAGCTAGTGGAGGTGATGCAATTCTAGTTGAGCTATTTCAAATCCTAAAAGATGCTGCTGCTGCACTCAATACACCAGCAAATATGGAAAACTTAGCAGTGGCCACAGGACTGGAAAAGGTCAGTTTTCATTCCAATCCCAAAGAAGGACAATCCCAAAGAATGTTCAAAGTGCTGCACAGTTGCACTCATTTCACATGCGAGCAAGGTCATGCTCAAAATTCTCTAAACTAGGCTTTAACAGTGTGTGAGTCAAGGACTTCCAGATGTACAGCTGCAGCTGTTCGTCAGCCATGTCTGACTTTTGCAACCCCATGGACTGTAGCCCACCTCCGTCCATGGGATTCTCCAGCCAAGAATGCTAGACTGGGTTGCCGTTCCCTTCCCCAGAGGATCTTCCCCACCCAAGGGTCGAACGCAGGTCTCCTGCACTTCAGGCAGATTCTTTACCATCTGAGCCATCAGAGAAGCCCCTCCAGGTGTATAAGCTGGATTTTAAAAAGGCAGAGTAACTAGAGATCAAATTGCCAATATCTACTAGATCATGGAAAAAGCAATAGAATTCCAGAAAACAGCTACTTCTGCTTCACTGACCATGCTAAATCCTTGGACTCTGTGGATCAAACAAACTATGGAAAATTCATAAAGAGATGGGAATACCAAACCACCTTACCTGCCTCCAGAGAAACCTGTATGCGGGTCAAGAAGCAACAGTCAGAATCCAACATAGAACAATGGACTGGTTCAAAATTCGCAATGGAGTATGTCAAGGCTGTATATTATCACCCTGTTTATTTAACTTATATGCAGAGTACATCCTGTGAAATGCTGGGCTGGATGAAGCACAAGCTGAAATCAAGATTGCTGGGAGAAATATTAATAACCTCAGATATGCAGATGATACCACCCTTATGGCAGAAAGCAAAAAGGAAGTAAAGAGCCTCCTGATGAAAGTGAAAGAGGAGAGTGAAAAAGTTGGCTTAAAACTCAACATACAAGAAACGAAGATTATGGCATCTGGTCCCATCACTTCATGGGAAATAGATGGGGAAACAATGGAAGCAGTGACAAACTTTATTTTCTTGGGCTCCAAAAGCACGGCAAATGGTGACTACAGCCATTACTTTAAAAGATGCCTACTCCTTGGAAGAAAAGCTATGCCAAACTTAGACAGCATATTAAAAACCAGAGACATTACTTTGCCTACAAAGATCTGTAGAGTCAAAGCTATGGTTTTCCCAGTAGTCATATATGGATGTGAGAGTTGGACCATAAAGAAGGCTGAGTGCCAAAAAATTAATGCTTTCAAACTGCGGTGTTGGAGAAGACTCCTAAGAGTCCCTTGAACTGCAAGGAGATCCAACCAGTCCATCCTAAAGGAAATCAGCCCTGAATATTCATTGGAAGGCCTGATGCTGTTGCTGAAGCTCCAATACTTTGGCCACCTGATGCGACGAGCCAACCCACTAGAAAAGATCCTGATGGTGGGAAAGATTAAAGGCAGGAGGAAAAGGGGATTGCAGAAGATGAGATGGCTGGAGGACATCACCGACTCAATGGAAATGGGTTTAAGCAAACTCCGGGAAATGTTGAAGGACAGGGAAGCCTGGCCTGTTGCAGTCCACAGGGTTGCAAAGAGTCGGACAGACTTAGCAATTAAACAACAACAACAGGTGAAACGTGTCCATCACGTGCTGTGTTTGCTGAAGATCAGGGACTCTTTAGGAGACGCCTTTGAGAGTAACCGGACGTGTTGTGCTGGAATGGATAAAGAACTGACTGCTGCTACTTCAGAAAGCCCTAAATCCTCCTTCATAGGAGTTTCCAATCTATTTTATATCCACTTTCTGTGCTGAGTCATGTTCTTTCACGTGTTCTTCAGTCCCTCAGAACATTTTTCTTTCTGAGTTTCCTTTTGGGTTATTTTTTCATTTGGCCTCAGAGCATTACTTATCCTCCTTAATGAACAAGAACAGAGGAATGTCAGCCTAAGCTTTTCCATTACAAATGCACTCGCCTGCGTCCGCAGTGGATACAGTTAGTGATGAATCCAGGTAGGGGCACAAACCTAGCACGCCCCTCTGTCCTCCACTACACACTGACTAAGGGCTCTTCCTGGACACACATCCCTTGTGCTTCACACAACACTCTCTACCCCCCATTCCCTCTGCAAAAGGCCTAAAAGCACAATTGAAAATCGATTTTGGTAAAATCTACATGGTCATCTGTTTCTACAGACAAAGAGTTACACTTAAATCAATATTTACCTGCTTCCAACTCTCTCACCTCTGGCCCAGTAGTTTTATGAGATTTAAATGAGCATGAAGAGATCTTTGCCTTATCATAGGTGATATCTTATGGAATTAAGAAATACCAGTGATAAAAAAAAAAACCACAGCATTAACAAGGAATATAAGTTTAAGTAGAATAGATAAGATTAAGACAGGTAATACTGCAGTTGAGGGTACAGATACATTATAGAAAACAGAAATATTAAAAGCAAATATAAAAATGCATAGAAAATAGCATGCCTTATCAAAGTTTGGGCTTCCCTGACAGCTCAGTTGGTAAAGAATCCAGGAAGAGCCGCTTGAGAAGGGATAGGCTACCCACTCCAGTATTCCTGCGCTTCCCTTGTGGCTCAGCTGGTGAAGAATCTGCCTGCAATGTGGGAGACCTGGGTTGCAAAGATACCCTGGAGAAGGGAAAGGCTACCCACTCCAGTATTCTGGCCTGGAAAATTCCATGGGCTGTATAGTCCATGGAGTTGCAGAGTTGGACATGACTGATCATCAAAGTTTACTGCTTGAAAATCTTTTAAAAAATAATTTTATGAAAGTCTAACTTTTGCTTAATTTTTTATATCATTTAACAAGAGATTATCATTTGCTCATTAAATATTAACTGTGACAGAAAACCTAAGCGAATTCTTACTCTATGCACCACCCCCATCCCGATTTCTGTGGAAAATTAATTTTCCCTTCAAATTCTTTTACCTTCTCGTCTACCCTCTTATATAATGAAATGCTGGCTTCTTCTAGATTGCCTGACTTTTTAAATAAAAACAGCTTCCCATCGACCAAAATTCTCCTAGAGGTAAAACACAAGAGTCAGTTTGAGTGAATTTTTCTTCCCATTCTTCTCCAGGTGGGGTAATTGAATTGATGTGCTATGTGGCTGCAAGGCAGTGGCATTCCAGGATGTCAGATGTTGCTATGGTGCTAAGTCACACCGCCTGGCAGCCTTTTGACTGTGTCTGCATCTCTGATCTTAGTTATGCCACACTCATTACTAATTCAGTCCTTGCTGTGGCCAAACATCTGCATATTCTCAGTTCTTATCTCCCCCTCCCTTCAAGAATGCCCATCATTCTCCATCTTCAGTTATTAATGTAACTCATTATAGACTTCTCCAGCTGTCCTCAAAATGTATGCTGAATAAGACATGAGGAGGAAAACTTAGGAAAAAAAAAAAAAGCTTTCCAGGCCAGGCAAATCATTAGATGAATTTATGTCAGAAAGCAGAAGAAATTTTTCCATAGTGTATAGTTAGCTTTGTTACTTAGTCACATGCAGTATAAGGTGGATAAAGGATACTCTTTTATTCCAATATGATTATCAATGATAGCATACATTCAGTTTCAGAAGATTCAGAATTTTTCCCTAATGATGGAATTAAGTAAAGGAAATTTTCTCCCCTAAAATTCTATTGACTTAAAATAAGGACTTTCAACTGCTGCAAAAATATCTAGTTTTTTTTTAATTAAGCCATGTGCTTCAATTTGTACATATGTATAAACATAATTGGTGTATGCACATATATGTAACAGCATCAGTGATAAGTACACATAATTTCAGGTGCAAACTTGTTTTACAATACCTCAGAGATAGCTGCCTGACACAAAAATATTAAAGAACAAGAAAACATGGGACTACTCATTGCATCCTTCATTAGAAAGTGGTTATTATTCATGTGCTGACTTAACCATCAGCACAATTGTATATGGTGTCATTTTACTGAATATTGGAAGATGCCAGTATCTAACCCCCCCATTACCCAATGGTTAATACCAGAAATTTAATGCTGTTTTTTCCTTTATTTTCCATTCTAGTTTGCCTTTCTAATCATCTTTGCTGTTTCTTTTTCTCTATGCCTCCATCCAATCATTTATTTTTCATTTATTCCTATATTAATGTTTATTTGCCCAGTCAATGAAAGCCAAGGATTTTGCTAAAAATACAAAGATAGTACCAGTAGAGGATTTTATATGTATTCACCTATAAATTCTAGAGGGAAGATGTTCAGTTTGAGCTGATTTCTGTAACTGATGCCTTAGTATGACCAAAAGTACTTAAGAACAGGATTTGAAAGGAGGTTCCAGAAGGATATGAAGGTTTGGGTGGTAGAGCTGAGAAAGGAACACCTCAAGTGGCAAGAAATAATGAAGTTCAAGGCACTGAAGACAAAGTGCATTAATTCACTGTTTTGTCCAAAATTGGCCTCATATTAGGAAATCTAGATTACTAGATATTGCTGCAACCATTTGTCATTTAGTCATCTCACATCATTCAAAATGCATATATATTATATATATTTTATGTTATATATCTATAATCAAAGTTTCCTAGAGAGCATGAATATATATTTATGTAATTTTTTCTTCATTCTTTTCAGAAAACTTCAGTTATACAATTTATGGAAACAAACCTTTTGATTTCTAGGCGAGCACTCTCACTCCACATTACTAGCTCCTGTTCTATTTCTTACAATGATTCTTCATTTTTCAAATAAAAATGAAAATGCCTAACTTAGCTTCTAGGAAACAGTAATCTGTCCCTTTTGCTTAATCTGCAAAATTAAAGCCATATTTTGCAAAGACTGACCAGGTGGCAGATTGGAAGTTGACTAGGAGAGAGGGAAAGTGGCAATGCCAAAGCTATGGCAAGACCCCTCTCCTGGACTCAGCAACTCCTCTTCTTGCCCTCCCCCTGGTACCCCTCTCTGCCAGAGGTGACCACATTCTCCTCTAGTTCCTGTGCATGGAGAAAGACACTATGGAACTCCAGGTTCTATGTTGATATTTGAGGTCTATTTTAGGTCATATTCATTTATGCTGGCCTGTGGTCCAAATAAGTTCTAAAGTATTAATTTTAGATTATGGCAAAAGTGAACGTGTCAGTTGCTCAGTCATGTCCGAGTCTTGGCAGTCCCATGGACTTATATAGCCTGCTAGGCTCCTAGGCATTTTCCAGGCAAGAATAGTGGACTGAGTAGCCATTCCCTTCTCCAGGGGATCTTCCTGAAACAGCCACTGAGCCCAAGTCTCCTGCACTGTGCAGGCAGGTTCTTTACCGCCCGAGCCCCAAGGGAAGCCCTCACATTATGGTTCAGTTTAGTCTCGACTCCATGGACTGCAGCCAGGCCTCCCTGTCCATCACCAACTCCCAGAGCTTACTCAAACTCATGTCCATTGAGTCAGTGAGCCATCCAACCATCTCATCCTCTGTTGTCCCCTCCCACCTTCAATCATTTCCAGCATCAGGGTCTTTTCAAATGAGTCAGTTATTTGCATCAGGTGGCCAAGTTTTTGGAGTTTCAGCTTCAGCATTAGTCCTTCCAGTGAATAGTCAGGACTGATTTCCTTTAGGATGAACTGGTTGGATCTCCTTGCAGTCCAAGGGACTCTCGAGAGTCTTCTCCAACACCACAGTTCAAAAGAATCAATTCTTCGGTGCTCAGCTTTCTTTATAGTCCAACTCTCACATCCATACATGACCACTGGAAAAATTATAGCTTTGACTAGAGGGACCTTTGTCAGCAAAGTAATGTCTCTGCTTCAGTTCAGTTCAGTCACTCAGTCGTGTCCGACTCTTTGCGACCCCATGAATCACAGCACGCCAGGCCTCCCTGTTCATCACCATCTCCTGGAGTTCACTCAGACTCATGTCCATTGAGTCGTGATGCCATCCAGCCATCTCATCCTTGGTCGTCCCCTTCTCCTCCTGCCCCTAATCCCTCCCAGCATCAGAGTCTTTTCCAGTGAGTCAACTCTTCACATGAGGTGGCCAAAGTACTGGAGTTCCAGATTTAGCATCATTCCTTCCAAAGAAATCCCAGGGATGATCTCCTTCAGAATGGACTGGTTGGATCTCCTTGCAGTTCAACAGACTCTCAAGGGTCTTCTCCAACACCACAGTTCAAAAGCATCAATTCTTCAGTGCTCAGCCTTCTTCACAGTCCAACTCTCTCATCCATACATGACCACAGGAAAAACCATAGCCTTGACTAGATGGACCTTAGTTGGCAAAGTAGTGTCTCTGCTTTTGAATATACTATCTAGGTTGGTCATAACTTTTTCTTCCAAGGAGTAAGCGTCTTTTAATTTCATGGCTTCAATCACCATCTGCAGTGATTTTGGAGCCCCCCAAAAGAAAGTCTGACACTGTTTCCACTGTTTCCCCATCTATTTGCCATGAAGTGATGGGACCGGATGCCATAATCTTCGTTTTCTGAATGTTGAGCTTTAAGCCAACTTTTTCGCTTTCCTCTTTCACTTTCATCAAGAGGCCTTTTAGCTCCTCTTCACTTTCTACCATAAGGGTGGTGTCATCTGCATATCTGAGGTTATCGATATTTCTCCTGGCAATCTTGATTCCAGCTTGTGTTTCTTCCAGTCCAGCGTTTCTCATGATGTACTCTGCATATACGTTAAATAAGCAGGGTGTCTCTGCTTAGTCGTATTCAAAATAATTTGTGAACAAAATGAATTTGGGATGGGTTGTGACGAACAATCTACACAACTTGACACCTGATTATACCAAGGAGAGGTGGAGGGTGGAGAGGAAAACTAGGTCGCTTTTGTGTATAATGTTCGGGGTAAAGAGTGGTACCAGGAGCAGAAGGGGGACAAGTATTTGTTGGAATACTTAACAGGAAGCTGGACACAGACAGCCGGCTCTTTGCAGAAGATTAGCGGACTGTTGTGAGGAGGCAGAATTCACGGATGCCAAGCGCAGGTGAGCCTCCACCCTCAGGTCAGGGTTTTGGGCACACAGACCAGGGGAGCCTGGACTCCAGCCCACGTGACCACGCCCCTGCCCCCATTCTCTATGCCTGCACTTTATGCCCCCTCCCCTGCCGCCATCTCCGGCGGCGCTTACCTGGCTTCCTCCAGGTATGCAGTCCATCCCTCCAGGACCACCTGGGCCAGCAGCTGGGTAGCAGCCATTCTCTAGCTTCTCTGGGGACCCTCGGGCTGCAGGGGGAACATGGAGCGAGCTGTGCCACCATCATACTGTGGAATTGCCCTGGGCCCTAAGAGGTCCTGAGAATGCCCTGGGGTGGGTGAGGGAAACCCTGACCATTCGGCTGGCTGTTCTTCCTGGACCGCGCAGCACAGCAGTATGTGGACACGCCTGGCACCTCCACAGACCAGCCAGGCAGGTCCTGGGCCCCTGCTCCTGGGGAGCCCCGCCCCTCTGGAGCCCAGCCAACCGGAAGCCCGTCCTGGAAGGCCTGCCCCGCGGAACCCCAGCAACTGGATCCCTGCTCCCACGGAGCCCCGCCCCCACGGAGCCCCGCCCCCACGGAGCCCCGCCCCCACGGAGCCCTGCCTGGTGCCCGGCTTCCCAGCCCAGGGGCCCCACAGGACCTGGAAGCCAGGGCCTTCCTTAAGAAGTTGCTGGAGCAGAGCAAGACGTTTTCCATGGTGCCCACTCCTCGCCTCATCTCTCCGACCTGCCCTGCAAACCCTCACAGCTGCCGCCTACCTTGGGTCAACCTCATACTCTGCCCTGGGGAATGCTCAGCTTGGGGGCCACCTGGAGAGACAGCGAGAGCAGGGCAGGAGATGCCAGGTAAGTGCCCCCATCCCCAGCGGGTAGCACCTCCTCCTCCACCCCAGCCCTCTTTTCTGCCCCCCCCAATCTTACCTCCAGCACAAAGGGACCACAAGGAAAAGGAGTGACCAGAATGAGTCAGGGGCTCAGAAGTACACAGCAGAGCAAGCAGCAGAGGGCAAGAGCCAGGGACTGGAGCCAAGAGACCAGGAGAGGAGGGGAGAGGCCAGAGTCTTGGGGCTGGAGCTCCAGCTAGTCTGGGACGTGCTCATTAGGCGTAGGAGGCCTGGAGCAGAGGACAAGCTGGGTCTAGATGGGCAGGGGGTGGGGCTTGCAGGTGAAGCTGGTCTCCAGGTCTGCCTCGCCAGTTGCTAGTGGTTACCTCATCACCACTTTCCTTTTACTTCATCCAAATCACATCTCCCCGTGGCCTCTTTCCCCGTCTCTTCTCCTCTCTTCTTCACCTCCGTCCTCTCTTTTCTCTCTGGTTTTATCCTAGTTTCTTCTGCCCATTTCTGAATTTGGTCCCTCTGCCTTTTTCAGAACCAAGAATCATGGGATGTTTGATCCTAGTCAGTTCAGTTCAGTTCAGTCGCTCAGACATGTCCGATTCTTTGCGACCCCATGAATCGTAGCATGCCAGGCTCCCTGTCCATCACCAGTTCCCGGAGTTCACTCAGACTCATGTCCATCAAGTCCGTGATGCCATCCAGCCATCTCATCCTCTGTTGTCCCCTTCTCCTTCTGCCCTCAATCCCTCCCAGCATCAGGGTCTTTTCCAGTGAGTCAACTCTTCGCAATTGGTGGCCAAAGTATTGGAGTTTCAGCTTTAGAATCAGTCCTTCCAAAGAACACCCAGGGCTGATCTCCTTTAGAATGGACTGGCTGGATCTCCTTGCAATCCAAGGGGCTCTCAAGAGTCTTCTCCAACACCACAGCTCAAAAGCCTAAATTCTTCAGCACTCAGCTTTCTTCACAGTCCAACTCTCACATCCATACATGAATACTGGAAAAACCATAGCTTTGACTAGATAGACTTGTGTTGGTAAAGTAATATCTCTGCTTACACCCGCTAGATCATTAAAAAAGCAAGAGAGTTCCAGAAAAACATCAATTTCTGCTTTATTGACTATGCCAAAGCCTTTGACTGTGTGGATCACCATAAACTGTGGAAAATTCTGAAAGAGATGGGAATACCAGACCACCTGACCTGCCTCTAGAGATACCTATGCAGGTCAGGAAGCAACAGTTAGAACTGGACATGGAACAACAGACTGGTTCCAAATAGGAAAAGGAGTCCGTCAAGGCTGTATATTGTCACCCTGCTTACTTAATGTATATGCAGAGTACATCATGAGAAACGCTGGACTGGAAGAAACACAAGCTGGAATCAAGATTGCTGGGAGAAATCTCAGTAACCTCAGATATGCAGATGACACCACCCTTATGGCAGAAAGTGAAGAGAAGCTAAAAACCCTCTGGATGAAAATGAAACAGGAGAGTGAAAAAGTTGGCTTAAAGCTCAACATTCAGAAAATGAAGATCATGGCATCTGGTCCCATCACTTCATGGCAAATAGATGGGGAAACAGTGGAAACAGTGTCAGACTTTATTTTGGGGGTCTCCAAAATCACTACAGATGGTGATTGCAACTATGAAATTAAAAGACGCTTACTCCTTGGAAGGAAAGTTATGACCAACCTAGATAGACTGTTCAAAAGCTGAGCACCAAAGAATTTATGCTTTTGAACTATGGTGTTGGAGAAGACTCTTGAGAGTCCCTTGGACTGCAAGGAGATCCAACCAGTCTATCCTAAAGGAGACCAGTCTTGGGTGTTCATTGGAAGGACTGATGCTGAAGGTGAAACTCCAATACTGTGGCCACCTAATGTGAAGAACTGACTCATTTAAAAAGACTCTGATTCTGGGAGAGATTGAAGGCAGGAGGACAAGGGGAAGACAGAGGATGAGATGGTTGGATGGCATCAGGGACTCAATGGACATGAGTTTCAGTAAACTCTGGGAGTTGCTGGTGGACAGGGAAGCCTGGCATGCTGCAGTCCATGGGGTTGCAAAGATGTGGACACAACTGAGTGACTGAAGTGAACTGAACTGAAGGTCTGGGGGAGGACCTGTATCGGTCACTCAGTCACCTCTGACTCTTTTCTACCACGTGGACTGTAGTCTACCAGGCTTCTCTGCCTGTGGAATTTCCCAGCCAAGAGTACTGGAGTGGGTTGCCATTTCCTTTTCCAGGGATCTTCTTCACTCAGGGATTGAACTCATGTCTGCTTCTCCATAAGGGAAGGTGGGACTAATGTTTAAGGGTGTTGCAAGCAAAAATAAAACCAAGTGTTTTATTTTCTGGGGAAAATGCAGATTGGTGCAGAGAGGTTATCTGTCAGGGAGTTTTGTCATGATAAACCAAAAAGAGGCTGTGCTTAGCTATTAATTTCTTTCTTTTCCTGACTTTTATTTTTGATTGCACCAGTACTGTGTTTCTGCCATACATCTACGTGAGTCAGCCGTAAGTATACATATGGCCCCTCCCTCTTGAGCCTCCCTCCCACCTCCCACCCCATCCCACCCCTCTAGGTTGTCACAGAGAATGAGGTCTGAGCTCCCTGAGTCACACAGTAGATCCCCACTGGCATCTGTTTTCCATATGGTCATGCATAGGCTTCCATGCTAGCCTCTCCTTCGCCCCTCCGTCTCCTTGCCCTACTGTGGCAGTCTGTTCTCTATGCCTGCGTCTCTATTGCTGCCCTGAAAATAGGTTCATTAGGACCATATCTCTAGATTCCATATATATACAGTAATACATGATATTTTTTTTTCTTTTTTTGACTTACTTCACTCAGCCATTAATATCAAAGTTGGGTTCCGTGAGTTCATTGTTACTATAATAAAAAGAGGACTAAGTCACAACTACATTTGAAACTCATCACTGTTTTTAGTGACTTTTCTGTATTCTAGACTTTGCTTGATTTTCAAATTCATAATATATTCGCTATTTATAGCAGGTATTACCATGGCCAATATTAAATTGTAGTACTTCCCCTCTGAAGAAGAGGAAAATTAAGTTTAGAGATGGTAGGTCATTTTTCCAAGACACAATATTCAAAATGGTAGAATTTTTATTTGAGAAATGAAAACTTTGTGTCAGAATAAACAGCTTTTTTAAAAATTTTCTTTAAAAGTTAGTAGGCCACACATAAGTACTAAGATCTATTTTCCTTTGTAGCTCACAAGTTTATACTGATTATGCAGAAATATTTGATAAAATAGTCACTTGATAATATATTACTGTTAAGTGCAAATGATTACAAGTTATCTCTATCAGTTATTAAACTCTCCATAAATTGTAGCTTTTTATTTAAATGGTTTAATGAACTTCGATTCTGAGTTGGTTCTCTGGTGGCTCAGACAGTAAAAGCCCTGCCTGCAGTGCGGGAGACCCGAGTCCCATCCCTGGGCCGGCAAGATCCCCTGAACAAGGAAAGGGCAGCCCACTCCAGTGTTCTCGCCTGGAGAATCCCACGGACAGAGGGAGCCTGGTGGGCTACAGCCCATGGCGTGGCCAAGAGTCAGACACGACTGAGCAACTTCGCTTTCACTTTTCTGAGTCGAATGTGACAAATGTTTCATATTCCATGCTGAGGTTCTTGGCTGCAGATGGCAGAAGTGAGTGCTGCTTATGGGATGTGGCAAAGGGGAAAACATTGACCTGATTTAGAGTCACTCACAGCACCGATGGGAAGGCGAGAGAACACATTACCGAAAATTGTGTTACAAACACCTGAGTCAAGGCAGCCGAGAGCTCAGCAGGGGCTACCGCTGGACTCTTGCTGCCTTGAGTGTGCATGATAAGTTGCTTCCGTTGGGTTTGACTCTGTGCAACGCTATGAGACTGTAGCCCACCGGGATCCTGTAGCCACGGGATTCTCAAGGCAAGAGTACTGACGTGGGTTGCCATGCCCTGCTCCAGGGAATCTTCGAACCCGCGGATTGAATCTGTGTCTCTTGGGTCTCCAGTGGGTTCTTTACCACTAGCGCCACCTATTACTCCTAATTCCCCCGTTGTCCCCTGAGAACATCCACCCGACTCTTCGTCTGTATAGCCCTTCCTTAAGACCTAGCGCCTCCTCCACAGACCTGTCCTTCAGTTGACAGAGAATAAACAGAATCGTCTCCTTCTGTTTGGCTCCTGGGGTGGGAGTTAGGACCCTGCCTCAGGCCCATTTGAAGATCCCTAGCAACACAGGGAGTGTTTGCATGTTGGTTGCCCACAGCACAAAAATTGGATAATGCAGTTGTATACTGAGGCCTTTTCTAAGAAATAACTAAGTTACACAGCAATTTCAGTGAGGAGCTTGGAGTAACACAGCTTAGTGGAGAGGAAGGTCTAACATCTAAGTTTTGACCTTTTATCAGGTCCCCATGTTTATCCATAACCTTATGATACACAGTAAATATAATTCATACCTATTAACAGTGCCTGTCATGGTACATGTAGTTTAAATGTCCCTCCATTTTTTTCCTTGCTTGTTTTGAGTGCTGACTTAAGAAGTGAAAGTTTTCTCATGCATTTGCTTTGAAGATTATTGTTATTATACTTTAAATGATTGAAAATAACATATGTGAATTTGTCACCTTGCATTCAGAGCCAGCATAAGCTTGCTGAGTTGCTAAGTTGTGTTCAACTCTTTGTGACTACTTTTTGTAGCCTGCCAGGCTCCTGTGTCCATGGGGATTCTCCAAGTAATAAAACTGGAGTGGGTTACCACTCCCTCCTTCAGGGAATCTTCCTAACCCTGGGATTGCACTTGGGTCTTCCATACTGCGGGTGGATTCTTTACCATCTGAGCCACCAGGGAAGTCCAAGAGCACTGGGGTGGGTGCCCATTCTTTCTCCAGGCACTCTTCCTGACCCAGGAATCAAACCAGGGTCTCCTGCATTGCAGACAGGTTCTTTACCAGCTGAGGCACCAGGGAAGCCCAAGAACACTGGAGTGGGTGCCCGTTCTTTCTCCAGGCACTCTTCCTGACCCAGGAGTCAAACCAGGGTCTCCTGCATTGCAGAGAGGTTCTTTACCAGCTGAGGTACCAGGGAAGCCTGACATAAGCTCAAGTTAGTGAATAGAACAGGATCCCTAGGAGAACTTGGATTAAATCAACTGTTTTAGGCATTAGAGCAGATAGCTGATTTCCAGCTTTGCCTGTGAAGCAAAAATGCTAAGTTTTTCAGTTTGGAAAACACGATGCATGCAGTAATCCCAGAAAGCTGAAAATTGGGTAGATTCTACAGTTTTCCTGTTCTATCCAATGCAAAATAATCGTTTTGTCATAGTGTTGCTCTCTTTTGCACAGAAAGAGCTTTAAAACCCCTCAACAATTGGATCTGTGCACTTATGAAGAAGACCTCAGGGAGCTCTCTTACTGTCTTCCCAGCACCTGAAGGTACAAGGGCACGTTGGGCTGTCTGCAACCAGGAAGTGATCCTCGCCAGAACCTGCCCTGCTGCTGCCCTGCTGGTGAGCATCAGCCTCCAGAACCGTGAGTGAGACATTTCTGTCGTTCATAAGCCATCCAGTCTGTGGTATTCTCTCACTGCAGCCTGATCTAAGACAAGAAGCCATTTATTTTTTTCTTTCTTTGTTTTAGCATCGGTATCTACTTGCTGTAACATCATCCAGTTGAAAGATTATTTTTTCCCACTTAATTGTCATGGAATTTCATTATAAACCAGAAACCATCTTGGGGTTCTCTGTTGTGTTTCAAGAGTTTATCTATTTTTATACATATTCTATCTTAATGACGGTTACTCTATAGTAAGTCTTCCTAGCGAATAGTGGAAGGACTCTGGGTTCATCTGTCTTCTTCAAAATTGTCTTGGCCATTCCAGGCAAATCTGTATAATCTTAGAATCAGCTTATTAATTTCCAAGAAAAAGTCCTACTGAGGTTTGTAGTGGGCTCAGTGGTGGCCCGAAAAGACATGTCCACCTTCAGATTCTTGCAACCTGCAAAGGTTATTTGGAGAAAGGATCTTTTGTGTGATTAAGGATCTTAGATGAGATGGTTGCCCTGGATTATGGTGGTGGCCTGAATCCCATCGTGAATATCCATCTAGGGGACTTCTCTGGAGGCCCAGTGGTTAAGCCTCCATCTGCCAATGCATGGTGCGAGGATTCGCTCTCTGGTCGGGGGTTAAGATTCCACTTCTGCAGTGCAGCCCAATAAATAAATAAAGAGAAAACTTTAAAAATATCCTTCTGAGAGGTGGGCAGGGGTGATTGGAGACACACACAGGGGAGAAGGCCATGTGAAAACGTGGTCAGAGGGTAGAGTGAGGCAGCCACAAACCAAAGCATGCCAGCACATGCTGGCATCACAGAAGCTGGAAGAGAAGAGAGGCAGGTTGTCCTCCGAGCCTCTGGAGGGAGGCTTGCCACACTGACAGCTGGGTTTCAATCTTCCAGTCTCAGATGTGTGTGAAATATACAATTTTATTTCAAGCCACCCGCTTAGTAGTTCTTTGTTACTGCAGCCATAGAAAGAAGTATAGGATTTTAACTGAGATCACATTATTTTTATTCAATGTAGGAAAACTTGATATTTTAACAGTATTAAGTTTGATGATGGACAAGCATAGTGTCTCTATTTAGTTTTTCTTGCATTTTTCTCAGTGATATTTTTTGGTATTTAGTCAAAAAGTATATACACGCATGCTAAGTCACTTCAGTCGTGGCTGACTCTCTGAGACCTCATGGACTACCAGGCTCCTCTGTCCGTGGAATTCTCCAGGCAAGAATACTGGAGTGGGCCATTTCCTCCTCTGGGGGATCTTCCCAACCCAGGGATTGAACCTGTTCTCATACGTATTCTCTATTTGCAGGCGGGCTGTTCACCACTGGCACCACCTGGGAAGACACAGAAACTTGTGTATATACTATAGACTTGTGTATACACTATAGACTTGTGTATATAGTTTTAAACTTCATTAATTTTCAATCTTATTATTGCTATTTCCTCCCTTTAGCTCTCTTTGATGTATGTTTTCCAGTTTTTGAAAGATCTCTTGGTGATTGATTTCAGTCTTCCTTCTCTATATATGCATAAATGTCTATAAATCCCCTTCTAAGCACTGTTTAAACTGCATCCCACAAACTGATCTGTGTGTTTTCTTGATCATTCATTTTCTAATTTTTGTTTTTATAGTTTCATTACTCATTGTTACTTAGAAGGTGAAGTCACTCAGTCGTGTCTGACTCTTTGCAATTCCGTGGATTGTAACCTACTAAGCTTCTCTGTCCATGGGATTCTCCAGGCAAGAATACTGGAGTGGATTGCCATTTCTTTCTCCAGGGGATCTTCCCAACCCGGGGATCGAATCCGAGTCTCCCGCATTGGAGGCAGACGCTTTAACCTCTGAGACACCAGGGAAGCCAACTTAATATTGTCATGTGGGAATTTTCTACTTATAGATTCATTCAATTTTTATGTCTTTTTAAAAGATTTTATTGATTGATAATTTAATTTCTGTTATCATAACATACTTTATTTGCTTTAGTTGGATGATGAGTGAGTGCAGTGTATCTATTTATTCTGTATCTATATAGTATTTTAAAATGTATTCATAGTTATGTCCTAGCACTAATTTGATCTATTATTTTGAATGTTCCATGATGTACCATAAAACAATATCTACTCTTCAACTCTTGTGAGGTTCTATAAATATCAATTAAGTCCACTTGTGTAATAAGGTTGTTTAAATAGTCTATCTTCTTAGTGACCTTTACTAGTTTTATCTCTTCTGTTGTTCAAATTACAATTTTATTTTTGTGGTTTAAAATATGTATCCTTGACTTCTTACAATCTCCCTTAAATTAGAATATTTACCACTTTTTGAATGATTCAAAAATAGCAAAATTATTTGATTTACTATACGCCCCTCACCCACTGACACTTTCTGATATTATTGACAAACGTTTTACTTCCTCTTATGTTATAAGCTCACAAGGCAGAATTATCAGTCTTGCTTTGGAAGTCACGGTTCCTTGTATTTCTCCACGAGTTTACCTTTCCTAGTGCTCCCCTTTCTTCTGGGACTTTCTTTTCCTGTCTGTTATGATATAATTTCAGCCTAAAGGAACTCCACTAGTAATTCTTATGGTGCAAGTCAACTGGCACATAATTTTCAGCTCTGTTTTTGGGGGTGGGGTATCTGAACGTGAGTTTGTATTGCTTCAGTTTTTGAAGAATCTGTATTGAGGGATTGAAATGATGATGTTACAGATTTTCACCCCATTAGGCACTTGGCAGATGTAGTTTTATTGCCCCTCTTCTCTGCTTATTGCTCATCTTCAAAAATTAGTCATCAGATAAAAAGTCACATTTTAAAAAAAAGTCATGTGTCATTTATCTCCATCTGCGTTTAAGGTTTTGTCTTCGGTCCTGGTTTTCAGCATTTGAATTTTGAGGGGCCTAATTTTCCAGTTTTCATTGTGGGGTTTTCTGAGCGACTCTAATCTGTGGGTCAACATGTTTTCACTACTTGGAAAACTTGGAGCCATTGTCTCCTCAAATAGTTAGCACCAGTCTCTTCCTCCTCTTTTCCCCTGTGCTCACTTTGGGTATTCTCTATTTATGAATTGTCTCATGTCTTGTAACTTTTTTTTTTGAGAAAGGACATTGTTATAATCACAGAGGCTTCAGATAATAGTGCATGGTTTGTCCCTATCTGTGAGATTAGACGCATTAGGACGGCGAGCTTAGCATCAGGTCTCTCCCCACAGCTGTGAAAGACCATGGGAAATTTAGTCATGCTCCGTAGAAATGTGAGCGAGATGCTGTTCTCTCATCTCAAATTCCTTGTACGTACATTTATTGCAGATTATTATGTGGAATTAAATGAGCTAATATATCAAAAACCATTTAGTAGTGTTTGATGTATGGTGAATTCTCAAAAAATGTGAACTTTTATTTGCTGATTGCATAGATATTGCTCTTTCTGTATTGCATGATTTTAGTGAGTGTCCCTTCCTAGAGATTTAGTGAGCTGCAAATCACTTGCTTCTGTTGGCACACACAGGTGTAGTCATGCTGACTATCAGGATGACTGCCATGGATGATGTCAGCTAGAGGTGTTGTCCAGAGCTGGGCCTCCACTGGGACTGACTGTTTTCCCAAGTGGCGGCAATGGCGTCTCCTATCTCTCACACTTTCCCTCCAACCTGACTTTGACTCTCCTCCCAACGAGGAGACTTCTGTGACTTATTTTATGAAATACGCTTGTTTTTTTTTAAACTGGAGGATAGCTGCTTTACAGGGCTGTCTGTTTCTGCTATACAGCAAAGTGAACGTCACACTGGCACACAGCCCCGCTTTTTTGGATTTCCTTCCCATTCAGGTCACCACAGAGCACACAGCAGTGAGCAGAGGTCTTTTACAGTATGTTCTGATTAATCTGTGTTATACATAAAATCAATGATGTACATGTGTCAGTCTCAGTGTCCCAATTCATCCCACCCTCTCTCCCCATGAATGATTCAGCGGTTCACTCTGTATATCCGTGTCTCTCCTTCTGCTTTGTAAATTGGACCATCTACACCATTTTCCCAGGCTTCACATGTATGCGTGAACATATTTGTTTTTCTCTTTCTGACTTATTTCACTCTGCATGACAGTCTCTAGGTCTATCCACGTCTCTGCCAGTGACACAGCTTTGTGCCTCTTTATGGCTGAGCAATACCCCATTGTACATAAGCACCACATCTTCCCTATCCTTTCATCTGTTGATGCCTTGTGCTTTCTGCAGCTAGATTGTAACACGTTCTTAAACTTCTATTTATGTACTGGAGGACTGACTCTTTAGACCTTCATGTACATATAAACAGTCTGACTGCCCTAAGCTTGCCAGGCTAAGAAGTTCAACTAAGGTGAACCTGAGGGGTCACTTGGAGAGTTTCTGAGACCGCATGCAGAGAGAAATGCTCCTCCAGCCCCAGCTTCCCTCCAGCTGTAATTCCAGCTGCTGGCTGACTAACCCCATGAGACACCCTGAGCGAAAACTACACCTTCAAGTTCTTTCCAAGTTCCTAATCCACAGACACTGTGAGACACAATGAAGTGAGCGTGGTAGTCAGACACTTACTCCTTGGAAGAAAAGCTATGACCAACCTAGACAGCATATTACAAAGCAGAGACATTACTTTGCCAGCAAATGTCCATCTAGTCAAAGCCATGGTTTTTCCAGTAGTCACGTATGGAAGTGAGAGTTGGACTGTGAAAAAAGCTGAGCCCTGAAGAATTGATGCTTTGGGACTTACTGGTGTTGGAGAAGACTCGTGAGAGTCCCTTGGACTGCAAGGAGATCCAACCAGTCCATCCTAAAGGAAATCAGTTCTGAATATTCATTGGAAGGATTGATGCTGAAGCTGAAACTCCAATACTTTGACCACCTGAAGTAAAGAGCTGACTCATTGGAAAAGACCCTGCTGCTGGGAAAGATTGAAGGCAGGAGGAGAAGGGGATTACAGAGGGTGAGATGGTTGGATGGCATCACCAACTCGATGGACATGAGTTTGAGTAAACCTCGGGAGTTGGTGATGGACCAGGAAGCCTGGTGTGCTGCGGTCCATGGGGTCGCAAAGAGTCAGACATGAATGAGCAACTGAACTGAACTGAATGGTAATCTGACTGTCAAAAGTAATTAGGCTAACTTGTGAACTTCCACTAAACCACTCAACCAATTGTATCTAAATTGGAAGTGGTTTTCTCTTAATACAGAAAGAAGAGACTCAAGAAGTTTTATGTTACTTATAGTCATCTCTGCAACAGAGCATGACGTTTCCACTTGACCTGCTAAGTATATCTGTACCATGGTAATAGAATGTCTGCTTTTTACCTAGCCAGAGTCTAATGTATATGTGACTTCCTAAAGCGGGAATACATAAGCTGAATAATTTTTGTCTCACAAATATTAGGTCCTATGGACAATCAAAGGAATTTCAGAATCTCCAAAAGGCGCTCATTCTCCCACCTGTTCTTGGAAACTCTTTGGCTCAGCAACTAAAAGGGAAGTAGAGATCTGCATGCTGCCGGTTCCAAAAACTCTTTCTCTGGGCTTGTGGTGTAATCACTGTGATTTGTGAACATGCAAGAAACGCTCTCTGGTTTTCTGGTTGGTCTTACGGAGCCCCTTCTGTCTGTCCACTGACTCGTGTCTTGGTTTTCAAATGTATCTCAGACTCTCCGCCTGAAAAAGAAGTGAAATAGAAGTGCCGCATATCCTGACCATTCCACAAATCCTGCCTGTTCCTCAGGCTACACTTGCAGTTCAGTCCTTTATTGTTATATCAACCTTCCATCCACGATATTGTTTTCCACTTCTGTTACTTTTTTTTATTGGAGTTGATTTGCAGTTGATTTACAGTGTTGTGTTAATGTCTGCCATACGACAAAGGGATTCAGTTATGTACACATTTTTAAAAAATATTCTTTTCCTGAAGTTTTTGATCAAATGTTGATTTCTCCATTTATTTCTTGTGGGTGTTCACTCCATCACAAAGACCTGTATTTTTGCCTTCCAAGTGGTCCTTTAGCCAGTTTTCCCTTCTTACAGTCACTCACACTGTCCTTATCTATGCCTAGCACATGAGAACCGGTGAGCGTTTTAAAGAAAGGGGATCCTTACTACCATTGGCTGCATTCTATGTTGTGTCAAATGTATTTACAAACAACTCTGAAATGCGTGGAAAAAATCAGAGTCTGTGTTAGCTCACTGAGTCGTGAATTCTTTCTGTTTTGTTAAGTGAACCATGTGATGAGGGAACATGATAGCTACTCGCTCCCCCCAACCTCCACCTAGTTTGTTGGAGATGATCACATAGTTAATGAGGTTTTATTGTTGGGGGAGGTTTGACTAAAATTATTGTTCAGCTCAGGCAAATGGAGAAATAAAATAGACAATTTACTTTAATTATGTACCCAGAGCTTGGACGTGAAAATAAATAATGAAATCAGAAAAAGAAACTTAAAAATTTTTCTATTGAAAATATCCACAGCATCGTCATTTACAAAGTTGCCTATGGTAATAGGACGTAAGTTATTCCTTCAACATTTTTATTTTCAATATTTTCTAAAGTGTTTATTTGCTCAATATTATTTTACTAGATGATTAATATGACTAACTTCATTTATAGAAAATTAAAGTTCGCATAATAGGAATTTTAGAGTAAAGAGACAAAACAGTTTTTGAACCCTAAAGTATTAAATATGCCTCAAAGGCACAACAGAAATCCTGTGGCAGAAAAGTCTCAGATTTCACAAGGAGGTGGCATGTGTTTAATGCTGGAATGTTCATTATGGAAACAATTATGCATAATTTTTATTCATAATATACACAAGAACTCTTTTCCTGTGAATAATGGGACGTGAGACCAAGACCTCTTAAGTGTACACCAGTCAAATTCCTGCAAATATGAGGGGTTTTGTTTGGTCAGAGACCGGTCTGTCAGGTTCTGCCATAAAGTCTGCTCAAGACATACAGCTAACAAAGGAATTTTTCGCTTGTAAATAATGGGCCAAATACAACCCCCCATGAGCCTCTTCCATTATGTGTCTTCTTGAGACTGTTCATTCTGTTTCCTTTTCTCCATGGTTGGATTTGTTGGCATATAAAACAGCAGAGTTTCAAACATTCTTTGTGATGGATAATCCTATTAGTTTGGGAAAATGATTTTCCTGAAATTTGAAAAACAGGATAATTTGCTTCACACCACTTTTCGCATAGGCCATACTTTGATCACAATGCACTTTTTAATTGCCATAAAATAAGAAAAGCTCTGTGCCTTTTTTTTTCCCCCAAGCATCCCTTTATTCTAACTTGGAAGCCCAATTAGTCCAGATTGTATTAAAATGCTTTGTTTTCGCTGCTTTTGTCAGAGAAGAGTGAGAACATGATGCCTGTCCTGGTGGGTCACAGGCTGAAGAGGTCTGACCTGGGAATCGAATGTCTGACCTGGCCTGACCCTCACCTCTACTTAAAATCAAGTCTTTACTTTTATTTGAAAACAGAGGTATACTTTCCATGTATCTTTTTACCCCTTGTCCCAGCTGCTAAGGCGTACTCATAGCTATTCATCTGAGAACTTGGGGTGGGAAAGGACATTTTCCAGTCTTCTCACTTTGGGGAATGGAGTCTGGGTTTGATTTACTCATGTTTACTTAGAAAAACGAAAACAACAACAACAAAAGAAAAACTCCACTATGCTGTCTACAAATTCCATATAAGAGGAAAGCAACCCTCTCCCCAAAAACCCAGAATTAGATCAAGTGCCTTCGCGACACTGAACATGAAACTTAAATTCTTAAATCCTTAGATTGAATTAAAATTGATTTCTAATGAGACAAAATGTTTGGAAGACATATTAAAAAATTACAGTTGGTGGAACCTTGAAAGCACTGTCAATTTTTTGTTGGGCACGTAGGAGGCTGGATGAACTCAGTTAATAATAATACTATCGATCACTTTATGGCGTTGTGCTCTTGCTTTGGAGGAAATGATCAATACCCTCAATTTTAGCCTTGCTTTAATTGTGTGACTCCATGGTTCCTTTTTCTCGGTTTGTATGTTTGTTACAGTAAATTTAATTTATGACTGTGTAGGGTGATGTATCGGAGAAGGCAATGGCACTCCACTCCAGTACTCTTGCCTGGAAAATCCCATGGACGGAGGAGCCTGGTGGGCTGCAGTCCATGGGGTCGTGAAGAGTCAGACACGACTGAGCAACTTCACTTTCACTTTTCACTTTCATGCATTGGAGAAGGAAATGGCAACCCACTGCAGTGTTCTTGCCTGGAGAATCCCAGGGACAGGGGAGCCTGGTGGGCTGCCATCTATGGGGTCGCACAGAGTCGGACACGACAGAAGCGACTGAGCAGCAGCAGCAGCACAGTGAGGTATTGTCCTGGTCATATCCTGTGATCGCTCATGGGGAGAATCCCCGTGGAGTTACTCTGTGAGACTCAACGGCAGACTCTTCTACTTTACACATCTTTCCTTTTGACTAAAAGGAATCGGGAATCAGGGGGTGGGGAGTTTAGCTAATCCAGTGCATCCCAAATTATAATGTACAGAGCTTTTATTATCTCGTTCAGGCGTGTGGTATAACTCTGTAGGCTTGATACATAACCTCAGGGGCTTCTTTTGACCCTAAATTCAATCATGTACCTTTTAAAATAAAAACGCTTTGGTGCCGGAATTCCCCTCTTCCCCATCTGTCGTGATCATCACTAGTTCAGTTTAAGAACAGGGCAAAGTTATATTGCAAATGTCAAATCTCAATGATTGTGATATTTAGTGCAACAGCCAAATGTCAGCCTTAGTGGAACATGGCTTTAATTTTCTGAGCAAAGCACATTGTTGTACTGACATGTTCAAGTTCAAGTGTAGCAGAAACAGTCAAGGTTAAGTTGTTTGTGGAGCAAACATACCTCTTCAGCCTGAGATAGTTTGGCCATGTCGATTTAATTACAAACAGAAGAGAGAAACTTAACTAAAAACACCCTTGAAGATGAAAGTGGATGATGAGAGCTGTCTCAGCGCGAAGGCGGCCTCTGTTTCTCAGTTGGCCAGTGTCAGTTCAGTCAGTTCAGCCGTGTTCAGAGTTCAGTCTGTTCAGAGTTCGTGCCTGACTCTTTGTGACCCCATGAATCCCAGCACGCCAGGCCTCCCTGTCCATCTCCAACTCCCAGAGTTTACTCAGACTCACGTCCGTCCAGTCGGTGATGCCATCCAGCCATCTCATCCTCTGCCGTCCCCTTCTCCTCCTGCCCCCAGTCCCTTCCAGCATCAGAGTCTTTTCCAATGAGTCAGCTCTTCGCATGAGGTGGCCAAAGTATTGGAGCTTCAGCTTTAGCATCAGTCCTTCCAGTGAACACCCAGGACTGATCTCCTTTAGGATGGACTGGTTGGATCTCCTTGCAGTCAAGGGGACTCTCAAGAGTCTTCTCCAACACCAGTTCAAAAGCATCAATTTTTGGTGCTCAGCTTTCTTCACAGTCCAACTCTCACATCCATACATGACTGCTGGAAAAATCATAGCCTTGATTAGACGGACCTTTGTTGGCAAAGTAATGTCTCTGCTTTTCAATATGCTGTCTAGGTTGTTCGTAACTTTCCTTCCAAGGAGTAAGCATCTTTTAATTTCATGGCTGCAATCACCATCTGCAGTGATTTGGAGCCCCCAAAAAGTCTGACACTGTTTCCACTGTTTCCCCATCTATTTCCAGTGAAGTGATGGGACCAGATGCCATGATCTTAGTTTTCTGAATGTTGAGCTTTAAGCCAACTTTTTCAGGTGACTACAAGTCAAAATTCAAATATGCCTGCAGGCATATCCTTTGATTCAGATTTATCGAAATGTTTTGAAATCGAGAGGGTTCTCCAACTGGTGAAGTATATAAGCTTTGAGCCATGTACAGAGCAATTTAAAATTATTCAGGCTCTTCAAATTTTCTAGAGTGCTTCAATTTGTAAGTTATCAGGGTTTCAGGAATATATAATGTATAGACATTTGAAGCTTAAAAAAAAAAAAAACCTCTTTACTTGTTCAGACATCACTTTGTAAGTGATTCCAGGAGCTGCCTTGATCATTCAGCACGTATTCAAATCCTTCAAACTGCCCCATTCAAAGCATGGGAGGGAAATAGGAAATCATGTCTTCACCTATGGGCAAGCGGGTAATGGTCTAGGAATTCAAACGTTTCTCAAAACTGTCTTATGAGATTCTTGGAGCCATGACTTGGAAGGTGACAAAGAATGAGGTTCATTTAAGCTTTGGGTCAGTGCCTTCCTTGAGCTCATTCACACTCTGCTCTCTGGGAGCTGAATGCAGGAACCCTAGTCAGCTTACTTGCCTTGAACTGCCCATGTATTCCCACATGGATGTCTTTTGGCCCATTTTCTCTCGCTGGTATGTCAAGGATAAAGATAGATTGCATCTTGCACACCAAGTCACTTCACTTCTTGGTGGAGCCCTGAAGGACAATGTTAAACAGGGCTCAGAGGCCACATGAGGTCTCGGCCATCAACCAGGCTCTTCACTGATGCTGTCACCGTGGAGGATGGAGGAGAGGCATTTGTCACCCAACAGAGGTTTCCTGTTCTTATCCTGTACTCGTCCTGTGCTTCCTCTTCAGGTTGCAGTGTCAAGTTTCCCACATGTATTTAATGAATCTTTTTAGTGCTTTGATCTTCATCAGTAGTTTTACTGCTTTAAATATTTTAATATTGAAATCATGATCAAAACTTTAAAAGATGTTTGTGTTCTGTGTGATGCAAGGCAAGCTGGTGGTTGTTTATTTTCTGTTTCAGCATAGTGTCCTGTTAAATAGGCTCGTAGAGAACGAGCATTGCCCACGTTGTTGGTCTTCCAGATCTCTCTGTCTGCGCCTCTTAGCTGTGTGACCTTGGGGAGGTCCCTTCACCCCCTCTGGATCCCGTTAGCTTTCTTTGCTAAGTGAAAAATCAGATAAGCTGAGCTCGAAACCCCCACCATTTGAAAATGTGATCCTCGAGGCTCGCTGCTCAGGTACGCAGGTGTCGGATTGAGGCAACCCCAGATCCCTGTGTGGTGGGCGGGTTCTCCAGCTGAGTGGTGGCATTTCCGAGCTGCTGTCCTCAGTCACAGCAGATGTACAACCTGCCACATGCTGGGTTTCAGCGGCTGAAGGGGAGCTTCCTGTTCTTTTCTAAATGGACGCCGTCCACCCACGGATGCTGGTCATTCGTTTGTGTGTGTTGGTTGCTCAGTCACGTCCGACTCTTTGCGCCCCTGTGGACTGTAGCCCAGCAGGCTCCTCTGTCCATGGGATTGTCCCAGCAGGAATACTGGCGTGGGGTGCCATTGCCTCCTCCAGGGGATCTTCCTGACACAGGGATCGAACCTGCGTCTCTTGTGTCTCCTGCATCGGCAGGCATCCTTTCACTGCTGAGCCATCCGGGAAACCTGTATTACACTTTACCTCCTAATCAATCTCATGAGCCATTTTCCTAATGAAGATGTTGGCTAAATATAGTCTAATCATAGTCCCTGGCTGTAAAAATTGGACATAAACCCATAAGATGTAAATTGGAAAGACAAAAATATGTGCTTACATTCTGTAAACTTAGGAGAATCAAAAGGAGTGATTACGCCTGCCGACTGAATGCAGTGTAAAGTGCCTGGGGATATTAAATGTCCACTGTGCCAGCAAGACCGAAGGGGCAACTTCCCAGAATTTACAGAAGCTTAAAGCCTGACCTCAGGTATAAACCAGTGATTCTCATACTTTGAGATTCCATGGTTCACACAATTAAAAAACAAGAAGAACTGTGCAACAGAAAGTGTCAACTTCTGTTTTGTCAACAACAAATTTTTTTCTTTTCTTTTTTTTGAAGAATAATTGCTTTATAGAATTTTGTTGTTTTCTGTCAAACCTCAGCATGAATCAGCCATGCTGCTGCTCCTGCTGCCAAGTTGCTTCAGTCGTGTCCGACTCTGTGCGACCCCATAGACGGCAGCCCACCAGGCTCCCCCATCCCTGGGATTCTTCAGGCAAGAACACTGGAGTGGGCTGCCATTTCCTTCTCCAATGCATGAAAGTGAAAAGTGAAAGGGAAGTCGCTCAGTCGTGTCTGACTCAGCGACCCCATGGACTGCAGCCCACCAGGCTCCTCCATCCGTGGGATTTTCCAGGCGAGAGTGCTGGAGTGGGGTGCCATTGCCTTCTCCGTGAATCAGCCATAGGTAATTGTAAAAGCAAAGAAATCAAAGAAAAAATACTACCCTCTCTGGTTGCCATTATTTACTAAAAGAAGAAATAAATTTAATGTCCTCAAAGAGAAATAGTGGACATATTCTCAGAACAAAGAGTCATCTTTTAAATTTATATATTTAAAACCTTATGAAAACACTACTTTTCACTGTGTTCATTGGAGGTTTGTGAATTACTTAGTTCAAGGATAGTGACTCAGGACCCTGATAATTACCAGTGATAACTCAGGCCAGGACTCAAAAAGGATAATATTTTGATATGTTATTTTTGTAACTTATTTATCTTTGTGTGTTGTGTTAGTTTATTGCTTGACACATACATTTGGCACTTGATGAATGCTTGCTTCAGAAGTGAATGAATGAATCAATCGATCAATCAATCAATTGTTGAAAACTTGGGCAGGAGCAATAGCAGAGGCCCTGTGGGTTTTGTCAGGAGCTCTTCTTGGTGGACCTAGAGCTTTTACGTCAGCACTGATTACATCTGAAGGACTGGGAAGCCAGACTTCTAAGACAGAGTGTTCTGAAGCGAAGCCTCCATCAGCCATGGGTATCCTGGGATGAAAGACCTCATATCTTGAGGCCTAGGGTGAGGAATTGGTCTTCCCAGAACTAGAAAAATACAACGAAATTGTGAAAGCTCACACATCTTTAATAGTACTAAAGTCACTGTTCATAGCAATCAAGAAAATTAAAGCAATAATTTAGAAGATTAAAATGTTTAAGTTAATAAAAGCATTATATTAATTTTCAAGTTGATTTTTTTCCCGCTTAAGGTGTCCCCCCCCAAACCATCCACATCGATTCAGTGGTGATCGACAGCCACCCTTTTCAACACAGCCTCGTGCGTTCACTGCACACTGTGAGTCTGGAGGAAGACCACCGGGTCTCTCTTTGCCCACCTGCCATTTCTAAGTGCTCTTCTCCATCTTTCCTGCTTTCTGCAGAGCCCAGGAGGGTTCCGGTGGGAGGGAACGTCTCCATTTTCACTAATAACTAACTCCAGTTAACAAATGTAGACATTTCAGTACTGTCTTGAGATGATCAAGATACATTCTGAAGATGAACTCTCAGGTTTGGAAGAAGACTTTTTTTTTTTTTAATCATGCAACTTTAAACCTGGTCCCATCATCTCATTTACTCTGTCCTTGGTGTTGGGTTGCTCAGTCATGTCCAGTCCTTTGAGACCCCAGGGACTGCAGCACACCAGAGTTCCCTATCCTTCACTATCTCTTTGAGCTTGCTCAAACTCATGTCCATTGAGTCAGTGATGCCATCCAACCATCTCATCCTCTGTCATCCCCTTCTCCTCCTGCCCTCGATCTTTCATAGCATCAGGGTCTTTTCCAATGAGTTGGCTCTTTGCATCTGGTGGCCAAAGTATTGGAACTTCAGTTTTAGCATCAGAGTTTCTCCAACATTACAGTTTCAAAGCATACTCTCTGAGATAGACTATAAATTGATAGTTTTATAAATCTAATATCTCTGTGAACAATATTATTTGTATTATTTGGACAAAAGTGGTGGTAATTTTCTAAATTATTACAGTAAAACACAGTTTCTTTTGGTAATACTGCCTATTTTATTTTTTATTTATTTGTTTTATTAATGAAGCTGAGGTTTCAGAAGATGGAAATGACCCGGGACCTTCTTGAAATATGAGAAACATCACCTTTATTACCCCAGATCTTTCTCGATTTCTTTTCAGTACTTTATCTGGGTAATCGTTATAGGAGGGTAGGGAGACAGATAACAGGATAAAAGAGACATCCATGATGTGGGTTGACCTTGAGAAAAGAAACAAACCTTTAGCCCGGATATTATTTTGCCTCAAGAGAACCAGAGAATCTGCAATGCCACTCACTTATCTTCTCCTTGTCTGTCGTGACTTTTGGGTCATCTCAAGGGTGGAGATATATGAAGGACATCTGATTTGCTATTTTAAAAAGAGGATGGATCAGTTCCTATAGAACATAGTCAAGATTCATCTTTTTATACATTTGTCTCATGTAGTGCCATTGAGGTATTTTAATATAGTGATCATTCTAAGCATGAAGACTAGAAAAATCGTTTTCTTGCATCTCTCCAGTAATTCCGTATAAGTAGGTTTTTAAAGGCACTCTCCTTCTTTTAGAATTTATTATAAAATATTTACTCTCCAATTTAGCAAGATGATTTATGCTTCTATTGAAATATGAGCATCTTGAGGAAAAAAGACAAAACAAATGTAGCTAGGGAATACAGAAAGCGATGCAGACCGTCTCACTCTAAGGCAGCGTCTTCATTTCTGCGCTGCTGACATTTTGGACCAGGAATTCTCTGTTGGGGGTTGGGAAATGCTGTACTGTGACTGCAGACAGTTTAGCACCAACCTTGGGTTCTGCCCACTAGGTGCCTATCCTGGCCCCAGATGACACTAACCCCAGGCTTTCCCGATGTTGCCAGTTGCCCTTGCTAATCTAAGTGAAAGTGAAAGTGAAGTTGCTCAGTCTTGTCCGACTCTTCGTGACCCCCTGGACTGCAGCCTACCAGGCTCCTCCGTCCCTGGGATTTTCAAGGCAAGAGTGCTGGAGTGGGGGCCATTGCCTTCTCCGCCATTACCCCAGCCATGACCAATGAGATCATATCTTCTTATTTTTCAATAAGCAGTCAGCACTTCTCAAATAATGCAGAACATTGATTTCTGGGTATTTATCTCTGTATGCTATTTATCCAAATAGATTTACATTGGAATTGAGCACTTTAGAAATGTATTAATAGCAAATATATATTAAAAACTCATAATTGGACCACATATGGCTTTCCTTGTCTTCTATATAGATAAACTTACTCATTCATTAATTCTCTTATAGTAAGACCATCCCGACCTATGAATATTAATAACCTGAGAACAAAATCCTGACATTAACTTCTGTTGTACAGGCATTAACTAGGTCTGTGACCTCAGAGTTACAGGGTTTAACCAAATCATTTACTCACACACACCTCAGATATGCATTGTTTCAAACTTTGCATCTTTCCATTTATTTGTACCTTTGTTTACTGATCCTCTAATTAAGTCACTAATAATAAAGTCAATGCATAAAATTCAAAAAAACCCCAAAACAATATCCTAGAATATTACTAAGGTCTATCTATAAGCTTATTTTTCATAAAACTAAGATGCTACGTCTTTTTGCAGCAGATCAAAACATTATTCACAAAGATACTCAGCTTACTTGCTTCATGTCAATCCCATATTTATACTTTATCTACTCTGCCTGTCCTTCATTCGCTTAATTTTCCATGTTTTAAAAATGGTGCATATGGTAGCCAGCCTCCAAGACGGCACCCACCCAAGGATTCCTGGCAACGGTAATTCAAATTTTACAAGGTTAATGTTCAGAGAAGCCGGGTGTAGCTGTGAGGCTCGCAAGCCTGTGTCTTTCCCCCGTTCTCACCTTGGGGAGCTGTGTGTCCATCACTGGCCGCTCCTGAGCTGGCACAGCCACTCCACCTAAACTCCCTGTTCCTCTCATCTGCAGTAATCCTCCACAGGGTCACCAAACTAACCCTCCTACTATAGCACTTTGATGACTGCAGGCCTTCTTAGACACATTTAATGTCTCCTAGTTTATCGAATAAAATCCAAAGTTCTTAAACCTCATATTGAAGAGCCTCCAAATTTTGGCCTCAGTTCACCTTTTTCGCTGTCCCTCTGTACCTACCAAAATTTTACCTGCACCTTTAAATTCTTAAACTGTTCTGGTTGGCTTATTTCAATAATTTGTCTCTTTTTCATTTTTTCTGTCCATCTTACTCTCTCTCCGTCTGTCTCTATGTTGATCTTATCCATATCTGGACACAGTGAATGTTCTAGGCTCTTTACTGCTATTTTATTGCTGTTTATTTAGTGAATTTTTTACCTGTTTGTATTGTTGCTTCATTGCTAGTACGATGAGATTTTAATCTTTGAGGTCCTAAAAACACAGTCAATAGAAGTCAATCCACTATCCAGGTATGAAGCTGGAATCAGGATATAATATTTGACCCTAATAAGCAGATAACAAGTTAATGCAAGGCTTTTTATTTTAAAAAATAAATCATGGAGGGGTACTATTCTTACAAGACCTATGTTCCCAAGTTGATTTATTGTTATTTAGAATAGATTTGATCGCACACTTAGAGAATGAAGTCATGGTTGCCAGGAGGAAAGGGCAGGGGAAGGGATAGTTAGGGAGTTCGGGATGGACATGTACACACGGCTTTATTTAAAATGGATCACCAACCCAGACACAGCAAAAGCACAGGAAACTCTGCTCGGTGTTACCGGGCAGCCTGGATGGGAGCGGCGTTTGAGGGAGAAGGGATACATGTAAACGCATGACTGAGCTGCTCTGCGGCCCACCTGAAGCTCTCACAACATTGTTAATCCACTACAGTGGAAGTCGCTCAGTTGTTCTGACTCTTTGCAACCCCATGGACTCTGCAGTCCGTGGAATTCTCCAGGCCAGAATGGGTAGCCTTTCCTTTCTTCAAGGGGTCTTCCCAACCCAGAGACCGATCCCACGTCTCCCACATTGCAGGCAGATTCTTAAGCAGCTGAGCCACCAGGGAATACCCCAGTATAAAATAGAAAGCCTAAAAATAAATGAAAATATTTGATCCTTTCTGTGACAAGGAAAGCCAGGTGCCTATAAGCTGAGTCCTCAGGGCATGCAAGAACCCGAGCTCCCAACGACCCCTCTTTGGGTGATTTTCTGGTGGAGACAAACGAATATCAGATTCAGTAATCTCCAAGATGTGAGTGAGGATTCCGAAGCATAACCATGAAACGCGAGTAAAGATCCCTACTCAGCCATAAGGGGAATGAAACGATGCCATCTGCAGCACCGTGGATGGACCTAGACATCCTCCCTCTAAGTGAAGTAAGCTGAAGACAATATCACATGATATCCCTTTACACATGGAATTAAAAAAAAATGATGCAAATGAACCTGTTTACAAAACAGACATAAACTCGCAGACTTAGAAAGCAAACTTATGGCTCCTAAAGAGGAGAGAAGGGAAGGGATAAGTTAGGCATTTGGGATTAACGCACACACTACTCTATATAAAACAGAAAACCAGCGAGGACCTGAGGCCGTGGAGAAGGCCGTGGCAGCCACTCCCACACGCTTGCCCGGAGAGCTCCCCTGGACAGAGGCGCCCGCTGGGCTGCAGTCCACGGGGCCGCAAGCAGTTGGACACGCCTGAGCGACCAGGCACATATATGCATGTATACAGCTGAAACTAACACAGCTTGCAAATCAACTACATTAAAAAAGTTTAGAAACACAAAGTTTAGGAGCTTCTGTCACAGCTACCTTTGTTGACTCAGTAATGAGCCTTAGATAACGAGCAGTGTCATTAGGAAAAGTAAGTGGCCCATGGAAAGGTTTCCAAAACCCATTTGGCTTCCCAGCCAATCCCAATAGAATGTCCAGGTGACTCTCAGGGTGTTAAAATTCACACACACACACACACACACACACACACACACACTTCTGTTACTGGCTACCACTTGTGGAAGCTCAGTGCATTCCTTTCCCTGACTGTTATGTAATATTTTATTTTGACTAGAACAAGACTTTAATTATACTTTCTGAAGGAAGTGTGATCCATTTCCTAGCAAACACAAAGGCAGATAGATTAAAGCATTTATTTATAACTGTCAAGTAGCTGAGAAGTGGCGTAATTGCTTAGACAACTCTCTGGGGCAGGAGAGGAGTATAGGGAAATAGACTTTGAAAGAAGGCAAATTAGACCTTCCAGTTGAGTAGGCGAAGAGCATGGAGGAACAGAGAGAGGTTACTAAAGGAGAAGGGAAAAGCAGGGGATTCAGATCCATCTGAAGATGTATTTCGAAATAACGGAGCAGCTTATTTAGTGGATTGAAGCCAGCGCTGTCAGAGGTGGGGAAAAGAAACTTTTTTACCTTTCTGTGGAATTAAACTCTCACTTTTTAAGAAACAAAAATACCTTTAAGCTACTAGTTTTATAAACGTAAGTGATTTAGTGGTTTGTCATAATGATAGTCTGCTGTGGATATCCGCGGAGTGCTCCCCCCGTTGATGAAGGACTCTTGGGAGTGAAGAGGATGCAGCTTGGGCATGTGGGCAAAGAACCGAGAAAGAAGACAAGACCTCCAGCTCTGAGATGCTGGATCTAAATACAAAGGCTTTTCGAGTTATATGTGCCTGGAGAATAGTTGCCTTACAATGTTGTGCTGGTTTCTCCTGTTCAGCAAAATGCATCAGCCATTCATATACATCAAGTCATTACAGAGCATTAAGTAGAGTTCCCTGTGCTATACAGTATGATCTCAATTAGTTATCTGTTTTACGCATAGTACTGGTCTGAGATTGTAAGGTCTCCCTTAATACACCGTGTATCAGGAGGGAGCAAGGCTCAGACTAATTTTAGAGGAATTATTTGAGACAAAATCACACTCTATGAATCCCCAGTCTCCTGTGTATTTTAAAAAACTGGGGAGGGGGGTATAGTCGATTTACAATGCTGTGTTAGTTTCAGGTGTACAGCAAAGTGAATCAGTTATCTATCTCTATATGTATCCTCTGCAATGGCTATATGGGGAAAATAATCTAAAAAGAACAGATGTATATGTACATATACACACATATGTATGAAAGGGTGATTGTGTGTCTATCCAGATCCAGATCCATGTGCACACATACGTGTCCATTCTTTTTAGATTCTTTTCCTGCACAGCCACTGGAGAACACTGAGCAGAGTTCCCTGTGCTGTGCAGTAGGTTCTTGTTAGTTTCGATTTCATGTAAGTCAGCAAATGGGAAGGTTGGGATATATACACTGTGTATGTTTATATGTGAGAAATCAGAGCAAGGATCAGAAATCGTGTTGAGTGGAAATGTCACGCAGGGTCATCCGGTACTGAAGAACTGCCTGGGTGGCTGGGAAACTGGGTGTACAGTCTGTCTAACTCGGTGAGCATGGTCAGGTGCATGAGCTCACTTTGTGTACAAATGAACTTCAAGCCACTGTAATGGGAGTGAAATCATCTCACTTTCCCCCATAAATCATAACCTGAGTCTCTGCTCAGTTTTATGGAGCTTAACATGATCATTTTTCTCATTCCAGAGCAAGTGAAACAGGAGGAAAAGCGTATTTTGCTGGGCTGCAGAGCACGAGCAAGTTTGATGAGGGAGGAGCTTGTGGCAGTTTAGTTCACTGCTCTGTCTTTGGTGCCTAGACCAGTGCCTGGAACACAGCAGGTCTGTAGTAAATGCTAATGCTTACCAGAGGAGTCATGGAATCCAAATTTAATCATTTTCATTTAGTGCGTATGAATGAAATTATGTTGGTTTCACATGCCCTCCTTAAAGTTGACCAAATACAATGGAATTTGATTGTTTTACTGCAGGAATTATTCTCCATGGATACCACTTGCCAGGAAATACAAAGAACAAAGACCATGGCAGCAGATAAACAGTTTAGAAGCTTAGCCTCCAGGTGGGGAATTGAAATATCCCAGGACCAGATATTCTTGCCAACAAGCTCCCTTAGTGTGAAATGGCCCTACCTGGTCTAATCAATCTATTTAGAAATATGCGCTGAAGAACTAACTAAACTTTTACTTATTTATTTATTACTAACAACAGAAAAAAATATGTATTTAATTTGTAGTAGAGTGAAAAATGCAAAATTATGCAATAAAATGGTTTGTTTTTCTTTCTTAGAAAGATCTTTTAATTATGGGGTTAATGGCTAGCTTAAAAGCCTAAGAAACACCCACAGTGAAATAAGAAGCAATGAAAAACCAGGCCTGGAGAAACTGAACCCAACACACTTCTAAGCGACCCTTCATTGGCAGCTGGTTAAGAATGTTTTTCCACCAAGTCTGTCTATAGTAAGGTGATGGCTCCTAGAAATAGCCTAGATTATAGGGCTTTAGAAATGTGTTTCATGTGATTTTTTTGAGGGTTTTAATTAAATATATCAAGGGAACTTAGAAAGATCTTGAGCCAGACACCAAAGTCAGAAAATATGTCTTTTTTTCCCAGTGACTTTGAAAGAATTGGTTATGGTAGACAGTTTAGGGTAAGGAGACTTATTTATTTATTAATTTTTTTTTTTTAAGGAAATGGTTTGCTCATAATAAGAACTCCCACTAAACCAAAATGAAAGGCTTATTCACAATGGCCAAAAATGGTGATTATATCTCAGGCAAAATGACACAGACCAGACTTTTTATCCAGACCAGAGCAAGCGGTTATTATTATATATATATATACACATATATAATGGCTTCAGTCAATAATCACATGTCTTCACTGCAAGTTGCACTTCAACAAGATAGAGCCCTTCAAAGCTGTGCTCAGACACCATGGAGGTGATTATTACCTGCTCCAGACCTAGGAAAACAGAGGCACGGACAAGCTGTATGATTTGCCATGAAATCCATTGCCCAGGAAAAGCAGAAATAGTCATTTTCCAATTGAGCAGGTCAATCACCAAGCAGGATTTCCACAGAGAAACCCCAAAAACTCTATGATAAAGTAAATAGTTTATAGTATAAAAAATAACCATTTCCTTATTTATTTAACAAACATTTTTGAAATATCTAACATCTGCTTAGAACAGCAACTGGCAAAGTATATTCTATAAGGAAGATTTCTTCTAAATAAGATTCTGTAACCCAAGGACTAAAATCCAGGAAATTATGCTAAGAGCAATAGTTAATATTATATCTTCTCACTTACATGTATTTTTATTAATAGAAATCATAGATAGGTGGTGGCAACCTCCTCTTCCCAGGAGGCATAGTGGTAAAGAATCTGTCTGCCAGTTCAGGGGATGGGGGTTTGATCCCTGGGTCAGGAAAATCACCTTGCAGAGAAAATGGCAACCCAGTTAATTATGCTTGCCTGGGAAATCCCATGGAGAGAGGAGCCCAGTAGGCTACAGTCCACGGGGCCACACAGAGTCGGGCACAGTTGAGCAAGCTGAGCACGCACACGTGATCCCTAGCAATATCAGATATAAACTAGTGTAAATTAGCATACTGGGAATTCTGAGAAGTCCTGTAGGAAATAAACCTGTTTAATTTTTGCTTCATGGAGCATTTTTCAAGCATATTTTGAGTTTTAAAAAATATATATAACCTAATGATACCCTCAAGAGCACTTTGATAAATGCTATTCTAAATTTGGAGAATTCACAGATGAATAATATAATTTCCTTGCCCTCTACACTGTCTGCTGAGAGGTCAGGAAGAGATATAAATAGAGTGGACAGTACATCACACACAAAGAACTAAGTGACTCGCGTTGCCTAAATCTCAAGGGATGTGTCATCAAGGTGGTAAAGTTTGATCCAGGCCTGGAAGGGTGACGAGCAGTTGTTGGGAACACCAGAGGATGTTTCAGGAAGAGCTGCAGCTTGGGACCAGGCTCACAGGTGTACGGACTGGCCTGTGTACCCACCACAGCTCACTGGGTAGTCAGTGCCTCTACAGAGAGGAGATGGGAACTAAGCCTCCACAGCTAGCTTTGGGAGATGGTTCTGAACTTCCTTGGACGTCGCGTGCCAGGGACTTGGTGCTTTCTAATGCAGGCAGTGCTTCTTGACACAGCCTGGGTTTTCCTGATTTTCCAGATTTTCCTGGATGTTGACAAGACTCAAGAAGCGAACTCGTTTGCTTTGTGGTCTCCTTCGCATTTTGCTTCCTGTTGCCTTGCCAGACAATTTTCTCACCAGGATTCTAGCTCCTTTGAACAACATCTTGAAGGAGGATGCACCTGGGGTGCATACCACTTTGCTGAGACTGAACGCGTTCTTTGCTCCACAATTTCGATTTAACCATATGCTGGCTCTTGGTCTAGTATTTTTCTAAATACTCTTTAAAAAAATGATTGGAGTATAATTGCTTTACAATGATGTGTTAATTTCTGCTCGTACAGCCAAGTAAATCAGCTGTACATACATATGTACCCCTTCTGTTTTGGATTTCCGTCCCATTTGGGTCACTCAGAGTGCTGAGTAGAGCTCCCCGGGCTGTACAGCAGGCTCTCATTAGCTGTCTATTTGATTCATAATATCAATAGTGCATATATGTATATATAAGTCAGTCCCAGTCTCCCAATTCATCCCACTCACCACCCCCTCCAACCTTGGTGTCCATATCCTTATTGCTCATTCTCCACATCTGTCTCTCAACTTCCGCTTTGCCAATAAGATCGTCTATACCAATTTTTTTCAGATTCCACACATATGTGTTAATATACAGTATTCTTAAAATGAATGGGATGGTGTTAACCTAGAATCTAGGAGCTTTCTAGAAAATAAGTAATGCGTGAGTTGGGCTTCCCAGGTGGCACTAGCGTCCAAGAACGCTCCTGCCGATGCAGGAGACACAGGCTCCCTGGGTGGGGAAGAGCCCCTGGAGTAAGAAATGGCACCCCCACTCCAGCGTTCCTGCCTGGGAAATCCCATGGACAGAGGAGCCTGGTGGGCTCCAGTCCCTGGCGTCACTGAGGCACGCCTGAGCACACAGGCACGCATGCGATGTGTAAGTTTTATTAAAATGTTAAACGTTCTCATGTGAAACTCCTCATGGGTTCAGAGAAGCAGTAAAAAAGCATTTCTATTTTCAGGGAATTTAAACTTCTCAACCTTTAACGTTCGCCCTTCTTTAATTAAGTCCTGACATTGAGTCTGTAAGGCAGTGATCTTACACGATCTTATAGACATATAGACCATGGTTCCCACACCATAAAGTGGGGACCTGGATTATAACAAAGTCTACACACTATAACATTTTGCATCACATTAGTTCCTAAATTGATTTTCTTTTAAACATCCTTCCCTTTCTCTGAATACAAAGTAGGTATCTTTTGCTGCCTGAAACTTGGCGTTTCTGAAACTCATTGAGTATATAAATATAGATATCCACTCCAGGAACATGTACCCAAGTTTGACTATTTCCTGAAACGTGCTCTCTACTGAGAAATCTGCTTAGGCTATTAGTGTGCTGTGGAAGAGCCCAGTTCTCTGAATGAGAGGCAAAAAGGCACTTTAAGTTGTAGAGAAGGTCATCAGGTTCCTGGGAATTTTGCAGAGTTCATGCGTGTTAATATGTTTGAAGCTAATTTAGATAACATTATTTATGTTTATTAAAAAGCAAACTTGTATTTGACGTTAAAAGAGAGGGTTTTCTTTCCTGGCTTGGTGTAAAGTACGAAGCCACAAATGCTTCCTCTACACACTCCATCTCTTTCTTCTGCCAGTAACTCTTAATTACTAATACATGTTTTTAGTCCCTGGGCCTTCCAAAAAATTAAGTACTTCTTGTGTAAGCTATTTCTGAGAGATCCAAAAGGATCTAATTATGCTGAAAATTTAAGTCTGCTGTATTTCCAGTGCGCTCTAAACTTCTGGCAGACAGTCACCACTGCTGTAATAAATCAAGCCTTAAATATAATCCTTTTTTACTTTATTCTATTTTTGGTAATAACATGAAATGTGGGTGCATCTGGGGAATTGCAATTGTGACCTTTTAAACACTACTATGTTACACCTCATTCTATAGTTGAATTTTGAAATTTGTAATTATTGATTTCCTATTTTTTAACATTTTTAATAACTTCAATATCTCCTAATGCCTTGTGCTTACCACTCAGTAAAGCATGGGCCAAATAAATCAGACAGAGATAATTGGCTTGTGTGCACATTCCCTGAGTAATAGAAGGGATTTAGGAGAAATTAAGCATGTGTATTATGTTGTCTACACTTTGATAGATGATCGGGGAGTTTTACCCAGATTTTCTATCCTGTTTGTAACGTTTTCATCATACAGAATTCTGGTATTAAAGAACCATGTCCTAAAAACTCAAGATGATTGGGAACTCTGACCTCAGTTCAGTACAGTTCAGTAGCTCAATCATGTCTTACTCTTTGTGACCCCACGGACTGAAGAACACCAGGCCTCCCTGTCCATCACCAACTTCCAGAGCTTACTCAAACTGATGTCCATTGAGTCGGTGATGCCATCCAACCATCTCATCCTCTGTCATCCCCTTCTCCTCCTGCCTTCAATCTTTCCCAGCATCAGCATCTTTTCCAATGAGTCCGTTCTGCACATCAGGTGGTCAAAATATTGGAGCTGCAGCTTTAGTATCCAGTCCTTCCAGTGAACACCTAGGACTGGTCTCCTTTAGGGTGGACTGGCTGGATCGCCTTGCTGTCCAGGGCACTCTCGAGAGTCTTCTCCAGCACCACAGTCCAGAAGCATCGGTTCTTTGGGGCTCAGCCTTCTTCAGGTCTTCCCTGGTGGTTCAGACAGTAGAGCAACTGTCTGGAGTGCAGGAGACCTGGGTTCAACCCCTGGGTTGGGAAGATCCCCTGGAGAAGGAAATGGCAGCCCACTCCAGTATTCTTGCCTGGAAAATCCCATGGACCTGGAGCCTGGTAGGCTACCATCCATAGGGTCGCAAAGAGTCAGACACAACTGAGCGATTTCACTTTCACTTTCTTTATAGTCCAGCTCTCACATCCATACATGACTGCTGGAAAAATCATAGCTTTGACTAGATGGACCTTAGTCAGCAAAGTAATGTCTCTGTTTTTTAATATGCTGTCTAAGGTTGGTCATTACTTTTCTTCCAAGGAGCAAGAGTCTTTTAATTTCATGGCTGCAAGTCACCATCTGCAGTGATTTTGGAGACCAAGAAAATAAAGTCTGACACTGTTTCCATTGTTTCCCCATCTATTTGCCATGAAGTGATGGGGCCGGATGCTATGATCTTCGTTTTCTGAATGTTGAGCTTTAAGCCAACTTTTTTCACTTTCCTCTGTCACTTTCATCAAGAGGCTCTTTAGTTCTACTTCGCATTCTGCCATAAGGGTGGTGTCATCTGCATATTTGAAGTTATTGACATTTCTCCCGGCAATCTTGATTCTAGCTTATGCTTCATCCTTCCTGGCATTTTGCATGGTGTACTCTGGGTATAAATTAAATAAGCAGGGTGACAACATACAGCCTTGATGTACGCCTTTCCTGATTTGGAACCAGTCTGTTCCATGTCCAGTTCTAACTATTGCTTCTTAACCTGTATACAGGTTTCTCAGGGGCAGGTCAGGTGCTCTGGTATTCCCATCTCTTGAAGAATTTTCCACAGTTTATTGTGATCCGCACAGTCAAAGGCTTTGGTATGGTATGGACCTAACAGAAGCAGAAGATATTAAGAAGAGGTGGCAAGAATACACAGAACTATACAAAAAGATCTTCATGACCCAGATAATCACGATGCTGTGATCACTCACCTAGAGCCAGACATCCTGGAATGTGATGTCAAGTGGGCCCTAGGAAGCATCACTATGAACAAAGCTAGTGGAGGTGATGGAATTCCAGCTGAGCTCTTTCAAATACTAAAAAGATGATGCTGAAACTACTGCACTCAATATGCCAGCAAATTTGGAAAACTGAGCAGTGGCCACAGGACTGGAAAAGGTCATTTTTCATTCCAATCTCAAAGAAAGACAATGCCACAGAATGTTCAAAGAATGCTCAAAATTCTCCAAGCCAGGCTTCAAGAATACGTGAACGGTGAACTTCCTGATGTTTTAGCTAGATTTAGAAAAGGCAGAGGAACCAGAGATCAAATTGCCAACATCCACTGGATCATAGAAAAAGAAAGAGTTACATAAGTCTTAAAACTCATTTATCTCCTGTGGGTTTAGGACTTAAAATTGAAGAAACGGAATGAGGAAGAAACAGTTTATTATTGAGATTCACATAGGTATATATATATATATATATATAAAAACAAATCGATACTCCCAAATGTGGCCTATATTTTAAAAAAGAATTTAAAGACAGATTATACATTAATTGTGACAATTGCCAAGAGTTTTGTAAAGAATATACTAATTTAGTACAGATAGTTATCAAGTAAAAGAAAAAAATAATTTTGAGATTTCTGGTACCAATCACTGCATATAGTGATTGCCGCTATGAAATTGAAAGACAATTATTCCTTGGAAGGAAAGTTATGACCAACCTAGACAGCATATTCAAAAGCAGAGACATTACTTCTCCAACAAAGGTCTGTCTAGTCAAGGCTATGGTTTTTCCATAAGGTGGTCATGTATGGATGTGAAAGTTGGACTGTGAAGAAAGCTGAGCACAGAAGAATTGACGCTTTTGAACTGTGGTGTTGGAGAAGACTCTTGAGAGTCCTTCGGACTGCAAGGAGATCCAACCAGTCCATTCTGAAGGAGATCAGCCCTGGGATTTCTTTGGAAGGAATGATGCTAAAGCTGAGACTCCAGTATTTTGGCCACCTCATGCTAAGAGTTGACTCATTGGAAAAGACTCTGATGCTGGGAGGGATTGGGGGCAGGAGGAGAAGGGGGACGACAGAGGATGAGGTGGCTGGATGGCATCACTGACTCAATGGACAAGAGTTGGGTGAACTCCGGGAGTTGGTGATGCACAGGGAGGCTTGGTGTGCTGGAATTCATGGGGTCTCAAAGAGTCGGACATGACTGAGTGACTGAACTGAACTAAACTGAATTGTATTATTAAAATTAAATGCAAAATGGAGATCAGGTTTGAGAATTCCCTGAGCAGACAAAATCATTTAATCCATATAAACAAAGCTAAATCTACCTTATTTTATAAATAAAAGAAAAGTTTTTCTCAGAATATATCTCTAGTAATCATTAAAATGCCATTTTCCTAAAGTGGGGTATGATAATTGCTTTTAACCCATTCCCTGCTATCTGAAAACTGAATTATAATAACCAGTCATTAAGGCTATGGTTTTTCCTGTGGTGTATGGATGTGAGAGTTGGACTGTGAAGAAGGCTGAGTGCTGAAGAATTGATGCTTTTGAACTGTGGTGTTGGAGAAGACTCTTGAAGAGTCCCTTGGACTGCAAGGAGATCCAACCAATCCATTCTGAAGGAGATCAGCCCTGGGATTTCTTTGGAAGGAATGATGCTAAAGCTGAGACTCCAGTACTTTGGCCACCTCATGCGAAGAGCTGACTCATTGGAAAAGACTCTGATGCTGGGAGGGATTGGGGGCAGGAGGAGAAGGGGACGACAGAGGATGAGATGGCTGGATGGCATGACCGACTCGATGGACGTGAATCTGAGTGAACTCCGGGAGTTGGTGATGGACAGGGAGGCCTGGCGTGCTGCAATTCATGGGGTGCAGTGAGTCGGACACGACTGAGCGACTGAACTGACTGACTGACTGAAGGGTTAAACAGCTTTTTCTTTCTCATATTATCAGCCATCCTCTAAGTTTTGCCTTTGAGATTCCTGTGCGTTTGAGTTTAAAAGCTCCCAGTCTGTGACTTCATATGCATAATAAACTCTTACTAAATATTATTTTACTATACTGATTTTATTTCTTATTTTTTCTGGATTTTTGACAATATTACTATATGTTTCTAGGCTCTTAAACTATTTCTCAATGTATTTGTTGCTTTTTATCTATGACAATAATAAATAAAAAGAATAGTAAACAATATTTTTGAAATATATATTTTATGTATTATTTTAATAGAACTATACAAAAATACTCTCAGGATTATAGATCTATGGTAAAATATAAATTGTAGCAGTTTTGAGTTTCACTTCTTGAACGCTGGAATACACTTATGCTTTCTAGCAAAGTATAAGTTCTTAACCTATTTTTATTTCTTTCCTTGAGATTGCATTTTCTTAGTGTCCATGTTTCAGTAGTATTGGTACATATGGATCCCTGTTCACGTTTTTGAAGATAATGACAAGAGATTTTCTGAAGTGAAGTCAACCTTCCATACACGTCACCCAAAGTGAATACTTTTCTGGGCAACCACATAGCACAGAACAAGCAAGGGCTTGTTAAAATCCAACAACCTGGATTTTAACACTTGGCCTGTGAAACTGAGATTCTGGATAATTTATTTTTCTAAAACTCCATCTCCTTGTATATAAATTGAGAATCATGGGCTATTATTATAATGTTCTGTAATGGGAATCAACTGATACGATGCCTGTTTTGCTTAGATTGCAATTAGTGCTTGAGAAACAGCAGCTGATGACCTCAGAGATGGTCTTATCAAGGGATGCTTCCCAGCGTGAGGCTCAATCAGAGCTGCTGCAAGGTGTCTCTCTCCTTCCTTAACTTGTATTTCTTAATCCATCTTTAGTTTTGCCTTTTCATTTTTAATTAAGAAATAACAAAGAAATGCCTTTTCATAAAGCATTTAAAGAGTATTAAAGTAGGGAAAAATCTTGGAAATTTTACATTATTTCACCTCTCTTCTGACAAGCGCTTAATTTCACTCCACTAACTTGACAGTTTGGTCTATGTTTTTGCAGAAATTTTTCCTATTCCAGTTACATTGTAAACATATGTGTGTGTGTGTGTATATATATTTATATGTGTATATACATGTTTATGTACACACATATACATCTATATATATGTGTATATATATGTGTTAGGTGCTCAGTCGTGTCCGACTTTGCCACCCCATGGACTGTAGCCCACCAGGTTCCTCTCTCCATGGAATTCTTCAGGCAAGAGTACCAGAGTGGGTAGCCGGCTATTCCCTTCTCCAGGGGATCTTCCTGACCTAGGGACTGAACCTGAGTCTGTAGCGTTGCAGGCAGATTCCTTACCAGCTGAGCCACCAAGGAGGCCATACAAAACATATATATGAATATAAATATATATATATGGGCTTCCCTGGTGGCTCAGAGGTTAAAGCGTCTGCCTGCAATGGAGCAGACCTGGGTTCAATCCCTGAGTCAGGAAGATCCCCTGGAGAAGGAAATGGAAACCCACTCCAGTATTCTTGCCTGGAGAATCCCATGGGCAGAAAAGCCTGGTGGGCTACAGTCCATGGGGTCGCAAAGAGTCGGCACGACTGAGTGACTTCACTTTCACTTTCTTTCATTCATATATATATATATGTATGTATGTATATATACACATATATGATTATATTTCAAACCACTCCAGAATTCTTGCCTGGAAAATTCCATGGACAGAGGAACCTAGCAGGCTGCAGTCCATGGGGTAATAACAGTTGGACATGACTGAGCCCACACATACATACACACCTTCTAATTTGATGTTTAACAATAAATGCAGAATTTTTGCTTCAGTCGTGTGCGACTCTTCGCAGCCCTATGAACTGTAGCCTGTCAGACTCCTCTGTCCATGGAATTTCCCACATAAGAATGCTGGAGTAGGTTGCCGTGCCCTCCTCCAGGGATCTTCCTGTCCCAGGGATTGAACCTGCATCCCTTGTGTCTCTTGCATTGGCAGGCAGATTCTTTACCACTAGCATCCCCTGGGAAGCCCTTAGCAATAAACAGAATCATGTTAATTGGATTTGCTTTCTTAAGTGTATTGAAGACGCTCTGTTAGGTCATACATACCTACCTACTTAAGTATATTAACTTTCGCCATTTAAAAAGTTTGATTTATTTAAGCTAAAGAAAAACAGAAAGTTTATCCACCTTTCCCACTTGTCCATCTGGCAGCCACCAATCTGTTTTCTGTGTTTATGAGCTTTGCTTGTTAAAAAAATATGTATTTACTTTTAGGCTCCAGGGATAAAAGAGATCATCTGGTATTTGTCTTAAACTCATTTCACTCGGCCTCATGTCCTCGAGGCCCTTCCATGTTGTCACAAATGGCGAGATTTCATTGTTTCTATGACTGAATGGCATCCCACTGGGTTTGTGTATATGCTACAATCACTTTATCCATTTCTGTATCGATAACACTCCAAGTTGCTTCCGTATCTTTCTATTGTAAATAAGGTTGCGAGCACTATGGGGCGTATATGTCTTTTTGAGTTATTGTTTTTATTTTCTTTGGATGAATACGCAGACGTGGAATTTCTGGATCGTATGGTAGTCCCGTCTTGATTTTTTTGAAGAGCCTCCATACTGCCTTCTACAGTAGCTACCCACTTTACATTACCGCCAACAGTGCACAGCTGTTCCCCTTTCCCCACCTCCTCACCAAGGCTTGTTAGTTCGAGTCTTTTTGGTACTAGTTATTCTAACAAGTTTGAGGTGATAGCTCATTGTGGTTTTGATTTGCATTTCCCTGATAACTACTTACGCTGAGCACCTTTTCATATATCTGTCGGCCTTCGGTGCATCTTTCATGGAAAAACATGTGTTCAGACATTTTGCTCTCTGGGCCATTTTGCTATTGATTGTATGAGTTCTTTATTTATTTTGGGTATCAGTCCCTTACCAGACAGATGATTTGCAATTATTTTCTTTCATTTAGTTGGTTGCCTTTTCTTTCGCTGGTGGTTGCCTTTGCTATGCAGGAGCTTTTAGTTTGATGTCATCCCATTTGTTTGTTTTTGCTTTTGTGGCTTTTGTTTTTCGTGTCTGACTCAAAAAATCATCACCAAGCCTTATGTCAAGGAGCTTACCGCCTATGTTTTCTTCTAGGAATTTCATGTTTTCAGGTCTTACATTCAAGTCTTTAATCCATTTTGAGTTAATTTATTTGCATGGTGTAAGAGAGTGGTCCATTTTCATTCTTTTGTATATGGCTGCTCAGCTTTTCCCAACACCATTTTTTGAAAAGATTGTTCTTTCCACGTTGTATATCTTTGACTGCACTGTCACGAATTAACTGACCATATTATATATGCCTGGGTTTATTTCTGGGCCCTTTATTCTGTTCCTTTGATCTAGGAATCTGTTTTCATGCCAGGGCCATCTTATTTTAGTTACTATAGCTTTATAATATAATTTGAAATCAGGGGTGTGATGCTTCCAGCTTTGCCTTTATTCCTCAAGCTTGCTTTGGCTATTTGTGGTCTTTTATAGTTCTATACAAATTTTAGGGTTGCTTGTTCTATTTCTGTGAAAAATGCCACTGGAATTTTGATAGGAATTGCATTGATTCTGTAGATTGCCTTGGGTAGTATAGACGTTTTAGCAATTTAATTCTTCTAATCCATGAGCATGATGTATCTTTCCATTTGTTTGTATATGCTTCAGTTTTTTCATTAATGTCTTATAGTTTTCCATATACAGGCTTTTCACTTTCTTGATTAAGTTTATTTGTAGGCATTTTATGAGCTTCCCTGATAGCTTAGTTGGTAAAGAATCTGCCTGCGATGCAAGAGACCTCGGTTCAATTTTGATGAAATTGTCAATGGAACTGTTTTCCTAAATTCTCTTTATGATAATCTATTACTATTTTATAGAAATGTGATAGATTTTTTTGTAGTGACTTTGTATCCTGCAACTTTATCAAACTGTTTATTAGTTGTAATCGTTTCTTGAGGGGGACTTTGGGGTTTTCTATACACAATGTCCTGTCATCTGCAAATAGCAACAGTGTTACTTCTTCCTTTCCAATTTGGATGCTGTTTATTTCTTTTCTTGCCCAGTTGCTCTGTCCAGGTCTTCAAACACTGCATTGACTAAAAATGACTGAGTAGTCCCCCTTGCCTTACCCCTGATCTTTGTCTAGTCCTTGCCTCCTCCTGCTCCTGGTGGCTCCAGGTGGTCCCTTCCTGTGGCTGCATCCTTCTAGTCTCTGCCTCCCATGGTCACACTACATCTCCTGCTGTTTCTCAACTTCCTTTCCTCCTTCCTATAAGGATCCTTGTGTCCATCTTATAAGGACTGCGTTTAGGGTCCACCCAGGTACCCAGGTAATCCAGGATAAGCTTCCCCCTACATCCTTTATTTAATCACACTTCTTTTTTCTGAAGGATAAGGTGACATTCAGAGGCTCCAGGAATCAGGACTTGGCCATATTCCAGAGGCCAGCAGTCAGCCCAGTGCACCCGTCGACATTCTCCTCGCCATTGTTTCTGCTGTTGAGTCATTAGGTCACGTCCAGCTCTGCAGTTCCAGGGACTGTAGCACCCCCCTTCATCCTCCGCTGTATCCTGGAGTTAGCTCATCCATGTCTATAGTGTCGGTGATGCTATCGAACCATCTCACCCTCTGCCACCCTCTTCTCCTTTTGCCTTCAGTCGTTCCCAGGATCAAGGCCTTTTCCTGTGAGTTATCTCTTTGCATTAGGTGGCCAAAGTGCTGGAACTTCAGCTTTAGCATCAGTCCTTCCAATGAATATTCAGGGTTGGTTTCCTTTAGGATTGACTGGTTTGATCTCCTTGTAGTCCAAGGAACTGTCAAGAGACTTTTCCAGCATCACAGTTGGAAAGCATCAGTTCTTTGTCACTCAGCCTTCCTTATGGTCCAACTCTCACATCTCTACATTATTACTGGAAAAAAACATTGCTTTGACTTATATGGACCTTTGTTGGCAAAGTAGTATCTCTGCTTTTTAAGACACTGTCTTGATTTGTTATAGCATTTCTTCCAAAGAGCAAGTGTCTTTTAATTTCGTGGCTGCAGTCACCGTTGGAGCCCAAGAAAATAAAATCTGTCACTGTTTCAACTTTTCCTCCTTCTGTTTGCCGTGAAGTGATGGGACTGGCTGCCGTGATCTTGGTTTTTTGACTGTTGAGTTTCCAGCCAGCTTTTCACTCTCCTCTTTAACCCTCATCAAAAGGCTCTTTCATTCCTCTTCACTTTCTACCGTTAGAGTGGTATCATCTGCATATCTGTGGTTGTTGTTATTTCTCCTGACGATCTTGATTCCAGCTTTGGATTCATTAGTCCAGCGTTTCACTTGATGTACTTTGCATAGAAGTTAAACAAGCAGGGTGACTGACAGTGTACAGCCTTGTACTTCTCTCCTAATTTTGAACCAGTCAGTTGTTCCATGTCTGGGTCTACATTTCACTTCCTGTTTTTAGGCACCTATACATTTTTATGGAAGTTAAGATTTCCATTCTGTTATGAAACCACACTTGTTTTCCATCTGTGAAGTTTGTGCTGATTCTAGAAGATAAATGCTGAAAATAAAAACAGCGTTTATACTGTTGCTAGATATGTATTGCCTGGATGTAATGTTAGGTCTAGGTAGATGCTGCTCACTGTAGATCACGTGTGTGCGAGTCACCTTATCTGCATAATTCAACACCCCTCTGGCAAGTTAAAGATTTTCCCTCGTGTTTAACACTAAGGAATTCTCTTTTCTTCTTTCAGTTAATTCTGTATTTTACTTTCTTATACAGGCTTTTCCATTTTCTTTCCCTCCAGTGTTTTTTATGGCTTTCTTCCTATTGGTTGATGCAAGACATTCTATTTCCTTCACTGTTCCTCCAAAGTTATCCAGAACCTTGATCATTTTCTCTTGATTTTCTAAAATCCAATTCTTCCTTCCAAAATTTTCCCATCCCATTTGTCCTTAAGATGCTTTTATAGCTCACTGGCTTCTTGCCTCTTGCTTTTTCTAGGGGCCTTCCCAGGTGGCTCTTGGGATAAAGAATCCTGCCTGTCAGTGTAGGAGACCAAGGCACATGAGTTTGATCCCTAGCTCAGGAAGACCCGCTGGAGTCATCTATTCTTATACTCCAAATATTTTTCTTTTCCGAATTTTAGCATTGTTTTCCAAATGCATTCCTGAGTAATTTCCCAAGAAATAATGTATAGGAGGTGATTTCTACAGAGCCTTTGGCTATTTTAAAATGTCTTCAAATGGCCCTCACAATTAGTTGGTACATTACCCAGGCACAGAGCTCTGCACTTGTGTTTCTTTACACTGTGTGCCTTAGAGACCGTTTTGTTGACTGTGGTGGTGACGGTGTTTTTTGCGTTCTAACACCTCTATTCATGGTGCCGATGAGAAGACTGATGGCAGTGTGACCTGAGTCCTTTTAAGGTGACCTTTCTCTATTCTGTCTCTTCCTCTGGAAGGTTTTGGGCTCCTTTAAAAAAAAATTCAATTTATGAAATTCCATGATGAAATGCTGCTTATCACATGGAGAGCAATTTTCATCTAAAAGCTTATTGATTTCTATGTTGATTTGGTATTTTCAGTTGATTCCAGCTTATTATTATTGTCATTGTTATTATGGAAATAAGTTCACTGAGAGAATGTTGGGTGGGCACCGCAGTCCTCGTATCTGTAATTGCTCAAAAGGCTATAGCTGTTAGGTATGCTTTTTCCTGCACTAATTGTTTCCTGATCCATTTTGCCTTCAAAAAAAAATCTCTCAAGTTGTCTGTTCTTTATCTGGAGAGATGACCCACTCCTTTATTTTTTAAGGGATCTGAGCCCTTAATGCTCCCATTTGGGTAGGTTTGCCATCCTCTTCCATTCACTTTTACCCACTGGTCATGAATTCATTATGATCTCTTCTGCGGAGGGGCCATTTTGATTGTTTTTGGGTCAACCTAGATAAAATCACTGAAACAGTAATTCATAAATATTGCTTTCAGCTTTTCTCCAGACTTTCAATTATCCAGCAGCAAACTTGATTCCTTCTGTCTTTCCATCAAATTATAAACAAAGAATTACCCAAACACACATGTTCTTTATATTTTCTGCTTTACTCAAACCATCTACATGTGATGGTAATCTAGCTTCTCCTTCTGTGGGTTTGAAAATATTCTTTTCTCTTGAATTTCATTCTTTTTTCTTTCCTTGAATTCTATCTTTTCTTTCTTTAAACTCTTGAGTATAGGGTTGGGGTGTTGGGACTCCTTTCTGAAAGCCATACATTATCTGTGCCTAATTCCCTTCCTTTTCATGACAGTTACCTTGTTAATTCCCAGCTTTGTTACCTTCTGTCACCAGGTTACTTCTGCTGTTTTCATGTCTGTCGACCCTTGAGCTTTGAAACTTCTTGAGAATGTTGAAAAAAACGTATAAAATGAGAGTTGCAAGTTAAGTTTTACTTGGAGCAAAATGAGGATTACAGCCCAGAAGACAGCATTTTGGGTAGCTCTGAGAAACTACTCCAAGGAGGCAAGGGGGAGCTAGGAAATACAGGAGTTTACAACAAAGGGCAGGTCGTCAGGGAACATCAAAAGGTTATTGTTAATTAAAGAAAACCAGATATCTCAAGTTAAGGAATTTAGGGCTTTTCTGTGTATGGGAAGATGCAAGAGTCTAGGCTCACTGAAATCATTCCTTTGATGTGCAACTCAGCTACCTGGGGCCAGTATGTGGTATTTTCACATCCTGAGTTGTCTCAGGGCTTATCCTTGGGAGTGACTGAAGTCTGAAGGCTGGATAGATAGCAGGTTTTTTTGTTTTTGTTTTTTTCTTTTCTGAATTTGGCAGGAAATATTACATTTCTTGGGCTTCTCAGATTCTGCACTGGTGAAGAATCTGCCTGCCAATGCCGGGGACGCAAGGAAAGCAGGTTCGGTCCCTGGGTCGCAAAGACCCCAGGCAGCGGACCATGCAGCCACTCCAGTGGCCCTTCCCAGAAAATTCCATGGGAGGAGGAGTCTGGGGCCTACAGTCCCTGGGGTCCTGAAGAGTTGCACGTGACTGGGTTTACACACATGCGCACACATACACACACATTCCATTTCTCAAGAACAAGCACTGTGTTTCATTCCTACAGAATCTCCTTGCAGGACCAAGTTCTGACTGCACACATGGAAAGTTAGGTGAATCTTGTGTGTGCGTTAGTCACTCATTCGTGTCCGACTCTTTGAGACCCCATGGACTATAGCCCACCAGGCTCCTCTATCCATGGGATTCTCCAGGCAAGAATACTGGAGTGGGTTGCCATTTCCTTCTCCAGGGGTGAATCTTATGTTTAATAACATTCATTTGACAAATCCTTACAGAATCCCTCCCATAGGACAGACACATCTTTAAGAGCAGGGGATACAGAATTGCACCCAAGGCTGGGGGCTTATGCTTAAATGCTTCCCTATGGGGCATTCTATTCTGTGTAAATTTGGGTTGAATTCATTTCATGTGATTAAACTCAAACTTGTTGAGTACCTATTCTACGCACACTAATGCACTGAAGTCTCTGTGGGGAGAAAATGATAAAAGCCTGTAGGTGCAGGTTCAGAGCCTAAAGGCTCTGACCACTTGACCACTGAATAAAGCACAACAGTGTATAGAGATGCAAGTCAACGGCAAGAGGAATCCAGGTCAGAGACTCCTGCTCTGTGGGAAAACAGTAACATTTTCACAGGAGAGGCCTTCCTCTGTGGCTCAACTGGTAAAGAATCTGCCTGCAATGCGGGGAGACCTGGGTTTGATCCCTGGGTTGGGAAGATCCCCTGGAGAAGGGAAAGGCTACCCACTCCAGTATTCTGGCCTGGAGAATTCCATGGACTGTATGGCCCATGGGGTTGCAAAGAGTTGGACACGTCGGAGCAACTTTCACTTTCACTCACTGGAGAAGTGACATCTGAGTTGGACTTGGGGTGGAAGGGATTTTAGTGGTTGATTTGAGGCTCTGAATGTGTTATCCTCAGTCCATGGGATCCTCCTCTCACCTGAGAGCCACCAGGAACCCCTCTCTCAGGGTTAGGAACAGCAGACTGACCGCAAGTAATGGTCAGCTCTAACGATCACCAAGGCAGAGAACTGAAGTGAAAGGGAAAGTGTTAGCCATTCAGTGATTTCCGACTCTTTGCAATCCCATAAACTCTATAGCCCACTAGGCTCCTCTGTACATGGAACTCACCAGGCAGTAATACTGAGGTGTTGCCATTCCCATCTCCAGGGGATCTTCCTGGCCCAGGAATTGAACCTGCATCTCCCGCGTTGCAGGCAGATTCTTTTCTGTCTGAGTAACCAAGGAAACCACAAGAACTGATCTATCCCTGTTCCAGCCCCGGTCCTCAAGACCTGTTTGCAGCTCTTGTGTGGCTCTGACCATACAAAGAGATTCTGGGAGATTTCATTTAAATCACTGTTTGTGAAAATATTTCTTTTATCCACTGTTTTATTTACATCACATTTAAGTTCTCTTTGCATTCTCTTGCTGAGTTATCTCTCCCAAAGTATGCTACCTTTCTTTCCAGGGTCTTTTTCGAAACCACGAGCCTCCTCACTCTAGTTTTTATTTTAAATAATTCATGAAGCCATTAGAGTCATAACCTAGAAAGGAATTTCTCTTTCTTTATGAAAGCCTGCCTGAGTCCCTTACAAGCCTAACGAGCAAATAAAATCCTGGATCTGAGTTGTTTTAAAAGAGCTTACAGGCATATTTTTTGGCTAATGTTCAAAGTTCTCTTTAAACATTTCACCATAAAGTCTCCTGACTGCCCCTCTTTGTGGAACTGAAATGGCATGTTGGGAAAATATGTATTTTCGTTTAAAGTAAAAATGGTCACACAGTGCAAAGTTTTTGTCCCAAGAAGCTTGAATTACAAGTTCCCAGATCAAGCCTCTTTTGAAGTTTTAATTCCTTTTCTCATAAAGAACACAGCACCAAGCTATATAAATATCCATAATGTGGAAATATGGTTGTTTCAGGCATCGGTAGCTTTTACATTGGAACACCTGGAAAAAAATAGTAGAGATCATCTGAGTATATCCTATCCTTTGTACTGAGACTAGCTCTTTTATAATTTTCAACCTTTTATAAGCTAAAAATAAACAACAATACATAAAAATAAAAATGATACATTTTAAACTATTCAGAGACTAATTGCTCAGTTTCAGAAATATTTGAGTCGTGGTATTTTCCTTACTCAGTTGGTTCTTACACTGCATCCTCACATAAAAAGAGAATGAAATGGAACAAGCCTAAATTTAAGCTCATCTTTTACCTGTGCAGCAAGTCTGGTAAGGGGCTTGATGGGAAGGAAATTGAAAAATAATTTAGCAACTTAATGTTACCTGCAGATGTGAAATAATGCATGCTCTGTTCCTCATTATCTTAGAAAACAGGAAAGCTGTATAAATTGATCTGAGAGAGAAAACACCAGCCTATTTATGATATGCCATCCACATATTTTCTGCAACCATGAGAAAGGCATGATCCAGAATATATGGGGGTATGCCTATGCGTTCCAGTCAAATTTAATTCCAAGCAAACTGAGTCATTTCAATGTAATTAAAGAAAGGCTTTTGAGAGGTAAGATAGCGTTACCCGGAGCCTTTGCTCCCATTGCCCCATAAAGAGCTACTTTCTGTTTTGTCACTTTCTGTTTCTTCAGTGTACGCAGAGGTCACTTCCGTCTCAGGCCAGTGGACACTGAATAGGAGACAGTCACTGGCATTTGTAGTTCACTTGAAATTTGACAAATTTGTTTTCAATACACCCTTTCATGTGATTCTCTCAACCACTCATTTTCTATAAAATCTATTTGACAGTTGTGAAAACTAAGAGGGAAAAAAAGATTATAGTTTTGCCCCTGGGTACCTAGCTGGTTAGAGAAGTGACTATGACGCATTCATTCAACAAAACCCATACCTTTTCTTCTGCTTTCAAATAATGAAAGGACAGCTCTTGCTGGTTGTGTCTGTGCCAGGCGCTATGCAGAGCTCATGGTGGTGACGAGCTCATTTAGTCCTTACAAGGCTGTGGTGGGGTCAACAGTGCCCCCATTCAGCAGATGAGGACTCTGAACCTGGAGAAGCTACATGACATGTCCAAGGTGATAAGTTGGTAGAGGTAGAACTCACCTTGGTGGCACACATCTTGGTTGTACATTCTCTGGGATGTTGTTCTGAGTAATGAAAGTGAAAGGAAAGTTGCTCAGTCGTGTCCGACTCTTTGCGACCCCATGGACAGTCCATGGAATTCTCTAGGTCACAATATGGAGTGGGTAGCCTTTCCCTTCTCCAGGGGATCTTCCTAACCCAGGGATTGAACCCAGGTCTCTCACATTGCAGGCAGATTCTTTACCAGCTGAGCCGCAAGGAAGCCCAAGAATCCTGGAGTGGGTAGCCTATCCCTTCTACAGGGGGTGTTCCTGACCTAGGAATTGAACTGGGGTCTCCTGCATTGCAGGTGGATTCTTTACTATCTGAGCTATCAGGGAAGCCCTTTTAGGAATGAAAAATCCCCTACACTCAAGTTTGTATGACTCTCTTTAAAACATGGATTCCGTGCACTACCATGTGTAAAGTAGACAGCTAGCAGGGCCCTACGGCAGAGCATGGGAAACTCAGCTCTGTGCTCTGTGCTGGCCCAGAGGGGAGGGTGTGGGGGTGGGAGGGAGGCTCACCAGGGAGGGGACATATGTACATATAGTGGATTCAGTTCATTTTATAGCAGAAACTAACACAACATTATAAAGCAACTGTACCCCAATAAAAATAAGTTAGATTGTCTTTTCTCCATTGTATATTCTTGCCTCTTTTGTCAAAGATAAGGTGTCCATAGGTGTGTGGATTTATCTCTGGGATTTCTATTTTGTTCCATTGATCTATATTTCTGTCTTTGTGCCAGTACCATACTGTCTTGATGACTGTGGCTTTGTAGTAGAGCCTGAAGTCAGGCAGGTTGATTCCTCCAGTTCCATTCTTCTTTCTCAGGATTGCTTTGGCTATTTAAGGTTTTTTTTTTTTTTTTTGTATTTCCATACAAATTGTGACATTATTTGTTCTAGGTCTGTGAAAAATACCGTTGGTAGCTTGATAGAGATTGCATTGAATCTTTAGATTGCTTTGGGTAGTATATTCATTTTCACTATATTGATTCTTCTGATCCAAGAACATGGTATATTTCTCCATCTATTAGTGTAGTGCTGGGAAAACTGGTCAACCACTTGTAAGAGAATGAAACTAGAACACTTTCTAACACCATACAGAAAAATAAACTCAAAATGGATTAAAGATCTAAACATAAGACCAGAAACTATAAAACTCCTAGAGGAGAACATAGGCAAAACACTCTCCGACATAAATCACAGCAGGATCCTCTATGACCCACCTCCCAGAATATTGGAAATAAAAGCAAAAATAAACAAATGGGACCTAATTAAAATTAAAAGCTTCTGCACAACAAAGGAAACTATAAGCAAGGTGAAAAGACAGCCTTCAGAATGGGAGAAAATAATAGCAAATGAAGCAATTGACAAACAACTAATCTCACAAATATACAAGCAACTCCTGCAGCTCAATCCCAGAAAAATAAATGACCCAATCAAAAAATGGGCCAAAGAACTAAATAGACATTTCTCCAAAGAAGACATACAGATGGCTAACAAACACATGAAAAGATGCTCAACATCACTCATTATCAGAGAAATGCAAATCAAGACCACAATGAGGTACCATTTCACACCAGTCAGAATGGGTGCAATCCAAAATTCTACAAGCAATAAATGCTGGAGAGGGTGTGGAGAAAAGGGAACCCTCTTACACTGTTGGTGGGAATGCAAACTAGTACAGCCACTATGGAAAACAGTGTGGAGATTCCTTTAAAAACTGCCTTACAACCCAGCAATCCCACTGCTGGGCATACACACTGAGGAAACCAGAATTGAAAGAGACATGTGTACCCCAATGTTCATCGCAGCACTGTTTATAATAGCCAGGACATGGGAGCAACCTAGATGTCCATCAGCAGATGAATGGATAAGCAAGCTGTGGTACATATACACAATGGAGTATTATTCAGCCATTAAAAGAATACATTTGAATCAGTTCTAATGAGGTGGATGAAACTGGAGCCAATTATACAGAATGAAGTAAGCCAAAAAGAGAAACACTGATACAGTAAATTAACACTTGTATACGGAATTTAGAAAGATGGTAATGATAAACCTGTATGCGAGACAGCAAAAGAGACACAGATGTATAGAACAGTCTTTTGGAGTGTGTGGGAAAGGGAGAGGGTGGGATGATTTGGGAGAATGGCATTGAAACATGTATGATATCATATAAGAAACGAATTGCCAATCCAGGTTTGATGCAGAATACAGGATGCTTGGGGCTGGTGCACTGGGATGACCCAGAGGGATGGTGTGGGGAGGGAGGTGGGAGGGGGTTCAGGATGGGGACATATGTATACCTGTGGCGGATTCATGTTGATGTATGGCAAAACCACTACAATATTGTAAAGTAATTAGCCTCCAATTAAAATAAATAAATTTAAATTTAAAAAATAGAAAATAAAAGGTAGGTCTTTTAGAAAATCTTGGTGACTGTTTTGCCAGTATGCCCCCCGTACAGTAAATGCCACTTGTTGGCTCTTCTTGCTGTTGCTGTGGCTTTGTTCTGTTTTCGACTGGGGTACATTGCTTCACAATGTCATGTTGGTTTCTGCTTACAGCAGTGTGAGTCAGCTGCATGTGTACAGAGACCCCTCCCTCGTGCACCTCCCCCACGCCCATCGCACCCCTGTGGGTCCTCACAGGGCGCTGAGCGGAGCTCTGCAGCAGCTTCCCGCCGGCTGTCCATCTTAGGCGCGGTAGCTAGCGTGCATACCTCGGTCTTGCGCCCCAGTCCATCCCATCCCCTCCTTCCCCACTGTGTCCGCAAGTCTGCTCTCTGTCTCTGTGCCTCCATTCCTACCATGGCATCGGTTCATCAGCGTGGTTTCTCTAGGCTTCATATATATATATACATAGATAGATATGATATTTGTGTTTCTGGCTTCACTATTTTATAGCGTATATTCTGGAGCTGGGGAGGGGGTGCTGACAAAGGAGTTGCAGGAAAGGTTTAGAAGAAGATTAGTTCAATTATAATACAGTTCTTCTCAGGTCTTAGTTTACTGAGGTTTTGTTGTTTTAAGCTTTTATCTTTTCTTTTGTTTAACTTATATGTATTTTTTTAAAATTCTCTATGGATAGCTATGATGTGGCAGACATGAATCAATTCATATTTTTCTAGGTTGTATTTATTCTTTGGAAAACTGTATTCTTTTGAAAAATAATTTTACACAGAGAGAATAAATTCTGTGTTTAGATGGAAACCTGTTGCTGCTGAGTTTATCTGGATGTGGCTGAGGCAGATAACTGCTGCTAGTCAGTGGCTCTGACCAACTTATTAATTAGCTCGTGTATCCCCATTAAAAATGTATCTCAGCCCTCAGCGGTGGTATCTGTGATTTTACTTACAATTGGAATATCAACAAGAAAAAAAAAAAAATTCCAAGTGGGAACTGAGATTCTAATCCCATCATAAGATTTAGGTGCAACAGCGGCAGTGGGATAAATTAGAATCTTTTAACAATTTGGACTGTCTCAACACCCTTATGCAATCTACTAGTTCCAAGTTATATAGACTTATTCCCAACTTAAGCCAGTATACGAATCAGAATTTGATTGTGTTTGTGGAACTGCTTGATTTTACTACATTTGTGAGCATTTAAAAGAATGATCCTTTTCTATCTGCTTAGCTATTGTCATCCCAGTACCAAAGGACCCACTCTGAGGTCTTAGAAATTGTTTTTGTGTGTGTGCTGTACTTTGGCACATGGTGAGATACATATATATATATAGCATATACTTATATATATATATATATATATATGCACATATACCTGGAGAAGGCAACGGCACCACACTCCAGTACTCTTGCCTGGAAAATCCCATGGATGGAGGAGCCTGGTGGGCTGCAGTCCATGGGGTTGCAAAGAGTCGGACACGACTGAGCAACTTCACTTTCACTTTTCACTTTCACACATTGGAGAAGGAAATGGCAACCCACTCCAGTACTCTTGCCTGGAGAATCCCAGGGACGGGGGAGCCTGGTGGGTTACCATCTATGGGGCTGCACAGAGTCGGACACGACTGAAGCGACTTAGCAGCAGCAGCAGCAGCACAGATACCTCTAACTATAGCTATCTTTGTATATAGATCTAACTATATAGAAGCAGTTTAGTTTGATTATAAACGTATTTTGCTCCTTTCTGATTCTACTAAACTTTGGTTGTTTTGAGCTTTTATCTTTTGTTTTTATTATAGGTAGACATAGATATAGACATGAAGTAGATATAGATAGATAGATATATAAAGAAAATGAGAAATACTATATTTTAGAAATACAGGAATGGGGAAAATAAGGCACATAATGAATAAGAATAGAAAATATGAATATCACATTCATGGTCGTAATCATTTTATGAAGTCTCCTTTGGCTTCCTATGCATGGTCTTTCCTGTGGGTTTCCTCTCGTGATAGCGGATGATGAAGTAGGTGCTGATTATTTATTTAAATCACCAAGCTGAAAGCAAAGCTTAAAATTTTATGTGTCCATATCATTTCATTATATACAGGCAATTTGCATTATTGAGTATTTCCTAAGTAAATAATTCCATTAGGAATTCTGTGTTTTTACTTGGTCATATGACTATAAATTTATAGTATGTCTATTTTGAATATTTTGCAAATTTTGCTCACAATAGTAATAAAAGATAGCCTTTCAACCTTTCAAAATATGGATCAGTTCAGTTCAGTTCAGTCGCTCAGTGGTGTCCGACTCTTTGCGACCCCATGAATCGCAGCACGCCAGGCCTCCCTGTTGATCACCATCTCTCGGAGTTCACCCAGACTCATGTTCCTCGAGTCCGTGATGCCATCCAGCCATCTCATCCTCGGTCGTCCCCTTCACCTCCTGCCCCTAATCCCTCCCAGCATCAAAGTCTTTTCCAATGAGTCAACTCTTCACATGAAGTGACCAAAGTACTGGAGTTTCAGCTTTAGCATCATTCCTTCCAAAGAAATCCCAGGGCGGATCTCCTTCCAGAATGGACTGGTTGGATCTCCTTGCAGTCCAAGGGACTCTCAAGAGTCTTCTCCAACACCACAGTTCAAAAGCATCAATTCTTCGGCGCTCAGCCTTCTTCACAGTCCAAATCTCACATCCGTACACAACCACTGGAAAAACCATAGCCTTGACTAGATGGACCTTAGTTGGCAAAGTAATGCCTCTGCTTTTGAATATACTATCTAGGTTGGTCATAACTTTTCTTCCAAGGAGTAAGCGTCTTCTAATTTCATGGCTGCAGTCACCATCTTCAGTGATTTGGAGCCCCCAAAATAAAGTCTGACACTGTTTCTACTGTTTCCCCATCTATTTCTCATGAAGTGATGGGACCAGATGCCATGATCTTCGTTTTCTGAATGTTGAGCTTTAAGCCCACTTTTTCACTCTCCTCTTTTACTTTCATCAAGAGGCTTTTTAGCTCCTCTTCTCTTTCTGCCATAAGGGTGGTATCATCTGCATATCTGTGGTTATTGATATTTCTCCTGGCAATCTTGATTCCAGCTTGTGTTTCGGTAAAACAATCAAATCAACTTTGATTATACTTTAGTGCACAGTTAAAGACAGAGGGTTAGTCATCAAATGAGCTTGATCCAGTTAGGAAAAATATATAAATATTCATTAATTTATTCACTCCTTTATTCCAGACACATTTCAGGAGTACATCCCCATGTTAGGAACTATGGTAGGTGCTGGGGTTGCAGTGAACAGACACGTTCCCAAAATAAATGCAAGAGACTGAATTCATTTAGTCTCCTAATGGGCATGTTTAGTTAGGTTACATTACAGTCAATAACGTCATTTCCCAAATTCAGGTGAGACTGTGTTGCTTTGTCTTTGCTTTTTTAAGATGGCGTTTGGCTTTTAATTTATGTACTTAATGTAAACCAGATCCCATTGATGAAGCACATAATAAGAATGCAGAATTATCCTAAAGGCTTACCCTAGATGCGAGCTCAGAAACCTGGAGCTTGATTATGCTCATGAAACTCTGAATCTTTTCCGAAACTCTGACCTCATTTCCACCAAAATAGATGGACATTCTGCAAAACCCGTGGTTCAATGACATCTGTTTAATCTACTATGTCATTTGAATATCAATAAGTGCACTCTGTTATACAAGTCAACAATACTCTTTTCTTATTTTCCATGCAGGTTTAAATTTCCTTTCTTTGGGGAGTTCTACCAGATCACCAAGAATGCTTTATTTTGAAAGCTGGTAAATGGCTGACATTTTGGGTCCCTAAGAAAAATTTTATTCAAAAAAGTCATTTATCAGGAATTAACTCAGCAAATTCTTAAAAAGCTTTCCTGACTTAAGTATCTGTAGCACTAACAAGAAGAAGCACAACAGAATCCCCCACATTTTGTCCTGAATGGGTTAGAAAGAGGAAAAAGGAAATTTGCTTTCTTGTCCACTTATTCTTACCCTCACATTGTAAATCTGACTTGCAAAGATCACAGCCTAAACTCACCTGATAAATAATGCAGTGCAGCATGGAGTTCACGCGCGTGTGCTCAGCCTCTCAGGCATGTCTGACTCTTTGTGATCCCGTGCACTGTAGCCCACCAGGCTCCTCTGTCCACAGGATTTCCTAGGCAAGAGTACTGGAGTGGGCTGTCATTTTCTCCTCCAGGGGATCTTCCGGACCCAGGGACTGAACCTGTGTCTCCCGCATTGGCAGGTGGGTTATTTACCACTGGCCTCCTAAGGCGCCCTCTGGGGCGCACATCTTTCCTTTGACTTAAACTCTTAACACCTGTTTTTCCTCTTTTTCATGGCAGGTACTTCATTTATGGTCATTGACTCTATTCTACTTTTTACTGACCTTCCAGACTTCTTTGTAGAGAATAAGGCCACATAGTTGAATATCATTTATTAACAAATCATTTAAAAAACATCCTGAAAGCACCAAGCAAATCCATATCTTGGGTCTAGATATTTAAACTGTATTTTGGGTATTTGCTGCTTCCACATCAATTGTTATTTAGCATCTCATAATATCACTTTCCTTTATTATGAATTGAATTGAATTCCTCTCTTTGAAGGAACTGAGTTTATCCTGCTGGGTGTATTGTGTTATCCAGATATAATGCTTTTATGGAGCATCATGTGTTTGTAGGAGAAGTACATTTCAAATGGGATTGCAGAGTATGTTCATAGTAGAATCACTTGCATGGAAAATGTATTTCACAAGGTCCTTTGAATTACTCATGCAAAAATATTGGCAAGCTTTCAGGTTTATTTCTTTTTAGGTTGAAAATAGAAAACAAAACCTTGAATTGATTTAGTGTAATAACTATTAATGATTTTTAAGAGTGATAAGCATGAACAGAAGTGTTAATAACTCACTCTAGAAAACTAATAGGATTTTTAAATTAAATATGTTTTAAATAGGGCTTCCCAGGTGGCACAGTGGTGAAGAAACTGCCTGCCATCCAGGAGATGTGGGTATGGTCCCTGGGTGGGGAAGATTCCCTGGAGGAGAAATGACTACTCACTCTACTATTCTTGCCTGGGAAATCCCATGGGCAGAGGAGCCTGGTGGGTCCATGGGGTTGCAAAGAGTTGGATACAACTTAGCAACTAAACAACAAAAATAGCGGGCACATATGCCGTGAGCCAGCATGAGGAACTCTGCCCATGGCAAAGGTCATGAGGAAGGAGGCCTGGCATATGCAAAGGTGGGATCAAGCCTCAGGAAACCCCCTGTTCCCAAGCATCTACCCCGAAAACCAGAGTCTCTTTTATGCTCTCACCTACACCTCTGACTTTACAAGGGGCTCTCCTCCATCACCATTTCTCTCAGAGAAGGAGTTAACTTGCAGCTCCAGTTAATAAAAATTCCTGGGTGTGACAAGAGTGTTTCAACTTACAAACTCCTCTGAAGGTTATCTAGCCTGCCAGTACAGGTTCATCCAGCCACATGTGATTGTTTACAGCCTCCCAACTGTGAGAGGCACAAGATGTTTTAGCCTTACTAAAGGCAGATTCTTTTGGGAAGTTAGAAATTATTAGTATATTGGGTTGGTTAGGAATTATATTGGTGAAGGGTTTTTCATTTGTTGTGCCAATAATTGCTGCTAATTCCCTCCCTGCCCTGGGTGTGACAAGGATGTCTCAGGTCAAACCTCTCTGCTGACAGACTAGCTTGTGTGACAACCTCTCAACCATAAACAGCAAAGAGAGTTTGGAGTATTCTGAAAGTCTTAGTTAGCATAGGGCTTTTCTCATTGTTGAGTCAATGATTGCCGCCAGGCCTCCATATCCTTAGGCACCTGGGAATATATTAATGTATTTGGAATATAGAAAAGGAAATATACTAGTTTTTGATGTTATCAATACTAGACTTTTGAGTTAATGAATTTTCTCTTTTGTTGTAGATCACTGTACTTTGTTATAAATCACTGTGTCCTTGCTATGTAAAAATGTAACTTTATCACTATCTTAAGACTAAATAGATCTTAAGGGGAACACTGGCGAAGGGTTTTCATTTGTTGGGCTGATGGTTGCTGCTAAATCTCCATATTCCCTGGCCTTATAATGAATATAGCTAGCATATAGGAGAAATAAGTATTAACCTTTAAGAATAATCATGTTAACTTTAGGTTAAACAAATTCCTTGCTTAGTTGTAACCCACTAACCCTCATCTCTAGGAATGCAACTTTATCTGCTACCTTCAGAGGGTGGTACCTGGTTTAAGAAAAAAACACCCTTGGAAAAAATAAGTTTTTAAGTTATCAGAAAGAAAGGATCATAAAATGTCAGCAGGCCTCATGGCCAGAAGATGATGTAAAACCCCTAAGACCTTTTTTTCTAATATACATTTATGTGAAGCACCTGATTTTGATGAAGGTCAGGACTGCTGACCCCCACGTGACTTTAAAATTTCCATTCGCCTCTATGTGTAGCAAAAGGTCTATAAGCAAACCTGAAAATAAGAAATCGGATCAGTTTCTGGGGAGACTGATTCCCCCATGTTGTTTCTTTCTTGCTCCCAGGTTTTCTGGCTGAATTCCCATCTGGAGCACGGATGCTCGCCATGTCTACTTACCTGCCCTGGCTTCTAAGATCCGTGAGAGAGGGAGCCCAAGGCGGGGCACCCTCCGATATTCAAACGGGCGCTGGTGGCCCAACGTAGATGGTGCAAACTCCTTGTCTTGGAGTTTTATTGGTATCCCACGTAAGCCAAGTTATTCAGATTCTTTTTCTCCACTAATATTTCCTACTACACTATCCTTTCCTAATCTCTCTCTATATCTGTAATTAAATAAGTTTTTCTTAGGACACCAACTCTGTCCCTGCTTCGAATTACACTGGAGCCACCGGGGCTGGACCCTGGCAAGTGGCGCCCCATTAAAGACTTAGGATCTGGTGTAAGATGGAGCATAGGAGCTCCTGAGCATACCTCCTCCAATGGTTATACCACATCTAAAGCTACACATGGAACAATTCTCTTGGAAATAAATCTAGCAACTAGCTGAGTGAGTCCTCATTGAGTAAATGAAAAAATACTTATATCTAAACAGGTAGGAAAGGCTTAGAGATGCACTCTACCTTAAACCCCACTCCTGGTACAGTGAGGTACAGGAACTCCCAGCTTCTCCCTGAGAAGCAAAAGATTTGGACTAAACATCTAAGCCGAGTTGAAAGATGATTCTCACCTGCTTCACAAGCCCCTTCAGTCAAGAGTGGGAGAAGTAACTGTCTAACCTAATGCCCAGAAGCCAACACAGAGAGTCAGGGAAAATAAAGCAAAGGAATATGTTTCAAAAGAACAAAGTAAGACTCCAGGAACAGATCTTAATGAAATAGAGGTAATTGATATACCTGATAAAGAGATAAAGAGGCATAAGCTTGCCCACTGAAGTCAGGCGAACAATGCATGAACCAAGTGAGAATTTCAGCAAAGAAATGGAAGATACAAGAAAGTGCCAGACAGAAATCACAGAGCACAAAAATATAAGAAGTGAACCAAAACACACAATATAATACAGTCAACAGAACAGTGGACCAAGGAGAAGAAAGAATTAACACAAGGACAGGGAAATGGAATGCATCAAATCAGAGCAGCAAAAAGAAAAACGGGAATAATAACATTAAAAAAAAGAGTAAAGGGACTTATGGGGCTTCCCTAGTGGCTCAATGGCAGAGAATCCACCAGCAATGCAGGAGACGCGGGTGCAATCCCTGGGTTGGAAAGATCCCCTGGAGGGGGGACACGGCAACCCACTCCAGTATTCTTCCCTGGAGAATCCCATGGAGAGAGGAGCCTGGTGGGCCCTGGTCCATGGGATCACACAGAATCGGACATGACCGAGGCCACTGAGCACACACTCACTCAAAGGAACGTTTAGGACACCGTCGGGTAGAACAAGGAGCACGTGATGAGGTCACAAAGGGAGTAAAGAAAAGTGGCAAAAGTTTATGCAAAGAAATGATGGCTAAATATTTATCTAACCTGCTTTCTAAGAAACAGATACCATATCCAGGAGGCCCATAGAGCTCTGATGAAGATAAATGGAAAGAGACTCACATCAAAACACGTTATAGTTAAATTGTGAGAAGTTAAAGGGCTTAAGAGTAGAACGAGAAAAACAACTTGTTACTTACAAAGTAACCCCTATGAGACCAAAAGAGTTTTCAGCAGATACTTTGCAAGCCAAAAGAGCTTTCTATATCCAAAGTGTTGAAAGAAAAAAAAATCTGCTAATGAAAAATCCTCTACCTGGAACAGTTTTTCTTCAGAATTGAAAGTGAGATAAATAGTCTTCTAGACAGAAAAAGCTGAAAGAATTCATCACCAACAGGCTAGTCTTATAAGAAATGTTCATGGAACTTCTTCAAATGGATTAAAGAATGCCAATTAGTAGCAAGAAATAATATAAAAGTGTAAATCTCAGTAAAGGTTAAATATATTGTAACGGTGGTGAATAAATCACTTAAAAATCAATTATAAGGTGGCTTTCTGGGTGGCACCGGTTGCAAAGAACCCGCCTGCCAATGCAAGAGATGTGAGAGACACAGGCTTGATCCCTGGGCTGGGAAGATCCCCTGGAGGAGCGCATGGCGACCCACTCCAGTGTTCTTGCTGGAGAATCCCATGGACAGAGGAGTCTGGCAGGGTACAGTCCCCAGGATCACAGAGTTGGACACGACTGAAGTGACCTAGCACAGATGCACACACACGCATTGCTTACATGTGGAATCTAAAAGTCATACTTATCAAAACAGAGTAAAAATGTGATTGCCAAGGGCTAAGGGTAGGCAGTTAGGGGAGGTTGGTTAAAATGTGCAAACTTACATCCATAAAATGAACATGATCTGAAGATCTAATGTAAAACATGGTGGCTGTTGTTGATAACTGTGTCCTGTATAACTGAAATTTGCTAAAAGCACAGACTTTGAATGTTTTCACCAAAAAAGGAAAGATGAATTTGATATTTTACAATTTTTCTGTCAATCCTACCTAATAAAGCTGAAATTAGAGGAAAAAAATGAAGGAGCGTAATCAAATATAATTTGTGGTCATTGATTGGATCTTGGTTTGAATAACTGTAAAATTAAAGTCTGGGGATAACTAGTATATTTCAACATGGATTACATACTAAATAATTCCAGGAACTGCTACTTTGTCAAATTTGAAAATGATATTGTCAGAATAGAGGAGAAAGCTCTTATTTTCAGGAGATATGTACATGAGATTCTGAACCTCAGTCTGAGTTAACCATATTTTCCTATCACTTGAAATATGTAAAATCAGAATAAAACAAATGTACAGATGTTTGCACTGAGAAAAGCTCAAATACACAGACTGAGAGATAATGATGACATATGGTAGAAATGAAGAAAAGAAAACTGTTTCTTTAGTCCTGTGTTCGTTTCGTGTATGTATGTCTTACGGGGCATATGTGGTGTTTGGTGGGGCAGGGAAGATTGTGTCAGAGTTTCATACAATTTGCTTTCAGTACTTCATTGAATATACACACACATAAGAAAAATGCAGCAAATTATTATCAAATGCTGAATCTGGGTGGTGAACGTGTGGGTGTCTATCTTACTTTCTGTGTGCCTGCCCGCTCAGTTGCTTTGGTCCTGTCCAACTCTTCACGACCCCGTGGACTGTAGACCCCCAGGCTCCTCCGTCCATGGGATTCTCCAGGCAGGAATCCTGGAGTGGGCTGCCATGCCCTGTTCCAGGGGATCTGCCCCACCTGGGGACTGGACCCACGTCTCCTGTTCTCCTACACTGTAGGCAGATTCTTTACCACTGAGCCATCTGGGAAGCCCATTTTACTTTTCTACTTCATTATATATGTGGAAATTTTCACAGGAAAAACTTAGAGAATCGGGGCTTCCCTGGAAACCCAGTGGCTAAGGGTCCACACTCCCAGTAGGGAGCCCAGGTTCAGTCCTTGGTGAGAGGACTAGATCCCACATGCTGTAGCTAAGACCCGACACAGCCAAATAAAGAAAATCAATAAATATTACAAATGAAGCCAAAGAGCCATACCTACAGCTGATTATCACTGAAAAGACCTTTTATGTGAAGATAAAACGGTGGGTTCCTTTATTCATTTGTTCACTCATTGCGTGTATTTAACATTTATTGATTATCCCCTATGTTTCAGGAGTTGTAGGTGTTTCTGGCATGGATTAACTAATAAGCCACGTTCCTACTGTTGGTAAACACTTGCCCAATGATTCATGAGCTTTCTTACATATCATATAGAAAATAGTAATACTTCTACAGTACAGAGGGGATAAGTTGCAGTACATTTGGAACATATGTATGGGCAAATTGTTATATTTTCTTTAAACAATAATTTTTATAAAGGGAAATAAAGTTCCCGATATTAGGGAATATACTTAATATTGAGTTTATGTAGCAAGTACAACTAAAACTGTTTTAAAAATTTAAGTGGGGTAAATTGAACTTACTGTGTTGTTAACCAGGCAATGTCTCTTATTTCTTTCATTGTTATTAGCCCCATGTTATAGTGTTGACAGTTTCCTAGCAGACTTGTAAAATAAGCCATTCTGTAACTGAGGCATTTTGACTTCAGATATGGATAGAATGACCTTGTACTTCAGTTCTTGAGCTTGTTCCAATCGTGTTGTTATAAATAACTAAACTCTGAAAATAACTTTGTCTCTTATTTTGCATTTTGAACTTTCAAAAACCTTGTAATAATTTTCTGTGTAATATGGTTATAGTTTTATTGGCCCCATTACTTTTTTTTTGGATAACTTTCCTATGCAAATAAGAAAAAAATAAGATATTTCATCTGAGGAAGAGAACATGCACCAGGCATACAAACCCAAATTCCATCTTATCTTTATTACGTCGCTTATTTAGTGACTGTGACTTTTTAAATTCAGATTACCATGTCTGTTTCTGATGACTTGCCACCTTTAATCAAAAAGTTGTCATTATTTTTTGAAAATATATGTTTCAGTGAAGTACATAAATTTAAATATAAAGTACTTAAAATGAAGGAGATCATTAGAGTGGCAGGAAATTTATTTCTAAAATATTCAACATTCTTAAGAATATTGCAAAAGAAATTCATGAAAATTTGACCTTAAATTGAGATAAAATGGTATTAGAATATTAATCTTCATAAAATTTACACATTATAAACATTTCATAAAATTGAAATATTACTTTCATTCATGTTTGGTAAAATATTTTAAAAATATCATTTGAAAATTTTATAAAGGCTTATGCTGCTACTGCTGAGTCACTTCAGTCATGTCCTACTCTCTGCGACCCCAGAGACAGCAGCCCACCAGCCTTCCCCATCCCTGGGATTCTCCAGGCAAGAACACTGGAGTGGGTTGCCATTTCCTTCTCCAATGCATGAAAGTGAAAAGTGAAAGTGAAGTCACTCAGTCGTGTCCGACTCCTAGCAACCCCATGGACTGCAGCCCACCAGGCTCCTCCATCCCTGGGATTTGCCAGGCAAGAGTACTGGAATGGGTTGTCATTGCCTGCTCCAATAAAGGCTTATAGGCCACTTAAATTGTAGGTATTTATTATATTTTAAAAACTAAGCTTCTTTTGTCATTATGAAACATCTGTCACTCTAAGAGATTACTGACACGCCTATGTGCTTCCATGCACTGGATGGTTCACAGCCTAGCGAGGAAGAAGGTTCTCAATAAAGAAGCAGTGGAGTACATTAGGACTAAAACACGCCCACTGACAGCTGATGTCCGCAGCTGGGGCCCCGCCGCCCCTGTGCGCGTTGCAGGCTGGGAAACGAGCGCTTGGAGTCAGTGACGCAAGTGATGCCAATGTTTTTGCATCATTACCATGTGTCATCTTGTTCTGCCTCAGTTTTTTGACTTTTTGTCAATGGAAACAGCCGTACATTTGTTTTATCCTAATGTTGAATGTTTCAACAGATAGGGAAAAATGGCAAACACAGACTGAGCTTCAGAACCCACTGTACAGGCCAGATTCACAAAGAAAGGCGCTTAGATGACAGTGGTCAGCCTGGGAGAGTCACTCTGCTTCCTCTTGACCCCTTCCTCATTTTCAAACTTAGTTCTTAGGCAGCACTCTTCTAAATACTGTATTTTACCCAGTGCAATGTCTAGGAGAAATGCATTCAGCAAGGTCAATACAAAGCTTGTAAATACATTTGCTTTCTCAGTTATTTTTACTAAGACTTTTTCTCACTTAGGAGTGATTGTTTTGTAATAAAACAATAATTTTATTTCTTACCATCTTCTCTTGCCGAGGAGATAATTAAACCCAAGGAGCAGGAATTTGTGAACCATACAGCATGCCCTTTGACCTTTCCAGTTTTTGTTCTTATAAGTCTTTTTGGAATAAACTTTGCATGTAAAATCTTAATGACAGTACCAATCCTTGAAGGTATAAGGTGAACAAGATTTGCTGTTAACAAGCTAATGTACTGAAAAAAAGCCTTGGCACAGGCAAACCTTGTCTGAATTTGACAACCTGAGCTGGTATAATCAGCTCAGTTCAGTTCAGTCGCTCAGTCGTGTCCAACTCTTTGCAAGTCCATGAACTGCAGCACACCAGGCCTCCCTATCCATCACCAACTCCCGGAGTTCACTCAAACTCATGTCCGTCGAGTTGGTGATGCCATCCAGCCATCTCATCCTCTGTCGTCCCCCTCTCCTCCTGCCTCCAATCCCTCCCAGCATCAGAGTCTTTTCCAGTGAGTCAACTCTTCTCATGAGGTGGCCAAAGTACTGGAGTTCAACTTTAGCATCAGTCCTTCCAATGAACACCCAGGACTGATCTCCTTTAGGATGGACTGGTTGGATCTCCTTGCAGTCCAAGGGACTCTCAAGAGTCTTCTCCAACACCACAGTTCAAAAGCATCAATTCTTCGGCACTCAGCTTTCTTCACAGTCCAACTCTCACATCCATACATGACCACGGGAAAAACCGTAGCCTTGACTAGATGATGAGCTGGTATATTCAGATGCCCACAAATTCATTACTGTTTTCTTACTGTTTTTGCAATGAAGCCTTGCTGTTTTTATGCCCCCAAAGTGTCAGCAAGTGTAACCAAACTACTAGGACAAAGTTTCAGTCATTTCCCCAAAAGAAAAACAAATCAGAGAATATTGCTTCATGTCCTTCTCCCTGACTTCTGCTTAGATGGACAAAAGGAGTTGCAGGTGGACTCCTGAAATTCCAGGGGTGAAAGGAATCCAAGATGACAGCCTGGGACTTGCACTTACCCAAGTGATGGAGGTAGCATGTGGAAGTTCAAAATCAGTGACTGTGGGCCAGCAAAGCCCTTCTGATGCTCTTTGTCCCAGAGAGCATCCAGATCGCCGGGTGGGGCCAGCCGCCCTCACCTCCCGTGCTCCCCTCCAGATCCTGCAGCTTGGAGGGGCCGGTGCAGCCCAGGGAGAAGGATGAGCTGCCTTAGGAAGAATAAGAGGTAGGTGGCAGTGTCACTTGTCCACGCCGACAGCCAGGTTGAAAATAAGCAGTTAAAGAAAGAGACTTTTTCTTCAAATGAGTTTGGAGATTTTCACCATTGCAGGGAGTAGGGCATTGCTATGATGAGCAGAGTGACAAGAAAAGTCGGACCTTGCTCTAGATTTCTCCCAAGAGACAAGAAAGTTTCTGGCTCCACTGAAGAAGCTTCATGGGACTGGGGGAGATAAAAATGAGATGCTTGCACCCTGCATCCTTCCTAGTCAATGTGGCAGTTGTGGAGGCATCTGTGGTCACACAGCTGCCCTCATGATGCTCTGATTAGCACAGGACTGACTTCTCAGCCTTTGCCTGATCCAGTTCAACAACTGGGATGTGACTGAATAATATAGGACTAAGAGAAGGTAAAAAAATAAAAGTAGGATTTTTCTTTTAATTGAAAATTCAGTAAGTGAGCATTTTTGCGTATTTTACTCAGTCTTAGGATGGATATAAATTTTCTGTTGAAATGACCACTTCTGCTCCCAATTATGCTGCCTAGTTTATAATTTGTAATACATAGTTCACACTGCTTTCAGATGCAATATCATTAGTAATTAGATGGTTGCAGCTTAGAAAGCATGGTAATTTGATTAGATGTGATTTTTTCTCAATTAGGGTTCAATTCAATTAGGATTTTGAGCCTTTCTATCTTAGACTAAGTTCTGTCACCTACTTTCTCAGATCTTTGGTTTTCACAGCTGTAAAAAATAACATGGATAATGTTACTTTCTCTGCCTGCTTTAAATGATTGAATCATAATACAGATTATTTAGTATGTTTAGAGATGAGCATCACTATACATAATTTTATGAATATCTGTCTGTATGTATGTAAGCTTAGTCTGCTTGAGATCCCAAAACAAAATAGCACATTTGGGTGCTGTAAACAACAGAGCTTTCTTTCCAGTCCTGGAGGTTGGGAAGTGCAAGATCAAGGTGCAAGCTAATTGCATTTCTGGGGAGGGCGTTCTCCTGGGCGTCAGGCTGCCTGATGTCCACCTTCTTGCCATCTCCTCTTAGTCTTTTCCTCTCTGTCTTCCTTTTCTTATGAAGCCACTAATCCCAGCATGAAGGTTCAGCTCTCATGATCTGATCTAACCTGGATTATGTCCCAAAGACCTCGTCTCCAAATATCACCACACTGGGGGTTAGTGTTTCAACATCACAATTCAGTTCATCCATGATAGATACAGATGGTCCCCCAGTCGACTCATGCGTGTTTGACTTTATGGTGGTGGGGAAGAGATGCACACTCAGTAGGAAACATGCCCCCGGCCACCCCTCAGCCACAGGGGTGAGCACCAGCACACTCGCAGCCATCCTGTATCTGGACAACTTGCAGGACAGTCGTCAAAAAATTCCATGGAATGTTCAATGCTTACTACAGCATAGGATTTGGGTTAGATAATCTTTCCCAAAGGTAGGCTAATTTAAGTGTTCTGAGAACATTTAAAGTCGATGGGACTAAGCTACAATGATCAGAAGTTCAGCTGTATTAAATGCATTTTGTTATGACAATTTAAAATCATAATGAAGTGTCTTTTTCATTCATAATAAAATTAATTTGTTCACTTTCATTCAAAAATATTATCTCACTTCTGCTATGTTTAACTGAGCAAGCTCTGGGAGTTGGTGATGGACAGGAAAGCCTGGCATGCTGCCGCCCGTGAGGCCGCAGCGAGCTGGACACGACTGAGAGACTGAACTGAACTGAACTGAACTGATACTTACCTTGCGATGAGTTTATCGCGATGCAATCCTTTTCTAAGCTGAGGCAGATCTATAGAAAGAGGCATACTGAAGGCTTAAGGCTTAATGTGGGGCTTCCCAAGTGGCACAAAGTGATTTCCCAACAAATGCTTTAGTCGGAGCATCCTTGCTTCTCATGTGGCTCTGTGGCAAAGAACACACCTACCAACAAAGGAGATGCAGGCTCAATGCCAGGGCTGGGACGATCCCCTGCAGGAGGAAATAGAATCCCATGGACAGAGGAGCCTGGCGTGCTACCGCCCCCGGGGTTGCACAGAGTCAGACACACTAAGCATGCACACACTGTTCACTACTAACCCCTACTGTGGTGATACTTAAAGATGAGGACCTTTGGGAGATATAAACATGAATATATTCAAGTAAATAAATGCATTTAATTCAATAAATATCACAGTGCCTTTTAAAGATTCTTTGGGAAATATAGAAGAATTGAGACACCTACCTTACTGCAAGGTAGCTCATGCAGTTGGAGTGAGAGTGGGGAATTTCTGTAGACAACAGGTTATGATACAGTCCAGTATAAATTAAATACAAAACAACAGCCCAAAATATGTGCTTATGATAGAGAAATGTGGACGCAATTAATTCTAGGTGTAGGGAGTAAAAGATCCTTCCCGAAGGTTATACCATTTTAGTCAAGTCTGAGGCGGAAATCACCCGTGGCCACTGAACTCTGTTTACACATGAGACTCCGATTAATCCCAGTATTTTGTTGCCATGGGCGTCACTGGTCTTACTCTCTGGTCAAGGCATGTATGATGATTACTTTAAACCAGTGTTTGTCAACCTTTTCTTTCAATATCTTACCCTCCACAATGGTTTTGAGATTATTTTCCATAAGTGTGAAAACACTCAGGTCTTAACCAAAGCTGCATGAAACCCCTACATCAGTTCAGTTCAGTTCAGTTCAGTTCGCTGGCTCAGTTGTGTCTGACTCTTTGTGACCCCATGAATCACAGCATGGCAGGCCTCCCTGTCCATCACCAACTCCCGGAGTTCACTCAGACTCACGTCCATCGAGTCCGTGATGCCATCCAGCCATCTCATTCTCTGTCGTCCCCTTCTCCTCCTGCCCCTAATCCCTCCCAGCAGCAGAGTCTTTTCCAGTGAGTCAACTCTTCGCATGAGGTGGCCAAAGTCCTGGAGTTTCAGCTTTAGAATATTCCTTCCAATGAACACCCAGGGTTGATCTCCTTTAGGATGGACTGGTTGGATCTCCTTGCAGTCCAAGGGACTCTCAAGAGTCTTCTCCAACACCGCAGTCCAAAAGCATCAATTCTTCGTCGCTCAGCCTTCTTCTCAGTCCAACTCTCACATCCATACATGACCACTGGAAAAACCATAGGGGCATGCGACCCCTACATCAGTCCTAGTTAAAAAGACAAGTAATACAAGCTATAAGCCCCACCTTCCAAAATCAAAATGAAACAGAAGCGCCGGCGTTTGCACTGTGAGCAGCTTCCTGCCTCTCAGCGTCGTTTTCAAGAGGCCTTTCCCAGCCTTTTAGAGCAGAGTCGCGACTGTCTCAGGCTCTCGCCCATATGTTCTGACACTGCTTCAGACTGACTTCAAAGGGATTCTCTTGCTAGAAAACTTAGCACGAAAGCCTCAAAAGGAAACTTCCACAGTAGTGCTTCAGGATAATGGGGGAGGAAGTGTGCACATAGTCTCTGGGAAAGGAAAATCTCTTGTTTGCCTGTTTTTATGGAATTATAGCGCCCATAACACTCAGTACCATCAGCCTCTATCTCTATTAAGGGATCCTTCGGTTTCCCTTTCTCTCTTCATTTCACGTGCCTTCTCTCAGTCTCTACTCACCCGAGGACCTTAATTCCAGCCTGTGCTGTGCTTAAGTCCATGTGGATGGTGTTCCTGGTGGGGATTCTTACACTGTGCATAAAATCTCAAAGGGTTCCGGGAAGTCCTTGATTTTTAAACAGAATGATTCTTTTCAATTCATATCAACTCTTCCCAAGAAAATGCACGTATCTGTAGCCAAAAATGCTCTTTAATTTGGAGAGACATTTAAAAAAACTCAAGAACACAAAAATGTTTTAATTGAACAGACAAATACCTTGAAATAAAGTTACACTACATCACAATTTTTTTGTTTTGAAAATGAAAAAATGTTGCAAAGAACTCTCTGGTTTCCAGATTTCCATTTCAAACACAAAACCACAGCAGCTCCTATCAAAGTATGGCGTCACTCTGAATGAGATATTTTACCAAGTATGGCGTCACTCTGAATGAGATATTTTACCAAGTATGGCAGCACTCTGAATGAGATATTTTACCAAAGTATGGCATCACTCTGAATGAAATATTTTTAGTGCCATGCCACAGGAGCTTGCTTTCTGAGCATTGCTGAACAAGGGGAAACAAATTGTGTTTTTGGGTTCTGATTCACTACCTCAAGGCACAAGTGAAGCAAGAAAGGCAGGGAAAGGAAAGCTGGGACAAACTCTCACATGAGGGCATCTACTACTCTGAGAAGGTGGATGTGCAGAAACCAGATACTATACAAACTGGTCATTAGGTCACGCCCACGAGATAAGTGCAAAGAACAGTCTGATTTTTAAACTTCAACTGAACAAACATAATTTTGTAAAAATTTTTTTCACTTGAAAAAAACCTCTATCACACAAAATATAGCTATTAAAATTTTAAAAGAGTACTTAGGATAAGGCCGTTTCACTAATTTCTTTTAATATCATATTTAAAATATCATAAGCTCTACAAAACTATTAATTTGAATGTTATGCACAATTCACTTTGCTCTAATAGCATATAAATTTTCATGAAATCTTCAACTATAATCTCTTGATTTTTTAAAGCTATTTAGTTTAATGGTTTTTAGACAGTCACGGAATTCTGCAGCCGTCATCACAATCCAGTTTTGGAACAATGTCCTCATCCCCCAAAGAAACCTTGTCCCCACTTACAATTGTTCCCAGCTCCCTCAAGCCCACCCTCTCAGGCAACCTTGAATTGACTTTCTCTGGATTGGCCTGTTCTGGACATTTTGCATAAATGGAACCATCTGTTGACTTCTTCTACTTAGTACACGCTTTTCAAGTGTCAATTCCTTTTAGCATTCATCAGCATTTCATCCCTACTCCTCTTTATGGAAGTAATAATTTTCGATCGTATGGATGTACTTCATCACTGACATCTTGATTCATCCCCTGATGGAACTCAGGTGGCTTCCACTTTTTCACTTTTACAGGTAACATTGACATGAACGGTCATGTATGTATCCACTTTGTGTGGACACACTATTTCATATCTCACAGATGTGTGCCTGTGAGAGGAATTGCTGAGCCATATAACAGCTTAATACTTTGCACTTTGAAGAGCAGCGCAAGTGTTTTCCAAAATGACGACACCAGTCTCCATTTCTACCGTCAATGAGGGTTCCGATTTCTCCACATCCTTTACAAAACTGCTTGTCCGTCTTTTTGATTATACTAATCCTGATGGTGCTAGTGGTAAAGAACCGCCTACGAATGCAGGAGATTCAGCTTCAATACCTTGTTCGGGAAGATCCCCTGGAGGAGGGCATGACAGTCCATTCCAATTTCTTTCCTGGGCCATCCCATGGATGGGGGAGCCTGGTGGGCTATGTCCATAGGGTTGCAAAGAATCGAACCCAACTGAAGTGCCTTAGCATGCATGCAGCCTATTGTATATGAAGTGATGTCTTATTGGTATTTCAGTTTACATTTTCTTAATGTCTTGTTGTCTTTCAGTTGCTGAGTCATGTCTGACTCTTTCGCGACCCCATGGACTGCAGCACGCCAGGCTTCCAGGTCCATCACCATCTCCTGCAGCTTGCTCAAACTCATGTCCTTTGAGTCAGTGATGCTATCCAACCATCTCATCCTCTGTTGTCCCCTCCTCCTCCTGCTTTCAAGCTTTCTTAGCATCAGGGTCTTTTTTAATGAATCGGTTCTTCGCATGAGGTGGCCAAAGGGAGCTTCAGTTTCAGCTTTCAGTTTCAGGGCTATTAGACTTAGACCTGAATGCCTAATGATGTTGAATATATTTTAAGTGCTTATTGTCCATTTGTAGATTTTCTTTAGATATTTGATATGTATTCAAGTCATTTGCCTATTTCTAGTTGCGTTAGTTGTTTTTTCTTTTTTTTTTTTTAAATTGTGTTGTAAGAATTCTTTGTATGTTCTGGATACAAGATCCTTATTAAATATGTGACTTGAAAATATTTTTTTCCATTCTAGGGATTGCTTTCTTATTTGCTTGATAGTGTAGTTTTCAGACAGTTTTTTTTTTTTTTTTTAATTCTGATGAAGCCCAGTTTACCGATTCTTTTGTTTTCTCACTGTGTTTATGGTGTCACATCTAAGAAACTGTTGCTTAGCCTGAGATTGCAAACATTTACACTTACATTTTCTTCTAAGAATTGTACTCTTGATTTTTATTTAAAATCAAGGGGAAAGAACAAAGCTATGAACAAAGCTAGTAGAGGTGATGGAATTTCAGTTGAGCTATTTCAAATCCCGAAAGACGATGCTGTGAAAGTTCTGCAGTTAATATGCCAACAAATTTGGAAAACTCAGCAGTGGCCACAGAACTGGAAAAGGTCAGTTTTCATTCCAGTCTCAAAGAAAGGCAATGCCAAAGAATGTTCAAAGTACCATACAATTGCATTCAACTCACACTCTAGGAAAGTAATGGTCAAAATTCTCCAAGCTTGGTTTCAACAGTACATGAACCGTGAACTTCATGATGTTCAAGCTGGATTTACAAAAGGCAGCAGAGCCAGAGATCAAATTGCCAACATCTGTTGGATCATCAAAAAGCAAGAGAGTTATAGAGAAACATCTACTTCTGCTTTATTGGTTATGCCAGAGTCTTTGTGTGGATGATAACAAACTGGAAAATTCTACAAGAGATGGGAATACCAGCCCACCTGACCTGCCTCTTGAGAAATCTGTATGCAGGTCAAGAAAAACAGAATCAGACATGAAACAACAGAGTGGTTCCAAATAGGGGAAGGAGTATGTCAAGGCTGCATACTGTCACCCTGCTTATTTAACCTGTATGCAGAGTACATCATGAGACATGTCAGGCTGGATGAATCACAAACTGGAATCAAGATTGTTGGGAGAAATAGTAACTTCAGATTTGCAGATGACACTACCCTTATGGAAGAAAGCAAAGAGGAACTAAAGAGCCTCTTGATGAAAGTTAAACAGGAGAGTGAAAAAGTTGGCTTGAAACTCAACATTCAGTACCCTAAGATCATGGCATCTGGTCCCATCACTTCATGGCAAATAGAGGGGGAAACAATGGAAACAGTGACAGACTTTGTTTTTGGGCTCCACAATCACTGCAGATGGTGACTGCAGCCATGAAACTAAAAGATGCTTGCTCCTTGGAAGAAAAGTTATGGCCAACATAGTTCAGTTCAGTCACTCAGTTGTGTCCAGCTCTTTGCGACCCCATGAATTGCAGCGTGCCGGGCCACTCTGTCCATCACCAACTCCCGGAATTTACCCAAACTCATGTCCATCGAGTCAGTGATGCCACCCAACCATCTCATCCTCTGTCGTCCCCTTCTCCTCCTACCCCCAATCCGACCCAGCATCAGGGTCTTTTCCAATATGTCAACTCTTCGCATGAGGTGGCCAAAGTACTGGAGTTTCAGCTTCAGCATCAGTCCTTCCAGTGAACACCCAGGACTGATCTCCTTTAGAATGGACTGGTTGGATCTCCTTTCAGTCCAAGGGACTCTCAAGAGTCTTCTCCAACACCACAGTTCAAAAGCATCAATTCTTCAGAGCTCAGCTTTCTTCACAGTCCAACTCTCATATCCATACATGACCACTGGAAAATCATAGCCTTGACTAGACAGACCTTTGTTGGCAAAGTAATGTCTCTGCTTTTTAATATGCTGTCTAAGATGGTCATAACTTTCCTTCCAAGGAGAAGCGTCTTTTAATTTCATGGCTGCAGTCACCATCTGCAGTGATTTTGGAGCCCAGAAAAATAAAGTGTGACACTGTTTCCACTGTTTCCCCATCTATTTCCTATGAAGTGATAGGACTGGATGCCATGATCTTCGTTTTCTGAATGTTGAGCTTTAAGCCAACTTTTTCATTCTCCTCTTTCACTTTCATCAAGAGGCTTTTAGTTCCTCTTCACTTTCTGCCATAAGGGTGGTGTCATCTACATATCTGAGGTTATTGATATTTCTCCCGGCAATCTTGATTCCAGCTTGTGCTTCTTCCAGCCCAGCATTTCTCATGATGTACTCTACATAGAAGTTAAATAAGCGGGGTGACAATATACAGCCTTGACATACTGCTTTTCCTATTTGGAACCAGTCTGTTGTTCCATGTCCAGTTCTAATTGTTTTCCTTCCAATCCCAAGAAAGGCAATGCCAAAGAATGCTCAAACTACTGCACAATTGCACTCATCTCACATGCTAGTAAAGTAATGCTCAAAATTCTCCAAGCCAGGCTTTAGCAATATGTGAACTGTGAACTTCCAGATGTTCAAGCTGGTTTTATAAAAGCAGAGGAACCAGAGATCAAATTGCCAACACCCACTGGATCATCAAAAAGCAAGAGAATTCCAGAAAAACATCTATTTCTGCTTTATTGACTATGCCAAAGCCTTTGACTGTGTGGATTACGATTAACTTCTGAAATTCTGAAAGATATAGCAATACCAGACCACCTGATGTGCCTCTTGAGAAAACTATATGCAGGTCATGAAACAACAGTTAGAACTGGACATGGAACAACAGACTGGCCTAGACAGTATGTAAAAAGCAGAGACATTACTTTGCCTACAAAGGTCTGTCTAGTCAAAGCTGTGGTTTTTCCAGTAGTCATGTATGGATGTAAGAGTTGGACTATAAAGAAAGCTAGACCAAAGAACTGATGCTTTTGCACTGTGGTGTTGGAGAGGACTCTTGAGAGTCCCTTGGACTGCAAGGAGATCCAACCAGTCAATCTTAAAGGAAATCAGTCCTGAATATTCAGTGGAAGGACTGATGTTGAAGCTGAAACTCCAATACTTTGGCCACCTGATGTGAAGAACTGAATCATTGGAAAAACCCTGATGCTGGGAAGGATTGAAGTTCGGAGGAGAAGAGGATGACAGAGGATGAGATGGTTGGATGGCATCACCAACTCGATGGACGTGAGTCTGAGCAAGCTCTGGGAGTTGGTGATGGACAGGGGAGCCTGGTGTGCTGTAGTCCATGGGATTGCAAAGGGTCAGACACAGCTTAGGGACTAAACTGAACTAATGGAAAAGAAAGAAGGATTTATTTCTTCTTTCTCTCCTCTGAAGGGAAATGAGGAGAAATGCTAATAGTAAAGACAAGGAAGAGGAAGAAAAAGGAGAGAAAAACACCATAAGACTTCTTCATGTTTGCTTGTTTTATATTTTAATTTATTTTATTTATTTATTTTTACTTGACAATACTGTATTTGTTTTGCCATACATCAACATGAATCCACCACGGGTATACATAAGTTCCCACTTCTGAACCCCCTCCCACCACCCTACCCATACCATCCCTCTGGGTTATTCCAGTGCACCAGCCCCAAGCATCCTGTATCCTGCATCAATAGTAGACTGGCAATTCATTTCTTATATGATATTATACATGTTTCAATGCCATTCTCCCAAATCATCTCACCCTCTCCCTCTTACACAGAGTCAAAATGTCTGTTCTGTACATCTGCGTCTCTTTTGCTGTCTTGCATACAGGGTCAAGACAGGGTTATCGTTACCATCTTTATAAATTCCATATGTGTTAATATACTGTATTGGTGTTTTTCTTTCTGGCTTAATTCACTCTGTATAATCAGCTCCAGGTTCATCCACCTCATTAGAACTGATTCAAATGTATTCTTTTTAATGGCTGAGTAATACTCCATTGTGTATATGTACCACAGCTTGCTTATCCATTCATCTGCTGATGGACATCTAGGTTGCTTCCATGTCCTGGCTATTATAAACAGTGCTGCGATGAACATTGGGGTACACATGTCTCTTTCAGTTCTGGTTTCCTCAGTGTGTATGCCCAGCGGTGGAATTGCTGGGTTGTAAGGAAGTTCTAGTTCCAGTTTTTAAGGAATCTCCACAGTGTTCTCCATAGTGGCTGTACTAGTTTGCATTCCCACCAACAGTGTAAGAGGGTTCCCTTTTCTCCACACCCTCTCCAGCATTTATTGCTTGTAGAATTTTGGATCGCAGCCATTCTGACTGGTGTGAAATGGTACCTCATTGTGGTCTTGATTTGCATTTCTCTGATAATGAATGATGTTGAGCATCTTTTCATGTGTTTGTTAGCCATCTGTATGTCTTCTTTGGAGAAATGTCTATTTAGTTCTTTGGCCCATTTTTTGATTGGGTCATTTATTTTTCTGGAATTGAGCTACAGGAGTTGCTTATATATTTTTGAGATTAGTTGTTTGTCAGTTGCTTCATTTGCTATTATTTTCTCCCGTTCAGAAGGCTGTCTTTTCACCTTGCTTATAGTTTTCTTTGTTGTGCAGAAGGTTTTAATTTTAATTAGGTCCCATTTGTTTATTTTTTGCTTTTATTTCTAGTATTCTGGGAGGTGGGTCATAGAGGATCCTGCTGTGATTTATGTCGGAGAGTGTTTTGCCTGTGTTCTCCTCTAGGAGTTTTATCGTTTCTGGTCTTATGTTTAGATCCTTAATCCATTCTGGGTTTATATTTGTGCGTGGTGTTAGAAAGTGTTCTGGTTTCATTCTTTTACAAGTGGTTGACCAAGGCTTCTGAGTGTGGGAAATGCGCTTTTCTGGACCCTTTGGAAGTGCGTTGATGGCAATTTCCTTCAAACAGCAACTTGCTTTGAAAGGCTGGGTTGGGGGAGGTCGTTCGAAAAGAGAAACTGCCTGGAACCCCTTCTCCTGCTGCTGATTGTGCCCGCTGTGCGGATCAGAGATGCTGCCGGAGGCACAGATGGTGCTGGCCCTTGGGGCGCGTCTGCGGCTGGAGCAGGGCTGGGGCCGAGCGCGGGGCGGGGTGGAGAGGCCCGGCTTCCTCGGACAGCAGGCTCCTCCCGCTCCTCGTGTCAGTTTTCAGAACCGCCATTTCAAAATGCCATGAACTGAGTGGGCCTGGGCGGCTCACTGGTGAAGAATCTGCCTGCCAGTGCAGGAGACACAGGAGATTCGAGCTGACCCCTGGGTTGGGAAGACCCCCGGAGGAGGAAAGCGCAACCCAGTCCAATATTCCTGCCTGGAGAAACCCCTGGACAGAGGAGCCTGGTGGGCTACGGTCCTTGGGGCCACAGAGAGTCGGACACGACTGAGTGACTGAACACACACCCAGAGTAGCTAAAGCAAGAGAAATGTCTTCTCTCACGGTCCTGGAGGTTGGTTAGGAGTCCAGAGCCGAGGTGCCGGCAGCGTTGGTTCCTCCTGGAGGCTCTGGGAGCTTCCTTCCCAGCCTCCCCCACTGCTTCCGGCAGCCGCCAGCGCTCTTTGGCATTCCTCGACTTGTAGGCAAATCACTGAAACCTCCACCTCTGTCTTAATTTGGCACCTTCCCCTGTCTGTGCATTGCCTTGTCTAAATTTTCCACTTCTTATATGGCCCTTCCTGTTCCAGCATGATCTCATCTTAACTCAGTTCCACCTGCAAAGAGCTTTTTTCTAAATAAGGCCAAAATCCCAGGTTCTGACTGCGTGTGAATTTTGGTGGAATACTATGTAAAATACTGTCTCTCTTTAACAGGCCTTCTGGGGCCAGGCTTAGGTTCCATATGGGGCTTCCCTGGTGGCTCAGTGGTAAAGAATCTGCCTGCAATGCAGGAGACCTGGGTTTGATCCCTGGGTTGGGAAGATTCCCTGCAGAAGGGAATGGTAACCCAGTCCAGTATTCTGGAGAATTCCATGGACAGAGGAGCCTGGTGGGCTTTAGTCCATGGGGTTGCAAAGAGCTGGACATGACTGAGCGACCAACACTTTCACTACACTTTCAGGTTCCTGGGCTGAGAAATATGAAAAGTGAAGGGAAGCAGCTAACCAAGAGGATGATGCTAAGACTTCTGGTGATGACTAAACCCTATGTATATCCTAAGCGCTATGGAAATCACATATTGAAAATTATCCGGTTCTACTCTATTAAAGGCACTAGGTTGTATCTTGCTTTGTTAGAGAACTACTTGGACACATTTTATGCTTCTGTTCCCAGTGCTGGCTTTCACTTTGAATGAGTTAAAAGTGTCTGACTTCACACCCTCTCTGAACAGAGCTCCTGTGAGTTTTTCAGATGCTACAGTGACCTACTTTCAGATGATCAAAGCTGGAGGTGTGAAAAAAAAAAAAGAAGTAAAATCAATTTTGGTAACTAAAGGCGGAAGTGGAGGTAAGGAAGATCACAGAAGGCCGCGAGTCATCTCTCATGCTGCCAGTCTGTAGGAAGAGCCAGGGGGCCATCTGTTTGTGAAGTCTCTAGACATGTTTTAAGAGTCACGTACGCAGGCAGCCATAGATACTCGCCACAGAAAGGATTCTATCACACTGATGTCATTTCGGAGTGCTAATGGTGTTTGATATTATGTAAGAATAATTTTTTAAAAGAAGAGTACACACAGTAATATGAGTGCGTGTAAGTCACTTCAGTTGTTCCAACTCTGCGGCCCCGTGGACTGCAGCCCACCAGGCTCCTCTGCCCATGGGGCTTCCCAGGCAACAGTGCCGGAGTGGGCTGCCGTGTCCTGCTCCAGGGCATCTTCATGACCCAGGGATCAAACCCTTGTCTCTTATGTCTCCTGCATTGGCAGGTGGGTTCTTCAACACTAGCACCACCTGGGAAACCCTAGTATACTGAAAGTGAAAGTGAAGTGAAGCTGCTCAGTCATGTCTGACTCTTTGCTACCCTTGGACTGTAGCCCAACAAGCTCCTCTGTCCATGGGATTCTCCAGGCAAGAATACTGGAGTGGGTTGCCATTTCCTTTTCCGAAGAAGTATAGTAGTGAATATATATAAAATTTTACCTTATTTAAAAATTAAAAATTTTATTTTATTTAAAAATTAAAATTTTATTTTAAAAAAATTTTGAATTTTTTATTTTATTTAAAATTTTATTTTATTGAAGTGTACTTGATTTATAATGTATCAATTTCTGCTTTATAGCAAAGTGATTCACTTATATATCTATAATTACATTTTTTCATATTCTTTTCCATTATGGCTCATCACAGGATATTGAATATAGTTCGCTGTGCTGTACAGCAGGCCTTGGTGTCTACTCATTCTATATATAATAGTTCACATGTGCTAACCCCAAACCCCCAATCTGTCTTCCATCAACTCTGCCTCTCCCTTGGCAACCACAGGTCCTTCTCTATGTTTGTGGGTTTGTCTCTCTTTCATAGATAACTTCATTTGTGTCCTATTCTAGATTCCACATATAAGTTATACTCTAGGGTATATGTCTTTCTCTGTCTGGCTTACTTCACATAGTATGATAATCTTTAAGTCTGCCCATGTTCCTGCAAATGGCTTTATTTGATTCTTTTTTATGCCCAAGTAATATTTCATTGGTAAACAATTTATTCTTAAGTCTCTTATGAGTATAATATTTGAATACAACTGGAACATGTGTGGATCACAATAAACTGTGGAAATTCTGAAAGAGATGGGAATACCAGACCACCTGACCTGCCTCTTGAGAAATCTGTATGCAGGTCAGGAAGCAACAGTTAGAACTGGACATGGAACAACAGACTGGTTCCAAATAGGAAAAGGAGTCCATCAATGCTGTATATTGTCACCCTGCTTATTTAATTTCTATGCAGAGTACATCATGAGAAACGCTGGGCTGGAAGAAACACAAGCTGGAATCAAGATTACCAGGAGAAATATCAGTAACCTCAGATATGTAGATGACACCACCCTTATGGCAGAAAGTGAAGAGAAACTAAAAAGCCTCTTGATGAAAGTGAAAGAGGAGAATGAAAAAGTTGGCTTAAAGCTCAACATTCAGAAAATGAATATCATGGCATCCGGTCCCATCACTTCATAGGAAATAGATGGGGAAACAGTGGAAACAGTGTCAGACTTTATTTTTGGGGGCTCCCAAATCACTGCAGATGGTGACTGCAGCCATGAAATTAGAAGACGCTTACTCCTTGGAAGAAAAGTTATGACCAACCTAGATAGCATATTCAAAAGCAGAGACATTACTTTGCTGACTAAGGTTTGTCTAGTCAAGGCTATGGTTTTCCAGTAATCATGTATGGATGTGAGAGTTGGACTATGAAGAAGGCTGAGCACCAAAGAACTGATGCTTTTGAAGTGTGGTGTTGGAGAAGACTCTTGAGAGTCCCCTGGACTGCAAGGAGATCCAGCCAATCCATTCTGAAGGAGATCAGCCCTGGGATTTCTTCGGAAGGAATGATGCTAAAGCTGAAACTCCAGTACTTTGGCCACCTCATGCGAAGAGTTGACTCATTGGAAAAGACTCTGATGCTGGGAGGGATTGAGAGCAGGAGGAATAGGGGACAACCGAGGATGAGATGGCTGGATGTCATCACTGACTCGATGGACGTGAATCTGAGTGAAGTCCGGGAGTTGGTGATGGACAGGGAAGCCTGGTGTGCTGCAATTCATGGGGTAGCAGAGTCGGACACGACTGAGCGACTGAACTGAACGTATTATTATGCTCTATCATCTTCATGTGCTTTCATGATTTGTTTTTGTATAGTTCAGTTCTCTCTCCTATTAGATAAAGTTCTAAGTAACGAAGGAAGGAAGTGTTAGTTGCTCAGCTGTGTCTGACTCTTTGCAACCCTGTGGATTTTAACTTCTGTTCATGGAATTTTCCAGGCAAGAATACTGGAGTGGGTAGCCATTCTTTTTTCAGGGTATCATACTGAAATAACAAACTTCTTAAAAGCAAAGGATAAATGTTTTCTTCTTATTCCTACAAAGTTGCATGTTGGTGGATGTCAGTCCATTTGAGTTGCTAAAATAAAATTATACTTGGTGGCTTATATACAACTGAAATTTATTTCTTACAGTTCTGAAGGCTAAGTCCTAGATTATGGCATCAGCAGATCTGATGTGTCATAAGAGCCAGGTCCTCACTGACAGTCAGCTCGTCTCTCTCTATAACTGTGCAGGACAGGAAGATGAGGGGGCTCTCTTGTGTCTTATGGAGAGCTCGACCTCCATTCATGCGGACCCTACTCTCATGTCCTAATCGCCACCATGAGGCCCCACCTCTAATACCATTGCTCCTGGGGCGAGGGTTTCAACGTATGAATTTTGGGAGCTCACACACATCCGGACCGTAGTGCTGGGTCCCGTCCCTCACCCAGTGCTGTAGGTAGGCCACCTTAAGGACGGTCTCCAGGGATCCTCGCCTCTTTGTATTTGTTTCTTCTCCATGCTTGCATGCTTAGTCACTCAGTGGTGTCTGAGTCTTTGCAACCCAATGCACTGCAGCCCGCCAGGCTCCTCTGTCCATGGGATTTTCCAGGCAAGAATACTGGAGTGGGTTGCTATTTCCTTCTTCAGGGGATCTTCCAGATCCAGGGAGTGAACCTGGGTCTCCTACATTGCGGGTGGATTCTTTACTCTCTGAGCCACCAGGGAAGAATTTATCCCTTTTACGTCTCCTTAAGGTATCTCCTCTTCTCGAGTAGGAACTGGACTTGTTGACTCACTGCAGTGAATACAACACCGCAGAAGTATAGCGTATCACTCCCAAGATTAGGTTATAAAAGACTGTGGTTTTCATCTCTCAGTGTCTCTTGGGACACATATCCCTCGGGGAAGCCAACTGCCATGTTACAAGTGGACCCTAAGGAGAGACACACATAGCAAGGGACCAAGGCATGCCAACAGCATGAGAAACAGATCCTGCTCACCACAGCTGAGCCTTCCGAGTAGACGGTGACCCCGAGAGCAGTCTAACAGCAATAGTGTGTTAGAGCCTGAGTGAGAGGCAGACAGCTAGGCTGTGCCTGGGTTCCTAACCCACAAAAACTGCAAGATAATAAATGTTTGCTTATGGGTCATTTGTTATGTAGCAATTGATAACTAATACACCCGGCAGCTTGGGGATTCAGGGAGTCTCCACCTTGTAGCATCACCATAGCAACATGATGCTGACCCTGAATCCACACCTGGATTGACACACCTCCCTACTACCCACAGTTCATTGGCTGGAACTAGTCATGTGAGCCGAACCTAACCTTGAGGGTGGCTGGGAGAGACGGGGGAGTGCCTGTAATTCTCTGTGGACATTACTGTATCGCACGGTCACTTGCTCTAGCTAGTCAGCCAGGTGTTTGTTCACCAAACATTTAAAAATCTCTGCTATGCTACAAGAAGAGAAAAACCTTTTCCCAACCCTGTCAGCTCATTAAGTTAAAATCCCTTTATTTTCTCTTCCTTGCATATTATACCTTATAAAAGACGATGCCACACCCTCTAGCTTCACTTCCCCTCTCCCACTGCTTAATCCCATTGTAACCAACTGCAACCCCCAAATCTAGAGAGTCTTATTTGTGAAGATTTCTAGTAATTTCTAAATTTAAAAGAAAAAGAAATTCATTTAGAAGCCCTCACACTGATCTCTGTAGTTCTCAAAGAAATGTTTTCACCAATCCTGGTAGTCTTTATTTATATTCTCTTTCAACTTCTGTGATAGATTTTATTATCTTACTCAGTGATTGGAGATGTAGGGATGAAAGCTATTCTAAATGCAGCATCATATCCTGTTCTGCGTTCATATGGTTTTATGTATTTCACATAAATATGAACAGGGGAAGGGAGAAGCTATTGAACATGTCTTTAATAAAATCCTCTGAGTCACATTACTTCCCTGACCATCCCTCTGTCAGACAGGAGGACAAATTGGAGATACCACAGAACTATCATTTCACTGCACGCTACCACAAGCTGTAAATAACAAACGCGGTTTCTTCATTTTTTCCTACTTTCCTGTATTTTACAGCAATGTGGATGATGAAATGAGCTGACTTTATATCCCAAGGAAAAATGAGAAGAAATGACACACTGACTTAGCAAAGCTATTTTCAAAACCATATTATTTGTCACAAAGATGTACATGGCATTTTATGTAACACATTTTATTGTTTAAACAAGATAGGGCATTTCACCGGTGTGTATCTTGTGTTTAACATGTCTGTTAAAAAATCAGTCTCCAGAATGCAGTCTGAGTCTGAGGGAAAGGTCCCTGAGGGATGTTCTAGCATATCTTTCCTAACAAACGGTACTCACGCTATCTCCGTGCTGCTGGGTTTTCCCTTCTGATTCCTCCTCTTTCCTTTACTCTGTGTGTGCTCAGACTCTTCAGTCGTGTCTGACTCTTTGTGACCCCATGGGCCATACCCGCCAGGCTCCTCTGCCCAGAGGATTTCCCAGACAAGAATATGGGAGTGGGTTGTCATTTCCTCCTCCAGGGGATCTTCCTGACCCGGGGACTGAACCCACATCTCATGCGTCTCCTGCGCCGGAGGCGGGTGCTTCGCCACTGGCACCCCCTGGGAAGCCCTTATTGTGGGGCCCCCAGGGCCCTGACCTCGGCTGTTTCTCCCAGCGCTCTCCCCGCTCAGGGACCATCGGCTCCCGCAGCACCCGAAGACCCCTCTCAACGCACCCGCCAAGTGCGGGTGCTGGCCTTGACCTCGGGCCCCAGTCACAGCCTGGTTTCCAGCACCTGCTGGCGGCCCTGTGCTGCCCCTCCGCCACGCTTCCAAGCAGAACTCAGGTCTGCTTGTTCTCCTGGTTTCCTGCTTCTGCTAATGACCTGAGCCCTCTCCCAGCTACTTCGGGAGAAACGAGGTCCTCTGGCAATCTGTTTTCCTGTGTCCAACAGCCACCCAGGTCCTGCTGGTTGAACCGCAGCTGGTTTCTTTGCCAGCCCCTTAGCTGATCTGTCTCCTGTTACATTGCCTTTCCTGGAGGAAAAGTCCATCAATACTTGCTTGATCTGAAACCTCTTTTCTTATCTACCCCAGTTCATGGTACATAATGAGTAAAGTGTTCATCTTTGTATTCCTGGTTCATGCATCTTTTCCACAGAAAATGTTATGTTCTGGTTAGAAGCATCCTTGGGCTTCCCAGGTGGCGCTAGTGGTAAAGAACCCACATGCCAGTGCAGGGCACGCTCGAGACACAAGTTCGATCCCTGGGTTGCGAAAATCCCCTGAGAGAGGGCATGGCAACCCACTCCAGTATTCTTGCCTGGAGAATTCCAGGGACAGAGGAGCCTGATGGGCTACAATCCATGGGGGTCACAAAGAGTTGGATACGACTGAAGTGATTTAGCACACACGCACACAGAAGCATCTTCATAGAATGTTCTACCTGTGTGAGAGAGGGAGAGACAGACAGTAACAGAGAGACAGAGAGAGTCTGCTCACCTTGCCCAGTCCAGTGATGGGTGAGGAAGATCCAACATCTCTGCTGCCCAGTGAGGGCTGAGCATCAATTCTTTGGTGCTCAGCTTTCTTACAGTCCAACTCTCATATCTCATATGACTACTGGGAAAACCATAGCTTTGACTAGATGGACCTTTGTTCCATTTAATCAGCTTTATTTAAAGTTAAAATTTCTCTTTTAGAGATGTCTGTATGCAGGAAGCAGGGGACAGGGATATGGATGTGCCTTCTACCTCTTCTTCCTTATCTGGCTAACCATGGGTTCTGCCTTGCACTGGGGTCAATATGAGATGTGGGAGGGAGAAGGGGTGAGGTGACAGGTGAATTTCTGCAGGGCCAGTGCTCTCATAGAATGACTGCACTCCCTCCATGCCTGGCAGATATTTAAAGCTGATCCTTTCTCTCCTGGGTATTTTTATGCCTTTTTAAAAGACCTCGCCTTCACTCAGAAGGATCAAAGGTGCTTCTTGTGACATATAAGATGTATTTTTCTCAGTTAACTCTTGATTATTTTTTAGCGATACATTCAAACTGCCTTTCTCCTCTGGAACCTTGTTACCTACTCCTGGGCTGTTCAAAAGGCAGGAAGTAAGATGGCACCAGGCCAGCTCTCTTTCTGGAAAAGCCCTCATTCTGTCCTTGGCGCCCCCTGAGCCCAGACCTTCAGGCCAAGGCTCCAGCAGCAGCCTTTGCTCTTTACTCTCCCCTGGGAAAACATTTGGCCAATCCCTGTTGGTTTCTTTAGTTTTTTCCAGCTGAAATCAGATTGAGCTCTTCATAACTCTTGAACTACAAGATAACTTCTACCCAGTTCCATGAAAGCTGGAAAATTGGTGGGATATATTGGATCAGCAAAGGAAAAGCATGAGAGTTCATGGATTAATTGAATTATATAGAGATAAGAAACTCATGTCTGACTTACCCATTCAGTGTGGCAATCTCTAGGTCCACCCATGTGGTGCAAATGGCATCATTCCATTCCTTCTTATGGTTGAGTAATGTTCCGTTGTATGTATGTACCAGACAGAGAAAGACAAATATCATATGATATTGCTTATATGTGGAATCTAAAAACATGGGGGTCGCTAAGAGTCAGACACGACTGAGTGACTTTCACTTTCACTTTTCACTTTCATGCATTGGAGAAGGAAATGGCAACCCACTCCAGTGTTCTTGCCTGGAGAATCCCAGGGATCGGGGAGCCTGGAGGGCTGCCATCTATGGGGTCACACAGAGTCGGACATGACTGAAGCGACTTAGCAGCAGCAGCAGCAAAACATGGCACAAAACAGAAATAGAATCACAGATGTAAAAAAACAAGTTTATGGTTACCTAGGGCAGAAGATAGGGAAACAGTGGAAACAGTGTCAGACTTTTATTATTTGGGGCTCCAAAATCATGCAAATGGTAGCTGCATGCTGATTGCAGCCGTGAAATTAAAAGACACTTACTCCTTGGAAGGAAATTTATGACCAACCTAGATAGCATGTTAAAAAGCAGAAACATTACTTTGCCAACAAAGGTCCATCTAGTCAAGGCTACGGTTTTTCCAGTAGTCACGTGTGGATGTGAGAGTTGGACTGTGAAGAAAGCTGAGCTCCAAAGAATTGATGGTTTTGAACTGTGGTGTTGGAGAAGACTCTTGAGAGTCCCTTGGACTGCAAGGAGATCCAACCAGTCCATCCTAAAGGAGATCAGTCCTGGGTGTTCATTGGAAGGACTGATGGTAAAGCTGAAACTCCAGTACTTTGTCCACCTCATGCAAAGAGTTGACTCATTGGAAAAGCCCCTGATACTAGCAGGGTTGGGGGCAGGAGGAGAAGGGGACGACCGAGGATGAGATGGCTGGATGGCATCACCGACTTGATGGACATGAGTCTGAGTGAACTCTGGGAGTTGGTGATGGACAGGGAGGCCTGGCGTGCTGCGGTTCATGGGGTTGAGAAGAGTTGGACATGACTGGGCAGCTGAACAGCGGCAGAGCTGACTCCCAGGGTTGTGTCGTTACAGAGCACTGAGCGGAGTTCCCTGTGCTGTGCAGTAGGTCCTTATTAGCTTTCTACTCTATAGAGAATAGTGTGTGCACATCAGTCCCAACCTCCCAATTCATCCCTCCCCGCTCTTCTAGTCTCTGGACTCTTACGCATCTGGATCAACCAGAAGGGCCAGGCTGTGTGCTGTCTCTTTGGGAGGCCCTGGTCTCAGAAGACTGAGGCACGTGGCCACGAGCACCAGTTCCTGCTTCCTGCTGCTGGTTCACCGTCTCCTAATCCTTTCCTCTCTGTAGCCTCTGTCTGGCCTTTTCTCTGTCATTGGAAGACCCGAAACCCGAGCACCGCCTTCCTGGGGAAAGGCTGAGAGCACGCAGTGCTGCCTACTTCGGTCCTGAGTTGGCGGCTGATGCCAGTCTAGGGGAAGGATTTCTCTCCCTAGGTCAGCTTCGTTCACTAAGGCTTCACCGTCACGTTTGCAGTCTCAGCCTCGTGGAAACAAAGGTGATTCTTTGATTGGCCACTGCCTCCGTGCCTCCGTGCCTTCTGGTGACCTTGTGGAAATTGGGAGTTGGGTCACGAAAGATAAAATTCAGACCGCCTTGGTTACCTGGTGCAGAGGCGTCTGCATCTCACATCGTGCTCCCCACGTGAGCTTGCTTCCTTCCCTCGGATATTTGCTCTTATTCCTCCTTGTTGTTGTATCCACGCCTGAGACCATCCTTTTCCTCACTTGTAGTTTTCAGATGCCTTTGGAACTTTCTTTACTGCAATTAGAGGTGGATTTCTCCCTTCCCTGAATTCTGTAAGGCTTTCGCTGCAGCTGATACATTCTGACTTGTGTGACACTTACTGCTCTATTTTTTCCCTTCCCACACAGCTCGTTAGTTTAATCATCTTTGTTTTCTTCACGGTGCCTTACATGAAGGCTGGCACGTAATGTGCAATGGCTGCATTAGTGGTGTCTGACTCTTGTGTGGCCCATGTACTGCAGCCCGCCAGGTTCCTTTGTCCATGGGATTCTCCAGGCAAGAATATTGGAGTGGGTTGCCATTTGCTCCTTCAGCTGATCTTCTCATCCTGGGGATCAAACCCACATCTCCTGCAGGTGCATTGCGAGGTGCAATGAACCCGCATTGGCAGGGGGATTCTTTACCACTGCACCACCTGGGAAGCCCCTGGCATATAATTGATTTTTAAAAATGTTTATGGAATGAATGAATTCAGATTAGTGAATACTGGAATTTATAGTGTATTTTGGTTAGAGACTCTGTAGAATTAGATAACATAAATTTACTTGTATCTGACAAGTTATTCTGGCTCAGAGTCTTGTCTCCATAGTCTGTTTTTGGGCAACTCCTTTAGGGCTAACACTGAACTGTATATACCTTAGTATAGCTTATCATGTCTCCTCCTATTATAAGCTCAGAAAAGCAGGGGCTTTTAAAATATTTTGTATATCCCTCTTGGCACTTAGTGCAATATTGGACCCACTGAATACACATAGATTATTGGTTGATTGAGTGTTGTATGTAGTATCTCCAGCAAGCTGATATTGCTATAATATTGATAATATAAATCTTGTTGTTTTTGTCCAGTCACTAAGGTATGTCTCTTTGTGACCCCATGGACTGCAGCACACCAGGCTCCTCTGTCTTTTAATATCTCATGGAGCTTGCTCAAATTCACGTCCATTGAGTCGGTTCTGCCATCTAATCACGGCACCTTCTGCTGCTCCTTCTTTTGCCTTCAGTCTTTCCCAGCCTCAGGGTCTTTTCAGTGAGTTGGCTCTTCACATCATGTGGCCAAAGTATTGGAGCTTCAGCTTCAGCATCGGTCCTTTCAGTGAATAGTCAGATTTGATTTCCTTTAGGCCATCCTGGTTTGATCTCCTTCTGTCCAAGAGGCTTTCAAGAATCTTCTCCAACACCACAATTCAAAAGCAGCAGTTCTTTGGCGCTCAGCCTTCTTTATGGTCCAACTCTCACATCTATACATGTTCACTTCAGTTCAGTTGCTCAGTTGTGTCCGACTCTTTGCGACCCCATGAATCGCAGCACGCCAGGCCTCTCTATTCATCACCATCTCTCGGAGTTCACTCAGATTCATGTCCATAGAGTCCGTGATACTATCCAGCCATCTCATCCTCGGTCGTCCCCTATTCCTCCTGCCCCCAATCCCTCCCAGCAGCGGAGTCTTTTCCAATGAGTCAACTCTTTTCATGAGGTGGCCAAAGTACTGAAGTTTCAGCTTTAGCATCATTCCTTCCAAAGAAATCCCAAGGTTGAACTCCTTCAGAATGGACTGGTTGGATCTCCTTGCAGTCCAAGGGGCTCTCAAGAGTCTTCTCCAACACCACAGTTCAAAAGCATCAATTCTTCAGCACTCAGCCTTCTTCACAGTCCAACTCTCACATCCATACATGACCACAGGAGAAACCATAGCCTTGACTAGACAGACCTTATTCGGCAAAGTAATGTCTCTGCTTTTTAATATGCTTTCTAGGTTGGTCATAACTTTTCTTCCAAGGAGTAAGTGTCTTTTAATTTCATGGCTGCAGTCACTATCTGCAGTGATTTTGGAGCCCCCAAAAATAAAGTCTGACACTGTTTCCACTGTTTCCCATCTATTTCCCATGAAGTGATGAGACCGGATACCATGATCTTTGTTTTCTGAATGTTGAGCTTTAAGCCAACTTTTTCACTCTGAAAAACCATAGCTTTGACTATACAAACCCTTGTCGGCAAAGTGATGCCTCTGTTTTTTAATACATTGATATGATTGCATATTGTAAATGCTAAACATATTTTTAAATTATACAATGTAGAGATTTAACACTCTGTGAATAATATGATGACATTTATTTATCCAGACTTAAATGTTCTCTTTAAGTCTGGTCTCCTTAGAACCAGGGAATCTGAGTAAAAATTGAAATCTTTATTTCTTCAAAATAAGGTAACATTTTAAAAGAATTTAGTGGTTACATCAGTTGTCCTTTCACTATTGAAAGTATCTATATTAAAGAATATGACATATTTATTTTAAAATTTCTGACTAGCTGACTGCTATATAATATAAAATTAGATACCTTAAAATAAATGCAGAGAAACATTTTGTAATTGAAACTTGTGATGCTAAGTTTAGTAATGCATTAACCAAAGTCAAAGGAATATCTTGTTTTTAAAGAATTTGTATATTTTCAACAGGGAAAAGTGTATCTGATGGTGTAAGCTATCCAATTACATTGTATTCTTGACGAAGTAATATTAAACTATTTTTCTTGTTAAAAATAATTTAGGAAAATTCTAAAGAAGAAACATTCTTAGATATCACAGTAGTCCATAATGGATATGACTTAAGTTTCAGCTTGAAAGAAATTAACAGTCACTTAACTAAAGTGCTGTGTATAGAGATCCATCGCTTTTTCAAGGATGGTCAGCTCAGTTGTTCATGGGCATACTCTGGAGATAAATTGGTGCCTTTCTATCATCTACGATTGTGTGTATATATCATCTACTTATTTCTCTGTGTATCCCTCCATCTATCCATCTATCTATCCATCCATCAGTTATCTATTCATCATCTATCATCTATGGAGGGAGGCCAGGGAGTTGTTGTTCAGTCGCTAAGCGATATCTGACTCTTTGTGTCCCCATGGACTGCAGCACACTAGGCTCCTTTGTCCTCCGCTATCTGCTGGAGGGAGGGAGAGAGAAAGATACGTATCTAGAAGTAGGAATAAACCCCACAAATGAAACAGCGTTTTGTTACCTGAACTTTAGCCTCATTCAGCTAGAGATTATTTTGTAGGGAGACCTTTGTGTTAACAAGTGAGTGATGGAAAATCTGATGACCATACTTGAATGCAGACACTCTGCAAACAGGAGAGAGTAGGAAGAACCGAGGACTATTAAACATCATTAACACGTTAACTGTTGACATCACACTATTATCATCTGATGATAACAAGGTTTATCCTGGGGAATAAAAATCTGTTCCCTGGTGGTTCAGCATAAAGAACCTGCCTGCAGTTTAGGAGCCACAGGAGACACAGGTTCGATCCCTGGGTCAGGAAGATCCCCTGGAAGAAGGCATGGCAACCCAGTCCAGTATTCTTGGCTAGAGAATCCCGTTGGCAGAAGAGGCTGGCAGACTACAGTCCATAGGGTCGCAAAGAGTCAGACACCACTGAAGTGACTTAGTACACACAGTGGTGATACTTGGCACACAGTAAGTGTTCAGTAAGTCTTAATCATCTGGAAGTTCACGGTTCACATATTGCTGAAGCCTGGCTTGGAGAATTTTGAGCATTACTTTCCTAGTGTGTGACATGAGTGCAATTGTGAGGTAGTTTGAGCATTCTTTGGCATTGCCTTTCTTTGGAATTGGAATGAAAACTGACCTTGGCCACTACTCAGTTTTCCAAATTTGCTGGCATATTGAGTGCAGCACTTTCAGCATCATCTTCCAGGATTTGAAAGAGCTCAACTGGAATTCCATCACCTCCACCAGCCTTGTTCGTAGTGATGCTTTCTAAGGCCCACTTGATTTTACATTCCAGGATGTCTGGCTCTAGGTGAGTGATCACACCATCGTGATTATCTGGGTCATGAAGATCTTTTTGTACAGTTCTTCTGTGTATTCTTGCCACCTCTTCTTAATATCTGCTGCTCCTGTTAGGTCCAGACCATTTCTGTCCTTTATCAAGCCCATCTTTGCATGTAATGTTCCCTTGGTGTCTCTAATTTTCTTGAAGAGATCTCTAGTCTTTCCCATTCTGTTGTTTCCTCTATTTCTTTGCACTGATCACTGAGGAAGGCTTTCTTATTTCTTCTTGCTATTCTTTGGAGCTCTGCATTCAGATGCTTATATCCTTCTTTTTTCTCCTTTGCTTTTTGCTTCTCTTCTTTTCACAGCTATTTGTAAGGCCTCCCAAGATAGCCATTTTGCTTTTTTGCATTTCTTTTCCATGGGAATGGTCTTGATCCCTGTCTCCCGTACAATGTCATGAACCTCCGTCCATAGTTCATCAGGCACTCTATCAGATCTAGTCCCTTAAGTCTATTTCTCACTTCCACTGTAGAATCATAAGGAATTTGATTTAGGTCATACCTGAATGGTTTAGTGGTTTTCCCTACTTTCTTCAATTTAAGTAAGAATTTGGCAATAAGGAGTTCACAATTTGAGCCACAGTCAGCTCCAGTCTTGTTTTTGCTGACTGTACAGAGCTTCTCCATCTTTGGCTGCAAAGAATATAATCAAACTGATTTCATGGAAAAAGGAAGGCAGTTCCAGAAGAACATCTATTTCCGCTTTATTGACTATGCCAAAGCCTTTGACTGTGTGGATCACAATAAACTGGAAAATTCTGAGAGAGATGGGAATACCAGACCATCTGACCTCCCTCTTGAGAAACCTATATGCAGGTCAGGAAGCAATAGTTAGAACTGGACATGGAACAACCTACTTGTTTCAAATCAGGAAAAGGCATATGTCAAGGCTATATATTGTCACCCTGCTTATTTAACGTATAGGAAGAGTACATCATGAGAAATGCTGGACAGGAAGAAATACACACTGGAATCAAGAGTGCTGGGAGAAATATCAATAACCTCAGATATGCAGATGACTCCACCCTTATAGTAGAAAGTGAAAAGGAACTAAAAATCCTCTTGATGAAAGTGAAAGAGGAGAGTGAAAAGTTGGTTTAAAGTTCAACATTCAGAAAATGGAGATCATGGCATCTGGTTCCATCACTTTATGGGAAATAGATGGGGAAACAGTGGAAACAGTGTCAGACTTTATTTGGGGGCCCCAAAATCACTGCAGATATTGATTGCAGCCATGAAATTAAAAGATGCTTACTCCTTAGAAGAAAAGTTATGACCAACCTAGACAGCATATTAAAAAGCAGAGACATTACTTTGCCAATAAAGATCTGTCTAGTCAAGGCTATGGTTTTTCCTGTGGTCATGTATGGATGTGAGAGTTGGACTTTGAAGAGGGCTGAGTGCCGAAGAATTGATGCTTTTAAACTGTGGTGTTGGAGAAGACTCTCGAGAGTCCCTTGGACTGCAAGGAGATCCAACCAGTCCATCCTAAAGTAGATCAGTCCTGGGTGTTCATTGGAAGGACTGATGCTAAAGCTGAAACTCCAATACTTTGGCCACCTCATGAAAAGAGCTGACTCACTGGGAAAGACTCTGATGCTAGGATGGATTGGGGGCAGGAGGAGAAGGGGACGACAGAGGATGAGATGGCTGGATGGCATCACCAACTCGATGGACGTGAGTTTGGGTAAACTCTGGGAGTTGGTGATGGACAGAGAGGCCTGGGGTGCTGCAATTCATGGGGTCGCAAAGAGTCAGACACGACTGAGCGACTGAACTGAATTGAAGTTTTAACTGTTATTTCTATTGATAACATGTTCCATTCCTATTCTGTCTGTCCAAATGTTATAAATGGATTTAGGTCTTTTTTAAAATTATTATCTGTGAAGTATGTAAAACAACTCCTTTACGTACAATATCCCAATAGCTATGAAAACTCAGTTACATTTTTAGGGAACTATAACTATATTCATGTTTTGTTTTGCTTTGTTTTTAAGTGGATATTTGGTAATTCTTTTAGTACCCACAGCTAAAAAGTTGTAGATCTGGAAGAAAAGTCTTTGTCTTTTTAATGTGCCATTCATCATTTTTTTCTGCTATGTTATGTGTTTCTTTTAATGCCTGAGAAGTTAAATCATTAAGTTTTAACTAATATTTATTCTGGAGAACTTATTGTAGGTTAATGAGATGGTGATGGACAGGGAGGCCTGGCGTGCTGTGATTCATGGGGTCGCAAAGAGTCGGACACGACTGAGCGACTGAACTGAAGTGAACTGAATATGTGATCATTGGGCATCCTTATCTAAATGATGAAAACACAGTTGAATTGTATCTGAATTTACTAGCCATAGAATGATGACACTAGTTGGATGTCTATTCACATAAAGAGGAAGAAAATAAAAAGCTTTTCCAGCTGTCATGTCACTAGCTTGCATTTTGCTTGGAAGCAAATCATTTCAGCTTTCACCTAACATAAATAAAAATTGAAAGTAGGGTTATTTTATTTCCTGTTTAACTCACTGGCCTATTCAGTATTCAACAAGTTAATATTTTAGATTTTTATATAAACTTTTGAAGAAAGGTGTTTTTTTCTGAAGCTTATTCCATATAAGTACTATATTAATTATTTTACAATATGTCCTCCTGTGTTGAAAAAGATTATTTTGGCAGAAGCCATGAAACTAAAGGAACAGCAAAGCCAATGACAGAGATTAATGCAATAGTTACATGTGGTCCTGTTTGCAAGAATCTGATAAAGGTTTCCATCTATTTGGACTCTGTATTTTTACTTCCAAAGTATCTCTAGGATTTCAGTCTTTTGATCTCTGCTTTTCAGGCTGTGAAATTTGGTTTGGGGATGGGATGAAAGGGTTTAGGGAGGATGAAGACAAATGATGAACAGAGGATTCATTTAATTTTAACATTTCATCATCCAATCTGCTGTTTGTATATGAGCTTGGTTTTCAGTCTTATTTATACTAGGAAACTAATGTTGTAGCCCTTGAGTTAGTGTCACTGGGAAATGCTTAAAATAGTAATTGTGCAAAAGAGATGCACCCCACGGGCAAAAAGTATTTCACATTGGTTCCAGAAGACCAAGTTCCATTGGGAATTTACTGAAGTCTTCAAACACTAGTACTTTTATTTGAATTTCCTGGAACCACAAATAACATGATTTCAAAAGTCTTTGACTCCATTTTGGGGAACATGAAACTTAAATATTGGAATTGTTTCTGTTCTCCTACTGTCTTTTTAAAAACATAATTGAAATGTTTTGCTTTAGAGCAAATTTTCAGGGACTATCAGTAAAGGAGGGGAAATATAATAGAATGGTTCATGCAGTTTACTGGCCTTGATCTAGAGAAGCCATATTAACTGAGGGTCAACTCTGAAAGATCACAGAGTATTTTAAGTAATGATCCATCTTTTGTTGTTTCATGTGGCTTCATCTGCCTAAGAAAGGAGTAGGTGGGAAGAACCTCTATTTAATACACTTTTAATCTTTGGACAATGGAGAAGATGACTAAGCTGAGCAAGAAACAAGCCTCTCTTGTGTAGGAGGAGCTAGATCCCCAGAAAAGGGACACAGAGTTCATGCGGAGTGAAGAGCTCGTGAGATGGGGCTCACCACCTGATCACAGGTGTGGAGGTGATTGCCACGTGGAGCTGGGAGGATGTCTCACTAGAGTGTTGTCATCTTACCCTTTAGAAGGTTCTAGAAGAGAGAAATAAGCTTAATTCCACAAATGCAGGGGGGGCTACAAGGTCAACACCTCCAGGAGAGGGAGATTTGATAACTGAGTTGGGCCAGGGTATGTCGTTATTTGGCCATCATACATATGTTATCCACTGACTGCCTGTTAGGTGCTTGGTGAGAGTCCATGAAATTGGAGCCTGGGAGTCAAACGGATTCTCTGATGTTTACAGGGATTCCCCAAGCTTAACTGCTTGTCTCACTCTTTCTTTGAGGTGTAGGTGTGATATAACATGTTCCTGTGACCTGCAAAAGTGCTGGTATTAGTGTGGCCTCTTTCTCCCAGTGGATGAGAAGCTCTGCTCAAAAGCTGAGACTAGTTAGCTCCTACTCAGCTTGGTCCAGGCTTCCCAGGCGGCAGTAGTCGTAAAGAGCCTGCTTGCCAATGCAGGAAACGTGAGAGACTCAGGCTCAGTCCCTGGGTCGGGAAGATGCCCTGGAGGAGGGCATGGCAACCCACTCCAGTATACTTGCCTGGAGAATGCCATGGACAGAGGAGCCTGGCGCCCTACAGTCCATGGGGCCGCAAAGAGTCGGACACGGCTGAAGCAGCTTAGCAAGCATGCATGCGTACTTTGGCCAGAGTATCTGAGAACTGTGGCACGCAGCGGCATTCAGTTCATGTGTGTTGACCATGTTCGTTAGAGTGAAAGAGATGTTAGTGCCGCCATTACGGAACCTGACAACTGAAACAAGAAATAAGACGTGGGCACAGAACAGACTTATCGGGAGATTGGCTGTTTTCAGTTTCTCAAGCAGAGTTAGAGAGAAGAGACCAAAAAGCAAGATCAAGCAGCCCCCAGAAGATTTTTCTTTCTTCCTCCCATTTAAACTGTGCAAATCTTGTGTTTAGACTTGGAAACAGTTAGCTAGGTAACCATTACCTTGCCTTCAGATGTTCAGTAGCAGTGATAGTATATGACTCATTTATCTACTAGAAATTGACTGAAGTTTAACTGATTTATTTGGAGAACCTCAAAGCGATGCATGTACCAGAACTCTTTACCTATGCATCTGTTTTTCTGTAGGCTCATCCTGCCTATTTATATTTAATATTAGAATACTTAGATTTAATATTAGAAAAAGTCAGTTGCATCAGAAACTCCTAGTATCACCATAAAACATAGTTGACTTGAGTGTCAAGAGTCAGCATGACTCCAAGATGAACAAGTCAGTTCAGCCATGGACCTGCAGTTTGATAGTCTACCACATTATTAGACCACACGCTCCATCGCTTCGACCCTCAGTTATCTATAAAGTGGTGATGATAATGCCTACCCTGCTTCTGTCTTAGCGCTGTTAAGGGTCAGAAAATCCTTTGTACACTATACAATGCTATATAAAAGCAAATGATTCTTGCTGTCGTGATGTCTATAGTGTGACTGAACACAAACCTGAAGGCACATCGACATAATTAAAGCATCTTGCCTCGAGAACAGCTCTGCGTGTTCCCATCTGTGAAGCAACATCTGATAAGTCCTTAGACTCATCAACTCAAGTGTACGTTGACGGTCCCTGCAGAATTATGGGCACATTAATTTGCTTGCCTGGAAACATCTGGATGCTCTAAAATTAGATTCCTGATGAAAGATTCCTGAAGTGTTGCCAGATTGATCATTTTATTCAGTTCAACAAACACGAGTTGAATCCTTACTATAGATCAGGCACTGTTGGAAGCAGCAGAGACACAGAGAAAGGAGCATGGTCCCTGCCTTCAGAGAGCTCACAGTTTATGGGCAGAGATACCTCCACAGTTAGATGTTCATAGAAAGTAAAATGGGCTTATGTGCAACAGCTACATAAATCACAGTGGCACTCTGTAAGGGCATCTCCAGTTTGGAACTCTCTCAGGAGGCCCACATAGTGAAAGAGTGAATTAATATTATTTAAATGAATGAAACTGTGGCTGCTGACCTGTGCATTCTCTGCCCTGTCCTTCCTCCAGGCAAAGAGCACAGAGGAGACTACATGTTGATGAGAGGAAGAATAAGGAAATAAATGGGGAGAGGGGCTGTAATTAAAATATTGAATGATCCAACCAGGCTAGTTATTTCAAATCAATGTCAAATACCAATCCGGATATTGATTGGTATATTGGTCACTCAAAAGCTATCTAAATAAAATTCTCTATTAGGATGCCTCAGTTCAGCTCAGTTCAGTCACTTAATCGTGTCCTATGCTTTACAGTCCCATGGACTGCAGCATGCTAGGCCTCTGTGTCCATCACCAACTCCCAGAGCTTACTCAAACTCTTGTCCATTGAGTCGGTGATGCCATCCAACCATCTCATCCTCTGTTGTCCCTTTCTCCTCCCACCTTCAATCTTTCCGAGCATCAGGGTCTTTTCCAGTGAGTCAGTTCTTTGCATCAGGTGGCCAAAGTATTGGAGTTTCAGCTTCAGTTTCAGTCCTTCCAATGAATATTCAGGACTGATTTCTTTTAGGATGGACTGGTTGGATCTCTATGCAGTCCAAGGGACTCACAAGAGTCTTCTCCAACACTGCAGTCCAAAGCATCAATTCTTTGGCACTCAACTTTCTTTATAGTCCAACTCTTACATCCATACACACCTACTGGAAAAGCCATAGCTTTTACTAGACAGGTCTTTGTTGGCAAAGTAATGTCTCTGCTGTTTAATATGCTGTCTAGGTTGGTCATAACTTTTCTTCTAAGGAGCAAATGTCTTTTAATTTCATGGCTGCAGTCATCATCTGCAGTGATTTGGGAGCCCCCAAAATAAAGTCTGTCACTGTTTCCATTGTTTCCCCATCTATTTGCCATGAAGTGATGGGACCAGATGCCATGATCTTCGTTTTCTGAATCTTGAGTTTTAAGCCAGCTTTTTCACTCTCCTCTTTCACTTTCATCAAGAGGCTCTTTAGTTCTTCTTCACTTTCTGCCATAAGGGCAGTGTCATCTGCATATCTGAAGTTATTGATATTTCTCCCAGAAATCTTGATTCCAGCTTGTGCTTCGTCCAGCTCAGTTAAATGAGCAGGGTGACAATATACAGCTTTGACATACTCCTTTCCTGATTTGAAACAAGTAGGTTGTTCCATGTCCAGTTCTAACTGTTGCTTCCTGACCTGCATACAGTTTCTCAAGAGGCAGGTCAGGTGGTCTAGTATTCCCATCTCTTGAAGAATTTTCCAGTTTGTTGTGATCCACACAGTCAAAGGCTTTGGCCTAGTCAATAAAGCAGAAGTAGATGTTTTTCTGGAACTCTCTTGTTTTATTGATGATCTGACAGATGTTGGCAATTTGATCTCTGGTTCCTCTGCCTTTTCTAAATCCAGCTTGAACATCAGGAAGTTCACGGTTCACATATTTGCTGAAGCCTGGCTTGGAGCATTTTGAGCATTACTTTGCTAGCATGTGAGATGAGTGCAACTGTTAAGTAGTTTGAGCATTCTTTGGCATTGCTTTTCTTTGGGATTGGAATAAAAACTGACCTTTTCCAGTCCTGTGGCCACTACTGAGTTTTCCAAATTTGCTGACATATTGAGTACAGCACTTTCACAGCATCACCTTTAAGTATCTGAAATAGCTCAACTGAAATTCCATCACCACTACTAGCTTTGTTCATAATGATGCTTCCTAAGGCCCTATTGACTTCGCATTCTAAGATGTCTGGCTCTAGGGGAGTGATCACACCATTGTGATTATATTGGTCATGAAGATCTTTTTGTACAGTTCTTTTGTGTATTCTCACCAGCTCTTCTTAATATCTTCTGCTTCTGCTAGGTCCATACCATTTTTGTCCTTTATTGAGCCCATCTTTGCATGAAATGTTCCCTTGGTATCCTAATTTTCTTGAAGAGCTCTCTAGTCTTTTCCATTCTATTGTTTTCCTCTATTTCTTTACATTGATCAGTGAAGAAGGGTTTCTTATCTCTCCTTGCTATTCTTTGGAACTTTGCATTCACATGGGTATCTCTTTCCTTTTCTCCTTTGCCTTTTGCTTCTCTTCTTTACTCAGCTATTTGTAAGGCCTCCTCAGACAATCATTTTGCCTTTTTCATTTCTTTTTCTTGGGGATGATCTTGACATCTGCCTCTTGTACAATGTCAAAGACCTCTGTCCATAGTTCTTCAGGCACTCTGTCTATCAGATCTAGGCCTTGAATCTAATGTTCATTTCCATTGTATAATCATAAGAGATTTGGTTTAGGTCATACCTGAATGGTCTAGTGGTCTTCTCTGTTTTCTCAATTTAAGTTTGAATTTGGCAATAAGGACCTCATGGTCTGAGCCACAGTCAGCTCCCGGTCTTGTTTTTGATGACAGTATAGAGCTTCGCCATCTTTGGCTGCAAAGAATATGATCAATCTAATTTCGGTGTTGACCATCTGCTGATGTCCATGTGTAGAGTCTTCTCTTGTGTTTTTGGAAGAGGGTGTTTGCTGTGACCAGTGCGTTCTCTTGGCAAAACTCTGTTAGCCTTTGCCCTGCTTCATTCTGTACTCCAAGGCGAAATTTGCCTGTTACTCTGGGTGTTTCTTGACTTCCTACTTTTGCATTCCAGTCCCCTGTAATGAAAATGACATCTTTTTGGGTGTTAGTTCTAGAAGGTCTTGTAGGTCTTTATAGAACTGTTCAATTTCAGCTTCTTTGGCATTGCTGGTTGGGGCATAGACTTGGATTATGGTGATATTGAATGGTCTGCCTTGGAAACGAACAGAGATCATTCTGTTGTTTTTGAGATTGCATCCAAGTACTGCATTTCAGACTCTTTGTTGACCATGATGGCTACTTCTTTTCTTCTAAGGGATTCTTGCCCACAGTCGTAGATATAGTGGTCATCTCAGTAAAATTCACCCATTCCAGTCCATTTTAGTTCGCTGATTCATCAAATGTTGGCATTCACTTCTTTTTGACCACTTCCAGTTTGCCTTGATTCATGGACCTGACATTCCAGGCTCCTCTATTGCTCTTTAAAGCATGAGACTTTATTTCCAACACCAGTCACATCCACAACTGGGTGATATTTTTTGTTTGGCTCTGTCTCTTCATTCTTTCTGGAGTTATTTCTCCACTGATCTCCCATAGCATATTGGGCACCTACCGACCTGGGGAGTTCATCTTTCAGTGTCTTACCTTTTGCCTTTTCATACTGTTCATGAGCTTTTCAAGACAAGAATACTGGAATGGTTTGCAATTCCCTTGTCCAGGGGACCATGTTTTGTCAGAACTCTCCACCATGACCCGTCCATCTTGGGTGACCCTACATATCATGACTCATAGTTTCATTGAGTTAGACAAGGCTGTGGTCCATGTGATCAGATTGGTTAGTTTTCTGTGATTATGGTTTTCAGTCTGTCTGCCCTCTGATGGAGAAGGATAAGCCTAGATTCACACAAATCTTTTTTTCCAAACTCGTACACAGCGGAGGAGGGGATGGGAAGGACAGGGGCACAGAGATCCAGTTCTGGCTCTGAACCATGTGGCTGTGGGCCCCCTGGCTGCATCAGGGTTCCTCTCCTTCCTCCCAGCTCCAGCTTCCTCCATGGGACCCTCATTAAAATGTATAGTTGATTTGAAAGACATATAAAAGAGAGAACTGGGGAAGAGGGGAAGAGAGCTTTTCTTAGAAATTTTAAAATTTTATTCATGACCAATCAGAGCTCATTCCCAGGCCTCTGACCCTCTACAACTTGCCGCATTTTGTCTTGTTTGTTAGTTTGTTGTTGTTGAGGAAGAAACCACCAGCCTGGGGCAAAAGCATTCAAATGTGGCAGAAATATTTGCTTAAGAAGAGAACATTGGATCAAAAAAAAAAAAAAAAAGATACAACCAAACAACAAAAGGCAAAAAGAAATGTAGTTAAAGAGCATTGGGTTCTGGGCTCAGGAGCCCTGGAAAGAGAGTGAAGAGAACACAAGTGAGGCAAACCCAGGCTGGGCTGGGAGAGGCGGTCCAGGAGGACCATCTCTGCTTCTGGACCCCTCGCGCCTGTGACGCTGCATCTGGTTCTCTTACTGTCTCCCTGCTGGTGCTGCCTGGCTGTCACAGCCAAGCTGGCATTTTCTCCACTCACATCAGAGTGGTTAAGTCATTAATATAGTCACATGGGAGAGGGTAGGAAGGAAGAAGAAATTCGGATAATTTTCTCTCCAGACATTCATCTGTCTTACAATGTCATTGCTTTCCTACACCTCCTATTGTGCATTTGAGAAACTAGATGCCTTCTTATTTTTTAAAAAATAATGATTTTGTTGAAGTACAGTTGACTGATAATGCTGTGTTAGTTTTGGGTACACAGCAAAGTGATTCAGTTGTATATTCTTTTTCATATTTTTTTCTATTATAGGTTACTACAAGGTATTGAGTATATTTCCCTGTGCTATACAGTAGTGAAGAACTTAGATTAAAAATTTAAGCTCGGGAGGCAAGGCCATAGCCTCCCAGAAAATAGTTTTCTCCTTATCGGGAGACAAGGACATAGCCTCCCAGAAAATAGCTTTCTCTGTTTCAACTTAGTTGCTTTCTGTAAGTTTTCCCACCAATCAAGCGTATCCCCCGCACCTATGGCCTCTACTTCAATGTATCCCATAACCCGACTCCATCCCCACCTGCCTGTGATTTTTTGTATAAAAACCCCTCACTACTGACACTAGGGGGTTCAGTCCTCCTGAGGAGACTGAACCCCCGGCGTGCCGGCTTAATAAATCCTCTTGCTTATTACATCGAATTCGAGTCATTGTGGTCTTTGGAGCGACAGGTCCTGAGAAAAGGCCGTGAGGTCTTACAGTAGGACATTGTTGGTTTTCTATTTTATGTATAGTAGTGTGTATACGTTAATCTCAGACTCCTAATTTATCTCTCCCGCCTTTCCCCCTTCAGTTCAATTCAGTTCAGTTCAGTTGCTCAGTCGTGTCCGACTCTTTGCTACCCCATGGACTGCAGCACACCAGGCCTCCTTGTCCATCACCAACTCCCAGAGCTTGCTCAAATTCATGTCCACTGAGTCAGTGATGCCATCCAACCATCTCATCCTTTGGCATCCCCTTCTCCTCCTGCCCTCAATCTTTCCCAGCATCAGGGTCATTTCCAATGGGCCAGTTCTTCGCTTCAGGTGGCCAAAGTATTGGAGTTTCACCTTCAGCATCCGTCCTTCCAATGAATATTCCAATTAATATTTTCCCCTTGGGTAACTATAAGTTTGTTTCCTATGTCTGTTATCATCTTTGCTTTCAGATCATCCCTTACCCCATGGGTTCCAACTTGGATCATAAGACTCAGAAAGACAAAGTCTATTTTCAAGATATTTTCATATACACTGATTTTAAAATATTTTGAAAAGTATCCATTTTCTACAGCTGTGTGTGCATGCTAAGTGGCTTCAATTGTGTCCAACTTTTTGTGACCCATAGCTCGACTGTAGCCACCAGGCTCCTCTGTCCATGGGATTCCTCAGGCAAGAATACTAGAGTGAGTTACCATGCCCTCCTCCAGGGCATCTTCCTGACCTAAGGCTCTAACCCGTGTCTCTTACTTCTCCTGCATGGGCAGGTGGATCCTTTACCACTAGTGACACTTGGGAAGCTCCCAGAGATTAAGTAATTTGCTCAAATCATATTATCTCTTAAATTGCTGCATTGAGATTTAGACCCAGGTGAGCCTTGTTCAAAAGATCCATGAATTTTTCAGTACACTTTGTTGTTCACTCCCAGTTTTGTACTAATTCCACAAGACATTTCTCAGGCATTTTATAGGCCTGTGTGTTAGTCGCTCAGTCAAGTCTGACGCTTTGTGACCCCATGGACTGACTGCGGGCACAGTAACAAAACAAACAAACACACACTTAAGTCCAGAAGACTTGGGTTCAAATTTCGCCATCTTGCATTTTTCTGTTGATAGTATGGTAATAAGAGACGGAAGATGAGCTCATATCCCAACTTTGTCATTTACCAGCTGTGTAAACTTGGGCAAACTTTTCTCATTTCTAAGTCTCCGATTTTTGACATGCCCAAGAGAGACAAAAACAATCAAGTGACTGAAAAAGAAACATGATAACACCCTGCAAACAGCCTGGCACCTCCCCTGGCACACAGCAGGCACCTACTAAATGCAGCCACTTCATCTGTTTCAGCTGATTCTGATCATTTGGAGGCATGCGTTATGTGCTCTCTGGGCTTTTATTTAATAAACATATGCTGTTTAATACTGATGTTTGGACGTGGCTACAGTAAGAGCAGAAGAAATAAATATCCAAATAGGCAAGTCTTTCCTCTCATGTCTCTAAGAAATGAGAACCCACGATTTCTAGGTTGTATAAAAGAAGTGACAATGATTTATTTTTGAACAACTTGAGCAATTATTTATTATTGAGACGACTTCTGGGCCTACATTTTAATGAGAGTCGTTCATAGCTTTCCCCAGTAGTGGAGGGCCCTGGAAGGCTTGTGTTGGACTGAATCTGAAGCCACCCTCTGCCTCTCAGCCCAGGTTCCCGAGCCAGAACCCTGAGCCAAACACGCCATTCCATCTGCTGTCCTAACCCAAGGAAAATGACCCTCAGACTCCACGGGGCTCATTCAGGTCACAAAGGAGACCTCACCTTTCATAGGACAGACGGGGTTCAGAGATGCTTTGCTTAAGTGACTAAGGAGGAGGAAAAAATAGATCGAAATCTAGTTAACGAAATGTGCTGAGGTCATTTCCACAGCATGTTGTTGGAGCTCAAAAGCAGAAACTGTCGAGAGGGCTATAATTAGGAGAATGAGTTAAAAATGTAGCAGCACTCCAGATCTCAACTACACCTATCGTCATTTTCCCAACTATAAACGTCTGTCCCTGTGCACTTTATGGGGACTATAAAGCATTTGAGGAAAACAGAGGAAGAAAGATAATAAAGGGGAGAAAGTAATTTTTTAAAATTGAAGGATAGTTGCTTTTACAGAATTTTGTGGTTTTCTGTCACAGCTCAGCATGAATCTGCCACAGGTATACATATATCCCCTCCCTTTGAACCTCCCTTCCATCTTCTTCCCCATCCCACCCCTCCAGTTTGATATGGAGCCCCTGTTTGAGTCATGTTTTTAAGGGACATTTGAGAGAGGCCAGAGAATCCCTGGGAGGAGGCAGGCGCATTTCTCTGCCCGTCTTTCCTTGCCCTGCAGTCCACTCTAGTCCTTTCTGACTGTGCGGTTGTCTGGCCCCGAGTGCCTGGTCCCCCACGTGTGCCCTCAGAGTGGCCACCGCCCCCTGGCGAAGCCCTATAAACAGAAAGCGCACTTGGTGCCACCTGCATGCAGAGGGCTGCTGTCCGTGCTGCACGGCCGCTATCCCTGAAGACTTCAAGCTCCAACTGTCACACACCCTGCCTTTGCTTCTGATAGACTGTCTTTTAGAGATTTAGGTTGACAGCAATCTTGAGCAGAAAAGCGCAGAGTTCCCATGTATTCCCCGACCTCACACAGGTGCATCTTTTCCAATGATCAACTCCCTCCCAGATGGTACATCTGTTCTAATCAGTGAACCTACACGGACACATCATTTTCACCCCAAATCCAGTTTAGGTTAGGGCTCACTTTTGGTATTGTACATTCTATGTGTTTAGACGAGTGGATGATGGTATATATCCATTTTTATTGTGTGACATGAAATGCATTCACTGTCTAAGAAATCCTCTATGCTCTGCCGGTTCATCTTTTCCTGCCACCACCGATGTTTTATTTTACTATCTCTATGATTTTGCCTTCACCAGCGTGTCATATAGTTGGGATCATATAGCAGGCGGACTCTAGATTGGTTTCTTTCTGTATGTAATATGCATTTTAGCTTCCTCCATGTCTTTTCGTGGCTTGATAGCTCGTTTGTCTTTACTGTGGAAATATATTCCATTGTCAGGTTGTACAATAGTTTATGTCTTCATCTACTGAAGGACATCTTGGTTACTTCCAAGTTGGACAATTATGAATAAAACTGCTATGAACATCCACATGCAGGTTTTTGTGGGGACATTTTCTGAGTAAATGCCAAAGAGCCTAAGTGCTGGATAGTACGGTAAGAACGTACTTTGTTTTATAAGAAACAGTCAAATCGTCTTCCTAGGTGGCTGTTTTCTTACCAGTTGCTTCACATCCTCATCAGCACTGGGTGTTGGCCAAGGTCCAGCTTTCAACTCTTCAATAGGTAAGGTGAAGTTGTTCAGTCGTGTCCGACTCTTTGCGGCCCCGTGGCCTGTAGCCTACCAGGCTCCTCTGTCCATGGGATTCTCCTGGCAAGAATACTGGAGTGGGTTGCCATTTCCTTCTCCAGGGGATCTTCCCGACCCAGGGATTGAACCCAGGTCTCCCGCATTGGAGGCAGAGGCTTTAACCTCTGAGCCACCAGGGAAGCCCTTTCCAACTCTTCAATAGGTATGTCGTTATCTCGTTGTTTTAACTTACGGTTTCCTAATGACATATCAAATAGAGTGACTTTTCTTATACTTGTTTACGATCCTATCCGTGTATTGTTTTGGTGAAGTATTTATTCAGATCTCATTTTGCTTGTTTTTTAATTGACTTGTTCATTTTTTTAATGTTGAGTTGTAAAAGTTATTTGTACGTTTTGGATAGCAGTCTTTAATCAGATGTGTCTTTTGCAAATATTTTCTCTCCGTCTGTGGCTCGTCTTCTTATTCCCCTGACCCCTCTACTCTTTGTGTCAAAGACAAACTTAAAACAAACAAAAAAGGTAAGTATTGAGTTGGCCAAAGACCAAGATGTTATAGAAAAGCCTTAACGAAATTTTTGTTCAACCCGGTATTTGTATCCATCTTCACGTGTAAGTCAGTGATCCAAAAGCAGTAGGAACAAAAATATTTGAGTAACCGTGGTGCCAATTTCATGGATTTAGTGAAAACTGCTTAGAAGAGTGCAGGTTTCATAATTAGGGGTGTACATAAGAGTTAGTCATTAGTAGCGGTACAAAAGGAGGTAAGGTATTTCCAGTAACTTTTCTCCAGTTGCCTTATTTTGGTGTTAATATGATTTTATAAGAAATTCTTGGATTCAAGCCTTTGGGAAGATTTGAATTAAGTCAGTGGTTCTCAAGCAGAGGTGATTTTTGTCCACCAGGGAAATTTTGCCCACGTCTGGAAGCATGATGACCAGGGAGGGGGAGACAGCATTAGTGGGCAGGAGCCAAGGAGGCTCTGAGCATGTGTGGGGCCTGGGACAGCCACCCCTGCACCTCCCACCAGCAGAAGAATGACCTGGCCCTAAGCGCCAATAGGGCCACAGTCGAGAGATCCAGAATCGAATCAGGCACATTCTCTCCTACATCTTCTATGGAGCTGGTTTTTGTAAGACACTGAGAGCAAGCTAGAGTGAACAGTATTTTCCAAATTCGTGTATATGTGACGATACTGGAGTTCTCACATGATTCTGTGCACTTGAACTCTTCTGGAAGAACCATGCTTCCTGAGTTGGTCCATAATTTATTTTCACAGATGTTTTCTTTCCAAACCTTGGAAATTGAGGCTAACATTTATATTTTAATTTTTCCTAATGTTAATGATTGGCAAATAATCTAAACTATTTTCCACAGGGAAAAGACTGCAAAAAGAGCAGCATTTGCTTAGCAAACAGAGAATATCTAAAAACAGCCTTGCTAAAAGCAGGTTAATGCTTTAAATGACACAATTGAACAAGACATAATTAGGGATAACTATTTCCTTCCCCTCATTCTAGAAACGCCATGAGCATTTGGCACAGGGGTGAGGGAGGGTGATGTCATGACCTCCATCTGGATTTTTTTTCCAGTGTTGCCATTAGGTTGTTATTCCATAAAATGGTATCAAGTATGCCAACCAAATTTCCTTATAGTATGTAAATCCCTTGGACTACAAGGAGTCCCTTAAACAGCAAGGAGATCAAACCTGTCAACCTTAAAGAAAATCAACCCTGAATATTCACTGGAAGGATTGAAACTCCAATACTTTGGCCACTTGATGCCAATGAGAGCCCACTCATTGAAAAAGATTCTGATACTGAGAAAGACTGAGGGCAGGAGAAGGGGACAACAGTGGATGAGATGGTTGGATGGCATCACTGACTCGATGGACATGAGTTTGAGTGAACTCTGGGAGTTGGTGATGGACAGGGAGGCCTGGCGTGCTTCAGCCCATGGGGTCTCAAGAAGTCAGACATGACTTACAACTGAACAGCAACAACAGTGTAAATCCAGTTTGCAAAGAAGTTGTTTCGTGGCCAAAAAATTTGCAATAATTAAATTACTGTTGCTGAAGTCCCTATTTCTCCTTTGAAGATAATATTTGATTATATGTACATAAAGAATAGAAAGTACTAATTTTAAAATAGATCTTTGGCCAAGATTCAAGAGGAATACGTTTTCCCATGCCCAAATGAATGGTTGATAATGATATCTTTTCAACTCTATTCTGTCGCTATATATTTACACACTGTGCTGGATGCTAAAAGGATCAGAAAAGACTAACATGTAATCCTTTTCTTTGAGAAGCTGACAGATTAACGGACGTGGTGTGCACACTTAGTTGCTGCAACGTTAGTGCGAAGGGCTGAGTGATTTGTTTGGAATATGGAGAGTGAAGAAGGAGAAGAGAAGCTACTGCTTGAGTTGGTCTCTTATCAGGAATGGATCTCAGAGAAGACCTGTGAGCAGTGGGGGTGGGGGTGGTGGTGAGGAGACATCCTGGGATGAATATGGGTCAGGTGCACAGAGCGTGGGCAGCGCCTCCCATTAAAAGACAGGGTCAGACCAGACCGGGGGCGAAGGGGGGGCGGTCCTCAGCATTCTACTGAAGAAGCTGTTGTACACCAGGATTTTGGGTGCTTTGTAGGAATAATTCCTTTTACTTTTCTTCTCTTTGGGCAATCACAACCATAACTGTCATTCATGAAGAGATAAGGGGACCTAGTCAGAAGATGAGTGTCAATTCACACAGTTAATTCAAAAACAACTTGATTTCCAAGGCCGTATTTGCTTTGGTAAATTTGTTCAGGTGTCTCTTGACTTCCTACTTTTGCATTCCAGTACCCTATAATGAAAACGACATCTTTCTTGGGTGTTAGTTCCAGAAGGTCTTGTAGGTCTTCACAGAATGATTCAACTTCAGCTTCTTCAGCATTACTGGTTGGGGCATAGACTTGGATTACTGTGATATTGAATGGTTTGCCTTGGAAATGAACAGAGATCATTCTGTTTTTGTGATTGCTTCCAAGTGCTGCGTTTTGGACTCTTTTGTTGACTATGAGGGCTACTCTATTGCATCTAAGGGATTCTTGCACACAGCAGTAGGTTTAACGGTCATCTGAGTTAAATTTACCCATTCCAGTCCGTTTTAGTTTGCTGATTCCTAAAATGTGGATGTTCACTCTTGCCAGCTCCTGTTTGACCACTTCCAGTCTTTCAGATATCAGTTCAGTTCAGTCGCTCAGTGGTGTCTGACTCTTTGGGACCCCATGAATTGCAGCATGCCAGCCTCCCTATCCATCACCATCTCCTGGAGTTCACTCAGACTCACGTCCATCGAGTCTGTGATGCCATCCAGCCATCTCATCCTCAGTCGACCCCTTCTCCACCTGCCCCCAATCCCTCCCAGCATCAGAGTCTTTTCCAAGGAGTCAACTCTTCTCATGAGGTGGCCAAAGTACTGGAGTTTCAGCTTTAGCATCATTCCTTCCTTTTAAAAAAAATATATATATATATATTTATTTATTTATTTTTTAATTACAATACTGTATTTGTTTTGCCATACATTGACATGAATCAGCCACAGGTGAACACAATCTCCCAATGCCAAAGCCCCCTCCCACCTCCCACCCCACATCATCTACCTGAATCATCCTGTGCACCAGCCCCATGCATCCTTCATTGAACATAGACTGGTGCTTCGTTTCTTACAAGATAGTATACATGTTTCAGTGCCATTCTCCCAAATCATCCCACCCTTTCCCTCTCCCTCAGAGTCCAAAAGTCTGTTCTATACCTCTGTGTCTCTTTTGTTGTCTCACATATAGGGTCATCATTACTATCTTCTAAATTCCATATATATGTGTCAGTATACTGTATTGGTGTTTTTCTTTCTGGCTTACCTCACTCTGTATAATTGGCTCCAATTTCATCCATCTCATTAGAACTGAGTCAAATTTATTCTTTTTAAGGGCTGAGTAGTACTCCATTGTGTATATGTACCACAGCTTGCTTATCCATTCATCTGCTGATGGACATCTAGGTTGCTTCCATGTCCTGGCTATTATAAACAGTGCTGCAGTGAACATTGGGGTACATGTGTCTCTTTCAATTCTGGTTTCCTTGGTGTGTATGCCCAGCAGTGGGATTGCTGGGTCATAAGGCAGTTCTATTTGCAATTTTTTAAGGAATCTCCACACTGTTCTCCATAGTGGCTGTACTAGTTTGCATTCCCACCAGCAGTGTAAGAGGGTTCCCTTTTCTCCACATCCTCTCCAGCATTTATTGCTTGTAGACTTTTGGATCGCAGCCATTCTGACTGGTGTGAAATGATACCTCATTGTGGTCTTGATTTGCATTTCTCTGATAATGAGTGATGTTGAGCATCTTTTCATGTGTTTGTTAGCCATCCGTATGTCTTCTTTGGGGAAATGCCTATTTAGTTCTTTGGCCCATTTTTTGATTGGATCGTTTATTTTTCTGGAGTTGAGCTGCCCAAAGCAATCTACAGATTCAATGCAATCCCTATCAAGCTACCAACAGTATTTTTCACAGAACTAGAACAAATAATTTCAAGATTTGTATGGAAATACAAAAAAACCTCGAATAGCCAAAGCAGTCTTGAGAAAGAAGAATGGAACTGGAGGAATCAACTTGCCTGACTTCAGGCTCTACTACAAAGCCACAGTCATTAAGACAGTATGGTACTGGCACAAAGACAGAAATATAGATCAATGGAACAAAATAGAAAGCCCTGAGATAAACCCACACACCTATGGACACCTTATCTTCGACAAAGGAGGCAAGAATATACAATGGAATAAAGACAGTCTCTTTAACAGGTGGTGCTGGGAAAACTGGTCAACCACTTGTAAAAGAATGAAACTAGACCTCTTTCTAACACCACACACAAAAATAAACTCAAAATGGATTAAAGATCTAAATGTAAGACCAGAAACTATAAAACTCCTAGAGGAAAACATAGGCAAAACACTCTCTGACGTAAATCACAGCAGGATCCTCTATGATCCACCTCCCAGTATACTGGAAATAAAAGCAAAAATAAACAAATGGGACCTAATTAAAATTAAAAGTTTCTGCACAACAAAGGAAACTATAAGCAAGGTGAAAAGACAGCCTTCTGAATGGGAGAAAACTATAGCAAATGAAGCAACTGACAAACAGCTAATCTCAAAGATATACAAGCATCATTCCTTCCAAAGAACACCCAGGGCTGATCTCCTTCAGAATGGACTGGTTGGATCTCCTTGCAGTCCAAGGGACTCGCAAGAGTCTTCTCCAACATCACAGTTCAAAAGCATCAGTTCTTCAGTACTCAGCCTTCTTCACAGTCCAACTCTCACATCCATACATGACCACTGGAAAACCATAGCCTTGACTAGACGGACCTTAGTCGGCAAAGTAATGTCTCTGCTTTTGAATATGCTATCTAGGTTGGTCATAACTTTTCTTCCAAGGAGTAAGCATCTTTTAATTTCATGGCTGCAGTCACCATCTGCAGTGATTCTGGAGCCCAAAAATAAAGTCTGACACTGTTTCCCCTCTATTTCCCATGAAGTGATGGGACAGGATGCCATGATCTTCGTTTTCTGAATGTTGAGCTTTAGGCCAACTCTTTTCGCTCTCCTCTTGTCAGACTGTAAATGCTTGTATTTATTTCGGAGCTCTCAGTTCTGTCCCACTGATTAATGTTCCTGTGTGTATGCTAGTACCATAGCATTTTGATTACTGTAGCTTTATAATGTAACTTGAAATCAGAAAGTGTGATGCTTTTCACTTCGTTCTCCTTTCTCAGGATTGCTCTGGCCTGTTTTGGTTGGTACACATTTTATGATTGTTGTTTCTACTTCCATAAAGAATACCATTGAAATCTTGATAGAGTTTATATTACATCTGTAGATAGCTTTGGGTAGGATAGACATTGTAATAATATTAATTATTATAGTCCATGAACACAGGATACTTTTACATTTATATGTGCCTTCAGTTTCTTCCACCATTGTTTTGTAGATTTCAGTGTAGAGACCTTTTATCTCCTTGGTTAAATTTAGTCTTAAATATGTTATTGTTTTTGATGCTATTTTAAATGGAATTATTTTATTTCTATTGCAGATAATTCATTTTTAGTGTACAGCAATGCTACTGAATTTTGCATGTCAGCTTCATATTCTGCAACTTTACTGAATTGGTTGATCAGGTCTGAGTTTATTGGTGGAGTCATTAAGACTGTCTATAATATTACATTGTCAGCAGAGACGGTTTTGCTTCTCCCTCTCCTCTTCTGATGTGCTTTATTCCTTTTCCGTGCCTGATTGCTGTGCCTGGGACTTCGAGCACTGTGAATGATTAGGATCGATAAGAGTGGGTACTCATCTTATTTTTGATCTTAGAGGACAAGCTTTCAATCTTTCACCACTGAGTACGACATGAGCTGTGGGCTTGTCCTATATGGACTTAATTATGTTGAGGTATGTTCCTCTCCTTGTGGCTCAGCTGGTGAAGAATCTGCCTGCAATGCAGGAGACCCCAGTTCGATCCCTGGGTTGGGAAGATCCACTGGAGAAGGGAATAGCTACCCACTCAGGTATTCTGGCCTGGAGAATTCCATGGGGTCACAAAGAGTTGGGCACAACTGAACGAATTTCATTTACACTTTCGTGTTCTTTCTACACATAATTTATCAAGAGTTTTCACCATGAAGAGATGCTGAGTTTTGTCTAATGCCTTTTGTACTTCAACTGAGACGATCATCTGATTTTTCCTTTCTATTAGTGTGACGTGTCACATTTATTGATACAAATTAGTTGAGCCATCCTTTCATCTCAGGGATTAATTCCACTTGAGCATGAGTAATCCTTTTAATGTGCTGCAGTGTGCTTTTTTTAGTGAAACGTTGTTACAACTATCCACCTGCTTTCTTTTTCTGATTCATTTTAATTTAGTAAAATGTAGGATGGATAAGAAGGTATGTATCACCAGTCCATAATGAATTCTTATAACTAACACACCATGAGTGATTTGTTCCTTTAGAAATAGGACTTTCCTAATTGGTTGATAGTGTATAATTTAAAAATCAATTTGAAAATAAACTCAATTTATTAATTTGAAGAGTATATTTATGAATAGATGTGAGTACTTAGGTTGATTTGAGGTGAGGTGAGGTGAAGTCGCTCAGTCGTGTCCGACTCTTTGTGACCCCGTGGACTGTAACCTACTAGGCTCCTCTCTCCATGGGATTCTCCAGGCAAGAATACTGGAGTGGATTGCCATTTCCTTCTCCAGGGGATCTTCCCAACCCAGGGATCGAACTCTGGTCTCCTGCATCAAAGGCAGGTGCTTTAACCTCTGAGCCACCAGGGAAATTTGTTTTTCTAGAAAAGTTAAGTGCTGATGGAATATTCATTGTATGCTATGAGCCAATGGACATTGTTAGTAACTGCTGTGAATCACATGTAAATATATCATAATTTTATCATGTACATTAAATGTGACTATTATAAAGATAAGATATTGGTACCAAGAGGGATGTTCTACCTTGTATTGGTTACAAACATTGTTTTCTGACAAATAAAAGTAGGTGAAAGTTTCTAAAGCTATCAAGTAAGTATTCATTATGAATCATGCATCTGCAATGTATGAAAAACAGCCAATCCTAGTTTGAAACTTTGTTTTCACTTTAAGGATAGGAAATGTATGATAAGTTCACAGAGACATGCTGGAGTTTCGAACAGAGGAACACTTGGAAGAAATTCTAAAATCAATAAATTAAAAACAAAAATAAATGTACACAAGTAATAACTTCTTTTTCTCTAACAATAATCTCTAAACTATAGGAGTCATAATTAATAAATTTCCTCTTTACACACTTTGGCTTTTGTCTTTTCACACTATTGACTTCTGTTTATAGTTAACGCTTATTTTGACATATCAATGCTACTTTTTAATACCACTAGAAATTACAAAAATTATAACATTTTTAATAGAAATAATGAGTACAAATTTTACTTTTATTGGAATTAAATTCTAGAAAGTTATTTTATTGAATATTTAATAATTATTTATTGAAAATTAAATGGCTTTTCAAAATTGTTTATAAGAAAAAATGTTCTACAAGAAAAAAATTATTCATTTTAAGCAGTGCACTTTTATGTTATATTGTTTCTGATACTCTCAAACAAATTATCAACAAATACAATCCCTCATCTCTAAAGAGATTAATACAAAAAGATCTTACCACCACACTTACTTCATAATAATTTCATTAGAAATAATTATAATAAATTTTAACTAACTTCTTCAAATTTTGCTGTTCAGAATCATAATTAAATGGCTAAAATTACATTTGATGTATTATGAAAGTATACTGTGGACATCTAAGGTTAAAAAGCCCAGTCTATGGAAAAGGAATTTCGCCTTCTTTGACCTGCTCCAAAGAGAGCAATGAGCATGAATATGTTTTGGGAAAAAAGTAAAACTATTGTTTTTCCTCCTCTTTAGCTTTTCCAGGGGCAGAGAAAGAAGAAGGACAAGACAGAAGGTCATGCATGACAAGCAACTGCAGACCACTGTCTTGGTATCTGGGATGATAGAATCAGATAAGACTAAAGAGAAGATGGTCATTCCCATTCACCTCCAAGTCAATGCTCTTGTGTGGGTGAGGAACAAATCAATATTTTTATGTTCAATATGCAGCTCAGGGCCAGAAAGGGACTCTTATTTCTGGAGGATTAGTCACAGACATTAGCAGAATTATTTTTGTTACTCAAAGTTTTATACTAGAATTGTGCACATGGGGTTTATAATTTTGTAGCTACACAATCTTACTAATGGGGATTTTAGGATTTGTACAACCAGTTTCCTTTCCATTTTTACTTCATTTTAATAATTTGTTGTTTCCTGGCAAAGCAGTAAGGCAGTAATAAGATATGAGCTGCATAATGTCATGCAAGCCTTGAGGAGCTCATACACTTTGAATGAACCCTTAACTTCAACTTTAGGAAAGTGAAAAATAACAATAATCATTAATAACTTGGTGATGTGAACAAAAGCAGTTCAAATGATCTACAACTTTGACTTCAGGGGATGAATCTATTGTTCTTTACAAAAAAAAGATCTGGAAGGATCACAGAAGCAAGTGACCAGCCAAAAGATGTAGCTGGACGAGGAAGCATGTGGCCAGGAGATATTGAAGTTTTCAACCTAAAACTTACCATTCTCAGGATTTCAAGGATTCATAAAATAAAGGGAATGTAGCCAAGTGGAAAAAGGACAAATGCATAATTCATGAAGCCGCCCTTTCTGACATACCCTGCTGCTTTAGGCTCCTAAAAATAGATCAGTTAAGGGCAACATGAAATAATTTCCTTCAGAAAACTGGTAGAGATATTTTTTATTTGAAAGTGTTCTAAATTTCTGCAGTATAAGCAATGGAGGAATCTTCAGCTTGTTTTAGAGGAAGACACGAGGTATTGTGCAGCAAATATTGAAATAACTTTTTTCCCCCTATGGCCTTATTAGCACTGAGCTGGAAGGCACTGCAGGCTTCTTTGCCTCAGTGTGTTCCATGCAAATTATCAGAGTGGAAAGTGCCCTCACTAATAGACTCAAAATATACTTTAGAGTGATGCTTCTTGTTTTTTTAGATAGCATATTCGACATGGGGCCTTCAACTGGGGGCAAAGACATTCACCATCGCTGTGAAGTCCCGAGAGCGTAGCGACAGAGCCAGTTACGTAAGAAGTCATTTCAGAATAAAACACAGGATTTAAAACTTGGCCTGTGCAAGTGAATCCTTCACCACTCTTCTCTAAATTCTAACCTTCTGATACACTTTTTCAACATGCTAAATTTGTACCGTATAACAAATACAGAAGTATTCATCTGCATAGAAACTATTTTTCAAATGAAATATTATGTTTACACTTGCTTACATCTATTTTCTTTATATCAATTAGATTATTCTCACATGGCATGAACTTGAAAATATAAAGTAGTACTTGAAATTTTACCATAATTTAGAGGTTAAACCTTATGAAATATTTTATCTATCTACAAATAATTACATTAATTTGGAAATTTACTGATTTTGAAAAATGTAAAATGAATATACAAAAGAAAGAATGGTTAAATTTGCCTGACTTTTTAACATTGACCAGTAAAAATCTTCCATGTTATTAGCTTTATAAAATACTCTAATTTGTGCTGTAAATTAACATAATCTTATTCATTTTCATCTACCTCTCAAGAAATGCCATCTTTACAAAAACATATAAACCAAAAATCTGTAGCCTATAGACTTCTGGTAGTCTAGCTGTCAGTTCTGATTATTTTCAGTAATTCAGTTATTTCACTGACCTACTTTTTCAGTGACTACTAACATTTCTAGGCAAAAATCAAAGGTTTAGTTTTTCCTGGCGTTAGATGTGTTTCTTGCCTGGGATTATTCATAGTTTAGTTAACATATCTATTAAGCTAACTTTTACTTCTAGAATGTTCCTATATGTTCATAATAAAACAATGAATAATTGACACTTCTGTGTTATTGAGGCACGCTATTCATACTTAACGTGTCTTGGGCTTCTCAGGTGGCTCAGTGGGTAAGGAATCTCCCTGCAATGCAGGAGGCGCAGGCAAACGCTAGTTTGGTCTCCGGATTGGGAAGATGCCCTGGAGAAGGGCAGGGCAATCGCTACTGTATTCTTGCCTGGAGACTCCCATGGACAGAGGATCCTGGTCGGCTACAGTCCATAGGGTCACAGAGTCAGACATGACTGATGCGGCTGAGCAATGTGTGTTTCGTGAGTCATTTCCATCCACTGTGTACCTCTGAAAAGAATAAAAACTAAAAATGAACATAAACATCAAAATACCTTCCAAGTATTAAAAACTCTGAATTTATTGGCACTTTCTAAGGAAAGACAATTAAGATTGGTTCTTATGGATATAGCTTCAAATTTGGAGAATGATGGAGTTTAGTTCTTAATCCATTTCCGTATCATCTGATGACTTCACTAAGCTTCAGTGTGTGAAGAGCATTTGATCTAGCTACACACACACATCATCTATTTGCATCGGTCTTACTTGAAATGACAAAGATGTGGCAGTGTGGATTGGCACGGTTCCCTCACCACTCACGCCGTGAACTTGGAAACTGCCAGCGACGAACGTCTCCTGTGACATTGCTCTAAAATGTTTTGGATAACTGTGCAGTCCTATTTGGGCTTCCCTGGTGGCTCAGAGGTTAAAGTCTCTGCCTTAACCATTGAGAAAAACATAATGTAAAAATCCATTATTTTATATCAGCAGCATAGGTATGTAACAGTCACACTATATTAATGTACATTGAAGGCACACCAAAATGCTAACTAGTCCATCACACCCACAATAGCAGCACAGAAACAGCTACAGATTAATTCAGATCCTCAGTCTCACATCTAAGGTTGTTAACGCTTGCCTTTGGTAATTATTTTTAGGAAATAGAGTACCTTCACCTCATGCTAAAAGAGATTCTTCTTTCATAAGAATTGCATTCTCTGCCACCCTTTTGGTATACCCGAAACTCACAATGTTAAAACGAGATGGCTATAATTGGTAAATAGGTCAATAAGCACAGCTCAGAAGACAGCCAGCTCGCGCTCTCATTTGTTCTCATCCCTCCCATAATGGTGATGTTTGCATCGCAGGTTAAAAGTTGCTTCTGTGAAAGGCAACATCTGAGTCATATGCAAAGCCGTGGGCCAGGATGACAGGGTTCTTAACAAGAAAGGATAGAACAAGGACTAGCCAACCCCAATGTGTCTATTGTAATAACATTCAAAGAAAGAGCTAATCTGAGCAATGGATATGAAATGGGAAGTCTATATGTCGGGAGGGAAAATAGGGGAGGGATGATCACATAACGATTCACAACCTAAAAATGAACCTGCTATTCACAGCGGGGAGACATGAACTCTGTTTCACAGTCAAAACAGAACAATTAACTCTCCTATGTATGCCTTTTTGGGTCTCTTTATTTGTAACTCCCCCAAACTCTCCTGTAAATAGTTGATGAGTCCAGCAATAGAAAATGCTTTCATGTTATTTTTTTTTACAGAGTACTAAAAGAGGAACTAAAAGCCTCTTGATGAAAGTGAAAGAGGAGAGTGAAAAAGTTGGCTTAAAGCTCAACATTCAGAAAACGAAGATCATGGCATCTGGTCCCATCACTCCATGGGAAATAGATGGAGAAACAGTGTCAGACTTTATTTTTTGGGCTCCGGAATCACTGCAGATGGTGACTGCAGCCATGAAATTAAAAGACGCTTACTCCTTGGAAGGAAAGTTATGACCAACCTAGATAGCATATTCAAAAGCAGAGACATTACTTTGCCGACTAAGGTCCGTCTAGTCAAGGCTATGGATGTATGTCATGTATGGATGTGAGAGTTGGACTGTGAAGAAGGCTGAGTGCCGAAGAACTGATGCTTTTGAAGTGTGGTGTTGGAGAAGACTCTTCAGAGTCCCTTGGACTGCAAGGAGATCCAACCAGTCCATTCTGAAGGAGATCAACCCTGGGATTTCTTTGGAGGGACTGATGCTAAAGCTGAAACTCCAGCACTTTGGCCACCTCATGCGAAGCGTTGACTCATTGGAAAAGACTTTGATGCTGGGAGGGATTGGGGGCAGGAGGAGAAGGGGACGACCGAGGATGAGATGGCTGGATGGCATCACAGACTCGATGGACGTGAGTCTGAGTGGACTCCGGGAGTTGGTGATGAACAGGGAGGCCTGGTGTGCTGCGATTCATGGGGTCGCAGAGAGTCGGACATGCCTGAGTGACTGAACTGAACTGAACTGAGGCATGTTACAGGACTGATTTGCCTTGCCCTTACCTGTGAGTCCGTGGGCTTCCTCGGTGGCTCAGTGGTAAAGAATCCACCTGCAATGCAGGAACCACAGGTCGCAGGTCTGATCCCAGGGTTGGGAAGACCCCCTGGAGGAGGGCATGGCAACCCACTCCAGTATTCTTGGCTGGAGGATCCCATGGACAGCGGAGCCTGGCGGGCAACAGTCCATGGGGTCGCAGAGAGTTGGACACGACTGAAGTGACTGCGTGCGCGTGTGCGTGCACACACACACACACACACGTACACAGTGAACCCTCAGGCAGTATCCAGTTAGACTGAGCTAGAGAAATTAGGTGCAGCTGCAGTCAGTTCACCTAATTTGGAGTTCAAGCAACATGCTGCAACTCCATTTGTACAGGGAAAAAGAAAATCTCATATAAGCCAACGTTGAAACTATTTGGCATATTAACAGTGCTTAATTTAGGGGCCTAAAAGGCTAATATTTGTTGTTTAGGTTAGTAAGTGTGCCCAACTCTTTCGTGACCCCAAGAACTGTAGGCCACCAGGCCCCCTGTATCCATGGAATTCTCCAGGCAAGAATACTGGCATGGATTGCCACTCCCCTCTCCAGGAGATTCCCTGTACCGAGGGATCAAACCTTGTCTCCTACACTGGCAGGCAGGTTCTTTACCACTGAGCCACCAGGGGAGCCCCAAAAGGCTAACACATCTCACCCTGATAATCACGAAAATTTGTTATGTGAAGCCACATGAAGGCCTTTTAGTGAGGAATCCACTCAAGCTTCGGATTTACTTGTTTCCCAAAGCCAGGTCTGTTCGTATTGCTGATGAATATTCTAGAGGAGAGTCTTTTTGCTGCTAAAGGAAGAGCCTAAGCTTTATCAATTATCCTAACACAGGTGATACATGCTGTCAGAAAATACCCATAACTTCCTCCGTCACCCTTTTATTTTCCTAACGTCTTTCCCTGTGTGGCCATGAACTACTATGATTTTAGTAGAATTTAGAGTTTTCATCAAGTCTGCCAAATAAGATGTGCAAATGCAAACGAAGCTTACCTGAAGATTTTTAATATTTGTGTGTTTTCATTATTCTCTGGACACTGAAATGTTTCCCTGTAAGTTAGTGATTTTGAATATGTTTTCATGTGATTGCTGGCCATCTGTATGTTTTCTTTGGGGGAAAAAATGTTTGTTAAGGTCGTTTGCCCAATTTTTAATCGATTTTTATATTAAGTTCCATGAGTTCTTTATATGTATTCTGGATATTAACCCCTTACTAAGTATATGATTTGCAAATATCTTCTCCCAAGCAGTAGATTGCCTTTGCATTTTGCTGCTGGTTTTCGTCACTGTGAAAAAAGCATTTTAGTTTCATGTAATCTCATTTGTTTCTTTTTGCTTTGGATGCCCTTGCCTGAGGAGATAAATCCAAAACAATTTCCCGGAGACTGATGGAGAAGAGCTGATGGCCGTTGCTTTCTTCTAGGGGTTTTGTGGTTTCGGAACTTATACTCGAGTCTTTAACCCATTTTGACTTTATTTTTATACATGGTGTTATGTGCTGGTCCAGATTCATTCTTTTGCTTGGAGCTGTTCGGATTTCCCAAAAGCATTTATTGAAGTGACTGTCTTTTTCCCCATTGGATACTCTTGCCTCTTTTGCCATAAATGGCCAATATTTGTGGGTTTACCCTAGGCTCTCAGTTCTGTTCTGTTGACCTGCATGTCTGTTTCTGCACCAGGACAATACTGCTGGAGTCACTATAGCTTTGTAGTATAGTTTCAATCAAGGAGCGTGATATTTCCAGTTTTGCTTCTCTTTTTAAAGCTTGCCCTGGCTATTTGTCATCCTTCAAGGTTCAGGACAATTTTCAGGATTCTTTCTTCCAGTTCTGTGAAATATGTTATTGATATTTTGATAGGGTTTGCATTGAATCTGTGTATTTTGGGATCGTGTGGACTGTTTAACAGTATCAATTCTTCCAGTCTATGGGTGTAGGATCTTTCCATCTATTTGCAATATCTTTAATTTCTTTCAGCTATGTCTTATAGTTTTCCAAGTACAGGTCTTTCACCTTTATGGTTAAATCTGTTCTTAGGTGTTCTATTCTTTTTGATAAAATTATCAATGGAATTGTTTTAATGTGTCTTTCTGATAGTTTATTAGTTCACAAAAATGCAACAGACTTCCATATATTAATTTTGTACCCTGCATATTTACTGAGTTCATTTATTAGTTCTAATAGTTTTATGGTAGAGTCTTTAGAGTTTCCTCTGTATAATACCAGGCTTCCCAAGTGGTGGTATGGTGAAGAATCTGCCTCCCAAGGCAGGAGACGTAAGACATGCAGGTTCAGTCAGTGGGTCGGGAAGATCCCCTGGAGGAGGGCCTAGCAACTCACTCTGGTATTCTTGTCTGGAGAATCCCATGGACAGAGGAGCCTGGCAGGCTCTAGTCCGTAGGGTTGCAAAGAGATGGACATGGTTGAAGGGACTTAGCATACATGCATGTAGAATATCATGCAATCTGCAAAGAGTAACAGTTTTACTTCTTTCTGTCCAATTTGGCTGTCTTTTTCTTTTTTTGTCTAATCGTTGTGGCTAAGACTTGTGTGTTGAATAAAAGTGGCAAGAGTAGACATCCTTGTCTTGTTCCTGATTTTACAAAAAAAAAAGCTTTTAGTCATTAATCATTGACTATCAGGTTTGCTCTGGCATACCAGACAGGATAAAATGCACCTGTTTCAGCAAGGTGGGTGCAGAGCAAGCATACCTTAACATAAGAAAGCCCATATGTGAGATTTTACTGGAGAAGGAAATGGCAACCCATTCCAACATTCTTGTCTGGAAAATCCCACGGACAGAGGAGTCTGGCGGGCTATAGTCCACGGGGTTGCAAAGAGTCAGACACGACTGAGCAACTAACACACATGAGATTTTATTTATGTATATATAAATATATACATTATATAATACATATTTATATATATGTCACAGTGATATATGCATCACTCTATCTTGAGTGGATAATCACAAGGTTGAATGCCTTCTAAAAGCTACACTCCACATCTCACACTTCTGACATCACGTTTCACATCATTTGTTTGTGCGTGTTTTTACTGATTTTTGTAGTTTTCATTGATTTGGCTACTTTTGTCTTTTAACCTCTCCATTAGCCTTGTAAGTGGCTGATTCACTACTTCTTCTGTATGTTTGCTTTTACCAATGTGGTTTTTGCTTTCGTATATTTTCTTATTTCTAGCTATAAACCTTTCTTTTCTACCTGAAGGAGTCTCTTTAGCTTTTCTCGTTTGGCCAGTTTAGGTCGTGGCATATTCCTTTAGATTTTGCTTGTCTGTAAGACTCTGCTTCCACTCTGAGTGATAATCTTGCCAGGAAGAGTATTCTTGATTGTAAGGTTTTGTTTTTGTTTCCATCAGCACTTTGATAACTTTCCATGCCATTCTGGCCTGTATATAGTTTCTGCTGAAAAATCAGCTTTTTTTTTTTTTTTAATGGGGTCCCCTTGCATGTAACTAGTTTTTTCTCATTGTGCCTTTAAGATACTCTATCTTTAACTTTTGACATTTTAATTATAATGTTTAGTTGTGTGAGCCTCTTTGGGCTTATCAATTTGAGACTGCCTTTCCTGTACTGAGTTCAGTTCAGTCGTTCAGTCACGTCCAACACTTTGTGACCCCATGGACTACAGCAGGCCAGGCCTCCCTGTCCATCACCATCTCCCAGAGCTTGCTCAAACTCATGTCCTTCGAGTCCGTGATGCCATCCAACCATCACGTCCTCTGTCGTCCCCTTCTCCTCCTGCCTTCAATCTTTCCTAGCATCAGGGTCTTTTCCAGCGAGTCAGTTCTTCGCATCAGGTGGCCAAAGTTCCTGTATGCAGATACCTGTTTTCTTCAGTAGGTTAGGGAACTTTTCAGCTGACATTAATACTTCTTCAAGTGCATTTTGTCCCTCTCTTCTGGTGCCTCTGTAGTACAGTTGTTAGCATCTTGAGATCCCTTAAACTGTCCTATTTTTCTGAATTATTTCTTTCTTCCTGATGTGACAAATGGGTAATTTCCCACCCCGTCTTCCAGATTCCTGGCGCATCCACTTTATTTTCCGTGGCTCGCTTTGCTTGTTGGTCCCGGCTGGGCCCCGCCGCTGCCCGGCTTCGCTCTAGCGGCACCGAGCGGGGCTGCTCTGGTCGCGGCGGGCTCTCGCTGCGGCGGCGTCTGGGGCTGCGCGGCCAGGCTCTCAGGCTGCGCGGCTGTGGCCGCGGCCCGCGGGCTGCGTAGCGGGGGCTCCTGGACTCCCGGGCCCTGGCTCGGCGGTTGCAGTACGTTGGCTGAGTTACTGTGCTTCCTTCTGAATCCTCTAATCCACTGTCGACTCATTCTGCTGTATTTTTCATGTCCATTAGTGTTTTCTGAAGTTCCAGTTGGTCCTTTTTACATTTCCCACCTTTTGTTGAAGTTCTCACTGTGTTCATGCAGTCTTCTAATGAGTTCAGTGAGCATCTTTATCACTGTGACTTTAAATTGTTTTTCAGAAAAATTTGTCTGAGTAATTTCTGCCTTCTTTCCGTTGTTTATTTTCGGGACCTTGTCTTATTCTCTCCTTTGGAACATATTCTGCTGTCTCCTCACTTAACCTGACTCTCTGCGTCTGCTTCTGTGTGTCAGGTGGCTCACCTGGGTCTCCTGGTCTTGAAGGAGTGGCCTTGTGCAGAAGCTTTCCTGTGGGGCCTGAAAAAGCAGCGCTTCCTCTTTGTCTCTGATTATCTGTCGTTTGAAAGTGATATGCGAAGGCGTGTTTTGTTGGCATATATCCTGCTTCATGTTCTGTGAGCTTCCCGGATCTGCGGTTTGGTGTCTGACCTTTATCTGGGGAAATTCTCAGTCATTATTGTGTCCAATATTTCCCTTCTTCCTTTCCCCGCTTCTCTTTGAATATTCCCATTATGTGCATATTGCACATGCTATAGTGGTTTCACAGTCCTTAGATATCCTGTCTTATATCCGTCTTTCTTCTCTTAACTTTTTAATTTTTGAGAATTCTGTTGACACATCCTCTAGACCAGAGTTTCTCTCCTCAGCTGTGTCTAGTCTCCTAAGAAGCCCATCAAAGGATTTCTTCCTCTTACAGCAGTTTTGATCACTAGCATTTCTTTTTGGTTCTTTCTTAGAATTTCCGTGTTTCTGCTCACATCCACCATCTGTTCTTGCGTGCTCTCTACTTTATCCATCAGTGCCCTTGGCATTTTAATCCTAGTTACTTTAAATTCCCACTCTGATAATTCCAGTATCCCTGCCATGTCTGGTTCTAACACTTGCTCTCTCTTGTTTTCTGTTTTGGGGTATAGCACGTAATATTTTCTTGATAGCCAGACATGATGCACTGGGTAAAAGGAACTGCTCTAAATAGCCTTTTGGTGGTGTGGCTATGAGGCCCAGGGGAGGGGGCGTGCTTCTAGCCCTATAATTAGGTTTCAGTCTTCTGGTGAGCCTATGCCATGAGCTGTAAGCTTCACAAGAGTTTTTCAGTTTATTTTTTTTTCCTCATAGTTTAGGTGGGGCCAGGGGGCTAGAGTGGCATGGGGTTGGGCATTTCCCTTTGCAGATAGTTAGGTCTGCTCATCATTCAGCAGGGCAGGCTTTGGGTGACTTGCTTCCGGTGTGTGTGCTGATCACACTCAGCAGGGCAGGCTTTGGGTGACTCGCTTCCGGTGTGTGCTCATCACACTCAGCAGGGCAGGCTTTGGTGGCTAGCTTCCGGTGTGTGTGCTGATCACACTCAGCAGGTCAGGCTTTGGTGACTCGCTTCCGGTGTGTGTGCTGATCACACTCAGCAGGTCAGGCTTTGGTGGCTAGCTTCCGGTGTGTGTGCTGATCACACTCAGCAGGTCAGGCTTTGGTGGCTAGCTTCCGGTGTGTGTGCTGATCACACTCAGCAGGTCAGGCTTTGGTGGCTAGCTTCCGGTGTGTGTGCTGATCACACTCAGCAGGTCAGGCTTTGGTGGCTAGCTTCCGGTGTGTGTGCTGATCACACTCAGCAGGTCAGGCTTTGGTGACTCGCTTCCGGTGTGTGTGCTGATCACACTCAGCAGGTCAGGCTTTGGTGGCTAGCTTCCGGTGTGTGTGGCTGATCACACTCAGCAGGTCAGGCTTTGGTGGCTAGCTTCCGGTGTGTGTGGCTGATCACACTCAGCAGGTCAGGCTTTGGTGGCTAGCTTCCGGTGTGTGTGCTGATCACACTCAGCAGGTCAGGCTTTGGTGGCTAGCTTCCGGTGTGTGTGCTGATCACACTCAGCAGGTCAGGCTTTGGTGGCTAGCTTCCGGTGTGTGTGTGCTGATCACAGTTAGCAGGTCAGGCTTTGGTGGCTAGCTTCCGGTGTGTGTGCTGATCACACTCAGCAGGGCGGGCTTTGGTGACTCGCTTCCGGTGTGTATGCTGTGGTCGCCTCAGTCGTGTGCGACTCTGTGCAACGCTATGGCGCCAGGCTCCTCTGTCATGGGCTTCTCCAGGCAAGGATACTGGAAGGGGCTGCCATGCCCTCCTCCAGGGGATCTTCCAGACCCAGGGGTCAAATCTGAGTCTCCTGCTTCTGCTGCATTGCAGGCAGGTTCTTTACCAGTGAGCCACCAGGGGGAAGCAGACTTGTTAAAAAACAGTCCTCTGGCAAATTTCAGAATGGTTTCTTTTCTCCTCCCCCTACTGGAAACTCAAGGGAATGTTTCTCTGCTCTTTACTGTGGGAAGCTGGTCGAGCTCCCGGGGGTAAATCTCATAGTATTGTGGGGGTCTGCCTGTGACTGGGTCCCTTGGAGATTTTAACTCTCAAGGAGTCACCTGAGTAATTGGTCAATTATGTTTCCAGCTTTTCCAGCCCTGTGCTGCTGCAGCGGCTTCCACTCATCCCTGCCCTCCTGAGCTGTTAATCCATGCATTTGCCTGTCGGATCCCTCCAGTCTTGGGGAGAGTGTTTTTTCCTGTGTCCTTCTCTCTCAAAGATCCAAAATGTGTTGCTAATTTTTAAGTCTGGTCAGCTTTTTACTTATTAAGAAAGAGAGGCAATTCTCAAACCCCGTATATGTGTAGCCAGAAACCTTCTGTTTCTCTTTGGCACATTAGTATTTTGGCTTTGTGTATGAAGGTCCCGTAATGGTAAGATTAAATCTTATATCCTTATAAATATTCCTTATTGTTTCACTCTGAAGTTTTTTTAGGGATTATATTCTTCCAGCCTGTCCATTTCTTATCTTCCCAGATCATGGCTTTAAGGTTAGAAAAGTTTCCCAATTTAATTAAAGAGGCTATCTCTCTCTTTCTCACACTCCAGCAATTTGTGGTTAAACCTACTGCTCATATAACATTGCACTGTTCATTGTGAATTGTGCCACAATGTAATCTACTGGTTGCTTTTATATGTCTTCCACTATTTTGAAAAAGTACAAATAAATGAAAGTTAAGCATTATTTAAAATATTCAAAAGCAGAGACATTACTTTGCCGACTAAGGTCCGTCTAGTCAAGGCTATGGTTTTTCCTGTGGTCATGTGTGGATGTGAGAGTTGGACTGTGAAGAAGGCTGAGCGCCGAAGAATTGATGCTTTTGAAGTGTGGTGTTGGAGAAGACTCTTGCGAGTCCCTTGGACTGCAAGGAGATCCAACCAGTCCATTCTGAAGGAGATCATCCCTGGGATTCTTTGGAAGGAATGATGCTAAAGCTGAAACTCCAGTACTTTGGCCACCTCACGCAAAGAGGTGACTCACTGGAGAAGACTTTGATGCTGGGAGGGATTGGGGGCAGGAGGAGAAGGGAACGACCGAGGATGAGATGGCTGGATGGCATCACGGACTTGATGGACGCGAGTCTGAGTGAACTCCGGGAGTTGGTGATGGAGAGGGAGGCCTGGAATGCTGCGATTCATGGGGTCGCAAAGAGTCGGACACGACTGAGCGACTGAACTGAACTGACTGAAAATCATATTTGAGCCCATAAAAACATGTTTTGTAAATATAATTAATTGTAATGAACACTGTCCCCATAATCAAACTGAAAAAAAAGTAATTTTCTTCCAGATTATAAAATTCAGTATTTACTTTTCTTCCAATTGTTGATTGCTATTTGACTCTGTCTGACTTGATTGTTTATGTTGTTCATAACTTGTATTTTATAAAATTATTGGTTATAATTGCTAGCCTAAAGGCCCGTATACAGTGTAAATAAGTCATAAGCCAAAGAAATGCTACAGAAAATGAAAATATAGTAGCTGAAATAGCTCAGTTGGGAGAGCGTTAGACTGGAGGAAATGAAAATATGCAAAAAGTGAAAAGGCATTAATTGTTAGTTTCTGCAATAAATTAAGGCACAAATGGTATTGTGGAATCTTTGTTGATTGAATATATTCTTGAATTATTTTTTCAGGAATGATTACATTCACATCTTACTCTGTAGGTTTAGATCCAAGTAATGCTATAATCACAAAGACTCTAGAATATATTAGCTCACATTTGCCTCTTTCTGTGACTCCTGTTGAAATCAGAGATGGATCACACAGTTGAAAGTGTTATTATGCAATGTCTTGCACATTGGTTGCAATTGGTTGTCCAAATGAAGTTTAAAAATCTTTAAATCACACTTCATCATTTTCCCTAGGGGAGAATGGAGCATAATTTCAATAAAAAATAATTATTTTGATGCCTATCCTCAAATTCTGGTTTACATGGGATAAAATGGAGACTCTGTACCCCAAAAACGCCTGCTAGAAAGAAAAGCTGTGCTGAGAGCCTGTGAATGTGGACCTGTCTGATAGACTAAGTTCACAGATAGAGTAGATAAGAACAACTATTTTAAACGCATTTTCTATTTAACCCAGTTGTTTGGAACTTTGAAGTGTTTATCTCCAAATCTAGGGTTTCATTCCTTTTTCCCATGCCTTCATTGTTCATATGTGTACTAATTTCTGCACATGGATTTTATGAGGTAAAAGAAGAGGTTAAATGTGAGATGCTATTGTTTGTTTTAGTCGCTAAGACTAAGTCATGTCTCGTTCTCTGAGACTCCACGCACTGTATGAATAATATAGATTGACTGATATGCATCAATTCTCATAAAATAATCATTTCAAAATAAAGTATGAAATTAATATTACAGTGGGGAAAAGGAAAGCATAATCCCACAATACTTTTAACTACATAAAAGTAGATTTTCTACAAAAGGAAAATAACCTAATCAACCTCTTGATCTGTCACAGAAATTAATAATAACATTGCAATCCCTGTGTTCTTAATTCACCATTTAGTTTTAATATAAATCATTAACACTAAAAGAAAAAAAAGATAGTATTCATATTCAGAAAATATCTAATCTATGAACTAAAATTTTTACTTGAAAGTAAAAATGTTACACCCCAGGACTCACAGTTTTATATTTTTTCACAAATAAAATTCCAAATGTTCACACTGAAGGGCTTCCCTGGTGGCTCAGAGGTTTAAGCGTCCGCCTCCACGCGGAGACCCAGGTTCAATCCCTGGGTCGGGAAGATCCCCTGGAGAAGGAAATGGCAACCCACTCCAGTATTCTTGCCTGGAGAATCTCATGGACAGAGGAGCCTGGCAGGCTACAGTCCACGGGGTCGCAAAGAGTCAGACACGACTGGTGAGCGACTTCACTTCGACTTCTTCACACTGAAATGACAGAATTGAATTACCTCAGGTAGTTTCTTGGTCTTATAATCACTTTGCTATCATTTTAAATTCCAAGCTATTATTTAGACACAGGAGTATGAGCAGAATCAAAGGGTGAGCATGATCTCAGCTCAGTGCAAGCATGGACAACTCTGAGACAAAACGGACTTCCTCCTGAAATGGACATGTGTAGCTGATTCTGGGCATGTTCTGAGCTGACAGGATAACCGAGAGCAGTATGACTGTGTGTTGTGTTAACCTCCATGTGGAATATAATGTTTGCTAAAAGATACATAATTAGTATTGACTGAAACCACACAATTAAAAGTTGCTTACTACTTGAAAGTTATGACAAATCTAGACAGCATATTAAAAAGCAGAGACATCACTTTGCTGACAAAGGTGCATATAGTCAAAGCTGTGGTTTTTCCAGTAGCCATGTATATGTGTGAGAGTCGGACCATAAAGAGGACTGAGCGCTGAAGAACTGGTGCTTTTGAACTGTGATGTTGGAGAAGACTCTCGAGAATCCCCTGCACAGTAAGCAGATCAAACCAGTCAATCTTAAAAGGAAATCAGTCCTGACTATTCATTGGAAGGACTGAAGCTGAAGCTCCAATACTTTGGCCACCTGATGTGAAGAGCCAACTCATTGGAAAAGACCCTGATGCTGGGAAAGATTGAAGGCAGGGTGAGAAGGGGACGACAGAGGAGGAGATGGTTGGGCGGCATCATTGATTTAATGGACGTGAGTCTGAGCAAACGCCAGGAGATAGTGAAAGACGGAGGAGATTGGCATGCTGGAGTCCATGGGGTCACAAAGAGCCGGACACGACTTAGTGACTGGAAAACAGCAGCAACAATATAAAGCTTCCATGTGTACTACTGAGACTCAGAGTAACCCTAGTGACTAGAGCTCAAACTCTAAACAGGGGGAGTTCCCTGTCACCCTCTGGAGAAACATTTTATCACAGACATTAATCAGAATCGTGAGTCCATGATGATAAAAACGCAGGCTACCTTCAGCTAGTTGCATTATTGTTTTTAAATCCTCTACAAATAAGGCAACATGTGAACTCTGGGGGCACTCGCGGCCACCACCCTAATTTTGACACACCGCCAGCGGCCAGTGCTGATCGTAGGTCCTTTCTCAGGTCTAGGAATCTTTTCCACCAGATCCGAGGTTTCCCTTGTGTTTTCTCCTGGAAGCCTTACAGCTTTTACTTTTAACCTGAGATCTATCATCCATTGCAAACTATCTTTTGTGCTGTGAGGTCATAGTCAAAGTCCATTTTTCCCCATATTATTATTCAGTGGTTTCAGCACCACTGGCTGAAGAAAGACAAAATGTTGAGCGTTGCGTATGTTGGAACTTCTGTCGGAAATCAATCGAGTGGGTCCATTTGTGGGCACAATTGATTAACATTATTTTTCTTACGGATCTACGTGGTATTTTTCTCCTTTATTCTGTGATTTTGGTGAATTTTATCAAGCTTTCAAAGGCTGAACAAATGTGGCATTCCTGAATAAATTCTGCTTGGCTGTAAAATCTTATTCTTTTTTTTTTTTTTAATGTCTCTGGACTCATTTTGCTAATATTTATTTGGTTGAGGATCTTGGCAAAAATCTATGTTCTTGGCAGATATTAGTCTTCAATTTTCCTTTCTTATAACTTCATTCTTGTGATTATACTCTTATCAGGATTATACTCTTCATTTTTTCCTTCTCCAGATTCTGAAAGAATTTATGTAAGTCTCGTATTATTTCATTTTTAAATGTTGATAGAATTCATTCCCTGGAATCACCTGGGTCTGCAGTTATTTTTGTGGGAAGGTTTGGTGATGAGTTTTAGTTCTCCATAGGTAGAGAACGATTTGAATCTCTTTCTTTTTCTCTAACGTCAGGAAGTCATGTTTTCCTTTTTTTAAAGAAGATTATTTTAATTTTTATGCTAAAGAGCGGTATAGCTGATTCACAATGTTCTGTGTGTTGTCAGTGTACATACACATGTATCTATTCTTTCTCAGATTCTGTCCCCATATAGGTTATTACCGAGTGCTGAATAGAGTTCCCTGTGCCATACAGTAGGTCCTTATTGGTTATGTTTTGTATATCGCAGTGTGTACATGTCAACCCCAAACTTGTGTTCTACAAGAAACTTCCACGCGACCTGTGAGACCCTTCCTCTATGTAGCTCCTCGGCTCCCAGTCGTCATGGGCAGCTTCCACCCACATCAGAGTCTCTGTTCTCTGGCCTCCGCCTCTGTGACCTCAGTGAGACCACCCTGCTGTTCTTAGACTCCAGCGTTTGTTCGGTCCTGTTGCCGATAGACTATCCTCCGTCAGAGCAGCATGCACCCCCAGGGACCAGCGTCCCTTCTTACAGGAACCTCTTCTCATTCTCTCTGTCGTCTGATGCCTAAAGAAGTCATTTCATATGTTTCCCCGATTTTATAGTTGCTTATGGGGGAGGCTTAGTCTCATACAGATGAATCCATCTAAAGCAGAAGTGTCCTGCATCTCAGGCTGGGCACATCCTGACAATACGACAAGGATTTCAATGTTTTTCTCGTTGGTATTCAGGACACCTGTTGCCCCGTGTCTCCCCTTTCCCAAAATGTTGCCATCGCCATTTCAATACTATCCAAAGTATTTTTATTGAAGGTAAAATAAATTATAAATCCCCTCTTTTGTATGAAAGCATCTCTGAAGTCTGTTTTCAACATACCTTTATATACATAACGAACTCTGCTATCCTTCTCAGACTTGAATGCCAGCAAGCCGTGTCTAATGACGATTTTCTGAACCAGGCATCGTCTTGCTTCCTACCTTCAACAGTCCAGCCAATGCATGCCCAGTCATGTCTGACTCTTTGTGACCCCATGGACTGTAGCCCACCAAGGCTCCTCTGTCCATGGGATTTCCCAGGCAAGAATACCGGAGCAGGTTGCCGTTTCCTTCTCTGGATCTTCCGGATCCAGGGATTGAACCCACATCTCTGGTTTCTTGTGAGTTGGAAGGCAGGTCTTTTACCACTCCACCACATGGGAAGCCCACCTCCATCAGTCCCACATCCTAAAATACTCTTTCTTCCTTCTTTATTACCATAAGTAACTTTGCCAGTTTTCAAAAACCTACTTAATAACCTAGTTAATATCCTATTAATACCACCTCAAGAATGGCTAAATGCCCACTAATACATTTCCACAGAACTTGTATTGATTTTATATTAATATCCCTTTCTTTATGTGTTAGGGCTTCCCTGATGGCTCAATTGATAAAGGAATCCACCTGCAACATGGGAGGCCTGGGTTCCATCCTTGGGCTGGGAAGATCCCCTGGAGGAGGGCATGGCAACCCACTCTAGTATTCCTGCCTCGAGAGTCCCCATGGACAGAGGAGCCTGGTGGGCTGCAGTCCATGGGGTCGCAAACTTGCCAGATGGACACGCTTCTCTTTCAAGGATATGGTAAAAGCTCATGGAGGACGGAAGAACAGAGGCTCTGTATTTGGTTTTCCTAACTAAAAGCACCGTCTCTGTTAGGTAATGGATTGGGTACTGATGTAATAGATATACCCTCAAACTTCAGAAGCTTCACATCATTTATGCTTATTTCTCATTTACAAATATCTCAAGCAGGAATTCTAATGATTCAGGCAGCTCTCCTCCAAGTGCCAATTGAGGGGGTCAGTCAGGAAGATCCCTTGGATGAGGAAACCACGACCCAATCCGGTATTCTTGCCTGGGAAATCCTATGGACCGTGGAGCCTGGCAAGCTGTTGTCCATGGGGTTGCAAAGAGTCAGACACAGCTGAGTACACGCACACATTCAGAGATGAGTGAGAATAAACAGGCAGGTCGGATGTGGCAGCGGTGATGCTGTGTGACCTCTTAGGACGGCTTAGGACGGCTGATTCACCCTTTGCCCAGCTCTGCCTAGGACGCGAGCTTCGGGGTGCTGAGCCGACACGGAAGCACGTGATGGAAGGCTTACACGGACAGGACACGCGGGGGTAAAGGGCGGAGCCCGAGAAGCTCACGTGTTCGCGCCCCTCCCCCTGCCACGCGCGTGAGCGAGCCTTCGGCTGATTTGGGTTCTGGGCTTGGAGCTTCCCGGCTGAAGCTGGGTGGAGCAGAGAGAAGCCCTTTCCCGTGTGTCCTGCCTGAAACCCTGACTCCGGGCCATAACGCAGGGTGAATTTATGCCACTAAGTTTCGTGGCAACTTGTTAGGCGCGTCATGTTACCTGGAATATAGTTTTGTACCAGGAGTAGAAAACTGCCATAATACAACTGAAACTGTGTCACTTTGGGACCACAAGAGATGTGAAAAAAGCTGGAAAGACCTGGAAGAAAATGTTAGGGAAATTTTAAAGGGCTGCAGAAAGGCTCTTAGTTAATGTTCGATGGCCCTTAAGGAAGCTGCTGGTGTGAAATGGTACCTCACTGTGGTCTTGATTTGCATTTCTCTGATAACGAGTGATGTTGAGCATCTTTTCATGTGTTTGTTAGCCATCCGTATGTCTTCTTTGGAGAAATGTCTATTTAGTTCTTTGGCCCATTTTTTGATTGGGTCGTTTATTTTTCTGGAATTGAGCTGCATAAGTTGCTTGTGTATTTTTGAGATTAGTTGTTTATCAGTTGCTTCATTTGCTATTATTTTCTCCCATTCAGAAGGCTGTCTTTTCACCTTGCTTATAGTTTCCTTTGTTGTGCAGAAGCTTTTAATTTTAATTAGATCCCATTTGTTTATTTTTGCTTTTATTTCCAGTATTCTGGGAGGTGGGTCATAGAGGATCCTGCTGTGATTTATGTCAGAGAGTGCACTGAAACATGTATACTATCGTGTAAGAAACGAATCACCAGTCTATGTTCAATACAGGATACAGGATGCTTGGGGCTGGTGCATGGGGATGATCCAGAGAGATGATATGGGGTGGGAGGTGGGAGGGGGGTTCAGGATTGGGAATTCATATACACCCGTGGCGGATTCATGTCAATGTATGGCAAAACCAATACAGTATTGTAAAGTAAAATAAAGTAAAAGAAAAAAAAAGAAAGCTGCTAGTGAAGAATAAAGTAAGTGAGGAAAAGGGAAGCTTTTGGGAAGCTGAAGGGAAACTTGATATACAGTGGCGAAAGATTGGCTAACACTGTTACCAGAGGTTACTGGGAAAATAAAGAAAATGAAAAGATCACTAAGGGACAGGATGCTCTGTTGACATCCAGCAGAGGACTGAAGGAGCTACCTGGCTTCTTCTTGCTGCTTACTGTACAGTGTGGAGGAAAAACTTAAACTGAGGGAAGAGCTTTCAACTGTAAAAGATCATTATTAATCTCTGAGATTTGCAAATTATGAAGAGGCTTTTGATCAGAGGTCAAATCCAAAATGTGGCCGTAATATCTTTTATGGAGAAATATTTACAGGTGTGTCTCTATATAATATTAACATGCAAGACACGTGCAATCCGTATCTTTGTCTTCATCTCGGCAGGGTCCAATACAGCATCTCAGATACGAGCATTAAAAACAAATTGTTCCTTTTTCAGCTGTGTTATCCACAGCACCATTTGTCCATCAATGCTTGTCAATCACTGGTTTCCATTGAAGTACCAAGGAAAGAGCACAGAAGAGAAGGCACAAATCAACCAGCTCTTAGTCACAGCAAGTTCTCCTCCTTTTTCAACCGTCACTCACCAAGCACAAGCTAATATGAAGCTGTGGGGCAAGAGGACAAACACCTCCTCAACAGTCTTTTCTACTGACACTGACAGTCAATTCTGTATTTAAGAGAACACCCACACTAAGATGATGCAGTGATGAGACCTGTGCATCACGCCACTGGGGATTATAGTGATCATTCTTTCATTTGGGAAATACATAGCAATAGCATTGGAGACTTTAACAGAAAACATGAAATGGGCATCTTGTATTTCTATCATTATGATGATATTGATTAAAGTGGCCCAGGAGACATGAATACTTAATGAGGGCAAGTGACGCTGAGCTCTGCTCTTCAGTGCTTGAGCAATGCACTGGTCATTTAGAATGAGGAGTGAAAATTAATTTTGTGAGAGTAAAACATATACTGTAGAGAATTCAGAGAAAAATTTACTTAGTTTCTTACCTGTCAGGCGTGATATTAACATTTAGGCTGGAAAGAAAGATCTCATGGAAACCTTGCTCTCAGGAAACACATGGAGAAGCACGGAGAGAGATGTATCTGAGGGCAAACTCATGATTACCAAGTTTTTTTTTTTTCTTAACCTTATTTTTAACTTGATTTTATCACCTCTGAGATTAGATGCTTATTTTCAGGATGGAGTTGCTGTTCAGTCACTCAGTCGTGTTCAAATCTTTGCAACCCCATGGACTGCAGCACGCCAGGCCTCCCTGTCCATCACCAACTCCCGGAGCTTGCGCAAACTCATGTCCACTGAGTCAGTGATGCCATCCAGCCATCTCATCCTCTGTCACCTCCTTCTCCTCCCACCTTCAATCTTTCCCAGCTTTTGAGTCTTTTCAAATGAGTCAGTTCTTCGCATCAGATGGCCAAAGTATTGGAGTTTCAGCTTCAGCATCAGTCCTTCCAATGAATATTCAGGACTGATTTCAGGATAGAGAGTGAATACTATAACTTTGTATTTCAACAACCTTAAAGGGTGGGTTGTGTGCACTCAGTAACTGTGAATAGTAAGTGAAGGAAAAATTACATAAATGAATACTCAGAGAGACGAAAAACCTGTGGGAAATGTCAATACTTCAAGGACAAACGTGGTATTACATTCAATTCAAACAAACATAAAGAGCAGTTGAAAACATTAGCGAGGATACAGGAGAGAATAATTGGGAGAGAAATTTGAGAGCAAAGGAGAGGGTGATAGATTCCGTGCTGCACCTCAGCACTAGGGTTTGCCAACTTACCATCTCAACAATTCATTTTCTATCGACCTTTATGTGTATTCTTTGGTTTTTTAATTGGAGGACACTTGCTTTACAATGGTGTGTTAGCTTTTGCTCGTCCACAGCGTGGATCAGCCCTGTGTACACATCAATCCCTGCCTCTGGAGCCTCCCTCCCACCCCTCGCCGTCCTGCGCCCCCAGGTCACCGCCGAGCACGGAGCCAGCTCCGGGCGCCGGTGCTGCGCGGAGGCTCCTTCCGGCTCGCTGCTCCACAGGCAGTAGTGCGCAGGCGTCAGGGCTCCTCTCCCGGCTCCTCCCCCCTACCCAACCCGTGTCCACAAGTCTGTCCCCTATGCCACTTTGATAATTCTTAATGTCCCCACTCACTGCTGCTGTCTTGGGACCGTCCCTCTCCATACTGCTTCTTTGGGCCACTATGCCAGTCCCCTCGCTCATCTTCCCATCATTATATTTTGGCCCAACAGGTAAATCCCACCTACTTGGAGGAAATGTTTCCACTGAGTTCTGATTTTGATAAAACCAGTTATCTGGGAAGCTGTGATGTGTGTGTATGTGTGTGTGTAGGCGTGTGTATGTGAGCATGTGAGTGTGTGAGCATGTGTGTATAAAAAGATACAGGTTGTCCTAAGAAAGCAGAATGCAGAGTCAGCTATAAAGTTGATGCTAATTAGAAAACAGAAAACCTGGAGACATCACATCATTGGTCAAATTCCTGAAATACACAGAATCCAACACAAAAATAGGGTCCCAGGTGCAGACCGAAGCTGTCAGGCAGCAAGACTATTTAAAATTCTGTAAACCAATCAATAACACTCTTGGTTCACAAGGTAATAAGGTAAACATCCAATGATATAAAGCTTGTTGAAAGAAATACTGAATTACATGCCACCAGCTGTTTAGTGTTGTTAGTGTACAAGATGAAGCGTGTCTGAAGATGAGTTGGTCATTTCTTGCCTTAATTTCTCTGATTTTAGAACAAAAGGGAAGATGCCTTTATTCTATATTTCCCCAGACTAATGCATCTGACAAACTCTATGTGATAAAATAATTGGAAAAAGCTTATGTTTTCTGGTGTACATCAAATTATTACTGGATAATTTACCTGTTTTCAGTAAGTACTACATTCGAGAATGTCTTCTGACCTAAGGTGCATAGATGTTTACAGGAGATTTATAATTTGCTGTCTAGTTACCATTGTTACCTTCCAACCACAACCGTATTACAGAAGATAAATCCCTGGAATAAAACATTCTGAAGGATCTTGAATATGTTTATACTACCCTACCCAACGCTTCCCTGAAGGCTCAGTGATAAAGAATCCGCCTGCCAATGCAGGAGACACAGGAGGCACAGATGTGGTCCCTGGGTCGGGAAGATTCCTTTAGAGGAGAATATGGCAACCCGCTCCAGTATGCTTGCCTGGAAAATCCCATGGACAGAGGAGCCAGGTGGGCTACAGTCCATGGGGTCACAAAGAGCTGTACATGACTGAGGAAAGTTAAACAGAGCATATAAATAGCTGAAACTGAGATGCGAGTAATGCATAACAAGCCAAGGGGGTTAGTTTGGGAAAATTACTACTGAGAACAGTTTCTTCCATGCTGAGTGGGGGCTGCTGCCATCATGAATGAGCGCTTGATGAGGCTGTAACTTCAATGCAAACCCTAAAACCCGCATACCTGTTGTTGAGAGTTGAATAAAAGTGCTACACCCACTGAAGAGAAACAAATCTGAATTCACGTGTAACTCAATCAGTACGAAAACGTGAAAGACTGGTCCCTCAGCTGCTTTTGACTCTTTGCAACCCCATGGACAGTACCTCTCCGCAGGCTCCTCTATCCAGGGGATTCTCCAGGCACAAATACTGGAGGGGGATGCCACTTCCTCTTCCGGGGGATCTTCCTGACTCAGGGATTGTACCTGCATCTCCTGCTTTGGCAGGTGGATTCTTAAACCACTGAGCCACCAGTGAAACCCTCAGTCAGTATGGCACCCCTCCAAATCAGTATGGTGCACCTCCAAGTTCGTTAGCTATCAAGGCAGTCTACTGCATGCTTCTCATGAAGAACTGTAACATCTAGGGGACCAAGTCCTGGCTGGAGCCACCTAGTTCCCCACCCTGACCTGAGGCAGTGCCATTTTCTGTATAACCTAAGGTTGCCACTTCATAATTCACCAAACTTCATTCCTCCCCCGACCCAAGATGCTAACATGGCCCCCCAAACAATAACAATTAAAGTAAATTAAACTCTAATGGTGCAACTTTATACATAGTTTAGCTGGGAGGTTATTATTTTTTGCATATTGTTTAACTGAAGTATAGTTGAGTTGAGCTGACATGCTGACTATCTCATCCATCTTGGTTTCATCCAGCATACAATCCATACCTCACCCAATCATTGGTAAAACGCCCATACAGTCTCTACCAGGGGATTCTTGATATCCATCATTAAGGATCAACTTAATCATTAATGATCAACTTCATTAATGATTGGCTTCATCCAATCACTGATAAAATGCCCATACAGTCTCTAACAGGGGATTCTTGATCTCCATCATTAAGGATTAAGAACTGACCAAAAGAAGCAAACAAATATCTCAGGGTTACCATCTTCTGGGAGATGCATTTGATTAGGGCTTATGGAAGGGTTATGGATGCACCATGAATGAAATGTGTAAGCATCCATTGAGTTACTGTCAGCTGGGACTTCCTAGGGCCATATCCAGAGACCGATGCACTTGGATTTGGAAAGGAACAAATTTCCCTTGCGATTGCAATGCAGGTGCCAGGGTGCCTCCCTGCACTGAGAAACAGCAAAGCTGTCACCAGCGCCAAAGACAAATGAGCTGGTTTCATATTCCAGCCCTGCCATTTATAAACATGACTGAGGACAAGTTAATTAGCCTCTCTAAGCATCAGTTTCCCTATTTGAAAAATTAGGGTTTCAATACCTAACTTGTGGTTTTGAATTAAGATTTAATCAAGATAATAAATATAAAACACTGAAAACATAATAGGCACTAATTAAAGTTTTTTTTTCCTCTAACTTACAAACCCAAGACATAGACTGTGGTCAGACTGATTGTCCAGACCCTTCTAGAAAGCAGTCTGTGTGGATCACAAGCTGCTTAGTTAAATCAGTGAGGCTGAATGAATGCAAAAGAGGCTCAAATCATGATCTCACCTCCGACCGATAAGTTCCTTATCATTTAATTATTTATATCATGAGTTTTTGAGTCTTGAAGATAATAAATTTAAAAATCACTGAAAGGCTTCCCCATGTCTCAGCAGTAAAGAATCTGCCTGCAGTAGAGCAGACAAGGAGATGTGTGTTCAATCCATGGGCCAGGAATATCCCCTGAAGAAGAAAATGACAGCCCACTCCAGCGTTCTTGCCTGGGAAAGCCCATGACGGAGGAGCCTGGTGGGCTACAGTCCAGGCGTTTGTGCAAGAGCTGGGCACGACTGAGTGACTAGACAACCACCACAACAGCGAGGCCTGTGATACTGACACCAGACGGGAAGGATTTGTCAATTATGACGGTTTCAGAGTCATATCTAATAACACTTAAGATACAGTATTTCGGGTTCTACCATCTTTGTTTCCTCTAGGTTAATGAAAACATCAAGTTGCTGAAAAAATATTGATCACTGCAACTCATTTCAAAATGGAGTTGAAAGTTTCTCTTAACATTATACCAAATGCTCATGTCTTCATAATTCTTATCTTCTCAAAAGTAATTGACAGTATCTTAAAGCAAATTATCTGCCCTTAATACTGTAATCTTCTGAGAAAGCTGTGAAGGGAGACAGTAAAAACAAATTATATCCTCAAATTATTCCATTGAGTGGATTTTGTGTGCATAGAATTTAATGAAGCCTCAAAGTCTTTCCAATTTGATTTTTATAACTGAAATTTCTATGAATGACCAGAAAGGAAAAGAAAAAAAAACAGCTGTATTGAGAGATGATATCACCAGAGAGAGAGATAAAGTAGTAACTATGACTCTCATCTCAGTGTTTGGGGAGAGAGAAACCGTGAATCCTTCAGTTCTACCCAAATTCCACCTCAAGTCAATTCACTCCCCTGAGTACATCTCTGATAAGACCATGTTTTGACAAAGTAAATGAGATTAACATTATCTACCCTATCCATTTCACAGGAAAACTGTTGAGAAAAACATCAAGCATTTTTTTTCAAAAGCAAGATATTGTTAAAAGATGTAAATTTTCTTCAGATGTGTCATCTACCCATTTCTTGTTTCTGCTTTCATAGTTTCCTTTTCTGATCGTATATTGATATATGTTCATTGCAAAAACAAATTCAGAAAACAAAGAAGTAATACATAAAGGACCCTTATAACTCTGCTATAACTCTTCCCAGAAATAAGCTTTTAAACTTTAAAAAATAGTTTAGTGTTTACCTATTGAGAACTCTCTTCCTTCCCCACTATAGCAGAGACTAACCAATTATTTCTTTAAGAAAATTAGAGACACCAAGGGAACATTACATGCAAAGATGAGCACAATAAAAGACAGAAATGGTATGGACCTAAAAGAAGCAAAAAGATATCAAGAAGAGGTGGCAAGAATACACAAAAGAATTATACAAAAAAGATCTTCATGGCCCAGATAATCACGATGGTGTGATCACTCACCTAGAGCCAGACATCTGGAAGGCAAAGTCAAGCGGGCCCTAGGAAGGATCACTATGGACGAAGCTAGTGGAGGTGATGTAATTCCAGTTGAACTCTTTCAAATCTTAAAAGATGATGCTGTGAAAGTGCTGCACTCAATTTGCCAGCAAATTTGGAAAACTCAGCAGTGGCCACAGGAATGGAAAAGGTCAGTTTTCATTCCACTTCCAAAGAAAGGCAATGCCAAAGAATGCTCAAACTACCGCACAATTGCACTCATCTCACACGCTAGGAAAGTAATGCTCAAGATTCTCCAAGCCAGGCTTCTGCAATATGTGAACCATGAAATTCCAAATATTCAAGCTCGTTTTAGAAAAGTCAGAGGAACCAGAGATCAAATTGCCAACATCCACTGGATCATTGAAAAAGCAAGAGAGTTCCAGAAAAACATCTATTTCTGCTTTATTGACTATGCCAAAGCCTTTGACTGTGTATATCACAGTAAACTGTGGAAAATTCTGAAAGAGATGGGAATACCAAACCACCTGACCTGCCTCTTGAGAAACCTGTATGCAGGTCAGGAAGCAACAGTTAGAACTGGACATGGAACAACAGACTGGTTCCAAATAGGAAAAGGAGTACATCAAGGCTGTATATTGTCACCCTGCATATTTAACTTACATGCAGAGTACATCATGAGAAACACTGGACTGGAAGAAGCACAAGCTGGATTCAAGATTGCTGGGAGAAATATTAATAACCTCAGGTATGTAGATGATACCACCCTTATGGGAAAAAGCGAAGAAGAACTAAAAGCCCCTTGATGAAAGTGAAAGAGGAGAGTGAAAAAGTTGGCTTAAAGCTCAACATTCAGAAAATGAAGATCATAGCATCCAGTCCAATCACTTCATGGCAAATAGATGAGGAAACAAGGGAAATAGTGAAAGACTTTATTTTTGGGCTCCAAATCACTGAAGATGGTGACTGAACCAATGAAATTAAAAGACACTTGCTCCTTGGAAGAAAAGTTATGACCAAGCTAACCAGCATATTAAAAAGCAGAGACATTACTTTACCAACAAAGTTCCATCTGGTCAAGGCTACGGTTTTTCCAGTCGTCATGTATGGATGTGAGAGTTGAACTATAAAGAAAGCTGAGCACTGAAGAATTGATGCTTTTGAACTGTGGTACTGGAGAAGACTCTTGAGAGTCCCTTGGACTGCAAGGAATTCCAACTAGTCCATCCTAAAGGAGATCAGTCCTGAATATTCATTGGAAGAACTGATGCTGAATCTGAAATTCCAGTACTTTGGCCACCTGATGGGAAGAGCTGACTCATTTGAAAAGACCCTGATGCTGGGAAAGGTTGAAGGTGGGAGGGGAAGAGGACGACAGAGGATGAGATGGTTGGATGGCATCACTGACTCGATGGACACGAGTTTGAGTGAACTCCAGGTGTTGGTGATAGACAGGGAAGCCTGGCCACAGTCCATAGCATTTGCAAAGAGTCAGACAGGACTGAGCGACTCAACTGACTGGCCTGAAATGAAACACACACCTTCCAGTTGTACTTTCCATCTTAACAATCAAACTAGAGGACTTGAAACTTTTATTTTCTTAGTTCTTCATGTGACTCAAATCTACATTGGTACATTGTGAATCAGAGACATAGTTGACTAAAAGTACATTTAAATTATAAAGAGCCTGAGATGAGGTTTATGTGATTTCCTGGATATGTAGTTTACAGATCAGTATTTAAAACAACTGATTACCTTATAAATGATCAAATTGAATTGGGCAAATAGACATTTTAGTCATTAAGATGAAAGTGTCAGGTGAGCCCTATACTGATGACTAAGCACCTAGTGGTAATATTGTTCAAAATTACTGTTTTAGCTGCAAAATTGATCAAATACATGTAACAGATAGACATTACCATAAGCCACATCTATTTGTAAACACAGATCAATGAGGACCAGTCTAGTTATTGTCGTTGCGTGTGCACTAAATTGCTTCAGTCGTGTCTGACTCTTTGCTACCCCATGGACTGTAGCCCGCCAGGCTCCTCTGTCTGTAGGATGCTCCAGGCAAGAATACTGGAGTGGCTTGCGGTGCCCTCCTCGGGGGCCTTTCTGACCCAGGCATCAGGCCCACATCACCTGCCTTCTCCTGCGCTGGTGAGTGGGTTCTTTACCACTAGCACCACCTCAGTGCAGTTCAGCTCAGTCGCTCAGTCGTGTCCGACTCTTTGTGACTCCATGAACCGCAGCATGCCAGGCCTCCGTGTCCGTCACCAGCTCCCAGAGTTCACTCACACTCACGTCCATTGAGTCGGTGATGCCATCCAGCCATCTCATCCTCTGTCATCCCCTTCTCCTCCTGCCCCCAATCCCTCCCAGCATCACTTAGGAAACTCATTTATTGTAGTTTAACTTGCTTGAAAATCAGCATAAGAGGAAATACAAATATTTGCCTAATAAATACTTTCTGATAATAAATGAAAGCTTGATATTTGCAGTTCACTTAAGCAGTTAACCCATTTGATGAATAAACTAAACATGGGATTCAGGTACGCAGATTTAAGAGCTCTGCGGCCCTGAACCCTCCCACTTTCCATCTGCGCCCTGCCACTGGCACGTGCCCTCGCAGCTTTCTCACTGAGAGCTGGGTTTGGTCATGTCCCCAGCCTCAGCAGCTGGGATATTAACCAAGACAACACAGATGATGGAAAGCAGGGCTTGCAGAGTACTTGCACTTTGAAGTTGGCCTTCATTTATTGATCTTTTCTGAAATGTGAAACAGTCATATTAAGAAGCCATGCTTGTTTACTTGGACAAGAAAGACCACATGAAGCAGAGATAAGCTCTGGCATACCTGCCTGTCAAGCAGAGACCAGGCAAAAGCCTAAGACCATCCTGGACCTCCCAGCCCAGCTGACTTCACCCAGTCCAGAAGAACTGCCTAGTCAACCGACAAAGTCATAACAAGTAATGAACATTTGTGGTTTAAACCACTGAAAAGTAAAAGGTGTTCGTCATTCAGTCGTGTCTGACTCTTTGTGACCCTGTGGGCTATAATCTGCCAGGCTTCTCTGTCCATGGGATTCTCCAGGCCAGAATACTGGAGTGGGTTGCCATTCCCTTCTCCAGAGGATCTTCCTGATCCAGGGACTGAACCTGGGTCTCCTGCATTGCAGGCAGATTCTTTACCACCTGAGCCACACAGGGAAACCACTGAAGCTTGTTCCAATCTTGCAAAAGCTGATATAAACTCCTTATCAATTTTATGGACGTTCCAATTGTGATTCTGCTTTCCACGGACAGCTTAATAATCAAACAGCCACATCTTGAAATGGTTCAATGAATAGCATTGTTAAAAATATTATGTGCTGTATGAGTTTTATTTTTAATACTGCTCAGTATAAGGCAGGTTTATGCGAGTCCGAGGATGTTGATGATGTAGGAAACATGAAATGAGGGATCATTTGCATGCCTCATATATCACGCTAGTTTCTAAATGTCAGAAGCTGAACTTCAGTGCCATCCTCCAAAATAAGTTCTGCATAAATACTAGTTCAAAGAGATGCTAATAAATTTTACAGGAATAATTTGTACCATACCAAATAAATTTGGAAAATGATGAGTTGAAACAAATTCTTTATTGCAGAACTTCTTGGCAATTTCAAGATGCTTATATCAAATAGGACATAAAAATGAATTATGAAGTATTTTAGAAATAAGCTTAACTACATGTCTTGGACATTTATTGACATGTGTCAACCAATGTTAGCACACACATACACATCAACCAGTGTTAGTGACCACACCCTGACTTCCCTCTGGAAAGACACTTCTCCTCTCACTTTTCATCCATGTTGTTTTGGTGATGTCATTCCTCCAGGAACCCCAGGGTGGAGCATGAGGCACAGGCTTAAAACCAGTCATCCCTTGACCTTTCCCAGCCGTGGTGATGGACTTGGATATGGACATGTGAGCTAGTCAGAGGTCCTATGACGCAGCTATGTTTTTACTGGAACTTGGGAGAAAGTCTGTTACCCTGTCATGAGAAGGTCTGAGGGTTTGAGGACTAGAATTGCTGTTGATATGATCTGAATCGAGCCAGTCACCTCCCACCCTGGACATGTTGGCATTGTGAGCTCATACCTTTTGGCTTAAGTGGGTTTAGAGTAATATTTTTGCCACTTAAAATGAAAACAGCCCTAACTAATAGACCACAAGTCTTTTTTTTTTCCTCATTATAATTTTAGAGAACTAATGTTTAACAGAACACTCTGGAGAAATCTAGAGAAAGTATAGTGGGATATTTAATGTGTAAGTTTAACCACCTGCATCAAAATCCCATTTTTACCACAGACTAACTTTCTGACTTCAGGCACAATACTTAAGCTCTCTGTATGCTTCAGATTACTTATAAATTGGGTATCCAATAATATAACTTGCCTGATGAGGATATTGTGAAGATATTGTGACTTAGTACATGTAAAGCCTTCAGAAAAGTGTCTAGCACATTATAAGTACTCAAAAGGTTTAGGTAGGGAGGATGTTGAATAGAAAATTCTAGAATCATGGGTTTCTAGAATTTTTAAGAGGTAAAACCCTTGGCAGTTTTCTGAGTTGACATTCCTTATATGACAGTTGAGGAAACTGAGAACCGTGAGAGGAAGTAATTTGCTCAAAGTCAAGTGAAACAGCGAGTGAATTAGGAAACCAAACCAGTCTCACTGTTATCATCCATGATGTTTCAATGGGGTTCTTGGAGTTTCAAAGCAAGACTTGATTGTTGGTGAGAAACCTGAGGCTTCCACTTTGCTAGAAGTTTGGTTTTCAGCTGTCGTCAGAATAAGACTCTCTACCTAGGGTCAAAGTAGCCCTGTCTATTTGAAATAGGATTCTTCAGCGGTCCACAATGTCTGGGACCCCAGGGGCTTAGGTCTTTTAGCCAGTATTTTATGTGAATGACAAAATTGGTTCTTAAGAATTTGAAATGGCTCTAATAAGTGCATAGTGTTGAAATCAGGCTTTTTAAAAATCAGGTGTTTGGGGGTTTTTTGTTTGTTTTTAGCGATTTGCATTTTAGTTTGGTGGTGGTGGTGGTGGTTTATTCCCTAAGCCGTGTCTGACTCTTGAGACCCCACAGTCTGTAGCCTGCCAGGATCCTCCTTCCATGGGATTTTCCTGGCAAGAATACTGGAGTGGGTCATTTCCTTCTCCAGGGGATCGTCTTGTCCCCAAGATCGAATCCATGTCTCCTGCATTGCAGGTAGATTCTTTACCAGTGAGGCACCAAGGGAGCCCTGCATTTTAGTTTAGTGGAGATATATATATATATATATATATATATATATATATATATATATATAGAGAGAGAGAGAGAGAGAGAGAGAGACAGAGAGAGAGAGAGAGAGAGAATGCTGCAGAAATTTTGACTTTTCCAATGAAAAAGTAGATGTTGAGTTGTATCTTCCCTGGTGGCTCAGACGGTAAAGCGTCTGCCTGCAACGCTGGAGATCCAGCTTTGAGTGATTCCTGGGTCAGGAAGATCCCCTAGAGAAGGAAATGGCAATGCACTCCAGCACTCTTGCCTGGAAAATCCCGTGGCCGGAGAAGCTTGATAGGCTACAGTTCACAGGGTCGCAAAGAGCCGGACACGACTGAGCGACTCCGCTTTCCTGAGTTGTCTGAGCTGTTTGTTCACATTGAGTATTAGTCCATTATTGGCCGTATCATTTGTAAATTTTTCTCCCATTCAGTTGTCTTTTTGTTTCATTGATGGTTTTCTTTGCTGTGCAAAAGCATTTAAGTTTAATTAGGTCCCATTTGTTTATTTTTGCTTTTATTTCCTTTACTTGAGGAGACAGATTAAAAAATATATATATTTCTGCAATTTATGTCAAAGAGTATTCCACTGTGTTTCCTCTGGCATCTTCATAGTGTTTGGTCTTGCAGTTAGGCCTTTAGCCGGTTTTGGGCTTAGCTCTGTGCGTGCTGTTGGAGCACGGTCTGGCTTCATTCTCTTACGCGCAGCTGGCCAGCTTTCTTAGCGGCACTTACTGGAGAGATTCTTTTCTTCATTGTGTAGTCTTGTCTCCTTTGTCATAGATTAATTGACCATAAGTGCGTGGGTTTATCTCTGGCCTTCGGATCCTGTCCCACTGATCTCTATTTCTGTTTTTGTACCAGTATCATACTACTTTGATTACTATAGCTTTGTAGTGTCATCTGAAGTCAGGAAATGTGATTCTTCTAGCTCTGTTCTTTTCTCAAGATTGCTTGGCTATTCAGGGTCTTTTGTGAGCGCCAAAGAGTTGATGCTTTTGAACTGTGGTGTTGGAGAAGACTCTTGAGAGTCCCTTGGACTGCAAGGAGATCCAACCAGTCTATCCTAAAGGAGATCAGTCCTGGGTGTTCATTGGAGGGACTGATGTTGAAGCTGAAACTCCAGCTTCAAACTTGAAACTCCAAACTTCAACTGATGTTGAAGCTTGGCCACCTGATGTGGAGAGCTGACTCATTTGAAAAAATCCCTGATGCTGGGAGGGATTGGGGGCAGGAGGAGAAAGGGACGACAGAGGATAAGCTGGTTGGATGGCATCATTGACTCAATGGACGTGGGTTTGGGTGGACTCAGGGAGTTGGTGATGGACAGGGAAGCCTGGCGTGCTGCGGTTCATGGGGTCACAAAGAGTCGGACACAACTGAGTGACTGAATGGAACTGAAAAAATGTTAATTTGTTCTAGTTTGTGGAAAATGCCATTGGTAACTTGATAGGGATTGCATTGAATCTGTAGGTTGCCTTGGATATTATGTTCATTTTAAGAATATTAATTCTTCCAATCCAGGAACATAGTATATGTTTCTATGTTTTTGGGTCAACTTTGATTTCTTTCATCAGATTCTTATAATTTCCTGAGTATAGGTCTTGTATATACTATATATATACCAGGTAGGTTTATTCTTGGGTATTTAATAATTTTTTTATGTAACAGTAAATGGAATTGTTTCTTTTATTTCTCCTTTTGATAACTCATTGTTAGTGCATAGAAATGCAGCAGATTTCTGTGTATTGATCTTGTATCCTGCAGCTTTACAGGATTCATTGATAAGCTCTAAACTGCTTTGGTGGTGTCTTTAGGATTTTATACATGCAATACCATGTACCCTGCAAACAGTGACCATTTTCTTTCTTTCTTTAACAGGTTTCCTAATATTAATAAAAATAAGAGAATAGAATATGCTTGTTTCAATGCATATGAAAGGTGGTTTCAAGTTACTAATGCAACAACCACAAGGAACAATTTTCATCCATTAAAAAGTATTGATTGGAGAGAAATCAGCCAAGGGGTTGAAAGCAGTGGGGACAGGTGCCTGTCACCCTAGTGGAGAGAAAGGAGGGTGCATCACTGTCACAATGCAGACTGAACAGTGATCTTTCTTGCTCCTCTTTCTGCTCTGACAGTGGTTTCCGTTAAAGATTTTCTACAGCCAGAGTCAAAAATACCTCCTGTCGTTGAGAATTGCCCGCTCTGTGCCCACAGTGCCCATGGCCATTTGCTAGTGTGGTATCTGAAGAGGTTAGCTCATTTCCAGGTAGATTATTACATCTGCTCTCTCAAAACCACTTTCAGCATGACACAAATCATCAATGCAATTCTGGAAAGTAAAAGCAACTTAGAAAATAGCAACGTGTCACCCGAGAATAGTTATTTATTAAATTTATTTTCTAAAAATTTGAGAAGGCTCTGGCTCCAGACTGCTAACAAGTTAATGGACAAAGATATCTTCTTATGAAAGATTTTGAGTACTAACAAAAACAAATAAATATTAAACTAATCAGAAAGCTGTGCTCTAATTAGTCTGGTGTTTAATTGGAAAAAAATTAAACCTATTTAGAGTCATTTGGGGCTTCCCTGGTGGCTCAGCGGTGCAGGACTCTGTCTGAATGCAAGACACATGCAGGAGACACAGGTTTGATCCGATTTGGAAAGATCCTGTGGAGGAGGAAATTGCAACCCACTCCAATAACCTCACCTGGGAAATACCATGGACAGAGGGGTCTGGCAGGCCACAGTTCATGGGGTCACAAAGAGCTGGACACGAGTTAGCAACTAAACAGAGTTGTTTGAAATTAAGTATAGCTTTCATTTTGCAAAACTGGAGAGAAAGATAAGAGGTAAGGCCCAGGCTCATAGAGTCTTTGACAGGGACACTTTGGAACTAGTAATCAACCACAGTTAATCTGAATAATGTCATTTGAACATATGAAATCTGTGTGGAAGTATATAAATAATTTTTATTAACTCCAGAATGAGAAATATCAACACAAAATAATTTCTCCATCAAGATCAGTGTTCAGGTCCTATCGTATAAATTTCCTTGTGTATGTTTCATTAAGAATCCAGATTTTGGTTAATATTGAAAAGAAATCACTTAGATTAAAATTATAGCAACTTGGACAATTGTACACAATGTTACTGAACAATATTAGCTTTCACCTACATCATGTCATAGTCGCTTTCTGATTACCTTTAACATTTGAACTTATGTGAAAGTTTAATGTTTAACATTTGTATGCTATTAATGTTGATTGAAATAGCTGTTTTTGTTCTGATTTACTGTTGAGTAGGTCCAGGCCAGAAAAACAAAAAGCTAGCTTAGGTATTCCACTAGGATGCTCTTAGCTTTTATTAGCTTCAGTATTGAGAGGCAAAGCAGGCAATTTAGAAAAGGAAATAACATAGTTTGATTCCAGTGTCTTAAGTTTGGAATCCTTATGCAGGATTTTAGCAGTATCACTATTAAAAACATAGGTCCACAGAGCCTAGGTACCAATTACCCTGCGAAACCAAGCCTCCCCCTTTAATCTCTTTCACCTAACCCATGATTTAATCCCTTTCCATGTCAGTATTAGAAGCATAATGTCTTTGATCCTCTACTGTAGTAAAAATAGATAGTTTATTTAAACAAAGCAAAACCCCGGATATTTTGTTTTGTGCTTGAATAATTCACGTAAAAATCCCATGTGTGTGTGTGCTCAGTCGTGTCTGACTCTTTGAAACCCCATGGACTGTAGCCCGCAAGTCACCTCTGTCCATGGGATTTTTCAGGCAAGAATACAGGAGTGGGCTGCCATTTCCTCCTCCAGGGAGTCTTCCTGACCCTGGGATCATAGCCAGGTCTCCTGTGTCTCCTGCACTGGCAGGTCAGCTCTTCACCACTGGCACCCTCTGGAGAGGCACAGGCCCCACAGCTACCGCCTATACAGGCTTCCCAGGTGGCGCTGGTGGCAAAGAAGCCGCCTGCCAACGCAGACGACGTGGGCTCGAGAAAGGCATGCCAACCCACTCCCGTATTCTTGCTTGGAGAATCCCATGAGCAGAGAAGCCTGGGAGGCTACATACAGTCCATAGGGTTGCAGCTATGTGACTGTAAAGCAACTCAGCATACATGCACTTTTATACAAAATGTTGCTATTTTTTGAAGAAATGCTATTTTTTCACCTCTTTTAACGAACATGTATATGATGTTATTTAGACTTGAAATAATTTCTATGAAAGGCAGCTTGAACTGATAGCACACAGTAAAAATATATGTCTTAAAGGGAGATATTAAACATTTGGACCATGAGCAGAAAGCACCCAGGATCCTGTATAAGCTATCAATTCCTGCCTGAATCATTTTTGAAAAATAAAATATGATACTTATTTTACCCTTAACATATGCAGGATACATTCAAATACCTTATTCAAGGATGCAACATAATGAGAAAGTTTTTAAGTCAGACATCCTTGGGTTTGAATTCTAAGACTGTCTTTGGCTAGCTGTTTACTTTATCTTCTATTTTATACACACATTTAACTAGTGGAGTGAATAGATTGATCCAATAAAACTTGGTTCAAGGAAAGGAAAGAATGAAAATTATCATCAAATTGGTGCCTTTACAGGTCATTTGTATTTGTTTCCTATTGCAGTTGGACAGCATTCACTCTTGAGCATCATCAAAGTCAGTCTTATGATCTGTGAACCATCTTTCTTGTGGATATGGGCTTGAACAGAAAGAAACGATGGCTACATCGTGCTACCGTTGTACCACTGCCTTTGAAAAGGTTACTAGAACTTGTTTAGTTAATCTATTGCATCACAGCAGGACTCTAGCAGTGGTCAGCGTATCTGGAGACCACAGAGATTGGCACCCCGGTCACAGCTGCAGGACACCAAGGCGAAACTGTGGGCGCTTTTCTACAGAAAAGCACCCTGCGCCTGGCGTCTGCTTTGCCGTCTCGGTCTTGGATGTTAGTTCTGGCACCTCTCATCACAGGGAGCATTGCTCCTCATTCTGCAATAAAATAATGATAATCATACGCTCTGCTTGCGGACTTGCTGAGATCAGGAATCTTTAAGATATTGTCCATTTTGAAAGTTTTCATTCATTCCTGAAAAGTGAGACATTACTGAAAATTGTCTCAAAACCTTTGCTTCACAGATAAGTACACGTGTCTCTTTCATAAGGAAACAGAGAGAGGTCATATTTAAGAGGTTAAGGATTCACTCTCAGCTATGCATTCAGTACTCTGCAGAGAAGAACCAAGAGCAGAAACCGAACATCCTGATATTGAGAGCCTTGCTCTGACGACTAAGCAGATGCCCCTTAAGGTAACACCTTGCTGTTGAGACAGAAACACAGCTGCACCGGCATTTTGTGTGAGCCAGAGGTTGAACTGATGCAAATGCCATCACACAGCACTTTGCACACAGTAGGCACTAAATTACTACTGGATAAGCTTCCACCATGCTGGAACAGGAAGTGGCAACCCACTCCAGTATTCTTGCCTGGAAAACGCCATGGACGGAGGAGCCTGCCGGGCGCCAGTCCATGGGTCACACAGAGCTGGACACGACTGAGTGAGCACACACAGGCTGCCCCCCGCAGGGGTTCCCCGTCTGGCTGCGTGTTCAGGCCTGACGTCCACCCAGACTCTGGCCGGAGGACGCCTCCTGCTTCACCCGAGCCTCCCACCGCTCACTTTTTCCCCAGTGTTTCCTTCTCTGCCGAAACGTTACCCCACAGTTTTAAACACTCTCAGTTCTTATCCAGGTTTAAAGAAATCTTACCCATCACCCCACTTGCACTCTATGTCTGTCTCTCCAGTGCCTCTCAAAAAAGTTTATGGAAAGAGGATCTTATTTCTATCAGCAGTCTGTCTGTTCTTAGGACCATGACCCCATTTGACACCTTCGTTGTAACATGTTTTTCCTGGAATAACCACTAAGTGGCTCACGGTCTTTGTCTTGTTCCTCTTTAATTAAAACTCCCCACTGCGACAGCTAATTCCCATTTTGACCAGATTGTTTTCATGTACAAAACTTCATGATAAGTACCCTTTTCCTCTATGAGCCAAAGTCATTTGAAGGTCATGCCAGGCCATTCATAATCTGACTTTCCCTGCATTTCCCTTCCTAGAACTTCTAATTTCCTGCATTATCTTGGTGAGTTTCAGCCATTTTTTTCCCCTTAGTTTTCTTTCCTATGAACTGAGATTACAAGATGTAATGATATCTAGGCCACCTCAGGTTCTTCTGAATATTAACATAATGGAGCATTAACAAAACTGGGTTTTATGAAACTATGAGTTAAAGAATGCAACATAGACATTATATATTACATATGTAATTATAATATACTAAGATTTTGCAATACTGATTAGATTCCTTAACTGTAAAAATTTTTAAATAATTTTATTATTTTCATATATTGCTCATCTCTTGGACATGTCACTGAATTTTCTTTCACTGAGGTCAAAAATGCTACTTAGTCAACAGGGTCATGAAAGTAAAAATATTATTGTTTTCATTTTTTCCACTGGTGATTACCTCACAATGATGAAATATACAAATTTTACATTAATATGCTTGTGCCTAAAATTAACTACTTCTATATAAATACAGCTCCTTGCATTTTTTCCTTGACTTTATTTAAAAGCCATGCATTTTCAAAATAACATGAATGAGATGATGGACATAAATAAAGTGCAGCAAGATGAAATCGGCTTCCCTGGTGACTCAGATGGTAGATAATACAAGAAGATGAAATTAGCAAGATGAAATCGGCTTCCCTGGTGACTCAGATGGTAGATAATACAAGAAGATGAAATTAGGGCACGCGTGCCATAGGTTTTGCTGCTGTTGTAGAAGGTTTCCCTGCTTACATGACCATGCCATTTTTTATTGCCAAATCTGGTGGAAACAACACAAATAATATACACCATCTACACTGGGCAAGGCATCTGATATTCATTATCGTCCTTACTCGTGGTAGGAGTGATTAGTTCACATTATACCCATCTTCTGATGGGAAAACTGACTTCAGAGGTTATGTATCTCATCGAAGGTCCTGAAGCTGTGAGAGGCGTAATTTAAACTCAGGTTTATCTAATGTCAAAATACACACTTACCCTCCATATATACTGCTTTTCCTAAATGTTTATTCCTTAAAGACAATGGCGTATTTCTTGCATAGTCTGTGTGCCTAGGACTGTGTGAAGCACAGAGCAGGCAGAGAGAAGGCTAACCCAGGGAAAAGAGCCTCAGAGATTTGGTTACCTAGCTAGAAAGAGAGAACGAGCACGAATGGCTTATTGGAAAAAGCTGATGCTACTATGTGCAATAATTCTATGTAAAAAGTAGTGCCGATGCCCAGAAGGGAAGTCCGTGTTGATGGAGCTGCCCATCAGCCATATTTCTTCTTAACAAGGCAACTTGCCATCAGCCCAGGTGGGATCGCTTTCTTTGATGCATCAAGGACATTTCTCTCCTTTATCCTGTCACATTTACCCTTTTCTTCTCCTGTGCTGGGAAATAAAAAAGCAACATCCTACAGCAACATCCCAAGAGGTCCTACAGAAAGAGAATCCCCAATCTAACAGCCACATCATCACTTAAGAATATCTGTACATCAGGTGGCAATGATTCACAGTTATAGAGAATATGCAACATTGTAGTCAACTTAACAGATGAAAACTCAGAAAATGGAAGCTACTTGGTTAGAATCACCCAGCTAAGAAGCAGCAGAAGAACAGTGAGTGGCATATTCTAGCCCCATGTCTGATACTTTACTCCACACTAAACTCTTATCTTTGGGCAAATTCATTGCAATATTGCTGGATCATAAAATGGATGAATCTGTCTTGTGTTGCTACAAAATCTCCCTTCCTTTGCAGAAGACTCTTTCTATGTGATAAGTCTCTCTCCTCTAGACTCTCACCAGTTCCCTATATACAAGCAGCTAATACTCAGGCATTCCTTGTCCACCTGGAAGGTGGCGCGTGCATTTTACATGGAGCAGTTTCTCCTGTGCCTTCAATAGCAGCTGCTTCAATCCTGAATCACTGTGGGTTTCACAAACACTGGATTCCAGCTCTTTTCCAAGGAGTTATACCCTGTATAGCAAGGGTCTAAGATGTTTGCAAATTGCACACACAGTCCTCTTCCTTTGCACTGATTCATGGATCTGCATTTAAGGGGGAGGGTATTTATCCAGAACTGATAGCCCAATTCCCACCAGTTTTCTGTAGCTGAAATATTAATGTTTTTTTAAGTAAATTGTGAGAGTCTATGGTACAGTGTCTGGAAAAGGCGATGGCACCCCACTCCAGTACTCTTGCCTGGAAAATCCCATGGACGGAGGATCCTGGTAGGCTGCAGTCCATGGGGTCACGAAGAGTCGGAATGACTAATCGACTTCCCTTTCATTTTCACTTTCCTGCATTGGAGAAGTAAATGGCAACCCATCCAGTGTTCTTGCCTGGAGAATCCCAGGCAGGGATGGGGGAGCATGGTGGGCTGCCGTCTATGGGGTCGCACAGAGTCGGACACAACTGAAGCGACTTGGCAGCAGCAGATGGTACAGTGTGAAAACCTCAGTAGGTATATTACAGGCATCCATGAAAAAACTTTAAATGAGGCTCTCTTTCTGAAATGAATTTGTTGTTTTTCTTTCAAACAGAGCCAGGTAAAAGTTGACTTGCGTTTATTTGACAGTCGCAAAGTAAATCCTTTCCCATACAGACTTTCACAAGTCCTCATCTTCTTTTATGTACCCAATCAAGCCTGTCCATGGACAGAGAGTGCCCAGGTTCTGCTGAAAGTTCAGGTTCGTAAGATTTTTTTACACATTTCAAAGCAGAAAGCACACGTTCTTTGGAATTTGACAAATGCAAAGGAAGTCCCTTCCTGTCACAGTCAGCAGTCACTTAATTTCTTTAAGGTTGATGACCGAAGATAAACTACCTTCCTTTCAGGGTTACATGAGGATTAAATGAGATAATATCCACTTAGCCCCAAGCTAGCACCCTTCTTGACAAAGAAAAAAATAGGTTAAGAAAGCAGAGGACTGGACTCCCTGATGGCACCATGGATAGGAACCCACCTGTCAATGCAGATTTGACTGTGGGATGTAAGTTCCATCCCTGGTCCTGGAAAATCCCACGTGCTGCAGAGCAGCTAAGCCTGAGTACCTCAGCTGCTGAGCCCGCCCGCCCCGGAGCCCTGCTTCACAGCGAGAGAAGCTGCCACCAGGAGAAGCCCATGCAAGACGGCTGCAGAGTAGCCACCACTCACCACTCCCTCCCCCAAAACCTGTCATTCAAGTGAAAATAGCATCCTCACTGTGAAACACCGCATAAGGGGACTCTCAAGAGTCCCACTGGAATCAGACTTTGTGCGTCAGCCCCTACGATGTAGAAATTCGGGACCGATCACTGGGATCAAGCTAAGGTTATTTAAGCCTGGTATTATTTCCTGTGGGGCTTCCCTGGTGGCTCAGTGGTAAAGAATGTGCCTGCCATTGCAGGAGGCACAGGAGACTTGGGTTCCATCCCTGGGTGGGGGAAGATCCCCTGGAGGAGGGCATGGCAACCCACTCCAGTATTCTTGGCTGGAGAATCCCAGGGACTGGGGAGCCTGGTGGGTTGCCGTCTATGGGGTCGCACAGAGTCGGACACGACTGAAGCGACTTAGCAGCAGCAGCAGCAGCCTCCCATTTCATAGTTTATGAGAATCAGTCTTTTCCTAGAGAGAAATTATTTCTTAATGATGTACTTTTTCATATGTACCTCGCTGTTTTCCTACCATGACTGCACACTGCTGAGATTAAAAACATTGAGAACCAACCGATAGATATCAAAGCATTACTTCCCACCTAAAAGAACGACTCCTAATTTGCAAGCAATGCCATTTCTGCAAAACACCACTTTGATTACAATATTTTCTCTCCCGCTGTGTTTTCAGTAGGAACTTGTAAAGAAAAAAAAATTCCAAGTTTTAATATTTCAAATTGCATAGGATATTACATAGCTTAATCAAGTACATCTTTGCACATCTGGATTGATCCATCTTATACTGAAATATTACTTTAAACTCATAAGAATAAAATAATAATTTTCTTTCCAGTTTCTTTGATATTTTATCAGGATTAATATCCGTCACTGTTCTATGGCAATATTTGATTTTTTTTTTTATCATGGTTTAGTTTTCCTATTTTTAAGGACACGTTTATTCTGTCCTCACAGCACATTTTCAGAAATATCACAAGAAATTCTCTAGGACATTTAATTGCTCCATAGTACGCTTGAGGCTTTAACCCACAGACCAGCTGGGAGTGCTTTTAGGTCAATTTTTATTGAAGTATAGCATAGTTACATAAGCGTACATATGCCTTGGGCTTACCAGGTGGCTCAGTAGCATGAAGAATCTGCCTGCCAATTCTGGAGGCATAGGTCGATCCTCAGGTTGGGAAAATCCTCTGGAGGAAGGAAATGGCAACCCTCTCCAATGTTCTTGTCTGGAAAACCCCATGGGCAGAGGAGGCCGGTGGGCTATGCCATCCATGCGTTCACAAAAGAGTTGGACACAACTGAGCACACAGGCAAAAATGTTATTGCAATTAAATTATATTGGATATACTTTGTTGCACGTATCTTCTCATTCAACATCATACTTGGGAGATAGATAATGATTTTGCCAATGGTTGTAGCTGTTGTTCAGCGGCTAAGTCATGTCTGACTCTTTGCAACCCCATGGACTGCAGCACGCCAGGCTTCCACTGTTGCTGATATGTAGGGTATCAGTAGGCTTTTGAATATTTTGGTACAGAAATTTGGTAAGCATGCACCTGCATTTCTGTCAGGGCAATCCAGCCCTAGGCTTTGTGTTGTGTATACCATGAGTCACATGGTACACTTAAACTCAGCTTCAGAGGATACTGCCCGCTGACTTTCCTGAGACTGTTATGAGTGTCTGTCTCATGCCTGCAGTGGGTGGAAATTAGAGTTGCTTCAGATCCTCTCCAACACCAGATACTGTCTGTATGTCTTTCCACCTTAGCAATTCTGCTGAGTTAGTAGACACTGAACACTGTAGTTTAAATTTGCACCTTGTCAGTAAATGAATGTCTATATTTATGTGAATCACTTAAGTGTTTTGCTCATTTTTCTGCCAGATTTTCTGTCCTTTTTGTTGGTTTGTAGATATTCTTTACATAGACTACAAATCATAGACTACAAATCATATGATTTGTAGTAGGGTAGATACCTTACAAATATCTTCTTTTTCTATTAATTTTGACACTTGATGAGCAGAAGTTCTCAATCTTTGTTAATTTTGAGCTATTTTTGTGTCTCATTTGAGAAAAGTCATACTATTTCAAACTCCTGGAGACAGTCACTTACGTTTTCATCTCACACTGTTATTGTTTTACCTTTCATGCTTAGATCATAGTTACTTTTCATTGATTTTTGTGACTTGGGTGCACAGAGGTTAAGATACTGTGTTTCTTTTCTGAAATGGATGATCAATTAATGCAACACTGTTTATCGACCAAAATATATGCTTCCCATTGCACTGAGGTGTCACTTTTATGATAAATTAGATTGACCTGTATGTATAGTTAGAAGTATTTTTTTAAACTATTTTAGTAATTATGTCAAATGTAGACAGACTTAAAGAATATAGTATAGTAAATCCATGTTACCCATCACCCAGCATCAGAAATTATCTGCTCGTGACCAATCACTGTTCATGTACCCCAGATCTCAGAGTGTGCCTGCTTCTGTCCTTTGCTATTTTCTTATGTGCTTCCCAGGTGGCTCAGTGATATCCCTGGAGAAGGAAATGGTAACCCACTCCAGTATTCTTTCCTGGAGAATTCCATGGACAGAGGAGCCTGGTGGGCTAGACTGAGCGTGCACACATGCATTTCCACATGTCTCTCTGAAAGAGGTTTCTTTATAACATACCATAATATTATCACCTAAAAACTGTTTTTGTTGTTGTTTAGTAGCTAAGTCATGTCGAACTCTTGTGATCCCATGGACTGTAGCCCACCAGGCTTCTCTTTCCATGGGATTTCCCAGGCAGGAATACTGGAGTGAGTTGCCATTTCTTTCTCCAGGGGATCTTCTCAACCCAGGGATCAAACTTGAATCTCCCGCATTGGGAGGTGGATTGTTTACCACTTAGTAACCAGGAAACCCCACCTTAAAACTAAAAGCCTCTTAGTACTATCAAATGTCCGTTTCGTGCTCAGTTGTTCTGATTTGTTTTAGAAATTTTAAAGGAGGTTTTGTTCAAACTAGAATTTAAACAAAGTTTATACATTGTCAGTGTCTGTTTTCAGTCCCTTCTCACTGAGGATTCCTCTCTTTTGTGTGTGTTTTCCCCATAAGGTATCTGTTGAAGAAGCTAGCTCATTCTGTAGAGAGCCCCGCATTTTAGATTTTGTTATTCGAAACAGTGATTACTTTCAATTTAAACATGACATGTTAAAAAAATCACTCATCTTTTAAGACATTGAACCAAAGCAAGTTACCGCCATACTACCCAAGTAAAGAGTGCAATCTGAAATTTGTGCTTATATGCCAAAGTATCTGGTTTTATAAACAATTTGTCTAAATAAATGTCTTTAATGGGTTTCCATGTACCAAGAGTTTTCAGCCGTGGCTCTATTGATGTTTTTAGACTGATGGTTCTTAGCTGGGGGCGGTTCTGAGTTTTGGGGGTGATCAGCTATATCCTTCAGCTCTTTTCTCTGGACGCCGGTGGGAGCCCCTGCCCCCGCTCCAGGTGTGAACACACAAAACACTTCTTGTCGTTCAGGCACTGCTTTGTGCTTGCTGTTGTCTTCTTATTTCTCTTGTTTGAGTTCTTTCACCTTAACTGGTTATCAGCTTCCTGAGAACAGGTCCCGTGTCTTCATATGGAGGAAAGTGAGTGATCACTGCTCTGCCTTCTCTGCGGGGCTGTTACAAGGACCAGATGAAGCAACGCTCAGAAAAGTCCCTTTGGTGACTAAAGTCCTGATAACAATGTGGACCATCTTCAGATCTTCTATTCATCGGTGTTGCCCCCAGCATGCCCGGCAGGGCCCCTCTCACTGTATGGCAGTTGACCCCTTCATCGCCAGCCAAGCACTTCTGTGTCGGCTTCAAGGTTTTTCCCACGGATGCTTCCTTCCCTCCTCACAAAAAGTGACCAACTTTTCCCCTTGACTGGATTCCCACAGTCTCAGGTTACAGGCTCATCCCCCAGCTTCACACGCTGCCCCTTCTCTATTTCTCACGTTCTGCCTCCTTATTTCTACTCCGTTTACCTACCTCCCACCCTCCTCTGTCCAAACACACCCCCGCTTCATCGCTCTTAATTTATACCTTCCCCTTCCTTTCCATGAGAATCAAGTTTTATTGGATGATTTACAAAAGTCTATTGATAGCTTTCTCTCTGAGTCTCTGAACCTTCTACAGCCATTATGTGTGCCACATTACTTTTGAGAAACATTGCTGTCTCGACACAACAAATCAGTTTAAAAAATATAAACTAGACAATAGTCCTGTTCTGGAGAAGCCAGAGAGAGAGGCTGGATAGCACCGTTTCTGTGCCAAGAGGTCAGGTTAGAAGGACGCCTCCATAAAGTGCTGCGAGACATGCAGAGGCAGCGCTTTGGGGCTGGTGATGGACAGTCTTGGAGGTGACTTCTTACTTCTGGAAGAAGCAGGGAAGAAAAATTCCAGGCCCAGAAAAGATCGTAATTCTTTCCTGGAATGGAGGGTATTTGCTCTGATGGAGGCGTACGTTCTGGAGCTGAGTGGCTGAGATCTTGTTCCTCTGTGTGTGACACTTGGTGGGCGTTTCTCAGAAGTTCTAAATCTTACCTCCTCTTCCCATGGGACTGGAGCCTCTGAGAGAGGCTGTCGGTGGCGTCTGACGTCAGACGGATCTGGCCGCACGTGGCCCGGGGACATCCCCGCGCACGTGGCCCGAGGACATCCCCGTGCACGTGGCCCGAGGACATCCCCGCGCTGCCTCCTGCGGCGCAGGCCGCGCATCACCTCTCCAGCTGCGTCGAGAAAGAGCAGCTCGATCGGGTTTCCACCCTGGTCAGCTGACTGAATAAAGTGAAGAAGAGATGTCGTGGGGAATTCTCTCACGCTCTTGCCGCTTGCAGCGGAGAGGCTCAGTTCCGGGAGCCGCTCGAGGCGGTGCAATGGCCCTTCCGCCCCTGGTGGTCTTCAGAGGACGGGCCCTCTGTCAGCTGGGGCTTTTTCTGGCTCCGCTGTTTCTTTCTCCTCTCTCTCTCTTCCTCCGTCCCTCTCTTCTTTCCTTCCACCCTCCCTTCCTCTTCCAAGCGGAGATCCGATCCAGAGGCCCTGGGATCCGCCTGGCTGGGCCGGGCGGGTCCGGAGGGAGCGCGCTGGAGCCCGGCCGAGGGTCTGGAGGCGCCGAGGCCTGCAGTTCCCGGTGACTCTGCAGCAGCCCGCCGCTGCCCTGGCGGCCGCCTGCAGGGGGCGCCACTCCCTCTCCCACCGGGGTGGGCGGCGGCGCTCTCGGGGCTGGAGGACCCCTGCGGCCGCTGAGCCTCCGGGGCTGCCTCCCGGGCTTCAGAGGCAGGCTGCCTCTTCGCACCAGCAGACTTTGGTGCCAGTGCACCTGAAAAGGAAGCGTCGCCCTAAGAGCCAGTGAAGCTTTCCCCTTGCCGAGTCGCAGCAGAAGCCAGCCCCCGGAGCCGCACCGCCGCGTAGGGACCGGGGCCAGGCGCGCACGCTTCCCCTCCCGCCAGTTGCGATGAGCGCACCTACACCCTGAGAGGTCGCCGGGAAAGTCCTTCCCACGCGGGACGCGGTTCTATCTTGTCTTCTCCTCCTTCCGCCATCACCCCCAGCCTGATGTCGCCCCTTTCCCCCTTCATCTTGGCAGTACTGTTTCCTAAGCCGTCTTCCTCTGACTTAGTGATGAGATCTGTTAGAGGCTGCGGGTCATGGCGCGCACCCTAGAGTTATTATTCATCAGCGTATAACCTGAAAAAAGAAAAAAGGAAACACTGATAAACCTACCTACAGATCTGTCATGTCCAACCAGGTACTCACAATCACAATGTAACAAGTGCTTTATGAAATGCCGGAAGATCGGCTGATTGATAGGCTTTCCCCAACTTCTGAGAGAAAAGTTATATTTTGTTATTGAAGGATAATCGCTTCACAGTGTTGTACAGTGATGTGAATCAGCTGTTTGTACACATATATCCTCTCCCTCTTGGACTTGCTTCCCACCCCACCCCCATCCCACCCTTCAAGGTCATCACAGAGCCCCGGGCTGAGTTCCCTGTGCTACAGTAAGGCCGCATCCCACTAGGTGTCTGTTTCACCCACGGTCAGGCATACATGTCCCTCCTCATCTCCCGGTTCACCACCCCCTCCCCATGTGTGTCCATATGTCCACTCTCTATGTCTGCGCCTCTACTCCTGCCTTGGAAAAAAGTTCATCTATACCATTTTTTCTAGATTCTACATAAATGTGTCAATATGCTATATTTTTTTTCTCTGTCTGACTCTAGGTCTATCCTCATACCTACAATTGACTCAATTCCGTTCCTTTTTTATGGCTGAGTAATATGCCATTGTTTGGGGACCTAATTAAACTTAAAAGCTTTGCACAGCTAGGGAAACAATAAGCAAGATGAGAAGATGACCCTCAGAAAGGGAGAACATTTTTGCAAAAGAAGTAATGGACAAAGGATTAACCTCCAAAATAGAGGAACAGCTCATGGAGCTCAACATCAAAAACAACAAACAACACAATCAAAAAAAGGGTGGAAGACCAAGAAGATCAAGATAAGACTTTTTCAGGAGGACATTCTTCGTTTTCCTGCGTATTTCTCTTCCATAACAAATCTTTCCTGAAGTCAGAACTCAGCTTTCCTTCCTTCACAGCTCACTCTGACCAGGTTGAAATTTCAGATCCATTGTGTGTGTAGTTTGACCTTCCTTGCACAGGACAGGCATCTGTGACATGAATGGGTCTTGTGTAAAGCTCTGGCTGGGCATCGGCAGACAAGGGCAGGAACTGGCTTTTTCAGGACTTGAGGGGAAGCCCATGGTTGTCCAGCCTCCACTCCCATCCCCAGTCTTTCTCATCACACGCCACTGAAATACTCGACCCCGTGGTGCAAGGTGTGTGGGGTCTGCGGTCAGGGGGCAGAGGGTGATGTAGCAGTCGACTCCTCTGCTTCCTAGGAAAGACCCTGAGCTCCTTGTTAAACAATGTGCCCTCATCCTGCTGGGCAGAGGCTGCAGGGCGGCTGGAAATCTCTCCTCCCCGTGTCACAGGACCCCGAAGGTGACAAAGGAAGAATTCTTCACCTTCCTGTACAAGAACGAAAGCTCGACGATTTGGCAGAGCCTAAAAATGTCTTACGTTACTTTTCAACAACACCTCTTTTTTCCCTATGTCTGAAGCAGCAGAAAAGTAGCTGGGAAAAATATCTCATTAACTGACCACGAAAAATGTTTAAGCCTTAGTAAATGAATATATTCTACTCATTGATTTATTCTTCCTCATTTTTCTGAAATGACGTGAGTGTTAGGTAAACTATATACAGAATAAACTTCAAAATATTTAGACTTCTATTTTTTTCACATAGTTACTACACCAAAATAATTTAGTCCACACTGAGAACTGATGGATTCAGAGATAGTGCTGGAAACAAAGTCAAGCTTGAAAGACATCGTCCAGATGCATGCCATTGCTTACAAAACCAAAGCCAAAATTATCTTGAAAATTACAAATTCGGTGGGTTATTTTTAGTGCCCGCTGAGAGGAAAACCCAGGGTTTGTACCGTAACAGCAGCGCTCAGTTTTCCCGAGCCTGGAATGTCATCACCAACCCAGCTGAAAATAAGCAGCAGCCTCAGGGTTGCCTCAGACACAGCGGGCACTGCCCTCGGTGTGCGTGGACAAAAGACCGCCTCTTGGTATTGTTGGAAGGAGCGGCTGCCACATCACAGACAGCTACTGTTCAAACTTTGCAGAAACTGCATGCGAGAATTGAAGAAATAAAACAACCATCCAGCAAAAACTCACACAATACCACGTCAGTTCCGATGGCCTCCCAGCCTTTGACCAGGATAAACAGGCTTCATGCTTCGCAGGCATCCGTATTTCTCAACTCAACCCATGAAACCCACTATTCTTTTCAAACGTTTACATCGTTTTGTATCTTTAAAATATTGCAATATTACATTTTTTAAAATATTAATTTTAAATTTTTATTGGAGTATAGCCGGTTAACAGTGCTGTGATAGTTCCAGGTGCCCAGCAAAGGGACTCAGGCACGCACATGCAAGCACCCATTCTCCCCCGAACTCCCCGCCTGCGCAGGCTGCCACTGAACGGTGAGCAGAGGTCCCTGTGCTGCACGCTAGGCCCTTGCCGGCTATCCGTTTGAAAAACAGCAGTGTGTCCATGTCCATCCCAAACTCCCTAACTATCCCTCTTTAACTAATGGGATGAGATGGTGGCTCTTTAGAGGAAAAACAAAACAAAACAATGAACACTTGAGCTTTTCTTCTTACTTGAAAGAGAGCTTTGAAACCTGGGGAACTAAACACATGAGCATGCTTCTTTGCTTCTTTCTTGCAGAGGGAAAGGCCTGCGTGGCCGATGGAAACATTTGATCTATAATGGAATATAAGATGTGGTCCCATTTTCTCCCCAGGCAGCTCACATGGGTGACTTACGAGGTGGGGGCTGTGGCTGCAGCAGGAGGGGCAGTCTTGAGGGACTTACTTGGCAGTGATGAGGGATATGAAGGAGTAGGCCAGGTATGAGCTGTGGAATCCAAAACGCCTTTGACCATGATCCCACACCCTGGGCAGCCCCACCCCACCTTCCCTGGGGAGCAGGCTCGGAAACACCCAGCTCTACCAAGCGCCTTTTGAAAAGGATGGAGCCGAGGCTGTGGCCGCTGACCAGCGCTGGCCACCAGCAAGCTTATTTTAAACACACTGGCCTCCTGAAACTCCTAGCTGTTGGAGGTAAAACAAATAAGGCTACAAACACATAAGGAAATATAAAAAAATCTAAAGCAGGACCCTGGAGTGCAAGCTAGTTGATTTGAGTCTGCTCAAATCAGATACACAAATTGGAAAAGCAAATCTATTATGTATTATAAAAATAGCATTCTAACTAAGAAAAAAAAAACGAAAATGAAAGGATAAATCAAGAAGATAGCATTTGGCTTACAGGGATGTTTTCAGTTTTCTGCTTTTTGGTAGCTTATCACATTTAACTTCTTAATTTTCCATCAAACCTTGTAATTTAAATGTCATTAAGCTACTTTTTTCCCATCAAATGGGAAAAATAACAATTCAGAAAGGTTAAATCACTTGCAAGTAGCACAAGTATAAATTAATATGAGAAATAAAAACTGGGTGATTTGAGTGTGAAAAATGAAAGAGAAAAACTGGGTGTAACTGTACAAGAAATGATACTAAAACTATTATAAAGATCATCAGAAATGCCCCCACGTGGACGTGGAGTGGGAGGCTGGTGGTCGTGAAATTTACAAAGAGAGTTTGGCTTTCAAAGTGGAAAATAGAGCATGGAATGTTGAGAATACCTGAAAATTCCAAGTGTGACACCTTAGTGCCCACAAGCAAGGACCCTTCAGGAAAACCTAACCGCTGGCACAGCCCTCAGGAAAGACCCTTCCTCACCCCGGGCATGTAGGTGTTTCACAGGTGTCCTTCAGAATGTGAGATGAACTCGGTAAGTGCTGGTTATCTCACAGCGAAACTCCCCAGTGTTTCTGCAGAATTGATCCAGCATGGTATACATTTCACAGAAAGTGCTGTTATTACCTGCTAATTCTTGTTTGTAAATGGGAATTGGAACATTTGGTCTTGATTTTTGTTGAGTAAAATGTGGTGAAACGCTGAACCTAATTACTCGTAAACATTTTAAAAATAGTTTGGGAATGGATTTGAAATTGTTAGGTATGCCTGGCCTACTCCTTTCTGGTTATTCCTCCTACTAATTTGGGGCCTCTAATTGGCAGGAGCTTCTATTATGGAAATGTGGCCTCTGGAAAGAGTGAGGAGTTATGCCCACAGTTTGCCTCTGAGACAGGGCATTGTGAATCTCAGGGCATTGAAAAGGAACGGTTTCAGTCATGCGGCTGTTCCTTTGCCGTCATAAAGTTATTTCTCACAGAATACAAAACATGGATAGATTGTTGTTTTTCTTCAAAGAAGAACAAGGCAGTTCCTGAGTCAGTTTTACATTTTCAAGTATTTTGGTAAGGTTGGGAAATGACAAATGTAAAGTAAGCATTTGGTAGCCAAATTACCTTCTGATCTGTACACTCACTTTCATTTTTTTGCGTTTCTGATTGTAATGAATTGCACTGGAGTCCAGTTGCTCTGCAGTGTTGTCTCTACTGCAGGGCGAAGTGCACCAGCTCCACGTAAGCCTATATCCTCTCCTTTCTGGATTTTGTAGTCATTTCAGTGTTATCAAAAATTTCCTCATTTCCTGGTAATTTATTTTGTACGGGTCTTATTTTCTACTGAGTTTGGCATGTGGAACAACAGACTGGTTCCAAATAGGAAAAGGAGTACGTCAAGGCTGTATATTGTCACCCCACTTATTTAACTTCTATGCAGAGTACATCATGAGAAACGCTGGGCTGGAAGAAGCACAAGGTGGAATCTAGATATCAATAACCTCAGATATGCAGAAGACACCACCATTATGGCAGAAGGTGAAGAGGAACTAAAACGCCTCTTGATGAAAGTGAAAGAGGATTATCATTACCATCTTTCTAAATTCCATATATATGTGTCAGTATACTGTATTGGTGTTTTTCTTTTGGCTTACTTCACTCTATATAATCGGCTCCAGTTTCATCCACCTCATTAGAACTGATTCAAATGTATTCTTTTTAATGGCTGAGTAATACTCCACTGTGTATATGTACCACAGCTTTCTTATCCATTCATCTGCTGATGGACATCTAGGTTGCTTCCATGTCCTGGCTATTATAAATAGTGCTGCGATGAACAGTGGGGTACACATGTCTCTTTCAATTCTGGTTTCCTCAGTGTGTATGCCCAGCAGTGGGATTGCTGGGTCATTTGATACAGGATACAGGATGCTTGGGGCGGGTGCACTGGGATGACCCAGAGAGATGATATGGGGAGGGAAGTGGGAGGGGGCTCAGGGTTGGGAACTCATGTACATCCATGGTAGATTCAAGTCAATGTATGGCAAAACCAACACAGTATTGTAAAGTAAAAAAAAAAAAAAAAAAACACCAAGAAATTGAAAGAGGAGAGGTGAAAAAGGTAGCTTAAAGCTCAACATTCAGAAAGGCATCTGGTCTCATCACTTCATGGGAAATAGATGGGGAAACAGTGGAAACAGTGTCAGACTTTATTTTGGGGGCTCCAAAATCACTGCAGATGGTGACTGCAGCCATGAAATTAAAAGACGCTTACTCCTTGGAAGAAAAGTTATGACCAACTAGTCAAGGCTATGGTTTCTCCAGTGGTCATATATGGATGTGAGAGTTGGACTGTGAAGAAGTCTGAGCGCCGAAGAATTGATGCTTTTGAACTGTGGTGTTGGAGAAGACTCTTGAGAGTCCCTTGGACTGCAAGGAGACCCAACCAGTCCATTTGGAAGGAGATCAGCCCTGGGATTTCTTTGGAAGGAATGATGCTAAAGCTGAAACTCCATTACTTTGGCCACCTCATGCCAAGAGTTGACTCACTGGGAAAGACTCTGATGCTGGGAGGGATTGGGGGCAGGAGGAGAAGGGGACAACCGAGGATGAGATGGCTGAATGGCATCACTGACTTGTTGGACGTGAGTCTGAGTGCACTCCAGGAGTTGGTGATGGACAGGGAGGCCTGGCGTGCTGCGGTTCATGGGGTCGCAGAGAGTGGGACATGACTGAGCGCCTGAGCTGAGCTGAGCTGAGCTGAAAGGTCTCTGTAAGGGCTTCCCAGGTGGCTTTTAGTGGAAAGAATCCGCCTACAAAGCAGGAGACATGAGAGACCTGGGTTGATCTCTGGGTCGGGAAGCTGCCCTGGAGGAGGGCATGGCAACCCCCTCCAGCATTCTTGCCTGGAGAATCCCATGGATGGAGGAGCCTGGTGTGCTACAGTCCCCAGAGTTGCAAAGAGTCGGACACGACTGAGTAAGCGGTAGGTCACATACTTCTTCACACATAAGTAGCCTCTCAAATATGTGCCCTTGAGACCTGTAGACGCTAATGACTGATTGAGGATAATCTATCCCCTTTATTTAAAAAGGAAATGCCATGATCAATTTCAGTGGGATAATGGACAAAATCAGACATGAGTTGGAGCTGCTTTCAAACAGATTATGAACTTGAAGACTGTGATAAACCAGGAATCTCTGGATGTTTACAATGGTGGGAAAAACACAAGACATTCCAGGAGACGTCCTAGGGAGGTGTCTCCTGAGAAGAGGGTCCGAGACAGTGAGTGAAGAGACAAAAGGGAAAGGATGCCATGTATTGGCTGGAGGAAGTCACACCTGCCCGTCCTCTGGGCAGGTGGGAGTCCCCTTCCCACATACGTGCCCGTTTGTTTTTACTGGAGCGTAGTTGCTTCACAGTGTTGCTTAGCCGCTGCTCTTCACAGAAGTGAATGAGCTGTGTGTGCGCCTACCTCCCCTCCCTCTGGGCCTGGGCCCTGCCTCCCGCCACCACGGAAGGCCTGGCTGAGCTCCCGCCGCAGCCCCGCGGTTGCCCATGGCTACACAGCGCAGGTCCACTCTCTCCATCTGAGTCCCCACGCCTGCCCTGCACCATTTCTACAGGTTCCACATATATCTGCTAATATATTATGATTATTATTTTCGCTTTCTTTCTAAATCACTTCACTCTGAATGACAGACTCTAGGTCTGTTCACGTCACTACAAATGACCCAATTTCAAAAACTGGAGTGAGAGTGTGGAGAAAAGGGAACCATCCTGCACTCTTGGTGGGAATGTAAACTGATACAATCCTTATGAAGAATAGCATGGAGGTTCCTTAAGAAACTGCATCTTTGTTTTAACAGCACCTTGAGGGCAAGAAAGATGAGGACATGTGCAAAGACTCCGTCTGATATACGGAAGGCAACTCTCACTGACTTTAGGCACCACTGCATACTTAGAGATGGGGGATAAAGGGCCAGGAGGGAGTGAGGGTGTTAGTTGCTCAGCCGTGTCCCACTTTCGAGAGCTAGTCTTTAAGCAAAATGAAAGAACCACAGACTCTAGAAGGAAGCAGAGTTTAGCTCTCAGAAGAAGATGCCACCAGAACTAGTAGTATTGGTAAGTTCAGAGTCATTAATGTTGATTCTCCACGCTGTATTCCCAGAGGAATAGTTCAAAGTTAAAATTTCTCAAGGAGAGAAAATTAAATACTATGGAGAGACAGGAGAGTAGTGTGCTTTTGACCACCATGTAAAGAATGTGGCTTACTCAATGGCAGAAGTCATCTTTAATTAAATGTCTGTTTCTTGCTTTGGAGATCCCAGTTTTATTTAAATCTGTATGGTTTAGTGACTGAGGTTAATGCTAGAAAGTTGCATATGTGGAATCTTATCTTGCAGTCAACTGCTCGGATCAGTTACTGCCAGTTTTTAAAATGTTAATAAAAGGATATTGTACAAAATATTAAAATATTGTGATTTAACAATACACTGGATGTTCAAATAAAGGAGGGAATTGATTTGAAAACTCAGAAACATGCAGTGATCATTGATATTCAGATTTCAGTACTGTAATACAAATCATGCATAATGAATGCCCACTGATCAGCTCATAGTTCTGTGGGTCCGAAGTCCAGTGTGATGGCAAGGCTGTCTGCTCAGAGTTTCACAAGCTGCAGTCAAGGTTCCCAGGGGCTGGGCCCTCATCTAGAGGACCTGGGGAGCAATTGGCTCAGAAGCCCATATCTTGTTCTTGGCTAAAGACAGTTCCTTCCTGATGCCCTGATTTCTGAGCTGGCTGTTAACAGGGGCTGCTCCAAGATCCAAGAGTGTTAGCTGCTCAGTCGTGTCCAGTTCCTTGCGACCTCGTGGACTGTAGCCCACCAGGCTCCTCTGCCCATGGAGTTCTCCAGGCAAGAACACTACGGTGGGTTGCCATTCCCTTCTCTAGGGGAATCTTTCCCACCCAGGGATTGAACCTGGGTCTCCCGCATTATAGGCAGATTCTTTACTGTCGTGAGTCACCAGGGAAGCCCAGGAGGCCGCCTGCATTCCTGGGCGTGCATCCTTTTCCACCTTCAAGCAGTGTTTCTTCAAAGCTCTGACTCAGTCTTCTGCAGCCTGCTAGAGGCAGCTCTGCTCTTCGTGAAGTCATGTGAGTAGGTCAGAACCCCCATTCCCACCAGTGCCCCCATAAGCTCTTCATCTAATCTCAACTGATTAAGACCTCAGATATGCAGATGACACCACCCTTATGGCAGAAAGCAAAGAGGAACTGAGGAGCCTCTTGATGAAAGTGAAAGAGGAGAGTGAACAAGTTGGCTTAAAACTCAGCATTCAGAAAACTAAGATCATGGCATCTGATCCCATCACTTCATGGCAAATAGATGCGGAAACAATGGAAACAGGGACAGACTTTATTTTCTTGGGCTCCAAAACCACTGCAGATCGTGACTGCAGCCATGAAATTAAAAGATGCTTGCTCCTTGGAAGAAAAGCTATGACCAACCTAAACAGCATATTAAAAAGCAGAGACATTACTTTGCCTAACAAGGTCTGTCTAGTCAAAGCTATGATTTTTCCAGTGAACCATAAAGGAAGCTGAGAGCCAAAGAATTGATGCTTTTGAACTGTGGTGCTGGAGAAGACTTGAGAGTCCTTTGGACTGCAAGGAGATCAAACCAGTCAGTCCTAAAGGAAATAGTCCTGAATATTCATTGGAAAGACTGATGCTGAAGCTGAAGCTCCAATACTTCGGCCACCTGATGTGAAGAACTGACTCATTGGAAAAGACTCTAATGCTAGGAAAAATTGAGGGCAGGAGGAGAAGGGTACACCAGAGGACGAGATGGTTGGATGGCATCACTGATCCCATGGACATGAGTTTGAGCAAGCTCCGAGAGTTGGTGATGGACAGGGAAGCCTGGCATGGTGCAGTCCATGGGGTCATAAAGAGTGGGACATGACTGAGCAACTGAAATGAACTGATTAAGATCTAAGACATTAATCACATCATGGCGATCCCTTCACAGAAGTACCTAGACAAGTGTTTGATCAAATACCTGGGAGAAGGTGTGCTCGTGGTGAAGACCAGGAATTCTGAGGCTAAAGAGGTGGCTTATTAGAATTTTGCCCACCACACACACAGAAGGAACTGACCTCATTAAAAAAACTGGCCTCAAAAAAAAAAAAAAAATCCAGGATATTTTATTAGATAGGAAATGATAAAATATAAGGGATATTTTTATAGGTAAGAGAGGAAAGTTGAAAAATTATAAATGAAAATAAGTTGAGAAATTAAAATTATTCACTGAATATGAAAAAAAGGGGTGCCAGCACTATTTTGAGGCCCACAGGATAGAAGGTCATCTACGTAAGTTAGTCAAGGAGTTCATTCTTGTCTCAAGATCTTTTGGAACTTGCCAAGGATGTAGCTAGAAAGGAGTCGGAGGTTTACACTAGAGAAAATTGGAGCAGCTGAGGGTCCCTCGGCTGTTAGGGAAGCAGAAGTGAACGGCTAAGTGTGTAGGTTAGGGTGGTTAAAGGGTCGAGAAGAGGCAGAAAGCTCTGAGGATAGGAAATAGGAAAGAATGCACAGTGGGAAAGTGCTGTCAGCCATGCCGCGGATAACAAGCTCAGATACTTGAAAGGCATATGAGATAGAAAGCTAAAAAGCTGGGTTTGGATTTAGATCTAAAATCAAAACACCAAAAACACAATTTTCGTCCCTTGACAACCACGTAAAAGTGTGATCATGTGGTGATACATGGCTGCTGCTGCTGAGTCGCTTCAGGCGTGTCCGACTCTGTGCGACCCCCTAGACAGCAGCCCACCAGGCGCCCCCCATCCCTGGGATTCTCCAGGCAAGAACACTGGAGTGGGTTGCCATTTCCTTCTCTAGATACATGGCTAAGGTAGAGATTAAAGTGTTAAAAATTTATGTGGTTGGGAAACCCTGAAGCCAGGATCTCAGTCTGGCTTTTTAAAAATTGGCTTTAATTTCTGTTAAACTTATTTATGCACACACAAAGCCAGAAAAGTCAAGAAGTCCTTTTAGGCTCATAACGAACTCCTGGCTTTTTCTCCAGTTTTTTTGACTAAAGGGCTTCCCTGGTGGCTCAGACAGTAAAGAATCTTCCTGCAATACAGGAAACCAAGATCTGATCCCTGGGTTGGGAGGATCTTCTGGAGAAGGAAATGGCAACCCACTCAAGTATTTTTGCCTGGAGAATTCCATGGATAGAGGGGCATGGGGTTGCAAAGAGTTGGACATGACTGAGCAACTAACACTTTTATTTTCACTTTTCCCTGATATAGACGCAATCATTTTCAACAAGTTTAGCTGGTTGTTTTGGTCTATACTTTTATACTTCAGCAGAGGGTTAGATGGCTACCTCTTAGCTTTTTGTTATATTTTAAGTATTGTCCATTTCCTTACAAATCCACAAATGATTATTTTTAGCTGTCTTTCACTCTCATGTTCTTTGCTCTTACCACAAATATACACCAGGCACACACACAACACACACACACACACACAAACTTCTCCTACCTTTTTAATATAGTTTGCATAGCTTTGGTTAGATCAGTGATTACATAGTTATGAATAAGTAATTGCTTTTCTGACCCATATTGTACACTGAAAGTGTTTTCCTTCCTTAATCAATTTTTCATCGTCTGGAGTTAACAGTTGTCCTACTTTTGGATGTGTGGTTTTTTTTTTTCATATACCAACACTAATTCAAATCCAGACTCTCTGCTCACTGTCTGAACCTCCTCTTAGTACTTCTCAGTTGAACGATAAAGTTCACCTTCTGGGACGTCTGTTCTGGAGGACTCCTGACTGGCCCCATTCTGCACTGATTTTCCCTTATGCCTCTTACACAGCTGCTGCTGCTGCTGCTGCTGAGTCGCTTCAGTTGTGTCCAAACCATGCGACCCCACAGATGGCAGCCCACCTGCCTTCCCCGTCCCTGGGATTCTCCAGGCAAGAACACTGGAATGGGCTGCCATTTCCTTCTCCAATGCATGAAAGCAAAAGGTGAAAGTGAAGTTGCTCAGTCGTGTCCGACTCCAGCAACCCCATGGACTACAGCCCTCCAGGCTCCTCCGTCTGTGGGGTTTTCCAGGCGAGAGCACTCGAGCGGCACACCATTGCCTTCTCTGCGTACACAGCTATGTGCCTGGAATTTCCATCTGATCGTGGTCCCCAAAGCCCCCTCTCCATTTCCCCTGCATCCAGCACCCCCACCTCCGGGCAGACCCTCGTCTTAATGCAGCAGGATTCACAGCGGCTTCCTGAGGAGGGGGCAAGATAGATTACCTTGGCCGCACTGAGTGTCGTGTCCCTCACCTTTGATTTATGGCTTGGCTGGGTGTCAGCCTCGGGCCTGTACTAATTTCCCCTGAGAATCTTGTAGATCTCGCTCCATTGTCTCCCATCTCTAGGTTTGCTCTTCAGCAGCCTGAAGCCTTTCTGATTCCTTCTCCTCTGCATGTGACCCCTGTATGTTGTTTCCTCCCTGGGAAAGCTGGGAGAATCTTATCTTGGCTCCCAGTGTCCTGAAATTTCATGTGGATGTACCTTGATTGGAATCAGTTTTGCACTGTTTTGCTGAGTATACGGGGACCCCCTTCCTTCTGATGACTCATGTCAGAGTCGTCAGTCTCACACATTTCAGCTGTGAGAAATATACCTCAATCATTTAATCGGTGTTTCCTCTCTTTAGTCTTTATCTTTCTTTCTAGCACTTCTATTATTGGGAGGCTGTACTTCTCTGACTTTTCTACTTTTATCTCCTCTTAATCTTCCATCTCTCTCTTTTTTCCCAGAAATTTCATATGTTGACTTTGCAGGAAATTTCTTCAACTTTATCTGTAAAATTTCTGTAACATTTTTGCTGGTATTTAACAACACTTTTGATAAATAAGAGATTTTGACCTTTTTTCCATACTAAGTCTCTGCTTCCAAAACTGTCTTTCATTTCTTTTTTTATTTTGAGCTCTGTCTTTTAAGTTGGAGACTTTATGTAAATAGCTACTGATCCTTGAATGGCTATAAAAATATCAAATTACTAATGTTGTACAACTAAAATAAAATATTGTTAGATCAACTGTGCATGCATGCTTGGTAAGGCACTTCAGTCATGTCTGACTCTTTGCAGCCCCGTGGACTGTAGCCCACCAGGCTCCCTGTCCATGGAACTCTCCAAGCAAGAATACTGGGGCGGCTGCCATGCCCTCCTCCAGGGGATCTTCAACCCAGGAACGGAATCTGCATCTCCTGTGTCTCCTGCCTGGGCTGACAGTTTCTTTACCACTGAGCCTTGCAGGTGCCATATTTTAGGGACCTGGGAGAGTAGGAAGAAGAGCGATTTCTTATGGAGAGATGTGGAAAACAGAAAGGAACAGCCCCACTAAAAGGAGAGAATGGCATAGACATGAAGGCATTTTCATTTTGTTTCAGAAATCGAGTGCCCTGTCACAGTAACAGTTTCTTAAGGTGTCAGTTTTGATAGGAAGTGCGCATTCGTGTATTTACTAGAATCCCATTCAGATTTTTAACGGGGTAGAGCATTAAACTTTACGTAATTTGGATCTTTTTGCCATTCCGCACTTCCAATATGTCCTGTTGAGTGGGTAGCATTGAAAATGTACATCTGTGACGACATCAGATGGTGTGTGTCTTTCCACACGGGGGTATAAACGGCTTAGGAGCCATGTTTTTGCACCTTAATGAAAAAATCCAACCACTTCAATATTGTTCAACTAAAGGAAGAGCCAGATTCCACAGCTAGAAAAAGGTGACAAATGCTAAACTTATCTATACTATAGTCTCTTCAAAAGGATTTTGAAATATAATTTTGCACTAACTTATAAAAGGATGACTAGGAAAAAAGGTATCTTAGGAAAATGATCAGAGAATAAAGCTTGGAAGAATCAGGATTATTCAACCATAAATAAAAATTCTGGTTGGGTATACCCAGGTGGCTCTAGTGGTTAAAAAAAGAAAGCCTGCCAGTGCAGGAGACTTAAGAGACACGGGTTCGATCCCTGGGTTGGGAAGAGTCCTTGGAGAAGGAAATGGCAACCCATTCCAGTATCTTGTCTGCAGAATTCCATGGAGAGAGGAGCCTGGTGGGCTACAGTCTGTGGGGTCACAAAGAGTCAGACACGACTGAAGGACCTTAGCACACATAATAAAGACTGTCAATTTTTTCTCAAAGTTCTCATGTGTAGGTTGAGGTCAATGCGTTCAGTGTATTTCCAAACAGAATACATACTCTCCTGTACAGAATGAAAATTCTGACTTGGATGGGAAATGGATTACTGGAGTTCCTGTCTAACTCTGCAAGAAACTACTGGTTTAGCTCATAACATCAGAGGCACGTTTGGACAAGTGGCCACGTCTGTAATTTGAGCGATGCGGCAAGCACGGCGGCCTTGGTGAGGTTCCTTCAGGCTGCCTACTTTCTTCACTTGCTTTTGTCTGTTTCTGAAATGTTACTGATGCACAGTTGCTTTACCGTGTTCCGTCAGTGTCCACTGTACAGCAAAGTGAAAGGGTCCTATATGTATGTATGTCCCGTCTTGTTTGGATTTCCTTCCCATTCACATCATCAGAGAGTGCGGAGCAGAGGCCCCTGTGCCCTGCAGCAGGCTCTCACCAGCTATCTGCGCCACCCCAGGACCAGTGTGTATGCGAGCCACTCACAGGCTCCCAGCTCATCGCACCCAGACTCCTTCCTTGGCGGCCGCACCTTTGTTCTCTACCTCTGGGTCACTGTTTCTGCTTTGCAAAGAAGTCCTACGTTCTGGGGTTGGGAGAGTAAGCTACCTGCTTTTGAGGACGTCTTTTCAAAGTATATACCAGTAAATCAAAGAAGCAGAAATATAAAAGTTATGTTTCAGTTTCCCCATCGTTCATATTGCTAGTTATAAATATATTTAATCCTCCAGATACTTTTACGTGTCTATGATTAAGCCATATTAACTTAAATCATTCACATTTGTTATATGGGAAAGCCTAGCAAAATTTTAAATCAATATTACATCAGTTCAGTTCAGTCACTCAGTTGTGTCCAACTCTTTGTGACCCCATGAACCGCAGCACACCAGGCCTGCCTCCTTGTCTGTGCATCACCAACTCCCAGAGTCCACCCAAACTCATGTCCATCGAGTCAGTGATGTCATCCAACCATCTCATCCTCTGTTATCCCCTTCTCCTCCTGCCCTCAATCTTTCCCAGCATCAGGGTCTTTTCAAATGAGTCAGCTCTTCGCATCAGGTGGCCAGAGTACTGGAGTTTCAGCTTCAATATCAGACCTTCCAATGAACATGCAAGACTGATATCTTTTAGGATGGACTGGTTGGATCTCCTTACAGTCCAAGGGACTCTCAAGAGTCTTTTCCAACACCACAGTTCAAAAGCATCAATTCTTCTGCACTCAGCTTTCTTTATAGTCCAGCTCTCACATCCATACATGACCACTGGAAAAACCTTATAGAAAGGGTTAAAATTTTAAGCTATTTATAGACAAAGTTAATTGTCACCAGGTATGGCTGATGTGCAGATAGGATAACATAATGATTTCATCTCACATTCGGTTACACCATATCACACACTGCTGCTGCTAAGTCTCTTCAGCCGTGTCTGACTCTGTGCGACCCCATAGATGGCGGCCTACCAGGCTCCCCTTCCCTGGGATTCTCTAGGCAAGAACACTGGAGTGGGTTGCCATTTCCTTCTCCAATGCAAGAAAGTGAAAACTGAAAGTGAAGTCACTGAGTTGTGTCCAACTCTCAGCGACCCCATGGACTGCAGCCCACCAGGCTCTTCCGTCCATGGGATTTTCCAGGCAAGAGTACTGGAGTGGGATGCCATTGCCTTCTCTGATAGAAAGACTAAAGTCATAGGGTAGCCACTTCTGGTAATGTTCTCCAAAGGAAGCACACTTCAAGAAACCAAACCCAGATGAGAAACTAGCGTGCTTGATAAACAACCGGGCATTGACTTTTATCTGCTTTTTCCAGATTGCTGGGTTTTTTAAAAAAGGTTGGTTTCTGCTTTTAATAAACATCTAAATGCAATTTTAAAATGGCAGATAAGTTTTAAGGTTTTTTTTTTTTAGCCTTTTGTGGAATGATGAGACTGGTGAGATGCAGTCTATATACCCAACGAAAGACTAAGTGCCATTGAATGATGTGGGTTTCTTGCTTGTGTTTGACTTATTTATTTTATTGCAGTATGGCTGCTTTACAGAGCTGCGTTAGCTTCTGCTGTGCAACCACATGATCAGGTATACGTATACGTCTGTCCGCTCCCTCCTGAGCCTGCCTCCCACCCCCCACCCCACCCCCCGGATCATCGCAGAGCGGAGCCGAGCTCCCGCGCTGTGCTGCAGATTTCCGGGCCATCCCGCTACACAGGGCAGGCTATATATGGCAGCGCTGCTCTCTCAATTCTCCCCTCCTCCACCACCCCATGTCCACGTCCATTCTCTCCCTCTGTGTCCATTCCTGCCCTGCAAAGAGGTTCATCTGGCCCATTTTTCTAGATTCCGTATATACGCATTAATATACAATATTTGTAATTCTCTTTCTGACTTCATTCTGTGCAACAGTGGCTTTACATGTTATTTTTCTAAGTGTTTATTTTCTGGTGTCTAAGCAATAAACCCATAATTAAAATAACAAAGGTATGTATCTTTAAGATCTAGATCACAAAAATACTCGAGTTGCGGAAACTGAATAAAGGAGCCGTCTCGCTGATGCGGTGCCGTGTGGGAGAGTGGGGCGCGTCGGCAGTGTGTCCCGGGTAGGACTGGGAATGTGGCAGTTAAGGGGTCTGGTCTGACAGAGAAGACGGGCCACATAAACCGACTCTAACCTTTCCTGTGTGTGCACACACACACACACACACACGAAAAAAAATGGCACACATCAGCAGGAGACCAGCGTTAGAGTTTCCTGTTTTTCTCTCCAACTGTTGGTTGTTCAAAACACATCTGTAACATAGCTTGCTATTACTTTATTCACACTTTGCTCATTGAACCCAATACATTAAAATTTTCCAGTCCTGAATAAAACTGAAAACCTGTAACATTTTCTTTCTAAAGTGATTCAAGGCTTGATACATTTATTTCCTTGCTGATTCTGCTCTTTCTCTGTGTAGCTATCAGATTGATGTTGCGTCTGTAATGGACAACACTCTGCATTGCAGAGACCATTTGCTTAATAAAATTCACATAGCTGCTCCCCGAATACTAAAACTGTATAAGCATGCACTGAGCTACCCACAACCAGATAAATTCAATTTATGATGCACGATTATTAAAGATTAAATCCCATCTTTGTTAGCAGGCTATGAAACCCTACATCTAAAAGCATTTCCGAAATACCCTAGCAAGATTTGAAATATTTATATAGTAGAGCATCAATTTCATCCATAAAACAAAATGATTTACATGTTCCATGGGAATAAAGAGGTAGCTATGAGAATCTATAATAAAGATGGTACCTAGAAATTTATTCTTCTTGGACTAAATTAAACTGTGAGCATCCGTGTGAGAATTTTCATCTTGATTCACAGTCAGATCAACAGTGCGTTTGATTTAATTGAAGGCTACTTCTTTATAGCCAGGAGCAAGTTCACCTAAGTACTGTTCTGAGCTTTGTCTAGACATCATCATCATTGTCCTGCGACACCACAACTCAATATAAATGTGTTTTGCACGTGTAGTACAAATGTGCAAAGGTTGTCCATCTGCTCACAATTGGACTGGGATTGTTATGTAGTGACTCTGCTTCAGATGTAGCCAAAGGCACGTTTCAGAGCACAATTAGGACACAGCTCCTGTAAAGCTTCATAAGAAAAAGAATGTTGACACTTTTAATTGAAATGAAAATTTCAAGCTCATATGTGTGTGTGTGTGTGAAATAATAATTTTATTTTCCAAGTGGTTTATGGGCTTCCCTGGTGGGTCACTGGCAAAGAATCCACCTGCCAGTGCAGGAGGCCTGGTTCAGTCCCTGGGCCGGGAAGATCCCCTGGAGGAGGAAATGTAAGCCACTCCAGCATTCTTGCCTGGGGATCCCATGTAGAGAGGAGCCTGACATGCTACCGTCCAGGGGGCCAAAGAGTCAGACATAGCTTAGCAACCAAACAACAAAAAAATAGTTCAGGTGCGCATCTACCAAGAAATGACTTCCATTTGACTTTAAGTCTTTTGTTTCATTAATAAAACTTCCAGTTGATGAAACACACTTTTTATTTGAAAATTAATTTTGAAAAATTCTCTGTTAACCATCTTCATGATCGTGAAGAAATGATTTGACTAGTCAGAACTTAGTTTTCTTATCCATCAAATTTGAAGAGATGGAGCAGATGATTTATAAGCTTTTCCAGATACTACAGAGACCTGGATTCACAAAGTACCTGCTACATTTTGTGAAAATTGTAGAAGTTGCTAGCTAAATTACAAACTAAATGATGGTTACATTTCATTTTTACTTATAGAAATAAACACTTTTCCAAACATAGAAAACCAGAAAGGAACCCCTGAGGGCTGGAGTTGAAAATCTAAGCATAAACTGCAAACAGCAGCATACGAAATGGAGGGTAATATGCTTCTATCCCAGAACAATTGATTATTTACAGGAAAAAAATCAATACATTGTCTAGAATACATTTATAAATAATTTAGCCTTCTAAATAGGATGGATTATATTGTCCAGAGTGTTCATAAGTATAGCTACTACTCGTTATCAACAAACTTAAACTGCAGAAAATTAAACTTTAAACATTGCTAAGGAAGGAACAAGCTTATTTTAATTGTATGAGATCTTGAAACGAAGAACTTCCCAAAGTGCAGTGCAACATGCACCAGGATGCGTGGCACTCCCTAGAGACAGAGAGAGAAAAGTGGAGAGAGAGACAGAGATACGGAGAGAGAGAGAACTTTTAAGATCATGGGAATGACTATTGAAGGATGACGTGTCTGTGGTCCCAGGGATGGGCAAAGAGGCAGTGAAATGCCAATGTCAAAAGAGATAATGCGCATATTAAGGAATGCTTTTAAGAGTAGCAGATTTATCAAAGAATAAAATAAAATTATTGTTCAATTTCCACATCATAGGATCTACACATAACACAATTTTTATGTTATGAATATTTAATTTTCCTCAAAGGTTTTCAGTTAGTCACTGAGGAAATGTTTTCCCCAAGTTTGAGTTTATGATCGTCTCTATAACAATATTCGTCCCTTTAACCAGACGCTGGGCTAACACTGGACTAACTCATCGACAGGCGGAGTCAGGCTTCTCTTAGAAATAGACTGGGTGTTTTCATACGGAGAGTTCCTGGGAGGGCGTGGCAAATAGGAAGCGGATTCTGAGCTTTTGACTGAAAGGCCTGTGGTGCAATGCGCCCTACAGGTCTTCTCGTGGGCACGTCGTGCGCACAGGGTCATCAGAAGCAAGCCCGTTCAGTTTCCAGCACAGCTGCCGCAGCTGCTGACCCTCAGCCAGCCATAAAGACTATGATGAGGCCAAGATCAGTGACACGGGCAGTTTTAAAGTAGGCGTGTGTTTAAGGATGACCTGACTAAAGCCTTTCTGTTGACGACCCGCTTTGCATTAGGTCTAAGTGACTTGTGAAATGTGTGTTCCAGTAACTCTCAGTTAGACAAACACCTTCTGTTCACATCGATTTATTTAACTACGTACACGGCCCCTTACTAACTGAGCTTTCGAATAACTTTTCTCCAAAATATGACAAAGGCATCTGAAGAATCTCTTACCTCTAATCAATTTTCAGCTCAGCCTCCACTTTCCAAGCTGAGCTGACTTTACGTCTTAAAGTAACTCTAAGCACATAGCTGTCATAAAAGCCATTCTTCCCCAGGCTGCATTATCGTGATCAACAGAAAGTGCTTTGCCAGGAAAGACAGTTTTATTATTGTATTTTACATTATTCTGCCTAAAGAGAAAATCTGATTGGGCAAAAATTCTACTGGGACTGTAGAATTTTTATATATAATATAGATAATTCTAAATTACTATTCTATATTTATATAGAATTTTATATCATACATACTCTTCATTATACATCTAAATGTATGCATTAACATTTACATTTATTTTGCATTTATATTTATAATAAATTTAAATATAAATTAAAATTAAATTTTATATTGTTAAAGCAATAACTTAAAATACTTGCACAAAATACTAGTTAGGTGCTTCTAAACAAAAGGAATGAAATTGTATAATTGATCCACTGGGAGTTTTAAGTAGACACACGATTTTCTGTGTAATGTCTTGATATTTAAGCTTACTTAGATGGCTAATCAAATAGTCAGCAAGTATCTACTTGTTCTTTGAAGAAGAAAAAATAAAAATAAAGGGAGATGTTTTCTTCTTTCTTTTAAGTAATAAAGGTAAATATAGTCAACAGAAAGTTTGAAACCATCTCAGTTAGACTCAGGATGTATGTCCTTTCCAGAGAAGCATACTATGTTGATCATTTACAAATAATCTATTATTCGTTTGAAGACATGCTGAGTGCTTTCTATGTGGCAGGAATTTCTTTTCTTATTTGAATTCCAAATTTCCCATTTTAATATTTATGCGTATTTTACCAGAATTCAAAATTGTATTAACTTAAAAATCTTAACTTATATAATATTCTCCTTTACAATGTGTACTAAACAATCAGAAGATTCAGCTGCTCAAATTTAATTTTTTGCACCATACTCTAATATCTCACATCTAAGAAAAAAATCTCCCCCTGTTCTGAAATTCTCAGTAGATGCAATTTTTATTTTCATTGTAAGATTTTTTTTTTTTAATCTCTGCTTCCACCTCCAATTAATGCTTCAAATGACTCCAGTCTTGCTTCCCCACATTGTCATGGAAACTGCTGTCAAGGTCATCAGGAGCCACTGTATTGCCAGATCCTAAGACACTGGCGTCTTCATCTTTGACTTCTCAGCAGCTTTCAGCAAAGGAAACCCAGCCTCCTCCTGAAGAGGCTCCTTTCCTTGGACCTCCCATGAGTTGATATCTCCTGTTTTTCCTTACCTTGCTGGCTATTCCTCTCCATCACTTCTGCTGGTCTGCCTCTTTGACCCCAGAGCTAGTCGTTAGAGTCCCTTAGAGCATGGTGTCAGCCCTCCTCTCTCTTCTGGCTATGACATTTGCTGGATGAGCTCTTCTTGTAATATGGCTGAAATGACACTTATCAGGACATCTCATTCCTGCTGGACATAATGCTATTAGATGACATGTCCTTTTTAGTACTTCCTTCTCTATTTTCTATGCATAAAATTTATAGATCATGTAAATTACCCCTGGACTTAATTAGAAAAAAAGTCAATAGGATGACTAACTCAAAGATAAATGGAAAATAAAATAAAATTAAATTAACTTAAAATAAAATCATTCACATGGAAACGTGTAAGCATGTCTTTATTAGAAGACATGGCACAGGCAATCCTTACGCCTGTTTCTAATGAATGGGCTCAGATTTAGGAGAAGTGATAGAATCAGAGGCCATTCCGTATAAGAAGTAAAGGAAAATGAAAATACAAACAGGAAGATGTGGGCATGAGAACAAAAACTAGTTTCAAATAAGTTACAATAAACACCATTCATTTGTTCATGGTAAGAAGAAGAGGGAAACAACCTCAATGGAAGTAAGAAAACTGGCCAAGATAAAGCAATAAGTTTGATATCCTATGAAGAAGCTGTGCCTTTTTCTTAGTATCAAAATAATTCCTCAGTTATTGCAAGGTATGATGTAGCAATAAAGTATCTCAAAACCTCAAGTATATTTCCCCTCTTGAAATGCCACCACAAAAATAGAGGCATACAATTTGTCAGTCCTTGGGTTGTGCTAGGGGTAACTAACCCACCTGCAAATCCAGGAACCACAAGAGACTTGGGATCAAGGGTCCTGAAGACCCCCTGAAGGAGGGCATGGCAACCCACTCCAGTGTTCTTGCCTGGAGAATCCCATGGACAGAGGAGCCTGGTGGGCTACAGTCCACGGGGCCACAAAGGGTCAGACACGACTGAAGCAACTTAGCATGCAGGCATGCAGAGTGCTCTGGAAGACAGAGTTCTGCTTTCAAGAGGCAGCCGGGACAAGAGGGTGGATTTGAGAAGTGGTAACTTGAGAGTCAGCAGAGAAGGTATCCATCAGATCTCAGGGGGCAAGACCTCAGCAAAGCTGAGAGACAACAGGCAACCCAGACCCAAATACGGCATGGGCTTCTTACTCTAGTTGGTTTCTCATCTTACTTTGGCAGCATCTGAAGTATCTCGTAAGGACGTTTATTAATGGATATCCTCCATAAAATGCGTCCTTAAATAAGATTCATTCTGAGTCCACTGCGAGGACTTCCATCTGTCACCTGCTTGCCATGGGTCTCATCGATTTTAAACAGCTTTGCTGCAGCACAAGAACCCAGAGCCACTGAATTCATGGTTGGAGATGCAAGAACACTTGGAGGAGACAGGTAAACAGAGTAGATTGACTTCATGAGCTTCACACCTTATATTTGTTTAGAGTTTCCTCTCCCTGACAACCTTCTCATCACTGATTAGGCTTATGTAATTTCTTATGGAAAAGCTTCAGGATTATTGTGTACGTAATTATGGCCAATCTGTCTAGGGTATTTCGTTGAGGAGAACATTGAAAAGCTGTACAGATATGGGAGAATGATTCGATTTGCCCAACTGTCACCCACGTTTCAGGTCACCTAGTATCCTCTGCCACTTGCCAACCAAATATCAGTAGTGCCTGCCAATCATTGTGACATCCAAGAGACGCTCCCATAAAATCCCTGAGTGCTGTAGGATGGCGATCTGATGCCTGGGACTTCCCCTGGTGGGCTAGTGGTTCAGACTTCACCTTCCAGTGTCAGGGACGCAGGTTCAGTCCCTGGTCAGGGAGCTGAGATCCCACCTGCCTCATGGCCAAAACACCAAAAATCTTAAAAAAAAAAAGAAACCAATCAATACTGTAACAAATTCAACAAAGGCTTTAAAAAATGGTCCATATCAAAAAATATTTTAAAAAATATGATGCTTGCTGTAAACCACAGACATATATGTTGGCAAGCTTGTTCGTGACCCAGACTCACACCCAGCTGCCTACACACAGCTAGGCATTAGCTCTGACACTTCTCTCTCCCACACCCTCCGCTTGCAATCTGCAGCGCTTTCTCTTCACTCTGTTTCCAGCAAACACTGATATATTCAATTTTTTCTATTTCCACTGTCACTACTTTAGATCAAACCCAGGTCTCCTGCACGGCAGGCAGATTCTTTACCAGCTGAGGCACCAGGGAAGCGCCGGTTTAGTCCGAGCCTCGGTTGTTTCCCCTTTCAGCCAGGGCGCTTGCCTCCTAATTGTTTTCTGGTGTTCTGGCGTTGTCTTCATTTTACACACGGCAGCCAACATAGACTTTTGCTAAAGACTGTATTTAGACTAATCTTAAGTTCACAGCAATGTCGACAGGAAGAAACGGAGATTTCTCGTAGATCCCCGTCTGCACACGCGCATTGCCTCCCCTGTTCTCAACATCTCCCACTGGAGTGCTAGAGTGGTTACTAATGACAGACCCACACAGCACCGGCAGAAGCCCCCAAGCCCGCACGCGAGGGTCCACTCCGATGCTGCACAGCCTATGGATCTGGACAAGTGAGTGACGAGGTGCACGCTCCATCACAGTGTCAGAGAGCATTTTCACTGTCCTGAAAACCCTCTATGCTCAATCTACGTGCCCCTCCCATGCCAGTCCCACTACTCCCACCATCCACTGATCGTTTCAGGAAAACTGAGGTATAGGTGATTTGCACTGGTGTTTAACAATATATCAGTTCAGTTCAGTTGCTAAGTCATGTCCGACTCTTTGCCACCCCATGAATTACAGCACACCAGGCCTCCCTGTCCATCAACAACACCCAGAGTTCACGCAAACTCATGTCCATCGAGTCAGTGATGCCACCTAGCCATCTCATCCTCCGTCATTCCCTTCTCCTCCTGCCCCCAATCCCTCCCAGCAGCAGAGTCTTTTCCAATGAGTCAACTCTTCACATCAGGTGGCCAAAGTACTGGGGTTTCAGCTTCAGCATCAGTCCTTCCAATGAACAACAAGGACTGATCTCCTTTCAAATGGACTGGTTGGATCTCCTTGCAGTCCAAGGGACTCTCAAGAGTCTTCTCCAACACCACAGCTCATAAGCATCAATTCTTCACCACTCAGCTTTCTTCATAGTCCAACTCTCACATCCATACATGACCACAGGAAAAACCATAGCCTTGACTAGATGGACCTTTGTTGGCAAAGTAATGGCTCTGCTTTTCAATATGCTATCCAGGTTAGTCATAACTTTCCTTCCAAGGAGTAAGCGTCTTTTAATTTCATGGCTGAATCACCATCTGCAGTGATTTTAGAGCCTCAAAAAACAAAGTCTGACACTGTTTCCACTATTTCCCCATCTATTTGCCATGAAGTGAAGGGACCAGATGCCATGATCTTCGTTTTCTGAATGTTGAGCTTTAAGCCAATTTTTTCACTCTCCTCTTTCACTTTCATCAAGAGGCTTTTCAGACCCTCTTTACTTTCTGGTGTCATCTGCATATGTGAGGTTATTGATATTTCTCCTGGAAATCTTGATTCCAGGTTGTGTTTCTTCCAGCCCAGTGTTTCTCATGATGTACTCTGCATGTAAGTTAAATAAGCAGGGTGACAATATACAGCCTTGAAGTACTCCTTTTCCTATTTGGAACCAGTCTGGGGTTCCATGTCCAGTTCTAACTGTTGATTCCTGACTTGCATACAGGTTTCTCAAGAGGCAGGTCAGGTGGTCTGGTATTCCCGTCTCTTTCAGAATTTTCCACAGTTTATTGTGATCCACACAGTCAATGGCTTTGGCATAGTCAATAAAACAAAAATAGATGTTATTCTGGAACTCTCTTGCTTTTTCGAAGATCGAGCAGATGTTGGCAATGTGATCTCTGGTTCCTCTGCCTTTTCTAAAACCAGCTTGAACATCTGGAAGTTCACGGTCGGGCAACGTATTGCTGAAGCCTGGCTTGGAGAATTTTGAGCATTACTTTCCTAGCATGTGAGATGAGTGCAATTGTGTAGTAGTTTCAGCATTCTTTGGCATTGCCTTTCTTTGGAACTGGAATGAAAACTGACCTTTTCCAGTCCTGTGGCCACTGCTGAGTTTTCCAAATTTGCTGGCATATTGAGAGCAGCACTTTCACGGCATCATCTTTCAGGATTTGAAATAGCTCAACTGAAATTCCATCACCTCCAACTAGCTTTGTTCGTAGTGATGCTTTCTAAGGCCCACTTGACTTCACATTCCAGGATGTCTGGCTCTAGGAGGGGATCACACCATCGTGATTATCTTGGTCGTAAAGCTCTTTTTTGTACAGTTCTTCCATGTATTCTTGCCATCTCTTCTTAATATCTTCTGCTTCTGTTAGGTCCATAACATTTCTGTCCTTTATCAAGCCCATCTTTGCATGAAATGGTCTTTTGGTATCTCTAATTTTCCTGAAGCGACCTCTAGTCTTTCCCATTCTGTTCTTTTCCTCTATTTCTTTGCATTGATTGCTGAGGAAGACTTTCTTATCTCTCCTTGCTATTCTTTGGAACTCTGCATTCAGATGGGTATATCTTTCCTTTTCTCCTTTGCCTTTCACTTCTCTCCTTTCTCAGCTATTTGTAAGGCCTCCCCAGACAGCCATTTCACCTTTTTGCTTCTTCTTGGGCATGGTTTTTGACTACTACCTGCAATACAATATATGATCATTATTAGTGCCTGCAGCCATTTTGCTTTTTGCATTTCTTTTCCATGGGGATGGTCTTGATCCCTGTCTCCTGTACAATGTCATGAACCTCCGTCCATAGTTCATCAGGCACTCTGTCTATCAGATCTAGTCCCTTAAATCTATTTCTCACTTCCACTGTATAATCATAAGGGATTTGATTTAGGTCATGCCTGAATGGTCTAGTGGTTTTCCTTACTTTCTTCAATCTAAGTCTGAATTTGGCAATAAGGAGTTCATGATCTGAGCCACAGTCAGCTCCTGCTCTTGTTTTTGCCAACTGTATAGAGCTTCGCCATCTTTGGTTGCAAAGAATATAATCAATCTGATTTCAATGTTGACCATATGGTTATGTCCATGTGTAGAGTCTTCTCTTGTGTTGTTGGAAAAGGCTGTTTGCTATGACCAGTGCATTCTCTTGGCAAAACTCTGTTAACCTTTGCCCTGCTTCATTCTATACTCCAAAGCCAAATTTGCCTGTTACTCCAGGTGTTTCTTGACTTCCTACTTTTGCATTCCAGCCCCCTATAATGGAAAGGACATCTTTTTGGGTGTTCTAAAAGGTCTTGTAGGTTTTCATAGAACTGTTCAAATTCAGCCTCTTCAGTGTTACTGGTTGGGGCATAGGCTTGGATTACCATGCTATTGAATGGTTTGCCTTGGAAACAGAGATCATTCTGTCATTTTTGAGACTGCATGCAAGTACTGCATTTTGGACTCTTTTGTTGACTATGATGGCTACTCCATTTCTTCTGAGGGATTCCTGCCCACAGTAATAGATATAATGGTCATCTGAGTTAAATTGACCCATTCCAGTCCATTTTAGTTCACTGATTCCAAAAATGTTGATGTTCACTCTTGCCATCTCCTGTTTGACCACTTCCAATTTGCCTGGATTCATGGACCTAACATTCCAGGTTCCTATGTAATATTGCTCTTTACAGCATCAGACCTTGCTTCTATCACCAGTTGCTTCCACAACTGGGTATTGTTTTTGCTTTGGCTCCATTCCTTCATTCTTTCTGGAGTTATTTCTCCACTGATGTCCAGTAGCATATTGGGTACCTACTGACCTGGGGATTTCCTCTTTCAATATCCGATCATTTTGCCTTTCATACTGTTCATGGGGTTCTCAAGGCAAGAATACTGAAGTGGTTTGCCATTCTTTTCTCCAGTGGACCACATTCTGTCAGACCTCTCCACCATGACCCGCCCATCTTGGGTTCCCCCACAGGCATGGCTTAGTTTCATTGAGTTAGACAAGGTTGTGGTCCTAGTGTGATTAGACTGACTAGTTTTCTGTGATTATGGTTTCAGTGTGTCTGCCCTCTGGTGCCCTCTCACAACAGCTACTGTCTTACTTGGGTTTCTCTTACCTTGGATGTGGGGTATCTCTTCATGGCTGCTCCAGCAAAGCGCAGCTGCTGCTCCTCACCTTGGACGAGGGGTATCTCCTCACGGCTGCCCCTCCTGACCTTGAATGTTGAGAGCTCCTCTCCACCCTCCTGTGCCCATGCAGCCACCGCTCCTTGGATGTGGGGTTTCCCCATCTGTAAAATGGAGGTGGAGGAGGAATAGTTGGTGTCTGCAGTCTCTCCTTCTCTGACCTTGAGTGGTCTGTAAGTGACAGGTCAGGGCTTGGGAAAGGACAGGAGGTGGGACTGGGAAAGCCAAGTGGAGCCTGGCCAAGGTAGAGGCAGACATGACTTTCCACTTGCCTTTGCTGGCTCTCCTGGGCCCAGCCTGGCCCCTGAGCCCGCAGCACTGTAAGCATATATATATATATTCTTCATACTCTTCTCCATTATGGCTTATCACAGGGTATTGAATATAGTTCCTTGTGCTGTACCATGGGACCTTGATGTTGGTCTATCCTATATCTATTGTCTCCACTGCTTTGCCTTTTCCAGAAGGTCATGCAGTTGGGATGACACATAGCCTTTTCGCACTGGCTTCTTTTGTTTAGTAACATGCATTTAAGGTTTCCTCATGTCCTGTCAGGCTTCCTACGTGGCTCAGTGGTAAAGAGTCTGCCTGCCAATGCTGGAGATGAGGGTTTGATCCCTGGATGGGGAAGATCCCCTAGAAAAGGAAATGGCAACCCATGTTATTATTCTTGCCTGGGAAATCTCACAAACAGAGGAGCCTGGCGTGCTACACTCCAAGGGTTCACAAGAGTCAGACACGACTTAGCAACTGAACAACAACAAGCAACCTGCCTTGTCATGGCTTGATCGCTAACTTCTCTTTCTCACTGAACAGTATTGCATGGTTTGTAAATACCACAGCTCATTTATCCGTCCACCTACTGAAAGACATCTTGGTTGCTTTCAGGTTTTGGCAGTTATGAGTAAAGAATCTACAAATATCTATGTGCAGGCTTTTGTGTGGACATAAGTTTTAACACCTCTGTGTAAATATCAAGAAGCATGATTGCTGGATCGTATGGTAGAAATATGTTTAATTTTGTAAGAAATTGACAAACTGTCTTGCCAAGAGACTGTACCATTTTTGCATTCTTACCAGCAGAGAATGAGAACTCTTCCGACTTCATATCCATGCCAGCATTTGGCGTGGTCAATGTTCTGGATTTTGGCCATTCTAATAGGTGGTATGTCATTGTTGTTTAAATCTGCAAGTCATTAATGGCATTGGGAATGGAGCATCTTTTCATATGCTCATTATCCATCTGTATATACCTTCTTTCATGATGTGTCTGCTCAGGTCTTTTGCCCATTTTTTAATTGGGTTGTTGTCTCTTTATAGCTGAATTCTAAGTATTATTTGTATATTTTGGGTAACAGTGCTGTATCAGGAAAAAAACACTCAATATTTCTTTTGGATATGTCTCTTGCAAACATTTTCTCACTGTCTGTGGCTTCTCTTATTCTCTTGACAGTGTCTTTTGGAGAGAAAAGTTTTTAAATTTTAAAGAAGTTCAGGATTATCAAATTATTTCTTTCATGGGCTGTACCTTAAGCATTATATTTTAAAAGGCAAGACCATACCCAAGGTAATCTATTAATAGATTTTTCTCCTGTTATCCTCTGGGAACTTTATAGCTTTGCATTTTACTTTAATATCAACATTTATTTTTGCTTTCAGTTCAGTTCAGTCACTCAGTCGTGTCCAGCTCTTTGCGACCCCATGAACCAAAGCATGCCAGGGCTCCCTGTCCATCACCAACTCCCAGAATCTACCCAATCACATGTCCATTGAGTCAGTGATGCCATCTAACCGTCTCATCCTTTGTCGTCCCCTTCTCCTCCTGCCCTCAATCTTTCCCAGGATCAGGGTCTTTTCAAATAAGTCAGCTCTTCACATCAGGTGGTTAAAGTATTGGAGTTTCAGCTTCAACATCAGTCTTTCCAATGAATACCGAGGACTGATCTCCTTTAGGATGGACTGGCTGGATCTCCTTGCAGTCCAAGGGACTCTCAAGAGTATTCTCCAACACCACAGCTCAAAAGCATCAATTCTTCAGTGCTCAGATTTCTTTATAGTCCAACTCTCACATCCATACGTGACCACAGGAAAAACCATAGCCTTGACTAGATGGAACTTTGTTGACAAAGTAATGTCTCTTCTTTTGAATATGCTATCTAGGTTGGTCATAACTTTCCTTCCAAGGAGTAAGCATCTTTTAATTTCATGGCTACAGTCACTATCTGAAGTGATTTTGGAGCCCCCCAAAATAAAGTCTGAGACTGTTTCCCCATCTATTTCCCATGAAGTGATGGGACCATATGCCATCATCTTAGTTTTGTGAATATTGATCTCTAAGCCAACTTTTTCACTCTCCTCTTTCACTTTCATCAAGAGGCTGTTTAATTCTTCTTCACTTTCTGCCATAGGGTGGTGTCATCTGCATATCTGAGGTTATTGATATTTCTCCCAGCAATCTTGATTCCAGCTTGTGCTTCTTCCAGCCCAGCATTTCTCATGATGTACTCTACACATAAGTTAAATAAGCAGAGTGATAATATACAGCCTTGAAGTACGCCTTTTCCTATTTGGAACCAGTCTGTTGTTTCATGTCCAGTTCTAACTGTTTCTTGCTGACCTGCATACAGATTTCTGAAGAGGCAGGTCATGTGGTCTGGTATTCCCATCTCTTTCAGAATTTTCCACAGTTTATTGTGATCCACACAGTCAAAGGCTTTGGCATAGTCAATAAAGCAGAAATAGATGGTTTTCCTGGAGGTCTCTTGCTTTTTCCATGATCCAGCAGATGTTGGCAATGTGATCTCTGGTTCCTCTGCCTTTTCTAAAACCAGCTTGAACATCTGGACGTTCATGGTTCACGTATTGCTGAAGCCTGGCTTGGAGAATTTTGAGCATTACTTTCCTAGCATGTGAGATGAGTGCAACTGTGTGGTAGTTTGAGCATTCTTTAGCATTGCCTTTCTTTGGTATTGGAATGAAAACTGACCTTTTCCAGTCCTGTGGCCACTGCTGAGTTTTCCCAATTTGCTGGCATATTGAGTGCAGCACTTTCACAGCATCATCCTTCAGGATTTGAAATAGCTCAACTGGAATTCCACCACCTCCACTAACTTTGCCTTATTTTTTACTAAGCATCTATCTTTAGATTTTTTTTTTCATGTGGATATCCAGTTGTTCTAGCATCACTTGTTGAAAGACTGTTTTCTCTCCACCGTATTGCTTTGCTCCTCTGTTGAACATCAGCTGAGTATATATCTGTGGATCTATTTCTAGGCTCTCTGTTCCATTGATTTCCTGGTCTATTTTTTCACCATCACCTCATTATCTTGATAACTATGTATTTGTAGTAAATCTTGAAGTTGCGAAATGTCAGTTGTCTAGATTGTGGCTCTCCTTCAATGTTGTATTAGCTATTCTGGATTTTTCGCTTTTACTTATAGACTTTAAAACCCTAGTATTTCTGACGTACACTTTGTGATAGAGTGACACTGGGTCTGTGTATGTCAGAGTACACATCCACATGATACGCTTGTTCATGCACACTTGCACCTGAGCGATGCTCACACCAAGTCACCATGACATGAGTTTTATCAAATGGGATGCATTTTTAAGCATCAAGGTAAGGGACTTCAGAGAGAAGCTACCAATATTTATGAGCTTGTCATCATCACAATCATAAGTATCAGAAGCAGCAGAAACAATCTTATTCAGAGAGGTGGACGTTGATTGAGTGACATGTTCAATACCATGACTGGTCAGTATAGGAAGAGTCCAAGCCAGGCCATCAATTTCAATCTTGGTGTTCTTTCAGCCATTGCATGCTGTGGACACTGAAGCCGTAATGAGCTCTGAAACTATGTTTCCCAACTATTTTGCACCTGATGAAACTTTAGGATACCATGTGGTTTACAGCAGAAGACGGATTTTTGCAGTTAACTTAAAGCCAATGTTCTTTACTGGAGAATTCCATGGACAGAGGAGCCTGGCTGACTACAGTCCATGGGGCTGTGCAGAGTTGGACACGACTGAGTGACTGTCACTTATCACTTATCACACTAAAACCAGCTTCTCCTGGTGATATTCTTTAGCCCTACCCTTTCTCCAAGCTACAAAACTTACTACTGTCTAGACAAGTGAAAGAAAAAAGTAGGGACTAAGCATTATTTTCTACTTAGAAGATTACTTATATAAAATATCATAGAAATTTGGGGGTTTTCAATAGACTCAGCCTGTTATACTAGAGGAAAGATATAGATTTTGGTTCCAGAATTTAATTTTAAGAAATTCATTTGGCCATTCTGAGACTCAAATAAAGTACTGTATATGAAAATTCTCTGAACACTCTAAAAAATAACTGTACTACATTATTAATATGTCATGTTATAAATTATAACTATTAATACTTGGAACATAATAAGCTCTGTGGATGTGTCTGGTGATAGAAGCAAGATCTGATGCTGTAAAGAGCAATATTGCATAGGAAGCTGGAATGTCAGGTTCATGAATCAAGGCAAATTGGAAGTGGTCAAACAAGAGATGGCAAGAGTGGACGTCGACATTCTAGGAATCAGCAAACTAAAATGGACTGGAATGGGTGAATTTAATTCAAATGACCATTATATCTACTACTGAGGGCAGGAATCCCTCAGAAGAAATGGAGTAGCCATCATGGTCAACAAAAGAGTCCGAAATGCAGTACTTGGATGCAATCTCAAGAACGACAGAATGATCTGTTTGTCTCCAAGGCAAACCATTCAATATCACGGTAATCCAAGTCTATGCCCCAACCAGTAACGCTGAAGATGCTGAAGTTGAACGGTTCTATGAAGACCTACAAGACCTTTTAGAACTAACACCCCCAAAAGATGTTCTTTTCATTATAGGGGACTGGAATACAAATGTAGGGGGTCAAGAAACAACTGGAGTAACAGGCAAATTTGGCTTTGGAATGTGGAATGAAGCAGAGCAAAGACTAATAGAGTTTTGCCAAGAAAATGCACTGGTCATAGCAAACACCCTCTTCCAACAACACAAGAGAAGACTCTACACATGGACATCAACAGATGGTCAACACTGAAATCAGATTGATTATATTCTGTGCAGCCAAAGATGGAGAAGCTCTATACAGGCAACAAAAACAAGACCGGGGAGCTGACTGTGGCTCAGACCATGAACTCCTTATTACCAAATTCAGACTTAAATCGAAGAAAGTAGGGAAAAGCACTAGACCATTCAGGTATGACCTAAATCAAATCCCTTATGATTATACAGTGGAAGTGAGAAATAGATTTAAGGGCCTAGATCTGATAGATAGAGTCCCTGATGAACTATGGACTGAGGTTCATGACATTGTACAGGAGACAGGGATCAAGACTATCCCCATGGAAAAGAAATGCAAAAGGCAAAATGGCTGTCTGGGAAGGACTTACAAGAAGAGAAGCAAAAAGCAAAGGAGAAAAGGAAAGATATAAGCATCTGAATGCACAGTTCCAAAGAATAGCAAAGAGATAAGAATGCCTTCTTCAGCGATCAATGCAAAAAAAAAATAGAGGAAAACAACAGAATGGGAAAGACTAGAGATCTCTTCAAGAAAATTAGAGACATCAAGGGAACATTTCATGCAAAGATGGGCTCAATAAAGGACAGAAATGGTCTGGACCTAACAAAGCAAAAAATATCAAGAAGAGTGGCAAGAATACACAGATGAACTGTACAAAAAGATCTTCACAACCCAGATAATCACGATGGTGTGATCACTCACCTAGAGCCAGACATCCTGGAATGTAAAATCAAGTGGGCCTTAGAAAGCATCACTACGAACAAAGCTAGTGGAGGTGATGGCATTCCACTTGAGCTATTTCAAATCCTGAAAGATGATGCTGTGAAAGTGCTGCACTCAATATGCCAGCAAATTTGGAAAACTCAGCAGTGGCCACAGGACTGGAAAAGGTCAGTTTTCATTTCAGTTCCAAAGAAAGGCAATACCAAAGAATGCTCAGACTACTGCACAATTGCACTCATCTCACATGCTAGTAAAGTAATGCTCAAAATTCTCCAAGCCAGGCTTCAGCAATATATGAACCATGAACATCCAGATGTTCAAGCTGGTTTTAGAAAAGGCAGAGGAACCAGAGATCACATTGCCAACATCTGCTTGATCTTTGAAAAAGCAAGAGAGTTCCAGAATTACATCTATTTCTGCTTTATTGACTATGCCAAAGCCTTTGACTGTGTGGATCACAACTGTGGAAAATTCTGAAAAAGATGGGAATACCAGACCACCTGACCTGCCTCTTGAGAAATCTGTATGCAGGTAAGGAAGCAACAGTTAGAACTGGACATGGAACACCAGACTGGTTCCAAATAGGAAAAAGGAGCACGTCAAGGCTGTATATTGTCACCCTGCTTATTTAACTTACATGCAGAGTACATCATGAGAAACACTGGGCTGGAAGAAGCACAAGCTGGAATCAAGATTGTTGGGAGAAATATCAATAACCTCAGATATGCAGATGACACCACCCTTATGGTGGAAAGTGAAGAGAAACTAAAAAGCCTCTTGATGAAAGTGAAAGAGGAGAGTGAAAAAGTTGGCTTAAAGCTCAACATTTAGAAAACGAAGATCATGGCATCTGGTCCCATTACTTCATGGGAAATAGATGGGGAAACAGTAGAAACAGTGTCAGACTTTATTTTGGGGCCTCCAAAATCACTGCAGATGGTGACTGCACCCATGAAATTAAAAGACGCTTACTCCTTGGAAGAAAAGTTATGACAAACCTAGATAGCATATTCAAAATCAGAGACATTACTTTGCTGACTAAAGTCCATCTAGTCAAGGCTATGGTTTTTCCTGTGGTCATATATAGATGTGAGAGTTGGACTGTGAAGAAGGCTGAGCGCCGAAGAATTGATGCTTTTGAACTGTGATGTTGGAGAAGACTCTTGAGAGTCCCTTGGACTGCAAGGAGATTCAACCAGTCCATTCTGAAGGAGATCAGCCCTGGGATTTCTTTGGAAGGAATGATGCTAAAGCTGAAGCTCCAGTACGTTGGCCACCTGATGTGAAGAGTTGACTCATTGGAAAAGACTTTGATGCTGGGAGGGATTGAGAGCAGGAAGAGAAGGGGACAACAGAGGATGAGATGGCTGGATGGCGTCATGGACTTGATGGACGTGAGTCTGAGTGAACTCTAGGAGTTGGTGATGGACAGGGAGGCCTGGCATGCTGCGATTAATAGGGTTGCCAAGAATCAGACATGACTGAGCAACTGAACTGAAGTTAACTGAAATATTTGATAAAACAGTTTGGTAAGTTTTAGATTTAATAACTAACCTGTAATTGTTCTGTATTAAACCATACTTTTTTTTTATTAGATTATATAATAGGAAGATATTTTTATTTCATTGACTATATTTGTAAATATTTTAAGTATTCATAATATTTTAAAAATCTATATATTGTTTGCATTAAATTTTATAACAAGTTAACTTTAGATCAATAGCATAATATGAATGCAGTAGCTTTGATTTAAAGATGTTTGTGTTTTTACTAGAGTATGTACTATTATTAGCGTTTCTTGACTTCAATTATATAAAAACACAAAATTAATTAAAGTCTTCTTAGTATAGTCTTTTTATTCCACATTAAATTTTTTGTTACATTGAAATCTGGTATAACTGAAAGAAAAATAAAGAAAATACATTCCAAACCAATGAAAAGGATTATTATTTTTGGTATTAAATATCTCATTATTTTTAAAGGTTAAATCATAATACCTGTGAAATCTGGAAATCTAGGGAAGTAATAAAAAGTTAAAAATAAGTTGTAAAGTGAAATTTCTGCAAATGAATAATTGTAGAGTAAAAGCACCCGGCAGACAAGGGGACCTTTGTAAAGGGCGATGCCATGCGTTAGTCAGGTTTGAGCTGGCTGATTTGCAGGTGACTCTGCCTGATTCCTGGCTGCTGAGGGAGCGGGGAGCCCTCAGTGCGGCCTGCAGCTTCTGGAGCGTGCGCCGTCTCTGTGGCCTGCCCAGAGCAAGAGGGGCCCACTGAGCCGCGAGCAGCGAAGCTCTCTGCTGACTGCGCTGCCCTTGAGACGGCAAGGGCCGGAAGAAGGCAGCCGTGAGACGCGTCCGCCCGTTGCTCCAGCCCTGTGAGCGTTCTTCCAGGGGACACATTTTCTTTCCACAGAGAAAAGGTAAAGGAATTCGAAGAGAAAGGTTAGACTTTGGAGGGGAGCATGCACCAGAATAGGATGGGGGCAAAGCACTGCATATGAGTGGGAACTGAAGCTCTCACTCCAACTGCTCATTCCATCTCGGAAAACACCTGCTATACCTTGGTTCCTTAATTAAGACAAGAAGCATGCAACTGCTGAGAGGAAGTGCATGTGTGTGTGTGTTGGACAGATAGATAGATGCAAGATAAATACAGATCTAGTCTCACACACGTGTGTGTGCATGCTCAGTCGCTCAGTTGTGTCTGATTCTTTGCAGTGCTTTGGACTGAAGCCTGCCAGGCTCCTCTGTCCGTGGAATTTTCCAGGCAAGAATCCTAGAGTGGGTTGCCATTTCCTTCTCCAGGGGATCTTTCCCTCCCAGGTATTGAACCCGGGTCTCCTGCATTGACAGGTGGATTCCTTACCACTGAGCCACCTGGGAAGCTCCCAAATATAATATATGTACTACAGAATGTGTTTGCATAAATATAACACCATGAATATTAATTTGAGCATATTACTGCAAGGCAATCCTCATTCTCACATGACTTCATCCTTCCCCAAATATGCAAACACTCAGCTGTGTTTGTAGGCACTACCGTGGAGCGTTTTTTGTGTCTTTAAGAGGGCCTTTAAATTTCTAAGCTACAGGAAGTTTTTGATTGCCAAGGATAGCTCCATCAAGGGTGGAAATTAAAAGTAACCTTCAAGAACCTTTTAGACATGAGTAGGCTTTCTGGGAGCAGCTCTGTGGGAAAATTAACTGAAAAAGATGGACTACTCACAAGACACTGAGCTGAATAATTTAAGTGTGGTGAGTTCAGTCTTCTTTACACCGTTTTCCTCATTGCACATTGATTAAAATGTCATTAAAGATAACGAATGGCTAGATATGTGAGTGTTACCCGAGTTATTTCAGCCTCTTCTTTCCCCAAAGATGGAATGATTGTCAGAGTGGCTGCCGTCACGAGAGACTCCTCCCCTCTCGTTGCCTCTTCTCTCTGCCCCTGTGGTGATGATTCGGGGGCACGCTCGTCAGCCTCCCCGTGAGGGGCTGGGGTGACAGCTGCTGGCTCTGCGGTCGGCCCCATGATGAACCAGAGCATCGTCTGCCATTCACATGTTTCTCCAGTGAGTCCTGCTCTTATCTCAGAAGCAATGTCAACTCTTCTAATTTATTATCAAGAGTTGAGCGGGGTACTCAGGGAACGCTCCACAGGCTGTCACATTCTGAAAATGAGGTTTCCTATCTTTTTGTAATTCATTTTTAAATGCTTTGCCAGTGAACAAAGGATCTTTTATTGAAATATATATATATATATACATATGATACATTACATATCATATACATGATATATACCATACAAATGGTGCACTATGTGTTTGTATATTCCTTTTCAGAATCTGAGCTGAGTTCCCTGTGCTCAGCTATATAAGATAGTGGATGCTGCTATCTTATATATAGTAGTTTGTGTATGTTAATCCCAAACTCTCGTTTATCCCTCCCCACCTTTCTCCTTTGGTAAGTTTATTTTCTATATCTGTGGGTCTATTTCTGGTTTGTAAATAAACTCATTCATAGCAATTTTTAAAGATTCCACATATAAGCAATTTCATATTCTATTTGTCTTTCTCTGTCTGACTTACTTCACCTAGTGTTATAAGTCCACCCACATTGCTTTAAATGGTATTATTTCATTATTTTTTGTGGCTGGGTTATATTTTATATATATGTATATGTATGTGCGTTTGTGTGTATATCTATATACATCATTTTTGTCCATTCATATGTCGATGGACATTTAGGTTGCTGGTGTAAATAGTGCCTGGGAAATGGCAACCCCCTCCAGTATTCTTGCCTGAGAAATCCCATGGACAGGGAGCCTGGTGGGCTACAGTCCACGGGGTTGCAAAGAGTCAGGCATGACTTAGCCACTAAGCAACAACAGCAAATAGTGTTCCCGTAAACAGGGCTGCACAAAACATCTGTTTCCAAATTCTCCTCTCTCTCTTTCTCTCCAAAAAACCGTTCATCACACCATCCAAACCAGAAGCGCTGGGACAACGGTGGGCCCCTTGCAGTCTCAGTCTTTCTCTCTAAATTAGTGTCTTCCGTGAAGGCTCTGCATTAGTGCTTTCATATCAGCTGTGCAGGGGCCCCATCAATCTTACTCTCTAATAATGTATATTCAAGGGCACACATTCCTATGGTAAGTGGCTCTCGGTGTAGAATTTCTTCTAGCTCAGTACACTCATCCTGTGTTACCCCAAATTTAAAGTGCTTGGAAATGCCTTAGCTGACAAAAACTGGGTTCAGCACAGCATCTCTTTAAAGAAACTCATTACCCGTTCTTTCTTGCCCCTGTAGTTTAAAACCAGGAATGTTTCAGGCATCAAAAATCTGAGCATCAAAAACAGTATCAGCAGCATGACTACACTTTACACAAAACCACATAATTAGATTCAGTCATGTTGCAAGTTGGGCCCAAAGTCAGTTAGAATCAAATCTATTTATGTCTTGATAGAGATCTATTCATTTGTATATTCTCGGATGTAATAGACTCAAAATCAGTTACTACAATCTCAAACCACATGGTGTATTTCCTCTCAAAACACATTCGTATTTCTTATCTCTACCAATAGATGAAGATTCATCTCTATCTCAATGAGAACAAAATGGTTATTTATAATCACTGGAAATATTATGAACAAATTTGAGTCTAACTTTTGAAATAAAATTATTTTGAAAATGATATTTTTATTAAAAGTAACTTTTTCAAATAGTAAAAGTTTGAGTAACTGACATAGTAAAATTATGTGAACACTTGGCACTATTTGAAATATAATCTGATTCATGAAATAGCATGCAAATCCTGATGAAATATAAAAGGGAAACAGATTTAAGACTGTAGCAACATAACATTTAAAAGTAAAAGTTTTTAATAAATTTTAGTAATGTCAAGACAAAGAAACAAATGTAAATCTTTTTACTTATAGTAGCTATTATTTATTTATCTTTTAATTTCTCTAGAGCTTACATGTATAATCTTTTGTGACTGGCCAAAATATTTCAAAGTTAATGTTAGAATTTCCCTTTCAAAATTGAAAAGTCAAGTGCTCAGTGATATTCATAAAATTCCTTAAACTTTGAGAGGTAATAAGTGGCTGAGCTTCTGTAAGAAGACTTACAGTCTTCTGGTGAAGAATGGATGAGCTTTTTTGACTAACCATGCTCTGTAACACAAAATCAGATCACTCCAATGAGGATTTAATATACGGTTTAGTTTTTTTTATTGAAGTATAGTTGATTTACAATGTTGTCGGTTTCAAGTGTACATCTAAATTATTCAGTTATATATATATGTATGTATGTAAATGCATTTTTTCACATTCTTTGCCACTGTAGGTTATTATAAAATATGGAATATGGTTCCCTGTGCTATACAGTAGGTCCTTGTTGTTTGTCTATTTTGTATATAGTAGCACCAAAGAATTGATGTTTTTGAACTGTGGTGTTGGAGAAGACTCTTGAGAGTCCTTGGACTGCAAAGAGATCCAACCAGTCCATTCTAAAGAGATCAGGCCTGGGATTTCTTTGGGAGGAATGATGCTAAAGCTGAAACTCCAGTACTTTGGTCACCTCATGTGAAGAGTTGACTCACTGGATAAGACTGATGCTGGGAGGGATTGGGGGCAGGAGGAGAAGGGGACAACAGAGGATGAGATGGCTGGATGGCATCACCGACCTAATGGACATGAGTTTGACTGAACTCGGGGAGATGGTGATGGACAGGGAGGCCTGGTGTGCTGCGATCCATGGGATTGCAAAGAGTTGGACACGACTGAGTGACTGAATTGAACTGAACTGATTAAATAAAAATTGGAAATTAAAACCTAGGCATACATATCTCATAATTTTATTTGGTTGTTTTTAATTTTTATTGAAATATAGTAGACATACAATATTATTTTAGTTTCAGGCATACAACATAGCAAATTCAACATTTATATACATTATGAATTGATCACCACTATCAGCCTAATAACCATCTGTCACCATACAAAATATTGCAATATTGTTGACGTCATTTTCTATGCTGTATATTACATCATCATTGCTTTATGTTACGACTGGATGTTTGGACCTTGTAATCCCTTTCAATATTCCATCCAGTCCCCTGCTTGCCTCTCCTTTGGCAACCATCTGTTTGCTCTCCATATCTATGAAAAATCTCATATTTTTAGACTAGAGGATAAGTTTAGAGATTATTTAGTACAACCTTATATTTTAGGAATGTGGTCTATTATGAGTTAAAGCGACTGTTTTAGGAAATTTCCGTCTCTTTTCTTCCTCGTTCTCCTCATTACCATCGTTGTCATTCAGATCACGAGGAAGGAGCTAATGGCCGAATAAATGTAACTTGAAATTAATTTAGATAATTCAAACATCTCAAGTATGAAACTAAACATTTAAAAATGTTTCCCAATCACAGAGACAGTATTTGTAAGGCAACCCTAGAATTTAGCAACAATTTGATACATTTCTTTTGATAAACACTCTGGGTATTTTTTTTTTAATGATCTTCACTTTATCCTAACAGACTTACATAGTAATCCAAATTTCTGCACCTTTAGAGATGTCTAAAATGTTAACCTAGCTGGGATTAATAATCACTATGCTGTAAATTGACTGAACAATAATGTAATATAAGTATTTTATAAAAGTAGGAGTGAAGAAATGATGTGGAATCAAATATGAATTACTTCGATTAATACAATAATACTGCTTACTTTGTAGTCAGTGATTCGTGTTTAATATGACCAAACATAAAGGAAATGGCCGTGGCAATGATTATTTCTTGTTTCTTTGTGCAGCAGTATTTCAGACTTGTGGTTTGCTCTCTGTTCTTTATTATGGAGGTCGGTGTACAGATGGGCAGAGATGTTTTATTCTATACTGCCCGAGTAGTCAATCTGCTTATATTCTTTCTCAGCATTCTTATATTTTGCTTAACAGATTTGCACCTGTTTAAACATGCGTTTTCCTCTTATTCCCTTTTAGTCCTTCTCCAATTTATTCCTCTTCTATTTTCTAGCAAGTTTCAGTACTTTTTAAGTTTTAAAACTTCACTTTTTAGAAATCTCAGAGTTCTTTGTTTTGTGCTATTCTGCCCTATTCAGCTTATAAGAACTGTCTGATCAAACTCACTTCCATCGTATTTCAGCATCTAGACATCAAGGTTCTTGGTCTCAGCAGTGGGATCTATAAAACCAGCGTGAGCACGCGTGTTAAGTTGCTTTAGTCATGTCGATCCTTTGAGACCCTATGGGCTGTATCCCGCTAGGCTCCTCTGTCCATGGGATTCTCCAGGCAAGAATACTGGAGTGGGCTGCCGTGTCCTCCTCCAGGGGATCTTCCTGACTCGGGGATCAAACTGTCTCCTCCATTGGCAGGCAGGTTCTTATCCCTAGTGCCACCTGAGAAGCCTGCTGTGGTTTATTCCATTTTAGTGATTTCATGGATTCCCTCTAGAAGAAATGGTCTTAAGGATCCAATTGGACCAAGAGTGTGATCATCTCCAAATGCTGTTAAAGATTTGTGCCTTCTTTTCTAATCTGGATTCCTTTTCTTTCTCTTGTCTCATTTCCATGGCTAGAACTTCCAAAAGTATGTTGAATAATAATAGAGAGAGTAGGCCCTTTTGTCTTATTCCTAATCTTAGAAGAAATGCTTTCAGTTTTTCACCGCTGAGAATGTTTGCTGTGGGTTCATCATATATGGCACTTATTATTTGAGGTAGGGCTTGCCTGATAACTCAACTGGTAAAGAATATGCCTGAAATGAAGGAGACTCTGATTCAGTTACTGGGTTGGTAAGATCCCCTGGAGAAGGGATAGACTACCCAATCCAGTATCCATGGGCTTGGCTGGTAAAGAATCTGCCTGCAATGTGGGAGACCTGGGTTCGATCCCTGGGTTGGGAAGATCCCCTGAAGGAGGGCATGGCAACCCACTCCAGTATTCTTGCCTGGAGAAGCCTGGTGGGCTACAGTCCACGAGGTCGCAAAAAGTTGGACATGACTGAGCAGCTAAGCACAGCAGCAGCGTGTCGAGGTCGGTTCCTTCTGTGCCCGTTTCCTGAAGAGTTTTTATCATAAACGGGTGCTGAATTCTGTCAAAGACTTTCTCTGAATCTATTGAGATGATCACTTGATTTTTATCTTGTAATTTGTTAATATGGGGTATCACATTAATTTATATGATCAGTATACACATATGATTTGCGTATGTTGAAGCATCCTTGCTTACCTTGGATAAACCCAACAATCATGGTGTATGATCCTTTTAATGTGCTGTTGCGTTCTGTTGCTAGAATGTTTGTTGAGGATTTTTGCATCTCTGTTAACTTTCTTTTTTGTGATGTCTTTATCTGGTTTGGGTATCAGGATGGGTATCCTCCAATCAAAAATAAATAAATTTTTTAAAGATTTGTGCCTTCAAGATATGAAAGTGTGTGAATCAGTGGCCAGGGCTACTTCCAAACATTGTACCTCTGATGTCATCGTATTTTGTCTTTAAAATGGGAATATTTGGTCTTATGAAAGACGTCCAAACTATTTTGAATGCTAATTTTTAATCTAGCCTTGGGCCCAATCCCTTATGACTGAAACCAGCTGATAGCAATTGTACCAAGTTAAGTACGCAGTGTCAGAAATCAGAAGACAACTGGATCCCTGACCCAATCTTAATGCACATAAAGGGCACAGTTTCATTTTCCCTGGCTGTAAAATGGAAGGATTGGACGAGATTACCCCCTATGGTCCCTCTCAGTTAGAGGGTTTAATACAAGGACTCTATTATATTTCAAAATCCAAAAGAGCTGCATTAAAGGAATTTATGACAGAGAGACTCTGGACCTTACAGAGGGTTTTGAAAGTGAAAGTGCTAGTCACTCAATCATGTCCAACTCTTTGCAACCCCATGGACTGTAGCCCACCAGGCTCCTCTGTCCATGGGACTTTCCAGGCAATACTGGAGTGGGTTGCCATTCCTTTCTCTAGGGGTTCTTCCCAACCCAGAGACTGAACCCAGGTCTCCCGCACTGCAGGCAGATTCTTTACCATCTGAGCCTCCCAGGAAGCCCACAGAGGGTTTTAGACAAGCATGAAATGTTCACAGGTATAGCCATTTTCCAGGATAAAAGGTTGTTTCTCAGAGGGTGATCGACCATCATTCTTTGGCCTGCCTTAGATAGAAAGCCTCAAAAAGCCTAGCTAAGCATCGTGCATGAATTGTGAATGTTTGTAAAACACACGAAAAGGTATTATTAGAAACTAGTCATTTAGCAAAACAGAAAATCAGTAAAAAATAGTATTGAAATTCCCTTTTAGGCTGATGCAGATGCAGTTAGAGTATGATAGTGAAATACATACAACATTGGGAAAAGCACTAATGAACTCTTCTATTTAAAAAGAGAGATTGCCTTTTCACGTGTTCAACACATCATCGGAAGAGTGATGAAAATGAGAAGCTGGCATGGGAATGAAGCAGACTGTGTGGAAGTGGAGCGTGGTGTGCAGGATGAAGCAGGTGTACAGAGCAGAGGTCACTTCCTGAGCTGCTTAGATCTGGGACCAGGAGGAGAGAGGTCCGCTGTGCAACACTGTTGCTTAAATTTTAGATGCAAGGGTGAAAATCAGCTGCAGAGAGCTTTCTCACTGTTCTAGGACATCTAGCAAAAGGGGGCCCACGAGGCAGGCAGGCACACAGAATATGCACATCAGTTATGTGTGCAGATGGTCTCACGTTACAGATGAATGCATCAGAGTTTTACCTTTGGGAATCCCCCTGCCTCAGTAATGGTACCTGAATTGCTTAAACAAATTATCAGCACATTTAAACTATTATAAATTCACTGGAAGAACAGTTGAAAACCCACTGCGCGAAGCTGCGAAAGGATTTCATTTGTAGGTCATGTTCTGCTTCTTTTGTCCCTCCTCCGACCCCCCGCACGTATTTCATAGCACAGCACATAGTTTTGCATGGGGGCGAGAAGCTGACTTGCAGCCACAATATTATTGTTGAAGCATGTTTAGTTTCTAAGTGCTCAAAGTGACATGAATCAAGTAGTATGATCAAAATTTCGTGGAAGGATAATTATTAAAGTAGAGTAATGAAGAAAAACAGAAGCCGTGGAAAACTTTTCCAGAGAGCATTCCCAAAGTTTCCTCTAGGGATAAAATATACACATAAATTATATATATGCACACATATATATATGTATATATGATATGGCGGTAGAAAAAGTAACTAGAAGAGAGAGCTAAACAAAAAGAACAACATGGTTCCAAGCTCATAACGTTTTCAAACCAATTAAGCGAAACTCAGTTAAGCAGAGCAGTTCCTCATAAGCGAGCCCCTCTAAATAACCTTTGTTAGGATCATTTTTAATACTTCTTATGCATCTTTGTATTTGCTGTATTTCATCTATAAAAAGACAATAACTTGTTTTAATTATCAAGGCATTCAGCAACAGTTCTATTCAATCTTGAAATGCTTGAGTTTCTCTTTGTTTTGTAAATTTTTTTTTAACCTCCATCAGAGCCCTTCTCATTTTCGATATGATGAGGTGTAGGCCTTTATTGTAAATGTCTTTTCTGGGAAGCTATGTAGGTATGTGATTTGCAAAATGCATAGCCAACAGCTCTTGTAACCTTAAAATATTTTCCTCTGCCTCGCCCCCGGCACCTCCTCCACTCTTGGTCACCAGTTGAGTGCATACAAACTCTTGGGCTTGAAAATGTTATCTATGTAAATTCTTCTTTCGCAGCTGGACAAGATGCTTTCAAGAGTTTTTCTGTTTCCTGTGTGGCGAAGCTGCTTTCCCCTAACGACTATTTCCCATCAGTACCACAAAGACTTACCTTCCTAACCACTGCTTCAACGGTCTCTCACCACTTCCACCTTTCTATAGAACATTTCATTTGGAAGGAGGTTCACAAATATTTGTTCACTGGGCTGTTCAGACTGATAACATCTCTTGGGACTTGAACTTTGATGCACAGCTCTCATCTGGGAAAAAAAAAAATGCAACTGTCAAACATAGGCAGATAATACCCCAAAGGAAAACAGACTCTTTTCTGTCTCAAAGTCACAAGATGGTGATTTGTTTTGCTCTTTTGGAAAATGTCACTCTTTATATTTTTCTGAAAATCCAAATGAAAAAAATTTGTTACCTACCTATTTGCTAACTTTTGCAGAATTTCAGGATAGATTCTAAATCATATACTTTGTGAACTAATTTATTATTTTGTAGTAGAAACCATAGAGCTAAGAATAGAAAATAAAATTAGATGGAAAAACATGGAGGCATAGATTTCCATTCGTTTATGAAATGAGAGAAGGAGAATGTCTTTATTCTAATAAAATGAGACTTGTCAAGTCATCTTTTATATGCCTTAAGATATTCATTTAAAAATTATCTCACGTTAACTGAAAAAAACAAGTTAGTACAATAGAATTATGTCTATGTTCTTTATAAAGAATATTGTAGTACAACCTTAGGATTCCAAATTATATTCCCTGCTTATTTTTAAAATGCTAGATTTCCTTGAATTATTTTTCATGAACCTGGGAGCTTTGTTTTTTATTAATCTTTGCTTGTTTCATGGTCTTTGCTGTTATGGTTTTCACTCTAGGATATTTTCAAATAGTTGATTTACACCTGCATGAACCAGAAGAGAAAAACCTTCAGTTTCAAATATTTGATAATTCAGAATTCCATAGGACTCAAAATTAGCCACTTCCTCAATATGCACACATTTATAAGCTAAGATATATGTAGAAAAAAATGGCAAGCGAATATATCTATCACCACAAAAAGGCAGAACTGCGGATTGATGTTTATTATGGCCCTAAGCAGCATAAAGTGTGTTCTAGGGAATCCTAGTTTTCAGAATAACCATGGAAGCTTCACACACAGAGACACACACAGCAACTTTCCTACTGTCTAATGAGCTTGGGAATTTCTCACCGGGACGAAGTGAAGCAGGCTTCCTGGAGACTTCCACTTGTTAATACCCTGAACATTCCAGAACAGAGCTGTTCTACCCCTTGAATTCCTTCTGAAACTCTCAGATCCCACATGCTGTGAAATCTGTTGTTACAAAAAGCAACTGCTCCAAATTGTTAATTAAATAACCACATTTAAACAACCACAAATTGTGTTTTTGGTTTTGTTTTTTCAGTCTGACTCCTCTTTTTTCCTAACGTTATCACCCTAGTTTGGATTTTTATCTTTCTCTACCCACCTGTAATTTTTTTTTCTTGTTCCATCCTGTGAATTTCATCATATGACTCTTTCCATTGTGGCTCTACTGCTATCACAGACTTCATATATATATATATATATTCGGGCTTCTTTACCATGATAAAGAAAACTGTTTGCAATGTAATCTGATATCCAAGAATGTAATCCCAATCAATTCCAACATTTTTCAGATGACTTCATTTCATGGCCCATCTGTTAAGGGATTAACCTGATCGCTAAACATGCCAGAGGTGTCTCTGCTCTGGTCTAGTCCTCACATCGGTTCATCTGTCTGAACTATGCTCAACCAATCTGTGTCTTCTGAAATCTAGTATATCCCCTGGTTGGATTTTAATAGAACTCTTCTGCATTAACCTTTCAGATCCTTCCATCAATACAAAACAGTCCTCTCACTTAAATTTCCATAAAAGATTCTTGCAAATATTTTGAGGCATATGTAACATTTGTTTGTGGTTACCTCAAATGCTTGATTTTCTTTTTTTTTTTTTAGCATTTCAAATGAAAAAGATTTCATTTGAAGGAATTTTCCATTATAGGTTTCCATTTGTACAAGGAATTATAATCCCTTATACAAATGGAAACCTATGGAGAAGGAAATGACAACCCACTCCATTGTTCTTGCCTGGAGAATCCCAGGGACAGGGGAGCCTGGTGGGCTGCCGTCTATGGGGTCACACAGAGTCGGACACGACTGAAGCGACTTAGCAGCAGCAGCAGCAGCATACATATAATATATATACACCTGTATATATGATAAATACGATGACATAGATATGGACCAACATAGGGTGGTGGTTAGTGGTTTCATTACTAAGTCGTGTCCAACTCTTGAGAGCACATGGACCGTAGCCCACGGACCGTAGCCCACCTGGCTCCTCTGTCCATGGGATTTCCCAGGCAAGGACATTGGAGTGGGTTGCCATTTCCTTCTCCAGGGGATCTTCCTGACCCAGGGATCAAACCTGGGTCTCCTGCATTGCAGGCAGATTCTTTACCAGCTGAGCAACGTATAAATATAGATAAATAGATAGATTCAACTGCTTGATTGAGCTGTAAAATATTTAGGATGGGGAGGGGGTGTAGCGTGGAAGAGAATATCTGCTTTGAAGCTTGGAGATTAGCTTAAAGTGGTGGGCAATTATATGTAAAATGCATTCAGGGGCTTTCATGGTGAGAAAGTTCATTACCTAAGTGAGCACAGTCCTAAAAATTTCAGAATCACTGCTTTAGGGGAAGAATTATGAGATGATTGCATATTACCTTCAGCAGAACATCTTTTTATTATTTTAACCTTTAGACTTCATTAAGCATGCCAGATTTAAGAGTATGGATTTTCAAATATTTTATGTATCTTCAGATTTGTTTCTGATTTGTTGAATGAAAAATAGGGGAAAAAAATCCTATGCCCTAAGGGAAGGCATATTTCTTTCCCCTTTTTTTCATGGTACAATGGTTCTTTTTTTTTTTTGAAAGTTTACATTAAATTTATTTTTTTAATACTTTGTTCTACATTACAATACTGTATTTGTTTTGCCATACATTGACATGAATCAGCCACAGGTGTCCATGATCTCCCAATGCCGAAGCCCCTTCCCACCTCCCACCCCACACCATCTCCCTGAATCATCCCGTGCACCAGCCCCATGCATCCTGCATCCTGTATTTAACATAGACTGGCGCTTTGTTCTTACAAGATAGTATACATGTTTCAATGCCATTCTCCCAAATCATCCCACCCTCTCCCTCTCCCTCAGAGTCCAAAAGTCCGTTCTATACCTCTGTGTCTCTTTTGTTGTCTCACATAGAGGGTCATCATTACTATCCTTCTAAATTCCTTATATATGTGTCAGTATACTGTATTGGTGTTTTTCTTTCTGGCTTACTTCACTCTGTATAATCGGCTCCAGTTTCATCCATCTCATTAGAACTGAGTCAAATTTATTCTTTTAAGGGCCGAGTAGTACTCCATTGTGTATATGTACCACAGCTTTCTTATATTCAAGAGCCTAAATCATTCTGGCCCCACGTTGGTGCCTTAATCTTAAAGATAACTCCTGGGAGAACATCTGAGTGCATCACATCTAACATCTCTATTTAGGACTGTTAGACTCTGTTATTATGGTTTAGAATTCTCTCTAGGACACAGGTAGCTTGAGAGATACAATGGGGCCCTATTAGAACTGGGGACCATCTGACCTTTAGGATCATTTGGTTAATCGATGGAGGTGGAGGAAAGGAATGTATGCGTGCCTGCCTGTCTGACCTTCGTGGCCCCATGGACTGTAGCCCACCAGACTCCCTTGTCCATAGGATTTCCCTGGCAGAAATACTGGAGTAGCCTCCCATTTCCTCCTCCAGGGGATCTTGCTGACCCAGGGATAGAACCCATGTCTCCTGCATTGCAGGTGGTTTCTTCACCACTGAGCCCTGGAGGAAGCTCAGGGGAAAGGAGCACACAAACACAAATCAATCTTTCCAACACATGATAGTTAATGTCTCAGGTCAAATCTTCCCAAACAATCCACATTCTCTTAGGAGCAGACACGCAGATACACCTAGGAAGGCCCACGATTCTTGAGGAACCGTTAGGAAATGCATTATATTAGGTTTCCAACAGTTAAAATCCTCTCTGTGGATGAGTAATGAAAAGCAAAGTCTTTTCAATATGCCTCTCAGACGTTACCTTAGGTTGAGAATAGGCATTATTTTAAAGGAATTCATGTGTCTATGGCCAAGATTTCTCTTGTATTCGCCAAGTGAATTCATCATATGTGACTTTGGCTCATTGTCAAAGATCAGCTTCAGAGTTACAGGTTACAGCCAATAAGATTGTATTACTCCTCATCCTATTCTATTCTCCTCATAAAATTGACAGATAGTCAGTTGATGTATATTTTATATATGTATATTATATATATTTGGTATATATGTATATTTTATATAATGTATATGGTTTATATTTGGTATTACATATTATATGTATTTGCTGTACCTCTAGCTAATGTGATTACAGATTATTTAGATATCTGGAATCAATTTAACAACCTTCTGAACTTTATATGACTGGTCATTATCTGACTTAATGATTTTAGTGGTTTCGGATGCCACGATTGTCAGTGGTCCTGGCATGGGAAATGTGAATTGAGAAGATTACTTCCCTATGGACAGGCAGTTTGAATCAAAGAGGGCAGTTTGAATCAAAGAGGAAAATACCTGGTCAAACTCATTATCAAAACTGCATAATAGTAAATGTCAGCCTGTGGGAAATCTAAGGAGAACATACTTTATTTTCTAATGAAGGGGCCAGTATTACTGTTTAAAAACAGTCCCCACATACTTATGCTTTGTCTCAAGGAAAATATTTTAAGGTGGATTTTAAATGATTTCTTTCTTTTAAATCTTACTCTGCTTGTCACCACTGGTGCCCTGAGTCATTTGGAAAGAATAAGCAATTAGAAGGTAAAACTCAGAGAATTAGATGGTTAAGACAATCTCTGATTTAATGCAAATAATTCCTTGAGGTCTCAAGAAGATTTGTAGCACTCTTTCCAAACAGCACAAGAAAAAAATACAGCCTTCTGGTTGATTACAACCTGAGATTATAGAAGGACAGCAAGCAATCTTGACTATTCCATTCTGGGACAATTAAATATCATTTAATCCTTATGTTTTAGAAAGATAATCAGGAAGAATAAGAACAGTGAATAAAATAAGTGAGTTAAAATCTCAGATGGAATTTTTATTTTAAAATGAATAAACATTAATTTACAATTTAGATAATCCAAGAAATTTGGAATGGGGTGAAGATAATAATGAGTCTTAATAAACAGTGTTTCTTTCAGCCATCATGGGTAACTATAAATGCAAAATTTGTAAATACTATTAGGCTTCTGCAAGAAAAATCCTGGGAGCATAAATCTGTTGATTGCTAAACAATTTATTCCACTTGGATCTTGTGAAAAATCTCTCCACATTATGGAATATGTTTTTGTTTTGTTTTGTTTTAAATTAAGGATCCTGTTACACCACCCTCTTATAATCAGCTAATCAGTTGCTTAAAAATAAAAGATTGGTCTGGGAGCTAAGATCACACATGCTGAAGAGTTTGACCAAAAAGTAAATCTGATCACAGAACTCCAGCAGCCAAAATTCTTTAGACATCACCATTGACTGACCTTGTCTCATGCCAAATTAGTTTCTTAACTGAATCTTTAGATGGTCTCTCGGAATGAACTCCTAGAATCTTCTTGTCCATCTTCCAAAATGAGAAGTCAAGGTATAGCCTTCTTCTGCACCCCTCAAATTCTATCTCCAGCTTGCAAAACAAATTGCTGCCTGAGATTCTCAGTCTAACACCTCATAAGAGAAATGGATAATTTTATGCAGAAATTAACAATTGATTTCTAACTGAGAAAAGGAATAAGCAATGAACATGTCTTTTGAAAGGCTTCATAAATCTCTCAGTCATGTGCAATTCCACAGTCAAGAACTGCTTTTGGCTCAAGCCACTTTTTTAATTTTATAGGTCATTATATTTCCACAATCCCAGTTGTGGATGTGACTGGTGATAGAAGCAAGATCTGATGCTGTAAAGAGCAATATTTCATAGGAACCTGGAATGTCAGGTCCAAGAATCGAGGCAAATTGGAAGTGGTCAAACAAGAGATGACAAGAGTGAACATTTTAGGAATCAGCAAACTAAAATGGACTGGAATGGGTGAATTTAACTCAGATGACCATTATATCTACTCTGCAGGCAGGAATCCCTCAGAAGAAATGGAGTAGCCATCATGGTCAACAAAAGAGTCTAAAATGCAGTACTTGGATGCAACCTCAAAAATGACAGAATGATCTCTGTTCGTTTCCAAGGCAAACCATTCAGTGTCACGGTGATCCGAGTCTATGCCCCAACCAGTAATGCTGAAGAAGCTGAAGTTGAACGGTTTTATGAAGACCTACAAAACCTTTTAGAACACACACCCAAAAAAGATGTCCTTTTCATTATAGGGGACTGGAATGCAAAAGTAGGAAGTCAAGAAACACCTGGACTAACAGGCAAATTTGGAATGAAGCAGGGCAAAGACTAATAGAGTTTTGCCAAGAAAATGCATGGGTCATAGCAAACATCCTCTTCCAACAACACAAGAGAAGACTCTACACATGGACATCAATGGATGGTCGACACCAAAATCAAATTGATTATATTCTATGCAGCCAAAGATGGAGAAGCTCTATACAGTCAACAAAAACAAGACCAGGAGCTGACTGTGGCTCAGATCATGAACTCCTTATTACCAAATTCAAACTTAAAGTAGGGAAAACTGCTAGACCATTCAGGTATGACCTAAATCAAATCCCTTATGATTATACAGTGGAAGTGAGAAATAGATTTAAGGACCTAGATCTGATAGATAGAGTGCCAGATGAACTATGGAATGAAGTGCGTGACATTGTGCAGGAGACAGGGATCAAGACCATCCCCATGGAAAAGAAATGCAAAAAAGCAAAATGGCTGTCTGGGGAGGCCTTACAAATAGCTGTGAAAAGAAGAGAGGCGAAAAGCAAAGGAGAAAAGGAAAGATATAGGCATCTGAATGCAGAATTCCAAAGAATAGCAAGAAGAGATAAGAAAGGCTTCTTCAGCGAACAATGCAAAGAAATAGAGGAAAACAACAGAATGGGAAAGACTAGAGATCTCTTCAAGAAAATCAGAGACACCAAGGGAACATTTCATGCAAAGATGGGCTCGATAAAGGACAGAAATGGTATGGATCTAAGAGAAGCAGAAGAGATTAAGAAGAGGTGGCAAGAATACACGGAAGAACTGTACAAAAAAAGATCTTCACGACCCAGATAGTCATGATGATGTGATCACTAATCTAGAACCAGACATCCTGGAATGTGAAGTCAAGTGGGCATTAGAAAGCATCACTACAAACAAAGCTAGTGGAGGTGATGGCATTCCACTTGAGCTATTTCAAATCCTGAATGATGATGCTGTGAAAGTGCTTCACTAAATATGCCAGCAAATTTGGAAAACTCAGCAGTGGCCAAAGGACTGGAAAAGGTCAGTTTTCAATCCAATTCCAAAGAAAGGCAATGTTAAAGAATGTTCAAACTTCCACACAATTGCACTCATCTCACATGCTAGTAAAGTAATGCTCAAAATTCTCCAAGCCAGGCTTCAGTAATACGTGAACCGTGAACTCCCTGATGTTCAAGCTGGTTTTAGAAAAGGCAGAGGAACCAGAGATCAAATTGCCAATATCCGCTCGATCTTCGATAAAGCAAGAGAGTTCCAGGAAAACATCTACTTCTGCTTTATTGACTATGCCAAAGCCTTTGACTGTGTGGATCACAATAAACTGTGGAAAATTCTGAAAGAGATGGGAATACCAGACCACCTGACCTGCCTCTTGAGAAATCTGTATGCAGGTCAGGAAGCAGCAGTTAGAACTGGACATGGAACAACAGACTGGTTCCAAATAAGAAAAGAAGTACGTTAAGGCTGTATATTGTCCCTGCTTATTTAATTCTATGCAAAGTACATCATGAGAAACGCTGGACTGGAAGAAACACAAGCTGGAATCAAGATTGCTGGGAGAAATATCAATAACCTTAGATATGCAGATGACACCACCCTTATGGCAAAAAGTGAAGAGGAACTAAGCCTCTTGATGAAAGTGAAAGAGGAAAGTGAAAAAGTTGGCCTAAAGTTCAACTTTCAGAAAACGAAGATCATGGCATCCGGTCCCATCACTTCATGGGAAATAGATGGGGAAACAGTGGAAACACTGTCAGACTTTATTTTTTGGGCTCCAAAATCACTGCAGATGGTGACTGCAGCCATGAAATTAAAAGACGCTTACTCCTTGGAAGGAAAGTTATGACCAACCTAGATAGCATATTCAAAAGCAGAGACATTACTTTGCCGACTAAGGTCCGTCTAGTCAAGGCTATGGTTTTTCCTGTGGTCATGTATGGATGTGAGAGTTAGACTTTGAAGAAGGCTGAGTGCCGAAGAATTGATGCTTTTGAACTGTGGTGTTGGAGAAGACTCTTGAGAGTCCCTTGGACTGCAAGGAGATCCAACCAGTCCATTCTGAAGGAGATCAACCCTGGGATTTCTTTGGAAGGAATGATGCTGAAGCTGAAACTCCAGTACTTTGGCCACCTCATGTGAAGAGTTGACTCATTGGAAAAACTCTGATGCTGGGAGGGATTGGGGGCAGGAGGAGAAGGGGATGACAGAGGATGAGATGGCTGGACGGCATTCTGGACTCGATGGACCTGAGTCTGAGTGAACTCCGGGGGATGGTGATGAACAGGGAGGCCTGGTGTGCTGCGATTCATGAGGTTGCAAAGAGTTGGACATGATTGAGCGACTGAACTGAACTGAAGTGAACTGAACTGAATATTTCCTCAAAGCAGATACCACAACATACTGCCAAAAACACAGTGGATGAGAATCATTCAGAATGGACACATTTCAATCTTAACAAAGTATAAAATAATATATTATTCTGGGACTTATTTTTTTAACTACTAAATTATTTGATATAGCCATGAGATTAGATAATGTGGCATAAAAGAATCTGAATTTGCCTGGGCTCTAACAACATAATTCCTTTTCAGTTTCTAGAAAGCTGACTAAAAAGCTGATGATGATATATTTGTTGCAAAATTAATATTTTTAAAATGGGGGAAATTCTTTGCCGCTTCAGCTGGCTGACATGCATTTCTAATCTAACATGCCAATAACATCAATGGCTTTGTTCAAGATCAGCAATAACAACAACCAGTATCACTGAACAGCACCCAAGTGGCAGTCAATATTACCTATGTTTTTGTGAGTGCTTTGCTTTCAATATCTGCTAATTTAACATCAGAGGAAACTGGGGCTCATAGCGGTTAGATAGCTTGAAGACAGGGGAGACTCCTTCCGTTGGACCCAGCCCAGCCTGCTCTGCATATCTGGGTGCAGGGGAGCTGTGCCCAGGTGATGGGGTAGTCGAGGGTCCCCTGCCCCCTGCCCCCATGGGAGGTTACACCAGCACTCGGTGCCCAGGGTCCAGACGCCTGGCAGGCAGACCATCCATCCTCATCCTTCAGCACAGCACTCACTTTCGAGGCATTTGTCAGACGGTTCTATCATAAAGGGACCCACTAGACATACCTACCATGTCAAACATGCAGGCTAAAAATGGACCTATTCCTCCTCAGGAAACGATCACAGCCTCAGTCTGGTTTTAAGATAGAGCTGTCATTGATTTGAAGCACAGGGCTGAGCCCAAGCAGGCTTTCAGCGGAGATACGGGTTTGAGCATTTTCTTCAAACATTCAGTCAGTGTTGACTGTGCACGTGCTGGTGGCAGGCACTGCTCGGGAGCTGAACCCCGAGACAAAGCCAGGTCCCCCGCCCTTGGAGAGCTGCGTCCTGGAGCCAGACACCCGTCTTCTCCCACACAGGCACCTACTGCTGGCCCAGCTGGTGGAGAATTTGCCTGCGATGCGGGAGAGCTGGGTTTGATCCCTGGGTTGGGAAGATGCCCTGGAGGAGGGCATGGCAACCCACTCCTGTATTCTTGCCTGGAGAATTAACAGAGGAGCCTGGAGGGCTATAGTCCATGGGGTCGCAAAGAGTCAGACACGACTGCCTAAGCACAGCACACAATAGTAAACCAATGCGCGGCATAAAAAGGGAAGAGAAGTTTCTTGCTGCAGACCTATTTAAAATAAAAGAGTGTGTTTGTCATTTCACCTCCTTTGCACTTTGGTGACTGCCCGGAGCTAGCATGAGGAACTCTGCCCGTGGCAAAGGTCATGAGGAAGGAGGCTTCAGCATACGCAAAGGTGGGATTGAGCCTCAGGAAACCCCCTGTTCCTGAGCATCTATCCCCCAAACCAGAGTCTGCCTACTTTACTGTTTTATGCTCTTACCTATACCTCTGACGTTACGGGGGGCTCTCCTCCATCACCTCTCTTGGAGAAGGAGTCAAACTACAGCTCTAGTTAATAAAGAGTCCTGGGCATGACAAGAGTGTTTCAACTAACAATTCCTCTGAAGTTTATCTAGCCTGCCTGTACAGGTTCATCCAGCCACATGTGATTGTTTACAGCCTCCCAACCGTAAGAGGCACGAGATATTAGGAAGTTAGAAATTATTAGTATAGTGGGTTGATTAGGAATTATATTGGTGAAGGGATTTTCATTTATTGGGCCAATGTTTGCTGCTAAATCCCCTGCCCTTATACATGTTAATGAATATATAACTAGCATATAGAAGAAATAAGTATTAATCTTTAAGATTAATCAGGTTAACCTTAGGCTAAGCAAATTCCTTTCTTAATTGTAACCCACTACACCCTCATCCTATAGGAATGCAACTTTATCTGGTACCTTCAGAGGGTGGTGCCTGGTTTAAGAAAAATCACCCCTGGAAAATAAGTTTTCTGGTTGACTAACCATTATCAGAAAGAAAGGATCATAAAATGTCAGCAGGCCTCATGGCCAGAAGATGATGTAAAACTCCTAAGACCTTTTTGTATACATTTATATGAAGCACCTGATTTTGATAAAGATCAGGACTGCTGATCCCCACGTGACTTTAAAATTTCCATTTGTCTCTATGTGTAACAAAAAGTATATAAGCAAACCTGAAAATAAAGAAAACAGATCAGTTTCTGGGAAGACTGATTCCCCTGTGTCGTTCTTTCTTGTTCTCCGTTTTTCTGGCTGAATTCCCATCTGGAGTGTGGGTGCTTCCCAAGCCTGCTAATTTTGCCCCAGCTTCTAAGTTCCATGTGAGAGGGAGCCCAAGGTGGGGCATCCTCTGATATTCAAGTGGGCACTGGTGGCCTACGTAGGTGGTGCAAGCTTCTGTCTCGAAGCTTTATTGGTATCCCACATAAACCAAGTTATTCGGCCTCTTTTTCTCCACTAATCTTCCTACTACACTATTTCTTTCTGATCTCCCCTCTATATGTTTAATTAAGCAACTAATTCCTAGGACACTGACTCTGTCCCTGCTTCGAGTTACCCTGGATCCACCAGGGCTGGACCCCGGCAGGCAACCATAAATTCTTTCTCTAAATCTGCCAGTTTGTTTATTTGAGTCTGTGTCTGAGTCTGTGTCTTATTTTATGCAAATCAGTTCATCTGTATCATATTAGAGACTCCTCAAACAGGCCATACCATATGGCATTTATCTTTCTCTGCCCAGGTTACTCCACTTAGTATGATCATCTCCAATTCTGTTCAATATTCTGTAATCAGCTAAATGGGAAGAGGATTTGGAAAGGAACAGATACACGTATATGTATAACTGAATCACTTTGCTGTATACCTGGACCTAACCCAATGTTGTTAATCAATTACACTCCAATATAAATGAAATAAAGTAAAACAAGGTAAAGTAAAATAGATTAAAATAACATAGGAAAAGGTATAGCAAACCATGTTATAAAGTATAAACCAGCTTCGCTACCATTCCATCCTCACCCTTCTTTCCTTCCGACCTAGTGATGCCTCTCTCTCCACTACGCTGCCATGAGGACTTGACACTCTCATCTTCCAAGAGAGGACCAGAAATAATGCCAGCAGGAAACCTCTGGCATTATGGAAGAAAAAAAAATAGTGATCAAGGTTTAGGAGAGAAAAAAACTGGAAAAACACTAGGTCTTTTTTCTTTTTCGTTCCAAATGAGAAAGAGACTCTAGTAAAATTAAAAATAATTTCTGAGGGCTAAAAGAAAAAGAATGGGAGAAGGAAGCAAGAATGTCAGACTCTATGGAGAATCTTTTGAAAGAGCAAAGGCACTGGGCCTGGGGAATGAATGGCAGGACACCAGGAGAGAGGAGAGGGGCTCAGAGAGGAGACTTGCCCTTTCCCCACATGGGATCAGACCTGTGGGGAAAGTTCCAGATAACCCTGAACACCAGCAGCAGGTGGTCTGAAGTGTGGGCCTGCTGGAGGTCAACCTTGCGGACCTGACTCCACCCCTGGACTGTAGCTGTGGTCAACTCAGTGTCTCCAGGAGGAAGCAGAGGCCGCTGGAGACCTGCGGGTGGCACACGCATGGGTGGACACCAGTGAGTGAGTCCCCTCAACAGCACTCAAGGCCTTGGGGCGCCATCTCCCCAGATTAGATGCATCCAAGGAGAAGGAAGCTTCCCAGGTGGTGCCAGTGATAAAGAACACGCCTTTCAATGCAAGAGACTAAAGAGACTTGGGTTGGATGCCTGGATCGAGAAGATCCCCTGGAGGAGGACATGGCAACCCAGGTCAGTATTCTTGCCTGGAGAATCCCATGGGCAGAGGCGCCTGATGGGCTACAGCCGATAGCCTCAGAGTCAGACATGATTAAAGCAACTGGGCACAGCACAAAGAGAAAGAGGCTTGCAGGAAAACGTGAAATGATGGGGTTTAAATTTGTATTTGCTAAGTTTTCTCAAAATTAAAAATTGCTAACATTTTCTGCAAGGAGATCCAACCAGTACATCCTAAAGGAGATCAGTCTGGGTTTTCATTGGAAGGACTGATGTTGAAGCTGAAACTGCAATATTTTGGCCACTGATGTAAAGAGCTGACTCATTTGAAAATACCCTGATGCTGGGAAAGATTGAGAGCAGGAGGAGAAGGGGATGACAGAGGATGAGATGGTTGGATGGCATCACTGACTCGATGGACATGAGTTTGAGTAGGCTCCTAGAATTGGTGATGGACAGGGAGGCCTGGTGTGCTACGGTTCATGGGGTTGCAAAGAGTCAGACACAGCTGAGCAACTGAACTGAACTGGACATTTTCTGATATAAATTATAAAAATGAAGACATATACATTTTTATACCTAAATAATTCATTGGGTATATTGTCCATGTTACAAATATAATACACTGGGTGACATCCAAGTGCATAAAATAGAAACATAAAAGTCATTTTTTTTAATATTAAAGTTTAGAGAACTGAGTCAGAGGTCATTTATCAATGTTCATGCTTTGATTTGTTTTTAAACTTTACTATTTTAACTATCTTCTCTTATTTCACTGACAAAAATCAGTGTGAATCATATTTTTATTTCAAAATCAATAGTGTCAGAGAAATTTGCTTTATGGATAGTTTACAGCAATACTTTAAATTTCACAGTTAGGGAAAGTTTATCACGGCGTTTTAAACATGAATGTGTATAGTCTTTGAATGTTTTAACTAGTAAACTATGTTCAACCCAATTTTCTAATACTTCAAAATATTTCTCATTGTGAGAAAACAGGCTATTTCAAGAGAAGAAAGAGAAAATGTGCATTTTATTTTTAATGTCTTTGAACTATACCTACTAACACCATGTAGAAATAAGATATTACTTATTAATAAAATAAATTATGCTTTTAAATAAAATCCTTTCACAGATTTAAAACAAATTATGCTTTTAAATAAAATCCTTTCACAGGGCAACTCATAAATCTACAGACATTTAGGCGAGGTTAAGTGAAAAACACGCCAATAAAAGTTCTACAGCAGATTGCTTGTACGGCCCAACGGCCAGAAGAATAAAAGTGCTTCTGGGATTTGTATCTTTCGGCTCAGTGGGTAACATATTCAGGCACCACACACACAAATGTAACTCTTTGTGGTTTCCTTAAAAAGAGTATTGAGTCACTTTAGATTAATAAAAGCAAAGAGGATTAACAGTGTTTTTAATCAGAAAGAGAATTGAGCTTTGCCAGCGTCTCTTTATTACAGAAAATTTAGATCACTTCGGACAGAACTGAGCATGATTAGAAAGAAGTCCCTTATTCACCTCACTGCTGTTTAATAATGTCTTGTACCAAACAGGTAAGCACACCCATAACTAAAGCGCATGTTTTCCCCAGGCCAGTATCTCATGGCCAGTTTTAACCAACACTTGGTTTCGGTCACGATTTCCGGATCCTCTCCCTGCAGATGGCCCTGTGATGGAGGTCTTGTTTTGTGAGGCTGGTGGGGGCGCAGCCCAGTGCGGGGAGGCTGGCGTCTCACGACCGGACAGAATGCGCAAAAGCTGCTCTCGACCCCGATGCTTCATGTCTGCTGGTGCAATCTGAGTGGAGTTAGCTCGTTATGAAGTCAAATCACATTTTAGAGATTTCTGCGGCAGAAAGAAAAGCCCATGTCTTTTCCACCTCTGCCTTGTCCATTGTGCACAGATGCCAGGGATTTGTGTTTCTGCTTGGGCCCAAACAAAGGACTCTACCTTCATACGCTCAGGTTGTTAAATCTATCTGGAATTCTGCGAATGAAACATCAATTTCCAAGAGTACTCTGGAGGCTCTCTGCAGAGTACAGAAGATGAAAGCATAGTGCAGACAAAACTGGAGAAAGAACCCAGAGTCCCAGCCCGGCTCCGTCCGGAGCAGGCTCCCGGGTGAATCACCTCGTCTCTCTGAGCATCAGCGTCCTCATCCGCAGAACCAGCGGCTTGAGCCGCATGGGTTTCAGCTGCAGTACGATTCTAATGTGGAATGCTTCCCTGAATTCCATCTTATTAATTTTGTACCGCAATTTAAATCTATTTTTAAAGCTGGATATTTTTCATCTGCCTCTGCTTTGCTAAATGTACCTTTATTTTTATCCATGTCAGTGATAAAAATATTAAGCTACAGAACTCAAAGCATGTCATAAGAACCCTAACTAGGGCGACAGTGATTCAGAGTGTGATAAACTTTGGGAGGCGGCTACTTACTGTCCCATGGTAAGTTTATTATCATCTACTCAACGTTCACTTTTATCTGCAAGAGTATCACGGGAAACCCTATGCCTTTTAGAAACAAATATGTCGTCTGACAGCTAAGTTCAGAGTGCGTCATTAGAACTCTGAAAGTTTACCTGAAGAAAATCGAAGAGTTTTATGTGTCTCAGGGCTAGAAAATAGTGGACAGGTGAGTCAGAGGTGCTGTATAGAAGAAAATGAGATGCTAGCTACTAGTCGTAAAATAAGCTGCAAGAATATATTGCACAACATGAGGACTATAGCAGACACTGTATGTTATGATAACCATGCATGGGGGTAGGCTTTAAAAGTTGTGAGTCACTGTGTTATATACCTGTAATTTGTATAATCTTATACATCAACTGTACCTCAATAACAAAGAAAACAGGTATTGGAGAGACATATTCCACCACAAACACCCCCATCCCACTTCACCTAAAATACACACACCCACACACATCTGTTTATTCTTATTCATTCTTTTAACTAAAACAGAATTTTTTTAAGCTTCACAATGTTGTGTTAGTTCAGGTGTAAAGTTAACGTGAATCTATGTATTCTTTTTCCTGTTCTTTTCCACTATGGCTGTCATAGGATCTTGGAAATAATTCCCTGTGCTTTGCAGTCAGTCCTCGTTCTTGATCCACCCTACAGACAACAGTCCACCTCTGCGAGCCCCACACTCGCCGGCCGTCGCGCCCCCAGCCTGCCTCCCCCCTTCGCAACCGCAGGTTTGTTCTCTCTGCTTGTGAGTTTCTCTGTGTCGGCTTCTGTTTCATAGACAGGTTGGTTGGTGTCGAAGTTTAGAGTCCCCATATCTGTGACACATGATATGTCTCTTCCTTCGGGAGACTCACTGTGCTTAATATCTCTAGGCCCATCCATGTTGCCGCGAATGGCATATTTCATTCGTTTTCATGGTTGAGAGATAGTCCCTTATATTTTGGGGTCACAGCTTTATCTATTAACAACCTGATTTAGCAACCTGAGTATGTGAATGTGGAGCCCTTTATTTGATGCTGATGGACACTTAGGTCGCTTCTGTTGCTTACTCTTAGTGTTGATGTGGGCACAGGTGTGACCTAATGCAGTGAGCCAGTCGTGGGGAGAGGGAAGTGATTGAGAGCGGGTGATACTCTCTCTCACACAGTGGACTCTGGGCCTGGTCAGAACCAAGCACACTGGAGACCTGATCATGAGGCTGGCGATTCTTTGGGCCCAGAGCCTGGATTCCCATCCACCGAGAATGGTCTAGCAGCTGCTGCCCAGGGCTCAGGCTGGAAGCCACAGAACCAGCAGAAAGCCCTGAGGTGACGTCGCCAGAAGGGAGCCGGTGACCTGGAGGTGGAAGGGCCGCACTGGGGCTCTCCCCTGCTGGAAGGAACGGTGCTTTATCCAGGCTGGCACCGACACGGTTTCTCGTTCTGGGTGGCCTTTCGTGCCTGTGGAGCCTCTGCCAGCCACTGTGGGCCTGTAGACCGATTCACCACCACGATTTACGACCCCAAAGTGGTCTGGGTGTCTGATTAGAGGGATTTCAGCATCAGAAGTGCTGTGAAGGCAGAAGGCTTTTAAATTTACTTCCAGTTTTGCCATTTTGATATCCTGTTAGTACGTGTTTTGAATGCTGTGAATGTATGTTTCTTCAGATGTGAGACATGCTATCATCTTTCTGTGTCATGATTTCTTACTCTTGCAACCTGACAGCGAGTTAGAGTAACTCCTTGTTTGTCTGACAGCCAGAGATAGCGGTGACTTACTCTAAGCTTCTATGTCTTGAAGCAACTCTTTGCCAGCACCCCTGCTCCACAAAGGTTTTGCTTCAGAGCCACACCCTAAAGTTGGTTTCTAAGTGAAGTGAAGTCACTCAGTCGTGTCCGACTCTTTGCGACCCCATGGGCAGTAGCCTACACCAGGCTCTTCCGTTCATGGGATTTTCTAGGCAAGAGTACTGGAGTGGGTTGCCATTTCCTTCTCCAGGGAATCTTCTTGACCCAGGGATTGAACCCCAGGTCTCCCGCATTGTAGACAGACGCTTTACCGTCTGAGCCACCAGGGAAATCCGAAGAAGTTGGTTTATAAATCATATATCAAATCATTGCTGCAAATATTGGGCCAAATAGAAGTAACAAGAGTTATACAGCATTATGTTTGACTCTCACTGTGTGTTATCAAAGATGTTTTCCAACTCTACCATAGCCTGAAACCATAATGTGTTTGGATGCTCTGATTTCAGCAGAATAAAATCATCAATTTGGTCACAACAACTCAATATTTATTAATGATGTAACAGGTTACAAACCAGTTCAAGCAAATGATTATGATGCAACTCACTGACTCTAAACCCATCATCATGGGTGAAGGACAGAACTTTGAAAAAGATATTCCATATTATGATTTTATTTTTTGAAAAAATTAAAATCCAAACTTCAACAAAACTCAACAAAAATTTTGGATAAATTATCTGAGTCCTACCAGATAATTTTTTATGACATTGGGTATAAAGGCTTTATTTGTATTTGAGGGAGGTGCAGATTATAAATGTTCAGAAAAACACTAGTGCAAGCTAATTCTACTTTGTCCATGAATGACTACACTGTGGAACCATATTCTATTTTTTTATTGCAATATAGTTAGCTGACACTGTTTCATTAGCTTCAGGTGTATAGTGATTCAGTTACGCATTTTCTTTTGTAGGTTTTTCCCATATAGGTTATTACGAGGTACTGTGTGTAGTTCCCTGTGCTCCCCAGTGGGTCCTTGTTGTTTATCTGTTTTATATACAATAGTGTGTATCTGCTGATAATAAATCCCTCATGTCCCCCATCCCTCTTTTCTCCTTGGTAACCATAAGTTTGTTTTCTATGTCTATAATTCTATTTCTGTTTTGTAAATAAGTTTATTTGTATCATTTTTAGATTCCATATGTAAGCAAAATGATACTTGTTCTTGCTTTTAGATTCCACATATAAGCAATATCTGGCATCCCAGGTGTCACAGTGTAAAAGAATCCATCTCCCAAAGCAGGAGATGTAAGAGACACGGGTTCAGTCTCTGGGATGGGAAGATCCCCTGGACAAGGAATTAGCAACCCACTCCAGTATTCTTGTCCGGAGAATTCCATGGACCCATGAGCCTGGTGGGCTACAGCCCATGGAGTCACAGAGAGTTGGACACGACTGAGCAGCTTTCACTTTCTCTGTAAGCAATACGGTGTTTGTCTGTCTCTGTCTGACTTCACTCAGTATGATCCTCTCTGCTGCTGCTGAGTCGCTTCAGTCGTGTCCGACTCTGTGACCCCATAGACGGCAGCCCACCAGGCTCCCCCGTCCCTGGGATTCTCCAGGCAAGACCACTGGAGTGGGTTGCCATTTCCTTCTCCAATGCAGGAAAGTGAAAAGTGAAAGTGAAGTCACTCAGTCGTGTCCGACTCTTCGCGACCCCATGGACTGAAGCCCACCAGGCCCCTCCGTCCATGGGATTTTCCAGGCAAGAGCACTGGAGTGGGGCGCCATCGCCTTCTCTGATGACCGACTCTAGGTGCATCCATGTCACTGCAAAGGCATTATTTCATTCTTTTTATGACTGACATTCCATTGTATATTTGCAGCACATCTGCTTCATATTCTTGTTCTAAACGATATTATAATGACTTTCTCTTCAATTAGTGTACATGTTTGGCATCTCTAGTTCACAGTTTTCATTATGAACCTTTTTAGAACATCCTTGGGGCAGTTCATTTCCTAGGTCCTTCAACACTCATAAAAATGCTACTTGTGCTATGAAAGAAACAGAGGCTCTTACACCTGTCTTCCTTGCACATACATGTTAGTTGAGTGGCAAGAAGGGCAAAAAATCAAGGCATAGTTCTCTGGTATCACAGCAGGTAGCCTAGTGTTTCCTGAGTGAGTGAATGTTGTATTTGACCAGCTCATTATCTGAGTGCAATAGAAAATAAATACCATGAGCAGGAATCCTGCAGTAAGATGCCCACCCTTTCTGTCGACTCCCATTCCAAGCAATTTAACTCTGTCAACCAAAGAGATCTTGGAACTCACGGACAACTGGCATAATTGGGGTCTGGCATCTGTTGAGATCACAGCACAAAGAACTGGGTTAGAGTCAGCTCCTGGGGAAAGTGGTTACTGCCTGGGGAAAAGACCACAAAGAAGTAGGCACTAGAGTGACCCTACCTTTTAGAGATTTGTGTGCCTACAGGTAGAAGGTTGACATCATTATCCCTTCTGGGCTTAGCCTACAATTCTCTTATTTTTTTCTCTCACGGTTGCTTTTTACATTTTGGGAACTCATAAGAAGAAGACTGAGATCGTTCTGAGTGAGTATGCAAGTGTGTCCCAGAGCCCTGGAAGATCAAAGAGGAAATCAACATGTCTTGGAGGCTGGAATAGTTCAGTGAAGCTACTGATTGAGGAACCTTCCTCCTTTGCTTTGGCAAAAGTATCTGTGCCTCTAGACTGGGCACCAAAGCTCTCGCTTTTCATATCAATGGGAGTCTAATCATTTAGGCAACTCTAACCTCTAGTCTTGAGGTGCATTAAATAGCAAGGAAAAAAATAACAACCTTTTTAAAGTTTCCCAGCAGCTGGAGAGACAATATCAGACAGAATAAGAAGGACGCATTTGCAGTGAATTAGAACTGCTGGTGGAGATAGATGAAAATCGGAAATAAGAGAATTATGTTCAGAGCACTCAATATTTAAAAGTTTTCTATTCTGCAACAATAACAAAAAGATATAAAACACAAACCATTATTTCACAGTAAGCAATATATTATCTAATTTGAAAAAGAAGATGGTTTGTATAGTAATCACAATAAGTGGTCAAGTACAAATATTATCTCAAATCACAATGCAAACACATATATAGAGAGATGGCAATCATGAGAGAAAAGGTACAGAATTTAAGGCAAGATCTGAAAGATGAAATATAAATGATAGAATTTCCAGAAGAAGGAAAAGAACAAAAAGAGAGGAGAAGCAGCAGTTAAATAGACTTGATTAGAGAATTTTCCTGACAAGGAGAAAGGATCGAGTCTGCAGAGTGAAATGACTTTCCTAGTTCTAAACCAAACTGATGAATATGGAAATGAATCAAACACATCCTTGCAAAATTCTAAAGGCAAAGGGTTTAAAATACACAAGCCTCCAAGCAGAAATGAAAATTACCTACGAGTGGGGAAAGTGTTTGGCACTGTTTTATTATCTAATTAATAATGATTGAAGCATCCAGAAAAGAGGAAAAAGAAAAACAGAGCTACAACTCAAGGACCCTCTAATCAGCTGGGATGTTATTTATCTGAAAATAGACAAGATTCTGTTGCTGGGAAAGACTGAGGGCGAGAAAAGAATGGGGAGACAGAGGATGGGATGGTTGGATGGTATCACTGAACACGTGTGCATGCTAAATCGCTTCAGTCATGTCTGACTCTCTGCGACCCTATGGACTATAGCCAGCCAAGCTTCTCTGTCCATGGGATTCTCCAGGCAAGAATACTGGACTCGGTTTCCATTTCCTTCTCCAGAATGAACATGAGTTTGAACAAACTCTGGGAGAAAGTGAAGGACAGGGAAGCCTGACGTGCTGCAGTCCATGGGATTGCAAAATATCAGACACGTCTTAGTGACTAAACAATAGTAACAATAATTTAGAAAACATATCACCCAAATACCTGCATGAAAAAATACTTGGGGAAAAAAAGATTCACCAGTCAAAAAATAATTCAATAGAAAGGAAGATTAAGAGGAAAGAGGGTGGTGATCTGTACACTTAGCCATCCATCAGTCCATGTATCTCTTTATCCATAGCTTTATACCTTAATACGTGAACATTCAGAAGTGAGTGATTTCATGCTAGATTAAAAAGTCTTGAAATTGAAACAAAATATTTCAAAGATTGTAAAGACCTGGTATAATTCTTAAAGTTTTAATATTTTCTGTTGGCATTGTGAGTGACGCAGGTGAAGGCAAAGAGAACTGAATACTGTGCTGGATAAGACGGTGCATCTGGACCAGGAAAATGGTTGGTTGTCTTTTTCTCCTAACAGTAGAAGCACAGGCATCTAAATAGATGAGCAGGAAAAACATACATTTATTATTAGCCAAATGAAAAATATGATTTAAATACAAACTGACAAAATAAAAACTGAAATAAGTAGCAATTTGATGAAATAAAAAAGAGAAAGGGGAAAAAAGAGAAAATTTAAAGTGAGTAATAAACATGAAATATATTGATCTTCATTCAAAATGTGAGTGGAATATGGATTTTGTCAATAAAGGCAGATTTTTATAGTGTCTCAGTGGTAAAGAATCTACCAAACAGGAGAAATGGGTTCAATCCCTGGGTCAGGAAGATCCCCTGGAAGAGAAAATGGCACTCCACTTCAGTATTCTTGCTTGGAAAATTTCATAGACAGAGGAGCCTGAAGGGCTAGAGTTCATGGGGTCGCAGAGAGTCGGACACAAGTGATCAACTAAACAGCAACAACAAAATATCTAACACCCGTGTGCATCATGTTTACATGAGATACAGCCACAACAATTGGCAGGGGAAGTTTGGAAGTAAAAATTTTGAGCCAAAAATATGAAAAAAATGCAATAAAACAGCTGCTGCTGCTAAGTCACTTCAGTCATGTCTGACTCTGTGCGACCCAATAGACGGCAGCCCACCAGGCTCCCCCGTCCCTGAGATTCTCCAGGCAAGAACACTGGAGTGGGTTGCCATTTCCTTCTCCAGGGCATGAAAATGAAAAGTGAAAGTGAAGTCGCTCAGTTGTGTCTGACTCTTAGCAACCCCATGGCAGAAGACTCAATATTGGAAAAGATGTCATTTGGGCTAAAAGAAAGATATGATTCAAGGAGGAGCATCATATAATGATAAAAACTACTACATGCTGAAAAGTTTTGACATTAATCAAATGGTGGGTAAAGAATCTGCCAGCAATGCAGCAGACACAGGGGATATAGGTTTGATCCCTGGGTCGGGAAGATTCCTTGGAGGAGGAAATGGCCACCCACTCAAGTATTCTTGCCTAGAGAATTCCATGGACAGAGGAGCCTGGCTGGCTGCAGTCCATGGGGTCAGGAAGAGTCAGATAGTACTGAACAACTCACACTAAATATTGGGCATCAAAATTCTGTACCAGCATGAGCCGAGAAGTGGCAGCTGAAATGAGGAAGTGTTCCGGAGCAGCTCCAGGGCGTGGGCCAAACAGACTCCGTCTTGGTGCAGTAGAAGCTCCAACTGACTTGATGAGATGTCTAAGGCAGCAAATTGGGTTATTTTAATTAATCTGCTCCGTGGCTGCAGACAACCAAGGAAGGAAAACATGTTAGAGTCATCTTTTTATGCATGTCTGGTTGAAGCATGCCCAAAGAAAATGTGTCCTAAAAGTCTAAGAAGAAGGACTGTTCATGGCCCTCATGCTAAGGGCCATCCTCAGGCAAAATAGTAGAACTGGGAAGGATTTCTTCTGTCACTTCTTCCTTCCCGGGTTGAGCGCTCCTGCCCATCTGCCCCCATTCTCCCACTCTGATGCCAGAAAACAGCCAGCTCAGAGGGCACCTCCAAATACTGTTCTCAACATAACTGGGTCTTTATTTCAATGATCAGAAACCTAGGAGGGAATGGAAATGCATCTGATTAACTAAGTCATGGCTTATGGTACTAATTTATCTTAATTCTTGCAAATACTTGGATAATACAGTTGGAGAGGTGGCACCAATTCACTCTGCTTTACAGGTGACCGGACTGAAATAAGGACTTCCCAGGGGGCGCCAGTGGTAAGAACTCGCCTGCCAAAGCAGGAGACATAAGAGGCGCGGGTTTAGTCTGTGGGTCGGGAAGATCCCCCGGAGGAGGCGTGGCCGCCCACTCCTGTATTCTTGCCTGGAGAATCCCACGGACCTAGGAGCCTGGCAGGTTACAGTCTGTGGGGTTGCACAGAGTCAGGCACGACTAAGGTGACTTAGCAGGAGCACAGACTAAACTCAAATCCTTTGAACCCATTCATTTAGTTGCTTGATGTGACCCATGACATACTAATTGACTTTTGGTCATAAGGAAGAAAACTGTGAAGATTAAAAAAGGGAGAGTAAATTAAAATGATTCATTTAGAACACACAACTGGCTTAGATGTAAAAAGAGAGAGAAAGGGAGAAAGATAGGGAAGACAGAGGAAGAGAAGGAAGGAAACCAAAAAGAAAGAAGAAATAAAGAAGCAACAACTTCTGGTGTGGCTAATTTATCAGACAGTGTGTTTATGTAAAGTGAATATATTTCCTTTCATGTTAATTATTTAAAATCATACTTAAAGCATATCCAATTGCCAGGTGCTTGAGAGGAGCTGATGAGAAGGAACTTGCACATGCTATATGATTCAAGTCATTTTAATTATGAATTGCATTTTAAAAATTTGAAGTGATATTAAAAATACACCATGGAAAAATACTAATGCACAAGAGTATGCTTCTGAGATACTCACTTATTATCTGCTATAACTTGTAAGAGAAAGAGAAAAATACAGTGGATTTCCGGTGGATAGGAAGATGAATTTTTAGAGATATCAGAATGTACATGTAATTGAAAGTCAAAATTAACCAAGACTACTCTCATCACCACCATTACAATTCTCCAGAGCTACTTTTCTAGAGAAAGTAAAGAAAAGATCGACGTCAGGAGAACAGTTAAAATATGTGCCCCTTTCATTATCAGGAGCAGTCCGGCAGCCCAGGGCAGCGACCCTCTTCCTAGATGTCAGTGTGTGGGCTCCAGTCCCTCTCTCCCTGTCAAATTGCTGAGTAGCTTTGAAAGAGAAAAGTCATTGAACTGAGCCTCAGTTTCTTCAACTGTTAAATGACAGGGTTGGACTGGAGAAAAGCTGTAATTCTTTTTAGTCCTAAAATAATTTTGGTTACAGTATCATAGCTAAGTAGAGACACTGTACAGTCTTTAATTATCGGTGGTGTTACCATACTCCAGCCATATGGAACTTCTTTAAGCGTTGCCATATCCACAATAGAACAATAGCCTGTCATTTAAAAGAAAAATATCTCCAATTTTTCCCATCCTTGCTATTCAAATTTTTTCTCCAAAATGAACTAGAACCCAGTTACCATCTAAGAACAAGCAACAAATTCCCTTCTCAAACATACACACAGACAATATATACAATACTCTCCATATTTACTTTTGAATTAGTGATTGAACATAGCCTGATGGAATACAAGTTGAATCTGAAGCATTTGTAGTTTAGAATTCGGTGCTGCTACACTCATTGAATTTGATACTTTTGAAATATCTCCTTGTAACCCAAATGCCATGAAGTGAATTAGCATGATTCTTTACATTTTGCAAGGACAAAGAATGATTAGAGATGATTAACCAAAACTCAAGCAAATTCAATTGCTCTTCATTTTGATCTTCTTTTCAGTAAAACCTTTCATGCTTCACTTGCTAAGAGAAGAAAAAAGGATGCCAAAACTCGTATGGCTCCCTCTTCAGTCAGACATATATTTTCCTAGAATAACAAGTGTAGCTAAGAACTCTCCCTGAGTGGGGTAAAGGAGTCAGGTACTTGGTATCAGTCTTTCTTCTTATAGCTCTCACTCTACACCTTTCCTAAAGGATGCCATATATGATGTCTCAAAAGTGGCATGACTTTACATAAGTTTATATTTATGCATAAATCAGCCACACAAATACTTACATCCCCTCTTTGTGGACTTCCTCCGCCTTCAGGTCACCACGGTCCGTTAAGTAGAACTCCCGGTGCTATATGGTGCTTTCTCGTTAGTGATCTGTTTTATACATAGTAATATATACATGTCAGCCGCAGTCTCCCAACTCCCCCAGCCCCCTAGATTTTAAAATCCACATTCTAAGTAAATATGTGAAGAGAATCTGTTTCTAGTGATAGTACAAGCAGAAGACTCTTAAAGAAGCATAATAAATTCTAAATGTGAGATAATTAAATTTTCTGGGGTAAATGAGAATACAGTATATGTCATAGAAACAGAAATTCTCACTTAGTCATATTTTTAAACATTTAAAAAATAATATGATTCTTTTATCAAATGATACTTATTGTCTGCCCACCAGCCACTTAATTTAAAAAATTATGTTAATCTTCAGCAGGCCATGAAGTAATAAAAACAGTAGAGCATCTGAATCAACATGCTTTCATAAAACCACGCACAATATAGGATGTAGCTGACAATTATGCAGTTAAGTGGGAATGAGGTGCTTTTGAAAGTTTATTTCATACACTTCTGTACCATTTGATTACTTTATATTTATAATAAAATACAGGCAAAATTTAAGGAAAAAACAACTTAAAAATAAGCTGATAAAATCATTTTAAAATCATCATACAGCCTTTAATGTTTCTTTTACAAATCAAAATGTAATCTTTTGTCGTGAATTATTTTTTAGATCTTAAAATATTTATAAATGCCATAAATACCAGCTTCAGTTGTAGTATCATTATGTATTATCATGAGAATGCGTCTCTGTCTCCCTTTGTCCCCCTCTGTCTCTGTGTCTCTGTTTGTCACTGTTTCCATATATAAATCTGCATATATGCACATCTAATGTACAATAATGAAATGGTAGCCCAGCTTTGACTTCTTCCTATGTGTCAGTCAACAGGTTAAATATTGAATATGCATTATCTCATTACTCAAATAACCCTTAGGAACTGTTACAAATATTATGATCTCATTTCTGCTGATGGGCAACCAACTTGGAGAATCTGAGTCACTGCCTAAGGTGACACAGCAAAGGCAAAAGAAGGCTGCACTCATTCCTCCTAAACACTTGCTTGATTCCAGGCCTTGCATCTGTGATGAACTGGCTGTGACTGACGATAAATACCCACGTACACAACAGGTGACAGCTTAAAGGAAAATTAAGCAGGGTGAGCCCATGAGCAATGGCTGGGTGATGGCACCTACGTGAGGGCTGAAAGTGAAGAGTGAAGCTGCTAGCCCCTCAGTCATGTCCAGTTCTTTGCAACCCTATGGACCATAACCCACCAGGCTCCTCTGTCCATGGAATTTTCCAGGCGAGAATTCTGAAGTGGGTAGCCTTCTCTTGGGTATCTTCCCAAACCAGGGACTGAACCTGGGTCTCCTGAACTGCAGGCAGCCCTACATTAGGGTTCAGTTCAGTCAGTTCAGTCGCTCAGTCGTGTCCGACTCTTTGCGACCCCATGAATCGCAGCACGCCAGGCCTCCCTGTTCATCACCGTCTCTTGGAGTTCACTCAGTCTCACGTCCATTGAGTCGGTGATGCCATCCAGCCATCTCATCCTCGGTCGTCCCCTTCTCCTCCTGCCCCAAATCCTTCCCAGCATCAGGGTCTTTTCCAGTGAGTCAACTCTTCGCATGAGGTGGCCGAAGTATTGGAGTTTCAGCTTCAGCATCAGTCCTTCCAATGAACATCCAGGACTGATCTCCTTTAGGATGGACAGGTTGGATCTCCTTGCAGTCCAAGGGACTCTCAAGAGTCTTCTCCAACACCACAGTTCAAAAGCATAAATTCTTCAGCGCTCAGCTTTCTTCACAGTCCAACTCTCACATCCATACATGACCACTGGAAAAACCATAGCCTTGACTGGACAGACATTAGGGTTGGTGACCCACAAAGACTTTTCTGAGAAGATGACATTGAAGCTAAGATTCACATGTCAAGAAGGAAATAAGCACAAGAAAATAATGAGGAGGTGAATCTTGGGATATTCAGGGACCGGAAGGTAGGCCATTGTAACCACTGCATGCCCAAATGGGGAAGAAACAGGAAATGAGATGAGAAGGACCAGGGAGGGATCAGTCATAGAGATAAATTTAGATTTCTTCACAGTATGGTGGGGAGATATTGGAGTATTTTAAGTAGAAGAATTGTGCAATCTGAACTTTATTTTAAATGGATATCTCTAGCTGTTATTTAGGAAAAATGAATTATGGGAGAAGAAGGCATATGAAATCTGTATTCACAAGAATTATATGTGGATATAGATACGTGTAGAGTCACAGACAACTATAAGCATATTGGTTTTAAGATATTTACTTTCTAAAGCATGCATTTTATTATAATGATAATCCTGAAATTATCACTTTGTGGAAAAGCACAAAATTAGGGTATATTATTTTAAACTCTCCTATTCAGTGTAAAACTGTTAAATTGTTGAAAACTGCAAGATATTTATAAGTATTTTAGCAAACACCATTATGAAAAGCATATTTACAGTAATATACAATTTAATGTGCTCTTTTAAATATCACGTTATGACTTTTTTGACAATAGGATTTCCTGTTCTATAGGATGTGTGCTGTAAAGTAATTTTCCGAAATGACAACACAAATTCTTGCAAGCAAACATGCTTTTGATGTAGACCGATTTGATAACAGTTTCTGAATGCTAATGGCATGTTTCATGCTAGACAGAGGCACATTAAGGAATAAAGCATCAATTTGTTGTGAGGCTTTTATTCCTTTTATTTATTTTCAGAGATTTTTGAGATAGAGTCCCACTTTGAGATCTCTGATTATAAAAGATCATTTTCATCCTGTTGTTAATGCTTTAGATTTGTATGTAAAGTAAATTTGCTGTGATACTAGTTCTTCCTGGTGTATATGGTGAAGATCTGAAAACATTCTTTTGTTAAGCCAGAGTCCAGCAAATGATTAATTTTAAATTGCAGGATGTTTAGAACACTGTTCTGAATCTCAATTACATTTAAACAGTTTTTAGAACAATTTAATACCTCTAGATACTCTGGCACTTGCTACTATTGGGGAATTAGCCAATTCGTGTAGAATAGGGCTATCCTAATCACACATCCTTAACACGGGCAGAGCCGACACGGGAAACTGCATCCCCAGCAGAATGCACACCTGAATCCTTCTCGTGCTATAGCAGTACTACCATATGTAATGTTAAACATCATTGCAATTTCTTTAATATTTAGCAATTCTAATAAAAACATAGCGACCTTTCACGAAAAGGTTGATGTTCCACAAAGCATACCAACAAGCTAGACTCTCTTCGTGTCAAATAGAACTTTTTTTTTTTTCACGCCACCTTCTACTTTTACACATTTTTTGAAGAATTGAAAAGACTTAAATGATTAATCAATGTTTTTGTGTTTGTTAATTGAAATCACCCTATAAATACAGACAAGAGTTTTGAGTAGGGCAGATAAAAACTTCATTATCAATAGAAAACTGAAAAATCATAGGCCACGAGGAGATGAAGCTGAACTGCTTTACCTTTAATATTTAGTACCTTGCAAAAACTTTTAGGACAACTGTTAGCTTTAGTGTGGAAATTAGTTTCTAAATATCCACAAGTTGTTTCCAATACCGTACATTTCCACTGCTCTTCTGAAAACTTCATCTATTTCACAGTGCAAAGAAGTTTAAGTAGATTTAGAAAATATAAATGATGGAAACTTAAATCTATTTCTCTGCAATATCTTCTGGCCCAATCAGATACCCACTGAGCTATGTCTTTCTTCATGAAACAGACAGTTAAGTATTTTAATATTCCCAGTACCTAAACTTTTAGGCTCGGTTATTTTCTAAAGTTTTATTAATTTATTAAAGTATTTATTAATCTACTAACACAAGCAAGGCAATGTGGTAGGTTTCTTGATACTGAAGATGAATCAAACACAAATTCTGCCTTTTGAGAGGTTATGGCCTAAAAGAGAAGTAACACATCCAAAATAAAAATATGGAGGATACATCCTGTTGCAGCAGGTCCAGTCACATGGTGCTGGGGTTAAGAAATGGGAGAGAGTGCGTTCTCAGACAGGAGAGTATTTCTCAAGGTAAGAGGGGCTGAGCTGTAAGATATGGTAGAACTAAAATTCCGGATCCTATAGAGGAAGGAGACTTCTCAGGCCTGAGGATGTGTCTTAGTTTTCTGTTGGTGGGTGAGAAATCACCACTGATTTGCCGCTTAGAGCATCACGCCTTATCTCATGGTTCACTTCTTTGGGCCTAGAATCAGGGAATGGCTTAGTTGAGTCCTCTGTTTAGTGTGTCACAAGATTTCTCAGATTCTGCCAGGGCTGCAGTGTCATCTGAGATTCGACTGGGGAAGAGTCTACTTGAATTGGCGGAATCCAGTTCCTTGTGTTGAAGGACTGGATACTTCCATTTCTTGTCAGCCTTCAGCCTAGAGGGGACACCTCTGTTCCTTCCCGTTTGGACCCCCCAGCCTCTGCCATGCTTGCAGCCTGCCCACATAAGCCTTTAAACTCAGTCACAGAAAGATGCGAGTCTAGCAAACCACTGACACAGTCTTCACATGTCATCGCAGGCATGTTTTCAGAGATCTCTGGTGCCCACTGCTGCATCCTATTTGTTAAAAATAATTCTTGAGTCATGACTATGTTCTTGGGGACAGTCCTAGGCAAGGCTGGGAACACCAGGAGATGGGATTGCAAGAAGCCACTTTAGAATCTGTCTTCCACAAGTTGGGAGGTGGAAATTCTGCTTTGGTATAAAATGTGGCATATAACAACCAGTACAATCAGGCTGGAAAAGAAGTCTGGATTCAGACCATGGGGTGGGGAGGGAATGGCCTGCTCTGAAGTTGGACATTATTTTATGTGCAAGAGGAGAGCTTGGTATTATGTTTGAACAGGGCAGAAAAATGAATGGAACTAGGCTTCAGAAAATGTAATTGGGAAATGGCTTCTAAAATGAATAAAGAGAGAAAAGAGTAGGCTTAGGGGAAATGTGAATAATTTATTAACTTGTTGAAAGAATGAATTAAATTATGAGTATTAGTGGAGAATATGTGGAAAATTCTGAAAGAGATGAGAACACCAGACCACCTGACCTGCCTCTTGAGAAATCTGTATGCAGGTAAGGAAGCAACAGTTAGAACTGGACATGGAACAACAGACTGGTTCCAAATAGGAAAATGAGTACATCAAGGCTCTATATTGTCACCCTGGTTATTTAACTTATATGCAGAATACATCATGAGAAATGCTGGGTTGGAGGAAGCACAAGCTGGAATCAAGATTGCTGGGAGAAATATCAATAACCTCAGATATGCAGATGACACCATCCTTATGGTAGAAAGTGAAGAAGAACTAAAGGACTCCTTGATGAAAGTGAAAAAGGAGAGTGAAAAATTTGGCTTGAAGCTCAACATTCAGAAAACTAAGATCATGGCATCTGGTCCCATCACTTCATGGCAAATAGATGGGGAAACAGTGACAGACTTAAATTTGGGGGACTCCAAAATCACTGCAGATGGTGACTGCAGCCATAAAATTAAAAGATGCTTGCTCCTTGGAAGGGAAGTTATGATCAACCTAGACAGCTTATTAAAAAGAAGAGACATTATTTTGCCAACAAAGGTCCATCTAGTCAAGGCTATGGTTTTTCCAGTGGTCATGTATGGATGTGAGTTGGGCTATAAAGAAACCTTAGCACTGAAGAATTTATGCTTTTGAGCTGTGATGTTGGAGAAGACTCTTGAGAGTCCCTTGGACTGCAAGGAGATCCAACCAGTCCATCCTAAATGAGATCAGTCCTGGATGTTCATTGGAAGGACTGATGTTGAAGCTGAAACTGCAATACTTTGGCTACTTGATGTGAAGATCTGACTCATTTGAAAAGGCCCTGATGCTGGGAAAGACTGAAGGCAGAAGGAGAAGGGGACGACAGAGGATGAGATGGTTGGATGGTGTCACCTACTCAATGGACATGAGTTTGAGTGAACTCCGGGAGTTGGTGATGGACGGGGAGGCCCGGCATGCTGCAGTCCACGGGGTCTCAAAGAGTCGGACATAACTGAGTGACTGAACTGAACTGAAAGTGACTACAGATTCAGAATTTTATACTTTAGTCTGTTAAAAAGGAGACATGGGCTCTGAGATGCTCAGGGGGTGGGAGTGAGCCCCCCATGATACTTTACTGGGAAGGGAAGGTAGACTGTGCACCTATTAATTAGGATCTTTCAGAAGCTATATACTTTAAAGGATTGGTGGAAGCTTAACTCTGCTCAGTACTCTCAATTGAGAAATGGGAACCTAAATGGGAAAAAAATTGGAAAAAGAATAGATACATTTATAACTGAATCACTTTGCTATAAAAACAAAACTAACACAGCATTGTTAATCAATTGTGCTCCAAGACAAAATAAAAGTTAAAAATAAATAATTAGAAAAATAAAAAATATTGGTAGTAGTTAGTCTAGAAAAATATTGAGTAATGTATTATTTCATAGAGAATTTGAGCTTTCATTGAATAACTACTGACAAAGGACACTATCAAAATGGGATAAGAATAAGAAAATAAGTCCATAAGGAAATGTTATTTTGTATGTGCATCCTATAAAAGAAATGCAATTCTGGATAAGGAAGAGTACGATGTGGAAATAAACAGACTTTAACAACAAAGGGACATCAAAGAAAGAAAAACAATTGATATTTTAATCCCAGGTGATTAAGAGATTAGCAATAGCTAGAATAATAAGGGATATTGCAAAGGAGCTAGCTTTTAAGGCTAAATGGGAAAAAAAAAATTAGTTTGCATGTACTGAATTTAGAGGCTACTTAGAACTGTGGGTGAAGATGTGAAATGCACGGCAGAGCCTGCGGGCCAGCAGACTCTGCAGAGTCACCAGGTCAAAGGTGGCCGCTGAGTGTGCAAGAGAGGGCGAGGGTGCCAGGGGGTGGTGTGACGCAGAGACTAGTGTTCACACACATCTTTATAAAGAGTCTGCATTTCAGAGATGTAACAGGATAGCAGAATTGGGAGAACGTGGGAGAGAAGGAACGTAGTGGTCATGAAGTTAATTAAAAGAGAAAAGCCACGGTAACACCCAAACCTGGAAAGGTACCTTGAAGGAGACAGAGTTTAAATAAGAATTGCAATCACACACCCCTTGAACACACAGGAAAATAATCTTGGAAGCAAGTCACATGTAAAGTAGCAAGGAATGGCTCCGGGGCATGGTGAAACAGGGGTGCCCTGTATCAAGTCATAGACTTGAAAAGTACATTATGTAAAACAGTGTCCATGTAGAAAACACCCTTGAAACTTTAATTTCATCTACAGGATGCCACTTTGTGATCTCTGGTCCAAAATAAGAAATGATTCAGAGAGGAGAACTATGAAGGATTTGAAGCATATCCTTGGTTTAAAAACACTTGTTGGAATAGAGTTGTTTTACAATGTTGTATTAGTTTCTGTTGTACAGCAAGTGAGTCAGCTGTGCAAATATACATATCCCTTCTTTTTCGGATCTCCTTCCCATTTAGCTCACTGCAGAGCACTGCCCGGAGTTCCCTGTGCTGACCAGCAGGCTCCCATCAGTCACCTGCCTTGTACACAGTGTCAGTAGTGAATCTTTGTCAGTTTCCATCTCCCAACTCTTCCCACCCCCTTTACAGCCCTTGAGGTCCACATATTTTTTTCTCTGGAATATCACTGATTTTGAAATTAAGAGGTCAGTGGTTATCTTAGATATAGTTCATTGATTGGTGAAGGCAGAAACCAAAGTGTAAGACTTAAGGAGAAAATAGATGGTCAGGAAGCAAAAACTTTGTCCTGTTTTGTCAGCAACTTAAGACTGGGGGAAAACTGCCTCAAGGAGTTGCAAGGGCAGCCAGGGGGAGGTCATAACTGGCCACGGGCCACAGGGGAGTGACAAGACTAACTGGCAGTGTCCCGATGAGGGGCAGCACAGAGCTGCGTGAGGCCGACCCTAATCAGAACTGTGAACTGGAAGCTGCAGCACTGAGCTGACAGCGGTGCCCAAGGAGGAGAGTGCAGCCAGGCCTAGGGGCTGGCATCTGGCCATTTCACCAGCGACGCCGAACGATGCCCTCCATCTGCCTTGCTGGTCTCCCCAGGGCTGTACACACCAGTCAGGGTTTGTAAATCCATTGTTATGGGGTTTCAGCTGCTTTACAGCATTGCAGCAGTTTCTGCCATGCAGCAAAGCGGATCAGCTGTGCCTATACACGTCTCCTCTTTTGAATTTCCCGTTAGGTCCCCACAGAGCACTGAGAGTTCCCCAGGATACAGTCGGCTCTCGTTGGGCGTCTCTTTTATACATAATATCAATAGTGTATGCATGTCAATCTCAGTCTTGCAATTCATCCCAGCCCCTCTCTCCTGCTTGCTGTCCATGGGCTTGTTCTCTATTTCTGCTTTGCAAATAGGATTGTATATACTGTTTTTCTAGATTCCACACATATGTGCAAATACATGATACGAGCTTTTCTCTTTCCAGCTACCTTCCCTCTGTATGTGAGTCTCTGGGTCCATCCCTGCCTCTACAAGCGACCTGGTCTCACTCTGTCCTCTGGCTGAGTAGTGCTCCGTTGCATGTATGTATCACATCTTCTTGATCCATTCCTCTGCTGGCGGGCACTTAGGTTGCTTCCACGTCCTGGCTGCTGTGAATCAAGCCGCAGTGGATGCAGATTTTCAATGAAATACTAACCTTTGAAAGGTGGAGGGAAGTTTGCTCAATGGGTTACAGTTTGACCAACTCTCTGAGTGCCCGGGTGTCTGGGTCTGTACTTTCAGGAGACGTGGGTCAGGCATGGTTGTGTTCTGAATGTCAGAAGCCTTGGTGAAGGAACTGCGTTCCACAAACAAGAGGGATCTTGAGAGAATCAGGGCCGGGGACAGGGCGGAAGGGCTGCAACCAGGGTCACAGGAGAAGGGGTCAGCTGTGGAGACCACACACTTCTAATTCTGGAGGGAGAGAGGAACGTGAGCATGGGGATGGAGACGTGACTGGAGTGGAGCAGAGATGCATCCGCCAGGCCGTTACAGAAAACCTCTGGGCTTTGCAGCATCAGGATCAGCACATAAAGTCTTGGAAATGGGTGGATCACAGACTGTCTGTGCACGCCCCTGTTGGTTTCACGATTTTGCCCTGATGAAAGATGTGTGGTTGTACTGAGAAAAACAGTGACCCACGCGTCCCAGTTCACCTGGATGATTTCATGTTCTTTGCTTAGATTCAGTCATTCAACAAAGATTGATGGAGGTCCTGCTGTACTCCACATGGCACATTTACTTTTATCTTGATTTTTATGACCGGAAAAGTAATGTTTGCTCCTTGTGAAAACCGAAACAGAAGAAAATGAACCAGTATTCTTTAATCAGCAGGTCTTTCTTGACTTTGTAACGTGAGGCAGGCACTCCACCACAGCTAGCTCCACAGGAGAACGTGCTAAGTCACTGCATGCGGGTCCAACTCTTTGCAGCTCCTTGGACTGCAGCCCACTAAGCTCCTCTGTCCATGGGATTCTCCAGGGAAGAATATGGAGCAGGTTGCCATGCCCTCCTCCAGGGGCTCTTCCCAACCCAGCACTCAAACCCGCATCTCTTATGTCTCCTGCATTGGCAGGTGGGTTCCTTACCCCTAGCGCCACCGCACAGGCAAGCAACAAGACACGACTCTTGCCTGTGAAATTTAAAATCTAGTGGGAGAGATTAAATTCTTCCCACATTTTCTCCATCAGCCCCCTAACCCAGGTAAACACTCCATAGTTCTGTGTGTGTGTTGCCAACTGTTTTTCAGATGTAACACACCTGGAAGAGTTCTATCACACTCTGACAGCTACATTTTTCTTCTTCACTAAGTAGAGATTAGGTTTGTTTCATGCTGTATTCAGAGACTAATTTTGAGTTTTTAGACAAGATGGCCCAAAAAGGGTGGCAGAGAAGGATCTTAGTGCTACAATGGATTTCAAAGGTGATCCCTCTCCTTCCTTAAAATTTTCTCTTTCAAAGCTATATAATTGAAAAGGTGGGTTTACATGACATAAACACATTCATTAATTTATTCCATCACATTCTGAGAGCCTACTTGGAGCAAGATGATATTCTAACTACAGTTCACTCACCAAAGCAAATTTCCATGAAAACCTAATTTTTCAGGGACAAACAAAACCTGCAGAGAAAAGCTAATAATAAAGAGTATTGTGAAATCAGCATGCTCCAGGTTAAAAAAAGGAAATTAGAATTCAGAAAGGGAAAAGGAGGCGAAGCAGAAAGGACACACCAGCTGATTTGAAGGGCGGGCAGATTTTCCATTACTTCTGGCTGTGGGCAGATACTAACTCCCTGGCTTTATTCTCATATATTGGGATGGTGACTGTCTTAGTGGAACATCAGTTTTTACAGTCTGCTGTTGATCTCTGTGGGGAGAAAGGGATTTGTACGTTGCAGTGCATAAGTGAATGGTTGCAAGATGATAGACTTTTACAAATGTGTTTATGTTCAGTTGCTGTAACCCTTCTATTCTTTATTTTCATTCAACTCCTGTGATTTTTTTTAAAGCCTCAGCTATAGGAATCTGCTCAGAGAATGTGTCATGTGTGATTTTGCTTACTCTTCTATAGAGGGATGTAAGAAATAACCACAGAGGAGGTCACTATAATTTTTGGCGAGGCAGTAATAATAACCTAGAGATGCAGAATAGAACTCAACTACCCATAGTTCGATAGAGAATGAGCTAGGAGTACACCCTTTTTTAATGATTTTTTTAAAATGTAGACTCTTTTTATTTTTTTATTAAATTTATTTATTTTTTTAATTACAATGCTGTATTTGTTTTGCCATACATTGACACGAATCAGCCATAGGTGAACACAATCTCCCAATGCCGAAGCCCCCTCCCACCTCCCACCCCACATCCTCTACTTGAATCATCCTGTGCATCAGCCCCATGCATCCTGCATCCTACATTGAACATAGATTGGCGCTTTGTTTCTTACAAGAAAATATACATGTTTCATTGCCATTCTCCCAAACCATCCCACCCTTTCCCTCTCCCTCAGAGTCCAAAAGTCCACTCTATACCTCTGTGTCTCTTTGTTGTCTCACATATAAGGTCATCATTACTGTCTTCTAAATTCCATATATGTGTGTCAGTATACTGTATTGGTGTTTTTCTTTCTGGCTTACTTCACTCTGTATAATCGGTTCCAATTTCATCCATCTCATTAACTGAGTCAAATTTATTCTTTTTAAGGGCTGAGTAGTATTCCATTGTGTATATGTACCACAGCTTTCTTATCCAATCATCTGCTGATGGACATCTAGGTTGCTTCCATGTCCTGGCTATTATAAACAGTGCTGCAATGAACATTGGGGTACATGTGTCTCTTTCAATTCTGGTTTCCTCGGTGTGTATGCCCAGCAGTGGGATTGCTGGGTCATAAGGCAGTTCTATTTGCAATTTTTTAAGGAATCTCCACACTGTTTTCCATAGTGGCTGTACTAGTTTGCATTCCCACCAGCAGTGTAAGAGGGTTCCCTTTTCTCCACATCCTCTCCAGCATTTATTGCTTGTAGACTTTTTGGATTGCAGCCATTCTGACTGGTGTGAAATGGTACCTCATTGTGGTCTTGATTTGCATTTCTCTGATAATGAGTGATGTTGAACATCTTGTCATGTGTTTGTTAGCCATCCGTATGTCTTCTTTGGAGAAATGCCTATTTAGTTCTTTGGCCCATTTTTTTATTGGATCATTTATTTTTCTGGAGTTGAGCTGCATAAGTTGCTTATATTACCTTTGAGATTAGTTGTTTGTCAGTTGTTTCATTTGCTATTGTTTTCTCTCATTCAGAAGGCTGTCTTTTCACCTTGCTTATAGTTTCCTTTGTTGTGCAGAAGCTTTTAATTTTAATTAGATCCCATTTGTTTATCTTTGCTTTTATTTCCAGTATACTGGGCATTGGATCATAGAGGATCCTGCTGTGATTTATGTCGGAGAGTGTTTTGCCTATGTTCTCCTCTAGGAGTTTTATAGTTTCTGGTCTTACATTTAGATCTTTAATCCATTTTGAGTTTATTTTTGTGTATGGTGTTAGAAAGGGGTCTAGTTTCATTCTTTTACAAGTGGTTGACCAGTTTTCCCAGCACCACCTGTTAAAGAGACTGTCTTTACTCCATTGTATATTCTTGCCTCCTTTGTCGAAGATAAGGTGTCCATAGGTGTGTGGGTTAATCTCAGGGCTTTCTATTTTGTTCCATTGATCTGTATTTCTGTCTTTGTGCCAGTACCATACTGTCTTAATGACTGTGGCTTTGTAGTAGAGCCTGAAGTCAGGCAAGTTGATTCCTCCAGTTCCATTCTTCTTTCTCAAGATTGCTTTGGCTATTCAAGGTTTTTTGTATTTCCATACAAATCTTGAGATTATTTGTTCTAGTTCTGTGAAAAATACTGCTGGTAGCTTGATGGGAATTGCATTGAATCTGTAGATTGCTTTAGGTAGTATACTCATTTTCACTATATTGACTCTTCCGACCCATGAGCATGGTATATTTCTCCATCTATTAGTGTCCTCTTTGATTTCTTTCATCAGTGTTTTATAGTTTTCGATACATAGGTCTTTAGTTTCTTTAGGTAGGAATATTCCTAAGTATTTTATACTTTTCGTTGCAATGGTGAATGGAATTGTTTCCTTAACTTCTTTTTCTACTTTCTCATTATTAGTGTATAGGAATGCAAGGGATTTCTGAGTGTTGATTTTCTATCCTGCAACTTTACTATATTCATTGATTAGCTCTAGTAGTTTTCCGGTCGAGTCTTTAGGATTTTCTATGTAGAGGATCATGTCATCTGCAAACAGTGAGAGTTTTACTTCTTCTTTTCCAATTTGGATTCCTTGTATTTCTTTTTATGCTCTGATTGCTGTGGCCAAAACTTCCAGTACAATGTTGAAGCGTAGTGGTGAAAGTGGACACCCTTGTCTTGTTCCTCTTTTAAAGTCTTTATTGCATTTGTCACAATATTGCTTCTGTTTTTTTATGCTTTGGTTTTTGGCCACAAGGCAGGTGGGGTCTCAGCTCCCCAACCACGGATTGAACCGGCACCCCCTGCATTGGAAGGGGTAGCCTTAACCACTAGGCCACCAGGCAAGTCCCAGGAGTGCACCATTTGATGGTATTTCTATCTCCAGCACTCGAAATGGACCGCCTCTGCAGTTTTCTCCCTTTTTTTATTTCCTCAGACTGCCATGTATCAGTTCAGTCACTCAGTCGTGCCCGACTCTTTGCGACCCCATGAATCACAGCACGCCAGGCCTCCCTGTCCATCACTAACTCCTAGAGTTCACTCAGACTCACATCCATCAAGTCAATGATGCCATCCAGCCATCTCATCCTCTGTCGTCCCCTTCTCCTTCTGCCCCAAATCCCTCCAGCATCAGAATCTTTTCCAATGAGTCTTTTCCATGAGTCTTCTCATGGGGTGGCCAAAGTACTGGAGTTTCAGCTTCAGCATCATTCTTTCCTAAAGAAATGCCAGGGCTAATCTCCTTCAGAATGGACTGGTTGGATCTCTTTGCAGTCCAAGGGACTCTCAAGAGTCTTGTCCAACACCACAGCTCATAAGCATCAATTCTTCGGTGCTCAGCTTTCTTCACAGTCCAACTCTCACATCCATACATGACCACTGGTAAAACAGTAGCCTTGACTAGATGGACCTTTGCTGGCAAAGTAATGTCTCTGCTGTTCAATATGCTATCTAGGTTGATCATAACTTTCCTTCCAAGGAGCAAGTGTCTTTTAATTTCATGGCTGAAATCACCATCTGTAGTGATTTTGAAGCCCCCCAAAATAAAGTCTCTCGCTGTTTCCACTGTTTCCCCATCTATTTCCTGTGAAGTGATGGGACCAGATGCCATAATCTTCATTTTCTGTATGTTGAGCTTTAAGCCAACTTTTTCACTCTCTTTCACCTTCATCAAGAGGCTTTTCTGTTCCTCTTCACTTTCTACCATAAGGGTGGTGACATCTGCATATCTGAGGTTATTGATATTTCTCCCAGCAGTCTTGATTCCAGCTTGTGTTTCTTCCAGTCCAGCGTTTCTCATGATGTGCTCTGCATATAAGTTAAATAAGCAGGGTGACAATATACAGCCTTGACGGACTCCTTTTCCTATTTGGAACCAGTCTGTTGTGCTATATTCAGTTCTAACTGTTGCTTCCTGACCTGCATATAGGTTTCTGAAGAGGCAGGTCAGGTAGTCTGGTATTCCCATCTCTTTCAGAATTTTCTACAGTTTATTATGATCCACACAGTCAAAGGCTTTGGCATAGTCAATAAGGCAGAAATATATGTTTTTCTGAAACTCTCTTGCTTTTTCAATGATCCAACAGATGTTGGCAATTTGATCTCTGGTTCCTCTGCCTTTTCTAAAACCAGCTTGAATATCTGGATGTTCATGGTTCACCTATGGCTGAAGCCTGGCTTGGAGAATTTTGAGCATTACTTTACTAGCATGTGAGATGAGTGCAATTGTGCGGTAGTTTGAGCATTCTTTGGCATTGCCTTTCTTTGGGATTGGAATGAAAACTGACCTTTTCCAGTCCTGTGGCCACTGCTGAGTTTTCCAAATGTGCTGGCATATTGAGTGTAGCACTTTCACAGCATCATCTTTCAGGATTTGAAAGAGCTCAACTGGAATTCCATCACCTCCACTAGCTTTGTTCGTAGTGATGCTTTCTAAGGCCCACTTGACTTCACATTCCAGGATGTCTGGCTCTAGGTGAGTGATCATACCATCGTGATTATCCGGGTCATGAAGATCTTTTTTTTGTACAGTTCTTCCGTGTATTCTTGCCACCTCTTCTTAATATCTTCTGCTTCTGTTAGGTCCAGACCATTTTTGTCCTTTATTGAGCCCATCTTTGCATGAAATGTTCTCTTGGTATCTCTAATTTTCTTGAAGAGATCTCTAGACTTTCCCATTCTGTTGTTTTCCTCTATTTCTTTGCATTGGTCGCTGAGGAAGGCTTTCTCATGTCTTCCTGCTCTTCTTTGGAGCTCTGCATTCGGCTGCTTACGCCTTTCCTTTTCTATGCTGCCATGCATACTATAGAATAAAATAGAACGTCTGTGCTTCTCGGGCTTCCCAGGTGACACTCGTGGTAAAGACCTTGCCTGCCAGTGCAGGAGACACAGAGACACAGGTCTGATGGATCCCTGGGTGGGGAAGAGCCCCTGGAGAGGGAAGTGGCGCCCACTCCAGGATTCTTGCCTGGAGAATCCCATGGACAGAGGGGCCTGGCGGGTTGCAGGCCACAGGCTCACCAAGAGTCGGACACAGCTGCAGTGACTGAGCAGAGCATGGCGCTGCTCACTCAGGTCGCTGCTATGAGACCAGGGTTCCAAGGCCGTCAAGGCCAAGTGCTTCAATATTCAATCCACTGAGCTCAGCAAACGTGCACTGAGTGGCCAGTGTTAGGGCTATAATTCAGGAAGTTCTCCCGCTGGCTGCTCCACGAGGTGGATTAAATGCAGGACAGAAGGGGCTGCCTCTTTGCTGGGCAGGGATGTTCGATGTCAAATAATTTCTTTACCTGGTGCTCAAAAACCTCGTTGACCTTTACCATCCTTTTGAAGGAAAATCAAGAGTGAAAACCAAGACAAGAAGAGCCAAAGAAACACATGACTTAGGAAGCTTTCCCTGGGGTCAGGTTCACACCGCCGTGAATCCGGAAATAGAGCTAAGCCGTTTGGCTATGTTCGTTGCCAATGGAGAGCTCCATATGTGGCGGGGGGGCGGGGGAGTTTTACCCCAAAGTGAATCTAGGGAACCTTTGAGGGTGCTGCCCCATTTCTCCAGGGGAACATGCTGCTGAGTTGTTCCTGTATAGATGGACGACAGGCACAAAGAACCTCCCATTTCAGGGGGCCCCCACTCCCAACAAGATTGGGGTTGTTCTCAAGTCAGGGGGAGACTTAATATACCTTCAGGAGTGTCCACAAAATAGCGTCTCGCCCTGTTGGTGTTTGAAGAGCACTGTCTCGGGGACAGCAAGATGTGGTCTCTGGGATCGGATGGTCCCTCACCTGGCTGTTGACGAATTCACATTGATGTGTACGAGGCTTTTGGGAGAGGACAGCAAGGTGTGCAGGAAAACAGGGGAGGAAGGGGGTGTGTGTGTGTGAGTTTGTGTCTCTGTGTGTTCCCAGAGACAGACTTTCAGTCTGTAAACAGAATATGCAGTGTTTCAGAGGCAGATGAGGTCCACTGGGAAGACAGCAGTACGATGTCACGTTCTGTTACAGCTGGAATGTGAGGTGTAAGTGGCGGAGCCCAAAGTGAAGGGTGAGGCAACCAGGGAGGACACAAACCTTGCTACATAAACACGGCTAATGTGGCAGATGTGTGCAGACATGAAGGGACTTGGATCCATGAGACTGTGGGTTTTCCAAGAAAAAAATTTATTGGCATATCATTGCTTTACAATGCTGTGAGTTGGTTTCTGCTGCAGAGCCGCATGAATCAGCTATATAAATAAATATGTAGACTTATATGCCCTCTTACTTGGATCTCCTTCCCATTGAGGTCATTGCAGAGCACTGGGGGCCTCTCCGTGTGCTGTACAGCAGGTTCTAATTGGTTATCTATGTATCACAGTATCAGCAGAGGATACATTGCAATCCCAGGCTCCCAGTCCATTCTGCTCCCCTCCCCCCACTTGCTGTTCATTGTCTGTTTTCTACAGCTGCTTTGCAAATATGGCCCGGGCATGGAAGCAGCCTAGTGCCCACGAGCAGAAGAGTGGGCAAGGGAGGTGTGGTGCATCTACGCAAGGGACTGCCAGTCAGTGATGAAGGAATGAGCCTGTGCCGTTTGCAGAAATGGGAATCAACCTAAAGGCTATCGTACAGAGTGAGGCTGAGTCAGAAAGAGCAAAACAAGCATTGTATTTTAACATTCATGTGTGGAACATAGAGAAATGGTACAGATGAACCCATTTGCAAAGCAGAGATTGTGGTTTTGAAACAGTCCAGCCTACATGGCACAGTGGGGGTTGAAAGTCTACAGAAAGACGGCTCTGGTTCTGACCCTGGTTCCATCCCTGACCATCTATGTGACATTTAGAAAGTTCCTGCAACTGCCTCCTGATCTTTAAACTGGGGACAACAATGCAGATAAGAGATGACTGTATTAAATGAATTAACAAGTGTAAATGATTAGGCGTGGCCTGCCTGGCCTCCTATGTGAATGCTGTTTTTTATGGCCATTACACTTTTAAGTTCTGGAGAAGGGAATGGAAACCCACTCCAGGACTCTTGCCCAGAGAATTCCATAGACAGAGAAGCCTGGTGGGCTCCATGGGTCACAAAGAGCCAGACACGACTGAGCTATCAACACACAAACACATACTTTGAGTTGGAAGCAAAAATGTGAAAAGAGAAAAAAATCCATCTGACTCTGAGACACCTTGATTATCTCTCATCCCATGGAGAAGAGTTTATTTTTAAAAAACGAAAAAAAAGGTTCACCCGGACCCTCTTTAGTAAAACCAAAGAAAGAGAAAAAGAGAAAAAACAAACACTCGGCACCTAATGGACTAATCCTGCTCTACTCCAGAGCCTGGCAAAGCAAGTCCATTTTAAAGCGGCTAAAATAGGCCCTCTTGCTTGCTTGCTTTCATTCTTTTTTAGAATGCCATGCCCTAAACCCAAGAGCCCAATTCTGCTTGAGAACTGTTCTAAAATATGACCCATTTTTAAAAGTTTCATATTTTATTATTTATCCCCCTTGGAGCTCCCAACTTTCAAATAAAAGTGAATGTATTTCTTTTAAATAAGAGGAGGCCTGTGCTGGGCACGCATCTCGACTCCGCTAGCACCAAGGGAATTTTTTTTTCAAAGCAGCAGCTTACGTTCAGCCAGTGCCAAACGGAACTTAAAGCTCAAAGGGTTTGACTAAATTTAGAAACCACAGTGTTCAAGTGGTTCTAAATTTGACAAAGCCGACTAGAAGCTAACCAAAATTGTGTATAAAATGATCTTTGCTATCGTGACAGCAGAGAGGACAAGATATTATTATCCCTAAATTTAGGAAAAATCAGGTCTATAGCTAACTACAACAAATTAAGGTTGAAATATAAAACAAATGTGTTGATAATCCAGAATAAAGAGAGATCTTCTGAAATATTCTCAGTGATTTTTCTAGTAGGTTAAGAAGTAGAAAATATTGAAAACAGTAATCAAATCAAGGAGGGAAGAAGAAAACTGTTTATATGAAGTCTCTACGGCAACGATTCCAGTCTGTGTTTCGATACTGTCACGAGCAGCTGGTGTTTGGTACGCTGCATAATATAAAAGTTGAGTGGGGACTCCCTGGCTGTTGAGGGTTGGAAGACTTTGCCTTCCTATGCAGGGGGGGTGGGTTTGATCCCTGGCTAGGGACAAAAGATCTGACATATCTTGGGGCCAAAAACCAAAACATAAAACAGAAACAATGTTGTAAAAAATTCAATAAATATTTCAAAAAATGGTATACATCAAAAAATCTACAAAATTAAGTTGAATTGTACACCTATCCCACTTATCATTTCTACATATTTCATATACAATCCTGGGGCTTCCCAGGTTCCTCAGTGATAAAGAACCCAGCTGCCAATACAGGAGACATAAGAGACACAGGTTTGATCTCTGGATCGGGAAGATCCCCTGGAGTAGGAAATGGCAACCCATTCCAGGATTCTTGTCTGGAAAATTCCATGGACAGAGGAGCCTGGCGGGCTACAATCCATGGGGTCACAGAGAGTCACAACTGAGTTACTGAGCACACACACACACACACTGAACACTGATGTGCTGTCAAAATTCATTTAGTCTTTTTACATTTAATTATTTTTAATATTTTGCCTGAAATTCTCAATTCTTGAAAGTATGTTTTATTCCCCGAACCCAGTTTTGCTGCATTCATAATGCTACCATCCAGTACCCTAATGAAAATCTACCTTTTTTTTTTCCTCCCCAAGACAGAAATTTCAGGCTAAATCAGGGAAAGTCAGCCTATGGGAACACAACTCCCTTTGAGAAAGAGCGAACCACGTAAATGCAAATAATGTAATTTTCAGTTTTATTGAAAGGAAAATGTAGGATGTGGCAGCCATTAAGGTTTTCCAACAGTGAAATGAGAGACCTTTAAAAAATACGGCAGTTCTGAACGTTACTAACGTGGAAGCTAAATTAATTTAGAGTTAAGTCAAAGGTGGCAGTAATGTATTTTCTGATAGGGAGAAGCTGGCTGTGTTTCTACTGTTTTATGGTCTGAACCAACCTTTAAAAAAGCTACTTTCTCTTCACTGTGTGCTCCCTAACTCTTTAACACTAGCATCAAATACTACTCCTAATTTTCCTGGGTCCCCTATTGAGATAAGGGGTTCCTCCTCAGTTCAAAATTCCTATGCCTTGGAACTCAGAAACAAACATCATCATTAGAAACTGAAGTTTTAAATAATGATTCTTTTCAAAATTAGATTATTTCTGATGAGTGCAATTTCTGATTTTTATAACATGCCAACTAAAATTCAAATGGAGACATCAAAAGGTTTACAACTCCCCTGCAGCCTCCTTAAGTGTATGTGAGACATTGAAACCAATGAAATTTAAGACCAGAAAGACTTAGTTTTATTTCGTGGAATGGGAAAACTGAAACCCTAAAGTTTCTAGTATGCATCCACTTCTGAAAATAATTTATTGAAACGTTCCATGAACATTAATTCACCAATAAATCAAGTTTGGATCATAAATTTGTACTGGAAACAGGACCCAGCCTCTGTTTTCTGGTGATTATTCATCTCTAGGTTTATCATGCTGTATTTGAATCTGCCTAAATTAAATCATCCTGAATAATTGGAGGTAATTGAAAGCCATTCTTTACTGCCTTATGGGTAGGTAGAAACATTTTATTTTAGGATTAAGAAAAGTATGTATGTGGATATTTTACTTGGTATAGCGTAATTCATTTTCATTATAAGGACTTAGAATATGCAGATAAACGAAATAAGGACAATATGTCCAGAGACAACTACCGTTAATATATTTTGGGGAAGTATGATTTTATTCATGTGTATAATCTGATTTGTGCTTATCCAATGTATCTGGCAGGACCCAGTCGGGAGAGGGGAGCCACACATTGACTTGAACAGGAAATGCTTTAGTGTCGTTGGTAACTGTAGCAGCAGACTGGAGCAATGAGAGATCTGCTAATAGACAGTAAAGGAATCACAAGCAGTGTGAGGAGACCGGATGCAAGGAACAGGGGATGAGATGGAGCTGGACGCCGACCACACCGTGATCCCAGGCACCCTGCCACGGCCCAGCAGGGGCCAGCGGAGCAGCTGGCTTTCAGCCACTGCAGCACCAGGTGCAGAAGAACAAGGTTTGTGGAGTGACTGAGTGAGTGCACGAGCCTCACCTCACTTCTCTGGCATTTCCTATCAACCTCCTAACAGCGAAGCGTTTTCCCCTTAGCGGTGCTTCCCAATCTACACTCTCTTTCTGGGATTTCTCAACTCCCATGGCAATACAATCTTAATAAAATGAAGGAAACAATTGAGTGGAGTTTCCAATAGTTCAAAAATATGAATCTCCAATTTTCCTCACAGCTACGATGGTACCTAGCATGATGACGGCACTCAATGGATAATTGTTGAATAAATAACTGAAAATGCAGCTGATGAGCCCATGTAATAAATATACATTCAAAAATACATTATTGCTGTGACCTCCCTGGTAGCTAAGACTCCTGGCTTCCAATGCAGGGGGCACAGGTTCACTCCCTGGTTGGGGAAGTTATGAATGTCATGTGGACAAAACAAAGACACAAACAGGATTAGCTTTAACAAAAATGCATTATTGTGAAATATTAGGACACTGGCTTTCAAAGGGTGATACTAAAACTTCTAGGGAGATAAGCTGTATCACCTATAGTGAGAACTCAGTTCAGTCCAGTTGCTCAGTTGTGTCTGACTCTTTGCAACCCGATGGACTGCAACACACAGGCCTCCCTGTCCATCACCAGCTCCCAGAGCCTATTCAGACTCATGTCAGTCGCTGTTGGTGATGCTCTCCAACCACCTCACCCTTTGCTGTCCCCTTCTCCTCCCACCTTCAATCTTTCCCAGCATCAGGGTCTTTTCCAGTGAGTCAGTTCTTCACATCAGGTGGCCGAAGTATTGGAGTTTCAGCTTCAGCATCAGTCCTTCCAATGAATATTCAGGACTGATCCTTTGGGAAGGATTGGCTGGATGTCCTTGCTGTCTAAGGAACTCTCAAGAGTCTTCTCCAACACCACAGTTCAAAAGCATCAATTCTTCTGCACTCATCTTTTAATAGTCCAACTCTCACATCCATACATGACTACTGGAAAAAACCATAGTTTTATTTAGACAGACCTTTGTCGGTAAAGTATTGTCTCTGCTTTTTAATATGCTGTCTAGGTTGGTCATAGCTTTTCTTCTGAGGAGCAAGCATCTTTTAATTTCATGGCTGCAGTCACCATCTGCAGTGATTTTGGAGCTCTAAAAATAAAGTCTCTCACTGTTTCTATTGTTTTCCCCATTTATTTGCCAGGAAGTGATGGGACCAGATGCCTCAATCTTAATTTTCTGAATGTTGAGTTTTAAGCCAGCTTTTTCACTCTCCTCTTTCACTTTCATCAAGAGGCTTTTTTTTCCTCTTCACTTTCTGCCATAAGGGTGGTGTCATCTGCATATCTGAGGTTATTGATATTTCTTCCAGCAATCTTGATTCCAGCTTGTGCTTCATCCAGCCCAGCATTTCACATGATATACTCTACATGTAAATTAAATAAGCAGGGTGACAATATACAGCCTTGACATACTCCTTTTCCTATATGGAACCAGTCTGTTGTTCCATGTCCAGTTCTAACTGTTGCTTCTTGACCTGCATACATAGATTTCTCAGGAGGCAGGTCAGGTGGTCTGGTATTCCCATCTCCTTTAGAATTTTCCACAATTTGTTGTGATCCACACATTCAATAAAACAAAAGTAGATGTTTTCTGGAACTCTCTTGCTTTTTTGATGATGCAGTGGATGTTGGCAATTTGATCTGTGGTTCCTCTGTATTTTCTAAATCCAGCTTGAGCATCTGGAATTTCACGGTTCATGAACTGTTGAAGCCTGGCTTGGAGAATATTGAGAATTACTTTGCTAGTGTGTGAGATGAGTGCAACTGTGCAGTAGTTTGAACATTCTTTGACATTGCCTTTCTTTGGGATTGGAATGAAAACTCCTTTTCTAGTCCTGTGGCCACTGCTGATAATGAGAACTGGAACATAACATTTCAACTTCTGAAGGAAAATTTATTTTACTCTAGAATCTGATGGTTCAGTAAGAAAAAAATAGAGGAGAAGGTTAAATAAATCTAACTTCAGATGTGCTTTGCTGTGCTTAGTCACTCCATTGTGTTTGAATCTTTGCAACCCCATGGACTGTAGCTGGCTAGGCTCTTCTGTCCATGGAATTCTCCAGGCAAGAATACTGAAGTGGGTTGTCATGCCCTTCTCCAGGGGAATTTCTTGACCCTGGAATTGAACTGAGGTCTCCAGCATTGCAGGTGGATTCATTACTAGCTAAACTACTAGGGAAGCCCAACTTCCGATGTATTAGATCTCAAATTATGTACTTAGGAAAGATACCTTCATGGAAGATATAGTTCAACAAAATAATGGAATAAATACATAAAGACATATAAGCCAGAAAAAATGGTTCCACAACAGGGAGAAGATAAGAATTCCTTGGATAATGATGACGGGGAAATCCCAAGGAAGCAGACATGCTGAAGGCTTAGAAGCTCCCAGTCTATATGTCATGAACACCGAGGACCCCAGAATGAATATAAACCCCTCAAAAGGAATTGATAAATTAATAATAAATCACTGGATGGGATCCACCATAAGCAAACATAAAACAGTGTTTGTTGGTGTGTTAGTTTGGGGGATATAGCAATGTAAGAAAAAGAAAAGACACATTACCTCCAGGAAAAACAAAGAGACATCTATAAAAAGCCTCTTGATGAAAGTGAAAGAGGAGAGCGAAAAAGTTGGCTTAAAGCTCAACATTCAGAAAATGAAGATCATGGCATCCAGTCCCATCACTTCATGGGAAATAGATGGGGAAACAGTGTCAGACTTTATTTTGGGGGTTCCAAAATCACTGCAGATGGTGACTGCAGCCATGAAATTAAAAGACGCTTACTCCTTGGAAGAAAAGTTATGACCAACATAGATAGCATATTCAAAAGCAGAGACATTACTTTGCTGACTAAGGTCTGTCTAGTCAAGGCTATGGGTGTTCCTGTGGTCATGAATGGATGTGAGAGCTGGACTGTGAAGAAGGCTGAGCATTGAAGAATTGATGCTTTTGAACTGTGGTGTTGGAGAAGATGCTTGAGAGTGCCTTGGACTGCAAGGAGATCCAACTAGTCCATTGTGAAGGAGATCAACCCTGGGATTTCTTTGGAAGGAATGATGCTAAAGCTGAAACTCCAGTACTTTGGCCACCTCATGCGAAGAGCTGACTCATTGGGAAAGACTCTGATGCTGGGAGGGATTGGGGGCAGGAGGAGAAGGGGACGACCGAGGATGAGATGGCTGGATGGCATCACGGACTCGATGGACGTGAGTCTGAGTGAACTCCGGGAGTTGGTGATGGACAGGGGGGCCTGGCGTGCTGCGATTCATGGGGTCGCAGAGAGTCGGACACGCCTGAGCGGCTGAGCTGAACTGATAGCAGCAGTGCTGCCTAATGTTTAGTGATAAGGAGGCTGAAGAAGAAGTAGTGCTGTTGTTTCCTAGATAATGTGTGTTAGTGGTTCACCTTTGCACCATGAGAGCAAATGCCCACCTCTCGTCTTTGCCTCCTCTCAATAAAATTATAACACAAATCACAAGTCCATGATTTTATTTAAGCCACAGGAGTGTGCTTTTGGTTAGTCACTCAGTCCTGCCCAACTCGTTGTGACCCCATGGACTGCATCCCACCAGTCTCCTCTGTCCATAGGGATTCTCCAGGCAGGAACACCGGAGTGGGTTGCCATTCTCGTCTCCAGGAGATCCTCCTGCCCGGGGATCGAACCTGGGTCTCCTGCATTGCAGGCGAATTGTTTACTGTCTGAACCACCAGCGAAGCTCGAGAATACTTTAGTCAGAATCCTATCTCTTCTCCAGGGGTGTTCCTGACCCACGAATCGAACCAGGATCTCCTGCATCGCAGGCAGATTCTTTACCAGTTTGGCTACCCAGGAAACAAACCACAGGAGAGCGCCCCTTTATTCATGGAGGGAGAATCCATGTCTTCTGTAGACTTGTCATTCTGTGAAGATTTATCTCAGTGCAGACACAGAGCAGGTACCCAAGAATTGTTCCTTGACTTTTAAACAAAATATTTAAATATTGTTAAAATGCACACACCTACTTCTATTAAGCTAACCTTAAAAATGCATTCCAGGGGCTTCCCCGGTGGCAAAGAATCTACCTGCCACAGCCCGAGACACAGGCTTGATCGCTGATCTGGGAGGATGCCCCCATGCTACAAGGCCACTGAGCCCGCGAGCTGCAAGTCCCGAGCCTTGCTCCAGAGCCCAGGAGCCACAGCTACGGAGGACGCAAGCGGCACGACTGCAGCTTGTGCGCCAGGGGCCTGTGCTCCACCCTGAGAGAAGCCGCACAACCAGAGGCTCATGCACCCGGAGGAAGCCCCCCGCGTTGCAATGGGAAAAGCCCAGGCAGCAACAACCCAGCCCAACCAGAAATCAGTGATTGGAACATGCAGCCCAGTGTGCTGCTGCTGCTGCTGCTGCTCAGGCGCGTCAGTCGTGCCCGACTCTGTGCGGCCCCAGAGACGGCAGCCCACCAGGCTCCCCCGTCCCTGGGACTCTCCAGGCAAGAACACCGGAGTGGGTGCCATTTCCTTCCCCAGTGCATGAAAGTGAAAAGTAAAAATGAAGTCACTCAGTCGTGTCCGACTCTTAGTGACCCCGTGGACTGCAGCCCACCAGGCTCCTCCGTCCATGGAATTTTCCAGGCGAGGTGCAGACAAATGTTGTTTGATTCCACTCAAACGAGGTACCTAGACTAGTCAGGTCCACGGAGTCACAAAGTACATGGGGAGATCCCAGGGGCTGGGATCGGGGGTGGGAGGTGTAGGGAGGTGGGGAGGGAGGCTGGGGAGTCAGTGTTTAATGGGGACACTTTTTCAGTTTAGGAAGATTTTCAGTTTAGGAAGGTGAAAAATTCGGGAGATGGATGACGGTGAGCATTGCACAGCAATGTAAAGGTACTTAGTGCCACTAAGCTGTACAGTTAAATATGGTTAAAATAGTAGGCTTTATAGTATTTGACTCCTACCAAAATAAAAACATTGTTTTGAATGCATATGCCTCTTCACTGTTAAATGAATTTCTCAAAGGTATTGGCCAAGATGTTCTGACCAGAAGTATGTTTTCTGTCTTGCCATTTGTTAGGAGAAATTCAAGACCCAACAACTAATTGTTTAAGGCGCCAAGGTTCTCCTAAAATTATTTCAAAAGTTCTAAGAATATTTATTGTTAAATGCTTTATTCAGAATAATTAGGAAAGCCCCAGTTAGAATTCCCTGAATACATTAGAATGAAGTTATGTACAATAAAAAAATTCAAGGTTTCACTGGCAACCAGAGCAGCTTTCGTATTAGCAAAATAATCTACTGGATTCCGTAGAAGGCACAAAAGTGAGCAACTTTTCTAATTGTAAGCTGGAGACCTTTCAGCATTAACACTTGATTGTTTTTCTTAACCCTCATCTGTTATCTATGTGTTCATCCTTTTTAATTTGGTTCACTGTCTACAGTTCAGGCTGATAGTGATCTCCAAATAGGGAGACTTCACTAGATTTCTTCTCCATGCTCTTTGTCCTCCAATAACTTACCAGTTGGCCAAATAAATCAAGTTTGATGTATAAATAAGAATAGCTTTTGAAATGGCCTTAATTATGGATACATGCACCATAATGTTCATCACAGCACCGTTTACAACAGCCAGGACATGGAGGCAACCTACATGTACATCGCAGAGGAGTGGATGAAGAAGATGTATGTGTGTGTGTGTACACACGCAAATATATGCAAATATTAGCCATAAACATGAAATAATGCCATTTCCAGCAACATGAATGGACCTAAAGAGTTTCATACTGAATGAGAAAAACTTTATGATATCCCTTATCTGAGGAATCTTGAAAGACATGACACAAATAAACTTATCTACAAAACAGAAACAGAATCACAGATTTAGAGGATGCACTTATGGATTCTGGGGCAAGAGACAGGGAGTTTGGGGTGGACATGCACACACTGCTATACCTAGAACGGGTAACCAACAAGGACCTACCGTATGACACAGGGGCTCCGCCCAGTGCTGGGTGGCAGGCTGGGCGGGCGGGGAGTGGGGAGAAAACGGATGTTTGTGTGTGTGCGGTCTCAGTCCCTTTGCTGTGCACCTGAAACTATCACAAGATTGTTAATCGGCTATAATCCAATGTAAAATTAAAAGCTTTTTAAAAGTTAAAAATCAGAGTACGTTCCCACACAGGCCAGTTGGCTTTGCAGTGACAAACATGTTGATAAAAGGAAACCAAGATGCTCTTCACTTTGAAAATATTTCCCCACCGTGGCTAGATCAAATACAGTCATAGCAGAAGCAACCGAGGTACGGCCTGCTGTTTCCCAAGGCTCCACCTGCAAGCCAGCACCTCTTAAAGCAAGCAGCGGAGAGCGTTCATGACACTCATTTTGAAATCTTCTCCAGAAAACCTAAGGAAACAAAGCCAACATGAAAGGTCGGTGCTGAAAGGAAAATTTAAATATGTGTTGCTTTTAAAAATTTGGAGTTCCTAGATAATATATAACTCAACATTTCCTAAAATTACTTTTATACTACCTGCTAAAAATGAATAAAATTGCACAACATTTTCAAAAATATGACTGAAAATTATTAAAAACATTTGAATTACAGAAATCAAGAAATGAGTAGCATGAAAAGCATATTAACATCAAATATTTATTAGCAGCCATTTTAAATATCTCTGCAATAGTTCTCCTATTTTATAAGCACCTTCACTGCATACCATCTGCTAATACTTATTTTAATTCATAAAAAGACTATGTTTAAATTAAAACACAAGTGACTGAATCAGAACAAAAAAGAAAGGACAGGAGAATAAACTGAATAAATTCCAAATATGACTTCTAAAGGCAGACAATATAAAAGCTATAATCTTAGTTTAAGCCTCACACTCTTTAAACACAGTAATTATAGAACTTCCACTCGGAACCCAGCTTTGCTATTGGATAACATTAATTGCCCTGTAATGTTTCCTGACACTCCCCAAAATATGCCCCACTGATAATAACTCATTCACATTTCAGCACCATTATTAACTTCTAATTCAAACAATCAAGATGTAGACAAGGAATGAATGACCTTGAACAATTACCCTCTCAGTGAACAGAACGTGTTTTGAGCTTTTGTAGGATGTAACTGCTTTCCCGCAATGGTGAAGAGCACAGAGAAGAGTATTCCAGAATAAAGCAAACGCAAACAGGGTGCGGGCTGAGGGGTGAGAATGAACGGCAAAACCCGAAGCTCCTTCCTTCTCGTTATCTTTACAATATGAATGAAATTGATCCGTATATTATGCTTTCTACAGGAAAAAAAATAAAAGCATGAAGTTTCACATAAAAACAAATCTTCTTTATAATGGAGACAATTCAGTCATGGATAGTCAAGTATCCATTCAAACAGCGATTTCTTCATTTCAACCTGTGAGAACATTTAAGAATCCCATCCACTTAGAGCCAGAAAAACATTCACTTTTCATAGCAAAATGGTGGGAGTTGAATGAATGACTCCTCAGGGGGCCCCTTGTGCAAAATATTTTCAACACCGTCTGCCAAGTTCACACCACCTCCTCCACACCACCTCCCTGTTTCTCAAGACACTGGGGTTTTCAGGCAATGCTGTCCTCTCGGCCTTTTCTAATATGGAATGCATTAAGAGAAAACCCATAAATAAATGCTTACATACGCTCGTGAGAAAGAAAGCAGACACCTCAGATTGATCTATTTGCCAACAGGAGGGAGCAGGCACGGCAAAGAGCGAAGACAGCAGAATTCTAAGGCTTAGGTCCAGCCCACGTTCACGCTGCAGCGCCTGGACGGATTGGGGAAAGTGCTCTGGTTTGGTGTAAGCCAGTTAGAAATGCAAGAAGAAATAACATAGAAAAGTGCATTCAGTTTAGTTCGGTTCAGTTGTTCCGTCACGTCCGACTTTTTGCGACCCCATGGACTGCAGCACACCAGGCCTCCCTGTCCATCATCAACTCCTGGAGTTTACTCAAAGTCATGTCCATCGAGTTGGTGATGCCATCCAACCATCTCATCCTCTGTCATCCCCTTCTCCTCCCGCCTTCAATCTTTCCCAGCGTTAGGGTCTTTTCCAATGAGCCAGCCAGTTCTTCGTATCAGGTGGCCAAAGTATTGGAGCTTCAGCTTCAGCGTCAGTCCTTCCAGTGAATATTCAGGACTGATTTCCTTTGAGTTGGACTGATTGGATCTCCTTGCAGTTCAAGGGACTCTCAAGAGTCTTCTCCAACACCACAGTTCAAATGCATTAAGTGGAAGTGATTCCTGTTGAGAAGAGAGTGTAAGCTTTTTCCCACTCTTTGAAAGTCCCAGGACAGAAAATGAAAATGTGCACTGATGTAACATAAACTCCCTGCCCCTAAAAAGAAGAGTCTGAATTGCCTCAGTGATGTAAGACCCTAGAAAACCACTGCCCAACAACACAGAAATGAGGAAAGTAGGCTTCTACTGAAAACAGCTTCCATGTATAGAAAACTGGGGTTCTTCTTCCAGTCCTCTTCCTCCTCTTGAACATTTTACTTAGGGCATTTGTTTGGGCTTCCCTGATAGCTCAACTGGTAAACAATCCACCTGCAATGAGAGAGACCCAGGTTCTCTTCCTGCATCCAGAAGATCCCCTGGAGAAGGGAACAGCTATGCACTCCAGTATTCTTGGGCGTCCCTTGTGGCTCATCTGGTAAAGAATCCACCTGCAATGCAGAAGGCCTGGGTTCAATTCCTGGGTTGGGAAGATCTGCTAGAGAAGAGAAAGGCTACCCACTCCAGTGTTCTGGCCTGGAGAATTCCATGGACTCAGTCCATGGTGTTGCAAAGAGTCACACATGACTGAGCCACTCTCACTTTCAGGGCATTTGTTACAGTTAAAACTGATCCATAATGACCATTTTTTCTGATGTTTAGAGAAAACATCGTAGAAGCTTCAGTTCAGTTCAGTTCAGTCGCTCAGTCGTGTCTGACTCTTTGCGACCCCATGAATCGCAGCACGCAAGGCCTCCCTGTCCATCACCAACTCCCGGAGCTCACTCAGACTCACGTCCATCGAGTCCGTGATGCCATCCAGCCATCTCATCCTTGGTCATCCCCTTCTCCTCCTGCCCCCAATCCCTCCCAGCATCAGAGTCTTTTCCAGTGAGTCGACTCTTCTCATGAGGTGGCCAAAGTACTGGAGTTTCAGCTTCAGCATCATTCCTTCCAAAGAAATCCCAGGGCTGATCTCCTTCAGAATGGACTGGTTGGATCTCCTTGCAGTCCAAGGGACTCTCAAGAGTCTTCTCCAACACCACAGTTCAAAAGCATCAATTCTTTTGTGCTCAGCCTTCTTCATAGTCCAACTCTCACATCCATACATGACCACTGGAAAAACCATAGCCTTGACTAGACGGACTTTAGTTGGCAAAGTAACATCTCTGCTTTTGAATATGCTATCTATGTTGCTCATAACTTTTCTTCCAAGGAGTAAGCGTCTTTTAATTTCATGGCTGCAGTCACCATCTGCAGTGATTTTGGAGTCCCCAAATTTAAGTCTGTCACTGTTTCCACTGTTTCCCCATCTATTTCCCATGAAGTGATGGGACCGGATGCCATGATCTTCGTTTTCTGAATGTTGAGCTTTAAGCCAACTTTTTCGCTCTCCTCTTTCACTTTCATCAAGAGGCTTTTTAGTTCCTCTTCAGTTTCTGCCATAGGGTGGTGTCATCTGCATATCTGAGGTTATTGATATTTCTCCCGGCAATCTTGATTCCAGCTGGGTGACAATATACAGCCCTGACGTACTCCTTTCCCTATTGGAACCAGTGTGTTGTTCCAGGTCCAGTTCTAACTGCTGCTTCCTGACCTGCATACAGATTTCTCAAGAGGCAGGTCATGTGGTCTGGTATTCCCATCTCTTTCAGAATTTTCCACAGTTTATTGTGATCCACACAGTCAAAGGCTTTGGCATAGTCAATAAAGCAGAAGTAGATGTTTTTCTAGAACCCTCTTGCTTTTTCCATGATCCAGCAGATGTTGGCAATTTGATCTCTGGTTCCTCTGCCTTTCTAAAACCAGCTTGAACATCTGGATGTTCATGGTTCACGTACGGCTGAAGCCTGGCTTGGAGAATTTTGAGCATTACTTCACTAGCATGTGAGATGAGTGCAATTGTATGGTAGTTTAAGCATTCTTTGGCATTGCCTTTCTTTGGGATTTGGATGAAAACTGACCTTTTCCAGTCTTGTGGCCACTGCTGAGTTTTCCAAATTTGTTGGCATATTGAGTGCAGCACTTTCACAGCATCATCTTTCAGGATTTGAAAGAGCTCAACTGGAATTCCATCACCTCCACTAGCTTTCTAAGGCCCACTTGACTTCACATTCTAGGATGTCTGGCTCTAGATGAGTCATCACACCATTGTGATTATCCGGGTCATAAAGATCTTTTTGTACAGTCTTCTTTGTATTCTTGACACCTCTTCTTAGTGTCTTCTGCTTCTATTAGATCCATACCATTTTTGTCCTTTATTGAGCCCATCTTTGCATGAAATGTTCCCTTGGTATCTCTAATTTTCTTGAAGAGATCTCTAGTCATTCCCATTCTGTTGTTTTCCTCTATTTCTTTGCATTGATCACTGAAGAAGGCTTATTCTTCTTAACTGTGACATGTTCCTCCTCCACCAGGGTATAAATTCAACTCATTTCAAAAGTCTTACTACTGTATTATTATTATTATTTTTCACGTAGGAAACGCCCCTGGAGCTTCCTGGCAGAGGATCTGATCCTCCTTAGCCAACCCCCAGCCTGCCTGCCCTGAAGCAGTGTGCCCACCCCTGCATGTGGCCCCTGAGACCAGGGCCCCCTATGGTTCTCACGGACACCGGAGCCTTGGACCTGGGCTCCCCATCCCAGGCAGCCGGCAGGGTGGCTCATCACAGACTGCCATCTCCCCTGCTAGCGAGCCCACGTTCCTAAGTTTGGAGTGAACACCATCGTATCTTCAGCACCCAGAACAGATGATGGTAGGCGCTGGAGTGGCTGTGACGAGATACCCCATGTCCAAGGGCAAAGGAGAAGCCCCAGCAGGACGGTAAGAGGGGTGACATCACATTTAGAATCAAACCCCATGCCTTCCAGAAATGTTCAGAGAACCCAAACAAACCTTGTGTGCACCAGGACCCAGAGACCTCACAGAGACTGAGCCAGAGCTATGTGCGAACATCTCCTGAGGAGGTCTGGGTCAGCAGTGGCCTGTCGCAGGCCAGGGGCTCTGGGTGCAGCAGACCTGGGTTTGGCATGAGCCCTCTTGGAGGAGGTCACCATTAACCCACCATAAAGCCTCCAGAACTCACACAGGACTGGGAAACAGACTCTGGGAGGGCACAGAGAGGACCTTGTGGGCACCAGGACCCAGGAGAAAGGAGCAGTGGCCCCACAAGAGACTGACCCAGACTTGCCCAGGAGTGTCCAGGAGTCTCTGGTGGAGGCGGGGGTCAGTGGTGGCCGGCTGCAGGGCTGGGGGCACTGAGTGCAGAAGGGCATCATGGGACCTTTTGAAGGAGGTCTCCATTATCTTCATTGCCTCCACCATAGATTGGTCTCAGGTCAAAAAGAGGGAGAGAACACAGCCCCGCCTTTCAACAGAAACTTGGATTAAAGATTTACTGAGCATGGCCCTGCCCATTAGAACAAGACCCAATTTCCCCTTCAGTCATTCTCTCCCATAAGAAAGCTTCCATAAGCCTCTTATCCTTCTCCATCAGAGGAAGACAGACTGAAAACCACAATCACAGAAAACTAACCAATCTGATCATATGGACCACAGCCTTGGCTAACTCAATCAAACTATGAGCCATGCCCTATAGGGCCACCCAAGACAGATGGGTCACAGTGGAGAGTTAGACTAAACGTGGTCCACTGGACAAGGGAATGGCAAACCACTTCAGTATTCCTCCCTTGAGAACTCCATGAACAGTATGAAAAGGCAAAAGATAGGACACTGGAAGATGAACTCTCCAGATCGGTAGGTGCCCAATATGCTACTGGGTATCAGTGGAGAAATAACTCCAGAAAGAATAAAGAGATGGAGCCAAAGCAAAACAACACCCAGTTGTGGGTGTGACTGGTGATGGAAGTAAAGCCCAATGCTGTACGAGCAATATTGCATAGGGACCTGGAATGTTAGGGCCACGAATCAAGGCAAATTGGAAGTGGTCAAACAGGAGATGGTAAGAGTGAACATCAACATTTTTGGAATCAGTGAACTAAAATGAACTGGAATGGGTGAATTTAACTCAAACGACCATTACATCTACTACTATGAGCAAGAATCCCTTAGAAGAAATGGAGTAGCCATCACAGTCAACAAAAAGAATCCAAAATGCAGTACTTGGATGCAATCTCAAAAACGACAGAATGATCTCTGTTTGTTTCCAAGGCAAACCATTCAATATCACAGTAATCCAAGTCTATGCCTCAACCAGTAATGCTGAAGAAGCTGAAGTTGAATCATTCTATGAAGACCTACAAGACCTTCTAGAACTAACACCTCCCCAAAAAATGTCCTTTTCATTATAGAGGACTGGAATGCAAAAGTAGGAAGTCAGGAAATACCCAGAGTAACAGGAAAATTTGGCCTTGGAGTATGGAATGAAGCAGGGCAAAGGCTAATAGAGTTTTGCCAAGAGAACATCCTGGATAGCAAACACCCTCTTCCAATGACACAAGAGAAGATTCTACACATGGACCACACAGATGGTCGACACCAAAATCAGACTGATTATATTCTTTGCAGCCAAAGGTGGAGAGGCTCTATACTGTTAGCAAAAACAAGACTGGAAGCTGACTGTGGCTCAGAGCATGAACTCCTTATTGACAAATTCAGACTTAGACTGAAGAAAGTTGGACTTCCCTGGTAGCTCATGGGGTAAAGAATCTGCTACAGTGCAGGAGACACAGGAGATACAGGTTCAATCACTGGGTGGGGAAGATCCCCTGGAGGAGAAAATGGCAGTATTCTTGATCCAGTATTCTTGCCTGAAAAACCCCATGGATAGAGGAGCCTGGAGGGCTCCACGTGATCACAAAGAGTCAGACCGGACTGAGGGACTAAGCACATGAGGACATGGCAAAGGCATGAGACGAGCAAAGCAGACGCCTGGCTTACTTTACTAGCCTCAAGGCCGGAACCAGCAGGGTCACCATCTAAGGTGTACAGACATACATTTATTTACAGAAAGTAGAATTCTCAGCTCACTTTCCTCAAGGTTTCACCTTGCTATTTCTAGAAAGTTCAGCCAAGTGCCTTCCCTGTTCTCTGCGTAGTCCTCGCATGTCCTTGAATGCCTGTCCTCCTTCACTCATATCTTTCTTTGGCCTACACCTCCAAGAAGGTGGGGTGTTCCCATGACCATCAGTCTCTGCCTGCCATGAGAAAGTCCAGTGTCCCTTCTAAGGGTGGACTTCACCCCCATGCACCCCAGGCTGCCCAGGCTCCCAGAGATTCTGGGGTTCCTACTGCTCTTCCTGTTCTAGAGTGTTTAGAGGGAAACGCCTTGCTAATTCCATGTGTCACATGTTTCCCCACACAAGACTCGTTAGGCCCTGCCTTCCAGAAAAGCCCCACGTGGGACTGTCCTCTTCACTTAGGACCCAGAGGTGGGTTCATTCCACATCAGAGACCAGACCACAGGCTGCTCCCTGCACATTTCATTTTCTGCTGGGTGGTTCTCTGCAAACATTTTCCCTTTATGCAAATGTCCTTCCATAATTAATATTGCATATTATCCTGTTTGAGGGTCCTTATGTCTTTATTTGAGTCACCAAACAAGCTGATGATGTAGGTGTAACTATTGTCTTTATTTTATAGTGAAAAATGTCAATATAGCAATGGTTGAATGACTTGGCTCAAACCACACAGGTGGCAAATAGTCCTCTGGCCTTAAATATTATGCAAATTGCACATGCGACTCTGAATGAACACTCCTTTAAGAATTATCTCGATTCCTAAAATGGGCAAAATTTGTAGCAAAATGGGAGGCCTGCCAAACGTTCTAGATTACAAAAAGTGATGTAAAAGACTGTCCTGGTGGTAGGCACACAAGAGCAAGGTGTTACTGAGAAGGTAAGCCCTCCAGAGGGAGGCCTGAGTCCTGACTGTACTGAATTCAAGTTCCGTGTTCCCCCTGGAAGGACTGTCCACCTCTGGGCATGACTCGGGTCAAATGTGTGCCTGCGCGGAGCTGAGCCAACTCCACAAGCCGCCCACTGTAGCCCTTTCACTGCAGAAGCAAATTTAGGCATCACTCTCCTAACCTGAAAACGTGGGCCCGCATCAGTGCAACAAAAGGAGCAAAAACACAGCTCCACCACGTAAGAGCTGTTCGGCCATGAGCAAGTTACTAAACACTTCCTCTTCTTTAGAATGGGTCACGTCATGGGGTCCTCATCACAGATTTGATAGGAAAATGAAATACCGAGAGTCAGGTGTCCAGAGCAATATGTGGTCTGTGGTAAAGGCCCTTCAAGTATGGTTTAAACAGGTTCATGTAATAGACTGCGGCTGACATATGCCTTGAGGATGGGGAGTAAGAACAAGTTTCAGATCACAACTGTATTTTATTTCTATAACTTTGGAACCTACCAAATGGCAGATCACACCCACACATTCTTACTATTCAATTGTCATTTGCTCTTGGCAAAATATTTGTTTCCCCATATAAAGAAAATGTGCAGAACTGGATCTCAAATATGCAGCTCTTGCAAAATAGCATTGTGAAGAATGGAAAGTAAATTAATCAGATGCAAAGTGATTAAATCTCTCTGAAATGGCATGAAAGAGAGGGGAAGAAAGAAAGAGAAAAGAGCAGGAGGGAGAGAGGAAGGAAGGAAGTAGAAAGGAGAAAGAGAAAAAATCTGGGAAAAAGAACAGAGGTTTGTAGAATCCCATTTTTAGCCAAATCCTAAACACCACTCCATAACATCATGGAATGCCTTGGGTCTCTTTAAATGGACGCTCTGTTTAGCTACATGATTCATTATCACATGAAGACTCTCAAATACATTTATATGTAATTTGCTTTTGCCTGATTTTATTAAAAGAATAAACCCTGAGTGACTTTCTTTTAACATTTGCATAATAAAAATATTAATTTCCATTTAAAGGTCAATTCTCGATGTGCGTTCACCTACTTTAAATGATATTTGTGAGCCAATATCCCTAAGACGTCTTCTCATAGAAGAATCGAAGGAGTTTTTCTACTAAGTTATCGGAACATGGTCCTTGTTTGGATATAACCTGAAGTACACGGTAGAGAGTTTAGGATGTTACTATTTTAGGAAAGAAATGAATGCATTGGCCTATCGCCCACATTCCATTTTATTTGGAAAATTATATGCCGGAGGCCAGGAGGCATATTTTTCTTAGTAAATAGTTGGGCAATGTCATGATGTTAACTGCATGGAAAGAAAGACAAGGGGGTGTCTTCCTTCCAGGGGAAGTAAAATTTCTGGGAAGGTATGTATTTCATAGTCTTTTTCCATTTTTTGCTTCTTTAATATTTTTTTCAATAACTATCTGTTTAAACTGAAATTGTTTAGATTACATCACATCTGCTTCCTTGCAGTTTTGATATTTCCTTCTCAGAAATCTGAAGGTTTTCAGCTGAAGTTCAGGTCCTGGCTTAAACTGCATACTTCTGGTTTTCCCACATTTTATTTCAGATGTTGAGCCAAGCTCAAATTAGATTCATATTTTCTGTTCTTTAAAAACACCCCACAAACTCTGTATGGTTATAGATTATGTCTGTTCAGAAAAGTTGAGGGAGACTAAAAAGATAAGTCTTATTAATGTGAAGTTCATCATTTAGCCTCCAAAGTTCTCTTAGTGCCATATAATAAAGTAAAAATAAGATGAATCAAGGCTAAGATGTGGATAAAGGGGATTTGTTTCAATAAGGAAGAACTCAAAAGAAAACATGGCTTCTAGCAAAATTACCATTGCTCATCATGGACCCATTATTGCTGAATATTCAATGTGTTTGACCAACCTTCAGTAGCACATGATGCAAAGAAAGGCTTGTACAATCCTTTTATGAAATATTAAGGAAATGAAAGCGTAGTTCCATCTAATAATTATATTCTTCAGGAAAATAACTTGGAAGCATTCAAATTGGTTTATCCAACAAGCAATACTGTTCTTTGATCTCCCTCTCTCTCTTTTTTTTTTTTTTTTGCTTTCCCAAGCACTTTTTAAAACTGAAGTACTGTTGTTTTACAACACTGTGTTCATTTCAGGTTAAAAGCAAAGTGATTCATATACACACACACAGACATACACACATGTATTCTCTTTCCAGTTCTTCTCCCTTCTAGGCTATTACAAAAGGCCAAGTAGAATTCCTGTGCTGCACAGAAGTCCCCTGTTGGCTCTCTGCTTTCTGTACAGTAATGTGTGTGTTTGTTCTTACGTCTTGACCTGTGCTCATGTGAAGTGCATGATGCTTTTCATACAACTGTCTCACCATGGTTGTCCCTAGAGTGTGGTCATCCCTTGTCTCATTTTAAACATGAGGTTGCCAGAGGCCAAATGGTTAAGCTTACACACGAACACACAGGAGCACATGTTAACCCCTAATACCCTGGGATGTGGGTAAAGGTGGCGAGTGGTACAGGTGGGATTTGAAGTCATGACCTGGGAGGTCGCGAGTTTCTCGCTGCATAGCCTTCTTTCTGCTGGTGGATCTTTAAACCATGTAATCTATTGACAGTTGTCTGTATTATTGGAAAGGAGCTAAAACAAAAGCTAAAAAAGCTATAAAAAGTAGCTAAAACTGAGTAACTAACACCACTCATACTCATCCTGGAGTGTCAAAATTTGCAAAAATGACATTGCCTCATGTGTGTGCGTGCAATGTCATTTTTCCAGTTATTTATTTATGTGTTAGCGTTTCCTCCACTTGTGTTCATCTGTGTTCACAGTGTGTGTGTGTCTGCTAGCTGCGCATTCATGTCAGCTCTTTTATGACTCCATGGACTGTAGCCCACCAGGCTCCTCTATCCATAGGATTTCCCAGGTAAGAATACTGGGTGGGTTGCTATTCCCCTCTCCAAGGAATCGTCCCAACCCAGGGATTGAACCTGTAGGTCTCCTGCACTGCAGGCAGATTCTTTAAGCCACCAAGGAAGCCCCTATTTAAGGTAATAAGTACCTATTCAGTACATACTCCGCACCAAGCACCATATTAGATATAAGAATGAAAAAAAAAATAAAATTAGTGCCAGCACTTGAGGAACTCATGGAATATTTAACACAGACAGATCATAAAATCCATGAATTTATACCAGAAATTACTCTAGGTTAGTCACTTAGTCATGCCCAACTCTCTGTAACCCCATGGACTGTAACCCACCAGGTTTCTCTATCCATGGGATTCTCCAGGAAAGAATACTGAAGTCTGTTGCCATGTAATTACTCTGGTAGATTCATTTTTAAAAAATACTGTAGAAACGCCAATAAGGAGATAATCCAGATGGGACCAGAGGGGAAGGAGTTTAAATAATATACAGAGAAGACCTTTAAAGTGGGCATGGAAGAGTGGAGAGTATTCTATGCGTTCTAGAATCATAAAATACTACTGCTAAAGATTTTTGCAATTTTTAATTTTAATTATCTCATTTTAAAGATGAAGAAACTGAGATGAGCTGTTAAGTGTTTTGCTGAAAGGCTCTAAATATAAAGGCAAAGAAGGTAAGAATTTAGGCGACTTGATTTCCAGATTGCTGGATCTTCTTTTTCCTCTGGCTGCACCACATAGCATGTGGAATCTCAGTTCCCTGACCAGGAATTGAACCTGCACACCCTGGAAGCATGGAGTCTTAACCACTGGACTTCCAGAGAAGTCCCTTGGATTTTCTGTTTGAGATGGTGACCCTTAATCAGTGACCTTCTTCACAAATCCCACTTCATGTCCAGTTCAGGCCAATTAATATAGATTCATTATTGAACAGGAAAATTTAAAGGAGGCAGGGACTCAAGCAAAAGTTGATACTGTTAGCCATTGTTCCAAGATACGCCTACTTATTTACTTCATTGCTAGGGAATGTGATATTGTTTATTATGGTAAATAAATGGGCGGACCCTGGGACAATGGCTGAAGGTATTACTTCTGGATGATATTATCTAGACACTACTTAGTCTGGTGCATAAAGAAGTATAATACCCTTTACCTTTTGGACTGAATGCCAGAAACCCTTAAATGACAAGAGTTATTTATGATTTAAGACATCCCTTGAAACCCACAACCATCTGACTCCCACTTGCCGGGGTCTGGCAACTTTGAATTGGGCCTCTTGCCATTTCTGACAGATGGTCAAAAATCGTATAAGTAGCCAAGATGCCATATATGTGCACTGATTGTGAAAATTTGGGGTTGAGCCTCAGCTTAATCACCACATGGCTTCCATTGCTGACTTCCACAAACATGATGTGCCAGGGAAAAATGGCTCTCCAGTAGAGAGAGACACACAAAATCTTCCGCTGCCTTGCGGGTCTCTTTATGGAGAGTCCTATTCATTTCTAAAGCTACAGAAAATTGCATTGTGAGTGTAGACCGCCACATATTTTAAGCATATGCGCTTATTTGGATGTTTCATGATCCCATTGCAGCCAGACAACAGATCTGGCGCTCACGGATGGACTGCAGCCACGCGATGCTCTGGGACAGAGTGAGCGCAACATTGGCATCCTTTAGATTTAATGGCTCTTAAAAGTAGAAATTGTTGCAATATTTGAAGGTTAAGATCCAGTTGATGGCATTATTGATCAAATACGTACGTAGGTTTTAACAAAAAAACAAAATGAAGAAACGGCTTATCACATTATTTGAGCCATTTGAAATAAGGCAATTGATTTGGCCATATGGTGATCAAATGGCAATTATTAACTGCTCATTAATCAGCTGTTATAATAGCATCAATATAACCATAAATGATCGATTTGGTTAGCTGGAGAGACTGTGTTTCTTCATCATATCACTGCAACAGTCTTTTAAAGAAGCCAGAAATTGAGCTCAGTTTTATTCTCACTTTCAATCTAACTAATATGAATATAATTAGTCTGTTAATTAAATGCTGATCTATTTATTAGTATCAGCGAATCCACTGTAACGTATAGCAATCCTATAACGCATACAGGGATCATTTTAATGCATGCCAAATTATATATCTGTATCCTGAAAGCTGTCAAATTTTAAAATGTTCTTTTGGATTTTACTAAGTGTGATTTTTTTTTCCTTTCAATCATTGGTGAAATATGGCTCAACATTTCAACGATTATTCTGACGCAGAGCACAACAAAACATCTATATTTCCCCCACTTAATTCTAGCTCATTGCTTATGATTAAATGATGATCTTAATGTTAAAATGTTTGAAAATGTTAGGGGATCAGATAGGAAATAAAATTTAGGTCTTTTATGCTTTAGCGTTAAACACAAACGATAAAGGTTTATGATGCACAGTGCTCTTGTGGAATAATATGCAGTGAATGCCGAGGATCACTCAGACTGTCTGTAAAAATTACCATGCACCAGAGAAGATAACCGTACTAATTGATCTCCCCCTTCAGGGAAATGAAGTGGGGAGGATGACCCTCAGGACTATTTCCTTGTCTTCCAAATGCAAGGACAGTAATCATCACCCAACTCCTCATTCTTTCCCCAGGTTGAAAAATAATGTGTTGGGGGAGGTCTGGACTCATCTGGAATTAAGTGATATTTACTAATCTCTCTTCCTACCCACCTGCCCTTCAAGAGGAGACATTCCTTGATTGGTTATTGGAGGATCGTGGCAATTCAAATGCAAATAGAGATCCTCTTTTGCACTTGAACTTACAATGACCCACTTCAGAGCTCTTAATAAATGGGTCCTGATGTAAATCATTACAACCCAACAAAGGAAAGCAGAGACGATCTAGATTTTTGTACACATCTCAAATCTTGACAAAGATATAAAAGTTCAGTCTCCCACTAGCTGGATGGGGCAGGGTTAGAGAGTGTGTCTAATTTGTCACTCTTCTTGACTTTGGTTTAGTGGTGGCTAAACTGGAAGGGAGCTTGGAGGAAGGAATTTTACATTTGTTTTTCTACTGCTGTGTTTCCCATAACTCACTCCCTGCATCTACTGTGGAGCATAATATGGCAGATGTGAAAAGAAGTCTCAAGATTGACAGGGTTCTTTTGTGAGGAAATGTGTACTTTACCACGAGAGATATCTACAATATTAATATGTGTATTAATGCTAATTATATTACAAATCTCATTGTATATATTTTTGTATATTTGTTGTTGCTGTTCAGGCACTCACTCAGTCATGTCTGACTGCCACCTCACGGCCTGCAGCACACCGGGCCTCCCTGTCCATCACCAACTCCCAGAGCTTGCTCAGACTCTTGTCTACTGAGTCGTGATGCCATCCAACTATCTCATCCTCTGTCGTCCCTTTCTCCTCCTACCTTTAATCTTTCCAGCATCAGGGTCTTTTCCAGTGAGTCAGTTCTTTGCATCAGGTGGCCAAAGTATTGGAGATTTAGATTCAGCATCAGCCCTTCCAATGAATACTCAGGGCTGATGTCCTTTAGGATGGACTGGTTGGATCTCTTTGCTGTCCAAGGGACTCTCAAGAGTCTTCTCTAGCAGCACAATTAGAATTCTTTGCTGCCCAGTCTTCTTTATGGTCCAGCTCTCACATCCATACATGACTGATCTAATATATTCTCTGTAGTTGGGCAATTTTACTGCTTTAGGGTATAAAGACATAAAGGGTATAGCAGTACCGATGAAGTTTTAAATCCAATCAAAGAAACAAAGTGTATTTCCTAATAAATTTGGAGACAGAGTTGATGATATATCCCTGTGGGAAAGTTATTACACAAAAATAAAATGAGAGAAACATAAAAAGAATTATCATGCTGGACCACTATGGTGCTGTGCAACATTTTATGACAATTTTCACGTGGACTATCTTGGTCTAGCTGCTTTCCAGACAAATGAGAGAATGAAGCCCCTCTATTAGATGCTGGATAAAATGGAAAAGAAGAAAATGGGTAATAGGAACATCTGTTCATTTCCAGATGACCTCTTGTATTTAAACTTGTTTCTTTTTCTTACAGAGGAAAGGAATGAGAATCAGGAGTTTTAAGGGTCAGGGTTTATAGCAGCGCAACTAATAACAGCTTGAGCCTGCACACAGAGCTCGTGTCTGTGCGACGCTACAGCAGAATAAAAGGCAGAATGGAGTGTTAAACGATGGTCTTTTAAAAATCGATTTACTGTAGCGTATAACCTTCACATTCACTAACATGATGAGAACGCCACATTTTTGTTGTTGTTGTTTGGTTGGTTTGGTGTTTATTGTTTAAGTCAGTTTTGCGGGAGAACCATAGTTAATATGACTTGCAGCTCTTATCTTTGGTATTCAGAAATGTTAGTTTTTTGAAATCACAGCATTGGCTTTTCATATGATCGGTTTTATTTGAATCCATTCTATCAAAAGGGCATTCCCAAATTTTGGCGAATGATGTCACTACTGCGGACATCCAACTGGCCGCTGAATGCTGCCCATGGTCTCTGATCTTTGTTTCCCTGAATTCCAAGGTCACAAGCCACATTTCCTGAGGACCATTAAAACTGATGTCTTTCTGCTTCTCCCCCTGCAGTCTGCTGCTGCTGCTGCTGCTAAGTCACTTCAGTCATGTCTAACTCTGTGCGACCCCATAGACGGCAGCCCACCAGGCTCCCCCGTCCCAGGGATTCTCCAGGCAAGAACACTGGAGTGGGTTGCCATTTCCTTCTCCAATGCATGAAAGTGAAAAGTAAAAGTGAAGTCGCTCAGTCGTGTCCGACTCTTTGCGACCCCATGGACGGCAGCCCACCAGGCTCCTCCATCCTTGGGATTTTCCAGACAAGGGTACTGGAGTCTACTGTTTCACAATCAGCAGAGTATCTTTCTAAACCAAAATGGAATCTGTCACTTCAATAACTTTGGCTGCCCCCACCTCCCCCAGGCTCAGAAGTAAAGCCTTGATTTCTCCGTGTGTGAATGTGAAATTTTCAAGGCTGCCTCTGATCATCACCTCTGGGCTCCTCCTTGGCTATTCTCTCCTATAAAACGTAGGACTCCAACCACGTCAAATTCCTTCCTGTTGCCAATGAAAATGCTACTCTTGATAATTTTGTGTTTTAATCACACACAAAATATGTTAAGCTTGGAATAAAAAATATTTCCTAACTGGTAGCTTTTTTTTTCCCCTGCTAGCTTCCTAAGTTCAGTTCAGTTGCTCAGTCATGTCCAACTCTTTGCGACCCCAGGGACTGCAGCCTACCAGGCTTCCCTGTCCATCACCAACTTCCGGAGCTTACTCAAACTCATGTCCATGGAGTTGCTGATGCCACCCTAGCATCTCACCCTTTGTTGTGCCCTTCTCCTCCTGTCTTCCCTAAGTTAGGAAAGCCTTTAGACTGTTGACGTGAATGTATTACCTAAGATTGATGTTATTATGAACCTCCAAGGAGGTGATCTTTGATGCAAAATGCTTGTGATGTTCCCATAATGTAGTCCCGTGTTTCTTAATATGCATCCATCTTAATATGGATGCATATAAGAAATAAACTAGCAGGCCCTCTGAATCATAGTGATGTTTTTACTTGACTCTAAACAGAAAGGCAAGTGGAGGGCAGCTGCAAAAATCTTGAGAGGAGAACAAGTCCTGTTTCCATCTCATGCCTCTTTACTCCTTGGAGGAAATGGCAGCCTACTCCAGTTTTCTTGCCTGGAGAGATCCACGAACAGAGGAGCCTGGTGGGCTACAGTCCATGGGGTCACCAGGTCAGTCATGACTGAAGCGTCTTAGCACACATGCACTCATGTTTCATGACTGTACCAGGCAGACTTGCCTCTGTTGTCTCAATAAAACACCAACAAAGGCAACCGAAGTTTAAAATGAGAGAATGAATGCATCTAAGATTTTTAACGAGGAGAGCCCAGGCATATCAATTAAATATCTTATTCTATTCTCCTAAACTCAGGCAATGAATGATATCAGATCTTCTCTGAGAATGAAAGTTACATGAGGTGGGGGCCTCTCCCTGTAGATTCACCATGTGAGTGAAGTGAAAGTCGCTCAGTCGCCTCCGACTCTTTGAGACCCCATGGACTATACAGTCCATGGAGTTCTCCAGGCCAGAATACTGGAGTGGGTAGCCTTACCCTTCTCCAGGGGATCTTCCCAACCCAAGGATCCAACCCAGTTCTCCCACATTGCAGGCAAATTCTTTACCAGTTGAGCCACCAGGGAAGCCCAAGAATACTGGAGTGGGTAGCCTATCCCTTCTCCAGTGGATCTTCCTGACCCAGGAATCTAACCAGGGTCTCCTGCATTGCAGGTGGATTCTTTACCAACTGAGCCACCAGGGAAGCTGGTAGATTCACCATGTCCTTGTTTAAATCCCCGGCATCTTTTCCACTCTGTGTCAGGCCATACCTTCCCTAATCATCACACAGTGTTTCCTGTTGGTTGGTTAGGACTCACTCATCAGTGTTGTTAATGTTCTAGAGATTCACATGGCATTGGGGTTGGGGGACTTCCCTGGTGGTGCACCAGTTAAGACTTTATGCTTCCACTTCAGGGGGCACAGGTTCACTCCCTGGTTGGGCAACTAAGATCCCACTGGCTGCACAGTGAGGCCAAAGGGGGGAAAATCACTAGGTGTTGGACTTCCCTGATAGCTCAGCTGGTAAAGAGTCCATGTGCAATGCATGAGACCCTAGTACCCTAGTCAGATTCCTGGGTCAGGACGATCTGCTGGAGAAGAGATAGGCTATCCATTCCAGTATTCTTGGGTTTCCCTTGTGGCTCAGCTGGTAAAGAATCCTCCTGCAATGCAGGGGACCTGGGTTGGATCCCTGGGTTGGGAAGATCCCCTGGAGAAGGGAAAGGCTACCCACTCCAGTGATGGCCTGGAGAATTCCATGGACTGTATAGTTTATGGGGTCGCAGAGAGCCTACATGACTGAGCCACTTTCACTTTCATCATGAATTTTGGTCCTTTGAAAATATTTATTTTCACTACTGTATGATTCCATCCTTTTTTTTTTTTTTTGGCTTGGCTTGGCTTGACTTTCTCCTGAGTATTAATACCACCACCATCCCATGTATTTTTTCTTATTTTATCACTTTGGTTGAAATACATTTGCTTATGTGAGTTAGATCTTGAACATTCTCAGCATGATGAATTTTTTGTTGTGTTTTGTTGCTGCTTTCTTGAATTCTCTGCAAAAGTGTAAGTCACTTTGTACTCCTGAGTTTACTAATTATTCACCACACTGCTTAATGGGACTATCATTCCAAATTTTATCATATATCTGTACAGTAATGAAGCTCTTTATAGACAACCAAGGCACAACAGTACAAAGCAATGATCAATTCAGTTGCTGCTTTCACCTCATCCAAATTTCTTATGTATCAAGAAGGTATAAATACTTGGTTCCTTATTGCTTTTTAATAGTTCTTTTAAAAAACCATTCAGCACCATGAGTCCTGTTTGAATTTTATTTCTTCTTCTCATTGGTTGCTGTGTCCTGTGCCACCTGTGATTATGCTAGGAGTGAAATTACTTAAAGTTAGTGGTTTTTAAACTTTAGGTTCGGGAAAAACCCTGATGTCCTTGGAATGTGTTGCTGTGAGAACTGGAAGAAGTCAGGTGCATATGTAATCAATTTTTAATAAACGCCTTTTGAGAATAAATCTGAGCACATTAAGTTTAATCTAGTGTACCTTCCACACACTAGATGTTTCTGTTTAGTGAGATCTTTTGAATTGCACTCCCAACGCTAAACAGTGTTTGCTTCTCTTATCATCGCCTTGACATTCATTGGATGATATGATGGCAAACAGACACTTCTTTCCGAATCTGCTGTAATCTCTGTACGAACTTCAGAATCAATAAATTAAGAAATGCCTTCAATTTTACATAGTGTCTTATGGATCCACCTGCCTGTTTAAAATGGAGAGTGGGTTTCCAGCTGCCCTGTCTTCCCCTCCTGTCCAGCTCTGCTCCTCACTCCACAGCTGCCACACTCTGGCCCCTCTCTTTGTCCCTGGTGGACATGGATGCCCCACGTGCCATCTGATGGCTCATCCGCTTGCATGGAAAACATACATGAAGGAAGGTGTGGACAGACACATTTGGAATGGATATTTACATGTACATGCGTTTAACCTTCATTAACATACTTTTAAGTGTGAAAAACAACATACTCTCTTAAGGTTGAATTAAAAGCAAAAATGGCTTTGTGTTTTGTATTAGTTCTGGTTATATATATATAGTTTTATATATATATATAGTTATATATATAGATATATATATATCTAGTTATATATATAGTTTAATATATATATATAGTTTTATATATATATATATATATATATATATATTAGTTCTGGCTATTTTTACTGGAGAATAACTGCCTTGCAATGCTGTATTAGTTTCTGCCATACCAAAGCGTGAGTCAGCTCCGTGTATACATATATCACCCCCCTCACTTGAGTCTCCCTCCTCCATCCCACGCCTCTAGGGCATCATGGAGCACAAGCCGTTTTTCTGTGCTACACGGCAGGTTCCCACTAGCTCTCTACTTTACACAGGGTGGTGCACATGTGCGCCAGTCCTATCCCGACTCCTCTCACCCTCCCTTTTCTCCCTCGCTGTGTCCACTCCTCCGTTCTCTGCTTCTGCGTCAGCCTCCATTCCTGCCCTGCAAACAGGCTCATCTGCACCGTCTTTCTAGATTCCATTCATACGTGTGGATATATGATTGGCTTTATCTATCCATACTTCTCCTTCCATCAGTAGGAAGAACCCATATGCTGGAGAACTAAACTGCAGAAACAGGCTGAAGTAGTCCTGCATTTAATCTTCTTTCCAAGAAGCACTGGGGGTGAAGGAGGTGCAAGGAGGAAGCAGAGTCACAGGGCAGAGCCAGAGATACCTAAGGAGCTTTCCAGGAAAAAAAAAAAGCAACATTTTGCTTTATTATTTAAAAAGAAAAGGCAACACTTAGGTCTTCTGAGCTCAATAAAATGCCCATGTAATACTCATAGCTGCCGTTTCTTGAGCTGTGAGTCCTGTCATGCACTCCTTACTATCACCATCATGTTACCCCTATTTTACAGATAGGACAACTCAAGCCTGAAGAGTTTTCATGATTTGCAAATGTAGTGCATCAAATACATCACATGAAGGACATGTCTGAGAAACCACGCCCGTGTAACCAGTCTCAGAGAGCATTTAGGTCCCTTCAGTCATGACACCTGCGTAATAATTGTATTTAAATCTTTGAGGCTGGCCTCATCCATTGTGATTTTCCAAAATGCACATTTTAGACCCGTTTAGACTCTCTTCAGTAATTATTCATTTACCTGATATCTGCCCAGCACTGTGCTGGGTGTGGAAAGTATTTTCTCTATTTAATTCTCACATAAGAAAACGCTAAGCTTAACTTTTGATGGCCAAAATTTTCTCCTGTTTCAATATTTTCTGAAATATAGCAATAAAAGATAATGGATATGAGCTGAGAACATTCTGAATATTTATGACATAGTCTGAAGAGAGTACATTTTACATTGCTAGGTTGTCCAATTGAGATGCCATAAATCACAATTATATCAAATATTTTAACTGTAAAAGGGATCTATTTGTGTCTTTAAGAAGGTAGCTTGTTTCTCTTAATAGAAAGATCCTGACAATTTTATTATGTGTTAGTTACATAGATGAATCTTCTTTTCCTTTTGCTGCTAATAAAGTGCTTTTAGAAATAAATTACTTCAATTTGAGTGTAATGAATGAGGGCATTACGCACAATCCTGGAAATGTTAATCATGACTGCAAGTCACTTACTTTTACCTGGGCGTTATCTCGTAAATTGTGGAACTGGGCACTGGCTACTAAGTTTGGCTATATTTCTCACTGTAAGCTCATAATAAGTCAATGTGTTACACTAAATTAAATGATAAAAAATTGAATCCAAGAATCGCCTCCATCAACGGTTTTATAATTTAATTCCAATTGATACCGTGCTTATCCCCAGGCTTTTTAAATTTTCTATTTATTGAAGTGTAGTTGATCTGCAATACTGGGTCAGTTTCAAGTGTACAGCAAAGTGATTCATATATATTTATATCAGATTCTTTTTCTGTATAAGTTGTTACACAATATTGAGTATAGTTCCTTGGGCTACACAGTAGAACCTTATTGCTTATTGGTTTTATACATAGAGGTGTGTATCTCTCCATCCCAAGCTCCTAGTATACCCCTTTGCTCGCCTTTCCCCTTTGGTAGCTGTAAGCTCGCTTTTTATGACAGCGAGTGTATGAATTGGAATGAGGATCCCATTTCAGTGAGGAAATAGACAGGCTTTCAGTAATTTTTGTGCAGAGATTTAGAAAGACGCCTCTTTCAAACCTGTGGCAAGTGCTCCTGGAGTACTGGGTTCCATGCTGGTCTTCTGGGAATGCCTGGCAGACACTGGTTTATCAGGGGAGCCGCTTCTAACAATCAGCAAGGAGGGATCAGGGGGCTGTGACTATAGCTGCTGAGTCTGAGGAGATGTGGACTTGGCGTGATGTGGAATTAGGAGGCCAGAAACAGGCCGCCCCCACCACAGCGGCTCAGACCCTGACGCTGTCTGAAATCTGCTGCTGAAATCCCATTACCACCCAAGGACCCAGACGCTAGGTCCTGACTGGCCCACACTGCGCACCGGCAAGTCTCTCAGCACCCTGAGAGCTGAGCTGGCACCTCCTCGGCTCGCCAACAGGAAACAGCCAGAGTCATCAGAAAACTGACTTCAGCCTCTGGACGCATCGAAGGGAGGAATCTAATTTTCACTGCAAATCTTGCTTGTAAGCAGAACTGGGGAGTGTCATATTTTAACTTTTCGTATTCTGCACAAGAGGCAGATACACAGAAGGAGACTGGATGCTAATTAAGCGCGTCTATCGAGGATCCTAGCAGGTAGTGAATGACATCATTTCCTGCCTGCTCAGTCACTAAGTTGTGTCCAGCTCTTTGTGACCCCATGGACTGCAGGCCGCCAGGCTCTTCTGTCCACGGGATTCTCCAGGCAAGAATCCTGTAGTGGGTTGCCATTTCCTCCTCCAGCGGATCTTCCTGACCCAGGGACAGAACCCACGTCTCCTGTGTCTCCTGCATTGCCGGGCAGATTCTTGACCACTGAGCCGCCTGGAAAACCCATCATTTTTCAGTAACAATAATTAGAATAAAGTGTTATAACCAAGAACAAGAGAAATTGTGTTGCAAAGGAGCAGACTACTTCTGTGAAGTAGTCTCTGAAAGTAGCTGCTGCTGCTGCTGAGTCGCTTCAGTCGTATCCGACTCTGTGCGACCCCATAGACGGCAGCCCACCAGGCTCCCCCATCCCTGGGATTCCCCAGGCAAGAACACTGGAGTGGGTTGCCATTTCCTTCTCCAATGCGTGAAAGTGAAAAGTGAAAGTGAAGTCGCTCAGTCGTGTCCGACTCCTAGCGACCCCACGGACTGCAGCCCACCAGGCTCCTCTGTCCATGGGATTTGCCAGGCAAGAGTGCTGGAGTGGATGCCATTGCCTTCTCCGCTGACAGTAGCTAATAGTTTTCAAATCACTATATATGATTTGAAGAATGCTTGCTTGCCTATATTATTATGCTATTCAAACAAGCTGGGATTGATTTAAGAGCCTGATAACTTACTTTAAGATTTTTTTCTATAAGACGTCAGCTATAGAATAGAAGTAAAGTTTCATTTATTTTAACTACAAATGCTGCTACTGTCTTGTTACCAGGTTTCTTTCTATCTCTACACTCTTCCCCCAAGTTACATCATCTGGTCCTCTTGCTTTACTTTTATTTATTTGCTTATTTTTTGATGTGGACCATTTTGAAAGTCTTTATTGAATTTGTTACAATATCGTTTCTTTTTTTTTTTTTTTTTTGCCACAAGGCATGTGAGATCATAGCTCCTCACCCACGAATCAAAGCTATAGCCCCTGTGTTGAAAGGGGGAATTCTAACCACTGGACCACCAGAGTCGTCCTGAATTGCCTTAAGTCACACTTCCCTATTTTGATTCCAAAATGAATATTCCAGCCCAGGTCTCATCTCTGCAGGTCAGCCTTGCAGGCTTCAATCCACACTCAGCATCTTCCTGCAGTGTCTCAGGCCTGCCCTGGGTGTAAGACAGGCTCAGGGATGTACATGGACCTCGGGAAATATTGCTAATATTTATAATAACTGCAAATGGAAAGTAACCTTTAAAACTGTGTAAAAATGCTTTCCTTTCACAAAACTATACAGCAATAACAAAGAGACAAACTACTCATATACACAGAAACATGAGTCAATCCAAACTCACTTTGCTGAATGACAAAAGCCAAAGCACACGGTGACACACACACTATGATCTCATATACTATAGAATTCTAGAAATTAGCAACACACTTTTAATGATAGAAAGCAAACTGGTGATTGCCTGAAGATGGTGGAGGTAGATGGAAAGATCTTCCCGGCCCAGGGACTAAACCCAGGTCGCCTGCATTGCAGGCAGATTCTTTACTGTCTGAGTCCCCAGGGATACCTAGAAAGTGCCTAGAGCGAGATATTAAAGGGGCTTGAGAATACTTGGGGGGAAAAGGATGTTTATTATCTTATTTCGGTTTTGGTTTAATGGGTGTGTATGCATGAGAAATAGACGACTCACTGGACAAGTGCCTGATGCTGCGAAAGATTGAGGCAGAAGGAGAAGAAGGCGCCAGAGGGTGAGATGGCTGGATGGCATCACCAAGGCAATCGACATGAACTTGGGCAAATTCCGGGAGACGGTGAAGGACAGGGAGGCCTGGCATGCCGCAGTCCACGGGGTTGCAAAGAGTCAGACACGACTGGGAGACTGAACAACACCAATTACAGGAGAAAACCCGCAGCGGCCACTCCAGCATGTGCAGTTATTGTGTGTCAATTGTCCCTCGGTAAAACTGCTGAACCAGAATAAAAGGGAAAGAAATAACTGCCCATTTTCAAAGCAGAAGTGGGCTTCCACACAGGCATGGCTGACTCAAGCTCGAAACACCCACTGCCCATTTTTTCACTGAAACCTGAAAATAGTTCACTTCTGTCAAAAACTGTTGTAATTCTGCTTTCCCGTGGAGACAGTACAATGACAAATCCCAAGAATAAAAAAAAAGACCTCTACTGAACAATTCACACTAACATGCGTCCTTGTAAACACGCATATATACACACACCTGCCCGCCAGCCCTGCTTGTGTATGGAAGTTGTTTTTGCTATATGCATGTTTTTAAAGTCAAGCTATCTCCTAAGTTTCCTATTTCGAAATGTTTAAGTTGTACATTTTCAAATGTTGTAAGGACAAATGTGTTCTATTTTAGGGGGAAAAGAACCCTCTGTGTAGCAGCTTCACTGAGTTGTGAATTTCACAAGAGCAGTGATGTTCCACCTGCACATGTATTTGGAAAGTGAAAGTGTTAGTCATTCAGTCATGCCCAACTCTTTGGGACCCCAGAAACTGGGGCTCACCATGGTCCTCTGTCTCTGGAATTCTCCAGGCAAGAATACTGGAATGGGATGCCGTACCCTGCTCCAGGGGGATCTTCTCGACCCAGAGATTGAGCCTGGGTCTCCTGCACTGCAGGCAGATTCTTTACCATCTGAGCCATCGGGGAAGTCCATGATGTTACGCTCGTTTTGAAACATTGTCGACACCTAAACAGAAGCAAATACAGTGGTGTGTTAAAGCGTTAGTCCCTCAGCTGTGTCTGACTCTTCATGACCCGTGGACTGTAGCTCTCCAGGCTTCTCCATCCATGGGATTCCCCAAGCAAGAATACAGGAGTGGGTTGCCATTTCCTTCTCCAAAATGCCGTGGACCTACATATGAAATTAATATCTACTTGAGAGCACAAGTCTTTACAGGACTTCTGGGCCTCAGGCCCTCTGGTTAAAGTTCTGTCCTGAAGGGGCACGCGTTTCCTGGCCTTTGAGGTTGAGCGGCCCCATTAGTCAGATTTCAGGAGCTCATTCTGCATGGCAAATGAGCTCAAAAATGTAGAGCTTTGCCACGGTAACTATTCATTGTCACAGCAGACACAAGGGGCTGCAGGGAGGCTCTGTGTCTCCGCTTCTGTGAATCATGTCTGCTTTCCGCGCTTTTATTCCAGGAATCAGGCTGTTGAAATGGCATGCTGGAGGATGGTGGAGGACAGGAGCTAGGGCAGAAACGTGCTGCTGCTTCTAGAAGCCTCTCTTGCCAAGTGCCTGTGCACCAGGAGTGGAATTGCAGCCCACTCCCACTTCTTGGCCAAAACAAGTCACCAAGAGTATACTGGGGAAGGGATGTGTGATGCTCCTGTAAGGAGAAGAGTTGGGAAGATATTGGGTTGGCCAATATACAATCCAGTCTACCGCAGATGCTGTGGAGGAAAATTCTCAGAAGTCATATCATCATTTACTATTTGTGGTATGTCAGTGGGACTCAGCCTACTGGTCCCCATTCCACAGATCGAAGAGCTGAGTCTCAAGTAGGTTAAGAGACTTGCCCAGTCCCAGGGTCTCCATCTTCATCTCCCTGCTCCATAAATCTTATATTCTCCCTAGTACACCATCGAGGAGATGGGAGACTCAGTTTTCCATTCGTTTTAGTACTTGGCACCGTTGCTTGCTTACGATGTTTACTGATTATATTTTATGAAATATGGCTCCTTCATGGATTCATCAAATACTTATTGACAATTTTTCTTGAGTCAGCTGCTATGCTAGATGCTGAGACCATATCTGCAAATAAGACAGACACACACTTTGCCTTCATTGAGCTTACATGAAAGGGGAAATAGTCCATTTTTAAAATACATGATTTTATCACTTTTCTCATAATTTAAAATTTCCCAATGAATTTATGCTATCAGTTCAGTTCAGTTCAGTGGCTCAGTCATGTCTGACTCTTTGTGACCCTATGAATCGCAGCACGCCAGGCCTCCTTGTCCATCACCAACTCCCGGAGTTCACTCCAGACTCAACGTTTGTCGAGTCTGTGATGCCATCCAGCCATCTCATCCTCAGTCGTCCCCTTCTCCTCCTGCCTCCAATCCTTCCCAGCATCAGAGTCTTTTCCAATGAGTCAACTCTTCACATGAGGTGGCCAAAGTACTGGAGCTTCAGCCTTAGCATCATTCCTTCCAAAGAAATCCCAGGGCTGATCTCCTTCAGAATGGAATGGTTGGATCTCCTTGCATTCCAAGGCACTCTCAAGAGTCTTCTCCAACACCACAGTTCAAAAGCATCAGTTCTTCGGTGCTCAGCCTTCTTCACAGTCCAACTCTCACATCCATACATGACCACTGGAAAAACCATAGCCTTGACTAGACGGACCTTAGTCAGCAAAGTAATGTCTCTGCTTTTGAATATACTATCTAGGTCGGTCATAACTTTTCTTCCGAGGAGTAAGCGTCTTTTAATTTCATGGCTGCAGTCACCATCCGCAGTGATTTTGGAGCCCAAAAGATAAAGTCTGACACTGTTTCCCCAACTATTTCCCATGAAGTGATGGGACCAGATGCCATGATCTTCGTTTTCTGAATGCTGAGCTTTAAGCCAACTTTTTCACTCTCCATTTTCACTTTCATCCAGAGGGTTTTTAGTTCCTCTTCACTTTCCACCATAAGGGTGGTGTCATCTGCATATCTGAGGTTATTGATATTTCTCCCAGCAATCTTGATTCCAGCTTCTGTTTCTTCCAGTCCAGCATTTCTCATGATGTACTCTGAATAGAAGTTAAATAAGCAGAGTGGCAATATATAGCCTTGACATACAGTCTGTTTACCAACGGTCAGGACTGGGCAAATTACATACAATTTTATCAAAGGAAGTGATGAGATAGGGTAAGAAAAAAATAGACTACAAGAATTTTATGAAAAAGATCAAGTTTTTTGATCCATGGGATTCATCCTGCAGAGTCATTTTCCTAATTTGCAGCTTTTTCCCCTGTCATTCCAGCCCATTTTCTGTGAACATTTTAAGTTCTCATCTTTTCAGGAATAGGAATAGGATAGGATTTACTTTCAGATTCTTATGATAAAAATGGAAGATGGATGATCAATGAAGTAGTCAAATGTTGGCTGGATTTGCCTAGAAATCTTGTAGTCATGTGTGGATGTCAAAGTTGGACCATAAAGAAGGCTGAGCACCAAGAATTGATGTTTTGAAATTGTGATGCTGGAGAAGACTCTTGAGAGTCTTTCAAATTGCATGGAGATTAAATCAGTCCATCCTAAAGGAAATCAACCATGAATACTCATTGGAAGGACTGATGCTGAAGCTAAAGCGCCAATACTTTGACCATCTGATGAGAAGAGCTGGCTCATTAGAAAAGACCCTGATGCTGGGAAAGGTTGAAGGCAGGAGGAGAAGGGGATGACAGAGGATGAGATGGTTAAATGGCATCACCAACTCAATGGACATGAGTGTGAGTAAGATCTGAGAGTTGGTGATGAACAGAGAGGCCTGGCGTGCTGCAATCCATGGGGTCACAAAGAGGTAGACTTGTAGCAACTGAACAACAAACAGCTCATGTATATCCTGACTGGAGCAGCCGGAATCAGTGCTGGAGATCCAAGTGGAAACTTGGGTATCAGTCTTAGCCTGTGACAAAGGTGCCTGAGTCCCCAGCTCCATGTGGAATCTGTGGACTGAGAGGCATAAAATGGTTGGAGCTCTTGTTAAAGTTCTTAGATATTACTGCCGAGAATTACAGTTCAGGTCAGTTCAGTTCAGTCGCTCAGTCGTGTCCAACTCTTTGCGACCCCATGAATCGCAGCATGCCAGGCCTCCCTGTTCATCACCATCTCTCGGAGTTCACTCAGACTCATGTCCATCGAGTCCGTGATGCCATCCAGCCATCTCATCCTCGGTCGTCCCCTTCTCCTCCTGCCCCCAGTCCCTCCCAGCATCAGAGTCTTTTCCAATGAGTCAAGTCTTCACATGAGGTGGCCAAAGTACTGGAGCTTCAGCTTTAGCATCATTCCTTCCAAAGAAATTCCAGGGCTGATCTCCTTCAGAATGGAATGGTTGGATCTCCTTGCAGTCCAAGGGACTCTCAAGAGTCTTCTCCAACACCACAGTTCAAAAGCATCAATTCTTCGATGCTCAGCCTTCTTCACAGTCCAACTCTCACATCCATACATGACCACAGGAAAAACCATAGCCTTGACTAGTCGGACCTTAGTCAGCAAAGTAATGTCTCTGCTTTTGAATATACTGTCTAGGTTGGTCATAACTTTTCTTCCAAGGAGTAAGCGTCTTTTAATTTCATGGCTGCAGTCACCATCTGCAGTGATTTTGGAGCCCCAACAAATAAAGCCTGACACTGTTTCCACTGTTTCCCCATCTATTTCCCATGAAGTGATGGGACCGGATGCCATGATCTTCATTTTCTGCATGTTGCACTTTAAGCCAACTTTTTCACTCTCCTCTTTCACCTTCATCAAGAGGATCTTTAGATCCTCTTCACTTTCTGCCATAAGGGTGGTGTCATCTGCATATCTGAGGTTATTGATATTTCTCCCAGCAATCTTGATTCCAGCTTAATTGTCTCTGCAGTTTTTATCTTTTTCTTCCTTTTTAACTCTTTATTTGTACCACACATTTGCCCTTTGGTTTGAACATATTTATTTTTACTACACACTTGACTCCACACTTTTTGCATATATCACCTTTCACAGCCTCCTTGTCTACCTCATAAAACTGTCAAGCAGCTTTTCCTGTCTCGATAGTGGAACAAATATTCATTGAGAGCCAATATAAGGTAGGCTCTCGGGAGAACACCGGTCAGCTGAAAAAGACATCACTTGGTCTGAGTTGATGCCCTTCATCTGTCTCTATGCCAATCCCAGTTTCCCTAGGGTAAAACCTTACAGGTGTTCTGGAAATAAATTGTTGACAACTACATGTGATTCTGACAGTCATTCACTAAACAAATCACATTCAAAACATCCAGTAGGAGTATTTCTAGTAAATATTTAAACTAAGATAAACATGGCTGATAAAGAAAAAAAAATGCATTTCAAACCTGGAGAAATGAAGTCACAGCATCAGATGTAAAAATGATAATTTTAGGCAACCTTGAATGTGGTCAGGAGGATTTGAGGAAGAGGAGAGGGCAGTGAGAAAGCCTGAAATGGCACTGCTCCAGCATCCCTCGGAGATGGCAATGGCACCCTACTCCAGTACTGTCACCTGGAAAATCCCATGGGCGGAGGACCTGGTGGGCTGCAGTCCACGGGGTCGCTGAGAGTCAGACACCACTGAGCCACTTCACTTTCACTTTCATGCATTGGAGAAGGAAATGGCCACCCAGTCCAGTGTTCTTGCCTGGAGAATCCCAGGGACGCCGGAGCCTGGTGGGCTGCTGTCTGTGGGGTGGTACGGAGTCGGACACGACTGAAGCAACTTAGCATCCAGCATTCCCAATGCTATCTGTTTACGTTTACATATATATGTATGTACTCCTAAGGCCCCCTTGGTGGCTCAGATGGTAAAGGATCTGCCTGCAATGTAGGAGACATGGGATCAATCCCTGGGTTGGGAAGACCCCCTGGAGAAGAATTGGCTACCCACTCCAGTATTCTTGCCTGGAGAATTTCATGGACAGAGGAGCCTGGTTGGGCTCCTCTCCTCCTGTCTTAAAGGAAACACTCCTTCTCCTTATCCCCCAGGTCAGGTCCTAGAGCACGCCAGCCTCACCAGCTGTTCTGCAGAGATAGCACACCATCAGCTTCCTCTTTCCCCCAGGCCATCCCTTTATCTGTAGGAACCTGAACAGGACCAGTAGCTATCATCTTTCTAAAGAGTAGCTCATAAACAAGGCTGTCTCCATCCTGTCCACACCCCCCTTGGATCAGCTTCAGCCAACTGCCGGGAGGCTGCCACTCCTCCCCTAGGGATGGACCTTACCTCCACCAACAGCACTCCTGCCCCAGGAACTTCGCCCACAGAAGCCGCAGAGATGAGGGTCAGATACTCGAGTACCGGAAGTACCTGAGGCTGCCTTGATGTAAAGCCCGAATCGTTCCTATTCTGTACTTCACTTAAAAATAAGTGGAGCATCCGCACTTCGTTTGTGTAGACTGCAACATCTGTGCCACTCTGAGTCGCTCCAGTGGCTTCCAATTCTTTGCGACTCTACGGTCTGTAGCCCGCTGGGCTCCACTGTCCAGGGGATGCTCCCGGCAAGAATGCTACAGAGGGCTGCCAAGCCCTCCTCCCGGGAATCTTCCCAGCCCCGGGGCCACACCTGTGTCTCCTGTGCCTCCTTCACTGGCAGGTGGGTTCTTTATGACTAGCACCACCTGGGATGCTCTAGTCAATGGCTCTTTGCCAATCTGACCCTCCTGCAGCCTCTCCTGGTCACCTCTCCCACCCAAGTGAAGGTTTCACCACGCTGCCTGCAGAAGCAACGCCTCTCACACTTGTTGAAGGTTTCACCACACTGCCCGCCTCTCACTCTTGTTGAAATCAGCCCCAGCATCTACCATCAGCATCCTTGGCCTCTCAGAAATTTTCACAAAACTGTTTTTCAAAGATAACAGTATACCCTCACCATTAAAAGACAGGAAGTCCAGAGGAGAGAAGGGTATGTGGCTCTTTGAAGAGGGCAGAGTCCCCAAGGTCTGTGGAGCCTCTTCTGCATTTTGCCTTTGAGTCAATCTTTACTGGAGCATAGTAGCTTAACAAGGCTGTGTTCTTTTCCGCTGTGTTCATTTCCGCTGTATGTATATACATGTGTTCTTTTGGGGGTGGGGGATTTCTTTTCCTTTAGGTGACCACAGAGCACAGAGTCGAGTTCCCTGAGCTGTAGGATAAGTTCTCATTAGTCATCTATTTTATGCATAGTATCAATAGCTTATAATGTCCACATTTTATCAATAAGGGTCCCACCTAGCGACTGCACTGAGTGTGCTCCACTCTGAGCCGAAGCAAAGGGGCAAAGAATTTGAACGCCTCACGGCTGCTTGTACTCTCCCTCCACTGTGTCTAGATTCCCTGCTGAGGGCACCAAAGCTGATAACCTTATGTAAAATTTTCTCTGCCTTCCTCCTTCTATTACCTCAGAATTCATTCTCATGTGTATTGCCCAGAGAACTGCCTGTATATAAATCAGCAAATTTTTGCATGTCCTCTTCAAGGAGAGCCAGAGATCTGGCATTGCATATCAGGCCCAGTATCCACACGATTTCTCTTCCCTTCCTTAGAGTCCGGATGTGTCAAAAGACCCAGATTCACACAAATATGTGGCTGCAAAGGGCAACCATGCTTGTCCACCCTGTTGCACGAGCTCTGTCTTGACACCTCAAGACTGATGCTGTGGCCATTGGCAAACATAAGGTCTGGCGCAACGTGTGATGCTCCCTGCTATAGTTTTTAATTACGTCTTTGACCCTGTCGTTGTAAAGCATTTTAGGAGCCATTATTTATCATCATAGAAACAACATAATCACCATGTGAGGGCTTTATTTTTTTGTCAGGTTCCCACCCCCAGAGTAACAGCAATTAAATCCTGAACTAAACGGCTCCCACATTTTCTTGCTCAGAGGCAGGATCTGTCTGACCAGCAGAGCAAGCTTTCAAAGGAGCTGCTGCTGCTGCTAAGTCGCTTGAGTTGTGTCCGACTCTGTGTGACCCCATAGACGGCAGCCCACCAGGCTCCCCCGTCCCTGGGATTCTCCAGGCAAGAGCACTGGAGTGGGCTGCCATGTCCTTCTCCAATGCATGAAAGTGAGAAGTGAAAGTGAAGTCGCTCAGTCGTGTCCGACTCTTCGCGACCCCATGGACTGCAGCCCCCCAGGCCCCCCCGTCCCTGGGACTCTCCAGGCGAGAGCGCTGGGGCGGGCGCCATCGCCTTCTCCTCACAGGGGCTGGTTCTCCCTTACTTCTCACTCTTCGGTGTTTCTCCATTTTTTTTTCTCTGATAATATAAAATCCAACATTTCTTTCAAGACGCAAAATGCAGCACCTTTGCAGAAGGGTGTGTGTCCTTCTCCAAATCTGTATCGCAGCACCTTCTTTCCCTGTGCTCTGGGGCTTAGACATGCTTGCTGATTTAAGAAAGCCCCGTGGGGCCTCCTGCTTCCTTACATCTGAACGGGCTGCCTGGCTCTCTGGGATGTGATGTCCGCTCACCTGTAATAACTACACAGAACAGACAGCATCTCCTGGCCACCTCTTCATGGGCTGACAGCAAGGCGCCCACGCCTCTCTGTCATGCCATTGTATTTCAATGTTTCGGTATGTGTTTTGAACACCCTGAACTGATCCCTCTGAGGGCCTTAAAATGAAGACTTATAAAACAATGCCTTAGGGACTTGTCTGGTGGCCCAGTGTTTAAGACTCCACACTTCCATTGCGGGGGCCCCACTGCAGGTGGAGGGCGGGGGGTGGGGGTGGGGGTGGTGGCAGGGGTTCGATCCCTGGTCAGGGAACTAAGATCTGGCATGCCATGAGGCTAAGAAGAGAAAATGAAAGGCAATTTGTTGAACTGAATAAAAAATGAAGATGCAGCATGTCAACTTAATTTTTTTAATTGCATATAGAAAATCAATACCTTAAATGAAGTGGGGAAATGCAGATTAAACAGAATTAAGTAGCAAAGTGGGGATCACATCTCCTTAAGACTGTAACACTTTTTCTCCAGAATTCAAGTAGAGTCTACTAAATGCCTGAGGGTGAACGTTGCTCAGTCATGTCTGACTCTTTATGACCCCATGGGCTATATAGTCCATGGAATTCTCCAGGCCAGAACACTGGAGTGGGTAGCCTTTCCCTTCTCCAGGGGATCTTCCCAACCCAGGGATCCAACCCAGGTCTTCCACATTGCCAGCGGATTCTTTACCAGCTGAGCCACCAGGGAAGCCCAAGAATACTGGAGTGGGTAGCCTATCCCTTTGCCAGTGGACCTTCCTGACCCAGAAATCAAACTGGGGTCTGCTTTCTTTCAAATCCTAAGATGCTTTTCAGTCTTCTTCTGAAGCAGAATTTAGCAGCACGAGAGGGTGTTGTAAGGTCTGATTATGATGTAGGTTGTTCTTATGGTTATTCCATTTGACAGCCCTGGAGCTAAACTTTTTGTCTGGCCTGCTTAGGGCCTTGGAGTATTGACTTCATCATGGGCTTATCATGGGTTCTCTCTCCCGGTGGGTTTTAGCCCGTGGAGTCCACCAGCGCAAGACTGTGAGGAGAATCAGGTCCGAATGTCTTTTGTTCTGCATTTGGCCGTGTTTCTGGGTCTTCCAGGACCAAGGCTTCGGGGCAGTGTGCCCTGTCCCTTCACTGAGCTGTTAACACAGAGTCGTCTCTTAACACCAAGGGTGAGAAAGGCTTCTCACCTTTGCTAATCTCTGGCTGCTTCAGCAGACCTCACTGGTTCTTCTAATTCTGTTCAAACTGTTCATCATAGTCTCTTAAACCCTCTTGGCTCCGTTTCATTTCCAGCCTTGGCACCGCTTTCCCAAGTGGCGCTAGTGGTAAAGAACCCATCTGCCAGTGCAGGAGACATGAGAGACGCAGGTTCGATCCCTGGGTCAGGAAGATCCCTTGGAGGAGGACACGGCAACCCACTCCATTATTCTTGTCTGGAGAATTCCATGGACAGAGGAGCCTGGTGGGCTACAGTCCCTGGGGTTGCAAAGAGTCAGACACGACTGAGGCAGCTTAACACATTAAGCCAATATAAAGGCTCACATAAGCCATCACTTGTACTACTTTACCCCTGAAATGTATTATTAGTTTATCCTTTTGCTTCTATAATTGGAACAAATCCTTGCAAAATTAATTTATTTATGACCTCAAGATTTGATAATATTTTATGACTTTTCCCCCAAATTATGAAATCTTTCTTGGTACAGGCAAAAAATGTGAATGAATCTTTTTAAAAATAATAATAAATTATAACTTTCGCATATGTCTTTCAAAACTTCAATTATGCTTCCTAAATTAGTTTTTTTCCCAGCATTGCAATATGATGTATTTTCTAATTATATGTGATCAGACTCCATGGACTTTGTTAGTCCTGAAATGTGGATCAGTTATTGTTCATATTAAAATGTTTTTATTAGTAATTGTCTTAATTTTAGGCCATCTGTAAATTCCAAACCATATCAAAACTGGGGACTCTTTATTGTGTAAGTGTGACTAGTGATAATTTAGAAACCGCCCAGTACCTGTTACTTGATAAAATATACTGAATTTGACTCTTGATCACTCACATGCAGTAAAGAAATTAGTGCAGGCAGTCCCTATTTTCCATAAGATTATCGGACTGTGGTTAAGATGCACAAACAGAAAGTGTACAAAGTGATCTTAATAATCAATGGGAAAATTATGGTTTTTCCTATAATTTTCAAAGTTTTTATCTAGAACATTGACACCTCTTCTTATTAGTTATGAATGTATGGGAAATGAGGAGAGTGCAATTAATGTTTATTCATAGCCCCGTAGTTTAGAAGACGAGGAGTGGTAAAAGAGTCCACCTGCCAGTGTGGTAGATACGGAAGACCTGGATTCGATCCCTGGGTCGGGAAGACGCCCTGGAGCAGGACGTGGCCACCAACTCCAGTGTTCTTGCCTGGAGAATCCCGTGGCCACCCACTCCAGTGTTCTTGCCTGGAGAATCCCATGGGCAGAGGAGTCTGGCAGGCCACAGTCCCTGGGGTTGCCAAGGGTTGGTTACGACTGAGCATGCACCCATTTCATTGCAAACCATCTTCAGCGGTAGTTTGGACAGTGCTTGCCTTCATCCTAGACCATAATGTAGCATATATGTAAGACACAGAATATCTTTTCTATGTCTTAGTGAGTCTTCATATTCCTAAGTTTGGTTCCTCTTCCGACATTTCACCCTTGGCGTTTTCCAAGTCGTGAACTATCTCCAAGAATCCCTTGACTATGAATTCTTTGCTGGTGTTTCTCCCCATAGGGAATCTTCCCTTTATCATCATCTTCACGTCCTTTCACTCGTGTTGGTAAGATCACTAAGCCCCTCTGGGTGCACAGTGGTACCCACCCCACACTTCTGTGGTACTCATCCACACTTCCATCTGAGCAAATTTCACTGCCCGTGTGAGCTTATTGCTTTTTTTCTAAATGAAATGTCACCTTTTGCTGTCTAAGTCTCTCTTTTGATGATTTGCTTTGTCAAACATCACGTGTATTTATGCCTAGGAGGCAAGGAAGAAACACAGCTACTCACTCTTCTGTCTGTGTGGACACATAATATCATAGATGGATGCGTGGCGACCAGACGCCAACCCGTGGCTGGGCACTCGTGGACGTGATTTGCGTCTGCTATTTAGAAAGTGGTTTGTGAACTGAAGAGCTGGCAGCAGAATGTGACTCTGTGCCATTATTCACAGTTAATACGCCCTGGTAACTGAAATTTGAGCCATGCCATTTGGGGACGAGTGTTACATAACGAAACCACAGTTATTGAGATCCATGCATATTGGGGCTATATGCACACGTGAAGACTGCCTGCATCATTGTTTGAGCTGTGAAATGATAAGACTCTTTTCCATTTTTTAACATCATTTAAAGTCCTTGTTATACATTAGACATAACTTAGCATGCACAAAAGTCAAGATGACTTGTGACTTCAAAGAAAATTTATTTTGAACCAAAAAGTGGTTGACATGTTTGTTTTTCAGACCACAGAGTTTAGCAGGCTTTATAACAACTATTCCTACAAATATTATCAGTCCCAGAGCAAAACACTGGCCCCATTCCTCACTTGCTTCTCTTGGTCCTTCATATAAATTTAATGTGAAAACTAGTTTTAAAACTGGAAGCAGTGCAGAATCTACTGTCCAAACATATCTGTTCTTGCTTCTTAATAATAAACTCAGACTAAAGTTGGAATTCACAAGTAATTTGCTAGAAGAAAGAGAACAATTAAGTTTTCTCAGTTCTGAAAGGAGTAGGGAAATTTAGTAAGTTGTTAAATTAGAATCACATTCAGTCTAGAGTAAACAAATGAATTACTCTTTATTGGTTGGTCATAACGTGTTGAAAATAAAAGTAAATTTCTGGATCAATTTAAATATAAATGCATTAGCTATCATATCTGTAGTTTAAAATTTAGAACAATACAAAAAAATCTAAATCAAGTCTCAAAAACATCAAAATTCAGGAACAGATGTTGTCGTGACATTTTACTCACTGAAGTAGGACTATTAACAACATTTTGTTGTTTCACACGGCACAGAAAAAAGTTGGCTGCCTGCACCCTACTATTGTTGCCTAAAGCTTAGGTTCATGCCCTGAAAATTCAAAGTTTTTTCCTCTGTCTGTTGATTAATTCACGCATTCACTTCTTCATGTGTTTACTTATTCTTTTGGTAGCTATTAATGTTAATATCCCATATGCCAAATACTGAGAATACAATGGTGCATAGAAACTCCATAATTCTTGCCCTTAATGGAGTTCTTAGTCTAATGATAAGGGAGATACGTAGCAAGTCAACATGTAGCAGCGCATAGACTACTGCAAAGCACAAAGTGAGCTGAGGAATTGAAAGAGGGGCACTATTTTAAGTAAGAAGTTCAGTAAGACCCCACTGAGAAAGAGAGATTCATGCTGACACCCAAGGGAAGAAGACGCCTTGCCTTAAGGCTAGGTAGGCTCACGAGCAATTAGTGTGAAGGGAACTGAGTAAGCAAAAGCCCAAAGGAAGACTTAGCGCAGCAAAGTGTAGGATGGGGCAGTTGTCCCCAAGGTCAAAGGAGGTGGCGTGGATTCCATGAAGGGGGATGGTGGGCCAGGCACCTGAATGTTAGGAGCCCTTGAGGTTGTGGATTTAACTGTAGGTGTGAAGCAAAAGTCTTGGTGTGGTTTTGTGGGGCGAAGGATATGAGCTGCCTGACAGTGAAGTTATCAACTCGAGTGCATTCGGGGTGGAGGATGAGAAGAGGAACAAGCATGTTCACAGAGCGGGGAGGGGGCCCTGGGATGCAGGGATGTGATGTCCGCTTTGGTGGACATTGCGATCCACGTGCCGGGGTGACTTCTGGAGAGAGAACGGTAGCATGATGCAGTCATCGAATTCAGAACCGGTGACAGGGACCCTGTGCTGAACTCCTGGGCACTGAGGACTTCCCAGCAGGAAGGGAAGGGCTCTCAAGGCTTGACTCCTCCTAGTCAGCAGTGGCTGTCCCGGGGTCCTAGAAGCCATCAGCTTCTTACTAAGCTCCACCCATCACAACCCATTCCTGATTCTGCTACACAGCTCTGCCCCTGGTGTGCTGGCCTGCATGTGTGGGGGTGGGGGATGATGGGAGGGGGGTGTGTGTGAGTGGGCCTCCCAGCCTAAAATTCCCATCTCCTGCAGCTGAGCCGCTGCCTTGCTTGCCAGGCCCAATCCATGGGTGGGATTCCATTCCAACCTAGTCTTGTCAACTCTTTAATCTGTCCAGTCTGGCCATGCTTGGAATTCACTTGCTCTGCTGGGTCCATTCAGAAGAGACTGGGGAAGACGTTCGGCTCTTATCTTGACACCTTGGCCAAAGTTTGTGTCCTTGTCTCTGATTAAACCCCTTCAAAAAGAAGGCATGTGAACGTCGCAGGTAAGTGAACCATGTCCATCTAACTTTTTAATAGGTCAGCACTCCTTTCTCTCTCTCTAAACCCTACCAGCTGATCATATACTTTTCTAAAGCTTTAAATACCACACAAATAGAGAGATTTTTAAATTTGTTTTCTGCAGCCAAGATAATTCTCCATGCCAGACTCATGGATCTCACTTGACAGATCCTCATGAATGCCTCACAAGCATCTAAAAATCCACATGTTATATTTGATCTTCTTCCCCCAGCCCCCAGTAGAACAACACTGACTCTTGCTTCTGGAATCGTCGGCTTCATTAGAAGACACTCACACAAGCCTAGCACTCAGTTTTGTTCTTTCTTTACCTTGAGACCCACCCGTGAAAAATCAGAAAATTCTTTAGATGCTCTCATGAGGATGGGCCTAGACTCTGATTCCAGGCCTAGATCCATTTTCGCCCTTCTCACACTGTTTTCCTCACCGTCTCCCATAGCATCCTCTTCTGCCAGGACAGGGATATGCTAATTCGTTTATCTGATTGCCCAGAGCCTTTCCTCCACTACCGGCCAGAGAAGACAGGGTCTTGGTGGTACCTGGTCTCCAGTGACAGAGACAGCCACACACAGCAGGATTCCTAGCTGCAGGTGGCACTTCTCTTTATTTTATTATTATTATTATTATTACATTTATTTATTTTTTTAATTACAATGCTGTATTTGTTTTGCCATACACTGAGATGAATCAGCCATAGGTGAACACAATCTCCCAATGCCGAAGCCCCTCCCACCTCCCACCCCACATCCTCTACTTGAATCATCCTGTGCATCAGCCCCATGCATCCTGCATCCTACATTGAACATAGATTGGCGCTTCATTTCTTACAGGAAAATATACATGTTTCATTGCCATTCTCCCAAACATCCCACCCTTTCCCTCTCCCTCAGAGTCCAAAAGTCCACTCTATACCTGTGTGTCTCTTTGTTGTCTCACATAGAGGGTCATCATTACTGTCTTCTAAATTCCATATATATGTGTCAGTATACTGTATTGGTGTTTTTCTTTCTGGCTTACTTCACTCTGTATAATCGGTTCCAATTTCATCCATCTCATTAGAACTGAGTCAAATTTATTCTTTTTAAGGGCTGAGTGGTAACCTAGATGTCCATCAGCAGATGATTGGATAAGAAAGCTGTGGTACATATACACAATGGCACTTCTCTTTAGACCATTCAATATGTGCTCCTTGCTACAGTCAACTCAGAGGCGAGGGAGCCGCAAGCAATTAACTTTGAGATTCCAACCACGTGGTCAGGCAGCCTATGATCCTGTGACCATATAAAGAGTTTTACCTTTTTTTTTTTTTTTCTGGAGGCTATTTAATGCTGCCTAGAACAGCTTCAAGCTCGAGCCCTAAAAATATTCTCAAAAGGATTGCATCTCAATTCTTATACTCTTTACACTTTTGGGGTGTTTTTCAAATAAGTCGATAATAAAGTTGAGTATTAACAATTCCTATATTCTTAGTTTGTGTGAAGTAATATGAATCTCTATATGACTAACCATAGGACAAAACCAGAAAATGAATGCCCCCTCACCCCCCCAAAAATTCCTTTTTTCCAAAGGCATCATTTGTGAAGGTATAAAAACCCAGTGATTTATTCCTTACCTGATAAGTCATAATCTACACTCAATAAATTAAAAATCTCACCATCAAAATGAAATTAATGTAAAGAAAAATTTAGAGATAGTTGAAAAATAACAGGAAATATTTTGCTGAGGTGGAAGAATCTGACGAGTTCAAATCAGAATAACTTTAGAAGTCATCTCCCTCATCTGACACAATGCAGGCAGCACCTCGGCGGGGGGGTTACTTATATCTGTTTGTGTTTATTGCGGCCGCTCTGGGTCCTCACTGCTCACGGCTTCTCTCCGGCTGCAGTGCTCAGGCTTCTGGCTGCGATGCCTTTTCGGCGTGGAGCCGTTCTCTCGGCGGTGTGGGCTCCGGCTCTGGCGCACAGGTTCAGGAGCTGTGGTCCACGGCTTAGCTGCTGCGTGGGTGCGTGGGGTCTTCCCAGAGCAGGGATCGAACTCACGCCTCCTGCACCGGCAGGCAAGTGCTTCCCGCAGCCAGCAGCGCAGCCACAGTGCAGGAAGTACTCGGGGGTGGGGGGGTGTTATTATTTTAAGGCATAAGTGTATTTATCCAACTTCTGCTCAAACTCCAGGCAACTGGGTTCTCATTACTTTCACAGCCCATTACATTTACAAAGAGCTCAAATGACTGGTAAATCTATCACTTTTTCCCCCGCCAGCACTGTGGGCCAGGCTCTGTCCTCAGGAACCAAGCTACCATCTAATTCTTCTCCCAGGCGACCTCTTCTGCAGAGAGTTCTTTCTTGCCCTGTGAACTATTGGCCATCTTTTCTATTTCAACCTGTTTTCAGGCTTCTTTTCAATCATTCATTCTTCCTGTGAGTCGTTATCAGTCCAGTTTTTTATTTTTATTTTTCTGGGCATTTGTTCTTGGCTACCATCAGGAATTCACATCAAAATTGCAAGTCTGAAGTTTCCAAAATCCTTTCATTTTTTTTTAATCCTTCATAAAAAGACTGTACAATTATGTTTTTTAGCTGTATGGTAACATGTCTACTTTCTCTAAATTTTCCTGGAGGTCCTGGAGTCATGTTTGAAAGTTACCTTAGTGCCTTCTCATATTACTTTTGATCATGCAAATCTGAACTCATTTTAAAGCAAAAAAGGAAAAAAAAATCCTTACATTTGTCATAATGCAATGTGAGTTCCAGTTTGCCTCTAATGATATTTGTCAGCCTTTTCCAGATTGAAGATAAGCCTAGCTGGATGAGAATCTGAAAGCACGCCAAAACAAGCAAAATAACACAAACCCAACCTCTCATCAGAATCACTGTTAAAGTGCCTTTTGCCCAGCTGAAATTTAAAATATCCAGACAATCTCTTTTTCTATTATTTTATAAGATGTTTTGCTAATTTGAATTTGTCCTGCATGAAAATTACATGAGAGTGTTGGAGTCCTGCCTGTAAAGCTGATCCCATTACTATACATTGTTTTCTCTCCAGAAACAAATGTCTGATTTCATAAAATGTGTAACCAGATTTTCAAGTAGTTTAAACTAATCCATACTTGCTCGGTCTCCACTATAAGTCATTAACAGAGAAAAAGGGGAAAGACTATGAAATACCTATTAATCTGTAATTTAGGACCCTTTCCTTTCCTCCATATAGTGAAAACCTGCGCTGTATTTTCTTACATGGATGGGAAAGGAAAGGGAAGCCCCCTTCCCCATCCCAGGAGTGCAGGCTTGTAGTGAGTGTTTCACATCACTGGTTGGTAATGCTACATATTACATTTAACCACCTCATCTTCTTGCTATACTTACGATGTGATAGAGTTTCAACAGTTTTGTTTTTTTTTTCCTCCCTCTCGCTCATTATGGAACAGATATTACAAGGGCTAAAAGGGGTCATACATTAACTGGATGAGATCCAATTAGGGGAAAAACCAGAGCAGGACTCTTGGGCAAACTGAAAGCCGTACTAAAGTGATCACGTGACTACACGTTAAGAAGCATGAAAATGTTCACTTTTTTTCAAGATAATGTAATAGATGTATGGTGGTAAAATTATGATTAAAGAATTCCCTCAGTCTGCTATAGACACCAAGTGATGAGAATGCCTAGAAAAAGAAACTCTTGACATTAAAAACCCTTTCACATTCAAGACTTGCTATAGAAAAGTACATCTGGGTAACATAATTATTTGAAAATAATTGAAGGATGCTTTTTGGCATCCCACCCACCTATATTTAAAAGAACATAAAAATCAAAGTTACTGTTATAATTATTACAGGAAAACCACGGTCTCATGCAGATCATTAGACAACCTGAATTCATAGACTCTGAATATAAAATCATATATTGTCCTGAAAATTACTAAAATTTGAGTAGCAAATGATATGTGTATGTGCAAGTACATTAATATAAACATGTATCCACTTTTGGTAGCGAAAACAAAGCATTATCAATAATTCAGTTTGGAAGATAATCTACATGGAATATACCATTTAAAATATAACATTTCTAAAGTAAAAATATTTTTGAAAAACATTTCAACAAAAGGTAAATTGAGCATTTTAGAAAATAGTATTAGAATCCTTTTATTATCTTTGACCTTTCAGAATATTTTCCTAAGTTTCATATTCAAACAAATAAAATAATTACAAGTAGATACTTACTGTTGTTTAAAGAATAACAGCTTTATTTTCAGTACTGATTTCATATATCAGAGTACTACATAATACCAAAAGTAAATAATACCAACAAGGATCATAAACCTTAACTCCAAATTGTTTTATTATAAGCTTTTTACAAAAAAATAAAGTAATAGGTTCCAACTCCTAAACTATTAGAAATATTTTTGATGTGATGAGTGAATACCCTCAAACACTCAACTGGGGCATCTTCTCAGTATAAGTTTGACTGGAAAATTGCTAAATAACAAGTGAAAGGACTTGTTTTGAACAACAGTTGGAAAGACTGATGCTGAAGCTGAAGCTCCATTACTCTGGCCATCTGATGGGAAGAACTGACTCATTGGAAAAGACCCTGATGCTGAGAAAAATTGAAGGTGGGAGGAGAAGGGGATGACAGAGAATGAGATGGTTGGATGGCATCACCAACTTGATGCACATGAATCTGAGTAAGCTCTGGGATTTGGTGATGAACAGGGAGGCCTGGCGTGCTGCAGTCCATGGGATTGCAAAGAGTCAGACACGACTGAGCAACTGAACTGAACTGAGTAAGTGAAAATTCTCAGGCAACTGAGAATTCTAGAGAAATAAGAAACCAACCATGGGTCTAGTGGACCTGGTAACAACAAACACATTCATCCAATTCCAGTCCAAGAAGACAAAGATATTTGATGACAGGTAGAAATCAAGTGGAACTGATCATTATTGTGTACCCCGCCCAAAAAATCTAGGTACCCTGGGAGATTCACGTGAACTTGGTGATAGCATCTCTGTCGACTCAGACTAGGAAACCTGGTTCAGATTCTGCTGATTAACTGGAATCCCTTTGCTTGAAGAGGGATTTCCGGGTATGAAAATGCTGACATCTTCTTCAGTGGACCTTGCATGTGGGTGGGGTTAGGGAGGACTCTTTGCTCAGCTGCTGGGTTTCAGCCGAATCCCCCTTGACAGTCTCTAGCCAGGCTGGCCCCACACCTGTCGTTCTGGCTAAAATTAAACACAAATAACTGGAGAACAGGATAATGTGTTTCTGATCAGAGGATTATCATGATTTTTACATGAAGCAGTTCCAGTTGGGCAGAACCCTAATCTGGGCCACTGCCCTCCTCCCTTGGGGCACTCATGTCGTCATCTTTTAAAGTCTGGATTTAAGATCTGAGGATGGAGTGGAGAGGGAAGAGGATCCTGATTTTGCCTCCCTTTGTTTCCTCTTGGTATGTCCTAGCTGGGATGATGAGGTGGGAAGGTTAATTTCAACTTTCTGAATGCATATTTTAAGAGCAAGATGCTTCTGAACACTTCCTTTTGTTAGGATATCCACCACCATCCCCGCCCCTCCCCTCATCCTTTTGGGTTATGAATAAGCTTGATTGGGTCCTTGGGGTCCCCCTGTGTGGCCCCTTCAGATGGTTCTTGTGCTGGATTTGCTCTACAAATGCATCCTGGATGTTCCCCAGAATATCGTTCCATGGGGCGGCACCACACAGGACCCTACCGGTGGATCCGCTCACAGCTAAAGCAGAGCAAAGAGGCTGGGGTCAGGCTGTGTGAAGCTGGGTCACTGTGTCCACCCCACGGCTGTGTGTGGACTCCTGGTTTCTGGTTCTGAATGTGAGGGGCTTGGCTGTCGATACTCTGACCCAGGAGCAACTGGGAAAAAATGAACAGACTGAAAAATCCACAGCTCTTCGCAAATCCAAAAGAGCAGGGAGGACAGAGGGCAACCTGCTGGCCCAGAGTTTGGAGAGACAGATGAATCCAGGGGGTCATGGCTCACGGTCACAGTGATTCCTCAGCAGAAATGGCCTCAGGAAGCCCGAGCCTTGGGTAGAAAACCCTGGTCTGTAATTGATGAAATTCTGGGGGCTCATGCAGTTAACACTGAGAGTTAAAAACCCAGTTGTGGGTAATGGGGCACAGTGTTGTAAGATTTACCTCCAGGAGGTTGACCAGATTCTGTATCATGGGGGTTGAGTGGGGGGAACCACTGGGCTTCCAGCAAGGAGAAGGGAAAAGGGGCCAGTGTGGAGCTCTGTCTTCAACAAGTCCTGCTGTTAGGAGAAACTCACCCCCCAGAGCTCAGCCCTGCTGGGTGTCATCAGAACCTCACTGACCTGGGGAAAGACAGTCACCATCCACAGCCCCTCGAGCTCTCCAGTCCCACCTAGGAAGGGTAAAGCCCCGGACACACTTGTGAAGCTCACAGCCCACAGGCCTGGCTTTAAAAGACTGAGCCCTTTTTGCAGGACTGACACATGCCTCCCCATCCCACCCCACCAAATGCCTGTTCACAGCAGTTCCTGTTACTCTGTGTATCATGTGTGGCTCTCAAGAAAGAGGGATGGGATGGGGGCTCAGGATGGGGAACACATGTACACCCATGGCGGATTCACGACAATGTATGGCAAAATGAATACAATATTGTAAATAAATAAATAAATAAAATGGAGAAAAAATTTTAAGACAAATAATAAATACATAAAAAATAAATATTTTAAAGGTATGCCACCATATAAAAATACCACTGTTTAAGGAAACAGAGCAAGCAGAGTCAGACAAAGTGGGAATGGTGGAATGAACAGACTGGGGATTTAAAACATCTCTGTTTCATACACCAAGGACACTCTTGGGTAAAGCAGCCAGCAAGTAAGGACAGATACTCAATGCAAGCTGAGAGATGGAAATTCTAAGAACGAAAAGCTAGAGATCTGAACACTGAAAGAAGTGAAGAACCCCATGAAGAACTCAGTAGCAGACTGGACACAGCTGAGCAAAGATTCCCTGAACTAGAATATACATCCCCAAATGGAAAAGAGAGCCAGAAAGAAAACCAAAAGCAAAACCCAGAACGTCCAAGGATGCTGGACAACTATAAGAGGTGTAAAATGTGCATCACGGGAATACCAAAAGGAGAAGAAAAGGAGGGAAAAAGAAGTATTTGAAACAGTGACCAACTGTTTTGCAAATTTAATGTCAGACAGCAAGCCACAGACGCAGGAAGTTCAGAGAACACCAAGAGGTATAAATACAAAAGCTGACCAACTACACACCATATTATTTTTAAACAACAGAAAATCAAAGATAGAGAAAAAATCTTGAAAGGAGCCAGAGAAGGAAAAACATCTTACCTATGGAGGAACAAAAGCAAGAATTACATCTAGTGCCTCCTCAGAAACCACACGAGCGAAACAAGGGTGGGTGAAATATTTGAAGTTTCAAGAGAACAAAACCGTCAACCTAGAATTCTTTACCCTGTGAAATTCTCCTTTGAAGGGAAGGATAAATAGTCTTTCTCAGACAAACCAAAAAAATTGAGGGAACTTGTTGCCTGTGTTTTAGAGAGAAGGAAAATAATACAGGTCAGAAAGTTGGCTCTACAGAAAGAAAGGAAGGCAGAGCACACAAGAAGAAATGGGGTTTCCCAGGTGATGCTAGCAATAAAGAAACCTCCTGCCAGTGCAGGCGACCCAAGAGACACGACTTCAGGGCCTGGGCCGGGAAGGTTCCCTGGAGGAGGAAATGGCAACTCACTCCAGTATCTTTGCCTGGGAAACCCCATGGACAGAGGAGCCTGGTGTGCTACAGTCATGAGGCTGCAAAAGAGTCAGAGAAGACTCAGCAACTGAACGATGACAAAGGGACTAAGGCCTTCCAGACAGCCACGTCCACAGTGCCCTCAAAACCAGCCCTCCCAGTGCAAAGCTGCCCCCACTCCAGCTGAGTCCCCACTCCCCCTGGAGCTATCACCCTGAAATAATCGGAGCATTTGAGCCGAATGTTTCCTTCTCCACTCAAAGTTCCCTGCCCTTCATGCCCTGAAACAAGTGTTAAGGGGTTTTTTGTTTGTTTCTTTATCACTTGGACTTTTTTCTTCCAAAGACCTAACTCAAAGACACAACTTAACATGAAGCCTTCTCCGAACCTGCCTGAAATTGGTCTCTCTTCCCTCCACGGTGTCTTTTCAGGGAGGGAAAAAAAAAAAGATTCAATAATAATATACAGTCTAGTTACTGGGTTGTTTTGACATTGTCTCTGCAAAGCTTTATTTATTCATGGGCATTGCTAGACATTTTTAATAGCACGTAGATAATTACTCATAGAAACAGCTAACAATGTATGAAAATAAACTCTGAATAGAATCAACCATGATAAGCCCATTTCCAGAATATCCATTTTGAAATCTAGGGTAAAAGTGAAAATTATCTAGTGGTTGGGATTAAAACCAGCTGGCCAGGTTTGCAGGGGCTAATTTGCATATTTCCAATCCATTTGTCCAGTGACATCAGATCAGCCTTACTAAGTACTTTTACATCACGGAAATCAACACGTTTTACAAATCAGGACTCTTTCTGCCTCTCCCTTACCCACCTTCCAGAGTCAAACATTTACCAGCACTCCACTGGAAACATTCTTTTTTAAAAACACATCCTGCATCTGTGGTTTGTAATCAAACCTTCCCTGTTATCCTCATTAAAAAAATCCTGTTCCTATCATCAGATTTTATAAAAAGCATGTATTTGCATAGCAATGCCCTCTATGGTGGTATTGATTTTTCTTTGAGGGTTCTTACTACAAAATTAGGGGTTTGCAGGTGGCTCAGATGGTGAAGAATTGGCCTACAATGTGGGAGGCCTGGGTTTGATCCCTGGGTCAAGAAGATTCCCGGAAGGAGGGCGTGGCAACCAACTGCAGTATTCTTGCCTGGAGAATCCCATGGACAGAGGAGCCTGGTGGGCTACAGTTCACGGGGTTGCATAGAGTTGGCCACAACTGAGCGACTAACACTTTCACTTATTTCTACAGTTAAGCTTGTCTAGTTAAGCTCTATGATTGATAAAATAATTCTCAATTTTAAAATCAATGCTTTATATACTCAATATGCAAAATATTGCATAAATACAAATAATGTACACAAATTTAAAACTATGCGTAAGAATGATTGGATGGTTTAAATAAGTTATGAAACCTAGTACAGCTCTTCTATCATATCTAACTGGTTTCTTAGTCACTTAAAACAAGGTATGCTGCCATATCCTACGCAGGTGTGCCAGTGGTAAAGAGCCTGCCAGCTAAGGCAGGTGATATTAGGGATGAGAGCTCCATCCCTGGTTTGGGAAGATTCCCTGGAGGAGGAAATGGCAATGCTGTCCAGTATCTTTGCCTGGACAGCCTCATGGTCAAAGGAACCTGATGGCTTACAGTCCATAGGGTTGCAAAGAGTCAGACATGACTGAAGCAACTTAGCATTCGCTTATCACTCTAGAGACCAACGGTCAAGAAAGCAGTGCCCCAGGCCAGCATCAAGGTGCCAGCCAGGGCCAAGCCCCCTCCAGAGGCCTGGTGACATCCTGCCCCTGCTCTTCCGGCCTCTGCTGGCTGCTAGCATTCCTTGGCTGTGGCTACATCATTTCTTTTCTGCATCTTCACATCACCTCTTCTGCGTGCATGTGTGTGCATGTGTGTGTGTGTGTGTATGTGCATGTGTGCGTGTCTTCTCTTCTGCCTGTGTCAAATTTCCTTGTCAGTCTCTTTCATAAGAACACGTGTAGTTACATTGGCTCTACCTGCATAATCTCAAGATACTCCTCATCTCAAGATATTTAATCAAATCTTTTACCATTCAAGTTCCCTGGTGGCTCAGATGGTAAAGCATCTGACCCAGTAAAGAGTCCCAGGTCAATGCAGGAGACCCAGGTTCAATCCCTGGACCAGGAAGATCCCCTGGAGAAGGAAACAGCAACTCACTCCAACATTCTTGCCTGGAAAATCCCATGGACAGGGGAGCCTGGTGGGCTGCAGTCCATGGGGTGCACAGAGTCAGACATGACTGAGCAACTTCACTTTACCATTTAAGGTAGTATTCGCAGGTTCCAGATATTAGAACTCAGAATCAGCCCCACTATTTGGCCTATTACTTTGGGAAAAAGCTAAATACAATATTAAAAATATATTTTCCAAGGGAGCCTAGGTGTTTTGACCACTTTTCAGGGGCAGGAGCAAAGTTACCCATATCTTGAGGCATTCACTGAACACTCGGGAGTGGCTGAAATAATGATACAAAATATAATCTTATTAATACGTATGGTTATGGTCTTTATTTCTGAACTTCTGCATTTGTCACAGAAGCCTTGCCTTTTCTTTCTTGTGTATAGTATAATACCCTGTTGCTTTAAAGTTAGGTTATTTACTCATGAAGAAATATTTCTCAGTGCCCATCTGAGCTGGGAGCATTTTGGGTTCTTACCTGAAGATTTTATGACAGGTGTCACCAATTACGCATTTCTTCAGAAGTTCCAATAGACATAAATCAGACTGATTTGCCAGGCTTCTTGATCATCGTAACCTGAATTAGCACATTCCTACTGAAAATATTTTAACTGCCAAGAATGTCCTTTGTGTCTTATCATCTTCTCAAAAGATAAAGAACCATAAATTATCGTCAGGAATTACAAAACTTTGAGGAAACAGAGAGAGGTGGTCAGTTCAGAATGATACAGACCCTCAGCCAGCACAGCAACTTAAGGCATGAACTTCTTGATTCGTATTATCTTACTCCTGCCAGTGTTTCGTGGTGTTTCATAATGCTCTCAATTATTCCATGGAGTTTAACCACAGAGAAATCACTCATGTGATACAGGCAATTTAGTAGGATAAGGAGAAGTGAGTTTTGGGGTTAGGATATGATCGGTCTCTTGATTCTGGCATATGGGTAAGAGTGGACAAGTATTCACCATGCTGGTTTCATTTATCCCAAGTGACTAGACATCATAAACCTCCTGATATATGATAATGGGTCTTAGAATAAAAAATATATAATAATGCCTATATTATGTGGTTAGAAACTACGTGGGCCTACGTGGGCAGGACTTTCTAAAGATGACAGTTATCTCTGAGGAAGTAAGAGAAGATTTTAGAAAAAAGCTTCTTAGCCTCTAAAGAGTAAAGAAAAGGGTGAAGAGAAAAGGCATTACACACACACACACACACACACACACACACACACACACACACACACACACTGCATGAGAATGTGAGAAGGAGAAGGAAGAGGATAAAGTTATGGTTCATGAGACTAGCATGATATATATATATATATATATATATATATATATTATCATAAGAAGCAGCCCTGGCTGTATTAGGGAAATGCAGGCTAACGTTAGAAAAGGGTGTTGCATAGTTATAAGAAGATGCAGGTACTGCAGATTCTGAAAATCGGGCAAAAATGGTTACATGGGATGTGACAAGAGAGAGGGAACCATGGAAGGTCTTTAAGCAGAAGAGTGACATAATGGAAATAGTTGATCATTTGCATATATAGTGAAAGAGTTTAAAGAATACATGCTCAAATGTAACTGGGAACTGAGAAAAAATATTTCTTCTGAAAGAGACAATTTAATGGAAAATTGTGACAGTATCCAAGTAAATAACATAACAAGAAAAAGACTTTGCAGAATATTGATTTAATGCATCACTTAAGCAAGAGAATATCTCAGACCTGCATTATCTATGCTCTATTTCCTTGTACCTTGGACAGCTTATCTATTTACTTCCCTCCAAAGAACAGGCACATTTTTCTACATGAATTGTTTGCTTATGATGTATAGTATTTAACAGTGGGATAAACTGCATCTCAGAAAGAATTCAGCACTTTTGGAAGTTACATATTCTTTAATATGCTGTGGGTTAGAATATCATGAATAAAAATGACTAAAATTAAATTCAGACCAGCAGAGGATTGCAGTCATCCTCATCATCTGGTGAAAACATATCACTGCCAAAGAAATCACTTTCAAAATGCACAAAAGTTTGTAAATTGCAATTTGACCCCATTGTACAAATTTCAATAGTCATCTGAAACATAGAAAGAACCCATTTAAAATAATTATGTTGATTCTCAATTGTGCATTCAAATGACATTTTCAGTTCCCAGATTGGGGATACGACAAGAACATATGCCATAAAACCAGGATGAAAAGTTGAAGTGAGTTATCAAATCTATTGTTAACTTTAAGATGCAGGTAAGGAAAATCTGCCTCTTTAAGATGGCTAATCCAAAAAAAAAAAAAAGATACAATGATGTCTATATAGTTACCATATTAAAGATAAAATTAACCTTTATTCCAATGAAAGCTCCATGGAATTCTTTTAGGGTAGGAAAATAAATGTCACTCCCCATTAAAATGAAGCAAATGCCTTATTTGGTCAAGGCAGCATGCATAATTTAATTAGATGCCCTAATATTCTGGAAAATGGCATGAAAGGGTGGTTCAAATATATTTTGCAGTTCTGAATTTTAGAAGTATTATAGCTGGAAGATGTGTCTCCTTACAAAATGATTTATGATAGCTTAACTTCTGCTCATGACTACAGAGGGGTTTTAACAAATTTCTTCTCCCTAAAACTGCAGAGCATGGGAGGACCAGGAGTGAATGGATTTCCAAGTTGAGAGGCAGAGGTCTTGATGAATTCCATAGCCAGGCTCTGAAGAGAACAAGGTTTGCAGCAATCTGGAATGAGTCAGGGCTGCAGAGGATGTGACTTTAGGGAAAAAGGGAAGAAGGAGAAAGAAAAGCCCTCATTATTGGAATTCTTGGGGAGGGGATGACATGTTTGAGCTCACTTTTATTTTTGTGAATATAAGCATATAAGAAAAGTGACATCTTATTATTTGTAAAACCCTGAACATTTTGGCAAACCTTTAATTTAGGGATGAAACTCAGAATCAGATGAAATGCATCAGTGCCATCTGAACTTCCCTCCCTCCTGTAGGAATTGATTTACCTGTACTTCTGAGAGAGAATTAGGGAATGTGAAATGATGTAGATGAATGATGGGACATTGATAAGAAGCTCCCCAAAGAACGGAATGATGTTACCATTTATAGGCACGAGAAAGCGTCAAAAATCAAAAGGAACTCGTCCTAAGGGTGCTGGGAGAGCAATATTCTCTGGGGTTTGAGAACATTAATATTAGTGTTACTGGACTTGGACTCCTCTGGTGTCAAGTGTCTTCTCTGCTTCTCATTTTAGATTACGTATGTAGCTTATATGTCATTCAATATGTTAAAAGAAGCCTAAGCCTTCCCTGGTGGCCCGTGATTAAGGGCCCACGCTTCCCCTGCAGTGGGAGCAGGTTCGGTCCCTGGGTGGGGAACTAAGATTCCTACATGCCGCTCAGTGAGGCCAAGACAGATGGATTAAAAGAAAGAAGCCTAAGGATGCATTCCAGTGATTTTATACCTTGTTACCTTTTTCCTGTGAGGCAAGAAAAGGCGTTATTCTCCCTTCTATGTCCCCAGTGGTTGCGAGTGCCGAGAGAGAGTGCATTCTCAATAAATACCTGTTGGCTGATGAGCTCAGTCTTCCTGAGCTTATTATAAACAAAGGATAGAGGGGGGCCTTGACCGCACCGCAGTCGCACCAGGAAAAATATTAACATGTAAATTGTTAAATAAGTCACAGGGGTTTCCCCAGTGGCTCAGCGGTAAAGAATCAGAGACACAGGACATGAGATGTGGGTTTGATTCCTGGGTGGAAGATTCCCTGAGAAGGGCATGTCAACCCACTCCAGTATTTTTGCCTGGAAAATTCCATGGACAGAGGAGCCTGGTGAGCTACAGTCCATGGGCTTGCAAAGAGCTGGACACTACTGAGCGTCTGAGCACGCACACAAATAAGTCAGCGGGACATGAGGCTCGTTTACACTGATTTGATGGTTATGATCCGAAGTTGCACAGGCTGTCTAGAATGGGAGTTTTTTCCTATGGCCAGGCCACGTCAGATCTCAGTCCATGAACGGGGGTCTTGGGGACTGAAGGGAAAATAACAAGAAGCCCAATGGCCAGACTGCAGCTGAGTATTCAGACAGAAGATGACTATGGCTTTGTAGAAAATTCCAGAAGTCTGCCATCCACACTGCAGGCTCTGTATCACTCCTGCTCACGACTGACCTCGTTGCCTAGGATACAAATGGACTTTCCTTCTTAGTCTATAGACTGAAGCAGAAATCGTAGTCACTACTTCAAATTCCTAAGGACTGTGACTCACTGGGCTTAAATGAGGTCCCACACCTGGACGCACACGTCATAAAGTGGGTACTAAGAAGACGACTGCTCCAGACACAACTGTCTGATGGAGCTTCCTAGAGATCTGGGAAAACCATCCACCAGGCAGCCGCCATATTCCTGCCTCCAGCTGCTGGCAGGAGGTCTGCCCTGAATGAAAAGACATACCTTCCTGTATGGCTTCCGTATCTTCATGGCCTTCTGGATGCCCTTGGCTAGACTGAGCGAGTGGATTTTTATTGGATCCAGTAGCTGTCAACCTAAGGACCGCTTCTACAATCACCTGACTACTCAAGCGTAAGGTCCAAGTTTCTCTTTTCCTCTCTCATTCTCCTCTCCAGACCCACAGCTCAGGTTCTCACACGCTCCACTGCTGGTCGTAGCCACTGTAGAGTCATTTCTGTCCCCACTGACTAAGAAGCGTAGTCTTGTCATTTGATTTTCATTCCCTGAGCCCATCTCTAATGCAAAAGCTCAAACTGGAAGTTTCCAACATAACAAATGCCCATTAAAGCCGCCAACTAACGTTAAGATTCCCTTCACACTCCACCCCCGTACTCATGAAAAAAAAAAAGGTCCATTCATGGGAAGTGGTAGAATAATTCTTCTAAATGAATGAACCATTTTTAAAATGTTTCTTTCAAAAAAATGTATTGTTCTTCATATATATATATATGTATATATACATGAAAGTGAAGTCGCTCAGTCATGTCTGACTCTTTGTGACCCCATGGACTGTAGCCTACCAGGCTCCAGGCTCCTTAGTCCATGGAGATTTTCCAGGCAAGAGTACTGGAGTGGGGTCCCATTTCCTTCTCATATAAATATATATATATATATATATATATATATATATAATCTGTGTATGTGCTAAGTCACTTCCGTCATGTTGGACTCTTTGCAACACCGTGCACTGTAGCCCGCCAGGCTCCTCTGTCCACGGAATTTCCCAGGCAAGAATACTGGAGTGGGTTGTCCTTTACTTCTCCAGGGGCTCTTCCCCACCCAGGGATCAAATCCATCTCTTTTAAGTCTCCCGTGCTAGCAGGCAGGTTCTTTAGTGCGACCTAAGAAACCCTCATTATATATCACTCTAAGACAAGTTCCTAAGAAGGATTTTTTTCCCCTTGTTTTTCAAGTCTTTTATAATAATTTTCGAAAGAGTGCCTCCAACAACCCATTTTTCTAACTGATATTTTCACCGCTTACTCTAAAACTTAGAAATGTGGAGTTTCACTAGTGGAACTTTCTACATAAATTATTAATCCAAACTTTAGTTTAAATTTTCATAAGTTATTAAAGGAGATTGCATGTGAATAGCCAATTTTCAGATTTGGTAGGTTCTAATTTGAGACAGTGGTAATATGCAGCCTTTGGGTATTAACTTTCCGTAAGTAAAGCATGAAATAATTTCTTTCATCCAAGACAAAATGTGGAAGGCAGATGCTTTTCAAAGGGTTTAATTAATTATCTCAATTTTAGGCCACCCAAGAGTTGAGAGTAGAGTTGGAATTGAATATATAGATACAGCTCAAATGTAATGTGATGTCTGGAAGGCCCAACAATTTTCATAATTGAAGACCTTACTGGGTAATTTGGTGTCTGTAAAAGCCATGCACTTACCTAGGTTAAGAGGCTGAAGCTGTAGAGTGAACTCGGGTTCCTTGAGCCTTTTCTATTTTATTTTCCGGGCTCAGTAACGTAATCTCTTAAAGTTAATTGCCTGTAAAACACTTGCTTTCATTCAATAAAGTGTCAAATCTGTCATGATGACCTGAGCGATATTTTTGAAGATAAATAAGAATATAAGAGAAAAAAAAAACCCAACTCTGTAAAAGGTGGACTCAGGAAGACTGAAGACTAAAAGGACATTAAGCAGAAGCTTCTATAAATATTTACAACCCCTCAAACAGGATTAAAATACTTCAACCTGACATTTCACTGTGCTACAATTTCACACACGCAATTACATGGATACTCAATTTATTCAAGGAAGGTAGAACAGCTTAATCATACGTGTGATATTAGAAGAGACATGAATGCCAAAAGCAGAACGTGCTAGGTAGTCACTTAATGGTCTTATCTGAAGGTCATAAAACAATCTCACTTTTTATCATACTACTTCCTCTCCAAGTAGCCGTGGCCTAGGATGTCCACCTCTGGATACCCAGTGGATAAATGTCTCCCTTGATTATACTTACTCACACAGCCGTGCTCTACTAGAGGAACACTATTGAGGAATGTTCTTTAACAAAATCAAGCCAGCAGAACACTGAGCAAACATTTCAGAAAGCCAGTAGGTTATTTTTACACTCATTTTAGCATAAAAGCAAACAAAAACAGAGCAAAATGATTTCTATTTTTGAGCCCCACAATCCAAGAGCTTAGTGAAAGCACTCCAGAGTTGACGTTGTGGATGAAAGATAAACTTAACACCTTAAATAGCTAAATAAGGGAGCAGGATTTTGAGGAGGCTGCTGTGGAGGGGTGCAAGTAAATTTTTATAGATTCTATTTTACGGGTGTGCAGCTTAGGATCTGAGGAGGATGGCTGAGACCCTTCTTAAAAGTATCACCTGGACTTTGGCAACTTCTGGAGGTATCATATTCTGTCAATTGCCAGTGAAATAGAATAGAGCATGGAGAGTGAGGGTGAGAATTGACAAAAGATGAGAAAAAGGAAGACAGGAGATGGAAGACACTTGGTCTCACTGGAGATGGCCCCAGGCTTACGGGGTGGCTGGCCTCTCTCTCAGGCATTAATTTGATACAAGCCTGGCTCATACAAATGTACTCAACAGACCAGCAGCACTGCCGTCACCTGGGAGATTGTTAGACTTGCAGAAACTAAGGCCTAACCTCTAACCTACAGAATCAGTATTTGTGTTTCAACAAAGTTCCAGGTATTTCACGTAGACAGGAATTTCAGAAGACCATTCCTGTTTGGCTTCTAGATATACTCAAAGGATGTATTGATGTGTAAAGTTGAAACTAATAAAGTAGTTGTTCTTTTAAATAAATAAAATTTTGTTCTTGTTATCTGAGACTAGACAATAATAATATTTTGTTTTACTGAATTTGAGACTAAAAGAGTTTCTGTTCACAGGTTGTATGCTGACTATGTAGCTGTTTCGCTATAACTGGGAGAAAACAGAAGCTGTGCTTTGTCTTTCATTAGCTAAGACATTGGAAATTAGGAGATTTAAGTCAGCAGATCAGTCTGTTTCTCTCTCCTTTTCTACTTGATCATAGCACAGCCACAGGAAAACTGAAACATCATAATAGTGAGTTTCTTTACTTTGTCCTACATGAATCATATGCATATTTGGGAAATCTTTTATGTCTGAATATTTAACTTTTACATACTTGTAGGAAATATGGTCCTCTTAAGAGAGGATAATAAACCAAGAAAAGTCAAAAACATTTTGGTCACTGAAAGCTAAAAATCTAAGCTAATGAGAAAGTTTGTCCATTGCAGAGTTCAAAAACGAAAAAAGAGACACCCTTTTAGTATATTTGGCCCAAGTGCTTAAGAGCTGACCACACAGCCCAGTGTGCGCTCATTGTAAATTCAGAATTCTGCAGACACTTCCTGTTCAGACAGCTTTCATTTTTCATCTGATCCCAATTTTCCCACCCAAGACTCAGACCACCCATGACAAACAAACAAAATTAATACCAAGAGCTAATTTTATAATAAAAACAGTTTGTATATAAATGTGTGAAGCACAGAACCGTCTGAGTACCCTCCCCTTTAGGATACAAGTTTAAGGCCAAGTTAGAAGTCTGAACAGCATCCAGCAATTTGTCTGCATATCTGAGATAGAGAAACGTTCCCATGTTCACAGTCATTATGGTTGTAAGTGCTGGCGAGCAGAGACATTGTGCCGTCTCTACATTACATTAGGAGTTACCACAAATCTTGCCTGAATTTTCATTGGAAGGACTGGTGCTGAGGTGACGCTGCTTTGGCCACCTAATGCGGAGAGCCGACTCGCTGGAAAAGACCCTGACGCTGGGAAAGATGGAGGGCAAGAGGAGAAGGGGCTGACAGAGAGTAAGATAGTTGGACGGCATCGCTGCCTCAATGGACAAGAATTTGGGCAAAGCCTGAAAGACAGCGACAGACAGGGAAGCCTGGCATGCTCCAGTCCCGGGACCACAGAGAGTCGGCTCGACTGAGCGACTGGGCAACAATGACCTCAAATCTTAAAAATTTCTAGATCTCAGCGTCTTACACGCAGTGAAGGGAAGAACAATGCTTGGACTGCCTTCCTGATGGTGCTATTGCTAAGTAGCAAATATAACAGTGGGTATGAAAGATCTTTGAGACATATTGAATGCTGTATAAATAGAAGAGGTTGTTATAGGTGAGCACGTTTTCTTAAAGACATTTTAGGATTTATAATATGGCATGTATTCTGGACTTATTTAATAATAATGCAATTTAGAAGATTCAATTCTGCCATCTATAACTTTCATTCCTTCATAGATTTTTCTTCAGTAAGTTGAAATAGAAATCGACATTTTTAATGTACAAAAAATACCTTTAAGTGACAAAAATATAGATATACTTTTGTTACTTTACATGATCAGCCTTGAACAATTATAAAATCACATGCATACAACTTTGAAAGAATAAGCAAACATATAATCACAGGCTCATTGATTAGTCTTTATTTTATGCTTATCACAGTCACATTTGAGCATTTTATTCAATTTTGTTTTCTCAACAAATTCCTGAATAAATGAATCTACTTCATGGTTATCTTACACTATACTTAGAACATTGGGGCTCAAACTTGGAACCATAATCATTACTAATTTCAGACACATTAGAATCTTAGATAGTTCACTGGACATTCAATAGAGCATCTGCCTCCAATGCGGGAGACCTGGGTTCAATCCCTGAGTTGGGAAGATCCCCTGGAGAAGGAAATGGCAATCCACTCCAGTATTCTTGCCTGGAGAATCCCATGGATGGAGAAGCCTAGTAGGTTACAGTCTACGGGGTCACAGAGAGTCAGACACAACTGAGCGACTTCACCTCCTGTACAGTGACTTTGGCTTTTAGCTACACAAGAGTTTCTCTACTGTTTTCACTGTGGAATGACTTTAATGATTATTTTATTGACAAACTTAGGTGATTCCCCTTTCCATTTATAAAAATAAACTATTTTTATAGTTTATTATATTTATATTTATTTATGCTTTTGAACTGTGATGTTGGAGAAGACTCTTGAGAGTCCCTTGGACTGCAAGGAGATCCAACCAGTCCATTCTGAAGGAGATCAGCCCTGGGATTTCTTTGGGAGGAATGATGCTAAAGCTGAAACTCCAGTACTTTGGCCACCTCATGTGAAGAGTTGACTCACTGGAAAAGATTCTGATGCTGGGAAGGATTGGGAGCAGGAGGAGAAGGGGACCACAGAGGATGAGATGGCTGGATGGCATCACAGACTCGACGGACCTGAGACTGAGTGGACTCCGCGAGCTTGTGATGGACAGGGAGGCCTGGCGTGCTGCGATTCATGGGGTCGCAAAGAGTCGGACACGACTGAGCGACTGAACTGAACTGCACTGATGCATTCATTCATTCATTCATTCAGCAAATATATGAGTGCCTGCTTTACACAGCACAATGTTCTAAACATGGAGAGAAAAGCATGCGTCTATGTGCTGGTGGGAGGAGATATAATAGAAGAGTGTAGTAAAATGAGAGATGCTCTGAAAGTATTACATTCGATGAACAGAAAGCAAAACCAGACATTAACTTAGATAAGTCAATAGATAAGTGTCTGTCTAGAAGGAAGTGTTCTGTGGGCAGTGGCCTTTGAAGAGCATGGATGACGTGGAAGGAGCCGCCTGTGCAGACGGAGGTGGGGGACACCCTAGGCAGAGGGGACAGCTTGCCCCACAGCTGGAGGAGAGCTTGAAAGGCCAGGAAGGCCGACACGAGGCCGCGCCGGGTGAGCAGGTGGATTCCAGGTGAGGTCAGGGTCAGGCTGGAACGGGAGTAGGGGTGAAGATGTGTCTTGCAGGTCACAGTAGTGAATCAGGAGGTCAGCAGGAAAGTCACGGGACGCAACCGGAGAATTCTAGGCAAGAAAGTGACATGGTATATTTTATTTATTTATTTTCCGAGGACCCGCCAAACCATTTCCTTGTAGTTCGTGGATTTGCTTGTTTCACTTGTGGCTTCCTGGGACCCGCCTGCCGGGCAGGCTTTCTACCTACAGTGCACGGCCTTCCCACTCAGTGGCTCCTCTAGGTGTGGAGCGGAGTGTGGAGCAGAGTGTGGAGCGGAGTGTGGGCTCCAGGGGGCGTGGGCTTCTGTAGCTGTGGCTCATGGCATGCAGGATCTTTCCAGACCAGGGATCAAACTGGTGCCCCCGGCATTGCAAGGCACACTCCTAATCTATGGACCCCTGGAGAGGCCCGTGCTATATGCTATGTTTTAAACACTATCTGCTCCACGGAGCACAGTTTGTAATGGGAATGTGTGCACATGGAGAATCAGAGAGACCAGATAAAGCAGGTTACAGAAATGGATGTGAATGGTAACAGCGGTTTGGACATTCACAGCAGGACAAGGTGTGCAGAGAGCCTACTGCATTTAAGGTCTCTCCAGAAGATAACCCCCACAATATTCACTTATCCTGGGTACGCCGGGAGAAGGGGAATCTAGAAAATGAGAAAGCCATGTGACTTGGCCAACCTCATCGTTTCAATTAGTTCTTTTAAATGTAGGAAGCCCTCACTTTTACAGCCCCCTGGAAGGGAAGGAAGTCTGTAAGAATACTTCAGACTTCTTAGAACGCCTCTAGAGTTTCAAGAGAAACAGATTTTAAGCCAGGGGAAAAGAAACCCAGCCCCTCTGCATGTCTGAATGGGCTTTCAAGCCTCCCTCAGAGGACAGGTACTGAAGCCACTCTGTCTTTCTATTCTAGAACTGGGATGGGAGTTCCCTGGAGTGCTTGCCAACAGTGGACACATGAAGAGCTTTGCTGTTGCATCAGTATTACTCAGAGATTTCAAAGGGTTAGGGAACCAAACTTAATTTATGATTTTAATTTTTAAATGTATGTATTCATTATGTACAATTTATGTATTTAATTTTTAAATTTATTTAAAATTTTATGTGCTTTAATTTTAATGTGTGTTATTTATAGTAGCATTTGTAAACTGTGAGGTAAAATTAAGCATGCACATGCATTTTTTTTTTTTCTAGATAAAATAGGAGGTTAAGAAAGAAGCTCCTCTGGAGACTTCAGGTTTCGCCTTAAGGACAGGAGAGACCACTGAAGCATTCCCTTTCAAAGACTGCAAGTTTGGGGGCTTCCCTGGCGGGCTGGTGGTTCAGACTCCGCCTTCCAGTGTGGGCAGAGCACGTTCAGTCCCTAGTCAGGGAGCTAAGAACCACACGCTTTGCAGTCTATAAGCCAAAACATTAAGAAAGAAAAAAAGAAGCAGAATTGTCTTTAAATTCAATAAAGACTCTAAAAATGGTCCATATCAGAAAAGTTTGAAAAAAACCCTGTAGGTTTGAGCAAAGATTCTTACAGGAGTGGAGATGGAGTATGGATGAACCAGGCAAGAGGCAAAGGGAATGTCTGATCTGAAATATCACAAATATTGAAGCACAGTCACCAGGAAAGATACGCAGCAAGGTGGACGGATTCAAGAGGCATCTGGACATGGTGATGAACTGGATATGAGCCTGGGGAAAGACAAGAAAGATTTAAATAGTATGCCCGACTTTTTGTCTTTGCCGCTGGTGGTTCTGTTCACAGAGACAGGAAGCAATAGAAGTTAGATCAGGAGAGACGGTAAATGTACTGGCCATGAGGTATTATCTGCTGGAGGTTCAGGGGAAAGACATGATAGATCGACAGTCCCCAACTCAGGAGAGAAGTCCGTCCAGGCCACAGTTAGAAGGATGGAAATCACATGTGCAAGAGTCATCGCTAAGCCGTGGTGGGGGAATTCCTGACAAGAGAACAGAGCCTCTGAGAAAGTCCAAACACACTACAAACAAGAAGCAGAAGCAGAAGAGTGAGCAGCTGCACGGGTGTTCGGAGAGGAAGAGAAGGCGCCCAGCATCCTGCACGACGAGGAACGGGGCTGCGTGGACGAACGGGTGTTGGCTTGCAGGACGTGTGGACACCATGCATTTACATTCACACCCTTTACAGACCTTCCAGTTCTCTTTAGCAGCTCTTAGAATCTCAGCTCCGTCTAGAGGAGGTCGCCAGTTGGAATAATCCCAAAACATGGTGCTGGACAGAATGGGGCATCCGAAGGGAGACAGGGCAAGAGAGTTGAGGACACTTGACCGCACTGTAGAAAGTCACAAGGGTGGGCTCTCATTGGGAAGGAGCATGAGAGGAAAGGGAATGAAACGTGGAAGTGGATAACAGATGAGAAGAAGAGGCCCAGGAACTGGAGGCAGCAGAATGGGAGGAGCAGTGATCAGAGTGGCCGGGCTGAAGGTGGTGGTTACAGCGCGGGCAGGCTCATTTTATAGTTTCAGACGCAGGTTGTTCTGCCCTCGACGGGATGAGCAGGGGTGACTGGAGGGGGAGTGGAGGTGGGTTCACTGAGGTCAGTGAACCAAGGTGGCAGACGGTTCCGTATATTGCCCTGTGAACACTCAATGAAACCACGGTGGTGGCAGGGTGAGGGATGAAGACGAAATCCGAGAACCTGAGGCCTGGTCCCAGAGAATGAGAAGGACGGGAGACGTTGATAGATAGTGGTCAAGAGGAGTTAAGTAAACGTGTCCCACCACTGGGAACCTCGGCTCAGTGGGCGTCAGCGTTCCCGTGAGCAATCTCCAGCAGTCCTGGGGAGACTCTATGATCTCAAAAGCATCTCCCTCCTCATTCTCCAGTGTCAGCCTCACTCGTTAGGCTCTATTTTAAAGTGTTGTTTTTAACACCTCAGTGTTATCTTGCTGGATGTGTTTCGGATCAGGTAACTGCTTAGAAATTGATCACTGTAAGACAAAAACAACATCAACACATATTTATCTCATCTCAACTATGACAAGCAATATGAGGGATCAGAAAAGAGGGAGATACTGCCCAGCCTTGAAATAAATTAAGTGGAGAAACTTCCTTAGTGAAAATAGGATCACGTAGGTAGGGCAGGCTTAGAACTGAATTCTGGATGGCAAGAGGTGGTGGCAATGTGGAGAAACAATACCACTCAAGGAAAGTTCAAAAATAAGACAAAAATGATCCTCTAATTCTACCTGTGTGTGCATGCCCAGTCACTCCAGTCGTGTCCGACTCCTTGCGACCCCGTGGACTGTAGCCCCCAGGCTCCTCTGCCCATGAGATTCTCCAGGCAAGGATACTAGAGTGGGTTGCCATGCCTTCCTCCAGGGGAATCTTCCTGACCCAGGGACTGAACTCATGTCTCTTATGTTTCCTGCATTGGCAGGCAGATTCTTTATCTCCAGTGCCTACCTGGGAAGCCCCTAATTCCACCTACTCACCTACGATTAACCTAGCCCGCAGTCCGTTGCTCTGGGTGATGGCATATATCCATATATTCGAGAGTACAGGTGAACATGCTAAGTAATGACATCCAGCCTCCAAACAGATCCCCCAAGGCCAGGCGGACTAAATGGAAGTTTCCTTTACTTCGTGTGATTGGGCTGCAGCAGGGGACACATTCAGGAAACTCCACAAGGGCCCTCAGTGTTTCCTTGGCTGAAGTGGAACTTGCAACCCTACTTGGAAAAGGATCTAGGGTTTGCCTTATCCTACAATTTGATGGGTTTCAAACTCTAGACCAGTTGTAGGACATGAAGGCCCAGACTGATGTCCTGGGTGAATTTGTTCCTTCAATAAATGTGGGAGCTTCTGCAATAAACGTTGCAGGACATTTGAGGCCTTTCGAGTGGGCCCAAAGGTGATTATGCCTCCTCAGCTGTTCCACTAAAGCCAGCGTACAGTCACTAACAGTAGTATGTAGGTCTGAACTGAACACACTTGGATGACTACAATGATATTCTCCATACACGTGAAATATTCAAATGTGCTATGCCAGAAAGGGAATTAATAAAATGTATGCAACACCCTGATGAGAGTTCATGTGGTGTATAAACTGGAGGAGAGCTGGCTTGAACAGTCACCAGTCACCCACTTTATGAACCAGCATCATCCTCATCTCCTCTTGTCTGATACCGAGACAACAGGAGAGCTACCTCACTGGCCTTCCCTGGGGGCTCAGTGGTAAAGAAGCCGCCTGCAATGCAGAATACCCAGGTTTGATCCCTGGGTGGGGGAAGATCTCCTGGAGGAGGAGGGCATGGCAACCCACTCCAGTATTCTTGCATGGAGAATTCCATGAGCAGAGGAACCTGGCGGGCTACAGTCCATGGGGCTGCAAAGAGTCAGACACGACTGAGCGACTGAACACATCACACCTCACTGGTCATTGTAAGGACGGAACAAGGTGATGTGAGGTGCTTGACATGTTACCCGGCACACACAACAGGAGGGTGCCTGCAAGGGAGGACCACTGTTAATATTTAGGAGTGGTCATCTCTCGTTGACAAAGCTGACATGGGATCACTCCAACAGGGGTTCTCATCAAGCACTCTCATGGTTATAAAGCATCTGAGTCTGCTCTTGCCTCTGAGAAATGAAAGTAATAAAGCTGACCCTGTGAGCTGCTGTTGCAGTCAAACAAGAGTGACCGGCTCTTCGTAGGTTTGCAAGGAAAAGCCCCCGGGTATTTCTTGCTCTGTCGTCCCCCTTCATGATATACACAGGTCTGTGGATCCTGAATCCAGGAAAGTGAGTGGAGGGGTGCAGTCCGTGAGAGCACGCCTTCTCACCCTGGGAAGGTAGGGTGTGATGTCACGGTCTCCAAGGGAACTCCCCTTTAAATGTTTACAAAGGCACTGGAGAGTTTTAGGGATCTGCTGAATTAAATAATGCTGGGATAACTGAAGAGTACCTTCTGCCTGCCCACTGATACTCATTTTGCATTATCCAAAAAAAGTAAATGAAGGAATGGTTTTGGGAAAAGGATCATGTTCCTTCCCTGCTTAGCTGAAGCTTCTTTGATATTCTTAGCTTTTAATAATCCCCCGCCCCCACAACTTCTCCAGACTGTAACAGCCACTCAAAAAAGTTTATTCCATTCCTGGGTGTCACTAATGGACAATTTAGGCTGTTGAGAACTGCAATTAAGCTTCTTTCAACATCAAAATCAGCTCTGAGAATTCATCGTTGAAGAAAAATTGATTTTGTGCTTCCAAACACAACTGAGTTCAGCAGAGAAATGAGATGAACATTTACCTTCTGTCATGTCCAAAGTTAACCAGGGAAAGCGCACACACACACACACACACACACACACGTTTTCCTGACAGGCAAACAAGCAAATCACAGACTGAACCGCAGGACAGGGGGGATGAAAAGGGAAAAACCATCGTGAAAAAGCTGGGCTTCCTGACCCTCCCAGCAGCCTCCGAAGGATGGGTTCACTGGCTTCCTGAGCGAGTCCTGTCACTGTGAACCCCTGCAGTCATTCTTGCACACATAAAGGACAAATAAGCTGGAGAGGACGACTCAGATGCTTTCATTTTTAACTACTCACCAATGGAGGAGAAGGCAGAATGCCTAGGCTAGGTCTCGGTGGCCAATAGGGTGGCTGTGTGCCTCCCACGTGACTCGCTGCCCCTGTCTTTCACATGGGCTGCAATTTAGTTCAATTCAGAACTGCAGATAGTACAGGCTTCAGAGCAGACGGAGATGCCTGTGCACAAGCGCCTGAGTTCCGAGGGACTTTGAGAAACACTTGGCTATCCCCTCCTGCCTGGGCCCCGGGACTCCGCACCTGCAGGACAGACAGTCCGGCCGCCGCCTCTGCCGTGACCCCGGGGACGAGGAACCAGCACAGATAACCGTTTGGAAATGGTGAGTATCCATTTCTCTCTATCCAGTGTGTTGACGAAAATAGTTTTGTCATGAGCATCTGATACGTGAAGATTTTTGTTTTTTTGAGATACTCTTTGATGTGTGTCTAGAAGGCTATTCAGCTGGCAGGGAAAGGTTTCAGAAACAATTGTTGCATGCTGGATTCTGTGAAAGGGAAAGAATGAAAAATAAAAGTCAGGCATTCCAAGAGTAGCTGCAGGAGACTGCCCCTCGAAACATCGCTCCAGCACGCTGCTTTGTTCATAAGGAAAAAAAATGAAGGCACACACGTATGTACTCACTTCTCTTCTTTTCGCTCTTAATGCCTAATCAGATCTGATCTGTCCCCAAGAAAAATAAAAGACAAACTTTGCTGACTCCACAGATGAGGGTACCATCCACTCTCCAGACATCTGACAGTTATTATAATTAGCTATGAAAGACGGCTTAGACACTTGGGGGCAAATAGCTCTTAAATTCTGAACAATGGCTTCAAGCCAGGGCTTTCTTTCTATTTATTTTTTAACCACCACTTTTCATGTTCTCATCATGATAGAGTCTGAACTGCTCTCAGGGTTTTCGTCCACAAATTGTGAAATCAAGTCCGGGCACAAGGGGAAGACCACTGAAAGTGGCCAGTGTGAAGACAGACGAGAAAGACAGCTTTCTGTCCAGGGATCCAGGCTTCCGTGTATAAGGATTTTTTTTTTTTTTAATTCCTAACAGGGTGGAGGATGTGGGGGTGGGGAGGAAGCATGCGGAAGCTGCTTTATAGAAGAATGCTTAAAGAATAAAGTAACTGGGATTTCTTTTGACTAGCACGCAAGGGTACGGTTAGCATCTAAGTCATATTCGTGGTTAAGATTTTTTTTTTTTTGATGGAGTTTCAAACAGAAGCAACATACAAAGCACCTTTTTATTTATAAACTAATCAGAAACAAATGGGGAGGAATGACCCTGCACGCCTGCTTGCTTTCTCACATCCAGCGAGGGCAATCCAACCAGGCACTATGACTGCGCTTCTAGAGACATCCAAATCCTTAAAAAGTTATGCGCTGAGTCTCCCAAGAAATTAAAAGGTCAGTCACATCAATGTGATTTTTCACTGATGAAGACTCAGACCAGCACAACCTCCAGCCCAAAGGGAGTTTGTGAGAAAGCCCCATCCTCCTGATTTTTGAAAGAGAATATTAACTCCGTCAATTATGGAAGGGAATTATTCAAAGGCTCCAGACATAACTAATTATGGCTTAAAGAGATCTACCAGAGCCGAGTGAGTGTTCCAATTATAAAAGCCCAAGACGGTAGGAGCCTTTTTTTTTTTTTTAAGAGGACTTGGACACACATTTTCACATCATCTTTTTAAATACACCATTTTTTTTTCTTTGTCTGCTCCTGTTATCCACACCTCCCCCACCGCCGCCCACTGTGCGCCGAGACACCTGAAGGCCAGACATAATGATCAACAGAGCCCGGCCTGTCTGGACCCCAGCCAGGTCCCCCGCTACAATCAAGGAGCCTGCGCGCAGTGCATGCCCGACCCATCCCACTGCTCTGCAGATCTGGGATGGAAGTCTTAGACAGACTGCGGAAAGATTAAAGACAACAATATCCCCTTTCTCCTACCCCAGACGGCCTCGATTTTTAACCCCTTCCTTGCCTCCAAAACCAAGAGGTCTTCTCGGAGCCCATGCACGTCCCCCAGGGACCCTCCTAACTCCCACACCCTATTAGATAGACCCCCACGCCTCATTTGGTACAGAAATCGCATCTCCACAGACCCACCGGGATATTTTAGGATTCACAGCGGTGCTCACAAAACAAAACGCGGTTTGTTGGTGCGGGGGTTGGGGGGGATGCATTTCTGAATGAACTTGAGCTGCATGCAATCTGGAGAAAGTCAAAGGTCTGTGGAAAGATTTCTTGCAAACCTTGCAGAAGGTTATACTGGTTTCTGATAATGCTGTTCTTTAAGCATCTCTCTCTCTCTCTCATCATGCACACACACACACACACACTCACTCCCAGAGATACACTCAGCCAGGCACGTATATCATTCTATCGCAGAGAAACCCAGGTTTGCTGGTGATGTCATCACATATAAAATTTCGCCTTTGTGGGCAACATTTTCAGTCACCTAATCACCAATGTCTGCTGGGTTTGTGCCCATAGGAAGTTCTCCTGTTTGTGGGGTTAACCGACACACACAGGAAAGGACCATTTTATTTGTAACTATCTTTCTTTTGAAGATGTGTTGTGGGGTGGAATGACCATATTTATCAAGATACGTGCAGTCAGGCAGAGTTTCCTGACCCTGGGCAGCCTGATTAACATGCTGGCTGAACATTTCAGAGGTGGCTGAATTTCAATGATGTAAATAGGATGTGGAAACGTGGAGCATTTTGAAATCATGTGGATAAGAATGCTGCGGTTCTGATATCTGTTATGACTTGGTGATTTTTATTTGCTACTCAAATTTCTGTCACCTATTCAATCATTTTTACTCTTTACTTATTGCGAGAGGGAAGAACCTATACAAATGATTTTTTAGAAGCAACGCTCTGTTCGTGTACTTTGGAGTAGATGACAGTTGGGTTAAAATTTTGCGGGGTAGTACAGCATTTGTATTTATTTTCAAGTCTATTTTATGGGTCTTACACTATACAGTTATTCACCAAGCAACTGTTCACAGATTTTTAATGATGTGTATATTTAAGTACATGATTTTGTTTTACTGAACTCAAATAGAACAAAGTTTCATAATTTCACCAAAGCACATTGCCATATCTGAGACGTAAACACAGAACAACTGTGTATACATAACGTCTTTTAATACCAAGTTTTGGTCTGTAGTTTGAAATTAATCTTCATTAATATAGAATGACTGGATATATTACCCATTCTTATATACTGAGTATTTGACACATTATTTTCTTAATTTTGGAATTTTCTGTCAATGCTTATTTCTTGCACACTAAAAAAGGGTTAACTTTGAAAGGTTTGCAAATCACATGTACCTGAACAGCAGTATTTATTTAACACAAATTAATGAGATTCATTTTGTTGCTGTGACATGTGATTCTTTCAAAACAAGTGCTAATGTATCTCGTTCTTTTCTGCTTTCATGTTACTATTATTGTTGAAAGTATGCAGCCTAAAGAACTGACACATTTTGTAGTTAGAACGAGCAAGCCACACAAGTTAGGTGGCATTCTGCGGGGTAAGGCTCCAGTGTGAACTAACACATAACTTTTCTGAGAAATTCTTGGACCTGACTCCAAAATTTTTACATAAACGGAGCTCCCAACATTCTTGCCTGAGGATGAATTCTAGAACTGTCTTTTATCAAAGATTAAAAACAAGCAGATAGTTGGATTTAAATATCACCTACTTTCTAAAAGCAAAACATAGCACGGCCCGCTGGGAATACGTGTTACGAAAAAGTCATCTTCCAAAGAAAAGAAGATAATGGACTTGATTGAAACAGTTGGACTACGTAACGCCAATTCAAGAACAAATGGTTTTTCAGAGCATAACAGAGAAAGAACAATTTACTATAGGACAGCTTATTCCTCTCACACAATAGTAATGATTTATTTGAAATGGCAGAACAAACATAGTAAATACACAAAAACAATCAATGACATCTCATGTCAGGGATTTATCAGGATTCTTGTGTTTTTTGGAATAGAATATACCTAATTCAATTTTTTCTCAAAAGACTAGTTGAAGCCTGTAATCTTGTTTAACATGTGTTGCTGTTATAAACCTGTATTTTTGGACCTGCATGTAGCACGTATAGTTGATGTAAAGGACATATTTTAACATAGTCTTATGGCAACAAATAATTATTAAAATAGTATTATGTTATAATCAGAGTTTTAAAGATGTTCTTGAGTCAGTTTATTAACATTTTAAGACAATGAAATTCGAGTGGTGATGCCAGCTAACTAAGTCTGCGCTCAGATACTGGCTAAATGAAGGTACTGATGGTATAATTCTTGCAAATGCCTCATATCAAAAATATTTTTATTATATTGAAACATAGGACTCTCACTTGGCAAACAGCAGAAAACATATTTTTAAATCTTTTCTGTTTCTTACCATTAGGAAGATGATTTCTGAAAGTGGACTCACATTCGCAATTTCTGTTCATGAACAGAGAGACCTGGGTTTTGTTTAGCTGTTTTAAGCTGAGCTTTCAGGCACAGGGCTTGGAAGCGTTCTGAGTGGATGCCAGCCGGGCACCTGCACAGGGCCTGCACAGGAGCCCCTCACCAGTCTCAAGGAGGAAAGAAGGGGAACTGGTTTGGTTGGTTGCTTCAAGCCTCAGGTTTTAGCCTTCCAAGCCTCCATGCAGGCTGCACTCTAAATCCATTTGAGGGAAAAACTTATCAAAGTCATTTTCACCATTTTCGCGAGGTCCACGGCCCTGTGGATACCCCACGAGGGAGATGTGTCTGAAGAGTGATTGAGCGCCCTGCTACTGCCTGAAACCCCAGGAAGCTCAGGAAGGCGCTGGGGTCAGAGCGGCTCATGAATCACAGATAGGAAATGAGCTGTGGATCGCATATTTGGAGGCTTAAGGAGGAACGTTGGGGACATTTTACAGTAAACAGATTTGGAGTTGATTTTTGGCACACCTTTGAAGCATCAGTCCTGCCGTTCAGCTGAAATAACTTTTTATACGTATGGCTAAGACCAGATGGCCCTGCGCTCCTTTCTTATTTAGATGAGATTTTCCTTTCAATAACATCTTTCTTCCTGACCTGTTTAAAAATTCCAGCGAATGAAATCAGCACAGGATTTTCAATTCTAATTGACCATGTGCAGAGGAAGGGCCAGTGGAGAAATAGTGGAGGCATTGTGAGCCTCCTTGCCTCAGTTTTGTCTTTGTGTTTGCATCTTACCAGCCAATCTAAACGAATCAAAGAAATTTCATTTTTACTAATATTAATATAGCTGCAAAGTTAATCCTCAGTGCAAATTATTTGAGATGACCGTTTCTGCCATTTCATTATAATTCATTTTTTTAAAGTTCTCAGGCACTTCCATAGTCTCTCAACTAGCAGGAAAGCCATTTATTAGTTAAAAATGCACCGAGATTTAGCATACTGGTTAAATTCAGATGAAAGACGATGATGCTGTATTTATTTTCCTTGTCACTTGAATAAATCATTATTGGAATATATATATATATATTAAATATCCACTATCTAAAATTCTTGGTTCATAATATGTATAGTTATTATATAAAGAAAAGCTATATTTTTCTGGACATTTCGTTTAGACTTGGAATTAGTAAAAGATACATCAAGAATTGGATATAATCTGCAGAGTCGTATAGCTTAGCAAATCATATTTGCTGTAAAAGTGGGCATGTAATTCTCAGTTTTTTCTTTCCAATAAGTTTTTAAATCAGTTTTCTTCAGCGTTTATTACCACTAAGATGTTCTCTTTTGAAAAGTTTAATTTTAGGATAGTAAAAGTGTTAGACAAAAACAAGTTTTCTTTCTGAAACTGATTATTTGGAGTAATAAAGATAGAAAGGAACACATACCAAAGGGATATGTTTTCTAAAATGTATGCTAGAGATAAGAAACACTCCAAATTAGCTATCAGTGGTATTGAAATGCTGATGGCCATCCACCAGCACTGTGTCTGTCTGGAATTCTTTGCACAGTCTGCTTCAGGTAACTTTGATCTCAAGCCAGTCTACTAGTTTGTCAAAAATGGGATGCCTCATCAAAAGCTACATTAGTGGAACTGTTTAAAAAAATGCACCTTATGACTGATAAGGTCAATTAGAATTTCTTTGCATCCAAATTACACAAAAACTAAAATGGAATCACCCATGAGATTCACAACTATGAAGGCATGTTCTAAGTATGCAAAGTCAATTTGTTTTGAACCTTATAATTTAAATTTCTGAGATGACTGTCATCTGAGATGAATGTCATGTGTGTGTATATATATATATATATATATATATGCCATATATACATATATATATATATATATATCTGAATCAACTTGTGACACCAAAATATTAGAACTCTCACTATGCCATTAAGTATATGCTTTGATTACTATATCTTGCTCATATCTGGTAAGGTTTTTCCACTGATTTATGAATTATAAAAATTCATTAGAAAAATATATATAAGATAGTGATTTAGCCCATTCTTTTTCCACTACTCTGAAATATAGTCAGAAATAGAAAAAGTCAAAATATAAGCAGAAAATTGAAGCATAATTCAGAGTCAAGGTATTAAATTATACATAATGTTTACCTTTTAGGTTTAATTTTTAAATTATAGATTTGAATGAGCAATAAATTTAGACCTGTATGTGAGGGAGGTGGTGGAAAATAGGATCTTGGGGAAAATGATTAAAATTATATTGGTGTTGTAATTTCAGGTGGTTGAATCTAGGACACCCACAACAGGTGTGAATAAGAAATAGAACTCTATACATTAGATAACTGACGAGACTCTGGTGTGCAGCATAGAGAGCGCTGCTCAGGGCTCTGTGTCCTAAATGGGAAGGAAAGCCAAAAGAGAGGGGTACAGGCATACTTGGAGCTGATCCACTTTTCTGTACAGCAGAAACCAATACAACAGCTGTGAACAACTCCAGTAAACATTTAAAAAAAAAAGAAGAAGAAATGGGACTCTGAGCTCCTCCCACCGTCCCTTCTTCCATGTTAATCTGAAGAGCAGACGTGCTCTTGCTTCTGCAGGACCGTAAGTAGTGGCAGACACTAAGGGGAACGCGGGTGTTCGTGCTCCTGCGGGGCCGCGGTGGGGCTTTGTCCCTCTGCCCCTCGCCCTGTGTGTCCTCACGCGCTAGGGGACAGCTCGGGAGAACGCGGGGCCCACGCTGAAGCTGCGAGCTGTGCAAAATGTCTCCCCCTTCCTGTTCCACAGCACGGTGAGGGTCTGTTGGGGATGGAGGTCCTTGAGAAACAAAGGTTCCTTGGCTCTCCCGGGAACCCCTTTTGGATGTTTTTACGCTCCTTCTCAAGACTCTTTCCCAGACTTCACACACACCCCAGCCTTTGAGGTTTCCCACCTGCTGTGCCGGGTTCTCAGCCATTTCTGCTTGGGTAGCGCTGGCCTCGGGCTGACCTGTCCAGCTAAGGGTCACACTCAGCTGTAACTTTTAAACTATGTATATATATAGATTCTTGCTTGAAAAATCCCATGGACAGGGCAGTCTGGCAGGCTACAATCCTCAGGGCCACAAAGAGTCAGACAAGAGAAAGCATACATGTGCATGCACACACACACACGCACACTTACATATATATATGGTATTGAAATATAGTTGATCAACAAAGTTGTAGTGGTTTCAGGTGTACAGTACAGTGATTCATTACATACATTTAGGTTCTTTTTCAGATTCTTCTCCTTTATAGATTATTGCAAAATACTGAGTATAGTTCATTGCGCTATGCAGAAGAGGCTTAAACTATATTTTTCAACTGTGGAGAGAATGGGCTAGCAGGATGCACAGGACATCAGGAGAATGCCTGTCCGTGCAGAGGCAGGTGTCTCTGGCATCCTGAAATTCTGCGTGGCTGTGGACCAATAAGACGGAATTTGATTGGCCAGCCGCTGCTTCCAGCGCGTGGTCTGTGCCCACGTGGGGTGGAAGGCTACTCTCCAGGGATGCGCGTGAGCTGGACTCTGTTCATCCTGGCAATGCACACGTGACTCGGTGTCTTTCCTGCAGAGAAGTTACTATTACAATCGTAAGGACCTCACTTTTCCCTCAGGAAACATTGTACTAGGGAAACAGAACCTAAGTACGAAAAAAATGTCCGTCAGAATGGGAGCATGTGAGCTGACCAGATAATCCAAAAATGAAGAGAACATGTCAGCAAAGGGGACTAGAGACACGTTCATCCTATGGCTGGACTATCCAGAAGCCTGTGTGGAAATGTAGCCTCTGAGGGATGGGGCCTCAGAGTGAAACAGAAAATGCCATTTAAGGTTTTAAGTATCTAAGCTTATTGCTTTAGAAACATTCGTTAAAGAGACATTTCACTGATCTGCCTTGTTACGATTAGCCTCCTATCCAGACATTATTAACCTGTACTGCGGGAAAGCACGACGCCAGCCCCTGCTCTGGCTGTTGTAAGTCACTCCACAAAGTACCCACGTCTTGCCCTGAAAAGACGTGAAGATTTAAGCCGGTAGCACAGGGAGCCGTACGCAGTGCTCTGTGGCGCCGTAAATGGGAAGGAGATCTGAAACGGAGGACTAGGGCCTCCCAGGTGGCACGGTGGTAGAGAACCCCCTGCCTGTGCGGGAGACACAGGGTTCAATCCCTGGGTCAGGGAAGATCCCCCTGGAGGAGGGCATCACAACCCACTCCAGTGTTCATGCCTGGAGAATCCCGTGGACAGAGGAGCCTGGCGGGCTGCAGTCCATGGGGTCGCAAAGAGTTGGACAGGACTGAAGTGACTGGTCACGCACACACGCAGACATTATCACTGATTCGCTTTGCTATTCAGCAGAAACTAACAACGTTGTAAAGCAACTATACGCCAGTAAAAATTAAAGAAAAGGAAAATTAAAAAAAAAGATTTAAACGGGAAACAGTGACGATGAAGAAATCCTCTCTTTGGTTGGTGTGAGGACAGAAGAGGGTTAATTTCTGAAATCTCTGTGGAGGGGAAAAGCAAAACAAACCTGGAAGGTAAAAAGCAAAGACTAAGCTGCTCGTGGTTTGGTTGTACTTACGGATTATCCTACATCCTGGAAAGAAGAGAAGCAGAGCTGTAAGAGGGCTCCACGGGGGGGCGTCTGGAGCTTTCACAGTCTGAAGTCTGCGGAGTCAATGCTTATTAAGAGCTGGCCTTGACCTCTGCTCCCCGTATGCCTGCCCGGCCCAGGTGCAGCATCGTTGGAAGGACTTTCCTGTTACTGCAAACTGTGTGCAGACTTCAGACTGTGAATGAAAACACAAGCTTGAGCATGCAGACCATCCCGGGGCTAGGGTGCCCACATTAAAATAGAAAGTCAAGACCTGGAAACTTACATCTGATTCCTTTCATAATTAATACAGTGACTATAGCTATAGCCAAGGCTATTCAGGTGCAGCTTACATTTAAACCAACTTGGTCCCTTTGCTGTTATGAGGAGGTTTTGCAAGAATATTTAAAACAGTGAGTCTTGCCTGACAAATCCAATGAAGAAAAACATGTATAATGGTTGCTTTAAATTTTTCACATGTCCACTCTTAGTGATACAAGGGGCTGTTATGTTCTAGGTTTTGTTTTTGTGTTTTTCCAAAGGATTGGTTTGACTTTTAAAAATTGTGTTAACTAAGAAAAGGAAACACAAAATTCCATGGAACTTTAGCCTGAAGTATAGTAAAACTTTTCTTACTTCAACATTCCATGAAGTGTATTTCTGTATTTACATAGTGTTTATAAATATAAGACAAAACCAAATTATACATTTTCATTAATTGATATCTTGAATAAAATTGTCATATTTTTGCCTCTAAAAGGTTACTTGTATTGAAGCATATAAAATGTCCCCAAATAAACTATACCAACATAAAAGGGGGAAAGAAAGCTCTTCAGGTATCAGAATATATTTAAAATATTTAGGATTTTATCTTCTGCTGAGTGTTTTGTTTAGCATAGTTTTATAAATTACATAAATTTACTTATTTTAAATATAAATTTTGAACTCAGAAGAAAACTAAATCAAAGGAAATTTTAAATTTTTCACTAAACGAATCACACATAAGCATGTCTCCCTTAGATAGAATTTTAAAAACAGGAGAAAATTTTATTTTCGATTTACAAATATTTCAGACTACACTGAAAAGTAAAAGCAATATATAAACACCATCATCTTTCCACAACCAAGATTTATAACTTGTAACATTTTTCTCTATGTACTCCAAGCAATTAAAAAACAAATACACAGTGGAGGACTCCAAATCCCTTTCCATTTCCTGATACCCCTCTGGTTAGAGAAGTAATCAGTATCTTTCCTTTGCTAGGTCATTTTCATATCTCCATTTTTATACTTTAATCACCTACTAATGTAGCAAAAGAAAAAGCAAAAAGTGAACAAGCTATCAGTTATGAAGTTCCTAAATTCACTTTTACTCAATTTACCTTAAAATTACTGAAAATTTTTCAAACACACATATTCATTGGAAATAGTATTTACTTATTTATTTTTAGCCTAAAAACCACAATGCAATGCTGATTAAATATGTTAAGTTAAAATATTTCATTACCTTGCCTCAACAAACCTTCCTTGATTGCAGAAACTGAGAAAATATGCCTACTACCTAATCTTTTTACTCAGATTCTTTAGAATTGAGTGATTTAAACTTTAACTATATTCACATAAGGTATTGGTGATTGGTTCTAACTTTATACTTCAGTATGATCTCCATTACTCTCATTTTACTATTTTCATGAAAAGAATGTGCTGTAGGCAGCTTCATGCATGAATGTTAATTTTCACATTTTAATTCTCATACCCTCTTGTTAGGATGCTTCTTTTAAGCTATTCTAAGGAGCCATCAAAGTTGCCTCTGTTTTGATTTGCTAAGACAATGTCCACAATGTGACAGTTAAATGGACATTGATTGTAGAAGATGTTTTTCACTCTTCTTCTCGAGCCAGATCTCGTTTAATAAAGAAGCAAAGGTGTATGGAAACCCAGGTCTTTATCTGAACACAGTATTCCTGTGGATTTGCATGAACTGCTGGGCAGTGCCTCTCCACAGGGACCCCTTAACATTTAGACATCTCTCTGAGGGCCTCCAAGCAGAATCCCACATCAGAACTTTTACGGTCCTGTGCTCTCTTCAACGTAATCTTCAGAGAGAACACTTCAGGGTAACACAAAAGTGAGTTCACATGTATTTTCCCTATCATTTCCTCACTAATGGTTTAGGCAGCAGTATGTCAACAGCTGCTGTCGTGGTTGTTTGGGCACTAAGTCATGGCTGACTCTCTGTGACCCCATGGACTGTCGCCCACCAGGCTCCTCTCTGCATGAGATTTCTCAGGCAAGAGTACTGGAAGGGGTTGCCATTTCCTCCCCCAGGGGATCTTCCAGACCCAGGGGTTGAGCCCACATCTCCTGGACTGGCAGACAGATTCTTCACCGCTGAGCTACCAGGGAAGCCCTCTATCAAGAGATGTGCTGTGCTTAGCTGCTCAGTCAAGTCCGACTCTTTGTGACCCCATGGACTGTAAACCACCAGGCTTCTCTGTCCATAGGGATTCTCCAGGCAAGAACACTGGAGTTGGTTGCCATGCCCACCTCATACCAAGAGATACCTACAGTCAGTTTAAAAATTAATCCAAGATCTCAATTCCCAAAGGGAAAAGATGCAACCAATATACCTGGGTCATATACTTGAGATTGCTAAACTATTTTCAACTTACATTTATGAACTATATGTTATTTCAAGATTAGACAACTGGCAACCACTAGTAATATTTACTCCAGACAATATTTAGGCTTAATACAGTATGAAGATAAAGACTCGCAGTTATGCAAGACTGCACCTTTTCTTTCAGATTCAAACCAGAGTATACTGTAGCCCTCAATAAAGATCATTCCAAGTCTTTTATGCTAGGCACTTTAAAAAAATGGCATAGTGATTTTGACTGCATCATTTCTTAAAAGAACGTATTGCTGCATAAGGCATTGCAAATATATTTCTTTTATAAGTTTTGGATGTTGCTGTTGTTGAGCTCCCAGTCATGTCTGATTCTTCGTGACCCCATGGTCTTTCATCAAAAACATCACATTTTTAGTATAAAGTGAATTTGAGAGTATGGAAAGCTATCTTTAAAAACTCTCATCAGAAAGAACTTCAAGCATATTGACTATTTGACTTTTTTTTCCTTTCTTCTTCTCAGCCACCTGTCACGTTCTTCAGCCTTCAGGCTACCTGTATTCCTTCCCCGAGATAGCTTCATAGTAGGTGATATTTATTGAGGTCTTTTTATTCTTATTTCTCCAAAATTCTGGTCAATTCATTATCTTTCAGTATTCTTATGTCTCTTTCTCATTATAGTCGCACATCAAATGAAGGTACTGTGTAAGAAGTAAAAAGGACGTTTACTAAATATCTGATTGACTCTATTTGTCCTCAATTTCCCCATCTGTAGTTTGGTGGAATTAGAGCTAGTAGAGTTTCAAGGTCCTGAGACATATGTCCACATGAGTAACTAAAGTTGAGGCTCTGAGATCGATGAATTCTGAGCTCTCAAAATTATCTCAGTGTGTTACATGTGTGACAAAGGGTCCATCTTTTAAAGAATCTAGACACACTTATACCTGTTAAAGACTATTCCTTTTAAGTGTTAATTTTCACTTTTTAAATTCCTTTCTATGTAAACTCTGATTCCTTTACAGACCTTCTAAGAGGTAGTCTTCATCAGAATCAGTTGATTTCTGATGTGAAGAATCATGGGTAAAATTGTGTAGTTTAAAGAGATGCTGGATGCTTCTGATGATGCATTTTACTGATGAGACCAGTAAGGGCAGGGAACACCATAATCACTTCTTCTTGAAGATCCTTTTGAATGGGATGTTTTGTGCTAACTCCACAAAAACCTTGAACCACTGGGTTGCACAACAAAATAGGGGATTCTCTATGGGATGGGTCTTAACTGTTATTACTGCAGTCATCTGATATGATTTTGGGGGTTTTCCAAATGCTGATTTGGAAAACTAAGAGTTACATAATAGACACTCTCAAGATATTACCAAAAGTTATTGTATTTCCAATTAGCCCTGCCACTGTTTTTATGATAGGGAAGTTGATCACTGAGAGAATCTGTTGAGGAATCTTGCCAACATTTTTACCCTGAATTTTAGAAAATTTACTCAGGTTTATTTATTTATGAACAACTTAGGTAAGTTATGAAGTCTCTTGCTAATTCAGGCGATGCTTTATGTTGACATGAGTTTACAGCTGTAGTGTACATACACTGAACTTCCACGGGGAATAAATATAAAGGAAGTGAACTTATAGCTTCAAATATCAGATACACAGATATTGATAAAAATTAAAAAATTGAGAGTTCAACATGACTTACAGGAGTCCACAGAGGAAACTACCATTTCAAGTGAGTTAAATAAAAATATACAATGAATCACAAGAAATCACTTGAAACGTACAGAGTTAAGACAACACTGAGGGATCTTTTCTACTAAGGTCTGTGTGTGCACGTGCCCACAGTCGTTTCAGCTGCATCTAGCTCTGCAGCCCTACAGACAGTAGCCTACCAGGGAAGACCACTGAAGTTTATACAAGGGACTTAATTTATTCTTTTAAGAAATTGTTATCAACAACTAATCCAATCATCTCATAAAGCAGGCAGTTAGAATGAATTTCTTAAACCTACGTGTCCATCAAAATGATCTCTGCCTCTAAAATAGTGTATAAACACAGAAGAGATCCAAATTAAATCACTTTTGTAGATATCCACAGCATACAAAAATTAAGAATCAAAACAGCAATAGTATGAAACTGAGGAAATGTCAATTGTTTTATTCATCTTTCTTTAAAAAAAAAACACTGTATTCCAGCAACCATAAAAGTCCAAGTTTTAGAAGTGAAGAAATAAAAGAGAAAAATAAAAGATGTGGCAGCAGATCATATTAAATCTAGAACATAGTTTCTTAGCTGAAAGTGTAAGATACGGTGGTTAATGAAAATCATGTAGAATTTCAGAAACAATTAGATTTAGATGCTGTCTGTCATGTGAAGTTGTGAAGCAATACACCACACGTACACACACTAATACATAACGTGGTATTAATGGCCATACTTGGACTTGGTAGAGAAAACTTTTCCATAACTACTGTCAACATTGACTTGAATTTATGCATCTGATTTACATTACAACTTTTTTCTGAAATGGGATATTAAACCAAAGGAAGAACTGACCTAATATCAGGCCTAAATAATATACATAGATTAACATGTAACAATATTTTTATGATCAAAATGTAGATATTTTTTTCTTTAAGAGATTTATTTATTAGAGTTAAATATCAGAGCTCAAGAATTTGATTATCTAGTTTGTAAATTAATATTATTTTCACTCAGAAAAGGGCCTTAGAGACTTCAGTTCAGTTCAGTCGCTCAGTCACGTCCGACTCTTTGCGACCCCATGAATCACAGCATGCCAGGCCTCCCTGTCCATCACCAACTCCTGGAGTTCACTCAGACTCACGTCCATCGAGTCCATGATGCCATCCAGCCATCTCATCCTCGGTCGTCCCCTTCTCCTCCTGACCCCAATCCCTCCCAGCATCAGAGTCTTTTCCAATGAGTCAACTCTTCGCATGAGGTGGCCAAAGTACTGGAGTTTCAGCTTTAGCATCATTCCTTCCAAAGAAATCCCAGGGCTGATCTTCTTCAGAATGGACTGGTTGGATCTCCTTGCAGTCCAAGGGACTCTCAAGAGTTTTCTCCAACACCAAAGTTCAAAAGCATCAATTCTTCGGTGCTCAGCTTTCTTTACAGTCCAACTCTCACATCCACACATGACCACTGGAAAAACCATAGCCTTGACTAGACGGACCTTAGTTGGCAAAGTAATGTCTCTGCTTTAGAATATGCTATCTAGGTTGGTCATAACTTTTCTTCCAAGGAGTAAGTGTCTTTTAATTTCATGGCTGCAATCATCATCTGCAGTGATTTTGGATCCCCCAAAATAAAGTCTGTACTGTTTCCACTGTTTCTCCATCTATTTCCCATGAAGTGATGGGACCGGATGCCATGATCTTCGTTTTCTGAATGTTGAGCTTTAAGCCAACTTTTTCATTCTCCTCTTTCACTTTCATCAAGAGGCTTTTTAGTTCTTCTTCACTTTCTGCCATAAGAGTGGTGTCATCTGCATATCTGAGGTTATTGATATGTCTCCCAGCAATCTTGATTCCAGCTAGTGCTTCTTCCAGCCCAGCGTTTCTCATGATGTACTCTGCATAGAAGTTAAATAAGCAGGGTGACAATATACAACCTTGACATATTCCTTTCCCTATTTGGAAACAGTCTGTTGTTCCATGTCCAGTTCTAACTACTGCTTCCTGACCTGCATACAGTTTTCTCAAGAGGCAGGTCAGGTGGTCTGGTATTCCCATCTCTTTCAGAATTTTCCACAGTTTATTGTGATCCATACAATCAAAGGCTTTGGCATAGTCAAGAAAGCAGAAATAGATATTTTTCTGGAACTCTCTTGCTTTTTCCATGATCCAACAGATGTTGGCAATGTGATCTCTGGTTCCTCTGCCTTTTCTAAAACAGGCTTGAACATCGGGAAGTTCTTGGTTCACGTATTGCTGAAGCCTGGCTTGGAGAATTTTGAGCATTGCTTTACTAGCATGTGAGATGAGTGCACATTGTGCGGTAGTTTGAGCATTCTTTGGCATGGCCTTTCTTTGGAATTAGAATGAAAACTGACCTTTTCCAGTCCTGTGGCTACTGCTTAGAGACTTACCAGGAGACAAAGAAACTGAGGCCTAAAAAGAGAAGACAGAAATCCAAAATCATGGAATAAATTACCTAGAGTGAGAGGCTAGAATTCTTTCCATTTCTCAGGTGTCTCTGTAAAAATGAGTGGATAAAGGGAAATGGGAAGCACACAGTTCTGTCTGGTTCATAACATTAGTTTTGATAGAAGTCCTGCTAAAGGTGAAGCTGAGTCAAGTTGTTTCAATAAGAAACGTCAAATTTCCTAAAGAAGCCCTTCATCTCTGTCATTCGATTTCCTCAGCTGGAAAGAAACCAACAGACGCCCTGTCCATCTGAATACCAGGGATGTGTGTTAAGTGCTCACATCCAGTAAATCATCAGGCCATAGACCCTGCATCTAACTCTCACCCACCTTTCTATAATGTCAGCCCCTTCATTATCCCTATTCTGGAAACGAGGACACTTAGAAACAGGTTGACTGAGTAATAACTCCAAGATGCCGCGATGCCTGTGGAGTGGGGGCTACATTTGAACCCAAAGGCCAGACTGTCCACCTGTGAACCCAACTGCCCCACCTCCTGGCTCTTCTTACCTTATTGTCCTACAATATGAAGCAATGGGTGTGTGTGTGTGTGTGTGCATGTGTGTGTAAACATCAATGTATTAAAGCATTTCATACTTGCAAGATGGGATTAAGTCTAGAAAGGATACTGGGCCCATCTCACATTATCTTGGGTAATCAGTTTTTAAATGTGCAGGTCCAATCTCGCTAATGAGTTCTATTACAAGAAAGATTGAGATAGAATATACATAAGCACCATGGAGAAGCCCGTTTATTTGACTGATTTATCTAAAATTCCTGTACTAAACTCTCTTGAACATCACTGTAATAAAATTTGACCTGTGTGCATGAGACAACCTTCATTTCCATGCCAATTATATTTGTTTTATGAAATCAGTTTGCTCTCAAGCATATTTCCCCATGGTTCATCAGTTTCCTGTTTTTATCTCCTTTCCCTAATCAACATATTACTTTCGGATATTCCATCTTAATAGAAGTAAAGCCTCAAAAAAAGTACATTAGTAGTGGTTCCAAATTTATAAATTAATCACAGAGCATTTTAGTAAATGAACTGGGAGTCCAGCCTATAATGGCCTCCGTCCCAATGAACATAGTCACTGATGATCCTCACAAAAGGACAAAATTATATTCAAGGACTGCTGCTGCTGCTGCTAAGTCGCTTCAGTCGTGTCCGACTCTGTGCGACCCCATAGACAGGGGCCCACTGTCTCTGGGATTCTCCAGGCAAGAATGCTGCCAGTTCCTTCTCCAATGCATGAAAGTGAAAAGTGAAAGTGAAGTCACTCAGTTGTGCACGGCTCTTAGCGACCCCATGGCCTGCAGCCCACCAGGCTCCTCCATCCATGGGATTTTCCAGGCAAGAGTCCTGGAGTGGGGGTGCCATTGCCTTCTCCAAAGGCACCTCGAGGGAAGGCAGACAGTGCTGTCAAATTGCTATGATGTAGCCATTTCATAATCAGTCTAAAATGTCTGTTGAACATTAGCACCAGGAGAGACATTGGCCATCAGCACAGTTTATGTTTTCATGGTTAAAAGAAAGAAATCCATGCACACAATCTCAGTTTTGAATCAGAGTGAATGGGCTCTGTCAAGGATTAAAACTGTGTACTTAGAAGTCCTAAAACCTCACACCCCTAAAATTTCGTCTGGCATTTTCTAACATTTCTGTAAACAAGTGAAATTTAGTTTCATGGGAGACTTGGTTGGACTCATAAGACTCTCTCTCGTGATTCTGGAAGCATTAATCAACTGGGTATTTCTAGATGTGAAACTCTGACTCAAATCAACTTCTCTCTTGGAAGAGAAATGTAACTCATTGCCCGAAAATTTTCTTGTTAGTTCTCAGCTTTCTAAAAAAAAAAAAAACAAAAGAAAATAGTTCTTGAGCTCATGTCAGGTAGTGAACTTCCCTGCAGACACTCATCCATTATACAGACATCAGCAGAGCGCTTTGTATTGGATGCTACCTCTGAAAGGATTCGTACCATACGTATTTGTCATTCACTCAAAGTATCTTTGAAGGTATTCACTATTTTAAAGCACGAATCTAGTGTGTCTCTGTGAAATCTGAGTCTACCAGAGGGAAAGTTTCCCTGGCGCTCAAGGGCACCGTGACAGCCACGGGCTGGAAGCTCTCTGGCAGTTTCCCGTCACCAGCATCGCTTGCATTTCTGAGAAATTCTACAGTGAATTTGAAATTGTCTTCTAAAGTCACGTTGGCTCTCCCAAAGAAGTTCTACTATTTAATTCCTGAAAAAATAAGTGCTCTAATAGGTCTTTCAAATGTTGTTGAATAGTTATTGCAAGACTCATTATACTCTTGTCAGGAAGCTTTATATCTGAATGCTTGTCCATAATTTGCATCCCATTTGCTCTTTGACCTCATATTCAGAAGCGATTTCTGAATTATTCAGTGAAACATGCGTGCTACCACATACAGAAGGAGTGAAGTTAAACTATGTTCCTGAGGAGTAGAAAGCAAAAGAGATGTTGGCAAAGTTTACAGATTATGGTCAAAGCGGACACATAGGAACCAGGTCACTGTGCGATTTTCACTCAGGTCCTGTTTATTGAGCTGCTATTTATCCTAAATACAGGGCTACACAGAAAGGATTGTACCAAAACCCCACAACTTATTCTCCACCCTCAAGGGGTTCATAGTACAGCTGATTCAGAATAAAATGAAAAGTACTCAAGGTAATCAAGTCTTATTTAAAATATAGAATGAAGTTAAAAATAGAAAATTACTTTTCTTTATGATAAGAAATGATATCATAAAAATCTTAAAATTGAGGAAAGCAACATTTTAAGTATGCAGGATGCAACAGAAGGAGATATTTCAAGTAATTATATTTTTTAGTTTAATTGGGAATTAGACAAAGGGCAGAATTGCATTTTCAAAAATTGTTCTTATTCAGTGCCTTTCAAAGATAATTGATCTTCAACGTGAAGACCAAAGGAGTAAAGTTCTCAGAATTATAAAAATAAACACTGGATTATATTCAGTGTGTGTGCTAAGTCACTTCAATCATGTCTGACTCTTTACGACCCCATGGACTATAGCCCGCCAGGCTCCTCTGTCCATGGGATTCTCTATTCAAGAGTATTGGAGTGGGTTGCCATGCCCGCCTTCAGGAGAGCTTCCCAACACAGGGTCAAACCAGACTCTCTTACAGTTTGTGCACTGGCAGACTGGATTTTTCTTTTACCATTAGTGCCACCTGGGAAGCCTCAAAATGATTATAAACATTCAAAATAATTTGGGGGTAAAGTATATTCCTTGATGCCCAAAGTATTTGAAAATGAGAATTCAACAATTAATCAAATGTGTCAATTCATTTTCAGAAAAAAGAGATGTCTCTGTATTAAGGTTTCTTATTTCATGTCATTTGAAGGAACTGTTTTAATCGAGTAATTGCTGACTGCTACGATAGTGAGCAAGAGTGTGTCAGGTCATTATTTACTTCAGCCCAGTCGCTCGGTCGTGTCCGACACTTTGCAACCCCATGGACTGCAGCACGCCAGGCCTCCCTGTCCATCACCAACTCCTGGAGCTTCCTCAAACTCATGGCCATCAAGTCAGTGATGCCATCCAACCATCTCATCCTCTGTCGTCCCCTTCTCCTCCTGTCTTTAATCCTTCCTAGCATCAGGGTCTTTAACAATGAGTCAGCTCTTCACATCAGGTGGCCAAAGTACTGGAGTTTCAGCTTCAGCAGCAGTCCTTCCAATGAATGGTCAGGACTGATTTCCTTTAGGATGGACTGGTTGGATCTCCTTGCAGTCCAAGGGACTCTCAAGAGTCTTCTCCAACACCACAGTTCAAAAGCATCAATTCTTCGGTTCTCAGCTTTCTTCACAGTCTAACACCCATACATGACCACTGGAAAAACCATAGCCTTGACTAGATGTACATTTGTTGGCAAAGTAATATCTCTGCATCAATTCTTCGGCACTCAGCTTTCTTTATAGTCCAGTTCTCACATCCATACATGACTACAGGAAAAACCATAGCTTTGACTAGACAGACCTTTGTCGGTAATGTCTCTGCTTTTGAATATGCTATCTAGGTTGGTCATAACTTTCCTTCCAAGGAGTAGGTGTCTTAATTTCATGGCTGCAGTCACAATCTGCAGTGATTTTGGAGCCCCCAAAATTAAAGTGTGTCTCTGTTTCCACTGTTTCCCCATCTATTTGCCATGAAGTGGTGGGACCAGATGCCATGATCTTCGTTTTCTGAATGTTGAGCTTTAAGCCAACTTTTTCGCTCTCCTCTTTCACTTTCATCAAGAGGCTTTTTAGTTCCTCTTCACTTTCTGCCATAAGGGTGGTGTCATCTGCATATCTGAGATTATTGACATTATTCCCGGCAATCTTGATTCCAGCTTGGGCTTCCTCCAACCCAGTGTTTCTCATGATGTACTCTGCATATAAGTTAAATGAGCAGGGTGACAATATACAGCTTTGATGTACTCCTTGTATTTGGAACCAGTCTGTTGTTCCATGTCCAGTTCTAACTGTTGCTTTCTGACCTGCATACAGATTTCTCAGGAGGCAGGTCAGGTGGTCTTGTAATCCAGTCTCTTAAAGAATTTTCCACAGTTTATTGTGATCCACACAATCAAAGGCTTTGGCATACTCAATAAAGCAGAAGTCTTTCTGGAACTCTCTTGCTTTTTTGATGATCCAGCGGATGTTGGGAATTTGATTTCTGGTTCATCTGCCTTTTCTAAATCCAGCTTGAATATCTGGAAATTCACAGTTCATGTACTTTAAAGCCTGGCTTGGAGAATTTTGAGCATTACTTTGTTAGCATGTGAGATGAGTGTAATTTGAGCATTCTTTGGCATTTTCTTTCTTCGGGACTGGAATGAAAACTGACCTTTTCCAGTCCTGTGGACACTGCTGAGTTTTCCAAGTTTGCTGGCATATTGAGTGCAGCACTTTCATAGAATCATCTTTTAGGATCTGAAATAGCTGAACTGGAATTCCATTACCTCCCCTAGCTTTGTTCACAGCGATGCTTCCTAAGGCCCACTTGACTTTGCATTCCAGGATGCCTGGCTCTAGGTGAATGATCACACCATCGTGAAGATCTTTTTGTATAGATCTTTTGTGTATTTTTGCCACCTCTTCTTGGAGAAGGCAATGGCACCCCACTCCAGTACTCTTGCCTGGAAAATCCCATGGACGGAGGAGCCTGGTAGGCTGCAGTCCATGGTGTCGCTAAGGGTCAGAGACGACTGAGCGACTTCACTTTCACTTTGCACTTTCATGCACTGGAGAAGGAAATGGCAACCCACTCCGGTGTTCTTGCTTGGAGAATCCCAGGGCCGGGGAGCCTGGTGGGCTGCCGTCTATGGGGTCGCACAGAGTCGGACACGACTGAAGTGACTTAGCAGCAGCAGCAGCAGCCACCTCTTCTTAATATCTTCTGCTTCTGTTAGGTCCATACCATTTCTGTCTTTTATTGTGCCCATCTTTGCATGAAATGTTCCCTTGGTATCTCTGATTTTCTTGAAGAGATCTCTAGTCTTCCCCATTTTATTGTTTTCCTCTATTTCTTTGCATTGATCACTAAGGAAGGCTTTCTTATCTCTCTTTGCTATTCTTTGAAACTCTGCTTTCAGATGGGTATATCTTTCCTTTTCTCCTTTGCCTTTTACTTTTCTTCTTTTCTCAGCTGTTTGTAAGGCCTCCTCAGACAACCATTTTGCCTTTTTGCATTTCTATTTCTTGCGGGTGGTCTTGCTCCCGGCCTCCTGTACAATGTCATGAACCTCCCTCCATAGTTCTTCAGGCACTCTGTCTATCAGATTTAATCCCTTGAATCTATTTCTCACTTCCACTGTATAATCATAAGGGATTTGATTTAGGTCATACCTGAATGGTCTAGTGGTCTTCCCTACTTTCTTCAATTTCAGTCTGAATTTCAGAATAAGGTGCTCATGATCTGAGCTACAGTCAGCTCCCAGTCTTGCTTTTGCTGACTGTGTACAGCTTCTCCATCTCTGAATGCAAAGAATATAATCAGTCTGATTTCAGTGTTGACCATCTGGTGACATCCAGGTGTAGAGTCTTCTCTTGTGTTGTTGGAAGAGGGTGTTTGCTATGACCAGTGAGTTCTCTTGGCAAAACTCTATTATCCTTTCTCCTGCTTCATTCTGTACTCCAAGGCCAAATTTGCCTGTTATTCCAGGTATTTCTTGACTTCCTACTTTTACATTCAAGTCCCCTATAATGAAAAAGGAGATCTTTGGGGGTATTAGTTCTAGAAGGTCTTGCAGACCTTCATAGAACTGTTCAACTTCAGCTTCTTCAGCGTTACTGGTTGGGGCATAGACTTGGATTACTGTGATATTGAATAGTTTGCCTTGGAAACAAATAGAGATCATTCTGTTCTGATTTCCTTTAGGTTTGACTGGTTTGACCTCTTTTCAGTCCAAGGGACTCTCAAGAGTCTTCTCCAACACCAAGTTCAAAAGCATCAATTCTTTTTGGCACTCAGCTTTGTTTATGCTCCAACTCTCATATCTATATATGATCACTGAAAAAATCATAGTTTCAACTATATAGAAATTTTGTCAGCAAAGTAATGTCCCTTCTTGTTAATATGCTATCTAGGTTGGTCATAGTTTTTCTTCCAATGAGCAGGCATTTTTTAATTTCATGGCTGCAGTCACCATCTGCAGTGATTTTGGAGACCAGGAGACTAAGGTCTTTCACTGTTTCCATTGTTTCGCCATCTGTTTACCATGAAGTGATGGAACTGGATACCATGATCTTCATTTTTTGAATACTTAGTTTTAAGCCAGCTTTTTCACTCTCTTCTTTCACTTGCATCAAGAGGCTCTTTAGCTCTTCTTTGCTTTCTGCCATAAGGGTGTTATGATCTGCATATAGGAGGTTACTGATATTTCTCCCTGCAATTTTGATTCCAGCCTTTGCTTCATCCAGTTTGGCATTTAGTATGATGTACTCTTGTTCTCAGCTGGGAAAGAATCTGCCTGCAATTCGGAAGACCTGGGTTGGATCCCTGGGCTTGGAAGATTCCCTGGAGAAGGGAAAAGCTACCCACTCGGTATTCTGGCCTGGAGATTTCCATGGACTGTATAGTTCATGGGGTCGCAAAGAGTCAGACATATTGAGCGACCTTCACTTTCACTTTCATTCTGCGTAGAGTTAAATAAGCAAGGTGACAATATATAGACTTGATGTGCTCCTTTCCCAATTTGGAACCATCCATTGTTCCATGTCCAGTTCTAACTGTTGCTTCTTGCCCTCATACAGAGTTCTCAGAAGGCAGGTCAGGTGGTCTGGTATTCCCATCTCTTTAAGAATTTTCCACAGTTTGTTGTGATCCACACAGTCAAACACTTTAGCATAGTCAATGAAGCAGATGTTTTCTAGAACTCTCTTGCTTTTTCCATGATCCAGTGGATGTTGGCAATTTGATTCCTGGTTCCTCTGCCTTTTCTAAATCCAGTTTGAACATCTGGAAGTTCTTGGTTCATATACTATTGAAGGCTGGCTTTGAGAATTTTGAGCATTACTTTGCTATCCTGTGAGATGAGCTCAATTGTGTGGTAGTCTGAACATTCTCTGGCATTGTCTTTACTTGGGATTGGAATGATAACTGCCTTTTCCAGTCCTGTGGCCCCTGCTGAGTTTTCCAAATTTGCTGGCGTATTGAGTGCAGCACTTTCACAGCATCATCTTTTAGGATGAACTGGAATTCCATTACCTCCACTAGCTTTGTTCACAGTGAATCTTCCTAAGGCCCACTTGACTTCGCACTCCAGGATGTCTGGCTCTAGGTGAGTGATCACCCCATCGTGGTTATCTGGGTCACTTAGATCCTTTTTGTATAGTTCTTTGTATTCTTGCCACCTCTTCTTAATATTCTCTGCTTCTGTTAGGTCCATACCATTTCTGTCCTTTATTGTGCTCACCTGTGCATAAAATATTCCCTTGATATCTCTAATTTTCTTAAAGAGATCTCTAGTCTTTCCCATTCTGTTGTTTTCCTCTATTTCTTTTCATTGATCACTGAGGAATTCTTTCTTATCTCTCCGTGCTATTCTTTGAAACTCTGCATTCAGATGGGTATATCTTTCTTTTTCTCCTTTGCCTTTCACTTCTCTTCTTTTCTCAACTATTTGTAAGGCCTCCTCAGACAACCATTTTGCCTTTTTGCTTCTTATTGGGGATGGTTTTTGACTACTGCCTGCAATACCATGTACAAAAGGTCATTATTAGTGGACTGCAGTCATATTCTCCTCAATTCTTAGAGAATGTCCATGTCATGAAGGGAAAGAAACACCATGCAGAAATATCCTGTATGTGACCAAACAAGTAGCTTCTGCTGTAGAACATTTGCTCCAGTAAGTTGATGGGCATTGGGAAGCACTCGGATGCGTTCCAATAACACCCGGAATCTTGGAATTCTTTCATGTCATTCCCGACATTCCAATACCCACCTTCATCAAACCAATGATATTACTGAGAGTGTGGATGGCATGGTCTGAGGACAGTCAGCATAAGCACTGGCCATGTGTTCTGGGTCAGCTCAGTCCCACCTGGTTTGACCCCAAAAGTCTGAAGATTAGAGCTGGGCTATTCTTGTGGATTCAATGCCTCATACCATATAATCATTTCAGCTGAACTGAGAACCAAAAAAGTAATGGTCTCAAAATCATTTCCAAGCAGCAGAATTAACAATGTCATGATGCCTGTGGGCCTAGACAGATGGAGACTGGATACTCGTATCAAGCTGTGATTTCTGGATTGACTTGGAGTCCTGTGGCAGTCGTAATTGATGGAACATTGATTGGCGAGTCATTGGTCCAATGGCCAAGTGAGTCCTTGCCACTTGTCACATTGAAATGTGGGTCTACTTTCTTAGAACCTTTCTCATACAACTGAAGCCTCATCTAATTCCATCTCATCCATCAGCACTGCCTTCATTATTTTCTACTCCCTTCTGGGTACAGAGCAGATGGGAAGGCACTGGTTTTGAATCTGATTCATCCACAGTTAACCTTCCGGGATATTTGAGCCAGAAGACAGGATGATACTTCCTAGAAATTGTCACATCAACATGAGGAATTTTGATTTATTCTGGGCGTGGTCCTGGGAGATTAGGTGCCAAAGAAAACTGCTAAAAAGATGTCAAGCCAGGAGAGTTTCCAAGACCACATGGATCGAACTGTTGGAGGAGAGAGTGAGATGAATGGAGAGGGTAGCATGGTAGCGTATTACATATGATCATAGGTAAAACAGATAGCCAATGGGAATTTGCAGTATGACTCAGGGAACTCAAACCAGGGCTCTGTGACAACCTAGAGGGATGAGAAAGGGTGGGAGGTGGGAGGCAGGTTCCAGAGGGAGGGGACATATGTCTACCTATGGCTGATTGATGTATGGCAGAAATCAAACCAACATTGTAAAAGCAATTATCCTTCAATTAAAAATAAATTTAAAAAATTTTAAAAAAGGATTGCAGGGAGGTAGCAGAGGACCACAGCATGAAGCCTGAGGGTCTGGGGCCTCCGAACAGGAACCAGGAGGAAGCTGGTGAGGCTTCTGGAAACAGTAGCTGTGTTTCTCGATAGCCAGAGACTCATGCACTGGAGAAGGCAATGGCACCCCACTCCAGTGTTCCTGCCTGGAGAATCCCAGGGACAGGGGAGCCTGGTGGGCTGCCGTCTATGGGGTCGCACAGAGTTGGACATGACTGAAGCAACTCAGCAGCAGCAGCAGCAGCAGCAGGCATGCAGCGCCACCTCTGCAGAGGTTTCAAGGGTCACAAAAGGCGGCTCCTGGCGCTCTGCTCTCTGCTCTCTTCCTTGTGGGATTCCCAGCAGCTCTGAGAGCAGCTGATAGGACGTGCCCCCCCAAGAGTCGCCCCCTCCCTGCCGCCCTGTGCACCGTCTGTCATGAGCTGCCCTGTGTAAAGAGAGCACCTCCTTGCCCCGGTACATAGGGTGTCGAGGCTCCCGACGAAACTGCTATTGCTTTTATAGGGTTGAACGTTAGGATGCTAGACGCGTGGTGCAAAGGTTCCAATTGCCAAGAAAGTAAATGGAAAGGGAGATTGTCACTTTGCTCTGGCTTTAGTGCATATTCTCACTGGAGGGAAATACCTCCTCTGAATTAATGGGGACATTCAAGGAAGGGTAGAGAAACCCTAATGCAGTAACACTGCGGAGTCATCAGCCTCCACCTCAGCTCCTCGTGGGCCCGAAACTCATGAGGAATTGAAAGGATTTGTAATGGCAGCACACGTCAGTTCTGCAAAATAGCACAACCTGTGCTGGAACACAGAAAAAGAAACTCGTTAAAACTGTTTGCTTCGTTTGGGGTCAAATTTACATTTCCTCATAGAGGAAAGTACATAGAGGTACACAGAGTACATAGAGGTGAAGCACAAGTGTTTGCCATCAAACTCTTAATCTGTAATCATTTGACTTATTATTCAAACTTAGGTACAGATTATCCTTTTTACCCCCAGAGAAAGTGAAGTATGGGCACTTCTAATTGAATACATTGATAGGTACGGTTTAAAGGGAAAAAAGGAGAATACGTCAGAGCAGGCCCTACTACACACCCACAGTTCTGAGTCACCATTTAAAAAGAAAATGGGTGTTGGTTATTACAGCATGAAACATGGGTAGATACATGTTAGTGATATTTCGTTTTCATGCCGAAGATAAGGCTTTGTCTGTTTTAAGCGCTGCATTAGACGGTTGGGTTCTCAAGAAATCACACTCTTTTCCCCCATCCAGTTCTGAAATACAATGAAAAGTAAAATGGATGGAAAGAGAATATCACCTCTATCACCGCTGCTGCTGATCATTTTGAAGATTGTGGCTTCCATCTAAGAGCTCGTGGGCTGGGAAGCAAGCAGAGAGTCCTACAGGGATGCACAGTCTGTAGGCAGAGCAATTCTTCCGGGGGACTGGAGTGATTGAGAGACAGACAGACACACACTCAAGAAAGAGACATGGATATCTGCTGGCTCCCCTGCCCGCTTCTTCCTTCCAAGCTTTCCAAGTCAATGCCCGTCTGGAACAGAAGGAAGAGGGCTAAGAAGACTGTGCTGCTTGAATTACTCCACGTGCGAGTCTTTCTCCTTGCTGCTGCTGTTTAGCTGACAAGCCGTGTCCAACTCTTTGTGACCCCATGGACTGTGGCCCACCAGGCTCCTGTGTCCATGGGATTCCCCAGGCAAGAATCCTAGAGTGGTTTGCTATTTTCTTCTCCAGGAGAATCTTCCTGACTCAGAGATCTAACCTGCGCCTCCTGAATTGGCAGGTGGATTCTTTACCACTGAACCACCAGGGAAGAGCAAGATACACATAAAAGAAATAAAAGTAGAATATAAAATAGATAAATAGGGAAAGGTAGCTTTAAGGTGAAAAAAACATCCCATCTTTGAATCTTTCTCTAAACTGATATTCAAATGTGGCTGACAAATACCCGGACACACATGGTAATAAGGTGAGAATCTGCCACAGGGAAGCAGGGACCCAAGGCTGAAGCGACCCTGTCACCCATCCCCAGGGAGAGCCTTTGAGCAACTGCACCAGAGGCAAATCCCCTCCACCCTGCCCAGGGTGTCCAGAGGGGCTCCGACCTTAGAGGGCAGGACAGGCTGACTCCCCAGCCAAGCCAGCCCCTCCGCCCTCAGCATCACGTTAACCTCGTCCTTTTAATGAAGGATTCCGTTCAACACTTCTGCTAAGAAGGCTCCTTCTAAACCCCCTCAATAATTTGTCAAATGAACAGTTTGTGGCCTGAGATTCGTATTTGATGAAAGTCTTCTCCAAATATTTGTCTTTCATCATAACCACGAGAAGAAAACATCTTCAGCCAAGTCATTTCAGCATGTAGTATTCATGAATTTCTGCAGGGCCTGAGAAAACTTTGCTGCAACTGCCGACGGGGCCTGGGGCTCCCTCCTGTCTCTCCTGCACCCTCTTCTGCTCTGCGCCCTCCCCCAAGACCAACCCTCCGCCTTGGGGGCAGCTTCCAGCAGGGTGGCTGAGCACAGAGCAGAAATAACCTTCACAACTGCCGCCTTCCCGCACAGACTTTCTAGAGATGCTCTAGTGACGCTCGTGCATGGCAGGATAATTCTGATGCACAGGTGAAGCCAGCACAGCAAACGGATTTCTCCTGACCTAGTTCTAGCATCATTCTGAGAGAGACAGGATTTACCAAGGAGCCTTACAGCCAAATACCCTCAGTCAAGGAGCCATCTTTAAGACAGCCGCCACCCCCGGAGCAGTGAGGCTTCCCCAGAGACACCAGTGGGTGGCCTGCGGAGAGAGAGAGAAAAGAAGGAGAAGAAGGAAAAGAAGAGGGAAGAGAAGAGAGAAAGACAGAAGGAAGGAGAGGGAAGGAGAAAAGAAGAGGGAAGAGAAGAGAGAAAGACAGAAGGAAGGAGAGGGAAGGAGAAAAGAAGAGAAAAGAAAGAAAGAGGAGGAGAGAGAAAGACGTGTTTAAGGTCTCCTGAGGCGATGGCACCCCACTCCAGTACTCTTGCCTGGAGAATCCCACGGATAGAGGAGCCTGGTGGGCTGCAGTCCATGGGGTCGCGAAGAGTCGGACACGACTGAGCGACTTCCCTTTCACTTTTCACTCTCATGCACTGGAGAAGGCAATGGCAACCCACTCCAGTGTCCTTGCCTGGAGAGTCCCAGGGACGGGGGAGCCTGGTGGGCTGCCGTCTATGGGTCACACAGAGTCGGACACGACTGAATCGACCTAGCAGCAGCCGCCGCAGGTGAGGGGGGCTGCGGGCCCGTCCACAGGGTGGACGGCAGGCTGGAGACCCGAGAGGCGCTGCAGGGGCTGTGCAAAGCCGGCTGCCTCAGGATTCCCAGAAAACGCCCCCGGTGGACAGAGGAACAGCTGGCACTGCGCTCCAGTGAAGCCCCGTCCGCACAGCCGGAGCGCTCGCACAGCCAGAGCACTCGCACACGTGGAGTGCTGGCACACCCGGAGCGCTCGCACAGCCAGAGCACTCGCACACGTGGAGTGCTGGCACACCCGGAGCGCTTCGCACAGCCAGAGCACTGGCACACGCGGAGCGCCGCACACGCGGAGCGCTGGCACACCCGGAGCGCTCGCACACGCGGAGCGCTGGCACACCCGGAGCGCTCGCACAGCCGGGAGTGCTCGCACACGTGAGCGCTGGCACACCCGGAGCGCTCGCACAGCCGGGCGCTCGTGGCGGGAATCGCACGGAGCTCGTCCCGACACACAGCGTCATTCACACACGCTGGCAGCCCGCTGAGGATCGTGAAGCAGGGGCAGGTGACAGGATCCGAGGGGCACCTTGGAAGAACAGCTCGGGCCTCGGTTCAGATGAGGGAACAACGTCATTGCCGAAAACTAAAGAATGGTCCAAGCATGAAGTGGAACATGTGCTTTCCCCAAAGTGTGTGTTCTGCTAACAAAATGCTAACCCAGCAGCGGCTCGTTTTCGTCCTTGCCTCTGTCCTCACTGACACCCTGGGAGGATGCGCTTCCAGCCGGGTAGCCTCTCGAGGTTGGGAAGCTCCGTAGCAAACGCAGCCCGCGGTGGGGACAACTCAGATGGCTCGGCTCTGGAGCGCGCTGGTCCCTGAGGGGTTGACAGTGCCTGGGTCCCAACGCCCGATATCACTGCTCTGCAAGCCTCCAAATCCACTTTGCACAAGAGTGCTGAAACCACGTGAACTGAAAGGTGCTTCGGGGTGTAGAGGAAAAAAAAAAAGGCACAAAGCTGGTATTCTAACTAAAGTAGAATTCCCTCCCTTTGTCGTGTATCTGCCAGTGATGTGATGGATCAAGAAAGCTGTTAAGTCATCAATTGCACATGGGGAATAAAATGTTGATTCTCACTCACAACGTAGACACGGAAGAACAGTTTTACCCCCAGGTTTCTTAGCAAGTTCACGATGTTTTCATTCGCTGGATACACATTGCAGCGTGAATGTGATGAAACACATTCCAACACGCAGATGCAGGCACAGCGTCTTGCCACATGAGCAGAGACCTGACAGTGTTAACACATTTAAAATGCTGTGTAATGCACGTGGCGCATGTCCTAAGACATCGACAACAGGAAACGGTTACAATTTTTATGCATTTTTTTTTCCTGCAAGGAATCAAATTTAGATTTGTGTGTACTGCCTGGAATAGTAAGTAATTGTTACGTATTGAATATTCTCATCTACCTTGATCACTGAGGATTTCTTTTTGTTGTATGTTACACAATTAGGGAAACTTTCTAGAATGTTTTTATCATTTTAAATGTATTTTTCAAGTGCACACAGAAGTGCATTTAAATTTAGACCATGTGTATATTAGACCTAGTGTGCTCTTACACAGAAAAAAATTAAGTGTATAAACAGCCAAGGTTTCCCATTATTATGTGAGCCCATTGTTTTGTATTCCATATGCCTCCCTGGTTTGCTTCTGCTATTTCCTCCTATTGAAATGACTTGTCCCTGCTCTTCTCTGAATGTCCAAATGTGGCCTAACTCAAATGGCACCATCTCCAACCCACCTCTCCCAGCTCTGTTGAACTTAGTCCCTTCCTTAAACGCTAAGAGTCTAACTCTACCATTCAGGGCAGCCTGCACTTTCTTCTTGTGTTATTGGTTTTGTTCTTAGAAGAACAATCCCTGAAGGTAGGATCTCAGTCACTCAGAAGAGTACTCTTCATTAAATAGGTGCAAAGTAAATATCACTGTGATGTAGAATGAATAGATAAGAACTGAGAGAAACCCTCACAGAAATCCAAGAGCAGGTCCGAGAACTGAAACAGCTCTAACACTTTTAAGTGTACTAAATTTTCTCTGTCTTAAACTGTCATAATCAAGCAGTCCCAATTCTCTTTATAAGCTGAATATAAAAATCTTTAAATGGGAGAATGCCCTGTGTGCTAATCATTAAAAACCACAGATAAAGAGCTCATCAAAGAATAACTTTGAGAAATAAATGACATAAAACAAAAGTACCATTTTAAGATTAGGAGAAGAGTAGCCCATAGGATGCAGGAAATAGATGCGACCCTAAGAGATCGACAGCTAGCGCTTCTCTGAGATGAACCGCTCTCCATCCACTCTTTCAACAAATATTTTGTTGCTGTTGTTCAATCGCTAAGTGTGGCTGACTTTGCAACCCCATGAACTGCAGCACGCCAGGCTTCCTGTCCTTCACCGTCTCCTAGAGTTTGCTCAAACTCATGTCCATCGAGTCAGTGGTCCTCCAACCATCTCATCCTCTGTTGTCCTCTTCTCCTCCTGTCTTCAGTCTTCAACCTCTGCTCCCAGCATTAGCGTCTTTGCCAACAAATATTTAGTGAACAGTTATATTAAGTCTGACACTCTTCTTGCTGCTGAGCAGACGACGGTAAACAAATTCCCTGCTTATAGTAAACACACGTAAAATCCATAAGATGCCAGTAAGCAGGGTGTGAGTTTGCATCGAAGGCTATCAAGAAAGACCTCTAGGACAGGTGGTCTTTGCACTGAGCCTTAGATGAAAAGGTGGTGGGAGCAGCAGCAACATCCAAAGAGGAACTTTCCAGACCAGCGCACAGTGAGCACAAGTGCCCAGAGGCATGGAGGTTACTTGGTTCTTGAGGAAAACTAAGAGTCCATCATCGTTAAAACAGAGGGAACAGGCAGAGGTTGGCAAGAGCTGGTGTGAACGGTGGAGGGCGGGGGGCGGAGTTAACCATGCAGGGCCCTTGCAGGACACAGTTAAAGATTTGGGATTTTCTTCTGTGCAAGATGGGCATCTGTTGGAGAGCTTGGGCAGTGGACTTAACGTGACTCGGATCTAGGTTTGGAAGGGTCCCTCTGGCTTCTGTGTGAAGATCAGGGTCAGCTAGGCTGGTGATGACGAGTAGTGATGAAGTGTGGGAGTCATTTAGGACAGTACAGTAAGTCTGCTATGTATGAGGCTTCAGGTGGCCAACTTTCCAAGATACAAGCTGCATTCCATCAACGTCAGACGTGAGCGACATCGTAGCTTGTTCTCCGTCTCCCTATCGCTGATGATCCTCCAGCTCTACCGTCTTTCACCTCCTCTCCTTCCTCCAATCAGTAACCCTTCTTGCCTTTTCACTGGATGCCAGCCCCTGTGTGCCCGCTGCTGTACTTAATACTTTACTATTCAAGCTCCTGAACTATCAGATTAGAAATGTCTTTATTTTTTGTTCGCTTTTATGTATTATTTGTGTGGAAAGTATTATAAACCTGTTGCAGGGAAAGAAAAGTGAAAGTGTTAGTCACTCAGTCGTGTCCCACTCTTTGTGAACCCATGGACTGTATCTCGCCAGGCTCCTCTGTCCATGGGATTCTCCAGGCAGGAATACCGGAGTGGGCTGCCATTCTCTTCTCCAAGGGATCTTTTCAACCCAGGGATCTAACCCGAGTCTCCTACATTGCAGGCAGATTCTTTACCATCTGAGCCACCAGAGAAGCCCAAGCAAGCTGGTTATAGTACAGTACTCTATAGCCAAGTGTGTTATCTGGGTCCCTAAGCTAACTTTGTTGGACTTACAAACAAATTGGATTTATGAACATTCTCTCGGAACGGAACTTGTTCTTACATAGGGCACTTACTGTAGAGCAAGGGACCAGGCAAGAGATGCAGGTCCTGGTGTCAGAACAGTTGCTGCGGAGTGGTGAGAAGTGGCTGAATGCTGGATACATTTTGTTAGAACCAAGGTCACATTATAGCTCGGCTGGGAAAGAATCCGCCCGCAATGCGGGAGATCCCGGTTCAGTTCCTGGGTTGGGAAGATCCCCTGGAGAAGGGAACAGCTATCCACTCCAGTTTTCTGGCCTGGAGAATTCCATGGACTGTATTGTCCATGGGCATCCCTAACAGTCGGACATGACTGAGTGATTTTCACTTTCACTTTCAAGGTCACATTACTCTTTTGCTGCTGCTGCTGCTAAGTTGCTTCAGTCGTGTCCGACTCTTAGCGACCCCATGGACTGCAGCCCGCCAGGCTCCTCCATCCATGGGATTTTCTAGGCAAGAGCTGTCACTAAGTAGGATTCTACCAGAGGTAGATGAAAGAAAAGTTCCCTTTCTACTGGGACTCTGTGATAACAATGCATCCTGGCAATCATGCCCCACCTTCCTCTCTGGGGCCTCAGCTGTTAGGATTAACCCTTGTTCTCAGAGATACCTGAGTGACAGGCTTTGTGTCAGAAGTCAAGCCAGACTCCAGCGCTCCAAAGCTGCTGTTCCTTCCACTCAATCTCGTTTGCCAGTGGTCTTCTTCATACCTAAGAGGAATTTTGATCAGAAAGGCCATAAGTAAAATATATTTTTAGTACTAGGAAAAGTTCTGAATATTAACTAAATGGTTAACTTCATAAAAATCACTAGCATCTTATTTTCAAAAGGCTAGTGTACTGAATTTTAGCAATACTCTTATTTTATAGGCCACAAGCAATAATGCAATAATTTATACTTGAGCAATTCTAGTAAGTGACTGTGTGGGGAGTGCTCACACTCAGTGACTGATACTTCCTCTGCAGTCTTGTTTTGAAATATGTGTCTAAATTTTAAATGTTATTAAAAGCCTACCTGAAAACGCCATTTAAGGAACTCTTTCTAAGAGCGCAAATGTGAGTTTGTTGCTATTCCTGATGATACATATAGTTATTTATTCTGAAATATTAGCCAATGATGTCTTTTTAAAATCCTGAAAAAAATTTCAGTCACCTATGTGTTTACTCTAAGTCATTAACCAATCTTCTCACAGGCCTGATGGCTCAGCTGGTAAAGAATCTGCCTGCAATGCAGGAGACACAGGAGATATGGGTTTGACCCCTGGGTGGGGAAATCCCCTGGAGGAGGACATGGCAACCCACTCCAGTATTTTCTTGCCTGGAGCATCCCTTGGACAGAAGAGCCTGGTGGGCTACAGTCCATGGGGTTGCAAAGAGTTAGACACAGCTGAGCACAGGACAAGAACAGGTTTTATTGTAATAACAGTATTGTGCTAGACAGTGCTTTTTTATTGTAACATTAGGATTCTAACCAATTCTTTCCTTCCTGTTCTCGAATAAGAATTTAACTGTTCTTAGAGAGTCTTGGTGTTATTATATTTAGAATGCATGATGCAATTACCCATATTTTGAACACGAAATATGGACATTGACCTTAAAAGGCTTCCCCCTCACATACTGTGAGTCATTTTTCCTCCCCTAGACTTTTTCCCTGCATATTTCTCCTAGACCCACACCTGACTCAGAAAAAAACTCTCAACCTCTTGAGTCAAGAATTTATTTCTTCCCCCTTCCCCATCCCATCCTCCAGAAACTCAAATTGAATGGAATGCATTCTGCATCTGTGGATGGTCCTGTGGTTCATATTTTGGCCTAGAGGTAGGAAGAATAACCTAGAACTTGGACACAGCTCTGTTCTCTCAAGACCTGACTCCTGAATAAGCCCTCAGGTGACATGATCTGAAGAAAGGCCTGCCATTCAGCTGAGGGTCTAAATAATGACACTTGATGAAGTCTACCAATTTCTTCTTTTTAAAAATTAATTTTGATTGGAGTATAGTTGCTTTACAATGTCGTGTTAATTTCCGAAGTGAAGTAGAGAGGTGAAAGTTGCTCTTTGCAACTCCATGGACTATACAAGCCATGAAATTCTCCAGGCCAGATACTGGAGTGGGTAGCCTTTCCCTTCTCCAGGGGATCCTCCCAACCCAGGGATCAAACCCAGGTCTCTCGCATTGCAGGTGGATTCTTTACCAGTTGAGCCACAAGGGAAGTCCAAGTATACTGGAGTAGGTAGCCTCTCTGTTCTCCATCAGATCTTCCCAACCCAGGAAGCAAACTGGAGTCTCCTGCATTGTGGTATTGTTGCTTTACAATGTTGTGTTAATTTCTACTATAAGCATAATTAATCAGCTATGCGCATTCCTATATCCCTTCTTTCTTGGATTTTCCTCCCATTTAGGTCATCCAGAGCACTGGGTAGAGTTCCCTGTGCTAAAATGAGTATTTTTCCAGGTGTCCAAAGGGAATTTTTACCATTTTTGTTTCATCAAAGAGGAGTTGTGTCATCTCTTTTCACGTTCATCACCATTTTGCTAATCCTGGGTAGTAGGAGAATTTGCAGATGTGAGTCAGGAGTTTCATTTAGTCCATATTTACTGGTGCAAGGCTCTATTGAGATGCATAAAGGAGCGCCTCTATTTAAATAAGAGCGGTCACCCAGGGTGCTCAGGATGGCTCTGCACACTTGTTAGGAACAGTCTCACCGGTTAGAGGGTGTCTGGGGCCCTTTGGGCCTTCCCAGGTGACAGAGTGGTAAAGAATCCACCTGCCAGTGCAGGGGACGTGGAGCTTGGTCCCTGGGTAGGGAAGGTCCCTTGAGAAGGGCATGGCAGCGCACTCCAGGACACTTACCTGGAGCGTCCCATGCAGAGGAGCCTGGCGGGCTGCAGTCCACAGGGTCACAGAGAATCAGACACGACTGAGCAGCTGGGCGCCTTCCGGCGAAAGCTGTCAGGTTCCCACACAGCTGTAAAGGGACGCGGCCTGTCTTAGAAGATGCTAGAATGCAGGTGTGTAGACTCCTTGTGTGCAGGATAAAATGACTTATCCTGTCAGAGTCACTGAGTTTCAGACCCACTTTTGCCTACTGGATTATCTGAAAGTCAGACAAGCGTCAACCCTAATGGCTTATTTTAGTTGTTTTCAACAGCTTATGTAAGAGTAGAAATCAGAGGCTATTATGCTCTGGGTCTTCTGTTTCTCCTTGTTCTGTTTCTGCGCTTATACTAAACATGAAGGAAGAGCACAATGAAACGGTTATTTGGCCCTTTTGTTAGGTCCCGGGGTCCAACATTTTCTAATCCCATCAACAAAAAAGTACATTGCCACTCAAAACCACAAACATTGCAAATATCTAGGCTTATGAAACCAGTAATTCACTTTACACATATTTTCTCATAGAGCTTTAAGGCCATAACCAAACAATCCCTCTTGAAATTATACAGAGAAATTTAATCATATAATATAAAAATAAGGAAGTTCTCTCTGGATAATATAATGACAATAAATTTCACAGAGAAATTTGGTCATATAATATAGAAAATAAGGAAGTTCTCTCTCTGTATAATATAATGACAATAAATTTCACAATCTGAATAATGTTAACTTTGTCGTAGTTAATTATTTAAAAATTATTGCTGTATTATGTGCAATTAATTGTGATTTATGCCAAAAAAAAAACAGTGTTGAATGTTTGCTTGGTAAACATTGTTAAAGCAAGAATTTTTATTCAGTGAAATTATAAATTAAACTCGTGTACCAAATTTGGCTTGAGGATGGCTTGTTGCCACTGAATTTATAAGAGAAAGTGCAAAACATACCAAAAAGGAAAAGAGTTTATGGTTTTCCTAGTCAATGCATCTATTTTTCCCAGATATATAAATGGTTGCTGATTCTATTCCCATCCTGTGAAATGCAGACCCCAGTGAAGCGACAGGGCCTGCCAAATGAAAGGGCACGCCCCTGTTCACAGCAGTAATGGACACCTATTTAGGGAGTGAAGAGGCCGCAGAAACAGGCAGGGCTTACTCGTGTACCATTCTGTCTGTACCGTTGACTGGCCTGTTACCCACTTCAGTACCAGTGACGGAGAAGGCAGTGGCACCCCACTCCAGTGCTCTTGCCTGGAAAATCCCATGGAGGGAGGAGCCTGGTGGGCTGTGGTCCATGGGGCCGCTAGGAGTCGGACCCGACTGAGCCACTGAGCAGCAGCAGCAGCAATGCGAGTGAGCTGAGAGCTTTCGGTGTATTTTTCCCCCGTGTGGGAAAGAAAGGTAGAGTGACCAGCATCAGTTCTTAAAAAGTTACTTGTGCATTGCTGTAGGTCTCTCCCATGGAAAATTTATGACCCATGTTTTTAAAGTTTCAGTAATTCTTTATCCAAAAGCCAGTAAAATTCAACAAAATGCACGCTACACACTTAGATTTTCTAAACAATTTACAAGTAAATCCACAATTCCTTTAAAAGTTAGGAATTCTTTTAAGCACCATCATTCACATTTTTCATTTAAATAGTCATGTTCATTGGAAAATGTAACTTATACTTCAAAATTACATTTGCTGTTAAATATCCTCAGATGTTATAAAGCAGAACTAAATCAGTTTCCAAATATATCATGGATGAAATAGACTTGACCTGTTAAACCGCCAAGACACACTTTATGCTTTTACTTTCTAAAATTAAACTTTATAAACATAATTTCCCTCCAGCAAAGCCAATTTGGTTTCCTTTGAATGAAGAAGACAATGTAACTGGTAGGTCAGGAAAGAAAAAGAAGAGCGTTAATTGAGTGGCAGTGAGAGTTCACTCTTAACGCTCTTAGTGTAAAGTAAAAAAAAAAAAAGAGGTTGATCCTTGTATCACAGGCACTTTCTATTATTACAGAAGAATCAGCATTCCTAATATTGATAGGCCACACAACTGTCCAGGTGGGACCTATATTTATGCTACAAAGACAGTTTTAATTGTTGCCTCATTGGAGGGTCACAGCCGCCACTTATTCATGCTTGAGGACGTGCTTAGAAACCCCCTTCAATCTTAATCATTTCTGCTGCTAGCTCATTATGAACAAAATAATAGGTTTTCCAGCAACGGGTTCAATGTGCACGTAAGTTGCAGTGTTTAGAAAGATGACAATGACGGGAAGTATACCAAGATGGACTAACTAAAGCACACAAAGACGTAAGACGGAAAGCTCTCCAGAAACCTGGTTGAACTTTGAAAGCACGTCCTTGTTTTGAGAAGTGTGGAAGAGTCTCAGAGTTCTGTTTGATCCTAGCAATGATGTCTAAGAGGGAGCAGGAAAGGTCATGTCGAAACTGCCAAATTCTGTCAAAAACTGTGTACCCTGCACTCTTTCCTGGCCACGTCTTAACAGACACCGCCCAGTTCACATGTGACCGTCACAAAAGAAATCTCCCAGCTTTGTAATGGAAGCTTACTGGGTGCTGGATAGACTACAGTACGGGCTAAAGCTGGAAGAAGGCAGCCGTCTCTCAATAGTCAATAAATGACTCTGCCAGCTTCCATTCATATCCATGTATTTTCTGTCTCTGGAAATAGCTATCAGAGAAAATTTGCAAAGGACTGAGTACATGCGTAAATACACACACATCAGAAGAGAAGAGGGAAAGGCGGGAGTCAGGAAATAGACGTTCAGCTTTCCTGAGGCAGTTTCCTAAAAGCAAATAGAAGCCAGAAAAGGGTGATGAGCACTCATCAAGCAAACACTTACATGACGAACAAACACATGAGTGAAATTCACAGACATACACAAGCCGCTTGAACGAAAGGACAGTAGTCCTAGAACATCTATGCAGGGCTAACTTGTAAGTTTGCTTTCTATATTTCAGCTCTTTATTTGAAATACTGACCTGTGCCCCATATAATACTGAGGTTACTATCTGTAATTTTTTTTTGTCTTTCATATCTCATTTTTAAGAAACTTTAGGTAGTAGTTTCCTATGAAAGCAAGAGGATTTACTGACTTTGTCACTCACAATTGTGAGTTTATTGTTCTCTTGATAAATACACCAGATTTTCTCAGGTGCATGTAAAGACATTGGGCTCCGATGAAGTCCAGGAAAGGAGAGAAACTACTACTCTTACCAGAGTTTGCTAGTTCTGTTCAACAAAACCGACCTAAGAAATAAGCATAACCATAGCTTGGAGGCTCTGGGGTCTTCACTGAACAATGTAACTCATATCATCAACACGATCTTTATGATGAAACATTTCTAAGAACAACTTAAATATTGTGACAAGGTGTACAATAATGAGTCTGCCTGTGAAAATCATTCTTTTTTAATGTTTCATCATTGTTTCCATATGACTAAAATGTATGGTTAACAGTAAAGAGTTTATAATTCATATTTGAAAATCTTCCAAGAAGATCCTCAGCTAAAATTTCTGGAAAAATATTTTGTTTTCCAAAGTTATCAATTTTCAAATGGCATAATTCTACTACCTGGCCTTTCCTTTTCTTTCTATAGGCTTTAACAAAGAGAATGGTATTTTTTGTTTGTAATTTAAAATTCATTAACTTGTGCTTTTCTTACAAAGCTATTCTGAATAGCTAGTATACTCCTAAAAGTCAATATATAGTCCATCCTATACTTAATAAAAATTCTAAATAAGTACACTTTAAATTTTAATCACTTTAAATCCTTACATAACTTTCTTGCTTTTTACAAACTCACTGACATTTTGCAGCTTACAAAATGTCTTAGTTTTCACTTGCAATTAACACAGCCTCACTCACTCCAACTCAGTTGTTTCTCTAAACTTAAGATATCCATTGGGTGGGTTCCAGTTTCCATGACAAATAGAAGATTCTGGAGATAAAAGTGTTTCCTATTTACTTTGCTCCATCCATGTATATGTAAAGCATGAAACAATTTATATTTACTTTTAACTGGAACTAATTGGCTCTTAGTATAACACTTCTGCTTTAAATTTATATCTACTGCAGATTAGCTAAGAAAACAATACATTTGGCTTTCAGTTTTGAGATCAGTTAGGTGGACACAAAATCCTGTAATCTTGGTACCCAAGACACTGCATTTTTCTAGTGCTAGGATGAGACTTACTAGGAGCTTACCATGAAGGTCCATCACTGTGGCTGTGTAATACAGTGTAGATTTTATTACACTAGACTAGTCAAAATGCATCCTTTAATTTGCATCCTTAATCCTTTAATAAATCCCCTAATACATCTGAAAACACATGCATTTCCTCACTTCTGCCATTATTCCTTATTCTCCTATTCATCCCACAAAACCAGAAAGAAACATTCCAAGAAATTTAATTTTACACTGAACCGTTCTCAAAGAGTCACCTTTAAAATTTAACAGCAACAACAACAAAAATCTCACTTACAAGGACCAAGTCACTTGCACCTCAAAATTAACTGCACACTGAGTGGCTGACTCTGTACAAAAATCCCCAAATTCAAATCAAGCCCAGCGTTTTCTAAGAAGCAGGGGAACCACACGTCACATCAGTTTGCTGCGTTCAAGGTCAGTCCTCAGCTCAGACAGTCCCCACTCTGCGATACAGCTAGACAATAAAGACACATTACTTCCCTAGGAAGCTGGTCTGGAGCCGTAATGACAAGTGGGCCCAGTGGCCCAGGGATCTTTATTTCTGTCTAATGACTGGTGCATTTAGTTTGCCTGAGACCTCGCAAATATACACCCCTCCCCAATAAAGCAGTCTTACACACACCAAGATTTTCCCACTGTTTCATTTCCAGAAGTGAAATGGGCTCAAAAATTTCATAATCATGTTGAAAAACAAGAAAAGTTTGTCTTTCTTCCTATTTACTTCTGGAAAATCTATATTCCAGGAAAGAATGTTTTTCTGCCTATATCTTAAAAGAGAATGAGAGGCACTTCCAGATACTAATCAGGGGAGAAGTGACTATTCTGTGAGCATGTGTTTAAATGGTCAGGGATCACCTTGCAATGTAAAGTGAAAGATCACTTACCCTGGACTTGAAAACATCTACCACAACTGAGCTGCCCTCTGTATAACCATCATTTCCCAGGTTTCTGTGTATATGTTAGTGCTTCAGTTTCATGTGTCAGCAAATGTCTGTTTACCCAGCTTCCTGTTATTAATTATGGGAAGCAGGTTTTCTTGAAGTACATTAGAGGCTCTTTCAAGTCTCCTCCCGACAAGGCAAGACATTGGTGATTCCTTTAATGTTTGTACAAAGCCGGAAATGGAGTTAAAATACATTGTTGCCTTGTATAGCTTACAACCTCTTATCTCTCACAGAGGGTGGGGTAAAGACAGAAATAATAATAATAAAAGAAAGCAAATCACAGCAGTTTTATTCCCATCTTTAGACACTGAGATAACAGAATTGGATACGTTCTTTATGATGATTAATTAACGGATCACAACATGAAGTCTGAACTCTAAACGCTCACAAAAATGTTTCCAAGATCAACTCAAATTGTAAAGTGCTCAGAGACAGGAAGAGAGGTTCCAGTGTAAAGTTATCTATAAAGAAACAAAAATACTGACCTGATTTCTGGTGTATTACCAAGCTTTTCCGAGAGAAACATCTGGTCGGTCCATCTAGCTCTCTGCCTTTGAAATAGGAGCAAATATACTTGCATGCATTCAAATCCTAAAGGAGCCAAAACATCTGGAAGTTTTAGAAGAAAAGCAAAATAGTTATGGGGGAAATCCAGATTAAAAAATGCAGATGTTTAATTGACCTGTCAGTTACGTTAGGAGGAAAGAAGGGCAGAAATAACCAGAAGCCACTGGTGGAAAATTAAAATCGTTTCATGAACCAATGCCAAGCTAAAAGCAGTGAAAACTGTAACGGAATACGGACAGGGGCTTTCTCAACTGAGATCTGAAAATGTTACCATGTGCAATTTTGTAAATTAGCCATTTCCAAAAAAACCTTTTGCATTAAAGCACAATAAAAGTTCTTGAGACTCTCCTCTCTCCCTTTGGTCGTTAATTCAGGCACTTAGGCAGAATTTGGCTTTCATCAGAGACAAACTCTCCCCCATGCTCCTCGCCCCCTTTCTGAGACCCCCTAATACTGCTGAGTGGCCAGAAATTACAGATGCAAAGGGAAGCTGACAAATGACGGCCAGGCCCCTCCCCCGAGCTTAGACAGTCAAAGCTGCTGCCAGAACATGCCTGAGAGCAGGGAGTGCAGAGACAAAGACACAAAGATTCCATTTTCTCAGTGAAAATAGACTTCATGTGTAAAACACTAGTGAGAAAAATGGAAAGCTGACACATATGTGCAATTTTCGAGAGGCAGGGCTGGATCTTTCAAGAAGATTGAAATTGCATTTGATTGCATCAAAAACCTAACAAATGTTGTTTAACCTAAAAAGTCTTTTCAGTCTGTAAAAGACATTCAGTGGCAAGATACTTTAATTTTTTTTTTTCTTTTAAGCACATGGTGCAAAAGGAAAAAGAGTCTTGAGCTCAGTAGAGAGACGTTGATTTCATCCTACTGCTACATCAAGAATTAACCCTGGTTCAGTTCACAGGGTCTACAGAATAAAGGGGAAAGTTTAAAAAAATAAGAAAAAAAATACTCTATTAAATCAAAGGGTTCAGAGAGATAATATTAAATCCTTATGAGTATGTTTTCTATAAAAAGAATCCCCTCCCAGCAGCCCCAGGGTATCATTACTGGAGAGGCAGCAAGTGGTTTATTAGAGATTCAGACCATGGCATCTGCGCCTTGCTTGCCAAGCATGCAAGTTGCAGCCTGTGGGCCCCTGGCTCCCACAGTCCCTCGGCATCTAACAGCGAGCACTGTCTGCCTGGCCGCGCCTGCGCCCGCCGCGTGTAGGTGCAGAGGCTGGGACCAGCAAACAAAGAAAGAGCATCCTCAACTACTGTGGAAGCTCATGCTTTCCTTCCTCTCTAAATTCTTTCAGAGCTGAAAAGAGAAATGTGAAGCGGGGGGGAGAAATCACAACATGAATTAGGGGATTAATTTAGAACATATCTTCAAGCGATGCTCTGAATCTGTTCTAAGTCCCTATAGAAGGCAAGAAAGAGGGAGAGAGAAAGAGAGAAAGTTCAAAGTTTATCATAATCCTTTAAAGCGAGGGGAGGGGGCTTCCCCACCTGCCTCCTTAGATTGTCAGCATCCGTGCATCTGTGTGTTTCTTTCGTCTCATACTCCATGCAAACACATTCAATCATACATGGAAACGGACCACGGAATACTTGGGATGGGCTTAAAATATACTGGAAAGTGTCAGACCATTGATAGCTTAAAATGTAATTAATAGCAGTTGTCAGTCTGAATTTTAAAAATTTGCAATGATTTTTTTTAAATTGAGAACATCTATTGTCCTCTATCACTCCCTTCCAAGTTCTTGCTATTCTTATACTTCTTTAATTAATAGAAATAGTGGAGAGAAAAGGCAACTAAAAATTAACTGCATAGTGTAATAAAGGATGAAAGGAAAATGAGAGTGTCAGATAAATTCTGTGACCACTGGCATGTTTCACACAAACCCTTTATTGTAAATTTTTAAAAATTCAAGTCAGAATACTTTCTAGCTTCCCTTTCCAATCAAATCAAAATACAAGACGTTTATAACATGAGTTCATAACACTGAGGTTTTCTTTGTGGCATTAACAATGATCTGACTGCCCCTAGCACACACTTACTTGCCATGAAAAGGGAATAAGGTGGATGGAGTGCTTGTTTGGGAGTTTGGGAGCATAACTTAAATTTTTTGTTTAATTGAAGTATAGTTGATTTAAAAGGCTATGTTAATTTCCACTACATAGCAAAGCGACTCAGTTATATACATATATACACCCTTGTATTACATTCTTCTCCATTATGGTTTATCACAGATATTGAATATAGTTCCCAGTGCTGAATGGTCAGACCTTGTTGTTTATCCGTCCTATATATATAACAGTTTACATCTTCTAATCCCAACCTCCCACTCCACTTGGCAACCACAGACCTGTTCTCTAGGCCCGTAAGTCTGTTTCTGCTTCATAGACAGGTCCATTTGTGACATATGTTAGATTTCACATGTAAACGATGTCATATGGTTTTTGAGTTTTTCTTTCTGACTAATTCACGTTGCACGATAATCTCTAGGGCCATTCATGTTCCTGCAAATGGCACGATTTCATTCTTTTTTGTGGCTGAGTAGTATTTCATTATATACGTGTATCATATCTTCTTACCCATTCATCTGTCCTTAGACATTCACACTGTTTCCATATCTTGGCTATTGTGAACAGTGCTTCAGTGAAGATAGGGGAACATGTGTCTTTTGAACTAAAGCTTTCTACAGGGAGATGCCTAGGAATAGGATTGCTGGATTACACGGCAGCTCTCTGTTTAGTTTTTAAGGAACCGCCATGCTGTTCTCCAGGGTGGCTGCGCCACGCACATCCCCAGCAGTGGAGGAAGTTTCCCTTTTCTCCACGCCTTTGGGCACATCACTTTTTATGCACATTCAGTCACTCCGTAATTTTAGTGAGCCTCTGAGCCTCAGTTTCCCAATTTATTGTAGGAGGAATTTTGCCAATCATAGAAAATTGTTTGAGGATGAGTCTGAGTGAACTCCAGGAGATGGTGATGGACAGGGCGGCCTGGCGTGCCGCGATTCATGGGGTTGCAAATAGTCGGACACGACTGAGCAACTGAACTGAACTGAACCGAAACCTACAAATGCCACATGGGCTCCAAAGTGCAGACTGTGTGTGCACAGGGGCAGGGGACACGTTACAGTCCAGTCCTGTCTGAAAACTCTAAATTTCACATGAACAATTTGGTGTCATGAACAGAAACAGGAAGTTCCTTGTACACTTAGTAAAATAAATCAGTCAAAACTCTCGGCCATCACCACACCTCAGAGCTGTGGATGGGTGTGCGCATGGCCTTTTCAGAGAGTTTCAGCTGTCCGTGATGTTGAAGCTGACACTGTGAGTCTGAATTTCTTAAAGCATATCTGACATGTCTCTTTAAATGAACTGTTTCTCCACTTGTTAGTGGTTTGCCTCCTGTAAGTGGGTGTGCACAAAGTAGCTGGGTGAGCCCCCCATGAATCAGAGTGGCCCCCAGCCCGGCCCCTTCCCGCTCCCTGGCTGCAAACAGGAGCTGTGCTAAGCGCCTCTCCCCAGTGCCACACCCACAGCCTCTGCTGGGGAGGCCCCTTGTGGTGGCAGGGGGAGACTCGGGGGTGTCCATCACCCCTCCTTGTCACTTCATCTTTTGCCTGCACCCCTGAACTGTCTCAAGAGCCTCACCTCAGGTGCCTAGGAGCACAGAAGAAAAGTGTGGGAAGGAAACATTGTTACATGGACAGAGAACATGGATAGTCTTTTAAAATAAAAGTAACAGAGATACATTATTAAACAGGGGGAATGCATTGTCTAACTGAAGAAGATCAACAAACTCATAATCCCACAACACTGTCTTTTATTTTATTTTTTAAAAACAAGATACCAGGGTTCTCTGATTCCATCTTAAAAGGGGATGGGGGAAGCACATTGGTTTGTCTTCATTTAGTTTAATTGAAAGGAAGAAACCACATTGCTTAATCACATTCAATATTTCCATTTTTGAAAATTCAACCATTATTGTAGAATGATAGAGATATAGTGCAGTATTATTTAGATAGATAAATTAGTCTCTTTAGAGAAATTAGATGATAAAAATAGAGCAAATATATTTAATGGGTTTGGGGATGAAATCTAGATTTATTTACCAATTGAGCTAATAGTTTTTAATATTTTAAAATCTTTTTACACATGGGAAATACATCTAAAGGAAAACTAATCCTTATAATTCATTAGCCTAGTGGAGGTTGGCAAAACTATCTGTTCTATCTTTTCAGGGGTCTCTGCTTTTTATTTTATGGGGGAGGAGTGGCATGCAATGTTTTCTGGGTTAAATCAGTAACTCTAAGAACGGGAAAATTTAGGATATGAAAGGTTGGCAGATCTCTATGGATTGCCAGATTGGAGAACATTCCTGTAAAAGGATAAAAATCAATTTTAGCTATTTGGCTTTCCATGACCTGAGCTTTACATAGCATCTTTGTTCTGTACAGGGATCATGGCAAAATTACCAACAAGTCCATAAAGGAAACTGAAGGCAGTTTGATCTACACCTTCAATGACAGTCCCACAAAGGTTGAAGAAATATGTTACGTCTCAAAAGACATATGCCTCTAAAGAACACAGTCATGCCCTAAAATTAGGACATGATTCAGGTATGGCGTTTCTTTTGTTCGGTTGAAATGCTTTGTTCTTTCTACTGTGGATAATTTCTTCTTCCCCCACCCTAGACTCCCTCTCTCTTTTCTTCTTCTCATTAACATATGTCCTTTATAATTGATGTTATTTGCTATCCTTTCATCAAATCTGAGCCACATCACTTAGGCAAGCCATCCGGCAGGACACCTAAATACACATTAGAGGAGCCTGGGACTCACAAGAGGCTGTGACGGTCTCATCAGGGCAGTTATAATAAGCATCTTGGTCCCCCTGAAGGTACTGCTTTCAAAGAGCTGCCTCCATCGTGGCTCTTTCTGAGCATGAAAGTAAAGCGTGAAGCCCTTTGAAGGACCCAGCAAACAACACACATGTGAAAAGGGATCAGTGAGCCTTAGAAAGAAAAAAAATCTTTATGTAAAATCTGTGAAGAATCTTAACAGGTTTTAAAGAAAGACCTCCAGGTAAATTGATCACTTTTAATAAGACACACGACAGTCTCAAATATGAGAATCCGTTCTGTGTGTTCTCTGTGCCATTTTATGTTCTCAGCAGGATTTTTTTTTCCTCATCAAGAGTTTTGAGGGATATCTACTGTTGTCTGTGAGTAAAGCATGTTTAAGCGGTCCCCAAAGCCATGCTAATTTAAAAAAGAAAAAAAACCAACAACGTTGTCAAGTGGTCAGACAGACTGGAACTAGAGGATTATAGGTAAGAGGGATAAAATGAAGGGTTGAAAGCTGTAATTTCTATTTCTGTGGTGGCAACTGAATCGGCTTGTGGATGAGGCAGTTTAAAGAGGCAGTCACTTGGCGCAGAGTCTGGGAAGGACTTGATGGCGCACCCCTGACTCAGCGGCGTAGACGCTCTGCAAGGTCGGGGTTGCTTGCTGGGTCCCTGTCTGTCTCTGCTTCCCATTCCCATTCCCTTAGATTCCCACTCTGTCTTTGACAATTCCATGTATGATTTTCCTTCCTCACAGTTTTTACCCTTTTACCTTTTTTTTTTAAAGACACTAGTTGCTTGGCCTCTGGCCCCTGCTCCACGCTGGGGCCTCCCAGGCAACGAAGAACAGCCTTTAAAAAAAAAAAAAAAAAGGAGGAGACGCTGCATCTCAGAGGCGTCCTCACTTGACCTTGCTCGTTTCTGAATATGCTGTGGCCGTAGATTTTCAGAAAGAATCCCTCCCCGGAATGGTTTTCAAGAACACATATATGGATGCCAGGCAATCTGACTTGTTGATGGCATGATCTGAAGAATCAGTTATAATATTAACAAGATCACTGATAAAATGGTGAGATATAGGCATCTGTCTAGGTTAGATAACAGTCACTGTGATCCTGGGTGTTTCATCAATTCATGATCTGACCTTCTTTTATATTTTCATTGGAATTAATAGAGCCATAGAGTTGGTAGAAATCATAGAAATTTTGTAACACACCTCTCAGACTGAAACCGAGAAAATGAAGCCCAGAAAGTCATTCTGCTTATGCATAAGTGCCATTGGTTTAATTGTAGTTCTCCATACTTTTTGAAAAAGAAAAATATTTTTCCAAAGACTGGTTAAAAAATGTTTGAGAAGACATACCACTGTGAAAATGTATCTGCAATAAAATATCACTATATTGAAGTCGCCTGGGGGTATCAATCACAGAATAAAACGTCCTTTAATCATTGTATAAAGTATGTAAACCATGCACAAATTACGCACATGAATGCATATTCATTCTGTGTATAAGTACAACACCCTTTTTGACTTTTGTGTATCCCAATTGCGTGTTACTCGTAGTCCCATAGTTGTGATCAGAACAAAAAGGATCTCCCAGAAGAAAAGAAGGTAAGTTGTTCCAAAGATGTTGGAAATACAGAAGCTCTTTTCCATCACCTGTGCTTCTAAAAATGAATAAGAAAAATCCCTACCTTCCACTTCGGAGTATTCTCATAAGAACTGGCAGAAGAGGGAGAGGGGAAGGGATCTACTGCAGATAAACAGTGAGATCCCATTATTCAAGGCAGCAGGTGGTATTCTAGAGAATATAGTGTTTGCTCTTGAAAACATAGTGGACTTCTTGTTTAAAAAAATATTATGCACACCCCAACATATGTTTGAGAAATAAAGCTTTTACATTTTTAATTATACCCCTAAACTGGCTTTCTAATTTGTCTAGGATATCATACAACTCAGAAAAGAAATAGTTACTCAGATTAATGTTTGAAAATGTCACATGGAAATGTGTTCATTGATGTTACTGCAAATTAGTATTTTTATAAATTAAACAAGTAGAAGATCTGACCTTCAAAAAGCCTGACCCACTGTCTTAAGGTTAAACATGCAAGTCTTATAGATGGAAAGAAGCTGGTTAACTTTTCAGTTTAAAGTACATTTTGATGAAAATATTTAAAAGACAGCCACCTCCTCCATTAAAAGTGGGCATTTTGATGAAATAGTAAAAATCAGGAGGTTATCAGTTTCTATAATAAATTCTGGATGCTTATTCAGGGCATAAATTTCAGTCTCCAAATTTTGTTGACAGATCTAAATGAAATAAAATTTTTAAATTTTAAAAAAAGATTTAAAGAGCAGTTTGGGGATTGATTCATAGTAAATCTTGATATGTGTTTCAGGGGCTCCAAATTCAGTGAAACAGCATAAAGAGCTGAGTTGCCTCTATCACTGTCATAATTTACAAGCATATGTGCTAAGTCGCTCGGTCGTGTCTGACGCTGTGTGACCCTATGGATGGCAGTCTGCCAGACTCCACTGTCCATGGGATTTTTCAAGCAAGAATACTGGAGAATAGAAATGGGATGCCATTTTCCTCCTCCAGGGCATCTTCCCGACCCGGGATGGAACCTGCATCTCCCACATCTAACCAGCATTGGCAGGCAGGTTCTTTACCTCCAGTGACACCCAGGAAGCCCGGTGATTTATTTAACAGAGAGCAAGGAGGTGTAACAGAATGTGGATCTAAGGAAAAGAGTGAGAGGAATCACACACACAAGGGTGTGCACCATCACCTTTCCTGCGTACCATTCTGCATACCATTCTGTAGCAATGGGGTTTAGTGTTTCGTTTCTTAATGCTATGAAGAAGTTCATGGCTAACATCAGAGTTTGCAGGTGGGTGGGAACTGTGCTTTTCTTAAAGATATCCAGGATCAAACATCACAGAGTTAATTAGGCTTTACCTTGAACTGCCTCTCCCGCAATCCTTGGGAATGGTGGGGTGCAGCTGCGAGTCACCTGCCTGCTTTCTAGAGATAGTGTCCAAGGATGTAGCTCCATGAAAATTCTAATCAGATTACACAGAAATACAGTGCTCCCAGTCTGTGCTTTGTACTTGCAGATAAATTATATATGCACGGTAACATCTGTCCACTGTTAAATTTCGTGTCGCACAATTCTACTAAATTTTGAATGGAATCTTTAGCCACAGAAGCCTAGAAACATCCTTTGGCTAACAAAGGAAATAGACATCACATGCCTTTGGAAAACATTTTCAGAAGTGTTGCAGGAATTGCTGAGAGGACCATTGAAAGATGTTTGCTAATGGAAAATATGTTCTGTTTAGTAACTGGGCTATGCTTTAATATTTTCTCAACCTGATTGATAGAGTTCAATCATAAGGAAAATTGAGAAAAAGATGAAATGTAAAAAGAACCTTGTTAACAGCAATAAACTTATAGATAGTGAAGTAAATGGTGGGTTTTTTTTTTTTTCAAGATGAAGTCTTCTTTCAAGTAAATAACATGTTTTTGGAAAGAAGAAGTTGACTAACAGAGCTGAACATTCACACAAGGCAACATGCCAGAAATTCAAAATGCCGATGCAAAATAATGTGAGCTCCTAAAAGGGGATTCAATGCTGGTCTGTAATAATTAGCTGTACTTTCTCTGCTGAGAAGGAAAGCTCTCCTCAGGGCCTGAGGGTTGGTGTGAATTGGAGACTGTGAGTATAAGAAAGGGCTCCAGGGCTGTACAGCTGTGGTGAAAGACTTTGGCTTCCCGAGTGGGCAACATGGAACTCACAGTTGTTCAGTTGCTAAGTCGGGTCCGACCCTTTGCTGCCCCATGGACTGCGGCACCCCAGGCTTCCTGTCCTTCACCATCTCCCAGAGTTCACTCAAACTCATGTCCACTGAGTCGATGATGCCATCCAGCCATCGCATCCTCTGCTGCCCTCTTCTGCTTTCAATATTTCCCATGAGTCAGCTCTTTGCATCAAGTGGCCAAAGTATTGGAGCTTCAGCTTCAGCATCAGTCTTTCCAATGAATATCCAGGGTTGATTTCTTCTAGAATTGATTGGTTTGATCTCCTTGCAGTCCAAGGGACTCTTAAGAGTCTTCTCCAACACCACAATTCAAAATTATAGTGACTGTCACTAATTTAGTGTGATGAAATTGACTTTATTTTTCCTTAGGCCAAAACTTCTCAACAGAAGTGCTATTGATACTTTGAACCAGATAATTATGGGTGTGGGAGATTTCCTATGCATCGCAGGGCTTTTGTCAGCATCCTTGGCCTCTATTCACCAGATGGGGTAGCTCCCCCCCCACCACGTGGGTATCTGCAGACATGGTCCCTGGCAGAGAACCACTTGTCTAAACATGTTTCATTTCTTCTCCTTTCTGACTGCAAAACGAGTTAGGTTGGCTCTTCACAGTACTGTCGTAGGAACGCTGCATACAGAACTGGCATATACCAAGGAAGGATAGCTCTGTAATGCAAGGGTTTCTGCAGCACCCAAAATCTTGGAATCTCAAAAGAAAATGTTTTAAAGGAATCTAAGAGCTCAGTGACAGTGTTTATTTCAGCTATGTGCGTGTTTTTAATGACAATGAAGGGGCTCCCTGGTGATAAATAACATGCAAACAAGGTGCCTGGAAGGGTGTCGATATGAGATAATTATCAACACAAGGGAATTTTGAAAAGTAACAAAACAGTTTTACAGCAAATATGTTGAACTTTAAAAGAAATGGCCATTTCTTTTACTTCCATACTATGTCACTGTTGCTTGCTGTTTAGTGACTGAAGAAGCATTTTGATTCCCACAGATGTCCTAGGTCCGTTTCTCAGAATTTCACTGCATCAGATGAGTTGAGAGGCTTGTTGAAATAAAAACTGCTGTGGTTTCTGCCCGGCTTCTGGTTAGTCAGCAGGGCCTGAGAAACTGCATTTCTCCCAAGTTATCAGGTGAGCCAGGACCAGGGACAACCCCTGCCCTGCAGATGGGTTCAGCCTCAGATGGAGTTTCTCAGTCTAACTTGGTATCTTTTTATTGGAAATGGCAAAGGCTATAAATATAAAGAAATAAAGGAGTTGGATGAATTTGGGTTTGCTGCTGCTGCTGCTGCTAAGTTGCTTCAGTCGTGTCCGACTCTGTGCGACCCCATAGACAGCAGCCCTCCAGTCTCTGCCATCCCTGGAATTCGCTCATCCATTCATGGGATTTTCCCGGCAAGAGTACTGGAGTGGGGTGCCATTGCCTTCTGCGAATTTGGGTTCACTCATTGGCAATAGACCAAATCATCTTTGTCACTGGAAAGAATGACTTATGAGAGCGAGTGTTTTTAATAAGAGTCTTCATGTACCATTGAAAGACAGGAAACCTTTAAAATAAACCGGATGTGCTGCTCTCAAACAGGGATTTAAATTAGCTAGAAACTTTTTAAAATGCTACCGCAGTGTAAAAGTTTGCTTTCTTACACCAGCAAACACTCAGGGGTCAGTATCTTGTTCATATCTTTCCTTAATTATTGCTTTTCCACTTGTCAGAAAAGAATTTATGATCGTCCACCCTCAAATGCTTTCCCCTCGCAATGTACACGTTAGCTCTTACTCTTATATGTTTTGTACCTTAAATGCACCACATTTGGTAAGATCTTATGATTTTTAAGATGTTATTAAACTCCAGGGAATATAATATTTTGAATAAATTATTCAGGATTCAAAATATTCAAAACATTTTCAAGGGTCTCCTGAAATCATGCCATCAGCTGTGTCTTAGTCAGAAGCAATAGGGCAGGTTAAACAAGACAGGTTTATAGGCTTGTCCTAACTCCAAAATTCTACAGGGGGAAGGCCTGGCCTAAGAACTGCAAAGGTGATCTGAGTGCTCTTAGCTCAGTGTAAGCCAGGAGTAATATGCCATTGCCCACAGAAGCCAGGAACACCTGGGTGTTTTAGTAGGAGAGAGTTTTTGACGTGAGGGGAAATGAGGACTTTATCTTCATGGCTGGTAGAATGAATCCAGAATCAAGCACTTTGCAGACCCCATCCTTGACACTGCCGTGTTCGTGGGTGAACCAAAACACCCACTGTTCTATCCACTTACAAGCAGCATTTTAAAAAGTGTTTTGTGGGCCTTCCCTGGCAGTCCAATAGTTAAGACTTCGCCTTCTAAGGCAGGGGCTGTGGATTCGATCCTAAGATCTCACATGCCTGGAAGCCCAAAAAACAAAACATAAAACAGAAGCAATATTGAACAAATTCAATAAAGACTATAAAAATGGTCCATGAGTTAAAAAAATAAATAAATAAAATTTTTTCTACATTCACCATATAAGTAATTGAGATCCTTAGACAGAAAGGCAAGAAACTGTTAAATTGACTTTTTAATTAATTTTAATAATCTGGGAATAAATATAGACTGGTTTTGTCAGTGGAATATGCCAAAAGAAGGTCACTTAAAATTCCCAGATAGAAATATGGCATCTTAATTCTAGCTTTGAAATAAAAGTTTATGTTGAGATTGGCATGTACACACTACAATATATAAAACAGATGTCTAATAAGGACTTACTGTATAGCATAGGGAACTCTACTCAATACTCTGCAAAGGAAAAGAATCTAAAAAATATGCATATAGATATATAGATATATAGATTTATTTATGACAGATTCACTTTGCTGTACACCTGAAACTAACACAACATTTTATAGCAACTGTACTCCAATAAATATTTTTAGACATCTATAGAGCTTTTGATAATTTGTGGTCTATTGATAACACAGCAGGAGAAACTGAGAGAGAGATTATTCTTGGATGAACACTGGAAAATCACCATCCACTTTCCCCTATTCAGTCACTAACGACCAAAAATAGCCCTCAGTGGAGTTGCTGATTTATTAATCTCTGTCTAAACACTTTGTTTTTCTTAACGCAATGGGCAAGCATGGTTCCAGAACACTTACATTAAATTTAAACCTTGTTGTCTGGCTCTTGGTCTTACAAGACCTACTTTGGCTGATAAGGCCCAGCAGCCTACAGCTTTGAGGGGGCTCCCTCTCTTTGTCTCTTTGAGGGGGCTCCCTCCCTTTGGCTCCCACACGTGTAATCGTCCTGACCCATCCTTTGGCACAGCAGCAACTGCACCACCGCCACACTGGCACGCTCGGGCCCTCCCGCGCACGCCGCGTGCCTCTGAAGCGCTGACCTGACTGCCCCGGCCGCGGTTTTCAATGGGGGTGGTAATCTGTGATAACAAACTTGTTTCCCTTCCTTCCTGCGATCACCTCCTCTCCACACCGCCTTGCGTCTGGAGGCCCGCTGCTGCGGGAGCCGCTGGCGCCGGCCCTCCAGCAGGAAGGCCACCGCGCGTTCCAAGGAGCCCTAACTGTTCGGAGATTTTCCTGGCGGCTCAAGAATCTTGGATCTTGGAGGGCACACTCTTTTCGAACCAATCTCACGTTGGAACCGTACACAAAGGAGCAACTTGTCGCAACCTGAACCACTTACAGGTGTCAGCTATTGTCCTCCTCTTCACGGCCGTCACTGCAGACGGTGAGCCAACGCCAGCTGCAGCCGAGCATGCAGAGTGCTTTCCAGGAGGGAGCGGGGGCCCTGCTCACGGTGCCCACCGCGGGCCGCTTCTCGCGGACCTCGCTCTGCGCCATTTCTCCAATCTAAACCGTTGGAAGAAGAAGATTTAACATAAGCTCAGGACTTGTGGGAGTCACTGTGCGCTGGATAGCCTCACACAATGTCCCCATTAACAGAGACTTTTCAGATCCTTATCGATTTGCCAGAGATCTCCAAAGGAAGTGCAAAATTATCCATTGCTGGGCAAGCGCAACTATCTTTTGGCTTCACGAAGTATCTGAAATGAAGTTTTGAACTGATTCAGTCTATATACTGTTCATTCAGAATGCTTTCATCTTTTAAAAGAATCGAAGAGAATACCTCCTGGATGGATTTACTGTGAATTTACCGTTGACATGGCCACAAATAATCATTACCTCCATTGTAAGGGCATTAGTGCTCTTTATTCAGCAAGTTGAGAATAAAATGGATTTTGGTAACACCCTACAATTACCTCATTAATCAAAATTATTACTAGGGATCTCCTTGAAACTGAATTGGCTTGCGGCAGACCTGATTGAAGACTGCTCTGATTCAGAGCAGACCTCTGCAAAAATACGGTGATGGATGATTTGCATGTAGTTTACACATTTTATGTATTTTTTTCCTCTTTCTTACATTTCCTCCAAAACATAGCAGTATTTCCCAGTGAGTATTTGTATTGGCCTTCATCTCCAACGTAAGTTAGTATGTCTCTTTGTTTCGTTATTTCTTGTGGAATTTTATACTCAATGAAATTAATCCTCTCTCTCATAATTTAAGGGTCGGTTCTAAATATTTATGACTCTATTCTAGTGACTGTAATCTCTGATTCCCCCTTCTGGTTAGAAACGATTTAGCACTGTATTTACTGCATTTTCTCTATGCTCTTGATCCTACATATGCTTAAGCACTTTGTCCATTTTATCCACCTCTTCCTGTGATGATCAGAAGATCTGTGCCTCTCCCAGGATTTCAGTACTCCAGTGGAGAGTGAGTGTTTAAATAATCATAGAAACAATATTTGTTTGCAGAGTAAATGGCTTGTTTACCTTTACAACTTTAGAAAATCTTGCTCAGCGGTCTGCCTGGGGCTGATACTTGTAACCATTAACAATTATGGTTTCTAAGAAAGATGGTGATATGAGTATTAAAAAAATTTTAGAATCAGATGCAAAATATCCAATGTTTTCTCTACGACTGTCTTTTTGTTGCCATCTGGGCCACTTGCCTTTCTTACTGTCTTCACTAGAATTCACTTTTCATCAGCAGACGCTGAGTAATTCTGTATTACTGAGGACATTCTGAGACACATTACTGAGACACTGAGGACATTCTGTATCAATTTTGTGTTGTTCCTGGACATTCACAGATAGATGAATTATGCTCAGAATCAATAAAACCAAAATTATTTTCACTGGATGGCATTTTTGCACGGCATTTATGTTATGCAGAGACTGGGTAGAATGCCCGCGATGCACTTTTTAAGGACGGGGGGTCCCCGTGCGCAGGAGAGGTTTGGGCCACGGTTCAGCAGGTGGGGACTTCACCCCTTGGTCCCGGTCTGAGGGGGAGATGCACAGAGGATGTGTGTGCTTGGCACAGCAGAGGGTCACACTCCCAAGTCTACTCATAACATGGCAGGTGGGTAGCAGTATACGCTAGGAAAGACCTCTCCACCAGCCCCCGTGTTGGGACAGGCAGCAGAAGCCCCTCCCCCACACCCCGTTTGTACTGAAGTCAAACCACTCTCTCAAATACTGAGAAGAACAGCTCTTAAGGAGGAGTTCAGTCAGAGGTCTGGATTTTTGTTTGTTTGCTGGTTGACTGGACATTTTGCAAAATGCCCAGTGTATTAGAGTTGTTTCACTCTGAGCAGAATTTGCGCCAGAAACAGTGTCGATTAAGCTTTTAACATTTTTCTTACACTTTTAAATAACTTTTAATTTCCCAAAGAATTATTCATTAGAAAATGGACTTTAGAATTTACTTATGCCATGATATAATAGTATGTATGGAGGCAGAAAAAAATCAAAGAAACACTGTATATGCTGAAGATATTTTGCTTTCAAGCTTTCCACACCTGACTGTGGTAGTTTATTATCAATATTGTCCCCCCCTTACAGCATACATTTGACAGGATAAAAATGTTATTTTTGGCCACTAAACATACTTCTTTCGATCATTCCCGGAATTTCACCTAGAAGAGAAACTTGAACTAGTTCTTTCTTAAGTATAATGGGAAGAGAAAGAGGTGGATACAAATTAGGTTTGTAATATTAGATTCAATCTTGCAAAATACTGAATTTTCAACTAAGTATATATTTCTTAAAAAAAGATTATTCCACATATTTTAATATAGAAGAGTCAAAATATAAATGCTTAAGACTTAAAGTTTACTAGATTCTGGGGAGTATCATCAATGTACCATGGTCCTAAAACAATATAGGTTTTTGATATAATTGTAAACAGGTCTTATAGAATGAGCCATCAGGAGTGAGTGAAAATCACAGTGATTTAACTCCTTTTGCATGGTTTTCTAAAGAATAAAGCATAATTAATCTGTTATGAAAAATATTCCACACCATATATTTCCCTTAAAATGAAGTATATAAAGTTCCAGTTTAAAGCCAAAAAACTGTTAACATTTTACAAGATTTTAAATAATTTAGAGACTTGCTCAGGAAAGAATTCACCATGCTTTGCAAATGTTCAGAGCATAGATTTTATTATAGATTATTAGCTGCTAACATTGCTCACAAAGGTCAGATGTGTGTGTTTATGTGATTCTGAGTCTAATAAACAGAATGTGTCTTTTTTTCTTTAAGAAGAAAAGTGTGCAAAAGAAGAAAATTACAGTGTTCTTAGTTCCTCAGACACAAATGCTACTGAGCTGCCCCTGCGAAGACATTTGAGGTTAGACTTTTGTCACTTCAGACCCAGATGAGGGTGTTCTGGGTACAGTTTTTGACTAGTACATAATCGTACAGTACCCTAAAATAACAATGGAAGATGACTAAGCTCTGCTGGTAAAATACACTTCATTTTTTCATGTGGCGTTAACAAAATGACTTAGACGGAAAGTGAAATCTGTCTTAGCTTAAGACAGAAACACAAAGACATTTCCCTTCTGGACAACAGACTTTGGCACTGCAAGATCAAAGGAACAATTTTATCTGCATTGTGACTGCAGACCAAAAATTTTACAGCATTCCTGTCTCCATGCTAGAGCTTATGTGTCTTTAATGGCATTTAAATTATAGCCCTTCAGTAGCCATGCAGTCAAAACACCACGTCATCTGATGAGACACCATATTATAATCTGTCAGTACGTCTTATTTAAAAACCCTTCCATACTGTACTTGTCCTCATTTTTCTCCTTTACTAGAAAAGTTGGGGAAATTGTCTTTTAAACCGGTTTTATGCGTTGACCTAATCAAGCAGGACAAGAGGCATACTTTGGTTTACATTATTATAATTTAATTAATTTATCTAATTTCTTCTTCCTTTTTATCTGCAATATCCCACTTCACATTTTTGTTTTTAGGATTATAAAATTTCTTGTGTAGAATATACTATATACACTTATTAAATGAAAATCAAGAATGTGTATTCATTAATGAACTATAGCTAAATTTTTTTCTTAAAGCAACATGCTTTGTATCCATTTAAACTGATAAATAAGAGAGTGACTATAACATGTGGCAGTGGACAGAGGCTTCCCTGGTGGCTCAGTAAAGAATCTGCCTGCAGTGCAGGAGGCTTGGGCTTGATCCCTGGGTCAGTCAGATTCCCCTGGAAAATGGAAGTGCAACCCATTTCAGTATTCTTGCCCGGAGAATTCTATGGGCAAAGGAGCCTGGTACAGTCCATGGGGTGGCAAAGAGTCGGACACAACAGAGCAGCTAACACACACCACATCTAACTGGAAGGGGCCGTGGTCTGAACTCTTCTGTAGCACACAGTCTAGATACTGTGTTTCAAATGTCACAGGAGAGACAAGGTTTAATTTGAATGTGTACTTTAATAGAATGTTTACGTACTGACAACAATCAAATCAGCACTTAGAATATTCCTGCGGATATAAAAAATGAGATGTTCCATTTTTACAGAAGTATAGGTGTAAGCAGGAACATGTCAACTTCTCTGACTTTGAGCTGTTATTTCTTCGGCAGTTATGTATGCTGTGGCTGTAAATATCCTTGTATACGTCTTTAGTACACACGGGCAAGCAAAGCTCTAAGGTATGTGCTAGAATAGGACTTTCTGAGTCTTAAGGTTTGTGCATGGATTGAGGATGCATATATGAAAATTAAAACTTAAAGCCCTTATACAAAGAACGTTATTTGGGGCTAGATAGTGCTTTCTTTAAAAGACCCCAAAGTCTCCGATACTTGCAGTGTTTGTACAAGTAGCATTTGTAGCTATGCATCAGTTCCACTGATAAGTAACTATTTGGGTGGTTCTGTGAAATTCCTGGTTTGCTGAAACAATCAATCAATCATTTTATCCAAATCCATTAGCTAGAAGAGGAAGCAAAGCAAGAAACCCTTTTGGTTATCTTAATGTGGATTAAATGTATTTATTTTAAACTTAGGAAAGACGGATTGAAATTAGAGGACTCATCCATGCCCTGTTCAAGCCATTCAAATTATTTTTTAGAGATATTGAATGTTCACACCAAAAACTGAAGATTGCAATTATAGTTTCAGATATAAGGAGGCAGAAGAACATGCAGAAAATTATTAGCTAGCAAGACGTTTTCTGGTGTAAAATGCACATAGATGGAATTGAGCATTTTTAAGTGTATAGTTCAGTGGCTTCAAATACAGTCACATTGCTGTGCAGTTATCCCCACCTTCCATCTTCAGAAAACTTCTTCATCTTCCTAAACTGAAACTCTATACTCATGAAACAAAAGCTCCCTCTCCCCTCCCGTCCCCCACCCCAGTGGCTGGCAGCCACCCTTCTACTTTCTGTCTCTGTAAATTTTCCAGGTGGCTCAGTGATAAAGAATCCGCCTGCCAATGCAGGAGACCCAAGAGACGCAGGCTTGATCCCTGGGTCAGGAAGATCCTGTGGAGAAGGAAATGGCAACCCACTCCAGGATTCCTGCCTGGAGAATCCTACGGACAGAGGAGCCTGGTGGGCTACAGTCCATGGGGTTGCAAAGAGTCAGACACAACTGAAGTGACTTAGCGTGCACACAGCATAGCACTTAAGTGGAACTGAGGTGTGTGTCCTTTTGTGACCGGCGCATTTCCCTTAGAATAGCGTCTTCAAGGTTCGTTCATGATGTGGCAGGACTTGCCCTGTCTTTAAACCCGAGTAGTGTTTCATTGTGTGTACAGAACCACATTTTGTTAATCCGCTGATGGACAGCAGATTGTGTCCACCATTTGATTCCTGTCCGTGATGCTGCTTTGAATATGAGTATATACAGCATCACTTGAGTCCTGCTTTCAGTTTTCTTTAGGTGGGAAGATTTTTAAGAACTCCTGTGAATCAGTATCTTCAGCAACTACTCCTCTAGGTGTTAAATGAAAACTCTAAAGATACAACTTTAGATGGAAGAAAGGATAGAGGAAATCAGCTTTTATACGTTTTAATTTTACAATATTTTTCTGTTATTTGAATGTATTCATTTCTTCTAGGAATAAAAATTAGACGTTGATATAATATCCAAGTTGCTATACTCCAATATTATGAAATTGCTTGAGTATTTTAACTATAGGTGTAAAGGTGATACTTGAAGGGCTCATTTTAAAAGGCAATCTTCTCAAACTACTTCTATTAATAATAGGGCACCCTTGTATGGAATACTAATCTTCACAACATTTTACCTTATTAATATTTACCAGAACTCACAATGTGATGATCGCTTGATAAAGAAATCAGTAGTGGGAAGATAGATGAGCTTCCCAGGTGGTGCAAGTGGTACAGAATCTGATGACTAAGGCGGGAGATGCGAGGGACATGGGTTGAATCCCTGGGTTGGGAAGATGCCCAGAAGAAGGGAATGGACACCCAATCCATGCCTGGAAAACTCCATAGACAGAGGCTCCTGGTGAGCTACCGTCCACGGGGTCACACAGAGTCGGACATGACCGAGCAGCTGAGCACAGACACACACAGGTAGACAGACAGATAACCAGTCAGTCCAGCTCCACCCTTTCATACCTGATTTACAGAAGATGAAACGGAAATTTTGAGAGGCTACGTGTTCAAGGTCCTTCAATTAAAAAGTAGCAAGAGAGCAGGGAGCTCTGCTGAGTGCTGCGTGGCATCCTGGGTGGGAGGGGTTTGGGGGTGGATATGTGCGTGAGTGTGGCTGAGTTGCTTCGCCTTGCACTGGAAGCCATCAGAACACTGCTAAGCGGCTGCCAGTTCAGTCCGGGCACTCAGTAACATACTCAAATATGAAATAAAAAGTTGTTTTTAAAGAAATCAGCCAAGTCAAAAATCAAACTCCGGTCTCCCTGGTACCAAAGTCCTTTTAACAGTGATGGATCCTGCCCTCCCTCAGCTAACAAAACCCTCACCCAAACACCCTGAGCTCTACTGGGGAGTTGGCAGCCATCCATTTTCTCTGGTGGAATAGAGCTTTGAGATATTAAATCATTTGATTAAGATTTCATAGCTGATAGACACTAGAGCAAAACTCATGTCTTCTGGGTCCTTTTGAACCTGCGCAGCCCATGGATGTCACTGGTTTTTGTTGAAGTTAATGTACTGTGTATTTCCCTGAAAGATAAAGTCTGAACTCTCTACATCGAATGTATATTTTCAAAAATAAGTGAATTATGAAGCTTGCCCTGTACTATGGTTTTTTTATCAAGAGGACAAGTCTCGTATTTTAGATTTGTTGAGTTTGAACTCACATCTCCATCACCTGGACCTTAATCTCTTTACACTTAGGACAACTTATTGCAGAAGGTTTCTTTAAGTATGAGCTTAGAGCACACACATGCTTTTGTAGTATTAAAGATATTTTTACAGCTCCTGCTAGTCCTGACCTGATAAGGTAAGATTGCATGGGTGCTTTAGATCCGAATCCCCGAGGGGGTGCCACCTCCGTTGATCTTTATAAGTAGCTCCCAATAATAGGGCTTTTAGTGGATTCCAGCATGCTAATCATCTATCCACAGAAAAATGCAGTGCTTATCACTAGACATACTTGTAATTTAGCCAACTTCGAACATTTTAGTGCAAAAAAATGTCACATATGCATCAACACACAGGGGAAATCCCTAAAGGTACCTGCTCATTATACTTTGGAGTAACCCAGTTTATGTCAAAGAACTGAGCTGCTAATTCCTGACACTCGTATGCAGATGAATAGGTACAAATGTGATTAATTAAACTTTTATTTCTAAAACTTTCACCCTCCAGTCGCTTCAGCAAAATATCTTTGCCCCTTTTAGTGTAATGTCTTTCCAAAAAGAAAGGAGAGAAAAGCATATTAGATGCTGAAATACATAGCTTAAAAACGGGGCTCTTTGAAAACATCCATACCTTCCTGGGTTCGTGCTAAAAAAATGGAAAATCATATCCTCTTATTACAAGTGTGTTTATTATCACCTCGCCTGCTGTGGGAATTCATCTCCACCCAGAGAGGCCTGAATACTTTCAAATGGAATGTCCTCTAAATATCAATTAAGTTCATCTAGTCTAATGTGTCATTTAAGGTTCTTGTGTTTCCTTATTAATTTTCTGTCTGGATGATCTGTCCATTAGTGTAAGTGGGGCGCTAAACAGCCCGCTATTACTGTGTTAACTCTCGATTTCCCCTTCCGTGGCTGTTAGCATTGGCCTCGTGGGCTGAGGCGCTCCTACGCTGGGTGCATAAAAGTTTACAACTATCGTATCCTCTTCTTGGGTTGATCCCTTGATCATTATGTAGTGTTCTCCCCTGACGTTTATCATGGTCTTTATTTTAAAGTCTGTTTTGTCTGATATGATTATTATTACTCTAGCTTTCTTTTGATTTCCTTTTGCACGTAATGCCTCACTTTCTGTCTGTATGTGTCTGTGGGACTGAATGGGGTCCCTTGTAGACAGTATATTTGGGAGACCCCTCTATTCTAATCCCCCTGTAAAGCCTGTGCTCCAGCAGACTCCCATCCACACCCATATGGTCCCTCTTTCCCGGAGTATGAATTATTAAGTAAACTTGCTTTTGTGCAACTGACTTCACTCACTCATTCCAATTTTGTTAGCATAATACAGAACAGAGCTTAAACATTGCTTAAACCTAAAATAAAGGAAGTGAAAAATATTGGTAAAATAAAGGTGATAATATTAAAAAATATTTTCAGATGCATGCAAAATAGAACTCACTAGAGAAAAATAGAAATATACCTATCATTTTAATACATACACAGTTTAAAAATCTAAGCATCCTGATATATTAGGATAACATAATTTCATTTCCAAGGAAGATTGGTTATTTTTCTTCACTTTCCCCTTTTAAATTAATAAAATTTGTTTTTGCAGCAATGGATTAATTAATCCCATAGATTTTTTTTTCCTTACAAAGTTGAAATAGTTATTTCTCAGATATCCACTTTGCTGAAAAACATCTGCCATTTACTGCTGATATAACCATTTATGTTTGAAAAGGGTGCATTCTGATTCTTAGAAGATATTTCTCCAGAGCCTGTTTTCAAGTTTGTGAAGTGGCCCTTCCTTTATAACAATGCTCTTCCAGACATTTCCAAATATTCATTGTTCACAGATACACAAAGTAAGACCCGGATTTTCTTAAAGACTTTCATCAGTTTGAAGGTAAGGCATATTTCTAAAAATCTATGAGGGCAGATGAGTAAAAGAAGGCTTTAATTTAAAAAATATATGAATGATAGTCACGAAGGCAGAGGGAAGAATAGGGGAGAGTAAGGGAGTTCGAGTGTCACTGGGCTTCCCGGCGGCACAGCAGTTAATAAACAAAATCCACCTGCCAGTGTAGGAGACCCCAGAGACATGGGCGCGATCCCTGGGCCAGGAAGATCCTGGAGAAGGAGTGGCAGCCCGCTCCAGTGTTCCTGCCTGGGAACTCCCGTGGGCAGAGGAGCCTGGTGGGGCCCATGGGGTCACTTGACTGAGCAGAGCCCAGCAGCAGTGTGAGTGTCATTGCTGAGGAAATAAGGGGATATAGGGACTCGCCTGGTGGTCCAGTGGTTAGGACTTGGCACTTCCACTGCAGAGGGCCTGGGTTCGATCCCTGATCAGGGAACTAAGATCCAATGGACTGTGAGGCCAAAAAAAACTTTTAAAATATGAGAAATAAGAGGATCTAATGGGAAGGGGAAGATACAGCTTATATGCAGAATTAATTAACTTCTGAAAATAGCTCACTACTTATAACAAGGCAATGGTACTATTTTTAAAATATATATACATGTATATTACCTAAATGTTGGTATGTGTGACACACACACACACACCAAAACCATCAACGCAATAATCGCTTTGCCTCTTTGAAGCAGTGACTAATACAACAAATTTGATTTTTCTAAATTCAACATACTGGTAGATGTTGCAGTCGTTTCCAGAATCTTGTCATTCTTTTTTTTAAATTTAGGATTTTAAAGTTATGTTTCAAATTTGTTTACCGTTAATCGAAGGATGGTTGCTTCACGATGTGTTGGTTTCTACCATACACTGAAATGAATCAGCCGTAGGTGTCCATATGTCCCCCCCTTGAGCCTCCCACCGTGTCCCACCCCTCTAGGCAGTCACAGAGTCCTCGGATGAGTTCCCTGTGTCGAGAAGCAAACGCCCACTGGCTCTCTGTTTTACAGGTTCCCACGCTACTCTCCATTCTGCTTTACAGGGGCAACTCAGTTTGGCCTAAGTCAAATGTATGGTTTTTGTATGAGTTAAGTATTTAGATTCGAAAGTATGAATTCACAGTGGTTTCTGGAGTATGAATTATTAAGTAAATAAAAATGGTCCATTTCAAATATGGTCCAAACTCGGAGCCTTTTTTTTTTTTTGACTTATCTGTTCTTAAATGAATATCTACTCAATTTTCTTAGTGCATTTTACAAGCTATTACTAGAAACTATACTTTAATTTTTTAATTGTATTGTAGTATTGTGTTACAGACTGCATGAATTATACACAAGTCTGCAGGGGTGAACACAATCTCCAGTTAAAAATGAAGGGCACACATGGGTGACCCGAACTGTAAGTCTTCAAGAAATGTAATACTGTGTGAAAACTGGCACATCTCGGACTGTAAAGAAGCTTTCTGAGCTTTTCACACAGATGGCTGCTGCAAAGCCTGACAAGGAATGACGGGGGCGTGGGGGGCGGGGGGAGGCAGGCAAGGGAAAATAAGAGGTGTTGGGGGATGCGGTGGGAAGGGCACTCAGTAGGCAGCTTTTACTGTTCCTTAACTTCTTTCACCACTGACCCAACCGCTCAAAGAACTCTGCAACTCTTTTTAAAAACATTTTTAAATCAAAGTTTAGTTGATTTCAGTGTTGTGTTAATTTCTGCTATACAGCAAAGTGACTCAGTTATACAAGTACACACATTCTATTTTATTTTATTTTCATTATGGTTTATCCCAGGACACTGCATATAGTTCTCTGTGCTGTACAGGAGGTCCTTGTTGCCCATCCGTTCCGTATGTAATAGCTATTGCCTCTGCCAGCCCCAAACTCCGAGCCCATCCTTAACAGGTCTGTTCCCTAAGTCAGAGTCTGATTCTGTTTCATAGACAGGTTCTTCTGTGTTGTATTTTATTTATCTTATTCCTTTAAGATTTTTTTTTAATGTGGCCCATTTTAAAAATCTTGATTGAATTTGGTACAAATATGGGGTTTTATGGGCTTTTTGTGTTTTGATTTCTTGGCCCTGAGGCATGTGGGATCCCAGCTCCTCAGAGACTGAACTCACAACCCCCCGGTCCAAAAGCACTGGACCACCAAGGGAGTCTGTGTCACACTTTAGATTCCACACACATGTGCAATTCTTCTTTAACAAGTACCTTTATCTTTCTAGAATTTGAACATCCTAGAATTTCATGTTGAAATTGCTCTCTTCAGTCTTAGACTCTATATACTATCAAGTGACTTGGAGAATAAGAGTCTGAGTCTGTTAACACTATCTTCCGCCTGCGGATGAGCTGCCCGCAATTGTGGACCACATGCCTCCCGGTCTACAAGGTTCTGGCACAGGACAGAAAGTGGAAGGGAGAAAGAAGCTCTTCTAATGTTGCTTTTTAGCATCTATATAATTCTTCTAATCAATCTTTAAAGCTCTGTCTCTTTCTCACCTTGTCTTAAAGAAAGCATCTGAGGACAAGAAATCAAATGTTGCTGAAGCTGTTTCTAACTTGAAATCCATAGGACAACTCTGTGGGTGTTTTGTAGAAAGTGTCCATACATCCTGCTACTTCTCAGATAGGGCCCAAACTTCCTACCAGGCTGTTGAAAGCTGTCTTCTGAGCTCAGAAACTTAGCATCTTCAAACATCCACTTTGCCTCTCTTTCTCACCATATATCCCAGTCCTATTGGTACTTGAGTACCATTTCTCTAACAGATAAACTGTTATGCCTGTTGCCTCTCTCGGGGCAGGGGGTGAGGGGGAGGGATGGACTGGGAGTCTGGGATTGACATGTTGGTGTTCAGTCACTAAGTTGCGTCCAACTTTTTGCGACCCCATGGACTGTAGCATCCCAAGTTCTTCGGTTCAGGGAATTTCCCAGGCAAGAATACCGGAGTGGGTTACCAAGCCCTTCTCCAGGGGATCTTCCCAACTCAGGGATCAAACCCCCATCTCCTGCATTGTAGGTGAATTCTTCACCACTGAGCCACCTGGGAAGCCCGAATTGACATGTACAAAGCTAAATGGGAGAAGAATTTGAAAAAGAGTAGATACAGGCATGAGCAGAGCTGGATCACTGTGCTGCACACCTGGAATTAACATGTTATTAATCGACTGCACGCCAATGTAAAATGAAAAAGGAAAACTAAGACTTATTGAAAGTACCTTTCTCCTTGAAACTCCTCTGTCCATTTCTTTTCATGGATAAATTCTACTCATCTCTTTATGTATTCATTTTTATTTTATTTATTTTTATATGAAATGTAGTTGGTGTAAAATATTAGATAGCTTACAGGTGTACAATACAGTGATTCCAAACTTTCAAAGGTTCTGTTCCATTTATATTCATTATAAAAATAGTGGTTACATTCCTCATATTCTACAATATATACTTGAAGCATATTTTATACCCAATAGCTCGTATAATCCCCTACCCCGTGTTGTCCCTCTCCCCTTCCCCCACTGGTAACCCCTGGTTGGTTCTCTGCATTTGTGAGTCTGCTTGTCTTTTTTATATTCAGATTTTTAAAAATTTTTTAGATGCCACATATAAATTATATCACATACAATTTCTCTTTCTCTGTCTGACTTACTTCACTTAGCATTCAGCTCTCCATCCATGTTGCTCATCCACCATGCTCTCACCCATGTTGCTGCAAATGACAAAATTTTACTCTTGTTCATGGCTGTATATGTGCGCTACATCTCGTTTATGGCTGTATATGTGTGCTACATCTTTTTATCCATTCCTCTGGTGATGGACACTTAGATTGTTCTCCTGTCTTGGCTGTTGTAAATAATGCTTCTAAGAACGTTGGAGCTCATATGTTTTTATAAATTAGTGGGGTTCTGGGGGTACTTACCCAGGAACATACGTGGTAGTTCCTTGAGACACTTCATACTGTTGTCCATAGTGGCAACACAAGTGTACCTTCCCACATCAGTGTGTTAGTGCTCCCTTTTCTCCACGTCTTTGCCCAGATTTGTTATTTGTGTTATTTTGATGATAGTTGTTCTGATAGGTATGATATGATATCTCACTGTGTTTTCAGCATTTCCTGGATGAGCGGTGAAGCTGAACATCTTTTCATGGGCCTGTTAGCCATTGGCATTTCTCTTTGGAAAAATAGCTAGCTATTCAGTTCTTCTGCCCATTTTTAAATTGGATTGTTTATCTCTTTAATGGACAAGAGTTGTTCAAAACCTTCCAGCCTATTTTCAGGGACTTAATGTTTAGAGAAAAGAGACTATTAAAGTGGAAAGGGATGTCAGGATTATCCAGCCCAATCTTTTCCATTTGCAGCAAAATAAACTGAGTCATGGAGATAAATATCGCCCCAAATCACAGTGGCATAAAATAGCCAAGACCAGCCACTCATTCCTTGCCAAGCGATGATCTCATCAGCCTTCAATTCAGATAATCTTCGAATAAAACTTCGGGAATGTGTGTTAGACTTTCTGAATCTAAAATTGGGACTAAAACAGATAATCCAGGAGAGTTCCTTTCTTTCCTTCTTTTCATCCCCTTTCCTGATTCCCAGTTCAGTCTTCAGTCTGCGAACCTTGTGTTCTTACCTTCAGAGAGTACTGGTGGCTCCTAGACAAGCAGAGGAGAGCAGCGGTGAGAACGCGGGCCGCAGGATGAGAACGCGGGAGAACGTGGAGGAGAACGTGGGCCGCAGGGTGAGAACGCGGGAGAACGCGGGCTGCAGGGTGAGATTTTCACTGTCGTCAATGTGTGCGTTCACCACCTGTGTGCACCTGGGCCCTTTGGGCAGTTCCTAAGCTGCTGTGCCTCAGCCTCTTCATTTGTAAACTGTGCACGCTGCTAAGTTGCTGCTAAGTCGCTTCAGCCGTGTCTGACTCTGTGCGACCCCATAGATGGCAGCCCACCAGGCTCCCCTGTCCGTAGGATTCTCCAGGCGAGAAACTGTGCATAAGCATGTTTAATTCATTCAGACATGCTTAGTGGGAGCTCTCGGTTCTAGGCTCTTAGGATTTACCAGTGAACCAGGCAGATAAAAGTCCCGCTCTCCTGACCATTCATTCTAGCGCTAGGGGACAGACAATCAGCTGATGAACTCAGTTCAGTTCAGTTCAGTCGCTCAGTCGTGTCCGACTCTTTGCAACCCCATAGACTGAGCTGATAAACTGATTTATTAAAAAAAAAAGGGCTCTCCCTTCCTTCACCCATAACGAGGCTGTGCCTTCTTCCTGGAGCTTTCTGTCTACAGAGGGGCAAAAGCTTAGACCCTTCCCAGCATTAAGATTCATACTGAAAAGTCACCTTTACTGGCTTCCTACTTCAAATTTCAGGTCGACCATTGTCACAACCTGTATCATTTTTTCTGCCCTATTTTTTAAAAAAAATCTTTGGCCCGTGGTATTATTACTTCTTTGTCTTGTTTATGTTGCCGCTTCCTCACTAAAGGATAAACTCCAAGAGGGGAGGGACGTTTGTCTGTTTTATTCTCCACTCTATCCCAAGGCTCTAGAATGCAGCTGGTATCTATCAGGAGTTCATGATCTACTTATTAAATGAGTACATTCGTATCTAGTATAATGTCCTATGGTGATATTTGCAATTAAGCAAAATAGAGTAAGTTGTTAGAGAAAGCAACCATGGTACTATTTTATTTTTGTATGTGTGTATTCCAATAAAACTTTATTTATAAAAGCAAACACTGCGCTAGACTTCACCCGTGGACTGCAGTTTGCTGAGCCTGTTAAGCTTCAGACCGATGTAGACTGAGTCACAGCTCGGCTCCTGACTAGTCCTGCAAACTCGGGCACTAATCATTTTGTTAAGATTTTTTTTTTAATATGGACCATTTTTTAAAGTCTTTATTAAATTTGTTACAATATTACTTCCGTTTTATATTTTGGATTTTGGGCAGTGAGGCGTGTAGGAACTTAGTTCCCTGACCAGGGATCAAACCCATGGCTTGTTGGGGGCCAGTGTGAGGAACTCCGCCCTTGGCAAAGGTCATGAGGAAGGGGGCTTGGGCATACGCAAAGGCGTGACCAAGTCTCAGGAAATTCCCCTGCTCCCGAGCATCTAACCCCAAACCAGAGCCTGTCCTGTACTCTCACCTACGGGGGGCTCTCCCCCCATAACCGTTTCTCTCCGAGAAGGAGTAAACGTGCAGCTCCAAGGCAGTAAAAATTCCTGGGCGTGACTAGAGTATTTCAACTTACGGGACTCCTCTGAAGGTTATCTAACCTGCCTGTATTGGTTCCTCCGGCCACAACAGCCCTCCAACCTTGAGAGGCACGAGATGTTTTTGACTTACTAAAGGCAAGTTCTTGTGAGAAGTTAGAAATTCTTAGTATAGTGGGTTGGTTGAGAATTATATCTATAAAGGGTTTCTTCATTTGTTGTGTCAATAATTGCTGCTAATTCCCTGCCCTAGGTGGGACAAGGGCATCTCAGGTTAAACCTCTCTGCGGACACATGATGGTTTACTACCTCTCAACCATAAACAGCACAGAGAGTTTTGGAGTATTTTGAGAGTCTTAATTAACATAGGACTTTTTCTTGTTGTGGAGTCAATGACTGCTGCCAGGCCTCCATATCCTTTTGATACCTGGGAATATATTAATCAATGTATTTGGAATATAGAAAAGGAAATATAGTAGTTTTTGATGTTAGAGAAATAAGTATTAACCTCAATATTAGACTTTTTGAGTTAATGAATTTTCTCTCTTGTAATAGATCACTGTACTTTGTTATAAGTCACTGTGTCCTGCTATGTAAAAATGTAACCTTATCACTATCTTAAGACTAAGTAGATCTTAAGAGGAACATTGGTGAAAGGGTTTTCATTTGTTGGACTGATGTTTGCTGCTAAAATCTCTATATTCCCTGCCCTTATAATGAATATAACTAGCATATAGGAGAAATAAGTATTAACCCATAGGAGAAATAAGTATTAACCTCTAAGCATATAGGAGAAATAAGTATTAACCCATAGGAGAAATAAGTATCAACCTTTAAGCATATGGGAGAAATACGTATTAACCTTTAAGCATATAGGAGAAATAAGTATTAACCTTTAAGATTAATCATGTTAACCTTGGGTTAAATAAATTCCTTTCTTGATTGTAACTCATTACACCCTCACCCTATAGGAATGTGAGTTTATTTGGAGGGTGGTGCTTGGTTTAAGGAAAAATACCCTTGGAAAAAATAAGTTTCCTGGTTATCAGAAAGAAAGGCTTGTAAATGTCAGCAGGCAGAAATGGCTTGAAGATGACGTAAAACCCCTAAGACTTTTTTTTATGTAAAGCACCTGATTTTGATAAGGTCAGGACTGCTGACCCCCGCGTGACTCTGTATTCATCCCTATACATAACAAAAGGTATATAAGCAAACCCAAAAATAAAGAAATCGGATCAGTTCCGGAAAGACTGATTCCCCCATGTCGTTCCTTCCTGCTCCCCAATTTTCTGGCTGAATCCCATCTGGAGCGTGGGTGCTGCCATGCAGATGGTGCAAATTCCTTGTCCGGAATTTTATTGGTACCCCACATAAACCAAGTTATTCTGCCCTTTTCTCTCTCTCCTACTATTTTCTGGCCGAATTCCCATCTGGTGCATAGGACCCACCAAGCCTACTAATTTTGCCTGGGCTTCTAAGATCAGACCGGGGGCCTCAGTGCCTCCTCTTCTTCGGGAGAACAGGAAGATGCCTGCGGCCTTCATAGGTGGTGATTGGTACCCTGTGTTAACCAAGTTATTTGGCCTCTTTTTCTCTGCTAAATTCCTAGTTCCTCTCTATCTGTAATTAAATAAGTTTTTCCTAGGATGCCTACTCTGTCCCCACCTTCGAATCACCCTGGATCCACCGGGGCTGGACCCTGGCAATGGCTCCTGCATTAGAGGGGAAAGGCTTAACCATCGGACCACCAGGAAGTCCCTGGGGGACTAATTTTTAAGAGTGGAGAGGGAAGACTTCTCTCAGAAAGCTTACACCTAAGACATGAATAACGTGAGAAAAATGAACCACGGGGTAGCCAAAGGCCGACTGTGTGGCAGAAGAAACTGCATGTGCAAAGGCCCGGGGTCGTTTGCATTTGGCTCTGTGACAACAGGAAGCCGTGTGGCTGAGGCACAGGAGCTGGGAGGAGTGGGGGAGGAGCGGAGCGGCCGCTCAGATAGACCCTGCCAAGGGTGTGGGCTTGGCAGCGAGTGGTGGCCGCGGCTTAGTCACTAACTCGTGTCTGACTCTTGTGCAGCCCCATGGAGGCACAGGCCGCCAGGCCATCAAACCCACGTCCCTGTGCGCCAGGTGGCTGCTTTGCTGCTGAGCCGCCAGGGAAGCCACATGGATACAGGCATGCTTGCCATCATAGGCCACTGCAGGACACTAACACAGTCCCCGGGGTGGCTCGGACAGTATCTGTCAAGTTTAGAAAGCACGTGCTGGGGCCTTCCCTGGCGGCCCAGTGATTAAGACTCCACCTTCCGGTGCAAGGGCTGCGTGTGGGCTTGCTCCCTAGTTGGGAAGCTAAGATCCCACAGAGCCAAAAATCCAAAACCTAAAGCAGAAGCAAAACTGTAACAAATTCAACAAAGATGATCCACATTAAAAAAAAATCTTAAAAAAAAAAGTTAAAGAGCATGTGCTATATTTAATTCCAAAAAGAATTACAGAAATTGGTCCAAAATTCACATAGAGTTGGTAGAATATGTACGTTTCTCTTTTTTTGCCCAAAAGGCATGGCAATGGACACAGTGCCAGCCATACATTATGAATTTAGCTTCTCTGTCCTGAAAACATGTTCATTACTACAAAACTTGGAGTTGGGGCTACCCTACGTAATCGCTGTGTTACAGTTCAGGCCCCTGTACTTCTGTGAGGCTGTGCTTTCCCACTCTGTGTCACACCATCAGCAGACAGCCAGGGGCTGCAGACAAGGGCTCTTTCTCACATTCAGCTGTCCCCAGGCGACAGACTTTCTGTCCCTGGTGGGTGTGCTGAGTCCTCCTTGAGAGCAACACCTCGCTGGGGGACCCCAAGCTGCCCTGGGGCAGAGGACTTATCCTGGTGCTCGGCCCTACACCTGAAAGCTGTCTCTGGACCCCTAAAAGAGAGCTAAGAGGTCCTTGGAATATTCCCTAGAAGAAGAGAACTATATCCAATATCTTGCAATAACCTACAGTGGAAAAGAGTCTGAAAAAGAACATATATAATACATGTATGTTGACTACGCCAAAGCCTTTGACTGTGTGGATCACAATAAACTGTGGAAAATTCTGAAAGAGATGGGAATACCAGACCACCTGACCTGCCTCGAGACCAGTGTGCAGGTCAGGAAGCAACAGTTAGAACTGGACGTGGAACAACAGACTGGTTCCAAATAGGAAAAGGAGTACATCAAGGCTATATGTTGTCACCCTGCTTATTTAACTTCTATGCAGAGTACATCATGAGAAACGCTGGGCTGGAAGAAGCACAAGCTGGAATCAAGATTGCCAGAAGTATCAATAACCTCAGATATGCAGATGACACCACCCTTATGGCAGAAAGTGAAGAACTAAAGAGCCTCTTGATGAAAATGAAAGAGGAGAGTGAAAAAGTTGGCTTAAAGTGCAACATTCAGAAAACGAAGATTATGGGATCTGGTCCCATCACTTCATGGGAAATAGATGGGGAAACAGTGGAAACAGTGGCTGACTTTATTTTTGGGGCTCCAAAATCACTGCAGATGGTGATTGCAGCCATGAAATTAAAAGACCCTTGCTCCTTGGACGGAAAGTTATGACCAACCTAGATAGCATATTAAAAAGCAGAGACATTATTTTGTCAACAAAGGTCCGTCTAGTCAAGGCCATGGTTTTTCCAGTGGTCATGTATGGATGTGAGAGTTGGACTCTAAAGAAAGCTGAGCGCCGAAGAATTGATGCTTTTGAACTGTGGTGTTGGAGAAGATTCTTGAGAGTCCCTTGGACTGCCAGGAGATCAGTCCTGGGTGTTCATTGGAAGGACTGATGTTGAAGCTGGAACTCCAGTACTTTGGCCACCTGACATGAATTTGGGTAAACTCCAGGAGTTGGTGAGGGACAGGGAGGCCTGGTGTGCTGCGGTTCATGGGGTCGCAGAGTCAGACATGACTGAGCGATTGAACTGAACTGGTATGAATATACAATATGGTTATACAATATTGTATATACAATACATATATATATATATATATATGCATTATATAATGAATAGAGATCTACAGCAGCACACCAGACTTCCCTGTCCTCCACCATCTCCCAGAGTGTGCTCAAATTCATCTCCATGGAGTCTGTAATGTTTTCTGTCTGAGCCACGGTGCTGTAAACCTGAAACTAACACAATATTGTAAATCAACTCTATTTCAGTTAGAAAGAAAGCAAAGGAAACAAAGAAGTGACCCCACCCATCAGGCACAGGTTACATCTGCTCTTTCTAAGCCAAGCCGCAGAGTGCTGAGCCTTCTCCCTCACAGGAGCCTGAAGTGAAGGGGCAGTGTTCAGGGACCCTGGCCAGCTCCAGCCTTGGCAGCATGGAGCCTCAGCAGCCGCCCCTTTGCAGCTGGCTCTGCTGCTGCTGCTGCTGCTGCTGCTGCTGCTGCTGCTGCGTCGCTACAGTCGTGTCTGACTCTCTGCGACCCCATAGACGGCAGCCCACCAGGCTCCCCCATCCCTGGGATTCTCCAGGCAAGAACACTGGAGTGGGTTGCCATTTCCTTCTCCAGTGCATCAAAGTGAAAAGTGAAAGAGAAGTCGCTCATTCACGCCTGACTCTTCGCAACCCCGTGGACTGCAGCCCACCAGGCTCCTCCATCCATGGGATTTGCCAGGCAAGAGGACTGGAGTGGGGCGCCATTGCCTTAGTTGTCTTCAATTCAAATGAATGGAAAACAATTTTTAATTTGGTTATTGCTCCTTTAGAATTAAAAAAAAGTATTCTATCAGACCTCTTCTAAGGACCTTCCTTTTACTTCATAAAATGATGCAAGAAAATTGCTTTCAATGAATTATGTATTAAAATAAACAAACCAACTTTCTTGTCACCTAGTACTTAATGTATTAGGGAAATCGACTCCTCAGTCTTCTTCAGTTCAGTTCAGTCACTCTGTGGTGTTCGACTCTTTGCGACCCCATGGGCTGCAACACGCCAGGCCTCCCTGTCCATCACCAACTCCCAGAGTTCACTCAGACTCACGTCCATCCAGTCAGTGATGCCATCCACAAGGATCAAAAGTTAAAAAGAACAAAACAGTGCACCATCTTGCTGACGGAGCCTCCCGGCCATTGTGGGCCCCAGGTGGGCCAGGACTCTTCACGGGTGAGGGCAGGGACCGAGAACGCTTCTGCTGTTGAGGAGGCACAGATTCCCTAGGACAGTGGGTTCTGGGATCTAGTGCCTCATGGCCTGAGGTGGAGTTGATAATAACAGAAATAAAGAGTACAATAAGTGTAATGTACCTGAATCAGCCCCCAAACCAGCCCCTACCCCAGGCCTTATACAAACTGTCTCCAGGAAACCCCTCCCTGGTGCTAGAAATGTTGCAGACTGCTGCTCTAAAGAGCTATATATAGACTATTGCAATGAGCTTTGCTGTCGGTCAGACAAGACTTCAAAAAAATTTTTTTTCTCATTTTTATGGACTTTCTCATCCTCATCCTTAATTTCTCAACATTTAGAAGAGTTTCATAATTTAAGAATCCAGTGATCTATACACTGATGTACACAGATTAGTTTGGAGGTAACCGTAAAGCATCTGCCTACAAGGTTGGAGACCTGGGTTCAATCCCCTGGGTTGGGGAGATCCCCTCAAGAAGGAAGTGGCAACCCACTCCAGTATTCTTACCTGGAAAATCCCATGGATGGTGCCTGATAGGCTACAGTCCATGGGGTTGCAAAGAGTCAGACACGACTGAGTGACTTCACTTCTCTTCACTTCAAAAGGCAAGAGGGAAAACCATAAATAGCAAAATTCAAAGTTGTGTAGTAGTTACGCCATAGCCTAAACATCTGTATTAATAACAAATGTTGGTAAACATCTCTCCCAATGTATTGTTAGGTATCTCTCACATGGATCAGATAGAACATGAGCTTTTAACTTTTTGAATATCAATTCAATATGGTAAGATAAATTGATAAAATATAATTTTAAGGTCAAACGTATAATCCTGCAGGTAATGCTTTGTTCTGTTCCCAAATTATATTTCCCCCTTTTCCTTTCTAGTAGTGGAAAATAAGGTAGCTATTTTTGGAAGAGGAGGAGGGGAAAACGGAAGGAAAAAGGAAGGAGATAAGGGTGGGGGAAGGGGAGCAGAGGAATAAGGGAGAAAAAGTATTCAGGGATTTAAGAGTTAGATTAAAAGTTTTTTTATTTATTGCAAAACAGAAAGCATTCCACTCCTTTCACAGGGAAAAATAGCAAAGAAAAAAATTCATTAAGCCTCCTTGCCCTTCAAAAGCAAAATGAATGGAGGTTGATGTTTGATGACATTTTCAGATCAGATATATTTGCCAGTGGCTTTGGCGAGACAGGCCGAGGGTTGCTGGGGGCAGATGAGCAGTTGGCTGTCCCCATGGCAACAGTGTGACAGCTTTGATGGGAAGGAACAGCGATGCTTGAGGTTCTTAAATGTATTTTTCAAAAACAAAAAATAAAGGAGATTAGAAACAATACAAATGGGCGATGAGTGATGTTCTAATTAAAGATATGGAACTCTAGGTGCTATCTTTTGCTGAAACAAGAGAAAAAATAAACCTGTATAATCAATCAAAAATAGAGCAAGGAGGTGAGCAATGATGACCGTCCTGAGAGGTGGAAGAGATGTACATGGAGCTCATGAGCTTCTCAGAGCACCTGAGAGGAGGAAATGTTGACTAGACATGGTCCCTGGTTGGGACTGGGAATTGACTCCTGGCTCTGTAGTTTTATTGGATTTCAGGCAAAGTTACTTAAATTTTCCAAGCAGTCATTTCCTCTTTTATGAGATGAAATGATGTGATAAAACTACATGAAGACAAAGTCTGAAGAGTTGGAAGTTTGACTCATCTATTTTGATAGGAAATGTAATCTTCAAATAGTCTTTATAATAAAACAAACAGAATAAGCTTCAATCATTTGTCAGCATCACTCCATGAAATCATCAGTAATTTTAGGGTTATTTCTTAAGATTTCTCATGAGAGAGTGTGAAAAGTGAAAGTGTTAGCTGCTCTTTGTGCAAAGCTCCTCCATCCATGGAATTCTCCAGGCAAGAATACAGGAGTGGGTTACCATTTCCCCCTTCAGTGGATCTTCCCAATCCAGGTATCAAACCCAAATCTCCCACACTTGTAGGTGGATTCTTTACCATCTGAGCCATGAGGAAAGCCCATTGAAGAGTTTATGTGAGTGTTTTTAGCTACACTGAGAAAGATCCTAATTTATGCTCATTTTTAGCCAATAATCTATATTCAAAGAAGAGGAAAAGGCAAAGGCACCCCACTCTAGTACTCTTCCCTGGAAAATTCCATGGATGGAGGAGCCTGGTGCGCTGCAATCCATGGGGTCACTAAGAGTCGGGTATGACTGAGCGACTTCACTTTCACTTTTCACTTTGATGCACTGGAGAAGGAAATGGCAACCCACTCCAGTGTTCTTGCCTGGAGAATCCCAGGGCCGGGGGAGCCTGGTGGGCTGCCATCTATGGGGTCGCAGAGAGTCGGACATGACTGAAGCGACTCAGCAGCAGCAGCTATATTCAAAGAAGCAGTGCAGTGCTCTCTTTTTAATTATAGTATAATATGTATTCTATTTGGTATCAACTCTTCACATTGATACTCTCTGTAATGAAACCATAGGCTTTCATAATTTTAAATTTCACAAAGAAAAACAAAGATAAAATAATGTAGAGGGTTTTTTGTTTTTTATTTTTTATTTTTATTTTTGGTTTGTTTTTCCTTTTTATTTTTAAGGTAATCCTGCCAGTAGAAGGATACCATGCCCATTTAGAAATCTTTCCTTTCTCCTTCCTCCATCCCTCCCTCTGTTCTTCCCTCCCTCATCCATCCTTTCTTTGCTTTTTTTATTGTGTTATTCTACTAAGAAAAATTTTAAGCATGGGTCATTTTAGATGGAAAAATATTTTCTTGATTTATATTTGGGGCTTTGATGTGCAGTTGCTAAATTAGCAATGGAAGTCATTTGGTTTTCGTGTTTGCTTCTAAATCTAAGGGAGGAAAGATGGGTTGATCCTGTTTGGAATTTTAACTTCAGATCCCTAAAGACCTTGCATATGTTTCCAAGGCTTTGTAAGGACAACCTGACGATACTCTGCTGAGAACTGCAAAGCAAGTTAGGGAGCCATAGAGTCAGAAGACGGATGCAGCCTCTACATTCAGTCATCTTCCTGCTGAAAGATATTGGAAAACAGCCCTGGCTTTTATTTTTATGTACCAATCTCTGACATCTTTAAAACTATATATTTAAAAAAAAAAAAAAACCAAGGGGGGAGTGTTGAGCAAATATTCCCCAAGACATGTGCAAAAGCAGGAAAATAAGTCGACTTAAAGCAAATCACCAATCTTTAGTCACTCGGATGTTTCTTCAAATAGAAACATTCTGTTGCTCTTGGAATAGCTATAAGAGCTCAATCTTAGGCAGTATCGTCAAGTGTAGAAGTTTGGATTAAATTTATTCTTCTTCTCCCACCCCCACCATCCCATGGACACACACAAACTGTCCTAAAGGAGAAATGCCATGTTTTAGAAAGAGATACTATTTACAAGTATGTAAATACACTGAATTTTAGGGGACATCTGTTTTGAATTTCTCAGTGTACTTTGTATATTTTTATTCCACTATTTCTCCCAAAGTATTCCAGATTCATCGTAATGGATGCACAGCTAATTTTAACATTTTATTGTCCAATTCAATAATGTATATTTAGTCCAATAATGTATATTTAGTCCAATTCAATAATGTATATTTAGTAACCACAGTAAAAATTTTACTTTTAATATGATTGGTTTTAGCTAAAGTAAAAGTTATATTTAACGGCAACAGGGAAATCGAGCCCTTTGCCATTCTTTCTGTCATATGCCACAAGCTAGCTCCCATAACAGAAAGGAAATCTTTTGCCTCCAAGGGACATTTTTAGGTTTCTTATACCAACTTTTTATCCCAGGGAATGATAATATTTCTCTGCACTGCCCTCACATGTTTTCAGTATGGTGTGGAGAAACTGGTAACTTAAAAGTTCTCATTGAAAGGTCTTTCGTGGAGTTAATTTTATTAATTAGAATTACAGTCATATAGTTCGGGTGCATAGAATTGAACTTTCACAGTTTCTTTGAAGTCAGTATACGCTGGAGAAGGTGATGGCAGCCCACTCCAGTACTCTTGCCTGGAAAATCCCATGGATGGAGGAGCCTGGTAGGCAGCAGTCCATGCAGTCACTAAGAGTCGGACACGACTGAGCGACTTCACTTTGACTTTTCACTTTCATGCATTGGAGAAGGAAATGGCAACCCACTCCAGTATTCTTGCATAGAGAATCCCAGGTATGGGGAGCCTGATGGGCTGCCGTCTACGAGGTTGCACAGAGTTGGACATGACGGAAGTGGCTTAGCAGCAGCAGCAGTGTAAGTTAGCAACATTTTGTACCTTTGAGGTGATTCTCTGGCTTAGAAGGTAAAGCATCTGCCTGCAATGCAGGAGACCTGGGTTCAAGCCCTGGGTCGGGAAGATCCCCTGGAGAAGGAAATGGCAACCTGCTCTAGTATTCTTGCCTGGAGAATCCCATGGACAGAGGAGCCTAGTAGGCTACAGTCCACAGCGCCACAAAGAGTTGGACACAGCTGAGTGACTTCACTTAACATAAGTGGACAGAGTATCGAGTTGAAAATGTGAAAGAAGCTATTTTTAAGTGATCATTTAGGTGAAAAACACCATTTAGTAAACCATTTTTGCTACCCTAAAATAGCAAGAAGAATTGGGAGAGTTTTTTTGACAAGCTATTGCCAAAATTATTTTTCTTTTTTAAACATACAATAAAAGCTGAAAGTAGACTGAAGCATACTATATTTTTATAGATTTATTTCCAAATAACAGATTTTTCTCTGTAAATATCCTTATGTAAAGTATGCCTTTCCTGTGATATAAAGGATGAGGTATGGGGAGAAACTAATTGGATTGCTCAAATTAGTCAACGTTTGAAACTATTTGGGGAATGCTTTAGCCTTTTAGGTAACTATGTAATACAATTTATTATCTTCTGTTCAGAATTTCTTCTTGTGAGCAATAAGCAGAAATCCAAAGAAATTTTTAAAATGCAACTTTAGACGTACCATGATGACCACAGTGTGAACAGGCGTCTCAGCGAGAAAGCTTTGCTGAAAAATGCACTAAGAAAAATAATGTGACTACTGCTGCCGCTAAGTCGCTTCAGTCGTGTCCGACCCTGTGCGACCCCACAGACGGCAGCCCACCAGGCTCCCCAGCCCTGGGATTCTCCAGGCAAGAACACTGGAGTGAGTTGCCATTTCCTTCTCCAATGCATGAAAGTGAAAAGTGAAAGTGAAGTCGCTCAGTCATGCCCGACTCTTAGTGACCCCATGGACTGCAGCCCACCAGGCTCCTCCATCCATGGAATTTCCAGGCAAGAGTACTGGAATGGGGTGCCATTGCCTTCTCCAAATAACGTGACAGTGGTGTGATTATGGACTTTTGGACATGGATAGGAACTGAATCTAAAAACGCAAAAGAAACATTGGAGGGAAAATGACTCAAATAAACTTCTTTACAGTATTTTTAAAGCTCTTTCTAACATTATCTTTTGGGGAAAATATCTTCTAGCTTATGACCAACCTAGATAGTATATTCAAAAGCAGAGACATTACTTTGCTGACTAAGGTCCGTCTAGTCAAGGCTATGGTTTTTCCTGTGGTCATGTATGGATGTGAGAGTGGGACTGTGAAGAAGGCTGAGCACCAAAGAATTGATGCTTTTGAACTTTGGTGTTGGAGAAGACTCTTGAGAGTCCCTTGGACTGCAAAGAGATCCAGCCAGTCCATTCTGAAGAAGATCAGCCCTGGGATTTCTTTGGAAGGAATGATGCTAAAGCTGAAACTCCAGTACCTTGGTCACCTCATGCAAAGAGTTGACTCATTGGAAAAGACCTTGATGCTGGGAGGGATTGGGGGCAGGAGGAGAAGGGGACTACAGAGGATGAGATGGCTGGATGGCGTCTTGGACTCGATGGACGTGAGTCTCAGTGAACTCCAAGAGATGGTAATGAACAGGGAGGCCTGGCGTGCTGCGCTTCACAGGGTCGGCATAGAGTTAGACACGACTGAGTGACTGAACTGAACTGAACATGATGTTAATAAAAAGAAACCTCTAAGAAAGCTAGAACATTTTCCCTTGAGAGCTAGGTAATTTGATAGCATCTTAACCATTAGTAGGTAAGCCTTTGTGTTTCTTTTGTGGAACAAATTTTCCATTTGCTGAGACTTTTATAAATGTCAATTTTGTTAATGTGACTGATTTTTGGATAAAGGATTCCTAATATGTAATCTAAATTCCACTGGGCCTTCAGAGTTAATCGTCTTAGAAGATGAAACTATAACCCAGGGAATCTTATCCTGATCACTATTTGGAACTGTCTAAATCCAACCTCACTTATTTTTAACCTTACTTTTTAAAGATACTGAAAGATGACAACTTTCCTCTAGTAATTCAATTTTCAAAAGAGTTGAAACATCCTTAATGTTACAAAGTTTGGTGCCTAAACAGTTGATTGATTCACAAGGACTGGAATGAAAAGATCAATGCAAATTTTCACCTGTACTTAATGAAATACCTCTAAAGTTCATTGTGATGGACAGAATCAGATTATCTTATTTTCATTTTTACCAGATCTTTCCTCACTGGGAAAAACAATATGTGATGACAATATTTAGATTCCAGAGGGGGTGGGGGCACAAAACTCACTACCAAAGGTATATTTTGACAAGAACAGAAGTAGAAAAAGTCATTTCCAAGGGGCACTTTTGTCTAACCAGAGGACATCACTTCCCTTTCTGCTCTCCCCCATACAGTTTTTCACTAAATTAAGCTTGTAGCAGCTAAAGAATGGGCCCTGTATTATTATTCTTTCCATAATACCCTCGTCTGGGAAATAAAGATAACAGAAATGCTTTCAAAAATAAGAATATTATTGGAAGAAGTGTTAAGTCACTCAAAAATTTCATTTAACGGCTAGAAACATATTCATGCCTATGTTGTTGCTTAGTTGCTTAAATGTCATGTTTTTGGCATATGGTCAGGAGAAAATATATGGTCCGTTGGATGCAAGAGTAAAAATTCCTAATTTAATGAAACACTTTAATAAAGAGCAAACAAGAATTACTTGTCTAAAAATTGGCCCTTGGCATTGCTTGGTATCAGCGATTCTGGTGGCCAAGGTCTGTGATGAGTCAAAACCTGTTCGAAGGTTTCTGTGTTAAACTTTGGGAGGATGTTTTTAGACTTTAGATTGTAGAACATCCCGACGCATGGGGCCTCCACGGGGAAGTTGGCTGCTCCCTTCCCCGTGTTTTACATCCAGCTAGGTAAATGCAGCGTGGAAAGGGTGTAGACTGTGTCTGGGGGGCAGCTGGATATAGACCTGGGCCTGAGAATTAAGGAAGACACATGCTCATATTGTGTGCTTGCTGTGTTCAGGGAATTACGTCAGGTCCCCAAGCTCCATGGATGTCTGAGAAACCGTCCCGGACCTCAAGAGCCTCACTGCCTAGTGGGAAGACAGCCAAAGGAAGAGGGGCATATGCAATGTGCCTTCACACAATGGCTGGCTTATCTATTTATTTTTTATTTTTGAAGGTCATGTCACACAGAAAAAGATTCATATAGAGACGAGAATTCCACATCTCTTGGTGTGCTTACCTTATGACACTTTCTTATTCTCTCGTTTGAAAGTTCAGTGGGAAATATCAAATGGACTTTAAGTCTCAGAATATATTTACAGAATCATTTATCTTGGTTATTGTGCAATTTTGATTTTGAAACTCCTTAGCTAATACTTTGGTAACCAAAAGGTACTAAAATAGAAACTTATACTTTGTATACATACAGCGATGAAAAGGGGTTGGAGTAGGGAGCAGAATTCAATCACTGATAACTCATCCCCAATTATTCTATTTCTGAGTCCGTCAATGGAGCATAGCATTTAATGCTTTTAGAGAATAACTGTCCATCTCCATCCTATGGCTATGGTGCTGCTGTTTAGTAATATCCGACTCTTTGTGACCCCATGAACTGCAGCACAGGCTTCCCTGTCCTTCACTATCTCCCGGAGCTTGCTCAGACTTACGTCCTTTGAGTCGGTGATGCCATCCAACCATCTCATCCTCTGCTGCTCTCTTCTCTTCCTGCCCTCAATCTTTCCCAGTATCAGAGTTTCCCGCCCCCCACCAGAATGAGTCAACTCTTCACATCAGGTTGGCAAAATATTGAAGCTTCAACATCAGTCCTTCCAATGAACATTCAGGGTTGATTTTCTTTAAGGATTGACTGGTTTGATCTCCTTGCAGGCCAAGGGACTCTCAAGAGTCTTATCCTTCAGGCCAAGGGACTCTCAAGTCTTATCCAGCACCATAGTTGCAAAGCATCAATTCTTCAGCACTCAGCCTTCTTGCCTGGTAGAATCTGCCTACAATTCATGAGACCCCGGTTCCATTCCTGGTTTGGGAAGATCTTCTGGAGAAGGGATAAGCTATCCACTCCAGTATTCTTGAGCTTCCCTGTTGTCTCAGACAGTAAAGAATCTGCCTGCAATGCAGGAGACCTGGGTCCCATCCTTGGGTTGGAGAGATCTGAAGAAGGGAAGGGCTACCCACTCTAGTATTCTGGCCTGGAGAATTTCATGGACCACATAGTCCATGGGGTTGCAAACAGTCGGACAAGACTAAACGACTTTCACTTTCACTTTTTTTTTTTTTTAGCCTTTTTATGGTCCAACATCCCTGCATGACCACTGGAAAGACCATAGCTTTGACTATCCTGTGGCTATATGTTGAGTTTATTTGTACAATGTCATCTTTTCCATAAAGCTTTAAAGGACCTATGGGCATGTCTATACATGTCTTATGCCTGAAATCCATTGATGGCTAAGCATCCCCCATCCCCAAATCTGCATCTGTAGCTCCTTTTCCAGAAGAAATGTAACAGTATTTGCATTTGTGTGCTTTTCTCATCAGGAAAAAGCATCAGCTTCATGGCTGGAATGCTGCAGCTGCTCACCAGCCTCCAGGCAACACTAAAAACTAGTTTTAAGACAGGAAACCAGGAAGAGTGTTGTATTTAATTGGAGTTTCAGAGAGGATATAAAAAAAAAGCACCACCAACGACTTTGATCCGAGATTATCAGGTTAATACCCTCACTGATTAAAAACTAACTCTAGAGCCACTCTGTCGTGAATAGTAAATAACCAGTTGTTGAAAATAGTTCTACAAATGTGTCATTTTGTCAGTTTCCTTCTGCATTAATCTCTAATAGCCATTTATGAGTAATACAGGAGAGAGGCTGCTTGTTAATTAAGCCCAAAAGGAGTAGCTGAAGAGCATGATGAAGTTACCGCATATCTTTGCCGGAAGGGAGCTGCTCTCTCCCTGGATTGATTAGTAGTGGTGAGGTGTCCTTACAGAGTTGTCAATAGTGATGTCATAAAGATCACTTAAATCATAATTTTCTACTATTACCTACTACCATTAAAGATGGTTTAACTCCATCTCGCATTGATTTTGAATTACCATATGGTCCTTTTTGAATATTTAAGTCATTTGATTTCTTTTTGTAAGATATGTTGATATGAAAGGGAAGCAACTCAGCAGTCAAGATTTTAAAATGTGGATGAAAGGAAACTTTTTTCCCTTCTTCTTTCTCTCCTGTGTCTCTGTCTGTCTCTCTGGAAACATTTTAATTTATAATAATTTTGGTGTAACTGTTTTGGAGGAGAAACAGTTATAAAGAATATGATGAGTCATTTAAAATTGTTAACATATCTGGATTATTGCTACATATTTAATAAGGAACATTCTTGGAATGGTACAAACATAAAGTAATATCTGAATGAAGTCTTTTGTCTTTTTTCTCCTCAATTATGATTTCAGTGAATCAAGTTGCCACATGGTCGTATTGTTCAAGGAACAAGTTGATCTATTAATATTTCTTTAAAAAATACCGTGAATTGTTAACTAAATATTGGGGTTTTGCCTATTTGTTCTCTTAAAATGTAGAATGGAGGAAATATTAAGGCCTATAAATTTATTCTTTTTGATGGAAATAAAAAGAATAGAAACATAAAACCATAGAACATCATGTCTAGAAGAGGTCATTCAAATAATTCTTTAGACAGTTAATCCAAACATGTCATCTGGCATCTATTTGAAGAACAACTGTGCTAAAGTATTTCATTTTCATAACATGTATTAAGCGATGTGATAGTTAACTTTAATGGACTTGACTTTTGGTTAGAATCCTTTCTTGGCCCGCAAGTCACCTGTAGAGAAACCTGCTGGTCATTATTAGGAAAGGTTCTTGCCTGTCCAAGCCTCCTTTAGACTTTTCTTTCTTAAGGATAAATTCGTATAAAAGTGATTTTAGAGAACTGCCTGACAATCCAGAGGGTAGTACTTTGCCACCTCTCCTCCCTCAAAAAAGTGATTTTGATGTAGTAACCCAAAAGCTGTGTAATGCATATTGCAACTTCATATGAAACACCTTTATAAACTGCTGTATTTTCTGAATATAGTATTTTATATACTATTAAGGCCACAAGAAGTAATCTTTTAATAAAGATACAGCTTGTACTTAAAATTTATCCAGCTCTGCTGACCTCATCTATTTTAAAATTTCTCTGTGGAACGACCCTAGAAAACTATTATACACTACTTTTACATCATAAATCTGTTTTACAATTCCCATGGATAGTTTTTGTTTACTATTCTCATTTCCCCTTTACCTTCTTAACCATTCAAGGTTTTTTGTTGTTTTGTTTTTTACTACAGAGTTAGTGCTTACTAAAAACTCACGGGAAATAAAATTGTATTATATACATTGTTTCACACAGGTTGATGTAAAAAACATTTGGTATCCTGTTGAATGAAAGAACAGAACAGATGTTTGTATAATTTATGAAGCCAGAAATACATTCACAATATCTTCCAAAAATAGTAAGGCATTCTAATAACAGTTCATGAGGAATGAAGTCAAAAAGCTTGGCAGAGTCGAGGTTGTAGACTATATTTTGAATAAAGCATGGATGGTTTGAAAGATTTTATCCATATTCTAAATATCTGGTTGTAATCACTAAATGTATGCTTTAACAATATAATTGAAAAGTAGTATTTGATTGTTTTATATGAAAAAAACTAGCATGTGTTATTTTGGATTATGCATATCTGATCTCTTCCACTGACAAGTTTTAAACATATAAGCAAGAGGTCTACCTTTTTTCAAAAACTAGATGGTTTCCTAGCAAAATACTTATTTTCTGTAGAACAATATTGCTCTTAATTTTCTAAGATTAATTTACAGGATTAACAATAAACCAGGATAAGACAAGTTGAGCTACTATCATGGTAGTGCTCTGTAGGGGTTAAATTTTTAATTATTTTGAATAATGGTCAATGTATTTCTCTTTTCCAAACTGAAGGAGGCATCAACCATTCCTGCAAAGTCTCAGAACACAAGCATTATATTTCTTTGTTAAAAATAAACACTGCTGAACATGGCCTTGGCACAGTTTGTCAAAGTCACGATGGCATACTATTGACATAATGGTTCATCATTATGAAAAAAAAAACAACCTAGTTTCAACCATGATTTGAATCTTTTCGCTGTATTCCATTCATGCCAGACTCAACACCATCCTTGTGTCTTTTCCATCAAAAAGGTTTTATTCTGGTTTTAAAAGTGCACTTGTTCATTCTTTAAATAATTAATTCTTCATAAAGAACTAGTTTTGATAGCTCAGTATAACTACAAAATGATTTTTGGAAAAATGTGGTATTGTATATATCTTCTTTCCTTTCTTTGCTTCAGGAAGAAGTCTAAATTTCAGAGCAAAGAAACACTGACATATTTTTCCCAGCAGACAAACTTTAAAACATCAAAAAAAAAGAGAGATTTGATAACTGTTTAAATATACAATAATACTGAAACACAGGTCTAATTATATGTAAAACCCATGACATACTTTCTTGATTGAAAATGATTTCTGACAGCAGCTCAAGGACAAGAAACTATTTTGAAAGGTGATCAGGAAAAGCCACCTTGACTGTGTTGATGACGATGAAATAAAGATGCATTAGGCTGATGGTGCAGGAGGTTGGGGGTGAAGGGTAACTTTTAAGTCAACCCCCATCCTTCTGAGAACCACCTGTCTTGGAAGAGCCAGTCAGTACCGCCTACCAGGTAAGAAAGCAGCACAGCAGAGGGCTGACCTTACTGGGAATGTTATTGTGCTGGTCTTTAAAGAATGATATATTTGGAGGCTACTTAGAAAAAAAAAATCTAGCATTTCTCTTTTTCAGTCTTAGAAGTGGGAAAGCAGCAGTTGTGAAGCATTAAAACATTAGGAGACATGTTTAAATCTCTATCCCTTAAATAATGTCATACCCGCCCTTGCAAAGTATCTATTATAAAAGATTGTTTAGCAATAAAGTGAACTAGTGAATGTGACAGTGATTTTGTGTAGCCGTGATGGTGAGTGGCAGATCCCAGAACAAAGGCCCAACTCTTCTACTTTCCAGTTATTCTGTTGGTGTTTCCCAGTGAGGTGCACCTTTGAAATTGCTGAAGTTCACATGCAGAGGAAACTTTCAGACATATACACATAGTCTGCATAAAAGACATTTTAATCCAACCTGTGATGATAAATGGTTAATATAACGGAAGTAAGATAAGCACAAAAAATCAATGTCTAGATTTTTATGAGAAGTGATGTTCGCTTGGGGGTTATGCTGGTTCTTGCTTCCTTAACCTTCTCTACTAGATTAAAACTCTAAATATTTGGGGTAGTGTATGGTTTTTAAACAGGCGACCCATAAATGTATCTGTGAATACTACCAAAAATAGACATCACACATCTTTCCAGAGAATACTAATTTCTTTTAAAATGATAAAGACTCCGTAAGTGTCCGTTGGACTGATTTGCCTGTGGAAAAATACTTTTCAGTGACTTACGGTATATTTTGGAACATATATACCAGCAGTCTGCAACCTTTTTGGCACCAGAGACCAGTTTCGTGGAATACAGTTTTTCCATGGAGCAGGAGTTGGGGAAATGGTTCTGGGATGACTCGAGTGTGTTGCATTTACTGTGCACGTCACTGCTATTATTACATCGGCTCCACTTCGGACTGTCAGGCATTCGATCTGAGGTTGGGGGCCCCTGATACATACAAGATGGGTTTCATATGTAAAAATTCAGTCCATATTCACATCAAGCATCAATCATTTTTTTCTCATTACTGGTAACTTTGCCAAATAGTACAAAGGTTGTGCTAGAAAGAAATCTCTTCTCCAAAAAAAAAAAAAAATTCATAAGGACAATTTACAAACTGAGTAGTATGGGATCATTTCCACAGTTTATTGGGAGAGAAAAACCAGGAATGTTTCAGGCCCTTTACCGTCAGCAGGAGGAAGGGTTATCGGTAATTACGAGGCTGTTGGAAAACAAAATTATAGGCCCCTCTCCGGGGTGTCAGTGTTTCAATAGTAAAAGCTTGTCTAATCGGAGCCAAGCTTTGGCATGACTTGCCCTGCTTTTTCTGCTTCCCCAGTGAAGAACCATGTCCAAGTATTCAGCTTGGCTCTCTCTCCTTTGACTCAGGCGCTGACGCTTTGAAGCTTCCACTCTTTCTATTGAAGTAGCCAGAAGCCCCAATAATTACAATGATAATTGCCCAGAATGAGCATCCGTAATAGGCGGTGTAATTGGTAAGGTGAAAGTGCCAGTGTTGAAACACTTCAGGAGATTTCATATCTGAAAGAGAGAAAGAAATCCTCTGAGAGAATGGAAATGGACTTGAGGAAGGGGTCGGGGGCCGCCACACAGCAGGTAAGGGGCATCCCAGGCACTGCAGGCTTCAGAGAGCGTGGGGCGAGGGGAGGAGGCAGCAGTGGCTGTTTTTCTAAGGCAACATTTCTCGCTCTTTCTATTTTGAAAAGATTCGTTTCCATGAACAGAAAATAAAGCTGATTAAACCGTAAATATGCATGAGCAGAAGCTGCCCCTGAAGCGTGGAGATGAAGTGGCATGAAGGAGAAGGCCTGTGCGGTCGGAGAGTGTGCGTCCTTGTTGCGGGTCCAGCTCAGCCTGGTGCTCAATGTAGGTCAAGGCGTCAGGCGGGGGGAGGACCACAGGACCACATTGGGATGCTCTACTTCACACACTTGCCCTCTGGAAGGACTGGCGGAGGCAGTCACTTAAATTAAGCACAGGTCATCAGACAAGATATACAATCTATTCCTAAAGCAGACAACTCGGGCATTCCAAATCCCCGTGGCCTTTTACCAGGGCTCATCACGCTGCCTCCCCGTGTCACTCTGTCAGTTCATGTTAGGGCTGGCTGTGTTTAAAAGTGATATTTCATGTATCCTGTGACCCTCTCGCTCAAAGCAAAGAAATGGCTTTGGTTTATTTATGACCTACTAACCTTAAGGAAAACTGAAATACTTAATGTTCTCACAAGCTTAGGGCTGGGGAAATAAAAGCTAAAATAAATCTGGCTTTGATACAAATTGTTCGTATTCTCCCCACATGACCCTCCAAAATGATGGGAACATGGAGAGGAAGATATTTATCCATAAATGGCCTATGTCTTGTGGCTCTTTTTCATTCAAGGAAAACTATGCAAAAATTCAGATTGCTGCCATCTGCTTAGAATTCTGGAATTGTGACACTGTGTTCCCCCAAAGTGACACTGTACGCTTTCTTGCAGAAAATGTAAAACCTTGGTACTGTCAACTCTCAGTGCTTTAAAGATAAATATTTTACAGCCAAGATTAAGTCGTGAAAATAAAGACGTGGAAAACATAGGATTAGAAGATACTAGTAATTGAAAGCCACGCTTGAAGCAGTGAAAAACTAAGCTGAATCAGCAAGTAAAGCAAAGTATGGAGCAAAAACATGGGAGAATATAGGCCTCCAAAGTTTATTTTCTTTTCTGGTACTAGGGTACCTGCAAGCAAGAACAGGATCCTATTTTCCGGTGGTGGAAATGTAAACTGCTCTGAGAGGAGGCACCATCTTCAACAAAGTATAACTAATCATGTATCCCATTTAGTCCATGGAAGAAGAAAGAATTAATTACTGAATTTACCACTACTATTTTATGTGTAAATGAAATTTAGTCGAATTTCTTTTTGTTATAAGTGAATCATTTTTATATTTAAGAATTTTAAGTTAATTATATTCTGCTGAGGACTGCTAGGAAAACATGCTGGAAAGTGAAGAAAAACAAGCTTATGTGTTGCAATCAATTCTAACTGTCCTAGAGCTTTGCTTATTAGTAAGCCAATGCATGTCTTATGTTCATGCAAAATACACAAGTTGGAGCCTTTTTTTTTTTTCCAGAGCATCCCTATTATACAAATGTTAGCAGATGTACCCGGAGATGAATAGGCGTGATTGAAAATGGTTGCATATTGACCTGATGCTAATATCACCATGTTCAGGCAACAGAGCGCAAGGGATACGCTTCCTTTTGTAACTGATCATGCAAACAAGTGAGCTCCTGGTCCCATGAGAGTAGTCTTTCCATCCTCCTGAGCACACACACCCTCCTTGGGAGTCTTATTCTGTAGGGAGAGTGTACTTATTTCAAAAGAATGAAACACGACGAAGTTCAGATTAGTCACTGTTTTATATTCTAAGATTATGTGTCGCCTCAGTGTGAACTCCCAAGAGATCACTAAACTCTCTGCCTTGAAAAAAAAAATTGTCTGGAAGGTATGAAGCAATTGATGGCTCTGAGTCTCTGAGTAAGATATTGGATTGTACACAGGTTGAGAGGAACTGTTCCACTTATATTCCAAGAGCAATGGTCTTAATTGAATAGACTGTAAGTCACCTTCAAAATAGGAGGGCAAATTGTTGTGGTTTGGGTAACCCATGGATAATCATAACCACGCTGGGTGCCAGTTTGAATGTATGAAATAGGGACTTTCTGTCGTGATTTTGATATGTGCAAAATGACATTTTTTTTAAATTAATGACAGAAAAGTACTGAAAGTGGGCCTAGAAATATATTCACTGGAGTTCACAGTAATTTAAAGTATAAGTCACAAAGCCCTCTTGGAGAAAGGGGGTATGAAAAGAGCAGAAACAAATAAAAAAAAAAAAAGGTTAGGATTTTCATGTCCAAAGCCTTGAAATGAACAAGTTTTTAGCACAGCTAGATTGTACCTTTCACAGTATCAATGAAATCTTTGTACCATAAGCTAAGAGAAATGTATTGAGTTGGTTTCATTTATTTTTTGTTCAGTAGTTTTGAAATGATGCTAATTTTAAAACCCTCTTTTAGAAAAACATAAATCTATTAAATATAAAAGGATAACATTGACTAACATTAATATGATTTTAGGTAATTTAAGAAAATTCTATTTAATTTATGTAATCCAAATACATCATGTTTACCTACCATAAGCAGAACCATATTTAAATTATGAGATATTGTTTTGATTTGATACCTCAGGCTACTTTGAATAACAAATTCTCTGTGTCATTAACAGTGAGATAAATTCATCCCTGGAACTAAGCCAAAAGAGGCCTTTCTTTCCTTTAGTTCAATGCAACAGATCCTTCTCTCTCACACAATGCGACGTGGAGGTCTGCCAGACTCTCGGCTGGAGGAACCGCGCTGCTTCTTCCCCGTTCTTCAGAAGTGGCTTAAAGGGCATAGAATGTGTGGCTGCAGCTACTCTGTCGTTTCTGTCTCCCACCCCCTCCAGATCCTCGCAGATCCTGTAAGGTCAGCAGAATTCTGAGCTTCGAGGTTGCTTCAGTGAACATTCAACGCTGTCGGTGAGTTTGGAATTAAAAATCAAAACCATCGACCGTTGATTGTACCCTATGGCCAACCACCATCTCCACCCGTGGCTTCAGAAATTGCTGAAGACAGGAAAGCAAAGCGGAACACACCGGGACCTTCCCGTCCTCGGGCAGAGGTTCTTTCTTAAAGGTCACAATCAACATTCATTGCTGTCGGTGGGTTGGACTGTGTGGACAAGCTCACTGAACAATGAATGCCACTGTGGCCCCGCATTGTGCCAGCGCGGCCGGGGGACTGCGCGCGGAAGACGGCGCAGACGGCGGGAAGGCGGCTCTTGCGCGGCTGTCCCGTCGGCGGGGGCCACGCGACCCAGCTCCATGGAAGAGGCATAGTTAAGCAGTGCTTTGCTGCATTGCTGTCTGTTGTGCATAGAGCACTTTTTGAGAGAGTTAAGCTATTTTGCCCGTGAAATCTGTAACACAGCTGTTTGCCCATCTTCATTTAGGGGTGAAAAAGAAAGTATGAAGTTTATCAGCATCTTTGCCTTTGGTACCCATGCCCTTAAAGCAATAACAACACTTTAAAATATCTGTTCTCGGCATCTTTTGTTAGATTTCCTGGTCAAATTGGAACATATGTGTCAAGTCTCTTCAGGCATGTCTGACTCTCTGCCACCCTATGGACTGTAGCCCACCAGGCTCCTCTGTCCATGGGATTCTCCAGACAAGATTACTGGAGTGGGTTGCCATTTCCTCCTCCAGGGGATCTTCCCGACCCGGGGATCAAACCTGTGCTCTTGTGTCTCCGGCATTGGCAGGCAGGCCCTTTACCGCTAGCGTAATCATCAAGTAATTGTACCTTTCTGCTGCTCCGACTAAAAGAATACTTCCTCTTGTCATGGAATTTGCTAAAGAGGGAAGAAATATATATATAAATAACTATAGAACTCTCAGGACACTTCCGAGAGTCATAGCGCAGATTGATTTCCATAATTAAATCCAACTTGAAGAGGAAATTTTACCCACATTTTTTGTTTTCCCTTCCAGGAACCTTATCTATCATTAGACTTATGACCACAGCTTATGAATTGCCTCCTGTTACATTATGGTTTGGGTTTCTTAACTAGTTCGGTGCCATGTTTTTATATAGTCCAAACGTCTTTGAATTTGATTACAGCAGTTTTAAAGTTCTCATTTTTGATGATGATAATCATTCTATTATTAGCTAGAGGAATAACAATGTAAATACTTGTGGAGCGTCTATGTTTGGAGTATCTGGAAGGCTTCAGTGTTTACTTTTTAAAGTCTGTTAAATATATTATTCTTCCCATTTCTCACCTTTTCCAGCTCCACTGACATTTAACTCCCATTCTGCAGCAGCCCATTCTTCAGCCCCCCGCCGACAGCTCAGCATGACCATCACATATTTCAGTGCGTCCACACCTAAGCTGTGAGGGTCCGCTCTCCACCTACACATGCCCTGCTATTCTAGTTTCTCATTATTCTATCCCCCAAACAGCTGTCTATTCTGCTACAGTGTTGCTGGGTGGGGGAGGGGGGGAATCACACAATCGTATGATTTTGTGTTTGAACGTGTTCTTGGGCTTCCAAATTTCTTGGTCCCTCAACTCTGACCTTGCATCCTCCTGGCCCCTCCTCAGGAATTATCCCAAGCCGTCTCCTTGTTCCTCAGCTGCTCCTCTCCTCGCTCTGGTTTACAGCAGGTGAACTGACCTGTGGTCTCTGTGGAGAAGCTTTCGTCTCTCTGGCTGTCCTGCCATTTCTTCACACTTGTTTCTGAAGGCGTGGCTTCCTCCCTGTGGTGCCCTTCCTGCCTCCTCCTCGTCAGGACGGGTCTTCCTCCACAATATCCCTCTCCTTTGTCACCATATCGGTTCTCATTTCAGCTCAGTTCCAGTTCAGTTGCTCAGTGTGTCCGACTCCTTGTGATCCCATGGACTGCAGCACGCCAGGCCTCCCTGTCCATCACCAACTCCTGAGGTTTACTCAAACTCAGTGTTTTCATTTAACAGGATGACAGAGGATGAGACGATTGGATAGCATCACCGACTCAATGGACATGAGTTTGGGTAGATTCCGGGAGTTGGTGATGGACAGGGAGGCCTGGTGTACTGCGGTCCATGGGGTCGCAAAGAGTTGGACACGACTGAGCAACTGAACTGAAAAGTCAGTGTTCTCTCTTTTTCAACAGAAATAAAAAAAATTCGAAAGATCTCTGTACCTGACGCATCCTTGAAATAATCATCCTTTTTCCTTCCTCTGCTTCAAGCTGGGTCTTCAGAAATAGGACTGCCTGTTTGACCTCGACTGCCTGTGATTTGGCTGCTTCTAGCATCCCTCTCTCTCACTCACACATGACTCTGTCCTGTGGAAGCTGTTCTGGATCAAAGCCCCAGCGAGCTCCCAGCACCAAACACAAACCACACTGTCGCCATCCCACTTGAACACCCTCTGTCACCACTGACGTTTGTTCTTTATTTGAACTCCAGTCTCCACTGACATCATGAGCCTATCCTCACTGGGCTTGCTTTCCGTCTTTGGAACAGTGGCGTCCTGTTGTCTAGAGGCCCGTGTTCATCCGCCTTACCCAGCACAACTTGGGTGTTTGTAAGACACATCTTTGGTTTTCAGAATTACTTCTCTTCCCAGGCTTCACAATCTCTGAAGGGATCTCAGGCCCCTGTACAGTGTTTACCTCTGCCTAGATGTTGCTGATACTGTCTTTGTCTCCAGATGAGATATCCCAAATCTGCAGACCTGCCTTCTGCTCTTCCCATTAAACTGTTGTCCATACACAACTGCAACAAATTTATCATCTTTCCCCAAAAGGATAACAACCTTTATCTCCTGTGCAACCAAAGCCAGAAATCTGGACATCATCCCATTGTTCTGACTTTTGCCTTCTGTTCTTTCCTGCACATATAACCACAAAGTCCTAAAGACTTCCACTTATTGCTATCCTCCTAAGATCCCATTTTCTCTCTGCACTTCTCCTGTATCATTCAGAAGCTTGTACTTCTTACTTGGACTGTTCCGATGGTCATCTAACTAACTTTCTGTCTACAATCAGCCATCTGGTCAATACATTTTACCCATAATGTACTTTTTAAATCTTTTTAAAACTTTAATCTTGTTATAGAACACTTTCATGACCTAATATGTTTAATAGATGTATTGCTGTAGTGGGAAATGTGAATATAGCCAAGTGGGAAAAAATGAAATTTCACCTGAAACTTCACAGACTCTCTCAAGTTTTATTTCAGTATATTAAGGAACTGATTGCAACTTAAAATTTTTCTAAAGTAAGTGAGGTTGTCAATTTATTAATCTTGAAAAGATGAAAAACTTTAAAAATATTAAATGCAACAAAAGAAGAAAGATAAAAGAAAACAAAATAGTTGGAAGATTTGACTGCTTGAACTCAACCTTTAACATGTAAAGAAAATACAGTAAGGCAGACTGACTAATGACAAAGAATGTGAGTGACAAAACAAATTATTAATCTGATTAATAGGTAAAATTTTTAAATATATTCAGTTCAGTTGCTCAGTTGTGTCTTACTCTTCGCGACCGCATGGACTGTAGCACGCCAGGCCTCCCTGTCCATCACCAACTCCCGGAGTCCACCCAAACTCATGTCCATTGAGTCGGTGATGCCATCCAATCGTCTCATCCTCTGTCGCCCTCTTCTCCTTCCGCCCTCAATCTTTCCCAGCATCAGGGTCAATATAGAAAGTTTAATAAGGAGAAATTAACATCTCAAGAGAGAAATGAACAATGCATCTGAACAGAGAATTCACAAAAGAGATGCACGTGGGAGAGGTAAAGTTTACATCCATGCTGTAGAATGCTGCTTCACTTGTGAAAACTCAAGTGCAAAACAATGGGATGCCATCCGTCTTTAGTAAAGTTAATGGATGAAGAAAAACACCCAGAAGCCACTAGCACAGAAAGGAATGTCCTCATACTGTACAATGTGTGATTATCTTTGGTTTCTGCTAACACTCATTTTTATGCTTAATCTGCCTTTTTGGACATTTAATCTCCACAGTGATGGCTTATTGGACCAAGGGCACATGCTTGTCCCAAGAGGAATGAATCCATAAGTCTGGAAGAGACTTTCATGTTTTTCCCTTGGGAACTTGAGCTAAAATCCCTTAAATCAGTCAGGAGGTAGTAAGTGTGTATAATATCTATAATGTCATGAAGATACAGGGTAGATTTCATTTTACTCTACTTATCTGTTGGTAGATCAGAAGTAGAAGGTGGTTAGTGAAGAACAGCAATTCCATGAAAAATGGATGGAGCAGCTTTTGCCTTTAAAACTCCAAGTCCAACCAACTGTCTTTGCTATGCTTTTTGATGACTTTTACACATCTAGAAATACCAGACCATCTGACCTGCCTCCTGAGAAACCTATATGCAGGTCAGGAAGCAACAGTTAGAACTGGACATGGAACAACAGACTGGTTCCAAATAGGAAAAGGAGTACGTCAAGGCTGTATATTGTCACTCTGCTTATTTAACTTATATGCAGAGTACATCATGAGAAATGCTGGACTGGAAGAAACACAAGCTGGAATCAAGATTGCCGGGAGAAATAGCAATAACCTGATATGCAGATGACACCACCCTTATGGCAGAAAGTGAAGAGGAACTAAAAGCCTCTTGATGAAAGTGAAAGAGGAGAGTGAAAAAGTTGGCTTAAAGCTCAACATTCAGAAAACAAAGATCATGGCATCTGGTCCCATCACTTCATGGGAAATAGATGGAGAAACAGTGGCTGACTTTATTTTTGGGGCTCCAAAATCACTGCAGATGGTGATTGCAGCCATGAAATTAAAAGACACTTGCTTCTTGGAAGGAAAGTTATGACCAACCTATGTAGCATATTCAAAAGCAGAGACATTACTTTGCCAACAAAGGTCCATCTAGTCAAGGCTATGGTTTTCCTGTGGTCATGTATGGATGTGAGAGTTGAACTGTGAAGCAAGCTGAGCACTGAAGAACTGATGCTTTTGAACTGTGGTGTTGGAGAAGACTCTTGAGAGTCCCTTGGACTGCAAGGAGATCCAACCAGTCCATCCTAAAGGAGATCAGTCCTGGGTGTTCATCGGAAGGACTGATGTTGAAGCTGAAACTCCAATACTTTGGCCACCTGATGCTAAGAGCTGACTCATTTGAAAAGACCCTGATGCTGGGAAAGATTACAGGAGGAGAAGGGGATGACAGAGGATGAGATGGCAGGATGGCATCACAGACTCTGAGTTTGGGTGCACTCTGGGAGTTGGTGATCGACAGGGAGGCCTGGCATGCTGCAATTCATGGGGTCACAGAGAGTTGGACATGACTGAGCAACTGAACTGAACTGAACACATCTACCAGATGATTGATGTCTTGAAATTAACTCTAGTTTATTTGTTAGCTAAGACCAGTGTCTATTCTTTGTCTTCAGAACCATACAGTGCTTGTGAGAGCATGAATGGATGTAAACTTTATGGAAGAAAATTTTTATTTATTAAGAATTTTTAAGTGTTTGTAAACTTGAATCAATCAATCTCACTCTAGGATTCTCTTTAATGTATGTATACAGGAAGATATTTAAAGAAACATTAATTTTAAAAATATAATGATGGCAGCAAAATATAAGTCTGACAGTGGGTAATGGGACAATGGATTATGACAGGCATATGAGAAAAAAAGAACAATAAACAAGGCATTTTCATGACTGGAGAGCCTGCTTATAATTAAGTAAATCTCAGACTGAGGATTAAACCCCAGCTTACTAAAGGAAAAGTTATGGTGAAATTTATTAACCTTCCTAAGTCTCAATTTTCTTAACCATGTAATTGGTATAAAATTTCTTATCTGATAACTTTTTAGGAGAAATGAAATAATTTGCATAATTACTTTTGCTCAGTACCTGACAATGCTCAGTAGCATCAGTAGATTCCATCCTATGTATGATAAAATCTCATTATGTAAAAGTTATTCTTTTCATTTTACTCTCAGTGCTGGAAACTTGGTTATTTTTTTCTATGAATTATATTTTTTCCTTTCATTTCTGTTTCTTTGGCTTTGTTTTTCTTTGATTTGTTTTAAGCTGTTTTAACATATACCTCTTGATTATCCTGAAAGACTTTAGGCCTTAGTTCAAGGAATCATAGCACAGATTATGCTTAACTTTTGGTCAACTGCAAAAAGAAATAAAGTTAAATGATATTATTGTTTACTTTATTGAACCGATACAATGATCTAGGTGTGCTGTCTCCTTTAATCCTCACAGGAGCCATCTGAAGAAGGAAGTATGATTTTGAATGTGGGCACAGGACAGGAAGTCATCTGCCTGCTGCCATGACTTGCTGAGTGATGACGCTCAACTCTACCATCTAGTTTATACTCAAGTTTTAAGAATCCAACCATTAATGAACAACTTTCAGAAAAGAAAAAAAAAATACTGTATTTCTTTCAAAACAACAGTTCAATCCAAATTAAGTTTCCCTGGAACTTAAGTGAAATATAAAGACATGGTCTAAGAACAAGGTGTATCCTCCCAGACTCCATATTTGGAAGGATAGTCTATAATTTAAGTGATGTGAAACCTGGTTTTTCTTGTTCATCAGAGAAAAGTACTTGTTTTGGTTGCTGCTCCAGGCTGGCACCAAGAGCTGCGTCAAAGATGTGGTAAGAGTTTAGCAACATTAAGTGAATGAATGGGTCATAGACACGGCTCCACAGCAAGCTGAGGCTCACATGACATGAGGCTTTAGGCCAGATGCCGTTGAATCAAAGTTGAATCTTGATTAAAATGTGGTTTATTTAGGAAGCTAAACGTGCAACAGTGGCATTTACTTCTAGCCTCTAGAGTGGATTCCTAACATTCACTTATGTGTATATAATGTATGAATTTAACCACAGTATTTCCTCCAATCAGAGCAATAATGGCAAGACAAACCATCATTGTAAGTAGTAAGAGAAAGAAGAAAGAAATGGAAGGATGGAAGGGGAAAAAAAAAAGAACTCTGATCATTATGATTTTGAAATACCTTCAATGATAAGACACTTCTCAATTTAAGAGATGTTAAAATACAAAACAGATACATCTTAGAGTTGATGAAATAGAGTATTTATTCCTAGAAATTCGCCACGTGGTAGTCCTTCTTTTAAACAATACACACAAAGCTGAAAATGTAATGCAAATAAGAGAAAAATGGTGGAAATTTTGGAGGAATGGTTTTAATTTTTCCCTATCTTTGACCACAAGTGAAATGCATGGTTTGGAGTTTACAAGTGTTTTCAAGGATTTCTAAGAGTTGTTTGAGCTGTACATTATGTTTATCCTAGATGCTGACTTGAAAATCCAACTTTCCCTTTGACCTTAAGGTAAGAATAACTCTATCTATAACAGATTTTTCGTAATTTCTAAGACTATAAATTATAGCTAGCAAGGAGAGCTAGCACTTGTCTAGCAGCCAAATTTGTATTTTTAAAAATCCTTTCTTTCACCTTCCACGACGCCATCACAACTCAATATAATTTTAAGAGGTCTTAAGCACATTTTTCCAAATCAGTCCCCCATCCCCCGAGACAAATTCACTCATTCTTTCTGCTCCCTCTGTGAGTACCTACAGAGTCTTTTAAAACACCCCTCCCCATGCAAATTTTTCTAGATTCCCAGCCTTCCTCTCTCTAAGCCCTAGACAGACAGCTTGGACTCGGGCACATAAAGCCTTAGCTAGTGGCGCCAAATCACACAAAGCCATTTTTAAGATGCCTGTTCCATGCTATCAGTCCTCTCACCTTAGGCAGCCCCTCCTGCTGGTTAAGTGCTAACACATGCTTCACAACTGCAGGAGGGGATACGGTTTACAGATTAAAATTAGATGCAGAATTAAATTGCCTGAACACAGCAAAAAAGAAGAGGGTAGTGCAAGGAGTGGAGAAGACAATTTGGTCACGCCAGTACTCACACACTTAATTCCAAGACTCGAATTTCCATAAATTCCCACTAGAATCCTTGGGTTCAGCTTCTACTTTCATTACTGAGAGTCATTTTCAGAGCGCTAACACACAGAATCTGTCAAAGAATAAGCAGCCCCATGAAAATGCGTGTTCAAAATGTGGAATTTACAGCCATGCGAGATCGCTGAGTCAAATACCAGAGCTCCTTTTAGAGAGCCAAGGAGAGTAATTTAAGGACTCCTAATGACATGTGTAACTTTTCAGGCTACTATAATAAGAGTAATCAGATCTCAGGCTTCAGGGTGTAACCCTGATCACCTGTGCTTTTCAGAAAAGAATTTCTGTATACACGACAGCACTGCACAGCTGGCCGAGCACATTACTGGGCATGTCAGAAGGGAGGGAGGGGAGATCACCTCCTCCAGATCATTAAATGCCTTTTGCAACTGGTAAACACAAACTAACAAGCAGTAAGGATAGATGAAGCTTGATTAAAAAAAAAAAAAAAAAAAGACAGCTGTGCCTGAAAATTAAGACCTAAATCCATTATGAAGGAATACGGCCAATGAAATGTAGTTTCTTGGTTTAGAATGCAAGGGCATAAAATGCAAAGTTTTGTACTCTTCTGATGCAAAGAGCTGACTCATTTGAAAAGACCCTGATGTTGGTAAAGACTGAGGGCAGGAGGAAAAGGGAATGACGGGATGAGATGGTTGGATGGCATCACCAACACAATGGACATGGGTTTGGGTGGACTCCGGGAGTCGGTGACGGACAGGGAGGCCTGGCATGACACGGCTGAGCAACTGAACTGATTCAGTAGACATGTGCTTGGAGCCTATTTTTCCTGGCATTTTGTTGAACAGTGGGTGATACCTTAAAGTCGAGTGGCAGAGAAAGATATACAGCACAAAGTTTACTATTTAGAGGGCTCTACCATAAAGGGCTAGACAATAAAAGGTAGACCACCAGAACTTAAAAAAAGATCAAGGCTGAGTCTTCCTAGCTTGCAAAGCAAAGGAATAAAAACTAGTGGAGAGCGTCACTAGGTCATTGACAGATGGGAGAATGTTATGGAGTCCTAATGACAGAGAAGAGTGTTCATGATCATGTAATAAGTCAGGATTGAAATCTAGCTCTCTGGGGATGATGATAATTGAATTCAAGTTCTGCCGATGGTTGGGTAAAACAAGCCTCGTAGTTAATTATTGACCAGTGAAGTGTTTTCAGCTAGGTCCAGGAAGGGTTTGTTATACCAAGGTCACTGCAAGTTCATCGTCTTCTAGTTTTGTCTGGTTAGAGCTTGTTGTCGTTCTGTCGCTCAGTGGCGTCCAGCTGTGACCCCATGGACTTCAGCATGCCTGCTTTCCCTGTTCTTCACCATCTCCCGGAGTTGGCTCAAACCCCATCTCATCTTCTGTTCTCCCCTTCTCCTCCTGCCTTTCATCTTTCGCATCATCAGTCTTTTCCGATGGTTAGAGCTAGTTGTCAGGAAATTTAGTTTTGATATCTTCCAGGCAAGTTCTACTCTAGTAGAAAAGTTTCCATTTGCAGATGTGGAAGGTCAAGGAGCTGAGGATATGGAGTCAAGGAAAAGAGAGCACTCCATGCAGTGAGAATAACACACGTGGACACCACCGTGGCATCGGAAAGGCTATTACAGGAACCGACGGAGGCCGCTGCGGGACGGAGGAAGCAAAGCCTGCACAACTGCTGCCACTCGAGGCCAAGGAGGCGGCCTGCGGCCAGGCCATGATGTGCAACGGGATGTCACTCAGCCAACAAATGAATGGGATGCTTGTAGTGATGTGGGCGGACCTGCTGCTGCTGCTGCTGCTGAGTCACTTCAGTCGTGTCCGACTCTGTGCGACCCCAGAGACGGCAGCCCACCAGGCTCCCCGTCCCTGAGATTCTCCAGGCAAGAACACTGGAGTGGGTTGCCATTTCCTTCTCCAATGCATGAAAGTGAAAAGTGAAAGCGAAGTCGCTCAGTCGTGTCCGACTCCTAGCGACCCCATGGACAGCAGCCTACCAGGCTCCTCCATCCATGGGATTTTCCAGGCAAGGGTACTGGAGTGGGGTGCCATTGCCTTCTCCGGTGGATGGACCTAGAGTCTGTCTTCACCTAGAGTGAAGAAAGTTGGAAAGAGAAAAGTATCGCATATTAATGCATACATATGAAATCTAGAAAAACGGTACAGATGAACCGATTTACAGGGCAGGAATAGAGACAGAGACAGAGAGATGGGCACGTGGACCCAGGAGGGGAAGGTGGTATAATGTGTATTCTTACAGTTCAGGCTTGTTGCTGTACAGCAGAAACTAGCACAATATTGTAAAGCAGTTATGCACCAAGAAAAAAATAGCTTTACTACTGTCTGAAGGAAAATAGAAAGCCACCAAAGGGTTTTAAAAACAGAAGGTACCAGTGGGATTTGAAGGGCAGTAGATGATCTCATTGAATTAAAAAAAAAAAAATCACTCTGGTTACTGTGTGAACCACAAGCACAAGCTGGAATCAAGGTTGCCGGGAGAAATAACAACCACCTCAGATTCGCAGATGACACCACCCTTACGGCAGAAAGCAAAGAAGAACTAAAGAGCCTCTTGATGAAAGTGAAAGAGGAGAGTGAGAAAGCTGGCTTAAAGCTCAGCATTCAAAAACCAAGGATCATGGCATCCGGCCCCATCACTTCTTGGCAAATAGATGGGGAAACAATGGAAACAGTGAGAGACTTTACTTTCGGGGGCTCCAAAATCACTGCAGATGGTGACTGCAGCCATGAAATTAAGACGGTTGCTCCTTGGAAGGCAAGTTATGACCAACCTAGATGGCATATTAAAAAGCAGAGACATTACTTTGCCAATAAAGGTCCGTCTAGTCAAAGCTATGGACTTTGAGTTGGACTACAGAGAAAGCTGAGCACCAAAGAACTGATGCTTTTGAACTGTGGTGTTGGAGAAGACTGCGTGAGAGTCGTTGGACTGCAAGGAGATCCAACCAGTACATCTAAGTCCTAAATATTCACTGGAAGGACTGACGCTGAAGCTGAAACTCCAATACTTTGGCCAGCTCATGCAAGTAACTGATTCCTTGGAAAAGACCCTGACGCTGGGAAAGACTGAAGGCAGGAGGAGGAGGGGACGACAGAGGGTGAGCTGGCATCGATGATGCGATGGGCATGAGTTTGCGTAAACTCTCAAGTTAGTGACGGCAGGGAAGCCTGGTGTGCTGCAGTCCACGGGGTCGCAAAGGGTCGGACACAACTGAGCAACTGAACTGACTGTGTCAAGCTTTGCTTACTGACCTGAGGCTTTAATAGATGCTTGGTCTTCCCCAAGTGGCTGAGCTGGTAAAGAATCCACCTGCAGTAGGGGAGACCTGGGTTCAATCCCTGGGTTAAGAACCCCCCTAGAGGAAGGCATGGCAGCGCACACCCATATTCTCACCTGGGGAATCCCCATGGACAGAGGAGCCTGGCGGTCTCTAGTTCATGGGATCACAAAGAGTCGGACACGGCTGAGTGACTAAGCACAGCACCCCACTGAGGAAGCAATTATCATTGTCCAGAGAGAGATGAAGGGATTCGAAACAGAAGCTTCCAATAAATGTGGGTGATCTTTTTACAATGAAAAAGAGTGATTGTGTGAGGGGAAATAACTAGGGCATCCAAAACACAAACTGCTGGATAATTGATGAACATAGCACTTAAAGTCTGATCCCAAGTTTCCATGTGAGAGCCTATGTTTGGCAGCCCGTGAAAGGAGCCCAGTGATCCTCACTGGCAGGTATTTATACTCTGGTGCAGCCGCCCGTCCCTGAGCACGGGCTGGACCCACTGACTTCATTCTAACCGGTGGAATGAGGGGTGGGCAGCAGCGGTGAGGGAGTCATTCCCACAGTTAGGTCACCGGCAGGCGTGTCCTCTCCCATGACGATTCTCTTGTGCTTTCTCCCGGGTCACTCTCCGTGGGGTGAACCCCCTGTCCTGTCATGAAACAATCTTGGTGGAAAGTTGTCTGCAAAGATGGGTGGAAGCCACAGCTGCTTGAGAGAACTGGCAGGTGGATCCCGTTGTAGTTTGATCTGGATGTGACTGAAGCTGGACCAACACCTTGACCACAGCCTACGGCAATGCTGAGCCAAGCCACATCAGATTCCCGACGGCGGCGTGAGGCCGTAAGTCTTCATTCTTCTAAGTTGCTAAGGGTTGGGTGATTAGCAATAGGTGACTAATGCAGAAAACTTGCTGGATAAATAAGCAGTTTGCCCTTCTTATGTCACTTCTTCTAATTTTTTTTTAATCTCTGGACTCACCACTACGCTTCTTCACTATCTTAGACTTTTTCACTTTCCTTACTAAATCTTTTCTTAATATGTTATGTTTTACAGGAGTCAGTGTACAGATAGATATAATAGAAAAATTAGATTTTTTTTTTTTTGGTTTTAATGGTTCAGAGGTTGATAAAGAAGAAACTAATAGAGCTGTGATGTCTTTATAAATCCAACTCTATTATAAAATTAGGAGGTATTTTGCTTTGATAAATTTCACACAATAGATGAAATCAAAGTATTAAAGTATCTTTATCTTCTCTGCTTTGTTAATTTTAGCAATTTTTGGTAAAAACTATGGTAGTACTTATTAAGTAAAAATGACAGTCTTCAGATTTTTGATGTAATTACATAATAATAGAAGAAAGAGCTCTTGGTATCTCACTGATGATATCTGAGTACTATAAACCAGGAATGAATGGTGGGCGTGCAGAGAATATGAGCTTGTTTCCATGAAAGCCTTGTCCACTGGGTACTGCATCACTGCTGTTTCCGGCTGCTTGCTGTCACACTGAGCAGGGACTGCTTCCTCCTGCTGATGAGCAACCTCATTGGATGACAGCAATCCGGCTGCCAGGCTCCGCCTCTTCTGGGTACCACATGCCCCTGGAGCACTGACTCAGACCCCCAGAGCTGCCCGCGTGGAGGACTCAGAGCAACTTTCTTTCATCTTTCAGGGTAGCGCTGATAAAATGGTACCAATGAACTGCACTTTCTCCAGATGTAAAGCCTCCATGGAGCATTCCTTTCCGTCTAATTCAGAGAATCAAGCATAAATGCGTAAATGGAGCCAACAGAAGTGTCTCCATGTCAAGTACCTCGCAAAGGTGCTTTTAGGATTAAACCCAAACAAAAAATCATTTCTTTGTGTGAAAGCCTCCCAGTTTTTCATACAATAGATTCCTGGAAAATCATGGCCAGAATTATCTGAATCAAGGCAAAGGAAACCACTTGACCTCAAACTAATTTCACTCAACATCAAAGAGAAGTCATCCTCAACCTTTCCATGTCCTTCTGTTAATAACAATAACAACGACAAGAACAAAAAATTAATAAATGTCTCAGGATCTCAGTCAGTTAAGAATCTGCCTGCAATGCAGGAGACCCAGGTTTGATCAGTGGGTTGGTAAGATCCCCTGGAGAAGAGAATGGCTATCCACTCCAGTATTCTTGCCTGGAGAATTCCACAGACAGAAGAGCCTGGTGGGTTATAGTCCATGGGGTTGCAAAGTATTGGACACAACTGAGCGGCTAACACACACACACACCCACGTTATTTTGAACAACTGGCAGAATATAAGAAGTTCAGTCATGTCCAGCCCTTTTCAATCCCAGGACTGCAGCAGCACAGGCCTCCCTGTCATCAGCAGTTCCCAGAGCTGGCTTCAACTCATGTCCATTGAGTCAATGATGCCATCCAACCATCCCATCCTCTGTCTTCCCCTTCTCCTCCTGCCTTCGATCTTTCCCAGCATAAGGGTCTTTTCCAATGAATCACTTCTTCCCATCAGATGGCCAAAGTAATGGAGCTTCAGTTTCATCATCAGTCTTTTCAATGAATATTCAAGGCTGATTGCTTTTAGGATGGACTGGTTTGATCTTCTTGCAGTCCAAAGAACTCTCAAGAGTCTTCTCCAACACCACAGTTCAAAAGCATCAATTCTTCTGTGCTCAGCTTTCTTTAGAGTCCAATTCTCACATCCATACATGACTACTGGAAAAACCATAGCCTTGACTAGACAGACCTTTGTTGACAAGGTAATGTCTCTGCTTTTTAATATGCTGTCTAGGTTGGTCATAACTTTCCTTCCAAGGAGCAAGCATCATTTAATTTCACGGCTGCAGTCATCATCTGCAATGATTTTGGAGCCCCCAAAAGTAAAATCTCTCACTGTTTCCATTGTTTCCTTATCTATTTGCCATGAAGCGATGGGACCAGATGCCATGATCTTTGGTTTTTAAATGTTGAGTTTTAAGCCAACCTTCTCACTCTCTTCTTCCCCTTTCATCAAAAGGCTCTTCAGTTCCTCTTTGCTTTCTGCCATAAGCATGTTGTCATCTGTGTATCTGAGGTTATTGATATTTCTCCTGGCAATCTGGATTCTAGCTTGTGCTTCATCAAGCCCAGCGTTTTTCATGATGTACTCCACATATCACTTAAATAAGCAGGGTGACAATATACAGCCTTGACGTACTCCTTTCCCAGTTTGGAACCAGAATGTATTAGAATTTGGAATATAGGAAAGGAGAACCCATATGACTGCCTCCCCTTAGAAAACGCAGTGGAGCAGGAAAGACGGACACCAGAGACTTGAAGCCTATTACTCTGCTGGCTTCCAACACAAGTAACATGAATATATTCACAAGAATGCAGAATTATTTTCACTTTTGGACAATGCATGTAAGATTCACTTGGGCTTCCAGACAAAAATCATATGTGACAAATACCATTCTTGATATGAAAGTGGCAACAAGTCTTCCAGAAGATAAGAACAAAAGAGGCTGAGAGTAGAAATTTAGAGGCTTTTGTATCCTCGTCTGAAGACGTGGAGATTGATTATAAACTGCCGATATGATAGGGGAAGCAGGAGTTTCAATAAGTTATTTCATGCTAAAGCATCACCAGCAGAAGAGCCTCATACTGAAAGTGTGCAGAAGAGGTAGGGCAAATCACAGTCAGAAATGGATGAATAAATATGAATATTGATAACCATATCATTAATAATATACATGAGACAAAAAATGATTTATAAGTGAAACTGAAGAATATTGTTTTATTTACAGACACCACTCTACAATACAATCTTTTTGAACTATGATTGATGTAATTTTAAGAAAAGAATATTTTAAAAATATTATAGAATAAAATGGCACAAGTATAGGCTGTTTTTTACCGATTCTCAATGGAAACTAGTGTGTAACAGTTTTGATAATTCACATTTGTAAGGCAGTTTTCATATTAAATAAAACAAATTATCTAGCTATCCAATTCCTCTTTATTCCGAAACTTCCCAAACTGATTTCTGGGAGCGTCTGAGGTGTTTCACAGGATTCCATTGATAATGACATCTTCTCTGCCCCCTGAGGTCAGTATCCACAACGGAAGTTCTGGTGTCCTTTTCAATACCATCAATGCCAAATACACACAAGTCTGACTTGACAAATTGATGCTAAACAGAAGCCATATGGTTCTCAGGAGCCAGTGGGGTGGCGGCTCCTCTTTGCCCCCCTTCCACACTCATGACTCAAGGTTCCAGAGGGTCCCTTTTTTTTTTTTTTTTTTTTTGGTAAAAAGAAAATTCCTTTGGCTTCTGCCCACAGCCTTTCCTCTTATGAAGTGCAGGGAGATATCTAAGGGTCCAGCGGGGACCTGTCCCAATCCATCCTGCTTCCAGCCTGCAGGATGGCAAAGGTATGGTGGAGGCTAAAGTTCCAATTCTCTGGCCACCTGATGCGAAGAGCTGACTCATCCGAAAAGACCCTGATGCTGGGAAAGACTGAAAGCGGGAGGAGAACGGGCGACAGAGGATGAGATGGTTAGCATTGCGGATTCAATGGACATGAGTATGAGCAAGCTCAGGAAGGTACCGGAGGGCCGAGGAGCCTGGTGCCCTGCAGTCCATGGGGTCGCAGAGTGTCGGACACGACTGAGTGACTAAAAGTAACAACGAAGGGCACAGCTGGCCTCCAGCATTTGAAAGCTGCCCAGATCTACTAGTTCCTTCCATCTAGATTCTCTTTTCAGATTTGTTTTATGTTTTAAGACTCAGATTCTGTACGCAGTAGGTGTTAGGACCTCACAGCTATCGAAATGCATGGCTCCCCAGCTCTGGAGGAAACTGAGAGGGACTCATCATTGACTCACATTCCCAAGTCTCAGAACAGGTTCTGGTTCCCTCAGGCAACGTCGACCAATCTACGATCACCGCCTGATTGGTTAAAGAGGCAGAGCTCTGTAAACCCATGACTCTTCTAAGGGAAATCCTGCCGTAGAGAGTGTAGGAAGAAGGGCCTTCCCTGGTGGTCCAGTCTTCACCTTCCAATGCTGGGGACGTGGGTTCGATCCCTGGTCAGGGAGCTAACAGCCCATGTGCCTCACAGCCAAAATACCAAAACATAGACAGAAACATTGTTGTAACAAATAAAGACAAAAAACAGTGCACATTTAAAAAAAAAAAAACAAACCTCTAGAAAAAGTGTAGGAAGGATTATTCTTCAGAAAAATGGAGGGGAGGGTGTGGTGTTAGAACTCAAGAGTAGAAGAGCATCCAGGCATAAGAAACAGCGCAGGTGCAAGGTCATGGAACTCCTCTTAGTGGATGTGAGTTGAGCGGTTTAAAAATCGCCTGCTTTCAGTATGTACCCACCTTCACAGAGAGCAGAGGAGTCTGCCCCGTGTTGTAATTCGAGATCAGCAAAGTCAAAACTGCATTGATTGTCAGTCCTATTATGAAGCCCCAATTTTCCACAGCTATTTAGTGTTCGGTTCAGGTAAGCTTCTTTCAAACGTGGGCACAGTGGCGAAGAATCCGCCTGTCAGTGGAGGGGAAACAGGAGATGTGGATTCAACCCCTGGGTCGGGAAGATCCCCCGGAGGAAGAAATGGTAGCCCACTCGAGTATTCTTGCCTGAGAAATCGCATGGAGAGAGAAGCCTGGCATGCCACTGCTCATGGGGTCGCAAAGAGTCAGACATGACTGAGTGAGTGAGCACGCACAGAGAGGATGAGTGCAAAGTAGGAGAATTACGTTATCCCATCACAAACTTTAATAACTTCCCTCAAATTAGTTTCTTAATTAGCTGAATCGTCAAGGAAAGCCCTGATGGCTTGAGTTACACAGGGAGAGATTTTGTTTGCCTATTTTCATGATGCAATGCTTAGAAAAAATACAAAACCAAGTATACAGTCTTATGAAAACATGAAACCATTCCCCTTGGAAATTAAGATTCAGGAAACACGTGGCACATGGTGAGGCTCTGAGGGAACCGCCCACTCATGTCCCACACACACCTGGTGGTTTAGTGCCAGGGTCCGGGTTCAGGCATCGGGCTTGGGCGCCAGTGAATCTGGGCAAGCTCCTTCACATTCCACTACAGCTTCCTTGACGGCTAAGCTGCAAATGGTTTTAAAAGCCTCATGGAGTTGTGGTGAATTTAAATAATTATATGCAACTCAGAGCGGTGCTGAGCATATACTAAGACCTGAAAAGTATTCATACTAACTATTACTCCTAGGGAGAAGGCTAGACACTCCGAAGCTGTGAGCTTCTAGAAGCAATGGAGAAAGAAAAATGGAAGGGAGGAAGTTCAAGAGTCTGCGAGGCACCAGTGGGCACGTTTAAGCCCAGGAGAGCATCGCTGCAGATGCTCGTGACTGCAGAACCGGTGTAGGCCCAAAGCTTCACATGTGGCTTTTGACATGGAATTTTGACAGTCTTGTCCTGCTGTGGGTGTGATGCCTTACTGGACAGCACAGTGCACCCGCCAGCTTTGTATGATTTGGGTATAATTTCTCCCCTGAGTTTACTCAATAACTACTTTGAACTGAAATCTGGACATGGCTGTTACTTAGCCAATTTGGCATAAGAATTATATATATATATATCTTTTGAAAGAAAACAAAAAGTATGGGACTCCCTTACTCCTCCTTTATGGAACAATATTCTCCAACAATATTGTATGGAGAAATACAGACCCATGCATTAGATTTGGGGTTGTTAAATTATGATCTGAGCAGCTCAAGCCTTAATAGCTATGATCCCACACCACTCATGCTTTTGAACTGTGGTGTTGGAGAAGACTCTTGAGAGTCCCTTGGACTGCAAGGAGATCCAACCAGTCCCTTCTGAAGGAGATCAGCCCTGGGATTTCTTTGGAAGGAATGATGCTAAAGCTGAAACTCCAGTACTTTGGCCTCATGCGAAGAGTTGACTCACTGGAAAAGACTCTGCTGCTGGGAGGGATTGGGGGCAGGAGGAGAAGGGGACGACCGAGGATGAGATGGCTGGATGGCATCACAGATTCGATGAACATGAGTCTGAGTGAACTCCAGGAGATGGTGATGGACAGGGAGGCCTGGCGTGCTGTGATTCATGAGGTCGCAAAGGGTCAGACACGCCTGAGCGACTGAACTGAACTGAACAGCACTCAGAGACCTTGCATGCGTGCTAAGTCACTTTAGTCATGTCTGACTCTCTGCGACCCCATGGGCTGCCTTTTCAGCTCCTCTGTCCATGGGATGCTCCAGGCAGGAATACTGCAGTGGGCTGCCATGCCCTCCTCTAGGGGATTTTCCCAGCCCAGGGATGGATCCCAGATCTCTTTCGTCTCCTGCACTGGCAGGCAGGCTCTCTGCCACCAGCACCGTCTGGGAGCTCAGCAGACATCTCGGGTCCTCAGTTTCCTATTTGTCTTTTGCTCAGTTGTTTGTGAGACTGTTTAGTCAAATGAAACCTATGCGGAAGCCATGTGTCTGAAACAGATATGAGGGATGCTTCTTGATTAAAATATAGAAGAAATGATAGAATCCTGAAAATCCAGATATCCTCCCTTGGGTTCCTTTGCAGTTCCCTAGGGCGGTTACATAACTTCTGGACAAAAGCCTTTCCCAGGCGCTTACTGTTTTTAGACACATATTTCACCTGAGCACCTACTTCCCGCAAAGCTAAGCACAACTAACACACCCTAACCATGGAAAGTGGTTACTACAGCTTTTTGCCTCTTCTGTTCTCGTCTGTATATTTTGCCTTCTTTAAATCTCCTTAAAATACACTCTTAAAAATGTCTTATTTAATGGAAAGAGATTATCGGTAAACCACTATCAAGAAACCATTTTAAAATACGATAAGATCACAAATGTGTTCATATCAAGTAATCATCAATGAATCATTCAAAAATCAGTGGATTGCTCTTGCTTCTCTGAGTTAAACTTGGTCAGCATTTCTTGTTGCAGGCAAGAAAATACCACTCTCTTGTATTCATGTTTGGAGCCTTAATTACAGTTACGGCAACTATCGCTTCTTGTCTAGGCCTTCAGTGTTTGGAGTAAACAACCCAGGTTTGAGGTCAAACGAGTTGGTTTTAAGTCCATTTTCTACCACTTGCTAGTTCTATGAAAGTTAATCAAAATGCTAAACATTTTGAGCCACAAGTTGAGATAAATAATATTATTCAGGGTATTCAATTGACTTTGTGACCACCATACTTTCTCTTTTTAAAAAAAAATTTACTGGAGTATAGTTGATTTCTAATTTTTGCTAGTTTCTGCTGTACAGAAAAAGTGAGTCATATACTTATATCTCTTTTTTCTAGTTTATTTTCCTGCATAGGTCATTACGGAGCACTGAGTCACATTCCCTGTGCTATACAGTAGGGTCTTGTTGTTTATCCATTCTATGCATATGAGTGTATATATATGTCAGTCCCAATCTCTCTCTCTGGTAGGTGGCCAAAGGGAGACAGGGAGATGAGGTAAGGGACCCTCACAGCAATTTACACATAAAGAGGGCGGCCTGACCGGTGCCCTTGCCTTTTAAACACTGATTTTACTAGCACACAGTTGAATTACAAAGTTGTGTTGATTTCTGCTGTACAGTGCAGTAAATTGGTTGGCCTGTTTTCTGTCTTCCGCAGTGGAATGTAAGCTCCTTGACTGCAGAGAGTTCTTCAGCGATGAATCCGCTACCCAAAAGGCTTCCCAGGTGGCTCTCGTGGTAAAAACAAAACCCGCCTCCTGATACAGGTGACCTCAGAGACCTGGGTTCGATCCCTGGATCAGAAAGATTCCCGGGAGGAGAGCATTTAGCCCGCTCCAGTATTCTTGCCTGAAGAATCACGTGGACAGAAGAGCCTGAAGGGCTACAGTTCACAAAGTTGTAAGAGTCAGACATGACTGAGCCAGTAAGTGCACAAACACGCGCACACAGCCACACAAACAGTGCTGAGTGCGGAGGAAGCCGAGTGAAGTTTCGGTTGACTAACCGAACAATGAATGAATAAATAAATACACATATTCTGAAGTGGTTTCATCCCACAGCACCTACCACAGTGTCTGACATGGAGAAAACACCAATCAAATGTTACTATTCTTAAGCAATTTTCTCTGAGTAAATTCTGAGGTTATTGGGTCACCAAATCCATTCATAAGCACATGGGTAGACTTTCCTATGTAATATTCTATATGAATCCTGAAAATGAGTGGGTAGCAGTAAGAAAATGTAATGTGAGACATTTTTGTTTATCAGATTCCATGCTTGTTTGCATGACAATAACATTTTTTATTATTGTAAAAAGTTTTTCAAAGCATTTTCTCCAAGCAAGATTGGCTGTGCTGTAATTTTTCCGCCTGGGGATATGTAGAACTTCTTCTTAGCTATCTTGCAGGCTATCTTTATCCAAACTTATTTAAAAGAGTGTCTCTAGAAATATCCTCACATTTTATTTTGAAGATTTTTATAAAGTAACTGTCACATATTTCTTACCAGTATTTCATTAGTGAGCTAACAAAGCTAACAGAGAAAATAATTTCACATTTTTCAGCTAAAAGGAGACTCTTAAAGTCAAGCCAGCTTTTCAGTTCCTCAGTTCTTGTGATCACCAATGCTTGTCCAGTCATAGGAATTATCATAACCACCCTTTCCTTGAGTTGCTTGGAAGACTATGACCAGGCATAACCACAGAACTTTGGTTTCCCAGCTGGAAACATGGCTGCTCTCCATGGAAAGACTTGCAAGCAGGAATCAAATTCCCAAGGTTATTTTAGGTATTAATGTAATATGGACAGACCATGTCAAAGATGAACACTATTGGAGCGACCATAAAAGACCCACCAAAAAAAATGCAACTCACCATCACTTTCCTGTTGTTAAAGATATTTCACACTGATAGCATGGAAGGAATCAATATGTGGAAAATAAGATTTTGACCCGAAACACCTCATTTTTAAAGAAGGACATTTATCATGGGTGAGTTCACAGGCCTCAGTGTGAACACGGGCGACGGAGGGAGAGGGGGTTTCTAGCGAGGCCACTTCCAGCTCCCAGCAGGTGCGGCCTGGGTGTCAGTCTGAAGACCTGATTCATGAAGGCCTGCCCCTCCGGCACTGTACTCTTTATGACAAGCAAAACAAGAAGGAACAGTGAGGCTTTTATATTTAACCCATAAAACTTAACACTCTGACCTCAACCATATAAACCAGAAGTGAAAGAGGGCATTGCAAATCTGACCAATAAAACTGGAAAAGCACTTCCAGGCTGGGATTAGAAGACGCTATGTCTGTGTACACCAGGGAGAGAATGATTTGCAAGCTCCTTTATGTAGGTGGTTCCAGAATCAGCATAGTCCACATTCTTTGCAGCGTTTCAGACATGGTGGTGAATGGTGGGCAGGCCCCTTGGTAAGAGCTGGTTTGCACCGGGGCTGGGAAGTCCCTTGGGTAGAAAGCTGTGGTGATGGGACTTACCCTGGTCCAGCGGCTGAGACTCCTCGCTGCCAATACAGGGAGCCCAAGGTCGATCCCTGGTCAGGGAGCGAGATCCCTCTTGCTGAAATAAAGACCCAGCGCAGCCAAATAAATACATATGCAGAGAGAAGGGAAGATGGGATGCGGTGAGAAAGCAACCCTCTGTTGTGGAGAGAAGACAGCATTTTGTGTCTCTAAGTTTCCTTTCGAGTCAATCTTGGGAGACGCAGATCACGATGAACTGACACTGTGTAAGCAGCCAATGACAAGTCTCGTTTCCCCTTCCTCCAGGCCCCTGACAGCCACCATTCTGCTCTCTGCTTTTGAGTCTGAGTATTTTATTTTTAATTTAAATCTTTATTAAATCTACTTAGTCAGTTTTATAAATGTTTTATTTTATATTGGAGTGTAATTGATTAACCATGCTGGGTCAGTTTCAGGTGCACAGCAAAACGACTCAGTTATGCATCTGTAGGAAACTTCTTTTCAAATTCTTTTCTGATGTAGGTTATCACTGAGTATTGAGCAGAGGTCCTTGTGCTGTACAATAGGTCCTTGTTGGTTATCAGTTTTAAATATTGCAGTCTGTACATGTCCATCCCAGGCTCCCAGTATGTAAAGTATGCTGTGATTGTCTCACCTTGAAAGAGAGGAAAGGGCAGAGAACCAAGAGAAGGATGTTGTTTTAATGGTCTCTTCCTGGGGAAAGAGAAGTGAAAATAACACTGATGTCAAGAAGGTGTTCTTAAGTTATGATTTCAAGTTTTTCATAACCATATCATAACTCAAAAAAATTTAAAGACACCTTTTCTACGTGACTTTCACTTCAAGTTTTTATCTACTTAAAAAATAAACCTACCTATGACCCAGTGATTCCACTCCTACGTATTTTTACCCAAGAGAAATGATAATGTAAGTTTTCAAACAAAAACCTTTATACAAGAGCGTTCATAGCAGCTTTATTCCCAATAGATAAACTAGGGGATTTTAATATGCTACAGTTGGTGAAACACCGTGGAAAATTCTGAAAGAGATGGAAATACCAGACCACCTAACCTGCCTCTTGAGAAATTTGTATGCAGGTCAGGAAGCAATAGTTAGAACTGGACATGGAACAACAGACTGGTTCCAAAGAGGAAAAGGAATACGTCAAGGCTGTATATTGTCACCCTGCTTATTTAACTTCTATGCAGAGTACATCATGAGAAACGCTGGGCTGGAAGAAACACAGCTAGCATCAAGATTGCCAGGGGAAATAATCAATAACCTCAGATATGCAGATGACAACCACCCTTATGGCATAAAGTGAAGAGGAACTAAAAAGCCTCTTGATGAAAGTGAAAGAGGAAAGCGAAGAAGTTGGCTTAAAGCTCAACATTCAGAAAACGAAGATCATGGCATCCGGTCCCATCACTTCATGGGAAATAGATGGAGAAACAGTGGAAACAGTGTCAGACTTTATTTTTGGGGCTCCAAAATCACGGCAGATGGTGACTGCAGCCATGAAATTAAAAGACGCTTACTCCTTGGAAGGAAAGTTATGACCAACCTAGACAGTATATTCAAAAACAGAGACATTACTTTGCCAACTAAGGTCTGTCTAGTCAAGGCTATGGTTTTTCCTGTGGTCATGTATGGATGTGAGAGTTGGACTGTGAAGAAGGCTGAGCACCGAAGAATTGATGCTTTTGAACTGTGGTGTTGGAGAAGACTCTTGAGAGTCCCTTGGACTGAAAGGAGATCCAGCCAGTCCATTCTGAAGGAGATCAACCCTGGGATTTCTTTGGAAGAAATGATGCTAAAGCTGAAACTCCAGTACTTTGGCCTCATGCGAAGAGTTGACTCACTGGAAAAGACTCTGCTGCTGGGAGGGATTGGGGGCAGGAGGAGAAGGGGACGACAGAGGATGAGATGGCTGGATGGCATCATGGACTCAATGAACGTGAGTCTGAGTGAATTCTGGGAGTTGGTGATGGACAGAGAGGCCTGGCGTGTTGCAATTCATGGGATCACAAAGAGTCAGACACGACTAAACTGACCTGAACTGAACTCAACCAAAGACCTACTTTTGTGAGAGGCCAGGCGCACCCCTTAAACTCAAGCTGGAAGAACACCGCATCCTCCAGAATCTCTTCTGCACATTGTCTGATGAGCCCATGAAGGGAAAGGAATTATCTGGAGAACAGAAGCTTGCTATCAACGTTGTTTTCTTGACCCACCAGAAAACATATATTTTAAATAATGTATGAAGACACCATCCTAAGGATGGGGAAAATAAACTCTGATTCTGAGGCTAAGCAGGGCTTCAGGGTTCCAGAGATCCACAAACCCAGTGTTAAGCTATGGAGACCGCTGCCTCTGATTTGCTGCTAGGAGGCGCTGACCTGGAGGGGAGGAAGCAGCGAATGCAGGTGTAATCCCTGCAGACCTGGGCTCTGTCTCTTGCCTCACTTGTCTCCCTCTGGAGCTCAGCAATGCTGTGTCTCACTTTGCAGAGTAAGGGAGGGGGTTGACATGAGAAAGTGTGGGACACCTTACATACAGGAGAAAGGGTCTCCAGTCCACGTGCTTTAGGTTAACGCTAGCTTTTCTGATTTTATTGTTCCGTTGCTCAGTCATGTGCCACTCTTTGTGACCCCGTGACCTGCAGCACACCAGGCTCCCCTGCTCTTCACTATCTCCTGGAGTTTGCTCAGACTCATGTCCATTGAGTTTCTGATGCTATCTAGCTTTTCTGATGCCTTCAGCTAATTCTCCAGGAAACCCCTTAACTCATGACAACTGGGTCGGTTTGGGGGCCAAGAAGATGGGGATGATCAGAAAAATCATGAATACCTGACACCCTTTGAAATGTCAAGATCCTCTAGACCTTACTGTAACCCAGGCTTTAAAAGAAATGGCTGTTTGTTGTGGTTTTTGGTTTTTTTTTTTTTTTTTACTCCCTTCCCATTCTCTCTTAGAGGCACTGAAGCACAGTCCAGCTGGCAAGCAGAAACAAAATAACAAAAAGACCGAGAAACAGGGATGAGATGAAGGAAAAAACCAAATAGTGCCCCACTCCAGTACTCTTGCCTGGAAAACCCCATGGGCAGAGGAGCCTGGTGGGCTGCAGTCCAGGGGATCGCAAAGAGTCAGACACAACTGAGCGACTTCACTTTCACTTTTCACTTTCATGCACTGGAGAAGGAAATGGCCACCCACTCCAGTGTTCTTGCCTGGAGAATCCCAGGCACGGGGGAGCCTGGTGGGCTGTCGTCTGTGGGGTCGCACAGAGTCGGACACGACTGAAGTGACTTAGCAGCAGCAGAGTCTGTATAATTCACAGATTATCGACTTTGGGCATTTGAGAGTTGACCCCACTTATATAACTCAGCCTAAAGCAAGTTCTACACATTTTAACAATTTTTTACGGTTAGCCAGGAATGATAATTCAACTGAATAATGTTCCTCCAGAGTCTTAGGCATTGTATAGAACTGCTTAATTGTAAAACAGAAAAATCATTGTACGAGGTTCAGTGACATGTTTGCTTAAGAACCAGTGTATTCAGTAGCAATAAGAGGGTATCGTACTTTCTATTGTAGAGGAAACTGTCCACTTTAAGCCCTTTTTCTCACTTCTTCAGCATGAAAAGACTTCGAACTGAATGTGTTTGCGTTTTACAGCTTTGTAGCAGTCACTTTCACTTTTCACTTTCATGCATTGAAGAAGGAAATGGCACCCCACTCCAGTGTTCTTGCCTGGAGAATCCCAGGGACGGGGGAGCCTGGTGGCTGCCGTCTATGGGGTCACACAGAGTCGGTCATGACTGAAGTGACTTAGCATAGCATAGCATAGCATAGCATAGCAGTTATTTTAAAAGGTTTCTGTGCCTTCCTTTCAGGTATTTTGTTTTGGAGGGTTTTGAGATTTTATAAAAAATTATATTGGAGTATAGTTGACTAACACTGTTGTGTAAGTTTCTAGCATTTTTAAATGTTTCTATTTACTGTCTGAGCAGTTCCAAGAACTCTCCACCTGTGGTTCCACCATCTTTTGTCACAGTGTCACACAATTTTCAGGGTGACTGTGAAATTGTGTGACTTGTCAGGAAGTCTCTGCTGTTGTGGCCCCAGTGGATGGGTGTCCGGTTCTGATGCTGATGAAAGGGCCTGCCTATTATAATACAACAGCTGCTGCTGCTGCTGCTGCTCAGGCACTTCAGTCATGTCCAACTCTGTGCGACCCCATAGACGGCAGCCCACAGGCTCCCCCCGTGCCTGGGATTCTCCAGGCAAGAACACTGGAGTGGGTGGCCATTTCCTTCTCCGATGCATGAAAGTGAAAAGTGAAAGGGAAGTCGCTCAGTTGTGTTTGACTCTAAGCGACCCCATGGACTGTAGCCCACCAGGCTCCTCTGTCCATGGGATTTTCCGGGCAAGAGTACTGGAATGGGGTGCCATTGCCTTCTCTACAAAGATACGTGGAATGTGGGAGGAGGGGTTTGAGCTGACAGGTTTCATGTAGAAATGGTACACGGGAGAGGGTAATGGGAGGGGTGAGTGGAAGCAGCCCTTCCCAGAGACAGCTTCTGATCTGAGCTGCACCTGCAGAGGCATAAATCTAAGCCCAGTTCAGTTTAGTTCAGCTGCTCAGTCGTGTCTGACTCTGTGACCCCATGGACTATAGCACGCCAGGCTTCCCTGTCCATCACCAACTCCCGGAGTTTACTCAAACTCATGTCCATCGAGCTGGTGATGACATCCAACCATCTCATCCTCTGTCGTCCCCTTCTCCTCCTGCCCTCAATCTTTCCCAGCATCAGGGTCTTTTCCATGAAGTCAGTTCTTCACATCAGGTGGCCAAAGGATTGGAGTTTCAGCTTCAGCATCAGACCTTCCAATGAATATTCAGGACTGATTTCCTTTATGATGTACTGGTTAGCTCTCCTTGCAGTCCAAGGGACTCTCAAGAGTCTTCTCCAACACCACAGTTCAAAAACATCAATTCTTTGGCGTTCAGCTTTCTTTATGGTCCAAGTCTCACACCCATGCATGACTACTGGAAAAACCAGCTTTGACTAGACAGACCTTTGTTGGCAAAGTAATGTCTCTGCTTTTTAACATGCTGTCTAGGTTGATAATCTTCATGCTGAAGAAGTGAGAAAAAGGGCTTAAACTGGACAGTTTCCTCTACAATAGAAAGTATGATACCCACTTATTGCTACTGAATACACTAGTTCTTATACAAACATTACACTGAACCTCATGAAATGATTTTTCTGTTTTACAATTAAGCAGTTATAGACAATGCCTAAGACTCTGGAGGAATATTATTCAGTTGAATTATCATTCCTGGCTCACTGTAAAAATTGCTAAAATGTGTAGAACTTGCTTTAGGTTAAGGGACCCCCTTCAGCCTTCTGGTGGCTCTGAGTTATATAACTGGCATCAACTCCCAAATGTCCAAAGTTGATAATCTAAGACAGAAGAGAGAATCTCTTTGCAGACAGTCTCTGAGCTGTCTTTCTGCCTCTAACAACTGTAGGGGAGCCTGATAATTAAGCCCAACGCTTAATTTTGGATGAGCCCAAAAGCGGATTCAGAATTTTTTTAATATATAAATAGAGTGCTACCAAAACACTACCAATCCATGGCAATTGGAACTTTTCATCAGTGATGGACATACCACGCTGTCCTGAGATTAGGATAATCTATATAGCATGAGAGTGGAACTAGGTGATCTTTTATTTGATTCATATACAAAATTAAAAATCGATTTGGGGCCAGTAGGAAGGTAAGACCTGGGCACTTGTGCAGCCTGTGGGAAGAACCCGTATAGTGCGGGAGTGACCTGTCCAGTCAGCAGTCATGTGAGTGGCTGTGCAGAGGCTCTTCCAGCCCCAAATGAATGCAGCTCCAGCTGACAGCTTGACAGCCAGCTCAGAAGACTCCAAGTCACCACCATCAAGCTAAGCAGCTTCCCTTGGATAGGGACTGCATTGAATCTGTAGATTGCTTTGAGTAGTGTAGTCATTTTCACTATATTCATTCCTCCAATCCAAGAACATGGTACATCTCTCCATCTGTTTGTGTTGTCTTTGGTTTCTTTCATCAATATCTTAGTTTTCTGAGTCCAGGTCTTTTGTCTCCTTAGGCAGGTTTATTCCTAGTATTGTATTCTTTTTGTTGCAATGCTGAATAGGATTGTTTCTTCACTTTTTCTCTCTGATTTTTCATTGCTAGTGTATAGAAATGCATGAGGTTTCTGGGCATTAATTTTGTATCCTGCTATTTTAGGTACAGACAAATACTGTTTAACTCCACTTACACAATGTACCTAGACTAGTCAAATTCATAGAGTCAGAAAGTACATTGGTAGATGTCAGGAGCTGGGATGGAGAGGGGAAGGGGCGATGGGGAGCTAGTGTTTAAATGGGATGGAGTTTAAGTTTAGGAAAGTTAAAAGTTCAGGAGATGGATGATGGTGAGAGTTATACAACAGTGTGAATGTATTTAGTGTCACTGAACTGTACAGATAAAAATGGTTAAAATAGTATGTTTTATATTATGTGACTTTTTCCATACCACAATGAAAAAGCATTTAAAAAAAAAGAACCTAGCTGTTTCCTGACCTTCATAAATGCGTTTAGTTGCTCAGTCGTGTCCAACTCTTTGCAACCCCATGGACTGCAGCACACCAGGCTTCCCTGTCCACACCCTGCTCCCAGAGCTTGGTTTTGCTTTGACTCTGTCTCTTCATTCTTCCTGGAGTTATTTCTCCACTGATCTCCAGCAGCATATTGGGCACCTACTGACGTGGGGAGTTCATCCTTCAGTGTCCTATCTTTTTGCTTTTTCATACTGTTCGTGGGGTTCTCAAGGCAAGAACACTGAAGAGTTTTGCCGTTCCCTTCTGCAGTGGACCGTGTTTGTCAGACCTCTCCACCATGCCCGCCCGTCTTGGGTGGCCCTACACGGCCTGACTCACCGTTTCATTGAGTTAGACAGTGGGATGATAAACGTATGTTTTTTGAGTCCGAAAAATAAAAGACTTCACTTCTAAAGGAATGTGATTTTGGGTGGTGGGGTCATTAAACCTTCTACTGTGTTTTTGGTTTTTTTGGCTGTAGCACCCAGCATGTAGGATCTTAGTTCCCTGACTTTGGAGGCATGGAGACTTAACCACACCAGAGGGTCCAGATGGGTTGCCATGCCCTTCACCACACCGTTCTGCGATGTCTGATAAAGCCCACTGCCTGACGTTTATATATGAAACAGCAGGGGAGACTTCTCAGCCCAGACTCCCACCCCGTCAAGCCCTCAGCCTGCCTTTGTCTGTAGAAAAACTTTAGTCAAAGAATAAATTCAAACAGAAAAGAGCAAAGGAAAATAGTCAAATAAAACCAAGTAACAATAGCTTAGTCATTAAACAAAGTCAAGGACCTTCAGTTCCTTCTCAAGGGCTACAGATAATTTTCTGGGCCATATCCTGTTAACTGTCTCATAGATACTGAAACTCCCACCAGGTGGAAAGTTAACTATGTGCTGACCACAACCGTAGCCACGATTCTGAAAACTGGCCTCAAAGAAATGGGAACAAACTGACCCGTAACTGAAGACTGACTGTACCCACAGCCCAGATGATGCTGGTCAGACACCAATGAGCAGTCTCAGCGTGGCTTCAGACCCGGCCGTGCTGCTGGTAGCACCCCCCTTCCCCCGTGCACCCTGGAAGGCCTGCATGTAATAGTTCTTGCCCAGTGTGACACGGGGGACTTGCTAGGTGGAGTGGTGGTACAGAATCCGCCTGCCAAGGCAGGAGACATGGGTTCGATCCCTGAGTTGGGAAGATGCCCTGGAGAAGGAAATGGCAACCCACTCCAGTATTTTTGCCTGAAAAATCCCATGGACAGAGAAGCCTGGTGGGCTACAGTTCATGGAGTTGCAAGGAGTTGGACATGACTAGTCAACCAAGCATTCACACGCACGTGTGTGCGTATGCCACACACACACACACACACACACACACACACACACACACACACTGTGAGCAGTCAGCATTTGGAAATAAGTCCACTTTCTCCTCTGGTTGCCAGCCTCTGAAATAAAGCAAACTGCCCTTTCCACCAACCCATATCTCGAGTATTGGTTTTTGAGCCACAAGAAGCAGACCTCATTTTAGGTAACTTATATGTGTTTCTGTATGGTGGGTGTGTATATTCATGTGTGTGTGTGTATATTCATGTATGCATGCATGTGCACATACGAGTGTCCATCTGTGTCCTTCAGGAAAATCCAGTGTCAGGAAAACAGGACCAAGGTGTATCACCAATGCAGGTGATAGCGTGACTGATAGGAAGCACTATTTTTGAATGCCTGCACTGAGCCAGGTAATTGAGACACATTCTGTAAGATGTCGCACAACCTTCAGAGGCAGCTGTTATTAATCATCATTTCCAGGCTACTGAATAAACACTTAAAGAGGTTATGTAAGTGCCTAGATCCATCTGACTAGAAACTTTATATACCTAGAGACAAGTGCTACAAAATGAAGAAGTACTATAAACAAAAAATAGAGAAGTCTTGATGAGAAGCTTCACCTGCCTTAACCTTTGCCCAGATCCCTAATCTGTATAGAAGATTTACTTGGGTTCACTATCAGAACTCATTCTTCATTATGACAGTTCCATTTGCATGAACAATAAAAGTTCAGGGTAGACTCCTCCTTCTTCCTTGCATGTGTCCGTATGCTAAGTCACTTCAGTTGTGTCCGACTCCTTGAAAACCTATGGACTGTAGCCCACCAGGTTCCTCTGTCCATTGGCTTCTCCAGGCAAGAATACTGGAGTAGGTTGCCATGCCTTCCTCCAGGGGATCTTACCAACCCAGGAATGAAACCTGCGTCTCCTGAACTGCAGGTGGATTCTGTATCACTGAGCCCCAGGGAAGCCCCTCATCCTTGAATACCTGAATGTAAGATTGCTTTCTGATCGCAGAGCTTCTATTTTTAGTTTGGATGTACATAAGAATGTGTGCGTGTGTGTGTGTGTGTGTGTGTGTGTGTGTGTGTGTGTGTGTGCGTGTGTGTGTTTTAATGTTTATAGACCCAACATTTGGACTCCTTCAACCAATTCAACCAAAAAGTCCCCTGACAAAAAAACCCAGTACTATCTGAGGATAGCTATAACTTAGTGTAACCTGTTTATTGCATTTTGAGAATGCTATATATCCTTTCTACACTTGACATAATCTACTAAGCTGGTACCTGATGTCAATTGCATGATTATATTCCAGAGTATTTAAAATAGCTTTCTTGTATCTAGTCAGATGAGTAAATGTTGAGTGACACATCGAGATTCTTACTCAGACTGGGAATTCCTTTCAGAATCAGTTCATGAACACTCGTGAACAAGGTGTGCCTGCAGAGGGTCTGATCACATTGCTTCGTATTGCATGTTTGGAAAGGGCATTAGTGGCTGGCGTGTGCTTGCTGTATCAGGATTTATTTTGAAAACAGAGTTTTATTCTGTAGGCAGCCTCCTGTTGGTGTTCATGGTTATTTTCCCACTTCACTGGTTCAAAAGAGACAATTCCAACCCAATCAATTTGACAATATACATTATAAGAATTTCCTTATTTCCATAGAAAAGTTTGCTACCATTTATCCAACACCCACTAAGAGTTCTCCATATATCAGGAACTGTGCTATATATTTTTATGCATTATATTTTTATCTTATCTAACCCCCAGTAATCCTGTGAGTTGGATACTGTTATATCTATTTGATGGATAAGAAGCTAAGAGTCTGAAGGTCAGGCACTTGGTAACTAATGGATTCTACCCTGGATTCTTGAGAACAGAATAGACATAGATTATTTCCACAAATCTCAAAGCCTATTAGCCCATAAATATCTATTTTAGCAGTTCTTGTGGTTTCTGAAGTGTAAAGACCAGGATACTCAAGACACTGGGAACTCAGTTAAATCAGATCCCTAGCCAGTTAAATAGACCAGAGATTTGAGTGAGCCTATTATTGTGCGTACTGATTCAGAAAACTTTGAAGAAACAGAGGACATATTTACGTGCTCCCTCAATCAACGATTAACACTAAACCTTGCTTTCTGATGTCGTGAAAGGAAACGCAACTGTATCGCTCTTGCTGACCAATAGCTCAAGCTCCAGAGCCAGATGTTTAGCAGGTCACCTTGCCTTTAATTATTTTTAGCTTTGTGACTTTATTCAAGTTTCTGAACATCTCTGTGTCTCAATTTCCTCTTGTGTAATATGGAGCATGTAACAGCATTTATACCATAAACCAGTGTAATGATTAACCAACTTCTCTTTGAGAATTATTATTTTGCTTGTCATTAACATTTCTTTGGGAGAAGGAAATGGCAACCCGCTCCAGTACTCTTGCCTGGAGAATCCCAGGGACGGGGGAGCCTGGTGGGCTGCTGTCTATAGGGTCTCACAGAGTTGGACACGACTGAAGCAACTTAGCAGCAGCAGCAGCAACATTTCTTTAAATCCTTGCAACTATAAATGAGATTATAAAGCTTTTCTACCATTATTATTATGACTCAAGATGCGTGATTGGAACTGAGCAATGTGCTACTTTCCCAGTGCAGTTCACATCACCTGGGAGGGAGGGTCACTCCTCACTCTGTTTCTCACAGTAAAACAGCTATGGGTGAGTTCATGTAAATTGATCTGCTTATCTCTAAGAGACACTTTGTAGACAATTCTGAGAAGTCAATGATGTCTTATCATTTGTACAGCCCTTTTAAATGTCTTAGTATGTTTTTACATGACATATTTACTGCAACCCAGTGATGTTGGAAAGCAGGAGGTGAAGTCTCTCAGTCGTGTCCGACTCTTTGTGACCCCATGGACTGTAACCTACTAGGCTTCTCTGTCCATGGGATTCTCCAGGCAAGAATACTGGAGTGGATTGCCATTTCCTTCTCCAGGGAATCTTCCCAACCCAGGGATCGAACCCGGGTCTCCTGCATTGGAGGCAGACGCTTTAACCTCTGAGCCACCAGAGAAGCAGGAAGTGAGTTTAAACGTGAAGTTTTGGTAGAAGGAAGGATAGAGGCTTTAGCTCCTAATTTCTTGATCGCTTGTGTCTCTTCTGAAAAGTCTGAGGAAAGACAAAAGGTGATGGTGGTCTGTTTACTGGAAAACTGGACTTTCCCCATCTTTGCCCATCCCAGTGAAGATTATCCCTAATGAGGACAAGAGCACCTGGAAAGAAAGGATGGAGTCACTTTTCAAACACTACCAGGTGGCCCAGAAATCCCACTACCAGAAATATACCCAGAAAAAAACATAATTCAACAAGACTGCATTGCAGCCCTATTTAAACAGCCAGGACAGGGCAGTAGCCTGATGCCCACGGGCAGAGGAATGTGGTAAAGAAGATACAGCACATGCACAATAGAATTGCGCTCAGCCATGAAGGATGCAGGGGCCACTTGAGGAGTCATGGACGGACCTTGAGACCTTCATACAGAGGGGAAAAATCAGAAAGAGCAAAACATATCATATATAATGGATGTGTGTGCAGTCTAGAAAGATGGCATAGATGACCTTATTTGCAAAGCAGAAGCAGAGACGCACCTGCAGAGAACAGAAGTGTGGACAGCAAGAGGAAGGGGGTAGGGGTGCTGGCAGGTTGGGGCTGGCATGTCTACTAACGATACTGTGTATAAAATAGACGGCTAGTGAGAAGCCACTGGAGAGTGCAGGGAACGCTACTCTGTGCATAGCGTTCCATTCCCTGAAGGGGAATGGAATCCAGAACAAGAGGGGGATGGATGGACTCACACAGCCGATTCACTTTGCTGTGCAGTCGAAACTAAGCATTGTGGCGCAACACGACACCGGTGGCTGATTCACGGTGATGGCAGAGGCCAACACAATACTGTAAAACAATTATCCTTCGATTAAAAAAGGCGATTACAAGCATGAAAGGGATCCATTCATTCCCAGAGCCAAGGAAGGCAGGCGGTCTCTAGAAGCTGGGGACATCAAGGGAACAGACTGTTCCCTTGGAGCCTGCAGAAATGTAGCCTGCCGACACCTTGATTTTAGCCCAGTAAGAGGCAATGTGGCCCTCTGACTTTCAGAATTTTAAAGCAAGATAGTGTATCATTTTAGGTTACTGATTTGGCAGAAATTCGTTTCAAAACAATAGGAAACTGACATTGGATTTATATATGATTTGATCGTGAATTTTTAATTCAGTAAAAAGATCAGGGAGGATGCGTGTTCCCATGAAAGAGAACAACAGAAACTGCTTAAAGCACAAAGCAGAGACGGCAATGGCACCCCCACTCCAGTGCTCTTGCCCGGAAAATCCCATGGACGGAGGAGCCTGGTGGGCTGCAGTCCACGGGGGGTCACTAAGAGTCAGACACGACTGAGCAACTTCTCTTTCACTTCTCACTTTCATGCACTGGAGAAGGAAATGGCAACCCACTCCAGTGTTCTTGCCTGGAGAATCCCAGGGACGGGGAGCCTGGTGGGCTGCCGTCTCTGGGGTCGCACAGAGTCGGAGACGACTGAAGCAACTTAGCAGCAGCAGAGCACGAAGGCTGGAAGGAGAACAGCCAGTGGACCTGGATGAAATGAAGATGTGTGTGAGGACCAGATGCATGCAGGTGGGGGAGGCGAGGGGACACAGGTGCTTAGAGCCCTGAATAAATTCAACTACCTTCCTAAAGGATTTGAACAATAGGGAAACATGGGGAATTGAATTTGCATTTGGAGAGACTTGAAAAATAGCCATGGCAAGAAGCAGAGTGAGATTGAAAAGCTCAGGTAAAAGTTAAGGAACATAGTATCTAGTGAGAAGAGTGTATGATACAGGGCCCTTTGCAGGATGAGATGGCTGGATGGCATCACCGACTCGATGGACATATTTGAGTGAACTCTGGGAGTTGGTGATGGACAGGGAGGCCTGGCGTGCTGCAATTCATGGGGTCACAGAGAGTCAGACACGACTGAGCGACTGAACTGAATTCAACAGGAACACCTTCATGGGGTAGGTATAGAGCTAAGGGACTTCCCACGTGGCTCACTGGTAAAGGATCTGCCTGCCAATGCAGGAGATGTGGATTCAATCCCTGGGCTGGGAAGATCCCCTAGAGATGGAAATGGCAACACACTCCAGTATTCTCACTTGGGAAATCCCATAGACAGAGGAGCCTGCTGGCCTACAGTGCACAGGGTCACAAAAGAGATGGACAAGACTTAGTGGCTAAACAGCAAAAAGGTGATGACCAGGCACCAAAGGATAACTTTCTTCTAGTTCTTATTTCCATCTATAGCAACCGAGAAGGCTGGGCAGGATCCGAGAAACAACTGCAGGCCAAGGGCTCCCTCACCCCTCCACCTGCCAAAGACTCACAGTAAAACATTCTATAACCTGGAGACCTCACTCTGCAAACACAGGCTAACAAGTATCATTCACGACTATGGTTCTGGAAAGCAACACTATCTATCTGTGATTGGAATTCATGGCCATCAGCAGGCCAAGCTTCAACTTTCTCTCTATCTTAAAGCTTTAGCTTTTTCATTTTCATGGGAGATTAGTTCCATTTTTGTACTCAGTTGCTGAGTCGTGTCCGACTCTTTGCGACTCCATAAAGTGTAGCCCACCATGCTGCTCCGTCCATGGAAATTTCCAGACAAGAATACTAGAGTGGGCTGCTGTTTCCTTATCCAGGGGAATCTCCTTGATCCAGGGATAGAACACCCGTCTCCTGTGTCTCCTGCACTGGTAGGTGGATTCTTTACCACTGCACCACCTGGGAAGCCCATTTTTACACTAGCATTAACAAACAGTGTGAAAATGGAAAGCAAAAGACACTCAGTTATGTCCTACTCTTTGGGACCCCATGGACTGTAGCATGCCAGTTTCCTCTTTCTATGGGATTCTCCAGGCCAGAATACTAGAGTGGGTGGCCTTTCCCTCCTCCAGGGGATCGTCCCAACCCAGGAATCAAACCCAGATCTCCCACATTGTTGGCAGATTCTTCACTGTCTGAGCCACCAGGGAAGCTCAAGAATGCTGCTCTGAAAAAAACAAACAAATAAATAAATAAATAAAAAGAATGCTGCTCTGGGTAGCCCATCCCTTCTCCAGTGGATCTTCACAACCCGAGAGTCAGACTGGGGTCCCCTGCACTGCAGGGGAATTCTTTACCAGCTGCGTTGCCAAGGAAGCCCAGTAAATATGGGGGAAAGATAGATCAGGAGCTTGGGACTAGCATATACAAAGCAAATAACCAGCAAAGGCCTACTGTGTAATGCAGGGAACTATACTCACATTTTAAAATAAACTATAAGGCAGTGGTCCCCAACCTTTTTGGCACCAGGAACGAGTTTTGTGGAAAATAATTTTTCCAAGGACCTGGGGACAGGGATGATTTGGGGATGATTCAAGTGCACGGCATTTACTGTGCACTTTATTTCTATTATCACCTCAGGCATTTGATCCTTGAGTCCCTGACATAAGGGAAAAGAATCAGAATATATGTATATATAGACTGACTGACAGATAGATACATCACTTTGCTATACACCTAAAACTAATAAAACACTGTAAATAAATTATTTTTCAATTTTTAAAAAGCAAAAATAAATCTAATATGGTGGTGGTGGTGGTTTAGTCGCTAAGTTGTGTCCAACTCTTGTGACCCCATGGACTGCAGCCCGCCAAGCTCCTCTGTCCATGGGATTTTTTTCCAGGCAAGGATACTGGAGTGGGTTGCCATTTCCTTCTCCAGGAGGCTTTCTCTAAATAATGTGATTTATAAATTTTATGGGCTTCCCTTGTGGCTCAGCTGGTAAAGAATCTGCCTGCAATGCAGGAGACACGGGTTTGATCCCTGAGTAGGAAAGGAAAAACTTAGTAACTGAGGCATCACTTTGAGAAGTTTTTAAGTGTGATTTGTTCATCTGTTCGCAGCCAAGCAGTCGTGTCCGACTCTTGCGACCCCGTGGACTGTAGCCCGCCAGGCTCCGCTGTCCACGGGATTCTCCAGGCGAGAATACTGGAATGGGCTGCCATTTCCTCCTCCAGGAGACCTTCCGGACCCAGGGATTAAACCCACATATCTAGCGTCTTCTGCATTGCCAAGCAGATTCTTTACCACTGAGCCACCTGGGAAGCTGATTAGATAACAGCAGCCACCACTCCAAGCCTCTCCAGGAAAGCGTTTTGTGTTATGTATGCCCCAATACCTAGCACTAGGAAGCCATTTATTTTCATCATATAAGAGAGCTTACATCTCTAACAGATTTTCTTTTTTGGAAAAATTTTGTAAGAACACAGGACACTAACAGATGCTCTGTATGCGTTCTTTGTTTTAAAAAAAATGTCCAAATATCTTACCCACTGTTTCTTTTTCTTCATCTGAGGCCCAAATCCTTATTTGAAGCTTTTTGCTGATTTCCCAGAATACTTTCGCACAGAGCACACACGTGGTCAACCTCGCTCACCCCAAGAATCAGCGCATTTGTGACTATCTGGGTGAATCTTTTCCCAGCATTTTGAAAATTACTTATCAAATGCAACATATTATCCAGGCATTCTAACCAAGCATTCTAACCTTGTCTATTTAACCAATTAACCTTTCTTTTCTCTCTTAATGGGAGGGTAGAGCAGCAATTTACTGGGCTTGATGGCCTATCAGGCATAAATAAGGTACCAGTGGAAACTGTTTTTGTTGTAGCTGAAAAAATATATATTTTTGTACTACAGAACCCTGTGAACCATTAATAAAGTTAATCCTCTCAGCATATGTTATTTACTGAAAGAAATCACCATTCTATCCATTTTGCTTAGGCATCATGCCAGAACTATAATAAAATGAATTAAGGCTAATTACGATGATTTTGACCTCAGGATAATGATATTAAAATGATTAGGCAGAAGAGAAAATTGAAATTGAAAACATGTGGAGACCATCTTTTTGGTCTTTGGATTAATTTCAAATGTTCTAGGAGTATTAATCAGCTGGTTGCCCTACTTTCTATAGTCCTCTTAGACTGTTCAGCTCAACAAACACATTCCCTCAGGCAGCAGGACCAGGCTGGGCTCAGTCCTCTGCTTAGAGGATACCCCAACCTGAAAAGAGCAGAGATGCGCTTGGATTTGACATAGACTAGCTTTCTGTGTGGTATGAAAGGAACAGGTGAGTGGGCACTGAGCTAAATCACTATGTGTGTGAGCGGGTGTGTTTGTTAGTTGCTCAGCTGTGTCTGACTCTTTGCCACCCCAAGGACTGCATAGCCCCCCAGGCTCCCTCTGTCCACGGGATTCTCCAGGCAGGAATACTGGAGTGAGTTGCCATGCCCTCCTCCAGGGGATCTTCCCAACCCAGAGATCGAACCTCAGTCTCCCTCATTGCAGACAGATTGTTTACTGTGTAAGCTACCAGGGAAGTCCCAATTGGTATATGATGTGGATAAACAAAAGACGGACAGCCAATGATGGGCAGATGATAAAAATGCATATAGGCTAGATCAATGTACAGAGACAGAAAGATGACAGGAGACAGACAGGGAGAGAGATGTATAGACAGATTAGACAAGTGTTAGTCATTCAACGGTGTCCAACTCTTTGAGACCCCTTGGACTGTAGCCTGCCAGGCTCCTCTGTCCATGGAATTCTCCAGGCAAGAATACTGGAGTGGGTTGCCATGCCCTTCTCCAGGGGACCTTCCTGACCCAGGGATCAAACTGGCATCTCCTGTGGCTCCTGCATTGCAGGAGGATTCCTTACCACTGAGCCACTGGGGAAGCCTCTACATGTATCCATTCTCCCCAGAACCCCCCCTCCCATCCGGGCTGCCACATAGCATTGAACAGAGTGCTGTGTGCTATACAGTGGGGCCTTGTTGGTTATCATTTAAATGTAGCAGTGTGTACGTATCCATCCTAAACTCCTTAATTGGAAGTGTGAGTCCTCTCGCTTTGTTCTTTTCAAGATTGTTTTAAATATCCAGTACTGAGATAAAAGTGGAATCAAAATCTAGTCCGAAATGCATCATCAGCATTGGGCACAAGTAGAGCTAGGTACCAGAGGAGGCGATGGCACCCCTCTCCAGCACTCCTGCCTGGAGAATCCCATGGACGGCGGAGCCTGGTGGGCTGCAGTCCATGGGGTAGCGGAGCCAGGACACGACTGAAGCAACTTAGCAGCAGCAGCGGTTCTAGGTACTTTACTGTAAGTGTGAACGTGTTACATAATATGTAGATAACACATACATTCCCATTCGTGTCCACTTTCTTCTCACACACAACACAATATTCTATAGTTGAGACAGATTTTGGCAGCTAATAGGAACTTTCTGTGTACAGATTTCAGAAAGCAGGATTTTCTGTCTTCCAACACACTATAGAGATGTCCCCTCCACTGAAAGATGTGAGATCACCAAGTTAAAACCTGGTGGGACTCACATCCCTGGTCTAGACGTCCAGCACCCCAGGGAATAGCTCAGGGTTGGATACTGGCGGTGCTGACCCAGCGAGAGATGATCATATCTGACAGGCTGGCTTGTTTCCTTGTCTACGTGGAGAGCCCGAGAGAGCCGTCAGACATTTTATGCCTGTTGAACTGCAGAGCAGGCTGGGCTCCTCTGACTGTCTTTCCAGCCTGGGGTGTGGGGAAAGAGCAGACATATAAATCCCTGGAAGCTCCGATGAGTGGTCAAGGGTTTTCTTTAGATTCCATCACTCCCACTTGCTGAGTCAATATCCCTTTTTCGCATCTCCTCCTCTTTCTTTGAGGTTTACTTACCGTGAGTACATCTTCACTGGACTTTGTTATGTCCTTTCTCTAGCCTCTCATGACTGCAAATCCCCCAGCCCTCTAATTTTCCTTCCCACCCCCACCACACCCTCATCTAGCCATCTTTTACAAAGCTCTCCTTCAAAGACATCTTTATAATGAAGCCTGAGGAAGATGGTGACAATTTCAGACCATAAGAACACACCAAATACACTTTCAAGAGGCTGTTACATTGCAGGCATTTTGCAACCTGCTGGAGACACATCAGGCAAAGGACAGGTCCCTCCCTTTCCACACAAGTAAACACGTGCTTATGAGCATGTAATAAATGCTATAGGAAAGCATGAGGTTCTGTTGGGTGAAGCATTTGGCCAGAGAACCTGGAGGAAATTGGGACAAATAGGGCAAATATGGGGAAATGGATGGAAAAAACATTCCAGCTAAAGAAATTGACATTTGGAAGCCATGGAGTGGAAGAGCCTATTTCAAGACCCAAAAGTTGTCCAGTACAACTAGAGCTTTGGACAAACACGGAAATAAAGCTGTGAGTTGAGAAGGAGGTACTTAGAGACCACATGTAGGAGTTTGCCACCGTCTCTAGGGAACAACCAATGGTTTACCAGAAGGCTGACAAGATGGAAGCTGTATGTGAAAAGGATGAGAAGGGGACAACAGAGGACAAGATGGTTGGACGGCATCACCGACTCAATGGACATGAGTATGAGCAAGCTCTAGGAGTTGGTGATTGACAGGGAAGCTTGGAGTGCTACAGTCCATGGGGTTGCAAAGAGTCAGACATGACTGAGTGACTGAACAAGTTTGTATATTGGGGGTGTGTTGTAAGGGGACAAGATGTGGTGTGGTGAGGAGGTTATTTCCAGAGTCTAGATGAGAAATTGGAATGATGTAACTGTGTCACGCAAATGAGTATTTTTTAAAAAAGGAGTAGATTATTTAGTTCCTTCGGAGATAGAAATTGCAAATATAGGACTGATAGGAAGAGAAACCACCAGGCATGTGAGAGGAAAACACAGAGATTCTACCCTGAGAAAGCAGAGACATATAAAAATCAGAGAGGCCTTGCTGGAGCGCACCCAGGAGGCCCTGGGGCGTGTTTATTATGGCAGCGGGGCCGGCAGCGGTTCGGGTACGCGAGATGGCACACTGCAATCACACTTTACAAAGGAAAAGCATGCGCTACATAACATTCCTAAATATTAAAGTCTGTTGAGTTTTAGCTGTTGCTAGCTTTGAAATATTTTTGTCTGCCTTACCTCATCTTATACTGGACTTCAATAAAATGGATTTTTCTTTTAGGTAATAAAACCCAGCCTGCGTTCCTTGTAAAATTTGAACATGTATCCTCACAAGGACACAGATCAAGGAGGGAGAGAGCGTGAGCCAAGGTCCTCATGGAGAATCAGAAGGTTGGTGACTGAGGCAGCCTCTGAAAAAGACATTAATTTTTATTTTTACCTCCTTGGGACCTTGAAAAAGAAGGCAGTGGGACCTGGGATGAGCCAGAGAAGTTCCTTTCACTGACAGCGTTTGAAAGACCCAGCCGTGGACTCCATAAACCTGTCACGGTGATTCTCATGAAATGTTTTTCAACTTGAGCCCAAACCCCTTCTCTGAGCCTCAGTCTCGTTTATCCAACCGTCTCCTTGACCCAGCCTTACATCTAGAGCAGAGCTTACCTTCACACGCCCACATCTGAACGCTGGGTCTCCCCCATCACGTTTCGAGGCGTCTCTGCTTTCAGTCTCCATGCCTCTCACTTAAGAGCACCACTAGCACCCAGCTTCTGGAGCCAGAAACACAGGGCTCAGGTGTGGGCCCTTCCTCGCCTACCACATCTAATCTTCCTGTTCTTTCTTTTTTTATTCTGTTATTTTTTAGTTTCCACATGTAAGAGAAACCCTATCTCACTTGTCCTTCTCTGACTTATTTCATGTACCCTCGAGGTCCATCTGTATTTTCACAAATGACAAGATTTCAATCTTTTTATGCGTGAATAATATTGCATTATTTTATCCTTTCTGTATCTTTATCCATTATCTATATCCATTCTGTATCTTTATCCATTCATCCATTGATGGGTCCTCAAATTGTTTGCATAGCTTGGCTACTGTGAATAAAGCTGCAATGAATGCAAGAGTGCATAAATCTTTTGAATTAGTATTTTCATTTCCTTTGGATAATCTCACTTTTTATTTTTGCTTTTGATGTAAGATTTTAAAAATCATTGCTAAGACATATGCCAAGGAGATTACTGCATATGTTTTCTTCTAGGAGTTTTACGGCCTCAAGTCTTACATTCAAGTCTTTAATTCATTTTAATTAACTTTTATGTATGGTGTAAGATAGTGGCTCAGTTTTTTTTTTTTTTTTCTTTTTGAATGTGACTGTCTAATTTTCCTGGTACAATTTATTAAACAGGCTATCATTTCCCCATTGTATATTACTGGCTCCTTTGTGATAAATTAATTGACATATATTTGAGTTTGGAAGGAATGATGTTAAAGCTGAAACTCCAGTACTTTGGCCACCTCATGCGAGGAGTTGACTCATTGGAAAAGACTCTGATGCTGGGAGGGATTGGGGGCAGGAGGAGAAGGGGATGACAGAGGATGAGATGGCTGGATGGCATCACTGACTCGATGAACGTGAGTCTGAGTGAACTCCGGGAGATGGTGATGGACAGGGAGGCCTGGTGTGCTGCAATTCATGGGGTCGCAAAGAGTCGGACACGACTGAGCGACTGAACTGAACTGAGTTTATTTCTGGGCTCTCTATTCTGTTCCATTTCCTTTAGTCTGTGAGTCCATTTTCTGTGCCAGTATCAAGGTGCTTTGGCTCCTGGAGCTCTGCAGCGCACTCTGAAATCGGCAGTGCAGTCGCGCCGTCTACTGGGGCGCAGCGCTACAGCTCTGCAGTGCACTCCGAAAGGTCAAGACTCCTAGCGTTATCCTTTGCTCTTCAGGTTATTTTGGCTATTCAGGGTCTTTTGTGGTTCCATACAAACTTTAACGTTTTGTATTCTCTTTCTGTGAAAAATTCCACTGGAGCCTTGATAGGAATTGCAATGAATAGGTAGACTGCTTTGCATAATGTGGGTGTTTTAACAATATCATTCCTTCCAATCTGTGAGCATGGAATATTTTTACATTTTGTGTATCCTTCAATGTATGCCATTAATGTCTTCATAGACAAGTCTTATACTTTTCAACGTACAGGTCTTTTTTGACCTCCTTGGTCCTTATTCTTTTGATACAACTTTGAATAAATGTTTTTCCTCAGTTTCTTTATAATACATCATGATCAGTGTATAAAATGCCACAGATTTTGTGTGTTGACTTTGTGCCCTCTAACTTTAGTGTATTTGTTTATTAGTTCTAATAGTTTTTTGACAGTCTTTGGGTTTTCTATATATGGTAGCATGTCATCTGCAAATAATGACAGTTTTGCTTCTTTCTTTCAAATTTGGATGACTTTATTTTTCCTTCTCGCCTAGTTGCTGTACTAGGACTTCCAAAACTATGTTGAAAGAAAGTGGTATGAGTGGAGTCCTTGTCTTGTTCCTGATCCTAGAGTAAAAGCTTTCGTTGACCGTGACACTAGCAGACCCCCTTTCTAGAGAGTTTCTGTCATTAATGGGTGTGCAATTTTGTCAAACATTTTTGTGCATCGATTGTGATGATTGTATAAATTTTACTCTTCATTTTGTTACTGTGGTGTATCACACTGATTGACTTGCGAATGCTGAATCATCCTTGAATCCGTGGAATAAATCCCAATTGACCACAGTATGTGCTGCTTTTAATGTTGCTGAGAATTTTTACCTCTTTGTGCATCAGGGGTGTTAGCCTATAATTTTCTTTTCATGGCGTCTTTGTCTGGTTTGGTCTCCGGGTAAATGTAAATCAGGTAAAATGTGTTTGGAAGAGCACCCCTCCCTCTTCTGTTTTTTGGAAGAATTTGGTATTAATTGTTTTTAAAAATTTTGGTAGAGTTCTGGACTTTTGTTTGTTGGGAGATTTTTGATCTCATGTTCTGATTCTCTGGAAGAAGAAATGAAACTTAAGGGCCTCTCCATGGTGGTTCAGATGGTAAAGAATCTGCCTGCAATATGGGAGACGTGGATTCGATCCCTGAGTTGGGAAGATCTCCTGAAGAAGGGCATGGCAGCCCACTCTAGCATTCTTGCCTGGAGAATCCCCATGGACAGAGGAGCCTGGGTGGCAGGCTGAAGGGTCTCAAAGAGTTGGACGCAGCTGAGTGACTAAGCACAGAACATCGTGTTATTTTATGACGAATGAGGGAGAAGCATTGAAAAATAATGGTGCCAAAACATTTACTGTAACAATCGAAAGCAGAGAGGCTTAGTTCTCCTAACTGAAGTGAAACCAGAAAGTGGTCTTTCACTGTGCCTTCGTGTTGCTTCTTTTTCTTTTGTGGTAGAAAAATAACTATATAGGGAGAGGCATATGTTCGTGAGCTCCACTTGGTTTGTTTTGAGAAGCCCCACTGTTCGATCCAACAAGAGTAAGCGGCCAATATTGCCTGCATTCCTGCCCCTCCTGTGCCTCCTCTCAGCTCTTGGAAACAGACTGACAAGTTATCATTTTGACCCTGACTGCTTCGTGCCTGTTTTCCTGCTGTGTCTGTTATATATATGAGTCATTTTCCAAATGTTTAGAAGAGAAAAATATTGTGTCAGAGCTCATTGTAGCATCTTGAAATTCCTTGGAGAGTCTGGGGCTCCTCATGGAAACTGTTCTCCAGAAGCCTTGAGATTAGCTCCGTAGTTCACTCTGTCACTCCCGCACTGCGTGAACTTGCACGAGCCAACCTGTGTCTCTGGACTTCAAATTACAGGCCTACGTGCAATGAGACCTTTGGATTAGATTACCAGTAATCATGTTTCCATGGTTTATCTTGGATGTGTGGAGACCCCTATTTAATTTAGATAAGCTCAGTGATCATCAAATAGCAACACAGTGGGTATCACTTCTGAGCTGTTCACAGAAAGAAACTGAGAGGAGCAGAGAGAGGACGCCAAGGAGAAACAGAGCAGGTACTGGGCTTCAGACCATGAGACTCAGCTAGTGTCGCACCTGTGCTTTGGCCGATAAAAGCTTCACTTAGATTCTGTGCCACCAGCTTAAGATAGATTATGTTGAAGTAATGTGTGTGCTAGTTGCTCAGTCATGTCTAACTCTTTCGACTTCATGGACTATAGCCCGCCTGACTCCTCTGTCCATGGGGCTCTCCAGGCAAGAATTCTGGAGTGGGTGGCCATTCCCTTCTCCAGGGGATCTTCCCCACCCAGGAATAGAAGCCGGATCTCCTGCGCTGCAGGCGGATTCTTTACCATCTGAGCCACCAGGGAAGCTGCAGTTAATAAGCGGCCACAATTATCCGTGGCGCACACCACCACCAGCCACGGCTGCTTCACATTTAAATTACATCTCCAGCACGGATAGGTTCCGGCTCTGCTTCTAATATCCTCTATTCTTGGGCCCAGGCTTAAGGAACAGCCTCTCCCAAAGTCCCAAGGATGTGCCATTCTTTTTCTTTTTCTTTCTTAATGGCTTTCAACTTTTTGTTTCTTTGCTTATTTTAAGTATTTATTTTTGGCTGCATCAGGTCAGTTACAGCACGTGGATATTCTGTTGCAGCTCAGGGCTCCTGTTGTGGGGTGCAGGCTTATGGGCTTGGTCACTCTGTGGCAGGTGGGGTCTCAGTTCCCCAGCCAGAAATCAAACCCACCCCCACTTCATTACAAAGTGGATTCTTCGCCACTGGACTCCCAGGAAGTCCCAGGATGTGCCACCCTTAAGTCAAAAGCAACGAACGATGATGAAACCACAAAATTGCTCCTGAGCAGCATCACATTTCCCTTCCACTCCGGCCTTACTGACCAAAGCAGAGTACACAGTTCAGTTCAGTTCAGTCACTCAGTCGTGTCTGACTCTTTGCGACCCCATGAATTGCAGCACACCAGGCCTCCCTGTTCATCACCATCTCTCAGGGTTCACTCAGACTCACGTCCATCGAGTCAGTGATGCCATCCAGCCATCTCATCCTCTGTCATCCCCTTCTCCTCCTGCCCCTAATCCCTCCCAGCATCAGAGTCTTTTCCAAAGAGTCAACTCTTCGCATGAGGTGGCCAAAGTACTGGAGGTTCAGCTTTAGCATCATTCCTTCCAAAGAAATCCCAGGGTTGATCTCCTTCAGAATGGACTGGTTGGATCTCCTTGCAGTCCAAGGGACTCTCAAGAGTCTTCTCCAACACCACAGTTCAAAAGCATCATTTCTTTGGCGCTCAGCCTTTTTCACAGTCCAACTCTCACATCCATACATGACCACTGGAAAAACCATAGCCTTGACTAGACGGACCTTAGTCGGCAAAGTAATGTCTCTGCTTCTGAATATGTTATGTAGGTTGGTCATAACTTTTCTTCCAAGGAGTAAGCGTCTTTTAATTTCATGGCTGCAGTCACCATCTGCAGTGATTTTAGAGCCCCCCAAAATAAAGTCTGACACTATTTCCACTGTTTCCCCATCTATTTCCCATGAAGTGATGGGACCGGATGCCATGATCTTCGTTTTCTGAATGTTGAGCTTTAAGCCAACTTTTTCACTCTCCTCTTTCGCTTTCATCAAGAGGCTTTTTAGCTCTTCTTCACTTTCTGCCATAAGGGTGGTGTCATCTGCATATCTGAGGTTATTGCTATTTCTCCCGGCAATCTTGATTCCAGCTTGTGTTTCTTCCAGTCCAGCGTTTCTCATGATATACTCTGCATATAAGTTAAATAAGCAGGGTAACAATATACAGCCTTGACGTACTCCTTTTCCTATTTGGAACCAGTCTGTTGTTCCATGTCCAGTTCTAACTGTTGCTTCCTGACCTGCATACAGGTTTCTCAAGAGGCAGGTCAGGTGGTCTGGTATTCCCATCTCTTTCAGAATTTTCCACAGTTGATTGTGATCCACACAGTCAAAGGCTTTGGCCTAGTCAATAAAGCAGAAATAGATGTTTTTCTGGAACTCTCTTGCTTTTTCCATGATCCAGCGGATGTTGGCAATTTGATCTCTGGTTCCTCTTCCTTTTCTAAAACCAGCTTGAACATCAGGGAGTTCACGGTTCATGTATTGCTGAAGCCTGGCTTGCACAGCTGGGTCTGAATTCAGGGGAGAAAGAAGGATGCCCATCTTACAAGAAGAAAAGCAAGCAATCAGGGGCAAAAATGCAATCAACTACAGGCACATTTTTATGGAAACTGAACGGAATGTAGTGACCCTACAGGAAAGTAAGGATACTTGAGTGCCAGCTTACTAGATAAAAGATGTGCAAACACTGTTCTGGCTGACTTTCTTTACACAGAGCGAAGACAGAGGATTCCCTGTCCTTTAGTGCACTGGCTCAGTTATGCACTGATCAGAGTGGAGAAGGATCACATCCTGCTCATGGGATTGTCCTTGGCTCTTCAGCCCCACTGCCATGCCCACACCTCATTCCATTCACTCTTGCCTATTCTCTTCATATTTGTATTATGGCCACAGTTTTTAAAACTCAGTTTCACAGCTTTTGTAAGTTTTTAAATGCATGTGAACTTGTCTTGTTACAAAGCAATAACAAACCAGCTGCCGTAGGAAGGCTAACACTTCTGCAGATGGGAAAATGTATAATTTGCTTTGCATGTATAACATAGTGTTTTTCCAAATTTAAGTATTTCAAAATTTAAGACCACTGTTGGTATCACACCTATAATAATTAAGAGATTACAACAATTTAGGGCACTTTAGCTTTATAACCTTCCAAGACTTACATTATTTAGCTGTATAACAAGAAAAAAATTTGCCTAAAGGAGAGTTTTGCTACATGTTAAAAACCAACCAACAATTGCCTTTTAACGTTTATTATTGTTTTGTTTTGTTTTCTAAGCAGGAAGAAACTTTACACATGCACTCCAGAAGACAATCTTAACAGGGCTCTTTAGTATTCTTTTATTTATAGATCAAAGTGTAAGTATATTTAATCCACATAAATTATAATGCCCTTTAATTGGTCAAGTAAAACTTGGAGCTGATCAGAAATGAACCTTTTCTATAGAGCGATTGTCTAGACAAGGCAGGATTAGAGACCACCATTAAATAGTTTTTCCTGTTTCCTTTCAGTCACCTGACACTAAAAAAGCCCAATTAACAAGATTTCTTGGCCGGGGGTGGGGGGTGGTGCATACCTCACTGACCAAACTTTCTACTGATTAGATGATTATAGCCCCATTTTTTTCTTTCCTGCCTCTTTTCTCACCCTCTTTAGGCATCAACCCTTCTGCAGATATATTTTGAAAACTATCAGCAGACAGAATATATTTCTGCCTCTTTCCAATTTACTCATCTTCTTTTCATTTACCATGTTTTTGGTGTTTGACATAGGTTAACTGTGAGGCCGAGATCAGAGACTGACTCAGGGCAGGACTCCTCTCCTTCGAACCTTCCCGACTGTTACTTCCAACCAGTCCATTACATGCTGACTTTATTGTGTTGTGACTTTACTTTCAACTTTCACATAGTGATTTGTCATTTGCTTCTATTTTCAGCTGTGTGATCTTGGGCCAGTTATTCAAATTCCTGTGCCCCAGCTTTTCTATCTGTATAATGAGGAAAAGACAAGCATCTACCTATGTGGGTCATTATGAAAATAAACTGTTGCTAATAAAGCACTTGAAATAGTGCCTGGGACATAGTAAAAACTGTTCAGTCAATGTTAACTATTACCATGGAGATGAATACACATGAAAAATCTCAAGCTTTGGTATTTGACTCCTGTTAAGGCAAGTCTTTCCATTACTGCTTTTGAAAATAGGAAAATTTCCAATAATCTGATAAATGCATTTAACAATTTTATTTACCAAGCATGTTATTGGTAAGTTCCATGAGGGTAGAAATCTCTGGCTTCCTGTCTCGGTCATTGTGATGAGATGTATCTTGGTAACTGTTTGTTGACTAACTAATAACAAAATGATATTCTTTTATCCTTGCAGTCTTGGATCTTGTGAAGGAATGGAGATGTGATTCAACCAGCTGTATTAGTTTGGTAGGGCTGCTTAACAGAGTACACAAAACTCGGTGGCTTAAACAACAGAAATCTAATTTGTCACAGTCTGGAGGCTAAACATCTGAGACCAAGGTGTCTGCAGCGCTGGCTCCTTCTGAGGTTGTCTCCTGGGCTTGTGGGTGTCCACCTCCTCCTCCTGTCTTCACGTGACCTTTCTTCCCTCTGTGTCTGTGTCCTCCTCTCTTCTTATAAGGACACCACTCATATTGGAGAGGGTCTACCCTAAAATACCCCTCCTTTTACACATAATCACCTCTACAGTCACATTTGAGATTCTAGTGGCTGACGACTTCACTGTATTAACCTGGGGATGCCTCTCATGTTAGGATTACACATAGAACCAAACCTCTTTAGTCCTCTTCCTGACACAGGGGTCAAACCTGCCTCTCCTGCGTCTTCTGTGTTGGCAGGCAGGCTCTTCACCCCCTGAGCCACCTGGGAAGCCCTTTAGTCATCACGCTCATATTTTCTATTTCCAACAAAATGCAATTTATTCTAGGCTTCCCTGATGGCTCAGCAGGTAAAGAATTCACCTGTAATTAAACAGACACAGGAGACCCAGGTTCAATCCCTGGGTTGGGAAGATCCTCTGGAGAAGGGAATGGAAACCCACTCCAGTATTCTTGCCTGGAGAATTCCATGGACAGAGAAGCCCTGGCAGGCTATTGTAGTCCATGGAATCGCAAAGAGACTGAGTACCTTTAGCCTGGTAACAGGGGGAATGGGTGGCAAATATTTGGCAAAACAAGGAATTGGAATAAAGATGATAAAATCAAAGTCAAAATAGAGAAAAAGGAGGAAAATAAAAGTTAAAGCTATGCCAAACCTAGACAGCATATTAAAAAGAAGAGACATTACTTTGCCAACAAAGGGCTGTACAGTCAGAGCTATGGTTTTCCCAGTAGTCATGTACGGAAGTGAAAGATAGACTATAAAGAAGTCTGAGCACCAAAGAACTGATGCTTTTGAACTGTGGTTTTGGAGAAGACTCTTGAGAATCCCTGGGGCTGCAAGGAGATACAACTAGTCCATGCCAAAGGAAATCAGTCCTGAATATTCATTGGAAAGACTAATGCTGAAGCTGAAGCTGAAGCTCCAATACTTTGGCCACCTGATGCAGAGAGCTGACTCATTAGAAAAGACCCTGATGCTGGGAAAGATTGAAGGCAGAAGGAGAAGGGGACGACAGAGGACGAGATGGTTGGATGGCATCACTGACTCAATGAGCATGAGTCTGAGTGAACTCTTGGAGTTGGTGATGGACAGGGAGGGCTGGCGTGCTGCGGTTCATGGGGCTGAAAAGAGTCAGATACGACTGAGACAACAACAGAACAACAAGGGAAGAAAAGAGAAGGGAAGAAAAGACTGGCTAGAAGAGTAATTTATCCCGTGTCTTGAGTGTTTTATTTTTTTAAGGCTAACTGCCTGAAACTTAAAAAAAAAAAAAAAAGGTTATTACAATCAGTAATCTAAGAATGAGAAGAAAAGCTAATGCTAGCCATCACATTATCACCATCTTTCTTCACAATTAATTCAGAGCCTCATTTTCACTTTCAAATCACATTTAAATCATATTTTTTCCATGATGCCAAGCTTACTCTGAAAGCACTGATGAACTTTTTTTTTTATTTTATATACAGAAAACCATCAACAAGCAAACAAAACCCAAAAGTCATTAGCAGAGTTTTTATTAACTGCCCCAGAACTGGCTCTGTTTGTGTCAGTCCACAGCCTGTCCCAGCAACCACAACTGCAGCGTCCAAATCATACAGCTGAAAGTTTCCGCGCTTGAGCGATGCTGTCCACGCCGCCTCTCCATTAATCCATGAACTTAATGCACATCCGTCTCCCCAGTGGTGCCTCAGTGTCTAACTGAACTACTTACATCCTGTAAATTTGCAGTCGTTTTGACTTCTAGAAAACAAAGCAGTCAGGCTTGCCTGACCTCATCAATTTAATCTCAGAGCATCTCAGCTACGCCACAACTCATGTATCTTTATGTAAAAAAAAAAAATGGCACAGCAAGAGCTGTTATTAGAGACATGTGTTCCAGGCTGGGATCAGAAACCATTCGTCTTTCTGGAGGAACATGAAAATATGAATATAATATATCAAAAACGAATGTGGCTAATGAATGACTACGTGCTGAAATCACCACAGTCACGTGTAGGATGACATCGTCAGGGTCTTCAGTATCAGTCGGAAAACACATCTTCAAGGGAAAATTATTATTCACGAAGGTCATAAATCTGTCAGTGTATCTAAGTGTGTTTAATGTATTAATTACACTGTGTCTGAAAGTTTCTTAGCTCTGCTCATTTAAGTCTCAGAAATCAGGAAACAGTATACACTAACCAGGAGGGCTTGATTCTACAGGGGTTTGGGGACAAAACTGGCTTTTCATGAGTTGTAACTTGATTGCCTTGAGCCTTCTCGGCACCAGGCAAATGGTCACTGTTGTCATATATTGTCACACAGAAGCAAGAAGAACCATTCATTATAAAGAACACCTATCAGCGCATCTTCTTCCTGTTTTACAGTTTGGACAGCACCTCACAATACCCTTCCCTGTTTTGTGCATCAGTTCAGTCCCTCAGTCGCGTCCGACTCTTTGCGACCCCATGGATTGCAGCTCACCAGGTCTCCCTCTCCCTCACCAACTCCTGGACCTTGCTTAAAGTCATGTCCATTGAGTCGGTGATGCCATCCAACCATCTCATCCTCTGTCGTCCTCTTCTCCTCCTGCCTTTAGTCTTTCCCACCATCAGGGTCTTTTCCAATGAGTCAGTTCATCACATCAGGTGGCCAAAGTGTTGGAGCTTCAGCTTCAACATCAGTCCTTCCAATGAATATTCAGGGCTGATTTCTTTTAGGTTGGACTGGTTGGATCTTCCTGCATCCCCAGGGACTCTCAAGAGTCTTCTCCAGCACCACAGTTCAAAACCATTAATTCTTCGGTGCTCAGCTTTCTTTATAGTCCAGCTCTCACATCTATGCATGACTACAGGAAAAACCATAGTTTTGACTATATGGACATTTGTTGGTAAAATAATGTCTCGGCTTTCTAATATGCTGTCTAGGTAAGTCATAGCTTTTCTTCCAAGGAGCAAGCATCTTTTAATTTCATGGCTGCAATCACCATCTACAGTGATTTTGGAGCCCCCAAAATTAAAGTGTGTCTCTGTTTCCACTGTTTCTCCATCTATTTGCCATGAAGTGATGGGACCAGATGCCATGATTTTCGTTTTCTGAATATTGAGTTTTAAGCCAACTTTTTCACTCTCCTCTTTCACTGTCATCAAGAGGCTCTTTAGTTCTTCTTCGATTTCTGCCATAAGGGTGGTGTCATCTGCATATCTGAGGTTATTGATATTTCTTCCGGCAATCTTGATTCCAGCTTGTGCTTCCTCCAGCCCAGCGTTTCTCATGATGTACTCTGCATAGAAGTTAAATAAGCAGGATAACAATGTACAGTCTTGACGTACTCCTTTCCCAATTTGGAACCAGTCTGTTGTTTCATGTCCAATTCTAACTGTTGCTTCCTGACCTGTGATTTCTCAGGAGGCAGGTCAGATGGTTTGGTATTCCCATCTCTTTCAGAACTTTCCACAGTTTATTGTGATCCACACAGTCAAGGCTTTGGCACAGTCAATAAAGCAGAAGTAGATATTTTTCTGGAACACGCTTGTTTTTTTGCGCTTGGTGCAGGGAAATGGAAAAGATTACCAGCATTTATCAAATCCTTACTCTGTTCCATTGTTTCCAATCACCCAGACTATAGAACCACACTGTAAATGGAGAATTGAATTAAACCATCTCCACTTAAAACCAGAAGGGGAAAAAAAGGGGGAGCTTAAGTAACTTTCCAAAGTTGCCGTCCTCTGTGAGTAGGAGACTTTGGACTTGAACTCAAGCGTTTAGCACCAAAGCACTGAGACTAGCTGCCCTGCTGCATAGCGATCAGGGTCATGAGCTTCCTTGATGAGGACCTTGGTCTTAAAGAGGAAATGCTGAAACGTCCTGTTTGTCCCACTTTGCCCTAACAGTGAGCCATGTGTGAAGGGGCCTGAGTAGGACAAAGGCCAACTGCTTACAAAGAAGAAATAACAATAGGGCTTGCTCCAAGTGGGGGAACTTCCTCCATGCACTTTCCAAGTTCAAGTTCAAGTTCAGTCACTCAGTCGTGTCCGACTCTTTGCAACCCCATGAATCACAGCACGCCAGGCCTCCCTGTCCATCACCATCTCCCGGAGTTCACTCAGACTCACCTCCATCGAGTCCGTGATGCCATCCAGCCATCTCATCCTCTGTCGTCCCCTTCTCCTCCTGCCCCCAACCCTCCCAGCAGCAGAGTCTTTTCCAATGGGTCAAGTCTTCACATGAGGTGGCCAAAGTACTGGAGTTTCAGCTTTAGCATCATTCCTTCCAAAGAAACCCCAGGGCTGATCTCCTTCAGAATGGACTGGTTGGATCTCCTTGCAGTCCAAGGGACTCTCAAGAGTCTTCTCCAACACCACAGTTCAAAAGCATCAATTTTTCGGCGCTCAGCCTTCTTTACTTTCCAAGCACTTTCTAAATAGCAACCAAGAGGAGGGAGGGTATGAAGGATGGATTTGAATACAGACAATCCCAGCCTCTCTACCTGGGAGACACTGAGCAATTCTTTTAATCTCTCTGAACTTAAGTTTCTTCACTTTTTCTGAAAATAACAATAGTATTTATCTACTACATTTGAGGAAGTCATAAGACTTCCTCATCTTCTCAAAAATATGACAAGTAATTTTAATAGCACACATTGTTAAATTCATTTGACAGCTGAGAAAAGTAGGAAGCAACAAAGTTTAAATTAAATTCAGATCTTCCCTGGTGGCTCAGGAGGTTAAAGCCCCTGCCTGCAATGCAGGAGACCCGGGTTCAATCCCTGAGTTGCGAAGATCCCCTGAAGAAGGGAATGGCAACCCACTCTAGAACTGTTGCCTGGAGAATCCCATGGATGGAGGATCCTGGTGGGTTACAATCCACAGGGTTGCAAAGAGTCAGACACGACTGAGTGACTTCACTTTCACTTTTCTAAACTCTATGCTTTTGCTCCTAAATCATGTAGCCTACCATAAGGAGCTGTTTCTAAATTTCTAAAAACTTCAGTGGACTGCTAAGTAGCAATAACTCCTCTCTCAATGGAGATATTCATATGCTGAAGACCATCTAGCTAGGATGAAGCATTTCCTTGAGGGAGGAGATATGTAAGAGTCTCCTAGGAACCTAAGACCCTTGACTACATGATCACCTGATACGGCCATCCATTGCTCTGACTTTCTGGAAGATTTCTGTTTCCTATAGCCATTGGTTGCAGCATCTCTCTGTAGTTAGCTAGCTTAGTGATTTCCTGTGTCTAATTACACTAGGATGACTCAGTGGCAAAGAATCCATCTGCCAGTCCAGGAACTGCAGAAGACCCAGGCCAGATCCCTGGCTGGGGAGACCCCTTGGAAGAGGAAATGGCACACCACTCAAGCATTCTTGCCTGGGAATCTCGATGGACAAAGGAGCCTGGCAGGCTATAGTCCATGGGTTCACAAAGAATCAGACTTGTGTGTGACTGAGCGCACACAAGTATTGGGTCCAGAAGAGTATACTTTTACACTGTGAGCCCATGAGTTTTGTATTCCGTGTTGTTCAGTCTCTGAGTTGTGTCTGACTCTTTGCTAACCCACGGGCTGCACCATGCCAGTCTTCCCTATCCTTTACTGTCTCCTGGAGTTTGCTCAAGTTCATGTCCATTGAGTTGGTGATGCTATCCAACCATCTCCTCCTCTGTCGTTCCCTTCTCCTTCTCCTCCTGCCCTGAATCTTCCCCAGCATCAGGGTCTTTTCCAATGAGTTGGCTCTTCGCATCAGGTGGCCAGAGTATTGGAGCTTCACCTTCAGCGTCAGTCCTCCCAGTGAGTATTCCGTGTTGATTTCCTTTAGGATTGATTAGTTTGATTGCCTTGCAGTCCAAGGGACTCTTGAGTCTTCTCCAGCACCACAGTTCAAAAGCATCAATTTTTCGACACTCAGCCTTCTTTATGGTCCAATGCTCACATCCGTACATGACTACTGGAAAAACCATGGCTTGCACTAATGTGGTCCACTGGAGATGGGAATGGCAAACCACTTCAGTATCCTTGCTTGGAGAACCCCAAGAAAGTATGAAAACACAAAAAGATATGACTCCAGAAGATGAGCCCCCAGGTTGGTAGACAGGTTCCATGACCCTAGATTAAGTCCTTAGATTCCTCAAGATTCCTTGAAATACAAGGAGGGATGACTTCACTCAATCCATCTTTAATTCTGGGAAGCAGATGGAGATGTATGTGCTACTAAAGGCAACTTGGTAGCCTTCTTATTTCCTTATCCAAAGGCTACTATTATCCTTGGGTAGAAACAACTTATTGCTAAAAAGCTACATTTCATGGAAGGTTGTTTCAGTTTCATCAGTCCTAATGTGGGATCTACTTTCCTAAAATCTGAAATAGACCTGCAACTTTCTGAATCTATCCTTAGGCTACACCTGCCAAGCTGAGTTTATTTTTAAACTGAACTTGTGACTAAATAACTTAATAAATATATTACCCAGGTTGGAAAGCATCTTTTGATGTAATTTACCATTCTAATACCATCTGTTGCCTTTTGCAGGCATTATAAGCATGTCACTCTGAAGGTTAATTCAAAAATAAACCAGAATTCTCTTTGAAGTATTTTATTGCAGCTCTGTATCTGCTTCCACTGGTTGTGTACAGGTTATGTGATTTTGTTTTTGAGAGTCAGACGTCTTTCTTTTTCTTGAATTTGCATTTATTTGTGCTTTGTCCTTGCTATTTTTATGCTCAAAAGCCAAACTCAGTTATCATTTCAAATATACAAGCAAAGATCAACTCAAATGAAATGGAACTAAGAAAAGGCATGCACACACACAGCTCTTTGTCACTTGGGAAGATATGGTGATATCAGCTTGGCTCTCATCTTTAAAAGAAATAAGAATAAGGTTCTGACCAAAAGCAAAAAGCAGGGGGAGGGGGCAGGTAGCTTCTTTAGATAAATCCTGGTTGAGATTTTCCAGTAACCTAGAATTATAGCCACCCATGATATCAGCCATAACGTTCAACAGCAAATGTGTTTCTTCTCCATTCCTGATGGAACACCAATATTGTATCCAACTGTTCTTTCGCTTTTGCCACAGAAAATAATCTTAAAACAGAATAAAAATATGAAGGGACTAGACAACAGAAAGCAGAGGGTATGATTCCTTGAGTGCAGAAAAGATGTAAAATAAGCCCCAGGATTTTCCACAGACCAGTGCAAAGAGCTAGAGACGCAGCGGAGAGCAGTGATCTGTTCTGCTGACAGAGGCTGAGCTCAGTGTAGGGCTGATGAGACAATTGGAATTGGTGGATCTAGATATCTGAAAACAGGGAACTTGGCTGAGAGCTGGTTTGTACACACTCAAGGGAGGACTCACAGTGCAGGATGGTGAGCAAGGCAGAGAGCAGTGTGGAGACATCAGATGTTGTGCAAGTATTCACTCAGCTCCATCAGGGCACCATGGTAAGCCACAACACCATGACTGTGTTTTTAAACACGATATACAAAATATATGCACGCATGCTAGGTCACTTCAGCAGTGTCCACCTCTGTGTGAACCCATGGACTGTAGCCCGCCAGGCCCCTTTGTCCATTGGATTCTCCAGGCAAAAATACTGCAGTGGAATGCATGCCCTCCTCCAATAAAATATACAAGTATTTGTGTAATTAATAAAACATTAGCATGTATGCAGCACTATTTATAATAGCTAAGACATGGAAGGAACCCAACTGCCCATCAACAATCGACTTAAGATGCGGTATTAATAGACAGACATACAGATAGACAGTAGATATGGATAGTGTGCAGTGGAATTTACCGAAGTCATTATGAAAGGATAAAATATTACCACTTGCAGCAACATGGATGAACCAAGAGAATATAATGCTTAGTGAAATAAGTCAGAGAAAGATAGAAAACTATATGATATCAGATAAACATGGAGTCTGAAAAATGAAACAAATGAGTGTATGTACAAAACAGACTTACAGATAAAGAGAACAATGTTATGGGTACCAAGGGGGCGAAGGGGAGGGGGAGGAACACTTTAGGGTATGGGATTAATAGATAAAAATGACTATATAGAAAGTAGATAAACAAGAATTTACTGTATAGCACAGGGAATTATACTCAATATCTTGTAACAGTCTATAGGAAGGAAGGAAGGAAGGTGAAGTCGCTCAGTCGTGTCCGACTCTTTGCAACCCCGTGGACTGTAACCTACGAGGCTTCTCTGTCCATGGGATTCTCCAGGCAAGAATACTGGAGTGGATTGCCATTTCCTTCTCCAGGCGATCTTCCCAACCCAGGGATCAAACCCAGGTCTCCCACATTGGAGGCAGATGCTTTAACCTCTGAGCCACCAGGGAACAATAATCTACAAAAAAAAAAAAAAACAAAAAACACCACATTCAAATCACTATGCTGTAAGCCTGAAGCTAACACAATATTATAAATCAACCACACTTCAATTAGGAAAATGATAGGATCAGTCAATCAATCAATGTATTTTGTTGTTGTTCAGTCACTAAGTCATGGGCTGCAACACTCCAGGCTTCTCTGTCCTTCACTATCTCCCAGAATTTGCTCAGATTCATGTCCTTTGAGTCAGATACTATCCAACCATTTCATCCGTCACCCCCTTCTCCTCCTGACCTCCATCTTTCCCAGAATCAGGGTCTTTTCCAATGAGTTAGCTCTTCCCATCAAGTGGCCAAAGTATTGACTGGTGCTTCATCCTCAGAATCAGTCCTTCCAATGAATATTCAGGACTGATTTTCTTTAGGATGGACTGATTGGATCTCCTTGTAGTCCGGGAACTCTCAAAAACCTTTCCCAACACCACAGTTCAAAAGCATCAATTCTTTGGTGTTCAACCTTACTTATAGTGCAACCCTGACATCCGTACAGGACTCCTGGAAAAACCATAGCTTTGACTATACAGACCTTTGTCAGCAAAGTAATGTCTCTGCTTTTTAATAGGCTGTCTAGATTTGTCATAGCTTTTCTTCCACTGAGCAAACATCTTAAATTAAAATTTCATGGCTGCACTCACCATCTGCAGTCAAGAATGCCAAGAGTCTCTCCGAGCCATCTTTTTTTTTTTTAGCCACCTTACTGTATTCCAACTTGAACATGATTAGCCTGAGGGCTCTGCTCCAAAACTGGGAATTAATGCAGCCTTGAAAGGCAGCCTGGCAACAGCCAGCAGTTTTAAGTGAGCAGATCAAGTATTGTTTGCTTTGTGAATATAACCTATACCTCATTTCTCTATAGTTGTTCTAGACTGTAAAAAAGCAAGCCTCTTTAACCAATCTAAACTTATGAAATAAGAAATATATGGCTATGTTTTAGCGCTGCGCCAACTTTAAAGAGACACAAGCATGCTGACATTTTTGAACTGATTAAAATTCTTATAGCCGCTGACGGGCGTTTATGAAGCAGGTAAGTTCAGCCATGTACAGAGCTGTTTGGTATATATTCTCCTGATGTGGAAAAACATGAAAGGAAAACAGGAGCTAGTGCTTTCCTTTGAAAGAGTTGGAAGCATGGCTCACAAATTACAACAATTACATGATTCTCTGTAAACATCTTCAACGCAGAGAACTTTACCATTTCATAAGTGGAAAAATTGAGATAAATTTTGCTTTAAGTAATAATATCCAGATTTCTTAGACCCTGCCCAGAATTCACTGGCTTCCAGCAAAGTAGCTGCTTGAATTTAAATTTTAAAAGAGCTATATTTTATGAGAGGCTCACATGCATCTGCTATTGGAGAATCTGAAGAAAGCAAAAGCTCTTTGTATACAAGCTTCATTCCGGCAAACAAATCAAACGGATTTTGCCATAATGTGGAATGAAACGTGAAAACATTGGAGTTTATTAACTTCTGGTTTAATGAAAATATAAGATTTTTTTATTTCATGAAAATAATAATATTTGAAGTGTAAAATATTTCAAGAAAAGAATAATGAAACTAAAAAACTTTTAAATCAAATGGATACTAGATATTGATTATTAGAAAAATTAGTTTGTCTACTTATTACATTTCCTTAAGTTTATCAGACTTTTGTAATTTGGTATTCTTTACTGAGATTTGCAGATTATAATGTTTCTAGTATATATGTACATGTGTGCGTTCTAAGTCACTTCAGTCATGTCTGACTACTTGGGATCCCATGGACTGTAGCCCACCAGGCTCCTTTGCCCATGGGATTCTGCAGGCAAGAACACTGGAGTAGGGTACCAGGGACCCCTCCAGGGGACCTTCCTGACCCAGAGATCAAACTGGAATGTCTTCACATGTCCTGCGGTGGTAGGCAGGTCCATTACCTACGGCTAGCACTACCTGGGAGGTCCGTATGTGTACATTAAGTCACAAAAAGTTGGAGTTTGGGTCTTTTGAGCCTGAACTGCCTGTTCTCCTTGCTTGCTCCTACAGTAAGCCTTTCTTCCAGAAGTTATTGTGCATTTCTTTATAATTCTGCTCTAAAATTTAAACCACAAACAAAAATACCTGAGGCTTAATTTGATAATCTAAAATCGATCAGTGACCATTCCTGAAGCAATCTGCCTGTGAAGAAATTCAGGGGCAACTGCTTCCTGGAATTAGTGATACAATGACTGAAATTAAAGTCATGTCTTTCGCTGTGGAAATCCATGCCTCAGTCGGACCTTGACAACACAGATGCACGACCCATGTGTGCTCAGAGCTCAGCCACTCAGCCGAGTCTGACTCTGCAACCACGCAGACTCTAGCCTGCCGGGCTCCTCTGTCCATGGAATGCTCCCCAGGCAAAAATACTTGAGTGGGTAGCCATTTTCTCCTTCAGGGGATCTTCCCCAACAAGGGATTGAACCTCATCTCCTGCATTTCAGGCAGATTCTTTTTACTGTGTCTGAGCCACCAGCGATTTCAATAGTAGTTGTAAGACTTATTATTATTATTTTTAATCGTTGAAATAAACCTATTCATATGTGAATAAAGTTGTTTCTTAGAAAGAGATTTCTATGGTTCATTTGCTGGAGATTGAAAACATTGTCAGCTACGATACAGAGGAGAGGTATTTGGGAATCTTCCTTGATTGAAATTGTTGACATAAAGTCGATAGACTACCAGATATTTCTCTAGCAAAGATGGATGTGTTCGGGATCAGCAGAGAATTGCAACTCGGGGCCTGCAAACGGGTCAGGCCATGCACAAGTCCCACGCGGTGAGGGAAGGAGACCCCTCTTACAGAGGAGACGGAAGTGCTGAGGACTATGGAAACAGAGAGACAGCAGCTTTTCGCTGGCTGAGTCCTCACAGGAAGCAAGAGGAGCCCGTCTTCCTGTTGGGCTGCTGTGATCATAAGGAGAGCGCTCTCCCCGTCCTGGACTACTGGGGCTTCTGTTTATTAAGTTTTTGCAAAATCAAACGAGCCTACCAGTAGGAGTAATAACAGAGTGTACTGGTTGTTCTCAAGGTGTCACAGCTTAGTATTGTCTTCAACTAAGTTTCCCCGGTGGCACAGTGGTAAAGAATCTGCCTGGCAATGCAGGGGGCACAGGAGACCCAGGTCCAGTCCCTGGATTGGGAAGATCCTCTGGAGGAGGAAATGTCTCCCCACTCCAGTACTCTTGCCTGGAAAACCTCAGGGATAGAGGAGCCTAGCGGGCTACAGACTGTGGGAGAGTAAAGAGTCAGACACAGCTGAGCACATGTGCCCTTAAAGTTTCAGAAAAATCAGGTGGTTGTGCACTTTAGAACAATCTTTAAATATAAATGATATTCTCATGCATTTGATTTCCCAGGTAATATGCTTTAAGGGCCCACACCATCATTAGAAAGTGCCAGGAAATTGATATAAATTAACCAACGCTTAAAATAAAATCTACTCATTGATCAGGTTGGTAATGGTTTCTTGAAACTTTGGGCCCTGGATATAGGCCTCTCTGAGCACACTCTTTGACAGCATGCCTAGTGTGCTGTCCTGCTCCATCAGCGTTTGTGGGTGGAAAGGGTGTTATTGATGATTACTACTGCATATAACTTGAAAGCACCATCGAGTTATTAGTCTCAGACCAAATATTGCGCACGTCAAACAAAGCCGGGGGACTTGGAAAGGTTGTGCGAGTTTTTGAAAACTGCTCTAAATTCATGCAGACGGAATGAAAACTGATTTCGATGCTGAGCATAAGAGTAATGATGTGAGTGGAGACGTGAAAACCCTGTAAATGACACACAGCTAGGGGAACGCTGATGGGAAGACAGCTAGATGCGCTCATGCTCCTCCCCTGGGCTGAACGGGTCCACCCCCTGCCGTTCCTTTAAAAGCTGTTTGTGAAGGATTGAGATAAATTGATACCTTACTTTTTTATGTGCAATATATTTTAATTCAAGCCTCAGTACTTATTCCCAATCAAAAAGAAAAATATCAAATGCTGAGGAAGACAAAAGATCTGTCATATTTTGTAGAAAAGGGTTCATCTTTTGTTTGATAACTTGCCTTTTAGTAATATATATATATTTGTTATTCACAGAAAAGTTATTCAGGCACTTTGATAAATTACTGTTTCTTTCTCTATACTAAAGTGGAAATAATATTGTGGCATTCCCCAGACAATTCAGAGGTGAAAGTTACTATATGAATACATGGTATTTATCACAAGACTGGGTCCTATAACTTTCATGGTGATTTCATCTGGGCGTAGCTAATGGTTTTTCCACTCTCGTGGGGTAAGGTCTAAGAGTGTGCAGGATCCTATAAGACCACCCAAACTGGAATACTCGAAAAGGCTCCATCGCCGCAGTGAACGCACTGGCCTAGAATCCGCCTACGGGCCCCCAGGCTTGTGTTGAATCACCTCTCATTCCGAAGCTTTCACACTCACTGTCGAGTGTTTTAAGCACTCTCTTTCTGCAGTGACTTCAGCGCTCTTTGCAGTTCTGAGACGCCGTGACTCTCTGTGGGGAACCTTGCTTCTCTTCCTCAGAGCAGTTTCTTCCTGCCAGGGGATGTACCAGATGAGTCACCTACCAGGACACCATCGGCATCGTGATATAAATTCACCCTCTTGTCATAAATTCAGGCCCCAAAACTTCAGGATAGACTCCACAAGATGGCGCTGCCAAAGGGATGTGCCAAACCAGGAGAACACAGGGTTTTAAATGTTCAGAGAGTTAAGAGAATGCATTTGTGCGTTTAGTCTCCTTTTATTTTTAGAGAAGTAGAGTTGACTCGCAGTGTTGTGTTAATTTCAGGTGTACACCTGGATGATTCACTTATACATATACAGATATCTATTTTTTGTGATGTCCTTTACAAATTTTTCTAACATGAGAGTTAATTTGTGAACGAACACATTAAGAAAACCACAACAATGAAAACTACATTTTGAAACACATATTCCAGTGAGTGCATGTCCTGTTACATCTCCCCCATAACAGGAATCCCCTGACTAAAGGGAACTGTGTGGTTCCTGAATTTCACTGTATCTGTGTTCTTAGTCAGAACCTAAAGATATTTTCATGATTTCTTGCAAGCTTACAAAACCTTTTCCCTGAAAGATAGATTTTACTCCAGTACTTGCTCTCGAGCGTGGAGGGCATGGCATATATTTCTAAATAACTTATTTTTATTAAAATTATTTCTACTCAACCAGTAACAAGAGAAAGAAGGACAAGACAAGGGCAGGATTATTAAGAATAATCCAGGTGGAAAAAGCAGGGAAAAGAAAGTAGCAGCCATTCAAAAATATTCATTGACTGCAGAGGAATCTACAGGGTTCTGCTTTTAATACTCAACATCTGTCTTTTAAAACATATCAATCACATGATCACTAACAGCTGTTGCATTAGAGTTTTAATCAGCCATGATTTTCCAAAGGGAGAAAGAATGCTTTTGGATCAGTGGATGGAAAGTTATAGCTTCGAGGGCACCAGCTTGGTACTGGCAACCAACGCAAAATTTAAAGGGACAAAACTTGACCAAGTGTCATAAACACTCTTCCTGAGCAAAGAGCTCTGCTGTGAGCAGCATAAACGTTCCCACATGTTTGGAAGCCTGAAGAAGACAGTGCAGGTCCTGCCACGTGCTTAAAATGACGCATTTAATGTGATATGAAGTGCGTTAAAGTAATTTCAAAACTGCTTTACATTCGTAACCAGACAGGAAAACGTTGAAGTGTGGTACATTTTAATCACAAGAAATACTGAACAGAATGGGTCCTTTAAATGTAGGGAGCCTGTTTCTTCAGAGGTGTGTGCAACTCCTACTCGTGATATTGGAAATTAATAATCCATGTGGGAGTGAGAGCTTCAGGATGGCAGCAGTTTTATATATATTGGGAAAGAGGTTACTCCTGTTTTGAATTAACTCCCAGCTTTCTTGGAGACGATGTATCAGGTCTGTGCCATTTACCTTCTCTGCTGCTGCTGCTGCTGCTAAGTCACTTCAGTCGTGTCCGACTCTGTGGGACCCCATAGACGGCAGCCCACCAGGCTCCCCCATCCCTGGGATTCTCCAGGCAAGAACACTGGAGTGGATTGCCATTTCCTTTTCCAATGCATGAAAGTGAAAAGTGAAAGTAAAGTCACCCAGTCGTGTCCAACTCTTAGCGACCCCATGGACTGCAGCCTACCAGGTTCCTCTTTCCATGGGATTCTCCAGGCGAGAGCGCTGGAGTGGGGCGCCAGTGCCTTCTCTGTTAACTTCTCCAGCTAGGACATAACGGCAATATGCTAAAAATTCTTGCACTGAAGTAGGGCATGTTGTTCCAAATTAAGGGGGAAAATATACGTACTTCCAGCACAGAATATTTCTTAATTCTTCAACCATTTTCTGCTAGTGGTGGTCACGGAGGAATCAGTGATGCCCAATGAGATTGAAAGAGAATTACACATATATGTGACTCTGGCAAAATAACTTGATCACACTCAAGGAATACGTAGAATGGGAGTGTTTCCTATTTGTTGAGACTGTGGTGGAGATAACGCCTCACATATTATGGGTAAAATAAATTGCAATTGAGTTCCCTTTGAAGGCACAGATTTCCAATCAGAAGGACTGGATGGCCAAATGACCTTAAATGACCAATACAACACATTTATCTTTCATCTTATTTATAATAAATAAAAGACCTAGAATAGCTACAGGTATGGCTACTGCATGGTGTGTAATTTCTATTTTGTAGATGATTATTTCTTATAATGATCATAAATTATATCATACAAGATTTATGATGGCTAATCATCCTAACTCCAGTATCCTGGCCTGGAGAAGTCCATGGACTGCACAGCCCATGGGGTCACATAGAGTCGGACACGACTGAGCGACTTTCACTTTATCACCCTAATGGGGCTTCCTAAGTGGCACAGTGTAAAGAATCTGCCTGCCAGTGCAGGAGAGCTGGGTTCCATCTCTGGCTCGGGAAGATCCCCTGGGGTCGGAAATGGCAACCTACTCCAGCATTCTTGCCTGGGAAGCCCTGGACAGAGGAGTCACAGTCCACGGAGTCACAGAGAGTGAGGCAGGACTGAGTGAGTGAGCATGCGCACGCCACCATCCTAACCCGCTCTAGGACAGAGCAGAGATTTACTGCAGACATACGTGCCCATATTCAATACTAAAAATGATGGCGCACACACGGATTGCAAGGACATGGACTTACTCTCCTAGAGCTCAGTCCTAGAACAGAGAGAAGGCAACTGTGACTGGGAAGCAAATGGAGACTGAGAAACAGTGACTCTTGGTCTTGGGGTGTTGGGGTCCTGGGATGAAAGCCTGGGTGAGCTTTCCCAGTAGGATAGTGCTGCTGGGCTTGGCAGTGTGTATCCAGGGAATCCTGAGAAAAGGAAAGGATGCGCCTGGTGGCCTGGGAGTTCACTGTAAGCGCCAGATGGCTCCATGTTAGACTCATACTCACAGGGAGGAAGTGTCTAGACAGGAGACGGAACACCTCAACCGGAGGCTGACAAGCCATCAATGCCACACTCTCAGATCTGCCACTCCCCGCTAGTAAACACTGAGACGCCACCTAACGAGATCCCTTGCAAACCTCTGGAAGCATAGGATTCTCCAGGAGATCCACCAGGGACTGCCACAGGAGAGAGGTCACCAGGGTCCAGGATCCCAGTCCTCACTCAGAGCTCAGCCAGAGAGGAGCGCCACACACTCACAGAACATCATCAAGGAAAGGGTTCTCCTGTGTAAGGAAAAGTAAACTAATTTAAGAAGTGCTGTGCTAAGTCACTGCAGTCATGTCTGACTCTGCAACGCTATAGACTGTAGCCCGCCAGGCTGCTTCGTCCACGGGGTTCTCCAGGCAAGAGTACTGGAGTGGACTGACGTTTCCTTCTCCAGGGGGAGCTTCCCCACCCAGGCATCGAGCTCTCCGCCCCTGGCCGGCAGGTTCTTTACCACTAGCGCCCCCTGGGAAGCCCTAATTAAAGAAGGGAGACATTTAGAGCTGAATATGCTGCTGCTGCTGCTGCTGCTGCTGCTGCTGCTGCTGCTGCTGCTGCTGCTGAGTCGCTCCAGTCGTGTCCGACTCTGTGCAGCCCCATAAACGGCAGCCCACCAGGCTGCCCTGTCCCTGGGACTCTCCAAGCAAGAACACTGGAGTGGGGGTGCCATTGCCTTCTCCCTTAATACACTAAGTACTTTGAAATGAGAAAACCACAGATATACCATGTTTCTGTGGGTTGGGTGGCTGGCTGGTTGGTGGGTTGGTTTTCAAAGCCACTCTGACAGCTGTCTGAAGAATGGGTTTGAAGGACGAGATAATAGAAGCTATGAACAGGCCAAGTGTAAAAGGAAAGAAGAAAGTAAAAGAAGAGAACAGGTTTTAGAGATAAATTTGGGCAGACTCCCTGGCACTCAGTGAGCTGGAAGGGGCGATGGCTTGTAGGAGGTGGGGTCCTGCAGAGCTACTCAGAGCTTGGTCCATGGCCACCTGGAGACTCAGCTCCCTCCCCAAACTTCCTCCGTCAGAATCTCTGGGATTGAGGAAGGGCAGGGTGCAGGGAGGAGCCAGAATTTGGTGTTAGATGATCTGTATTCATCCAGAGTTACGGAAGCCCTGGGATAGCAGATGAGCCAAAATCCCCAGTCTGGTGGGCAGAGTGGATGGTGTTTTAAAATGAGAAAGGTAAGTTTAGAGACTAGTCTTGAAAATATTCTATTCTAATCCTTAAAAGAGATTGAAGTGGAGTAAAAGTCACACAGTCGTGTCCGACTCTTTGTGACCCCATGGACTGAGTCTATGGTATTCTCTAGGCCAGAATACTGGAGTGATTAGCCTTTCCCTTCTCCAGGGGATCTTCCCAACCCAGAAGATTGAACCCAGGTCTCCTGCAGTGCAGGTGGATTCTTTACCAACTGAGCCACAAGGGAAGCCCAAGAATACTGGAGTGGGTAGCCTATCCCTTCTCCAGTGGCTCTTACTGACCCAGTAATCGAACCAGGGTCTCCTGCATTGCAGGCGGATTCTTTACCAACTGAGCTATGAGGGAAGCTCTAAAAAGAAATTATTATAAAATAAATACATAATACTTTCTTGAGAACATAATATTTCTTTGAGATATGCTTTTTCATAGTATTATGTTTTGGCTTTCTTAGTACTGTTCACAGTATTTGTCTTACATTATCTATTATTATTGTTAAAATCACATACCTGGTCTGTGAAGGACAGGGAAGCCTGGCGTGCTGCAGTCCATGGGGTCGCAAAGAGCTAGATACCACTGAGAGACTGCCCAGCGACAGCAACCCAGACGCTAGGAAGGTAAATGGTTTGAAAAGTGATAGAGCAAAGGCTTAGCTGAACAAGGTTTTATCCAAAGGTACAAGATAAGTGCAAATCAGTCTGATTGCTATGGAAGAGGACGGAGAGTCCTGATACTGATCCGATTGCGTACCTGGAAATCATGATAAAACATGAGCTTTATGTTGCCTTCAGAAAACATTCTGCTTAATGGTGAGCAAGGCACTGAAGTGTCAGTCGCTCAATCGTGTGACCCTTTGAGACCCCTAGGACTACAGTCCTTCGTAGAGGAGCCAGGCCCCTCTGTCCGGAGGATTCTCCAGGCAGGAGCACTGGACGGGGTGGCAGGCTCAAAATCCCTTGCCCTGGCACACAGAGGATCCCAGCGTTCAGTTTCGATCTGTCTTTACAGACTCACTTTTGCCATGCTGGAGCCCTGGTTTCTCCCTGGCTTTCCCCTGCCCACGCCCGTGCCCCCAGGAGGCCCTGTGTGGGGGAGGGGTATTCCCAGAGGGCTCTGCAGAACACACTGAAAAGGCCGGATCCTTTCAGGAAACCGGGCAGAGGCGAGACGCACGGGCTGGACCTGGGACCTACGTTTGAAACGTTTCCCCGTAAGCCAGGCGTCCACAGCGGTTCACTCGGTTCACGTGCTGAACGTGTCTATCTGAACACGCTGCGCTGGTTGTATTTGAAGATCGCCTCTCTGGAAGCCCTCTCCCATGCAAGGATCATAATATCACATTCACACGTGTGTTGTAGGGGATAAAAGGTTTAACTACGGCGTGAGATGGAAGAACTCAGTAAAGACCAAAAGGGCTTCTACTGTGTGGTTTATGTGTGTCAGGATGTTGCTAAGAGAAATCCCCAGAAGAGCGAGCTAGGGCTGACGGGCGTTCACGCTGTCCTCTGCACTTACAGAGGGAGACAGGCCCAGCCGGCGGGGTAGGGCTGCTATGTTTGTCGCTGGGGGCCGGGGGCTGCTGGACTAAGACACCTCAGTGACAGCTGTCGGAATGGGGAGGGCCCGTTAATCCCTATAAACGTTTGTGAGAGCGGTTTCCTTTGTGACGAGCTTGAAATGTTACATGGCTTACTTTCGTCTCACCAGTGGATATCATGAGGTCACTCAAGTTTCCTTAGGTGGAGCAGGGCCAGACTTGGACACATCCCCCAGGCAACCAGAGGGAGGCCACTGCTACCGAGAGGGGCGGGCCATCCTGGCTACCTTTAGTCTAGAAGGCTCTTACCTCCCTTGCTGAGAAAATTCTAAGCACAGTCCCAACGCTGCTCCTTGCCTGAAGTTAGCCGCCCTCCACGCCCCGCACCACCCATAGCAGAAAAAGGGCTTCCCATCCACTCTTCCTACAAGGCTTTACTCCACGAGGCAAACATGAAAACAAGCACCTTGAGCTACAGGGAGAGAAAGTGGGGCTTCATAGTGCTACAAACTTAGGGTCAGCACATCTCTGTGTCTCTTCCTCAAGTGGATATCTATTCCTCCATGAAAAAGGCAGGATAGTATTAATATGTAAGGACTTTATTTGGGGGTTCCAAAGTCACTGCAGATAGTGACTTCAGCCATGAAATTAAAAGATGCTTGCTCTTGGAAGAAAAGCTATGACCAACCTAGACAGCATATTAAAAAGCAGAGACATTACTTAGCCACCAAAGGTGCATCTAGTCAAAGCTATGGTTTTTCCAGGATTCATGTATGGATGTGAGAGTTGGACTAAAGAAAGCTGACTGCTAAAGAATGGATGTTTTTGGACTGTGGTGTTGGAGGAGATTCTTGAGAGTCCCTTGGACTGCAAGGAGATCCAACCAGTTCATCCTAAAGGAAATCAGTCCTGAATATTCACTGGAAGGACTGATGCTGAAGCTGAAATTCCAATACTTTGGCCACCTGATGCGAAGAACAACTCATTTGAAAAGACCCTGATGCTGGGAAAGATTGAAGGCAGGAGAAGGGGAGACAGAGGATGAGGTGGCTGGATGGCATCACCAAGGCATGGACATGAGTTTGAGCAAGCTTTGGGAGTCGGTGATGGACAAGGAAGCCTGGTGTCCTGCAGTCCATGGGGTTGGACACGACTGAGTGACTGAACTGAACTGAACTGACTATTAACATAAAACCTATTCCAATGAAAGTGCAGGCTGTAGGGATGTGAGTGGCAAAAACACAGAGAGGCAGGGCCATTCAAATAGAAAGGCCATTCCAGGCTTGATAACCAGGGCAGGCCTTCTGAAAATTCAGGGCAAGAAGGTAACTCAGTTACATACAATAAGGAAATAAACTGAATGGGAAATTCTCTGCAGATAACCAGGAGGCTGCTAACACATGCAAGTGACATTCCAATTCAGATTAGACGGATCCAGAAGAGGTGGAAATCTTGCAAGTCAGAGAGAAAGAAATCTCTTGATTGAAAAGAAAATGGACACTCTCTTTAGCCACGAGGGCAAGTTTTTTGTTGTTTGTTTTTGTTTTAGTCTCATTACTAGTGTTCTCGTTCTTCAATGTCTAATAAGGACAAGACGATTAATAGCTTACAGTTATTGAAAGCTTGGGCTTCCCAGGTGACGTGTGGTAAAGAACCCACCTGCCAGTGCAGGAAACATAACAGACTCAGGTCCGATCCCTGGGTCAGGAAGATCCCCTGGAGGAGGGCATGACAACCCACTCCAGTACTCTTGCCTGGAGAATTCCATGGACAAAGGAGCTTGGTGGGCTACAGTCCATGGGGTCGCACAGAGCCGGACAGGACTGAAGCAGCTTAGCAGACATGTGGAATATTGGGAAGCTTACAATGTGCCAGATCCTGTGCTGTGGGCTTTATATATGTATAAACTCAAACCTCATACCACACACACAAATGAGATGACTCAGACCTAGAGAGGTGAGTCACTGTCTGAAAGTGACCAAGTGAGGCTGGCTCAGCTCGAAACCCAGGCAGCACCATTACACTCTGTCCTGACGACTGTCAGATGACCATCTGTCGTGCCATTTGCTGTCCTTGGTACCCTGGATGGAGATGCTGGGAGCGAGAACCAGAGCCAAGGACACTTCAGAGCAAAGGAGTCTCTGATGAGGCAAGTTCTCCAAAGGGAGAGAGCTAGGTGGAGCAAGAGGGTGAGTCAGCAAGGGACTGAAGGACCTTCTAATCCAGATGGGTGGGAGTGCTTCGTCCAAGCAGGGCTTTAGGGCTCCATGCTGCTTTAGGGGTGCTAAATATCTCTTCCCATGTTTACTAGCCATCTGTTTTCTATTCACTACTGAATACAACCTGTCCAACTTTTTAATTATCTTTCATAGAATGTATGAGTACGGGCGTGTTTGTATGTGTGTGTGTGTTTTCATATTAATTCTACATTGTTCATATATGTTTCAGGTATACACTCCATTTGTCTTTTCACTCTTAACACGGTATATTTCAGTGAACAGGCACTCTTACCTTTAAAGTAATGAAATGTATGATTTTTTTTTCCTTTATGGGTGGTGCCATTTGTATCTGGTTGACAGAATCCTCCTCTTTCATAGGAAAATCATTGTCCATTTCTTTAAACATGTAAGTTTTCTCCTTTAGCTTTTAAATTCCTAAACTAAGGGGAATTAGCATGTGTGTATGACTTGAGATGGAAACGGGATTTCATTCTTTTCCCCTTATTGCTAATCTGCTGCCTCTTCAGTCTTTCCCCCTTGGTCTGCATTGCCAGGGCCACCTTGAATTATGTTCCCTGCATGCCCACAGATTCTATTGGTCTGTTCTGGGTGTGCTGCTATATTCTGTCAAACTGAGAATTGGAGAAGGAAATGGCAACCCACTCCAGTGTTCTTGCCTGGAGAATCCCAGGGATGGGGGAGCCTGGTGGGCTGCTGTCTATGGGGCCACACAGAGTCAGACATGACTGAAGTGACTTAGCAGCAGCAGCAGCAGAGGATATGAGAAGGTTGGGATAGGAGACGGTTATTAGAGGTTAACCCAAGGCTAGCGCTGTCTCAGAGGCTCTCGGCCCTGGTGTCTTTGCTGAACTCTCCGTTGCTGTGGTCCTTCTCCCCTTTCCCCTCGACACAGCCGTCTCATCTCTCCCCCCCACAGCTTATTTCCCCTTTTCTTCCCTCCTTGCAGTTCTTTCCACTCTTTATTCCATTAATTTATTCTTATTGTTCCATTATTTTATTCTAGAAATAAGGAACTCACTTGCCTCCCAAAGAAACTTGCCTCTCAAGTAACTGAGCTGGAAGATAAAAACTTGAGTGAGATGTAAGTTGAGAAAGAAATCCTTCCAAGAGGGGTAAACCCCAAAGGGCGCAGAAGTGATTCTTAGAGCGGAGAGCATCTGAGTTGAGACTCAATAGGGTAGCAAGCTGTTCCAGTGCCACCTCCAGGTTCAAGGCCTTCCCGAGCGGGACGAGCACACTAAAATGGGCTCCAGGGACATAAAAGCAGATGGCAGCGAGCACAGGGAGCTAAGCAGGCCAGCTCCTGCGCAGGGGTTGCCTGCAGGGGACAGGGCTAGGGAGGGCGTCGCAGGCCAGCAGGGGAGACTGAGCTTCCCTTGCGAGGCGTGGGAGGGTCCCAGGAAGACAGTGCTCAGTGGAGATGGATTGCAAGAAAGTGATTTGACAGCAGGGTGTTGGATAAACCAAAGATGAGAGCACTGGAGTCTGGGAGACTCTGAGGTTGCATTAAAATTATCTGGTCAAGAGGTGGGACCCGCTTCCACCAAAGCCTTGGCCTCAGGTATCAAAATAATGGACACTTGCTGGGCCCCTGGAAAACAGAATCAATCAGTCTGTATGATCACAGGCCCCAAGAAGGGATCAAAGGCAACACAGAAACCTTGATCCCAGGACCCTGGGCGATTTTCAGTTCCATTTATGGGGACCTGATGGGAGTTTCCAGGAGTGAATTAAAATGTGAGTTTGGTCCCTCAAAGGAGGCACTGATGCCATCCTTTTGGTCTAGTATCTAGCTATATAAATAAGACATGAATAGCACCATCCACAAAGGAAAAATGCATACATTTCTTTATATTTATGGCTGACTCACTTTGCTGTACACCTGAAACTGTCACAACATTGTTAATTGACTGTACTCTGACATAAAATTAAAAACTTAAAAAATAAGTAAAGAAGCAAATAAATCAAAAGAAAGAACCTCTGTTCACCAAAATATATGGTGCTGAGTAAAACTATATTGTACAGGAAGCTAAGGAGAAATTCTCTCTATCACTGAATGTGGTAAAAAATGGAGTCATTATCCTATAATTAGAAACAGACCTAACAGAACAGAACCTTTTGGGGGAACTAGCGTTCTTCTAGATCCGAGGGTTGATGCCAGGGCAAGGTACTGAGGAAGGGGCAGTGGGCTGGCCACATCTGCAGTCCCAGCTTAGTGGACGACTGAGATGGCCAGTGTGCGCGGCATCACCTGCTGCAGAAGTCAAGGCTCGTGAGGACTGTAAGGAATCGCTAAATTTGAAGATGCAGAGTTTATCACTAAATTTGGAAAGACTAGGTATCTGTTTGAGAATAAACATTAGACGTCAAAGATCTGAAAACTGAGTGTGGACTGAGGCAATGCGAAAGATGATGTACATGACTCTTGAGAATTCAAAGTTAATGCAGAAGCAGCTATGAGGGGACCAGCCGGGGGAACGGCAAAATAGACCGCTGCTTTTAGAATGGGGGGATGGATTTGTTGATCAGAATGATCAACAGAAGAATTTGGAGCAGGATTTCTCTGGTGGCTCAATGGTAAAGAATCCAGCTGCCATTGAAGGGGACGTGGGTTCAATCCCTGGTCCAGGAAGACCCCACACGCCGTGGGGAGCTAAGCCCGTGGGTCATAACTACTGAGCCTGTGCTCTAGAGTCCATGAGCCGCAACTACAGAGTCTGAGCGCCGCAACTGCCGAGCCCGCGTGCCCTGCACGCCCTGTGCGCCCGCGCTCCACCCCAAGAGAAGTGAGAAGCCCGAGCGCTGCAACCAGGGTCGCCCTTGCTCACCACAACTGGAGAAAGTCCGTGTGCAGCAACAGAGACCCAGCACAGCCAAAACAAGTAAAATAAAAAGAATTTGAGGTAGAGGCTGGTCATTGAGGAGGGAGTGTGAGGCTGTGGGACCGAGAACACAGACAGGCGCAGACAGGGTCTCCTGCAACAAAAGAGGGAGAGAGAGCAGATGCAAAGCCCGAGGGAGGCCGGAGGAGGACACACAGGCGCCCCGGGCTCTGGAGCAGCTGGCCAAAGGGCCGCACAGGCTCGTCTTGCTCTTCCTGAAGAAGAAGGAAGCGTTTTCTGGGGAGCTGGTGAGGCGTGGAGCAGGAGAAGAGCAGAGGATTGCAGAGCAGGGTTTGCTGACGGTGATGGGACTGAATCGCCCATCTGTGGCAGAATCCACAGGATCCCATCTATTTCTCTTTTCTTATTATCATTGCTGTTGTCTTGTTATTGCTTTGCTTTTTGAATGGTTTCAGATCTACTCTCCTAATAAGATGAGCCCCAAAGAGTTGAGGGAAAGATTTTCGTTTTCAGCTTCACTGCTTATAAAATACATTAATAGGCAAAAATAGAAATCAAAGCCATCTTTTTTTTTACTGTGAAATTACAGAGTACATGTTTAAAAAACAAGTTTCCCTTTAACTCAGACGCAGACCTAAATCTTGAGGGGTATAAAAAAAAAGCTTCCACGTGGGAAGCTGGATTTTTAGGCTAATGAATGCAACTCTATTTTGATACTATGCTGTGTGTTTATATAAAATAGAGGAGCATTTTAGGCCAATTAGTGGCTTGCAAACCCTATACTTTTTCCAGCAAGGGCTAAGCTTGACGAACTTGAGAAGTTAATACAGAAAAGTTGTTGGCAGCGAAATTATGCGGTTGGGTTGATTCAAGGCAACAAAGCTGGAGCATAAATTAGTTTTTATTTGTTAAAAGAAAAACAAACTCTGTTTGTTTTTGCAATACAGTTTGTTAGTTCTTTTAATTTGGGGGAAAAATTTGGGGAATTCCAGTTCGCGAGCACTAAGAGGCTCGGGCCAGGGTGAGGCAGGCCCCAGCTCCGGGCCTGTGTAAACAGCACCCGCGTCTCCCTGGGTATACCTCGGTCAGGGCAGCGGGGCGGGCCTGCCACGCCTGGACCTCAGCTGAACCGGAGCGCTGGCCGGACAGTGACTAGGGGCGGAGTCCCGGGGCACCGTTCAGAACCGCAGAGGGAGCCGTGGCCACTGCCCCCGTCCCCAGCCGTCTTCAGCAGGGACCCTGGAACCCCAGACTTACAGAGAGATCTTGCTTCGATGCAATGCTGGAGATCCTGGAGGCCCCTCTCCTTCTTTCGGAGATAAGAAAAGTCAAGAGCAGACGGGCAGATGCGGCAATGTGAGACAGTCCCAGTGCCCAGGTCCGAGGCGCTTTGATGTCAACTGGGCCATCGGCAGACTCACTTGTTTGGTGGGACACGCGAGGACGTGAGGGGCATTCTGAGCCCCGTCCTAGGAAAGGAAATGGTGAAGCCTGGGAGGCTCTGAATCCTGGTGGGCATTGCGCCTGCACTCAGGCCTCAGCCGCGACTCCCTACTGAAACCGAGCTAATGCTGTCTCTAGCCCCCTAAACTGAACCCTGTCTCTACCCTCACCCTAAGCCCGCCTCTAAACCTAACCCAGCGATAGCCCTCACCCCTAACCTTAACCCAAAACCCCAAGCACAACCCCAGCCCTACCTCGAGCCCCCGTCTTGGGGAATCTTGAGGTGGGGGGTCGTGCCATCTTCCTGACTTTTATGAGTTGGTAAGAATCGCAGGCTTTGTGGCGTAAGAGTTTCTTTAGAAGAAGTCTGCAGCCAGGCTTAGCCCAGCATGGGTTTTTCTTCCCCTTTAGGGTTCACCAAACACTCTCCCATTTACAAGGCCCTTGAGACTTGTGACAAAACTCTAAAGTGCCGTGGTGGAACTTGCTAGTGGTTCCCAATGCCTATTTTGGTTTTTCTACAACAATAGAATTCTTGTATTAGTCAGGGTTACTGTATTACTCCAGAGAAACGGAACCAATTGGATACATAGAGGGATATAAGACGAGATTTATTGGAGGAATTGCTTCACAGGGTTAGGGAGCCCAGGATGCCCCACAGTCTGCCGTCTGGCTGGCGACCCAAGAAGGCTGCTAATGTCACTTGGTCTGGGTCAAGGAGTCCTGATGTCTGAGGGCAGGAAAAGATGGACCTCCCAGCTCAAGAAGAGGAAAAGAAGCCACCCTCCTTCACTTTTTGTTCTATGTGGGCCTCCACACACTGGGTGACGCCACCCACATGGGTGAGAGAAGAGCCCACAGGTGAGGGAAGCTTCAGTCTACCGAATCAAAGGCCCACCTCTTGTAGAAACACCCTCATAGACACCCCTGACATTACGTGTTGCCAGCTGTCTGGGTGCCCCTTAGCCTGGTCAAGCTGACACGTAAAATGAACCATCACAAGCCCTGATTTTCACATGGACACAGAAAACAGACCACACATCCCAGGCTTCCTTGAAGCTAGACAAGGCCGTACAGCTGAATTCTGGCCAATGGGATGAGAGAGGAGGCAATGAGATGCTGGCAGGCGATGGGTGCTCCTTCCGTGTTATGCCATTAAAAGGAATGCTGTTGGGTCATTTGCAGAGGTGTAGACACAACCTAGGGCTGTCACACAGATTGAAGTCAGAAAGAGAAAAAAAAATAATGTGCATTAATGCACATTGTGTAATCTGAAAAGAAAACTGGTATAGATCTTATTTACAAAGAAAAAATAGAGACACGGAGGTAGAGAGCAAACATGAATACCAAGGGAAAAGTGGGGGATGGATCAGGAAGTTGGGATTGATGCATATATGCTATTGATATATTCGTCCGAAGGACTGATGCTGAAACTCCTGTATTTTGGTCATCTGAGGTGAACAGCTGACTCATTGGAAAAGTCCCTGATGAGGAGGAAAAATTAAGGGCAGAAGGAGAAGAGGGCATCAGAGGCTGAGATGACCGGATGCAATTACCAACACAATGGATAAGAACTTGTCCAGGGAGGCCTGGGGTGCTGCAGTCCACGAGGTTGCAAAGAGTCAGACACGACTGGCCCCCTGCAGAACAGCCACAGAGCACTGTGCATGAGACGGATAACCAGCGAGGACCTCCTGCGCAGCGCAGGGGCTCCACTCAGTGCTCTGCGCCTGAGAGCAAAGGAGATCCCGGAAGGAGGGGACATGTGTGTGCAGCTGACTCGCCTTCCTGTACAGCAGAGACTAGCACACTATAAAGCTGCTCTACTCCAATATACGTTTTTAAAAGTAAACAGAGACACACAGGCCAAAAAAAAAAAAAAAAAAGGTGATAGCAGTCTCTTTCTCTCTGCCCACTTCGCATGAGCACATAGAATAACACTACGGGAGAGAAACCTTGTTCTAGGTGAGTTAGACATATCAGTAAAGAAAACAAATGCAAAAGGTTGTGATTTTTATAGATGCTAATGGTTGTGTGACTCTGGGTACACTATGTAAACATTCTAAGTTTATTTCCTCAATTTAAATTTGAACTACAAATAGCTACCTTGAAGACTATAATGTATATTAGAAGGGTTGTGTTTAAAGTGGCGATCGCAGAGTTCTTAGGTCAACAGCAAGCTGAGCCTGGTTTTGTGAGGTTCGGAGGGGGCAGAGCTGGACAGAAAGGTGGGGGAGGCTAGCCAGGGAGTGGGCCGAAGAGCTCAGTCAGCACCACAAGGCCTTCCTCCCCTTTGTGAGACCACTGCGGGGGTTTCCTCAGTGAGTAGACAGGACTCTGTGGTTAGCACTGGGACACTCTGTCCTGAATTCACAGGAACAGGAAAAGTGACTCAGACTTTAGCCTCAAAGGATGGAGAGGCTGAGTCTGGTCTGGAACTTCCTCCCTCAAGTCAAGATCAGTCTGGGAACCAGGAGAACAGAGCTGAGGGTTAGGATGCTTCATAGACAAAGAGTGGGGTGGGGGGGATGGATAGGACAGTGAAGGCAGGGGGCATGCAGAGAGGCAAAGGGGATGAGCCAGTTCAGGCAACAGCAGTTTTTCCTAGCTGGGTGGTTCGAGCTACGTTTTAGAAGTCAGTGGACCTAAGTGTGAGTTGCAGCTCCGCTAGCTAGCAACTGTTACTGGTACCAGTTTCCACCTCTGTAAAGGGGATAATAGCTGCCTTTTGAAAATGGTTAATAGTCATCTTCCACTGAGTTCTGATGACGTGTCAGTCACTCCAACAATTTTTTTGCACATCATCTTGAGTAATCTTCCCATCGACCTTCGGGAGATGAGAACTCTCATGATTTCCGGATTACAGATGAGAAAACTAGGGCTGAGAGAGGTCAGAACACAGACCCACCATCAAACTCTAATGCTAGTTTGCTTTTCATTTAGGATTAACTGAGAAAACCTAGTATACTTAGCAGACTTCCCAAGGGGCTCTAGTGGTAAAGAACCCACCTGTCAATGGAGGAGATATAACAGGCATGGATTTTTGATCCCTGGATCAGAAAGGTCCCTGGAAAAGGAAATGGCCACCCACTCCAGTATTCTTGCCTGGAGAATCCCGTGGACAGAGGAGCCTGGTGGGCTACTGTCCACGAGTTTGCAAAGAGTCGCACTCGACTGAAGTGAGTGAGCACAATATACTTAGCACAGTGCTTGAGTTACTGCCTTAAATAGTCATTTAAAAATATTATTCCAATTTTAGAGATGAAAAAAATGGAAGCTAAGAGCCATGTTGATAGGACGAAGCTCAGACATTCTGCTCTAAAGGCTTTACTAGCCCTGCATCCTGTCTTGGCACAAAAGGACTGTCTGAAAGCAGCCTCCTCACCCAGGATGGAGTGGAAGGCTCGCCCTGCCTTCAGAGGTCAGGCTGATGCCCGGGCTCGTAAGGACATGGCCCCAGGCTTCACAGAGAGGATGTTTTCCTTGCTAGATGCATCTTAGGGCAGCAGCCAAGAGCAGCCTCCGTCCACCACGCTGACTGCCCCTCCTTTCCAGGGAGCGGAGCTGCTGGAGTCACGTGGCCTCTAGCTCACTTCTGTTTATGGAGTTTCTCAGCCAAGAGGAAAACCATTAGGTGTCAAATTGCAAGTAGACAGCATCCAAGAAGCTGCCTCTTCCAGCGTGATTTGCTGCCAAAGAACCTTAAATAAACTTTGTGCAGGGCAGATGTCTAAGCCTCTGCTGCACGCAGTATGTTTCATTTGTTAAATTAAAACGTAGAGCTTGATTTGGTCTAATTAATTAGTTTGCATTCTGAAAGCAGAAGAAAACAATGGGCTTCTTTTCACCTCTTCTGATTCTCTTTGTAGGGTTTCTTTTGGGGAAAAAGCAAGTTAATGCATTACTTAAGATAAAAGAAAAATCTATCTGAGGACTTAAGCAATGCTTCATTTATTTATATTTTTAGCCAAAGGTGAGAGGTAAAGTCAACAGTTGCCCTAGGAATCAACAGCTGTGCACAGCAGTAACACAGATAGAGAAGACTTGAACACATAAGAGGAAAATGTCAACAGAGTAATTGATAAAAAAATCTATAATGAAACATGTAAGACACTTTGCCTCCATTTTTTTCTATACAATACTTTTGAAAGGAAAGTGAATCTTTTGGCCCTCTCTTAAAAAAAAAAATATATATATATATATATATATATAATAAAGTAGAATCCTCTTATATTTTACATGACAATGAATTTCATGCCTCTCGCCTGATTCCCCACCACAAGGTACATTAATATAAATGGGCTCAATCATATTGGACTCTCTGTGGCCCCACCAGGCTCTCTGTCCATGGAATTTTCCCAGAAAGAACACTGGAGTAGGTTGCCATTTCTGCCTCCAGGGAATCTTCCCAACCCAGGGATTGAACCTGCATCTCATGTGCCTCCTGCACTGGTAGGTGTGTCCTTATCACTTGCGCCACCTGGGAAGCCTGCTATTAACATCAATGAGTCTCAGCAAGCAGGGAGATACTCCTCAGCCCTGCAAAACTCCCTGCAGAGACAAAAGGGTATGCAGGAGTCAAGCTACTCCTGGTTCCTAACACCTGAGGTGGGGAGAGAGCGGGTTGGAAATAGAAGGAAGCTGGGTTTGACACTTTACCTTTAGGCGCAATGCAGTTTCTCAGGAGAGAATCCCACTGGAGACCAAGCAGACATCCTCTACAGGCGCTTATTGAAGTGCTCTGGGAATATATTTTTGGAAGGACCCAAGTCAAGTTCAAGGCAGATGCTGAGACTTCCTGGAAAACTGGAGAGTAGAAGGAGTCTGTTCTGTAAGAAAGTGTCACACGGGCCAAAACGAGATGCCCCAAGAACCCAAGGCAAGAGTAAAACCTGAAAGCAAGATCCAGGGACGAAAGACAGTTGGAGGTCTAAACCGTGAAATGTTAATGTATGTGATCGATACAAAAGCAGTGGACAGTTATATGAGTGGAAGGCAGGGAAGACTCAGATGGGCAAAGGCAACCCTAAATTAAAGATTACAAACGCAGAAACATTGAACAGTCCAAAATTCAAGCTGGGAAACCAGTAGGTCCCAGGTGGCAGTCATGAAAAGACCATCAAGGAACACTTAAAGTAGTTGACATTTGATTAAAGAACTCCCTTCTCCTAGAAGAGCAGCAGTTAAAAAAAAAATGAACCTGTGTAAAAGGACGTCCATCCCAGGTGACGCTAGCAATAAAGAGCCTGCCTGCCAGTGCGGGAGATGTAGGAGACACAAGTTCGATCCCTGGGTCAGAAAGATGCCCCTGAGGAGGACGGCAACCCATTCCAGCATTCTTGCCTGGAGAATCCCACGGACAGAGGAGCCTGGCAGGCTATAGTCCATGGGGCCCTAAAGAGTCGAACATAGCTGAAGTGACCTGGCACACACAAAAAGCAAGGTCATCAGGGAAGATGCCAGCCAAAGAATAAAACAGACCATTTGGGACAACGGGCTCCCTCTCGGGAACATGGTCCTCCTGGAGGCAACCTCCTCTCACCAGGTTTGAGGGTCGTTTACTCAGAACACGGAGGAGGAGGCCAGATGCTCAGAAACACAGAGTCTGTCTCCTTGGTATCCATACATCTGAGGCCACAGATGTGCAGCAGTGAGTCTGAAGTGAGCATAGGTCGCTAGGACAGAAGATTGGATGCTCTGAAGACGCTCTGCAGACCACAGACCCTCGACCCACGTGATAAGTGACCCCGTGAGTGAGGGCCTTGTCCCTGGTCAGGCCGTGCTTCCCAGCGTGTTCACTTCATGAGTCCAGGGTAAATGAAAGCATGAGAGGGTAACTGGGACAACTAGTAAACCAGACATCGTCGCCCACACAGGAGGTTGCCCCATCCATGGGCAGCCAGCCTCAAGGTGGTGTGGCTTCAGGACGCTGTGAGGACCGTGGGAGTCAAGGTCAAGGCATGCCTAGGTGTCCGGCTCAGCTGGTTGGGGAGCTTTGCCTTTAAGGGATACTTTGCAACCTTCTGAGGCAGTCACCCTTTGAGGCTGGTGACCACAGCATGAAAGCAATGCGAGAGAACACAGGGCAGAATTTAGTAGACGCCCTGAAGACTATCATGTGCAGAAACTGAGCTCAGCAGAGAGCAGGGCCACGTTCCAAGTGTAAAGTGCAACAGGGGAAAGAAGCCATTGTTTCCCTGAGTAGGACAAAGACCCCTTCCTCCTCTTCTCCTCCTGGTCTTCCTCCTCCTCTTCCTCTTCAGCGATGAATTACAGTATATAAATGTGACGAAACAGAAGATGAAGTGAAGAGCACCCTAGCAGATGGGTAGCAACAGTCCTCTGGGATGGAAACAGGACTGGTAAACTTAGCACGGGGTGGCGTCAAGCTCAGGCTGCTGGCGTGTTTACTCAGGCCAGAGCCACACTTTAGGAGTAATTGAATGTGAGTGCTTTTAGGGGTATGCATTTTCCATGCTTTTGAAACTGCCACCCTTAATATTTTATCGAGCCTTTCCAGTCCTTCTTGTTATTTTCCTAACCTCTGAAGGTATGTGAGTTTGCAGACTCCAGCTCTTGAGCAGTTCTGGGAAGATCTCGAGGCCAGCATTTTTAGAGGCATAACCTCCAAAGATGATCAGACCTGCAGAGATAAGCTCGGGCCCAAGGGAAGGAATGTACGAAATCAAGACCACAACTGAGATGGAGACAAAAACCGTTCCTGGGAAGAAAATACTGTTCTAAGAGTTTGCACAGAGTTTCAGACTTTTTATGATTGAAATAAACAGGTTTATGCGCCCAGGCTTTTCTGAAAACAACATATATGTGTACCTGGAAGAATGGTATAGATGGACCAATTTTCTGGGTAGAAATAGAGATCCAGGTGGACTTACGCACACAGGTGGGGGGAGGAGAGGCTGGGACAAATTGGGAGAGAGGCACTGACATATATACATGGCCCTGCGCGAAATGGGCCTCCCGGCGGCTCAGACAGGAAGGAATCTGCCTGCAACGGGGAGACCCGGCTCGATCCCTGGGTCAGGAAGATCCCCTGAAGGGCATGGCAACCCACTCCAGTATTCTTGCCTGGGAAATCCCATGGACAGAGGAGCCTGGTGGGCTATAGTCCATAGGGTCACAAAGATTTGGGCACAGCTGAGTGACTAACACTTTCACTGTTATGTATAACATGGTGGGAAGCAGCTGTATCCCAGGGAGCTCAGTTCAGCGTTCCCTGATGACCTGGAGGAGTGGGTGGGGGAGGGTGGGTGAGAGGGTCCAAGAGGGGAGGGGACATGTGTACACACACAGCTGATGGCTTTTTGTACTGCAGAAGCCAACAATGTAAAGCAAATTTACCCTAATTAAAAAATAAATAGAAACTGTTCTTTCTAAATTATCTTTATTAAACGTGTTGCTTGCTTGCCATCATATTATGTTATTTGTGTGTGTGCGTGCACGCTCAGTTGTGTCTGACTCTTTGTGACCCCATGGACTGTAGCCCACCAGGCTCCTCTGTCCATGGGATTCTCTAGGCAAGAATACTAGAGCGGGTTGCCATTTTCTCCTGCAGGGGATCTTCCTGACCCAGGGATTGAACTCCTCTCTCCTGTGCCTCCTGCATTGGCAGGAGAGTTCTTTAACACTAGTGCCCCCTGGGACATGCAGATTATGTTATTTACTATGGCTCAATTACAAATTCTTTTGTTTCCCAAGATGATCAAAGAGTATATTGAAGTATCTAAACTTACTTGCATTTAATTTACCACCTGATAAAGGTCTAACAAGAAGGAAATGGCACCCCACTCCAGTATTCTTGCCTGGAGAATCCCATGGACGGAGGACCCTGGTGGGCTGCTGTCTATGGGGTTGTACAGAGATGGACACGACTGAAGTGACTTAGCAGCAAAGGTCTAATGAAGGAGTCGCTGAAGTCTGCAGAAAAGACCTTCCTCTGTCTTCCAAGGAGCCCAAAGCATTGCACAGAAGGGCCTCTGTGGGAGTGTTTCTGTAACTGGGATTCAGAAAAAGGTTCTTTACAACACTGTTCCGATCTGGAGCAAAGAAAACTATGACCAACCCAGGCCTCCTTTTATGTTTTCTGCCCAGGAGGAGCTGGTGTCGATGTGGTTTAGATAGAGGAAGATGCTGCCAAGATTAGAGGCTTGAGATCTGCTCCTGGAAGCTCTGACCCCAAAGCAAACTCCCTTCCCAAGGGTTCCTGCTGTCTGAAGTCAGAGACCACTGGGTTTCTAAAAGGGGTGAGTGGAGATGTCAGGCTGGACGACTTTGGAAAGATTGTTTGGAACACAGTCTAGAAAAATACCCTTCTCCACAGAAAGAATATGATGTGACCCATCAGTACCATTGCCAAGAGTGAGTGAGCCTCCCGACGCAATGCCAGCCTGCACGCAGGAGCCTGGAGAGCGGGCCTGTCTGAATACGCCATTGCGTTTACTGCCGTAACACAGAAGCGTGTCAGCCGCTCAGTCGTGTCTGGCTCTTTGCAGTCCCACAGCCTGTAGCCCACCAGGCTCCTCTGTCCATGGGATTCTCCAGGCACGACCACCGGAGTAGGTTACCAGTCCCTTCTCCAGGGGATCTTCCGGACCCCAGGGACCTCACTGCAGGCAGATTCTTTGCCACCCAAGCCTCCAGGGAAGCCTGTATAAAGCTAGAGCATTTAGAAGCTGCCCACCCTCTCCGCCCTCGCCGCAAGCAGAGTAAGGCCATCGCAAAGGTTTTAGCACAACCTGCTGGTCACTCTACTTGCCACAAGAAGGTGAGGAAAAGCATTCAAGCACATCCACGCAAAATCACCCCAGTGTGAAAAAATTATCCAGAAGACAAATCATTCCCATGAGATTTAACATTCAGCATTACCTAATAAGAAAATATGAGCACAAATCAGGAAAAATAGAGCATATATTTTATTAAATTTGTTTTTATTCACCACTCACTCAGAAAAGAAATATCTATTTTGGTTGAAAAAGTATCCTGAGTTGAAAATGGAGTCTCCACAGACTTTTTTTTCTTTTACTCAGAGAATTAATTATTTCTGTAGAATTAATTTTTGAAAATATTTTTAAAGTAGTAAGTTGGTCTTCATCAAAGAAATAAGTTGGAGCTTAAAAATAAGTTAATGATTTTTTTAAAAAGTGTGGGGAAGTCCAATTTAAACACTGAATATTTTGATATGTTGTTTCACTAATAAATTAACATTCCTCTTAGAGTGATTGAAAAAAAAAACATATAGAGTAGTTGCATGCCTTATTTGTCTGGTTTTCTCGCCCTAGCATAGAAATCCCACTGAATTCATATATATTGCATTTGTTTATAAGGGCTTTTATTTATTTATCTATTTTTGAGCATCACGTGAGGTCTGTTTTTTCATGTTTATCTGGTTGACAAAAGCTTTTGTTGTTGTTGTTTTAAGCTTTTTTTTCTTTTTAATGCAGACCGTTTTTAAAGTCTTTATTGAATTTGTTACAGTTTTGCTTCTTTTGATGTTTTTGGGCTTTTTGGCTGTGAGGCAGGTGAGATCTTTGCTCCCTGACCAGGGATTGAACCTACAGTCCCTGAGTTGGAGGGAGAAATCTCAGCCCGCGGATGACCAGGGAAGTCTCAATCTGGCAAAAGTTTTGCTTATTGGTATTTGGTTTTTAGATTTTAATTTTATTTCATTTTGGAGCAGAGTTGACTAACAATGTTTCAGGTATACCACAAAGTGGTTCAGTTATACACATATATGATCTATTTTTAAAAATTATTTTTCCATTTAGATTATTACAAAGTATTGAGCAGAGTTCCCTGTGATATGCTGTAGGTCCTTGTTGGTTTTCTATTTTAAATCAGCTTTATCAAAACATTTTCTAGTTCTTACAAAGCAAGGGATAGAAGGGCTTATTGGACTGAGACACAGGCTGCCAGTTCAGGGAAGCTGCACTTTCCAGGGGGTGTATAGGGATGTATTTCCTCTGACACTTTAGGTTACAGTTGATTGAGGTTGGAACTGTTTGAGTCTAAGAATTTTAAATCTTAATTTTTAAAATATTTTTAGACAATTTTTATCAAGTGAATGTATAAAAAAATGAAGAATTTCCACATTTCATTTATTATGAACCCACAGCTGTATGTCTTTGGTAATCTTCATATTTTCTTTAATGATGGCATGATTTTTAAAGGTATAAACACCAGTTTTATTTATAAATTAATAAATTAATGATACTCTTTGAGTCAGTCATCCGTTAAGAATTACTGTTGAACTATGACTATTTTACTGAAATCGGAACATAATATTTGCTTAGCTCTCTGTAATAAGCCAAGTGCTCAGGAGCTACACACAATGGAAAAAAGGTAAAAGCTTCTCTTTTGTAATAATACCCCTCCCAAATGCTCTTCATTGGTAAATTTTACTTATTTGGAAGGTTATTTGCATTTGTATAAGAATGAACTATTTCACATGCATTAATGTTTCATTTATTAAAAACACAGATTCTCGTGGAAAAAGAAGTCACCCATGTTTTAAATGCCTGTTCAGTAATAAAATCACTTCACAGAAACCCTGTAAAATTCATGATGCATTGAATGATTTGGCTTCTATATCGTACTACAATGATAATAGCTGTTTAGTCAGATAAAGTGGAATTGCTAAACATGCACCCAAAAGAAATTTAATCACGTGTTCATTTTTGCACAAGTCTGATGGGAAAAATACCCCTCCCATTAATTCTTCTGGGTCACTGTTTTTCATTAGCTGTTTCAAAGCAACCCCATTTCTTATCTTAAAACACAGCAGGTAGAATGCGAAGTTAATTTTAGGTGAAGTAAGAAAACCAGGGAGACAGGTCTTAGACCCAAACGTTTCTCTCCAAGACTACAGTGTCTACCCAAGAGCCTCCAAGGGTGATGCTGCGTGTCCTTGAGGTTCCTGCTGTTCCCTCCTACCCGAGTGCCTGTCTGAAATCGCCCCGGGGAGACCTCCCCCTCCTGTCTGATGGCAGGAAGACCTCCCCAGGCTGCAGGCTCAGTGTACCAAGAGCAGTTAGCTCCACTCTCTGCAGGGGTTTGTGGCTGACCACAAAGGCACCCACGAATTTGTTTCCTCCCAGTTAATAGCACTTTCATTAGGATGTCCCCAGAGGCTACCATGGGCTTCCCTGGCAGCTCAGCTGGTAACAAATCTGCCTGCAGGAGACCCTGGTTCAATTCCTGGGCCTGGAAGACCCACTGGAGGAGGACACGGCAACCCACTCCAGTATTCTTGCCTGGAGAATCCCATGGACAGAGGAGCCTGGTGGGCTACAGTCCACGGGGTCACAAAGAGTCAGACACCACTGCACACGTGAGCGCAGCACAGCACGGAGCCTGCCAGGGATCAGGTGCTCAAAAGACAGAGGACAGACTCACAGGGCATGAGCTCCGTCAAGGTGAGTCCTGGTGACGTCAAGACGCAGAAGCGAAAGGACACCACAAAGACGGTGGTGGCTGTTGCCCATGGAGGGCAAGTGCCAGATGCTGGGGAGAAGAGCACAACTTTTGTTCTTCAGGGTGGGGGGTGGGTGACTTGGATGAGAAAACACGGTGATTAAGTTAAGCATCATCTGTTTCATCATCGTCATCAAGTCAATATTTTACTTGAGGTGGCTCCCCAGGAGGCACTGGTGGTAAAGAACCCACCTGCCAGTGCAGGAAGCCTAAGAGATGCGGGTTCGATCCCTGGGTCAGGAAGCTCCCCTGGAGGAGGAAATGGCAACTCTCTCCAGTATTCTTTCCTGGAGAGTCCCATGGACGGAGGAGCCTGGCGCCCTACAGTCCATGGGGCCGCAAAGAGTTGGGCACAACTGAAGCAGCTTAGCACGTGCAGCACAGTATACATTTCTATGGGCAGATCTCGGGGACATCATGGTTTCAGGTCCAGACACTGCCATCAAGGGAATGTCCTAATGAAGGGCGTCACATTCCTTTTCTGTTGGTTTCCCAGTGCATATAAAAGCTTGGTTATACTGCAGTGTAGCCTACGAAGTGTGCACGTCATGTGTCTTTAAAAGTGTAAATTTCTTAAGTAAAAATACTTTATTAATCTAAAAAGAAAGCCATCACCTGACAAGCCAGGTTTGCCGCTTACCTTCAGTGTGCAAACAACGAAGCATTTGTAAACGCGGTAAAGCAAAGGGTAATAAAAGTACGTCTGTGCAGAAGAAACCTGAGAGGTGACCACATTAAAGCACATTCAGTGACCCTCCTATGTTCCTGCTACTAGAAGCTGCTACAGAAAAGTGAAATGAAGGCACTCAGTCGTGTCCGACTCTTTGTGACCCATAGACTGCAGCCCACCAAGCTCCTCCGTCCATGGGATTCTCCAGGAAAGAATACTGGAGTGGGGTGCCATTTCCTTCTCCAGGGGATCTTCCCGACCCAGGGATCGAACCCAGGTCCCCCACATTGCAGGCAGACGCTTTAACCTCTGTGCCACCAGGGAAGCCCGCTACAGAAAGGATATACAAATAAATTCTGACATAGTTCTTGATTTTGAGCTGCTGAGTTTCCTGAGACACTTGCATAATAGTCATCATGGAATATGACATCGATGAAAACCACAGTAGAGTTCTAGAAACTGCAAGGAGAGTAAGGTGAAGGGGGTGAGGAAGTCTAACTGAAGTTGTAAGAAGGTACTTAAAGATTTAGTGATATTTGGGATGCGTCTTAAAGGCATAGAAGTTCACCAGTCTGCGATAAGAACTCACTAGATCACCAACCTGACAGAAGTCTATAGCTGAGCAAAGGAAATGTAGACAAAACACAGAACAATATAAGGGATAGGCCAAAACGGCAATCAATATGCTCAGAGAATGTGTCCCATCATAGAGTATCAACATGAGGTGATTAAAAGCGGAGATCCTGAGAATAAATTAATCAATCAATTAATAAAAATTATTATTAATAAAATTATATTTTAGAAGGAATATCAATGTAAGGTAGAAAATGAAGTTGAAGGCTCAGAGAGGAGACCAAAAAAATGATGTTTTATTTTAAGCAAAATAAATGAAAGAAAATTTGAGAAGTTCAATATAAAAACAAATGTCATCTTGACCTCCCCTCACACACATACAAAGAAGAAGATGAGATGGGGGAGGAAGAGAGAGAGAGAGAGCTAGAGACTGAGGGTTGAAAGAGGAAAGAGATCATCAGAGACACGATTTAGAGAAATTTCCCCAAACTGGAAAATATTATTTTCCACATGAAGAGACCTCACAAGTGACTAAAAGAGTACCATTAACAAGAAAACAAACAAAACAAAACCTCATGGTGAATAATAGATCCTAAACTATCTCAGGAAGGAAAACAAGAAACCTCCAAAAACAGGTATCATAAATCAAGTAGCATTAGACTTCCCAGAAGGAACAGCACTGGAAATGAAAGAGAAATGCTTCTAAAAATCAGAAGGAATCTAACAGATGCAAAAATCTGAGAAAATGTCCCTGAAAGAAATCAAATGTAGGGAAGAAAAATTCAAAGACACAGTTCATGAAAAAAATCATGACAAAGTGAAATCTAAAATAAAATTGGAAGTGCAGAGAGCCCCCAAATAAGCCCCGTCATATACAGTCAATTAACCTATGACAATCCTGAATATTCATTGAAAGGACTGAAGCTGAAGCTAAACTCCACTCCTCTGGCCACTTCATGCGAACAGCTGGCTCACTGGAAAAGCCCCCGACGCTGGGAAATATTGAGGGCGGAAGGACAAGGGGACGACAGAGGGTGAGATGGTTGGAGGGCATCACTGACTCAATGGACATGAGTTTGAGTAGACTCCAGGAGATGGAGAAGGACAGAGGAACCTCACGCGCTGTAGTCCACGGAGTGGCAAAGAGTCAGACAGGACTTAGTGACTGAACAACAATCTATGACAAATGTAGCAAGAACATACAATGGGGAAAGGACATTGATAAACGATGTCAAGATAGATCTCACTGGATAACTTCTAATGGAAAGTATATTTCAGATTGTTTTCCTTTATAAATTATTACAAGATTTTGAGTATGTGCTATACAGTAGGTCCTTGTTGGTTACCTATTGGATAGGTATTAGTTTATATATATTAACCCCAAACTCCTAACTTATCCTCCACCTTTCCCCTTTTGTAACCATAAGTTTGTTTTCTATGTCTCTGGGTCTATTTTCTGTTTTGTATATAAGTTCAGTTCAGTTCAGTTCAGTTCAGTCACTCAGTCGTGTCCAACTCTTCACGACCCCATGAATCGCAGCACGCCAGGCCTCCCTGTCCATCACCAGCTCCTGGAGTTCACTCAGACTCACGTCCATCGAGTCCGTGATGCCATCCAGCCATCTCATCCTCGGTCGTCCCCTTCTCCTCCTGCCCCCAATCCCTCCCAGCATCAGAGTCTTTTCCAATGAGTCAACTCTTCATATAAGTACATTTGTATTAGTTTTTAGGCTCCACCTTTAAATGATATCATAGGTATTTGTCTTTGTCTGACTTACTCCACTTAGTATGATAATCTTCATTTCAGTCTCTTCATATGGCTGAGTAGTATTCCACCGTCTATGTTTAGGTACCACATCTTTCTTTTCAGATTTTTCTTAAATTTTTGGCTGTGCTTGGTCTTCACTGACGAGTGAGCTTTCCTCTCGTGGCAGCTGGGGGCTGCTCTCCAGCCATGGTGTGCTGGCTTCTCCTGCAGCAGCTGCTCTTGCTACAGAGCACAGGCTCCATGTGCTTCCGGCCTGTGGGCTGCAAAGCTGCAGCTCCCGGGCTCTGGAGCACAGTCTCCGCGGGTGTGGTGAGCAGGCTTCGTTGCTCCATGGCGTGTGGGATCTTCCCAGCCAGGGAGTGAATCCGTGTCTCCTGCATTGCCAGCCAGAGTCTTTACCCCGAGCCACCGGAGCAGCCCTGCACCGCATCTCTCTGATCCGTTCCTCTGTGGGTGGGTGGTTAGGCTGTTGCTTCCATGTCTTGGCTATTGCAAATATGGCTGCAATGAACACTGGTGTGTATTTATCTTTTGAAGTATGATTTTTCCGGACGTATGGCCAGGAGTGAGATTGCAGGATCATACGGGAACTCTGTTTTCAACTTTTTAAGAAAGCTCCACGCTGCTCTCTATATGGCTGTACCAATTTACATCTCTAATCATTGGAGAAATGTAAATCAAACCACAATGAAGTACCACCTCACACCCATCAGAATGGCCTTCATCAGGAAGTCTACAAGTAATAAATACTGAAGAGGGTGGAGAAAAAGGGAACCCTCCTACACTGTTGATGATAAGCTTTTAAAAGTAATAGTAGTTCTAAGCTGAGAAGTTGCAAGAATGGAAGTGGGAACAAAGATAGGAGAAATTGGACCAATTCAGAGTTAATTGTCAGTAGGGTAAGAGGTCTGAAATTAAAAGACGCTTGCTCCTTGGAAGAAAAGTTATGACCAACCTCGCCAGCATTTAAAAAGCAGGGACATTACTGTGCCAACCAGGGTCTGTCTAGTCAAAGCTGTGGTTTTTCCAATAGTCACATATTCCTGGATGTGAGAGTTAGACAATAAAGAAAGCTGAGCACCGAAGAATTGATACTTTTGAACTGTGGTGTTGGAGAAGACTCTTGAGAGTCCCTTGGATTGCCAGGAGATCCAACCAGTCTATCCTAAAGGAAATCAGTCTTGAATGTTCATTGGAAGGACTGATGCTGAAGCTGAAACTCCAATACTTTGGCCACCTGATGCAAAGAACTGATTCCTTGGAGAAAAACCCTGATGCTGGGAAAGACTGAAGGCAGGAGGAGAAGGGGGCGACAGAGGGTGAGATGGTTGGATGGCATCACTGACTTGATGAACATGAGTTTAAGCAAGCTCCAGGACTTGGTGATGGACAGGGAAGCCTGCTGCAGTCCATGGGGTGGCAAAGAATCAGACATGACTGAGCGAGTGAACTGAACTGAACTGAATTGAGGGGAGGTCTGGTGGCCAAGGTGGTGGCAAGAACTGGTGATGCTTGGGACAAGCATGTGAAGTCAATGCACAGAGAGGAGACAGAGGACCGGAGTGTGCCATGGAAATTCCAGACCATTCCCAGTTCTTTTTTTTTCCTCTTGTAAAAATTCATATCAAAACATGTCTTGCACTTGTAATAATTTTAGCTGCAATATAAAACACAAATCTCAGATAATATTCCTAGAAAGATATCTTATATGTAAATCTCCACATGAAAAATATGTAAATGTAGAATGACATTAAGTAATGAATTATTTACAAAGTATGTCATGTTGCAATGCTAAATAAAATTAATCTCTTCCTTTAACATTGTATAAATTTAGAGTTGATTTTATTTTTGAAATTTGCATGTTCTCTGAATGACTACAGGGCATTGGATTAAAATACACTATAAAAATCTATAGAGAGAAAGAGTGGATTTTAGTAATTTGCCTAAACTTGTCACTGATTTTGACCTTTTTAACTTCCTGTATTTAAATTGTGAATAAATATTTTGCTACTTTTTGCAAGAACAAATAGAGTTTATTTACCACTGACTCTCATCAAAGAGAAATTCGACTTCCATGATGCTACTCTAAACAAAGAGAATACTGCCAAAGCCTGCTTTATTTACAGAAATAACTTGTTTCATTTAAAAAGTCATTTTATAAAACTAAAACCAACTGTGAGCTCCGATGAGAAACGTCAGACTATATTAAGGGAAACCCACACACTTGCACACACTCTGAAAAATCCAGGCAAAAGTGTACTGCGTTTATATCACTGATGCCTGCTTTCTCTCGTAGTGCACATGACGCCAGCTGTTGAGACAAAGCATTTCTTGGATGTCAAACTAACTGTGGTCGCGTGTGGTGGTGGCGGCGGCTACTTGTGTCCCGCAAGAGGGAGTTCTTTAGGGTTATTAGACATTCCAAAATAGTGTGGGAGGAAGATCATGATGACGCTCCTAAGACAAAGGTCTAATGGATTATTAAAGATTTGTAACCTAATCAGAGTGCATCCCCAGGGACACAACAGTGTAAGAGGGAGAAAAACACATTTTAAAAAATGTTGTAAAAATAACCATTGCCGAGATGTTCTGCAGAGCATTGCCTTACATAGCCAGCTAACTGTTCTTTGCTATTGTCGATGAAGACCCACTGCAACGCACGAGAAACAAGGGGAGAGTGTCTGCTGAGTCAATTCAAAGTAACTCAAAGCAGATACTAGACAGCTGTTGAGTGAGGGGTTTTTTATGCGTTTATTTCTGTATAATTTTTTAATTGGACTTTAGCTGTTTTGCAATGCTGTATTCGTTTATACTGCATAGCAAAGTAAATCAGCTGCTGCTGCTGCTGCTAAGTCAGTACAATTGTGTCCGACTCTGCGCGACCCCATGGACCTCAGCCTACCAGGCTCCTCTGTCCATGGGATTTTCCAGGCAAGAGGACTGGAGTGGGGTGCCATTGCCTTCTCCAAAATCAGCTATACATACACATATATTCCCTCTGTTTTATATTTCCTTCCTACCCCCAGAATTGAGCGGAGCACCTTGTCCTATACAGTAGGTGCGCCTTACTTAGCTATTTCATTTTTATCAGTTATCTATTTTATACACCAATCCCAATCTCCCAGTTCATCCCACCACTACCCCCAAATTATGATAAATACCCAACTTTTAGCTTTAAATCTTCTGCATATCCTGTTTTCTCTCCCTGTCTTTAGAATGTCCACGCAATGAAAGCAAATGATTAAATATAAATGGAGACCCCCTTATAAAGGGATTTACTACTCGTCAATTTCTTATAAATGTACTAATTCAATTCTCCACTCTCTGTTGTATAACTCATAACATGTGACAAAAGTCATGCAACATAATTCATGAGGGATGATTTAGTCTGAACTAATGAAAAATGTAAATTATTAATTGCCAGGAAAAAATCTCAATCCGCAGTTATCTAAGCACTTCTTGAGGAAACCCCTTCCTTGAGCCCATGTTAAAAAACGGGGGCAAGTTCTGTAGGCAACTCAACTCCATCCCATCTTTCATCCGAAATACTGGCAGGGCACAGACTCTTTCCCTCCCTACTGCCTAACATGGTAGCATCCTGCAATTCATAAAAACTCAAGAGGATATTTTTATTCTCTGATAGGCTATCAGCCTCTCTTGGTGGGGTTTGTTATTCCTGAGAAGTTCTATCGAGTCCAACAAGTTCTCTGTTCAAGGGAAATTAAATATAACATCCCAGAGGTCCCACTTATACTATGGTTAAAAGGAACACATGAATCCAGAAAGCCCTGGTTTTTCCAGAGGGAGATTTCTGTGTTCTTTTACACAGGAAGCCCACTTCCAGACCCCTGGTAACCTAAGTGTGGGGACAGTTAGGCCATTGGCAGGCCGTCACTGATGGACCAGATGGTCCTTGGAAAAGACCCTGATGCTGGAAAAGATGAGGCAGGAGGAGAGGGGAGTGGCAGACGATGAGATGGTTGGATGGTATCACCAACTCGACGGATATGAATTCAAGCAAACTCCTGGAGATAGTGAAGGACAGAGACACCTGACACGCTGCAGTCCACGGCGTCACGGAGACGGACACAACTTAGTGACTGAGCAGCAACAGGTCAGAAGAACCAAGCGCCCTTGCACTCCCTCACCAGAGATGGGGGTGAGTCATAATCTCCATAATGTGGTTTGCATTTTATGGTGCTCTGTTAACATGTTTCAAATACTGATTGATGGGTCGTCTGACAAACACACTGAAATGTGATCTAAACAGTAAGAACTTGTTCTGATTACCAAACTGAGAGACAATGGAACAGTGACATTTGAGATTTACTGTTGGCTTTTATTTCCCGGCACTCACTCCGGTGATGAGCTGATCTTTGTTTATGTGTGTTAGGAGGACAGTCCTTTCCCAGGGATGTTTAAGAGTGTGTTTGTTTTTGGATAATAATTTCAATGTTCTGAGCTCAGCTAAGCCTGCTACATTGTGCAGTGCTGCTGAGAGGGCCAGTTCACGTGATTTTGTTTTTGTTTTAATCATGGGATAAAGACAGCAAATAAGTTTAGTCTGTTTTTTCCACTGATTTTTCAAAACACATGAACAAAGTTAATACCCAGGAAGGCAGAAGGGCAGAACACAGACTATGATGTCAGGAAGAACTGGTTAAACCCTGAGTCTATCATTTGCCAAATGTGTTGTAACAAGCCAGGCACCTACCTTCTCTAAGACTCAACTCCTCACCTATAAAATGGAGATATTACAAGCATGTGCAGCATAAAATTTATCTAGAGAAACAAATGCAGATAAAATAAGTAAGATGCCTCACATGAAGTATACCTCAATACATGTTATTATAGTAATAGTGTTTCTAGTTATTTAGAAATGATACAAGATGTATACCCCCTTGATAAGATTAGTATTGATCCAAGAAAATGTAAAGAGGTTTGCAAAAGAAGGGTCTTCCCTGTTGACTCAGATGGTAAAGAATCCACCTGCAAAGCAAAAGACCTGAGTTTGATCCCTGGTGGGGAAGATACTCTGGAGAAGGGAACGGCTACCCGCTGCAGTATTCTTGCCTGGGGAAATCCATGAGCAGAAGAGCCTGGCGAGCTATAGTCCATGGGGTCACCAAGGGTCAGGCACGACTGAGCAACCAACACTTTACAAAAGAAGGACTGTAGAAAATGGACATTTAGCAGAATCAGCCTTTTCACCTGAAATAGGAAATGAAAAAAATCACAAATTTGATCATATCTTTTGAAGAACCTTTAGACCCTTCCAACTGTAAAATCTGTGTAAGAGAATGCAAGCATAGCCTTTTCTACTCATTTTAACAGGTAGGCTTTTCCTTTGAAGTTCTGCGTTTTGAAGGTCTTTATATCAAGAGATTCGTTGCAATTAGCCGGGGCAATTACCACCCACTTTCTTGGACCTAATAGAGTGCTATGAGAACATTTTATAACAAATCTCCAGAGTAAATTAAAAACTAAATTTAAAAGATCAGTTCTAATTAGTTATAAGAAATAACAAGCTTCATATGCAATGTTTGAGCAAGAACAAAAATAGATATGAAAGTATCACTGTATAAGTATTAGAGTATTAGAGTATTAGAGTTCTAAAAGCCCTCTAGGTCTCCCACAAAGCAGGCGGATTCTTTTCTGTCTGAGTCACTGGTGAAGCCTTGTTAAGTATTACAGTTTTGAGTAAAAGCTAAAAGCTTACATTTTAAAAAGTAACATTGGAAAGACAGTCAGCTAATATTTCACACAGTTTTATCTTTGCTTAAAGATGTTAAAATATAGATTTCTTTTCTGCAAAGATTCATTTTTCATAGTAAAATGTTAATGTCTTAGAAGTAATGAACCTTCTGTCTGACCACTCCCCCAGCTCATCCTTTACCGCAACTTCTCGTGTGCAAAAGAAAAACATGTTTCTAGTGTGCTTCTGTTAAACTATTGATAAGAGAAATTACTATTGCTCTATTATTTAAGAACTTATTTTGCATCTTCTCAAAAGGATGGACTCAAGTGGAAAATACACATTTAAACACACAGCGTTCACATTTTGAAGATGTCACTTGCAGCTGAAATCTCTAAAAAATAAATAAAAAACTCTGAATTTTAACTATACCATAGTATAAATGACAACTGATCAAGTTTCTATGAAAGAAACTGAGGTACAGACTTTGAATGAAAGAGTGAAGGCCAGTTTTCTTTCTTTCTGGAGCTCATAGCTGCTGACTCCTAAAACCTATTTTTTCATTAGTGACTAAACAATGTAAATTAGAAATTTGCTTCATTTAAAATTCACTTCTCATAAGTTAATGGCACAGAACTATAAAATAAGGTAAATATTTATTGCTAATTTTGTGTGTATAGTAATTAAAGAAATAGAAGGCTGAACGTAAGACAAATGTGAGTTGAATGGAAAACAATTGAATATGCATAGCTGAGACACTTGAACTTAGTCAAGAGAGTGAAGATGTATAAAACCAGGACAACTCAGAGGCAGTTTGTGACTAATGTAATAAACTGATGCGGAATTCAATAAAAAGGATTTTATCTTTTCTTGAATTTTTCAGATCCCAAACAATTATTAGACTATAGATTTTTTATAAAATGAGACCTATAAAGTTATTACACAAATGTTTAACTGCAAAAAGCCTATATTTTAATACATGCTTACACAGTTCATATATGAACATGTGACACAATACATTGTATACAAGAAAAGATAATAGTTGGATTTTATTGTGGTTGCTGTTACCAATTCATGGTAAAAGTAGTCTAAATATTTGAGAAATTCAAAGTAAATGCATTTCAGTGAAAGACAAGAACAAACTTAACCATGAAAAATATGCATGCGCAATATTATATACCTCCTATCAATGTCTTACTCCATAAAAATAGGTATGTTAGGCATATGTAAATACTTAGGACAAGTAGATTCTAATGACTCTACTTCTATCCTAAAGGACTGAATACACATTACCTTTATTTAAAGATGTTTATTGAAGCTCAATTGTAGCAAACACATAGTTTTGGGTCAAAAGTATCAAGCAATGAATTTCACATATTATACAGAGAATAATCCGTGCTTCAAAATTATAAACAGCATATGAAGATAACAAGATAGGCTTTCTTGAAATTTTAAATTAGATTAAATAAGCCTGAAATATTGGACTAAATGCTAACATATGGAATATAAGATTTCCAAATGTTAATTTAGTTAACTTTCCTGTAGTACACATATTCTATTTTTATGTCTGTTTCTGGAAGTGAAATAGGAAATCATAAGATGTATTTCAGCAGGACAAGGAGGCCATCTTGAGGTCATTCTAGAAATGTACATGTCCTTCTTACTGGCAGCACACACACAATTTATGATTTAAAAAAAAATAAAACCTTTGAGAGAAGTGAGTATTTCCAGTATAAAATACTGTCATTCTTCTTCAAAACCAAAATGGCAAAGTTTCTCTGCACATTTAGACTTACCCGAAAGCATCCTCTAACGCACCCCCTGTGTCTGTTTCTGCCTCTTTCTCTTTCACACACACACACACACACACACACACACACACACACAAAGACTACAAACAAGCTGCTTCTTGCTGGATGGCAGAGACGGATAAAACTTAAAATAAGCACAAGACTGTACAAAAATGCTTCAGCAAAACTGTCTTAAATATTTTTCTACAGTTGTAAAACAAAAGCTTCCCACAAACCCCAGTCCATGCTCCTCAGGAATCCACTGTGTATCTACTCTGCCTCTCTAGTTCTGGAAAGTGGAGACAGCCTTGAACCCGGGCCGGAGCTGCCCTCCTGCGGCCTACGCGCTCTGAGTCAGAGCGGGGCCGGCGGGGCCGTTGGCCGCGAGCTCGGGCCCCTGCGCGCCTTCCGCGGGCTTGGCGCCTGCAGCCTCCCCGTCGCCCTCGGGAGTCTGCTCCAAGGCCTCCGGGGGCGGGTGCAGTTAGCATCCGACTTCGCTTTGTCCACCTCGTTCTCAACCTCAACCTTATCTTCCGGATGCTTGCTTTTCTTCACTTGTCCATTCTGGGCGGGATAGGCGCTGGCAATGACGTCATACAGGAATTGGTATTGCTCCTGGCGAAGGGGAGAAGCCAGGGATTACGCAGAAGAAGTGTATGTCCTTTTTTTTTTTTTTTTGTTAGCATCATATGAAAATGAACAAGACTTAATCATTTACGTGTGAAAGACTCTGGGTAACAGAAAACTATTCCTGTGTGCTTTCCTGAAAAGACTGTTTTAAATGCCTCACTCTCCTTAGGGTTCTAAAGGACTGACCACAAAGCAGTCTTCAGGACTGACCTTGTAGCCACACCAAATCGGTGTTTGGTCCCCTCTCAGGCCATAAGCGGGCATCTCGTTCCTAAGCTTTTGCAAAGGAACCCATCTTGGATGCCCATTCTCGATCATGCCTACATATCGCCTGGCATCCAATCCAGAGTCTGCAGAAAGCCAGCCTGAGCCCCTCGGGTTAAGCTCAGCGCCCTCACTCATGTTCTAGTGATCCCTCCGTCATTTCACTCATGTGTTCAGTCACTCAATCGTGTCCGACTCTTTGTGACCCCACAGACTGTAGCCCGCCAAGCTCGTCAGTCCACAGAATTTTCTAGGCAGGAATAGAGAAGAAATGGGTAGCCATGTCCTCCTCCAGGGGATCTTCCTGACCCGGGGATCAAGCCCAGGTCTCTCACATCTCCTGCACTGGCAGGCAGACTGTGCCACCACGCCACCTAGTAATTTCTGGCATTTCATTTATGGCATTGCTTAGTATAGGTCTGCCTTTTCCTCACACTAAACAGTGAGTTTCTTCATGGCAAAAGCACATAGCAGGCACTCAGTAGAGTTTTAACATCAATGCAAGGTCAAGGTCATGCACAAGAGCGAGCTGCCAGTGTTTGAGTGCGTGGTTAAGTCTGCACTGTGATTAGTGACTGACTCCCAGACCATCACCTGCGGCCACTACACTTAGGACACAGCCTGAGTTGATGAGGACAATGCCCATTCAACAGCCTCCCTGCACCCGGGAAGCAGGGCAGGAGCCTCTGGTCCTCATCCCCGAGCCCGCTCCTCTGCTCGCCCTTGGTCTGTGGAAAAGCCTTAGTCATAGAAGAAGGTTAATCAGAGAAGTGGGAAACAAAGAACAGTCAAAGGAGGCTAAATAACAACAGTTTAGTCCTTAGGCATAGTCAGGGACCTTTGGTTCCTCTTCAAGGGCTGCAGGTGATACTCCCAGCCGCATCCTGTGAGCTGTCTTACGGATAGTGAAACCCCCACCAGGTGGAGAAGTTAACTACAGGACAACCGGACTGCAGCCATAACAAAAGCTGCCACAATTCTGAGAACTGGGCTCAGAGAAACGGGAAGAAACCAGCCACGGAACTGAAGACGAACGGCACTTGAAACAGTCAAGACGATGCTGGTCAGACCGCCGACGGCCGATCTGAAGATGACTGTGAGAGCTGACTGCGCCGTGTTTTCATGTCGCCCCCACCCTTAGTCTATGAAAGCTGTTGCCCGCTGGATTGTCAGTGGAGTTGGGGAGCTGGCTTTGGACAGGCGTCCACCTCCCCGCTGCTCCAGGTGCCAGCATCCAAGATAAAGCACACTTTCCTTCCTACCAGCTCAGCCTCTCTATTGCATCTGAGTGGCGAGCAGCCAGACCCCACTTTCGATGGCAGCCACACCTCTTGGGAAAATTACTTTGCAGGCCCTTTGGACAAAAGGCGAGTCTATCCCACCCCTACACCTGAGCTGGCCTTGTGACCTGTTCAGGTGATAAAATGCAGAGGAAAACACACACCAGTCCCAAGCCTGGGCCCTCAGGGGTCTCACTCTGCAGGAGTGGCAGTGGAGGGGTGGGGGGTTTCATGAGCTTTTAAAAAAGTGTTCTTCATGAACCACCACCACGCATCACCGGCAAACTCCTGTTAGGCCTCTTATTTATATTGATAACAATCCAAGGGGAACCATCATGTAAAAAGCGATTTCAGAGACTAGAAAAGTAAACAGAAGAGAAGGAACAGAAAGGAGAGGAAGGGGGGGTGGAAGGAGAGAGAGGAAGTAAAAAGGGAAAACACGTTAAAAGCATTGATGCGGCACACTTACGAAGGTGGGGACCATTCCTGGCCGAGCTCTGCGGAGCGACTTCACAGCTTGAAACACGTCTATCACCTCTTCTGTGTCAGCGCTTTCCAAGAGGTTGAACAACGCGCAAAATAGTCCTGTTTGCTGAGATCCATCTCTACAAAAGAAAGAAAAGATTTTTAAAAATTCTACAGTTTATGGAGAAAGTGATATTGGGATAAAAATCAAAAGACAGAGATAAGAATACATTCTTTGCTTCAAGTTTACTGTGATTATTCTATTCCCGTCTCTTAAGAGCAGAACGTTTCTGCTAAATGCAAGTTTTATGCAAACTTTCTCAACCTGGGAATATAATAGTCCTTTAGTTTAAAAACTTACACTTTAAAAATATACTTTCTCCTGCTTAGTACTTTACTAATTACCATGCACTTTAGTTTATATATGAAGTTGTTAAGACACATATCATAAAGCCAATTTGATAGATGAAAATACTGAAATTTAGGGAGGATAAAGGCACAGAAAGGCACATTCCTGTGATAGAAACTGATGAATCCAGGAAAACTGGACCTGATGAACTGTAAATTACTAAACCACGTACTTTCTCTCCTCTCTGCTGCCTCTCTAGTGCTTTTTTCTCTCACAAACGTTAACAATTCTGCACCAATAGAAAAAGGATACCTAATGAAATTACGCATAAAGGAGAGGGCAGCCAAATCACTTATCAAACTGTGAGAGGCATGTTACATTATAATAAAAATTCAATTTAAAGAATGTTATTGGAAGATTTTTGATGTAAATAACCAAGGAATGTACAGTAGGTATTCATCTTTCCCCTAAGAAACACATACAGTTTTAAATATTAAACTTTCCTTCTTTAGTTTTCTTTCTATGTAAATTTTACCTTTGAAAACTCAAATAAATGCCAAAAAGTAGTATTTGTTTGAGGGCTTGGTTGTAGTATATGCAATTATAATAATAATGAGGCTTCTTGAGAAAGCCTTTAAGCACTTTTCTAGATTTACATTTCTCATCTTACTTTACTATTTTAATTTCTAATTTAGTGTAACATTTTATTTTAATTTCTAATTTAGTGTAACATTTTATGTAAATAGTTTATATCATGCATCCTTCTTTCAAACCTCTTATTTAAGGCGGAGACCTATCACAGATGAAACTTAAGGGTCTGCATAATATAAATTCAATAAAATCAAGTATTACTATGTATATTATTAAACTCTTTGCCTTTGGGGCTCTATTTAGGGAGTCAAGTAATGGGTTTCCAATCAAAGTTGCTAAGTATGAGATTTCAGTGAATAAATAAGATATGTGTATTGGAGGCAAAACATTCAGTCCTCTGGATTCCACTGACAGCTAGGAGAGTGGCTCCACGCTCTTGTAAAGGCAGAAATAAAATGTAACATCTATCCATCCATCCGTCCACGCGTGCTTCCATTCACTCATTCATTCAGGACAGGTGACATTCTGGGTTCAGCATCAGCACTGAGTCAGAGATTAAATGCCCCTGATACTAAGGGATCATAACCTAATATTCCTGCACTAAAATATAGTTATTTCTACTGCATTTTCACAACAGTTGAGCTGCTGGAACACGTGGGAGAGACGTGTTCCACTGCAGTCATGCATTTTTAACTATTGGGAGAAATCGCGTTTAACAAGAGGTGTGAGCCAAGAGGTCAAGCAGGACGGTGGGTTTTAGAACATATCCCGTGAAACCCCACCGACCTGCAGTGGATGAGAAGAGACACATTCCTGTGATATTTATTCCCTTCGGCAGAATTCTTCTTGGGAAGTTTTTGTTTGAGATTCTGGATCATCAAGACCAGTTCTTTGGGTTCTGCGGGCAGCTCTTCCCCACTCCAGTTATTAAATTGGTACTGGTACACCATTCGTGGATCTTTCCTCTGAAACCAGGGGAAGAAACATGAATTCAAGGGAGAAACTCAGCCCGTTAGATAAGTTGATTGTTACTTTGCCCTCCCAGTTACTTTCATTTAAATCATTAAAGAAGTTCATCCTGAAAACATTATATAGAGAGTTGCTCTGCTCTCACAGAGCAATGCATCTTAATTTTTCAACCAGATAAATTACACCAAAGACACATACTCCTGAAGCTAAGTGTGTACCTTGGAATGTCTCAGTTCAAATGCACGGACGGTATACGCTGAAGATTTGTTGATGTCCTTCATGTGAACTTCCACATCTCCGTAGGTTTGCTTTCCTTCCTCCCAGTACTGAGCACAGGCTTCCTAGATGAGAGAGAACGCGGTTCAGCATCAGCTGCCGAAGCGCTCTGTTCATTTGTCAACGCACTCAGAGAGCCACCGCTCTCACCTCGGCTTTGACTCTGTCCTCTTTGCTCTCTTCTTCACTCTGCTCTGTTAAATGTGAAATGACTAACTGTGCTGTCAAACTGAGTCCTCTTCATAAAAATCTAAAACTTATTGGAAGTATTCTGGACATGCATCCAACAGACACATGCTGTTGCCTTGTGCAAGGAACCCAGGGAGAGCCAAGGTGCCCAGCACACCCTGGGCATGGATCTGCCACCCGAGGCTAGGTCTCAGCTTTGCTTTTCCCACCTTTCCATGCCTCACCACCACCTTTTCAAAAAGGATGGACTGGGCTGATGTTGTCATGACCCCTCCAAGAACTTAGGTCTCCCTGTCCCTCCAGGGGTCTGGCGGGAAAGAGACTGCACCGTTAGAAGCTTCGTCTCTGTCTTGTCTGTGTCAGCTGACTATCAGAGGAAAGGGTCAGACTGACGAACACATGGACGACAGAAGTACTTGCTCCTTCCTCAAATGATTTCCACTAACTACAGACCCAGAGTTGCTGCCCACGATAGGCATTCCTGTCCGAAGTCCTGTTCCATTCCCTGGCTTTCCCGATTTAGATGAAGGAAAAGATTACTAGAATCCCATGCCTTAAAAAAAAAAAAAAAAAGGACAAAACATAAAATAGCTTGTGGGGAGCTGCTGTATAGCACAAGGAGCTCTGTGATGATCGACAGGGTGGACAGCGGGTGGGCAAGGAGGCTCAAGAAGAGGATGTATGTGTCCTTATGGCTGATTCACGTCGCGGAGCGGGAACAAACACAGCATTATAAAGCAATTTTCCAGTTAAAGTTTTTGGGGAAAAAAATGGAAAATGAACAAAAGAAAAGCATAAAAATAAAGGAAAAAAACCTATTTTCTAAGCACGAGGGTAGGGGAGGAGGGAAAAGAGAGAGAGTAAAAGAATACATACAGCATGACTGCATACTGGTGAGAACATCCATCAAACAAGCTTTAACATATGTCAGAAAAAGTGTTAAGTGGTAAAAGCTAAGATGTACTGCTAGGAAAATCTTGATAACTTGTGGTGTTAAGAAAAGGCTCAAATATATGTAACAGGCATTAGGCAGATCAAATTAGGTCCGAGGTTCACCTCCAACCATAGAGGTTCACCTCCAACCATAGAAGTTTGTGACAGTAACTCTTACATGGATACAAAGAAGACGGGATTTAGATATGGTTTTCAGGAGTTTTGTCTTTCTAGAAGAAGAGGATCAAAATGGGAAGAGCGGGTACATCCAGATGCGTGGGATGTCAGAAAATTAAAGCTCACTGAGGAGAGCACAGACGCTGTTACGATTCCGTCAGTAACTCTACTTGTCCAGGGTGGAAAGCGTGGAAAACGCAAAAGCGTGAGGATATGGCAAGATGCACTGGGCCTGACTACTGATGGTCTTAAATGTCAGACCAAAGAGGTGGGTTTCTATTCTGGAAAAAAAAAGAAGAATAAAGATGTGGCTGTTGTGTATGTGTGTGTGGGAGGGGTGGGTAAAAGTCACAGAATATAACACGTAGTGTCTTAACCATACCTAACTGCACAGCTGGGCAGCTCTCACCATCATCCATCTCCCCAGCTTTTCACTTTCCTAAACTGAAATTCTGTCCCCATTGAACACTAAGTCTCCATCCCCTCCCCTCCTCCTGCACCCACCCCAGCCCCTGGCACCTACCAATATGCTTTCTGACTCTATGAATGTGACTATTTGAGGTGCCTCGTCCAAGCGGCATCAAGCTGTGTCTGTACCTACGGCATCCTTCCCTGGTGACTCAGTAAAGAATCTGCCTGCAGTGTGGGAGACCCGGTTTGATCCCTGGGTCAGGAAGATCCCCTGGAGAAGGGAATGGCCACTCACTCCAGTATTCTTGCCTGGGAAATCCACGGACAGGAAACTGGCAGGCCAAAGTCCATGGGGTTGCAAAGAGTCAGACACTCTCACTGCATACTGGAATGCATTTTTAAGTTTCACTCAATGCATGTCCTACAAACAAATCACACCTTCTTTTTTTCCCCCTGTGCTATACAGTAGGTTCTCACGTGGTCTGCTGCGTTTAGCAGAGGGAGGCTCGGGGTCGCTGGGCATTATTAGACAATCGATCTGTGAACAGTGGGCAGAGCTGGCGGGGGCCGGGGGAGGCAAACAGGAGAAATGGTCAGAACCCAGGTGAAAACTCTAGAGGCCAGCGCTTGGATGGAAAACAGGGAGAATGAACAAATGGAACCGTGTGACAGGGGGATCAAAGGGACTGGGATACAGAGATCCATCCAGTAAGTGATCCAGGAAAGAAGGATCAGATTTTATGACAGAAAGACCCGAAAGAAGAGATTCTCAAACGCACAGACCTGGTCTCCACTCTTCAGTTCCGTCAGCATGACGATCACCTTGACTTTCCTTTGGAAGACCATCTGCCAGAAATCACCAACGGTCTCTTTCAGAGGTCCCTGAGCCGCAATCATCACTTCAGGTTTCCAGTAACTCTTTCAACAAAGAAAGAATTGAGACCCAGTTAGTGCTGCTGGGGAGGGGAGAGTGGGTTCCTAAGACAGCCATGTGGCAAGAGAGCCACTTATCTGACGTCAGTGCTGCTCCATAGAAATATTCAGAGTCTTAGGTCCCATCCTGCGATGAAACATAATAGGAAAGAGCACCATAAAGAAAGTGTGTGTATATGCATGTATGTCTGTATAATTGAGTCACTTTGCTGTACAGCAGAAATTAACACAATATTGTAAAGCAACTATACTTCAGTTTTTCAAAACAGTGACAAACAGATTCTTAGGTCCAAAAACAATGCGATGTCTCTATAAAAGATAATAGTTAATGATAATACTTGGCTACTAATGTAAAATCAAGTTCAGAAGATAATATTTTAGAAATCTAACAAATTTTTCCCTCCAAAAATACCATTTTTTCCTTTAAAAAGCTTAATGTGATTATTTTTTTTAAAAAAAAGGCATAAGCATTTCAGAGCTGTCTTCATCACGCCTCTAATTCATGTTTATGTATCCTTCTGCTAGGGACCCCTGGTAGCTCAGCTGGCAAAGAATCTGCCGGCCTGCAGTGCAGGAGACTCCAGTTCCATTCCTGGGTTGGGAAGATGCCCTGGAGAAGGGATAGGTTACCCACTCCAGGATTCTTGGGCTTCCTGGTAGCTCAGAATTAGCCTACAATGCAGGAAACCTAGGTTCAACCCTGGGTCAGGGAAGATTCCCTGGAGGAGAGCATGGCAACCCACTCCAGTTCTTGCCTGGGGAATTCCCATGGACAGAGGAACCTGGCGGGCTACAGTCCATGGGGTTGCAAAGAGACAGACACGACTGAGCAACTTAGCTCAGACAGCATTCTTCTACTATCTTATAACTAATATTCTATGAATATGTATTTTAAGAAAATTGGGAAAAGAAATAAACTCAGCTTAGTGAATATGCAAAGAATATTTACTGAATTACTTGAAGTTCCTTCTTGAATTCTCAGTATACTAAAAAAAAAAGGTATGTGACACAGACTCACTTAAATATTCAGAAAATCTGAATGAAAAGTTTTTAACTATACACATAAGCAGACTTGATTCTGCTTGCAATATGGGTATCTGAGTATATATCTACTATCTGTTTCTAAGTCACTTCAGTCGTGTCCGACTCTGTGTGACCCCATAGATGGAAGGCCACCAGGCTCCCCCATCCCTGGGATTCTCCAGGCAAGAACACTGGAGTGGGTTGCCATTTCCTTCTCCAATGCATGAAAGTGAAAAGTGAAAGTGAAGTCACTCAGTCATGAAACATTTTCAAATATTTGTTTTTATGGAATTTCATTTATTTTTCAAATTTTATTATAGTCATATTTGCCATAAATTGTAACTATAATATTATTGTTTTATATCAACTCATTAGGTTTTAATGTCTAAGTATAACAATAAGTTAAGATATAGTATTAAAAATGGAAACTTTCACATCAATGAATACATAGATATGGTCAAGCTTATCCTTCTTTTATAGAATCACTTAGTGCATGGCCGTAAGAACATATGCATTTTTTTAGAGGTGGACCTCAGGTTTGGGAATGGTGAGGACGTACCATGACGAAGGAGGCATTGATGTATCTGTTTATCTCCTCCAGGTCGCTGTCATCATCGGAGGACTCGTCAGAGTCTTGCTCGCTCTCCTTGCTCATTTCCAGCTCATGCCTCAGCGCCACTCGGTTGAAGTCATCTTGGCAAAGTAAAAATAAAATTTAGATTTGATTTAAAAACAAATAAATCTCTGCTTGACTGTCACGTGGAAGCTAGAAAGTCATTTAGAAGTGACAGGCTGCATTATATATACTTATTGATCTACATGGAATGAGATCCTGTTCCATTCTCATTGATTAACAAATTATTTTTTTAAACTCTAATTGAAAGGCGGTCAATCCCAAGAAAGTCCCAGGAAAAAAACCTAGGACATAACTCTATGTCATAATGTTCCATATGATTATTCAATATTTGATACATATTCTTTAATTTTCCATGAAATAGCATCAGTCGGATGGATAAAAGTTTTAAAAATACATCTGTAAGTTAATAAAATACATATCTTCGGTAAAACCTAATTTTTCAATTATATCTTATTAACAGTAAATTAGCAATCTTAATTAAATGAGTATCTCAAATAAATAATTATTTCATTGAGGAAAGTATTTAGTCCATAATTTCTCCCTGTTACTCAATTTCTTAAATTTAGAATAACCTGATCAAAGGATCTGATTATATCACCACCAATTCCATATTTTAAACTATATTCATAAGGACCACTTCAGAAATTAACTAGGTCAACCCTGCATTGATCCAATTTATAAGGCTGTCTATCTTGGGTCATATTTTCTCCACGTTAGTTTTAGTGTATTACTATTTATTTAGCAACTGAATATAATTATAGTTCTGTAGGTAGGGTCCTATCAATATACTCAAATAGCAAAAGATGCATGTTTTGTTCTGGTAAACGTGATGATCAAGACTTCATAGTAAATTTCCTGCCTACTTTTAACCGCCCTGACGTAAGGATGGGATAAACAGAAAACGTAAAGGGAATAAAAGGATGTAATTTTGCTGCTTGGCAATTACCCTGGAGCAAATAACTGCGATAAACTGAAGATGAGAGAAAACCTGTAAAGAAAACTTGGCCTCTCCCAGGCTTAAAAGGTTACGTCTTTCTGAAAACTCATTTCTAAACTAATTCATGAAAAGAAAACGCTCAATACCGTCTGTCCTCCAAAGTCCATTGTGAATGTCTAGGGTTCAATGTATTTGCTACAACTAAAATTTAAATAACACAACTATTCTCTGCTGTCAAGCAAATGTTGAAAAGTTGTTTCCCAAAGGTTTGCGTGTATGTCTCACATTAAACAAATTCAAAGAACTTCACTGTGATACAAAAGATAAAAATAAAACTGCATACATGGAATGACGTTAGAATTCCTGTTTTTACTCTTGTTTTCTTCTTGGTTCCCAATATGCTGTGTCCTCCAGCTCCTATAAGAAGGAAGTCTCTGAAAGAAAGAAATAGAAAGGAAACACCTTTTAAAATGTAATGACTGGTTTAGTTTATTACTGCAGCATAAGATGTTCTCTAAAGAAAAGAATTTCATTAAGTTTTGTGAAATTTGCACACATTCCCTAAGGTTCTAATTTTTAAGTTTATCCCTGATCTTTTTTTTTTTAAATTATTCAGATCTTAAGTACTTTGACATGGTGAATTTGAACATATACAATTCAGAGTATGTTTCCCAGTGAAGAGGTGCTAGATAGTAAAAAGTATGGTTTGATCTTTTATAAGTTAAAAGACTGTACAGATATTGGCCATTCTCCATATGGCAAAAACAATGTTAAATTATTTTAATGACCCAAAGTCAATTCTCCTCCAGGATAAAGCGTGCACAGATGACTCGGCTCATGCTTTGCATAATCAACACTTCATTTCTTTAAGCCCTCCAGACTCTTCCCCTCTCCCTCCTGGTAGCTAATCAGTTGGCAAAAGCTGTCATATCTCCGGGTGAAGCTCTCAAATCCTTCTGCATTTCTCTCCTCCTTCTTAGGACAATCACTTTCATTTCTCACTTGAAAACATCAACAGTCTCTTTGCTGGCCTCTTTACCGTCAATCTCACTTGCTCTAATCCTTCTAGAACACAACAGGGCACGTTCCTCAGAGGTTTCTGGCAGCTTCCTGTCCTTGTCAGGAAGGACCCAACGTCTGTCTGCACAGCTCAGGAAGCCTCTCGGGAGGCGGCCCGACCGTCTCTGCAGCCTCACCTCCTGCAGGGGCCTCTGCACTGCAGCCAAACCAACCCCTCCGCCTTCGGATGGGGCCAGCTGGCCTTGGATTCTCGGGAGACTCACAGGCGTCTTTTCTGCCTGGACCACCCATGGCCCTTTCTGTCACTCTGCTAACTCCTACCTGCCCTTTAGATATCTGTGCAAAGGTCAGTTTCTACCGGAAGATCTCCTGCCTGCAGCCTTTTCTTCCTACTAAATAACTTAAACAAATATCTTTCAAGTGGATAAATAGCCTAACCTGAGGGAGCTTAACATGCACAGTTGAGTACCATTATACACACAGTCACACACACTCAGTTACACAGTTACACACACTCAGTGGAAAAGACCCTGGTGATGGGAAAGACTGAGGGCAGGAGATGAGTACCATTACAGACACAGATATACACACTCAGTTTACACACTCAGTGGACAAGATCCTGATGCTGGGAAAGATTGAGGGCAGAGGATGAGATGGTTGGATGGCACCACCGGCTCAACGGACATGAGTTTGGGCAAGCTCTGAGAGTTGGTAAAGGTCAGAGAAGCCTGGTATGCTACAGTCCATGGAGGTATGAGGAGCTGGACGTGACTGAGAGACCAACAACAACAATACAGACATGTGTGTGCATATATGTGTGCGTGCATAGATACTGTGAACACAGTTAGAAAACCATGGTGTCTGCTTTACTGACTATGCCAAAGCCTTTGACTCTGGATCACAATAAACTTTGGAAAATTCTGAAAGAGATGGGAATACCAGACCACCTGAGCTGCCTCTTGAGAAACCTATATGCAGGTCAGGAAGCAACAGTTAGAACTGGACATGGAACAACAGACTGGTTCCAAATAGGAAAAGGAGTATGTCAAGGCTGTATACTGTCACCCTGCTTATTTAACTTCTATGCAGAGTACATCATGAGAAACACTGGGCTGGAAGAAACACAAGCTGGAATCAAGATTGCTGGGAGAAATATCAATAACCTCAGATATGCAGATGACACCTCCCTTATGGCAGAAAGTGAAGAGGAACTAAAGGGCCTCTTGATGAAGGTGAAAGAGGAGAGTGAAAAAGTTGGCTTAAAGCTCAACATTCAGAAAACGAAGATCATGGCATCCAGTCCCATCACTTCATGGGAAATAGATGGGGAAACAGTGAAAATAGTGTCAGACTTTATTTTGGGGGGCTCCAAAATCACTGCAGATGGTGACTGCAGCCATGAAATTAGAAGACGCTTACTCCTTGGAAGAAAAGTTATGACCAACCTAGATAGCATATTCAAAAGCAGAGACATTACTTTGCCAACTAAGCTCTGTCTAGTCAAGGCTATGGTTTTTCCAGTGGTCATGTACGGATGTGAAAGTTGGACTATGAAGAAGGCTGAGTGCTGAAGAATTGATGCTTTTGAACTGTGGTGTTGGAGAAGACTCTTGAGAGTCCCTTGGACTGCAAGGAGATCCAACCAGTCCATTCTGAAGGAGATCAACCCTGGGTGTTCTTTGGAAGGAATGATGCTGAAGCTGAAACTTCAGTACTTTGGCCACCTCATGCAAAGAGTTGACTCACTGGAAAAGACTCTGATGCTGGGAGGGATTGGGGGCAGGAGGATAAGGGGACGACCAAGGATGAGATGGCTGGATGGCATCATGGACTCGATGGACGTGAGTCTGAGTGAACTCCAGGAGATGGTGATGAACAGGGAGGCCTGGCATGCTGCGATTCATGGGGTCACAAAGAGTCAGACACGACTGAGCGACTGAGCTGAACTGAACTGAACTGATGGTGTCTTCTTTCAAAGTCAATACAGCACTTTGTTCCAAACCACACTCATGTCTTCACCTCCTGTAATTTTCCTCCAATCTTCAGCCATCCACAGTCTCCACTCCACTTTTGTAGACAGGTTTCATTCCACAAATTCCATCACTTTAAAAGCTATGATATCCACCATACCTGCTATGGAAAATTGCCTCCATTGTTCCTAGCCATTTATTCCAGCACCTCCAATTCAGTAATCTGCAGTCCTATCAAAACCTTCAGCACACTGCTTTTATGACTCTCTCATTGTACTGCATGTCTTTCTGTGGCTCACATGCTCTTTACTGACCACCCTAAATTATTCACTTGCAAGCACCCTCAGCTCCTTCACCTCCCAACTTTCAACTGGTCACTTTAAAATATCCTAGATGGGGCTAATCCAACTGCACACAGCCTCTAACCTCAATGTTACTGCAGGAAACAAAAACAAGAAACCAGCTGGCTGACTCTCTTGGAAAATTCATGACCATAAGTTTCAAAAGATCCAACAGTAATTTCTGGCCACCCCACCTCCTTCACCTGGGAGACTGCTTTCCTTCTTTGATAGAACTATTTCAAATCATTTTCTCTGTCTTGAGCATGAACTCTTCTTTGCGACTCACTTCTGCCCTACCCCCAAATTCTCAACCAATGATCTTAGTTCATATGCTCTTAAGAAAGATGAGGCAATTAGACAGGAACTGCCTCAGTGTCCCATCACTAACCCACCAGCCTCCATCTCCACCCTCATTTTCTGCCTCCCTTTCTGCTTAGCTAGAACAATTTCACTGTTTATATCAGAGCTGTGGTTACTACCTGTGTGGATCATACTCACTAGCCACTTCCACATACAAATCACTTTGACTCTTGTGCTTAGAAGCTCAATCATATTTGCTCAGTCAAAGAATCTACCCTTTCTTTTAGTGACTTTACATATGAATTTTTAGATTAAATGTATAAGTATTTCAAACAGTGTCTGTGTATATGGAGTACAGCAGAGTTAGTGAATTAAATGCAGTGGAAAGAGCAAGAATAAGAAAACCCCCCTTACTGAAGACCACGCTGGTAGTCTGCTGGTTTTTCCATCATAGTACAGTCTTCAGGTTGGATCATGTTACTTGGCGACTATCTCAAGTCCTACCCCAGCTCCACTCTGATCCAAAACATTAAATGACTCTGCATCTGATTAAAAGCACATTCTTGGTCTTGTTGTGATAACCTCTGAATTGACCAGTTTGGTAGTTCACACAAAGATTCGATAAACTGAAAATTACAAGTGAAAGAGAAAAGTAACAAAACCTTTGTGACGCCTGAACAACCTGGAGACAGCCACACCAGCTCTCTGAAATCACAGTGAGCCACATCCCAGGTTAGTTTTCAGAGTAACTGCCTAATAAATAGGTTAGGACACATGTATTTATCCTTTAGTTTCTGTCTACCAGCTCCAGCCAGTTCCCATTCCTAAGTCGTCATAAACTCCTATAATTATTTCCTTTACAAACCAAAACCAGATGCAGTTGTTAAAGGTGAGATGTTACACTGCTTTTGGCGGGCCAATTTTGTGGCTCTATACTATTATTTTGACACTTTATTTTATACCAGCTTAACGAGGAATGGTTAACATGTTGGCCACAGAGTCCGATTTCTAGATTTAAACAAGTTTCCTACATAACAGTTTTGTGCTTTCAGGCATTTCTCTTAAACTCTCTGTGTCTTAGTTCCCTCATTGGTGTGCCATTTTACGGCAAAGCCCAAATACAAGAGCCAGGCCACGTGCACAGGACAGCCTGGGAAACAGACAGAGGTTCAGGAGGCTGCTGTTACCTGGAACTCAGCCTCCAGTGGGGAAGGCTCACTGGGCGGGTCTCTTTTCTTCATGTTAGACAGGTATGGGTGTAACTCAGACAGGCTTACTTCTGTCTCCCCAAACTGATTGTACTCCACCAAGGCCTGGTGAATCAAGATGTACTGTGCCTGTCAATTCAAGGAAGAACAAAGACAGTTAATTTATCATTTACAGTCTTATGAATCACATTTAAATAAAGTACACACCCCCACATTTGGTTCATCTGGAGACAATAGTTGGAAGAGAACACTGGTATCTGCCACATTTAAATAATCCGGAAGTTGGCACTCATAGTTCTTCAGGAAATGAGTAAATTCCATCTTGGATTATTTTGTCAGGAAAAAAAAATAGCTTCACAAATAGATTAGGCATCTTATAGCTTCTATTTTATTACTGACAGTTAAAAAACACTATCTGTTACTTCCTCCCGGGACTAGTGTTGAGTTAGTAAGTTAAATTACTAATATATAAAACTATAAAGTTCCACACTGTATCTGAGAGGGGAAAAATTTGATGTTCCATAGAACACTTTTTTTTTTTAAGTTTTCTAGCATTTTTTAAAATAGAGATCATACGGAAAAATCTGCCTGATTTGTGGGAGACCCAAGTTCAATCCCTGGGTTGGGTAGATCCTTCGGAGAAGGGAATGGCTCCCCACTCCAGTATTCTTGCGGCTTCCCTGGTGGCCTAGACGGTAAAGAGTCTGCCTGCAATGCAGGAGGCCTGGGTTCAATCCCCGAGTTAGGAAGATCCCCTGGAGAAAGGAACGGCAACCCGCTCCAGTATTCTCGCCCAGAGACTCCCACGGAGAGCAGAGCCTGACAGGCTACAGTCCACGGGGTAACACAGAGCTGGACACGACTGAGCAACACACACACACACGAGAAGGCATAAAATACCAAACCCAGATTTAACTCTCCTCAAACTTTTATCATATTTGAATTTACTGCTTTTAAACAAATGACATTTTCTGATAAAGTTCAAGATTCTCTAACACCACCTCTAGTTGGACTGTATCGTTCCATCCTATGTGACTTTTCCACAGGAAATAGTTCCTTTTCTTCTGGTGGATGACCCGTGTTAAGACTCCTACAATAACACGCATATCTCTATAAACACCGTATTTCCGTGTCCTTTCTAAACAGTTGCGTACATTGTTCTGACACGTTTCATCTGGGGGCTGTATCTGCTCACTGCTCTCATCTGAGCACGTGCCCACACTGAGAGCTACAGACCAATTATCCCTGCCAACTGCAGCAGAACGGTGTACAGAGCCCACCTCCCACGTTCTGCTGGCCTATCCCCATACTGCCATGTATCTAAGTTTTCCATTCTTTGTTATCCTAGCAGTGCTGAATTCAATGAACACTCTTGAATGTGTGTCTAGCTGTGCAGATTTGGAAATGCTTCTCTTGGGTACATACAATATATGGAATATCTGGGTCAAGTGCAGACATTCTTGATAATAATATTCATCGATTACAATTACTGACTACGTGTATGTTCCAGGGATTTGTGTAAGAGCTTTACTTGGATGACCTTTTGTGTCTTAACTCTGTAAGGTAAATACTCTTACCATCTCCATTTGGATGACTTCGCTGAAGCACAAGAACTTTAAAAGCTGGCTGAAGAGGGCATGGTATGAAGAATAACTATCACTATTTGAAACTTCTAAATCCAGTACCCAAAACCAGACTCTTAACCACTGTACTGTACTATTAGGTCTTCCTAGTTTTAATTTTATGAAATGCTGACAAATTGGGTTTTGGCATTTTTAATTGTTTTCCAACCTAGGGTGTGTAAATGGCATTTCATTATTTCTAAACATATACTTTATAGTCATCCTTATTCCGCAAGTGCTCTCAGCCACCCATGCAAAATGCTTCTAACTGTGGTCGGTGCTTGAGTTTTCAGGAAACGGAAAGAAGCTGTTTGAGATTGAGAACACCTTGGATTTCCTTTAAGGCCACTGCCCCCACATGAAAAAAAGGCTGAAGCCGGAAGCTGGAAGTGAGGGCCGGCGCGGCATACCTCCACCTGCACCATGAGGCACCTCTGGCGCCGGAGCTTGACGACGTAGCCGTAGAGCGTCCACCTTGCCCTCCGCCTCCAGGCCCTCCAGCATGGCGTCGATGCCGATGTAGGTGCCCGTGCGCCCAACGCCAGCGCTGGCCAAACGAAGGAGCGGCAGGACAGTCAGCAGAGAGGCCCGGGCGCCTCCCGCCTCCCTGCCCAGCCCGCCCCGCTGGGCCGATCCAGAGCCCCTGTCAGACAGCAAACTCCCTTGCCTGTTCTGCATATGGTAATATGAGTTTCCACCATCCTCTTTCTTCCATCTCCCCCTCTCCTCCCCCTCTCCATGTCCAGAAATCTATTCTGTTTCTCCACTGTTGCCCTGTAAATAAATCTGTCAGTACCACTTTTCTAGATTCAGTATATACGTGTTAGAATACGGTATTTGTGCTGAAGTTTGACAGAAAACAGCAAAATTCTGTAAAGCAATTTTCCTTCAGTAAAACAATATATAAATTTTAAAGAATAAAATAAAAGCCCAGAAGGGTTAAGCAGGGGAAACACTCACTTTCTTCTCATAGACTTTCTGGCAGCAACGGTTGCCGAAGGGGAGGGTGGCCCCGGCAGCCGCACGGGCGCGGGCGTGGACAGCGCCGCCGGGCGGCTCCACGTACCTGCAGTGCACCACGATGGGGCCGCTGAAGAAGTTGCTGAAAGCGTTCACCCTCCTGCGCAGCTTGAGGAGCAGGTGAGGGTCTTCGGGAACCCCGTGGTCCGGCCAGCTGGTGAACTGAATGTGCGTCACTGCTCTTCCATTGGCCTTTTCTTTTCTCTAGTCAGGAGATAATATTTCTTTTAGATGATATATATTTTTTTAAACTATGGAAAGTAAGTAGGTGGAAGGAAGGGCCAGTACAAAACACTTCTCATGCAGGTTTTTTTTTTTCATTCATGATTGCATTTTCCTCTCCAATGAGAAACTAGGAATTGAGGCATCATGCAGGGATGGCACGCACTAACCGGTAAGCAGTCACTTACCAGGAGGGCAAGTAATGTGCGGCAAGCGCAGCTGAAACTGCTAGGAGCTTTCATGCTGCCAAGCCAAAAACAAACAAAGTGAAAACACAAGAACGCACACACAAAACCGGGGCGGGTGGATGGGACTGAAGAGAAGTGATGTAAAAGCTACTCTCACAATGCTTTGAAATACTTCTTCTTGGGTAGGCAAACAGGACTATCATCATAGGAAGAAAGTCTGATTAATCATTTGACTAATGCTGTATTTCTCATATTAGAAATGTCAGTTCAGACAATAGAGAGAGAACTGGGGAAAGTCAGCTCCAGATTACAGCTCATGTTCACCCCAATTTCAAGGCAAGCACTAGAAGATGCATAATTCATAATCTCTAATCAAGTATGAAGAGGATCTACCAACTTGGTTGGTCGTCATTTTCAGATCAGAAGTAACTGAGCTAATGAAGAAGAGTAATGTCAGACTAATCAAGGTAACCAGATTGGCGTCGGCCTCTACACATCACCCTGACCTATGACTGGTCCTTCCTGGCGCCAGTGCATCATATATTCAGCCATGAACCACTGGTTTCACAGCCCTCCAAGGTCATAGCTGTTAGTTGTTCAGTTCAGTTCAGTTCAGTCACACAGTTATGTCTGACTCTTTGGGACCCCATGAATCGCAGCACACCAGGCCTCCCTGTCCATCACCAATTCCCAGAGTTCACTCAAACCCAGAGTCCATCAAGTTGGTGATGCCATCCAGCCATCTCATCCTCTGTCATCCCCTTCTCCTTCTGTCTCCAATCCCTCCCAGCATCAGAGTCTTTTCCAGTGAGTCAACTCTTCGCATGAGGTGGCCAAAGTAACTAGAGTTTCAGCTTCAGCATCAGTCCTTCCAATGAACACCCAGGACTGATCTCCTTTAGAATGGACTAGTTGGATCTCCTTGCAGGCCATGGGACTCTCAAGAGTCTTTTCCAACACCACAGTTCAAAAGCATCAATTCTTCAGCGCTCAGCTTTCTTCACAGTCCAACTCTCACATTCATACGTGACCACAGGAAAGACCATAACCTTGACTAGACGGACTTTTGTTGGCAAAGTAATATCTCTGCTTTTCAATATGCTATCTACGTTGGTCATAAATTTCCTTCCAAGGAATAAGCATCTTTTAATTTCCTGCAGTCACCATCTGCAGTGATTTTGGAGCCCCCAAAATAAAGTCTGACACTGTTTCCACTGTTTCCCCATCTATTTCCCATGAAGTGATGGGACTGGATCCCATGATCTTCATTTTCTGAATGTTGAGCTTTAAGCCAACTTTTTCACTCTCCTTTTTCACTTTCATCAAGAGGCTTTTAGTTCCTCTTCACTTTCTGCCATAAGGGTGGTGTCATCTGCATATCTGAGGTTATTGATATTTCTCCCAGCAATCTTGACTCCAGCTTGTGTTTCTTCCAGCCCAGCGTTTCTCATGATGTACTCTGCATGTAAGTTAAATACTCAGCGTGACAATATACAGCCTTGACGTACTCTTTTTCCTATTTGGAACCAGTCTGTTGTTCCATGTCCAATTCTAACTGTTACTTCCTGACCTGCATAGAGGTTTCTCAAGAGGCAGCTCAGGTGGTCTAGTATTCCCAGCTCTTGAAGAATTTTCCACAGTTTATTGTGATCCACACAGTCAAAGGCTTTAGCATAGTCAATAAAGCAGAAATAGATGTTTTTCTGGAACTCTCTTGCTTTTTCGATGATCCAGCGGAGGTTGGCAATTTGATCTTTGGTTCCTCTACTTTTCCTAGAGCCAGCTTGAACGGTTCACGGCTCACGTGCTGCTGACGCCTGGCTCGGAGAAGTTTGAGCGTTACTTTGCTAGTTGTTAGTGGTGCCGTAGGTTTTAGAAGGCCATAGGAGAAACAGGCAACTGATATTTCTTTTCCCCTGCACAAAATACATCTAGATCATATGGAAATACCATTCAGATTACTGAGAAAACTTCCAATAAATGGAACTTAGAGAAACTGTCAGACTTATCTGTGTGTGTATGTGTGTGTGTTAGTGGCTCAGGCGTGTCTGACTCTCTGCGACCCCGTGGGCTGTAGCCCGCCAGGCTCCTCCGTCCATGGGATTCTCCAGGCAAGAATACTGGAGTGGGTTGCCATTCCCTTCTCCAGGGGATCTTCCCAACCCAAGGATTGAATCTCAGTATAAGGACCTCCCTTTTTAATACCTTTATTAAGATATTTTCACATTCCTTTAAAGAGTAAAGTTTTTATTATATTCACAGAGTTGTGAAGTCATTACCACTAATTATAGGGTATTTTCATGACACTCCAAAAACCCCGTACAGATTAGCAGTCAGCTCTATTCTTGCCTCACCCACCTCAGTACCAAACAATCACTAACCAGCCTTCTGTCTCTGTAAGTGTGACTATTCTAGACTTTTCATATGAGCAGAATCATATAATAGTATATGGGAAGACCACCATTTTAACAGGCCACACTGAGATTTTTTTTTCTGACCTAAACATTTTATTTCTCCTACAGAGTTAGAACTTTAAACTTTTTATAGTAGTCTCTATGCCATTGTATATTCTTTCCATAATGGTAATAAACCTATTGAGACTAAGGACCATTTTTATCACTCATTCAATAATTCGATCATTCATATAACACAATTAATGAGCTCTTTCTACTTCAAGGGTCATAACATTATAAATACCTGAATGTGATGCGGACAAATATCTGTGACTTACTTGACCTTGGTAGCTTATTGTTTTAACCAACTCTCCCCTAAGTAGTTCATTAAAAATAAAATTTCCAGGTATATTTCAATGTCTTGCATTGACTATTCCATAGTCACATTTTAGACTAACAGCTTGAAAATTAAAATTCTATCAAAACCAAACTCACGTTTCCAACAGTCAGCTTCTGAATGATGTAATCTGGGCATCTTTTGTGCTCATTGATCTCCACAATCACATCTCCATAAACCCGGCTGCCCTCGTCCATTGATGGCCAGTACTCTGCACACTTGTTCTATATTTAAAAAACCATTAAGCATTTAAGTTTTTCATTTAAATGAATTTGTTCATTAAGCACTCTTTGTAAAGCAAAACAAACAAGAAATGTGTTCTTTGAATGTCTCCAAACATGTTTCTATTCCATTTCACTGGGATGCTTGAAAAGAATTCTATTTCCCATGAAGCACCCAGAAGGATTTCCTTCATTCTACCCAGCAGATGATCTTCCCAGGCTTAGCTGCATATTAAATGGGGACATGCTTGGTGGTGAGCAAGAAATTATGTGGTTGCATGTGGTTAATTTCAGGCTGGGGCATGCAGAGGTTTTCAGGCTTCCTAAAGTCACGTTACATAAATTACCATCTATCTGCCCAAGGTCAGCATGAAGGTCAGTGTGTTTCAAGTAGTCACAAGAACTTGTGAAACCAGCTCACAGAAGTGTACTGAACTTAAGATAAGACTGTAACAAAACAGGAACCCCATAGGAGTCCAGCAATTAAGCAGAAACATTTAAATTTTATTCTTATATACATAGATTTGTATGCTCAGTTGTGAAGACATGCCCGACTTTTGTGACCCCCGTGGGCTGCAACCTGCCAGGCTCCTCTGTCCATGGAATTTTCGAAGCAAGAATACTGGAGTGGGTTGCCATTTCCTTCTCCAGGGACGTATATTTATATATGCACATATTTTATCCTTCTATAGGTATGAAAATTTAAATCAAATGTTCAAAGAGAGAACCGTCTGTTTTGTCATCAAGCACATACAGATGTGTGGCTTTTTGAAATGCAGCCCAGCCCTCTCTGTTCCCAGCATCCAGCCTCCACCTTGTGAGTCCTGGACCTTCACCCTGAGAACTTTCCAGCTTCCCACCTTGTTCCCTTCTTCACATCGAGTGACCATGACAATAACCGTGGCTTTCTGCTCCCAGATCATCCTCCAGAAATCATCAACAGTCTCATCCCTGGGACCTAGAGGGTGAACAAAGGAAAACTGGTGAGAAATACCCTGCTTAAAGGGCTAAAAAGCAATTTTTCAAAAAGAATATCAGACTACCCGAGAAATTACCTTGTGCTGCAATGTATTTCCTGGGCTCTTTGAAACCCTGTTCAAGACAAGACAAAAAGAAATATTATTTACTGAACATTCAATTATTCATTTACATGCAAAAGTGTGAAGTAAGGAAGTTACTTTGAATCAGTCATTTCCTGGGTGTGCATTTTCCTGAGCAGTTCCACATTATAAGGAAGAGCTCGCTAGCTCACGATCAGTCATCTAACTGCACCAGGCACACTAACATTTACAAGCAGCATCCATGACTTCGTCTGTCTTTGTGATATCCCCTAAACAAAGGGGAACAGTACACAGCTTTAGCTCCATCTGGGATGGTGCAGCAATTTATAGGAGTTCTCAGGCATTCCTACATTTTACACCCTGTCAAGCTTTAAATCCTCCTTAGCAGCCATAGAGTAACTTTGGGGATTTTTTACTCAATTTCTTTCAATAACTCATCCTGAGATCAGCCTGAAACATCTACCTTTTATCTAGGGCTGGGATATACCACTGGTGGCCTAGTATCAGCCACATTATGTATTCTCTACAGAAGTGCAGCCATGGGCGTCAGAGCTGAGCGGCTGTGATAGAGGTGGTATATCCTGTAAAACCCCCAAAGTCGCTATCTGGCCCCTTACAGAGAAAGCCTGCCAATCTCTGCTTTCATAGAGTAACATTTTATGTATCCGAGATGTATATTTTAGGTAAATTAAATATCATACAGAACAGTGTGAGTATCATGGTAACATTTTTGGATAAGTGGGGGTAACAAATATTGCTGTTTTCTGGTTTATGTATAAAGAAATTCTCAGTAGATAAGAGGAAACAAGATGTGGTGGTTCAGTCACTAAGTCATGTCCCACTCTTGCGACCCCACAGGCTATAGCCCGCCGGGCTCCTCTGTCCATGGGATTCTCCAGGCAAAAATGCTGGAGTGGGTTGCCATTCCCTTCTCCAGAGGATCTTCCCAACCAGGGATAGAACCCAGGTCTCCTCTGCTGTAGTCAGATTCAAGAATAATCTATGATAAAACCTGAAGTTTAGTATTAACATATATACATTACTATATATAAAATAGACAACCAATAAGGCCATGCTATATATTCTCTAATAGTTTCTCTGTATTTACATACTGCTTTTCTTAAATTTTGTGTGATGCATTACGTCATTAGCAATGATATAATAAATTACAATTTTAAAATATTTTGGATAAATTAACCATGCACAATATCCTCAGACATTTACTAACTGAACAAGGGCAAAGAAACAAACTAACCAGTGCCTTCCAGTCCTCACCTCTATGGTGAGGTGCAAAGGCAGGGCTCTTATGAGAAATACACACAGAGATAATTTAGGTAATATACAACACACGACAGGCACCAGAGTATTTTAATTCTTATTATCATTTTGTTGGGAGACAAAAGTCCTATAATAAATGATAGTAAATAATAAATGTGATAGTAAATAATGAATAGCAATGATAGTAAGTAAAAATAACTGTCCTTGCAAATATTAGTGATGTTGTTGTTTACACCAGTGACAGGGATGGGCTCCCTTCAAATGATTTCAAATAATATTTCTAAAAACTTGCCGTGAGTGGACATATGTAATGTATGGCTGACTCACTCTGCTGTACCCCTGAAACTAACACAGCATTGTTAACCAACTACAATGCAATGAACTCTTTAAAAACATTAAAATTTGCCATGACAAAGTTGGAGCTGAATAGAATGTATAGACACAAGAAAAATGAAAATGGTCAGTGGCAGAATGGGGAAGCTGTGCAACTCGGCCGTGAGGCACTTTCACTCACGTCAATATAGCTGGCATTTATGTAGTTTGATCCTGCATCTCCGTTTACGTCAGAGAGTTCAACACGGTTGTAGTCATCTGCTCAATGAAAAGAAATATTAAATAAGTGAAATAATGAAAACCCAGTAGCCTAAATGTATGGGAATCCCGTTCTCAGTGAACAACTTACAGGGAAGGATATCAACATAGCGATTTTTGTTCTGGTTAAAGGATTTCCGAGCATCCTTGATGGAAAACTTGCTGAATACCCGCGGAATGCTCTGAAAGACACAAAGATCCTTTGGGTCAGAGCAGATTGTAGAAAAACCACTTCCCCTCACCACTTATGGTTCTGAACAAGTGAGACATCCTGGTGCGTATTTCCTTTACCCTGTTGAACAAGCTGCATATGGTAATTGAAATGAACATTATTAGGAATTATGCAAAAAGCCCTCTTTAAGAAAATGAATGATGGACTACTTGGAGAATAAATCCCATGAGAACAAATTTAGCAGTAATTGCTCTGCCACTTTCAAATTCATTGAAAAACACACTTGGATAATTATCTAGAGCACAAGGACACATCAGCCCAATGTGTTTCTGGATATGACTTTGTAACTAGTGCTCATTCACTGAAGCAGCATTATCTTGAAATGTTGACTAGTTTTACGACTATGAATCTCTCTGCTGGTCTGCAAACACCCAGTAATAATAGCTGCTTTGACTCCGCTGCACTATTATGTGGGATAAACTATCAAAGCCAACAGCTACACAATACATTTAAAACAGATCATGTTGGTGACGGAGTGAACTTTCTCATCCTATGTCAAGAGGAGCACCCACCTGAAATTCAGCCAGGAAGATCCTTCCCTCGTCAGCCATCTTCCGCTTGTAAGTCTCCAGCAAAACATCTGCATGGATGGGCTCCACATTCATCAGCTGCTTCTCATCATCTTTAAATACATTAAAGGTTCATGGCTAGTATCACATCTCTCTTTCCCAAGTTCATACACATTTCATTAGAAGCAAATCTTGGGTTAAGTCCTGAGTGTTTTTACTTCTCACGTACAGTCCACCTGGAACATCTCACTCACATATAGAGATTCACCTCTAAACCTTTGACATCTAAATTTAGGGCTCTAATATTCTTCTGGTCTTCTTTGTATTAATTAATCTTTCCCACTGACTCTCAGGTCTTCCACTCAGTTATTCCAGAAGGACCCCAAACTCAAGATGCTCAAAGTCATCTCCCCTTTATTCTAGCATCTCAAATCTCAGCAAATGGGACCACCATTCCCAAAGTCAGCTAAGAAGGAAACTTCCAAGTGACCCACGATTTCTCCCTCTGTCCTTACATCCAACAGGTCACATGTACTTCCCCTTCTGCCCATGGTCATGCTCAGGACCCCTCCTCATCCACATGATGATTCTTCTCCTTGCCTCCAGTCTGTGCCCACCCTGAATGACTTTTAAACTCCACAAATTCATCTTCTGATCCACAAATATGAGCGTGCAACTCCCCTTGCTGACCAAAAAGCTCACACTACTGTCTGTGCGCTACAGTCTACAGGCTAAACTTCCAATGTTTAATGTGATATATGAGCACTGTTTACAACTTCACATGACTCATCTCAACCACAGTTTCCTATACTCTTGTTCTATATCTTAGGCATGAATATTCACCAAGTTCCTCACAGAGGTTCTCCCCATGCCTCCATTCACACTGTTCTTTCTGCAGAGAATGTCCCTCCTCATTGTCTATCTGCACTAACAGACTTCAGGCCAAGAATCACCACTATAAGCAGACCTAGGGCTACGTTTCTTTGTTGCATTATATGCATTTCCAATGGTCATGTATGGATGTGAGAGTTGGACTGTGAAGAATGCTGAGCGCCAAAGAATTGACGCTTTGAACTGTCGTATTGGAAAAGACTCTTGAAAGTCCCTTGGACTGCAAGGACATCCAACCAGTTCATTCTAAAGATCAGGCCTGGGATTTCTTTGGAAGGAATGATGCTAAAGCTGAAACTCCAGTACTTTGGCCACCTCATGTGAACAGTTGACTCATTGGAAAAGACTCTGATGCTGGGAGGGATTGGGGGCAGGAGGCGAAGGGGACGACAGAGGATGAGATGGCTGGAAGGCATCACGGACTCGATGGACGTGAGTCTGAGTGAACTCCAAGAATTGGTGATGGACAGGGAGGCCTAGCATGCTGCAATTCATGGGGTTGCAAAGAGTTGGACACAACTGAGAGACTGAACTGAACTGAAGTAAAGTTACCTATATTGTATTTTTATCTATTTTAAGTTATTGTGAAATATTGTAAACATATAAATAAAAGAATTTTGATGACTACCCTGATACCCAGGACTCACCTTAATGTGATAATCTCTGTACTTGGGTGTAAACAGACTGCATTCATTTTTACACCACCAGAGTATGAAACTCATTATATACTACAATTGCGAAATAACTTACTAAAGAACAAAATATATTAAAGTAAAGAGCTATAATTGCATATGGACAGTGACAAGTTTCAGAATCTTAAGAGAATATAAGCTGCCACACGTGTTGAAAGTTGTGTTCCTAATCCATCCATGTACATCTAGCAGCATTTCTTTTAGTATCCATGTTAACGTCCTCTATTTATTAGATGAAAAAAAATGTTCATCAGGGTTATATTTAGCTTTTTGACTGTGGAAATCTTCTACCAATCACAACTATCAAACGGTCCATGTACACGTGTTCCTTTGGATGGTTAGAGCTCCTGGCATTCATTCATCCTGACCTAGGGCCACCTTGGAGGTTTTATGGGATCTGGGTAAGTTCTAACCACTCCAAGGGGCAATCCGTGGCAACTCTGAGATAAATGCTCCTTGACCCTTTCCAAGACAAGTTAAAACCAAAGAGAAGAGTTCTGAAATGTTTCCTATCTTGAGTACGCAAAACCAAATCATTTTCTTTATTATAAACACATTTTTAACTGCTTTAACCCCATCACCATTTTATTGGATCAAAAACACATTTTTAAAAAGAATTGAAAAAAGTACAGTAAAAGTTGAAAAACAAAAAGAGAGAGAGAGACAAGATGAAACGTGCTTTCATTTCCAAGTCAGGGTGCGGTCTTTTGTCATGTCTGTCAATATGCCTTTAGTGGGAACAGCCCCTGTCCCACCCTTGCAGGGACGTGAACACACTTGCCACCTCCCTGCCTGTGTGACCTTCCATCTGCTCTTCCATCACGCTCCTTTGTTGGCCTACTGATTCCCCACCACCTTAGAAGACCTTGATTCTTGCCTTCTGCATAGACAGCTTTCTATCTTCCATCTTTCTGCAGTACCGTACACACTCCGTGCCCGCGGCACCTAGCAAATTCTGCCATAGTTGTCTGCGTCTGTCTTCCTCTGCTAGACCCCAAATTATAAATGTAGAGTCTGTGACCTGTCACTGCCATAGTTTCAGGCACACTCTGAGAAGGCACAGATCCTTGCTGGTTAAATCAACACATCCATGAATTTAAATTTTATCACAGAGGAAGTCCAGGTTAGATTTTTAAAATGTTGAATTATTATATAAAACAAGGGAGATATTCGCCAGTTGAAAAGACGTGCACACTTACCCCTTTCCACTAGTTCCTGCTGCTCATCTAAATTGCTGTGAAGATAAGAAAGGTAAGTTTGTATACTCTTAACAAATAGAACTCAGTTGGCAAGCAATTTATATTTAATGAATGTCTTGAGGGAAGGAGGAAGTAGAGAAGGGGAGGATGAAAGGGAAGAGCGGAGGGGGTAAGAAGGCATAAAGGGCGGGGGGAAGGGGAAGAAAGGTGGTCGAGGGAACCAACCATGGGAGGCTGGTCAGTTTCAGAGACATGACCACATTTTTTAAATTTGGAACCTCTTGATTTTCATAAAGAGTAGTTGTTCCTGGCTAGAGGAATGTATATGCTTCCCAATATATTTCTCTCCATTGTCAGTTCTAGATGCCTCTGACCCACTTTGTACTAAAAGAACAGACACATTCTTTTCATTGATTATTACTGAAGGAAGTCTACCCCATTATTAGTGACAATAGAAAAAATAACATTTAATATGAACCAATAAGACCATAGGAAAGTCTTTCATCACAGGTTAGTGATGTCCTCGACTTGTTACTGTCATCTCTGAATTCCACTTAACTGGTTCCAAGGTGGCCTCATCAATGGGACTTTCATCATTATAACTATTATTATTATCTTTTCACTTTGAAATCAACTCTTACCTGGATCTTTTCTTATGCAGATCATAGATTTTATAGAGAACAATGAGCAGGGCTATTGATGTCACAATAATCAGAAATACCAAAAATATGATGACTGCGTTAGCATTATCTAGAAGTGAAAAAGAACACATGGAGAGAGCTTATGGCGAATATGTTGCTGGATTCTTTGAGAAATCATTTTTAAAGTACTTACATTTTAACACTTTCATTTCTTTTGAAGTTTTAAAAAATATATAATTTTTAGAATGAGACCAAAGACAGGATGTTTCTGATTTTGTAAAGTCTTGTCCATATCTCACCCATTATTTGGTTCAGAAACAATAAAATATTTCATATTTTAAGAATTTATAGAGTATAGAAGAGCAATTCTCTTCCTTTCTACTAAATAATGTCCATTTATGAAACACTACCATTTAGATTTAATCATCTTTCTTTTGGTCACTCCATTAGAAAGGGATCAAATAGGTAATCTAGTTACAATTCTCAGAGATAACCTCCTATAGTTTATGTGCAGAACTAGCTAGCTTCTTAAGGGGATCAGAAAGGTCACTGCCCCACATGAGATAAAGCTGCTTATGGGGGTATAAAATTATTTAACCACAGAACAAAATTATTTTATTCTACACTTGATATTAGACATATGCTGACATGAATTTTCACAAAGGTTTAACATGAAACCACATCCTTTCTTGGAGGAAGGGCAGAGAAAAGAGCGCTTATTGGAAATATCTCTTGTCTTGAACCAGTAGGTAATACTGTTCATTTATGGTGAAAGTCCGGTGAATAATGTGGAGACATCAGGGTCTCAGTCCTGGATACAGACTTCTTGGGTTCCCAGCCTAGATCCACCGCCTCCTGACTGGGACCTTGACCACAGTCCTTATTATCTTTGTATCTCCATCCCTAATTAGTAAACTGAGGCTATGTTTGATTCACACTAGCATAATGTCGGGACATACTACTAATTATTCACTATTCACCCAAAATATTTTGGGTCTTAGTGTGTGTCACTGATTAAGTATTTTAAGATGTCTCAGAGAATGAGGCAGACAAAGATCCTTGTACTCCTGAGACGAACGTTGTGGGAGGAAAGACAGTTAACGAGATACACTATAAACAAGAGAACAGTGAAATAGGCTGAAAGATGATGAAGACTGGAGCGTCAGCTGCATGGCGCTGGAGCAACTGTGAGGAGATACCCCACGTCCAAGGGCAGAGAAGCCCCAGTGAGACGGTAGGAGGGGAGAAGCCGTGTTTAGAATCAAACCCCATTCCCGCCAGTGACGCTCAGAGGGCTCAAACAAACCTTGTGAGCACCAGGACTCAGAAACCCCAATGAGACTGAGCCAGAGCTGTGTGTGAACATCTCCTGAGGAGGTCGGGTCAGCAGTGGCCTGCCGCAGGGGCAGGGGCTCCGGGTGCAGCAGCCCTGGGTGTGGCAGAAGCACTCCTGGAGGAGGTGGCCATTAACCACCATAGCGCCTCCAGACCGCACACAGGACTGGGAAAGAGGCTCTCAGTTCACTTCAGGCACTCAGTCCTGTCTGACTCTGCGACCCCATGAACCGCAGCACGCCAGGCCTCTCTGTCCATCACCAACTCCCAGAGTTCACTCAGACTCACATCCATCAAGTTGGTGATGCCATCCAGCCATCTCATCTTCTGTCATCCCCTTCTCCTGCCCCCAATCCCTCCCAGCATCAGAGTCTTTTCCAATGAGTCAGCTCTTCGCATGAGCTGGCCAAAGTACTGGAGTTTCAGCTTTAGCATCATTCCTTCCAAAGACCACCCAGGACTGATCTTCTTTAGGATGGACTGGTTGGATCTCTTTGCAGTCCAAGGGATTCTCAAAAGTCTTCTCCAACATCACAGTTCAAAAGCATCAATTCTTCAGGGCTCAGCTTTCTTCACAGTCCAACTCTCACATTTATACATGATCACTGGAAAAACCTCAGCCTTGAATAAATGGACCTTTGTTGGAAAAGTAATGACTCTGCTTATTAATACGCTATCTAGGTTGCTCATAACTTTTCTTCCAAGGAGTAGGCATTTTCTGAATGTTGAGTTTCAGGCCAACTTTTTCACTCTGCTCTTTCACTTTCATCAAGAGGCTTTTTAGTTCTTCACTTTCTGCCACAAGGGTGGTAGCATCTGCATATCTGAGGTTATTGATATTTCTCCTGGCAATCTTGAATCCAGCTTGTGTTTCTTCCAGCCCAGAGTTTCTCATGATGTACTCTGCATATAAGGTAAATAAGCAGGGTGACAGTATACAGCCTTGACGTACTCCTTTTCCCATATGGAACCAGCCTGTTGTTCCATGTCCAGTTCTAACTGTTGCTTCCTGACCTGCATACAGATTTCTCAAGATGCAGGTCAAGTGGTCTGGTATTCCCATCTCTTGAAGAATTTTCCACAGTTTATTGTGATCCACACAGCCAAAGGCTTGGCATAGTCAATAAAGCAGAAGTAGATGTTTTTCTGGAACTTTCTTGCCTTTTCCATGATCCAGCAGTTGCTGGCAATTTGATCTCTGGTTCTTCTGCCTTTTCTAAAACCAGCTTGAACATCAGGAAGTTCATGATTCAAGCTGAAGCCTGGCTTGGAGAATTTTGAGCATTACTTTACTAGCATGTGAGATGAGTGCAATTGTGCAGTAGTTGCATTCTTTGGCATTGCCTTTCTTTGGGATTTTAATGAAAACTGACCTGTTCCAGTCTTGTGGCCACTGTTGAGTTTTCCAAATGTGCTGGCCTATTGAGTACAGCACTTTCACAGCATCATCTTTCAGGATTTGAAACAGCTCAACTGGAATTCCATCACCTCCACTAGCTTTGTTCATAGTGATGCTTTCTAAGGCCCACTTGACCTCACATTCCAGGATATCTGGCTCTAGGTGACTGATCACACCATCATGATTATCTTGGTCATGAAGACCTTTTCTGTACAGTTCTTCCGTGTATTCTTGCCACCTCTTCTTAATATCTTCTGCTGTTGTTAGGGCCATACCATTTCTGTCCTTTATCGAGCCCATCTTTGCATGAAATGTTCCCTTGGTATCTCTAATTTTCTTGAAGAGATCTCTAATCTTTCCCATTCTGTTGTTTTCCTCTATTTCTTTGCACTGATCACTGAGGAAGGCTTTCTTATCTCTCTTTGCTAGTCTTTGGAACTCTGAATTCAGATGCTTGTATCTTTTCTTTTCTCCTTTGCTTTTCATTTCTCTTCTTTTCACAGCTATTTGTAAGGCCTCCCCAGACAGCCATTTTGCTTTTTTGCATTTCTTTTCCATGGGGGTGGTCTTGATCCCTGTCTCCCGTACAATATCCTGAACCTCCATCCATAGTTCATCAGGCACTCTATCTATCAGATCTAGGCCCTTAAATCTATTTCTCACTTCCACTGTATAATCATAACAGATTTTATTTAGGTCATACCTGAACGGTCTAGTGTTTTCCCTACTTTCTTCAATTTGAGTCTGAGTTTGGCAATGAGGAGCTCATGATCTGAGCCACGGTCAGCTCCCGGTATTGTTTTTCCTGACTGTATAGAGTTTCTCCATCTTTGGCTGCAAAGAATATAATCAATCTGATTTCAGTGTTGACTTCCCTGGTGGCTCAGATGGTAAACAGACTCTGGGAGGGCACAAACAGAACCTTCTGCACATATGGACCCAGGAGAAAGGAGCAGTGACCCCACAAGAGACTGACCCAGATTTGCCTGTGAGTGTCCAGGAGTCTCCGCAGAGGCGTAGGTTGCCGGTGGCCTGCTGCAGGGTTGGGGGCACTGAGTGTAGCAGTGCATCATGGGACCTTTGGAGGGAGCTTGCTATTGTCTTCATTACCTCCACCATAGTTAGGTCCCAGGTAAATAACAGAGGGAACACGGCCCCACCCATCAACAGAAAATTGGGTTAAAGATTTACTGAGCATGGTCCCACCCATCAGAACAAGACCCAATTACCCCCTCAATCAGTCTCTCCACCAGGAAACTCCAATAAGCCTCTTATCCTTCTCCATCAGAGGGCAGACAGGCTAAAAACACAATTACAGAAAACTAACCAATCTGATTGTATGAACCACAGCCTTGTCTAACTCAGTGAAACTATGAGTCATGCCATATGGGGCCACCCAAGACAGATGGGTCGTGGTGGAGAGTTCTGACAAAACGTGGTCCAGTGGAGAAGGGAATGGCAAACCACTTTCAGTATTCTTGCCTTGAGAACCCCATAAACAGTGTGAAAAGGCAAGAAGATAAGACACTGAAAGATGAACTCCCCAGGTGGGTAGGTGCCCAATATGCTACTGGAGATCAGTGGAGAAATAACTCCAGAAAGAATGAAAGGATGGAACCAAAGTAAAAACAATGCCCAGCTGTGGATGTGACTGGTGATCAAAGTCCAATGCTGTAAAGAGCATAGGAACCTGGAATGTTAGGTCCATGAATCAACGCAAATTGGAAGTGGTCAAACAGGAGATGGCAAGAGTGAACATCAACATTTTAGGAATTACTGAACTAAAAATGGACTGGAATGGATGAATTTAACTCAGATGAACATTATATCTACTACTGTGGGCAAGAATCCCTTAGAAGAAATGGAGTAGCAATCAAAAGAATAGTCAACAAGAGTCCAAAATGCAATACTTGGATGCAATCTCAAAAATGACAATGATCTCTGTTCATTTTCAAGGCAAACTATTCAATATCATAGTAATCCAAGTCTATGCCTCAACCAGTAATGCTGAAGAAGCTGAAGTTGAATGGGTCTATGAAGACCTACAAGAACTTTTAGAACTAACATCCAAAAAACTAACACCCTATCATGTCCTTTTCATTATAGTGGATTGGAATGGAAAAGTAGGAAGTCAAGAGATACTTGGAGTAACAGGCAAATTTGGCCTTCAAGTACAGAATGAAGCAGGAGAAAGGATAATAGAGTTTTACCAAGAGAACACACTGGTCACAGCAAACACCCTCTTCCAACAACACAAGAGAAGACTCTACACATGGACATCACCAAATGGTTAACACTGAAGTCAGACTGATTATATTCTTTGCAGCCAAGATGGAGAAGCTCTAGACAGTCAGCAAAAACAAGACTGGGAGCTGACTGTGGCTCAGATCATGAACTCCTTATTACCAAATTCAGACTTAAACTGAAGAAAGTAGGGGAAACCACTAGACCATTCATGTGTGACCTAAATCAAATCCCTTATGATTATACAGTGGAAGTGAGAAATAGTTTTAAGGGACTAGATCTGATAAACAGAGTGCCTGATGAACTATGGATGGAGGTTCAGGACATTGTACAAGAGACAGGGATCAAGACCATCCCCAAGAAAAAGATATGCAAAAAGGCAAAATGGTTGTCTGAGGAGGCCTTACAAATAGATGTGAAAAGAAGAGAAATGAAAAGCAAAGGAGAAAAAGAAAGATACACTCATTTGAATGCAGAGTTCCAAAGAATAGCAAGGAGAGATAAGAAAGCTTTCCTCAGCAATCAATGCAAAGAAATAGAGGGAAAGAACAGAATGGGAAAGATTAGAGATCTCTTCAACAAAATTAGAGATACCAAGGGAAAATTTCATGCAAAGATGGGCTCGATAAAGGACAGAAATGGTATGGCCCTAACAACAGCAGAAGATATTAAGAAGAGGTGGCAAGAATACACGGAAGAACTGTACAGAAAAGGTCTTCATGACCAAGATAATCATGATGGTGTGATCAGTCACCTAGAACCAGCCATCCTGGAATGTGAAGTCAAGTGGGCCTTAGAAAGCATCACTACGAACAAAGCTAGTGGAGGTGATGGAATTCCAGTTGAGCTGTTTCAAATCCTGAAAGATGATGCTGTGAAAGTGCTGCGCTCAGTATGCCAGCAAATTTGGAAAACTCAGCAGTGGCCACAAGACTGGAACAGGTCAGTTTTCATTCCAATCTCAAAGAAAGGCAATGCCAAAAATGTTCAAACTACCGCACAGTTGCACTCATCTCACATGCTAGTAAGTAACGCTCAAAATCTCCAAGCCAGGCTTCAACAGTACGTGAACTATGAACTTCCAGATGTTCAAGCTGGTTTTAGAAAAGGCAGAGGAACCAGAGATCAAATTGCCAACATCCACTGGATCATCAAAAAAGCAAGAGAGTTCCAAAATGATATCTACTTCTGCTTTATCGACTACGCTGAAGACTTTGACTGTGTGGATCACAACAAACTGTGGAAAATTTTTCAAGAGATGGGAATACCGGACCACCTAATGCTCAAAATTCTCCAAGCCAGGCTTCAGCAATACCTGAACTGTGAACTTCATGATGTTCAAGCTGGTTTTAGAAAAGGCAGAAGAACCAGAGATCAAATTGCCAACATCCGCTGGATCATCAAAAAAGCAAGAGAGTTCCAGAAAAACATCTATTTCTGCTTTATTGACTATGCCAAAGCCTTTGACAATGTGGATCACAAGAAACTGTGGAAAATTCTTCAAGAGATGGGAATACCAGACCATCTGACCTGCCTCTTGAGAAATCTGTATGCAGGTCAGGAAGCAACAGTTAGAACTGGACATGGAACAACAGACTAGTTCCAAATAGGAAAAGGAGTACGTCAAGGCTGTACATTGTCACCCTGCTTATTTAACTTCTATGCAGAGTACATCATGAGAAACGCTGGGCTAGAAGAAACACAAGTTGGAATGAAGATTGCTGGGAGAAATATCAATAATCTCAGATATGCAGATGACCCCACCCTTATACAGAAAGCAAAGAAGAACTAAAGAGCCTCTTGATAAAAGTGAAAGAGGAGAGTGAAAAAGTTGGCTGAAAGGTTAACATTCAGAAAACTAAGATCATGGCATCTGGTCCCATCACTTTTTGGCAAATAAATGGGGAAACAGTGGAAACATAGACACAGTTTATTTTTGCTGGCCTCAAAATCACTGCAGATAATGATTGCACCCATGAAATTCAAAGACACTTACTCCTTGGAAGAAAAGTTATGACCAATCTAGACAGCATATTAAAAAGCAGAGACATTACTTTGGCAACAAATGTCTGTCTAGTCAAAGCTATGGTTTTTCCAGTGGTCATGCATGGATGTGAGAGTTGGACTGTAAAGAAAGCTGAGTGCCAAAGAATTGATGTTTTTGAACTGTGGTGTTGGTGGAGACTCCCGAGAGTCCCTTGGACTGCAAGGAGATCATACCAGTCCATCTTAAAGGAGATCCATCCTGAATATTCATTGGAAGGACTGATGCTGAAGCTGAAACTCCAATCCTTTGGCCACCTGATGCAAAGAACTGACTCACTGGAGAAGACCCTGATGCTGGGAAAGATTGAAGGCAGAAGGAGAAGAGGGCGACAGAGGATGAGATAGTTGGATATCTATAACCCAATGGACATGAGTTTGAGCAAGCTCTGGGAGTTGATGATGGACAGGGAGGCCTGGAGTGCTGCAATCCACGGAGTCGCAAAGAGTCAGACATGATCAGGTGACTGAACTGAACTGAACTGAACTGAGAAGGTGAGGAGTTAGCTGGACAGGTATCTGGGGGTGCTTGTTCAGGCACCATCAGGTTCAAGACCATCCCCATGGAAAAGAAATGCAAAAAGCAAAATGGCTGTCTGGGAGGCCTTACAAATAGCTGTGAAAAGAAGAGAGGCAAAAGGCAAAGGAGAAAAGGAAAGATATAAGCGTCTGAATGCAGAGTTCCAAAGAATAGCAAGGAGAGATAAGAAAGCCTTCCTCAGCGATCAATGCAAAGAAATAGAGGAAAAGAACAGAATGGGAAAGACTAGATATCTCTTCAAGAAAATTAGAGATACCAAGGGAACATTTCATGCAAAGATGGGCTTGATAAAGGACAGAAGTGATATGGAGCTAACAGAAGCAGAAGATATTAAGAAGAGGTGGCAAGAATACACAGAAGAACTGCACAAAAAAGATCTTCACAACCCAGATAATCACAATAGTGTGATCACTAATCTAAAGCCAGACATCCTGGAATGGGAAGTCAAGTGGGCCTTAGAAAGCATCACTACGAACAAAGCTAGTGGAGGTGATGGAATTCCAGTTGAGCTGTTTCAAATCCTGAAAGATGATGCTGTGAAAGTGCTACACTCAATATGCCAGCAAATTTGGAAAACTCAGCAGTGGCCACCGGACTAAAAAGGTCAGTTTTCATTCCAATTCAAAAGAAAGGCAATGCCAAAGAGTGTTCAGACTACCACACAATTGCATTCATCTCACACGCTAGTAAAGTAATGCTCAAAATTCTCCAAGCCAAGCTTCAGCAATATGTGAACCGTGAACTTACTGATGTTCAAGCTGGTTTTAGAAAAGGCAGAAGAACCAGAGATCAAATTGCCAACATCTGCTGGATCATCAAAAAAGCAAGAAAGTTCCAGAAAAACATCTATTTCTGCTTTATTGACTATGCCAAAGCCTTTGACTCTGTGGATCACCATAAACTGTGGAAAATTCTTCAAGAGATGGGAATACCAGACCACTTGACCTGCTTGTTGAGAAACCTATATGCAGGTCAGAAACAGTTAGAACTGGACATGGAACAACAGGCTGGTTCCAAATAGGAAAAGGAGTACGTCAAGGCTGTATATTGTCACCCTGCTTATTTAACTTATATGCAGAGTACATCATGAGAAATGCTGGACTGGAAGAAACACAAGCTGGAATCAAGATTGCCAGGAGAAATATCAGTAACCTCAGATATGCAGATGACACCATCCTTATGGCAGAAAGTAAAGAGGAACTAAAAACCTCTTGATGAAAGTGAAAGAGGAGAGTGAAAAAGTTGGCTTAAAGCTCAGCATTCAGAAAACGAAGATCATGGCATCTGGTCCCATCACTTCATGGGAAATAGATGGAGAAACAGTGTCAGACTTTATTGTGGGTGGCTACAAAATCATTGCAGATGATGATTGCAGCCAGGAAATTAAAAGCCCCTTACTCCTTGAGGAAAAGTTATGACCAACCTAGATAGCATATTAAAAAGCAGAGACATTACTTTGCCGACTAAGGTCCGTCTAGTCAAGGCTATGGTTTTTCCAGTGGTCATGTATGGATGTGAGAGTTGGACTGTGAAGAAAGCTGAGTGCTGAAGAATTGATGCTTTTGAAGTGTGGTGTTGGAGAAGACTCTTGAGAGTCCCTTGGACTGCAAGGAGATCCAACCAGTCCATTCTGGAAGGAGATCAGCCCTGGATGTTCTTTGGAAGGAATGATGCTAAAGCTGAAACTCCAGGACTTTGGCCACCTCATGCAAAGAGTTGACTCATTGGAAAAGACTCTGATGCTGGGAGTGACTGGGGGCAGGAGGAGAAGGGGATGACCAAGGATGAGATGGTTGGATGGCATTACTGACTCGATGGACGTTGAGTCTGAGTGAACTCCGGTAGTTGGTGATGGACAGGGAGGCCTGGAATGCTGCGATTCATGGGGTCTCAAAGAGTCAGACACGACTGAGCGAGTGAACTGAACTGTTGAGGCACAGGTGGGATTAGGTGAGAGCCTCGAGGCAGGAACACACCTAGCATCCAAGGAGCAGCAGGAATCCCCTGAGGCTGGAGTGGGCGAGAGGGATGGGCATCAGGAGATGCCAGCTGAGAATGAGTCAGGGGAGGGCAAGGGTAAGATTTGCGACGCTAGTGAAGCGTTAAGGCCACACGGGACGCGGGTGTGTGCGTGTGTGTGCTTGCCTCTTTGTTGTTTTGCTGCACCACTGTTTTTGTAAGATCTTAGCTCCCCAGTCAGGGTTGGAACCCACACCCTCCAAAGAGAGAGCACAGAGCGCAAGCCACTGGGCTTCCAGGGAATGCCCGCTTACTTTGGTATTTGAGTTAAATCTGTACCACCTGCAGGATTGTGAGAAGAGAAGTAATAAACTGTGACTTGGGCACTATACAGATTTGTATAACCCCCTTGTTGAAAGTACTATCATCCAGGCAAAATATGACAGAGGCTCAGTGAGGCTGGCAGTGCAGGTGTTAGGAGAAAGAAGTGCCACAGCAGTGAAGACCGCCCAGGCGGTGCGGAGCAGCCCTCAGAGGGAAACGGAAACTCAGTTTGGGATTTGAGAGTCTGAAAGGACAAGTAGACACCCAAGTGGAGGTGCCAAGTAGGAAGCTGGCTAGGAGGGATCAGACTGCACAGAGGGTCTCCAACATACAGCTGTTGCTTAAAGCTGTGAAGACTGAATGATTAACCCGGAAATTAAAAGTGGATAGAAGTCCCATACTCAGTCCTGAGACATGCAGCGTTAAAGAGTAGGAGGGAAAGATGCAGCCGGGCAAAGGGACTCTCAAGTGAAGCAGGATGAAAGGAGCTTTGCTGTTGACAGGTGTGCGGGTGGAGAACTAGGGCGGCAGCTGAAGAGGAAACAGGGTCAGGAGAGATACTGCGGTTGCTCCTGCTTGTTTGCTGTAAAGACTACATGCCGACGAGACCTATCCAGCAGAGGAGGGAAATGACGACCCAGGAGAAAAAGAAGAAGGCTGTTGGTCATGGACGCTGGTTCCAGGATCAAGGGATTCCAGAGTAACGGCAAGAGAGAGATTATGGTGATGTATTACGAGCTGACGTTGTGCACGGTGGGAGCCCTGAAGGAGATCGGTCCTGAATATTCATTGGAAGGGCTGATGCTGAAGCTGAAACTCCAGTCCTTTGGCCACCTGATGCAAATAACTGACTCACTGGAAAAGACCCTGATGCTGCGAAAGATTGAAGGCAGGAGAAAGGGATGACAGAGGATGAAATGGTTGGATGGCATCATGGACTCGGTGGACATGAGTTTGAGCAAGCTCTGGAAGTTGGTGATGGACAGGGAAGCCTGGCATGCTGCAGTCCATGGGGTTGCAAAGAGTTAGACACGACTGAGGGACTGAACTGAGCTGACAGTGGGAGTGGAGGACCTTTAGCTACATCAGGGCTCACTATCCTGGCTGTGGTCACTGTGTTTCGTGAAGATGGGCAGAGACCTAGCATTCTTACTCTTGTAGGTGAGGAAACAAATTCAACCCTCCTAAATCATGTTTCTAAGGCAATACAGAAATTATACATTTGAGGTGGGGATGGGCTGAGAAGCCTGGGTGCTTTGAAGGAGATGGGTGGTGAGGAGAATTTCCAGATGGTGCCCAAGGTTTCCCAGTCTCAGTTATCTCATCAACCACTAATGTAGGCACTACGGCAAAGAAACTGCTGAGCGAACTCCAGCCTCAAGTCAGCGGGGACTTTCCCGCTAGAAGACACCAAGACTGTTCTGGGTGAGCATGACCTAACCACGAGTCCTTTAAAAAAGCCGAAGTCAGTGATTTGAGGTGCTGAAGGACTCCCCAGGCTGCCTGGAGCAGGTCAGCTGGAAAGAAAACAAGGGGCTTCTGGGAGCTGCGTGCAAGCCCTGGCCCCGGGACCCCAAGGAAATGAGGCCAGCAGTCCCACCACAGCAAGAAACAGGACTCCGCCAACCTGGATCGACCCTGGAAGCATTTGTATGCATACTCTCCAGATAAAAACTCATCCTGGCTGACATCTAGGTTTCAGAAGACCCAGTCACACAGAGCCGGAACTCTGACTATGGAATTGTGAGCTAATAAATCAATGGGTGTGGTGTGAAGCCGCTGGTTTAACCCGGAGAGACAGCAAGAGAAAATGAATACACGGCCACCTGTCACGTGTGCTTTCGGCTGGAGACAGTCTATGGGGTTGAGGGGAACAACCGACCTCCTCCCCTACCCTGCTCCCCTCCTCTGCCCGTGGCTGGCCCTAGCTAACTCTTAAGCAGACTTATTTTCTCTCCCTTGCTGTTAAGTCTGTACAGGTAACTGAGATAAGGGTAGCAGGCATATTGATCACAGCTGGGTCTGGTATTTTGCACCCTGTGAAAGACCCTACATTCTCTTCTCCAGAGTGCTGGCTGGAGCTTGCTTGTCATCCCAAATTCAGGAGCCACCTCTGGAGAGGGCAGCCCCTGGGTCCGCATGGAGCTTTGAATGAGTGTGTGGAGCAGGACTCTGCCCTTGACAAGGACATAACCATCCCCAGTTGGAGTAGAAACGGACCTAGAGCCCATCAGACAGAGTAAAGTAAGTCAGAAAGAGGAAAATAAACAATGCGTATTAATGTCAGTGTGGAATCTAGAGAAATGGCACAGACGAACCTCTTTGCAGGGCAGGAGTACAGACGCGGATGTAGAAGGCAGACAGGCGGGCACCAAGGAGGGGGACGTACTGAGGGCCGAGCACTGAGACACGCACACCACCCGCGGGAAGCCGCTGTTCGTGGGGGCTGGGGATGGAGAGCGAAGCCTGCCCAGCTCAGCTCAGCTCAGCTCAGCGCTCTGCGACGACCTAGAGGGGTGGGCTGAGGCGTGCAGGTCCAAGAGGAAGGAGATGCACGTACATACGGCGTGTACGTAAGTCACTCCACTGCACAGCAGAAACTAGCCCAGCAGCTGTGAAGCAACCAGACTCCAGTTTTTAAAGATGAGTAAGAAAATAAGCAGTGTCTACTCAGTTACGCCACGGCGATTTGGGGATCTATCTGTCATGGCATCCACCACTGTCTTAACTGATCAGTACCCTTCACTCATCCCACATTGACTGAGCAAATGCTATTCTTCCTACAACCATGATGGTCTCTAGGGATAAGACAGAAAACACGGCATCAAAAGGCACCAGTTTGGAGGGAATCTTCCTTCTCTCTGGGGGTAAACAAAGGCTAGACAGGTAAATAAGCCAATAAAATGATTATATATTTTCCTTGGATTTAAGGGGGAAAAGGTAGAGAAGTGTGAAAATAAGAGAAACCTATTTTCTACATGATCTGTGCAAGATTTCCTGAGTATGAGACGTTTCTTTTACAGCCGGAAGCATGGAGTGACTCAGCCAGGCCAAGCGCTGCCCGAAACCGCGTGTCTGGAGACAATGGATGATCAGCAACAACACAGGGGATCTCCACGGCCCACGCGGCCCCGTGCGGATGATGGAACTTCTAATCCCCTTCTCCAGTGTGTCACTGTAACTAGGATAAAATTGCCAATGAGAACCAAGCCCTCAAGGAAACCCTCTCACGAAAGATGGATGCCAAAATAACACATCAACTTTTGACTCCAAAATGTGACTCAGACGAACTCCAACAGGCCAGCAAAAAGAAAGTGAACCAAAGAAAATTTTCCCCAGATAGTAGTCTCCAGGTCACAAAGGCCAGTAGCATCCCGGAAAATAAGTGCAAAAGACCCACAGACGACCAAGAATAAAGAGGAGAGCCGAAACGTTCCCAGAAGAAAATAAAACACGGGGGGCACAGGAACAGAAAAAGAAGCCGGGAAGTCACACGGGACACAGTGGAACAAACAAACGTGCTTCAGAAAAATCCTCCTGCCGAGCTTGCAGGCATTTATTTGCTTATTTGCCACACCATGCAGCACGCGGAATCTTAGCTCCCTGAGCAAGGACTGAACCCACAACACCCTGCAGGAAGCTGAAGACTCAACCACTGGACCACCGGGATGTCCACAGAAATACTTTCAAAGTCTAGACTTTTAAGCTTAGATTCCATCCCAGGGTAACATATTGATCAAGTGCCATTATAAAGATATCTTAATGCATGCAGAATTGGAATATTTCCTTCTTACAGTACCAGATTTAAAAAAAAAAAACAGTAAAATTCTAAAAGTATGTGAGATTCAAATGCAGCAATTCTAAAGCAGGAAACCGATGCAGGGAAATTTTATAATGGCATTGGGGCTGTACCCTTAGAGAGCTTCAGAAGAAAAGGGCCCAAATGTTGTTAAAATACAGGTGGTAGAGTGTGACGCCAGAAAAACTGAGTAAAATACATCTCGAGGAGCTGTGCTCCCGCAATTCACAACTCAAGAGCCGCCCGACCCTCGAGCAGACGACACTGTTAAAAGGGGATAACATGGTTTCTCTCTTAGGAGAATCTGTTGCTAGAAAGAGTTGATATGTTTTCTGCCTTATGGAGAAAAGGAGGATGGAGTAACCCTGTATCTCCACTGAAGGTAAAATCTGATAAAGATGGACTCATAGCTGTGTTATTTGGCGACACGGCAGGCGTCAACACAAGGCCTGAGTTCTGCGTGGTGTCTGGGCCAGGACGGGCGCAGATGAACCACCGTCCTGGTGGGAAGTGCTGCCCTGGGCCAGCGCACATCCTGTCCCTGGGCTCACCCCCCGTGGGCGCCTTTGGCAGCTGTGCCCAGGGGGCTGTCACAGGGTCCATCAGCTCCTTTCTTGGCACGGGGTTCTAAGCCAGGCGCTCCGCCACACACGGCCTCACTCTTCTCAGTGGAGTCCGGAGGGTTGAACTGCTCATGGTCCTCAGACCGCGGTGGGCAATGCTACCAGGAATTCCTTGGCCAGACCCCGCTTCTGACTGTGTCTCCTGCTCCGTGTTTCTCTGAGTGAAGTGGTGCCGGCCGGGCTTATAAGATGGGTGTGTGAATTGTCCAGTGGAATCTATGGCCCCAGGGGTAAATGCTGCCACTATGAACTGTTTACATAATCAGAAGAACCCAGTGAAGCTGTTGGTACTGTAAGAGCTTAGGAAAGAAAAGTGCATGGAAATAAAGTTCAAGAGAGCTGGCTGAATGTGTATGGCATTTCACAGTAGGAGCCTTCATTTAAAATATCTCAGCAGAAAGAACTAAAACTTTTATGGAACCTTGTCAAGCACGTTTGGAAAATAAGATGCTTTTATATAGCCCCTCTTTGGAAAGACTTGGGGAAATAAAGCATTAGTGAATGCGCACGTGCATATGAGCACTGGTGAGCTGCCATCAGAGACGGCTGTGGAGGCACTTCCCCAGTAGCCCAGTGTTTAAGACTTTGCCTTCCAAGGCAGGGACCGCAGGTTCGACACCTGGTCAGGGAATCAAGATCCCACACACCTCACGGCCAAAATAACCAAAACATCAAATGGAAGCAATACTGTAACAAACCCAATAAAGGCTTTAAAAATGGTCTACATCAAAAAAATCTTAAACAAAAATAAGAACCAGCCATGCTTGGTAGCACCACACTTGGAGGTCTGAATTTAACTTAATTTACAAAGCTGACAAGCAGAGAAAACTCAAACAGTGCGAAGTCTTCTTCCTGCACAGGCTCAGACCAATAAGCAACTCTCCAAAGAGCAGCAGATGAGATTGTTTTTAGACATGGAAGAAACTATAAGAAGAAATGAAAACAGAAATAGTGAAAATTGGGCGTTCTGGTGAGCAGAACAAGCAGAGAGGAGTGGTGACATCCAGCTGTTATCCTCACTGTTACAATGACATTTAATTTCAGTGATTTTTCCTACACACAGCTCTATTTTGACTAAGGCATTTTTGCTTGCCTAGTCAGTCACGTCAGACTCTTTGTGATCCCATGGACTGTAGCCCACCAGGCTCCTCTTGCCATAGACTTTTCCAGGCAAGAATACTAGAGTGCGTTGCCACTTGCTTCTCTAGGGATCAAACCCATGTCTCTCACATTGATGGATGGATTCTTTACCACTGAGCCGCTGGGGAAGCTTTTGGGGACTGTTGATACTAGCTTGCTGCTACTGCTGCTGCTAAGTCGCTTCAGTCGTGTCCGACTCTGTGTGACCCTCTGGACTGCAGCCCACCAGGCTCCTCCGTCCGTGGGATTTTCCAGGCAAGAGTACTGGAGTGGGTTGGCAGTGCCTTCTCCTTAGCTGGGTAAATCAACATAGATTTGTAGTAACTCCTGCCTCTGCCAAGCATACAGTTGAGGGACAGAGAAAAAGAGAAGGTAACAGTGCTGGGTTCTGCAGCACATATACTAAGACTTAAACAGCACGGAGAATTTGAGTGCCACTCCCGCGTAAGGGCGACACACAGACTCAGGAAGCACCTCGTATCTGGGGGCAGTCTGGGGTGAGCAGATGCAACCTGGTGTACATACTGAATAGATTATAATAGGTAAACTACAAGGTCACACTGTATAGCACTGGGAACTCCATTCAATATCCTGGATAAACCACAATGGAAAACAACAGAAACACAGAGTGTTTTTAGATGCACGTGAGATGCGTCACTGTACAGAGGTAATTAACACAACATTGTAATCAACAATTCAACTATACATCAATAAAAAGTAAGTTCAAAATAAGAGGTAATTTCTAACACGGTACTCACAAAAAATGTGCTGGTTCCTAACACGAAGAAACATCATAAACAGAATCATAATAGGAGTCCATGTAGATAAATTCTTCATGAGTTATTTTATGAAATCAACCAACTTTAAGAATTGAATTTCCTAAACTGAACTTAAGATATTATTTTCTTTTTCAGGAAACCTCAGGTTGGATACATTCAGCTGATTGAAAAGCAATGTCCAAAATGACCCAAATCCTGCTTATGATAAATAAGCAGCTTTGGCTAACTGAGTCTAGTTTTTGGTCACGGGAGGTAAGGTTGACTCGTTCGATCTCTGGGTAGGAAGATCCCCTGGAGGAGGAAATGGCAACCCACTCCAGTATTCTTGCCTGGGAAAGCCCATGGACAGAAGAGCCTGGCGGGCTGCAGTCCATTGGACTGCAAAGAGTCAGAGGCACTGATCGACCTAGCACACACACAAATAGCAAACACACACGTGCCCCATGGTGATAAGATGCCTGAAGATACCAGACTGCCCCCTCAGCTCACTTTACTCGCAAACGTGCTTATGTCAGAAGACAGGTGACTGAGGACAATAGCAGAGCCTTTCTTCCAAGCTTTCAGATAAATGCCAACAGGACAAAATATCCCACTGTGACATTTATTGAGCATTGTGGAGCGGCCAGGTGCGTGCAGACAGGAGAGGGGCACACAGCACGCAGGGCGACCCCGAGTCTGCCCAAGTGTAAGGCCTTATCTTAACATAATGTTCACCTGCATGTACATTTTCTCACACAACTTAAAATATAATGTTTGTGGAAATATATAATTTGAAATTTAATAATTAAATGTGAGTATGAATGTAAAATAATGAAGCATTGGAAGCAGGAGCACATGTCCCATGAAAACAGAATAAATCAAGAGAAGACTTACAAGATGTTGATTTTGTAACACTCTCCCGAGGACCAGCATGTCTTGTATTATTATAATAGACCTGGGTTTCAGAAACAAGAGAGAAGAAGGTTTTCTAAATTAAATTTGTAAATCACAATATAGCACACTCCTATCTGTCATACATTGCTGTTTATTTTCATTAAAATATATACTGGATAACTTGAAACTTCAAGACTATGGCAATACTCTATTATCAGATTTCTTAAATATTTACCAGTGAAAATGATGTAAAGAAATCTTATCCCATTCAGCAATAATAATACTATTGGTAGTTATGGTCAGCAAGGACTAAGTGGGCATGCAGGAATAAAATCCAACACGCCAACATGTCCATTATTGAAAGTTGAAATTCCCTCTGAATAGACTCATATCTTCACATTTCTTTAAAGAAGGAAATTCTGGTGTATACTGCTTACTAGAGTTACACATAGTCATACTCTGTACAAAAAAAATTTTAAGACTAAGTGGAAACAATTTAACATAAGAATCACACTATTTATATTAAAGTGATTTTAGTTCATAAGGGTTAAAATGATACAAATTGATGACATGGCAACATCTACAGTTTAGACATAAGGGGTTCAAAATATTAAACATGATCAAGCAAAAACAATTTAGATAAACAAGGGAAACTGCATGGACCAAGAAAGCATTAAGAATCTTCAATCAAAAAAAAAAAATAAACAATTGAGGTAAAGATAGATTTGATTAAAAGAGATGAATGATAAATATACTTTGGCAATCTGATGTGAAGGACTGACTCACTGGAAAAGACCCTGATGCTGGGAAAGATTGAAGGCAGGAGGAGAAGGGGACGACAGAGGATGAGATGGCTGGAGGGCACCACCGACTCAAAGGACATGAGCTTGAGTGAACTCCAGGCCTTGGTGATGGACAGGGAGGCCTGGCATGCTGCAGTCCATGGGGTCGCAAAGAGTCAGACACGACTGAGTGACTGAACTGAACTGAATGATGAATATGATAGATCTGTAAAAAAATATACCTAAGCTTTTACCCTGTGGAGGATATACCATCTCCCCAGTCCTCACAGAATGTTTATAAATATTAATCTCACATTGAACTATAAAAAATAGTGTAAATTTCAAAGGGCAGAAATTGTAAAAGCCCAGTTATCTTTTAAAGTAATAATTAAGCATAATACAAAAATGCAGGAACTAGAAACATACAAACGTTTTCTTTAAAAAATTAATTAAAAATGCTTCCAAATTACAATTACATACTCTATGGAAATTATCAATAATAAGAACAATCTAGTTGAAAAATCCATTCATTCAGTTTTATGTCAGTCATTGAGAAATTAGGGATAAAATAATGGGATAGAGTGAAAAGTTTAGCAAAGGATAATCGATAAGTTTAAAGCTTTTTCTTACTTAATAAAAAAGAAAAGGAGAAAGAAATAGTCAAAAATCACTTTCAGTTCCCAAACTAGCAGAACATCAAAATAAACCTATAATAATGGAAAGTAATACATTAATAACTATTAAAAATATAGTAACTTATTCACCGGAGATAAGAATGATGTATAAAGCTAAAACAACATGAAGGTATAAATGTAGCAGCAGGTTCTGAAATAAACATAAAAGCAAGTTATGGGAACTGCAGAGAAGAAAACAACAGTCTTTTGAAGAGTGAGGAAGAGAATGGAAAGCTAACCTGTCTCCTAATTTGAATTTTAAGACTGCACTTTAATATGGTGTTGAGCTATATTTTTCCAGAATAAGTTATCACGATTGACACATGGGAGAAGAAAACTCCAGAAAGAGAGAAGAGTACTAAGTCCCTAAAGAGAGTAAAACCAAGTGTTGTGAAAAACAGAAAGAAAGCCAGTGTGCTGGACCTTCCTGGGTGCTGGGGAAGATGAGGTGAAATGGACAAGGGTAGGTAAGAACAATGCGTTTGTTTGGGAAAATTAAAAAAGCACACTCGTTCAAACCCTCCTACGCTGTGGGTAGGGATGTAGATTGGCGCGGCCACTATGGAGAATAGCATGGAAGATCCTTAAAAAGCTAAAATTAGAGCTATCACACGGCACAGCAACCCCACCCCGAGGCATGAACCCAGAGAAACACATAGTCTGGAGAAGGTGCACGAACTGGAGATGTTCACTGCAGCACTGTTTACAACAGCCAAGACCTGGAAGTAACTGAAGCATCCACCAGCAGAGCAAGGGACAGAGAAGAGGAGGGACATGCACGCCGTGGCATTTCGCTCAGCCGCACATGCGAAGGAACTCAGCAGTGCCGAGTGCAGAGAGGCGGAGGGACCTAGACTGCCACACAGAGCCAAGGGAGTCAGGAAGAGAAAGACAAGCTTCGCATAGGTGTGCTGAACTTAGAAAAACGGTAGAGAGGAACTTATCTGCAGCAGAAATAGAGACACAGACGTAGCAAACAGACATGGTTACCAAAGCGGAAAGACAACGTGAGACGATTCGGGAGATTAGGAGTGACATAGACACCGTTGATACTGTGTATGAAATAGACAGCTAGCCAGAGCCTGCAGCCAGCAGAGACCGCTCCCTAGCGCTCGGTGGCGACCTAAATGGGAAGGAGATCCAAGAAAGGGGATATGTGTACGTATATGACCGATCCATTCTGCCGTACAGCAAGCAACTAACAAATCACTGTAAAACACCTATACGTCAATGGGTTAATTTTTAAAAAAATCTTAAATTATATGGAACTTTCTTTTGGCCCAATACATTCTTTTTCAGGAATTTATTCAGACAGAGACAATAAAAGACATATTCAAAGATGCTGTTTTTTTTCCAATAAGAATGTTTACTTATTGTTGCTTTTAACAGAGACCAAACCAGTTATGGTAATTAGAATGCAATAAAGCCATAAGACAGAACCTTGTGTAACCATTAGAAATTAGTAGCAGAATATTTAATATGGAAAATGTCCATGGTGCAGTGATTTTTGAAACATGCAGTTTATCAAGCTGTGTGCTTTTATCATGGGAGTGGTGAGATAATGAGAAATATATCCAGTTTCTGACACAGAGCTCCTAAAACCTTCGTAATTTCCTGTGTGCATGCTCAGTCATGGCCAACACTTTGCGACCCCATGGACTGCAGCCTGCCAGGCTCCTCTGTCCATGGATTCTCCAGGCAAGAATCCTGGAGTGGGCTGCCATTTCCTCCTCCAGGGAATCTTCCAGACCCAGGGATGAAACTCAGGTCCCCCACACTGCAGGCAGATTCTTTCTCACTGAGCCACCGGGAGTGACAGTCTTTTCTTCCACTGAAGTGACTCTGAGCGGGTTCCCAGATGGCTCCCACAGGAGCACTGCCAAGACCAAGCCAGAATCAGTCTTGGAATTTTCAGCTCCCCCATTCTCGTGAGAAGGGAGAGGAGTGGAAAATGGAGTTAATGACTGATCGCGTCTATGTGATGAAGCCTCCAGAAATCCCCAGAAGTACAGGGTTCAGAGAGCTTCCAGACTAGGGAGCACATTCACACCAGGAGAGAAACACACCCCCAACTCCACGGGGACAGAGGCTCCTGCACTCAGACCCTCCCAGACCTCCCCTGCATATCTCTTCAGCTGGCTATTTACCTGAATCCTTCCTCACAGCCTTTAAGTATTTGCCTGAGTTATGTGAGCTGCGTTAGTAAATTAATCAAACTCAAGGAAGGGGTGATGGGAGCCCCCGATGTGGAGCCCAATCGAGCAGAAGTGATGGGGATCTCTTAGTTGTCATTCCAAAGTAGGGCGGGGCCAGTCTCATGGGACTGACCCCTCCCCTGTGGAATAGGACACTTTCTCTGGGTAGATGGTGTTGAAATTGAATTAAATTATGGGGCGTCCACCAGTCATCTCAGATAGCTGCTAGACATGGGGGAAAACCTTTACACGTTTGGTGACCAAAAGTGCCAGGAGTCTTTCAGGTCTTCAGTTTTCTTTGGAAATTCTTCTCTGTATTTCTTACAGGGAAGAATCACAGGAGGCAGAATGAACTGAATGAGCTGAGGCTTTCTCCTACAGCAAAAGGAAAAGACTGAGCCCTCCCAACACATACACAAAATATGGTCAGTAGACAGTGAGCTTATGGGTGAGCTTTTAAACTCTGCATACATTGCTATTTCCTTACATTTTTTTTCCTATTTTCTAACCTCAGTGTACCTGTAAAAAATATTTTTAATTAAAGAAATATCACATTAGTAAAGACACAAATCCAAGAAGAACGAAAGATGTGGCAAAGTAATAACTGACAATTATCATTAATAAATAACAACAATTGTGCCCTGTGTTTCTTGACATAGGAACAAAAATTTAACCATAAGTAGTCATGCTGAAGGTTAAAAATATTCCAACCAAATATCTGCCATAAATCCCTATATTTAGTACTGTAGATGAAAAGTATGGAGTCAAAGCTTTAACACTTATAAAGTGATTCCTTTAGACATCAGAACTTCTCAAGCTTGTGTGAGCACTAGTCCTAGCATTATTTAAGTCCTGCAGAATAATAACTATAATATATCTCAGCTCTGGAGTGATTATAGAAATTGTAATCTTACCGAAAAATTATATTCTGTTAAGTATTGAAGATCTTTTACCAAGAAACTGCATTTTGATGCTGATTCAGTTGTAACCAAGGTATTTCCAGTTCTTACTTCCAAATAGAACTTCCCTTTGGGGCCATTAATCTGGTCAGGAGTTCTACAGGTCACAACTATACTATTTTCTGTCTTCAGTGAAGCATCGAGACCATTGACCTTGCTTGGATCTATCAAAATGAAAAAGAAAACAAATAAACAGAAAAAAAAAAACCCCAACAGTGGTTACTTTAACCATTCGTTAAATGAATATTTAAATTACTGGATAACATATGTGAACAATATAAACCATTCTAAGTACTTATTTGGGGATAGGGAAATTAGGAGATAATGTACATTAAAAAGCTATTTAAGAAAACATCTGAAAGTAAATTACACATCTTTCAGTGAATATTAGCACATAAGTTGTGCTTGAAACTGGGATTTTGCGATTCTCCCAAAGAGAGTGTGCTGTTCTTCTTCTTCACTCAGTTGTGTCCAACATTTTGCAACCCCAAAGACTGCAGCACCCCAGACTTCCGGTCCGTCACTGTCTCCTGGAGTTTGCTCAAACTCATGTCATTGAGTCGATGATACCATCCAACCATCTCATCCCCTGTCACCCCCCTTCTCCTCCTGCTCTCCATGTTTCCCAGAATCAGGGCCTTTTCCAGTGAGTTGGCTCTTCATATCTTGTGGCCAAATTACTGGAGCTTCAGCTTCAGCATCAGTCCTTCCAATGAATATTCAGGACTGATTTCCTTTAGGATGGACTGGTTGGATCTCCTTAGGGTGCAAGGGACTCTCGAGAGTCTTCTTTAGTGCTACAGATTGAAAGCGTCAGTTGTTCGGCACTCAGCCCTCTTTCTGGCACAAGCTGTACACGACTACTGGAAAAACACAGCTTTGACCATATGGACCTTTGCTGGCAAAGTGACGTCTCTGCTTTTAAAGACGCTATCTAGTTATGTCACAGAGAATGTGTAGAAGTGGAGAACAGAGGAAATGAAGAGAGGGGCAGAGAGGGAAGAGATGGTGATGGGGAAACCTCGAGGACCTACAGTCGGCTCAGGCCCTCCTTTTGGAAGCGCTTACATGACTCTACACATGGACATCACCAGATGGTCAACACCGAAATCAGACTGATTATATTCTCTGCAGCCAAAGATGGAGAAGCTCTATACAGTCAACAAAAACAAGACCGGGAGCTGACTGTGGCTCAGATCATGAACTCCTTATTACCAAATTCAGACCCAAATTGAAGAAAGTAGACCATGCAGGTATGACCTAAATCAAATCTGTTATGATTATACAGTGGAAGTGAGAAATAGATTTAAGGGCCTAGATCCGATAGATAGAGTGCCTGATGAACTATGAAATGCGGTTCATGACATTGTACGGGAGACAGGGATCAAGACCATCCCCATGGAAAAGAAATGCAAAAAACCAAATGACTGTCTGGGGAGGCCTTACAAATAGCTGTGAAAAGAAGAAAGGCGAAAAGCAAAGGAGAAAAGGAAAGATATAAGCATCTGAATGCAGAGTTCCAAAGAATAGCAAGAAGAGATAAGAAAGCCTTCTTCATCGATCAATGCAAAGAAATAGAGGAAAAGAACAGAATGGGAAAGACTAGAGATCTCTTCAAGAAAATTAGAGATACCAAGGGAACATTTCATGCAAAAAATGGGCTCGATAAAGGACAGAAATGGTATGGACCTAACAGAAGCAGAAGATATTAAGAAGAGGTGGCAAGAATACACAGAAGAACTGTACAAAAAAATCTTCACGACTCATATAATCATGATGATGTGATCATTAATCTAGAGCCAGACATCCTGGATGGGAAGTCAAGTGGGCCTTAGAAAGCACCACTATGAACAAAGCTAGTGGAGGTGATGGAATTCCAGTTGAGCTATTTCAAATCCTGAAAGATGATGCTGTGAAAGTGCTACACTCAATATGCCAGCAAATTTGGAAAACTCAGCAGTGGCCACGAGACTGGAAAAGGTCAGTTTTCATTCCAATTCAAAAGAAAGGCAATGCCAAAGAATGCTCAAACTACCACACAGTTGCACTCATCTCACATGCTAGTAAAGTAATGCTCAAAATTCTCCAAGCCAGGCTGCAGCAATACGTGAACCGTGAACTCCCTGATGTTCAAGCTGATTTTAGAAAAGCAGAAGAACCAGAGATCAAATTGCCAACATCCACTGGATTATGGAAAAAGCAAGAGAGTTCCAGAAAAACATCTATTTCTGCTTTATTGACTATGCCAAAGCCTTTGACTGTATGGATCACAATAAACTGTGGAAAATTCTTCAAGAGATGGGAATACCAGACCACCTGACCTGCCTCTTGAGAAATCTGTATGCAGGTCAGGAAGCAGCAGTTAGAACTGGACATGGAACAACAGACTGGTTCCAAATAGGAAAAGGAGTATGTCAAGGCTGTATATTGTCACCCTGCTTATTTAACTTCTATGCAGAGTACATCATGAGAAATGCTGGACTGGAAGAAACACAAGCTGGAATCAAGATTGCCAGGAGAAATATCAATAACCTCAGATATGCAGATGACACCACCCTTATGGCAGAAAGTGAAGAGGAGCTAAAAAGCCTCTTGATGAAAGTGAAAGAGGAGAGTGAAAAAGTTGGCTTAAAGCTCAACATTCAGAATATGAAGATCATGGCATCTGGTCCCATCACTTCATGGGAAATAGATGGGGAAACAGTGGAAACAGTGTCAGACTTTATTTTTGGGGGCTCCAAAATCACTGCAGATGGTGACTGCAGCCATGAAATTAGAAGACGCTTACTCCTTGGAAGAAAAGTTATGACCAACCTAGATAGTATATTCAAAAGCAGAGACATTACTTTGCCAACTAAGGTCTGTCTAGTCAAGGCTATTTTCCTGTGGTCATGTATAGATGTGAGAGTTGGACTGTGAAGAAGGCTGAGCGCCGAAGAATTCATGCTTTTGATCTGTGGTGTTGGAGAAGACTCTTGAGAGTCCTTTGGACTGCAAGGAGATCCAACCAATCCATTCTGAAGGAGATCAACCCTGGGATTTCTTTGGAAGGAATGATACTAAAGCTAAAACTCCAGTACTTTGGCCACCTCATTCGAAGAGTTGACTCATTGGAAAAGACTCTGCTGCTGGGAGGGACTGGGGGCAGGAGGAGAAGGGGACGACCGAGGATGAGATGGCTGGATGGCATCAGTGACTGGATGGACATGAGTCTGAGTGAACTCCGAGAGATGGTGATGAACAGGGAGGCCTGGCGTGCTGCAATTCATGGGGTCGCGGAGAGTCAGACACAACTGAGCAACGGAACTGAACTGAGCTCCATGACCCTGGCGATACCTGGCTGAATTCTTCATCAGCAACAAATCGTCTTTGTGTCTGTGATAGCATAGGAATTCAGGAAAATAACCAAAATGTAAAGTTAGAGGACTTGGACTTTTGAAGCATGAACTTAAATGACATTAGGAGCATTTTATACCCAGCCCCGAGGAGAACGTCTGTCCTCCGTGAGCCTAGCCCCAGGGAGGGTCTCTGGAGCCCTTGCTGCTGATCTGCACAGCGCTGTTTCTGCTGGTCTGACCCTCATGGAGTTCACAGTCACCCCAGAGATGGATGGAGCTTTGCACCTGGAATCTGTGATGCCTCCCACTGGTGGCAAGACCGAATGAATGTAAAACAGGACTTAAAACAGTACGCAGTTCATTGCAGTGAGAAGAAAATGCTGGCAAAGTATTATGGTTTATGAAGTGCTTGTGCAAGCAGAAGTCAGCAAGTGATGTGAGTGTGGTATTCTCAGGGATCTGATAGCAGTCAAAATTTCCAGACAATAAAGAAAACAATAGATAATTCATTTTTCTCTAAGTTGGTTAGGTACTTAATTGCCTGAACTCTTACACACTGTACCAGCTCATAGGTTCTCAGGCTTCATTCTTACAATTCTGTGATTATACCTGAAGGACCCAGAGAAAACCTCAAATGAGAGCTTTAAATTGTTTTTTTTTAATTATTATAAACCCTAGATATTAACAAATGTGCCAAGTCAACGTGCTTCCCAAATGAAGAATAAATGTGAACTTGCTGTTTAAACGGTTTAGACTTTGCTTTTCGCCATTCATGGAAAAAAAGCATTAAAGTTCATGACTTACTTGTTGCATCTGTGGTAAAGTTACAGGTCACACTTTCACTGCAAATTTTTTTTCCTGTGATGCAGGCTTGTAACTTCAGCTTATAGTCTGTGAAAGGTGTCAAATTGCGCAAATCTGTTCCCTTCCAGGTTTTATCCAGAGAGGGGCAATTTGATTTACCTCAGAGGGAAAAAAAGAAAAATTTATTAAGTCATCAAAAGTCAGGATTACCACATATTTAACTTGATCTGTATATTAAATCATTCTGAGCCCACTCCAAACTGAGTGACTGAAACACAAAACTATTGTTTGTGCTCAGAAGTACATGCAACTATCGGCAAATGCACTGAATGAATGTAATTATTCCAAATAAACTCAAATATTCCAAACTAATGGTTTAATAGTTCATTTGGTACATAGCATATTAATAAGTGAGTCCAAGAGTATCAATAAAGATGGTCTATTTTCTTTCTGAGAAAGCACAGCCCGTGGTGGATATTATGAAAGTCTTTTTTCCAATACTTTAGTGAAGCTTTTCCTGATAACCTCCAAACTTTGAACTTTGGTAGGAGCTACTGTTATGGGCTTCAGATGCAGAATCCATTTGATCACCGATAACTCCGTCTCCTTGTCCTACTCCTCTGAGCACTACAGGAATTGAGACGATGAGGGAAAGCAGCGGAGTCTGAAGGCCGCGAGAGAGAGGGGACTGCTGGTAAGCTGGTTCCGAAGAACCCTCTGAGCAGAGTCAGTGCGTGAGCCACCGTGGAGGCTGGATTCAGCCAGTTACCAACCGAGTTTCTAAGAAAAGGGCACACAAAGCCTGATGCTGTATCCCTCCCTGCCCATCCCTCCCCACCCATTCTGTTCAAGAGCTGTAACAGGGTAGTCATAAATTTGGATAGCTCTGAATAAGAAGGATCTGTACTCGCTGCAAAAAATAAAAACTTGTCTGACCACAATAACCAATGCATTACCTCCTCCAAGCCTATTATTCAAATGCTTTTTTAAACTGTATAAAATGCAAAGGAACAATCAACATTGTTTCATAAATTCCCTCCATATACTCTGGCACTGAAAAAACTCCATAGTGGAGAGAGAATATAAAAAGTGAGGAATACAGCAAGGGAAAGTGAGAAGGAGATTCAGAAAAGAGAAAAGAAAACCTATGTGCTCACACAGAAAGCAAGCAGAGCGCTCACAGGAGAGGGCCAGCGAGGCAGACTGTCCGACTTCCTGCTGCTTCATCGTCCTGTAATTTCCACTTTTCTTTTCTCATAGACATAACTTTCCAAAGTACCATAAGCTCAAATACCTGGCAAACATTTCTTCTCCAAAGCATCTGAGTCCTCTTATGCTAACTGGAAAATTGCATGTGGATGGGGCTTTGCTTTAGAAGTTGTTATTATGGTTCAACCAGCAAAAGGCATTTGTTATCAAAATATACAATAACAAGCTGAAGAGAAGTGGCTTTCTGCCTCTTGAAATCTGAAAATGTCACCTACCCACCAAAGACAGGGAACTCTGTGAGATGTTCACTCAAAACTACTTTTAACTACAGGGCAAGGGCTGCCAAGAGGGCTATCCCAAGGGCTGAGATAGTTCACAGTCCCCACTGTGTTCTACAGGCATTTTGCACATTTTGCATCATCCAGAAGAGGTCTGTTCTCTTAAACAGTCAAAGGAAGGGCAAGTCCAGTGGTTGGCTTCGTCACAGCGCATGTTTTGGACTGCCTACACTTCTGCAGAAGTTTCATGCTAACTAGAACTACGTTCTAAGATTCCACTGGCTGGTAAAGTGCCCTCCATGACTAAATAGGAATATGCTCACTTTTATTCACCCAATTTTGTGTGTGGGTGCCAGCTGGATCAAGCTTTGGAAGTGGTCTGTTTGTCGTCCAGAACAATAAGTTCAGACCAGTGCAGCTCACGTACATAATATGTGGAAGACAGCTGAGTATTATCGTCCTGAGGTTTTCTTTCTCTAGGCTTTGGAGTGTAAAGATTATAAGTTAGAAGGTCAAGAAGGACAAGCAATATTGGGGATGTTCTGAGCTTCGGTCATCTCAGAGGCTGGGGAGTCCACAATAAGTGGAGGCAGTTCTTAAAATCAGGACATGTAGGATGCCCACCACGGTTGCCGTGTAGAAAGTTCTGTGGCTCACTCACTCCATACATATACCTAGTGTTTTCCAATTTTAGACTTATCTTTCCTGATATGGAATTAAATTTTCTACAAGTTACCTGGAGTAATCTCATAGCAAAGAGAGAATATATCAAAATAATTTTGAGGTGGTGTCCAGGTCATCTTTCCTTCAGTTGCACTTTTAGCAGAACAAATAAAATTCTGAGGTGCTTTTGGTTCTGTTGAGAGAATAAGAAGATAAAATATGAAAAAAAAACAAGACATAGAGAAACAACTTTTCATATTATTAGCACGCATTGTTAATAGTCATAATTTGATTACCTATGAATCAAAGATGAAATTGTAAGATACCTGCTCTTGCTACATTTTCTTTAGAGATCATTTGGCTCAGAAAGTAAAGAGTCTGCCTGCATTGCAGCAGATCTGGGCTCAATCTCTGGGTTGCGAAGATCCCCTAGAGAAGGGAATGGCAACCCACTCAGTATTCTTGCCTGGAGAACCTCATGGACAGAGGCGCCTGGCAGTTTACAGCCCATGGGGTTGTAAAGAGTCGGACACAACTGAGCAGATAACACTTCCGTATGTCTTCTTTTGTAACTACGTGTTTTATAATAATGTGCTAGAGGATTGACGTGGTTAGAAATTCATTTACTATTCAGTACCTACGTTCATGGAAGACACTGTCTTACAGTGGCCTCATCTTTGTGCATGTTTGGTATCCACATAACAGTATCCCTAAGCCTATTCCAAACCCTAACAACAATCAAAGTGAGTTGATAGATTTACATGTTTTCTATACTGTGGGGTAGTTTGGATAGGACAGAAACTGTAAGCTTACCTTTCTGGTTTTTCTTTTTAAAGGGTAGGTAAGGTAAGCAGTCTGGGAGTGTGAAGTGAGTGAAGAGGTATTAGACTGTAATTTTAAGTCTAATTTTCTAACTCTTCCCCTAGGCAAATGCTCATAATTTGTATGTTCTAGAAAATTATTCATTTTATCTAGCTTTTCATGTTGGGTACAAGATTCTTTATAATCTGTGAAATTTCTACTGTATTTTTAATGTCCTTTTGTTAATGCATGGGGAAGGTCATTTTGCTAGAGGTCTATTTTATTATTCTTTTCAAACCAAGCTTTCAAACTGATTAGTAAATTCCTGATATTTTTGCTTGTTTCTTCTTTCAATAATCTGTACTCCAGGTTTTGTTATTTTCTTCTTTTTACTATTTTTTTTTTCCTGGTTCTTTTCCAAGCACTCTCCATTGATTTCATTCAACAGGAGCTAAGTGATAAAACTTCCCATAAATTACCACTTGATCTTACTTAAGGTACAAATTCCCCTCAAAAATGTCTTTACTTTATTCAAGTCTGAATGCCTTTGCTTCTAAAGGTAAATTTAAACCATTTTATTTATACTAACTTTTGATACGGTGGTTTGTTTAGTCACTAAGTTGTGTCCGACTCTGGCGAGCCCATGGACTGCAGCCCGCCAGGCACCTTTGGCCATGGGATTTCCCAGGATTTCCCCGGAACACTGGAGTGGGTTGCCTTTCCCTTCTCCAAGGGATCTTCCCAACCCAGGAATTGAACCCAGGTCTCCTGCACTGCAGGTGGATTCTTCACCAACTGAGCTATGAGGGAAGTCCGACTTTTGGCATGCTTTGACATTTCTGCTCTTTGCCTACTGTTTACTACGTAGCCTCTTCTCTCTCCCTCTCTGCCACGTCTTTCCTCTTCCTCCCCCCTCCCCCTCCCCCATTCTTCTTCTCCTCCTCCTCCCATTCCTCCTCCTTGAACATCTTTTATTCTATGACTTTCTTGTACTGATTATACACAGCGTCATCTCTTTATCTGCCCTTCACATTCTTAGTGGTTGTTCATAAACTGCTTCACAATTGACACGTTTTCCGAGTGAATTTCTGATGCCAAACTGGAGTCTCTCGGTTGTTTAGTCACTCGGTTGTGTTCAGCTCTTTGGACTGCAGAACGTGAGGCTTCTCTGTCCTTCACGCTCTCCTGGAGCTTGCTCAGACTCACGTCCTCGAGTCGGTGATGCCATCCAACCATCTCGTCCTCTGTCATCCCCTTCTCCCCTGCCCTCAGTCTTTCCCAGCATCAGGGTTTATTTCAGTGAGTCGGCTTTTCACATCAAGTCACCAAAGTATTGGCGTTTCAGCCTCAGCATCAGTCCTTCCAATGAATATTCAGGGTCGATTTCCTTTAGAATTGACTGGTTTCATTTCCTTGCAGTCCAAGGGACTCTCAAGAGTCTTCTCCAACACCACAGTTTGAAAGTATTAATTCTTTGGTGTTCAGTCTTCCTTATGGTCCAGCTCTCACATCTGTACCTGATTACTGGAAAAACCATCTCTTTGACTATGTGGACCTTTGTCAGCAAAGTGATGTCTCTGCTTTTTAATTCACTGTCTCGGCTCATTATAGCTTTTCTTCCAAGGATCAAGCATCTTTTAATTTCATGGCTGCAGTCATTATCTGAAGCGATTTTGGAGCCCAGGAAAATAAAGTCTGTCATTGTTTCCATTATTTCCCCATCTATTTGCCATGAAGTGATGGGAACAGATACCATGATCTTAGTCTTAAGTCAGCTTTTTCATTCTCCATTTCACCTTCATCGAGAGGCTTTATTTCTACTAATCTCTCTACTTCCACTAAATATGACTGAAGTTTTAGAACTTTTCGATTCCTTCTCCCTGCCATCCTCCAGATGCTGTTATTTTCCAGAATTTTATTTTTCAATTGCTACTAGTTATAATAATCTTGTTATTATTTATGTTGCTGGCTTCTATTATTTTGCTATTAACAATTCCCTTTATCACTGCTTCTTCTCATTAGCTTCTGTGCTCACCTCAGTCCTGTGAGAGGCAGGATTTGAAAGTGGCCCAGAAGAGGCAGGAGACACCAATAGGAGGAGGCTGCTACAGGAACAAGGAGACGCAATGGGAATTGTGTGAACAAGCACATCACTTCCCTCACGGTCTTGCTCCCACCTGCACCTCACAGCAGCCTACAGTTTGCAAAAATTTCATGGAGGTTTGGATTCTCTGTCATTTATTTCTAAATTCTCACTTTAAAATGGACACAGTGCCTCTTTGTGAAATCCTTTCTCCAAATTCATTATATCTTTTTCTACGATTCTCAAAGAATCATAAGACTATAAAAAGAAAAGAAATTTCACATACAAATGTAAGCGATATACTCACCTTCAAAATCTGTTTCAACAGTTTTGTTCTGGCTGGTAAAAGGCTGCTGATTATAGAGGACTTGTGAGCTGCAAGTATAATTGGTTCTGGGATTAAGGTCGCTCAATTTAAATGTTGCTTCATTACCGCTTCCAGAACGGCCATCTAAAAAAAATAAGCATTGCATATGAGTATATGAATGTAATATATCACACTTAAATTTCACTTTGGCTTTCTATCTATAGTTAATATCTATTAGATAAAAAAAACCTATGCAAATAGTCAAAACAGTAAGTAAAAGATCCAGAGATCTGCTGCAATAATGTGTAATTTTGCTACAGTCATTGTTAAAGAACACACTGGTAAGTAGAGCTCAACTTGAGAGTGTCTCTAATTTCACTGAAGAAATGAGGTGTTAGCTCAACGTTCTCTGTTCAGAGTTGAGACTGCATTTGAGTTAGCCTTTATCTTGTAGATATCTGAGATCATGGCTATGTCGTCACTCTGGCATATGTTTGCTCCTGCTTTCCTCATCCTGCTCGTATCCAAGCTGTACATCTTCCCCAAAACATGATGTCTATAACTAATCTCACACTCCACCCTCTGTGAGAATGTGTATTTTCGTCTGTGTGTCTTGCCAAATACGGCCTAGCAGGTGGCTTTATGTCAAGGGAGGGAGATTTCATCCCAATAAACTCAAATGAAAAAAATTAAAAGGTATTAAGTCATTAATTATTAAAAAGAAATTCTATCTCAAGTATCCCCCCTTCCATGAACACCAACTCATATTCGTTGCAGCACTGATTTTTCTCTTCCTACTTTCCTTTGTAAAAGTCTTCTGGCAGTTTTTTATGAGTGTTGTTGATGGAAGGCTGACAAAGGAACTCGTGGAAACACATGAAATTGCTCGCTTTCCCACTCATGCTGAGAGCATGTGTGTCTTAACTTTTAAACTCTTCTCTGATCATCTCTTCAGCAATGCCTCCTGTGTACTGTTGCCAAAAAAATTCTTATAAATAAAAATGATACTACTATTTCAAAAAGTATTCTTCCAGTGAAGTATTTGTCTCTTTTATGAGTTTGAGTGGTATAAAGAATATAAGTGTTCGATTCCAAACATATCATGGACGGTGCAAGAGAGAGAGAGAGATTGAGAGTGGATGAAAGGAGGGAGGAAGGAACCATTAGATAATATTTAGAGAAACTTCCCACTATAGAAAAAAAAAAAAAACACCCTTCTCCGATCAATGTTAAATTCTTACCACATTGAAATTTGTATTTAATTTTATTTTCATTACACATGAATGGTCCATTATAGGAAAAATCTTCATTTTGCCAATGTAAACAAAGGGAAGTAGCTGCTTCTTTAGGTTCCACACAGTCTATCAGCTGAAACCAATCAGGATCTGTCAGAAAAAAAGATACAAAAATGGATGATTAATATTCCATAATATGTGCCGTATGCTCAGTGACAGTTATTCAAATTATATTCATGATACAGAATCTGACAAGAATTTAGATTACTTTTGAAAACTTGAATAATTCTCAGGGTTTTGCATTTCTTAAGTCTTTATTCTTTTTTTTAGGTTTTTGTTTGGGTTCTATTTCTTAAAAGTAGCATAAATTCTAAATGAAATGCTACCAATATATGTAATGCTAATTCATTTAAAATTTACACTACTTTTAAAAAGTAGAACCCAAGCAAAAATCTAGATAAAATTTCATCTTTTGCACATTTTAAAAGACTGGCTTCATTTTGTATTCTTACTTATATTTTCAGTTTTTCCTTTACTCTTTGATTATTTTCATTGAATGGTCATTACACAGAGCATGTGGGATTCCCTCTGGGTGATGCATTTTTTTTTAATTGTCACTTTCTGTTTTTATTTGATCATTTATTCCAGTAATATTTTTTAAAAAGTAGGTTAAATAAGTTTTCTTTTTCAAAAACATCAGACGTTTAGCCTACATAAATGTTAATAAGTAAATCAATGATCTTGAATTAATAAAAGATGTAAGAGGTTTAACAAACTTACACAGCTCCCAAGTCTCCTTTTGAAAACACCTTTAGTGAAGGCAGCGTCCCCGAAGTCCACACAGTACCTTAGGCCCGTCTCTTTCCCAGCAGTCGCTGAGGCACCCAAACCAGCTGGATCCCCTAACGTGACTATAACTCCCTTTTTAAGTTTTTTTTTTGTGAAAGTACTTTTTTTCCCACAAACATCAAATCTTTGACTTTGTATCTCCCCCAAGATATTCTAGACATGCGCATATGCGCTCAGTCTTGTCTGATTCTTTGCGACCCCATGGACAGTAGCCCGCCAGGCTCCTTGGCTCTTGGGATTCTCCAGGCAAGGATCCTGGAGCGGGCTGCCATGCCCTCCCCCGGGGATCTTCCTGACCCAGGGACTGAATCCACGGCTGCTGCAGCAGCGGATAAGTTCTTTTACCACTGAGCCACCTGGGAAACCTTCATTCTAGACACACTTACAATTAATTAATATATCAATTAATATATACATATGTGTATTGATCCAACCAGTCCATTCTGAAGGAGATCAGCCCTGGGTGTTCTTTGGAAGGAATGATGCTAAACCTGAAACTCCAGTACTTTGGCCACCTCATGCGAAGAGTTGACTCATTGGAAAAGACTCTGATGCTGGGAGGGATTGGGGGCAGGAAGAAAAGGGGACGACCGAGGATGAGATGGCTGGATGGCATCACGGACTCGATGGACGTGAGTCTGAGTGAACTCCGGGAAATGGTGATGGACAGGGAGGCCTGGCGTGCTGTGATTCACGGGGTTGCAGAGTCAGACACGACTGAGCAACTGAACTGAACTGAACTGATTGATGTGTATATATGTATAATGTATGCATATATGTATATACATATAATGTATAAATATATATATATATTAAATGACTTGAATTCAGTTGAGGAGAGAAAAGAAGCTCTTGAATAATCGCTCAGAGGAGTAGATTATATCTGGCTGACACAAACCACGCTGTAAAGAGGTGCAGGGAGGCGAGTAAGGGATGAAGACAGAAGGCTCCTCCCAGGTCACCATTTCCACCGGGTCAGGAGAGCAGCACGCCCCGCCCGCCGCCTCCCACTCACCGCCCCCCACCCCGAGCCGCCAGCTTCCCCTCCCCCCGCCTCCGGACAAGCCACACACAAAACCACACTGTTGTTGTAAACACACAAATAGAAAGCAACTAACTGGCATTTACCTGGTGGTACCTCTAAGGGATATTCAAATGGAGGCTCACATGAAGGGTGTGACATGTTGATAACCTTAATTTCACATGCAGGCAGGCCATGGTACTGCTCTTCACATCCAGGGGATTCACATTTCTCTCCCTTAAAATCGAGTGTTGCAGTAAATGTGTGATTGTCCTTATGCCAATCGTAGCTCACAGACACACCTGTGTATTTGTCCTCTGAAAGAAAATAAGACAGCCAGGATTATCTTTGATTTTTCAGAACAAACAAACCTACATTAACTACAAACCCCTTAACATATATCTTTTAAAATATCCAAACATCAACAAAAATAGCCCCAGGAATGTAAAATGGAGAAGGAAAACATCAGTGCTCCCGTGTTACTTCTTCGTGATTGTCCTTACATCACTGTCCCATCAAAGACCCCAGCTTGAGTCTGTACTTGGATGATTACTGGACTCATGTGTCTTCCCAACTGGACTGTAAATTCCCTAAGAGCAAAATCTATTTTGATCATCACCATAAATTCAGATCCTTGTGCAAAACCATTCATTAGTAGGGTCTCAAAAGTGGTTGAATTATGCAAAAAGAGCGACACAGCATACAAATTTCTTATTCCAGCTCTCTCATTTCCCTTGCTTTCTAAACTGCAGAACTTGATCATCTCTTTCTCCTGACATGGAGAACATTAATTAGAGAGCAGAGGCCTCACAATGCCTCTGCTTATGTAAAGTCATGGACAACAGCTCCTCCTCAAGCTTTCTCGAGTGTCATCTCACACTCTCCCCTTCATTCGAACAGATTCCACTGACTCACAAAAATACCTTCTCAGTACACACTGATGTATTCACTCATATTTTACTGCAACAAAAATTATGACACACTTGTTTTAAAACACTGTCCCAAACAACAGGAATACAAATGTTCCACTCTGGGGTCTCTAACGAGGAGATGGGCACAGGGATGGGCTGGAGAGGACAGGAAAACGCCCAAACAAGATGATGCACAAAGCAACACGGGAATAAAGAAGCAGAGGAGCCTTCTGGGGCTAGAGGACCCAGAGAGGCTCTCCAGGGCACGCGACTCAGTTTACAGTTTAAAATAGGAGCAAGACATAGAAAAAGTGATGGGGGTGGGGGGGGCGGTGAGGATGGCATGGAATTCCAAGTGTAGGGAAAGAACCTGGGTGAGCACAGAGGCAGGAAGAAACTTGTGCTCAGAAACCTAGAAGCAGCCCTCTAAGTCTGTCAGTCTGTTTTGTAAACAAATTCATTTGTTTCACTTCTTTTCAGATTCCAAATATAAGGGATACCATATGGTATCTCCCTTTCTCTGTCTAATTTACTTCACTTGGTAAAATAATCTCTAGCTCAGTCTCTAGAGAACAAATTTATAGGGGAAAGGATGGGGGAAGGGATAGTTAGGGAATTTGGGAGGGACAGGGACACACTGCTATATTCAAAATGGATAACCAGCGAGGGCCGGCTGTACAGTGCCGGGAACGCTGCTCAGGGTCATGCAGCAGCCTGGACGGGGGAGCGGGGGGGAGAATGGATACATGTCTATGGATGGCGGGATCCCTTTGCTGTCCACCTGAAACTATCACAATCAGCTGGACTCTAAAACAAAACAAAAGGTTGAGAAACACAACAACGAGTATTTCCGTGTTACTTAAGTGAAGAGGAATCTGATCATGAAGGATCATATCAATTAAGCAAACACAGGAAAGCTGGTGTTTGCACTGAATGTGAAGAGCTGCTGAAAGCAGGGACTCTGGCGGTGAGATTTAGAAACACGTGGAGTGCATGAGCCCAGGTCCTGAAGGATTCTGCTTTCACTGAGAACAGAGGAAGAAGATAGGAGAAGGACAAATACAAACTGTCTTCAAGCATCTGCTTTGAGGAGAACCCTAGCGAGAGAGAGAGACAGGGGAGACTTTTTCTTCTTGATCAGCCTTGAAGGTGCTATTCACATTCCACATTTATCACTACATGGACTCCTCCTCCAAACCCCAAAACAAGGTTGCTGTCACCCCACTTTAAACACCCAAAGTAAGAGTAAGTGGCTCCACCGGAGCTGTTTAGCTAGTAATGATTGATCCTGGTCCTCAAATCCAGGTCTGAACATGACATCAAACTTCTCACCCTGAAGGACTCTGGCTCTTGAGAGCTGGAGCTAATCACTGGTTAGAAGTTACAGCCACTGAGTTTATTTTGCTGTGGTAGGGGAGCAGGGGTCTTGGAAACTTAAAACAAAGAATGAAATCATTAAAGTGATATACGTTGCCTCTAGGTAGACAAACTTACCACATGATGGCTTAGGTGTACTAGTGGGAGCTGAAAGAAAAAAAGAATGCAGATGATTAAAATCAACTTTTAGGATATCTCTGACCTTAGTCATTTGGGGGAAGGGTGGTTTACAATGTTTCATCTTCATAAACTGTAGAATCTACCAAATTAGATTTAACAGAAAAGCCAGAGTTTGCAGTGCCTAGTCCCATGTTTGGATCTCAAAACCTCAAAGGTTGTAAACCAAGGAGCTAGCCCCATAAAACATTTTCATGAATTCACCTAATAAGCCCAATTGTGATAATACAATATTAAGACTTTTTGACACACATCTGATTATGGAATGGTGATGTGGCTGACTATTCAAGCAGCCAGAGGCATTTTTAAAGTCTTTATCCCCCTGATTAATCTCAAAAGAGGTTTATATAATTATAACCCTACAGAGTTCAGTTTGCATCTCTGTAAAGAATGTCTTCCCTTGTGGCTCAGAGGGTAAAGCATCTGCCTGCAATGCGGGAGACCCAGGTTCGATCCCTGGGTCAGGAAGATCCCCGGGAGAAGGAAACGGCAACCCACTCCAGTACTCTGGCCTGGAAAATTCCATGGATGGAGGAGCCTGGTGGGCTACAGCCCATGGGGTTGCGAAGAGTGGGACACGACTGAGCCACTTCACTTCATTTGCAAAGAATATCGGAAAATAGGTAAGGGCTGCCCATGCTCTGGTTTCACTTTTGTAAGCTCTTTGCCCATATACTAGACTCAGGGTAAGAAATCTGTCCATCCATTGAGACAAGTCTTGTGTGAGCGTATAGATTGAACTAACAAACAGGACGGAAATGTGGCTTGTGGAAGATACGAGATCCCTGCTAGGCTGGTCTTGGAGATGGAGAAACTGAGGGGGGAACAGCGCCCAGCAGACTCTGATTGGCTGACCCATCGCAGACTCTGCCAGCTCCTGGGCGTTCACTCCCACATGGAGGCCCCCCTCACCTCTGTCTCCATCTCCCCCGGCTCCAGAATGCTGAGGCTCTCCTGCCACTGACTTCTTGATACGGAGCCTCTCACTGAGAGAACTGTTCTGTTTCATACCAAGACCGAAATCCACTCTTAAAAGTCCTGGTATAGCTAGCTGGTCATCTCTACGCGTTTTCATCAAGTTCACACCCGAGGGGAATGCTACAGCCGGGATGCAATAGGTTATCACAGTGACACCCGCCCAGATCTCAGCGGCTCTGGCACTGCAGACACGGGTCAGTGCTTTGGACTAACTGCCCCTCCAGGGTGCCAGGATCAGGGCACTCAAGTGGACATCTTGAAGAAAGAGCCTGGGGTAGATGGGGCCCGGGCAGTGCCTTCAGGGAGCGTGTCCCAAGTGCGTGGTGGTGGGGGTGACTGCATGACTGGGGGTCAGGTTGTCACCTATGGTTGAGGGAGCGGTTGCAGGGCTAACGCTGGATGCAGAGATCAGTGCGGGGGTCGTGGTCTGCTCATCTGCAAGGAAATGAACAGAGGGTCACAGTTAATGAGCTTGTCCTATCGAAGGGTGAGGCGAAAACGCCTCAGCAAAGATCATTTCTTAAAGGAATCTTTGCTAGAGGCTTCCTCCTCATTTGAATGGACGCTGGCTTGTTGCTAAAATAAGAAAGTAAGTCAAAGATTTATCTACGTGTGGCCCTTTAAGATGACTAAGAGTTCATACCATTGGAACCAGATACTGTATATGCTGAGAAGAAACTCTTCCTTGATGGAATTCTGACGTGTGCAGTCTCCCTCCAATTGCTTCTCATTCTGTTACAACTCTCCTTATTCTAATTATTACACTAACGAGGATCCCGGTTACCTTTTGTATTATTCATCTCATACCAGGCTTTTTACATATCCCACCCTCACATCAATCCTATGAAATGAGTATTATTATACCCCTTTTACAAGAAGTGAAAAACAGACACAGAGAAAGTAGGAGCAACTCTCCTGAAGTCAACTAGAGAGTTAAAGAGGCTGGATTTGATCTCAGGGCTATGGGACTGAAAGCTTGTTACCTTTCTTCTTTGCCATGAACTTTTATAAAATAAATAACAAAATAAAACATGCCCAGAGGAAGCTTACTGGTAAGGTTTTGTTGCCTAATTTAGTATCAATGTGTGAAAATTTGTAAAACAGGAAACCCACTGAGCCCTGTTGGGTGTGAAATAAAACAGCTGCCTAAAGGTCTCAAGTTTCCATTTCATGATCCAGCATCTAACATGCCTAAGGCATCACAGTCAAACCTGAGGTGTTATCCTGGGTGGTTGAGTTGGAGGTGAGTGGAGGTGAGGCTTTATCTTGGGTGGTCGAGTTGGAGGTGAGTGGAGGTGAGGCTTTATCCTGGGTGGTTGAGTTGGAGGTGAGTGGAGGTGAGGCTTTATCTTGGGTGGTCGAGTTGGAGGTGAGTGGAGGTGAGGCTTTATCTTGGGTGGTCGAGTTGGAGGTGAGTGGAAGTGAGGCAGCAGTGCTCCTGAGTGCAGGGCTGCGGGAGGTGGCAGGTGGGGCGGCAGGGTCTGCAGGCAAGCTGGCCTTGGTCCCTTCTCCTGGGGCACCTGCAATCACAAAGGCCGTCAGCGTTCCCGCCTGGCAGGCGCACGGCCACGGCCCGCGGAGCATCGCCTACTGACCAAGCCAAGGCCGGGCAGCAAACGCTCAAGCACTCCTGCAGCATCACCAGCTACCCGTCTGCAGACCCGGATGAAAACCAGCGCGGCACGCGGGAGAGATGACTTGAAGGGCGTCACAACTCACACTGTAAAAGCACCGGGGTGGGGTGGGGGCTCTACCCTGGTGGCTCAGAGGTAACGAATCCTCCTTCCGCTGCAGGGGACACTGGGTTCCATCCCTGCTCTACGAACACCCCACAGGCCAAGGAGCAACCAAGCCCGCGCACCGCAGCTGCGGAGCCTGCCCTCTAGCGCCGAGTTGCAACTACGGAAGCCCCCGCGCCCTAGAGCTCTGCAACCAGAGGAGCCGCCGCAAGGAGTCCCCATCTAGAAAGGAGCCCTGGCCTCTCCAAGCGGGACAAAGCCCGCGCGCAGCAAGCAGCAGACTCAGCAGCAGGAATAAACGAGGCATCTGGGACCTGGAGAGAAAGTGTGGGTCTGCCCTCCCACGCGGGGAGGCCTCGCTTCCTGGCGGGGTAGGGGGTACCGTGGGTGACGTTGAAAATGCAGAGTGGGTGCTGCTGGCGGGGCAGAGGCCGCAGAGGTGGAAGTGAGCCCCGAAGGTGGAAGGCTGCGGTGAGGTCCCCGCGGAGGACCTGCCCGCGAGCCCCGCCCGGAGCCTCAAGGCGGAGGAAGCCCGCGGTGCGGGTGCTCCCTCCTGAGTTTCTGAAAACAGAGCTGCGGAGGGTCTCGCCTGCACCTTTGCGGAACTGGGTACTTCTTCCTTCCAGCTGAGGGTCACGATGTTCCCTTCAGGATGGCGGCTGCCCTTGCCGGGGAAAGTGGACTGGTTTCGAGACCAAGAACACTGACAGCCGCCCACTGGGTTTCCAATCAGGGACGAGCTCATGGATGTAGCTCATCGATGTAGAATCAAGGCTGGCCGCCGATGAAAGCCCACCGTGAACTTCCTTAAGAGCCTCTTTGTCAAGGTTCAGAGCACCCACCGGGTGTCACACATCCCCCACCCCCAGACACACTTACACACACACACACTTCACCCAGAAGCACAGCACAGGGGAGCAACGAGTAATCACTCAGTGGTAACCAGATGCTTCCTTGTCCTGGCAGAAACAAAATTCGGGCTAGCTCCTGGTTGACCTTGGGTGCTGGCTTCACTGCACTGACCACTAGGGTCACTGGCTCAAGGGTATGAGGTTTGCTGTGCTTCTGCAGTTAGATGCTGGGGGTGTCAGTGTGTGATACATACGTGCACATCCCCGATGGCTCTGACATGAGCACGCAGGCTCCCTCCCATCACACACATCCATGCCTGCCAGAACTGAATGTGCAGATTCTGGGTCTGAGTTCTCAGCTCAGGCTCCAGAAGCCCCTTAACCCCTGAATTTAACTAAAGCTGCTCCAGAATGGAAAACGTAAACACGCGTTCTTCAGTTCCAGATCCTCAGAAGAAGCTTCCCACAGAACCAAAAGAGTGGAAATTTGGTTGGTTTGGTTTTTTTTAAGCCTTCAAAACACCGGCAGGCACAGGACTGGCCCTTCTGAAATCAGGCGGGCTTGGCCTGAGGCTTCCTGCGCACCTTTTTCTCCTCCGCCCTCACTAGCTCATTCTGTCCCTCCTGAGGGTCCCTAGTCCTCAGGGCGTCCTGAGAGCCCTCACTCTTCCCGGTTCAGACATCCATGATCTTCCCTCTTCAAGGGAACCTACTCTTCCTGGTGGAGTGATCTCAGAGATGGCATAGGAGTGGCAACCACAATTTTAATGAGGTTAATTGATCCTAATAGATTTTTCACTAGTGGACGTAGCCACCAGGACAGAAGTCCCTGATGGGACAAAGCAAACAAGTCTGTGTGACAATCACCCCTGCCTTCATTAGTGGATGGGAAGCATCTCGGAAAAAGTCCTTCCAGCCACAATTTTTGAATCTGTGGATTTGCTAAATCTCCAGATCTTTTTAGGGCTTGCCAGGGGGCTCCATGGGGTCACAAAGAGTCAAACACAGCTTAGCAACTGAACGACAATAGGTGGCCCAGTGGTGGAGAATCCTCCCAAGGCAAGAGACGCAAGATACACAGGTTCAGTCCCTGGGTCGGGAAGATCCCCTGGAGAAGGAAATGGCAACCATTCCAGTATTCTTGCCTGGAAAAGTTTCCATGGCAGCTGGAGTCAGTGAAATGGGGTGGCTATTTAAAGCTCGTGGATTGCCTGTCATAATTTTTATCCCAAAGGAACGGTTTTATTACTTCAAAATAATAATTTGATTATTGCCAAAATTATTTTTCAGAAAAGAAACTGTGTTTGTTTGAAAGCATATGAAGATTTCCATGCTAATTTCACCATTAGTATTATTGTGCCAGAGCAAGTTAGTATTTGTAAAGAATTCATCCCATGTCCAATCCATTTCCTTTTAAACCTTTTTTTTATCAAGCTTTGCTTCATACATAAATCTCTGGCGTTGATGGCTTTGGGGGAAATTGTGGAAATAAAAAGTAGTAATGGTGTGTGTGAGAGAGAGATAAAGTAGGGAATCTCTGAAATAGACAACTTTGTGCACTGTGCTGTTACTCCGTCATTAAAAAAGTTTAGTAGGAAACTAGACATCAGCTCCCTCATCCCCACATTCCTTTTGTGAAAAGGAATTTGAACGCTTGCCATGTTTAGGTAGGTCCCAGGCACCATGCCTGCCCTGTGGTTGCAGGGGAAAGTGGGATAAAGATTAAATATAAATTACTGCAATTGATATAACTGCTTACGACAACCAATAAACGTCACTGGGATGGTGCTCAGAACCCTGTGTGTGCTGCGGACCACGGGTCTGTGATGGCGCTACCCAAGCTAAGATTGATGACCTAATTGAACAAATAAATTTCTTCTTCTCTTTAATCAGAGCAGGTCTATTAAGCAGTTTGCCTCAGAAAGTGGCACCCAGCACATTATCAAGGCAAAAAGCAGGAACAGTCCTCAGGATGCTCGGTTTCTGTGGCAGATGCTCTTGCAAACCTGACAGTGAGCAGAGGCCCAGCAGCTCTTGCGCGTCCCCAGGCTCCAGGGGCCGCAGAGATTCCCCGCAGGAGTCCCCAGGCTCCAGGGGCCGCAGAGATTCCCCGGCAGGAGTCCCCAGGCTCCAGGAGCCTCAGAGATTCCCCGGCAGGAGTCCCCAGGCTCTAGGAGCCGCAGAGATTCCCGGCAGGAGCGCCTGCCACGCACTCTGCCACTGCCGCCACCATGGCCCTGCTACCTTAAATTCTACTGTTGGGACTCACGACCCTAATTAAATAATTAAAAACAACAACAGCAACAACAAGAATCCCTGGAAGAAATCCAAGAACAAAGCTGTATTATTAACCTTCAGTGTGATTAAAAAAAAAAAAAATTAAAGGTCTGTCTCCAGTGATTTTCTGATATTGAGAACCTGGGATTGAACCAAGAAAAGCTCTATTTGGGGGTAAAAGCCGGAGACGGTAAGACTGACAACCTGAAAGGGGACATTCTGACTCTTGGAGGGCTACAGAAAGTCTAGGTGAGCAAGATCCAGGAAAATGAGGTGGCACGTGAGCCAGAGGCCACTCAGAACCCACCCCCACATCCACGCCCACACCCATATTACCTAGGGGCTTCCCCCTCTCCCCTTCTCCCCAGCAACAGGCTTCGTGACTTTAGTCCGCCGACATTCCACTAAAACCTAGAGGTTCTACACTTCACACACTTCAGCGAAATCACATACACAGAGACTGAATACAGAATTTAAAGGCAAACTGTTCTGATAACTTTAAAATTAAAAAGAGAGCTAGAGAGACGAGTTTCCCTAATCCCGTGTCAGTTAATCTCTGCCAACCTGCCACAGCAGTACTATCATTTTCCCAAGAGGTCAGGGGTGCTTTCGTGGTGAGACTGTCTGGACTCGCAGGAGGTGAGGTCTCTGAGGAGTCTCTTCCTCGTTCAGAGATGTTTGCGGGTGAGAATGCAGTGGTGGGGGCAGGTAAGGGGCCACCTGAAGTCGGAGCAGAGGGCTCTTCTGTTGTGTTCCATCATGTTCGCAGGAGATGCAGGAAGGAGAAAACAAACACGTGAGTCACACCCCAAATCATGCTGTCCGAGCCTGCCAACTCCCCTGCCCATTACTGTGTGTACATAAACTCACACGCATATACATAAATATATACACACACCATACTGCCAGGAGCCATGGTATATATGTGTACATGGGGTGGGTGTATGTGTATACATGTGTGCACATGCATATATACAAATGAAGATGCATGCAGAGGTATAGGCAGAATATGTAGACATGTGTAACGCAAGCTACAAAACGGCGGCTAAAGGTGAAAATAGGGAAATGGAATCAAAGCAGTGATCCTCCCCGCCTCTTACTTCACTGGCGGATTCTGTCCGAAGCACTCAGGTTCAGAAGGATAAACAAAAATGTGAAGATGGTTAAAAGAAACTATAGAAGACTGATCAAGGAAAAGGATAAAGAAAAATAAAGCTGAAGAGGTTTATCAGGAGGGCTAGGGTACCAGGACATGACTGAGGGACTTCACTTTCACGCATTGGAGAAGGAAATGGCACCCCACTCCAGTGTTCTTGCTTGGAGAATCCCAGGGACGGGGGAGCCTGGTGGGCTGCCGTCTATGGGGTCGCACAGCGTTGGACACGACTGAAGCAACTTAGCAACTTAGCAGGGTACCAGGAGATAAAAATGAAAGAGAAATGTTCTAGATGCATACACTGATTTTTTTAATTAATCAGATCCAAACAAACCACAGTGCCATGTGGCAGCCTGGATGGGAAGAATCTGGGGGAATGGATACATGTATATATATGGCTGAGTCCCTTTCATGTCTACCTGAAAACTATCACAGTATTTTTAACCAGTTATACACCAATACAAAACAAAAAGTTTTTTTTTTTAATTAATAAAATGGAAAAAAGAATTTCAAAGAGAGAGTAAAAGACTGGAAAACAAAGTTCACAAATATACAAATGACCTAAGTCTCCAAAAAATTTTTTTCATGATAACAAATGAAACGTCAGTCTGAGATGCTGAGGTAACATTTCCCCCAGTTTCAGTTCACTTCAGAAAGAAAAAAAAAATGTGGCGAGTGGGCGGTGGAGTAGAACGGTGCACCACCGAGATGAGGGCGCAGTGGAAGAGGCGGCAGGCAGGGCGAGCAGGCGCCGTGTGCCCGAGGCCGCGGCACGTGTGCACTCTTCCTCGGGGAGCAGGCTTCCTCATCTCAGCGGACGAGAAGTACACCCGTTGTTTAAAAAAAAAATAAATAGAACATGGTGATCTCTGACTATTGGGATTATAGAGATCCATTTTTTTCTGAATTTTCTGCTTAACCTGTGTTTACTTCTATGAATAGCAAATTTCATGTTATGCAATATCTAATTCATGAAAAGTTGAGTTCTATCACACAAGCATTTTGATTCATTCAGTTCAACAGAACGAAGAACAGAAATGGAAGATCCGAGCAGAGGAATAAGAAAACAGAAACAGCAAACGACGGAAGGAATTCGCAGCTTCAGTCATCAATGATGAAGATGACGTGGAATCCATTTTTCACCAAATAGCCATGAAATGTGCCTGAGTCACATGGAATTGCCCTGAGGCCAGAGCACCCGAGAGATCACAGAACTAGTCTGTGATTACAGAGACAGTGCCGTTGCTCCATGTGGTCTTTGCCAAAGAAAGGTCCCAGTCCCCAAAATTTCATAACCTAGGACGGAGGAGCCTGGTGGGCTGCAGTCCATGGGGCCGCTAAGAGTCGGACACGACTGGGTGACTTCGCTTTCACTTTTCACTCTCATGCACTGGAGAAGGAAATGGCACCCACTCCAGTGCTCTTGCCTGGGAATCCCAGGCACGGGGGAGCCTGGTGGGCTGCCGTCTATGGGGTCGCACAGAGTCGGACACGACTGAAGCGCCTGAGCAGCAGCAGCAGCAGCAGGACGTCACAAATAAGGAGTTTAACTAACCAACTTTCATCCACAGTGACACATCCGGCTGAGTAATAAGCAAGGGGCACCCTCCTGTCTTCAGCGTCAAGGGCTACCCCTGAACGTCGGGGTCTCTCGCGGCAGTGTCGCGGGCCGGGAGGGGCGTGGGGCCGGGAGGGGCGGCAGGAGGGCGGGGGCGCGGGAAGAAAGAAGCGGGAGGAGCTGGAGATCCTGCCCGATCACGTTAACCCGCAGCCATCACTATGGACCCGACCACAGTCTTGCTTTTAGGTTAAGCTAACGTTGGTGTGGCAAGGTTCCAGTGAGCCCTTCTGGTTCCCACTGATCGTATTCTCGTACTTGGGAGAGAATATTCCGGCTGCATCGGGGCCACTATTTTCACTCACCCGGTTTCACCGTTTGGAGGCTTGTTGTGATGGGTCCGCAGAGAGCCTGGAAACTCTCCCAATAAGGTGAGGGTCACCTACTGTTTTAAATGTTCCCTCTCCTTTCCACCCCTTTCCCATCCCCTCCGGCAAAAGTAGCCAGTTCTGTGGTTGAGACGAACTTACTCTTCTGTAAGAGGTGGGTATGTCAGCAGGTGGAATAAACTGATTGATCACCATCTGCTATGCGCCAGTGACTTTCATATATTTATAAGACCTCTCTGCCATGGGCTAAGTTTCTTTAGGGAGCAGACACACGTATACCTGTGGCCCATTCGTGTTGATGGATGGCAAAAATCATCACAATATCGTAAAGTGATTATCCTCCAAATTAAAATTCTTTTTTAAAAATAGCAAACAATTCTGAGGAGATTTCAAATGTGCCTCATTAGAGCTGTGCTCTATTACTGTTAAACCAGGGCTATCTTAGGGACATTACCTATCTTCTTAATGATTAATGTTATAGGGTACCTATAACATATTTTCAATAACAATAACATTTAACCAGTATAATTTATTTTTAACCGGATGTAACCTAATTTTTCTCTCTCCTTTGACATATGAAATATATGAACTAATTGTCAGCATCTTCATTGCTTAAATTTAATTTATCTCAAGATTAGGATACTTGTTAAAACAGTTCGGGTGTCACAATACAACTTGGAAGTGATTATTTAAAATATCTCGATACTGTCAAAACTTTTCTGTTGCAGGAATTTATACATACATATATATATAATTATGTTTAGAATTCTAATTTATCATACAGTTCCCTAACTATCAAGCTCTGCAATCTGACCAAAATAAATTTATTTCTTTATAATGATAAAATTTAAAAGAGATTGAAAACTTGCCTTATGGTTTACTGTCAGGTGCAAGAAAAGCTATAATTTATACACAATAATTCATCTACAATAATAATATGTTCGGGTATTTATCCAACTTTATAACTTACAAATAGGAATATTAAGAACAAGAGAATGTCAAGGGCCATTCATGATTATAAGGCTTGTCTGTATAAAACAATTTCACTAGAATATCACAGAAAATTTTATCAACATTAAATATACAAAATTAGCAACAAAAAGTAAAATAAGTAAAATGTAAATACCTTGAGTGGAAGGATAGGTAGAGTTTCCTGAAAAAAGGAAAATAAACATCTCTTAGACATTTTCAAATTTCACACATACATATGTAAATCTATATATATACATGTATAGCATCTCTATGTTGATTCACATTCACACAGTCACAATTTTCAGTACCTTTCTCTCGGTGAAACCATAGCTATTCTCTTAACATCATGTTTATAAAGCCAAAGTATGTAAAAATCACACTATTAATATTAGTTTTTGAATTCTTGGGTAAAATAAAAATAATAGGCTCAAGGAGAACTGTTGGGATTAATTTCAAGTCTGCAAAAAAAAATCTTACAGGACTTCTGGAAAATTTTTCGCAAACAAATTCCTTTATTGAGATGATAAGTATTGATTGCTTCCTATGTTCTGTACATTATGCCACATTCTAGGATGAAATATGATCAAGATAAAGACATTCTCTGCCCTCAGTGAACTTAGTCCAGTGTGAGATATAGACAAAAAAGAAAAGAAAGAGAAAAGCCATAAAGTGTGACAGACGAGAGGAAATATGACATAGAAAGCAATATGCTGCTGCTGAGTCAGTCGCTCAGTCGTGTCCGACTCTGTGCGACCCCAGAGACGGCAGCCCACCAGGCTCCCCCGTCCCTGGGACTCTCCAGGCAAGAACACTGGAGTGGGCTGCCATTTCCTTCTCCAATGCAGGAAAGTGAACAGTGAGAGTGAAGTCGCTCAGTCGTGTCCCACGCTTGCGACCCCATGGACTGCAGCCCACCAGGCTCCTCGTCCATGGGGTTTTCCAAGCAGGAGCACTGGGTGGGGCGCCATCGCCTTCTCCGGGAGAAGAATATGAGGATCACCTAATGCAGACACCCAGTGTTGGTGGCTGGCGGGTGGAGGGTGTTGGAGAGCGTTCCTCGGGACATTCAGCCTGTGAGCTCAGGGATTATGGTCAGCTACCGATCTGGAGTGATGAGAGCTGGATTCCAGCCCATGGCGCAAGGTGTGGGTCCATCCGCAGCCCTCTCAGTAAACAACTGTTGAATAAAAAGATCCTGTAGGTTCTCCCCCAAAAGACAGGCAGCTGACCTTGTGAGAGGGAGTAGCATAATGGATGGGCTGGTATTTAAATTACTTCCTGCCTCGAGATTTTATTTTCTGAGGACAAACAGATCTGAAAAAAACCCCATCAGAGGTGTATCAGCGAGGAGGGTCCTTCAATTACATTCCCTGGTTTGCTCTTCAAAATAAAACATATTCTTGTATTAGGAGATCAAACCAGTCCATCCTAAAGGAAATCAGTCCTGAGTATTCCTTGGAAGGACAGATGCTGAAGCTCTAATACTTTGGCCACCTGATACGAAGAACTGACTCATTGGAAAAGACCCTGATGCTGGGAAAGATTGAAGACAGGAGGAGAAGGGGACAACAGAGGATGAGATGGTGAGGTGGCATCACCAACTCGATGGACATGAGTTTAAAGAAGGTCCGGGAGATGGTGATGGACAGGGAAGCCTGGTATGCTGCAGTCCATGGGATCGCAAAGAGTCGGACATGACTGAGCGACTAAACTGAACTGATTTTATAGATAGATACACACACATATATATGCTATACATTATCTACATAATATGAGCTTCCCTGCTGACTCAGATGGTAAAGAATCTGCCTGCAAGGCAGGAGACCCAGGTTCGATCCCTGGGTTGGGAAGATCCCTGGAGGAGGAAATAGCAACCCACTCCAGTATTCTTCTTAGCCTGCAGAATCCCATGGACAGAGGAGCCTGGCAGGCTATAGTCTGTGGAGTCTCAGAGAGTCCAACACAACTGCAAAACTAACACTTTTCACTTTCATATATCTAATGTTCGTTGTATATAAGTATTTAAGAAAATATTCAGGCACTACAGCAATGTAACTGGAAAAGACACTTTCATGTCCATAAGCCATATCCTCTAGACTACATATATTTTTAAATATTTCAATCAGCTATAATTTGCAAAGTAGGAACACATATAAAGACAATCTACGTAAAGTAGACTAGTCAAAAATCTAAGCCACATGTAAAGGACACGTGTGTATGTAAGCCACATGTAAAGGACACGTGTGTATGTAAGTCACATGTAAAGGACACGTGTGTATGTAAAGTGTGCTAGTCACTCAGTTGTGTCCGATTTGCGACCCCATGGGCTGGAATCCCCCAGGCTCCTCTGTCCACAGGATTCTGCAGGCAACAGCAGTGGGTTGCCATGCCCTCCTCCAGGGGATCTTCCGGACCCAGGGATCAAACCCAGGTCTCCTGCACTGCAGGCAGATTCTTTACCATGGAGCCACCAGGGAAGCCCCTCTAAGGACATATCCACGCTCAAAAGTCCTCTGATGACAGTTCCATAAATGTGCACAACAGATACTTTTGTGGAGGGCATCTCCCCACGTGAGATAAAGAGAGTAGAGACATTCCCTGGTGGCCCAGTGGTTAGGGACTCCACTGCTGAGGGCTCAGTTCCTGGCCAGGGGGCAACTAAGATCCTGTAAGCCCCGAGGTGACATCACAGACAAACAAACCCACAGAAACAACAACAACACCATGATAAAGTAGAGGGAGGTTGAAATCGTGTCAGTACTGAGAGGCTAAACTACCAAATGTCTGGATAGTTTGCTGACGCCCCATCCTCACTGGCAATTCTTCCAAAATTATGTAAGCAGTGATGTCAAGTGTCTGCTGCATTTCATGCATCAGAACGTTAGCAAAATCACAGGCCGAAGGGACTCTGCTGAATCCTTTTCACTAAACAAGAAGACCTGACGAGAAGGGCTGTGTGAGATATTTAGCTATGTCACCATTTAGCCATCTGGTCACTGCGTTTGGTCACTGAGGGGTCTGATCGGCCATCGAAGCCGGCGCGGTTACCCGTGCTGTGTGATACAGGCAGGCAGCTCTCTTTATACCCAAGTTCGATGATTAGGAAGCAACCACCTACTGTGAGTGGAACCAAACAGACCTGGAAAAGCAAGTAAGATACCTGCCTAGAGCGCGTAATACCTTATGTATGGCAGGTACCCATTTAATGCTGCACATATGCGCCCAGCCATTCAGTTGTGTCCAGCTCTGTGGCCTCATGGACTGTAGAACGCCAGGCTCCACTGTCCCTGAGATTCACAGGCAATAATACTGGAGAGAGTTGCCATTTCCTCCCCCAGGGGACCTTCCCGACCCAGGGATCGACCCTGCATCCCTTGCATCTCCTGCGCTGGCAGGAGAATGTTTCACCACTGAGCCCCTAGAAAGCTATTTAATACTCGGAGGTTGTGCTAATACAAACAGCGTTACAATAGGTGTCAGCCTTACATGAGCAATACGGAGAAGGTCTGGAAACAGGGGAAGAAAATGTGTGAAACAGCAGTAGGAATTATGAAGGTGCATGCTTAGGATGTGACAGCCAAGAGAAGGTACCAAGATTTTTCCGGTTTTTTTTTTTTTTTTTTGCATTGAATGGTCTCTTGGGTTCCACACACACAGATCATATCCAATAAATATAATAAAATAGAGCACCATTAGATATCAAGTGTTTCTGTATGTTATAATCTGACTTTTTCTCTTCTGGGAATAACATTTCCTACCCTTTAAAAAAAAAAATATATATATATATATATGTGTGTGGTTAAGACAAAGGACTATTTAGAAGTATTCCAGCAGGTGGCACAAAGAGCACCAAACATCTGCAGACCCTTTCCTAGCATTCCCGCCCTGCTGCTGTGAATCACCCACGGAACTGACTAGGTGCATTAAACAGATGAAAATGGAGATAACAGGCCACTTGATCTTCAAAGCCGTCTTATTCTAACACATGTCTTGTTACTGAATTTACCTTTCCCAATATGTTTCTTTTACAACTCAAAATGTTTAACTGATTGCAAATCAAAGTTACCTTGAAGTCACACCCCTAAGTCCCCCACCAGAGATTTCAGCTAAAACTAGGAATCAATTGAGTGAAAATGACATTTCAAAAGACATACTTGAGCTTTAAATACCAACTATGCCTATAACCACCACTGCCCCAACCCCTACTCCCTCAAAAGGAATGGAAGGCCATTTCCAAAGGGATCCAAATCTGTCTCGTTTGGCAAATCTAAGAAAGGTACAAGGACAGAGGGGTGAGCAGAAGAAATTAAATAAATGCTGATTTTCAGGATCTAGCCTCCAATGATTGGCTGCATGTTTTGAAGGTTAAAAATGAACATCTGACCTCTGTAAACATAAAAGCAATATAAAAATGGAAAAGGCAAATCAAGAACCTCCCCCCAAAAAAAATACAGGTCAAGTAAAACAGATATGTATGGTTTTCCTTGCTTACTAAGGCATGATAATAATAAAACAGGATAATAAATATAAAAGGATTCTACCTTAACTTATTCTTTAAATGTATGATCAACAAACGGCAAATCCAACAAATATATCCAATTACTACGTATCTATGGAATAAGTCTTCGTATCTATGGAATAAGTCTTCATACAAGTGACAAAGCATTGGCTAGACTTCGGAAAATTGTAGGAAGTAGTCTTTCCTTCCCTCCTTCAGTAAATATAGTAATTAGAGCAACAATTTGCCAAAAGCTGTGTATTCGACACTCTGCAAGCCTCTTTACATGTTTTTGCCCTTGAGCATCCCAGCAAGTCAATGAGTCAGCAATTATTTTTCCTATTTTATAGGGGATGAAACTGACACTGAGAGGAGATTAGTAAATTATTCAGTTGCACACTGAGCAAGTGGCAGATGTGAAGAAGGCTGTCTGATACTAGTTCTATTTTTATGCAGAATCTGTACTAAAACATAGCTTACATTTTTTAAGTGTCTAAAGTTCCATGAATAAAACAGTTGCTGCTTACCACCAGAAAATCATTTTAGATATTTCAACTGGTAAAGGAACATAGGATTTTAATATCTATTGACATGGAGCTCTTTTGACTGATAAGGAAACTAAGGCTCAGTGAGTTTTAATGCCTTTCTGATTTCATGCCATTTAGAAAGACTCAGAGATTTATTGGTGACTCAGTGGTAAAGAATCCACCTGCCAATGTAGGAGACATGGATTCGATCCCTGGGTCAGGAAGATCCCATGGAGAAGGAAATAGCAACCTACTCCAGTATTCTTACCTGGGAAATCCCTTAGACAGAGGAGTCTGGCAGACTACAGTCCGTGGAGTCACGAAAGAATAAGACACGACTTACTACCGAACAATAGCAACATGATTCATAAGCTCCATCAGTTAGCACAGAATTTCAAATCCCTTTTGGGAAGACTCATTCTTAGATGCAATGGGCTTCCCATAAGCATGGACTGAAATCTTTAGGAAGGACAGAGACAGAAACAAGCAGAAGAAAGACCTGGGAGAGACAAGAGCGTTCAAGGAGCAGACAGACCCCTGAAAACTGTGATTCTTCTTCTCAGAAATGAGACAATATTGTATCCACGAACAGAAGGAGAAGCACTAAAAAGCAATATTTCAACAACAAGAAAGGAGGTCAAGAGATACTGGCCAAAATCTTTAGGAAAAACAAACAGCAGGACAACAGAAAATACCTGTGAAAGATGGTCAAGTAGCTCCGAGTTTGTGTTTTCTTCTGGAAAGCTGGAGGATGCTAACTAACAGGTGGAGGGCCGTGGCCTGGTCTTACTACAGATCTTCCAGTCCCATCTCATCAGAAACCCCAGAGAGTAGATGGGATTGTCCTCTTTTAACAGAGGAGGTCTCAATAAATAAATACATGCAAGGCTAAAGAACTCCTAGCAGAAGGAGTTTGGTTTTTAAACGCAGATATGGTTCTAAACAGAGAAGGCAATGGCACCCCACTCCAGTACCCTTGCCTGGAAAATCCCATGGATGGAAGAGCCTGGTAGGCTGTAGTCCATGGGGTCACGAAGAGTCAGACACGACTAAGCGACTTCACTTTCACTTTTTCACTTTCATGCATTGGAGAAGGAAATGGCAACCCACTCCAGTGTTCTTGCCTGGAGAATCCCAGGGACAGGGGAGCTTGGTGGGCTGCCATCTGTGGGGTCGCACAGAGTTGGACACGACTGAAGCGACTTAGCAGCAGCAGCAGCATGATTCTAAAATGTCCCAGGCTTTTTCAACTACACACTGCCATAAGGGAAACATATTTAATGCTCAATCCAGTAGTTACTCTAAAGAGACCCACGATGAGTAAAATGCCATGTGTGAACCATCAAAGCGGGATTCAGAGTAAGTCATACATTGAAATTTATTTTTTAAAAGCACAAATTGCCGAATGATGGCTATAAAAGAGGTAGCTTCTTACTTAGAAACAAACAAAAAAAGTGATGGGGGAGCATGGAAGGCAAGGAAGGGTGTGAACAGAACTGTGGTGGAGTAACAGAACCAAAACCAAGCTGAGGGACGTCCCTGGTGGTCCAGCGGTTACACCCTCACCTTCCAGGGCGTGCGGGTTCCATCTCCGGGCAGGGAGTTACATGCCTGTCACACGCCTCACAGTCAACCAAAACACAAAACAGAAGCCACGTTGTGAAATTCATTAAAGGCTTTAAAAATAGTCCACATTAAAAAAATGCAATCTTTAAAATAAGAATGAATAAATGGAGCCTAGCTGACACCTTATCCTCCAGTGCGTATGTGTGCACTCAGTACTGCCTGACTCCTTGTGGCCCTATGGACTGCAGCCCCCAGGCGCCTCTGTCTGTGGGATTTCCCGGGCAAGAAGAGTGGACTGGGTCGCCATTTCCTTCTCCAGGGGATCTTCCTGACCCAGAGGCAGAACCCACGTCTCCTGCTTTGAAGGCAGATTCTTTACCACTGAACCACCAGGGAATCCCTTATTCTTCAGTATTTGTACACATAGCTTCGAGGAAGGAAAAATAAAACATTCCTGAAAATGGTTTACTCTTATTATGTGCATGCTTCAAAACTAAACAAGCAAGCAAAAAGTCTGTGATCAAACCTACATCTCCTAAAAGATGTGGGATGTGAGAGAGAGAGGGTGGTGGGTGGGCTTCCTGGGGCCAGGGGTTGACAGCTGGCTGCAGGGCTGGGAACTGATCCAGGTCTGGGTCAAGGTCCATGACTTAGCATCCACAGACTTTTTCTAAAAAAGGAACCAAGAGTGAAATCTAAATTATAGTGGGTTGGCCAAGAGGTTATGGAAAAACCCAAATGAACTTTTTGGCCAACCCAACACTATCTTCTAATGAACTAAACATTAGACAATAATAAATAAACAGGAGAAGGATGCTAGGTTGCAGGGAGTCTGCCTAACCAACCTGTCTCTCCTCTGGCAAACAGGATCCCTAGGTCTGACCAGACTGCCCAGAAGGGAAGGGAAATAAAAGCAAAGTCTGATAACACGCGCTACTAACTTCTCATTTCCCCTTGCTGAAAACTCCGAACAGAAACACTTGATTGACTTTCAAAATCATTAAAGGAACCTGGCCTAATGGGAAAAGCTCCCTTTCAAACAGAAGAGGTTCTCAACACGCTCTTCTCATCAGAAGGCTGTTTGCACAGCGAAGAGCAGCCTTGGTGGCTTTTCTGCTCTTGTGGTTTCTCCTCCTCCAGGGTACTTCTGTTTTTCTGATTCTGAGTCTTTATAGGAAAGGAAGAGGTGTAGCCATGCGGTTAAGCGCGCAAGCCTTTGCAAATGGTGCAGCACGTTGCCATGGCAGCGTCGGCAGCGGCCCCAGCCCGGGGTTAAACCACAACTTCTCTAGCTGATGGCAAAGCCGGCTGATAAGACAATGAGCTCCTGCTGCAGCCCTGAGTTTGAGAGCTCTTTGTTTTTGTTTCAATGAAAAGGTGTTTCAAGGAGAAGGTTGAGAATTAGGAGGGTGGTTTGTACCCCTTGGAAGCACTCCGTTTGGAAAGGCGTTTGCAGATCATATTTTAATGAGAAAAAAAAAGTTAAATCCAAGCTCCTCTTCAATAAAATAAAAAGTCACCCTCTCTTGGGCCCACAGTGAAATTGGATTCATTAGTTACATAATGCAGCTTAGAGAAAACAGGTTCCAAAGAAAAAAGTAAGACAGATGAGCTTATCTGTAAATAGAATTCACACTCTTTTAACCTTAAGGTTATGAAATGACCAAAGAGCAGAGGTGAGGATATTTCACCAAGTGCAGAGTTCTTTATCATCACCTCCGAATGTTGCTCTCCCGCTGCGACAGGCCACATCACACCCTTCGCAAGCAAGTGTTCTGAGCTAAATATGCTCAGCGACTTCCTTAATATCACACTTGAAGTCTCCTGAAAGGTCACGCCTGAGAACCCAGAAAATGTATAGGTGCGTTTTGGTCCCTCAGCCACATTACCAACCGGCTTCAGCCCCGTTAGTAACCATTTTCCATGCCGAGTGTTTCTGCCAACTGCCCTGATGTTGTTGTTCAGCTGCTAAGTCATGTCCAGCTCTTTGAGACCCCATGGACTACAGCGTGCCAGGCTTCCCTGTCCTTCACTGTCTCGCCAAGCTTGCTCAAGCTCATGTCCATTGAGTCCGTGATGCCAACAAACCATCTCATCCTCTGCTGCCCCCTTCTCTTTCCGCCTTCAGTCTTTCCAATTGCCTTAGGTCTTTGCTGAAGATAGTTAATGATGTATAAAATATTAAAATAGCATATGAACACCCATAAATTATCAATCCTGGAAAAGGTCATGAGATCATTTTTATTGAATGTTTTCAGGAAGATTCATATTGGGTCAGTTTCTTGGGCCTCTGTGTGTCAGGAAATTTTCCTCTCTCTCGAGTAAAAAGGAGCGTTTTTGGAATACCTGCTCGCTTTGGAATATCTCTGTGGGGTGTTAAAACTCTTGCTTCATAAATGAGAAAACAAGGATGCTGACAGTTTGAATAAATTGGATTAAATGAACACACAGAGTGAGTAAGTTAACAGTGCAGAAACTCAGCCCACCTCTGCCAGACAGCAAAGAGCCAGCATTTTTTCATCAACCACATAAGGCTACCCCTTGGCACTGCAGGATTCAGAGCATCCATTTCACATCACTCTTGAGCTTTGGCTCAGACTCCGTGAATATCTAATACCTGGGCTCCAAGCTTCTCTCCCCAGCCTTTCCCCTAGTCTGACTCTGACCTCGTCCCATTTCACCAACCTTTACACTCGGGCCTAAACTATGAACCAACCCCCACTTCCCCATGCATTTTAGATACAGCCACGAGGAGTCCACTTTTACAATGTACTGATATGCTTTATTCTTGTTAAAACAACTTAGTAGAAGATTCCAGAATCTTTACTGTTATTATTGAAAGCCCTTGCCAATCTATCTCCAAATTGCCTTTCCAATGACATTATCGGAACTGCAATTTCTTGCAACCAAATAGGGTTTCAGCACACTGCCCCACTTCCCTTTCAGTTTTCTTTTACCCTAACCTAGAATATCTTTCCTTCTTTTAATGACCCTGAGTCGTGACTATCCAAGACTTGATTCAAAATCCAACCTCATGACAACTTTCCTAGTCCCCTCAGGTCACCAAGGTCTTCCAGTGTTTAGAATAATAATGATGTATGGCACTCACGGGCATATATATCATGAGTAAACTTATCTATTTAGTTATCTCTTTCCATGGAATGTTCCAGTTAAGGCCATAGCTGTTTGGAACAGCACAGGATGGCTTGAATCCTCCATCTCCACTCTCCAGCTGTCTGACCTTGGAAAAGTGACATACCCTCTCTGAACATCAGTTCTCCAGTTAATCTATCTGCTAGGGCTGTATGCCTGTTAGGTAAGACAATGTGAAGCACTTAATGAGTGCACTCAGCCCTTCCTCACTCAGGGACTTACATGGATAACGACCACTGTTTTTCTCATGAGCACCATGATTATCACCTTTGGGAATCTGACTTGTTAACTCTAGCTGTGTTTCTTAAAGTTGCTGGTGAATCGTCAGGCCTTGTGTGCTACACAGTGACTACTTATGGAAGGTAAATAATAAATATCTTGGGGTTTAGTCTTCATGCAGTTCGTACATGGTAACTCAACATTGAGCAATATAATTCTGAAACTCATTGTAAGATGTGGGATGTGTAATTGCTCGTTTCATAAGGCAGCACTGTGGTTCCTCTTGTCATTTGTGTGCTTTCACATTTTCCTGCACATCTCTATTTCTGTCCTGCAATGATGAACAAAATGCAAACCCATACCCACAGCAAACCGAGCTCTGCCTTGCATTCACAGTGACCGGGGGTTGAATCCTAGCCAGCGACTTAGGACCTCGAGCAGACTGAATAATATCTGTGAGCTTTGCTCTCCTTGTGTGTGGAGACGGAATCACCACATCTCATGTACGTGCAGGTACCAAGGATGAGATGGGGTAATACGTGTGGAGGGCTCACAAAGTGCACAGCAGGCACACAAGTGGTGCTGAATCAACGTTCGTTCCAGTAACACCCATCCGTCACTCTGCTTTCTTCACTTGGTGACCCTCAGTAGTCCTAACTTTCAAAAAAGAGTCAGGAATCCAGGAGTAGTTAAAACTACCATTTTAAGAGGCTCTCAGGGCTGAGTCATCTATTCATTCAATCTGCACTCCGAATCTCATTTTATTTTCCATTATGAGTTGAGTAAGAATCTACATGTGCCTGCCGTCCTGAATTCTCAATTTTTGCAGACCTTTTGTGCAATGAATGCAACTTGCGCTGGGAAAGAAAGGAAAGACTCTGAGCTCCACCCAGAATGTGTCGTGTGCCCTTAGCATGGATGTGCTTTCCATTTCCAGCACTGTGCCTTCTATATCCCTTTGCATGCTCCCCATCCCTTGGATGAAGGACTGTTGCTGAAGCTCCAATACTTTGGCCACCTGAAGCAAAGAGCCAGCTCACTGGAAAAGATCCTGATGCTGGGAAAGGTTGAAGGCAAAAGAAGAAAGTGGCAAAGGGTGAGATGGTTGAAAGGCATCACTGACTCAATGCACATGAGTCTGTCTGCATAAACTCCAGGAGATAGTGGAGGACAGAGGGGCTTGGCGGGCTGAACTCCATGGGGCTGCAAAGAATCGGACATGACTTAGCAACTGAATAACAATATCCCCTCGAGGGCTTTGAAGAAATTTTATCAAAGAAGGGCTTATGAGTGAAAATAAAGATACCAGCCCTCAAAATCATGTGGTTTCCTAATGACCCACCAGCTGTGATTTCTGTCTCAGGCAAGCAGTGGAGATGGCTGGGGCCCCTGGGTGCTGAGCCCCAGGCATCCCTTCCCAGAGGTGCTCAGACACCAGCGCCATGCGGTCTGGGACCCAGCCTTCTGGCCATCACCCAGAACACTACCCCGAACCCCTCACCCACTGACACAGATCTTAAGTTGTATAATAGTGATAGCCCATGAAAGACTTTTCTTATTGCCTCTTACATCTATCGGATATCAGAGGCTAACGCAATATTGAAATACTAAGTGTTCCTAAAGAACTATGGGAGTACCATAGAGCTCAAGCTTCTGTCTGTGTGTCTCTGTTCTTTGTAGAGTTAATATAGCAACACTGTAAATAAGTTGTATGCACACCTAAAGATAATAATAGCAGTTTGCTGGATGGAGACAGGCATGCCTTCTTTTCAGCCTCACGTCCAGTTCACTGTCCTCCTTACTGACTGGCTGAGGCACTGCCCAAAGTCAAAAGCACACCAGAGCTTTCGTGCAAGCTACGTTAAGGTTGTCACTCTTAGAACCTCCAGACATGGCTTCGTTAGACCTAGGTCCTCAAGTGTCCAGTGCCAGGGTGGGGGCCCGACAGCACACCGACTCTGTGCATCGAGCTGAAACTGGTTGACTGAATCTCGTTATTAAAAAACACAACAGCAGCACAACGCTGAAGAGTGGGTGTGCGGTGGCCAAAATAAAGCGCCTCGCCACGCGCCTGTTTCTCACCGCAGCTGCCTCTTTACCTGCTATTCCCACTGAGGCGCCCGTCTTCATCTCACAGAGCAGGCGCGCCCTCGAGGGTGAGGTGCGGCCCTCGGTCCGGGAGGCAGGCGCGGCCTCTGGGCAGGCAGAGCTCTGGAGCGGCGCTTTCACAGGCTCCGGTCATCCTTTAAAGTCAAGTCAGCAGTGGCAACAGAAACCGGCCCGCCCAGTTCAGATCCCGGAACAGAGCCACAGGCCACGTAAAGGGGGCATTCAGGGCAGGGAAGCCTGAGAGGCCCTCTGGTGCTCCAGTGGCTGAGACTCTGTGCACCCCTTCATAAGGCATGGGTTCAATCCCCGGCCAGGGAAATAGAATCCTGTCCGCTGTGAGGTGTTACCAAAAATGCGTGCATGTGTGTGTAATAAAATAAAACGGATACAGAGATCTTCTTTCCTTTCATAAGTGATAAAATACCCAACAAAAACAAACCACATGGGTTTGAATTATCAGTTCATTAACATATTTGCATAACTTATACCTAATTTACAGAGATAGAAAAATCATTTTTATGCCTGACTTATAATAAAAGAAATCTGGCTTCTGGCCTAGTACATCATTTCATGTCATAGAACAAAAAAAAGTATACTTGGGATGAGATAATTCTTATGGAAATCTCATGAGAAGCTCATAGATTTAATTTTTTCACATCATTTTTCTCTTTATGAGAATCTATTCCAGTTGACCCTAGTGAGGGGGAAGCTGAGGCCAAGATTAAGTAACTTCTTACTGTTAGTGAGATATTATCAATGTTATCTTTTTTAAAGAATGAAAGTTACATGTGAATGAAATGAAGGTAAATTTGAGCACATTTAGTGAGAAAGCACTGGGTTATTATTATTATTATTATTATTATTATTATAAGTTCTTATTTCATAGTCTCTCACCTATCTCAACAAAATTACATTTTCTTTAAAATTTAGATTTGGTCCCTGATAGCTCAGTTGGTAAAGAATTTGCCTGTAATTCAGGATACCCTGGTTCAATTCCTGGGTTGGAAAGATCCCCTGGAGAAGGGAAAGGATACCCACTCCAGTATCCTGGCCTAGAGAATTCCATGAGCTATACAGCCCATGGGGTAGCAATGAGTCAGACACAATTGAGTGGCTTTCACTCATTTTCACTTTCTCACAAAAATGAGTTACACATGAAAAAACTACAGTTACTCCAATCTTACAGTGAGTGAAATTGAGAAATGTTAAAAGTTTTCCAAGGATGACTGGAGAAAAGTTTTTATAACTGAAATCAGGTCTTCAGATTCCAGAAATAGTTAAATGAAATTCACATGCTATATACCTGTTAATAGATCATTTTAAAGAATTATGCAAACTACTGGGGGCACTTCAGAGTCTCCCAAAACGGAGTGGGAATTCTGGTAGAGTGGGAATTCTGGTAGAGTGGTTTTGTAGCATATGGTATGATTAAAGTTTTTGGTAAATTAAATTGAGTCACTTTGGTATATGCATGGGGAAGAGAATCTAGAAGTGTACGCATCATTATATTAACTAATAAATATTATTAACTGCTGACCTTATTGTCCATCTATTCACATACTTCTGTGTCTACATTGTTATTGTGAATATATTATATTTGTAATTAGAAAATTAGTATTGACTGTGTGTTAAAGAAGTTAATTTAAAGCTATATTTAATCTCTATATTTTCTGCTAATTGATTTTGAGACAATGATTGAAAGGCTATGAAACAGAACATAGCTATGTTTTTAGAAGTTAAGGGTCACATTATACAATATCCTCAACTTGTGGATTCAAAAACTCCTCTGACAGTTATAATAAATCAGAACAATGGACCCACTGTGACTCTTAGAACATGTAGCCACACACATCTTTTGAAAATGGAGAATATAAAATAGAATTAGAAAAATGGGGACATATTTGAAGTGGCTTAGAGTATCCCTCTAAATGTAGACACGATAGCAACAATGATGATGATGAAGATGACGATGCTAGTTAACGCTGGTCAAGCCCTTGCCCTGCTAGTGTGATGTGCTCCAGTGGCAAAGAATCTACCTGCCCATGTGGGAGACACGAGTTTGATCTCTGGGTTGAGAAGATACTCTGGAGAAGGGAATGGCTACTCACTCCAGTACTCTGGCTAGGAAATCCCAGAGACAGAGGAGCCTGGCAGGCTACAGTCTGTGGGGTCGCAAAGAGTCAGACCCAACTTAGCAGCTAAACAGCAGCAACTGCTAGTATGACATCGGGGGCTTAGACGGGTAGTCTTCCCTTTAGGCGGCATCCTGACACTCTGCTCGGTCAGGACGAGTCAGGATAACCGACCTCCCTCGCTGCTCCTCCAGATAACACCAAAGCCATAGGTCTTCAAGACCGTTATTTCTTTAACATGCGTCCCATGGGGTGCCAGGTGGCACCCTAGAGTTACTGTGGACTGGACCACCGTGCAGACAACGTGCCTGGCCCCGTGGTCCAGGCTAAGAGGGCAGGGGCTCAGAGGCTCTGCCTTCCACCCATGGATTTAGGTCCTGAGAGTAAGGTTTGCCTTCTTATCTTAATACTGGGTGGATAAGCCCCATCTGGCCGTGGTGTGGTGAAGCTGAGGGATCCGTAAAGACTCAGAGGCCGAATAACCTTCCAAGTCACAGGCAGCTGCGTTCATTGCCAGGGATGCCAGTGTGAAGCAGGAAAGGGCCAGCTACAGAAAGGTCACAGCAAAGACCCGGTGGAAGTTTCCCGGAAGGAAATCTGTATCCACTGATACTTGTGTGAGGGCGTCTGTGATGGAGGCACTACCTGAGTTTCAGAGGGGAGGTCAATGCCACGCTGATGAGGACAAGTCACTGCAGTAACAGCCTAGCTTCAGGGTGGCACATATGCCGCTGGGCGTCCCGGAACCCCAGTGGCCCGCAGTGAGCCCCGGGCGCCAGCATCGCTGTGAGACGCGAGCAGCGCACTGTGAGTGACGGTGCTGTGAGGCCCTCAGTCCTAAGGGAAGCTAGTTTAATAGTAAAATCCTCCTGAAAATTACTTATCATTAGTATCTACGTTCAAGAGAGGGCATCGCCGTTCAGCTGGTCCATCAGACAAACCCCAGCTCAAATTCACTCTACAAGACACCTGACCAGTAACTCTTCAAAAGTTTCAAGGTCATGGAAAACAGGGGAAGACGTTAAGAACAGTCACAGGTCCGAGGAGACTGGAGAGGCTTGGTGAATAATTACTGTGCTGTTCTGGACTGGATACTGCGGCAGAAGGAGGGCATTGGCGTTAAAAACTGGTGAAATCTCAACGTCTATTTCTCAGTTTTGACAAATGGACTGTGGCTATGTAAAAGGTTAAAATTTGAGGAAGCTGAGTAAAAGTAGATGGGAACTCTCTTTGCAACTTTTCTGTGAATCTAAAATTATTCTCCAATTAAAGGTTATTTTAAAAAGAGTTTTATTTTTATGCTTCTGAGAAACATAAAGAGTGTCTTGCACTCTTACATAGAATTACTCGAGATACAGAGGAACTTTCATGGCACATCTGATAACTGTTTGCCATCGTGGCTCTGTCCTCATGGAATTGCAATGCAGATGCTGTAAATAGCCACTGGGAAAAAGGCCGCATTGGATACTGTGCCGTTTTAGGAATCACAAAATTTCAGGACTGAAAGATACAATAAAGTGTACTTAATCATCCACTTGACATGAAGCTGCTTTAGAAACTTCCTGCACACTGTGTGTGAGTTCACTCTTAAACATCTTTATAGAAAACGTACTCACAGCTTTTTATAGACATGGACACAGCATCCGTCACCTAACAGAAGGGATGCTGGGTTTGAGACAATCGCTCCAGGTTCCCCTGAAAAGAGGACACGGCCTTCAGGCCAAAGGGCCAGTGTCACTTCTACTGCAGGTAAGGAATAAGCAAATGCGGGGAAATAAAGCCTGTGGGTGAAGAAGATAAATCTGGATTCTGTTGAATATGTGTAAATATAATTTTTTTTCAGAGTGGTTTTGATTGCTACTTTATGGTATACCAAATGAATATGTGAGTTTACCGATAGAGCTTATAAATAACTCTACTTATTTTTAGAGTTTTTAGCCCCTATATGGGAGAAGGCAATGGTACCCCACTCCAGTACTCTTGCCTGGAAAATCCCAGGGACGGAGGGGCCTGGTAGGCTTCAGTCCATGGGGTCGCTAAGACTTTCACTTTTCATTTTCATGCATTGGAGAAGGAAATGGCAACCCACTCCAATGTTGTTACCTGGAGAATCCCAGGGACAAGGGAGCCTGGTGGGCTGCTGTCTATGGGGTCGCACAGAGTTGGACAAGACTGAGGCGACTTAGCCACAGCAGCCCCTATATGTTTACACAATTCACCATGGCATGAAAGTCATTTAATTAAAGCAATGTTTGGAGAGAAGTATATCGTGAACATCTCCCAACTATAAATTTCTCAACTTTGGGTTTGCTTTTTAAAAAATACCAGCAAAGTAAATACATATATGAAGTGAAGTGAAATGTTAGTTGCTCACTCATGTCTGACTCTTCGTGACCCCTTGGACTGTAGGTTCCTCTGTCCATGGGATTCTCCAGGCAAGAATACTGGAGTAGGTTGCTATTTCCTCCTCCAGAGGAATCTTCCTGACCCAGGGATAGAACCCGGGTCTCCCACTTTGCAGAAGGGTTCTTTACTGTCTGAAGCACTAGGCAACCCTATATGGATAGGCAGACAGATAGATATCACAAACCGAAAGATTTATTTGTGGAGAAATTCTGTTTCACTTCTGTAGTATTCCATCATACGTTGTTAATTTTCAATGAGACTGTATTCCTTACTATCTCTGGAAGAGAGAGAAACATGAACTCTTCCATCTTCTAAATAACAAACTGAGAGACTGGGGCTTTGCCCCTATAAAAGAAACAGCCCAAACAAGGTCTTCTTGTTTAATAAAATCCAATGTTTCACTGTTAATTCACTCAATACATAGAGTCAAATCCCTGTTGTACGCGAGACGCCCGGGGAAACGCAGCCTCTGGCGTCGGGTGACTCCCAGCCTGGTCGACACGTGCGCCTAGTAACACTGGCGCATGCGCAGCCCGTCACGCACCCTGCACTCACACCCCATCTCCAGCGTCTGTGTGAATGTGCCGCACGTGTTAGCGTCCTCGTTCACTGCAATCATGTGCCGTGTGTATAATTACCACCTCGACTTTGGAGATGGAGAAGGCACAATAAGGTACCGTGAATAATTTGTCCAGGCTTATGCAGCTCGCGAGCGGCAGAGATGGGATTTGAGTGCAGACAGCAGGACTCGAGGTCAGCATCACTGGGCTGTAACCACACAGCCTTAGCGGAGCCGAGCAGAGCTGACCACGGCGACCGACAGACAACGCCTAACCCGATCCTGGGGGCATGATGGAAGATGCCCTGGAAACAGCAGTATCTAAGCTGAGAAGGACAGGCTGGAGCTGGCCAGGGAGGAAAGATGAGTCTTTCAGAGAAAAAGAGCAATGAGGCCCAGAGTGGAGAACCTAGAACATTTCAAAAAGTGAAAGCGAGAGGAGAGGTAGAAAGGGCTCGAACCTGGAAGCGAAACCGCTCTGCTGGTGGAAGGACGGCCTATCACACACTCCTCTCCTTGGGCAACCAGCCCAGCCGGGGCGCGCTTTCCAGCAGGTGGGTGACCCGAGTGTGGATTCAGAGTGGAGTGCAGGCGAGACAAGGGCACGGGGTGGGGAGCCTGCCAGATGCTCGCCAAATGCTGTTAAGATTCCTTCTGCTGCAGCTAGAGGAGGGGGCTGGGGGGACCCTCAAACAGAATAAGCAGCAAGGAATTTATTGTTTCCCCCAAGGGTTAATTCAGTGGGTCCACAGTGGTATCAGAGCCCAGGTTCCTTCTGTAGATTCTCTGACATTCACAGGGTGTTGACCTCACTGCCCTCAAGGTCTCAGAATGACTAGGGGCCACTCCCATAAAATACCAACCAGAGACAGGAAGGGTGCCTCGCCGCCCCTTCGCTTCTTTTTAAACCTGAGGACACGGTCTCCCCAAGCGCACTTGATGTCTCATGGATCTAAATCACACCCCTGTTAAAGGGAGAACGTGCGTCACAAGCTACTCCTGACCCATCAGGTGCCGCCGCCCGAAGCGGCCAGGTTGAACCGAACTTTATGGTACGGAAAGGCATAAATAAATGAATAAACGAAAGAAGGCAAAACCCACTTCTGTTTCTAAAAGTTCTAATTAACAAGAAAAACACAGAGGTGTGGGGGTTGCAAACTCAGATGTTTCTCTTAAAAAAAAAAAAAAAAACTTTTGATTTTGTACCGGGGTATAACCCATTAATGGGCTTCCCAGGTGGTGCTAGCTAGTGGTAAACAACCTGCCTGCTAATGCAAGAGACTGGGTTCAGTCCCTGGGTTGGAAGATCCCCTGCAGGAAGGCTTGGCAACCCAGACCAGTATGCTCGCCTGGGGAATTCCCTGGACAGAGGAGCCTGCTGGGCTACAGTCCATGGGGTTGCAAGAGAGTCAGATGTGACTGAAGAGACGTAGTACGCACGCAGGCATAGCTGATTAACAGTGTTGCGATCATTGCAGGGGAACAGCGAAGGGACTGTCACGCATGTATGTGTATCCATTCTCCCCCAGACCCACCCCCCATCCAGGCTGCTGCATGACATTGAGCAGTCTCAGAGGGCTCTTCTGTAGGAAGCCGGGGGCTGCATCGGAGCTATGGCAACCGAGGTGGACAGGAGTGAATATTTCAAGAGAGATAAAGACTGTCGACTCGGGAATATTTTATAACTGAAGGCTGAGTAAGCGGAATGAAGACAGTCAGAATAGGTTCTAAGTTTCTGCCTTCCAAACTCACTGTGTGAAAACTGATAGAATTCTGTTTCAGGGACTACAAGAGCAGAGTAGGTTAATGGAAGAAGGTTTTGAGTTGAGTTTCGGTAAGGCTGTTCTGAGATGCCTGGGATGTGGGTTCTAGGTGTCTGGTGTATCACTGGACATTTTGGGTCTTTAAAACAGAGGAGAGAGCAAAACTGGAGACACAGACCTCGAAGCCTGGGAGGGAGTGATCACTCCCAGAAAGATACCAACACTGGTAATTAAGGAGCCAACAGAGAAAGAGGAGCCAGAGGACTGAGATAAGGAAGAAGCCTGGAGAAGGTGGTTTCATGTTTCCTGGAAACTAGGAGAGGAAAGAGATTCAAAAAGAAGAAAGCCAAAATCTGGGAGAGGTGGAGTAAAATAAATGCTCGAGTTTGGTCCACGGGATTCAGTTCCTTAGAAACTGGAAGGTGGGGGTGGGGGTGATGTAGGTGCGTGAATGTGAGCAGGTGTAAGAGGAAAGGAGTTGAGGAAGTGGTAGGCGTGTTGATGAATGGGAAGTGAGGGTGTTGACTGTGAGGCTGGAAAAAATCTTTACAACGTCTGTGAAGGAGGCCAAAGAGCTGGAGAAGAAAGACTTGCAGAGGCGCAGGGTGGGGGTGGGGGGCTTTTTATTTGCTGATTACACTTCATTGCAATCACTTCTCCCAAAATTCTGTTTTGATGATCACGTTGACGGATTGTTCCAGACCCTTTATGGCAGAAAGCTTTAAAAAATATGATGTAATTATCTCTGGGATGTGTCATGTACTAAATCCATTAGGAAACTTTTTGGCTTTTAAACCTTTGTTTTTAAATATAAGTGATGAATGTGTCTAAAGCTATCTTCTGTTGTTTTTTCTGTGTGTTTCTTCAATGGTTTTTCCTTATATTACAAATATTTAAGCCTCAAACTGCTTAGGTTTCACATTTGGGAAGTTAAATACACTTTTTAATAAAAAGTGGGCTGTATAACATTAATCAGTTATCATGAATTTTGGCTTCCAGTGTTTTTCAGTATCTGACATAGTTACCATGAATTTTAAGCCTGTGTATTTCCTTGAGTGCTAAGGAAATAGCAAATAATGTGAAAACTTGAAAAACAAAGGAAAATATTTAAAAGAAATATTTAAATTTAAATCTAATTGTATCATCTCTAAAGAAATAAGTCAATCTACATCTCAGCCTTTATAACTTGAAAAACTCTTGATCAAACAAATCAATTAATCCCCTGCACAAATGATGCCTACTGGTAGACCTTCTAAGTCATCAAATGATTTCTGAGTGAAACAAAGGAGTTATTTTTTCCCCCTAAGCCTAGAATAGCTCTAGTTAAAGTCAGTTACAAATATGCTGTCCTTTTCACCATAAACCCATAGGCACACAAAAACCTCATCTGCCAAACACGGCGGTTCATTACCGATTGGTTAAGGGTAATATTAAAGACCAGTGGAGGTAAAGAACAACAATTCTCAAGGTTTAAAAAAATCTCGCAGGAATCCCTTGGTGATCCAGTGGTTAGGACTTGGGGCTTTCACTGCCGAGGGTATGAGTTCAATCCCTGGTTGGAGAGCTAACATCCCACGAGCAGACAGACCTAGCAGAAAAAACAAAACCAGATCTTGTTCTGTGGCTGAAGCTGGAGGGAGGGCACACAGGGCATCAGGGGAACGCTGGGTGAGCAGGTGGGTGAGCCCCAGCAAGGCGGGTGGAGAGCCACAGGAGCACGGCCAGTGAGAGGGGCGGAATGGAGCCCTGTGCAAGACCCTGGCAGCAGAGGAAATGGCGCTAAGAACTAGTCATCTTCACACACACTCACACTGACCACCACAATGTGGATTCTGAAAATGGGTTCATTTCTTGCAGTTACTATGCGAGCAAGGAGCGACTTCTTTGTAAATTCTGACCCAGTGTGTTAGCTGCGGGCACTGTTTCAACCATGTTATTTGCACAAAAGTCACTCCTTTGAAATGACGGCCGTTAAGCTGGATCCCAGAAAACGGTTCCTTCTGAGCGCCAGCAGTGCCTGTATTTCAGCCTGTCGGGCCCATGTCACCTACCGTACGTGTGAAAATGACTTCTAGCCAAGCGTATCATGGCCCCGTGGTCTTGCTGTGTGGGTGGATGGAAGGTCTTTCTTAAACAACTTCAGTCAGTTCAGTTCAGTTCAGTCGCTCAGTCGTGTCCGACTCTTTGCAACCCCATGAGTCGCAGCACGCCAGGCCTCCCTGTCCATCACCATCTCCCGGCTTAATCACCCTTAAATACGTATCTGTTCACCAAAGAACTCTAATTCTTCCATAGGTAGAAATGGATGTTCCCAGTCTGAAGGCTGAAACACCTGGCCGTGTCGTTCCGAGTCTGAAATCTCTGTGACTCTGTTTTTACCTCTAGAATGTACACTCTTAGTCTCCTTTGCTCTCACGTACCTGTCTCACCTAATCTGAAACAAATCTTTGCTTGTTCCTGGAAAACACTTCACCTGTCGCCATATTCCCTGCTTCCTTTCAAAACATCTCCCTTGATATGGAAGCAACTCATGACTTAACCCGCATACTCACTGGACCCTGATCAGTGGTTTTTCCTCCAAACCATGCAACTGGAATGATTATGCTCATTTGGCACTGACTTGCCAAATGCAAGAAAGGCTCTTATTGCGTTCTCCCGCATACTGTCTGTGCTGAGTGGCAGTATGGGAGTGCTCGGCTCAGTTAAAGCCGTCTCTTTGCAGGCAGGTTCGTGCCCCAGATGTCTGAAAGTGCCTGTGTGCGCTGCACCTCCCCAACCCCTATAGGATCTTTAAAGCTCAGCCTTAGCTGATAGTGCTTTTTGCTACCGTTTCACTCTCTGTCTATGCCTGTATAAAGTGCATCACACTGTATCTTCACTGTATCTTCTGATTTGAGCATGTGGAATGCTCTTCTCCCACGGAGGTATGTGGCAATTCTCACCGTTTCTGCTCTCCCTCTGAAGTCACCTTCTGTGAGGCCACGCTGAGCCCTGTAACAGTCTCTATTCCAGTGGTGTGAGAGCACATTTTAACCCCGACTTCTGCATTCAGGGTCAGCTACACGGTGAATCCCTGAGTGATATTCTAACGCTCCCTCACTCTGCCTGTGTTGTTATTGTTTAGGTTTTTTTTTCTTATGGAGGCTGTGTTTTAAAGTCTTTATATTGCACTATTTTTTCTGTTTTAGGTTTTGGTTTTCTGGCCGTGAGGCTTTGTGGGATCTGAGCTCCTTGACCAGGGATCAAACCCACGCCCCCTGCCTGGAAGGCGGAGTCTTAACCTCCTGGCCGTCAGGAAAGGCCCTGCCACCATGTCTTTTACGGCTCTACTTTCTCAGGCTGTGTGCTGCCCAGGACGCCTGTGACATGGCGACGACGCGTCCAAATCTTAGGATTTAAAGTCTACCAGCCACTTCAGTCTTTCTCTAGACATCCAGTGTGTGGCTACCTGTTCAGCATATTTCTATGGCGCCTTGTGAACTGCCAGTTTATAGACATGTGTGTGCATGTCTGCAAATAGGGGAAACATGTTTCTGAGGCAAAGACCAAGACTTTATCCTTTCTGTGCTGTGCCCAGTGTTGAGCACATTGCTCTCAGATAATAAGGATTGGATTCCACGGATAGAATGACCCCAATGACCCAGCACCTGGGTGAATAGGGCCCTGCTCTTTGTCATCTGTCAGTAAAGGAACTAAGCCAAAACCTTCTCTTCCCAGACTCATTTGGCCAAAGAGGCTGGCCTCTTACATCACCACTAACTGTATGATAGAATCAGTCCCATCTGAGGTCAGCTCACTATTGGTCTTTGAACTTTGCACCCTGGGAAGCTTGTCAGATAAAATGGCCTGACACAGATTTAATCATAGGCAATGAGCACCATCTCTGGCAACGAACAGACACCGTGAGTACTCAAAAGCTCCTCCTAACCCTCTTCTTCCCTGTCCTAGTCTGCCATAGAGGCTGGAAGGTGAAAATGTTTTCTTTCTCCTTGCCTCCTCCCTATCCCAAATTTCAGTGGGTGCCCCATGATAATTTTTCTGGCCAGTAAGTGAAGACAAAGTCTCTGGCAAAGGTTTCCATCTCTTAAACAAAAAGCAAAAAGCTCACTAGAAAAAAAAAAATCTCCTGCTACTTTGCCCTCCCCTTTCTTCCTTCTTGGGATGCAGATGAAAAGTATGGATGTACAGCAGCCATTAAGAGACACGAGATGGCCAGCGTGAGGACAAAAGCCTCTAAAATCTTAATAGAATTAGATCAGATACGTGAAAAGAGGAGCGTCACTTTAGCTATTCCAGTACCTCTGTGCCAGGCATGGATTAAACTCCTCTAGATCCCTAGTTGCATAGTTTTAATTTGTTTGAATTTCTTTACTTTGTTTGCTAGCTGAATACCAAGCTGACTGATACAGTAAGCTGCAGGATCATTGTTAAAGTTTCTTATAGTTATCTACACTCAAGCGTGGTTAGATTTTACTTTTAAAGACAAATGGAAATAAATCTACTATGTTTAAAGGTAGTTTAAATAAATATTTAAAATAAAAATTATTTTAATTAATTAATTAATTAAAAATAAATCTACTATGTTTATGGTGTAAGTACTCACAGTCTACCTTGAAAATAGTGTTCCTTTAAGAAGGTCGCTTTGCTCATGGAGGACTGTGTGCCCGTGAATTCTGCATCTGGTCTGACCAAGGCTGGATAAAATCCATTCCTGCCATCTCTGCTCTGGCCCTGTGCATCTTAAAGACTGCTGTGAGTCCTTCTCTTCAACTCAGTTAATAGATCACTAGACTTTTCAGTTTTACATTTACTTCAGCATCTAGATAGCAAATTGCCTTTCATCATTACCTTTTCTTTCTAGGATAGAGCAACCTCACCTCAACAATTGTTTCTAAAAGTATTTGGCATCGAAAAAAAAATCTTTTAAATCCAGAGATCACCACATCTACTAAATTTACAATCACCAAGGGAATCTCACCCTTGTTTCTGCCTCTCCTTCTTCTCTAAGTGAAAAAAACACACTTTTCCAGACACATAAGTTTGCCATTTCCACCATTCAAACCTCTATAAGTCAATGTCCACAGCTCTACCTGCATCTTTAAGTGTGAAGATGGGCGTCAATTAAAAGACAGTGAGCTCCCTTTGTGGATCACGACACACAAATGACAACATGAATCGTGCCTGAGCTGTCTTTCCAGGATCAGGAAGAGATTCACTCAAATTTCTCCATATTCTCTTTTTATCCTGAATGTGCCGATCAAAATTTATCTGCCTACCCTTCAGCAGTTTGCCAAAGAGACTCTTCATTTGGTCTTTCTTGCCATGATCGCTGAGGAACAAGCTTGGATGTCTGTGCTGTGTTTACCAGCCAGATGGTAGGGAGCCAAGAGGACCCTACACTGAGTTCAGTTATCTGTTCTTGAAGTGAAGTGAAAGTCGCTCAGTCATGTCTGACTCTTTGTGACCCCATGGGCTATACAGTCTGTGGAATTCTCTAGGCCAGAATACTGGAGTGGATAGCCTTTCCCTTCTCCAGGGGGATCTTCCCAACCCAAGGATCAAACCCAGGTCTCCCACATTGGAGGTGGATTCTTTACCAGCTGAGCCACCAGGGAAGTCCAAGAATACTAGAGCGGGTAGCCTACCCCTTCTCCAGTGGATCTTCCCCACCCAAGAATCAAACCAGGGTCTCCTGCATTGCAGGAGGTTTATTTACCAACTGAGCTTTCAGGGAAGCCTGATATCTGTTCTTGGAGACACACAAATGTGTCGAGAAATCAGAATGAGAGTGTCAGATGCTCTGGGGCTGACCTTTCTGCCTTCACTGGCTTTGCCTCCAGCCTGCTTCACTGCCCTGGTGCCTACCTTGATTTTGCTGGCCCATTTTGATGTCAAAACACATCCATCAAAATTATAAGTAACAACATGTATTCCCCTACAAAACAGGATATCCAAATGATCTACTGAACTGTTATAACAGGCTGTGGAAATCTTCCAAAATCACTCCCCTTTTGTTGGACCCAAGCCCACTCAGATTCAAGACCCTCTCTGAGCTGGAAGACCTGAATTTTTCTTCATGTGCTCCCAGAACGTCAGCCTTAGAGGGTTAAAGCTAGCATCGACTACTGTTGACATGTGAGTATCACAAAGTCAAAAGAAAGTAGCTGTCCAGTTGCTTCTTCAGGTGTTAGAATCTACAGGAGTTAAAAGGAGGAGGCCAATGGGAAAACGAGTCCTTAACTTGCAACCCAGTCTTTCTTGGGGCCCTAAGCAGCCTCGAAGAGGAGATTCTTATCTTCTTTCTCAGCCAGAGTTTCACACTCATGGGCCATAAACATCAGAGCAGGTCTTGGCCTCTGGAAGCTGGAATTTTCCAAATTTCCAAACAGCATTCATTAAACACCATTAAGAGTCCCTCTACTTGGCCTTGTTATCAAGTAACATGACTAGTGAAAATTGTGGGGGCTTCTTGAAGGTCCAGTGGCTGAGGCTGCTTGCTCCCAACGCAGCGGGTCTGGGTCTGATCCCTGGTCAGAGAGCTAGATCCCATGTGCCATAACTAAGACCTGGCGCAGCCAAATAAACAAAAACAGGAAGAGCGGCATCGAGGCTTCAGTGTTTTCCCCCAAAAATTAGGAGTTGACTAGAAAGCCCAGCTTTCTACAGGGAAACAGTCTCTACATTGGGCCCCAAGAAGACGGCTCTAAGGATCTGAAAATCACCATGCCGTCTGCAGCTTGTTCTCAGGAAGACAGGTGGGCACTTGGTTTTCTTACACACAAAGCATCTTTTAATCTCTTCTCACCAACCAAATAATTTATTTGCCAGTAACACCCTTCACAGTTGCCGCAGAATTCAAATCAGCCATTTTGAGCAAATACTTTCCCGTTTTTGAGAACCTTTCAAATGTGGGAAGATGGTCTGTTCCTTATTTCTCACAACCAGCCACAGATGCTGAAAGAAACAGAAGGGACACCCGCACTCTCACCTCAGGTATCCACAGATCAGTTTTCTTAGAATACACAGGCTTATATGGATGTATAAATATCAGAGCAACGCTGCCCCAAACAGTGTAATTTCCCTTCCCTCCATACGGTCTCACTATGTGATGTACTGGTTCCTAGATGACTTACGGGCACGCAGGAGAAAGCAGTACAGTTCTGAAACACTGAAAGTGCTCGTTGCTATCTTTTATTTATTTATTTTTTTACTTTTTTGCCACGCTGCACAGCATGTAGGATCTTAGTTCCCCGACCAGGGATCAAACCTGAGCCCCTGCACTGGAAACTCGAAGTCTTATCCAACTGGGCTGCCACGGCCCCTGTTACTGTTAACAGAGAAAAGCTCTCTTGCTTCTGTTCCACTCTGCTCAAAGGCAGGTAAGGTGACGTCCAGACATAACGAAAATAATGATACAGATAATAGCGTAGCCATGACAGTGTGCATGCTCAGCTGCGTCTTCGTGTCTGTCCCTCTGCAACACCGTGGGCTGTAATCAGCCAGGCTCCTCTGTCCACGCAGTTCTCCAGGCAACAACACTGGGGTGGGTTGCCCTTTCCTACCCCAGCGGATCTTGCTGACTCAGGGGAGTGAACGAACCCAGGTCTCCTGAGTCTCCTGCATTGACAGACAGGTTCTTTACCCTTGGAGCCACCTGGGGAGCCCACGATAGTCATCAATGCTAGCTACCATATGTGCACATATATTTAATGCTTTCTCTGGGCTAATCGTTTATGCTTTAGGGCTTGGGAGGTAGATGCTCAAAATCTCCCCATTTACAGAAGAAGAAATGGAGGCACAGGGCAGTGAAGCAACTTTCCCAAAGAAATCCAGTACGTGGAGGGGCTGTGATTTAAATCCAGGAAGTCTAGTTAGTCAAGTCCCCAATCTTAAGCAATGGAAAGACTACCCTATAACTGAGAGTGTGTCTCCAAGCCACCGGGTCTGCTCTGGATGCAGAGGAGGCTATGGGTCCGCAGTGACCTGATCAGGGCATGGCCCATAGGATCCCTTTAGAACTGAAGCCTCTTTCCATGCTTCCAGAAGCTCACCAGCGCCTCCACTTATCCAGACTCAGGATTTTTTCCTTCTATTTCCACAAACCCACCTGAGCCCCTCTACACTTCACAAGGGGTTGGGGCTTATTTAATTAGATAAAGGAACCACATAGCTTCAAGCACTCTTCAGAATGCTGTTTTTTAAGGAAAGATAAAAAGTTCAAGACCATTATTATTCAGATTGTGAGCACTCCCAGCTTGGCTCGACTCCGTAAATGGACTGAAAAGAATAAAATTCAGCAAGGTGTCGAGGGGAGCAGGTGTACCCAGCAGGGCTCAGTTCTGCGGAATTGAGAATTACATAGCGGAGTCGTGACCCGGGGCATCTTGCCTGCAGGGTAATTGTGCGGGAGAGCGTCTCTGCTCCCCAGGAGCGTGGTCACAGACTCGGGAGGCTGTGGTGGTCCCCCAGGAAGTAGGACACAGAGGCTCCCTTCTCCTGTGGAGGGTGTTTTGTGCCCTGGCCGGGGACCATGGCAGTTCAGCCCCTCCCCCACACGGGGACATGTGGCATTGTTGCAGCAACTGCGTAAACGGGTCAGTCCAGAACGAGAGCCTGACCGGCCATCACTTAAAGGCTGCTTGAGAAGGTGCGGGCTTCCCAGGTGGCACAGCGGTAAAGGACTGCCTGCCGAAGCAGGAGATGCGGGAGACGTGGGTTCGATCCCTGGGGGAGAAGATGCCTAAAAATGGCAAAACCCACGCCAGTGTTTTTGCCTGAAAAATCCCATAGACAGAGGACGGGCCACAGCCCATGGGCAGCAAAAGAGTCGGACACGACTGAGTGAGTGGGCACACGCACATAAAAGGCGTGCGTACGTTTTCATTTCCACAAAGTGTTCTTTATCTTGTTTGCTCTACTTGTGGTGTATCTGGCTTCCCAGTTCTTGACCTTTAATATATAAAGTTTCTTTCCTTCTTTTTTAATACTTCATTTCAGATAATATTGAAATAACTGGAAAAAAAAAACTCATACCCACACCCTCTAAAATCCACATCCCCCTTTGGTCTGTTCATGAATGTATTCAGTATTTATTTTTTCACCCTAGCATCGCAGGTGGAGTTTTACAGCCCACATTTTCCATTAAGAGATGCCACGTTGGTTTTGCCAGGTTGCCTCCTCCTCTCCGAACAGTGACCTCTCCCGCTGCTGTCCCCCGCCCTTACTCTCCACCCTAAATCACACCCAGCGTTTGTTTTCCTCATCCACACCTGGCAATTAAATTCCTGTTAAACCAAATAATTATCAGATCCCTTAAGAGAACAAGAACAAGGGCTTGAAGTGAAGACCTCAGAGCTAAAGGAGAAATCATCATTTTCATAATTGCTGTGAAAACACCAGCAGGCAAGTTCAAGAGCAGAAACATCACTGACCGGGAGTCGGCTGTCTGGAGCATCTTAGGCTGCCCTGGCAAAGTGGCGAGTGGCCCCAGCCTGGGCGTGGAAGGCCACTGGGTAGATTGAAAGCAGCAGTCTCCGGCATAAGGGGAGGACAAAGCTTGAAATTTTTCCAGTCTTCCTAAATGCTTTTTCATTTCTTCTCTTTCTCTCTCGCATCATCCTACTTCTTCCCTTTCATTGCTACCAAACAAGCTACTCCTACCTGTGATGCCCTGGACTAAAATATATACTGAGGGACTTTCCTGGAGGTCCAGAGGTGAAGAATCCACCTTCCAATGTAGGGGATGCAGGTTTGATCCCTGATCATGGCACTAACCCACATGCTTAGAGGCAAGTAAGCCCGAGTGCCCCAACTAGAGAATCCAGGCGCTGCAACAAAGACCGAGCACAGTCAAAATGTTTTAAAAATCAAAAAATAAAATATGCATTGATATTTATGTTTATAGTAATACAGGCTTATACTGTATTTTTATATATTTATCTAAACACACAGCCTCCAGAACATTCCTGGTCAAAATGAACTGGAGTCAAAAGGTTTCAGACCACATCTTCACCCTGCTTCTTGTGAGCCATGTGACTTCAAACAACTTACCCAATTTCCCGACACTTCCCATTCTTTATCTATCAAATAGGGATGACAAATGTATGCACACCATAGGACTGTTGTAAGAATTAGATGAGCGAATGAATATTGGATTCAACATAGCACATTTCAAGTGCTGAATAGTATCAGTCATTTTAATGATTATTCCTGTTGATGTTATTACTTAGAAGCCAATATAGCATGGAAGAAATATGTCACAGGAACCCAGTTATGTGGACTCTGAGATCACCAGGGTTTAATGTGAAAAGTTAGCCTATTAACTGGACATGATCACTTCTTGATAGTCATTCTTAGAAAGACACACTTTTGCTGGGTCAAGATCCTAGGTGTCTGAAGAGCCAGATCCAGCCCTGGATACCACACTGAGAATGGAACTGAAATCCTAGAGTATTCAAAAGAGGTTAACCCAATCGTGTGGGGAGTGGAGGATGAAATACAATGTGCCAAGCATAGAAATTTAAGAAAATGTAGAATATTTTTTCTAAGATCAAGTACTGCTGGAGAGGATATAAGAAATACATCCAAATACTTGAAATATTATATGGGAGAAGGTATCATCCTACTTCATGCCAATGTAAGAGAAAGAAATTTACCAAGTTGGTTTAAGTCAGTAGGTCTCCAAGTGTGTTCTGGAGACTCACAGGGTCCCCAAGAATCTGTCAAGGTGTCTTCAAGGTCAAAACCATTTTCACAGTAATGCCTATTTTTTCCCCTTTTTTCCCCACTCATTAGTAGAAAACAGATATTCCCAGAGGCTACATGGCATATGATATAGCAACAGTCAAAATGCAAAAGCAAGGAATCCCTTGGCGGTCCAGTGGTTAGGACTCAGCACTCTCACTGCCAAGGGCCTGGGTTCAGTCCCTGGTCAGGGAACTAAAATCCCACAAGCCATGTGGTGTGGCCAAAAAAAAAAAAAAAAAAAAAGTAAAAGCAGATATGAGAATCCCAGTATTTCTACTAAGACAGACATTAAAGAGATTTATAAAAATATAAAACATGGCCACTAGCCTTACTAAATTCTTGTTTTGTAATATGTGATTATTTTAAATAAATATTATTATAAATACTGTTTATATCCACACCTATGGGGTTTGTTTTTCTTATTAAATTAATAGTAAATAAATACTATACAGTCTCAATTTTCGCTTTCATTATGGTCAGTAGAGATATGACCCACATAAAGAAAACTTTTCAAAGTTCATAATGATGCTGAAGAATGGAGCTTACTTTAAACAATGTTCAAGAAGGTACACTAGAACTGAAATGTCTGAGGTCCAGTCATAATGGAGAGGCTCTGAAACCAGCAATTTCAAATAATTTGAGCTGCTCACCACCAAAGCAGACTTTCCTCTTATAGTTAGTGCTCAGTCGCTCAGTCGTGTCAGAGTCTTCGGGACCCCCGTGGACTGCAGCCCGCCAGGCTCCTCCGTCCATGGGGTTCTCCAGGCAAGAGTACTGGAGTGGTTTGCCATTTCCTTCTCCAGGGGATCTTCCCAACTTGGGGACTGAACCCACATCCCCTACATCAGCAGGTGGATTCTTTACCACTTGAGCCACCAGGGAAATCCCCCTTACAGGAAGGGTATGTGCTAAATGGATTCATTGATATTAATGGCCTCTAAAATTTGTTTCAATTCAGATTGTGCAATTCCCTTGAGAAAGGAAACGAAAGAGAGTTGGCTGAGAGACTGTTCTCATGAGGCTGCTGGAGGAGGGGAAGATTGGCATGTGGTTCCGGGTAGAAGTTTGGAGTGAAGCAGAAAGTGAAGAGTCCTCCCCAAGCAAGGGGCATGCACTCTGCCTGCTGTGCCTGAGGCAGGTTCTCTGAGAAGAAGCTCCGGGTTCACAGCCCAAGTCACTTCCATTTCTTAAGACTTCTGTCTAGTCAAAGCTATGGTTTTCCCAGTAGTTGTGTATGGATGTGAGAGCTGAACTATAAAGAAAACTGAGCACAGAAGAATTGATGCTTTTGAACTGTGGTGTTGGAGAAGACTCTTGAGAGTCCCTTGGACTGCAAGGAGATCAAATCAGTCCATCCTAAAGGAAATCAGTCCTGAATATTCATTGGAAGGACTGATGCTGAAGCTGAAACTCCAGTATTTTGGCCACCTGATGCAAAGAACCAATTCGCTGGAAAAGACCCTGATGCTGGAAAGATTGAGGGCAGGAGGAGAAGGGGACGACAGAGGATGAGATGGTTAGATGGCATCACCGACTCAATGGAAATGTCTGAGTAAATTTCAGGAGTTGGTGATGGACAGGGAGGTCTGGCATGCTGCAGTCCATGGGGTCACAGAATCGGACATGACTGAGTGACTGAACTGAACTGAACTGGAAGGATAAAGGCTGGTTTTCCTAATGGCCCCATAAGTCTCCCCTGAACATTCCAGAAACTAATGGTCAAAAGTCATTTGAAGAGGAAAATTGGTCAAAGCACATATGATTCCTCCTCTGGACTATGTCACCTCCAATAACTTGGAAGTCCTGACTCTGCAGACTCATTGTTCTGGTTCTACTGCTGGTATCAACATTTGTATCTAATATTCACACATACTTGTTGTCCAGGCACTAAGGCATGTCTGGCTCTTTGAAACCCCATGAACTGCAGCACATTAGACGTCCCTGTCCTTCACCATCTCCCTGAGTTATATACATATATGTTTCTCTTCTCTTCCACTCAGTTTTATATCAAAATTTAAACGCAGCCGCACCCAAGATAAATGTGCAAACTAGGAGAATGCAGTTCACAGAGGAAATGCAAAAGATGATAAGCAAATGAAAAAAAGAAAACAAAACATTACTGTTTGCATCAAACTAAATGCAAAATAGGCCCTTTAAGGAGTACCAGTTGCCCCTATAAAATTAACAAGGTGAAAATGATGCAGGTAAACCCTGGCAAATATACATGAGAGAGTTCCATACCTTGCCAGGAAGAGCCTCGGCAAGAAAATCTTTCTGAAAAGTTCTTTGTGTCTTTACATGGAGAGACTCAAACTGTTCCTGGTCTTTGACATAGAAATTCCAGATTGGGGACTCTGTCTAAAATAGTCACATATCTATGGTCAAAGTTTTCTGCGTAATGATATGCATTTTAAAGAGAAACTGCCAAAGCATTCTTCTTTGACAACAAACTAAAAAATTAGTTCCATGGGAAAAAGTAAGACACTTAACCCTCAGGACCAAATCGGCTTGGTCATCAAACGCACACGGTCCGATTCTTGAGACAGCCCCCACCTGCTGTTGCCTGAAGCTTTGGTCCCCTCCATGTCTCCGGGGTGGGGGGGTCACACAGGAGGTTCCATGTAGGGAGGGGCCAGACACTCCCCACCACTGCTGTGTCTTCCATCCCTTGGCTCAGAGTGATGTGTACATCCGTTGAGTGCTTGTAGGAAATAAGCAAGTAATTGCTGTGGCACAGTACTTGTCCAGTGACCACAGGCAGGACCACAAGATGGAGATCAAGGTGTGAGGATGTGGCCCCAGATCGCCAGAGACTCAGGGCCCATGTAGACACCCCCTTAGGACTGGCCACCCCCTTAGGACCGGCCACCTCCACTGATCCATGTTGGGTTTCCAATCTTAAGGAAATAGAATCTCACTTCTCTGAATGTGTTTATTTTACTTGAAATCACTTGGTCTCTTATTTTAAGTTCACCATTAAGACTTTGGAAAAAAAAAAAAAGTTGTTATCAAAACCACACCCATGTAGAAAATGGCCTTTCTCGTTCACCACTGCAGAGGCAGAGCGCTGCCTGTCGGGGCAGACGTTTGCTATCCGCTGCCATGAGGCAGGACCACGTTGCTTTTTCAACTTGACATTCTCAAGTCTCATTAACAAATGTCCTTTCTCCTGGAGACTGACTCCCAGGGGAAGATGTCTTCTCTGATCATTGTGAAAAGCTTCCAACAACCATGCCATGTTCTCAACAGTCATTGTGGGGGACCAGATGAGTAGGGTTTTCCGGAAACTAGCATCAGAACAAAAGAGCCATTTCATCACTTCATCATCTGTGCGTTTGTGTGTGCATGTGTGTGTGACAGATGTGCTTCATTTACTATTCCCAGGTCACAAATGCTGAAGTGTTAACCAGCTTTTGGGGGTGAGAGGGACAGGGAAGGGGGAGAGGCACAGAAAACTCATTACCTTAGTCTGTAAAAGACCAAGTAAAAAGGCTCTACGACCAAAACCACTGCGGATGGAGGAAATGTTTTTCTCACGCACTAGAGACTGGCCAGTCTCGGAGACCATCCTAGCCTCTCTGTGTCTTGCTGTCTCCGTGTCCTCTGATTCCGGAGGACACAAAGCATTTATGTTCCAGGTTTCCTTCATTGGTTCACTTATTCATGGTGCATGCTGCTTTGTGCTATGCCTTCCTGGTACAAAGCAGTAACATAATACCATCCTACTCAGACCCAATGGTTTGCCATTTTTCTCTCAGAATAGCAGCCATCAGTATCAATGTCTCTATACAAAACAGTCTAAAATATTCCCATGTTCACAAGGAACCTCAGAATTTTAAGGGTTCATTCATTCATTTCTTGTGAATCCAGCAAAGATGTGTTGAAAGACCGCTCTCTAATGCGGAAGCATTGCCGCTGAGGATATAAAAGCAACAAAGAAAAGTCAGTCCTTGCCGGGACTCACAGGATTATGTGCGTGCTGTTTAGTGGTTCAGTCGTGTCTGACTCTTTGCAACTCCGTGGGCTGTTGCCCTCCAGGCTCTTCCGTCCATGAGATTCTCCAAGCAGGAATGCTGGAGTAGGTCGCTGCACCTTCCTCCAAGGAAGGTTGGGAATCTTCCCAACCCAGGGATCAAACCAGCATCTCTTGTGTCTCCTGCACTGGCAGAGGGTTCTTTACCTCTAGCGCCACCTGGAAAGCCCTGCAATATTTCTGAGAGAAACTAAAATGTCAAGGGAAGAGCATTCTCGTGAGACAGGTCAGAAGACGTCCCTGTGGGGATGTGGAAGGCTGCAACCTACAGGCACATCAACCTCTTTCCTAAAAATGTGAATATAGAGAAAAAAAAAAAAAACTGGGCTAGGCCACAAAGCTGGTTACCAGGCTACAGTTCAATATCTAAACATAATTAGACTAGTCTGTGTAACTATGGAAAAGATGCTACCAGTGCTGATCGAATTTTAGGGGGCCTGGATGAAGCCCATGGCAACAAGAAACCTACAAGAACTTGTTCAAGATGAAAGCAGGGATGTTAGCACGTGAGCAGAAATTTTGAATGTGTAGAGGTACTGTGGTGTTGGAGGAGACTCTTGAGAGTCCCTTGGACTGCAAGGAGATCCAAACAGTCCATCCTAAAGGAGACCAGTCCTGAGTGTTCATTGGAAGGACTGATGTTGAAGCTGAAACTCCAGTACTTTGGCCACCTGATGCAAAGAGCTGACTCATTGGAAAGACCCTGATGCTGGGAAAGATTGAGAGCAGGAGGAGAAGGGGACAACAGAGGATGAGATGGTTGGATGGCATCACCGACTGGATGGACACAGGTTTGGGTGGACTCCGGGAGTTGGTGATGGACAGGGAGGCCTGGCGTGCAGCAGTCCATGGGGTCGCAAAGAGTTGGACACGACTGAGCGACTGAACTAAACTGAGGATGCCCATGCGCCGCGGTGGAGATACAGCCCTGAAATGCGTATTTAACAAGAATGGACTTTCCTCTCAGGCTTCTCGTGTCTCCATCTGGGTGGAGATTGAAAAAACTGAGCCAAAGTTTTCTCACAGTGTTTTGCCACTTCTGCTTCCGGACTCATTCAGAAACCCGGAAGAAGCAAGAAAGATAAAAATGAAAACACTGTTTATTTTTTTTTTAATGACAATTGATTTTTATCCACAAGACTCAATCTACCTCATTCAGATATGTTTGAGATTATAGGCAAATATCCCTAATGAATCTATTTTTATTTAGAGAGAAACGTTGTTTATTCTTGACATTCTCTACCTTAGCTTGGGGAGAAATAAAGTCTTTACTGTTTGATTTTAATAAATACAGAAAATGGAATTAGTTACAAAATTTGTTAATGAAAAAAATATTAAAGCACCATATTGGTAAGTATTCAGGATCAGAAAAGCTTCTTTTCTCCATTAGTAAACTTGGAAAAACTTAATTTTCTGAAACAGTTAATTATCAACACTGATTAAAGAAAAGACACAGGTAACTTTCTCTGCTGTAATAACCAAATGTTTTTTTTTTTATATCAGCCCAAACTTTTCTTTACTGTAGGAAATCAAAGTCTTTAGTTTAAATAGTCATATACATGTAAATATTGTATTTTTATACTATTATTTACTATTTACACCTACGGGTGTAAAATGATCTTAATTCCATGCTATGCTGCATTTTAAATGTTCCATAAACCCAAGAAACACATCTTCTAGTTGAAACAAAATTGGTTTTCCTCTCTAACTGAATCTCCGTGTCTCGTGCACTTTGCTACGACTCTGCTATAAGGGTGCCTCTGTCTGCTTTCACAGTTTCGAGTCACAGGATGTGGCTGCCTCAATTTTTATCTCCATCTGGCAGAACATAACCAACCTGTTTAAGTTCTCAGCTCCAACTTTATAGCAACTAAATGTTCCTTGAGTTCCCGGCCCCCCACCAACTCCATGACGCATATTTCCTATAAAACCTTGTCCGTACACTTGTTTGGGGAACTCGCAGCAATGCATGACAAACAGCCTGAACTCGTGGCGCCCAGCCGAGCTGCATCAATCGGTAAACAAGTTTCTGAGATCCCTTTGGTAGCTCCCAAGCACACCCTGTTCTGAATTAGCCTCTCCTATTCTCCTGGCAGGTGTTGGATTCGATGCGGCGGGGGGGGTGGTGGAAATATTGATGATGAAAAGAGAAAGGAAGGAAAGCAACAGTATCTCTAGTTTAAAACCTGAGGATGGTAGGTATCTCTTTCTTCCCCGTGAAAACAGTGCAAACACATCTGTGACCCTTTTCACCAGGAAAAGGGTGGTTCTAGCACATCTTATCAGAGGCAACTGCCTGACATGGTTGGACTGGTCTTAGAGAGGGACATGCCTTGTGGCCCCCTATGATTAGAAGTGGGTCTCTATCCATCGATGAAATAGGGACTGAATTGCTGTTTTGCCTTTGGGACAACTGGTAAATACACAGATCATTCTTACATGGAAAAAAAAGAAAAAGATGCCCTTACAAGGAAGACGTTTTTATATTGTTCTGTTAAGCCTTCTTAAACCTTTTTATTATTTACTGTCTTGCGGCTATAGTAAAATTCTCAAATCTGTGGATATTTCTGATCTTTTAAGTTTCTAAACAACAACAAAAAAATCAATGTCCCCTTTGGTCACTTTAAACAGTAACCCATCAAACTTCCTGGTGAACAATGCTTTGCATGTCCTTCCTGGAAGCATCCAAGGGCTATGTCCTTCCCCAGTTGCACAACGGTACTGCCGGGGAGTCCTAAAGAAGTGATTTCAGCTAAACCACCAGTTCCCAAGGAAGGTGATGAGGGTCTGAGATTTTGCTCTCAGACCACTGGCAATGCCTAAAGACTTTCTGGGTGGTACTGACTGTGGTGGAGGGGAGAAGGGGGCAAGGGAGGCTACGAGGTCTAATTTGTAAAGACCAGGGGTGCTGCTGAACATGGTACAATGCACAAGACAATGCAGTTATCAGCCCGAAACGCCCATCACACTCAGACTGCCTTCATTCACTTTAGGGAACTGAGCTCCGAGGACGTCAAGCGACTGACCCAGCACTGCCCAGAAGAGTCTGAGAGAGCCGAAGCAACGGAAACTGGTGACAGGGTCAAGGTTCAAAGCGTGGCCCTAGGCGTCTAATCTCATATTCATTTCATTCTGTCAGGCAAATCGCTATGAACCTTGGGGCGTACAAGAGCGTTTCTGGCCTGAGGTTCCTCATTTTAGAGCATATGATACAGGGCAAGTCTTAAACGATCTTGAGTTTCGGTCTTTTCACTCATAGAGTGGATGAGCTAAAACAGATGATTTCTAAAGTCCTTTTAAGGATTTATTTACTCTGAAATTTAATAATTATATAAATGATGATGCCTTACATTATAATTGTCTCCAAATTCCCTTCATCTTTCTCTCTAAACATCTCTGGAAATCCTAACCCCAAAAGAAGCAGAAAATATTGCTGCTAATTTAAACAAAACAGCACCTAACAAATACTTGACTCTCAGTAAACAGTGAAGAGCATGGTGGTCGAGGTTTAGCTGTTAAGTCGTGTCTGACTCTTGGGACCCCACAGACTGCAGCCCACCAGGCTCCTCTGTCCATGGATTTCTCAGGCAAGAATACTAGAGTGGGTTGCCATTTCCTTCTCCAAGTGAAGAGTGCAATGAGATTCAAATATGTAATCTAAAAATAAAATGAAAGGAATAAAGCCATCCTCCGTGTCTATGATTCTAGTAGGAAAACAAGTTTTTCTGGTCCTTTCCTATCCTATGTACATATTAACTTATTTTGATAGTAAACATGCAATATAAATACTAGGAAAACACAAGAAAATCAGTCATGTACTCAGCAAGATGTTGCTACCCAGTTAATGGAATTTGCTTGACAGATAAAATCCATGATGTATTTCCTAAGATAAAACTCCCCCAAAACCTTCACTGATCTTAATTATCAGTAACTTTGATAATATAGCTAAGAAAAATTAATCAGTGCTTTAATTCTCATATGCGTGCATTTAGAGCAAAAGTGGGATTAATGTTGCTTGTTATGTGCTCTATTTTGAAGACTAAAACATCCAGTAGGTTAATTGCTACAACTGTAAAAGAGGACAAGGATTTTTTAAAAAATGTATCGTTCTCCTCTGTTCACTAAAAACAAAACTATTACCTGTAACCTGTATACATAAAATTTTTGGAGGGGGAGGAGGGTTACCATGTAACTTTTAAGTCCTAATTTTAAATCCTCTTTCTTTATTAAAAAAAAAAGCAAATGGCATTTTTAGATGTCAGACTGCTGTTAATTTTCCCACTAGTTAATTTTTTAATCAGAATTAAATGAGCTACCATTTCTCTCTCTCTTTTTTTTTTTTTTTTTGTACAAAAGAATTTTAATCTGACCCATGTGCTATCATTATTGTTGACCTCTGGATGTTTTAACAACATTTTGATGAATCTTAACTCAGTTAACACTCCAAAGGAAAACATCTGTGGTCCTAAAACTTTTAGAGTAGCTCTTAATATTGTTTTTATAAGGAATTTTAAAGGGTATTCAGTTTTAAAGAAGTCATTGAAAATTCCATAATTCACTGTGTTAAAACAGTAGATATGAAAGTCATGTCCATTTTATTAACAAACATGAGGCATGTGCATTTGTAAGAAATGATTATTTAAAAAGTCAGCGGAAGGAAATATTTTCCTGCACATCAAATCCAGATGTTCAGCCCATAAACTGGAAGCCTAGAAAGAGAGGTGGGCTATGGTATCTGATACATTTAAGAAGTGTTACTTCTGATAAAAATTCATGGACAAGGAAATCCAAATTGGATTTTTAAATGAATTAAGCTTTAGTTTTAAAAGAATTGTAACAATATTTTCTACATTCAATGTGGAATGGAATAAAGGGTGAATTAAAAGACACAGGATTTCTTTTTCAGAAATAACATTATATAAACACTTCAGTTTAAAATATAAAGATTACTCTTTGAGCAAAAAAAAAAAAAAATGTAGATCCATGGTAAGAATTTTCTTTCAAAAACTGACAAAACAGATATCAGAGCAAATATTCCACAAAACCAAGGCTTTGTGGGTTGCACTGATTTTTTTCTTTTCTTTAGTCCATTGGTCTTTAGCAAATACAGATATTTGTAGAATAGTTTGATCACAAGATAGGAGTACACATTGACAGTGGCTGAATATTCCGTATTTCCATTTGATTTATAGATTAATGAGAACATTTCTTGTTTTTTAAATCAAGATTTCAACTTTTATTCCAATTCATAAAGTGAAAAACCTTCTGAGAGCTAACGATTACAGTAATACAGAACTTCGTACTCCCTCACGGCTTTCCAAATTCTTAAAGAATTCCGTCTATGACTTCATTTCATTGCACTTTATGAAGTGCTGTCTCACTCATTCTCTGTAACCACCCCATACTTAGAAAGTACATTTTGACCTTTAGTTTAAGAGAAGGCATTCTGTTGAGGATCACAAAAGTCATTTTGGATTCCTTGAGCCTAATGCACTGCTTTTTGTTTTGAAAATTGACTAAGCTAGATGGGGGAAACATGTAAAGTTAAATTGATGTTAATAGACAATATCTTTAGTTTTACGGCTCTCCTGAAAAATAGAATGTGGCAAAACTGGCACAGATTTTACATTTGACAACTAAAGGTGCTTTTGTGATTCTTATTTCCTCAGCTTCGAAGTTCTGCTCATACTGTATCTGACTTGTTTCATGTCCAGAACACTGAGGTTCTACTTGTCTCTGACCTGGCACTGGCCATTCCCAGCGGTTCTTTCATCAGCGCCTTCTAGAGGCTCTCAGTGTAGCATCACCTTCTATTCTGAGGACAGGGGTCCCCTTGTATTGCAAAGGCTTTGGTGAGTTTGTGTTGTAAGTCACCCTGAAAAGGGTCTTCCTCTCTGTAAGAACCTCCCTCTCTCAAATCTGTAGACTCGTAGGTTCCATTTGTTCTCAAGTTACCAGTGAGCAAACCAGCATCACAGCTGCTCACATGGAAAGCTGTTTCGAGTTCTCTTTTATTTAGATGGAAAGTCATTCCCTTCGTTCAAACTTTTATCCTTGAAACAATGGGCAATAAAGTCATACTTGCTCCATCACTGAGCTAACAGCTCTGAAAATGGATTACTTGGTTGTTCCAGGCTTTCTCACCCTACTGCCTACACCCAAGTGGATGGTCTTACAGCAGCTAGGCTTTCTGATTCACTGATGCAAAAGTCACAAGCATGATCCTCTATTTCCCCTGCAGGAAGAGACTGCTACAGTACCTTGGTCCTCTTTCTCTCATTCCCTCTCCCCCAACCCCAACCTTGCGTGAAGCAGTTGTGCCTAAACTATGCTTTATACCTGAACAAAGATACAGCAGGGCTGGAAGAGAAGGCCCTACAGCTGTCTCCTGTGCTGAGCCTTTTCGGTATGATTTCATTATTGTGATCACAGCAAAACGACCCAAACATTCGACGTGGCTTTCAACTTAAGTGAACCACCATCCCATAAAACTAACTGTGATAATATCTATATTACTTGCACTTTGGGTTTACTCTTATTAATAACACCGCTGTCCTCTATTAAGACTAGAGACCGAGGATTGTCGGAGCATTTATTTGATAGCCTGCAGGATTCTGAATACAGAAAGTGTAGAAAGAGACATCAAAGAGCAGTGTGGCACAGGCGGCTCATCCTGCCGGCTCATCCTGCCGCGCAGGGCACACAGGAGGGGCCCTGGGCTCCCTTCCTTCTCAGGCTTTGTACTGAAAAACGAGAACAACAGCGAAGAGGGAGTCTACCTATTCCCTTTTAGCACAGGATAGCCAGTAGCTTTTACGATAAATACCGGGAAACCAATGAACAAGTACAAGTATGAGCCAGACTTGATAATGGTTGTGTACCCAAGTTACATGAGGTCACATTTATAAAATGTTGAGAGTAGTATTTGGTAAGCACTACTTTTCTTGCTAGTTAGCTACCAGTGAGTACAAAAATAAGCTCCTCTAAAGATTTACCTGTAAGAAAACCTCTAAGCCTGAAATTAAGATCTTAATTGTGTGTGGCCTCGAAAGGACGAATCCTCGTGTGTATGCTGCAGAGTTATCAAGGCTGTTAGCTCCACCTAGTACAAGACTATGGTATAACCAACTGTTTTCACTTTTCTCAAGGAAATGAGATTTAAAATTTGATTTAGAAATAAGCCTCTTACAGAGGAAGACAAATGCTATATGATAGCACCTCTATGTGGAATATAAAAAAATAATACAAATGAATCTATGTGCAAAACAGAAATAGACTCACAGACATAGAAAACATACTTATGCTTACCAAAAGGAAAGGGAAGACGGAAGGATAAATCATAGGATTAACAGACACACAGTACTATGCATAAAATAGATAAGCAACAAGGATTTATGGTATAACTCAGGGAATAACATGCAATATCTTATAAGAATCTATAGTAGAAAATGAAATATATATAACTGGGTCACGTTACTATACACCTGAAACCAACACAATAATATAAATAAACTACATTTCCAAAAAGAAATAAGCCTTTAATGTAACAAATTCACTCGCAACAACCCACCACAACCTGTCCAAGTATTGCCTTAAATAGTATTTAAAAGATTTTTTTATCAGTAAGCATCAAAACAAGGTCCCCACAGTAGACTCAACAGAGCATTGTTTTTTTAGTTAAATTCTTAATTTATTAAGTTCTCAATATATTTTACATAGTTTTTATTTTAAAACTATTGTACGTTTCTTTTTAATACCTAAGCCAGCAAGCTATACATATGATATATAAGATATTTGATATTTGATATAACACATATATGTGATATTTGATATACCATGCTTCTAAATATTATTATAACTTCATTCATGCTTATTTTTGTGATAATATTAAGTCAAATGGGGATATTTGACAGTAATTAGTAAATTCATAATCTTTGATCAATAACCTTTCAAAAGGCATCACGAATTGGGATTTCTAATGGGATTTACTGGATTCTTATTACATGGCAGCAAACATGTTAAGCCTTTCACAATCATCACTTTTTTTTTCAACATCCAAAGCAAAATATTCTCCATTTTCCCACTAGCTACCCCTTCTCACATTCTTCTCTTAAACCCTCCTGCCAACCCCCTTCACACACGGTGCACCAGGCCTCAGCTTCGAGTCCCCGGTCCTTCTTCTGAACATTCTTCCAGGTGTCTCAGAGTCAGTCCCTCAGCTCTGAATTCATCTGCACACAGTGAATCCCAAAGTTATGGCTCCTATCAAAACCTAATGAGCCCCTTAGTCTTAAAAAAATTATTGGAGTAAAGCTGCTTTGTGGTATTTGTTAGTTTCTGTGATACAGCAAAGTGAATCAGGTATATATCTATATATATGTGCTTTTATAATATATATATATATAAATATGTATATACATATATATGCGTGTGTGTGTGTCATATCCAAGTCTCTGTGACCCCATGGACTGCAGCCCACGAGGCTCCTCTGTCCATGGAATTCTCCAGACAAGAATACTGGAGTGGAGGGTCACTCCCTTCTCCAGGGGCTCTTCCCAACTCCAGGGGCCAAACCTGGGCCTCCTGCATTGCCAGCAGATTCTTTACCATCTGCGCCAGCGGGAAGCCCCCACATCTGTGTCTCCTCTCTTCTGAATTCCCTTCCCATTTAGACCACAGAGCAGTGACAGAGCTCCCCATGTCTCAGGGTAGGTTCTCGTTAGTCACAGAGCACCAACAGGGTGCGCATGCCAGCCCCATTCAGCAGGGGAGACCCCTACGCTTAACTCCAGCTGACTTCACCTCTCTAGATGGATGTCTAAGGAGGATTTGAGCATGGACAAAAGAGACCCTGGATTCTCTGATTCCTCCTGGGATGTTTCTCGTCTTCATTGCTCATGGGGAAAATAATGAGTCATTCTGCACGACGTCATGCTTCCTTTCCACACCGTAACTTCTCCAGACCCTGTGCAAATCTGTCCTTTCTGTTACCATCAACACTCAGTCCAGATTCTCCCTTCTGCCATCTCGCCTGGTGCTAACTAGTCCCCAGACTCGTCTCATCTCCAGCCTGCTCTCCCCACCGCACCAGGATAGTTTCTGAAGAGGGAAAAGAGGCTAGGTCATTCTCTGTGTGAAAATTCCAAACGGCTTCTTCTCACTGCACTTGGGGTGAGTCCACACTCTTTCCACCCCCAAGAGGTGCCGGGAACCTGCCCCTTCTCTTGCCCTCGCCCTCTTCAGCACACCTGCGTACTCCATCCGTACCGGCCACACTGCAAGCTTCTCACCTCCTTTCTGGGCCATGAGCCCATCCATTGTTTGCTTTTTCCAAAGGTCTTTGCACCTGCCAGTTGCTCTTCACATGGGTCTTTATATTCTTGGCGGCTGACAAGGAGCTTGATGACGCTTCCTCACAGAAGCCTTCCTTGCTCACTCTGTCTGAAGGCCCATTCACACCCGCCTGATGGGGTCAGATCACACTGCTTCACTTCCCAACAACACTCATCAACATCTGCATGTTCTTGATTATATATTTGGTTTTGAAATACAAGTGGTGACAAGGAGAGGGGGTTTGAGAACTCATAAATTTTCTGTTATCTTTCTTGCTAAGATGTAGGCTTCAAGAAAGTTGTATTTACCACTACTTACCACTATTGTTATTCCTGGTGTATTTACCTCTATGTCAGCACTTGGAATAGTTCCTGGCACATAGTAGGGCTCTAAAAACAATTAAATCAATGAGTAAATTGTCTTATTTAAGAACTGCTGCCATGATTCCCATTGTGCAGATAATGAAGCTGAGAATTTAAGAGGTAATTTTCCTCATGTTTCGTAGTTGGAACGCTCAGGATTAAGTCTAGGCAAGATGTCAAAGGTTAATTTCTTCAGCACTTTAAAAGTAGAAAGTGAAAGTGAAGTCGCTCAGTCATGTCCGACTCTCTGTGACCCCGTGGACTGTAGCCCACCAGGCTTCTTCGTCCATGGGATTCTCCAGGCAAGAATACTAGAGTGGGTTACCATTGCCTTCTCCAGGGGATCTTCCCGACCCAGGGATCGAACCCGGGTCTCCCGCATTGGAGGCAGATGCTTTAACCTCTGAGCCACCAGAGAAGCCCTTAAAAGTAGAACTTGCCTGAATCCAACATTTTTAGTATCATCTCTTTTTAAACTAGTAATAAGCATGTTTATCTACCCACAATATTCAAGGAGTTCTTCAAAATCAACAGGGACCAAGGTGGCAATGGCAATATATACGGGCAAATAGAAATGGCCTTCAAAGAGGAAGCTTAACTGCTGGTTACTAGTAAGGATGAAATTTACTAGTGAACAAGAAAAGCAAATATTAAAAGAAAGGAATATGGGGGCAGGGGGAATCGCCTGATAAATCTGGCAGAAGTGTAAAAGAATGAAATGCAAGTGGTGACAAGGAGAGGGGCTTGAGAACTCACAAATTTTGAAGCATCTATCGATAATGTCTAGTATTATCTCTTTAAATTACTTCTGTCAACTTCCCGACCCTTTTCTTGTCCTCATCTACCTCCTTCATATCATCACTTCCTCTCACAGACAAAACTCTGAACTGGCGTCTTCCACTTTCTTTATGCTTTTTTGTGAGTATAGATCTTGATCCCACCTGAAGAATCAATAAGCAAATTGAGAAAATAAAACCATGGACCACCGAAAAGCAGAGAGACAGGGTTTATTAGGGGAAAAGTTAAAGTCTTGGTTTAGTAACCCAAAAGGGGTTTAGAAACCAAAGTCTGAGAAGTCGGAGTACAACACTTGGCCTGAATTATCTGATTGGCAGCCCACATTCATCAGGGCAACCAAACAGATATATTTTTCCTTTACTTTCCTTTAAGTTATTGCCAACTTATTCCTGGAGTAGCAAACTGTAAGAATGCTCCACCTGATTCATTTACTATGCCTCTGGGATGACTATGAAAAGATAATCTGGTGTCTACACTTCCTGGAATGAGACGAGAACCTCATATGTTTTCCATGATCAAAGGGTTTAGCAAAGGTCAAGTTACTTCCCTTGCTTCAAACTTCAAAAGCAAAAAAAAAAAAAAAAAATCTAGATACTTTGGTAAATTATTCAATAGCTTTCGCTTTATATAATATCAAAACCAAATTAGGTATGGGGAAAATCCAGTATTTCCATTCTATCACTCAGCTCAAGTCAGAATTGGTGCCACACTTTTGTTAACCACCATTTCAAGACAATGGTAATACATCACTTTTGCATGACATCAGTATCCATAGTTAAGACCAATTAATCAAAGATGTCTTTTTGCTTTTCATGAGAGATCATCTAAGATGCCGCTAAAGACACGGAGGTGGCTCAGGGCACAGTGCCTCCCTCATGCAGCTGACCAGGTGGACGTGGGCTAATGCGCATCTCACGTAGACCACCTCTCAGCACCGCCTCCTCAGTCTTGCTGTGAGCTGCCCATCGCCAGGCAGCCATGTGCAAGTGTCCCTGCTTTTTAAGCTGACCACTAGGAAGGCTGAAAAAAATAAACCTAGAATCAGATAGACTCAGTCTGAAATCACAACCCTGGATTTCTCTGGCGGTCCAGTGGGAAGGCTCCGTGCTCTCAATGCAGGGGGCACAGGTCCAATACCTGGTCAGCAAAATAAGATTCCCATGTGCCACATGGCATGGCTAAGAAAAATAATAAAAATTTGAAAAAGAAATCGCAATGCTTACCCCCCCAACTCCCACTCTTTATGAGGGGGTGACCTTAGAAAATTACTGTGAAAGATCACCAAAAACAGTGGAGGATTTGTTTGTGTGGGGTGTGTGTGTGTGTTTAAAATTCCTCTCCAAGTAAATAGTTTATTTTCAGTTTAAATCATAAACAAACCGAAACAAATTGATACTGTTGGCTAGCTCCTCCATACATCTATCACCTTGATTGATTAAATATCTAATAATAATCTATACAACTCAGTGGCAACCCCAAAATTTCCATAACCAAAAGCCTGCTGAAGAAACCTGGTTGGAATGGGGGCCTAAATGTAGCCTGGCAAGAATAGAATTTTCATTTAAATAATGTACTATATGTAGATTTTAAAGGAATAATTTATAATTTGTAAAGATTGAGAACACAAATAATTGTCTGTTGTGAGTTGTACTATCACTTTAAGGAGACAGCTTATGAAGAGTCTGGAGGATTTAGGGACTTCCTTGGCGTCCAGGGGTTAAGACTCCATGCTCCCACTGAAGGTGGCTTGGGTCCAGTCCCCAGCCCAGGAAGCAAGATCCCGAATGCCACAAGGTAGAACCAAAAATAAAAGAATTTGAAAGATGTAAAACCTTATCCCTAAGCTGCACTGCCACATGGGGATCACACACTACACAAGGAAAGCCATGGAATATGGAATTCCCAACTCACAACACAGGGAGAACGCTCATAAAATATTGATTAATGAATACATGAATAAATAAATAGGGTTCGCTAGTCTGGTAAAATGAAATACTCATAAAGTGTGTAGGTGATGGGTATCGGTAACTGGTTTTTATTTCCTTATGTATTGGTTTCTGCATTTCTCAAGTTGTCTAGAATAATCATGGTTCATCTGCAGAAAAAAAAATGAGATGTGCAGTTTTCTACACAGCATGTGACTGAAAGAGGAACAGCAGGAAAGAAAGAAAAATATTAGCAAGGAGTTTAAGAATTTTTTTTCTTTTGTCTATTTCTTGAAATTTTCTATCACATAGAAATTTTACTGTGAATAATTCACTAAGGAACAACAACAACAAAGGACAATACAAATCTTTTCTATGACTTAAGTACTTTCCAAGGACAGAGTTGGGCTGGACCATTCAGCTCTCTGGTAAATGAGTAGAGACCTGCTGAAAACCTACTGGAGATTACCAGCAGCAGTGAGAAACAGCCAGAGAAACAGACCTCCAGGTCAGAAGAGGACCTACCCAAGAGTGAAAGGTGCAGAAGACCAGGGGAAGTCCAGGAGGGCTGCCTGGAGGAGGTGACCTTTGAACTAAATTTTGAAGAGTGATTATACTTTGCCCAATTTAAAAACATTATGGAGGGAAGAAACACAGTGAGGGGAGTCGCAACAGCTTGCAGGCAGGAAAACACTGTGTTTTAGGAAAAATGGAAGTGACAAGAGTATACAGGACATGTCACAAGGTGGCTCTAGAAGGAGCTGGAGAAATCTAGAGGGATTCCCCTAGAACCGTGTGCGCTGTGCTAACTGCTTTCATTTTCCTAAACGCACAGAGAACAGAGGAAGGTGCTTGTGTGTTAGTCGCTCAGGCATGTCCCAGACTTTGCGAGCCCGTGGACTGTACCCTGCCAGGCTCCTCTGTCCGTGGGATTCTCCAGGCAAGGATACTCAGCTGGGTTGCCAGCTCCTTCTCCAGGGGGTCTTCCTGACTCAGGGATCGATCCCTGGTCGCCCACATTACAGGCAGACCCTTTACCATCTGAGCCACCAGGGAAGCCCATTAGACGCTTTATTCTTTTACTTCACTCGCCATGGTGTCTTGAGAACATTTTATACTTCTGTTGATTGTTCTGTTTATCTTTTGCTCCACCAGTTAGTAAGAAGTTGGCACAAACAAATGAGAATTAACATATCATAATGCTAGACGGTACGACAGTCCAATCAGTGCTTCTAAAGTTTCCATTGGCTACCTGAGAAATAACAAAAACTCACAGTCTCAAAGGAAGCTTGCTAAAAGCTCTCAGTCACAAAATGGGTGTTACAAATAGAGGTATCAACACAAAACAGATCTGATGATGGCTAGTACTGCCCAATCTAAAATTTGACAAAGGCGAAAAATTATATCATGTAAGTTGCATTTTATGTGACTTTGAAATGTGAAAAAGAAAGAAATCAACAGTGTCTAAAACTGCACACAGGAAATGTTGTTTCTGGCTCCATAGAAAAATTAAGGCCTTTTGGGGAATTTAGATGTGTACTGCTCGACAGGAAAAATTACACTTGGAAAAATAATAGGGCCTCCCTGGTGGCTCAGATGGTAAAGAATCCTCCTGCAATGCAGAAGACTTCGGTTCTATCCCTGGGTTGGAAAGACCCCCTGGAGGAGGGCATGGCAACCTACTCCAGTGTTCTTGCCTGGAGAATCCCATGGACAGGGGAGCCTTGTGGGCTACAGTCTGTGGGGTCGCAAAGAGTCAGGTCAACTGAGCGACTAAGCACGTGTATTGCTTGACAAGAAAAATTACACTTAGAAAAACAATAGCCATAAAGGAAAGATTCCCACAGGCATAAACTATAATCAATAAATATGATGTGAATCAAAATCACTTCATGAATTTAATAACAATTGTAAAAGCTATATGAAAACTGATGCTGTTGAACTTTAGTTCAGTAAAATACAAATGGAAAGACTGGTAATGATTCAGTTAAGTGATATAAAAAATACAGAATTAAATTGGCTTAATGGAGGGAGATTTTTGTGTGAAATCTGTTTTCAAGGAAAACCCAAAATGTTGGTATATTCTAATTTAATGTTTATATTCATAAATGTTGAATCAAAACACTCCTGAGATCAAAATCACAGGATCGATATGTTCTCTATCCCTCTGGGAGGCACTGAAGAAGGCATGACCAAAGGTGAGTTTTGCCTTTTACAAAGATAGTCCTAGTGGGATCTGAGGAGACTATGGTTACAGTAAGAAATAAGACTCAGACTATGGTTACAGTAAGAAATAAGACTCTGGAGCAGAGTTGTGATACAGGATGGGTCTATAAATCAAGAAGTAGAATCCAGAGGAGTTTGCAAACCTCTAAAACAGGGGATATGAAATTTAAAACATTCAAAGATTCCTAAGGGTTTATTCCTCTGCAATACAGACTCCCACTTCATCTTCTCAGACTCTCCAAGGAAGACGTGTGACTTGGACCCATATTTCAATGGAGAAGAGCTGTGTGCTGACTGCATGGGATTATAAATGGAATTTTCAACTTTGTAGAGTGTCTCATCGTTTTTAAAGCATTTTGACAAGATTATCACTTTTCATGCCAATGACAGTTTATAGATGAGCAAACTGTGGATCAGAAGTGGAAAATGATTGGACCCAGATGATACAATTCATAGAATTTGATTTCCAGCATATTTCTCATTCCACCTGCCATGCTCTTCTCCAACCTAGACTGGGTCCTGACCCACTTTCTATGATGCTTAATATGTCTCTTTTATCAGTAAATGAAGGATTTTTTTTTCCTTTAAGTAGACATATTTAAAATACAGTGACCACGCTTTATTCCCTTGATATTGCCCCTTTGATAACATCTCTTAACACCATCATTTATGCATGTGTCTCTAATCCCCTTTTCATGACTGTTGGACGTTTTTAACTGGCAACACAGAGCTTCTTCTTGTCCATCAGGAGTTTTTGCTAAGTGCACTTGGCCAGCTGCTCATTTCCCAGCACGAGGAAATGCGCAGGACATGGAGGTGCCTCAGCCCTTAGGCTCTGCTCCAGAAGATCACTTTCTCAGGGGATTGATGAATTTCCTCCAGTCAATCACATTTTGTTTGAAAGTAAATTTTTAAATATATGAATGACAATTATTTTCATTTAGATATCATGACACGTAGTTACAACTTTATCACACCTGCAATACACTTACAGGAGAAACTGAAGTTCTAGTAAGGCAAATTTTTTCACTTCAGATACATGTGTCTCATTTTTAACAGGAAACAAATGTTTAGTTTTCAACACTGGATAACTATGCACCATAAAAGATGTTAATGTTTGCTTCAGTTTGGGTCATCAGTAAAGAACCTAATAAAAGCATTGATAATCTTCCTGATTATCTTTTCAAAAATGAATCAGCAAAAGATACAGTGGGGGACGTGAACAGTTCTTGAGGACTTCACTGACACTGACTTTCTGTTTACTTATGTTTGTCCCAGCTGAAAGAGTAAGAAGCTTTTCGTTTCTTTTTTCTTGTTTCTGTTGTTATATCTGAACATAAAATATTCTGCTTACAAGAGCCATTCCCCAAACTCTTGAGAGACTGAAATTTAAGTAATATATTGATGTATATATTTAAAGGTTAAAGGAATGCATATTAAATATTTTAGGAAATAAATATTTTCTAATCTAAATATCAGTTGGGTTAGCTGTGTAAAAAAACAACCTAATAATTTCTATAATATTTACTTTCATGTGTTTCAGAAGTATGTAGAAATAGAGATCATGTGGTATTTTTAAATGAATAGCCTGCCATATTTTTTTTTCTTTATCCTTCCATAAGACTACTATCTTTGTTTTTTTAATTGAAGTACAGTTGATTTATAATATTGTTTTAGTTTCAAGTGTACAGCAAAGCGATTCAGTGATTTTTTTCAGATTATTTTCCATTGTAAGTTATTACAAGATATTGAATATAGGACCCTGTGCTATATAGTAACTCCTCATTGCTTATAAGACTACTGCTACTATCTTTATGCTTGTAAAAGTCATTGCATTAATTCTTTGTTAGGCAGCTTTGATGTGGTTGGGTGCCTTATAATGAAAAAAACTATTTAGACAAGATTAAAATTAAGTTTAAACTGAGGTTAAGTTAAATTCCATTGTCTTCTCTCCTAACAATTCTCTTAAACATAGAAGATGACTGAAAACAACCAGGGAACTGCCCTGAAGATGAATTTCTTTCTCTGCACCATTGCCTTATTCACACAGGGTCTGAAAACAAAACCTCGCAATGTTCACGCTAGACTTTCAGTAACAAATTTGATCAACCTGACTACAAATCTCTGCTCTTCACCTGCTCAGACCAAAATTCAGCGTCACATTATCTAGGAAGAAGTGATGCTCAGACTCCTCCAGGCTTGCTGTGCACAGACGGTGAGGCTGACAGTGCCCTTGGAAACAGCCCCAGTGCTCTAGGCCAAGCACCACCCACGCAGGTCCACGGAAAGGCTGGACAAGACCTCAGGTGCCGTGTACCCCCTGCCACATGACTCCCTCCCTTCCTAGCTCTTACTTTTTGCCCCAAGAACATCTGGATTTGAAGGACAAAACTGATCCATCAAACAAAATGGCTCTAACAAGAATGTCCAAAAAGAGCAAGTCAAGAAAAATTTAGGAACAATATTCTTGAACATTGGATTTTTAAGAAATCAGAGGCTCTTTCTAGATAAAAGGTAAAATGATATGAAAGAAGGAAATGGGGGTGGAGGGAGGCAACACTTGTAAAGATTTAGATCTAAAATGATTCTATCTAATCTTGATAAAATTGTTCATTTTATCAAACAGCCTCCATCCTTCCACTTGGCCTCTGGCTAGTTTTTCATCTTATATTTCTCCTCTTTCTGTCTTTACTCTTTTCTCATCTCCTCACTTCTCTATTATAATCTGCAGGTATGCACCTTCCCCCAGAAAAATGCCCATTACTTTTTCAGCACCTGAGAAGAAATCAAGCACAAAAAGATGGTTCCTGTTTTCATGTAAGTTACACTGGCAAGCATGCTCTGACTGGTAAATAGTAATGCCAAGATTCAAAGTACTGGAGTTTCCAGTGGTCATGTATGGATGTGAGAGTTGGATCGTGAAGAAAGCTGCGCATTGAAGAATTGATGCTCTTGAACTGTGGTGTTGGAGAAGACTCTTGAGAGTCCCTTGGACTGCAAGGAGATCCAGTCCATTCTAAAGGAGTTCAGCCCTGGGTGTTCTTTGGAAGGAATGATGCTAAAGCTGAAACTCCAGGACTTTGGCCACTTCATGCAAAGAGTTGACTCATTGGAAAAGACTCTGATGCTGGGAGGGATTGGGGTCAGGAGGAGAAGGGGACGACAGAGGATGAGATGGCTGGATGGCATCACTGACTCGATGGACGTGAGTCTGAGTGAACTCTGGGAGCTGGTGATGGACAAGGAGGCCTGGCGTGCTGCGATTCATGGGGTTGCAAAGAGTTGAACGTGACTGAGCAACTGAACTGAACTGAATGCCACAAGCAACAAATTGAAACAGTATGTGAAACACTGTTTCATTTTTATACAAGGAAGGGTGATAAAATGTATAGAATTATGGTGGAAATATTTTGTGGCAAGAGTGATGACAGAGAATTTTAGAGGGGAAATAAGATTTGCACAGTACCTTAAAGGTCTGGAGCAAGTGTAGAGAAGCAGGGTGTTGAAACTGCCTCCTGCTTGTTCTATTTTAGTCCATCTTAAAAGGAAGAAATATCCCTGCCCAGCTCCTGTCTCCCTGAGGAGTGCCCAGCAGTGAGTTTAGAATGCAAACCAAGGCGATGAGCTGTCCGAAGGTGTTTTCCTCTTTCATTTTATATTTTTAAAGCTGTAGGGTGTGAAAAGAAATGGACAGATGAGGAGAGCGTTACAATATGAGTGTGAAAAGTAATAAAGACATGGATGAAAGGGATAACAATGGAGATGAAGAGGGGAGAGATTTTAGACATCTTTATAAAGTAAAATGATAGGACTTGGGGACCATTTAAATATACATATTTCAGACTTTCCCTTTTGCAAAAATGCAAGGCAATGAAACAAGATTCCATTTAGGCAAGGAAGTAGGTTCACCCGTCTAAAGGGTGAATCTGGAGACAGAGAATAAGGACCCTTAGTACACAGCAGGTTAGCAGGTGATGATAAGGAACTCTGAGTTTCAGTTCAGTTCAGTCACTCAGTCGTGTCCGACTCTTTGCGACCCCATGAATCGTAGCACGCCAGGCCTCCCTGTCCATCACCAACTCCTGGAGTTCACTCAATGAGAATAAAACTGGACGAAGACTGAGGCCTGTAGAACAACAATGTTAAAAGTAGACAAATATGGAGAACCAGTAGGCAGATGAGAAACCAACATATACTCACATATATGTCTGTATGTGTGATGACATGACCAGCACATGTTGCATATAGAGCCCACACACATAAGCAGCCTGTTCACGTGTGTGTGTGTGTGTGTGTGTGTGTGTGGACATGTGGAAGCATCTATATTCTTACAGAGGTTAGCTATCACTGGCAAAAGGACACCACGTAACCCAGAACGCAGCAAGGACCTCGCTCAGTACTGAGTGCGCTGACCCTGAGCTCCGTCTTGTGGAGCAAGGGTGGAAACGGAAGCAGACCTCTAGCCTCGCCTCACCTTCCCCTCACCAAACGCGTTTCAAATCCTAGCAAGAAGAAGGATCCCAGGCAGATGTGTATTAGGAAAAATACTTTCCAAAAACTCAGTACATCTTCATCCTCACACCCCCAAAACTCTACATTGTATTCAGACCTTAATAGGATTGCTGATCCAGTTCCATTCACAGTTAGACTGAACTCCCGCAAGTGTGCAAGGCAAAGTACGCATTTGTAACATAAGCTATTTATTTTCTGTCTATGGAAAAATGAAAAGCTATGTCCAAGAAACAACTCTTAGCCATTATGACTCATAACTCACATAATTCCTGCATTCATAGCTGTGACGGTACAAAGCTATAACCTGGCCATACTTTGTTCAAGCCAGAGATCACTCATCTCTACCTGTATTCTTGAAACCATCTCTCTCCCCTTGAATTATTTAGAAAATTTAAACAAAATGTTGGTTTCCTGTTATCTCAGCAAAGAGGCACAGAGCAAAGAGATTACTGACTTTTATGTAAAACTCAGCCCAGCATTGTGACTGCTTTGGGAAAGTTGAACTTTGCCAACATTTGCATTTTAGAGATTAAATAACATATCCAAGTTGTGCATCAATTTATCCATTGATGTCTCTCTCCATTTGGCTCTATTTCTTTATGTGTTTAGCGTATACAATATACATTTAATGTCTAATATTTCTTATAAACATTAAACTCAATTTAGCACCTTCAAATAAAACATATACTCCAGCTCACAGCTTGCTAATAAAAGAAAATATATCATTGAAAGAACTAATAATTTCCCAAATTATGCAGTGAATCACAAAATCTCTCTTGGGACTTCAAAGTATGATAAACAAGATTTGCACACCTAGATAACTGTATCTATATTTTTCCCTCCAAAATGAGTATATGTTACAGGAAGACTAGAAAAACGTTTGCCCTTAGTGTTTCTCTGAGCAGTTCAGGTTAAACTTGGTCTTTCAAAATAAATCTTTGTACACCTATCCATTTATCTATGGTACAAACTATTCAGCAACATTGCTTTAAAGGTTTCTAGATCATTTTATACTCTCATGTTGAATATAAATTCAGGGATGTTTCTTAAAGTAAAAAGCCTTAATAGGCGAAGTTGAAATTTTTATGGTAGTTTGCTCTATGGCCTACAGAATATCTCATTTAGAAAGCTGTGCACCAGTTTCTGAGTGAAAATTTAATGGAAATTTACTCTGACATGATAATACACATATTACCTTATAAAAATTATTATTCCTTATAATACTTTAATTGTGATAACCAGCTTCATAGGAATGGTAACTTAATAAACATTTTCTGTACTAAGGCAAAATGCTATACCTACATAAAAATATTTAATCCCTTTTTGCAGTTAAAGAAAAAAAAATATATATATATACACTGCTTTCTACTATCTTTAGTTCCACAGAATGTAAATTAACAGTGTAGCATGTTCAAAAGAGAACTTCTGTCCTGCCTTTTAGAGAAAAAGGAGAGCGCTGGAAAACCTTTTAAAAGGCATTTCAAAGTGAATTACAATAAGTAAGATTTTTAAAAATGTTTCCCATTTTTTTAACTTATTTAGAAATCTGCAAAAATATCATTTCAAATATCCTTTCAATAATAATTTTTAAAAAAGCTTTTCGATCCTCCACTGTAAGAAGTCATACTAAATATCAACCGAAATGTACTCATGACCCACACTGGAACCGTTCGAGAAATGTCCACTAAGTGGGCCAGAAGTGTGCAAGGATCTTAAAGCTGAAGAGATGCAGGAGCTCCAGTCAATTACATTTTCCTATAGAATGCATCATTTGCATGATTCTTAAGAGTTTAAGTATTTTTATCTCGTCAAGGCTGTAAGATTTACCCAGCACCCAGGAAGGGCGGTGGCCCATAAGAGAATTCAGAGGAAATAATCATTCAAAGGATTGTAAGGAACAAAAACTTGATTTAAAATACATTTTGTGATAAAAATTTTGCAAAAAGTTACTCTTTAATGCCATATCCAAATTTGCTTTTTTTTTTTTAAGTACCATACACTTAAGTATTCAATAAAATATTTTGGCCATAATCAAAATTAGAGGAAACAAACCCCCGGCCTGAAAAAAAAAGGAGTGATTTGTGTGCAAAGAAAGCCATATTATGATTTTTACAAATGCAGTTTTTGTTTAAAAGACCAAAATTTAGTTTTTGGTCATTCAGATATCTTCAGACTTTCAACACCGCTGTTGTAATATCCTTGAACAGTCTGCAAACCAAGATACAGATAGACAATGTTTGCCTTTGGAACCGTGATTTTGGGGCCAAACATGTTTGCCTTTTTAAACAGAAACAATGTATTCCGTCGCCCAGGGAGCCATGTCTCTCCGAGGGACGATGACCTTGACCGTTTTACAGAGGGCTTCCTCACCTCCAGTCACCAGCTCTTCACTTGCTTTTATGTCTATTTCAAACCAATGTCCTTACACACACACACACACACACACACACACACACACAAATAACTAAGGAAATATGAATTTCCTTGTGCTTACCTGCAACAAACACTGCAGTGTCCAGGAAGGCAAAGCCAAATGCCAGAAGTTTAAGCCACAGATACATGGTCATATCTGGAAATCAGCCAAACTCCCGAGAGACAGCATGCGTCCTTCTGAAAGGCAAAATAATGGTTATCTCCGAACCAATGTTTCTCTGTAAGGCCGAACCAAGAAGGAAAGGAGTGAATGCGTACTCTTCAACTGGTGTCTTATCAGACAGGGGCGATTTCCTCCTGCTGCCCTGAGAACAAACCACTTGCTGAGAGGCAGTGATGTCAGATTCGGTTTTACTAACTTCTCCAAAAGGGCTGCAAATGGTCCTCTTTGCAGGAAGTCAAGAAAGTTGTTCAAAGTCACTGCCAAGGCCTCTTACTTCCTTAATTCAAGTAATTAGACTGAGTTACTAGGCCTCTCAATAGATTTTCCCTCAAGAAAGCTGCAGTTTTTGTATCCAAATACTCCCGTGCAGTATTCACGATAACTAGAAAATGACATGCCCCACCCCCAAAAATCCATTACATTCTTACCTAAACAATGATAAAACAGTCAGCATAGGTATAACAAAAATGAGGACTGGCAAGATGATATGCTAATTGAATTAATTAAAAAAAAAAACTGTATTTGTCTTAAAATGACCAAATGAATGAAAAAGTAACTACCTCTCTGGTTATTTTCGACAACCAGAATCTTGTACCATTAGGGCATTCAGAACCCAGCAATATGACAGTTTGAGTATCCAGCCACTTTCTATGCAAAACACTTTCAGAAAGCTTAATAGGCTTGCCCCAAATCTTTCACAGATATTCTTGCAGGGCTGGGAATGGAATCAGAAACTCACTTCTCCTGCAGTAAATCATGCTTCAATAAAAGAGTGCCTCTGTGACCTGAGATATTCTTGGTGTTGCTGATGAGGAAAGAAGAGACATTCAATCAAGAGCTTTTTTTTTTTTACAAAAGTTAACCTTTTATTCCCCCTCAGCCATTACTGTCTCAACCTTTCTGATTAAATGACTGCAAATAAATACACAACATCCTCTGTGATTTTGATGGTGTTCTCAGTAAGTCCATTAATTAGGAAAACGCGTGCGAGAAGGCAGCCTCTAAGACATCAACAGTACAGGACTGCCCTGACGGTCCAGTGGCTAAGACTCTGAGCTCCCAACGCAGGGGACCCGCGTTCAGTCCCTGGTCAGGGAGCTAGACCCCACATGCTGCAGTTAAAGCATCCTGCTCTCTGCAACAAAAGAGCCCATGTGCCGCAATGAGGACCCGGCAAAGTCAAATAAATCAGTAAGTAACAAACATTTTTTAAGAAGTCAGAAATACAGTGGAGTGAACTGGTCTCATCATCACAGAACCTGCAGGCATGCTTTAATAAAAACCCCTACTGCACACACAGGCAAGGCATTGTGCTCTGAACTGCAGATCAGGTGGAGGGGACTTGGAGACAGACCCCTTGCAATGATCTGGCGAGGAAGTGCTAGAGCAGGATCCCTATGTTGACATGTATAAACCTTTTTGATGTTTGCATACGTGTTTTTCTCTTACTTTAGCTGCTAGGAGCTACAGAACCCAATTTGCACACACACACCACCCAACTTGGTACAATGAAAATAATTCCACCCCTTAATTTCTGAACAGTAAGTAACATTCTAATGAGATTCTTATTATGATGATGATTTTAAATGATGGTTGTTATAGTAGCTAACACTACTGTACTCTTACCACATTCAGGAAAATGCTTAGCCCTTTAATCATATAATGCAATTTGTAAAACAAATTTGGAGATACAGAGATACATAATTCTTCATCTTATCTGTAAAGTTCAGAGAGGTTAGGTGATTTGTCTGAAGTCTCACAGCTGGGACGTAAGCAAGCTACGTTTGAACCCAACCTCAAGTTTCATCTTACTTTCCTTATTTGCCTTACTCTTTTTTTTTTTCATTTTTCTCATCTCCTTCTCCAATCTTTTTTACTTTGTACTTTTCTAATTTTTAATCTCAGAAAGATAGAACTTGATGGCATACAGATGATACTATTCTCTTTTTACAAATGTGTTTTTAATTAATCGTCTGTGAACATCAACACTATTGTTTAGGAGTTAGGCCTAAAGAAAAGCATTGATCTATGTCAGGGGTCACAAATTTTAGTTCTTCTCACCTCAACATGTTTCTTAAAACACATTTGCAATGGAAATCTATCTGGGGATTAGCTGTATCTTTAAGCAAATATCTGTGTTCTGTTAGCTCACTCTTATGGTAGGATATTTGGTAAACTAAAATGCCATTTTTAAAAAGGGAGTTAAGACAATATACTTTGAATAAGCTGAAGAGGGGATTAGAAGCTTTTAAGAGACATTTTTAAAAGGGCTTTGCAGATTATAACTTTGAAGGAATAGCAAGAAATCAGGAGATTTAATTTCATTTCATGAAAGTGGGCAGAGAGAGTCCACCCAAGGAACACTGAAGTTAATTAGCAACAAATGAGTTGGACGGTGTTTTTATTTTTAAGTGTTAAAATTGAGTTTGGTGTCAATAAGAAACAGTAGACTTTGAGGTAGCAAAATGTATAAGGGATACTGCTGCTGCTGCATCGCTTCAGTCGTGTCCGACTCTGTGCGACCCCATAGACGGCAGCCCACCAGGCTCCCCGTCCCTGGGATTCTCCAGGCAAGAACACTGGAGTGGGTGCCACTGCCTTCTCCAATGCATGAAAGTGAAAAGTGAAAGTGAAGTCGCTCAGTCGTGTCCAACTCTTTGCGACCCCATGGACTGCAGCCCCCCAGGCTCCTCCGTCCCTGGGATTCTCCAGGCGAGAGTGCTGGAGTGGGCGCCACTGCCTTCTCTGATAAGGGATACTAGAGAGGCATAAAGAAATAGGGCCTCGTAGAGAAAGACAGCCCTGGGTAAAGAGCGTCCAGTGCACGTGTCCCCAGCCGCTTTCCTGGTGGCCCACTGGTTAAGACTCTGCCTTCCATCGCTGGGGACACAAGTTCAGTACCTCATCAGGGAACTAAGATCCCACATGCCATGCCAAAAGTTTTATTTTAAAATATTAATTAAAAAAAATTTTTAAGCCAGACGTGAAGAAGAAAAAAAGAAGATCTGGCTCAGAAGGAGGTGATAGTCAACCCTGCCAGACCTTGTAGGTTCTAAGCCACTCATCACGTTATCCTTAGAGACACAGGAGCTGTTGGGGGTGTGAAGAGCTGTTCCAAGTCTCCTTGCTGATGATCCCTGCAACCAAGATCTGATCCCTGCACTCACTTCCCTGTCCTCATCTCGCGTGACACAGCAGCATCCAGCTGTTAGCCTCTCCGCCAACCCTTGTCTCCGGTCAGCTTCCAAAACACCATTTTCTGCTAATTTTCCCTGAGCCTCACTGGCTCATCCGTAGCCGCTGTCATGAGAGGTCCTTCCTGTCCCAGACACAGGACAAGCTCAGGCCGGGCCCGCTTCACTCTTCTGGACCTCAGAACCCTAGCTCTCCTGGCGATTCTCGGTGACCTGGCCCATGGGTCTACAAACACCACTGCCAACCGATGCAAAAGCTTCAATACTGATATGCAAAAGAAAAGATTCTGCCTAGTGGCCAAGAAACAGGGTACACTCCTAGTTCAAGCAACGACTCAATCTCCTTAATATGGAGCTAATAATTCTACCTAGTGTTGCTGTGAGAACTGAATTAATGAAACAAGCATTCCATTAACGGTGAGAACATATGAGGTTACACTTAAAAGCATGTACAATGGAGCATGCATCCTGGTCCTCTTTCCAGCCCCAGCCAAAAGGAGAGCCCCAGAGGAGGGAGGAAGAACCCCCGAGGACCTCACCTCTCCAGAACCTTCTACACCTCCTCCTGCCAACGTCTGTGGACACATAAGGAGAGGAGGTGAAAGAGCTACACTGATTGAAGTTCAGCTCAGCTGGATGGACCTCTTTTTTACCCCAATGTAGCTAGGCAGTTGGGGTACCTTCCCTGTTAATGTTAACAGATGGAAATGAAGGTTCAATACGCTTTCTTTAATTGGTTTAAAGACACTGTGGATGGTAAGATGCATTCTGATTTCAGCCAGATCAAAGTGCTTTATAAGCTATGTGTCTCAGAATCAATGAAATACATTGAAAGGATGACCAATGGCAGGAGGGTTATACAACTATTTTAATGAGCTCAGACTGTTTAGTAAACCAGTAATGTATTTAAAAAAAGAATTTACAATCCAGGCAGTGAGTTCTGACAGGTTTCCAAATCTGCCTCAATAAGAAAATCTTGTAGCTTTTCACAAATTCAGAGAATATTCTGCTCTGGCCAGTTGGTCTATGGATCCCATGTTGTCCTTATTCTGTAAGGTCTGAGCCTGGGTATGAGTGCTCTGCTTCAGTAAGATGACTGATGACAAGCCATGTTTAACATTGGTTGGTTCCTCTCAAGGCTCCAGGATGCTATTTCTCTGTGTGTGTGTGTGTGTCTGTCTGTCTGTCTCTCTCTCTCTCCATCTCTTACTGCACCAGCTCCTGGCAATAGATGACTTCCTTTTCTGGGCTATTCCAGTTACCTAACTAGATGCATAATATAAGACGAATTGGCTTCCAGATGCCATGAGGAATAGAATGTTGGGACCATGTTGGTGTAAAGAGAGGACTCTGCCCGCTCTACTGTGTGTGTCCCAGCTGTGACCTAACGTGTTCACTCTAAGCCTTGTACTGAATGCTCACTCGACTGATTTAGTTTCCTGGAGGCTCAGACAGTAAAAAGTGCCTGCAAACCAGGAGACTCGGGTTCCATCCCTGGGTCAGGAAGATCCCCATGAGAAGGAAATGGCAACCCACCCCAGTATTCTTGCTTAGAGAATGCTATGGAGGAGCCTAGTAGGGTTGCAAACAGTCGGACATGACTGAGTGACTAACACACAGTTTTCACAACCCTAAGTGTCACGACTTGTTCAACAAGATAGAAAATAAAAAAACCAAAAGGTGCTGCACACTTGGCTCCATCTGAGCTGCCACTGACGCCCCCTTCATGCCGTGTCTACACAGCTGGGGTCCTGCCCCCCGGTGTCCACAGGCTTTCCTTTGTGGGACTTTTCCTATCACGTGTTGTACCATGCTCAAACTCCTTATCACCAGCTTAATAGCTTAGTAGCTCTTATAGTTTGAAAATATTGTCGAATAGTCATCTGCATTTTACTTACATTTTCACAAAAAACATTTCTAGAAGTTCATTCTGCATTTAAAATAGATTACCAACAAGTACCTACTGTATAGCACAAGGAATTTGGCTCAATATTCTGTAATACTTAAAGAGGGAAAAGAATTTGAAAAAGAATGGATACTTGTATGAATCACTTGAAATTACTGAAATTAACTTGAATTAATGAATTAATGTGAAATTAACTGAATCACTTGAAATTAACACAACATTATTAATCAGCTATACTCCAACATAAGATGGAAAATGTTTTTAAAAGTCCATATTTTAACCACAAGTGGTTTGACAGCCCTGTGAAGCAGTAGGATTGTACCAAAAAATGTATCACTAGACAATGCTATAAATGTTACAAAAACACAAGTTTCAAGTTGAAATTTATGAATCCAGCATTAATTAGTCCACATAAGTAATCAATGATTAAAAAAGTTCCATCAAAAAGTTCACAGTAAATCTCAAAATGTCAAAAATATGGACATGCCAGTGTCCCAAGCTTGTTACACAGAGTCACAAGGAAAGTAGTGTTAGAGTGGCGACGGACTGGACCCCGTGAAGCTCAGTTACACAGAACCAAGGCCAAGAGTGTGAGAGAAGGCGCACACTTCATGTAATGCGCCCTAGAGCTTCAGTCTCCTGGAAGCCTCAACTTAAACATGCCCTTGGCATCATAAAGACATTGCATATGCTTTGGCCAACTTGTAAAACACATTACAGAACAAAGCAACGGGGGAATAACACAGGCAACTGTACTCAGTATATGGTAATAACCTGCAGGGGAAAAGGGTCTGATAAAGAATATGCACCTAGCTGTATATTTATCGTCTTCCCAGGTGGCACAGTGGTAAAGAATCTGCCTGCCAATATCAGATACACAGAAAGACAGGGGTTTGATCCTTGGGTCAAGATCTGCTAGAGAAGAGAATAGCAACCACTCTAGTATTCTTGCCTGGGAAACCCCATGGGTAGAGGAGCCTGGCGAGCTACAGTCCATAGGGGCACAAAGAGTTGTCAATATTTTCACAGAATTTAGGGCTAAAAAGAAAACGCTTAAGAGGACCTTCAGCGGCTTTCATGACCCAAATTTCACAACTAAGCAAGCACACACACACGTGCACACACACATATATATATATACTTGAATCACTTTGCTATCTACCTGAAACTAACACAACATTGTACATCAGCTATATGCTAATAAAAATTAATTAATTAAAAAGATTCATTCTCCATTCTGATTTGTTTAAATTTGACACGTAAGCTTTGATTGTGCTGGTTTCAATTGGACATGATTTCAAAGATGCCCTTAGGTTGACAATGTGAGCTATAACATGGTGGGTTTGTTTGTTTGTTTGTTTGTTTGTTTGTTTGCCAAGTTGTCCAGCGTTGGGGATCTTAGTTTCATAACCAGGAATCGAACCTGTGGGGTAGAAGCACAGAGTCTTAACCACTGGACGCCAGGCACATCTCATCACATTCTGTTTTGAGGGTGATGAGCTCCTGTATGATTTTTTTAAATTTGGAAAACAATTTTTCATAAAACTTCTTATTTGCCTGAATAAGGCCCAGTGGTGGAGACATCTGAGGCCGCCTCCTCCGAGGAACCCTCTGGTCCAGCCCTCCCCACAGCCCTGTAGCACAGCACACTCGTGGGACACCAGTGCCTGGGCTGCTTCACACCAAGTGTCCTCTGGGGCGCGTTGCTCAGAGCCAGGGCAGCACTGAGGATACCTAAATCCCATGCGTTTCTTGCAGACCGATGAACTGAAAGCTAGGTAGCTGCAAGTCTGCCTAACTCGAAGCCTCGCAGGTGCTGCTTCTGAGAATTAGAAGGGTGAGAAAACCTGCCCCTTGGGTCAGATTTTGAGTTGTGCAGAGTACTTCCTAGTGCAAACATGATTTCTGAGAAGCCAGCTTTCTCTGCGGACAAAGGAAAGACACAAGGGTGGGTGGTGTGGCTTATGAGCCGATGTGTAAGAGGCCCAGGCCAGCTTTCCCTGCGGGCTGGCCTTGGTCGATCCCTTCCTCTGAGTTCTGTCCACTTTACACTCACCCATGTCATTGGAATAGGGCTGTGTCCCAACATACCACTGAGAGATCCTAGCAGAATAACGAGAACTCTGGCAGGACAGCCAGCCAGGACAGTAAGGCGCCTGACAGGCTCAGAACACTGACCGAGGCGGATCGTCGGGGACCATCAGCGGGAGACAGCGGGCAGCAAGCCCATAACCGTTCTCCCCCTAAACCCGCTTCTGTTCTAGGGCTTCCCACCTCGGCTCGTGGCACTCCCAGCCATCCTGTTGTGAAAACAGAAACCTCGGTGTCATCCTCGAAGCTCAGTTCCTCCAGTCCACCACTAACTCCTCTCCATGTGATCTCCTAAGTGTATCTTCCATTTCTCTCCATCAACCTCACCAGCCAGGGGACCACCGCCTTGTGAAGATGCAATTAAGATGAGCTCTTCACGGCTCTGCCTGTTTCTGCTATAACAACATTTCCTACTCCCCAATTCATTCTCCACTCTGTAATCAGCGAGGTCTTTTCGAAATGAAATTATATCTTAGGCACCTGCCCTCCATCCTGTCAATATTTTCACAGAATTTAGGGTTAAAAGAAAAATGCTTAAAAGGACCTTCAGTGGCTTTCATGACCCAAATTTCTGTTTCTTCTACAACCCTATTTTTCACCATCTCTTCACCCCAGTGATACAGACATTGGCTCACACCTTCCTGTTTACCATAGTTGCACCCAGGTAAGAGATTTTACATCTAATGTCCTCCTCTCCGCCTGTCGACACTCCTCGAATCCTACAGGTAGGACCAAGCACCTCTATCTTGGGGAGCATTCTTTTACGTCTCTGATTAGACCGAATAACCTACCGTTACCCTCCCAGTGTTTATTTCATTTTCACAGTCACATTGTTTGGGTAATTGTTTGATTAATTTCTTTCTCCACCACCAAACCAAATGCCCCATGAGGTCTGCACCTTCAGCACGTGGGCAGAGGTGAACTCTCGTTAGTTGTTAAATGAGTGAATAAACACAGAAGTCTTTCCTGATGTTTCTGGACGGCCTAAGACTCTCAGGACTTTAGTGCAACCCTGAGCTGAGGATTCAAGTTTCCACCCTTCCTGGTATAAAGTGAGTAGCAGGTTAGATTTGAGTTACAGAAAAATAAAGAAGTGTGACAACCTGAGAACACCTGAATTAAAGTCACAGAATCATATCTGCTGTACAGACAGTCCCCAACTGATGACGGTTTGACTTGACCATTTTTTTGATCTTATGATGGTACAAAAATGATATGCATTCATTAGAAATCATACTTCAGATATTGAATATTGATCTTTTCCCAGGCCAACGATACATTATACGATACTCTCTCTGAAGACTGGGCTGTGGAAACCTTAGCTCCAATTCAGCCATGAGATCACGAAGGTAAACAAGTTATACACTCACAACCATTCGGCTTTTCACTTTCAGAACAGCATTGAGTCAATTACATGAGATGCTCGACACCTCACTACAGTCTAGTTTTGCGTTAGATCACCTTGTCCTGCTGCAGGCTAGAATGCAAGTGTTCTGAGCACAGCAGAGGTGGGCTAGTCTAAGCTACGATGTTCAGTAGGTTTGATGTACGAAATGCATTTTGACTTGTGAAATTTTCACCTTACAGTGAACTTATCAGGACGTAACCCCATCTCAAGTGGAGGAAGATCTGTGCTTGCTGAGTAGGGTACCCTTTTCTTCCTGTTTACCAAGACAAGCTCATTTTATGCTCTGTATCCAGGAAGAAACAAAAGAGCATGTAAAACCAAAATCACCTTCCAAAAGTTGTAGTTGTGTTTTGACAGAAGTCCTTTTAACAGGAATAAGCACTCCACTAAAGTGAAAGTGAAGTCACTCAGTCGTGTCCAACTCTTTGTGATCCCATGGACAGACCAGGCTCTGAGGTCCGTGGGATTTTCCAGGCAAGAATACTAGAGTGGCCTGCCATTTCCTTCTCCAGGGTTCTTTCCCACCCAGGAATCGAACCCAGGTCTCCTGTGTTGCAGACAGACGCTTTACCATTTGAGCCACTAGCCCTCCGTTAGTTAGGGTTAATTCTTCCTGCTGGATCAAAGAGACCCTCAAACTTATAAAGCCTTTTTCAAACACGGTGAAAGCTTATTTCTGCCTCACAAGATGCTTCATGTCTAGTGTCCCCAGGCTGGAAGTTGATCATCCCCACACAGTGATTCCGGGACTCGGTCCTTTCCATCCTGCTGCTTCACACTTCCCTGGCCTTGGACTTGCCGGCGTTCAGTGGCAGAAGGCTGAAGACAGCGCGGATACGCCACACGCAGTGCTCTGAGGCCTTGGCCTGGAAATCACGCTTTGCCTCCCACTCCGTCAACCACGATCTGGAATGTTGTCAGAGCCAGATACGGCTGGGGAAGGGCAATGGGAAAATGCAGTCTCCAGCTGCAGGCAGCAATTCTACACTACGGAAAAGAGAGTGCGTATCAGTTTGGGAGGACAGCTCGAGTTCGTCCAGAATACCTTAGGGTTAGATGAGGGAAGAAAACGTCCAGGAGAACTTGGAAGTAGAAACAAGAGAGTGTCAGAAAAAATAAAAGATGCTGCTATGCGTAGAGTACAGGGCAAAGAAAAGGGAGTAAGATCTTATCCATGCCCTATAGGAGTTCGGGCTTCCCTGGAGGCTCAGATGGTAAAGAATCTGCCAGCAATGCAGGAGACCAGGGCTCAATCCCTGGGTCAGGAAGGTGCCCTGGAGAAGGGAATGGCAACCCACTCCAGTACTCTTGCTTGGAAAGTCCCACGGACAGAGGAACCTGGTGGGCTACAGTTCCTGGGGTTGCAAAGAGTCAGACATGACTGAGCGACTGGCACACTTTCAAGCTAAGCACTACAGGAGCTCAAGCCAGGGAGGAAAGCGGCAAATGCCCAGTAACTGTGACACAGGATGCTGTGTGACATAAGCGTGAGCACACATACATGTGTGCACATGCGTGTGTGTTATGCCCAGTAACTGTGACACAAGATGCTGTGTGACGTAAGCGTGAGCAGACATACATGTGTGCACATGTATGTGCGTTATGCCCAGTAACTGTGACACAGGATGCTGTGTGACATAAGCATGAGCACACATATGTGTGCACACACATGTGCATTATGCCCAGTAACTGTAACACAAGATGCTGTGTGACATAAGCATGAACACACATACATGTGTTCACATGCATGTGCATTATGCCCAGTAACTATAAGATGCTGTGTGACATAAGCGTGAGCAGACATACATGTGTGCACACATGTGTGCGTTATGCCCAGTAACTATAACATAAGATGCTGTGTGACATAAGCGTGAGCAGACATACATGTGTGCACACGCATGTGCGTTATGCCCAGTAACTGTGACACAAGATGCTGTGACATAAGTGTGAACACACACACACATGTATGCACATGCATGTGCATTATGCCCAGTAACTATAACATAAGATGCTGTGTGACATAAGCGTGAGCAGACATACATGTGTGCACACGCATGTGCGTTATGCCCAGTAACTGTGACACAAGATGCTGTGTGACATAAGCGTGAACACACACATGTATGCACATGCATGTGCATTATGCCCAGTAACTATAACATAAGATGCTGTGTGACATAAGAGTGAACACACATACATGTGTGCACACACGTGTGCATTTGATTTTTTAATGAATTTAAGATTTTCAAATTTTCAGGACATGCTTAGATCTTAAGGATTATCTTTATTTTCTTCAGATGATTGTCAAGCATTGGGTTTTGTGGCTGCCAAAGGCACATCATCTGTAGAAAGTTATTTATTAGATAACTAAGGAGAACCTACCATACAGCACCAGGAACTCCACCCCGTGCTCCGTGATGTCCTAAAAAGGAAGGAAATTAAAGGTGATATAGGTATACTTATAGCTGATTCATCTGCAGTACAGCAGAATCTAACACAACATTGTAGAGCAACTATACTCCAATATAAAATTAATTTTTTAAAAAATGTTACTTGTCTTATAGGAGAAGCATAGCACTGTGACCCTTATCACCTGTCAGCTAACCTTGACACTTTATTTCTTTTTCATGAATTGAGGGTATATTTACCATGCAGGGGTCTTCCCTGGTGGCTCAGCTGATAAAGAATCTGCCTGTAATACAGGAGACCCTGGACTGATTCCAGGGTCCGGAAGATCTCCTGGAGAAGGAACAGGCAACCCCCTCCAGTATTCTTGGGCTTCCCCGGTGGCTCAGATGGTAAAGAATCCACCTACAATGTGGGGGACCTGGGTTTGATCCCTGGGCTGGGAAGATCCCTTGAAGAAGGGAATGGCAACCCACTAGTATTCTTGCCTTAGAGAATTCCACGGACAGAGGAGCCTGGCAGGCTACAGTCCATCAGTCCCAAACAGCTGGACACAAGAGTGACTTTCACTTTATTATGAAAGGTAGTAAATTTTCACAGCAAAAAAAAAAAAAATCATTGTAAATTAAGCAAGATAAGAAAGGCAGCACGGTAGGGAATGAACTGGAGTGAAAATGGGAAAATGCCATGAGCCTGGACAATTTTAGGGAACAAGATTATGTTTAAAGATCCAAGAGGGGAGAGACATCTTTAATTGGTTACGTTTTCTCACGCACTACTGATAGCAGGAACAGCAGTAGGAGCGGTTGTAATATATTCATCAGAAGCTGTTCTCACATTAACATGAATTTTCTCACAGGGTCAGAGCACCAGGATGAGGCAGGTAGTATATGTCACCACATTCTCAGGTTCAGATTAGTAAAGAAACTTCCCCTAGTTTATTAACACTGTAAGATACAGAACTTAAATTTGAACCCAAGTCCTGAGTGTAAGCACTTGAACCCCACCCAGTCTTCCAAAATTCTACACTAAAGGATTTTATTTGCAAATTCACATAATTCTATGCAACTCAAATGGAAAAATCCCAGAATCAGGAAACTTTTCCAATGAAACCTACCTTCGTGTCTCTCAGAAGTAATGAACAGTGCAAACACGTATATAACGCAGTTTTTCAGGGTTTGATGTCCAGTCTCTTCTACCCACCTTCTAAACACTGCAGGCCCTGCTCCTCCGCCACACTTTCTCCCAAGACAGTCTGATTGACTCCTGTGAATTAAAATGCCACGGACTTCCACTGATTCAAATCTTCATCCGTATTTTCTACCCGAGGCCCAAACTTTACCTCTGTGCTCATTTCCTGTTGCCTAACATGACAGGATTGTGCTCCACCGACAACATCTGGACCCTGAACTCTCCATGCTCCCCCACATCCCACCCTCGTGCCCCATGTACAGCCCTGCCCAGTGAAGGGCACCACAACCTACCCGGCTGCTCAGGCCAGGTACCCGGAGGTCAGCCTCACTTTCCATGCTCATCTCAAATGGCCAAGTCCAGTCCAGAAGCAAGTTTTCTCAATCCTGGGTCTAAACTGTGCATCCCTTTCATGTCCTTCTTCCCACTGGCATCATTGCCGTGTCAAGACGACACCAGTTCTCTCCTGGAGAACCAGCAAGGTCTCCTAACCCAGCTTTCGGGCTCCACTCTTGCCCTGCTCAAAGCCATCCTCCACAACGGCAGCAAGAGAATCTCCTAAAATGTAAATAAGCCCGGATAGGAACTTGCATCAGTTCAGTTCAGTTCAGTCGCTCAGTCGTGTCCATACAATCTGCTTAAAGGTCCTGTTAGCAATTCAAATAAAATCCACACCCCTTAGGAGAGCCCAGAGAGTCCTGTAAGTTCCAGCCTGGGTCTCACACTCAATCCCAAGACTGTTTGTTCCACGCTTCTGTGTCTGTTCTCCCCTCACGTTGGCCTCGACGTACGCAGTTAAGTTGAACTACACTCCTTCCCTCCTACTTCTGATCACCAAATCTTTCTTCTGGAACCCTGAACCAAGGTCAGAGGACAGAAAAAAAAAATCTCTGGAACTGACCAAGTCCCATAGCGACTGTTTCTATGAGCCTCAGGATCTAAACCGGTCAGTTTTGACCCCATATCGGGTAAAATATCACCCATTACCCACCCTATGACATCCCAATCAATCACCTAATGCCACCCTTCCAACAGGAATTTTCTGCATCTTCTCGGTCAGTCAGTCAATTCAGTCACTCAGTTGTGTTCCACTCTGCGACCCCATGGACTGCAGCACGCCAGGCCTCCCTGTCCATCTCCAACTCCTGGAGCTTGCTCAGACTCATGTCCATCAAGCTGGTGATGCCATCCAGCCATCTCACCCTCTGTCGTCCCCCTCTCCTCCTGCCTCAATCTTTCCCAGCATCAGGGTCTTTTCCAATGAGTCCGTTTTTCGCATCAGGTGGCCACAGTATTGGAGCTTCAGCTTCAGCATCAGTCCTTCCAGTGAATATTCAGGGCTGATTTCCTTTGGGGTTGACTGGTTTGGATCTCCTTGGAGTCCAAGGGACTCTCAAGAGTCTCTTCCAACACCAACACAGTTCAAAAGCATCAATTCTTCTGTGTCTTGAGACTGTTTAAGAGCTGGCTACTAGCCCGCTAAAGGACTCCACTCTCCCTTGAGCCTGCTGCTGTTTTAACAGCGTCTCCCACTCTAATAAACTCTCTTCTCTCATTCTGCCTCACGTCTGGAACTTCTCTTCCAACTCATTCATATACCACTACACTCCTGCTTTTCACATCATGGCTTGACTATCAGAACAGCCTTCTCAAACCATCCTTCCTAAAGAAGACCCCCAACTCTGCTTCTCTCCTCTCTTTCAGCCCCTCCATCTTTCCCTTTGTAACGTCTTTCAATAATTGGGATATTTCGATTTGTCCACTTATTTCCTAGACTTTCATCCATGTTTCCCACTTGGATGTAAACTCCATAAGAGCGGTGGTCTGCTCACCTTGCCCATCACTGAACCACTGGTGCTAGGCACAGCACCTATTCTTTTTCCTGGCCTCACTGCACGGCATGAGGGACCATGGGCTTCCCTCCAGGGAAGCCCAGTGCCTGTTTTCTGGAAAGTGTGCAGTTCATGTCAGTGAAGGAGAGCGTGGAGGTATACATGAACAAGAAGAGAGTTAAATGAGTAAGTGGAAGACATGCGTTTATTTTCCCATGTGAGGAAACCTTAACATATATAATTTTGTTAGAGATACAGCATAATATATTGACAGCTTGCACTCTGGAGTAAGCTTTCTTTCCTAAAAACGTAATAGCTGCTACCAAGTTTGGAGACCTTTGTGTAAAAGCTACCTTGCTATCTACACTTAATGGTGCTTTTTCTTAGCACAGCTTTCTCAGTATAAAATGGTCAACACTACTTTACTGAACTGGGACATGAACTAAATGAAATGAATGTTGAGCATCTGGCACCATGTCCTGCACATGAAACCTCAGTTCCTTAGAGAACACAGCCTGGGATCTACATTGATCCCGGGGTCAGAGAACTTGTTTCTATTCTTGAGCTTCCCACTTACTTGCTCTCTGACCACTTACTTGCTCTCAGTTAACCACTCCTTATTTTTTTACTTAAGGGCAATACTTCATCATTTTCTACCATAATATAATCTGTCACATATTAGCTTCCGGAGATAATGTGAGATAATGTGATAGGATAATAACAAATTGCTTTTAGCTCTAATTTAGAGGCTTAAATCCATCATCATGCCATTTGGGAAATGTTTAATGTGGTTTTTAATGAACCTTAATAGTTGCAAGGGTTTCCCTGGTAGCTCAGATGGTAAAGAATCTGCCTGCAATGTGGGAGACTCAGATTTGATTCCTGGGTTGGAAAGATCCCCTGGATCTGGCAACCCACTCCAGTATCCTTGCCTGGAGAATCCCATAGACAGAGGAGCCTGGCAGGCTACAGTCCGTGGGGTCACAAAGAGTTGACACGACTGAGCAACTAACACACACAGGTGGCAAGAAGGCAAAATGAAAACGCTAACTTTTTCCAAATGAGATTTTAGTCCAGTTTCCAAACTAAGCTGTAACTGTGTAAACGGGTTTCAAAAATCTGCAAGCACATCTTTCCTAATCTCTTACTAACAATTTAATAACCCAGTTCAAGTGTCTGAGAATCACTAATCTGAAGGAATCTGCCACCAGGCCTGCCGGGGGCACTTGTGTTTCTGTCAATGGACTTCACTTCCATATGCAACCAGTTGGCTCAGGTGGACAGACAGTTGCGGGGTTTTGACCTTTGTTTCTTTGGAGAGAAGTATTCTGTTTTGGGAAAACCACCCAAGGAAGTCACCTTCGCACTTTCTAGAACCACTCTGAGACTCCATCCTCCACTCTGAACACACGGAAGGGTGACCAGGTAATAAAACTCCAACCCCATCTCGCCGTGATTTGGCACGCAGCAGGAGTCGAGGGGGCTTACATAATCGTCAGCGACTTCTCCGTTAAAGAGGAGTCAGTCACCCTTGCTGGGAACAACGGGGTGAATCGTGAACGTGCCCATGGTAAGACCAGAAACACAAAGCTCTCAAGTTTATTGGAAGGGGTCCGAACACCGAGAGCAATTAGAATTCTAAAGCCTCCGCTTCTCCATTGGATCCTCATTTCCAAACTGAAGATGAAGTAAGATGGAACGAGCTTCTTCCCCCTCAAGCTTGATATCGAGGCAGAGAGATGGCATCAGTTTAGCAACTGGAGTGCGATTGCGCACTTGCTCATTGACTTAGGGAAAAATAATTCAACAACTGTCCTCCACCTTCCAGAAGTCCCCTCTTTGGGGAATAGGCTGTAGGTCAAGTGAGAGAGATGAGGGAGGCCACACTATCCTTGGCAAGATCTGAACAAGAGGAGATACTTGGGGAAAATAGCAGCCTCCACGTCCTATCTCTTGAACGCTCACCCTTGAAGCCTTGAGCCCATGCTAACCACGTGCGGAGGGCATTCACCGTAAAGGGCAGCAGATTTTTCCATAAAGGGTGAAGTGGTAACTGTTTTTCAGGATATACAGTTGCACAGAGCAGACAACATTTAAACAAGTGTGTGTTGCCGTATGAATGAAGCTTTATTTATGGCTACAAATTTGAATCTCATATAACTTTCAGACCTCATGGAGCCTTATTCTTCTCCAGATTTTTTTTTTTTAAACATTGATACATTTTAAAACTTTGCTTAGCTCATGGATATCCTTAGTTCATGATACAACAGGCTGCAAGATTGCACTGTAGAGAAAAAGATGCTCATCCTTCCCTCAGGTGCTCCAGTCCTTGACATGTGTGTTATCCCAGATGAGGCCCCAGTTATCAGGGCAAGATGAGTCATCTGGCTGTGTTCTTGCCAAGTTCTTGGTTCCTAGAGCATGAGATATGATAATAATAAATCATTTTAAGCCCTAACTTTGGGAATCATTGCTTAAGCAGCGGTAGATAACCAGGATGACTCATAACAAAGACAGCAATGAAAAGTGACATTGAATATTTCTGAAAACTTGGAGACCATCTCGTAGCCTGTCCTTCACAGATACTCCTTTCCTTTGGGCCCTATGAGTCAACAATTTTGATTGCATTGATCAAAGTAAGTAGTTTTCTTGGTGCGGTAGATACAACCCTATTATCAAAACGAGCAGTTTCCATTTAAACCTCACACTGAAAGCTATGCAGGGGCTTCCCTGGTGGCTCAGGGGTAAAGAATCCGCCTGCCAATGCAGGAGACACGGGTTCGGCCCCTGAACGGGAAGATTTCACATGCCATTGAGCAACTAAGCCCAAGTGCCCCAAGCACTGAGCCTGTGCTCTAGAGCCCAGACATCGCAACTGTGGAGCCCAGGGCCCTAGAGCCGTGCTCCACAAGAGAAGCCGGTGCAATACGTCTGCGCACTGCAGCTAGAGAGGAGCCCCTGTTCGCCACAACTAGAAAAAAAGCCCACACACAAAGGAAAACCCAGCAAAGCCAAAATAACACTCCCGAGTGTTCGTTCTATCTTATGTTGGCCCCCAAATTACCTCTTTGCCTTAATTAAAGCCCAATTTTTTTTGACAGTTGCAAGAGAAGGTGCCTTGAGACACAACATGGGGAAAGCCTCTCTGGCAGTGGAATATTCATTTATTTACCCTTTGAGCAGTACTTTCAGAACTACATCAAGGATATTCCAGGCCTCGGTGACAGGCCGTAAGAACACAAGAACAGGCAGGCACAAAGTCCCCTGCCACCAGCAGCTCACCGTCCAGCAGGAAAAACAGACAAAACAACAAAAAATTCAAATGGAGCATGATTACAGGGGAACAAGACGGTGGCCTGAAGGAGGAAGTGATAACCGTGCCTGAGTTGACGGCAGAAGGTGCCCTGAGCAGAGAGGGAGCTGGGCGGGGGAGTGGTGGTAGGAACACCCGCCCTGTCCCCAGTTCTCAGCAAAGCTCCTGAAGACCTGCAGAGGTTTCCAGGCCACAGAACCGCTGTGTGCAGGGGAGGGGCTTGAGTTCAGTTACCTCCTCGGGTAACGAAGGGTCCTGGATATGACACCAGTGGTTTGGAGCTCAGCCCGTGGGCAGTGAAAGATCTCAGAGCCTTCTAACATTTCCTTCCGGAAAACTGCTCTGTCAATACTTAGGCTGCGGACAAGCCTCATGCCACCAGGATGAGAGCCTGGACCAAGGCAAGGCTGCCAGGCTGAGGGTGGGAACCAGCAGCCAAAGCTTCTCAGGATGCTTCCTCAATGCATCAGAGACTGTCAGCAGGAAGGGGTGACATGGAAAATTCCCAGGCTACTCCCAAGCTTATACCAGCCAGACCAGCAGGCCATCGGGCACATGTGGGTAACTGAAATCATCTCCCCATTGGCCTTCAATCCCAGCTTCTGTTTTGTCTTATACATGCTTCCTTTTTTCTTCCTCTCTGCTACCAACTCATTTCCATTTTCCCTCAAGAATGTGCAGCTTGGCAACTTCCCTTTTTCATTGTTTGCTTTTTACGTTCTTTATATCATCGCCTCCCTAAGGAGCCTTTGGTTGACATATGCTCGCGCTCTCTCTTTTCTTTCTCTTATTTCTTGGTCCTTCCTTTACTGTTTCTTCCTCCAAGCCCCTGGAACATGTCCAGGGCCAGGACATCTCCGGACCGATGGAGGGTCTGAGTTTGTTCACTGCAGAAGGTCCCTGGGAAGGCCGGGCGGCTCCCCACCGCCTGAGCACTTGCAGGGCAGGTCTCTCGGCACCTCGTCCACGTGGCCCCCGCGGCGCATGGCGTAGGAAGTGGCATTTCGGTCTAGAAGATGTGAAACAGCTAAAGGAGGGCTCAAGTGCAGCTCCCCACAGCCTCCTTGCTGCCTCTGATGTGGGCGGAAGTGAACTCAGTCTGCAATGCTCCCCTGCTTCCCCTCCCCCCTCCCCTCCTCCTCCCTTCCCCCTTCCCTCCCTCCCCCTCCCCCCTCCCCTGCTTCCCCCTGCCCCCTCCCCTCCCCTCCCCGCCACCGGGAGGTGCAGCTGCAAAGCGTGTGGCTGTGAACACTGGAGCCACAGAGCCGTGACGACTTTGCCGCTGAGTTAGAAGCAGAGAAGAGCGGAGGCCCGGGGCCGTGAACAACGGGAAGGTGGCCCTTGGTCTCCCCTGCAGGGGGACCTTGCCCACCCACAGCTCAGAGCTCCTTGGAGCAGCCCCTCCAGGCCCCGCGAACACCTCGCCTGCGATGAAAAGCAGGGGAGATGTTTGTGGGTTCCTGGTCCACAGGGCCGCCCGAAGCCGGCCTCTCTGGCTGCCTGGACCCGGAGGAGCCGGCGGGCCGCTGGCCCTGCCCACCTGGGGGTGCGCTCCAGTGGCGCGTGGAGGGGGAGCGGGGCTGGGCAGACCCCCAGGCAGCCCCCTGACACACCCCTGGGGCTCACACCCATCCCTGCCCTTAGCTGACACACACAGCCTACCTCTGGAAGGGATCCTTCCTCATTTAAATAAGAAGCTATGCTTTGAGGGCTCCTGAGTGGACTGAAATGTCTCCCACGCCTAGAAAGGTACAGGGGAGGACAGAGCCTCACCTGTTACCATGGCGCCCAGCGTCCCCTCCGTGAAAAGTGATGACTGCAAAGAAAGAAGGCGCTGGGAGACTGAACAGGTCACTGCCAGTGGCAAAATGACTTACTGTCTAAAGCATGTGATGAAGGAGAGTAGATATTCTAATCCTAGTCACCTGATTAAAGACTGCTGAAGGAACCAAATTCATTCCGTAGGGTTTGTTCTCCTGATGCCCACAGTTCCAAATGAATAAGATCCAAATGAATAAGCCAGCTTTTCTTCGACGTTTACTTTGACTTTTGTGTTTTTGAAATATAGGAACCAGGTCCATATTGTACTGTGTTTGAATACAGCGATGCTCTGCCTTATGGTCTGGGGTAGTGCTTTAAGGGTGTGCATGGATCTTAGGTTTCTGAATAAAGAGGTGAATCCCACAAACAGGCTGGCTTCTGTACCAATGGTAGAAACAGCATAAGATCACAAACATTGCCACACTGTAGATTCTAGATGTCCACAACAAACTGAATGTGAAGGAGAAGGCGCCAATGTACACACAGCTGTTTGTCCATCTCTAATTAAATAAGAATTATTTTTCTAAATTGTTGTGTGTCCAATTGCAATTAAAAGGGAAATTTTTTTTTGCTACCAGCTTTTGAAAATTGACTTTTAGAAAAAGTCAATTCTCAATATTGAATGATATTCAGGATTGTATGGTCATTTTGCTAGGTATGTGGTAGTGGTACCTGATGATACAAATGTGAGTGCAGGAGAATGTTAATAATTTTCATACGCTCTGGCTGAAGTCTTTAATAGCAAAGTGTCATGTTTTTTTATAATGCTTCCAAATAAAACATCAATGAGATTAAATTGAGAGATTGATAGATAACAGACAAAGAAAATACAGCCAAATGTTAAAACTTGATGAGTCTAGGTGTAGTATGCGGGTGATCACCATATACGTATTTTATTTAATTTGCATAATACAAACTTGAAAAAGAATATATGTGACAAACATGCAAATTTACCTTCCAGTTAACAGTATCTAGTCATAGCTCTTTGATACTCACCATCTAAAATATCTTCATTCAGTATCACATTACTCAGTATTATTCACTTTGCTACTACATTGAAAGCACGTACAGCTGAAGCTCAGTTTGAAAAGGATGCTACAAATTCACATTCACAGGCAACTGGGAACTCTGCTCAATGGTATTCAATGTCATATGGAAGCCTGGATGGGAGGGGAGCTTGGAGAGAGACCGGATGCTCTCCATGCGTGGCTGAGTCCCTCTGCTGTGCATCTGAAACTGTCACGACACTGTTCATCATCTGCACTCCAGTACAGAATAAAAGGTTTAAAAGACACACACATTCAGGGTGAACTTACCCATCTTCCTATAAAAGGGGTGCATTTTATTGATGAATATAAAAGTAGGTTCTGAAAATCACACTTTGCAAGATTCCACTGATGTAAAGATCTCTGTGTGTGTGTTTGTGTGTACACACATCATAGACAGATGACCGTTTGCCAAGAGGCAAACGAGGATTATCTCTGAGTGCTGGATTGTCAGGTGATATTATCCTCTGTATATGTGTTAATTTTGCTTGGTTCTTTACAATGAGTGTTATATCATCTTAAAACTCAAAAGTGTAAGAAAGCACGTAGTCATTTTGTCTTTAATTTAATCTGTTCTTGTTAACCACAAACATTCTATACACACAGCACCCAGGCATGAAATTGACTTTCTCAGGAAACATGCAAGAGCATGGAACTATTTTTACCTTGTACTTAAACCCATATTTCTTTTTCTTTTCCACTTAGGATAGCATTTGGGTTTGTGATTTGTACTTCAAAGAATTAGAAATTCTAAATAAATAACGCTCTTCAGCTCTGTACTTTCCTTTGTACCTTAGGAAAGAATTATTCATGTGCTGTAGGCAGGCCAAACCATAAGAAAAGCAAGTCAAACCAACTGTTACATTTTCAATGAGTTTTTTTACTCACTTAAAGCATTGTCATAAAGGCCAACCTGTATATTTCCTATTTCCACAGACCTGCCTTTTAGTTTTCTTATCTCATGGTATATCTTATAAGTGGATTGCACACACTTTCTTTTCATATTGGTATACATAATTATGAAATGAATTAAGCTCAAAACACATTGTAATATAGTGTATACTTTTCCTCATCATGTTTATTACGATGATGAAACTTATTCTTAATTTTTAACATCTTCAGCCTTATTTATTGGATGTTCACCATGGCTGCAGGTGGATCCCGCTTACAAAGTGGTTAATTTAAATATTTCAAAAACTAGCAACATATATGGCAGAAGCCTTCACAATATTGTAATTATCCTCCAGTTAATATAAACAATAAATTCTTAAAACCTAGCAACATGTAACAAGCAGAACAAGAATAACTTTCTTACCCTTTTCTTTAGTGGATTAAAACATAATCACTGCTGTTCATGCTGATGTACTCAGGGCAGCTCATGCAAAAGTAGAAAATTGTAACGTGACACAATTATTAGTCTTTCTTTCTGGTTTGCTTCGTTCATCCTTCTGAGCAAACTCTTTCTGAAGTAAGGATCAGAAAAATTCCTAACAGTGATGTAATGGATGGAGTCCTCAACTAAAAACATCAAAGATCTATTAATATAATCTAGTCTTATTTCTGCTATTAACTAGTTAAGTGATTTCTACAAATTACTTAACTGATCTATCGATTTTGTAACTGGGAGAACAAATGGTTTGGACTGGTCTGTCTTTAAGGTCCTAAAGCACTGATGTTCAAATCTGGAAAACACCATCTCTGATCTCTTGAAGGGAGGAAGGTGAAGCAGAAGGACCGTGTCAACACAGCCAGGTTCTAGAGCCGCCCTGGCCCCAGCGGATACGTCAGCTCCCCTCACGCTTCAGCCTCTCCCATACCAGTGTCTAAGCAACAGAGTTCTGCGTTTCCGTTCAATGATCCCTCGTCTGTGCTTGTTTGTCAGATGCGGTGTGTAGCCTGGCTGAAATCAGCACATCGGTGAGATCAGCTCCCTTTGAAGCCACTTCTCCCTGCAGCTAATGAGGCTTGTCCGTCCCTCTTTGTCTCGGGGGCGCCTGTGTGTTTTTTTCTCTCCGTATCTCCCCTGGACACTTCCCCCTGTCTGAATAGCATCATAGGTTGATGCTTAGACCTAGCTTCCGTGTAACTCCCTAGGATTCCTGTAAATGGTAAGAGGATTACAACTAAATGTACAACTGAAATCTGAAAGTGGCTTTGGTAACAAAGTATCAGGGCATCGCTGTTTCTCCAGCATAGGATACAGTGGCGATTGTTTCTGCTGTGATAAGATGCCCCTGACTCGGACAGTAACATCCTCAACAGGGCACGTCATCGACAGAGATGAAAAGGAGGAGAACCAAAGACGGTGAGGGCAGCTCAGAGGATGAGTCAGAGGCAGCACATGTGCGACGACCCTCTCCTGCCCCGCAGACGATGCTGGGACTATTGGAAAGGGTTGCTGAAAAGGCCAGAGTCCACAAATGGCAGAAGGATATTGTGAACTTCCTCTTGCCATCTGCTTAGGAAACACATTTTACATCTATTTTAACAACATACTATTTGACTCCAGCTGCCTGAAAATCCTCTCTGGCTAGTCTAGGTCATCTATAATTAGCCTCAGCATTTTCCATGATTTCCAGAATCCTAACACTAATACAATATTCCACGATATAGTACATGCTACTGAATAATATGTCAAAGGCTTTTAAGTACATAGATGTAGGTCACTACTGGGCTTCCTGATGACTCAGCAGGTAAAGAACGTCCCTGCTCTGCATGAGATTCTGGAGACTCAGGTTTGATCCCTGGGTCCTGGGCGGGGAAGTTCCCTTGGAGGAGGGCAAGGCAACCCACTCCAATAGTCTTGCTGGGAAAACCCCATAGACAGAGGAACCTGGTGTGCTACAGTCCATGGGGGGTGCAAAGAGCTGGACATGACTGAAGCAGCTGAGCACGCGCACAGAGGTCATCACTAACCCACCAAATTAATCAAATATATTTAGGCCACAAATTCGTATTGAACACCCACCCTGTATTGCTTAGATGTGATGCTATTATAGTAAAAGTGTGAGATTCGGGTGAAATAGCCTTCAAAATAAAGAATCAGATACGTTTTAAGAGACAGGTTATGCCTCCAAGCAACAATAATGAAAGCGATAGCGACGGGCCTTCCCCGGTGGCTCAGTGGTAAAGAATCCGCCTGCCGATGCAGGAGACACGGGTTCGAGCCCTGGTGCCAGAAGATCCCGCTTGTCGCAGAGCAACACGCCCACGCACCACAACTACTGAGCTTTCGCCCTAGCGCCGGGAGCTGCGCCTGCTGCAGCCTGTGCTCCTAGAGGCTGAGACCAGAGAAGCCACCAGCGAGAGGTGCCCCGCAGCTCGCTGCAGCTAGAGAAAGCCCGGCAGACACGACGAAAACCCAGGGCAACCAGAAACAAACACATAAAACCATAGCAACAGAGCAAGAGCCCCCGTTTGTCAGCCACTTGCTGCACACCAGGCACTTTTTCAAAACTTTTATTTAATTGTTGAAACCAGTGTTGAGCAGAGGGGTGTCATCTCTCTCCCACAGCTGGGAGGTAGATTTCAAAGCCAGCTTAAAAACTTGGCGGCGATTATTTTTTGAGGGGGGTGTTCGTATTGTGTTTGTGGTTGTTTTCATCTGCATTAACTGTTACCGCTTATGAGAAGGGTTTACTGCCACCTTCACATTTTTCATTTCTCTCGAGAAACTAGAAGATTGTGTGCCACACTATGGCTCCACGTTTTACATAATAGTAACACGATAAAGCTGAATCACGGATGTCAGCTCTAAACAACGCATCCGGTGTCCACTAATGTACTTTCTGAATAACGCAAGTGATTTGATACATTTTCACAACGTTAATAAGAAGTTAATTTTCACAAAGAAGTGCCCACAGCAGAAAACAGGTCATTAGCAACCCCTTGTACTCTCCCCCGCCCACCCCCATCCAAGGGCATTACTACCTTGACTCTAGCACTTAGGTTATTTTTGACTGTTTCTGAATTTTGCATGAATCACATACAGTTAACTTTGTGTGTGCCTCCTACCGCACATCACTGTATTTTTGAGTTTCCTTCACGTTGCACTGATGATCTGCATGCAGCTTGTTCACTCTGGGTGTGAATTCTAATTCCATTCACAAATATGTCAATTTTGTTTAGCCATTCCACTGTTGACAGACATCCTGCTTTTGCCCCGAGTTTTCGGCTGTTGCAAATAATGCTGCTGTGACATCCTGGTGCACGTTTTCTGGTGAACACACCTGCATTTTCCTTAAGAGAATTAGCCAAAGGGTAGAATTGCTGGGTCACATGGTATGCCTGGCTTAATTCTAGCACACATGCTCCGTCACTCTTTGCAACCGCATGAACGGGAGCCGGGCGGCTCCACTGTCTGTGGGATTATCCCAGCAAGAGCACTGGAGTGGGGTTGCCATTTCTGCCTCCAGGGGATCTTACCAACCCCGGGATCACACTCGAGTCTCCTGAGGGTCCTGACTTGTCAGGTGGATTCTTAACCATTGAGCCACCTGGGAAGGTCAGCTTAAGTTATTGTCAAAAATATTTCCAAGGTGACTGTGCCAATTCACACTCTCCTCAGAAGTGCATGAGCACTCTGAGTACTCTCAGTCCTCATCCTCCCCTTTTCCCTTTTCTTCCCATTTTCCTTCTTCCAGCAGGAGCAGAGTATCCCATCATGCTATTAATTGGCATCTCCCTGGTGGTGGATGAAACTGAGTACTTTCCATGAATCTGTTGACAATTTTCTTTTGTAAAGTACATGTCGGTCTTTTACCCATTCTTTTTTGAGCTGTCCTTCCCTTCTTAGTTTATTAGTAGAAAATCTTTATATGTTTGAGATATAAAACTTTATGAGATGTATGTATTACAAATCCTTTTCTCCTACTATATAGCGTAATTTTTATTCCTTAACAGTGTTTTTAGTGGACAAAAATTTTCCTTTTTTTTTTGGCGGGCGGTGGGGGTAGCTTCCCTGGTGGCTCATGGTAAAGCATTTGCCTGCAATACGGGAGACCTGAGTTTGATCCCTGGATTGGGAAGATCCCCTAGAGGAGGGTATGGCAACCCACTCCAGTATCCTTGCCTGGAGATTCCCATGGACAGAGGATCCTGGTGGGCTACAGTCCGTGGGGTCACAAAGAGTTGGATACAACTGTGACTTTCAGTTAGTAAACAAAAATTTTCCTTTCTAGTGTAATCCAATTTGCCATTTTTTTCATTTCATTCATTCATTAAAAAAATTTTTTTTAATTGACTGGGTGTTCATTGCTGCACCCAGGCTTTCTCTAGTTGGGACAAGCGGGCTTCTCACTGCTGTGGCCTCTCTTGTTGCAGGGCACATTCTCGGGGCTCAGCAGTTGTGGTGCTCGGCTTTAACTGCTCTGAGGTATGCAGAATCTTCCAGGACCAGGGACTGAACCTCGCCCCCTGCGTTGGCAGGCGGGTTCTCACCTACTTCACCGCCAAGGCGGTCCACTTTCATTCATTTTTTTATGCATTTCATCCTTTCTTTCATTTTGTCCTTTTACCTCTATAAATTTTCATGTCCAGTTTACAAAATTGCTGCCTATCTGAAGCTCATGAAGAGATTCTGCTGCTTTCTTATGGACTATTTGTTAATAATTTAACTTCTGACATTCAGATCTGTAATCCATCTGCAGTTGTTCTTTGTCCCTGGTGTTGATGCATGGGTCAGGATATTTTTTTCTGCGTGGATATACAACTGACCCAGCACAATTTGTTGAAAAAAAACCATCCCATCACTAGAGTGGCAGCTTTGGCATAAACTATTATACAATCAGTGTTTGGGATGTTTTCTGGACTCTTTTGAGCTTTTTGGGCAGTTCATTCTTATATAAATGCTGCTGCTGCTGCTGCTGCTGCTGCTAAGTCGTGTCCAACTCTGTGTGACCCCAGAGACGGCAGCCCACCAGGCTCCCCCGTCCCTGGGATTCTCCAGGCAAGAACACTGGAGTGGGCTGCCATTTCCTTCTCCAATGCATGAAAGCGAAAAGTGAAAGTGAAGTCACTCAATTGTGTCCGACTCTTAGCGACCCCATGGACTGCAGCCTACCAGGGGTTTTCCAGGCAAGAGTATTGGAGTGGGGTGCCATTGCCTTCTCCTGTCTTAATTATCATACCTTTACCAGAAAATTATATCTAACACTGTAAGCCCTTCAGCACTGTTCTACAAGATTGCTTTGACTAGGTTTGGTCCATTGCATTTCCACATAAAATTCATTTTATTTTTTGACTGGAGGCTAGTTACTTTACAGTACTATGGTGGTTTTGCCATACATTGACATGAATCCACCACGGGTGTACATGTGTCCCCCATCCTGAACCCCCCTCCCACTTCCCCTCCCCATGCCATCCCTCAGGGTCATCCCAGTGCACCAGCCCCAAGCACCCTGTCTCACGCATCGAACCTGGACTGGCGATCTACATGTATATTCTCGTATGTGAAACAGATCGCCAGTCCACATAAATTTTAAAAGAGTTTGACAGTTTTCTGAAAATATCTTCTGAGATGTTGACTAAGATTATGTTATATACTCCAACTTTGAGAAAATGTATATCTTTACATTATTTGTCTTCTGAATCATGAATGTGGTATATAGTCTCCATTTATTTAGATAATCCATTTTTCTCAGAATGTTGGGCGTCTTGCAGATTTTACTGGATTTTTCTCTAAACTTTGACGTTTTTGAGACTACTGTAAATTGTGCTGTTTTTACTTTCATTTTATGTTTGCTCTTGATACGTCGAAATGTAATTGGTTTTCGCATAACGACTTCATATCCAGCAAATGTCACTTCCGTGTTATCAAATTCACTTGTGAATTTTAGGGATTTGTAGATTCATTTGGATCTTCTACACACTTGACCGTATTTCCTTCCTCCCTAGCTTTCTGTCTTTATCCCTTTTCCTGCCTTTATGTACTAAGATGGCCCTCTGGTACCCGGTTGAAAAGCTGTGATGATACTGAGAAACAGTTTCTCAACCCCAGACTCAGAGGGGAAGCCTTCAATATTATACAATTAACTTTGGCATCTGTTGTAGGGTTTGGTTTTGTTTGTTTTTTAATAGAAGCTCCTTTTTTTAGATTAAGGAAGTGGCTCTCTCTTCCCAGTTCACTGAGTTTTTTATGACACCATTTATCTCTTTTGTTTTTTGGACCTGAGGAAATAATTACAGGATTACTGTCTGTCTGTCTCTCTCTTTCTCTTTGCCCATGTCTCTATTTCTTTCTTTCTTTCTCTCTCAATTACATGGTAGAATACATTGCTTTTTGAATGCTAAACCTTCTTTTCATTCTTGGAGTAATGTCGTGAAGCATATTATCTTTTTTATATTTCTTTATATGTGCTAATATTTTATTTAGCATTTTTGCTTTCTTTCGTACTTTCCTTGTAATGCCAGTGTAAACTTTCAATAACAAGACTGTGCTGCCTTCTTAAAATAAAATGGAAGATATTTCCTTTTGTTCATTCTTTGGGAGAGTTAATAGAAGACTAGAGTTACTTCTTATGAAAGCTACCTGGGTCTGGAAGGTTGAGAGGAGAAGAAATGGAATCATTAATTATGGGATCAGTTTTTAGGTTAAAAAGAAAGCAGTTTTGCTCATTCTTGTCGAGGAAGTTTGAATAAGCATTCTCAAGAAATGCATTTATTTAGTCTAAATTGACAACTTTCTTAATATAAAGTTGTTCTTAATGTTCTTTTGCTATTTTTTTAAAACTTTGTAAGATCTAACTTGTGCAGCCACTGAAAAGCAGTGTTTACTTTGCTTATTTACAATCGCTAAGAAGTAGAAGCCTAAGCATCCCTCACTAGATGCACGAATAAAGAAACTCTGTTTGTGTGTGTGTATGTGTGTGTGTGTATATAATCATTATGTTGTGCACCTTAAACCAATTCAATGCTCTATGTTAATTACATCTCAATAAAACTGGACACAATTTTTAATATTCACAAGTTCGGCAGTGATATCATTTTTAAAAATTACTGGTGTCAATATTTTATCCTATTTTTCCTCTTCTGTCCTAATCAGCTCTGCTACATATATACTAATCTTTTCAGAGAACCAGTTTGAAGGTTTTGTTGATTTTCTCACATATTTATTTTTCATTTATTTGATGATTTTGCTCTTTTCTTTATTTCCTCCCTTCTTGTCTGTTACTTTGGTTTGACTTGCTACTCTATTTCTAGTTTCTTGAGATGAAGGCTTAGATCTTTGATTTTCTATGTGCCCTATTGTCCTTCACCACTAAATTTACTCATTCATATTACCTTTTTCATCTCTAACAGCACTTGGGGTTCAGAAATCCTTTAAACAGTTTAAGATCAGTCTGACATATCTATATGTTGATAGGAGGTAAAAGAGCAAAGATTCAACTCCAGGCTATATTGCCCTTAAATCCACAGTCTTCCTTCTCATGTAGGGTTGATTCTATGAGTCATTGGGTGAAAAGAGGAGCACACAGGAAAGCAAGAGTAAAGCCTGACTGATGCCCACTTCTTGCTAAGCACCGAGCAGCTCCTGGAGGAAACGGAGAAGTGAGAGGAGGACCAGACTGGCTGTGTCTAGATCCCCCTAAGTATCAATCTTTCTGCTTCTGTGGCCGCTGCTTCCTCAACTGTAAACGCAAGAAGCGTGGACTAAGCATTCCCAAGGTTCCTTTCCATGCCAACAGCAGAGTTTAAAGAGGAAATGATGACCAAACATATTGAATGTTATAGAGAAGTTTAAAATGCATAGTTTAAGAAATAGGCAATGCATTTTTTAATCACATAATCATTGTACTTCTAAAAGTGAAAGTGTCAGTCACTCAGTCGTAGGCAACTCTTGGCGAGCCCAAGGACTGTGGCCCACCAGGCTCCTCTGTCCACGGAATTCTGCAGCAAGAACACTGGTGTGGGTAGCCATTCCCTTCTCCAGGGGATCTTTCTGACCCAGGGATCAAACCCAGGTCTCATGCATTGCAGGCAGATTCTTTCCATTTAAGCCACAAGGGAAGCTCCATATTTCTAAAGGCAGGAGCCAAATGGCAACAGTTTTTAAATTAAATGTGTTTTATGCCTTTCTCAAGTGGACGGGGAACTCTGTACAGAAAAACACCTTGCAGCGTCTTACACAGCGGGGGAAAGTCATAGCAGGGGTAGAAAGCCCAGACTTTGTCAGCCTGAGTGACACTTGGGTCCTGGGTCCTCTTTTTCATAGCTAGAGAGTTACAGACACAAGAGGGGACCAATCAAGGAAGATCATCACAAATGGCAGAAAAGAATAATAATTAACTTGGTTTTCAACATCAACAGAGATTGTATCAAAAAAGAGATTGTATATTAAAAAAATCCAAGATAAACAACATCTCATCCAGTCAAAACAAACTCGATAAGACAAGTCCTCACACAAAGACAATTCATAAAACAATTGTAACAAAAATCCCTTCAGTGGCCTGAGGTTTTCATCTATGACTTTATGGGAGCAAAAATTAAAAATAAGAAGTTTAATTCTCCCTGTTGAAAGTAAGGGGAAAGATTTCTCTTCCCTCATTTTTCTTAAAGCATTGACCTTGGAAAATCTGTAATTTTAAGTACTGTCTCCTCTCTTTAAAATGTGTGCACACATCCTTTTGGAAACAAGATAGAAAGCCTTTTGTCAGCTTTGTGACTGGGACTGCGCTCCCAAGCACTTGGGAGAGTTCTCCTTGAAATGTAATTTCATGGGAGGGAGCACCCCATCTCCCAGTGTCCATGGGAAGGCAGAAATCCAACTGTAGCGGATTCCTTGCTCCAAGTTCAAAATTGAAAACTGAAAATAAAAGTCTCTCAGTTGGCAACTCTTTAAGACTCCATGGACTCTAGCCCGCCAGGCTCCTCTGTCCATGGAATTGTCCAGGCAAGAACAGTGGAGTGGGTTGCCATTCCCTTCTCCAGGGAATCTTCCTGACCCAGGGACTGAACCCTGGTCTCCTGCATTGCAGGCAGAGTCTTTACAGTCTGAGCCACTCCATCATAAAAACATTAAATATTTGTTTCTTCTCTGGATAAAACCAATAAGCTAGCATAGATGGTGATGCCAATTTCCAAATAAAGTCTGGATGAACTACGAGTGGCTGTCAGGTTTTCTCACTTGAAGGCAAGTCATTCAAGTCTGGAAAATATTTATAGAATGGACAGTATCCACCTGACTATATCAATCAATGAGCGTTTGTTTCTTTTTTTTCCTTTTGTCTTTTCAGTCTCTTAGCAGATTACCTGTGGTGCATGGATCTGGATGAAGGCTTATTCAAGAACAAAAGTGCTTTTGTTCCCTAAGAACTTTGTGGAAAGGGCTTCTGAATTTGAAGATGATTTTGTTCTTATTTATATCTGCCAAATGCATAGTAGGGTTGAATCTAGCACTGACCCTCCTGAGACTTCAAAGCATATTCCAAGATAAAGAACCTCATCTTTGCAGCTAGAATTATCTGATGTCTGCTCCCAGCCAACTGAGTGAGTCACTGCCTAGATGTGGATTGTGCTAGGAGGGGAACAGAGATGGAGAGAAGGAAGTCTTGAGCCTGGCCCCCAGGAATAATGTTCCTGACATCAGAATTACTATGTTTATCTCCCAGTAACTTTCTGGAGCTGGGTAAGTGTCCTCCATGTGAACACTCTCTCACACAGAAGAAACAAAGGGAGGTATTCAAGTCCAGTGATCCAGCGTTCACAAAGAAGGAGAGCAGAAGTGAGCACACTTGGGACCTCCTTGGTGGCCCAGTGGTTGAGACTTTGCCTTCCAGTGCAAGGGGTCCATGTTTGATCCCTGGTTGGGAAGCTGGATCCCACCTGCTTCATGGCCAAAAACCCAGAACATAAAACAGAAGCATTATTGTGACAAATTCAATACAAACTTTAAAGATGGTCCTCATCAAAAAAAAAAAAAAATCTTAAAAAAGAAAGGAAGGAAGGAAGAAAGAAGTGAAGGTACTTGAAGCTACTAGGTGTGAGTTTCAGGGCCTTTGGCTTAATGGGCCCCTTGCAAGGAGCTAAAGAGGTGTTTACATGGTCATATATGTTTGTAAAATTGGCAAAAGCAAGAAGTGTCTGCATTCTTTTTGATAAAGAGGACCCACCAAATCATGAAACCTGTAAGCTCTTGCTGTGAGAGAAAGGATAGAAATGAAACAGGAGCAAGAAAATGCGGAAGAGTAACTGTGAATTTATGTATGTTCCCAAGACAGAGTTTTCAAAAGAAAGTAGGCACTGTCCAAAAATAGCCACCACATTTTCTTAGGGAATAATAATTTTTTTAAAAATTCCTGCCAAGTAATAGGAAATTCAGCTACCCAGATGACCTAAATTCTTGACATCCAGCTGAAAGCCTGTCAGAAAATAGTTCTCCAATACATCTGCTTTTCTTACACATAATTTATTTCACACATTTAAATAGCACCAGCTGGAAAGAAAATAATGTGATCATTACAACTGTACTTTCTTTCAAAAACAGAATGTTTTTAAGAGTTTAGGACTTTAAATTATGAAAGTGCAGGTAAAATTTTTTCTCCCATATACTTAAAGTATTCCAGCAAAAACGCAAAAATCACTACTTCTGGGCCATTTTTTTCAAATTATTATAAAAATGCAAGTCTATGCAGCAGAAGATAACAAAAACCCTTTGCCAACATCCTTGTTCCTAAAAGACTCTGAATTAAAATAAGAGGAAAGTTCCTTGAGCACAGCCCCAGGTGGGTTGGAGGCTGTGGAGACACAGAAAGAGCAGCTGGTACAAGTATCATCCTCCAGAGTGAAAAGGCATGTCCGGCACCCGCCAGATTCCAAGAGGGTCCTGCGCTCACGGCCTCCTCCTTTGTGTTGGGTAGGGCTTAACTGAAAATGGAAGAGTGAGCAGAATCTGGGCTCAAGAGACTAGAAAGGAATGGATTTGGGAGCCTCCGAGATGAAGGGAGAGCAGTGACTTGGCTCCCAGCCACCCTCTGGAGGCCTCGAGCTTTGCAGACTTACTGTGAAAAACCCATGGGGTTGCTGAAGGTGGCTAAAATATGTTGTTGTTTTTTTTCTTTTCCATTATGTTTTATTAAGGATATTGACTATAACTCCCAATAGAACCTTGTTGCTTAGTCATTCTACATATAATTGTAACAGTGAAGAAGACTCTTGAGAGTCCCCTGGACTGCAAAGAGATCAAAACAGTCCAAGGAAATCAACCCTGAATATTCATTGGAAGGACCGATGCTGAAGCTGAAGCTCCAGTACTTTGGCCACCAGATGTGAAGAGCCAGCTCATTGGAAAAGACTCTGATGTTGAGAAAGACTGAGGGCAGGAGGAGAAGAAGGTGGCAGAGGATGAGATGGCTGGATGGCATCACTGACTTAATGGACATGGGTTTGAGTAAGCTCTGAGAGATGGTGAAGGACAGGGAAGCCTGGTGTGTTGCAACCCATGGGGTTGTAAAGAGTCGGATGTGAAAAGAGTCGGATATGACTGAGAGAATGAACAATGACAGCAGCAACATCTGCTAGCGCCACACTCCCAGCCATCCCTCCCCTGGGCAACGACAGTCTACTCTATGTCTGTGAGTCCATTTCCATTCCAAAGTTCATTTGTGCCATAGTGTAGATGCCACATATAAGTGAGATCAGATGGTACCTGTCTTTCTTTTTGACTTACTTTGCTTAGCTGATAATCTCTAGCTCCGCCCATGTTGCTGTAAATGACATTATTTTAGCCTTTTTTGTGGTTGAGTAATATTCCGTTGTTTCTACATACCATATCTTCTTTATCCATTTATCTGTTGATGGACATTTAGGCTGCTTCCACGTCTTAGCTGTTGTGACCATTGTGTTGCTGTGAATATAGGGTCATGTTTCTTTTCCAGTTATAATTGTATCTAGATATATGCACAGGAGTAGGATTGCTAGGTCGCATGGTAGCTCTTTTTTTCATTTTTTGAGGTGCCTCCACACTGTTCTCCATAGCAGCTTCACTAATCGACCTTCAAAGGTTAGAACCTTAGCCTTGTCTGTCCTTCACAGGAATTCCCTCCAAGATTTTCCTTGCCCTGAACAAAGTATATGCGCCACAGAAGCTGAAAGACCAGGGTCACAGGAGAAGGAGGCTATCTTTATCCAGTAATTTTTCAGGCTCTGGTAGGTAAAGAGCATGGGCCTACCTCAGTCTTCCACCTAGAATTCCAATGAGTGATGAAAATGGGCAGTGGTCCAAAATAAAAATAGGGGGCTGGGTCCCCTGGAGCAGGGGCAGCATCTGGGCATGAGGTGTGCAAGGGAGCCGGCGGGGCCACAGTCAGGCCGGCCGCCAGATCCTCTTGGGACTGTGGGTGGTGGGGAGGGCATGTGATGGGTAATGAGTGAGGCCTCCGTGCTTTTTCATGCTGTTCTCTTCCTATAAGAATGCTGGTGATTAAACAAATTTCACTACTTGTTTCAGTAGGGACTCTCTTCAACAAGGCTGAAACCTCCTCAAGGTCTCTCTCTCCTTTTTTAATTTGTGTTTTGGGGATTTATTTGTCTTTATTTTCTCATTACCATGGAATAGCATCCAGTGATTCTCAAGCAGCAGCACTCTGTTTGATAATACCAGGTAATTCATTATGAATTAATGATATTATAAAATAATAACTGTAACAATTCTTGTTGAAAAATATAAATAGGGAGAAAGCCCTAAACAACAGAAGTCCTAAAACTTAAAATATTAACATTTTCTTAAACTAACCATTGTAAGAGTTTTGAGATCATCTGCTAGACATCAACAGAAACAAGGGCAATGATTCCACCAGATTTGAAATAATTCTTCCAAAAGCTCAACTCATTTTCAAAGAATGTAACTTTCTAAGGCAAATGCGTAAGGAGATGAGTTGATAGCACTTTTCCTTGTACGTGGAAGCCACTGGAGCCCAAGCCTGATCTCCTCTGTAAGCTCACGACTGAGGGCTAATAGCTACAGATTTTATTTTCTTGGGCTTCAAAATCACTGCGGACAGTGACTGCAGCCATGAAATTAAAAAGCACTTTCTCCTTGGAAGAAAAGCTATGACAAACCCGGACAGCCTGTTCAAAAGCAGAGACGTCATTTTACCATCAAAGGCCTAGCTAGTCAAGGCTATGGTTTTACCAGTAGTCATGTATGGATGTGAGAGTTGGACCATATAGAAGGCTGAGTACTGAAGAAGATTTTGGTGCTGGAGGAGACTCTTGAGAGTCCCTTGGACTGCAAAGAGATCAAACCAGTCTACCCTAAAGGAAATCAACACTGAAAATTAATTGGAAAGACTGATGCTAAAGCTCCAATACTTGGGCCATCTGATGTGAAGAGCCAACTTATTGGAAAGGACCCTGATGCTGGGAAAGACTGAAGGCAGGAGAAGGGGATGGCAGAGGATGAGATGGTTGGATGGCATCACCGACTCGATGGACATGAATCTGAGCAAACTCAGGGAGATAGTGAAGGACAGGGGAGGCCTGGCGTGCTGCAGGCCATGGGGTCGCAGAGTTGGACACAACGTAGCGGCTGAACAACAACCCCTATCATCAGGTCGAGAAGTTGACCCACAATTCTGGAGCGCCATTTTGAGGAACCACCTGAAACAAAAAGCTGAGAATTCTTTTTCATTTAATCCGACTCAGCTGGAATGGCTCTTGTCTGTTCATGGATGAGAGCACTTGGTGTGAAGGTGTTTACAGTGCTGATCTGGTACAGGAAAACAGTCAGCCAACTATCAAGACTCAGAGACTGCCCCTAAATCCACTGAGTGGAACAATGTGTCTTAAAAGGCTGTGATAACAAGTCAATTAGTACAAACAAGGTTCTTCAGTTCTCACAACAAGTGACGTTGTCTATTTTACGCAGTGTGGCCAGCGTTGATTTGACAGCTATGAGGATTTTAAATATTAAGTAATGTGCTCCTACCTGCAGAAAGCTGAAAACTGCCAAGTACATTTCCTGTTAGCACAAAGATTTTATTTATATGGTGAAAAAGAAGCTGCAGCCCACAAATGTGTGTTTACTTTCGCACTTCCAAATAGAAAATGTAAACACTTAAATGTAAGAAAATGCCAGAAGTGGGATGAATTACACAAAATACACATTTTGAACAGTGCATCCCATAGCTAATGCTGACCACTTCAGTGATAGCAAAATATTGCACTTACGCAATAATTCACCGTGAGCCCAGTCACAGGGGCCGAGCTTGACGTTTCATAGGCTCAAGACCCTCAGTTCAGTCCAAGAAACACTTTACAGAACTTAACACAAAATGATTTAGAATATGTCTCTTCCTAAGTAATTTTCATTTCAACATTTTTGCTTTCTTATGCTTGGTCTTGCAATATGAAAAGGCAGGTGGATGATTAAAAAAAAAAACAAGAAAACAGCAAAAACAAACTCATATGCTATTCACTTAGAGTTTCAAGCAATAATAAATGAGATTTTGAGATTTTAACTAGGTGTCCTAAAGTTATCATTATCTAGGTTTATTTGAAGCCTTTGAGACTTTTAAGTCTAACACAATGTTTATGATATAAAGGGATTTAAATGTGACCTTCTGACATTATAGTTAAAACAGCCATATCTGGTTTACACAAGATAACTTTATAAGCTCCTGTGATCACTCTGTTTATAGAATGAGATTAGTATTTTACCAGGGTTTTATTTATTACTCATAGCTTTACTATAATTAAGCTAATTTTCTATTTTGAGCAAGAGGTATTCTTAAAGGGATGTGTCTGAGTAGGTTTCAGTTGGACTCATTTCATAGTCAAGATCTATTAACGTATTATCTTTGAAAGCCCAAAAGGCTGGAAGCAAAATCTTTTGACTCAGTATAATCGCTGAGTTTCCTTGAGTAGATGGACAATTTACTTGACATATTAATAGTTTAATAAAGGACAAACGTTGGGTTCCACCTATGTCTTCTCCTTTTTCTTTTTTTTTATTTTTCTTGTCTGTGCCACATGGCATGTTGGATCATAGTTCCTTGATCAGGGATGGCACCTACATCCCCTGCATTGAAAGCGCAGAAATCTTAGCCACTGGACCGCCAAGGCCGTCCCTCGACATACGTTCTTGGCATCGGATCAGGCCAGGATTTCTTAGTCTTACAGTATCGGTCTTATGCTTGAGTAGTTCTTTGTCATGAGGGCCTTTCCTGAGCACGGTACCATGTTCAGCCGAATTCCTGGCCTCTTAACACTGGATGCCAGCAAGACTTCCCAGTTGCAACAACCAAAGAGGTCTCCAAATGTTCTGGGTGTAGGAGGTGGGCCGATGGAGGGGTAAACTGGCCCCCAGTTGACAACAACCACTGGATTGGGTGTTAGGAATTTTAGACAGTAAGTAAAATACAGAAGAAGCAGAAGCCTCTCTTTGACCCAGCATCGGCTTAAAACCGCCTGGACGGCCTCAGCTAAGGAGGGCGGGCTCTCTCTTCGGCTCCCCAGCGCGGAAGCGTGCTCCCCGAGGCCGCGGGCGATGCTGCGTCCCGGCAGCGGGGCGGGAGCGGCTCCCGCATCTCGGGGCCGCGCCCTGCGCGAGAACCGCGCAGGGACTGTCTCCACCGGGCTCTTCTGGGGTCCGTGGAAAGTCTCCATCTCGCACGCACATGAACTGCAGAACCCGGTGAGCTTTTCAAGTGCGGAAGAATGGGCTTTGTCTAACCCGGAAGTGATTTTCAATGAAAGCGCACGTCTGCCGCGGCCGGGCCGCTCCCCGGGGTGTGCGGGAGCGGACCCCCCGCGCGGGGTGGCCCTCCCGCCGGGCCTGCGGCCGCGGCCCGCCCGTGGGCATTTTTGATGTGGGCCTGGGGGTCCTGCCCGGAGCGGGCTTCGCCCGGGGCCGCTCGTCCTTGCAGAAAATGTTAACAAGCGCGCACACTGAGGACGGGGGTCTCCTGCAGCGACCCTGACCCGAGGCCGCAGATTCGGGAGTGTCTGCGGCCTCGTAGCGTGGTTTTAATTTAGTCACCTCAAAGGCCCGCCTTCCGCCCGCCCGCCCGCCCTGGAGCGCCCCGCGCCGCCCGCAGCCCCGAGCAGTTTCCTCGTAAAGAGCGCGCGGGCCGCTGGGGAGGCTAATGAGCAGCGAACGCACCGCGGAGAGGCCGGGGTTTCGGGTTGGTTTCTTTTCCTCCTTCAAAAGGCAGCTCCAGGGCTGCTTTCTTACCCAGGTCTCCACGATACCCCCTGCCGCGTCCCCGCCGCCACGTTATTTCCTATTTATCAGGCTTTTAGTCAGTCGGTCTGAGCCGCTTTTCATCTGGCCGCTGGCCGCAGGAAATTTAGATAGCTCTGAAAAGGACAAGACGGAGCTCCGAGAAAGACTGAGCCTTTTCTGCAGACGCTTCGCGGAGGGCCGGCGCTTCGCGCAGTAGGCTGTGCTCTTCCTGAGGTTTGGTGGTGGGCTAGCTCTTCGGCCGTGGGGCCTTTCCTGGGGTGTCTGCGTGTTCAGCACAACCCCTGGGCTTTACTCCCTGGATGTTACAGCAACTCCCACTCTTGGGATGACAACCAAGAGCATCTGCGGGCGTCGCCGAGTGTCCCCTGGGGGCAGTATTCCCCCCGATGGTTTAGTCCCTAAGTCATGTCTGACTCTTTGTGACCCCATGGACTGTAGCCCGCCAGACTCCTCTGTCCACCGAATCCTCCAGGCAAGAACACTGACGTGGGTTGCCATTTCCTTCTCCAACCCCCTGATTAGAACCATTGATTTAATGTCACAGGGAGTAACTGTTTGTCATTTTATTATGCTCTGGAATTTTAAGACTGCTGAACATTTACTATTAGAAACCATGGGCACAGAATCAGATGGCTTTGCTTTTTCCAAAAGAAAACATTCCTCCCCCCTTTTTTAAGATTTTGATTTTACTGATCATCAGTTTTTCAAAGACAAGTGTCATAGATTTTGCCAACTTTTCATTTTCTTTAGGAAAGGAAGACTCATACTTAATTTTTTTTTTCCAATTTTGCCGAATATCTTGATAGAGAAGAAACGGAGAGAAACCTGTTCAGTGAGAAGCCAGGGTGTTTCATTTTTCATGAGTATTTTCAGGGTAAGTGGATTTCTTTCATAGTCGAGAAGAATGTGATTTTCTCTCCAGCGCTTGCCTGCTGCTCCCTTCACGACACCTTCCCATTTTCCCTGACTGAGTCCAGATCCTCTGTGCTGCCACATGTTCCAGGGGAGCTGGGCTGGGAGATAAGGTGAACCCCTTTTCAATCATTCACTTGTGACTGAATAACAGGGACCCGAGGGGCTTAGGATTTTAGTAAGGAAATATTCCCTGGTCAATAACCGACAAATTACACCACATAGAACTCTTCAAAATTAAATCAGTTCATGTGGTCTTTATACCAGTAGTACACAAGGTATATTTTAAGAAATGTTTTTAGCTAAGTGCATTTTAATTTTATGAAAACTATAAATAAAAAAATAAAACTACAGCTATCATTGCAACTGAGTACTCTTTGATTTTTTTCAAGTAAGCTATTAAAATAGAGCCTGCCCATTGCATTTAAGCTTGATCCTTGACACAGGAACTTTAAATAAGGGCCATTTGCTAGAATCTGCAAGGAGAACTCTGGTGGAAAGAAGAGGACTTGAGATGGGACAAGTAAAACAATCACAAAGATGGACAAATAAAGAATCAAAAAACGTAGTTATGCTTAAAAATACAATGATATTTTTGCATTCATCGTTGCATTTTACAGGATACTGTTATTATTGTACAGTGTGTTCAGTTGCTAAGTCGTGTCCAACTCTTTGTGGCCACCAGGACTGCAGTCCACCAGCTCCTCTGTCCATGCGATTTTCCAGGCAAGAACACTGGAGTGGGTTGCCATTTCTGACTCCAGAGGATCTTCCGGAACCAGGGATCAAACCCACGTTTCCTACACTGAGGGCAGATTCTTTACCATTGAGCTACCAGGGAAGCCGTTACACATGATAAATCACAATAGAGTATAAAAAGCTTAAGTAGTAAGATCCCAGTGAACAACAAGCAGATAGTGTTTAATTGTTCATATATTACTGATTGATTGACTGATTATTCGTAGGAGCAGAGGTGAGGTGCAGAGTATGAATTTTGTGGTGCATTAGGTGAAACAAAGTAAGATGAATTTCTCAGTACTGAGTAGTGCTGGAGACACTTTTCAGGATAGCAGTCAGAAATGAATGTCTGTCTCTGCAAAACCTCTCTTGCTGTGCAGATTTAGAAAGGAAAGCAAGTTTTTGCTTGCAGGCATTATGTAACTGGCCACAGCAACTGGAGGGATTTTATTGCCTGGATTTGTGAGGTGCCAAACATGAACAGAAACTGCAGAACTTTAACAGTGGGATTGAAGATCAATTAAAACACTGAACTGAAAAAGACTGACTTAGGAGTGAGTGTGGAGAGACGGGGATCATCTCTAATTAGTGCAGCAATTCCGAGGTAAATTACCATCCAGGTGAACTGTTGGGCATCACACGGTGTATAGATCAGAGTAAGACCCAGAAGATGGGCAGAGTGTGTCAATAGAAGACAACTGTCAGAAGGGTCGGAAGCAGGAAAATTGCACTAACTTCTCCTGACTACAATTCTCATTAATAGTCAGGTGAGAATAAATGGAAACCAACACAGAAAAGCACTGTTGTTAAATTTTCATACTGTTTGTAGACAGTGGGCTGCCCTCACAGCTTAGTCGGTAAAGAGTCTGACTGCAACGCAGGAGACCTGGGTTCCATCCCTGGGTTGGGAAGATCCCCTAGAGAAGGAAATGGCTACCCACTCTGGTATTCTTTCCTGGAGAATCCCATGGACAGCGGTGCTTGGAGGGCTACAGTCCATACCTGGAGAATCCCATGGACAGTGGTGCTTGGCGGGCTACAGTCTACGGGGTTGCAAGAGTCGGGCACGACTGGGTGACTGAGGGCAGAGCACGGCACTTGTAGATAGTAGATATATTTATGCGCAGGTTAAACTGTTTAGTAAACTGGGATATTATTTCATAATCGAGGCTTCTTTCTGCCTGACTAGTTGCTGTATTAGCTTTATGTTGTTGAATGTTTGAAGAATAGCTTCAAAGCATCATTTTAAGATGGTAAAATGGTGGATCTGAGTAACAGCTTTTGACAAAATTTTGATGCTTACAGTTGAAGACCCTGTAAAACAGAAGAACTGAAATTAGCCTATTATTGGCCATGTGTTCATACACATTAGCTCAGTACTAATGTGAACTAGGCCAGCCAATACTGTCTTGTCTCCTTGCTACGCTATCCTGTTATCCACATGCCAAGTCACTTCAGTCGTGTTGACTCTTCGTGACCTTATAGACCGTAGCCCGCCAGGCCCCTCTGTCCAGGGCATTCTCCAGGCATGAACTCTGGAGTGGGTTGCCAAGTCCTCATCTGGTGGATCTTCCTGACCCAGGGATCGAACCCATGTCGCCTACATCTCCCACACTGGCAGGCCGCTTCTTTACCACCCCCTGGGAAGCCCGTTACCCACATAATACTGCAAAGAGGCCCTTGGAATACCCTTTCCATGAAAGGGAAGAACGCGTTCAAAGAATTTCTCCTGCAGACATTTTATGTATTCTGATGACAATTACTCACAGCACTGTCACCCATTCATCTATCTAATGCACCCACCTGCACACAAACACAAGCAAATAGAGGAGGCACTGCCCTGGTTTGCTCAACGTAAGATGTGAACAAAGCTCCAGCCCCTTTCCTCGGGACGTTCTCAGTCTGGTGAGGTATGGTCCCGAGGAGGGATCTGAGAGCAGAACAATGGGAAGGTCATTAAGAGTTTTAGGCAGACAGCGGCTTAATCTGATTTACACTTTTTAAATCTCCTAGGACTCTGCAGACAGTGTCTTGTAGGGAATCTAGAATGCCAGTGAAAGAAACAGTTGGATGCCGTTGCTGTGGGCAACATGAGAAAGGATGGTGCCTGAAAATAAGGACTGTCAGGGTGAGGCGGAGGGAAAGGGACAGGCTGCCAACGCAGTGTGGACTTGACGTCCCCACCTTGACTGTGGTGGTGGGTATGGCACGGGAGTGAGATGTAAAGGTAGAAAGGTTCAAATTTGGAACATTCTTTGTAAAAAAAAAAAAAAAATTCAAAGTCTAATTCATGGCACTTTAATACAGGAACCAAACCAGAAGAATGAAGGATAGATGTGATATTGAAACCAGGTAATAGGATGAATTCCAGGGCTGAATAGAAATAAACTGATTTGGAATCATTGGACTGTGGCTAGGATGACAGGGATAATCAGAGTTGGTTAAGCTAACTTCTCTCTTTATCATCACCCGCAACAAATTTTGGACAACTACCACCCCTGATATATTTTGAAACAAACAGGTATTTCTGTTCTTCAAGCTCCCTCAGATGCATGGATTGCAATGTGGACTTAGGAACCACCCTCCTGCTGGGGTAGACTCCTAGAAAACTTGCTTATTGCCAGATGGAAGAGTCGGAGCAGGCCTCTCTCCCTCCCTCTTTCCTCTGCTCTCCCTTAAATCCCCTTTGCCTTCCACCCACACCCTGTGAGGTGTCAGCCAGGAGAATCACCTGCTTTGGTGATGTGTCTCATCTCTCCTCAAGCTGCCAAGACCCTTGTGTGTGTGCTGAGTCACTTCAGTCGTGTCCGACTCTTTGCAACCCCATGGACTGTAGCCCATCAGGCCTCCTTGGGATTCTCTGGGCAAGAACACTGGAGTGGGTTGCCATGCCCTCCTCCAAGGGAGCTTCCCAACCCAGGGATCCACCCACATCTCATTACATTTCCCGCACCCGCATCTCATTGCATCTCCCGCACCCACATCTCATTACATCTCCCGCATTGCAGGCAGATTCTTCACCACTAGAACCACCTGGGAAGCTTGCCATGACCCTTGCTTGGGTCCATAAAACAAGATGAATACGAAGCGTCATTTATAGGTGGCAGCAGTAAGAAGCCCCACAAAATTACAAAGTACCAGTCCAGGATTTTGATGAATCAGCTCCAATCTTCTTGTTAAGAAAGCGATAAATACCTTCATGCTTGAAATGACAGTGGGTAGGATTTTCTGTCTTAAATTAATCCTTGCTGGTAGGGGGTAGTACATTCAAGTGTCAATTGAGGCTAAAAAGAATAATAATAATAAGTGGAGGGCAGGATAGCCATGGATATAGTTGTATGAGTCCAACTTAACTGAAACCTTAATCAATAGCATTGATATGATAAACTAGATTTTTAAAAAGTTGTTCTTAGTTTAGAATCTCTTTTTAATAAACAACAGCTTGGCATAATGGAATAGGTCTGCCAAACACCCACTTAATCCAAAATCCACTCTCTCTATTTTAGCTTTGTGACTGTTGGCAAAGTTACTAACCATTTTATAGTTACCTAAGGTGGTTGTGTCCAACTCTTTGTGACCCCATGACTATACAGTTCATGGAATTCTCCAGGCCAGAATACTGGAGAGGGTAGCCTTTCCCTTCTCCAAGGAATCTTCCCAACCCAGGAATCGAACCGGAGTCTCCTGCATTGCAGGTGGTTTCTTTACCAACTGAGCCACGAGGGAAGGTGGTTGTGAGAATGCAGTGAGAGCACCTAGGTACAACATGTGATGCATGAGCTTTGAATGTGGTGAACTGTTGGTAAACAGTCTCCAAGCATCAAATTTCTCATGAGAAATCTACAGGCTTGACGTGAAAATCAAATAATGTAACACATATATTAAAAGTCTAGCAGAGAGAAAGTTCTCAAAGAATACCCAACACCTCACCTCTAGACCAATAACAGAGCTAAACTGCTTTCATATAAAATGGCTGGTGGAAGTGAAATGCACAGTAAAATCAAGTGTCCATTTCTATAAGATGATGAAATAACGTGAAAGTGTTGGAATCTACCTGGTTTGAAGATCTTTGAGGTCAGGAACTGAACGTAAAAATGAGGAGGCTCTAGAGAACTAGGGGCTTCCCAGGTGGCTCCTGTGAGTAAAGAATCCTGCAAGGCAGGAGACACAGGACACACAGGTTCGATCCCTGGGCTGGGAAGATCATCTGGAGAAGACATGGCCACCCACTCCAGCATTCGCGCCTGGGAAATCCCAGGGACAGAGGAGCCTGGTGGGCTACCGTCTATGAGGCCGCAAAAGTCAGACACGACCGAGAGACTAGGCACACACATAGAGAACTAGACATTCTGTGTCCATTGGAATTAACATCTGAATAAATGTCAGATGGAGGAAGAAAGCTCTGGATATCCATTCTAGAGACCCAAGAAGCCTGGCTGTCTGTCTAGTTACTCTTTTGTTATGGCTCAGAAGTTTGCGCTTACTCGGCTAAGCCTCACCTCAGGTCCCCTCTTCTTGGAGGCTTCTTGGCATTGGATCATTAACCCTGGAGCTGTTACGGCTCCAGACCCTGGCAGCTCTGTCTCTAACCATGGTGCGATGACCCGGCCAGGATCCTTGGGAACCGCCACATGCTTTTTGTTGCTCTACTCCAGCCTGAATAGCTCTGCCCTCTTGCTTGCTTGTCCCTATAAACTTTGAGCACCAGTAATGTGTGGCTTCTGAGTGGCAGCATTAAGATCCAGGGTATGGTTCTTTGAGTTTCCTTTTCAGTGGCAGGCGATCCTGGGGGCAGAAGCATATCTGATCGCTGAGTAGAAAGACCCCCTGCCAACCCTCGCCGTAGAAGCAAGAAGCAAACCTGGTTCTTCTAAGCCTCTGTGAGGTTGAGGCTGTTGGTACCCACTGCCTAGCTTACCCTACCCAGATGAAAATCTTCATGAAAGGAAGCTCTCTACCCTTGATGAAAGCACTCAAATCTGCAGATACATACTAGTCATCTCAGGAGAGCTCACTGAAGATCCCTTATGTGCTTGGTCGTTCAGTCATGTTTAACTCTTTGCCACCCCATGGACTGTAGCCCACCAGGCCCCACTGTCCATGGGAGTCTCCAGGTAAGAACACTGGAGTGGGTTGCCATTCCCTTCTCCAGGGGAACTTCTCAACCCAGGGGCTGAACCCACGTCTCTTGCATTGAGGGCAGATTCTTCACTGTCTGAGCCACGAGGGAAGCCCAAAGCTCCCCTACTGAATTCAAATTCTCCAATAACAAAGTACGTTTCTGAAGGTCCAGTTGGAGGAGCCAGCACATTTGGAGATATTTTAGCATCTTTTATTTGATGTGTTATGCTCAAGGATCCAAAGGAAGGGTATATTAGTTAGGATTCTAAAGAAAGAAAAAAAATGTACCTTTTTCAATATCTCTGTTTTGCAACGTATGAAACATCAGCTTTACTTGGTAGCAATATGGATTCATGGCCAACTTGAATTAGCACCAGGTTCATAAAAATACTAATTTGAAAAGCTATATGTAACCCAATGTTCATAGCACATTATTTACAGCAGTCAAAACACGTAAACAACCTAAGTGTCCATGGATGGATGAATGGATAAAAAGATGAGGTGTATGTATACAACTGAATGCTACTCAGCCATAAAAAATACAATCCCACCGTTTGGGACAACATGGATGGACCTTGAGAGTATTGTGCTAAGTGAAATAAGTCAGAAAGGCAAATATCATATGATTTCACTTACAACCAACAGAGAGAGAAAGGGAGGGGAGAGAGGGAAGGAGAGCAGAGAGGAAGTGAGGAGAGTGAGAACAAGAGAGGGAGGGAGGGAGGGATGAGAGGGAGAGAAACTGGCTTACACGATCGCAGAGTCTGAGGAGTCCCCGTGACCTGCCATCTGCAAGCTGGAGGCCCAGGAGAGTGGGTGGTGCGATCCAGTCTGAGCCCACAGGCCTGGGAACCAGGGAAATCCCATGATGGAAACCCCAGCCTGGGAGCAGAAGAGATGTCCCAGTTCAGCAGTGAAGCAAAGCAGGGGACCACTCCCACTTCCGTCCGCCGTTCTGTTCAGCCCTCGGGACTGGATGAGCCTCGCACACACACGCTGGGCCAGGCCATCAGCTGAAACACCCACTCAGTGCTAATGCCAGCTGTCATCCTCCCAGACACACCCAGAAGTCGTGTTTCCTCTGGCACCCGAAGGCTGGCCGAGCTGACACAAAATACTGGCCGTCACCGAGAGGAAGATAAAACAAGGCTAAGAATCAAATGAAGAAGTGAAATGTCAGTGGCTTGGAGTGTCCAGCTCTTGGCGACCCCATGGACTGTAGCCCACCAGGCCCCTCTGTCCATGGGATTCCCCAGGCAAGAATACTGGAGCGGGTTGCCGTTCCCTTCTCCAGGGGATCTTCCCCACCCAGGAATAGAACCCGGGTCTCCTGTGCTGTTGGCAGATTCTTTACCATCTGGGCCACCAGAGACTCGGTGGTGAAGAGCCCGCCTCCCAGTGCAAGAGCGTGGGTTTGATCTCTGAATCAGGAAGATCCCCTGGTGGAGGGCATGACAACCCACTCCAGTATTCTTGTCTGGGGGAATCCCATGGACAGAGGGGCCCGGTTGGCTACAGTCCATGGGGTAACAAAAGAGTTAGAAACAACTTAAAGGCTAAACAAGAACAAAAGAATCAGAGCCCTAATAACATAGGGGAGAGGCTCTTTCTGGACTTACGCCCTTGCCTCTTGTCTGAGAAGCTGAGAGCGGTGCTTTAAAGCCTGGCTCCTACCAGTCTCTTCAGGACTATCGATTTCAAACTTAGGAATTCATACGGTGGAAAAGCAACTGACTTTCCTTCCTCATTTCTTTCTTTATTCACTTTCAATTCAGATAATTGTAGTGTTTTCTTTGTAAGTTTGGGAGGAAGGACATTCAAGTGGGCCAGCTAGCTCCCTGCACCTCTGATGAGTTAGGAGCTGTACACACGTGGTTGAAGAACTCCACAGGCTGGGCCCTTGACACCTGACGGAATGCACATTTATACCAAGCATCCACATTTTCTGACCCTTCAAAGCTCTCACAGTACTTTTTCTCCAAAGCTACCATATCAGAAAAACAAAGCTTGCTTCCTTTAGAAACTATATCACTTATGGGTTATTTAAGCCATCCAAGATGGCATCTAGATAATGATGGGGAAAAAAAGATGTGCTGTGTGGAGTCAACTCAGGCACAAAGAATGTAGTAGCTTTAATGCTGTTGTTCGGTCACTCAGTCGTGTCCAACTCTGCGACCCCGTGGACTGCAGCTTAATCGAGGCAACTGCATTTGTAAAGTTAAGAACCAAACCAACATGTTGAACCGTGTGTGTAAAATATTGAGTATACCCATGAGCTTCTTAGGAGATGTTTCTCTTGAAATTCCTTTCCAGTGGTTATTTAACTTAAGTGGTTATTTAATTTAAGGTTTAAAAAAAAGCACAAGCAAGACCATAGGTTTGACAGTTATTTTACTTTGAATTCTTTTCTTGCTGGTTTTTGTTTCTTTTGCTTTGCTCCCCACAGCATGAGTGACTTAGTTCCTCCACCAGGGATCAAACCCCTGCCCTCTGTGGCGGAAGCTCGGCGTCCTGACCGCCGGGCACCAGCTGAGTCCCTTCTTGCTGGTTTAATCACACATGGAGTGTAGTATTTTTAATGGAGTGAAAAGGAGAGTGTTCTTTATCAAGCTGCACCTTTTGGTTCTTGCGCATTCCTAGCATCTTTGGGGATGCATATAGAGTATGATGATATTCGAAAATAAGGAAAGAAACTCTGAATGGCTTCTTAGGTCTTGGTCAAGAGACAGTAACTCCCTGAGCACAGGGCGAGCCCACCCACCGCTAGGTCAGCCCTTCTAGGAACATCTCTTGTCGCCCCTCAGATGGTAGGGCCCCCCGTAATTCCACACTGACCTTCAAGAAGCCGATGAGGGGAAAACAGAAAGCACAGGGCACCTGTTGACTTAGACACAAACAAATAAGCAAAATTTTCCGCCAAACTCAGGAGGAGAGTTCATGGATACATGAACAAGGAGGAGAGTTCTCAGGAGGAGAGAACGTGGACACATCACAGACCTTCAGTCTCATCAGAATTTAATTAAATAAATGAAATACCTCTAATATTTGAGGCTGGTGATATAAGAAATAAGCTAGTCCCAAAGACCTTCACATTGAATAATCTAATATCAATTCTTGGTTTTTATCTTTCTCTGTAACACTCAATAGGGTTGATCCCTCCCTGCTTCTTTTTTTTTTTTTCTTTATATTCGGCTGCCTCAGGATCTTTATCGTATCAGGCAGGATCTTTGTTGTGGAGTGGAAGCTTACATGAGCCATGGGATGTGTCTTGGTTCCCCAACCAGGGATGGAACCTGTGTCCCCTGCGTTGCAAAGTGATTCTTAACCGCTGGACCACCTGGGAAGTCCCAATCCCTCCCTCTTTCTTGGAATGCTTTCTATGCGTGACTTCCAGGATGTCAGGCTTTTCATTTTTACTGGGTGCTCCTGTTTTGGTCTCCTGCTGATTCAGCTCAGTTCTCCAGCCTCTAAAGTTGAAGATGCACCACCATTCAGTCTTTGGACTTCTCCAAGCCTCACGCTTCCCAGTGAGCCCCCTGCACAACACCAATGTACACTGATGATTCTGGACTATCTCTAACCTCTTTGTGAACTCCAGACTTGAGCTTCCCAGTGAGCCCCCTGCACAACACCAATGTACACTGATGATTCTGGAATATCTCTAACCTCTTTGTGAACTCCAGACTTGAACTTCCAGCTGCTGACCTGACATTTCCACTTGCACTGCAAAATTACATAATTTAATTCTCTCTGAAAACACGCTTCTCTCTGTTAGGAAATGAGACCGCCACTGAAGTCAAAATCTCAGGAATACGTCTTTACCCGTTTCTTGGCCTCATACCCTACATTCACTCTGTCAAATCTTATCAGCATGCCCTTTAAAAATTCTAGAACTTAATTATTTTTTATCACCTCCAGTGCTATTACCCTAACCAAATTGGAGTCCACTCTTGACCCCTTATGGTCAGTTTTCTACTTAGCAACTAGTGTGAGCTTTTAAAATGTTAAATCTCCTGCTTCCAAATGTGCGTCCTCGCTAAAAATCCAGCAACAGCTTCTCATCGCACTGAGAATGGAATCCAAAGCGCTTCCTTCCTACGAGTCTCCTGTGGCCTGAGCCCCTGGCTCTCTCCAGCCTCATCTCCGTGGCCCCTTACCTGGCTCAGGCCGCGTGACCTGCACATGTTCACTGAGGAGGGGGGGCAACCGTGCCCCCACCACCGTGCAATGGTCTGTTTTTATATTGCGGTATAGTTGCTTCACCGTGCGTTCCTTCTGTACAGCAAAGTGAATAGTTGCTGGTAGACATATACCCCAACCCTTTTATTGGACTGCCTTCCCATTTAGGTCACCACAGAGTAGGGAGTAGGATTCCCTCAGCTATTCAGAAGGTTGTCACTGCTTACCTATTTTATGCGTGGTATCAGCAGTATGTATATATGTGTGTAGGTATATATGCATATTCACATCAATGCAAATCCCCCAGTCCACCCCGCTCACCCCCATTCCCCTTCGGACCCATATATCTGTTTTCTACATTTGGGTCTCCATTTGTACTTTCCAAATAAGATCATCTATTCCACTTTACTAGATTCCACATATAGGTATTAATATTCTATATATTTTTTTCTCTTTAAGATTTACTTCACGCTACATGACAGTCTCTAGGTCCATCCACAGCTCCATAAAGGGCATAATTCTGTTTCTATTTATGGCTGACTATTCTACATATGTACCAAATCTTCTTTATCCAATCCCTTTGACGGATATTTAGGTTGCTTCTACATCCTGGCTATTATAAATCATGTTCCTAGCACTCTTCTTAAATTTGCTTATTTCTCTCCTCAAATGTTCTTCTCCAGGATAGCCTCATGGCTCACTTCTTCTGAGCCTTTATTGTTTCTTCAAATTATCACTCGTAGAGAGTCCAGAGCTGTCTTTCCAGTTCTATGCTCTGTTCCATGTTGATCTTTCTCTCCCCTGCGTTGTGCTATTTTTCTTCATAGTCGCCAAAATCCAGAACAAAAAAATATATAAAGCGGTGATTTTCAAGAAGTTAGACATCAGGTAATAGGAAATAAACCCTGGAAGATAGAAGACAAACAAAGTCAGGTATACCAGTGCCTCAGACTACTGACTACCAGCTACGCGGCGCTGGAGCGACTGTGAGGAGATATCCCACATCCCGGGGCGAAGCAGAAGACCCAGCAGGACAGTTCAGTTCAGTTCAGTTCAGTCACTCAGCCGTGTCCGACTCTTTGTGACCTCATGAATCGCAGCACACTAGACCTCTCTGTCCATCACCAACTCCCGGAGTTCACTCAGACTCATGTTCATCGAGTCAGTGATGCCATCCAGCCATCTCATCCTCTGTCGTCCCCTTCTCCTCCTGCCCTCAATCCCTCCCAGCATCAGTCTTTTCCAATGAGTCAACTCTTCTCATGAGGTGGCCAAAGTGCTGGAGTTTCAGCTTTAGCATCATTCCTTCCAAAGAAATCCCAGGGTTGATCTCCTTCAGAATGGACTGGTTGGATCTCTTTGCAGTCCAAGGGACTCTCAGGAGTCTTCTCCAACAACACAGTTCAAAAGCATCAATTTTTCGGCGCTCAGCCTTCTTCACAGTCCAACTCTCACATCCATACATGACCACAGGAAAAACAATAGCCTTGACTAGACGGACCTTAGTCGGCAAAGTAATGTCTCTGCTTTTCAATATGCTATCTAGGTTGGTCATAAATTTTCTTCCAAGGAGTAAGCGTCCTTTAATTTCATGGCTGCAGTCACCATCTGCAGTGATTTTAGAGCCCCCAAAATAAAGTCTGACACTATTTTCACTGTTTTGCCATCTATTTCCATGAAGTGATGGGACCAGATGCCATAATCTTAGTTTTCTGAATGTTTCAAGCCAACTTTTTCACTCTCTTTCACTCTCATCAAGAGGATAGTTAGTTCCTCTTCACTTTCTGCCATAAGCATGGTGTCATCTGCTTATCTGAGATTATTGATATTTCTCCCAGCAATCTTGATTCCAGCTTGTGCTTCTTCCAGCCCAGCATTTCTCATGATGTACTGTGCACAGAAGTTAAATAAGCAGGGTGACAATATATAGCTTTGACGTACTCCTTTTCCTATTTCCTATTCCTATTTCCTGTTGTCCCATGTCCAGTTCTAATTGTTGCTTCCTGACCTGCATATAGGTTTCTCAAGAGGCAGGTCAGGTGGTCTGGTATTCCCATCTGTTTCACAATTTTCCACAGTTTATTGTGATCCACACAGTCAAAGGCTTTGGCATAGTCAATAAGCAGAAATAGATGTTTTTCTGGAACTGTCTTGCTTTTTTGATGATCCAGCGGATGTTGGCAATTTGATCTCTCGTTCCTCTGCCTTGTCTTAAAAGCCAGCTTGAACATCTGGAAGTTCACGGTTCACGTATTGCTGAAGTCTGGTTTGGAGAATTTTGAGCATTATTTTACTAGCGTGTGAGATGAATACAGTTGTGCAGTAGTTTGAGCATTCTTTGGCATTGCCTTTCTTTGGAATTGGAATGAAAACTGACCTTTTCCAATCCTGTGACCACTGCTGAATTTTCCAAATTTGCTGGTGTATTGAGTGCAACACTTTCACAGCATCATCTTTCAGGATTTGAATTAGCTCAACTGGAATTTCATTACCTCCACTAGCTTTGTTCGTAGTGATGCTTTCTAAGGCCCACTTGACTTCACATTCCAAGATATCTGGCTCTAGGTGAATGATCACACCACCGTGATTATCTGGGTCATGAAGACTTTTTTTGTACATTTCTTCTGTGTTTTCTTGCCACCTCTTCTTAATATCTTCTGCTTCTGTTAGATCCATACCTTTTCTATCCTGTATTAAGCCCATCTTTGCATGAAATGTTCCCTTGGTATCTTTAATTTTCTTGAAGAGATCTCTAGTCTTTCCTATTCTGTTGTTTTCCTCTATTTCTTTGCATTGATTGCTGAGGAAGGCTTTCTTATCTCTCCTTTCTCTTCTTTGGAACTCTGCATTCAGATGCTTGTCTTTCCTTTTCTCCTTTGCTTTTTGCTTCTCTTCTTTTCACAGCTATTTGTAAGGCCTCCTCAGACAGCCATTTTGCTTTTTTGCATTTCTTTTCCATGGGGATGGTCTTGATCCCTGTCTCCTGTACAATGTCATGAACCTCCGTCCATAGTTAATGAGGCACTCTGTGTATCAGATCTAGTTCTTTAAATCTATTTCTCACTACCACTGTATAATCATAAGGGATTTGATTTAAGTCACACCTAACGGTCTAGTGGTTTTCCCTACTGTCTTCAATTTAAGTCTGAATTTGGCAGTAAGGAATTCTTGATCTGAGCTCCAGTCAGCTCCCAGTCTTGTTTTGGCTGACTATATAGAGCTTCTCCATCTTTGGCTGCAAAGAATATGATCAATCTGATTTCAGTATTGACCATCTGGTGATGTCCATGAGTAGAGTCTTCTCTTGTGTTGTTGGAAGAGGGTGTTTGCTATGATGAGTGGGTTCTCTTAGCAAAACTCTATTAGCCTTTGCCCTGCTTCATTCTGTACTCCAAGGCCAAATTTGCCTGTTACTCCAGGTGTTTCTTGACTTCCTACTTTTGCATTCCAGTCCCCTATAGTGAAAAGGACATCTTTTATGGGTGTTAGTTCTAAAAGGTCTTGTAGGTCTTCAGAGAACCATTCAACTTCAGCTTCTTCAACATTACTGGTTGGGGCATAGACTTGGATAACTGTGATATTGAATGGTTTGCCTTGGAAACGAACAGAGATCATTCTGTCATTTTTGAGATTGCATCCAAGTACTGCATTTCGGACTCTTTTGTTGACCATGATGGCTACTCCCTTTCTTTTAAGGGGTTCCTGCCCACAGTAATAGATATAATGGTCATCTAAGTTAAATTCACCAGTTCCAGTTCATTTTAGTTTACTGATTCCTAGAATGTCGATGTTCACTCTTGCCATCTTTTGTTTGACCACTTCCAATTTGCCTTGATTCATGGACCTAACATTCCAGGTTCCTCTGCAATATTGCTCTTTACAGCATCAGAGCTTGCTTTTTTCACCAGTCACATCCACAACTGGGTATTGTTTTTGCTTTGGCTCCATCCCTTCATTCTTTCTGGAGTTATTTCTCCACTAATCTCCAGTAGCATATTAGGCTCCTACCGACCTGGGGAGTTCCTCTTTCAGTATCCTATCATTTTGCCTTTTCATACTGTTCATGGGGTTCTCAAGGTAAGAATATGAAGTGGTTTGCCATTCCCTTCTCCAGTGGACCACATTCTGTCAGACCTCTCCACTATGACCCATTTGTCTTGGGTGACCCCACATGGCATGGCTTAGTTTCACTGAGTTAGACAAGGCTGTGGTTGTTGTGATCAGATTAGTTAGTTTTCTGTGATTATGATAGCGCAGTGGCTGCAATCGACCGCGCAGGAAGCGTGGCGAGAGGGGCTACCCCACACTCAAGGTCAGGGGTGGCGACTCATCCAAGGTGAGGAGCAGTAGCTGCACTTTGCTAGAGCAGCCATGAAGAGACACCCTACGTCCAAGGCAAGAGAAACCCAAGTAAGATGGTAGGTGTTGCGAGAGGGCATCAGAGGGCAGACACACTGAAACCATAATCACAGAAAACTAGCCAATCTGATCACACTGACCACAGCAGGACAGTAGGAGGGGTGAAATCATGTTTAGAATCAAACTCATTCCCACCAGAGACGCTCAGAGGGCGCACACAAACCTTCTGTGCACCAGGACCCGAGACTGAGCCAGAGCTGTGTCTGAGCACCTCCGGAAGAGGTCTGGGTCAGCAGTGGCCTGCCGCAGGCCAGAGGCTCTGGGTGCAGCAGACCTGGGTTTGGCATAAGCCCTCTTGGAGGAGGTCACTATCAACCCCACCATAGAGCCTCCAAAACTCGCACAGGACTGGGAAACAGACTCTGGGAGGGCACAGAGAGGACAATGGGGGCACCAGGACCCAGGAGAAAGGAGCAGTGACCCCTCAAGAGACTGACCCAGACTTGCCCAGGAGTGTCCAGGAGTCTCCGGTGGAGGCGGGGGTCAGCGGTGGCCTGCTGCGGGCTGGGGGCACTTAGAGTAGTACTGCATCATGGGACCTTTGGAAGGAGGTCTCCATTAACCTCATTACCTCCACCATAGTTTGGCCTTAGGTCAAATAACAGGGAGGGAACACAGCCCCACCCATCAACAGAAATTTGGATTAAAGATTTACTGAGCATGGCCCCACCAATCAGAACAAGACCCAGTTTCCCCCTCAGCCTTTCCTATCAGTAAGTTTCCATAAGCCTCTTATCCTTCTCCTAAGGGCAGACACTGAAAACCACAATCACAGAAAACTAACCAATCTGATCACATAGACCACATCCTTGTCTAACTCAGTCAAACTATGAGCCATGCCATGTAGGGCCACTCAAGATGGATGGGTCATGGTAGAGAGTTCTGACAAAATATGGTCCACTGGAGAAGGGAATGGCAAACCACTTCAGTATTCTTGCCTTGCAAACCCCATGAACAGTGTGAAAAGGCAAAATGATAGGATACTGAAAGAGGAATTCCCCAGGTCGGTAGGTGCCCAGTATGCTGCTGGAGATCAGTGGAGAAATAACTCCAGAAAGAATGAAGGGATGGAGCCAAAGCAAAAACAACACCCAGTTGTGGATGTGACTGGTGTTGGAAATAAAGTCTGACGCTGTGAAGAGAAATACTGCATAGGAACCTAGAATGTCAGGTCCACGAATCAAGGCAAATTGGAAATGGTCAAACAGGAGATGGCAAGAGCGAACATCGACATTCTAGGAATCAGCGAACCAAAATGAACTGGAATAGGTGAATTTAACTTAAATGACCATTATATCTACCACTGCGGGCAAGAATCCCTCAGAAGAAATGGAGTAGCCATCATGGTCAACAAAAGAGTCTGAAATGCAGTACTTGGATGCAGTCTCAAAAATGACAGAATGATCTCTGTTCGTTTCCAAGGCAAACCATTCAATATCACAGTTATCCAAGTCTATGCCCCAACCAGTAATGCTGAAGAAGCTGAAGTTGAATGGTTCTATGAAGACCTACAAGACCTTTTAGAACTAACACCCAAAAAAGATGTCCTTTTCACTATAGGGGACTGGAATGCAAAAGTAGGAAGTCAAGAAACACTTGGAGTAACAGGCAAATTTGGCCTTGGAGTACAGAATGAAGCAGGGCAAAGGCTAATAGAGTTTACCAAGAGAATGCAACGGTCATAGCAAACACCCTCTTCCAACAACACAAGAGAAGATTCTACACATGGACATCACCAGATGGTCAACACCGAAATCAGACTGATCATATTCTTTGCAGCCAAATATGGAGAAGCTCTATATAGTCAGCCAAAACAAGACTGGGAGCTGACTGGAGCTCAGATCAAGAATTCCTTACTGCCAAATTCAGACTTAAATTGAAGACAGTAGGGAAAACCACTAGACCATTAGGTGTGACCTAAATCAAATCCCCTTATGATTATACAGTGGAAGTCAGAAATAGAATCAAGGGATTAGATCTGACAGAGTGCCTGAAGAACTATGGATGGAGGTTCATGACATTTTATAGGAGGCAGGGATCAAGACCATTGCTAAGAAAAAGAAATGCAAAAAGGCAAAATGGCTGTATGAGGAGCCCTTATAAATAGCTGTGAAAAGAAGAGAAGCAAAAGGCAAAAGAGAAAAGGAAAGATATATCCATTTAAATGCAGAGTTTCAAAGAATAGCAGGGAGAGAGAAGAAAGCTTTCCTCAGTGATCATCCAAAGAAAAAAACAAAAACAATAGAATGGAAAAGACTAGAGATCTCTTCAAGAAAACTAGAGATACCAAGGCAACATTTCATGCAAAGATGGATACAATACAGGGCAGAAATGGTATGGACATAACAGAAGCAGAAGATATTAAGAAGTGGCAAGAATATACAGAAGAACTGTAAAAAAAAATCTTCATGACCCAGATAGTCACAATGGTGTGATCACTCACCTAGAGCCAGACATCGCGGAATGTGAAGTCAAGTGGGCCTTAGGAAGCATCACTATGAACAAGGCTAGTGGAGCTGATGGATGGAATTCCAGTTGAGCTATTTTAAATCCTAAAAGATGATGCCGTGAAGGTGTTGCACTCAATATGCCAGCAAATTTGGAAAACTCAGCAGGGGCCACAGGACTGGAAAAAGTCAGTTTTCATCCAAATCCCAGAGAAAGGCAATGCCAAAGAATGCTTAAACTACCACACAATTGCACTGATGTCCCATGCTAGTAAAGTAATGCTCAAAATTCTCCAAGCCAGGCTTCAGCAATACATGAACCGTGAACTTCCTGATGTTCAAGATGGCTTTTAAGACAAGGCATAGGAACCAGAGATCAAATTGCCAACATTCACTGAATCATTGAAAAAGCAAAAGAGTTCCAGAAAGACATCTATTTCTGCTTTATTGACTATGCCAAAGACTTTGACTGTGTGGATCACAACAAACTATGGAAAATTCTTCAAGAGATGGGAATACCAGACCATCTCACCTGCCTCTTAAGAAATCTGTATGCAGGTCAGGAAGCAACCATTAGAACTGGACATGGAACAACAGACTGGTTCTGAATCAGGAAAAGAGTATGTCAAGGCTGTATATTGTCACCCTGCTTATTTAACTTCTATGCAGAGTACATCATGAGAAACGCTGGGCCAGATGAAGCACAAGCTGGGATCAAGACTGCTGGGAGAAATATCAGTAACCTCAGGTACGCAGATGACACCACCCATATGGCAGAAAGTGAAGAAGAACTCTTTAGGAGTCTCTTGATGAAAGTGAAAGAGGAGAGTGAAAAAGTTGGCTTGAAAGTCAACATTCAGAATACTAAGGTCATGGCATCTGGTCCCATCACTTCGTGTCAAATAGATGGGGAAACAGTGGAAACAGAGACACACTTTTTTTTGGCGGGGGGCGGGGGGGTTTTGGGGGCAGCTCCAAAATCAACACAGATGGTGACTGCAGCCATGAAATTAAGATTCTTGCTCCTTGGAAGAAAAGTTATGACCAACCTAGACAGCATACAAAAAGCAGTGACATTACTTTGCCAACAAGTTTGTCTAGTCAAAGCTATGGTTTTTCCAGTGGTCATGTATAGATGTGAGAGTTGGACTATAAAGAAAGCTGAGCGCCAAAGAATTGATGCTTTTGAACTGTGGTGTTGGGGAAGACTCTTAAGAGTCCCTTGGACTGCAAAGAGATCCAACCAGTCCATCCTAAAGGAAATTAGTCCTGAATATTCATTGGAAGGACTGACGCTGAAGCAGAAATTCCAATCCTTTGGCCACCTGATGTGAGGAACTGACTCATTGGAAAAGACCTTGATGCTGGGAAAGATCGAAGGCAGGAGGAGAAGGGGACGACAGAGGATGAGACGGTTGGATGGCATCACCAAATCGAGGGACATGAATTTGAGTAAACTCTGGAAGTTGGTGATGGACAGGGAGGCCTGGTGTGCTGCAGTCCTTGGGGTTGCAAAGAGTCGAACACAACTGAGCAACTGAACTTAACTGAACTGACTGACTTGGATAAGACTCCAGTTCATGAGATCAGGACAGAAAATCAGGTGTAGCCTAGAACATTTCCTCTCTTGGGGAGATAGAACTCTAAGAGTTCGGGGGATAAACACAACCTGAAATGCATTTGAGAGGGGCATTTATGGTGCTGCTGTTTGATAGAATGTTGTGCATATGTTTGCACATATCCATTTGGTCTAAGGCATATGCTTCCTTATTAATTTACTTTCTGGATGACCTATCCAGTATTGAAAACACGGTATTGAAGTCCCCTATAATTATTGTATTTTGTCTACTTCTTTTTCAAATCTGTTAGTATTTCCTTAATATATTTAGATGTTTTGATGTTGGGTGCACATATATTTTGGGCTTCCCAGGTGGCTCAGTGATAAAGAATTAGCCTGTGGATATAGGAGATGCAGGAGACGTGGGTTCCATCCTTGGGTTGGGAAGATCCTCTGGAGAAGGAAATGGCAACCCACTCCAAAATTCTTGCCTGGGAAATCCCATGGACAGAGGAGCCTGGCGGGCTACAGTCCGTGGAGTCGCAAAGGATAGGACACAACTGAGCAGGTATGCATATACGTGGGTTTTATAATTGTTTTCTTCTTTTGGTGAATTGGCCCTTCCTGTGATGATCTTTCTTGCCCCTGGTTATAGTTTTTTTTTTTTTATCAGATATAAGTTTACCCTGCTCTCTTTGCTCTCCATTTGGATGGCCTGTTTTCCCCACTGCTTCACTTTGAGCCTGTGTATCCTTAAAGCTGAAGTGAGTCTCTTGTAAGCAGCGTATAGTCGGGTCTTGCTTTGTGAGCAATTCAGCCACTCTGTGTCTTTTTCATTGTTATTGAATTTAATCCATTTATATGTGACATAATTAATAGGTAAGTACTTACTACTGCCGTCTTGTTGTTTTCTGACTATTTTGAGGTTCCTTTCTTCCTCTCACTGTTTTCCTTTACAAATAGATGCTTTTCCTAAATGGTATACTTTGATCCCCTTTGCTTTCTCTAGTATTTACTATGGATTTTTTGCTTTGTTATTGCCCTATGCACAAACCATTATATAAACATGTGGTTGTGGGTTGTAAGTTGTGTCCAACTCTTTGTGACCCCGTGGACTGTAGCCCCCCGGGCCCCTCTGGCCATGGGGTTTCCCAGGCGAGAATGCTGGGGTGGCTGCCATTTCCTTCTTCAGGGACCTTCCTGACCCAGAGGCCAAGCCTGCATCTCTTGCATTGCAGGTGGATTCCTCACTACTGAGCCCCCAGGGAGGCCCCCTACAGTCAATTAAAACTAAAAATTAAAATGAAAGCGAAGTCACTCAGTCACGTCTGACTCTTTGCGACCCCATGGACTGTAGCCCACCAGGCTCCTCCATCCATGGGATTTTCCAGGCAAGAGTTCTGGAGTGGGGTGCCATTTCCTTCTCCAAGGGATCTTCCCGACCCAGGGATCAAACCCAGGTCTCCTGCAATGGAGGCAAAGTCTTTACCATCTCAGCCACCAGGGAGGTGATTACATATTAAGTTTAAAACTGATTACGTATTAATTTCAGCTGCATATGGAAAGTCTGCTTTTTCACTCCCCTGTAGATGTTTTGGTTTGGATGTCATATTTCGCACCTTTTATTTTTATCTTTTGGGGGTATAGTTGCATTACTCCCTTGTGTTAGTTTCCATGACACAACAGAGTGAACCAGCTACACGTGTACATATATCCCCTCCCTCCTGGACCTCCCTCCCTCCCCCTCAGTTATCACAGAACTTACAGCTGAGCTCCCTGAACTATATAGCAGGTTCGCACTAGCTGTCTAGTGGGATTTTAGATTACCTGTAGTAGGTTTTACTTACCTGGCTCCTGAGAAACCTGCATACAGGTCAAGAGGCAACAGTTAGAACTTTACCTGGAACAACTGACTGGTTAAAAATTGGGAAAGGTGTACAACAAGGCTTTATAATGTCACCCTGTTTATTTAACTTATATGCAGAGTACATCATGCAAAGTGCTGGCCTGGATGATTCATAAGCTGGAATCGAGATTACCAGGAGAAATATCAACAGCCTCAGCTATGCAGATGACACCACCGTAATGGCAGAAAGCAAAGAGGAACTAAAAGCCTCTTGTTGAGGGTAAAAGAGTGAAAAAGTTGGCTTAAAACTCAACATTCAAATTATTAGCACATGACATCTGGTCTCAACACTTCATGGCAAATAGAAGAGAAAGTAAACAGATTTTATTTTCTTGGGCTGTAAAATCCCTGCAGACGGTGACTGCAGCCATGAAATTAAAAGATACTTGCTCCTTGGAAGGAAAGCTGTAAGAGACCTAGACAGTGTATTGCAAAGCAGAGACATCACTTTGCCGACAAGGTCTGTATAGTCAAAGCTATGGTTTTTCCAGTAGTCCTTTGTGGATGTGAGAGTTGGACCATAAAGAAGTCTGAGTGCTGAAGAATTGACACTTTTGAATTGTGGTGCTAGAGAAGACTCTTGAGAGTCCCTAGGACAGGAAAGAGATCAAACCAGTCAATCCAAAAGGAAATCAACCCTGAATACTCACTGGAAGGACTGATGCTGAAGCTGAAGCTCCAGTCCTTTGGCCACCTGATGCGAACAGCCAACTCATTGGAAAAGACCCTGATGCTGGGAAGGATTGAGGGCAAGAGGAGAAGGGGGCTGGAGAGGATGAAATGGTTAGATAGCATCTCCAACTCATTGGACATGAGTTTGAGCAAACTTCGGGAGACAGAGAAGGATAGGGAGCCTGGCATGCTGCAGCTCATGGTGCCGCAAAGAGTTGGACACAACTTAGCAACTGAACAACAACATCCGGTTCTGAAGGTTTACTGAGTTCCTTGCTGATGTCCTGTTTCCCTTGATGCTTTGTGATCCCTGTAGCCTTGTGTAGGTATCTGCACACTTGAAGCAGCAGTCACCTCTTTCTGTCTCTACAGACTGACTTCAGTATGAAGACCATTTGTGGAGAGGGGCCCACGAGAGCTTGCTGTGGCCCTGGGCCTGAAACGGCAGGGCTCTAAGTGCAGGAGTGCGTGGTGGCTCTGCGTCTGGAGTTTCTGAGGTCTGGACAGCTCAGGCTGGTGGGGCCCACGGCACTCACGTGGCTCTCAGCGTTCTTAGGCTGCTGAAGGGGCCTGCAGAGGCTTCAGGAGCTGGTGGGGTCCTTGGAAGCACTTCTGTGCCCACCAGTCAGGAAGCAGGGCAGGCCAGCTGGGGCGGCCTGCAGGACGGTGCACACACGCTGAGCGGCAGGGCTGGCTGCAGCTGCCTGCGCAGCGACGAGGGCGGGCTGCAGACGCACATGTAGACCGAGGGCCCGTGGCAGTGGCTCTGGTCAAGTGCGCAGGCTCTGCAGCTGTGGGGACCCCTGCTGTCAACAGGCACACCCGTGACTGCTGGGCATTCCACTGGCACACTTGGGAACAAGATCAAGAAGATGCACACACGCGGATAGATAGGTTAGCTGCAGGGGAGCCCAACAGTGCTTGCCACTGTCAGGGCAGAAGGCTGGTTCTGGGTCCACAAGCAGTCTGCAGGAAGGGGTACTCTACCGCGATTGCAGGCTCTCATCACAGGTACACACGTGGCATGGCGGCCTGTGATGGGGCTCAGGCCAGCGGCGTGCAGGTGCGCAGCGGGAGGTGCGGGCCCACTGTGTGCACACGGCTGTGTTGTCCGCTGCAGTGATCGAGGGTGTGTTGCCCCCCACCCCCGCTGCTGCAGAAGTCAGGGTTGACTGCCAGTGTGGATCCTGCGCTCCAGGGGGAGCTGGAGGGTGGGGAGGAGGGAGATACTCAAGCTGCTGGCGTCTGCAAAGATGAAACCAATAGGAAGGACGCATCCGTGATGAAGTCTGCAGGTGAGGCGGGGGCATCCGTGGTGGCTGTGCTGGCCTTTGGGTTCTTGAGCTGCAAAGCCCACTGGGCCACCCTGTATAGGACACCCCTGGGCACCACGGTCACTCCTGCCACATGGCTCTGATTGGTTGCCGCTGTCCTTTTCCTGTTCCCAACTGTCTGCTGTTCATCTCAGCCTCGCCGGGTCTCTGGGAAGTGGCCCAGGAGGCTGGGGAAGCTGGCCAGGCACACTCCTCTGCCTTTCCTAGCAAGGGGCACTCTTCTGAGCTGGGGCGTTCCCTCTCAGCACTGACCAGCGTCGGTCCGTAGGAGGGGACGATGTGAGCAACATGAAGCCGTCGCTTCCTTCCCCTTCTCTGCGGTTTATCCCCAGGCTTTCTGTTTCACTGTGCTGCCTTGGTTTCCTATGTGAGCTCCTGAGCTCTCCTGGAGGAGATTTTGCTCATGGAACGCTGTCTGACAGTTGATTTCTATTGAGGAATAGTGGCTAGAGTCTTCTGCTCTGTAATTTTGGTGACATCACTCCTTAGCATATATTAAATTGGAGTCCCCAGAAAGGGATGAGTGAGAAAAAAAATGTAAGGAAACATGGATGAACACTTTTCTAGTTTGATGAAAACTATAAACCCACATATATAAAAAGAAGTTAAAAAAAAAAACTCATGCACACAACGTGAAGAACACTATAGTAAGGAGAATCATAATCAAATTTCTCAAAACCAATAACAGATGAAAATATTGAAAACATCAAGAGAAAAAAAGCACATTACCTACAGAAGACCAGAGATAAAGAGGACAACAGATACTTCACTGAAGCCAATAAAAGACAAAAAGTACCATTAAAATGTTGAAATGTGAAAAAGAAGATTGTCTGGAATTCCACGCATAGGGAGCATTTCAAAAATAGAAGCAAAGACTCAGAAATATAAAAGTTGATGAGCTGATCACATCTCCAGCAGATCCGTGGCACCAAGAAACAAAAAAGTTAAAGAATGTACTTGAGAAGAGAGAAAATGGTACTGAGTGAAAATATTAATCTACACAAAAGAATGAAATCACCAACAATGGTAACTAGATGAGTGAGTGTATAACATTTTCCTTATTATTTATTTAAGTTTATCTAGAAGATAATTGAGTATTGAACAAAAAAATAAAGAGATATGGTGGGATTCTTAACATATGTAAAAATAAAATGTACATAGCAAAACCACAAAGGGCAGGAGAGGGTAAATGAAAACATACTGTTATAAGCTCTTATACTACACATAAGGTGCTATAATATCATTTGAAAGTAAACTAATAAGTTAAATAGGTATACTAATAACCCTAAGCAATTACATACAAAAATGTGATAGCTAATGTTCATAAAAATATAACAAAAACAAAAAATACCCAATCTGAAAAAAGATAGGCAAAAGAAAAGGGAATAAAGAAAAAAATGAAACAAATAGAAAGCAAATAGCAAAATGATAGATTATAATCTAACTATATTAGCTATCACATGAAATGCAAATATTCTAAACAAACCACTTAAAAAGCAAGGACAGTCATAACTGGATATATAAACAAGACCTATACACACAAGAACTGATGCTTAAGCAGACATAGTTTCAAAATAATGGAACGGAAGAGAGTATAACATCATGATACAAACTGAAGGAGAGTTGAAGTAGCTATGTTGAGATCAGACAAACTTGATCTCAGAATGAGAAATGTTGGAGGTAAAAATGATCACTTTACAATTCTGAAGGTGTGAGTTATTCAAGAGAACATGACAATCCTGAATAGGCATTTCATTACAGAGCTGCAGATTCCACAGCGAAAATTGGTGGGATGACAGTGAGAAAAAGACAAGCCTGCAGTGCAGCTAGAGGTGGAGACCTCGGCGCTCCCCTGTGAATGACTGGAGGGCACGCGGAGAGCTTGTTACCTGTGGGAATGCTTAGACAGCAAAGCCATTAGCTAAGCTGACCTAGTTCATGCTCCATTCAACAATAGCAGATTACACAAGTTTTTCAAGTGTGCGTCTGACACATCAAAATAAACCATATTCCAAGCAATGAGACAATTGTTGACAAATTCAAAAAGGTCGATACATCTATGTGTTTTGATAACAGTAGGATTAAGTTAGAATCAATAAGAGAAATATTTTTGGAAAATCCCCATATATTGGGAACTAAATAATATACTTCTGAATAATTTATAGTTCAAAACTGAAATGAAAAGGAAAATTAGAAAATGTTTTGAAATGGATTATAATGCATTTGAGTAAAAGTGAAAAATTTAGGGATTCTTCAAAAGCTACGTGTAGGAGAGTTCATAACATTAAACAGTTATATATTTTTAAAAAATCTTAATACCTAAAGAAAATTGAGTAAAACTCAGCAGAACTGGAAAAGGCCAGTTTTCATTCCAATCCCAAAGAAAGGCAATGCCAAAGAATGCTCAAACTACCACATAAATGCATTCATTTCACGCTCAGTAAAATGCTCAAAATTCTCCAAGCCAGGCTTCAACAGTATGTAAACCATGAAATTCCAGATGTTCAAGCTAGATTTAGAAAAGGCAAAGGAACCAAAGGTCGAATTGCCAACATCTGTTAGATCATTGAAAAAGCAAGACAATTCCAGAAAAACATCTGCTTCTGCTTTATTGACTAGGCCAAAGCCTTTAACTGTGTGGATCACAATAAACTGTGGAAAATTCTGAAAGAGATGGGAATACCAGACCACCTGACTTGCCTCTTGAGAAATCTGTATGCAGGCCAGGAAGCAACAGTTAGAACTGGACATGGAACAACAGACTGACTGGTTCCAAATCAGGAAAGGAGTATGTCAAAGCTGTATATTGTCACCCTGCTTATTTAACTTCTGTGCAGAGTATATCATGAGAAATGCTGGGCTGGAAGAAGCACAAGCTGGGATCAAGACTGCTGGGAGAAATATCAATAACCTCAGATATGCAGATGACACCACCCTTAAGCAGAAAGTGAAGAGGAACTAAACAGCTTTTTGATGAAAGTGAAAGAAGAGAGTGAAAAAGTTGGCTTGAAACTCAACATTCAGAAAACGAAGATCATGGCATCTGGTCCCATCACTTCCTGGGAAATAGATGGGGAAACAGTGAAAACAGGGAGAAACTTTATTTTGGGGGACTCCAACATCACTGCAAATGGTGACTGCAGCCATGAAATTAAAAGACGCTTAGTCCTTGGAAGAAAAGTTACGACCAACCTAGATAGCATAGTCAAAAGCAGAGACATTACTTTGCCAACAAAAGTCCATCTAGTCAAAGCTATGGTTTTTCCAGTAATCATGTATGGATGTGACAGTTGGATTATAAAGAAAGCTGAGCATTGAAGAATTAATGCTTTTGAATTGTGTTGTTGGAGAAGACTCTTGAGAGTCCCTTGGACAGCAAGGAGATCCAACCAGTCCATCCTAAAGGAAATCAGTCCTGAACATTCATTGGAAGGACTGATGCTGAAGCAGAAACTCTAATCCTTTGGCCACCTGATGTGAAGAGCTAACTCGAAAAGACCCTTGATGCTGGGAAAGATTGAAGGCAGGAGGAGAAGGGGACGACAGAGGATGAGATGGTTGGATGGCATCACTGACTCAATGGACATGAGTTTGAGTAAACTCCAGGAGTTGGTGATGGACAGGGAAGCCTGTGGTGCTGCAGTCCATGGGGTCACAAAGAGTCAGACAGCAATGAGTGGCTCAACCGAACTAAACTGATTAAGAAAATTGAAAAAAAGGAACAGAACTTAAACTCAAAAGCAGAAGAAATTAATGAAGATCAGAATGTAAATTACTGAAATAGAAAAACAACGAAGTAAGAGTGAAACAATGAAACCAAGGAGCTCATTCTTTAAGAAGATCAATAAAATTAATAAAGCACAAAATTTCAACATCAGGAATGAAAGAGTTGACATTACTACAGAATTTGTAGATATTTTGGATATTAAGAGCATAGTGGTAAAGAATCCGCCAGCCAATGCAGGAGGTGCAGGAGATTCCAGTTCGATACCTGGGCCAGGAAGATCCCCTGGAATAGGAAATGGCAACCCACTACGGTATTTTTACCTGGGAAATCTATGGACAGAGGAGGTTGGTGGGCTATAGTCCATGGGGTCACAAAAGAGTCAGACAGGACTTAGCAACTAAACACAAACTCTTCTCCCCCATGGACACCCCAGAGTTACAACCACTTATAGAGCAGCTCTCCTGGGTTCCCTTACCCTGCTGCTCTTCACCTGGGTGCCCTTTCCCAATAAAATCTCTTGCTTTGTCAGCACATGTGTCTCCTCGGACAACTCACTTCCGAGTGTTAGACAAGAGCCCAGTTTCGGGCCCTGGAAGGGGTCCCTCTTCCTGCAACAAATGGCGACTCTGCCAGGACTCTTCTTCACTGAGACTGACATCCTAACCACTCGGGGCACTCAGGGGCCAGCTTTCCTGCCAATGGACCAGACCCAGCGGCCACAAGTGGGACCCTTTAGTCCCTGGTCTCCTCCTGACACAGACAACTGGCCAGAGTGCCCCGACCAGTAAGGAGCAAGAGACTTTACTCACCTCTCTCCCCTTCCCTCTCTCTTTCCTCTCCTTAACCTTTCCTATCCTTCCCTGTTTTTCTAGTCCCCCGGTCCTGGATGCAGGAATCTGGTCGAAGGGCCTTCAGCCTGAGCTGAGGACCAGAGACTGATCACCTCCTCTTGGCAGAGAACTCGAATTCTGGTTCTGGTCTGGTCTGATTTCTGGTAGGGCCGAGTTCCAGTCCTCTCTTCTCTGGAGGCCCAGGGAAAAGTCCCATAACGCCTGGGAGTCTGTAGGTAGCAGGAGACGTCTGTAAGGCCGCCTCTTTCGCCGCCCCCCCCGCCTCCTGCCTCCTCCCCCTTCTTCTTTCAACCTGGCTTCCTTTCCTCCCTTGAAATCTTTGATGTTAGTCCTTGGGTCTGAAGTTCTGTGTCTCTACAGGAGGTTTTCTGAGACTGTATTCTTGTATTTAAGGGCTTCTCTGGTGGTGCAGAGGTTAAAGCATCTGCCTGCAATGTGGGAGACCTGGGTTCGATCCCTGGGTCAGGAAGATCCCCTGAAGAAGGAAATGGCAACCCACTCCAGTATTCTTGCCTGGAGAATCCCATGGACGGAGGAGCTTGGTGGGCTACAGTCCACAGGTTGCAAAGAGTCGGACACGACTGAGCGACTTCACTTTCACTTCATAGAGCACTTGGGGCTTCCCTGGTGGCTCAGATGGTAAGGAATTCGCCTGCAGTAGGGGAGATCTGGGTTGAATTCCTGGGTTGGGAAGATCCCCCAGAGGATGGCTTAGCAACCTACTCCAGTATTCTTGCCTGGAGGATCCCCATACACAGAGAAGCCTGGCAGGCTATAGTCCATGAGGCCGCCAAGAGTTAGACATGACTGATCAGCAAAGCACAGCACATCACAAGAAGCTGGCTTCCCAGGCGGCGCTAGTGGTAAAGAAGCAGGCTGACAATGCAGGAGACGTGAGAGACTCAGGTTCAGTCCCTGGTTTGGGAAGATCCCTGGAGGAGGGCATGGCAACCCACTCCAGTATTCTTGCCTGGAGAATCTCATGGACAGGGGAGGCTGGAGAGCTACAGTCCTTGGGTTGCAAAGAGTCAGACATGACGGAAGTGACTTAGCACAGTTAGAGCAGTTACCTGTGAGAACAACCTGAAGATGAGCTGAAAAGATTTTCCACAATTAAAGACACAAAGAGGGAACCACGATGAGACAAGTAAGAGGAGCAGAGACGTAGTGACGTCAGGACCCTGTTCTCAGGCAGCAAGAAACAAACGGGGGGAGTCACAGCTGCAGAGGTTCTCCCCAGGGAGCAAGGGGTCCTGCAGAGGCAAGACGAGGCCCCAGAACACCTGGCTTTGAAACCATCAGGTTTCACACCCAGAAGACCCAGGTGATTGTAGGGGACACAGACTCTACTCTTGCAGGGCACACACGGAACCGCACATGCTCCGGTCCCAGGGCAGAGGCAGCACTTGGAGAGGAGGCTGGCTCAGGCACCCTTGCTGATCTTGGGGAGCCTCCTGGAGAGGCAGGTGGGACCTGAGACTCCTCCTGGGGAAGGAGGCGATGGTGGCAGGCATTCAGGGAGCCTGCTCTACCGGGCAACATAAGTGCAGACAAGCGTCTCTCTGGCATCTTTCCTCTGGTCTGTTAACGTCAAGGCCCAGCCCCGCCCCCCAGCAGGCCGGGGGGCCCCATGCCCTCCTTGGCTTCACAGCCAACTGCCTGTGAAGCTGACCCCACCTTCCCTGTGCTCACAGCCACCCCTTGAGGGTGGGCTCACAGCCAGCTAGGCCAGGGCAAAAGCGTGCAGGCAGCCCACCTAAGGAGCAGCCCTGAAGCTCCAGCTCTGGGGACCAGAGAGGAGCAGGCTCCCAGGCCCGGAGGGCACCTCTGGGTACAGGACAGGCCTACAGCCAGCACATTCTTCAAGGTGAAGACTGAATGCTTTCCCCTCGAGAAGAGAAACAAGACAGGGTGTCCACCCTCCCACTTCCGTTGACTGCATGAAAGATTCCAGCCATTAAGGCACGAATAGCTAGACCAAAGCCACCCTGAGTGCTAAGATGGAAGAACCAGTGTCTCCATCTGAAGAAAACGCAATCGTCTTCATAAGAAATCCAGTGGACATCACCTCCTGCTGGGGAAAAGTTCATTTAGAGCGGCTGTAGAATAAAAGATCAACCTACAAAAATCGAAATTGTATTTCTCTGTATCAACAAAGAATACTTTGAACTAAAAGTTTTTAAAAATACTATTTGTAGTAGCCTTGAAATAATCAACTGTTTTGAGGTGAATCTGATAAAAGATGTGCAAACTGCATAAAACTGAAAATTATAGAACATGACAGAAAGAAGGTTTAAAAATTTAAATAGAGAGATGTTTCCAGTTTATAGCTCAGAAAACAAGACATTTCGATATTGATTTTCCTCAAATTGATCTGTAGATTCAGTGTTATCCCAATAAAAAATCCTGTGTGCTTTTCTATACAAATTAATAGTCTGATTTGAAAATCTGCACAGAAATTCGAGGAACCTAGAAAAGTCAAAACAGTTTTGAAAGAGAAGAACCAAGGAGGAGTAACTTTAACTGATTTCAAGACTAGCTGTAAGGCTAAAACAATTAAGTGTGGTGTTGGTATAAAGGTAGAAAACAGATCAGTGGGACAGAATCTCAGGCCCATACATAGATGGACAACTTTTTGGCAAAGATGAAAAATCAAATCTGTGGAGAAAAGAGTTTTTAATCAAATGGTGTTCAAACACAGTTCTTAGTTGATATTTTTATATGGTGATCAAACAATTGGATAAGTATATTCAAAATATAGACTTTGAGTCACAACTCACACCGTGTAAAAAAGTTAAGTAAAAACGATTCTAGATGTAAACACTAAACCAAAAACTTTAACATTTCTGGAAAAAAAAAAACAGGAGAATATCTTTGTTATCTTGTGTGTTAGTCAAAAATTTCTTTGCTACAACACCAAAAACATATACATTAAAAAAAAAGATTACTTGGATTTCATCAAAGTTTAAAACTTGTGATCTTCAAAAGACTGTTGAGATCATGAAAAGTCAGCCTAGGAGAAAATATTTGCAAACGATAACTATAACAAGAAATTTGTATTCTAAATACATAAAGAACTCTCAAATGTCAATAATAAGGGGGAAAGTCCATTTTTTTAATGGAAAAAAAGTTCAAAGAGCTATACATAACAAAAGCATATGTGAATAAAAAGGAAGTGCACATGAACAGATGCTCAGTCCTATTAGTCATTAGAAAATTTCAAATTAAAACGGCAAGGTGGGAAATTCCCTGATGGCCTAGTGGTTAAGACTCTGGACTTTCAGCGCAGGGGGCTTGAGTTCCGTCCTTCGCTGGGGAGCTAAGAGCTAACACGCTGCACGGAGCAGACAAAAAATAAAAAATAACAAAACTGTAAAAATAAAATGCACTTCACTTTTTAAAAAGTCCTTAAAGCTTCATACGACCGAGGACGAGATGGCTGGATGGCATCACTGACTCGATGGACGTGAGTCTGGGTGAACTCCGGGAGTTGGTGGTGGACAGGGAGGCCTGGCGTGCTGCGATTCATGGGGTCGCAAAAAGTTGGACACGACTGAGCCACTGAACTGAACTGAAACTAAAGCTTTGTATGTATTTAAAAAAAAAGAAAAAACGGCAAGAGACCGTATATCCCTCTTAGAAAGGCAAAAATTAAAAATACTGACCATACTGAATATTGGCAACAGTGTGGAGAAGCTCTATTCCTTTTTTAATACTTATTTATTTGTTTATTTGGCTGTGCCAGGTCTTAGTTGTGACACATGGGATGTAGCTTCCTGACCAGGGATCGAACTCAGGCCCCCCGCACTGGGAGCATGGAGTCTTAGCCACTCGACCACCAGGAAGTCTTAGCAGCTCTAATTCTTATACATCAAGAATGCAAACACAAAATGGTACAGCCACTTTGCAAACACTCTGACATCATTTTTTTAAATTTTATATATATATATATATATAATGTTCTAACCAATCTGCTTCATACTGACTCATACAAAAGTATTTTCGCAGCTTTATAAAATCTGTTTTTGACAGAAAAGTGGGAATTCAGGTTGTGCCTGGAGAGAGGTGTTGTAGCCATCATCTTGATGGTGATAGTTCAGGACTCTCTCAAAAGGGAGTCAATGACTCTGCTAGCACCGTGTGCAGAACGTGGGTTCTCCTGTGTATTTATAGGCACACTGCTGAGGTTTGACTCTCAGCCGAGGCACACTGCTGAGGTTTGACTCTCAGCCGCGTGAGTTTGGTATGGGTGGGTCTTTGGCAAGTTTCCTTCTCCAATCACATGAAATTGTTGAGAAGATTTAATAGACGGAGTGGTAAGTGCTCAATAAATGAAGGCTGTTATATTTTTATGTTAAAGTGTGGTTGGTGGTGATGCAGGGGGCGGGGGTGTTTCATAGCTCTGGTTGGATGCTAAAAGAATCTCATGACTCAGAAAGGCAACAAGTCTTCTGATAACTGAAGCTGTGGAAAGAGGTGAAAAGGCTCAGAGACAGTACGGAACCCTGGGGGGACACCTGAGCTTAACAGACAAGATAATTGAGAAGCAATACACAGGGGAGGTGAAAGCAGGAAAAGCCAGGGTCACAGAAGCCAAAAGAGAAAATAATTTTTTTTAATGTTATCAAATACTGCAGCCCTGTGAAAACAGCTCACCCGTAAGACAGACCCATTAAACTCAATGAGTTTGTGTTGTGTTGTGGTTTTTTTTTTTGAGATATAATTGACACAGAACATTATAGTTCTTTCAGGTATACAGTGTAATAATTTGATATTTGTCCGTACTATGAAATGATTATCACAGTAAGTCTAGTTAGCGTTGACTTTTTTGTTGCTTTGTTGCTCTGCAAGGCTGTGTCAGTCTCTGCTGCACTGCAGAATCCGCTGCTTGGACATGTACATCCCCGCTGTCGCCGCAGAGCCCTGATCGGAGCTCCCTGCGCTGCACAGCGGGTTTACCTGCATCATGAGCAAGATCAACCGTGTGCACCTGTCGACCCCCGTCTCCCGACCCCTCTCACCCCCTCCTCCCTCTTGAGGTCCATCCATTTGTTCTCCACCTCCATATCTCTATTTCTGCTTTGCCAGTGGGTTCACCTGTACCATTTTTCTAGAGTCTGCATATATTCGTTGATGTACGATACTCGTTATCCTCTTTCTAACTTACTAACATTGACCTGTGAGAGAGCTGTTCCACCAGAGAGGCGGGGAAGCAGGCAGGTGGGAAAGGGGTTGTGAATGAATGCTTTGGAACTGTTGGCAGTTCATTCGGACAACTTTTTCAAGACTTTAGAAATGAATTTAAACCAAAAAAAAAAAAAAAAGGAGAAGAAGAAGGCTATGGCTGCAGGCATTAGTAGGTCAGAGAGTTTCCCCACACTGCTGGTCTAGGGCAAAAGTCGCCTCGAGGGTGGGTATGTTGATGGGAGTGGCTATGTTCTATGAAAAGTTTCTTCATGGAGACAGGCCGTGGTAGGAGGCAGTATCTGATTCTGCCAGAGAGGATGAATTGGAGATAATAAGACAAAAACTGGGGTCTGATGTTTCAGGCAAAGCATGCAGAGGCTTGAAGGAAGCCCTTAGCACAGGCAACAGAGAGGAGGGAACCGCGTCTAAAGAGACGTAGGAGATAAAAACCACAGGTCTTGGCAGCCGATTGGATGGAGGAAAGATGAGGCTGAAGGTCTGAAGCCTGGGTCTGGCTTGGGGGACAGTCACTCCCGCTGACTAATGGGAAACCTCGCAGACACAGTCACAGCCGCAGAGAATACAGTGCTTAGGAAACCTCTGTGTTCTGGCCACAAACCACAGCGCTGACCAAAATTCTCACCTCCATCCAGGACTAGCTGCATAATTTCCGGGACTCACTGCCAAGTAAGTGAACATGTGGGACTTCTTGTTCAAAATTGTTAAACGTCTCAAACAATACCCCAGAGCATTCAAGCAAGGAGCCATTCTAAGTGCTGGGCGAGGTGCGACCACACAGGTCAGAAGACCGTAAATCTGACTGTTCCTCCGCCTCCAGCCTGGCCGCCGGCAGGGGCAGGTTAGCTGCTGGACTTCCAGAAGCAGGCTACGTTTACACAAAATGGAACCTCTTTTGCTTCTTCTTCTTCTTTTTTTTTTTTTTGACTAATGGTTTTCAACAGTGCTTTACCGTATGAATAACTTAAGGAACTTCTTTTTACTGGAGTCCTAACTTTTTAGCCAGCCTCAACAGCCCATTTTTCTCAGTCTCCCAATCTGTGACATAGAATAAATAGCTGTCCTTCGAAGATGTTTTCTCTTTAACAGAGCTTTTTTTTTTTTTTTCTCCTCCAACTCACAGCTCAGACCATGGCAGCGTGTCAGGGTGCCTTCTCCAGGATGATTGGAAAAGCCCCTGGAAGGTGAGTTTCTCCAGTGCCTCAAGCTGACAAGTGCATTTTGGGAGCTGGCTTGAAAGTGAACACAAGTTCCAAAGCCTTAGGCAGCAAGCTGTACTCCAAGGCTGCTCTTCTCTCAGGGACCTGTGGATGCCTTAGCTGGCTAACCTGCTAAGGGAATTTTGTGTGGTCAGTGGGGGAGGTTTTCCTCTGACCAGGAGTCCAGAGCCACATCCTGTCCGTCCAGCTCACCACAGTTGTTTTCTGACCTTAATCGACTCACTTGACTTCACCTCTGCCTCTGGTGACACAGGGCGTCTGGATCTTCAAGATCCAAAATTCACTTTTCTATTAATTTTGCTGTCATTCCACAAAGCTCCCTAGGCCCCAGCGTGTCAGGATATTCAATAATGAACATTTCATAGCGAAGAACAAATTAAAATTTCATCTTCAGCAATTGCAGTGATTACAACACATATTTTTGGATTTAGATTTTCATATATTTTTAGTCATGACAACTATTATAACCAAATATCCAAATTGCTCTATCATAAAGGTTTTTGACAATTGTGAAGCATTTCCATATTTTTCATGTATGAAAATGTTCTTATACATCTTCTTTGTGAAACCAAAACAGCTTTGATATTTAACTTTACATATTAATAAGATTTCAGAGAAATTAAAATATTTTGGCTCATTCACAAATAAAATGTATTATAAATTATTATTCACTTGCTCTTTACCTCAACTTTTTATTTTTAATATTTATTTGATTACATTTGAAAATGTATGTAATTTATAAATAAATAATATTTAGAAATCAGAGGTAAATGCTGAAAAATTTCTATTGACTGCTGTGTTCTAAACTGTATATATTGTGGTCTGCATAATTACCTATCATTGATATTTAGGAGATATTCCAAAACTGGGTTGGTACTTTGTTCTAAATGAGCTCTAAGTTGTTCTTTTTTTCCCCTTTATCTCTGAGTTTATTATTTTTAACAATTCATTGTTATCCCAGGTTATCCCAAGGAAAGAAAGTTAATCTTTCTTTTAGAGAGGTAGGCGGTCTTCTGGTTTTGCAAAAAAAGAGTTTAATTTACAGACCCAGGCCAGAACTAGTCTTAAACTGCTTTGTGCTTCAAAATTTAGTGAAATGTGGGTAACTCTTTATCTTTTCTTATAATACATAGTTTAACAGAGCTATTTAATATTAAATTTAATCATTTCTAAGGCATTTCCCAGGTAGCTCAGTGGGTAAAGAATCAGCCTGCAATGAGGGAGACCCAGGTTCGATCCCTGGGTTGGGAAGATCCCCTGGAGAAGGGCATGGCAACCCACTCCGGTATTCTTACCTGGAGAATCCCATGGACAGAGGAGCCTGGCGGGCTGCAGTCCATGGAGCCACAAAGAGTCGGACACAACCGAGCAACTAAACACTTCCTACACTCCATCTGACAAGCTTATCTTTGAAGGCTCAGCTGACTTTCAGCCTCTTTAGTGAAAACATTGGTGGTTAATCTGGAATATTTACACACAACTATGTCACAGACTGTTATCCACAGGTTTAAAATCCTATCTTCTCTGCTGGAATATGAGTTCTACACACAGTTTTGTTTTGTTTTTAATTCACCTCCACATGCCCAGTGCTTAGAACAGAGCAGCTCGTTGTTGATGGGAAAGCTTGATTAAATGAATGGATAAATACATAAACAAATGGTATTTAAAGGAGAAGTTGCTATTAGAGCTATTGGAAGAGAACAACACATTTCTCATTCAGTATTCTCTGTTAGGCAATCAGCAGACTCAGTCCTGAGCACTGGATGGAGAGCAAACTCAAAGGTTTGTAGCTGGAACCAAATGTAGCCGTTAGCAAAAAAAAAGTTAGCACTAACCCAGAGCTGGGCAGATAATCGAAACAGAGCTTCCAGTTCAAAGAGCATAAACCTGAAACTCGGAATCCAAGTGAAAATCAAAGGAAGGAAGGAATGCTAGAGCGAAGGAAAGAGATGGAATCAAGAGAAATCCCAAAGGAGAGGGAGCATTATGACTAGCATCCTCTATGTGCTAGTGAGGTCGGACACGGCTGAAGCGACATAGCACCCAGCACCGTGTCCTCGGCATCCGCAGCGACTCAGAGTCGGACCCTGGAAGCTCGAGCTCCTGCGTTCACACCGCTGTCCACCAGACGCCTCTCTCTGATGCTGACACGTCTCTCATTTGCAAACCAGGGATGACAGTCTAGCTCCCTCACAGGGCTGATGTGAGAAATTAACTAAAACGTGTCTGTAAAGCATTTAGCATCATTCCAACACATAGCCAGTGATAAATGTTAGCTACTGTTATTAGGAGGCCCTGATTCATTTGGACAGATGAGGTAAAGTAACAGAATAAAACATCCATATGGGTCTTGGTGGCTCAGACGGTAAAGAATCTGCCTGCAACATGGGAAACCCAACTTTGATCCCTGGGTCGGGAAGACGCCCTGGAGAAGGGAATGGCAACCCACTCCAGGTATTCTTGCTTGGAGAATTCCATGGGCAAAGGCTACAGTCAATGGGGTCTCAAGGAGTCGGACATGACTGAGCAACTAAGACGTCCATGGGTCTTGGATGCAGTCACAGTATTTTTTTAAGCTTTTTCTGTTGGCATATAGCTGATTAACAATGTTGTGACCATTTCAGGTGCTCAGTAGAGAGAGTCAGCCATACATACACAGGTATCCACTCTCTCCCAAACTCCCCTCCCACCCGGGCTGACAGATAACAGTGAGCAGAGTTCCCGTGCCATACAGTAGGTCCTTGTAGGGTGACAGTATTTATCAGTTGCTTAGACCAGACCTCATTATGCATGTTGTCTTGGTAACTAATGCGTTCTTTCACTCGCATAGATTGTCTTAGAACATATTTAGCATATCCAAATCAGAAATAACTTTTGAAACACTAAATAAAAGATGTAAATTATAAAGAAAAATATGTTAAATCACACTGTGTAAACATTTTAAATTTCTGAACAGAAGACCAAAAAAATGGAAAACTACACTAGTAATTAAAAAATGCAGATAAAATACAATGGTGATTTTGCTTCTATAATAAGACAGAGGGGGTTATAGTGCAAACCTCCCACAGGGACCAGGTAGAAAAGTTGGACACATTGTAAAGAGTTTAAATTAGACACAGTGGGAGGAGAGAGGATAAATTAAGAGGTTGGGATTAGCATATAAGCACTACTATATATAAAATAGATAATCAACAAGGATCTACTATATAGCACAGGAAACTACACTCAATATTTAGTAATAATCTATAAGGGAAAGTAATCTGAAAATATGTATGTATATATATAACTGAATCACTTTGTTGTATACTTGAAACTAATACAACATTGTAAATCAATTATACTTCAACCAAAAAGATTTTTAAATTAGACAGGAGCTTCTTTTTCGATCTAGTGGTTAAGGCTCTGCACTTTCACCACGGGGAGCACAGGCTCAATCCCTGGCTAGGAACTGAGATCTCAAGTCCGCCTGGTGCACCAAGAAGAACTTTTTAAAAAATTAGACAGAGTGTGTTCTATTACAATGACAAGCTAGAAATTAGTAGCAGAAAGATAACTGGAGAATACCTAGATGTTGAGAAATTAGACAATATTTTCCTAATAACCCATGGCTCAAATAATTAAATAAAATGTAGATGATATCAATGAGAATTAAAATATGGCTTATCAAAGCACTGAGAAGTATATAGCATTGATGAAAATATTAGAAAAGGAAAAAGTACATATAATGAATGATTTTTATTGATCTAAGTACCCATTTTTTAGACACTTGAAAAAGAGCAAGTTAAACCCCCAAGAAAGTGAGAGAAAGGAAATACATATAAAAGTAAAAAGAAATGAAAGGCAAACTGTAGAGCAAATTAACAAGACCAAATACTGTGGTCTTTAAAAAGCCTTACAAAAGTCGTAAATCCGTGCTGACTGGCATTTTTAAAAGAAAGGTGAAAATAACTAATACCAGGAATGAAAATGAAGTCATCACTACAGATATTTATTCCAGGTAGGCATTTACCCTTCAAGACCAAAGGAATTCACATTAATGGAATAAAGGAAAAACAATTATGTGATTGTTTCAATAAAAACAGAAAAGGTATTTGATAGAGTTTAACATCTATTCAAAATTACTTTTCTAAACTAGGAATAAAAGGAAATTTCATTAAACTTATTAAAAAAAAAACAGCCAGCTTTATTTTCATGGAGAAATATTAAAAGCTTTTCTCCTTGGATCTTGAATGATGCAATGATGTTAACTCATTTTCTTAAATCAGAGTAGAAAAATCAGAATCACATTTTGGTTAAAATGCAATATGGATGGACCTAGAGATTGTCATACTGAGTGAAGTAAATCAGTGAAGACAAATCCCAAATGATATTATTTATATGTGGAATCTTTAAAAATGGTACAAATGAACCTATTTACAAAACAAAAACAGAGCCATAGGCCTAGAAAACAAGCCTTCAACCAGGGGGAGGGAGGTGGAGGAATAAACTGGGAGATTGGGATACACGTTACTGTAACTAATAAGGACCCACTACATAGCACAATGAGCTCCACTCAGTACCCTGTGATGGCGTATATGGGAAATGGATCTTAAAAAGAGTGGATATACGTGAATGTATAACTGATGCGCTTTGCTTACACCCGAAACACACCAATAAAAATTAATTCTAAAAATGGAAGCTAAAAATAACCCATCTTAAAAAAAATTCAACTTATTCATGAAAGAAAGTAGTCATTTTTGAAAATGCATATCGATCCCTAACATCTGAAGCATCCTTTTTCTGGGAGGAGGGAAGAAGGGAGAAAAAGACAAGAGAGCATTGGCTCTCTCTCAACCATTTTTCTTTTTTTTCTATTTTTTTTTAATATGAAAAGGCATTTAAAAGACAGAAAATCGTAAGCAGTTCCAGAGGCTCACGTTAACACGTAGGTGCTACTGGTGTGAAAGAAAGGAGGACATGGCAGAAAGCCAGACAAGCTGGGTGATTGATGGAGGTGCAGGGGAGAGGCGAGCAGGGCTGGGAAATGAAACACTTGCAGCCTGCGGAGCCCAGTCTTGAAAGTCCCTGTATTTTACATTTTGCTTCTATTTTATTTTCTATTATGGTGTCATAAATGCTCCTAAATCCTGCTACAAATTAGATCATTTGCTTTTCACTGAATCAGAAACAGCTGTTATCTCTTTTGACTAGGATGAGAAAGTATCAAACTGCAGAAATAAAATGGACTAGAATAAGTCGATGGGGGCTTCCCTGGCAGTCCAGGGGTTGGGAATTTGCCCTCCAACGAGGGCTTGGGAGGTGGTGGTGTTGGGGAGTTAGAGGTGTGCACAGGTTCAATCCTTGGTCAGGGAACTAAGATCCAACATGCGTCATGGCCAAAAAAATAGAACATAAACAGTTCAATAAAGGCTTAAAAAAAAATGGTCCACATCAAAAAAATCTTTAAAAAGAATAAAGTAAAGTAATGGATGGTCCATGGTTTCTTACACAATCCTCCCAAAATTAAAGCCAACATTTCTCCCTATTTCCGTTGTCACAAGAGGACAGTCAGCTGCAGCCTGGATTTAATAGGAATATATGAGCGTAAATAAAAATAACCCAAGGCAGTAGGAAAAGCCCAACACAGTCAAATTGAAATTGCTATTTTCAGTTATCATGACCTGTCTTACAATGATCATTCATAAACTTTCTTATTCCAACTAAATTTAATATTTGGGCTTCAAGTAAGTGAGATGAATCCTACTGTACTGTGCAGATCACAAGTCAACAAAAACATCTAATTTTTCCCAGTAGAATCTGTATAAAAATCCCCATTTACCAGGGCATACAGCACAAATAAAAATTCCACTCAGACATAAAGTCTATGCTCCCTCCTCCCTAAATGTGTTACATCGGTTGAAACGCCAGAACTGTCACTGGGACAAAATACTTAGTGTGTTGCCCTTTACGCGTCATCTTGGTGGAATCTTATAGGCACAGCCAGAGAGTCTTGGCAAAATTGAGGGCTCCCGGCCGTAACAAGATCAACGGTGTAGACTATGCCATTCTGGATTCAATCACCCGTGGGCCATTAAAAGCTGACTTTATAAAATATAAATAAATAAAACCAGGAATCTGTTGGCTGAGTTTTGCCAGTGCTTCTGGTACTGAACCTCCCCAGCCCACTCTAATCAAGGCTGTAAACCGCCTGTGATTAAACTGTTTTTCCTGTGGGAAGCAAACAAAGATACACTGAAGCCAGGCAGGTAACAGCATCATTCTCCAGACTTCATGGAGCCAAATTTCGCGTCGCCAATCAATATGGAGCCGCAGGCTTGTTTTAAATGTCTTGCCACGGGAACTGGCTCGCAGCCACCAGAGCAGGGTGAGGGAGACGAGCTGATATGCGGTACAGGGAGGGGGAATACTGTTTGCCTCCCTAGAGCCTGTGTGTTTGTATACCTTGCTAACAATCAGCATTTCAAGAGAAAGCTATACATTTAGATTCCCCCAAGTCAGGACTCTTAGACTGTGGCTTGGATCTAGAGAGAACACTTCTGATATGAAGCTCTTGCTTGCAATCTTAAACCACCGCATGTGTACATCCTAAGTGTAAAGGGTCGAGACCTGAAGAGTGATTTATTAAATTTCATTATTTTTAATTTATTTCTTTGGCCACTCCACACAGCACGTGGAATGTCAATTTCCCAACCAGGGACCGAACCCATGTCCACCGAATCCTTGCAAGGCAAGCGTGGAGTCTCAACCACTGGGCCTCCAGGGAAGCCCTCATTTACTAAATTTGGAGTATTTGGCTTGCTGATTGTAAATTTTTTTGTATTATACACTTTTGGAGTTCTGTACATTCTTGTAACTTGGAGGTATGTATGATGCTTCCTCCAGAGAGAAATCTGGCTTTCAGATATAAAAATCCAAGGAAACAAAAGCTAGTTAAAACTAAGGCAAATATCAAAGGGAATTCAAGTATGTAGTTTCTGAGCTCTGCCTTGAGACTTCACTTTCTTGCCACATATTTGTATTTTTTGCCCTCACAAGAATGCACAGTATTCTTGCTATTTTATAATGATTTTCCAGCAAATAAATTGAAACAATTATTTAGACTATTTGGGTGATAGAAGGAAATATTTCTCAAAAAGGCCATTATGAGTAACAATAGGAAGTAGAGAATTTATGTATGATTATTACATTTGCAGATAATTTTATAAAGCAGAAAGCTATAAGTAATCTGCCATAAATAACAGTGTTTCCTTTTTCTGCTATATAAAATGCAAATCCCTCAGTGATACAATCAAAATACACATTGGTGCTTCTCATATTGCCTTTTTAGCTTTTTATTGAGATTCCAGCCTCTGGAAGGCTGAGCAGGTGTATCTGGGAGTCGAGTAACACAACACTTCATCTCCTTTACTTACTTGTCCTCATTCTGGACAAATAAGTGTTTATTAATTTTTTTCTCCTGAGAGAACAATATGCCTTCCAAATACATGAAATAAATGTCCAAATCATCCGCAGGAAGTGCATTCACTGTTCAGATGAGGGGAGAGCAGAATGCAGTCATGTGTCAGGAGAGGCGGGAGGAGTTTCAATGTCTTAAAAGCATGTCCAGATGTTATGACGCTCTGGGAGCTGCCCTGCTGCTCAGACAGCATGCATTGGAAGGCTGGGTGGCTGCATTGAGTCGTTGCGTCTCCTTCCCTCCGTGATGTGCAGATAGCAACATGGCCAAGACCTGCCTTCAACCCACAAGTGGGAAAGGCTGTGTGGCCCAGGCCCTGCTTCTCAGATCAGGTCTACACATCCCTCTGCAGACAGCAAGGGGATACAGACAGGAGCAGCTGGGAAGAGGGTGAAGCTGAAGCCTTTTCTGGCATGGCAGCTTGACTAGAGGGAGGGAGAGAGGGAGAGTTAGTGACATTAAAGTAAAAATTCCCACTCCTGGGCGTACATCTGGAGAAAGGTGAGGGAGATACATACACCCCCGGTGTTCACTGGGGCACTACGTCCAATAGCCAAGACACGGAAGCAGCCTGAGTGTCCACTAGATGAATGGGCAGAGGCAGAGAATACACCCGATGGAGTATTACTCGGCCAGAACAAAGAGTGGAGCAGGGCCATCTGCAGCAGCGTGGGTGGTCCTGGAGATTATCATACTGAGTGAAGCGAGTCAGAAAGAGAAAGACAAACACCATACGATCTCTCTAAGTGGAATCTTAAAAAACGATGAAAACAAACTTATTTGCAAAATAGAAACAGACACACAGACATAGAAAAGAAGCATGGCTATCAAAGAAGAAACTTGAGGGGAGGATTAAATTAGGCATTTGGGATTAACGGATACATAACACTATGTATAAAATAGATAACCAACAAAGACCTGCTGAACAGCACAGGAAACCCGACTCAATAGTCTGTAATAACTTATACAGGAAGAGAATCTGAAAATGAATAGATACATGTATATGGATAACTGAATCATTTTGCTGTACCCCTGAAATTCACACATTATAAATAAAGTATATTCCAATGTAAGATAAAAAAATAAAAAATAAAAGAAAGTGGTCAGTTATTTAAAGATAATACTGAAGCAATACACTAGATGAAGTAATACACTAAATTCACCCAAATTTTAGGGTAATTTTAAGATAAACAAGTCTTAGAGACTTCATAGGCGTGTCCGGCTTCAGCAGGATGTGTCCAGATGCATCCAGCTCCCATCGTGTCCAGAGCTGACAGCTTCTTCTGCTCTTAGGACTACTTGGTGGGAAAGTGTGAGAAGAAAGTCAGAGCAAGAGTCACACCAAGCTGCTGCTTTTCTCCCCTGCGAGTGTTATGAACCGGCCAAGTCCTGCTCAAAACAGACATAAAATGACCAAAATGCTGTCACCAACAAATATCACAGAGATTTGTGAAAAGAGTCAAATATGATCATGCAGGTAGAAGCCCTTTGGAACTGGAAAGAAAGGCAGACTTTTAAAATGCATTTCTTCCTATAGTTAGCAGACATTTATTGAGCATTTACTATGTGGCAAAGCTCCGCTAGGTATGGTTCTTTTTGGGGCTGCACCGCATGGCTTGTGGGGTCTTAGCACCCCAACCAGGCAGCAAGCCCACACCTGCAGTAGAAATGTGGAGCCCTAACCCCTGGCCCACCAAAGTCCCTAGATATGTTTCTTATCTTCAAGGAGCCGCCAGGCTAATAAAGACAAACAGATGATTCCGTCACTTCAGTTCAGTGCAAGGAGGCCAGCGACAGTTTCTCTGAGTTTAGAGCTGACATCTAAGGGCAGGAATTTCTGACCATAAAGGAATAAAGCACAGGAGACAACTCAGGAAAGAGACTTCTGAGCAAGGAGACACTCAGAGGCACAAACTATTTATTAGAGGGACCTCGCGTTTGAGGAACAGCATCTTGTGGAGTCAGCTCAAGTATGTATTTTTCTCCAGCAATACTTCATGTGGAATAGAAGCAGTAGAATTGATTTTTTTTTTTTTTTTTTGCTGTCGAGGTTTTACCAGGTGATTACAAAAAGGGATTTGAATGTATAAGCCACAAAGTGATTTAAGGGAAGGATCAGAGAGTCAAAACCAGATGTGAGGGAATCATTGGAAGAAAGCCCATCCTAAAGTTGATGGATGGGTCTGCAGGAGGGCGGAGAATCCCCGGGTGAGACGCTGAAGCGTCCGGAGCATACGAGGATTTGCCACATAAAAGCAGAGCACAGGGACTCCTTGGTGTTCCAGTGGTTAAGAATCCACCCGCCAATGCCAGGGTCAGGGGTTCGATCCCTTGTCGCACGCCACAGGGAATGGCAAATGAAAACAAGCGATAGGTAGGCATCATCCCAATTTTGTAAAGCTAAATGCCTGGCAGGATACACGAGCAAATGTGAATAGTTCCCGCAGGGTGGCTTAGGAGTCAGTGTGATTTTTCCTGTATTCTGTATTTTCCAAGTTTTCTTCATTGAATATACATTGCTTATGTAATTCAGAGAAAATAAAAAGCAGATGTAGTGGCCCAGAAACATGAGAGTCAAACCAAAGAAGTAATTTAAAAGGATCATTCCCAGACCCAAGGAAATGGAGAAGGACCCTGGGCACCTAGGGACACCCAGTCCGGCATCCACCTGGACTGGACTCCGGGGTAGACAGGCGGCCACAGGGACTGGACCTCCTGTGGTCTCCACCCTGCAGCCAGCCTCGGCTTGCCCACCTGGAAACACACGGGAAAACTCACACACCAATGAGAAACTCACACGCCAGCATGGGCACACACACACGCACACATGCACACGCACACACACACTCCTGAACTTCCTTTTTCTTAAGATGACAGGAAGCCGGAAATACCGTTAACACAGGCAGCCACACCCAGAGCATCTCTGCATGTTTCTGTGGGGATTGGGCTTCTTCTTTTTTTTAATTAATTTTCACTGGAGTATATCTGCTTTACAATGCTGTGTTTCTAAAAGTGATTTAGCTACATGTATGAACAGACGGTCGGGCCCCGAGGAAGGCAAGAGGGACGGAAGTGACTGCATGGTCCCCGGCCTCTGTGCCGGGAGCTGTGTGGAGCACCAGCTCCTGGAAGCTTCGCAGCAACTGGGTTAGGTGATGAGATCCCCATTTTTCGTTAAGGGAATTAGTGTTCAAATACTTAATTTTCTAAACGTTGGATATTTTCAATGCCCCTACAGGAATCTGGACACAGGGTATCTGAGTCAGTCACTTTCTAAGTCATATCTGACCCTGGGGTCCCATGGACTCTAGCCTGCCACTCTCCTCTGTCCATGGAGTTCTCCAGGCAAGAACACTGGCGTGGGTTGCCATTTCCTTCTCCAGGGATCTTCCCGCCCCAGGAATTGAACCCAGGTCTCCTGCACCGCAGGCAGCTTGTCTACTGTCTGGGCCATCGACGGCTGCCCACTCCAGGAATCTTGGGGCCTCACTGGTGACTCAGCTGGTGAAGACGCCAGCCACTCTTCAGCAGAAGCTGACCTTCCTGGGAATGACTAAGGCCCGCTCGGAGTGGATTCAGACACCCAACTGGTTCTAGAATCAACCTGATCTTGTCAGGTGACAAAGAACCGTCTCTGTTCTTCACAAGCCAAACCCAACGGCACCTCCCGGGATCACTCCCAGCCTGGAACAGAACCCCCCAAGGAGGAGGAGGAGTGCAGGGAGCAAGACAGGGAGGGGGAAGAGGAGGGAGAGAAAGGGGAGGAGGAAGAGAAAGGGAGGAGGGAGAAGCAGAAATAAGAGAGAGAAAATGGAACTAGTTGGATCCTTAGAGAAGAGGCAAAAAAAAAAAATCGCTCTGGGACTTCCCTGGTAATCCAGTGGTTAAGAATCTGCCTTCCAAAGCAGGGACACAGGTTCAATTCCTGCCAGGGAGGTAAGATCGCACATGCCTTGGGGAAATGAAGTTCACGGGCTGCAACTAGAGAGCCTGAGCGCTCTAAAGCCCGTGCTCTGCAGCAAGAAAAAGCCCACGAGCCACGAGAGACATCCCCGCGCAGCACCCTAGTAGAAGCCCATGAGCCACAGCAAAGACCCAGGGCAGCCAATGTACTAAAAAGGTAAATTTAGTTTAAAAACCCTGCTACTACTCGCCTTCTGGATCCCTGGTAACCCTCTCTTACACATGCAATGAAATCATTAACCCGTAGAGACACAGATCTCTCCGACAAAATAAAATCATTTCTACCACTTCGTGTAGAAATCAACTGGCTTCCGAAGGGATCAGCTGTTCTCATTGACCCAAAAAATCAGCCTCTGCCTTTGACAATATATACTTTTTAAAATAAACCCTCTCTCTTTTCTCTAACAGCTATCATTTCTTTCTCCAGCATTTCTTTTCCCCAAATTAAGAACGGAGAGTCTCTGCCAGACAAGGTACCCTCAGAAACAGCCCTCCAGATGGACTCATCTGAATAAGAGGTCACGGAGGGACATCCACATTAGCTAAGAGGATAGTCACCTTGGCCTTGGATCTGCGGCCTTTCCTGACTCGCTGGTTTAGAGGAGGCTGCGATTTCTTGGGGGTCTGTCTTTTGTACTGGAGCTCACTACTTTTTCCAGACTGAGTGACGAGAGGCATCCGGTGTCTCTGTGTTCCCCTTGTCCTTACTGTAACCTCAGTGGATACACAGAAGAGGAAAAAGAAATTGAGGTCCCTTCTGGCAACAGACTCAGCAAGTAGTTGCGAAGGAACTGGGGTTGTGAAAACGAAACCTCTAATGTACGTGCCGGTCCCGAAGCCTGCTTTCCGTTCACCAATATTTAACTTCTTTAGTAAACCTGGGTTCTCGAAAGCCATAGTAGGCTACAGGCAGAGCTAAGGGAAATGTTTCTGAGTGTTTCATTGCCAGATCTAATGCAAGTAATCTCAGGCAGAATAGTTGGAAGGTCTTTGGACTCAGGTGGGCTTTTCAACACTGGAAGCTGAGAGTCAATGGGGAGAATTGGAAAGCAGGGACCCAGATCTGCAAGTCAGTCTTGAGACCAAGCTGTTCTCATGAATCCTTCAACTGCACGTTACAGGTGGACAGGGCCACCCGCTTTCCTAGCATCCTGGATTAGGTGAGGCTTACAGTTCATCACAGCAGCCCCAGGACCAGCCTCCTGGGGATGGAACCCTTGCCTCCTTGCAGTGGAAGCTCAGAGGCCTAAAACTGGATCACCAGGGAAGTCCCCACCTATAATATTCCTAACATGCGGAACAGCGTCTATCATGCAGGAATAGATACTTGCTGAATGGCTTGCTTACATTATCAAGGACACTTAACTGCTTTTTACACATCGTTGCATTTCAATTAAAACTTGCAATTGGGTCTTACTGTCCTCATTTCACAGATAAGAAGATGAGCCTCAGAAAAGTTAAACAACTTGCCCAACCTAGAAAAAAGAGCTGTTTGATTCTAAAACTCCTGTAACAACACACCATCAACTCATCTCACCCTTCAGTTCAGTTCAGTCGCTCAGTCGTGTCCGACTCTTTGCGACCCCCATGAATCGCAGCACGCCAGGCCTCCCTGTCCATCACCAACTCCCGGAGCTCACTCAGACTCACGTTCATCGAGTCCGTGATGCCATCCAGCCATCTCATCCTCTGTCGTCCCCTTCTCCTCCTGCCCCCAATCCCTCCCAGCATCACAGTCTTCCAATGAGTCAGCTCTTCGCATGAGGTGGCCAGAGTACTGGAGCTTCAGCTTCAGCATCAGTCCTTCCAAAGAAATTCCAGGGCTGATCTCCTTCCGAATGGACTGGTTGGATCTCCCTGCAGTCCAAGGGACTCTCAAGAGTCTTCTCAAACCAATTATTGAGTAACTATTTATAACCATCCTAACGGCAACAAACTAGTTACCTCAAGTTTTTCTAAATTAGCCTTTCAAGAAAATTAAGCATTCCTGCGCTTATTCATGCACTTAGACAAGAGATCTGTCAGCATCTATTGCTGTGTGCCAAAGACATCACCAGGTTCTGGGAAAATGGACCAAGAAGACCTGAGTTCCTGTGCTTAGAGATCTGGAGAGACCCACGCAAAAGTGGAAAACTATGACACAGAAGGCAGAGAGGTACGGGATGTCGGGGGACCTGAGCCCTGCTTCCCCGAAAATGGCAGACACATGAGAAGAATTAAGAAGCACAGGGTGGGACTTCCCCGGTCACAGGACAATGTCCACGTTCACCTGTTAGACTCTTAGCCTTGGTCTTATCATTTCTAATTTTGGTAAACTGCCCGTCATCCTTCTCCTGGTTTAAAAACTCTATGGGCTTTCACTCTAAAGGGTTAAAAACTCTGTGCTAACATGCTTTGTTTTCAGGTATTTCATTTGCTAATCCTTTCATCATTGTTGCTGTTTTTCTCTATATATCCATTACATTCATTGTAAATCATGAAGCCAAAAATTAGAATCAGCCCCCACTAGAAAGCACGGAGCCATGTACATATCACATAAAGAAAGCACTCCGTGGGCCTACTCCTGCTCATCTACCCCGGGCTGTGGGGCCTTGATTTCTTTGTGTGCAAGCAATTCTTGAATGGCATGTCATATTCTGGATGTCCAATCAAGTCCCTTAAATTACACCAACTGCAATCTTTCCATTTCCCCTTTCCTTTTAATCACCCTCCTCCAATCCAACCAGAGCTTTCGGACTTTCCGTCTTTAGAAGTGTCCACGTGTTATAGCTTTTAGGCTCACTTCTAAGCAAATTAAAAGTAGTTTAGGAGAAGAAACTAGCAAAAGCAAACACGCACATGAGTAAGTTGCAGATTCTAATTAAACAACTCACTAGCTCCGGTGCAGTTTTATTTTCATTGACAGTAAAAACCAAGAAACATTTGTCTGTTTATGCTACAGTGCACGCCCTACCTGTGAGGCCCTGTCTTCTGCGTTTACCTTCATTGCAGTTGTAGAACAAGAAAACAGCTATGGGAGTTCACATTTTTAAAAGATTGTGAAACAATTTTGAAAAATAATTGAAATATCACTATTACAGCTATCACCAAAATAATTCAGATGTTTCCATAGCTGCAACAAAAGTTCGCTGCTGTTCACCTGGTTGGCTGGAAATACAGAAATGCATTTCTAGTCAACCGTTTTCTGTGGGTTAAGTGTCATATCTTTTTGTCTTTTCATACTCTATCCACAGAAAATGGTTGAACAGAAAGAGATCAAATCAGTCAGTCCTAAAGAAAATCAACCTTGAATATTCTTTGGAAGGACTGATACTGAAGCTGAAGCTCCAATATTTTGGCCACCTGATGGGAAGTGCCGTCTCACTGGAAAAGATCTGATGTTGGGAATGACTGAAGGCAGGAGGAGAAGGGGACGACAGAGGATGAGATGGTTGGATGGCATGACCTACTCAATGGACGTGAGTTTGAGCAAGCTCCAGGAGATAGTGAAGGACAGGGAGGCCTGGTGTGCTGCAATCCATGGGGTCGCAAAGAGTTGGACACAGCTGAGCAACTGAACAGCACCATTTTCTGTGGGTTCACCTGTGATTTGCAACTGGAGCTCAAACTCTTTTACTGAAAGAAAGAAAGAAAGGGTGTAAGGAGGGAGGGGGGAAAGGAGGGAAGGCAGAGAAGAAAAAGCTGTAATAGAAGCATTTTGTAATATTACTGCTTTTGCACTTCCCTCTGGTGCTGTACCTACATACACATGCTCTCTGTTATAGCACATAGATCACAGCTCAATTTTCCAGGTCCCAGATATTTTTCTAAGTGCTTTTCAAACATCATAAGTCAGCTACTTTATAGTTGAGGAAGTGAAGGTACGGAGAAGTTAACTAGCTTTCCCAAGGCTGTGCAGCATATAAGTGGTGGGACTGGGTTCACAAGCAGCACTGCCCAAAACAAATGCAACATGAGCTGCACCTGCAATTCTAAGCTTCCCAGTAGTCACATCAAAAGTAGCAGAGAGCCATTAAACGCATTCTCACACACTGTATTTCACCCAAAATATTGGATGGGCCAGAAAGTTTGTGTTTTTGAACTCTTTTGGCCAACCTAATATCATTTCAACATGCAATTAATTTTAAAAGAGATATTTCCCCATTCTTTTCTGCACACCACCAAGGCCAGTAGGCGCTTGCATATATGGTGCATCTCCTTGGGGACCAGCCAGTCACACACGTGATCTCTGTGCGTGAGTATACCAAGTGGCTGCCATCCTGTCCAAGACAGTTCTAGAGTCTGGGCATTTTGTTTTTCTTTTGATGTTTGACATCAATCAATAACAGTGTCAAACGATGAACCTTGAAAAATGCAGAACATTTCCATTGGGTTAGTGGATTTAATTTATATGAATACGCGTCAGTTCTAGATAGCAATACAAAGACTTTATGTCTGTCTGGACCTCAGAAGCTGCTGCATGCCCACAGCTGAGCTGTAAGTACCGCCTACCGTTTACAAGAATAGGAACCTGCTTCATGCAGATGCCCCCCCCCACACACACACACACCCCCCCCCCAAGTGCTCAGTGCTCAGCTCCACTGCACAGCATCAGGTGTCCTCCCCCTCCCCGCCCCTCCCCTCCCCCCTTCCCCCTCCCCCTTCCCCCTCCCCTCCCCCCCTTCCCCCTCCCCCCTTCCCCCCTCCCCCTTCCCCCTCCCCCTTCCCCCCTCCCCCTTCCCCTCCTCCTCCTCCCCAGCCCTCCCCCTCCTTCCTGGCCCCTCCCTGTCCTTCCCCCTCCACCCCCCTCCTCCTCCTCTAACCCCTGCATCTACCCATTTCCTTCTGCTTGGGTGTGCAGCTCTCTCTGCCCCAGGCTCCTCTTCCAATGGACCCTTCTTTCTTTGTGTGAGTTCCCAGAGCAGAAGGTCTTCTTAAAGCTCCAAAGTGGTTTTTCATTGTTTAGATGCTAAATCATATCTAACTCTGTGTGACCCCACAGATCAGCACACCAGGCTTCCCTTTCTCTGTCTCCTGGAGTTTGTGCAAACTCATTTCCATCGAGTCAGTGATGCCATCCAACCATCTCATCCTCTGTTATACCTTCAGTCTTGCCCAGCATCAGGGTCTTTTCCAATAAGTCACTTTTTCACATCAGGTGGCCAAAGAATTGGAGCTTCAGCTTCAGCATCAGTCCTTCCAATGAATATTCAGGGTTGATTTCCTTTAGGATGGACTAGTTGGATTTCCTTGCAGTCCAACGGACTCTCAAGGATTTTCTCCAGCACCACAGTTCAAAAGCATCAATTCTTTGGCACTCAGCCTTCTTTATGGTCCAGCTCTCACATCCATACCTGACTACTGGAAAATCCATAGCTTCAACTATACAGACCTTTGCTGGCAAAGTGATGGCTCTGCTTTTTAATATGCTATCTCGGTTTGTCATAGCTTTTCTTCCAAGGAGGAAGCATCTTTTAATTTCGTGGCTGCAGTCATGGTCTGCAGTGATTTTGGAGCCCAAGAAAATAAAGTCTGTCACTATTTCCACTTTTTCCCCATCTATTTTCCATAAAGTGACGGGAAGTCCTCTGCTTAATGCCGTTTTCCATCTGCTGTGATCTGGTGCTTCTCTGGTCAAGAAGACGCAGGGTCCTGGGAGCCAAAGTTGCAGAACTGGGGGTGTTTCAGGCCCCAGATGGCACGCAGGGGGACAGGACCTGTTCCAGGGGAACGGCTGTGCCAGGTCACACTTTCTGTATGGTTGCTACTGAGCACTTTTTTAAAAGCCATTTTAAAACATATTAAGGTTTAATAATGTTAACCTTTATTTTAACGTAATTGCTTGAACTCCTATGGATTCACATAAAATACCAGCTTGGCTTTGTCAGTGTTTCTTCTAGTAGTAATTCCATTGTAAAAGGATTACCCCTGTGAACTTCATCCCCTATGCTTTGCCTGCTTTTACTGATGCTCCTGAACATTCTTCAGGATCACCAGTGGGTAGCTACGTGGGCATTCCCCACTTCCCTCTCCCATATGGAACTGGATCAAAGGAGCTCTTGCTGCTGCTGCTAAGTCGCTTCAGTCATGTCTGACTCTGTGCGACCTCACAGACGGCAGCCCATTGGGCCCCGTCGTCCCTGGGACTCTCCAGGCAAGAGCACTGGAGTGGGTTACCATTTCCTTCTCCAATGCATGAAAGTGAAAAGTGAAAGTGAAGTCCCTCAGTCATGTCTGACTCAGCGACCCCATGGACTGCAGCCCACCAGGCTCCTCTGTCCATGGGAGTTTCCAAGCAAGGGTACTGGAGTGGGGGTGCCATTGCCTTCTCCGAAAGGAGCTCTTAGGCAGTCCTAAAAGATAAAAATACTCATCTAAGAGCAGCACAGTGCGAAGGCAAGGGGAAAGAGGAAGCCCACCCCCCTTTGCCTCCAGGTGGAGAGTTCCTGGTGGGAGGTCATGGGCAAATGATGGTGGGAAGTCTCAGCTCTCTACACAAGCTGGGAACACCCTCATCCCCCAATCTTGTGATGTCCTAAATCACGCAAGGGCAACTTCTACCTAACAGAGACAACAGGGTCCCCGAGTACTGCCTCATCCGTTCCTTAATAATGGATTCCAGCCTGGAGAGGGGGAGTGTTCTTGCTGTTTAGTTGCTAAATCATGTCCGACTCTGTACAGCCCCATGGACTGTAGCCCGCTAGGCTCCTCTGTCCATGAGATTTCTCAGGCAAGAATACTGGAGTGGTTTGCCAGTTCCTCCTCCAGGGGATCTTCCCGAACCAGGGATTGAACATGCATTGGCAAGTGGATTCTTTACCACAGAGCCACCACCCAGGAGCCCCTAGCCCAGGAGAGGCTCAACTCCATTTTAACTGAAGGAACCGTCTCCGAGGCTCTGCATCTTCAGATTCTGTCTCAAGCTCCTTCGCTGCTTCTTTAGAGGGAGGCAGGAGGCAAAGGGAGAAGACAGGTCCAGTGGCTGTCAACAGTGAATGTCTACAAAATTTCGTCTACCATGCCCACCTCCAACCACCTCATGCTGAAGCAGGAAGGAAGGGCGCAGGGCACACAACCTTTGAAAGAATAACGTAGCTCAAGGGCACAGCACAAACTGGTTAGAACCAAATGGGCCCAAGACGGCAGACAAGTTAACGTGACTGACCTTAGTCTTCAGTATACACTGATTATAACACAGAGTAAGCTAAATGACGCATCAGAGCTGTTGTGACAGTTCCCAGATGGACCATCAAAGACCAAAAAGGTGGTCAGCGGCCTAGCGCTGGAAATTCCTGCCCCTTCCCCTGAAGTAGGTGGACTAACCCTCCCACTCATGAGCCTATGAAATCGCCCAGCCCACACCACACTTCCGAGGCTGCCCTCACCCTCGGTGACAGCCCACACTCTGTCTTTCTGAATAAATCCGCTGCTTACTTATCGCTTTGTCTCTGACTGAATTCTTTCTGTGATGAGACATCAAGAACCTGAGCTTCATTTGGTCCTGTAACCAGGTCTGTGATCTCAGTTAGAAGACCAAGGGTTTTGGCTGTGTTCAAATCCCAACCCCGTGGGTTCACGCCTAATCTGAGATAAACGGTTTCAGTCCTGGGTACAAACAACCCAACTTGTCTGCAGAATAGCCAGTCTTTTCCATGCAAATTTATGCATGTTTTATTCCTAAACCTCTTACGTGTAAGACAACAAATTAAGTAGAAAGAAAATGAAAAGTTGGAGTCAGTGTCAAATCCTGATCCTCACCTGACCTTTAAGGAGCCAGATAACGAGGACCAGCCACCTGAGTTCCCTGTCTCTCAGTTTCTACATCCATAAAGTGGGTAGAGTAATGTGTGCCCTGTTGACGTGGGCATGGTAAGATTCAAAGAGGCAATACAAACTTCACATGAGTGTGGGTCTCCTTCTGCTGCAGAGACCAGTGAGAGAAAGGAAGGGGGCAGGTCACAGCCTTTAAAAGAATGAGATAGCCTGAGGGCATGGCATAAAGTGATTAGAACCAAGCAGGTCCAAGATGGTGGGCAGTCAACCTCTGCTAGACCTTAAGCCTCAGTATACATTCATTGTAACACATCAGCTGGCTAACTGATACACCCACCAGCACCAACCATCAAAGATCAAAAAGTGGGTGGTGGCCCAATTCCTGGAGATCTTTGCCCGTTCCCTGAAGTAACTGGAATAATCCTCCTACTCATTAGCCTATGAAATTATTCAGTGCATGAAAACGAACGGTGCCATATTTCAAGGACTCTTCTTGCATTCTGAGATGGATTCAAGGACTCTTCTTGCGTTCTGAGATGGACTATATACTTTGTCTCTAAATAAATTCTGTTCTCACCTATCACTTTGTCTCTCACTGAATTCTTTCTATGATGAAACATCAAGAACCCGGGCTTCATTATGGCCTGAAACCAGATGTGTAACCTCAGTTAAAGACCAGTTAAAAAGATTTGGGTTCAAGTCCCAAATCTTGTTACATGGTTACATGGTTTCAGCAGCACCATGAAATTTATGGAGCTCAAGTCAACTAGTTTGTATCGCAAAATGTACAATGGAGGACTGATTGATTTTTCAGAACCTATAACCTCTAGACTGATTTCAGTTCAGTTCAGTTCAGTTCAGTTCAGTCACTCAGTCGTGTCTGACTCTTTGCGACCCGATGAATTGCATCATGCCAGGCCTCCCTGTCCATCACAATCTCCCGGAGTTCACCCAAACCACGTCCATCAAGTCGGTGATGCCATCCAGCCATCTCATCCTTTGTCGTCCCCTTCTCCTCCTGCCCCCAATCCCTCCCAGAATCAGAGTCTTTTCCAACAAGTCAACTCTTTGCACGAGGTAGCCAAAGTACTGGAGTTTCAGCTTTAACATCGTTCCTTCCAGAGAACACTCAGGGCTGCTCTCCTTTAGAATGGACTGGTTGGATCTCCTTGCAGTCCATGGGACTCTCAAGAGTCTTCTCCAACACCACAGTTCAAAAGCATCAATTCTTCAGTGCTCAGCTTTCTTCACAGTCCAACTCTCACATCCATACATGACTACTGGAAAAACCATAGCCTTGACTAGATGGACCTTTGTTGGCAAAGTAATGTCTCTGATTTTGAATATACTATCTAAGTTGGTCATAATTTTTCTTCCAAGGAGTAAGCGTCTTTTAATTTCATGGCTGCAGTCACCATCTGCAGTGATTTTGGAGCCCCAAGAAATAAAGTCTGACACTGTTTCCACTGTTTCCCCATCTATTTGCCATGAAGTGATGGGACTGGATGCCATGATCTTCGTTTTCTGAATGGTGAGCTTTAAGCCAACTTTTTCACTCTCCTCTTTCACTTTCCTCAAGAGGCTTTTTAGTTCCTCTTCACTTTCTGCCATAAGGGTGGTGTCATCTGCATGTCTGAGTATGTAAAATAAAAATGCATTTTATAGAATTTATTTTCCTTTGATAAAGAGGTACCTCTGGAAGATAAAGGGTGAAGTCTCAACATGAGTCTATTACATTGACATTAAAATCTATCTCTGAGTGAATTTCTCCTCCATTATTTTGTTTAACCTTCACAAAACCAAGCATGTCTAATGGTCTATGCTATGGTTATAGATTAATAGTAAAACAGAGTAGAGCCAATGTTTCAGCCAATTAGAAAGTCCCCAGTTGCCTAATCCATCCCACTCACCATTAAGCGTTTGATATTTGTCTGAAAGCCAGAAAAACTGGAAAACCCAGATCTTCTTGTTAAGAAAGAGCACATGGGATCAGGCTGCTCACTGCTCAAAAGCCAATAAACAGGCCAGGCTAGTGGAAAGGAAAGTTTACTTTCTTTCAGATGCTAGCAACTGGGCGGGGGGCGAGGGCGGGTCATGGAAACCCATCCAAAGGCCACTCCCCTTCCACCTGCAACCTTGTGGCAAGAGCTCTCAGAGAGAGAAAGCAGGGGAGGAGGGCGTGCGGGGAAGGGGGGGTGCTACGCGCGGAAACAGCGCAGCCATCCCTCACAGTCATCTTCACACTGGCCTTCAGTGGTCTGACCAGCATCATCTTGGTATTTTCAAAGTATAATTAATCTTCACTTCCAGGGCTCACTTACTCCTGTTTCTTTGTAGTCGATTCTTGGACTCGTGGCAGCTCGTGTCCCGGGTACAGTCTGGTCGCCGTGCAGTTAACTTCTCCACCTGGGGTTTTAATGTCTATAAGGCAGCTCACAGGACATGGCTCAGAATATCATCTGCAGCCCTCAAGAAAGAGCTAACGGTCCTCGTCTGTGCTTAATGCCCTCGTTACTATTGTTTAGTCTCCTGTTTCCTCTGTTTCAGCATCTCTCACTTCTCTGATTAAACGTATTCTTTGACGAAAGCTTCCCGCAGGCATAAGGCAGGCATGGTGCGGGGGCAGGGACCATAGGGTCCTGCTCCGCTTAACCCCTTTCCTTTCATTCTGTCCTTCAGTCTAGGTCAGCGGTTTCCAAACTTCGGATTCAAGGGTTACGATGCACTGTCTTGTTTTGTTACGGTTACTGTTGTTAGTTTGTCTCGTGTGTGTGTGACGTTTTGTCCCATAGTGCACCATGGAGGGTCTTAGCTCCCTGACCAGGGATCAAACCCACGGCCCCTGCGCTGGGAGCACAGAGTTTTAACCACCAGGGAACCCACACAGCTGTTTTGTTGTTGTTGTTTCTCCTAAGCAAATTCAAGCAAATCAAACTTTACAGAACTTCAAAGATGTTCATTCATGTATCTTGACATGGGCGAGCCATAGACTTCAGGACCTAAAATGGCTTTAAAACTGCAGATTGACCCCAGGACCCCAGTAAGACCACCTACTCTTGCCAACTGCTGTTTCCTTCAGCTGAGCACTCCAACAGCTGAAACTGATAGCTAACAGTTACCAGGAACTGCCTCTATGCCAGTCATGACAATAGGCATCTTTTGTTGATTATCTCTGATCCATACCACAGAAAAAGGTGGGTGTAACTATCACCATTTACAGAAGAAAAAACAGAGGTTTCAGCCAAGGAGAGCAACATCCTGAGGTCCCTTGGCTAGAGAGCAATGTGGTCAAAACTCAAGCCTGAGGTGTATCCCATTCAAATAGCTCTTTGCACTAGGATGTACCACAGTCATGATGCCCAGTTCAGAATTCTGCTAGACAGACTCGCTGCGATAACCCAGGCCATGTAAAAGGCAGGAAGGCTACACGTTACTTTTGATATGATCTCTGCTTTATCCAGTAACAGCCAGGAAGCGCTTTCTCCACGCAGGCATTTCTCACTCTTGAGCCAATTTAGTTTTCAGGATATGCTCATGACACGGGAATTGGTTTATCTGCGATGTTTCATGGATGAGGCTGAGTAGCGTGCCCAGGATCACCCACCCGCTCAGGCAGGGGGCAGCCCCAGTGTCTTGGGCTTCGGTTACCATTACTGAGCCACCCTACACCCTAAGAAGCGAGGGCCCAGCTGCCAGGGGATCAGTCTTTGGGAGAAATGGCATCTGAAATACAGAAGTCTAATGATCCTCTGGTTTTTCTTGTTCAAAGGTACTGACTTTCAGTTGCAAATTTGTTCAAAGAAATTCTGAAGCAAAAAGCATGAAGCATATCATTGAACAGAGAACTTCCCTGAAATCTACCCTTGGTATATTTCAAACATTGAGGACTAGGAAATAAAGCGTCTTGCTGACATGACAGCTGTGGACTGAGCAAAACCTGTTTTTGAAAGGACTCAGATAGCAGCACTGACGAGCTTGAGAAAACTCTGGGAGATAGTAAGGAACTGTGAAGCCTGGTGTGCTGCAGTCCATGAGGTTACAAAGAGTCAGATACAACTCAGCAACTGAGTAACAACAATCTCATCTCGAGGCTTCCCAGGTGGCTCAGTGCTAAGGAATCTGCCTGCCAGTGCTGGAGATGAAGGAGACTCAGGTTCAGTCCCGGGGTCAGGAAGATCCCCTGGAGGAGAAAATGGCAATCCTCTCCAGCACTCTTGCCTGGATGGACCGAGGAGGCTGGTGGGCTACAGTCCTCTGGGACACAAGTGAGCTGAGCATGCATGCGTCTCATCTTGAAGACTATGACTTTGGAGGAACTAAACTAATTGGAAAGAATCAAAGTGTGTGAAATTCCTTAAAAATGTATTGACTTAAATAGTTTCATCTATGTTACACCTTAAAAAGAAAAACTTTCTATTTAGTGCAGGGAAAAAGAAGTGTTTTGCTTTTCTTTCATCCCCTCGCTGGATTCCTGATTAAATCCTTTTACCTTATCCCTAAATTGTCTGATAGTGAGAATTCTCAGTAACACAGTTCACTAATGTATTGCAGCTAATCCAAGCCCTAACTTTCCTCTTTTCTTTTTAAATGATTGACTACTCTTATTGCTGTTCTATCTGCATTTTTATTTTTTGGTCACAAGGCACGTGGGATCTTAGTTCCTTGGCCAGGAGGGACCCCACACGGCCTGCACTGGAGGGTGGAGCCTTAACCCCCGGACTGCAGGGCAGCTCCCAGCCCCGAATTTCCAATGATTAGAGATCGACAGAGGCTCCAACAGAAGATTAGGTGGAAAGAAAGGAGTTTTTACTATGTTAGAATAGGTCACAAAATGAAGCACTTTTTCTAAATCACTATGCCACAGGCAATTCCTTTTAGCCATAGGAATTCGTCTTGAAAACAAAATTTCCACTTGAAATAATAAATTTGATGAAAACATGAATACAGTAGGACCTGTCAGGGCAGAGAAGTGAGTTCTCTTGGGCAGACAGGAAATCGTAAGGACATGAGCTGTGAGGCTGATGAGATAACAGGAACATATAAGGTTTCGAACACTTTTTATTTAATTATATTTTTTAAATGTGCCATTAACTTGTGCTAGACACTTTTCTAAGTGCTTTATAAATATTAGCTAGCTTAATCTCACAACACCCTTGTTAGGTAGGTACTGGTTTTAGCTCTCCTTCTCCAGGGTGCAGTGAAAGGAAGGGCTGAGCTGGGACCCAGACTAAGCTCTCTGCTCCCAAGTCTGCTCTTACCCAGCTTTGTGTTGTATTCCTGTGGCCATGCATCCTAGGGTAACTAGATAACTAGAGAGCAGATAACTAGATAACTAGACAGCAGATAACTAGATAACTAGACAGCAAGGACATGGGAACTAAGACATATCCTCTTAATGCCTCAGCTAACAGTTTTGGAAAACACTATACCTTCAGTGATGTCCAACACTGTGACCCTATGAACTGTAGCCCACCAGGCTCCTCTGTCTATGGGATTTTCCAGGCAAGGATACTGGAGTGGGTTGTCGCTTCCTCCTCCAAGGAGTCTTCCTGACCCAGGGATTGAACTCATATCTCTGAAGTCTCCTGCATGGGCACGCAGGTTCTTTACCACTGGTGTCTTCTGGGAAGCATCAAAAAATAGAAAATTATTTGACAGGGAATCGAACCTAGGTCATGGTGATGAAAGCACTGAATCCTAGCCACCGAACCACCAGGAACTGTGCCTACAGTGCCGAGTCTAGATTAAATCTAGCCGGGTGTCCTCTCAAGGAGCAAATCCTGCTAATGCAAGTCTGTGCACCTAACCCACAGTGAAGCTAAACAGAATGAAATGTCAGAGTTTGGAACAGAGAAAGTTTTACTGTGGGGCCATGCAAGGAGATGGGTGGGTCATGCTCTAAAAATCCCCAAACTCCCCAAGCATTGAAAAAAAAAAATTACTTCTTTTTGGCTGTGCTGGCTCTTCGTTGCTGCACACAGGCTTTCTCTAGTTATGGCAAGTGGAGGCTAATCCTCCTTTGGACAAGCAGGCTTCTCGTTGCGGTGGCTTCTCTTGTTGTGGAACACAGGAGGTGCAGCTCATGGGCTGAGTTGCCAGTGGATTCTGGGGCAAAGCACTGCAGTCAGAGGGAAAGGGGAAGGCAAGAGGTCAGAGGCAGCAGGTGACCTTCCAGATAAGGAGGCCAGAATAACTCGAAGGGCATCCACGGCGGGTGCCTTCAGATGCCTTGGTAAAGGACCTGATGTTTATCCTAATTGGGCTGGGCAATCACCATGAGGCCCTCAACAGAGGAATGACATTGTTCTGGCTGTTTTAATAGGATCACTCTCACTGCTGTACTGAAAACAGATCTACATGGAGCTGAAACAGGAAGAGAAGAGCAGTCAGTAGGGACTTCCCGGTTGGTCCAGGGATTAAGAATCCTCCTTGCAACTTAGAGGATGCAGGTTCAGTCTCTGGGTGGGGAACTAAGATCCCACAGGCCAGGGAAGAATGAAGCTCATGTGCCGTAACTACTGAGTCCACGCACCACGACTAGAGAGACTGCGCACTGCAGCCATCCCACGCGCCACAAATGAGACCCGACACAGCCAGATAAATCAATAAAACGCTGTTTAACATAAAGAAGAGCAGTTCATAGAATAAGGCCAATCCACTACTCAAGCGGTGATGGGGGTTTTAACCAGGGTGGTATTAAGGAGCTGGTGAGAAATCAGATTCTGAATTTATTTTGAAAATTAAAAAAAAAAGTCAACAGATTTGCTGAAGAACTTGATCTGGGTAAAGAAAGAATGACTCTGTCTTGATGAAATATGTGAGTGGAACAACCATCTTCTTCAACGAGGGGAAACATAGGAGAAGCAGGTTCACCAGGGTCCAGGAACTCAGATTAGGACTTGCGAAAGGCAAGATGCCTTTCAGACAGCCAAGTGAATGGATGCTGCTGGTGCAGAGTACGGATTTCGTCTATGAGTCATCAGCATGTAGACGGCATTTTAACCTGTGAGCCAAAATGAAATCATCCTGGGAGGGAATATAGATAAAAAAAGGAAATGGACCAAAAACTGAAACCTGGGAAACTCCAAAACTTGTAAGAAGAAGGGAGGAACCAGAGAAATAGACAGAAAGGGAGCAGCCAGAGACGTGGAAGGATTTGGGTGTCCTTACAGTAGAGAGTGGCTTTCAAGGGATTCAGCCAGGAGGAATGGCCAGAGATGCCCAAACCTACCTTCAAAGCAGCCTGGGGTGTTAGGGGCTGGCTCCTCCATCCTTCTGAATAAACACACAGACACTTCAGGGACAACAGGGAGCCTTCAGAACAGGGAGCCGAGGGGATGGTAGAGGACTATGCGACCATCTCAGGTCAGGGTCCTTAGACTGAGCCATCAGATTGTCTACAGAATGTGCCCCTGAGACGTCAGGTTCACGGGGGATGGGGAAGCCATTAAATACTGTGAAAGATACACAGAGACCCGCAGCGACTAGCTCTGCAGGCTTCTCACAGGAAATAGGGCTATTTGTTGTGCTTCAGCTGAAAAGTGTCAATGTAAAAAAGTATATATGTGTATATACAGAGAGAGAGTTAAAAGTATATATATATATATACAGAGAGAGAGACTTAAAAGGGCGAATGAGGCTTGACCAATGTCCTTTGACAGGTCAGTGCAAAGTCTTATAAGGTGGAGAAGGGATCACTGGGGTCTTGGAGGATCCAACAAGTTTGGTTCCTTCAAGCTGACACTGGAAATGGGCTTCACAGGCCTTGTTTCCAGGCAAATATAAGAAAGCTCCTCCAGGCATAGGGAAGCACCTCTTTTCTTTCGATTGGAGGATAACTGCTTCACAACTTTGTGTTGGTTTTTGCTATCACTTCCGTCGCTCAGTCGTGTCCGACTCTTTGTGACCTGTGGAGCACAGCTTCCCGGTCCATCACCAACTCGCGGAGCTTGCTCAAACTCATGTCCTTCGTGTCGGTTCCTGCTGTAGGGCAACGTGAAATCGGCGGTAAGTGTACATATGTCCCCTCCCCCGCGGCCTCCGCCTCCCCTCCCCCACGCTCCAGGTCGGCCCGGGCACTGAGCTAGGCTCCTTTTGTTACGCAGCAGCTTCGCATTAGCTATCTAGCTCACACATGTGCCGCGCAGCGCTTAGTCACTCAGTCATGCCCGACTCTTTACAACCCTGTGGACTGTAGCCCACCAGGCTCCTCTGTCCATGGGATTCTCCAGGAAAGAATACTGGAGTGGGTTGCCATGCCCTCCTCCAGGGGATCTTCCCAACCCAGGGACTGAACCCAGGTCTCCCGTGGCAGGCGGATTCTTTACCAGCTGAGCCACCAGGGAAGCCTGATTTTGCACATAGGAGTGTAGATATCAGTGCTGCTTTCTCCATTCACCAGAAGGGAAAGGCTGAATAAAGACACGGTGCGACGTTTCTGGGGTGGAAGTCTTGATGAGCAGTGGGGTGAAAGAGGGGGAGGGAAAAGAGGGTCCAAGGAGGGCACAGGAGTCGGGAGGGCAGCTTCTCTGCCTAGCAATGGGCACACAGAGAGAGGACGGTCAGCCTGGACCCATCCATGTTTCATTGCTCAGCCACTGCTGAGCCACTGCCATTGCTCAGCCGTCATGAAGAAGTGACGGGAATAATCGGTCTGTGCTGCAGACCAAGCCTTAGCCTTTGGCCTAAAAATTGCAATTCACAGTTTTGAAGCACCTAGAAGCTCCAGGCCTTCGGGAAACCAGAAATCCATCTCCTTTTCACTATTGTTCAGACTCAAGGACTAACCCTATATGGGTAGGAGGAGGAAGGGTCACACAGTTAGCAGAAATATGCAGGGGAGGGGATGGGGCAGACAAGAAGAGGAAGTCTGAGCAAAAACGAAACTTCAAGCAAGAGAAACTACAAATTATAGACTAAACGCTTGCTAAACGTCTAATTATAGCTATTCAAAACTTGCAGTGTTACACTGCTCTCAAGGTAAGGACAAGGAGAGCCAAGAGGCATTGACCGCAATCCTTCAACAGTGAGACGCTTCCAAAAAGCACAGATTTTCTCTGTAAGATTTTGCTATTTTTTGGTAATTTTTTTCATTTTTCACTAATGAAAAAGAAATATGAAAGTATTTAGAAGAGAGAATCAAAGACCAAAGACCTAAATCTATACTATGCCGATTCTTACACTTCCTTTTTACAAAGTCACACTGAGTGATACGTGTTCTTTCTCTACCTCATCTGAGAATTCAAATCTCGCCTACTGTTTGGAATTTGTATAAAAATACATAACTTAAATATTCAGTTTGTTGTTGAAAATAATAATACTTTTAAATATTTATAATATACACAGTAGCAATCAATAGTATCAGTAAATTGTGTGGCTTACATGGTTCCATGTAAAAATCATCAACATTAACACAGAAACCAAACATGGTTCATGCTACTCAAATTAAAGAAAATTGTGTTATTTGGTTTAACTTCTAAATACAAAAGAAAAGGATAAAATAGGAATAGAATAAATAGGAAGATGAAAACAAATGATTCCAAACAAGTTGAACAGGAAAAATTCTAGGAGTTTCCCTGGCAGTCCAGGGTTAAGATTTCTCCTTCCAAAGCAGAGGATGTAGGTCTAATCCCTGTTCAGGGAGCTAGGATCCCACAGGCTTCCCAGCCAAAAAACCAAGACATAAACAACAGCGGCAACATTGCAGCAAATTCAATAAAACTAAAAATGGTTTACATTTTTAAAAAAATCTTTAAAGATTTTTATTTGCCTAAAACAAGCATTTCTGAGGAGGAATTTTCAGTAATCGAGGAGACCTAAGTTAAGCCAAATTTCACTTTGCTTTGGTTTTTTTCTTGATCACCTAGCATTTTATTTGATCGATATTTTAACTGTGTTTTATACAGAGGGAAAGGCCAATTGATATTGTTTGTTTTCCCTGTTCATCTTTTTCATGAGGAAAAGAGAAATATGGAAGGAAAGAGAGATATTTCTGGCAAGAAAGAGGATTTGGGTTGGGGAGAGGGAAGGACTTGGTTGACCTTGAGATCAGCTCAGTTCTTCCACTCAGGAGCCCCTGACCTCGGGGCTGCCCATGCAGGTTTCCTGAGACGCAGTTTCCTGAAACTGGTCTTGTTTATTTTATACACACTCTACGTCTGTACTGATGAAACTGGTATGTCATGTGACAACGATGCCCATTCCCAGAGCTGCTGTGAGAATCAGATGAGTGAGTGTGCAGAAATACGCATCGCAGTCGTGGAGTATCGGAGCCAGTTCTCTGGGCATTTTGTTAGCAAACAGAAAGAGAGATTCTTGTCAGTTAGCACCTCCACAAGACAAAATATTTGAAAAACAAACTCAAAACCTGGGTTATTAACATATAAAAATTTTAAGACTTTTTATTTTCTAATAGAAAATAGCCAGTTGACAATGTTGTGATAGTTTTAAGGTCACCCAAGATGGATGGATCATGGTGGAGAGTTCTGACAAAATGTGGTCCACTGGAGAAGGGAATGGCAAACCACTTTAGTATTCTTGCCTTGAGAACCCCATGAACAGTATGAAAAGGCAAAAAGATAGGACATTGAAAATGAACTCCCCAGGTCGGTAGGGGCCCAATATGCTACTGGAGATCAATAGAGAAATAACTCCAGAAAGAATGAAGAGACAGAGCCGAAGGGAAAACAACACCCTGTTATGGATGTGACTGGTGATGGTAGTAAAGCCTGATGCTGTAAAGAGCAGTACTGCATAGGAATCTGGAATGCTAGGTCCATGAATCAAAGTAAATTGGAAGTGGTCAAAGAGGAGATGGCAAGAGTGAACACTGACATTTTAGCCATCGGTGAGCTGAAATGGACTGGAATGGGTGAATTTTATTCAAATGACCATCATATCTACTTTTGTGAGCAAGAATCCCTTAGAAGAAATGGAGTAGCCATCATAGTCAACAAAAGTCCAAAATGCAGAACTTGGGTGCAATCTCAAAAATAACAGAATGATCTCTGTTTGTTTCCAAGGCAAACCATTTAATATCTCAATAATCCAACTCTGTGTCCCAACCACCAATGCTGAAGAAGCTGAAGTTGAAGGGTTCTGTGAAGACTTACAAGATCTTCTAGAACTAACACCAAAAAATAGATGTCCTTTTCATCATAGAGGACTGGAATGCAAAAATAGGAAGTCAAGAGATACCTGGAGTAACAGGCAAGTTTGGCCTTGGAGCACAAAATGAAACAGGGCAAAGACTAATAGAGTTTTTCCAAGAGGATGCACTGGTCATAGCAAACACCCTCTTCCAACAACACAAGAGACGACTCTACACATGGATCTCACTAGATGGTCAATGCCAGAATCAGACTGATTCTATTCTTTGAAGCCAAAAATGGAGAATCTCTACACAGTCAGCAAAAACAAGACTGGGAGCTGACTGTGGCTCAGATCATGAACTCCTTATTGCCAAATTCAGACTTAAATTAAAAAAGTAGGGAAACCACTAGACCATTCAGGTAAGACCTAAATTGAATCCCTTACAATTTTTCAGTGGAAGTGAGAAATAGATTTAAGGGAGTAGATCCAATAGACAGTGCCTGAAGGACTGTGGACGGAGGTTCATGACATTTTACAGAAGGGAGTGATCAAGACCATCCCCTAGAAAGAGAAATGCAAAAAGCAGAATGATTGTCTGGAAAGGCCTTACAATAGTTGAGAAAAGAAGAGACACTCAAGGCAAAGGAAAAAGGAAAGATATAAGCATCTGAAGGCAGAATTACAAACAATAGCAAGGAGAGATAAGAAAGCCTTTCTCAGTGATCAATGCAAAGAAATAGAGGAAAACAATAGAATGGGAAAGACTAGAGATCTCTTCAAGAAAATGAGAGATACCAAGGGAGAATTTCATGCAAAGATGGGAACAATAAAGGACAGAAATGATCTGGACCTAACAGAGGCAGAAGATACTAAGAAGACGTAGCAAGAATACACAGAACTGTACAAAAAGATCTTCATGAGGCAGACAGTGTGATCACTCATCTAGAGCCAGACATCCTGGAATGTGAAGTCAAGTGGGCCTTAGGAAGCATCACTACAAAGCTAGTGGAGGTGACAGAATTCCAGTTGAGCTATTTCAGATCCTAAAAGAGGATGCTGTGAAAGTGCTGCACTCAATATGCCAGCAAATTTGGAAAACTCAGCAGTGGCCACAGGACTGGAAAAGCAAGAGAGTTCCAGAAAAATGTCTCCTTCTGCTTTATTGACTATGCCAAAGCCTCTGACTGTGTGGATCACAACAAACTGTGGAAAATTCTGAGAGATGGGAATACCAGACCACCAGCCCTGTCTCCTGAGAAATCTGTATATAGGTTAAGAAGAACAGTTAGAACCAGTCATGGAACTACGGACTGGTTTCAAATCAGGAGAGGAGTATGTCAAGGCTATATAGTGTCATCATAATTATTTCACTTCTATGCAGAGTTTATCATGAGAAAGGCTGGGCTGGCTGAAGCACAAACTGGAATCAAGATTGGCAGGAGAAATATCAATAACCTCAGATATGCAGATGACACCACCCTTATGGCAGAAAGCAAAGAAGAACTAAAGAGCCTCCTGATGAAAGTGAAAAGGAGAGTGAAAAAGTTGGCTTAAAACACAACATTCAAAAACGAAACTCATGACATTGCCATCACTTCAATAGATGGGGAAACAGTGGAAACAGAGACTATTTTGGGGGCTCCAAAATCACTGCAGATGGTGACTGCAGCCGTGAAATTAAAAGATGCTGGCTCTTTGAAGAAAAACCTATGACCAACCCAGACAGCATATTCAAAAGCAGAGACATTACTTTGCCAACAAAGGTCCATCTAGTCAAAGCTATGGTTTTTCCGGTGGTCATGTATGGATGTGAGAGTTGGACTCTAAAGAAAGCTGAGTGCTGAAGAATTGATGCTTTTAAACTGTGGTGTTGAAGAAAACTTTTGTGAGTCCCTTGGACTGCCAGCAGATCAAACCAGTCAACGCTAAAGGAAATCAGTCCTGAATATTTACTGGAAGGACTGATGCTGAAGCTGACGTTTCAATCCTTTGGCCACCTGATGCAAAGAACTGACTCTCTGGAAAAGACTCTGATGCTGGTCGAGATTGAAGGCAGGAGGAGAAGCTGATGACAGAGGATGGGATGGTTGGAGGGTATCACTGACTCAATGGACATGAGTTCAAGCAAGCTCTGGGAGTTGGCGATGGACAGGGAAGCCTGGCGTGCTGCAGTCCATGGGGTCACAAAGAGTTGGGCATGACTGAGCGACTGAACTGAACTGATTTTATAATGGAATATAGCGAACTGACAATGTTGTGATAGTTTCAGGTGGACAGCAAAGGGACTCAAGCCTGTATATACATGTACCCATTCCCCCCAGACTCCTCTCCCATCTAGGCTGCCACATTACATTAAGCCAATTCCCTGTGCTATAGAGCAGGACCTTGTTGCTTGCCCATTTGAAGAATCACAGTGTGTACACGTACATCCCAAACTCCCTACCTAGAATTTTCAATGTATGATTATTCTCAAAATGTTAGCTTTGATTTTAAAAGGGCCTTAACTCAGTTACAGTAAGTAACCTTTCGAAAAAAGCGAAGCCATTAGTTGCTCAGTCATGTCCGACTCTTTGTGACTCTACGAAATGTAGTCTGCCAGGCTCCTCTGTCCATGGAATTCTCCAGGCAAGAGTACTGGAGTGAGCAGCCATTCCTTTCTCCAGGGGATCTTCTCAACCCAGGGATCGAATTCAGGTCTTCGTATTGTGGGCAGGTTCTCTATCGTCTGAGCCACCAGGGAAGACCAACTGAGCCTTAGCGTGGTTGAAACACCCCTCCTCTTATGATACGGTTCAGATTCCCCCAGGCTCCTGGCCCCAGCCACTTCCTCACTGCCAGCCTCCCCTGCACTTGACCTTCCCATTTGTTTGCAGTTTAGATTGTCAGCTCCAGCCCAGTGTGGTTTTGTCTCCGCAGAAGATCCTGTGAATACACTTTCCAACTCTCCCATGGGTAGGCCTATAGTTATTTTTTTTTTCCTCTCAGAGCCCTGGCTGAGAGGAGACTTTTCTCTGCTTTTGGGTGGGTTTTTCTATGCCTCCTCATTACTAGGAAGGTGACCCTTCAAGAGTCAGGAGAAGACAAGACCAAATCAGTCTAACTTCCTACTTTGATTTATGCTCAAAGCCCTTTTCTGTGTGAGCGGACACCTCTCACAGTACTCCACTTTGCATCTTTTGTCAAGAAGGGTCATGCAACATCCCAAGGGTATTTTTGGTCCTGGAAAAGACTCCTCTATTAAATAAAGAGAAGGCAAACTTCTGTCGTAAAATTTGAAATTATGTGTGAGATAGTAAAGGAAATTGATGACAATTTTCTGTAATTGACATGTTCACTGCAAACTATGGATATTTTGAAATTGCCTGACAATATTATTGTGCCAGCAGCAACAAAGAATGGCTTTTCCTCTGTTCTGATCGAAAGTCTAGGCGTCAACAATTGTCATTGCTGTATGGACTCCCTGGTGGTCCAGGGATTAAGATTTAGCCTTCCAGTTCCTGGGGTGCGGGTTTGAACTCCAGTCAGAGAGCTAAGATCCCACTTGCCTCACAGCCAAAAACTCAAAACATTAAACAGAAGCTATATTGCATGAGACTGGTGCAAAAGTAATCATGGTTTTGCCTTGTTGAACTTTGCCATTTGATATTGGAATACTTTCTTAAATAAGTGTGGTTATACTTCATTTCAATGCACACATCTCACTTTGCCTTTTTTTTTTTCTATTTGGCGGATGACCTATTACTTGTTGCTTATTTTCTATTTATTTCAGACTATAAAAATGATGTTAGAGAAAAGCAAAGTCAAGCAATTTTCTTATTCAAGTTCAAAATGGGTCAGAAAGCAGCAGAGACAGCTCGCATCTTCAGCAACACATTTGGCCCCGGAACTGCTAAGGAACGGACAGTGCAGTGGTGGCCCAGGGAGTTTTACAAAAGAGATGAGAGCCTTGAAGATGAGGAGCGTAGCGACTGGCCAGCGGAAGTTGATAATGACCAGCGGAGACGATCATCAAAGCTGATCCTCTTACAACCACATGAGAAGTTGCCCAAGAACTCAGCGTCGACCATTCTATGGTCATTCAGCATTTGCAGCAAATGGGAAAGGTGTGAGAGCTTGTTGAGTGGGTGTCTCAGGAGCTTACTACAAATCAGAAACATTCTCATTTTGAAGAGTCATCTTCTCTTATTCTACACAACAATGAACCATTTCTTGATCGGACTGGGATATGAGGCAGAAGGCAGGGTTTTGTATGAGGTCACGGTCACTCTTTGGGGCTCTACTGCTGGTCTGACCCACCACAGCTTTCTGAATCCTGGGAAAACTATTTCAGCTAAGGAGGATGCTCACCCAACGCATGAAATGCACCAAAAAGTGCAACGCCTGCAGCAAGCACTGGGCAACAGAAAGGGCCCAGTTCTTCTCTACAACAACGCCCAACTGCATGTCACACAACCAATGCTTCGAAAGTCGATCAAATTGACTAAGATGTTTTGCCTCATTCACCACATCCACCTGACCACTTGCCAACCGACTACCAGCTCTTCAAACATCTCAAAAACTTTTGCAGGGAAAATGGCTTCCACAACCAGCAGGAGGCAGAAAATACTTTCCAAGAGGCTGCTGAATCCCAAACCATGGATTTTTATGCCTCAGGAATAAACAATCTTATTTCTCATTGGCAAAAATGTGTTGATTGTAATGGTTCCTCTTTTGATTAATAAAGATGCATTTGAACCTAGTTATAATGATTTAAAATTCGTGGTCTGAAACCATGATTACATCTGTACCAACCTAATAACATATTCAATGAAGACTTTAAAAATGGTCCACATCAAAAGAAAAAAAAAATCTTAAAGAAAAAGAAGTTGTCATTACTACAAAATGCAGTTGCCATATGATCCAGTAACCCCACTCCTGGACATACATCCAGACAAAACTATAATTCAAAAGGTACATTCCCCTAATGTTTAAAGAAGCAGTATGTACAGTGTCCAAGACCTGGAAGTAACCTAAATCCATCAACAGAGGAATGAATAAAAAGATGCAATACATGTATACAATGGGATATTACTCAGTCATAACACAGAAGGGAATAACGCCATCGGCAGCAACATGATAGACCTAGAGAGGATCACACCAAGTCAGAAAGAGACAGACGAATACTGTATGTGATCACTTACACGTGGAATCTAAAATAAGGGACAATGAACTTATCCATGAAATAGAAACAGACATAGGGAACAGATGTGTGGTTGCCGGAGACTGAGGGAAAGGAGGATGAATTTGTCCCAAGCAGATAATTGAATCATTAGAAACAAATAAGGGAAAAGACCTAAAACTGGAACCACAGGGACAAAGAACAAAGGAAAATTTTGTTTTAAGTTAGAAGAAAAAATGCCATAAATAAATCACTATTCCTTGGAAGGAGAGGGACGCTGATCTCCCTACAGATATTTTATTCATTCTTTGTAAGCGAACACAGCACCCCCTTAAAAGTGTTCTTAATTCACAGAAAAGAGCTGAAGTTGACAGAACTATGTTCTCAGCTTCCTTAACTTGTTTTTCTGGATTCCACCCTTGGGCTCTCCTTGGAGTCCAGTAGCCCACACCTCAGGCCACTTTGGAAGCAGCAGCTGTGCTTGGAACTCACTGTTGGCACAACAGTGTGAGCTCTGGGCTGATTTCTCTAAGGACAGACAGAGCTGTCCCTCCGCAGAGCTGCAGAAGCCGCCTGACCTAGAGCCTCGGCCATGAGCAGCCACTCGCAGGGGGATCCACCAGCTCCTCCAGGCAGAGAAGAGGGCCAAGGGCAAGCTCGAGGAAGCCAAGAAGAGTAAGTCTCTTCCGTCCCACTGGATATGTCCGGGGCAAGAGGCACAGGTTCAATCCCTGGGCCGGGAAGACCCCTGGGAGTAAGGTACAGCAGCCCACTCCAGTATTCTCGGCTGGAGAATCCCATGGACAGAGGTGGGCTCCAGTCCACGGGGTCGCAGAGAGTCAGACACAACTGAGCATGCGCCTTCTCTGTCACAGAATGGGATGAGGGGAGTGCGGCAGGGTGGGTGCGCACAGATGTCGGGGGGGTGGGGTAGACGCCAATGAAATCCTGGTCCCACCACGCTCCCTGGCAGAGGCTGGCCGCTTCTCAGAAACCACCCACATGTCTGTGTCCCATCACTGTAGTGGGGATGGGCTTCTCGGCTCAGATCTTTAGGACCGGTCACGAGCTAAGGGAGGTGGGTAAGCGCACTGAAGTCACGGACGCTTAAGCTTTGCCTCTGAGCTTCCTGCATGGCGCTACAGCTCAGAGTCTCAATATTGTGCCATGGTTCCGAGACGGACAGCCGGGAACCCCCTGGCCGTCCCGGCCCAGTCCTTGGTTAGGGAAGTAAGATCTCATGAGTTCTGGAGCATGGCCAAGAAGAAAGAAAAAACAAGGATGACTTCCAGACTGAATCTACTTAATAGGGAGTGGATTTCCACAAGTGACTTATCCTCTGTAAGCTTCGGTTTCTGTTCCTGTAAAACTGTGATCGTAACAGCTCATGCCTCATTCTCCTCCCTCTCTGGATGGCTTTTCATTTCCAATGTTCAAAAATTTTCGTTTGCTGTTTAGTCACTTCAGTCATGTCTGACTCCGTGTGACCCCGTGGACCGTAGCCCGCCAGGCTCCCTGTCCATGGGATTCTCCAGGCAAGCACACTGCGGGGGGCTGCCACTTCTCTCTCCAGGGGTCTTTCAGACCCAGGGATCCAACCTGCACTGGGTCTCTGGGGCTTTTGCTTCTCCTGTGTTGTCAGGTGGAGTCTCTACCACTGAGACATCTTTAAAAATATTTCCATTTAATTCTCATTTGCTAACGTTCTTGCTATTTAGTCATGCATCTACCTAATTACATGTAGGATATCCTCATTAAACCTGTTTCTCCTTACTCTTCTCTTTGCTATTCACAACAACCATATGAATTAGGTATTACTATTATTTCCATTTCATGTATGTGGAAACTGAGAGTCCATACTTTGCCATAATATTTTTTAAAAACTAGAAAAATTCATCCAGGTACCATGATCAAAGCATATCTTGTTTACTCCTCACACCAACCTATTTTGCAAAAAGGGGAACATGACCCTTAGAGAAATCATGCCGGTTGCCCAAGGTTGCACAGGGGCTAAATCGTAGAGACAGACTTGGATGGGATCTGAGTCCCCATGCACAATCTACACTGTACAAAATGTACTTGATTTGTATAATGAATGAACTAACATTGAAGATCTCTGGCCCACTCAGGTTCCCTGAGCCAAGATCTCTTTCCGCACTCCTCCACTTCCTATCACCTCGCCACTTAATCCCTCACAGAGAGGGTCATTACCTTCTTCCTAACTACACGCCCCGTCCCTGCAGCAATTAGAATCTAAGCCCTGCAGATTAGGATAGTGTCTTAAAACCATTATTTATCAGTTCAGTCAGTTCAGTCGCTCAGTCTTGTCCGACTCTTTGCAACCTCATGAATCGCAGCACGCCAGGCCTCCCTGTTCATCACCATCTCCCAGAGTTCACTCAGACTCACACCCATCGAGTCCGTGATGCCATCCAGCCATCTCATCCTCAGCCATTCCCTTTTCCTCCTGCCCCCAATCCCTCCCTGCATCAGAGTCTTTTCCAATGAGTCAACTCTTTGCATGAGGTGGCCAAAGTACTGGAGTTTCAGCTTCAGCATCAGTCCTTCCAAAGAACACCCAGGGCTGCTCTCCTTTAGAATGAACTGGTTGGATCTCCTTGCAGTCCAAGGGACTCTCAAGAGTCTTCTCCAACACCACAGTTCAAAAGCAAAATTCTTTGGCGCTCAGCTTTCTTCACAGTCCAACTCTCACATCCATACATGACCACAGGAAAAACCATAGCCTTGACTAGACGGACCTTAGTTGGCAATGTCTCTGCTTTTCAATATGCTATCTAGGTTGGTCATAACTTTCCTTCCAAGGACTAAGCGTCTTTTAAGTTCATAGCTACAGTCACCATCTGCAGTGATTTTGGCGCCCCCAAAATAAAAGTCTGACACTGTTTCCACTGTTTCCCCATCTATTTCCCATGAAGTGATGGGACCGGATGCCCTGATCTTCGTTTTCTGTATGGTAGGTCCTGCTTCAATATGCTGAATGAAAGACAGGCACAGGACACTGCAATGAGAGAGAGACAGAGAGAGAGACAGAGATGGAGAGAAAGGAAGGGAGGAAGACAGAGAGAGACAGAGATGGAGAGAAAGAGAGAGGGGGAGGGAGACAGAGAGAGAGAGGGAGAGAGGGAGGCAGGGTCAGGCACCTCTCAGTCCCCGGGGGTTTTCTACCGCAGGTAAAATCATTTTCATTTCTTAAGATAAATTGATTACCTGAGCACTCAGCTGTGTGGGCACCAACAACAAAAAGAGAAAGAGCCCCATGGAGAAGCTGGGAGAGGAAAGGAAGGTGAGAGTGAGTGAGGCCGGCCTGGCCCGCCTCTCCACCCCCGCTTCTGCGGGAGCCCAGCCAGGACTGGCCTGCTGGCGCGTGGCTGGGGTGCCACACTTCCAGTGCAGGGGGCGTGGGTTCCATCCTTGGTCAGGGAACTGAAAATAAAATTCTTTAAAAATTTTTAATTAAAAATAAAATTTAATAAAACATGGCCAAGGATAGCAAAATGGCATAAATACAGAGCAACTGTATAGAAAACAAAGTCGCCCAGGACCTGCTGGCTGGAGCAGTGTGGAAAATCTGTTCATCTTTCATTCAAATTTCTTTACCACACTTAAACCTTCCAGAACAGAAGACGAGCTTATTTAAGACTTAATAATTATGTTACCTTTGCTTTCCCTTATAGAAGAACCAAAACAATAATAAAATACATAAACAATATTATCAATAAATAATAAGGTTCTATCGTGTAGCACAGAAAACTATATTCAGTGCCCTATAATAAACTATAATGGAAAAGAATATTTTTAAAAAGAATGTATATGTGTATGTAACTGAATCACTTTCCTGTAGAGCAGAAATCAATACGACATTGTAAATCAACTGTACTTCAATTTTTAAAAAATGACAAATCAGAAAATAAAATAAAGAATATCATCATAAGATCCAAATGTTTTTTACCAATTAATTCTCATTTTTCAGTGTTATTAGAGAAGCCTAATGAAGCATGCGAGTTGTTTGGAGGTGGGACCCACTCTACAGGATCTAACCTCAGATTTCATAAAGATAAAAGCCAAACCTCTTTTCCTTTCCTCTAGTAAACATGCTGCCTTTGGGCAATCATCCCTCAGAAGTCAGTACCGGAAAATCCATACCGTATTTTTCTTAAGCAAAATGTTAATTTTGTATACCAGTCACTGAAAGTATTTGTGTACTTTTTTTTTCTTCGTCTTAGTTCAGAAGTAATCAAGCAAATATCAGTCAGTAATAGTAAATACGCCTACCTTAAAAACCATTTTGGAAAATATGTTTGTGAATGTTATTTCAACCAATAACCTCTGCAGTCTGCACACACACAGTTTTTTTTTAATTCACTTATTTTTTGATTGAAGGATAAACGCGAATTTTGTTTTCTTCTGTCAAACCTCAACATGAATCAGCCACAGGTGTACATCATGTCCCCTTCCTTTGGAGCCTCTCTCCCTTCTCCCTCCCCACCCCACCCCTCCAGGCTGATACAGAGGCCCTGTTTGTGCACTCAGTTTCTTAAGCAAATATTTGTTCGTTTGTTTGGCTGCAGCAGGGGTTGGCTGTGGCACATGGGACCTCCCACGTTCGTGGCAGCACGTCGGCTCTAGAGGCCTGACCAGGGATCGAAGCTGGGCCCCTGCATTGAGAGCACAGAGTCTCAGCCCCTGGACCACCAGGAAGCCCCTGCCCCCACTTTACACAGGTTCTCTGTCTTTTTGCTCAAAAGCGTGGGCCCTGAGGGACATTTTCACCGGACAAGCCTGGTTTTCCTGCTCAGCTATAACCGAGCTCTGTACTCCGTTCACAGGCAGGCCAACGTATCCTGAGTAGCTTCTCTTGTATTTCACTGTTCTTCTACTTCATTCATTTATTTATTCGGGTCAATTGCATCTTTGATCAGAATTAGAATAGAAAATTCAAGGTATATTATCAACAGGAGGAATAAGGACTTGTGTCTTTGGAAATACGATTTTTTTACTTTAAGCTTGACGTTTTATAAGAGCACTACTCATCTCACTTATACGCGTTGCAGACTCGGAGACGGAGACACCTGTAAGGAGGGTAACCAGACAGCGTGGGCGGAGCCCTGGGCTGGCGGGATGGTGTTGGGCAGGCCCATGCTCCATGAAGTCCCACTGAACGACACTTCGCGAGGATGGGATCGCTCAGTCGTGTCTGACTCTTAGAGATCCCGTGGACTGTAGCCCACCAGGCTCCTCTGTCCATGGGATTCTCCAGACAAGAATACTGGAGTGGGTTGTGATGCCCTCCTCCAGGGGAATGATACTTTTGCAAAATAAATAACTTGCATATTTCTACTTCTTACTTAGATAACACATCAGTGAGCGCACTAATATAGACTTGTTCAGTTGGCTTGCCATGAACTTTTTGCAATTGCTTGTTTTCCCAGTATACAAATATTCCAAATTCATTTGAACAAGCATCTTGACTTATTCATTTGTTTCATGATGCAAGTGAGTGTTCTGGTTCGGGAGACATGAATTCTACTTAACTAATAAAGCAAAAAGTGCGGCAGTAGAAATTCATGGCCCTGTTTGGCGTGTTTTGTAAGCTTGTAAATGCTTCCTTTTACTTTATAGTCCACAGACTAATGGGGTATTTGTAGGTATACTGGACTTTGATATCTTCGAGGGGGTCATGTTAAAATAATAACCATACGACATTTTCATCTATTAAAAACATTTGGTTATATTCAACCTAGGATCTACATAAAACTACATATAATGTAAATATATATTTTAACAAGGAAAGAACAAGTAAAACGAAAACAAGAGGAATGAGAAGCAGGCAGCGGAATGGGAGGCGGGCGTGAGGGCCGGCGGGGACGCCGCGCTCTGGCAGTGGCGGCCCGGGCGAGAAACGCTGCTTCGCTTTCCGGGTTATTCACTGCAGTTCGTGGTAGGTGAGCAGAATGAGGGCGTTCTTTGGACCAGCATGGTTATATCCTCATATTAACACCCCTCTCAACACCAGGAGGGATTTTTCTTCCTCTCCTTCTCTGTGGTAGAGCTTCCCAGGCGGCACAGGGGTAGAGAACCGCCTGCCAATGCAGGTTTGATCCCTGAGAGCAGGGAGTGGCAACCCAGCCCAGCATTCTTGCCTGGGAAAGCCCATGGACAGAGGAACCTGGTGGGCTACAGCCCATGGGGTCACACACACACACGTGTGGTAAAACGGCATAAAAATGTTATTAGTAACAGATAGAAATCTCCAAACACTCCCCAAGTGCCCTTTCTGTTTATACCAAATCAAGGTGACCCCTGCTCTGTTTATGCCTTTTTTTTTTTCCCCCATTTGGATACTTACTCTTTCTACCACACTCAGCTACCTGACTTTGCTTCCCCTGCTCAGCAAACATTGTTTCTCTGAGCCGTAGCTTCTTCCCAGGACTCCTGCAACCGGGCACCCTACACAGGGTGGCTGGCAGCAACAGATATGTGCCAGCCTCCAGGTCTGGCGGCCAGAGCCCAGACGCAGGCTGCTGGGGGTGGGGGCAGTCCTTCCTCAAGGGCCTCGGGAGGCCCTTGCCCTGCTCGTCTCCCAGCTTCCGCTGATGGCCAGCAGCCCTTGCCTTCCCTGGCCGGGAGCTGCGTCCTAACATGCCTCCGCAACCAGGCAGCCGTGGCTGCGTGTCTGTTCTGTGCCCCCATGCCTGTGTCCAAACTCCCTCTCCTTTCTTGTTTTCTAGGGGTTTTTTTTTTTGATATGAGTCCTTTTTAAGTCTTTACTGAGTTTGTTACGATATGATTTCTGTTGTTTTTTTTTGGGGGGGGCGGGGGGTACCGCATGAGGCATGGGAGATCTGAGTGCCCCAACTAGGGTTCGAACCTGCACCCCCGCATTGGAAGGCACAGCCCTCACCACTGGGCCACCAGGGAAGTCTCTCCTCTCTTTTGAAGGATGCCAGTCCTCAGATAGAGGGTCCCCCTTAATCCAGCATGACCTCAGCTCAACTCGATTGCATCTACAAAACCCTTCTTTCCGAGAGAGGTCACACTCACAGGCACCAAATGTAAACAGACTTTCGAGATGTGTGAACACACTCTAACATCTGCTGGTTGTCAAATTCACTTGATAGTCCTGTGTCCTTATATTCTTTGTCTATTTTGTATGCCTTGAACTTCTGTATGCCTTGAATCTCCATTTCAAAAATCCCCTTTGCTCCAGAAACTCTAATCAGAACTTTGTCCCTCCAGCTCCGTCAAAGTTCCCTCTTGTCAAGACCAGCAAAGTTGCTAAACCCAACTAATGAACAATCTCAGTCACAACTGAATTCTTCTTTCATCTCTGAAACCCTCCCTTTACTGGCCTCTGCAACCCTGCTCTCAGGCTTGAATTTCTGTCATTTTGCCAGTCTCTAGAGTGGGGGCCCCACCTGGGACGTGTCCTCTTCCATATCTACAGATGCTTCCTAAGAGATGGCATCTAATTCTGTGACTTTAAACCTTGGCTCCGTGCTGATAATTCTCAAACTTTATGTCTCCAGTTTGGCCTGTTTCCCTGATCTCCAGATTTATATAAACATCAGCCTTCTCCCGATCTCCGCCAGATGTTTACTGGGCATCACAATTAAACTGCCCTCTTGACTTTGCCCCAGAATAAAATGTTGGAGCCAGCATGGGCTCACATGTCCCTCCCATTTATCCCTCAAGTCTCTTCAAAGGATATGTAACTCCTTGCTAATTAATTCCACGGCTGCTTTGCTATTTCCGCTCATCATAAACATTTGTCTGAACCATTGCAGTAAGTTTCAGACTCATCTTCCTGCTTCTCCCTTGCCCCTACAATCTGTTTTCATCACACCAGCTAAAGAAATTCGTGTAAACCAGAAGCAGCAGAACGCCACATCTTGGCTAAAAACCCTTCACGGCTTTAGTGTCTCAAGGACCCAAATCTTCACCCTCCTCACGAGCTCTCTGTGCCCTAGCTTCTGCTGCCTCGCTGATGTCATCTAACACTCAGCCATTCTGCTCGCTGTGGCCTGGGACCCACCACGAGGATGCCTTTACTGTTCCTTCAACAGGTCAAGCAGCGTTCCCGCTCAGAGGCTTCGTGTCTGCTGTTTGCTCTGCCTGGAATGCTCTCCCGTTCGGGTGTTTGCACGGCCAGCAGTGTTTCTCGAGGTCCCTTCTCATGCACCGCACCCTCTGAGAGGCCTGTGCTGTCTGCGTTGGCACCGGCCCCTCTCTCTGGCCCCTGGGCGCCTTTGCTCTCCTGCATGGCACCCGTCATCTCTGCCGTGCTATGTCCTCACCGTCTCTTTCCTATTTCTGCCTCCCCTGTTACATTACACAGATCTGTCTGTGGCTTTGGCAGCTGTATCAACAAGACCCAGAAGGGTGGGCGACGCAGTAGACAGACAGTAGTTCTGGTGGGCTGAACGTCTCTTATTTCCACTCCAGGGAACGGGTGTTGGCCACCTTGTTGGTTTTGGGGTGGTTTCTTTCCATTTTTATTTTATATTGGAATATAGTTGATTAACAGTGCTGTGCTAGCTTCAGGTATACAGCAAAGCGATTCAAGTATACCTCTACAAGCATCTATTCTTTTTCAAAGTCTTTTCCCATTTAGATTATTACAGAATACTTTTTTTTTAACTTTTCACTCTTTAATTGGGGTATAGCAAATTAGCAACGCGATAGTTGCCAAGCGAACAGTGAAGAGACTCAGCCATCCATATGCATGTATCCATTCTCCCCGAACCCCCCGCCCATGCAGGCTGCCACAGGACACTGAGCAGAGTTCCCTGTGCTACGCAGCAGGGCCTTGTTGGTATCATTTCAAATACAGCAGTGTGGACATGTCCAGCCCCCTCTCCCAATCTCTTCCTCCCACCCTTTGCTCCTGGTAACCCTAAGCTAGTTCTCTAAGCCTGCAAGTGTTCCTGTTTTGTTACGTAAGTTCACTGGTATCATTTTTTAGATTCTGCATTTATGCGATATCTTCGGCTGTTTGTCTTTCTGAAGGTGGTGTAATTTTAAAATTGGGAAACCTCCTGCACAGAGACCCCAGCAAGAGGTTAACAGGAGCGGATCTGAGGCGCTCATTTTGCTTCGCCTCCGATGAGACAGCCGGCCTGGAGGCTCCCCGCTTCTTGCCCTGGATGCAATCGGGCGGAACATTGGCAGGCTTTCCCGGCAGCAGCTGCCCAGTCCTTCCAGAAAACTGCTGTGCAAGCAGCCACCTCCCGCGCGGCTCTCCTCTTTAATTGAATGAGAACCAGCAGGTGACCGGTGCCACGCAGGGGAGTCAGACACACTCTCGGCTTGTCGCTGTGGGATGGAGCTAGTGTGCGGCCTCTTAAGTGGAGTCCTAGATGTTCCTGGGGGCAGGGCGCTTGGACAGCTTCTCAGCATTATTTCAGCGGGCTAGAGTCCTGATTCTGAGACCAGTCTTTTACCTAAGATGCAGTTAAGGTGGAGAGTCATGACATTTCATGTGCTCAACTGGATAAAACCAGATTCTGCAACCCATCATTATGTATCCTACAATCTCGCTACGTCTTATTTAAATACACTTTTCTACTAATGTCAGTCATGAGCAGTGGTAAGAAAGTGGGCTGGGGATCCCAGAAGAGTGTACCCTGCCCACGTATCATCTATTTGTTCTATGGGTGATCCATGTCCAATTCCCACTAAATGGCTAGAAAGATGGAGAACTGAAAAAGTCTGTAGATGCAAAATGGGGAGGAGTGTTAATTAAGTAGGAAAAAGGTGGGCATTGCTGTGAATGTTCCACTAAGTCTCAAGCCTTAGAAGAACAGTCATGTTCACAAGACCCTGGCTTTTACAGAGAATTTAGAGGAAAGTATCTGTTCTGAAGGAGGTCTGCTCAATCCCACTCAAGTGAAATAGTCAGACACATTTCAGTTTATAACTCAGAGACCCTCTTTATTCCATCTGTATACAGTGACTCCCAAAGCAGCTTGTCTATCGTGGGAAGAGAAATTTACAAACCATTTACACTCCAATACACAAAAGGTACGTAAAGTCAAGTAAAGCATGTACCTAGATGAGAGATAAGAGTTTACGTTAACATTTTCTTTTAATAAAACATTTGAAAATAAACTAACATAAAAATTCTTTTATGCTACTTAATGAGAACATGCTTATTACCTTCTGTTGTAGTATCATTCACTTACAATGTTGTGTTAGCTTCAGTATATACATATATGTGTATACACACACATATGTATGTATACATGGGCTTCCCCTGGTGGCTCAGCTGGTAAAGAATCCACCTGCAATGCGGGAGACTTGGGTTCGATCCGTGGGTTGGGAAGATCCCCTGGAGAAGGGAAAGGCTGCCCACTCCAGTATTCTGGCCTGGAGAATTCCTTGGGCTATATAATGGGGTCAAAAAGAATCAGACATGACTGAACAACTTTGACAAACAATCAAAATATATATACAAACATATATATCTGTGTAAACACAGATCTATATACATATATGTATTCTTTTTCAGATGATTCTCCCTGATATGTTATTAGAAAATATTGAAAATAGTTTCTTATGCTATACAGCCCTTGTTGTTTATGTTAATATATTTATACATTTGTATATTTATATGTGGTGCTGTTGTTTCGTTCTGAACTTGAATCTGACTCTTCGACCATGTGGACTGTAGCCCGCCAGGCTCCTTTGTCCATAGGATTTCCGGGCAAGAATATGGAGTGGGGTGCCATTTCCTTCTCCAGGGGATCTTTCCCACCCAGAGATCAAACCCATGTCTCCTGCATTGCAGGCGGATTCTTTACCACTGAGCTGCCTGGGAAGCCCGGATCTATATTTGGTGGTGCACATATGTTAGTCCCAAACTCCTAACTTACCCCTCTCCCGCACTGGCCCCTTTGGTAACCATAAGTTTGTTTCCTGTGTCTGAGAAAACGCTTATTTAGCTCGCAGTCTACACCATAGCGGGCTACCCAGGTGGCCCTAGTGGTAAAGAGCCAGCCAGGGCAGGAGGTGTGAGAGGCATGGGCTCCATCCCTGGGCATGGAAGATCCCTGGAGGAGGATCCCACCCCAGGATCCTTGCCCGGAAAAACCCATGGACAGAGGATCCTGGCGGGCTTACAGTCCACACGGTCACAGTCAGATACGACCGGAGCGACTTTGCAGGCACGCACTACCCCGTAAAACAAAGCCTTGACAAAAGCCATCAACAAAAGCTTAAGAGGCGTTACCAGAGAAACAGAAATACGCTGTTAGATGGGCAAAAGGAAAGTAACTAAAATAGGCAACAGATTTGGGGGAAAATTAATTTCCATACAGTTCAGGATTTCTTCAAAGTTGTAAAGCTCATGAAGCATGAGTATCTGAAGGCGGTGGGTGGCGAGTGCCCAGCAGAGATAACAGTTTCTCTGTAGCCCCCAGACTTCCTCTGGCTGTCAAACAAAGTCACTTTACCTAACGATCTCCACAGCTCCGTGCTTGCCTGAAACTTTGATCTTCGTTGCTGTCTGCCAGCTTAAGGCTTACACCTTTGCTCTTAATAAAAGAAAAGAGAGCTACTTAACTAAATCTCCTCACCATTAAAAACAATTGGTTTTACAATCACTTTCAAGTCCCCTTCAGAGAAAGCTGCTACAAAAAAATATCTACTTTGATGTGTTGTGGGGCTTAATCAGACTTTCTAGAGTCAACAAACGGGAAGAGAAAAATCCAATAAAATACTTTTAAAAAGTTGTGAGTTGGTTTGATGCAGTCTGAGTAGCATGTGTGTGCACTTGGAGATCTGCCAGTGTTAACAGAATCCAGTTGGCATGGACTGAAGGATTCCTGGTAATAAATCAAGACAGAAAATCTGACCAAATAATGTCTGCTCGAGTCAGTGACAACTAAAATCTGTTCCCTGGCTGGCCCTGCTGTGAGTAAATGGGCGGGTCTTTTATTGAAACATGGACCTGTGAGAGAACGTTGTACATGTCCATGTTCTAAAGAACATGGACAATTGGAAAAGAATCAGGGATTTTACAATATCTATCATTTTTTAACAAAGGGTGTCATCCTAGAAAGAAAAAAAAAGTGTAAAGAAAATGTAAGACCACATCCACATTTTTTAAAGTCAAGTTGAAAATTCCAAATGTGTTGAAAAGAAATATCACTCCTTCTGTGCCCCTGTTAATTTTCAGGAAAAGTCAAGCGACTGCGCCAAGCCAAGGAGGAAGCGATGGCAGAAACTGATCAGTACAGAATGCAGCGAGACGAGGAATTCCGACAGAAACAGGCGAAGGTGAGTAAGAGAGTCAGCACCAGGTTTTTTGCAGCTTAGACTCTAAGGCATGAAAATATTCATTAGTAATAAGGCATTGATCCTCCTAAGCGTCACGCACAACGTTGTTGTTGTTTAGTCACTAAGCCATGTCTGACTCTTTTGCTACCCTGGGCTGTAGCCCTCCAGGCTCCTCTGTCCATGGGATTTCCCAGGCAAGAATGCTGGAGTGGGTTGCCATTTCCTCCTCCAGGGGATCTTCCCCACCCAGGGATCAAACCTGCCTCTCCTCCACTGGCAAGTGGACTTGTCACTGCTGAGCCACCAGGGAAGTCCGTCATGATACCGGGAGAGAAAAATACAGAGGAAGCAGCAAACAAAGGTCAACCAAGCTAAATATGGGGCTTCCTGGTAGCTCAGCTGGTAAAGAATCCGCCTGTAACACAGCAAACCCTGGTTTGATTCTTGGGTTAGGGAAGATCTGCTGGAGTAGGGATGGGCTACCCACTCCAGCATTCTTGGGCTTCTCTGGTGGCTCAGCTGGTAAAGAATCTGCCTGCAATGTAGGAGACCTGGGTTAGAAAGATCTCCTGGAAAGGGAAAGGCCACCCACTCCAGTATTCTGGCCTGGAGAATCCCATGGATATGGAATGAGTCGCAAAGAGTTGGACACAACTGATCAACTTTCACTTCACTTCAAGGCTGAATATCAAATAAAATCACCTTTCTTTTAAAGACTTTTTTATATGGATGGACCATTTTTTAAATCTTTATTCAATTTGTTACAATATTACTTCTGTTTGATGCTTTGGGCTTTTGGCCCTGAGACATGTAGGATCTTAGCTCTGTAACCAGGGATCAAACCCATACCCCTGCATTGGAAGACAGAATCTTAATCACCTGATTTCCAGGAAAGTCCCTCAAATAAATGTTACAAAATCCCTGATTCACTTTCGAGGCATTTTGATTTGTCAGAGAAAGTATCAATCAGTAGTTATTATCTAACACAGTATAGGTTAAAAATCATGTTCTCAAGTATACAAGTGAATGGAATTGGTTAAAGTATCATTCCTGCTATAGATTATCAACTAATACATTTAAATAAGAAAAAAACTCAGGGAACGCTTCTTTCTCTTGCTGCTGTCTATTAGCATTTCCTAGTAGAATCAATAAAAAGTGCTGCACAGGGCTTACAGTGCGCTTGCTAGGCCAGATTTCCTTTGGGGAACTCAAGATTTACAAATGATCCATGTAGCTGTTGTAAATTGCTGAAAAGTCTTCTGGGTTTTCCTTGTGATTTCCTTTTCAATTGGCTGACTTCAACAAATCTTTTATTAAAAAATTAAGAAGTGCTTTTTCTTACACTAGTATTTTTAAAATATCTGCAGTTTACAGTAAAAATATAAGTGCATGGATTTTTCTGAGCCGACTGCAGCACGGGCTAAAAGCAGCGATTAAGTTCCGTGTGCCATAACTAGAGTTTATGTGTTTTCTTTTGCCTCAGCAAAATGATAAATAAAGCTCTATGTAGAAGCTGGACATTGCAAGAGGAACTACAAGCAGCTTGCAGATCTCTCTGTTTACAACTTTGATTTTAGTGGCAGCTGATACAGAACTCATGTAGGATCCGGTACATTAGATCCTTCGGTAGGAAAAACTTTTCCAAGGGGCTATTTCTTAAAATAAAATGTCCTTTCTAGAATAAAGTGGGCAACTTAGCAAAAGCAACTCCTTCTTATCAATGTTTGGAAAAAAACCTCTTAAGATTATAAGAACATACATGCATATATGCCCTCCAGGACTGGCCTCTGGGAATCTTCCCAACGTCAGTTCTGAAAATGGCACGCACTTACTTTTACTCTGAACTGCAGATATTCGTCAAATGCTAGGGTAGGAAACAGCATTGCTTTATATTTTCATGAAGGATTTATGGAGTGAAGCCAGCTAGTTGAAAAGGAAATCATAGGGAAATACCGGAAGGCTTGTTAGCAATAGACAACAAGATCTCCTTTGGCCATTTGTAACTTTTTTGTCTCTACTTGCCCTGTTCTAGCCATATGTCTCCATTTTTCCCCAGAAGAACTAAGTAGGCAGCTGCCACCGGGCCTTTGCATATGCTGTGTCCATTCTGTGGTTCTTCTTTAACACACACTCACCTCTCCTTGATCTCTGTTTAGGTGTTAGCTCTTCTTACTGACCACCTTGTCTAAAATAATGTCTCTGGTTAAAAAAAAACAAAACCACATTATAGACAGAGCATTTATCACCACTGGATATATTATATCTTTTTTTTTAATTTGTTTTTGCTTATTGTTTATCTTTCCTTCTGGACTGTGAGCACCAAAGTGATGGTTCTTTGTTTTGTTCTCTGTTGCTTTTGATATTGGCATAGCGTCTGCTCCTCCATAAGTATCCAATAAGTATTCACTGTACGAATGAATAAGCATCTCTTCCATGGCATCTTTCTCTCTTTGAGTTCTGTCACCTGTCTGCATATGCTCAGTCATATCTGACTCTCTGCGGCTTCATGAACTGTGGCCCACCAGGCTCCTCTGTCAATGGAACGTTCTCAGCAAGAGTACTGCAGTGGGTTGCCATTTCCCTCTCCAAGGAATCTTCCTGACCCAGAGATTAAATCTGCACCTCCTGCCCTGGCTGGCAGATTCTTTACCTCTGTGCCACCTGGGAAGCCTGTGACATATTAGGACCATCCCCCACCCCAGGGAAGAAAATAACCATTCTTGATATCAATCAGCTTTTCTGATCCTGTGTGGGACATTTCTAACATACACATTACTATCTTTTTAGGTAATTACAAAACTGACCGTCGTTTTAGAAAGTAATTGGGTTTACTCCCTTGAAATATTATTTCTCCAGAAGAATCTCCTACAGTGTAAATCTGGCCCAGGATATTTATTCTCTGCATCAGAGAGTCATTAAAACTCCTCATGGCTCTCATAATTAGAGCTCTAAGCCAATTTTACAGCTAGCTGATCAAAAGCTCACATAGAAAGGTCAGCGTGTTTAGACCTCTGTTACCTCAAGTATATTGGAAACCACAAGCACGGCTCTTCTCTCCTGGCATGACCCCACATGTCAGACAGAGAGCCAGTCCACTAAAGCTCATCATGATTAACCCAGGGCACACAGGAGGTCTGAGAGGAGACCCAAGAAACCAGCTCTCTGCCTGCCGCTGGGGTTGCACCTTGCTCCTTTTGGGGGTTGCTTTTAGCTCTTGTTAATGTATTTTCCAATTCCCCTGACTCATCAAGAGAAACGAGCACCCCAGTGTGGGCTGTATATCAATGAATATCTTTACAACAAAGATTTACTGATCCTTTGCTATTTTCTTATTCCTTGTTTGACTTTATTGCTTGCTAAAATTTTATACATTCAGCAAGGAAAAGGACGAAACTGGTAAAACATGCAACAGCCTGGATCATTCTAGAAAGATGCTACACTGAGTGTGAGAAGGGAAGATGAAAGTCGCTCGGTCGTGTCCGTCTCTTTGTGATCCCGTGGACTGTAGCCCACCAGGCTCCTCTCCTCTCCAGGCCAGAATGTTGGAGTGGGCAGCCGTTCCTGTCTCCAGGGGATCTTCCCAATCCAGGGACTGAACCTAGGTCTCCTGCATTGCAGGCGGATTCTTCACCATCTGAGCCACCAGGGACACCCTCTGAGCCACAAGGGAGTGAGAGAAGGCCATCATTTATACTGTATGATTCCATTTATATGGACACAAAATATAACTCTCTTCCCTTAATACGATATACTCAAAGGCAAATCTCTAGGGACACAGTTACTTCAGCCATCCTGCAGGACCTTGGAAAAGTTCTACAAAATAGCATCTTCTAATGAGGAAAGCAGTAGCATGCTACCATGGAAATATTAGATACTGTTAATGCCAATAAAAGGTGGACTGAGCATGCGTCTAAACAAAAGACCTAAAAAGGAGCGCCCTGGCCATAGTGAAGATTTCTGTATCTTCCATATTCCTAAACTCACATCATGAAAGTATTTTTGTTTCCTTGAAGCAGCTACAAATTGAGAATGCAAAACTGTGGGCAGGAACTGAACCTCCATTAGCCTCAAACTGAAACACAACTTACAAAGAAATGTATTTAATGTTGAAAGATTTCACCAGCACCGTTGGTAATTAAACTGCAGAGCTATACACATTAGTCTCAACACTGAAGGTTTGCAAATACACTTGGAGAAGTCCTTCAGTGGTGGCCTCCTGACCCAGTGCACTGCTACGCATCACATGATTACCCAGTTCTGTTCTCTATAGGGTCCCAGCCATCCAGACAGCAGGCTCCAGCCGACAAGAGCGAGAGAGCACAGGTGATGAGTCCTCGGCAGCACCCGGTGGCCCGCCCACTGTCTCCTGTTCAGCCTGCATACTGAGCTCCTGCTGGCAGGATTTGAGGCACTTCAGCTCATGCGTGGCTGAGATAACCCTTACCCTGGTCCTGGTAGAGCTTGCATTCTTTCATGTAACTCCTGTGTGGCTGAAATCAGCACTGTCTTCAGATACAAATGGAATTCTTCCCAAGGAAGACCATTTAAAATGGTCCATGGGGACATCCCTGGTGGCCCAGTGGTTGAGACCGTCCAGTGCAGGGGGATCAGGTACAATGTCTGTTTGGGGATCTAAGATCCTACATGCCTCACAGCAAAAATAAAATAAAATAAGACAGAAGCAATACTGTAATAAGTCAATAAAGACTTTTAAAATTGTCCACATTTAATTCATGTTGATGTATGGCAGAAACCATCACAGTACTGTGATTATCCTCCAGTTAAAAATAGAGTTTAAAAAACTGTAAAAATCTATTAAAAAATAAAATAAAGTGGTCTGTAGTGAGTCAAGATATGATATTGTCCAGGAAATACGGCAGAAACTCAAATTATTGTGGATCGAATAAACTTAGAAATAATATGCTTATTTATAAAGGATGAAATACAAGAGTTGGGGTTATTAAAAGGGTATTCCAACATTTCTGAAAGTTTAAGATGGATTATACAAATTTTAAAGTGCAAGCAACACAGTGATAAATCATAATAATTATTACTAACATTCACTGTCCATCCTAAAGGAGATCAGTCCTGGGTGCTCATTGGAAGGACTGATGTTGAAGCTGAAACTCCAATTCTTTGGCCACCTGATGAGAAGAGCTGACTCATTTGAAAAGCCCCTGATGTTGGGAAAGATTGAAGGCAGGAGGAGAAGGGGGAAGACAGAGGATGAGATGGCTGGATGGCATCACTGACTCAGTGGATGTGGGTTTGGGTGGACTCTGGGAGTTGGTGATAGACAGGGAGGCCTGGCATGCTGCGGTTCATGAGGTCACAAAGAGGCGGACATCACTGAGCGACTGAACTGACTGACTGATGACTTGCTCAGTGCTAAGGTTCTGTGCTAAACACCACCTCCATGATAAACATCTTCAGGAAATCATCCTGCTGTCTTAACCAAGCACATCAGGAGCACACCTGATGCTGGTGCCTGTCACCTGTCGTCCTGCACCTATGCTGTCAAAGATGGTCGTTCTCACGTGGCTACCAGGCACCTGAAGTGCAGCTCGCCCGGATGAAGACCCTCGAGAAATAAAACACACGCCAGGCTCCAGGGACTTGCTCCTCACTCACTCAGTCGTGTCCGACACTCTGTGACCTCAGGGACTGCAGCGCCTCCGCCTTCCCTGTCCTTCACTATCTCCCATCGAGGAGATGCCATCGAGTCAGCGATGCCCTCTCCCTCATCCTCTGCCGCCCTCTTCTCTTGCCTTTAATCTTTCCCAGCATCAGGGTCTTTTCCAGTGAGTCAGCTCTCACGTCAGGTGGCCAACGGATTGGAGCTGCAGCTTCAGCATCAGTCTTTCTAATGAACATTCAGGACTGATTTCCTCTAGGATTAACTGGTTGAATCTCCTTGCTATCCAACAAACTCTCAAGAGTCTTCTCCAGCCCCACGATTCGAAAGCACGAATTCTTTGGCACTCAGCCTTCTTTATGGTCCAACTTCCACATCTATGCATGACTACTGGAAAAACCATAGCTTTGACCTTTGTCAGCAAAGTGATGGCTTTGCTTTTTAATACATTGCCTAGATTTGTCATGACAAACAATAATGCAATAATTTGACATTAAAATAATAGCATGGCTATATTGGGCTAAATATAAATATTGTTCAAGCTAATTTTTCCAATTTTTTAAATACAATTCTAGAACATTTTAAATTACATTTATGGCTCACTTTGAGGCTATTACAGTTCTGCATGCTTTGCATTCGTAAATCTGGTTGACTTTTTACAACAAACCCATCAAATAGGTGATGTTACCCTCATTTAAAAAATAAAGATCCTGAGGCTAGATGAAAATTTCCAAAGTCCAATGGGACAGCTGCAGTAATCCGCCTAATAATAACTATTTTTAATACTTCTCCAAAGAAAAGTAGGTAACATGATAGTTTCATAACAGCGTGTCTTTTAAATTTTTCACTACTTAGGACATTGAATTTAGTAATGGTAATTTTTTTTGAGTTTGGTATAAAATCCAATATTGGATGTAGAGGAAATTTTTAATTTTTGTAGAACTACTTTGGTAAGTAGTTTTCTATTATTTTTCAACATCTTTGTAGCAAGGAAAATTTCATCCACATGTCTGTGCTTCTCGTGTACTCACTTATCAAAATGTTATTTTATAAAAGCTATTTGATGTCTTAGAAGCTATAGCACTTCAAAATGATTTCGTTTGAACTAGAAAGACCCAGTTGCCTGAACTATAAACAGAAAAGAACTTGAACCTGATGCCTCAGTGACATTTGATTTCAAGTCTGGGACCCAGAAAGATCATTCGGATTCTAGAATTTAGAACAGTCTGACAACCTTGAAGTAGAAGTCAATCATTAGTGGAGTCTCCTGGTAAATTAAATGCACGCTTTCCCCAAACACTCAGGGAAGAGAAAAACAAACAAACAAGAAGCAGCTGTATCGCCTTCACAACCCCCTGTTGAAGAAAGGCTGAGCTGACAGAGGAGACCAGTTAGGAGCTGACCGTTTGCTTTAGCAAAGGATGATCTTACAGAGCGTTTCACCGCAGAATTTCTTTACATTGGTAACTCCGCTGGTAAAATTATCTTTTGCTTTTTCATACTGTTCATGGAAATTATATTTCAATCATATCATTACTTGACAGAGAAGCTAAGAGAGAGAGGAGACGATAGAAAATACTGGTGATCACTGTTAATGAAAAAACAATCAGAAAGATAAGTGACACCGAGTCTAAAACTGTTATGGGACTAGGTCTTCTTCACCTCACACTGGGGTTAATTTCCGGTAGACACATGGCAGGTTGAAACTATTGAAGTCAAAAATGTATTGAATATACCCAGTCTACCCATGGGCTTCCCAGGTGGCTCACTGTTTAAAAATAATCTGACATCAATGCAGGAGACATGGGTTCAGTCTCTGCATCGGGAAGAGCTCCTGGAGGAGGAAATGGCCACCAACTCCAGCATCCTTGTGAGCAGAATCCCAGGAGCTGAAGAATCTCACAAGCTATTGCCCATAGCGTCGCAGAGAGCTGGACACGACCGAGTGTCTGAACACACACAATAAATGAAATATCTGGGCTTCTGAAGGTATCTTATGGGACCTATTGTGGCTGTATATTCCTAAAAAGACAGATTTAAAGAGTCCAGATAATTTATTTTAAAAATTCACAAGCCAGTTATTTGCTCTTTAAAGACCAGCAATAATGGGTTTAATGATGTCTCTCAGCTTTATTTGCCAGCCTTTTAATCCAGAAAGTAAGACACAGGAACTCTGTGGAAACTGTCATAAATACATGAAGAAAACTTCTGAGCATGGCATTCATATAATGATTGTGAACTTGCCCTCAATTTGTACTGTGTGAAGGTCAACTTAGAAGTCACCTGCTGTGGCCAGCTTCCTTTTTTTTTTTTTTTAATAGTTGAATTACAAGATAGCTTCAGTTGTACAGCATAGTGATTCAGCTTTGATCTTTTTGCAGATTGTATTTTTTTTTTAGAAAAGTTTATCCATCCCACTCACAGCATTGGTGACCTTATCCATTCTCTGAAAAAATTCTGGAAAAATAATGCATAATGCAAATGATAATCCAAACTGAATTTAACTTACAAAACAAGTAAATTTTAATATGATGTGCAGTGTAGCGAATTCTGTTTTATTTTCATAGATAATGGGCTCTCAGAGTAACGTCTTAGAAGAAATCGAAGTGCAGACCCTAGGGAAGATAAAAGAGCTAAATGCAAGCTACAGCGCGTCCATGGAAAGTGTGATCAGTGAGCTTTTAAGCATCGTCTGTGACGTCAAACCAGAAATCCACGTGAACTACAGAATCGCCAACTAAATGTGCATCTGATGGTTCAATAAATAGTGTTTTCGTGGCCCCTGGTTGTCTATGGCTTCGTGTTTTTATTAAGAGGTTTGAAATGTGCATCTTAAGTTTACTACACATCTGCAGATTTTCATGCGACGTAATTCACACATGAATACTGAATTTAAAAGCAAACCAACAAAAAAGTTGTTATACCTTTCCTGGTAATAGGCGTGACCTTCTCTTCTAATTTGGAGTAAGCCAAGAATGCAGAGTTAACATATTTTTACACATGAGCAAAAGCATGGATTGGGCCATTTTTAGCGGGTGTGGGTTGGTTTGTTTGTTTGTTTGTTTGTTTTTGTCTAATTTCTTCCCCTCTTTATCAGTTTATAAAATGTGTTCTTAGTTGTGGTTGTTGAAAGGTCATTTTTAAGGGAGATAGAATCATGACTCTGATATTGGTATAAAGTTATTATATGTTAAGGACTTTATGTAACTCATTAATCAATGAGGAAACCAGTAAGATGTTATCATTAGTTCAAAGAATAAGACCTTCATAGATAGAGAGATGATAGACAGACACATACACACACATATGTGTATACATACATGAAGAGAAACAGGCTATATAACTATCCTCTCTACCTAATCTCAACTAGGAAATATTCTTCTCTTTCAAGCAGAAAAAAAAAAATTTTTAAATGACAGATGAGTTGCTAGCCCACATGTTTAGGCTAAAAACAAAACCAAAAAAAAAAAATCAAACAACAAAACAACAGTAAGAATAAAACCTTAAAGGAGAAACAGTAGGTTAGGGTGGATGGTGGCCTGAATGTTTGTATTCCCCACCCTCAAATCCATATGCAGAAATCTAATCCCCATTGTCATGGTGTGTGAAGGTAGAACCCTGGGAGATAATCAGGTCCTGAGGGTGGCACTCTTGGGAAAGGGATGAGTGGCGTTATTAAAAGAGACCAGGACTTCCTTGATGGTTCAGCGGATGAGAATCCTCCAGCCAGTGCAGGGAGCAAGGTTCGATCCCTGGTCCAGGAAGATTCCACATGCAGCAGAGTGTCTAAGCCTGCTAGCCGCACCTCCTGACCCTGTGAACCCCAAAGCCTCTGCTCCTCAACAAGAGGAGCCGCCACAATGAGAAGCACTTGCGTCACCACGCAGCCACACGGGTGCAGCCCCGCCAAAGCTCGTGCAATAAAGAGGCCAGGAGGCGGCCACCCACTTCCTGCCATGCAAGGCTACAAGAAGCCCTCTGTCTGCAGCCGGGAAGAGGACCCTCGCTGAACCTGGTCGCGCTGCCCCTTCATCTGAGACTTCCAGTCTCCAGGACTGTGGAAAGTAAATTTCTGTCATCCCTAAGCCCCCTGGTCTATGGCAGTTTGTAATAGGAGCCCCCACTCCCACCCTCAAGGGACTGAGTGTGCCGTTAGCCCAGTTGCCCAGAGAGTCATAGCTAACTTCTTCAGTTGTTCGGTCACTAAGTCATGTCCGATCCTTTGCAACCCCGTGGACTGCAGCATGTCAGGCTCCCCTGTCCTCCACTGTCTCCCAGAGTTTGCTCAAATTCATGTCATCGAGTCACTGATGCCACCCAGCCCTCTCATCCTGTCACCCCCTTCTCCTGCCCTCAATCTTTCCCGGCATCAGCGTCTTTCTAATGAGCTTTCTCTTCGCATCAGGTGGCCAAAATATTGGAGCTTCAGCATCAATCCTGCCAATGAATATTCAAGGCTGATTTTCTATAGAATTGACTGGTTTGATCTCCTAGTTAAGGGACTCCCTAAGTCTAAGGGATTCTCAAGAGTCTTAAGTACCAGGTATTTTAAGTGCCATGTATAAATTATCTTGATTCTATTGTGGTGTGAATTATTAGCATCCCCATTGAACATGATAGAAAATAAGATCAAGAAATTTGCCTAGAGTTGCTTGAGAACTATGGACAATTCAAGGCTTCCATACGACTCCAATGTCCTCCTGCTTCCATACTTATCTGCTGATTCCCTGAAAAGTTTCTGTATTTTTACCAGTAAGGTCCAAGGCACTCTGATTCTCCAATAATTTGTGTTGTTGTTCTTGTTTAGTTGCAAAGTCATGTCCAAATCTTTGCAACCCCATGGACTATGGCATGCCACTCCTCCCTGTCCCTCACCATCTCCTAGAGTTTGCCTAAGTTCATGTCCATTGGATTGGTGATGCCGTTTATATAAGGACAAATTTTCATTCCAATCCAAACAAAATTTAATCAGGAAATTTTCATTTTTACCAAACTATGCATATACTCAGTTCCAAACACAAACCGAAATGATTCTAACTGATCATTATTTTTAGACTCCCCTCATAGAATGCTGGTAAAAATCCTCCTACAATGCAGGAGACCCTGATTCGATTCCTAGGTTGGGAACATCCCCTCAAGAAAGGATATGCTACCCACTCCAGTACTCTAGGGCTTCCCTGGTGGCTCAGCTGGTAAAGAATCCACCTGCAATGTGGGAAACCTGGATTCAATCCTTGCCTTGAGAAGATCCCTTGGAGAAGGGAAGAGCTACCCACTCCAGTATTCGGGCCTGGAGAATTCCATGGAAAGTATAGTCCATGGTGTCACAAAGAGTCAGACACGACTGAGCAACTTTCAGTTAGATTACCAGCACCGCTGTCTCCTTTTAGCAGACAAAAGTTAAAATTTTAGCACAGTTTCAGATCTCATAAATACAATTTTACATTCACGTTAGATAAACAGAAGACACTTTGAATTCCATTTGTTTCTCTATTTTTCCAACTTTGGAAGCAATGAAAACAAAACAAATTTGTTTACTGGTTTTATGGTGTAGATTTCTCCATTTACCGGAAAGACAACTGATTCCCCAATTAATAATCAAAAAGGTATCAACTTTCCTAGGACACTGTCCCTCATTTTTTCAGAGGGAGGAAAGGGTTGTAGGAGAAGCTGAAGACATCAAACAAAGGCATCTCCATAAAACGAGGGCAGGATTTCCATCTCAACACAGATTTGGAGAATTCGTTATTCTCTCCTACGTGTCTCTCTCAAGACACGTCAAACAATGGGTAAAACAGCATATGTGAAAAGTCATCATGTGAGAAGATCACTTGGAAAAACACAGCCTTGTGATTTGCCTTGAGTATCTAATCTCATGAAAAATATCTGAAATAACTTATCCCATGAAAACCATCAAGCTGTCAATTTTCTGGATGTAAAAGCTCAGACAGAGTGTCCAGAGCACCCAACCTGATAAATTTCTGAGTTTTCAGAGGAGATAGGATGATTATCTTAAGCCTTAAGCACTGTGGAAACACACTAAATTCAGCACAGGATTTTTCTCGACAGGAATCAGCCCCACGTCCAGAAGGCAGCCGTGAAGATTGCATCTGGCCCCAGCATTGCCTCAACTTCTCTGTGTCCTGCTGGTAACTCAGTCTCTCTGGGCCTCAGATTCTTTTTTTTACTTTTTTATTTTATACTGAAGCACAGCCAATTAACAATGTTGTGGCTATTTCAGGGGACAGAAAGAAGACTCAGCCATACATATACATGTATCCATTCACCACCTCAAACTCCCTCCCATCCAAGCTGCCTTATGACACTGAGCAGAGTTTCCTGTGCTATCCAGTAGGTCCTTGTTGGTTATCCATTTTAAACTGAGCAGTGTGTACACGTCCATCCCAAGCCCCCTAACTATCCCTTCCCCCATCCTTCCGCCTGACAACCGTAAATGCATCCTCAAGTTGGATTCTTTCTTTAAAGGCTTAATTGACAAAATGGTGTTGAATTAAATGATCCTTACAGGTCTTCACTCCTTCATGGATCACAGCCTTGATGTGGCAAAGAGGCTTGCATGACTCAATGAACCTCAGCCTTGCCCTGCAGGGCCACCCAAGACAGACGGGTCATAGTGGAGAGACCCACCAAAGCATGGTCCACTGGAGGAGGGAATGGCAGACCACGCCAGAACTCCTGCTGTGATGCCCCTTGAACGGTATGAAGAGGCAAAAGATGTGACACCAGAAGGTGAGACTCTCAGGTCAGAAGGTGTCCAGTATGCTAGTGGGGAGGGGCGGAGGGCGGCTACTAATGGCTCCAGAAAGAATGAAGCCACCGGACCAAGGTGGAAATGATGCTCAGTTATAGATGTGTCTGGGGATGAAAGCAAAGTCTGAAGCTGATAAAGCTCTAATCCTTTAGCCACCTGACGCAAAGAGCTGACTCAGTGGAAAAGATTCTGATGCTGGGAAAGATTGAAGGCAAAAGGAGAAAGGGGTGGCAGAGGATGTAATGGTTAGATAGCATCACCAAACCAATGGACATGAATTGAGCAAACTCCTGGAGAGAGTGAAGGACAGGGAAGCATGGTGTGTTGCAGTCCATGGGGTCACAGAGAGTCAGATACAACTTGGCTACTGAATCACAACCACAGCAGGCCTTCCACATTTAGTCCCACCAACTAAGTCAAGTCAACTGCAAAGAGTGGCTCCCACTATGAGCCCTTTTCTCATCCACTTGTGTAGTATCTGTTCATTTTCCATGACGCCACAACTACCCTAAACATGGTGTTAGCAGGAGTACGTGCTGACACTCAGCATTCTGGATTCTCTGTAACTCATGTAGTTTTACTATTCAAATTTGGTTTCATCTCTTTGCTTAACTGAATGAGTCATTTCCCAAGAACTCTCACACTCTCACAGATGGCAGAGTCACCAGAGTTTATTCTATTTACATACGAGAAGGTTTTACATATTTCAGAGATAACTCACTTATTTCTGCCAGCTTTCCCAGTCACAAAAATAGTTGACCTTTCTGCACATGTCCTCATCCTGCAGGCTTCATCTGTCCCCACAGGTCTTCACACAGAAGGGTGCTTAGAATCCTTCTCTATTTTTATTTTCATTCTTTCTAACATGAACAATGACTCTATTAAGTTTTTAATCATTTCCAATCTATCTGAAAACAAAACCATGCCATTTGCAGAAATTGAGAGGGATAAAAAGATTTCAGACTTTCTTGCCTCTGTTAGTGTGCCTACACACACACAAACACAATCAATAATTGTCACCAGAAAATCAACCCTATCAACCTTCCAAATAGACTGACCTAGAATAGAGCTGGCCAGAGTGTGCCAAGACACCAATGTTGAAATATTGCAGCTAAATGTGGAACAACAGACTGGTTCCAAATAGGAAAAGGAGTATGTCAAGACTGTATATTGTCACCCAAGCTGGAATCAAGATTGCCGGGAGAAATATCAATAACCTCAGATATGCAGATGACACTACCCTTATGGCAGAAAGTGAAGAGAAACTAAAAAGCCTCTTGATGAAAGTGAAAGAAGAGCGTGAAAAAGTTGGCCTAAAGGTCAACATTCAGAAAATGAAGATCGTGGCATCTGATCCCATCACTTCATGGGATATAGATGGGGCAACAGTGGAAACAGTGTCAGACTTATTTTGGAGGGGGGCTCCAAAATCACTGCAGTTGGTGATTGCAGCCATGAAATTAAAAGACACTTACTCCTTGGAAGGAAAGTTATGACCAACCTAGATAGCATATTGAAAAGCAGAGACATTACTTTGCCGACTAAGGTCCGTCTAGTCAAGGCTATGGTTTTTCCTGTGGTCATCTATGGATGTGAGAGTTGGACTGTAAAGAAGGCTGAGCACTGAAGAATTGATGCTTTTGAACTGTGGTGTTGGAGAAGACTCTTGAGAGTCCCTTGGACTGTGAGGAGAGCCAACCAGTCCATCCTAATGGGTGTTCTTTGGAAGGAATGATGCTAAAGCTGAAACTCCAGTACTTTGGCCACCTCATGTGAAGTGTTGACTCATTGGGAAAGACTCTGATGCTGGGAGGGATTGGGGGCAGGAGGAGAAGGGGACGACCAAGGATGAGATGGCTGGATGGCATCACCGACTCGATAGACGTGAGTTTGAGTGAGTTCCGGGAGTTGGTGATGGACAGGGAGGCCTGGCGTGCTGTGATTCATGGGGTCACAAAGAGTCAGACACGACTGAGCAACTGAACTGAACTGAAAGCTATTCTAGAACCAAGGTTATCACAGCCGGTGAGAACCCAGCCTAGACCAGCAGAACCATGGTGCTTGCAGTTGACCGTCACACTTGAGTGAGAAGAGACCATATAAGCCACCCACTCCATCATGGACCATAGCCGTGTCCTGGTGAAGGGCTTGCATAACCCAGTGAAGCTGTGAGCCATAGCATTCAGAGCCACCAGAGATGGACATGGTCCACTGGAGGAGGGGATGGCAAACCACTTCAACATCCTTGTCCCGAGAACCCCATGAACAGTATGAAAAGGCAAAAGATAGGACAGCGGGAGATGAACCTCCAGGTCAGAAGGTGTCTGATGTGCTGCTAGGGAAGAGCAGAGGGCAATTACCAAGAGCTCCATGAAGGATGAAGCAACCGGGCCAAAGTGGAAATGACGCTCAGTTGTAGATGTGTCTAGTGGTGAAAGTAAACTCTGATGCTGAAAAGAACAGTATTGCATAGGAACCTAGAATGTTAGGTCCATGAATCAAGGGAATTAAGATGTGGTCAAACAGGAGATGGCAAAAGTGAACATGAACATCTTAGGAATCAGTGAACTAAAACGGACAGGAATATGTGAATTTAATTCAGATGACCATTGTACCTACCACTGTGCACAAGAATCCCTTGGAAGAAATGGAGTAGCCTTGATAGACAGTCAACAAAAGAGTACAAAATGCGGTGCTTGGGTGCAGTCTCAGAAATGACAGAAAGATCTCAGTTCGTTTCCACTGCAAACCATTCAGCATCAGAGTAATCCAAATCTATGCACCAAACACTGATGCCAAAGAAGATGAAGTTGACCAGTTCTGTGAAGACCTACAAGATCTTCTAGAATTAGCACCAATAAAAGATGTCTTTTACATAACAGGGGATTGGAATGCAAAAGTAGGAAGTCAAGAGATACTTGGAGCAAGAGGCAAGTTTGGCCTTGGAGTACAGAATGAAGCAGGGCAAGGCTGACAAAATTTTGTCATGAGAACACACTGGTCATAGCAAACACCCTTTGCCAACAACATAAAAGATGACTTTACATGTGGACATCACCAAAAGATCAATAGTGAAATCAGATTGATTATAGTCTTTGCAGCTGAAGATGGAGAAGCTCTATACAGTCAGCAAAAACAAGACATGGAGCTGACTTGGTGTGATCATCCATCAGCTCCTTATTGTAAACTTCAGGCTTAAATTAAAGAAAGTAGCGAAAGCCACTAGGCCATCCAAGTATGACCTAAATCAAATCCCTTATGATTATACAATGGAGGGGACAAATAGATTCAAGGGATTAGATCTGGTAAACAGAATGCCTGAAGAACTATGGACAGAGGTTTGTAACAGTGAACAGGAGGCAGTGATCAAAACCATTCCCAAGAAAAAGAAATGCAAGCAAGTAAAATGGTTGTCCAAACAGGCTTTAAAAATAGCTGACAAAAGTAGAGAAGAGAAAAACAAGGGAGAAAGGGAAAGATATCCAATTGAATGCAGAGTTCCAGAGAACAGCAAGAAGAGATTTTAAAAAACCTTCTTAAATGAATAATGCAAAGAAGTAGAAGAAAACAATAGAATGGGAAAGACTAGGGGTCTCTTCAAGAAAACTGGAGATATCAAGGGAACATTTCATACAAAGATGGGCACAATAAAGGTCAGAAATGGTAAGGACCTAACAGAAGCAGAAGATATTAAGAAGAGGTGGCAAGAACACACAGAAGAACTGTACAAAAAATGTCTTAATGACTGGGATAACCACGATGGTGTGATCATTCACCTAGAGCCAGACATCCTGGAGGGTGTAGTCAAGTGGGCCTTAGGAAGCATCACTACAAAGCTAGTGGAGGTGATAGAATTCAAGCTGAGCTATTTCAAATCCTAAAAGATGACGCTGTTAAGTGTGGCTCTCAATATGTCAGCAAATTTGGAAAACTCAGCAGGGGCCACAGGACTGGAAAAAGTCAGTTTTCATTCCAATGCCAAACTACCATACAATTTCAAACTACCTACCATACAATTTCGTTCATCTTGGATGCTAGTAAGGTTTTGCTCAAAATCCTTCAATCTAAGCTTCAGCACTATGTCAACGAAGAACTTTCAGATATACAAGCTGGGTTTAGAAAAGGCAGAGGGAGCAGAGACCAAATTGCCAACATGCCTTGGATCATAGAGAAATAAACAGAATTCCAGAAAAACATCTACTTCTGCTTCATGAACTACACTAAAGTATTTGACTGTGTGGATCACAAGAAACTGTGGAAAATTATTGAAGAGATGGGAATACCAGACTACCTTGTCTCCTAAGAAACCTGTATGCAGGTCAAGAAGCAACAGTTAGAACTATACATGGAACGACAGACTGGTTCCACATCAGGAAAGGAGTACGTCAAGGCTGTATATTGTCACCCTGCTTATTTAACTTATATGCAGAGCACATCATGCAAAATGGTGGGCTGGATGAAGCACAAGCTGGAATCAAGATTCCTGGGAGAAATATCAACAGCCTCAGATATGCAGATGGTACCATTCTAATGGCAGAAAGTGAAGAGGAACTAGAGAGCCTTTTGATGAAGGTGGATGAGGAGAGTAAAAAAGCTGTCTTGAAACTCAACATTATAAAAACCAAGATCAGGGCAGCCAGTCCCATCATTTCATGGCAAACAGATAGGGAAATAGTGGAAGCAGTGACAAACGGTATTTTCTTGGGCTCCAGAATCATGGCTGCAGCTATGAAATTAAAAGACACTTGCTCCTTGGAAGAAAAGCTATGACAGACCTAGACAGTGTATTAAAAAGCAGAGATATTACTTTGCCAACAAAGATCTGTATAGTCAAAGCCACACAATCAAAGCTATACAATAGTTTTTGCAGTAGGCATGTATGGATGTGAGAGTTGGACCATAAGGGAGGCTGAAGGCGGAAAAAAAATGGATGCTTTTGAACTGTGGTGTTGGAGAAGACTCTTGAGAGTCCCTTGGACTGCAAGGAGATCAAGACAGTCAGTCTTCAACAACAACAACTGAGATTCCACTAAAGAGGCAAAGACTGCAATGCCGAGCAGAAGGAAGCTCACAGAAGCCGCACCCCTGTGGGGAGAGGGAGCGGAGGAGTCTCCTTATGACAGGAGTGACCTTCGATAGACGTAGGGCCTCTTGTATGGACTGGAAGATAACAGTGGGATCATATGCAAGTGGGTAGGCAGATTTAGTGCTCGGATGACACATTTCAGATCTCATTTACTGCTGTTATTTGCATCTTAATGAATAGGAGGAAAATGATTAGCTGAGTGAGAAATTTTAGGAGACTTATCAAGACAAAACGAGGGGAGAAATGGTCATTTTAGGAAGTAAGAAGATGGCTGTGCCAGGGACGTGTGATAGGATTACCAAGCAGTGTTGAGTGTCAAAGTGAGATGCACTGTCATCCTCTTAGAATGAGATGATGCCAGTGGTGTGCTTTCCTCTGGTGATGGTGGGATTCAGGAGTGGGCAGGGGGTGGGCAGGTGGTCTGGTTCCACTTCAAGACTCATCACCCAGGACCTGAGATCTGCTCTCCTGTCCTGCTTCCTTCAGCTCAAAAGTGGCTCTGAGATAATTCTCCTCAAGATGGCTGTCATAGCCCTGAAAGTGAAAGTGGAATGAGAGTCGCTCAGCCGTGTCCAACTCTCATGCGACCCATGGACTATACAGTCCATGGAGTTCTCCAGGCCAGAATGCTGGAGTGGTAGGCTTTCCTTTCTCCAGGGGATTTTCTCAATCCGGGGATCGAACCCAGGTCTCCCGCACTGCAGGCAGACTCTACCAGCTGAGCCACAAGGGAACCCCAAGAATACTGGAGTGGGTAGCCTTTCCCTTCTCCAGAGGATCTTCCCGCCCCTAAGTGGATTCTTTACCAAGTGAGTTTTCAGGGAAACCCCGACTGGACCATCAAAAATTCTCTAAAGCTAGGAATCCAGAGGTTGTTGAAAACATTATGGCTCTATTTTATCAGTGATAGAACGAGAGGGGACATCATAGCTGCTGTTTCTAACTGGTGGTCCTGCTTCCTGTTCTCCATCCTCCCAGGTTGGTGTGATGCTGGCCTTAGGAGGAGTCACTGGTACAGAGCTGCTTCACTCACCTCCCAGAGCAGCCCGAAGGGGCCACTCACCAGTGACATACTGCAGACCTTACACCCTGTGTGGTGGTCGCCATTCTTCCACCCACTCATTTATTCAGCCCAGATTGCTGAATCCTGTTGAATCACACATGTGAGATGGGAAATACAGACTCAGCCATGATGGTAAATACCACGCCTGTGTTCCCGCTCCTCCTGCCTCCAGTGTGAGAGGGGATGTTTTGAAGGCATGGGGTTCTCTGTGTCCTGAAATCAATTAAACTCCTGTGAGGACTCTGGGAAGAGGAGCATGTCATCTATCACCCTGGCTAAAGAGTTCATGTCACACCAGCCCTGCAGTTAGACTGTCTGGACTCATGCCAGCACCATCGGTGACTGACTGTGACTCTGAACATGTTACTAACCTGTCTGTGTTATAGCTCCATCATCCCTAGAACAAGAGTGATGCTGTTACTACAAAGAGTTATGATGAATATTAAATAACTAGATTCCCAGAAAACTCTCAGAATGTTACCAGGCACATTATGTGTGATATATGAGCTTCTAATAATAATGACAATTATTATCATTATTATAGTTGAAAAAGAACTAAGCCAAATACACTGATTTAAGAGAGGAATAAGTGTGGTAGGGGATGGTGGAGGTGGGGAATGGCAGAAAACCAGTGTGATTTATGTTTGCAGCCAGTTTAACCAGACAATTATGAAATTACCTCATTTTTAGAGTGAACTGTTTATGGTAAAATCTAACAGAACAAAAGTTAAACAGAGCCTGTTTTATCGTGCTATCACTTCCATTGAAAAAGCATCGACCAGTATTAACTTGTTATCATTCTTATTAATGTGAAGTCATTTAATAAGAACATATGTGTTCCACAGACCAACCCCAAAGATATTTAAATAGAGCTTACAGTGAATGTGACAACCTTGCCAATATTCTAAAGACCTGTTTCCTAGTGAATTCACAGTTTACAGTCACAGTTCAGACAGATTCTTTCCTAAGCAAAAATGTAAGTGTGCCCAAACCCCTGAATGAAACCACCAGCCCCAAATGTGAGGTACGTATGTCTGCACAAGAGGCAAGAAGTTCCCCCTGGTGACTACTGGCATCAGCAAAGTTTGAGAGAGCGGTAATGTTGCTGATGGAATGCTGCACAGCCCACCAGTCTTGAAAGGGCTTTCAAAATTGCAGTGTCCAAAGGGAAGGAGAAACTCTCAGGCAACAAATACCCACCAGCACAATACCCGTCCCCAGCCCAGCTGTGAAATGAGTAATTGACTCTAGTCAAAACAACTAATGGGACTTCCCAGGTGGCTCAGCAGTAAAGAATCCATCTGCCAATACAGCAGACGCCAGAGACACAGGTTCAATCCTGGGGTCAGGAAGATCTTCTGGGGAAGGGAATGGCAACCCACTCCAGTATTCTCGCCTGGGAAATCCCGTGGACAGAAGAAACCTGGTGGGCTACAGTCCACGGGGTCGCAAAAGGTTGGACAGGACCAAGTATGCACACACATGGTACGTAAAATAACTGGTACGACTCCCCTTCATCCAAGCTAAGGACTTCCTAATGGCAAGAAAGTCGCAACAACAGTGTTAGTATTAGCAAGTGAAAAGTATCAAGGTCATTATAATAACTTGCCATTCTCTTTGCCTATTTTCTGTATCTGGCAAACTTCACTGGTTCTTCAAGGTAGAGATGCCAAAAGCGGGGCCTCTCCAAACTGGCGTAGAATCAAATCTCAGAGACAGACTTCTGGGTGAAGCGGAAAAGAGCAACAGTTCAAGGCTGGGCTTGCTGATAAGATTAGGGTGTGGGCAGGGCCTGTATGCATGCTAACTTGCTTCTCTCATGTCCGACTCGGGCAGGCTCCCCTGTCCATGGGATTCTCCAGGGAAAAATTACTGGAGTGGGTTGTCATGCCCTGCTCCAGTGGCTCTTCCCAACTCAGGAATCAAACCAGCATCTCTCATGTCTTCTGCATTAGCAGGTGGGTTCTTTATACTAGCAAAACCTGGGGAGCTCCTAGTTCCCTGAACAGGAATTGAACCCAGGTCCCCGGCACAGGAGCATAGAGCCTTAGCCACTGGGCCGCCAGGAAGTCCCTCAGTTAACATTTTTGTGAGCGTCTCTGATACTTTAAATCTTGCCTCAGGTGGTCTCCTGGCTGCCCCTCTCTTGATTAGCAACTGTTTGGACTCAGGTAAGGTCTTGGAGGCTGGGGGCCATTGCCTATAACAAGAAAAAAAGGGGGACAGAAAGGCCTCTGTGCCCAGGAGCCCACAGGGTTCTGGTCTGTTTCACTGGGGTTAAAGGTCTACCTCATTTGTGAAGTCTCACCTGGGCGTCCCTAGTGGCTCAGATGGAAAAGAGTCCACTTGCGATGCAGGAGACCTGAGTTCAGTCCCTGGGTCGGGACGATCCCTTGGAGGAGGGCAAGGCAGCCCACTGCAGTACTCTCGCCCGGAGAAGCCCCACGGACAGAGCAGCCTGGTGGGCCACAGTCCATGGGGTCGCAAAAGTCAGGCGTGACTAAGGGACTAAAGCACAGCACCCAACTCCCCTAGGAAAGGAGGCCATCACCCCATGGGGATTTTAAAGCTTGATTATAGCACTAACCGTGTTCAACAGTTCATGGACTGTGAAATTCCAGATATTCAAGCTGGATTTAGGAAAGACGGAGGAACCAGAGATCAAATTGCCAACATCTGTTGAATCACAGAAAAAAACAAGAGGATTCCAGGAAAAAAATCTACTTCTGCTTTATTGACTATGCCAAAGCCTTTGACTGTGTGGATCACAACAGACTGTGGAAAATTCCTCAAAAGATGGAAATGCCGGACCACATGACCTGCCTCTTGAGAAATCTGTATGCAGGTCAGGAAGCAACAGTTAGAACTGGACATGGAATGACAGGCTGTTTCCAAATTGGGAAAGGAGTACGTCAAGGCTGTATATTGTCACCCTGTTTATTTAACTTATATGCAGAGTACATCATGAGAAACACTGGGCTGGAAGAAGCTCAGGCTGGAATCAAGATTGCTGGGAGAAACACCAATAACCTCAGACACACAGATGACACCACCCTTATGGCAGAAAGCGAGAAAGAACTAAAGAGCCTCTTGATGAAAGTGAAAGAGGAGAATGAAAAAGTTGGCTTAAAACCCAACATTCAGAAAACTAAGATCATGGCATCCGGTCCCATCACTTCATGGCAAATAGACGGGAAACAGTGCAAACAGTGACAGACTTTATTTTGGGGGGCTCCAAAACCACTGCAGATGGTGACTGCAGCCGTGAAACTAAAAGACACTTAATCCTTGGAAGAAAAGCTATGACCAACCTAGACAGCTTATTAAAAACTAGAAACATTATTTTGCCCGACAAAGGTCCATCTAGTCAAAGCTGTGGTTTTTCCAGTAGTCATGTGTAGATGTGAGAGTTAGACTGTAAAGAAATTTGAGCAACTAAGAATTGATGCTTTTGAACTGTGGTGTTGGAGAAGACTCTAGAGTCCCTTGGACTGCAAGGAAATCAAACCAGTCCATCCTAAAGGAGATCAGTCCTGAATATTCATTGGAAGGACTGATGCTGAAGCTGAAACTCCAATACTCTGGCCACTTGGTGTGAAGAACTGACTCATTTGAAAAGGCCCTGATGCTGGGAAAGATTGAAGGCAAGAGGAGAAGGGGACGACAGAGGATGAGATGGTTGGATGGCTTCACCGATTCAATGGACGTGAGTTTCAGCAAGCTCCTGGAGTTGATGATGGACAGGGAAGCCTGTCCACGTGCTCGCAGAGTTCTACACGACTGAGTGAGCGACTGAACTGAACTTAGCTGAGCTGCAGCTGTATAGGGCATAGTCTATTGGTCCCTCTCACCCCCTCAACCCCCAACTGTGGTTCCTCAAGGGCAAAAGCTGTGTCTTGCAAATCTTCATCTCCTAAGGCCAAACTCAGAGAATAGCTTCCCAGGAACACTGCCACAGGAATTTCACATAATTAGAATTTAAAATGTTTCTTAGAATTTCCCATTGTTCTGCTAGAGAGATGAAAGAAAGCCCAAGCACAAGGTTGATTAGGAGGTAGCCTGGTGAGTGTGGGAGTGTGGGGGATGGTACAGCTGAGAAAGGAGCACGCCCAAAGAGTGAGATGTAGAAAGCTGAAGACTGCGTCTGTGAGAAGAAGGCTTAAATTGCTGCTGGAGAGGCTGGAAGGGTAGCTTGTGAAGGGCCTCTTAAACCGTGGGAAGAAGTTTGCTCTTTGCCTGAAATGGGTCAGGAGCCTTTGAGAAGTTGCACACAGTAGAATAAAATAATGAGTCTTGCACGGGCATTGATCCGTGTGCCTCCAGTGGGTCAGAAAGGGGGACTGGACTGAGGACCAAGGCATCTGTTGGGAAGCTATGGCTGGAATCCAAGTGGGTGATGAGTAGGTCCTTTTCTATGGCAGGCACAGAGACAAGAGATAGAGTGAGAGGTGATAAAGAGGCAGAACTGACCTGCGAACTGGATGGATATTGGAAAGAAAACGTGATGGGATGCTAAAAAAATAAATAAGGAGAAATGCCAGAGATAGCAAAGACTGGACGCCGGGGCGGGGGAGGGGGGGGTGTGTGGGCAGTGCTTGGAGACAAAGGGAAGACCAGATTAACAGTCTTGCCCAAGGAGGCTTAGCGCACATCCGTAAGTCTTTATTCTTTGGGCTATTATTCATTGGTATACGGTGGGCGTTTGAGTGTATCTCTCTCTCTCTTTTTTTTTCCATTTCTCTTTTTAAATGAAATGTCTGATTAATTGTTTTTGGCTGCGCGGCCTTCCGGCATTGCGGCCTGGGGCTTAGCCGCCCGAGGCATGTGGACTCTCCCTGGGTCCGGGCTGGAACCTGGGCCCCTGGGTTGGCAGGCAGTCTTGACCAGTGGACCTCCAGGGAAGCCCGGTCACTTCTTCATTCCTGACACCCTCGGTCTTCCTCACGCCTCCTTCACGGATCCTTTACCTCCTTTCCTTGTGATACATTGGTGCACAGTTTCCCTTTTCATTCTCGGTGGCTCCAGACACCTTTGCTGTGGCCTCTAACAAGGTGTGACTGAGGCCCAGACTGCAAAGTGGACGCTCAGGTTAGATACCTCTTACTCGAAGCCCAGCTGTGTGCCGCCAGGTTAGCCCACTGCCAGTTCTCCAAGACCCAGCTGGCTCAAGGTGGCGCATCTTAAGAAAAAGAATATGAGACTTCCCTGGTGGTCTAGTGGCTAAGATGCCATGCTTCCAGCTCAGGCGGCCCGGGTTCAATCCCTGGTCAGGAAACTAAGCCCACATACTGCAACAAAGAGTTGGCACACTACAACTAAGACCCAGCACAGACAAATAAATAATTTAAAAAAAAAGAAAAATTAGAGAGGAAAATGCCTTTAAAAAAAGTCACATATGTCTAACTCACAAATTTGCTATAAACATTAAGCTGAAAAGGGAATAAACAGCTTCTTAAGGAACCTAATTCGCAGAAAAAGCTCCAGGGAGAGATGACTTCCACTGGTCTCCCCTTCTTCTGTGGGGGTGCGGTGGGCGGTCGACAGCCCCTGCCCTTCCTGGGTGCTCTGTTGATGATGGACACCCCACGTGACACTTCCGCCTTCTCCAAGGTCTATTTCTGCAAACCTTTCAGAGCTCTTCTAAGCGTTCTCATCCTCGAGTCCCACCTGCATCTTATTTTACAGCGTCGCGTTCCCTGATGGTCCCGGTAGCGAGCCAGGTCTTCCTTGACCTGGTGTTGACTTTCATCCTCCACTCCGCCATCTGCTTTGCCATGTCCTTTTCCTGGGTTACCAAGTGCCCTTTTCTCTTCAAAAACTCCCTTTCTTCTGAGCAGGGTATTCTGTTTCTGCTGGTCAGATTATGTACGAAATGCAATGCAAAATTTGACTCTGGGTTGTTGGGATCTGCTGTTTTCTTAGAGATTAATCCCATTATACTGAAAAGTGACTGCATATTAGTCGTGCTTGACATTCCTGCCATGTGTGTGCCCTGTTGGGCCATGAAAATGTCCCCAAAATTACACCATATGGAACAATAGTGGAAGCCAGCTACAAAGAAATGTGCAGGGAAATTTGCTTTAAAAAAGAGAGAGAGAGAGCACTTGTTATGTTTTCTAAGGATAAATGAAATTCTCCGTTGTTTGGTTCATCTTCTTTTCATTTCTGCCTTTTCTTTTACTGTATTCATCTGGTATTTTTCTTAAATCTTTGTTACAGAAGTAATATATTCTTCCCTTATTTTAATTTTCTAATTTCCCTTTGCATCTGTTCCTCTCTAACTTGAACAGTCTCACTAAAAGCCTCCACTGATATATCCAGTGGCATCCTGCTTCTATTTTTGCTCATTTTGGTGGCTGTAATAATGTAATAGATAACTTTATCAACCAAGCATGACTTTATATTTTGTTTTTCATCATTCATGTCAGTTTTATACTTTTATTAAATTTTTATTCCCTTTGACAGCTTTACATGTTTGTTCCTCATCTCCTGTTTTTGTGGAAGAAATGCGCTCTTTTATTCAGAAAGTTATTATTCTGTTTTACAGGTGAAAAAAAAATGAGGCTTGGAAAGATTAAATATCCCACACAAGGTTACGTAACTGTTCAGTCTGCAGAGCAGGAACTGAAACACATGTCTGTTGGTTCCATAACCCGGTGCCCCTGGTGCAAACGCTTCAGACCCGGAGCTCCGGCTGCACTAGGCCTGCACACAGCAAAGAGGGAGCTGATCCCGGAGCCCTCCTAAGGAGTCTGCGGCCCGCGGAGGCGTGTCCTTCACCTTGTCCTAGAGGTCATCCATCTACCCAGTTCAGACCAATGGTCAGGTTACTTTTCTTTTTGTTTTCAAGCAATATATTCCTTTTTTAAAAACTGCAGGATTGTTGATGTGGGCTTTCCAGGTGGTGCTAGTGGTAAAGAACCCATCTGCCATGCAGGAGATGCAGGAGATGCAGGAGATGCAAAAGATGCAGGTCTGATCCCTGGGTTGGGAAGATGCCCTGGAGGAGGGCATGGCAACCCACTCCAGTATTCTTGCCTGGAGAATCCCATGGACAGAGGAGTCTGGCCGGCTACAGTCTATAAGGTCACAAAGAGTTTTGGACACGACTGAATCGCCTTAGCTCACAAGCCCACGGTTGAATTACAGTATCGGGAGAGCTTCAGACGACAGCACAGTGACTCAGATACTCTTCTTTCTTTCTTTCCCCTTGCAGGTTATTACAAAATATCAAGTATAGTTCCCTGTGCTACACAGTAGGTCCTTGTTAGTCATTTATTCTATATATAGTGGGGTGCATATTTCAATCCCAAACTCCTCATTTATCCTTCCCCTTCCCCATCCCCCCTTTGGCTGTGAGGCTCTTTCTATTTTGGAAATAGGTCCATTATCTTTATTGTTTGGCTTACTTCACAGGGTGTGAAGAAAAACGAACCCTTCTATACTGCTGGTGGGAGTATAAACTGGTACAGCCTCAACGGGGCTTCCCTGGTGGCTCAGAGGTTAAAGCGTCTGCCTCCAATGCGGGAGACCAGGGTTCAATCCCTGGGTCAGGAAGATCCCCTGGAGAAGGAAATGGCAATCCACTCCTGTATTCTTGCCTGGAGAATCCCATGGACAGAGAAGCCTAGTAGGTTACAGTCCTCGGGGTCGCAAAGAGTCGGACACGACTGAGTGACTTCACCTCACCTCACAGCCTCAACGGAGAATGGTATGGAGGCTCCTTTAAACATAAAAACAGAGTTACCACATGACCCTGCAATTCCACTCCTGGGCATATATCCAGAGACAACCCCGGAAATATACAAGCACCCCAGTGCTCATCGCAGCGCTATTCACAACAGCCAAGCAACCCGAACACCCACTGACCGATGAACGGCTCTAGAGAACTCCCGCATTATCCACAATTTCTCTTTCTTAATCTGTCAGCTCGAATCCCATTAACCGGCCACTCCAAATACCCCCGGGCACCTGGAGGTTGTGCTTTCATTATCCCTGCTTAGGCTCTTTATCTCCGTCTGTGACCTTAACCTTGTCCTACAAGTGTTCATCCCATTTTGCTGTCTCTGATGCCACTTACCCACGCTGTGGCCGCTGTTGCTGTTCATTCGCTACCCCTGTCAGACTCTGAGACCCCATGGACTGCAGCACCCCAGGCTTCTCTGTCCTTCACTATCTCCCAGAGTTTGCTCCAAGGTTAGATAGGTTGCTATCCAACCTTCTCATCCTCTGTCGTCCCCTTCTCCTCCTGCCCTCAAGTTTTCCCTGCATCAGGGTCTTTCCCAGTGAATCAGTTCTTCACATCAGGTGGCCAAAGTACTGGAGCTTCAGCTTCAGCATCAGTCCTTCCAATGAATATTCAGGGTTTATTTTCTTTAGAACTGACTGGTTTGACCTCCCTGCTGTCCAAGGGACTTCCAAGAGCCTTCTCCAACACCACAATTTGAAAACATCGACTCTTCGGCACTCGGCCTTCCTCATGGTCCAACTCTCACATCCATACGTGACTACTGGGAAAACCGAAGCTTTGACCATATGGACCTCTGTTGGTATATGCATGGAATGAGTTTAAACCAGTGCCTTCTATAGTCCCTTCAGGAGCTACTTAGGTTTATTTGGCTCTTTAATCATTAACTTCCGTCTTTTCTAGAACGCACTCTGCGTTCCTATTTTACAGCACAGAATTGTGACTCCTCCCTGCTATCTTAGGACGACGTCTCCTCTCAGGACCATTCATTCCTGATCTCTTCCCCTTTAAACTGTTTCCTGATCTTGCACAGATTTCTGCCGGGATTTCAGCCTTCTGAAAGGTTAATTTTAGGAGAGAAAGACTCTTCCACTATCGTGAACCATCAGTTCCATGACCCCCCTTCTCTCTGGTAAGAAGAATTAGTAGCAACCTTGCTTTGTAAAACTCATTGTCGATATCTCTTCCAGATATCTGTCTGTGGAGTCTTCCTTTAATCCGAACATGTCACTTTAATGTTTTATTCAAAATGCTCCGGAATATTGTTTCATTGCTGCGCAGTGGTTCAACCTAAGCATTCCTTAATATCTGTCTTTTGGCCGCTTAGAAATCCTTAATCGAGACCTCAGTTCAGCATAAATCTCACTGCTTGTAGCAGCCTTTTGACTGATACTCGCTTTCACTTTCATGCACTGGAGAAGGAAATGGCAACCCACTCCAGTGTTCTTGCCTGGAGAATCCCAGGGATGGGGGAGCCTGGTGGGCTGCCGTCTATGGGGTCGCACAGAGTCGGACACGACTGAAGCAACTTAGCAGCAGCAGCAGCCTGTGCCTGAGAACTGTTGAAGTACTTTCCAGAGATTACCTATACAGTAAGTCCCCCTTTCAAAATGCCAACTGCATTCCATCGACGTCGTTCACGAGTGACATCGCAGCCTGCCCTCCGTCTCTGATCGCCAGCGACCCTTCAGCTCTCCTGTCTCCCTCCTCCTCTCCCTCCTGCAGTCAGGGACCCTTCTTGTCTGTCCACTCGATGCCAGCCCCTGTGTGCCAGCTGTTGCTCTGTACCACTGTACCCTTCAAGGTCCTGTACTGTACGCTACAAAGTGCTTTCTTTATTCTCTGTGTTTGATTTTCATGTACTATTTGTGTGAAAAGTGTCTAAACCTTTCACAGTTCAGTCCTATATAGCTGACTGTGTTAGTTGGGTGCCTGGGGGACTTTGTTGGACTGACGAGCCCAGTGGACTTACAAACACGCTCTTGGAGCAGAACTCGTTTGTCTACAGGGGACTTACTGCATTCTGCACACGGGTATAACTTCAGAAAACCAGCTACAGTGTAGCCCACCAACTGGAATAAAAGACCAAGAGAAGGGGCATCTCAGGCCTGATATCAGGAGAAAAGGACACCTGGATGAATTGGTATCAATCATTTTGTACCCAGGTTATCAAGCATAAAAAGTCAGGAGTTCCCCAAGGAAGGTCAAGGTTAAGAAGTTAGAGGCATGAAGGGCAATGCTCCAGCTCAGATCTGGACCAGTGAATCTCATCCTCCCAGGTTTCAAATCACAGGTGGATTCTTGACACAAACAGCCACAAACTGACGCAAACAGAAACGTGTTCTCTCACAGCTCTGGAGCCCAGACGGCTGAGATCCGGGTTTCAGCCGGGCCTGGGGGCGGTGGGAGACAACGCACTGGCCTGGGGCAGCCTTGGGGTGCGGCGGCCTCCTCGGCTTGTGGCCACCTTCTTCTTCTGCCTCCTGCTTCGCATCCCTTTTTTCCCTCCTGTTTCTTTTAAGCACTTGTCATTGGGTTTAGGGCCCCGTCCAGAAGGATCTTACCTGAGTCCTTTAGTAAATGGCACCCATAAGGATCCATTTTCAGCATAAGTTAACATTCATTGGTTCCACAGACTAGGGTGTGGATTTATCTTTTAGGAGACCCTCACTCATCCCACTGCAGTGGGATGACACAAGCTTCTCCATTCTGCAGAATGAAGCTGCAGCCTGACAGACCTAGCAACTTGTCCACAGATTCGCAGCTAAGAAGTCAGTTTAGAGGCCTGTGCAAAGCCCAGCTGCCCAGCTCCAGTGTCCCTGGTCTAAACCATGACACCGTACTGTGACCCATGGGGCGCAGGAGGTGAAGTAGCCTAGAATGAGAATCCTGATCAGAGATCTAAAAGGAAGCTCTTCCACTATTACTAGGGCAGAGAAAGTGCCCCCGAACCAGGGCTGTGTACATTTGTTTATTGGATACATTTGTTTGTTTTCTAAATTAGCTGCTTGGTAAGCTCTGTAAATTTGAGTTCACAATATGGGACTCCTAATTGATGCTTTTGAACTGTGTTGTTGGAGAAGACTCTTGAGAGTCCCTTGGACTGCAAGGAGATCCAACCAGTCCATTCTGAAGAAGATCAACCCTGGGATTTCTTTGGAAGGAATGATGCTAAAGCTGCAACTCCAGTACTTTGGCCACCTCATGCGAAGAGTTGACTCATTGGAAAAGACTCTGATGCTGGGAGGGATTGGGGGCAGGAGGAGAAGGGGATGACCGAGGATGAGATGGCTGGATGGCATCACGGACTCAATGGACGTGAGCCTGAGTGAACTCCAAGAGATGGTAATGAACAGGGAGGCTTGGCGTGCTTTGATTCATGGGGTCGCAAAGAGTCAGACACGACTGAGCGAATGAACTGAACCGGACCGGACTAATATTTTGGATTGTCTTTATGTCAAGTGCTCCATTTAAAGATCGATGCCTGAAATAGAGAGGCTGCTCTGGTGACTCAGCAGTAAAGAATCCACCTGCAATCCGGCAGACACGGGAGATGAGGGTCTGATCCCTGAGTCGGGAAGATCCTCTGGAGGAGGGCATGGCAACCCACGCCTGTTTTCTTGTCTGGAGAATCCCACGGACAGAGGAGCCTGGCAGGCTGCAGCCCACAGGGTCACAATGAGTCAGACAGAACTGAGTGTGCATGCACACCCAAACTACATGGGCCTCACTCATTAAGACTTTAGCCAAGAGTCTAGTCCACAGACTAGAAGGAAATGGCAACCCATTCCAGTGTTCTTGCCTAGAGAATCCCAGGGATGGGGGAGCCTGGTGGGCTGCCGTCTATGGGGTTGCACACGACTGAAGCGACTTAGCAGCTAGACCACAGAACAGGGAAACCAGGAAGGGGATGCTCCATCAGAATGGTGCTTTGACCACATGAATTCATGTCAATATGAATTTATGTCTGAGTAAATCAAGTGTTATTATCCACACATGTCCTGGAGTCATGTTGGCAACTTATTAAACTATATGCCATTAAATTGCAAGGGTGTGTGCACACATGTATGTTCAGTCCTCCAATTAGGTTGTAAGGTGTTTTGTGTTTTTTTCCCTTTTTTTGGCTGCACCATATGGCTTGCAGGATCTTCGTTCCCTGGCTAGGGATTGAACCCATGCCCTCCACAGTGAGAATGAGGAGTCCTTGCCACTGGACCACCTGGGGATTCCCGATTCAAACTCTTACATACAATTAAATTCCTGGGTTAATTCAGACTCATAGTAGAAACAGTCTACACCTTGGGAAATATGGGAAAGATCTCTACAAGACAGGGATCACTACAAGTGGCTCAAATTACACTGTAAATTTAGGTTTTATTTCTAGGAGGGTTTTTTTCTATAGGTCAGCTCATTCACTGGAAATACCTAGGTCCTTTGAATATTTCAGAAGGTAGTAATGTACGTTTTAATATTTAAAGAGAGTAATTTTTAATCACATTATCATGTTCTACTGAATGTTACACAGATGTAAGAGACATCATTTCATGTAACATCTTCAAATTCCTACTGAGAATACTTTATGTTTCAGTTCAGTTCAGTCACTCAGTTCAGTCACTTCTCGACCCCATGAATTGCAGCACGCCAGGCCTCCTTGTCCATCACCATCTCCCAGAGTTCCCTCAGGCTCACATCCATCGAGTCCGTGATGCCATCCAGCCATCTCATTCTCTGTCGTCCCCTTCTCCTCCTGCCCCCAATCCTTCCAAGCATCAGAGTCTTTTCCAATGAGTCAACTCTTCGCATGAGGTGGCCAAAGTACTGGAGTTTCAAAAGCAATTAGAGATGAGTGTGTCGTCTGACTTGACCTCAGCCTCTGCAAAGCAGTGAAGGTCCTTCTCCTCCTCCTCCTCCTCCTCCTCCAAACTCTCCCCCAGCCTCCACTTCAGCCTCTGTCCCCAGTCCAGAAGGTCACTTGTGCTTCTGAGCTGCTCACTGCAGCCTAGAGAGTCCCTCCTCCTCCCTCTCCTTGGGTTCCATTAATTTGCTAGAGCAGGTCATGGCTCTCAGAGAAGCAATTTCTTCACTAGATTCAGTTTATTATAAAAGGATATAACTCAGGAAGAGCTCAGTGTGATGGCAACTGCAGCCACAAAATTAAAAGATGCTTCCTTTTTGGAAGAAAAGCTATGATAAACCTAGACAGCATATTAAAAAGCATAGACTTTACTTTGCCAACAGAGGTCCATCTAGCCAAAGCTATGATTTTCCCAGTAGTCATGTATGGATGTGAGAGTTGGACTATAAACAAAGCTGAGCACTGAAGAATTGAAGCTTTTGAACTGTGGTGTTGGAGAAGACTCTTGAGAGTCCTTGGACTGCAAGGAGATCCAACCAGTCCATCCTAAAGCAAATCAATCCTAAATATTCACTGGAAGGATTGATGCTGAAGCTGAAGCTCTAACAGTCTGGCCACCTGGTGCAAAGAGCTGGCTCATTGGAAAAGACCCTGATGCTGGGAAAGATTGAAGGTGGGAGGAGAAGGGGACGACAGAGGATGAGATGGTTGGATGGCATCACCAACTCAATGGACATGAGTTTGAGTAAACTCCGGGAGAAGGTGAAGGACAGGGAAGCCTGGCGTGCTGCAGTCCACGGGGCTGCAAAGAGTTGAACACAGCTTAGCAGCTGAACAGTGGCAGGAAGAGCTAGGAAGCAGAGATGCCCACGGTGAGAAGTGGGCACAGGGCCTGGGGCTCCTGTGCTGTCTACGCTTCGCCCTGCACCACCCAGGGAGCTCTCAGCATCTGCCTTTGGGGAGTTGATGGGGTGTCATTACATAGGAGTGATTGATTCAATTACTGGTCATTTGGTCCAATCTCCAGGCTGTTTCCCCCTCCCCAGAAGCGGGGGTGAGAGGTGAGGACTGAGGTTTCCAACTCTCTAATCACAGAGTTAGCTCCCCTAGTGATCAGACCCCATCCTTAGAGATCCAGGGCCCTTCCACAAGTTACTTCATTACCATAACAAAAATGGCCTTGTTAACCTTTATCCCTTGGGAAGTCCTAAGAGCCTTAGGAGCTCTGTGCTGGAACCACGATGAAGACCGTCTACATGTAAAGTCACTAATGCTCTCCTGAATCTGGGTACTTGGCTGCAGTTTTTCTAATACCCAGGGTAAGTCACCATTTACAAGGATTCCCTAATCCTTCCCTAACTACCATATTCCTCTAAACTCTCCTATCAGAGCTGATCTAAGGTGCTTCTTTATGTTTGTAACAGAGAATGTCCACCCACAAAGTTCACAATCCACACTCTTGCTTGTTTTTTTCTCCCTACCAGTTATTGGATTTCAATGAATAATGAATGATATTGGTACAATTACCTTGGCTCTGAGAGTCGGCAAAATATCATGCGGTGGGGTGATTTTGCAAGAAAGGCACCAGTATTGACCTGGAACTTTCTGCTGGACCCCAGTTCCAGACCACTGCATCATACACTTCCTGATTTAGTTTTGAAGCCAAATTACAGGATTCCTCATTTTATGGATGAGAAAATCGAGGAACCGTATCCTGGCTTCAGAATTAGCGGGGAATAAGTTATCCTCCCAGATCACATCCTTTCTACCATCAACGCTGGCGTTCCTCCTCCTTCTCTGCAAGACTGAATGTCTGTGGAAGAAATAGTAAGATGGCTAAGAGAGGCCCTGGCGTGACGGAGAGAAGAGATACTCCACAAAGGCGTCACTCATACGTGGAGTTTAAAAAGTGGCATGAGTGAGCGCATCTGTGCGTGATGCGACAGACGCGGACGGACAGACGGAACAGACTCACGGCGGCCACGAGGAAGGGAGGAGGGGGTTCAGGTGAGCAGACGCAAGCTGCTCCGCATAGAACGGAGAAGCAACAAGGCCCCGCCGCGCAGCACGGGGAGCCACAGTCTGTATCTCGAGACGAATCATAATGGAAAGGAATATGGAAGAAGGCTGCACACATACGTGAAGCCGAATCACTGCGCTGCGCAGCAGAGATTAACGCAGCGCGGTAAGTCGACCTTACTTCAGTAATCCTTTTAAAAAAAAAAAATATGGGATGCTATCAAAGAATGGGGGAAAGGAAAGTAAGTATAAGGTGGATGCCAGGGAACACAGCTCCTCAAACTCTGATTAATTTGCCTCCTATTGGTAATACATGAACGATGGGAAAGACCAGTCAAGGCAGGGCAAGGGTTGGAAACAGAAGATAATGATGGAGAGAGAGGGCAAATGTAGATAAGAAGGAAACAGAAAGAAGGCAAAGACAGAAGAAATGGCGGTGAGGGGCTTCCCTGGTGCTCCAGTGGCCGAGAATCTGCCTTCCAGTGCAGGGGCCGTAGATTCAATCCCTGGTTAGTGAACTAAGAACTAGGATCTCGCGTGTGATGGGACAAGTAAGCCCAAGCACAGAAACTAGCGAGCCCAGCTATTGCAACGAAGATACAGGGAAGCCAAAATTTAAAAAGCAGACAGACAGAAGTGCGAGGGATGGGCATGCAGGCAGGCACGGCGTTGCGAGTACCCCTGTGGAACCACTGGGTGGCGCTGGGTGACTGGCTTCCCTTGTGGATTGCAAGAATTTTGTCTTAAATTATCAGTTGTGTCCGACTGGGATGCAAGCCATTTCTGAACACTATACCTAGCCTCTAGCTTTTTGTTGTCTGATAAATTAAGAAAGGGTTTTGTCTAGAACAACTTAATTCACAGAGTGAAATGTTTACTACATGGTAGCTGAAGTATGCGGAGAAGGCAATGGCACCCCACTCCAGCACTCTCGCCTGGAAAATCCCATGGGTGCAGGAGCCTGGGGGGCTGCAGTCCATGGGGTCGCAGAGTCAGACACGACTGAGCGACTTCACTTTCACTTTTCCCTTTCATGCACTGGAGAAGGAAATGGCAAGCCGCTCCCGTGTTCTTGCCTGGAGAATCCCAGGGACGGGGGAGCCTGATGGGCTGCAGTCCATGGGGTCGCACAGAGTCGGACACGACTGAAGCGACTCAGCAGCAGCAGCAGCAGCAGCTTAAATATATGTTTGCAGGCCAACTAAAAAGTCACTCTTTTCTAAAGAAGTGTTTGGATACAATTACCTTGTAGTGTTCATCTTAGACACCCCAAGCCTTCCTCAAGGAAGTGAAGCGCTTCTTAGCCAGATGTATTTAAGCAAAATGCTTTGGTCTTCCTGCCCACTTCCTCTTTTTGTCACCTCTGTGTGTGAGAGAGACAGCAATGACACATGCGTTCTGTTCTTCCGTGTTTTGTGCTAATCGACTTGTTTCATCTCGTTGGGACACTTTGCCTTCTCTGCTTAGATGCATCCATTACAAAACGCTGCCCATCTTACAGTCAGCAATTCCCAGGGCTCTTCAGCTATGGTATTTTCATAGCTTGAGCTTTTCATTTTTGCTTTTCTAGGTACTACTGCAGAGACCTGTGCATTTGTGAGAACCTAAAAATATAGCCCAGTCTTAGAAACAGACATTTATAATTATTTTTTCACATTCTACTATTTAAACAGGATTTTATATACAGCCACAAATTTTAATAGGAAAAGAACAACTTCTGGGTTAATGCTTTCCCCATAAATCTCTTAGTACAAAACTAGAGAGAGAGAGAAATTAGAAAGGAAGGAGGGAGGGTAAGGAAGGGGTAAAACACAATTTCCTGTTTTATATCATTCAACAATTCTTATACCTTCAGCAGCTATAATTAAAGCAGGTTGTATTAATTCACTTGAATTTGCTGTTTAATCAATACACAACTATTTGCATATAAGCAACACAAGCTCACACAAAATTATCTTGAATATAGTTAGGTCAGAATGAATGCTAATTTTCAATTTCCTTTGAAAAATTATTTTATCTATTCTAGAAATAGATTTTCATTCTATAGAAGGAAAACAATAAAAAACTATTTTTAAAGCATAGAGAGTTGACCATTTTGGATGGTTTACAGAAAAACTAAAATATAATTATGGAAGAAGAGATAGCCTGACAGGAAATAAAACTCTTTTGGGCATTCATGTTAATACTTCCACAAATCATGCATTTGCCTATGCATACTCTGACACTTCAAATATAAATCTGATCAGCATAGAACATGATCCTTCACTGTCCTCACCTTCATTTAATTTCAGGAAGTCTCTTCATGATATCGCTGGGGTATTTTGTAAATTCACTCAGTCAACAAAGAGCTATTCAGTAGCCATTGCATGGGAGATCTGTGCTCTCCTCTAGCTGATAAGAAGAAGCATTTCCAGAATCTACCCGCAGAGGCCAGAAGGACAGAAATATAATCCAGTTTATAATTTTCAGTGCCACAGGGAACTCCAGTTGGTTCTGTGGTGACCTAAATGGGAAGGAAATCCGAAAAAGAGGGCATATATACATACACACATATATATTCGATCGACTCACTTTGCCGTGCAGCAGAAACTGACACAACAGTGTGAAGCAGCGATCAGCTCAGTTCAGTTCAGTCGCTCAGTCGTTTCTGACTCTTTGTGACCCCATGGACTGCAGCTCGCCAGGCTTCCCTGTCCATCGCCGACTCCGGGAGCTTGCTCAAACTCATGTCCATTGAGTCAGTGATGCCATCCAAACATCTATACTCCAGTAACTATACTCCAATTTTAAAAATTAATTGAATTTAATTAATTTAAAAATTAAAAAATCAATTGAATTTAATTAATTTAAAATTTTAAAATTAATTGAATTTAATTAATTTAAGGGGTTTTTTAAGTGTTCAGTGCCAGGGCCAGTCTTTAGTAAAGCACCGGTGAAAGCTGAGACAAGGCAGAAGGCTGATATTTTTAGGAAAGCAGGAAAATACAACTTAAAATGACTCAGCTTTTTTCTCCACCAGAGGCATACAGAGATAATTCTTGTGTTCATTCTTTCTGAATTGCAAGTTCTGTCTAATTTGTTTTGGTGGCTGGAACTAATTGGAATCGACTCCCTTTTTCTGCCAGTATAACCAAGGCACTGTGGCCCGGGTTGGTGAAGGTGAGTTTGCACCACAGCCAAGGTGAAGATCATGGCCAAGGCCACACTCCAGGCAGGAGGGCCAAGTGGAGAAGGAAATGGAATATGTTTGTGCCACCAAACTCAGGAGCGCAGGCAAAGGACGGTTTTCCGGGAGGACGACAAAGAGTCAACCCAGCCCCACAAGCGCGTCCTCCTCTCGGCCCCAGTCTCGCACCGAGCTGCCAGCTCCTTGCAGAGCGATTCCCAAAGGCTTTTTCGTTTGCGTGCATTGTGTGTGGGATAAATCAATTGTTGATTTGTTGTTGGCTTTTTTTTTTTTAAAGAAAAAGGTAAAACAAAAATCCTTCTTTCCCCAGTCTTCCTCCAAATGCCTACAGGACCACCTCCCCCCAGCCTCCCGAGAGAATGGCCTGGAACCGGACACTTTCCTTCAAAGCCAGGGAGGTGGACAGAGCTGGCCGTCATGCCCACAGCTCCCTAGATTGCAGAGAAGTGTGCAGACTGGCACACTGGGCACATTTCACCGCTTTGCAGCAATATGTTTCCTTGCTCCCTGGCGCCGTTCTTTGCCAAGGGCGAGGAGCACTGAAGTTGCTAGCCGAGGCGGGCCAGCTGTCAGCCTGCTCCCTGCCGCTTCCAGCCCAGGGGCAGGGCGAGTCCTCACAGTGAGCGGGGATGAGCCGGGAAAGCGGCGCCGAAGTCATCAATATTTCAGTACGGAAGCCTCTCCTCCATCCTCAGGGACAGTCCTGCAGGGGGCCTGGGTTTTCTCCTAGATGGGGAGTTTGGGGGTGGGGGGTGGCGGAGGGCAATGACTGGAGCATTCCTGAGACTAAGAAAACCCCTTTTAAAAAAGCTTTTCTTCCTTTTTTTAATTGAAGGCCAATTGCTTGACAGGGTGCGTTAGTTTCTGCTGCACAGCAGTGAGAGTCAGCTGTATGCACACGTCCATCCCCCCCTCGTGGGGCCCTCCATCCGCAGCCCCCTCTAGTCCCCCCAGAGCTCTGCGGCAGCGCCCCGCTGGCTCTCTCTCTTACACGCGGTGTATACATGGGTCTCAGTCTCCCAGTTCCCCCCACCCTCCCTTCTCCCACCCCAGCCACGTGTCCAGTCTCCATTCCTGCCCTACAAACCAGGGCTCGCCCTTACTGTTCCTCCACATTCCACATGGATGTGTTTATATTTGTTTCTCTCCTTCACGCTGTATGACAGACAGTAGGTCCACGGAGCACAACTGAAAACAAAGCTTTATCATCATGTTTTTAAAAATTAACAATTTTAATCGTTTTTAACTGCAAATTATTTGCAAAAGACAACCTTGCCGCTCTAGCAATACTAACACTACAAAGTGAATGATCCAAAATGAATCAGAATGGATATGAACAAGCAAAAAAAACACACACAAAGAAACACATTGGTTGTGTGTAAGTAGCTGGCATAGATAGGATTATAGCCACTGTGCTGAGCGAACTCCTGAGTGAATTTTCTTCATTCTTTACGTCAGCAATTTTCATTAAGTGTTGGGTCATGAATTAAATTTCTGCGTGGGAATATGTCATCACAGTGGGAAGTGCTTACAATATTTATAATTATTTTCCCATTCTTTAAAAGGCACAGCTTGATTAAACTGGGAGATTTGGACTGATATATATATATATACACACACACAATATATAGACATATGTACATATAGCTGTTGTTGTGCTTAGTCGCTCAGTCATGTCCGACTCTTGCAGCCCTGTAGACTGTAGCCCACCAGGCTCCTCTGTCCGTGGGATTCTCCAGTCAAGAATACTGGAGTGGGCTTCCATTTCCTTCTCGAGGGGATCTCCCCAATCCAGGAATCGAACCTGGGTCTCCTGCATTGCAGGCAGACTCTGCCCAGTGAGCTATGAAGGAAGCCCCCACTGTGTGGCTCAGGGAACTCCATTCAGTGCTATGTGGTCACCTGGGGAGGAATCCAGAAATGAGGGGATATGTGTCTGCATCTAGCTGGTTCGCTTTGCTGTACTGTAGGAGCTAACACAACACTGTAAGGCAGCTGCATTCTAATCAAAATTAATAAACAATAAAAATGCATACAACAATTTTAATGTAACCTTATACGAAAAGTTCCCTGATGTTTTTTCAAATCCCACATTGTAACAAACCTTTAAGAAAGGACTATTTGTTGGGTTCGGGTACTGCATCAAAGAAGACTAGCCACAGTTATTTGAAAAAGCTATTAAATACTCTCTTTTCCCCTGAACTACAGAAAAAAAAAAAACAGTATAACTTATGGGTTACAAAGCTTTGTATACAGTACTGCATGACCTTGCCCAGCCTGCGTCTCTTGCCTGCAGTCTCCCTGGAGAAGGAAATGGTAACCCATCCAAGTGTTCTTGCCTGGGAATTCCATGGGCAGAAGAGCCTGGCGGGGGTACATCGTGCGGGGTTGCAGAGTCAGACGTGACTTAGCGACTAAATGACAGCCGCTCTCCTGTCCAGCGCCCTTGATTCTTCCTTCCTTTGCTTAGTTTCATCCCATTTCAAACCCCAGTGAGCGAAGGGGGACTAAGGCACGTGCAGTCACAGGCGTGGGGCGCCAGGCTTTGCTCGCCAGCCCCGTGGGTCATGCAACGTGGGGCTACTCAATAGGGAATAACACGCCCAGGAGCCTCTAGAATCATCACATGCAGAAAAGCAAGAAATAATATGTGCAAATAGGTCATGCTTGTGCCTTGATCAGAAATGATTCCCAATTCAAAGTATCTTCAAAATTCACACGGTTTTTGTAGGAAGGGAAGGGAACACAAGCAGAAATCATTTGCTGAGCAGAGGTTTACCGGGTTCCTTGAAGCCGAGAAAAGTAATTTGCTTCTCCTCTCCAGTGAAGTGAATATCTTCCTTTCAGAGAATATATAGTGTCAGAAGTGTATGGAATAAAACAACACCTGTCCCCAGATCCATCTATTTTAATTCACTCTGTTGGGGGCAGGGGTGAGAGACTTAATTTAAGGTTGCGGTTCTCATCACATGTCTGCTGCGTTACTGTGGGTTTTGACTTGTGGGTTCATCTCATGCTTGTGTGTGTGTGTGTGTCTGTGTGTTAGTCACTCAGTCATATCTGATTCTTTGTGACCCCATGGACTGTAGCCCACCAGGCTCCTCTGTCAATGGGATTCTCCAGGCAAGAATACTGGAGTGGGTTGCCATGCCCTTCTCCAGAGGATTTTCCCCACCCCAGGGATCGAATCCAGGTCCCCTGCTTTGCAGGTGAATTCTTTACCATCTGAGCCACCGGGAAGCCCACCTCGTGCCCTAATACTCAGGAAAGAAAAGGGGCCTGGGTCTCTGGTTCTGTATCAGTTCAGTTCAGTTCAGTCCAGTCACTCAGTCGTGTCCAACTCTTCGAGACCCCATAGACTGCAGCACTCCAGGCTTCCCTGTCCATCACCAACTCCCAGAGATTGCTCAAATTCATGTCCATCGAGTCAGTGACGCCATCCAACCATCTCACCCTCTGTCATCACCTTCTCCTCCTGCCCTCAGTCTTTCCCAGCATCAGAATCTTTTCAAATGAGTCAATTCTTCGCATGAGGTGGCCAAAGGACTGGAGTTTCAGCTTCAACATCAGTCCTTCCAGTGAACACTCGAGACTGATCTCCTTCAGAATGGACTGGTTGGATCTCCTTTCAGTCCAAGGGACTCTCAAAAGTCTTCTCCAACACCACAGTTCAAAAGCATCAATTCTTTGGCGCTCAGCTTTCTTCACAGTCCAACTCTCACCATACATGACCTCAGGAAAAACCATAGCCTTGACTAGACGGACCTTTGTTGGCAAAGTAATGTCTCTGCTTTTTAATATGCTGTCTAGGTTGGTCATAGCTTTCCTTCCAAGGAGCAACCGTCTTTAATTTCATGGCTGCAGTCACCATGCGCAGAGATTTTGGATCACCGGTTGTGTTTATTTATTTATGGGAGATTCTTTTCCAATGAACCTTAATCACTGATTACTCACTAGAAACTGTGATAAAATGTCACTCCCCAGTCAGTTGTGAATAATTATCCTAAAACTGGAGAACGCTAGTCTGACTCAGGCAAGCGGCTTTGGGGATGTTGTTGACAGCCCAGGAAAACAACCAGATTTAAAATTTCTCCGCCGCTGCGCCGACATTCCGTTTTGAAGCACTAGATGGCGCTACGAACTCACTTAACTTGGAACCAACCTCCCTGTTAATTTCAAAGAGAAAAAAAAGATGAGAATTTTCCTTCACTGATTTGATAGTCTGACACATGTTCTTGAGGAAATGAATTTATATGATGTAACAGTTATTTCATTAAGTTTCAGTGGGGAAAAAGGCATCCTCTTTTGGCAAGGAAAATGTGGCTGCTTTTTTAATAAACACAGACCAGTGGCATCCGCAGTCTCGTCGGGCTGGGGGCGGCAGTCGGGCGCCTCTCTGGCCGGCTGGACAGTCCCGCGGCGGGCCCGCGTGCGCGCTCGGAGGCGGCGGGCGCCGGGCCTGCGGGCAGCTGCTGGGGGTCGGGCTCGCGGGTGAGCCGGGCGGCGCCCTCGCGGACGAGCCGGGCGGCGCCCTCGCGGACCCGGGGCCCCATCCCCGCAGCCGCCCCCAGCGCCCGAGCATCGCGGATGAGCGCGCGCCGCAGTCGAGGCCCGCAGGGCGGAATCATCATCACAAGCGGGGAAGACGACTCAAGGGGCACACCCTGAGGACCGCAGGCCTGTGTGCCGTTTCCCCCAGAAAGGACTCAGAAGGTGCTCCAGAGTCCCCATCAGCTCGCCGGGCGGCCTTCCTCGTCTGCGCGCTCCCTCAGTCGCGTCCGCGTGGCCCCGTGGGCTGCAGCCCGCCAGGCTCCTCTGTCCACAGGATTTTTCAGGCCAGGATACTGGAGCCAGTAGCCCTTTCCTTCTCCAGGGCATGCATCTTCCCATCCCAGGGACCAAACCCGAGTCTCCTCTGTCTCCCGGGTTGGCTGGCGGATGCTTTCCCGCTGAGCCACCGGGGAAGCCCGGTCCTTGCCTCGTCTTTCAGCTATGTTGTTAAGAACCTCTCCTCTGCCAGGCAGGAGCCGGGTGCCCCAGGATGGAGAAGAGAGAAAGAAACGGCTGGTGTCACACTGGCCTCGAAACCTCACTAGGGGGATAAACAGGCAGACAGATATCCAATGACATGAGAAACACCAGTGCAGACACAGAAACTTCCAAGGAAGCAGAGAGCGACTCTCAGGGTCCAGGCAATCTTAATCCCTGAGCTGAGGGCCTTCCCTGGTGGTCCACTGGCTAAGACTCTGTGCACACAGCAGGGGGCCCTGGGTTCGATTCCTGGTTAGGGAACTAAATCTCACATGCCATCATTAAGAGTTTGCATGCTACAGCTAAAGATCCAGCTTGCTCCAACTAAGATCTGGTGCATGCAAATCAATAAGAAATATTACATAAACAAAATTACTTTTGAAAAGGCTGCCCTGCATTCCGCTATGACATGTGGACAAGGACCTGTGGGTGAGGAAGCAGGTGTGTGAGGGGAAGAGAGGTGTGAGGACCCACAGGGGTTCCCGGTGACTACAGTTTTGTGGGATGGCATCTCAGGAGTTGAGCTGGTAAGATGGGACTCGAATTAAGCCAGATGAATTTGCACAAGTTAAAAAATCTGTGATGCCCCAAGCATAAGGTAAATATCCATGAGTCCTCATTCATATGAGTAAACAATTGAATAAATAGAGAAGTGGGGGAGGTTAGACAGATCTTCTGTCCAAGTGGTTTATGCAGAAACTCCCCACCTTCAGGAGGGAGAGCTGAACTGCCCACCTCACACTGAGGTATGAGCAAGGCCCCTTCTAGCAGCACAGAGCAGAAACCAGGGAAGAGGGGGAACTTCACTGCAGAGAAGCCGGCAGACACGCCCAGGGCAGGTGGCCCGGGCCAGCAGTCTAAGCCACGTGGATGCCATTTTACCGCTTGGGCCGTCCTCCCCAGAACCCGGAGCTCTATTCTCATCTTGCTATCAGACAAATCCCAAGTGAAGAGCATCATACAAAAGGTCCAGCCAACCAGGATGCCTCAAAATCGTCATGGTCATCAGAAACAAGGACACCGTCCCAGCCAGGAGGACCCTCAGGAGACACAGCAGCTAAGAGTGACGTGCTGCTCCAGGTGGGGTGCTGGAGCGCGGGAAGGACGGGGAGGGTAAAGTCAAGGAAATGCGAAGCGAGTGTGGGCCTCCCTGAACAGGCAGCGTGGCTCACTGACTGTGATCAATGCATCCCACTGTCACGTGATGTGAATAACAGGATGTGGCTCAGTCGGTAAAGGATCCGCCTGCAACTCAGGAGACCTGGGTTCGATCCCTGGGTCAGGAAGGCCCCCTGGAGGAGGGCATGGCCACCCCCTCAGAATTCTTGCTTGGAGAATCCCAGGGACAGGGGCCTGGTGGGCTGCAGCGCGTGGGGCCGCAAAGAGTCAGACACAACTGAGCGACTGAGCACAGCACACAATAAGAGCTGTGGAGTGTGCAATGTTTAAGAACTCTCTGTTCTATTTTTGCAATTTTTCTGTAAATACAGAACTACTCTAAAAGAGAAATTTAAAATCGGAGTCACACATTGTCGTTTTGAATAAAACAAACACCTTATCTTTTCAAAAACTATTTGTAAGCATGGTAACATTCTCTCCCTCTACCTATCCTCTAAAAGGAATTTTTAAAAATGGACAGAAGGAAAGAAGGAAGAAGAGAAGGGTGGGAGAGAGGGAGGAAATGAAGGGAGAGAAATGGACCTGGACTCTGGCTTCAAAAATACATACATATGTAAGTCAACTCGACTTAATTTTTGAAAGAAAATACCTACACATTGTGAGGCTACGTGGTGTATCCATGAGGCATAGTAAAGTAGTGATTAAATAACTGATGGAGAAGAGCCATTGTCCATCCACGATCAGTGGACCCAGGCGAGAACTAGAGACAGGTCGCGTTGCTCACAGATGTGAACCACGGTCCTCCTGTTTGCCTTGGCCAGGTGGTTCACAGCACACCAGTGGAATTCACAGAAGGTGTTTACGTTCTCCAAAATCTTCATAGAACATGAACAGCCAAGGATACCACCCTAAGTCCTTACTACACACACAAAGAGGGCCTCTTTAGGGAGCTAGAGGGCAGGTAGAACTGAGCAGGGAACCAGAGGGATTCCTTCTTCAGAAGCTGACATGGTCCATTACTAAGAATAGTCACCGTGAGCAGGAGCCCATTCCACTCCCAGGAAAGAAAGTGAAGCCTCGGGGCCCGTGCAGGCGCGACGGAAGGCAGGAGCCTCAAGCTTGTGTTGCTAGGTGTATTCTCTGCACATCACTGTCCAGGTCAATGGCCTCTGGGAGCTGCCCAGCCTGGCGGGCCCGCAGGAAGTGGCACCAAACCCAGGTCTTCTGAGCTCTGTTCTGCACCCTTGCTCCTCACGAGGGACAACTGAATCGGGACTGTCCACCCAGAGGCAGTTTTATTATTGCAGAACACAATTGGTTTGCTTTAGATTCTTTTTGCTCACTCCACAGCTTGCATTGGCAGTGAGAAGCACCACAAGCACGCCAGTCCAGGGGCAGAAATGTGACATGTGCCTGAGTCAGCAGTTGAGGGGAAGGGCATTTGTTTCCAGCGATACCTAATAGGCAATGCTCAGTACAAGTTCATTAATCCTGAGGAACCAGTTCAACTGCCTTTGCTTGTAGCTCTTGGTACATTTGTGACGTGAGATTTGTCTGCCTGTGCGATAGTTATTCATCTGCTTATATTCTGGGAAGTTTCATTTAAGGTGGTTTAATAGAAATGTTTGATCGTATTTTCAATCAGTGGCTTTGAATTATTTTGACCATGAGCGATAGTACAAACCATTTTGTATAGTGATCTGTTCTCTCACACAGGCTCACACATTCATTTAACTGAAGCAGAAATTACACAAAATGATATATATGCTTCTGTCATTTCCTATGTAATTCTCATTCATTTATTAAATTCTGAGACTAATTTCACATCATAGCTTACAGTTTAACGAATATTGATTTGAATATGAATTGACAGGATACATTTATATGGAAGCCATCAACAGAATGAAAGGCAACCTACAGAATTGGGGAAAGTATTTGCAAGTCATATGTCTGATAAATCTCTGTGTGTTCCAGACCCAAACTAAGGAGGAGGGTGTCCGTGCCCGGCTGACGGCTGTCAACGGGAGACTAGGTACGTAAAAGAACTTGATTAGAGAGCTAAACATACTAAGAGTAAAGGGGATGATGCTGGGTGAGTTAGAAACAGGGGAAAGGAAAATAAAAGGATACACAATGTGGTGAAACAGGAAATACTGGTGTAACTCGTGGGTTTTTAGGATATGTGGCTAGACAGAAACATTTGTACAGATATAAACACGGGAAGATGTACAAATGTCTGTATAGGAACCTACACAGATATATCCCCTGGCTGTGTCCACCCAGATGACAGTGGAAACAACGGTATCCCTACAGCAACGAGCACGGCTGACACCAGATCTTGGTTTTTAGATGTCGACTCCTCCCAGACTCTCCACAGAAATGGCTTATCCCAGGGTTGGGGCAAGAAAGTCACAGATGAGGATGAACCTCTGGTTTGGCCAGAAAGTAAGCAAGTAGGCAAAGAATGATGGGGGTGATGCTCTAAGAACACAGGGATCCACTCCAAGAGAATCTCACTGGGAAAAAAAATCAGAGACAATCTGATCATAAGGACATGATTATTTCAGTTTAGTCGCTCAGTCGTGTCCAACTCTTTGTGACCCCATGGACTACAGCACACCAGGCTTCCCTGTCCATCACCAACTCCCAGAGCTTACCCAAACTCATGTCCATTGAGTCAGCAAGGCCATCCAACCCATTCATCCTCTGTCGTCCCCTTTTCCTCCTGCCTTCAATCTTTCCCAATATAAGGGTCTTTTCACATGAGTCAGTTCTTTGCATCAGGTGGCCGAAGGATTGGAGTTTCAGCTTCAACATCAGTCCTTCCAATGAATATTCGGGATTGATCTCCTTTAGAATGGACTGGTTGGATCTCCTTGCCGTCCAAGGGACTCTCAAGAGTCTTCACCAACATCACAGTTCAAAAGCATCAGTTCTTCAGCGCTCAGCTTTCTCTATGGTCCAACTCTCACATCCATACATGACCACTGGAAGAACCATAGCTTTGACTAGATGGACTTTTGTTGGCAAAGTAATGTCTTTGCTTTTTAATATGCTGTCTAGGTTGATCATGGCTTTTCTTTCAGGGAGCAAGTGTCTTTTAATTTAATGGCTACAGTCACCATCTGCAGTGACTTTGGAACCCAAGAGAATAAAGTCTCTCATTGTTTCCATTGCTTCCCCATCTATTTGCCATGAAGTGATGGAAATGGATGCCACGGTCTTAGTTTTTTGAATGTTGAGTTTCAAGCCAGCTTTTTCACTCTCCTCTTTCACTTTCATCAAGAGGCTCTTCAGTTCCTCTTCACTTTTTGCCATGATGATGGTGTCATCTACATATCTGAGGTTATTGAAGGACATGATGGTAATAGATAATTTAACCCATTGCACAAAATAGGAATTCATGAACTCACACTGATTAATTAATATCAATATTGAGTTGATTAATTCATATCAATATTGGAAGATTGATAAGGACAAGATTGATTGATAAAGAAAAGATATTTACAGAGTTCCAAAGTTAAAGCTATGGTCTTTCCAGTAGTCATATATGGATGTGAGAGTTGGACTATAAAGAAAGCTGAGCTCCAAAGAATTGATGCTTTTGAACTGTGGTGTTGGAGAAGACTCTTGAGACTCCCTTGGACTGTAAGGAGATACAACCAGTCCATCCTAAAGGAAATCAATCCTGAATATTCATTGGAAGGACTGATGCTGAAGCTGAAACTCCAATCCTCTGGCCACCTGATACAAAAACTGATTCATTAGAAAAGACCCTGATGCTGAGAAAGACTGAAGTCAGGAGGAGAAGGGGATGACAGAGGATGAGATGGTTGGATGGCATCACTGACTCAATAGACATAAATTTGAGTAAACTCTGGGAGTTGATGATGGACAGGGAGGCCTGGTGTGCTGCGATTCATGGAGTCGGAAAGAGTCGAATACGACTGAGCAACTGAACTGAACTAAAAGTATTGCCCCATGAATGCCTTGTTAGTTACAAAGAGGAGATTAAGCTTTACTGTGAAGAAGCCTGAAAGACTCACTTTAATCAAGTGATCAAAGTTAACATCACCATTAATGAAAGGAACTAAAGCTGTGAGTCCCCAGATGGAATGCAATGAGAACTCGACATCGTTTCTGTTCCATTTCTGCCAAAGACGCAAAATTGAATATAATTACTAGAAAGACGCAATCTATTTACCTATTTTCCTCAACCCCTCTGTGGAAAACCAATTTCCTAGCCAAACCAACCCACCTGCTTAGTCCCAGTCTGATCTCACAGAATCCTTGTTTCTTCCAAGCAAAGATGGAGTCTCTCTCCACTATCTCATCTTATTACTAACTCAGGGGAAAAAAGTTTTGGCTGCATCATGCAGCTTGCGGGATCTTAGTTCCCGACCAGAGACTGGCGTGGGCACCCAGTGGTGAAATCACTGAGTCCTAACCACTGGGCCCCAGGGGACTCCCAGCTTAGGAAATTTTATTTTTAGTTCTGTAAAATCTTTCTATTAACAGACAGACAAATGTTCATTGTAGAAACTTTGCAAAATTTGGAAAGCACCATCCAGGATGAACTGCTGCATTTTAGGGTATAATAAATAGTTCCTTTTTTAATATTATTCTTGATAGGTGGAGGCATGTTATGAATTGGAGTATAATGTCCACATTTCACATTATTAATTAATATCTTATCATCATTTCCCCTTAGTAATACTTCCTAAATTCACTAACACTAATAAATATGCTTTTATGGCATTGTTTTTATGACTGCCTGTGCATTACTCCCCACTGTAGCTGTATACATTGCGCTTGCGTAGTCACTCAGTCGTGTCCAACTCCCTGTGACCCCGTGGGCTGCAGCCCACCAGGCTCCTCTGGCCATGGGATTCTCCAGGCAAGAATGCTGGAGCGCGTTGCCATGCCCTCCTCCGGGGGATCTTCCCAACCCAGGGATCGAACCCAGCTCTCTCGCATTGCAGGTGGATTCTTTATCATCTGAGCCACCAGGAAGACTGTCATATCCTATTTTATCAAGTACTTAATAAAGATAATCACTGTAAAAGAGAGTCTATCCTCTGTCTACTGACACAATCATTTTTAACTGAGTCACTTTTCACTCATAAGCCAAAGCCTTATATTTGAGGATCATTTATTTAAGATTTTGGAACTAATCCATGCATCCATTCCTTTTTTTTTTTGAAGTGTGCATAGAGCGCCTACTACATGTGAGCAAGCAATTTTTAAATTTGCAGAGTCACTTTATCATGGTTTTTAATACATGTGTGAAATGCTTTTGAATCTATCTTAATCCTTTGACATTAGAAGCCAATCAAATAGGCAAAGCAGCACCCATGATGAAAAACTAAACAGCAGCACAAAAGCCAGACACTCGCTATGGCAATTATGAAAGCTGTGTGGGCAAAGAGATGATCAATTGCAAGTGTGATGCATAACCAAAAGATTCTAAAACTACAAGGTGGAGTCAGAATGACAGTTTCCAGAGAACAAAGCCAATGTCATCCAGCAGCGTTCATCACACCTTCCCCATCCCATGGGAGTTATTTCCTCTCCTCACTTTCCCTCTGCTGCTCCCCTCCACTGCCTTTTCCGTATGAGAATGCGGCAGTTCAAATGCCCCTGACGCCTACCACATGCTGGGAAACATACACGTCTTCCATGCTCCTTTCACTCTGCTGACCGCACAGCTGACTCCACCGTCTTGGCTGAGTCAACAGTTTCCCAGCTATTTGCTCAGGTGGTTGAACTGTTTGCATGTGCCCCTGCTCTGATGGGCACTCAGGTGGCACCTCTGAATTGGGAGCCCACCTACCAGCCATGACCTCAGCATCCTCTCAGCCCTGTTGGCCCAGGCTCAGACGCTGCTCCGCGCAGGGGGCTGACCGCAGTCCTAGGTCCGTGTGGCTGGCCACCAGGGCTGACGCTTGGTCCAAACCCACTCCTTTGCAACTTGAATCCACTCTTGACATTCAGAAGCATAACTATAACTGAATCAATTCCATGGCTAGGTTAATTTTGTACTCTAAAAATGCTAATAGCATTGTAATTTGAGAAAGGAAAAATTGTAAATAATTCTTAGGATGATCGTTGCATTAAGGTAAAATTATATCAGTTTTAAAATAGCATTACTGCAATTCAGAAGTTAGAGAAGTAAGATTTGTTTTTGCTTTTGAAAATCAATACTTATTATCTGTAATACATTAACATAATCGTATACACTTTTTAAGATGATTAATAAAAATAGGGGTTCTGTTTTTATTTACTTCTGTATTTTGATGCATATATGTGCATGTATCGTGAGCCTTCTCCAGGAAAGTAAAAGTTCCAGGATGGGCTGTATTCTTTAGAGACAGATGTGTGGACATGGAGTGGGGGAAGAGGAGAGGGCGGGAGGGGTTGGGAGACTGGGACTCACACAAACACACTACCACGTGTAGCTCAGCTGGTTAAGATCCCCCTGAAATATTCGGTTCGATTCTGGGTTGGGAAGACCCCATAGAGAAGGGAAAGGCTACCCATTCCAGTATTCTTGGGCTTCCCTTGTTGGCTCAGATGGTAAAGAATCCGCCTGCAATGTGGGAGACCTGGGTTTGATCCCTAGGTCAGGAAGATGTCCTGGAAGGGGCATGGCACCCCACTCCAGTACTCTTGCCTGAAGAATCCCATGGGCGAAGGAGCCTGGTGGGCTACAGTCCATGGGGTCACAGAGAGTCGGACATGACTGAGTGACTAAGCACAGCACTGCACCTGTGTAAAGTAGATAGATAGCGGGAAGGCGCTGGATAGCACAGGGAGCCCGACTCAGGGCTCTGAGAGGACCATCCCCCTCTGGGGTCAGGGCGGGGGTGCAGCTGGGAGGAACATCCATGAGGGAGACGACATACATATGCAAGCAGCGGATTCATGTTGCTGAACAGCAGAAACTAACAACGTTGTAAAGCCTCTATCCTCCTCTACACTTCCTAGATCATATTCCAAAACTGAATACTAAATAAAGTCAATAATATTGTGCTGGGTGAAATAAAAATCCTAAAAAATATTTCAAAAGCAAGGGCACTATTATTCCAGATTTCTAAACAGTTGAAGTTGGTGGACATCATTCAATTATTAGATACAGTTGCTAGAGAAATTATGACTCAGTGTAGTTCAGTTCAGTTCAGTTGCTCAGTCATGCCCAACTGACTCTTTGCAACCCCATGGAGCGCCAGGCCTCCCTGTCCATGAACAACACCCGGAGTTTACTCAAACCCATGTCCCTTGAGTCGGTGATGCCATCCAACCATCTCATCCTCTGTCGTCCCCTTCTCCTCCTGCCTTCAATCCTTCCCAGCATCAGGGTCTTTTCTAATGAGTCAGCTCTTCACATCAGGTGGCCAAAGGATTGGAGCTTCAGCTTCAGCATCAGTCCTTTCAATGAATATAGGCAAATGTTTAAACGACAGTTTGTTTTCCATTTTTAAACAAACAAGGTCTTTCATCTACAGAGCAATGCCTTTATCATACAGGAAGGATTCTTATTAGCTAAGCAGATTTTTCTTTCTCACCCTGTAGCCGAAAGTGGGATCCGGCGGCTCGATGCTCCAAAGACAATGGAGCAGCCAGGTGGGTCGAGAGGGAAGCGGGCTTTCTTCTGGATGCCAGCACCAGATGGGGGAGGGTGGGCATCTGTCCAAAGGCTGACTCCCTCACTGGCAATCAGGGGCAGGAGCTTTATAGACGAGGGAGGGGCTCAGACAGACACAGCACAGTCAGCTCTGAGCATCCTCCTGAAGCTGGCCATTGGTGCCTGACCAGCATCAGCTTGCTTGTTTCAGGTACAGTTAATCCTCAGTTCCAGGGTCCATTGTTCTCCATGTCCTTGCGGCCAGTTCTCAGAACTGTGGCCGTGGAAGTCATGGCTACAATCTGCTCATCAGGTAGTTAACTTCTCCCACCTGATGGGAGATCCAGTATCTATAAGACAGCTCACAGGATGTGGCTCAGAATATTATCTGTAGCCCTTGAGGAGGAACTGAAGGTCCTTGACTTTTCTTAATGACTGAACTCTCATTACTTGGCCTCCTTTGACTGTTTTCCTTTGCTTCTGCGTGTTCTCACTTCTCTAATTAAACTTACCTTTTTTGGCTAAAGTTTTTCCATGGACAGAAGACGAGCAGGGGGCCCGGGGAAGGACCATAGCAGCCTGCTCCGTCTCCATGCCACACAATGATGCGCTCAGTTCATTTCAACACAGAAAATTCTGTAGGAAAAAAAAACAAAACAAAGCAAGCTTTTGAGTATCCATTTCTTTATCTACTTAGCTGACATAATCTCTGCTGTTCTCATTCAGCAGGACACACGTGATGTTGAATTCTGACTAAATATGTTATCAGCTAATAAGATAATAATAATGTGCCTTATTTCGAAAGTCTCTAGTGGTTTTTCCCAGAGATTTTTGTTTTTGTGGTATTTGAAAACACCACAGACCACGTCCATGTTGGAAGAAGAGCCTCTATTCCCTGAAGTGTGATTGTCGGCTTCGGTAGAGAGAATGTGGGAGAGGATGAAAAACTGCCTCATCTCAATGCACCGGGATGACAGATCTTCCCAGAACAGTAGCCGGAAGGGAGCAAATGCAGGCCCCAAGGCACTACAGTAAACATGGAATGTCCAGCTTTTGTTGTTGTTCTGAAACTGTCAAGTATTAAATGATGCTTCAGATAAATGCATCATGGGTAAATGTTGAAAACTTTATATACCAATTGTTATAAGATATATATATATATATATATAAGATATATATATATATATATCTCCATATCACCCAGCTTTTAGAATCTTAGTTCCCCTACCAGGGATTGAACCCGGGCCACTGGCAGTGAAAGCACTGAGTTTTAACCACTGGACCACCCGGGAATTCCCAAAGGAATATTTTTAATAACTGGATATGACTTATTTTTAACTTCATTTGATTTTTTGGTTAATTCAATTAATTTCATGCCTCTTCTCTTAATTCCCTTTACAATTTCTCTGAACAATCAACCCTAAAATGTTTCAAACTATTATTTTTGAATGAAAAGTATTAGAATCCAATATACAAAGCTTAGATTTCTTAGAAATGGCTGAGAGAGACAACAATATGATTCATTGACACCATTTTGACTGTATTTTACATGGTTTGTTGTCAGTAGAAAGTTCCTTGGGGAAATTCAAAATGTCAATCTTTTCTGTCTGTTTTCAGAATAATTTATCTGTGCCATAGCATCCTATAAAGTGAAGGCTCCTCTTCATTTTCTCTGTTTCTTTTCTAAGCCTTCCAGCTCACAAACACATCCTATCTTAAACATTGCTTTTGCTACATTTTTTCAACTTCCAGAGAGAAGATCTCAATTCCAAACTATATTTCTTGAATATGGATGTAACTTCTGATCATTTGTTGGTCCAGTTAGGGGATAAGATGAAACCAGTTGCATTTTCTTCTCTTCTAGACACCTGCTGCTGCTGCTGCTAAGTCGCTTCAGTCGTGTCCGACTCTGTGCGACCCCATAGACGGCAGCCCACCAGGCTCCCCCGTCCCTGGGATTCTCCAGGCAAGAACACTGGAGTGGGTTGCCATTGCCTTCTCCAATGCAGGAAAGTGAAAAGTAAAAGGGAAGTCACTCAGACTCCCAGCGACCCCATGGACTGCAGCCCACCAGGCTCCTCTGTCCATGGGATTTTCCAGGCAAGGGTACTGGAGTGGGGTGCCATTGCCTTCTCCCTAGACACCTGCAGGCACGCCATAATATCACAAATCTGTCCCAGGGTTCAGAGAGTCCTCTAGCGCTTTGCTGTTGTTGTTCAATGACTAACTCGTGCCCTACTCTTTACAACTTCATGGACTGCAGCACGCCAGGACTGCCCTGTCTCCCAGAGTTTGCTCAAATTCATGTCCATTGAGTCAGTGATGTTACCTAACCATCTCATCCTCTGCTGTCCCCTTCACCTTTTGTCTTCCATCTTTCCCAGCATCAGAGTCTTTTCCTATGAGCTGCCTCGTCTCATCAGGTGGCCAAAGGATTGGAACTTCAGCTTCAACATCAGTCCTTCCAATGAATATTCAAGGTTGATTTTCTTTAGGACTGACTGGTTTGATCTCCTTGCAGTCCAAGGGACTCTCAAGACTCTCCGCCTGCATAGAGGAGCCCTAAGACAAATGTCTGAATATGGGAACAGTAAAGCCCACTGTGATACTGATCTATGTGTTTGGGAGACCAAGTGCATTTTGCCAGAAGTTTCCATAATACAAGTAGAGCGTTTGAAAAAAAAAAAACAAGATTGCTAACTGCTCATGGAAAAGACTTTTGCCATACAAGATAATGATCTGCTTTGTCATTAAAAGGGGTATATCACATTGACTCAATTTTTTGGTATATAAAAATCTTCCTTTATTTAAAAATTTTAAAACCTTTTTATTTTGTATTGGGGTATAGCTGATTAACAACACTGTGATAGTTTTCGGTGAACAGCAAAGGGACTCAGCCATACATTTACACGTATCCATTCTCCTCCAAAGCCCCACTCCCATCCCGGCCACCAGATAACAGCGAGCAGAGACCCCTGTGCTGTGCAGTAGGACCGTGTTGGTTACTCATTTTAAACACAGCCATGTGTTTATGACCATTCCAGACTCCTGTCTGTCCCTTTCCCCCAGAAACCAAAGGCCTGTTTTCCAAGTCTGTGTGACATTGACTCAATTTCTTATAATAAATAGAATGTGGTTATTTGTTCTGTTAATAAATAGATTGATACTTCATAGTAAGAGCATGAATTTTGGACTAAGACAAATCTGGGTCTGCATCTTTGTGTTGTTAGATATTCAGTAAGTGGCTTGGGACAACGTACGTAAGCTCTCTAAATCTGTTTCCTTTTAAATCAATAGTGCTAACTATTTCATAGAATTACACTGAAGATCGAGTGAGATATACCATACAAAGTACTCAGCACATTTTTAACCTGGGTAAGTACTCAATATATAATAGTCATAAGATTTCTACAGTGGTCCAGTGGTTAGGGCTCCATGCGTCAAATGCAGGAGTTGCAGGCTCAGTCCCTGGTTGGGAAACTAGGATCCCACATGCCATGTGGCATGGCCAAAAAATTTAAAAACTAATACTAGCTACATGAGGAGACTTATGCCAGTCCCCCGGAAAGACTTCTTTCCCACAAAAATTCTTCTTGGAGTTCTTTGATCGGCATAGAGTTTAGCTTGAGTTTCTGGTATTACTGCTCTTGAATGATCCTTATCCTCTACGATTTTCTGGCCAATATCTGAGAATTTCAATTAGCAGCTAAAACTAGCAAGTGCATTCCCAGAGTTACTTAAGATGTTCTGTTTGTAAGCTCAGTGTTTACCTAGAGCCTTTCAATTTTATGTGATTAAGCCTTTAGCACTTAATGCTTTCTAAGCAGTACCTTTTAAAGGTGTGAGCAGCAAAGCAAGAAATCACACAGTTGCTATGGGTAAGCCCAGTCCTTACAATCAGCTACCATCATGGGTGTCTCTTGTTGTATTAACCCAGCTGTTTCCGGTCCAGAGTGTTTCCTGGCTTCATCACTAACGGGGTTGTTAAGGAACCTCTGCCATGAAACCCTCCTCAGAGATTCCATCAGACCAAAGCACAAGACACTGGAGGATGACCCTCGGCGTTCACCAGTCTGAGACCTGAGGTTTACCCCTCAAGAAACCTCCAAAATGAATCTAGGTCGGTTGAACTGAGGTGGAAGAACCTAGAGGCTGTCATACAGACTGAAGTAGGTTAGACAGAGGAAGACAAATATTGACACATACATATGGAATCTAGAAAAATGGTGCAGATGAGACTCTTTTGGGGGCAGGAATAGAGAGGCAAGCACGGAGAAAGGGCCGGTGGACACAGTTAGGGGAGGGAGAGGGCGGGATGAGTAGAGAGGGCCACACTGAGACACTGCCCTTGCCAGCGGCTGCAGCTGCAGGGGACGCTGCTGACCGGGAGCCCAGCTCAGCGCTCTGTGCCCACCCGGAGCGCGGCGGGCTGGGGCGGGCGGGGGCGGCTCAAGAGAGGGGCATACGCATACTCAGAGCTGACCCATGCTGGTGTACAGCAGAAACCGACACAACTTCGTAAGGCAATTATCCCTCAATTAAAACCGATTAAAAAGGAGAGAGAGAGAAAGAAGCCTCCATAGTCACTGACGTGAGGCAGCGTGTGTTTCTCCAGGGCACAGATCCGCGCTTCCTGCTGTCTGGCAATGCCGCGGGAGCGGGGCACCTGCTGGCCTGCGCACCTCCTGGCAACTCCCAGCTTCTGGGCTCCTCTGCTCCCTCGTGGACACATCTATTCTCACTCGGGGTCCAAAGAGACGACTTCATGTTTGTGACTATTCTTGTCACGTGCTCGTGTAGAAATAATATCCTTAAATTAGGAAATTCGGGAGGGCATATTCCCTAGCAATATCAAATGTCCACTCTATTTCATCTTGCAAAAGATGAGGGACTTTTATGAAGTCACTTTTAACAAAGTCACTGTTTCAAAAACACCTCTGATTTCTGTATTGACTAATATCAATATTGTCACCTAGAACAATATTTTTGGTTTTAATGTATTGATTTCAATATAGTTCTAATTCTATAATGCAGGATGTCAATTTAGCCATAAGTATAGCTAAGATAAGGTGTTTCTCATTCATCTAAACAGACATTTGTCTCTCATGAATAAGACAGTCAATATAGCTTAGCTGGAACCACTCACACAAATCAGTAAGACTGAATCTAATATTTTATCATTTGGTTTGGGGCTAAAATCACTGCAGATGGTAACTGCAGCCATGGAATTAAAAGACACTTGCTCCTTGGAAGAAAAGCTATGACCAACCTAGACAGCATATTAAAAAGCAAAGACATTACTTTGCTGATAAATGTTCATCTAGTCAAAGCCATGGTTTTTCCAGTAGTCATGTATGGATATGAGAGTTGGACCATAAAGAAAGCTGAGAGCTGAGCAATTGATGCTTTTGAACTGTGATGTTGAAGAAGACTCTTGAGAGTCCGTTGGACTGCAAGGAGATCCAACCGGTCCATCCTAAAGAAAATCAGGCCTGAATATACATTGGAAGGACTGAAGCTGAAACTCTAATACTTGACCACATGATTTGAAGAACTGACTCATTCGAAAAGACCCTGATGCTGGGAAAGACTGAAGGTGGGAGGAGAAGGGGATGACAGAGGATGAGATGGTTGGATGGCATCACCGACATGATGGACATGAGTTTGAGCAAATTCTGGGAGTTGATGATGGACAGGGAGGCCTGGCGTGCTGCAGTCCATGGGGTCGCAGAGTCAGACACCACTGAGCAACTGAACTGAACTGAATATTTTATAGTTTTATAAACCTAATTTTCAAAATTGATTTGTGTAAAGTTTACGCTGTGTCAATAGGATATTTTGAGATATATATTTATTTATTTTCACTTGGAGTATAATTGCGTTACAATGCTGTGTTGGTCTCTGCTCTAGAGCAACGTGAATCAGCCACAGGTGTGCATATGTTCCCTCCCTCCTGAGCCTTCCTCCCGCTGATACTACAGTTATATGCCTGTGTTCATTGGACTGTAAGTTGATGGGTGTGTGACAGAGATGCTGGGTGGATCCTTTACCCCTCACTGGAGTCTGGGTGACTTTAGGTTCCATCCCATTAAATCATGAGATGCCCAGTTGCTTTCCTCTCATGATCTTCTGCAGCCCCTGGGATGTTGGCTCCATTCACATGGTGCACGATGCCCCCACGAGCAGGTGCACATCCCTGCCAGCAGGAGGGTGGAGAAGAACGCCACGCCCACTCTTACACGCCGTGTCGGTCTGCATCTCTTTGACCAGAGCTTAGCCACATTGTCACTGGGCTCATATGGAAGCTGGAAGTGTAATCTTTCTATTACAACACACGATACTGGGGACAACCAGTGTCTGCCACTCAGCATTCCTGCCATTTTCAATGCCAAAGGATAAATGGCAGGCAAAATCAACAAATTTCCAAATATCTTATTTGGGTAATTATTTACCTTTTCTTTATTTCACACATAATAGGGATGGAATGCATGGCGACAACAAGTGGTTAGGTTAAATGTTGTTGATTTCAGAATTCAGACATTGTTGCCCCCGTTTCTCTCAGCAGATTTGGGTTAGTTACTTAACATCCTGTGTGGCTCTCAGCCTTTCCATCCAGAGTGTCTGTCCCTTCACTGGTTACCATTTCTTTATAATAGTGAAAAATCAGAGAAAAGAGTTCATGGGAACATGATAGGGAAGGGATTCGACATATTCAACTTGGAAATAAGTGAGAGAAGTGACGGAATGTCCACTGGGCAGTCTTGAAGGTGGGACAATCTGACACTCTGTCCATGCTCAGTCCTGAAGAAACGACCGAACCCTGAGGACCTGCATCACCCAGGCTGAAGTCTCGTCTCAACCCCAGAGTCAGAAGAGAAGAGAAGGCAGGCACGCTCAGGTGGCATTTACTCATCTCCACTCTACCAAAGATGGCTCTTCCTATATGCCCTCATATATGTGCCCTGATACATTTCTGGATTTGAGGAGATTTAAGGAGAAGGCAATGGCAATCCACTCCAGTACTCTTCCCTGGAAAATCCCATGGACGGAGGAGCCTGGTAGGCTGCAGTCCATGGGGTCACTAAGAGTCAGACACGACTGAGCGACTTCACTTTCACTTTTCACTTTCATGCACTGGAGAAGGAAATGGCAGCCCACTCCAGTGTTCTTGCCTGGAGAATCCCCGGGACGGGGAGCCTGGTGGGCTGCTGTCTATAGGGTCGCACAGAGTCGAACACGACTGAAGCAACTTAGCAGCAGCAGCAGCAGCAAGGAGGCTTGAAACAAACAGATAAAATACATGTAAAGAATACTTACAGGCCAAGTATTAGAAAGGAAAAATGAATATAGTGGAAACTATGGATTTAAGTTTTAAAGGCAAGAGGAAAGAAGGAACAATGAGTCAGCCAAGAGGAATAAATGTGGGCGACAGCTACGCATTCTCTGCAACATCTGTGGGTAGAATACCGTCACCCTGTGCATTTGACTGTCATGCAGAGTGCATCACGCGAAATGCCGGGTGGATGAGGCACAGGCTGGAACTGAGATCAGGAGGGAAACTTCAGTGCTAACAAAGCAGTCTCAATATGTAAACTCAACAGACTTCTCACCAACTCTGGAACAAACTTCAAGTGCTGGTATTTTTGGCTATTAATCAACCACCATATGTGTTATGCTTATGTTCAATAAAGAGGTTAACAATCCTGTGTTTAATAAAAATAATGGCAGCCATGACCAGCAGGCAACAAAAAAACCTTCACACACACACACACACACACACATACCACTCTCTCTCACACACATGAATTTTAAATAGGAGGCAGAAACATCAAAGTATTATTTTCAGAAATCAGAGTATTTTTAATAATGATTATCTTTCAGGGTCTTGTGCTGAGATCAGTTTCTTTTACCAAAAGTCAAATTTTATTTCTATGCATTTTTACTCTGGAGTGGAGGAGAAAACATTCAGGGTGTGGGGAAGGGTGAGTCTCCCTACAGCGTTCCAGGCACATGAACTACCAGGTCTGACGAGACGTGCCTCCTTATTTACCAGGTGGGAAAACGTATAAGAGGTTCATTTGACATGTTTTTAATTACGGTTTTCCTTTGTTCGTTTAATTTCTTCTCCCTGAAGCCTATCCAAATGATCCTAAGAAGGAATTTCACGGCCATTTAACTTGTTTCTTTTCAAAATATATGTTGCTTCTTGAATGGTACAATGATATATACCTTATATTTCATTATGACTCTGGGCTGTTTTTGTTTTTTAGTTTAAAATAGTAGCCACAACAAATAAAATACAAAGAATAGAATAAAACAGAGCAGAGGCAGTGGCACCCACTCCAGTCCTCTTGCCTGGAGAATCCCACGGATGGAGGAGCCTGGTGGGCTGCAGTCCATGGGGTCACTGAGGGTCGGACATGACTGAGCGACTTCCCTTTCACTTTCACTTTCCTGCATTGGAGAAGGAAATGGCAACCCACTGCAGTGTTCTTGCCTGGAGAATCCCAGGGACAGGAGATCCTGGTGGGCTGCCATCTATGGGGTCGCACAGAGTCGGACACGACTGAAGCGACTTGGCAGAAGCAGCAAGATAATAGAACAAAATGAAATGAGATGAAATGAATGGTGGCCTTGTTTCACGTTAGACCATGTCATTGCTCTGACACAGGGAGGCATTCACTGAGTGTCCATAAGTCAAGCAACCTGTCTCCAACCACCCTTTACTCTTTTTATTTAAAAAAAAAAAAAAAGTGTATTGAGAATACTCTATGCCAAAAGCACCACCAATATGTCCCTCAAATTGGTCTTACTGCCTCCACCGGGTCAATGCCATGCACTCGCCCTCGGGGTGCTCAGCCTTCCAGCATGCCCCGACCCTCCACGCCCACTTCCCGGTCGCCCGGCCGCTGGGCACGGCCTGCCGCCTGTGTGCTGAGCCTGCTGACTCCCCGCCGTCCATGGCTCAGCTCTGCCCGGGTGTCTGCCACAGTCCTCTTCTTCCTCCCTACAACCTATTTTTTTAATTAATTTATTTTTTATTGAGGGATAATTGCTTTACGGAATTCCCAACAACCTATTAGCTTCTCAGTGACCTTTGTTGTTGCTGTTAACCTTTTTAAAACTTCTTACTGGGGTAGAGCTGATTAACAATGCTGTGATAGGTTCAGGTGAACTGCAAAGGGGCTCAGCCGTATCTACACATGTATCTCCTCTAACTCCCCTCCCACCCAGGCTGCCTCAGAAGACTTGAGTCCCCTGTGCTGGACTGAGTGGTTTAAAGCATCAGTGGTATCATAGCCCATCCCTGCTTACATCTCTGTAGCTGCTGCCCACTAGCACTGGAATATAAAGCCTTCATGCCTCACTCTGCCTGCCAGATCCTACAAGGGCTGAATGATTCCTGCCTTCCTACGTCATCTTCTCTCCCTCCCTTATCCCATTCAGTTCACTCCATGTACCTGGACCCTCTGTAAAATTCTCACACGCACCAAACTTGTTTTTTTCATGGAGCTTTTGAGTTTGTTCCTTCTACCTTTAATCCAAGCTGGCAGCTTTCTTGGCCCATTTTCTTTCTTTGGGTCTCAGCAGTAAGGTCAACCCCACCAGGAAGCCTTCCTTGACTGCCTCAACCAAAGCAGAAGGGTCAAGCTTATGCGAGACTCGCCTTTATGTGTAAGTTGTTCACGCAGAGATACAGATTGTTGGAATTCCATCAGAATGATGAAGAGAACTGATTTTTAAGCGTGTGGATTTTCATGTTAAAGAGACTAGGAGATTGCGGTTAGAAGTTGTGATGCACAATGTTGAGGAAAGATCAAATTCTGGAGTAAAACTGGGATTAAATCCTAGTTCTTTCACTTACTGGCTTTAAACTTTGAGGAAATTACTTAACACATCCTGAAACTCAGTTTCCTCATCAATAAAATGTGTATAGAGTGTCAAAACTATGGATTTTCGGTAAAAAATTACATAAACTTATGTATGCAGAATAGAGTATTACTTAGGCTAGAGTGGGTTTTTTTTTCAGGTTTTTAAAAAAATTCTCATGTGTTGGGCTTTCTCTGAACATTGCATAAGTATGTTACCATTGCTTCTCTGAAAGTGAAAGTCACTCTGCTGAGTCCGACTCTTTGTGACCCCGTAGACTGTATACTCTGTGGAATTCTCCAGGCCAGAACACTGGAGTGGGTAGCCTTTCCCTTCTCCAGGGGATCTTCCCAACCCAGGGATCAAACCCAGGTCTCCCACATTGTGGGTGGATTCTTTACCAGCTGAGCCACAAGGGAAGCCCTTGCTTCTCTGAAATAAGAAATAGCTCCTCCATCATAAGGTAAGTTAGGACAACAGAGATTCCCCATTATCAACATGTGTCAGTCACCACACCCAGTGAAACCTTTGGTCTGAGATAAGCTTAACATGAGAAAGAAAGGCAAAGGAGCAGAATTAACTTCTTGGGTGGTCCAGCATTTTAAATACTTGAAAGTCAGTTGAAATATTCAGATCACACAAGCATGCATCATTTATTCATTCAGCAAACACCAGGGGGTCACAAGTGCTGCGGACCTGATGGTAGCGAAGGGGACGGAGTCCTCTGACCTGTGGGTCGTGGGCTGTGCAGCACCAGCCTTAGAATCAGATGACATTTTCTCTCTTGCTTTGTAGGCTTTCTTCTAGATGAGAACCTTGGGGTCCACGGACTGAGGCTCTATTTCCAGCTTAGCCCATCCTTCACTGTAGGGTTTTGAAGCAAGACAGCTTCTCCCAGACTTTCCAAGGTGTACATGCTCTACCCAAGGTCCCAGCAGCTCCGAGACACTATGATTCCACGATAAAACACTGCCTGCAGTATTAAAAATCTGAGGTCAGAAAGCCTGCCATTGGGACCTTTCTGGTAGTCCAGGGGTTAAGATTTGGAACTTCCAATGCCAGGGGTTCAGGTTCAATCCCTGGTTGGGGAGCTAAGATCCCACAAGCTATACACCCAAAATAATTTTTTAAAAATGCAACGCTTGGTTCGAACTGGATAATTTTACAATAAAGGATTTTTTTTTTTAAAGCTTTCATTTAAGAACCATGTCAGTCCTTAACATGAGTTTAGGGGCCTACTACCTCAGCTGTGTTTTCTTTTTCCAACATTAACACTTTGAACCGAGTTGAAGAGAAGATGAATCCCCATTGAAACACAATTAAGACACAGTCACCGTAGTGTTCTTCCTCTGTTATAAACGATGGTCCAAGATTTTATCCACTGAACTTCTTACTCTCCTTTAAACTGTCTAAATGCCAATGTTCGTGTTTGTGTCTGGGGAGAGGGTATCGCAGTGCCAAGAACTTTCTCTTTATTCTCCAAAGAATAACCAAGAAGCTTTCCTGCGAGGTGGCTTGTCTGGGTTCAAACACCACCTTCATTTGCATAAAAGACTATTTCCCCCAGACATGCACCTGTTGCCACCGTTATGATTATCTGCAGCTGGATGTGCCAGCCATCCCTGAGATCATCATCCACAGCTTGCTGCAGCTCATTCTCTTCTGCCGAGAGACAACTTTTTTCTTTTTAAAAAAAATGTCCACATGGTATCCAGGCTACATCTTGAAAATCACTTTACAACTGAGAGTAACAAATGGCAGATGGAATGTTGTTTCTCATTCAGTCCCCAGTTTCCCTTTGTTCCTCTCCTTGTGGACAGACTGCCCCCTCCATTCAGATGGCGAGGCTGTGCCGAGTGAAGGCCCACACGCACCTCTGGCAGCCTCTCTCCAGTTCAATTACGGAGCTTTAGTGGGGCTAATTAGCATTCCTCGGAGAGGGAGCTCTTGAGTGACAGGTAACCATGGAGAGTCACACTCCTGTAGGTGATCAGCGAGAGCCAAGCTTTCTTTTAATTAAAAATTAGAAAAGCCTTAAAGAAAAAGCATAGCATTTCCTGATGTGTGCTGTGAGTCCAAGCTTTGCTATGCTGGAAAGAATAACAGTCGTGTCAGAAGAAAAACTGATGCCATTTCAAAAGGACCAGAGGAAAATACCAGGATAGTCAGAGATGGGAGAGATATTGTCTGCCCAAGAACAGACACCCAAAGGGAAACACAAAGAAGCCAAAAGATCACCTGAGATTTCCCGGGAGTCCATTTAGATAATAACGCTTTCCCCTTCAAAATTTGTGAAGTAACACTGTGCCCATTAACAATACGGCCTTTAAAAAATCATTTAGAAAATATTAGTTAGAACTTTGGAATAACATATGAAGTTAACCCTAAATAATACCTATTTGTTGATTGCTGATGATGAGATACAATACAATAAAATTAGGTATTAACAACTTATTTCAATTCTAAGAAATATTGGGAAAAATCCTCCAAGTACACAATAAATTGGATCTGATCTTGGGAACCGGTGTCAGCAAGCACTGGTATATCTTTCCAACAGAGTGAGTGTTCTAAGTAGGGCAGAGTGGGGAATTCAATATTGTCACCTTAGTTTGGGAGCCTAGCTTCAGAGCAAGTTGTGAACAGAAGCTTTACAGTCTTTTAAGGGCATATCGGGATAGCTTTTCTGTTCAAAAATAGGCAAGTAAATAATTCGAATGATCAGATTCAATTTTAACTTTCCCCCAAATTGAAACAGCTCTGTTTCCTTTTGGTTCTTCTTATAAAATACTTAATTTTAATATGCCTCTCCCTTTCCTGTTTTTACCCCAAAACAGGATTATTGTAAAAACACTCCACGCTGTTGTTTCTGGCTAGCATAAAGCCAGGAAGCTCTGAGTCTTGCGGGAGCACCTGTCTCATGAGCCAGCCAAACTCCTCTCGGCCCGTGAGAGCAGACCAGGATGTGAACCAGCCGCAGCGAGGTCCTGAACTATTCTTTCAGAGTGATCTCTACCCTGAGAAGAATTCACTGAAAAAGACAGAGTGATAAAATCAGTTGTACTTTTCCATAGTCACTCTTTCCTTTGGCCCAATTTCCAAATTTTAGGACGTTTCCTCTAAGGTTTAAGTTCAGTGAAGAAACACATTTTAATTCCAGAAGACTGTCCCCCTTAATATGCAAGCACCAGTCATCATCCATAAAACCACTTTTAATTCTGTATTTATTTGAACATTCTTTCTTAATCACACCTCAACTCCAAAATTTTCCACAAGAATTTTCCAGAAAACAGATTCCCCTTCTCAAGTTTCATAAATCTGGCTTCAGTAAATTTAACTTGCTAATTAATATTGACTTTAGTTTAACTATAGAAAAAGTTATGCCCTGAGATTGTCAAACTTCATTTTATTTTTAAATTTATTTTTTAATTGAAGGGTAATTGGTTTACAGAATTTTATTGTTCTCTGTCAAGCCTCAACTTGAATCAGCCATTTTTCTCTGAAATGTTTCTATACCTAATAGAAACTTGCTGCAAGAGTAAGAATGTTTCCCATTTAATAGCAAGAAGAGTTCTATTCTAATATGTTGCATTTTTGAAGTCTATGATATTTAAGGCATAATGGAGGGAACTAGCTGTTGAGCCCTAGTCACCTCCTTTTCCATGTATTCTTCCCAAGCATAATAGGTATCCAGTTTCTAATACCAATACCAAATCTGTAGAAATGCTGAATTGCACAGAAAAATATTTCACATTTTAAAATAGGCACACTAAGAATCAATGCTCCATAAAAATTGTACAGATTTGAAATATTGACTGAGTTCATGGAAATTATGAACTATTTTCTTTTTAAATCATGAAAGTATGATAACACATTTACAGGTGACTTGGAAAATACAGAATAAGGTTCATATAGCTCCTCCAAAGGTTACAATTATTTTTTAAGTAGATAAGTTAAGATTTTTAGTTGGAGTTTCAATATCAAACTTTCAAAAATTAATAGAATGAATAGACAGAAAAGTAGAAGGATATAGTAGACCTGAAAAGCACTGTGAACTAATTTAACATAATTAAGATTTTAGAGTTTTCACACAACAGTAGGATAAATATGCTATTCAAGTTCCCATAGACTATAAACCAGGAGATACTGGAACATACCCAGGGACATAAAACAAGGTGCAAAAATCTCAGGGTCTAAACGTACTAAAATGCGAACTGTTTTAAAAACAAACAGATTAAATGACTGGATATTTTAAATGACTTCCATCCGTTTTCCATCATGAATATTCACAGCCAGATCCTTTTTAGCGTGTGTCTAACTTTTTCTGCAGAAAGTGAAAGAGAAGTTCTGCAAGCATGGACCACTTTGTGTAAGAGATTTAAGATGGTGAAAAGGGAGACAGAACAGGTCCCGAGCTCTGAGCGACTGGCAGAGCTGACCCCTAATTGCCTTCAGTCCTCTACTTCATGACTGTGTCCCTACTGCATGAGAGAGAGAAGAAATCAGCCAGAAACAGTGGCGATTAACACTTTTAGGATAACTTGATAGTCCCCAGAGGCTTGCTGGTGTCCCATCACAGGCCCTCTGGTTTGGTTTTCCTGCTGCATGTGGCCTTTCAGATTCTCCACAGTGAGTCCTAGACCCACAAAGGGCAGAAGCATAAGAGCTTCATTTGGGGGAGTTTACTCTTCTCACTGGAGAAGGCGATGGAACCCCACTGCAGTTCTCTTGCCTGGAAAATCCCATGGGGAGGAGCCTGGTGGGCTGCGGTCCATGGGGTCGCTAAGAGTCGGGCACAACTAAGTGACTTCACTTTCACTTTTCGCTTTCATGCATTGGAGAAGGAAATGGCAACCCACTCCAGTGTTCTTACCTGGTGAGTCCCAGGGACGGGGGAGCCTGGTGGGCTGCTGTCTATGGGGTCGCACAGAGTCGGACACGACTGAAGTGACTTAGCAGCACTCTTCTCACTTGACAGAGAGAAGCAGGCAAAGAGGCGAACTGACCCTCCGCTCTTCAGGGCTAGAACTGGGACTGAAGCTACAGGCACAGCATCCTGTCATCAACAAACCCCTCCAAGCCTGAAGCCGTGCGCTGGCCCTTCTCCCTGGATTCCACACACACTTGTCATGAGCTGACTCAGAGGGCTGACTCACGAGTCAACAAATAGCACGAAAAAGTCCATGCCCTGCGGGCCCCCCTCACCCACACCCTCTCACCCGGCCCCAGGCCTGGCCTCTGCCTCACCACCCACCTGAGAACGTGCGGGATCGTTAACCCAGGCTGTCATGGTGAGATGATGCTTCACCTTCGTGCAGATCACAGCATCTCGTGTTACTCATACATACTGTGCATCAGACACTTTCACAGTGGGACACTGGTCTTTGGGGGTGGCGGGCAGGGGAACAATTCTGGACCCTCTAAGATGCTACTCTTTTAGACGCCTCAGTGTCACTGAAAAAGAAAAAAATTTCACTAGTCAAACTAAAATAGGCGAAGTGGCCCTTAAGAAAGGTGGATTTTTTATTACAAGCCAGTATTAAAATTATGTATTCGGAAAATAATATCTTTAAATGCATGCTTTATTTCTTTTGTCCTACTATGTTAAGAGAATCATTTGCTAGATTTTTACTCTCTATTCAGTCAGGAAATTTTGGTCAGAGAACCTTCCACATCAAAATCAAAGCCTGTCATTTGGGACTTCTCCAGTGGTAACAGTGGACAAGAATCCGCCTGCCAAGGCAGGGGCCACGAGTTTGGTCCCTGGTCTGGGAGGGTTCCACATACCATGGAGCAAGTAAGCCCGTGTGCCACAGCTCCTGAAGCTGCACGCCCTAGAGCCTGAGCTCAACAAGGGGAGCCCCTGCAAAGAGAAGCTCGCACCCCGCAACACGGAACAGCCGCTGCTGGACAGAGCTAGAGCGGCTCCCTGGCAGCGAGAAGGAGCTGGTGCGGCCAATAAGCAAACACACAAATTACGAAAGAAATCCTACCATTTCCATTTCCTGTAGAGAACAATAGATTGCCATTCAAAGTGTTTTTCTATTAAAATGCTCTTTTGTTCCATTCTTCTCAGCTATCATCATCTCTCCCGTACATCTGTTAAGACTATATAGCTCTCCTGTCTAGTGGTAGGGGCTGTGTGCCAAAAGCTACCTAATCTGAACATCTGAATCAATGCACAGAGATCGACTCACATGTTCACAGCTCAGTCACCATCAAACAAATTTACCATTTGGTTCCACTTTGGAAAAAAGAGTCCATATGTGTGTATGTATACCTGATTCACTTTGCTACGCATCTGAAACTAACACAACATTGTAAAACAACTACATTCCAAGAAAATTTTAATTTCAAAACTTAGTTATCAATCATATTACAATATAAATTTGTCTGTGTACTCCATAACAATTAGAATAAGTTGAATTTGCTTGCTCAAAAGACCTACAAAAGATCCCACCAACGTTTGACTATAGTACACTACCTGAAAGCCTAAAGCGGTCAAACTCTAAAGAATATCACAGTTCAGTTCAGTTCAGTCCAGTCGCTCAGTCATGTCCGATTCTTTGCAACCCCGTGAATCGCAGCATGCCAGGCCTCCTGTCCATCACCAACTCCTGGAGTTCACTCAGACTCACGTCCATTGAGTCCGTGAAGCCATCCTGCCATCTCATCCTCTGTCGTCCCCTTCTTCTCCTGCTCTCAATCCCTCCCAGCATCAGAGTCTTTTCCAATGAGGCAACTTTTCGCATGAGGTGGCCAAAGTACTGGAGTTTCAGCTTTAGCATCAGTCCTTCCAAAGAAATCCCAGGGCTGATCTCCTTCAGAATGGACTGGTTGGATCTCCTTGCAGTCCAAGGGACTCCTCAAGAGTCTTCTCCAACACCACAATTCAAAAGCATCAATTCTTTGGCGCTCAGCCTTCTTCACAGACTTCCTCAAATAAAGAAGGAAGAAAAGAAACAGATAAGGAAAGGAGGAAGGGAAAGAAAAAGAGAAAGGAAGAAAGATTCAAATGTCAGAACAACTGCTTTGCTTTTTAATATTTCCAGTAGAATTAATATTCAGGATGATCAGATGTCATTGATTCAGGCCAGAGTTGTAAAATCAGAAGAGAAAGATGAGTTCCCTGAGAAAGGAGCTTAGCCTCAAAAGATGGAGAGAAGGCAGAGAAAATAGAGGGGAGAGATGGCGTGTCCTGGGAAACTGCCAATCAAAGGACCAGTGTGGTCACTCAAAGATGACATGGCACTGAGAGCATCTGTCTCCAAGACTAGTGCAGAAACACCTCTTTCCAAAAATCAGCTCAGAGTGAAATCAACTGTTTAAAAAGTAAAATGGCAAATGCTGGGCTCTCTTTCAAATTGCAGTCCACAGAATTTACAGTATTGTTTGGTAAGGTGAAAACAGCTAAACAGATTGGATCATGTTTTTCTTCTGATAAAGTTTTCCAAGGATTCAGAGAATATGGTTATGATTATACAGAACTGCTGAAACCACAAGCACCTCAATTACTGCACATGGTTAAACCTGGTCCAGACTTTTAACATATGCAATGCTTTTTACCAGAAGTTGAATAACGTCAGCGTCTAGGAAACTACTGAGTTCAGCTTCCTAAGCTCTCTGCTGCTGAAAGACTCACTAAATCTGTCTGTTAAATTCACACGTGCCCTGGGTGCCGGCCGCCACCTCGCACATCCCAGAATGGATTTTCCATTGGACATTACTGCCAAAGAGTCTTCTCTCCTGGCACTAGGAGAGGGAGTGAAATACACCTATAGGCTCAGAAAATAAAATATAGGATGAGCTTCAGTCATCTAAGACAATGTGGGCAACGTCTCATAAAATTTGAGATGGATAGACATTGGAGTAGATTGAATTTTATGAATTCATCCAGAAACCATCACGCTAGATTCGTCCAGATTTTCAAAGGTCGGGGAAGAGCTCCTGAAAGCCATTGAGTCAATGTAGACTTTTCCCGTCGCATCTGGCCAAATTCTCCCCCAAGTCTACTTTTAAGGGTCGACGATTCGAAAAGTGGTTTATGAAGTTCCACAGTTTTGTTCTGACCACGACTCAGTGGTAACTTGAAAGCGCCTTATTAATTGATTGATTTCACATGTCACATGTCCTTCTGAAAAACGTAGAATGGTTCTTTTAAGTTGATGAGCTCCCAGGAAAAAAATCTGTCTAGAGATAGTATTTGCCTATCCACTCTCTCCATGATACAGTGCCCACCCTTTTCCTTTCTGTCAACTAGAGCATTAAGTCCTCCTAGAAGAAATTAAAAATATATATAAGTAGGCAAGCCCTGTCGTCTGCAATCCTGAAATTTAGTAATGAGACTCACATATGTGCCTGCATACATTTATTATGTATTATAGGCATATATGGATATATACATATATATATTATATAATCAAAATTCAAGACAGCAGTGAGAAGTGCTATGAGAAAGACAGGGAAAAGGGAAGCTTTTAAAACCCTAACTGACTGGGAACTCCCAGGCTGTGCAGTGGTTAGGACTCCACGCTTTCACTGCTGACGGCTCAGGTTTGATCCCCCGTTCAGGGAGCCAAGATCCCACAAGCTTTGACGCTTAAAATTTTTTTAAATAAAAATAAAAAAACCATGACGGAGAAAGACACTTTCCTTGGGAGCAAGACAGAGAAGCAGTTGACATGAGCAGAATGGTTATGGAGACAGCGGCGTTTGAGTTGTCATTAAAAGGGGTTACGGCTCTGACAGCTGCGAGCGGAGGAGGGAATTCTAGGCAGAGGACACAGCGTAACAGACAAGCCACGCCCGGGACACGGAGGCTCCAGGAGTCCATTCTGCCCGGGAGACACGGCGGAGGCGAGAAGTATTTATTCCCTTTCAGCTAAAGGATCAGACTTCGTTCTGTCCAAAGGAGGCACCAGCGAAGGCGTTTAGAAAGGAGTGATGCCATATCATCAGACGTGGATAGTCAACACAGCCCCTTTGTTATTAACCTTTGTTAAGAAAAACAAACAAAAACGGGTCACTCTGCGGGGCCGAGTGAGTCCCGCCTGCCCGGCCGCAGCTCCCGCCTCGTGGGTCCCGCCGCCGGCCTGTGGCTGGGCCGGGCGGAGGCTCTCAGAGCGCCTCCGGCCACTCTGTTCAGCGCCTTGGCTCTGATACTCCCTCTCCCCTGACAGCCCCGGCCCTCCCCTCTCCTCCGTCTCCTCGCCCAGTGGACCCACGCACCCACTCCGATCTCCCTCCAGTTTACTCCTCAAGAGCCTGGACCCAAACCCTCTCCTTCTTTCCTTGGGCCACTTGGATTGCATCTTAACTGTAACTGCACAACAGCACTCAGCAGGACTCTACCCAAAATAGCTTCATTCAACAAGTGTACTCTGAAAGATGGGGGCGGGGGACAGTTCGAGAGTTTGCAGTGGACCTGTGCACACGCCTGCTCTCCTGCTCGCACGGCGTCATTACGTGTGCGGCCGCGCCCGCGCCTCCGTGGCTAGGGGCGGGGCTCTCTAGCTGCAGCGAGCAGGGCCTGCTCCCTAGCTGGGGTGCGCGTTGCAGGGACTCCTCTGTTTGTGGAGCACGGTTCTAGGGGACACGGCCCAGTAGCTGCGGTTCCTGGGCTCTAGAACATGGACTGATGGGCCCTGCACAGAGGGCTTAGCGGCTCCTCGGCAGGTGGGGTCGAGCGATTCTGCATCTCCGGTAGAGCACACTGTTAGATTTAAAGTGGATCACCACCGAGGACCTGTGTACAGCGCAGGGAGCCCAGCTCAGCGTTGCAGCAGCCCGGATGGGAGCGGAGCTCGGGGAGGATGGGTATACGCACATGTGTGGCTCAGACCTTCCGCTGTTCACCTAGAACCATGCCAACACTGTTAGTCAGCTCTACCCCAATACACAAGGAAAAGGTTTTTTTTAAAAACTGGAAAAAAAAACAAAAAAAAACAAATGTATTCTGGTTATATCCAATGTCCCAGTTCAATAGTAAGCACTGGGATTCTTTTTAAAAATCCTAGATTTGAGTGTTCAATGTGTTCATATAAACTAAAAGGCTTTGCAAGTACACAAGACTAAATCTCTTTGTAAAACATTTAGGCATGCCTTCGAAAAAATAATAATGATTATTTTTATCTCATGAAAGTATCCAGCTATATCTAGGATGTTTGTCACATAAATTCTCATTCAATATAAAGTTTGTGAAATCAGTCACTATAAGTTGAAAACAGTCACTATGAGCTGAAAATGTACTGTTTATGCTGAATAATTGTTCTTTTGCATGAAGGAAGGGATCTGGCTCATGGGAAAACTTTTCACTTTAGTTTGTTATTTCTAAGTGTCTTCATAATCCTCAAGTTCATACAAACAGTGAATGGCAAACCGAGCTAAGAAAATCGTCTAGTCATTTCAGAGAAGACATGAGAGTCAGCTTAAATGATTCAAAACTATCACTGGCTTCAAAAACAAGCCTGTCTTCAGTGGTCATTAAAATAAACACTCTTATGCTCACAAGAACTGAAAGGCATCAAGGCAGCCTAATGAATATCAGTTTAAGAAAACCAGACAACAGCTCAAAAGATGTATGTAGACGTCACTGTCTCTCCTTCCAATTCCCCTTTACATTAGGCATTTGTGAGGAAACACTGTCTACACAAAATTCTCAAGGATTTGGGAGTAGGAGAAAAAAGGAAATGTCAGTGCTTAGGTGCTCAGAGTTTCTCAGAAAGCATCCTGTTTCTGACCCCGTCTATTTCTATTCTCCAACAAAACGCAATGAATTTGAAGTGTGACCCTTTTTTTTTCCACCTCCTGATCTTCCTACTTGATTGGAAACTGAACTTTTGTTAACAAAACAGATGACCATCTGAATGCAGTACCTGTGCTAAGCAATTGTGCAGCTTCCACAACTATTCAAAGCTCAGGCAAGTGGGACCCTATCAAGCACGTGTAAGGTACAGAGCTATGCATCTGTGACAACTCTGCCATTGCCTGCAAATTAGTTCCCTGATATACAGCGTTGCTCTCTGCCTGCCCCTAACCTCATCTCTTTAATCAGCAAACTCCTGTTCTCCATGTTGGTCCATATTGACTCTTCACCCTTTGGCTCCAGAGACGAATCTGTAATCCAGGCTTAGTTGAAAACAGCATTCTGTCCTGGCCACACCGGTTGGTTCATTAAGTAAGCATGTGACTCAGAGCCTATGAATCAAAACCAATCCTAAGATTTCTGTTAATTATTTGGAAACTTAATAAAACTTCCTAACCAAATTGCTAGCCTTAAGATGATCCAACAATCCCACTAGTGGATACAGACCCTGAGAAAATCAACACTGAAAAAGATGCATGCACCCCAGTGATCACTGAAGCACCATTTACAGTAGCTAGGACATGGAAGCAACCCGAGTTTCCATCAGCAGATGAATAGATTAAAAAGCTATGGTACATACATATAATGGAATATTAATCATAAAAGGTATGCTTTTGAGTCAGTTCCAATGAAGTGGACGAAACGAAAGGCTATTATACCGAGTGAAGTAAGTCAGAAAGAGAAAAACAAAGATCATATATTAGTGCATATATATGGTATCTAGAAAAATGGTACTGTTGTGCTTATTGGCAGGGCATCAGTGGAGATGCAGACGTAGGGAACAGCCTCATGGACACAGTGGGGGGAGGAGAGAAAGGACAAGTGGAGAGAGCAGCGTGGAAACACACACACTGCCAAGTGTGAGACGGACAGCCAGTGGGGACGTGCTCTGTTACACAGGGAGCTCAGACCAGCGCTTGGTGACTACCCAGAGGGGTGGGGTGGGGTGGGAGGTGAGAGGGAGGTTCACAAGGGAGGGGCGATACGTGCGCCTGCAGCTGATTCATGGTGATGTATGGCAGAAACCAGCACCATATTATACAGCAATTATCCTCCAAAGATAAATTTATAAAGAAATATGACATAAGCCTAGAACTTTGAAACTCCTTGCTGCCACACACAGAAGGAACCGTGAATGAAGCCAAAGAGCATTTCTTTTCTTGAAACAAGTATTTATTTTTACTCAAAATTACTTATTATTTAAATCACAGAATAGAGTGCTATTGGATATTAAATATTTTTTCATGATTAGGTTTCTTCACATAATAAATATTTGGCTTAAACACTTCCACCATTTAATTTTTTACGGTGCTCCAACATAATTTTCTTAGTGTACTAAAAAGAACCAACATTTAAAAAATAGTCCAGTGAAACCAACAGTCACTGAATAAACACAGCAAGACCATCTATGCTATATATTAAGTTGAAAGTTCAAAGAAATATAACTTGGAAAAAATATCTACTCTATTTTGCCCCCTTGATGCTGTAATGAAATTCCTGGAATGGGGACTACTGTAACTTTTGCCGTTTCAAATGGCAATATCCAGGCAGCCAGACCTGGATGATGCCAAAGAGAAGATTAGCAAGGGAGCAAGAGCAAGACTAGAGAGAGAGAAAAGATGGAAAGAAAAGAGAAAGAGACGGCTATGTTGTTTGAGCTCCTAAATCAAACCACATCTGAATCTATCCTTGTACTTTGCAATTACAGGATGTGATAAATTACTATTTCTGCTAACAAATACCTGAATTGGTTTACTATCACTTGCAACTGAAACAGCCCTTTGAATGCAAGCTGGTGTTTATATTCAAAACACAGCGGGCGGGGGGGGGGGGGCAGGGAGGGGAAAGAAGAAAAGACAAAATAACTCTGATAATTAGGTCAAAAAACAATGTAGACTTTCTCTAACACATGGATATATCTTCTGAATTTAAGGCATGGATAATCATAAAGAGGTGAGTAGAATTTGGTAGATTTATGAAGATATTCAGTTCAGTTCAGTCACTCAGTCGTGTCCGACTCTTTGTGGCCTCGTGGATTGCAGCACGCCAGGCCTCCCTGTCCATCACCATCTCCTGGACTTCACTCAAACTCACATCCATCAAGTCGGTGATGCCATCCAGCCATCTCATCCACTGTTGTCCCCTTCTCCTCCTGCCCCCAATCCCTCCCAGCATCAGAGTCTTTTCCAGTGAGTCAACTCTTCACATGAGGTGGCCAAAGTACTGGAGTTTCAGCTTTAGCATCATTTCTTCCAAAGAAATCCCAGGGCTGATCTCCTTCAGAATGGATTGGCTGGATCTCCTTGCAGTCCAAGGGACTCTCAAGAGTCTTCTCCAACACCATAGTTTAAAAGCATCAATTCTTCGGGGCTCAGTTTTCTTCACAGTCCAACTCTCACATCCATACATGACCACTGGAAAAACCATAACCTTGACTAGACAGACTTTCGTTGGAAAGTAATGTCTCTGCTTTTCAGTATGCTATCTAGGTTGGTCATAACTTTTCTTCCAAAGAGTAAGCATCTTTTAATTTATTAGCCAATAAGAATTTTAGAGGACATACAAAAAATTGTGGGTTATTTGGGTTTTACTTAACAACTTGCCAAACTGGTCTACATTATTTATGTATGTATGTGTTTATGTCAGTTTTGAACTAGAAAATTCTTAAAAATATAAACTCAGTCAATGCAAAACACAAAAGCCTTATTACAAGTATCTGGCCATCTGAGCGACAGCATATGACACTTGCATCTTCTTTATAATAGACAAGTTAGAGCATTTTCTCTACATTTGCATGATGTTAATTTGGCCCTCATCTGGCTGTGCACCATGCATTAAAAAAAAAAAAAAAAACAAACCCACACACAGATAAGGTAAAATCAAAAACAGGGTGAGGAAAAAGGAAGCAACAGAAAGTGAACCCTAGGAAGTAGAATGATAGGCAGTGAATCTGTTGTAACTCGCGATTTTCTTCCCATGAGGACTTCAAATCTTATCCTGTTCTTGCACAGACATTGATATGAAATTTCATTTGGTAAAATTTAAAGGGAATTTGTAAGTGCTACCTTTTTAACATTCCAAGGTCAGTGCTTTTTGACCATGGGGACAGTGGGGTTCCATTCATTACACATCATTTAACTCCCTGGTAGTTCTCAGTATAGGAAACATTACTTTCAAACAAAAAACTGTATTGTTACATGGCACCAGTTTACATTTAAATGGAACCCACAGTAATAACAACAAAAGGATGGCTTCACATATGCTTTTATATTTCTGTTATAATATCAGGGTATTGAATTGAGAAGAGTAAAATATCTGCCTGTAATGCAGGAGACACAGGTTCTATCTCTGGGTCAGGAAGATCCCTGGAGAAAGAAATGGCAACCCACTCCAGTTTTTTTGCCTGGGAAATCCCAGGAAGAGAGGAGCCTGGTGGGCTACAGTCTATGGGTTAGTAGACTCGGACATGACTGAGAGATTATCACTTCCACATCTTTCAAAACATATAGAAGACAGGAAAGGGCTTGTGAAAAAATGTTGTTGTATTTTTCCTCAGGCATTTTTGGTTGCTTTTCTATCCAGTGGGGAGGTAGACCCGGGAGGCAGAAAGGAAAAAAAAAAAAAAGACAAAAAGCAGAAAAGGAGAAAGTCCTTCCTTCCAGGAAATGGTCCATTTCAAATCTCCTTGCACAGAGAACTTGAGGAAGCCACTCAGAAACACCAATGAGGGTTCCCTGTGCTCAAGCATCAGAGATCATTTCTAGGTTTGGTCCTGGCTTGGTACACAGGGACTTCGTTCCCAAATTCCCACCCTGTTTAGCTGTCTTGTGAGTGAGTGGGCCAGGAGCTGGCAAGCAAAGGACAAGATACTTACACTAGGAGTTTGGGAGGAGGAACAATTACGACAAAGCCCAGAATGCGGGCGTGGAAGCTGGAAACTGAAGTGGAGATGGGAAAAAGAATGTTCAAGGTGAAGCTGAGGAATTGAGCACGTAGATGAATGGGTGTCCTGTGCAGAGGTTGACATCTCTGGGAATGGTGACGGTAGCAGATTGCAGAATAAGGCAATGAGGGAGAGCCTGGGGTGGTTCCGAGGAAGGAATAGTGAGCCATGGTTTGCAGCTGGAAACAAGGAAAAGAGGTGCTAAGGGGGACAGTGTGGCCTTCAGAAGACTGGGGGTTTTCCTTGAGTGGAGGGCAAGGAATGGCGACTTTATTCAGAAAACCAGCAGATGAAGATGGCGGACAAGTACCCCAAAGAACCGTCCTGCCCGGGTTCGAAAGCTCAATTCTTGTATGGGACTAAGAGGGGGAGGTGAGGCGGCAAAGTGAAAAGGTAGTGACAGTGAGGTCGCTCAGTCGTGTCAGACTCCCTGCAGCTCCATGGACTGTGGCCCGCCAGGCTCCTAGGTTCATGGAATTCTCCAGGCAAGAATACGGGAGTGGGTTGCCATGCCCTCCTCCAGGGCATCTTCTTGACCCAGGGACTGGACCCATGTCTCCTGCTTTGTACGCAGATTCTTTACCTTCTGAGCCACCAGGGAAGCTCCCCCTCAACCCTGCCCCCAAAAGCTGACAAGTTGTTGCAAGTATTTCCAGGTTCCGGCCAGCCTCTAGAGGAGATGTGTTCATTTCTTCCTTCCTGCGTCCATTCACAGGTGAGCATGGTCAGGATATTTCCTGTAAGATACTAAAACAACAGGCAGAGTTCATCATCCTCTACTTTTACCCGCTGGTCTTGGAGGGTCTCTTGGGGAGGCGGGGGTGGGGTGGGGGCTGTGGCTCTCTCTGGGGTCATAAAAGCTGGTGGCAGAAACATCAGGGAGAGTCCATGCACTTGAACTCTTGCTGGAGGCAGACATCGTACCTGGGTAATTAGCATCAAGACCTCCAGCTAGGACTTTGAGAGAGGAAGGAGGTGGCTACGAAACAACAGTGGGAACCAAGGCCAGGGCCATCCCACTGCCTGACCTTGAAATAAAGAGGTAGAAGAGGAAATTCAGCCTCTCCTTGAGAGATATTCCAGGGAAGAGGGTGTTCAGAAGGCTGCCAAGTTTGGATAGCAAGAGACGGGAATATTCCGGGAAGAGGCTGATGGGACAGGTGGGGCTGCTAATCACAGAGCTGGAGTTCCAGAAGATTTGGGGAGGAGGAAGGACAAGTGAAGGGATTGGTTAGATTGGGGGGTTGAGAGCTTGTGTTATAATGGATCAGTAGGTACCTACTTTGGTCACTTGATGCAGAGAGCTGACTCATTGGAAAATATCCTGATGCTGGGAAAGACTGATGGCAGGAGAAGAAGGGGGTGACAGAGGATGAGGTGGCTGGATGGCATCACTGATTCAATGGACATGAGTTTGAGCAAACTCTGGGAAATAGTGAAAGACAAGAGAGCCTGACGTGCTGCAGTCCATGGGGTTGCAAAAAAGTCAGACACGACTTAGTGACTGAACAACAACAAGATACTGTTGAGCTTCGGAGCACAGAGAAGTGAGGCATGAGGCTCACCCAGGAGCAGGAGATGTTAGACAGATGAGCTCTTGAAAATAAGAAGTCTAACCGCATCAGCATCTAGCAGGTCATTATAACTTGGTCGCAGCTGACACGAGCTTCTGGCATCTTGTAATGGCAATTTCTTCTTTATTTTCCTCAAATTCCCTGAATTCATAATATACTTTCTGTCCTGGTTTGTTCCAACTCAAGTTGATAGCATTGATTTTAAATCCTCCCAAGGTTTTCCAGGTGTAATATTAAAGCATCACCAGTCATCCAGTTTCCTCTGTCTCCTTTAAGGCGTCTAGAGCTCCCGGAAAGCCTGGCCTGCAGCGGCAGCGTGGAAACCCTCCTTAGCCCTTTTCTGGGAGAAGAGCCGGATGGCACAGCTAATGCACGGTTTTAATACTAAAGCCACAGAGATGAGATTTCCACCAAAGGAATGGAGGGATATTTCGTGACAGGACTAAAGAAACAAGAGCGAAATTAGATTTCCAGGGTTGGCACAAGCCCCCAGGTGATGAGGCAAGCAAAAATCTTTGCTCAAAAAGCAGTGTATGACCCAGCCATCCAAGCTCATCAGGGACAAAGACTAACGTTAAGTGCCCACCATAGCCTTTCAGCCACAGGAAGCCGAGAAGCAGCTGAACAAGGGGGAATTCTGCTTTCAAGATCCACATTCCACTCTTTTTACTTTTTTTGCTTCCATTTATAGGAACAAAAAGCAATACCTTCCAGGACACACACATACAGTGCCGCCAGTACTTCCAAGTTGTGTCACGAAGTTTTATTCTCAACTAGCTCTGTAATTGGAGAAGGCAATGGCACCCAACTCCAGTACTGCTGCCTGGAAAATCCCATGGCCAGAGGAGCCTGGTGGGCTGCAGTCCATGGGGTTGCAAGGAGTCAGACACAACTGAGCAACTTCACTTTCACTTTTCTCTTTCCTGCATTGGAAAAGGAAATGGCAACCCACTCCAGTGTTCTTGCCTGGAGAATCCCAGGGATGGGGGAGCCTGGTGGGCTGCCGTCTCTGGGGTTGCACAGAGTCGGACACGACTGAAGCGACTCAGCAGCAGCAGCAGCAGCAGCAGCTCTGTAATTTGCAGCTCTCCCTTGGGTCATCTATATGATGGAAACCATGTCTGTGAATGAAGATGAGAATTTATGAGTTCATATTCATTCATATATTAAAAATTTGTTACAGGAGGGAAGCCTTAGAAATAAAGTCTTATTATTTCTAGAATACAGTTATTATAGTATGATGGCTATTGTCTAGGAATAACTTGTATGAGTTGAAATGTAAAAGATATTTTCAATCAACCTTTAAGACTGTTTTCATAGAACTTTATTTAAACATTACTTGAGTCCTGACCAAAATGTGGGTTTTTTCCAGTTTCTTTTCATTATTCAGAAGCAGTTTACAATAATGAATAGAAATTAAAGGTTTGAAGTTAAAGGACTTTTTTCACAAGGGGACAAGGCTTTCGTTTGTCTCATCTTTCGGCCATTTGTGCTTTTGCTGCAAATCTAAGAAACTCAGCACATGAAGTCCAGTTTCAATGGACAATGTTTAGAAATTATAATACCTCATCTAGGCTTTGTACTTCTCATTGGCTTGATGTTCACAATCATCATAACAAAATTCTCTTTTATTGGATTATTATTGAGTCTCCACATCAATATCCCCCTGTAATTTATAAAGCAGCCTCCCAGGTTGTCAGGACAGGGGTTATTATAATTTTGTTTTTTATGGGTGAGGAAATACTATTTTTTTTTAATTTGTAATAGACATAACCTCTTCAAAATGTTAAACTTGAAATTCAAGTTGTCTGAATTCAAACCTAGGACAGTTTGTACTAAATCATGGACTTTGTCATGATAATGTCTAACTCACTCTCCAATGTTCTTTTAGCTCAGTAAACATAGTATTTAAAAAATATGTACTCATTGTATCCATTATTCTTAAAAGCTTAGAACTTAGATGGATACTGTGTTCATTTCTTGGGGTGGTGGTAACATGACCTCAGACCTGGTGGCTTAAAACCGCTCCAGTTCATTCTCTCCCTCCTCTGGAGCCCAGAGTCGAGCCGCACCCCCTGAAGTCACGAGGACAGCCCCTCTCACCCCTGCCTGCTCCTGGGGGCACCTGCCTTCCCATCTGGCTTGCCTTCACGCAGCCCTGCTCTGGTGTCTGCTCCCCTCTCTTTTATAAGGACGCTTGCTATGGAATTTGGACCCCTCATGGCCTCCTCAGCTCAAGAGCTTGGACTTAACTACTTCTGAAAAGAGAGTTGCTCCAAATGAGGTCATATTTACAGTTTCCAGGACAGGGGCTTTGGGGAGAACCACCCTTCAAGCCACTGCAGATGCTGATGCCCGAATATTTGTCAGTGGAGACAGGACCTGAGTGCTCCTCCACCATAGCTGACTGCTGCAACTGGAAGACTATGAGGAAGCAGCATTTTACAGTGGCCATTTGGAAAGCAAGTTGGAATCTGGATAAGCAGAAGTTATAAGCCTTTGACAAAAGTTGTATTAAAACCTCTTAAATATTTTTAAAAGTTATTGATATTAAGTATACAAAGTTTGCCAGTTCAGGTTATACCAGTGATTCTAAAATTGTACTAATAAAGTGCGTACAGTCCTAGGATCTCAGGACCCGCTGTCCTGAGAGTTCTCTGGGCTTCTGGTGGATTTTGCGTGAGACAGAAATAAATCTTTGTGCTGCAAGCTACTGAAAACTGGGGTTGTTTGTTAGTCCAGCCTAACCTAATCCACTGACTGCAACAGCTATTTATACTGATGCTGGGATTATAGGTTGCCATGACAAAACTCCAAAATAGGTGGCAAGACTTAGTGTCGATCTGACGGGGGGGTGGGGGGCGGCGGTGCTATGCTCGGCTACCTCCCACGGAGGCAGGAAGGTGGCAATCACTCAAGGCAGGGCAAATCATCTGGCAATATTACCACCTATGATGATTTATGAGATAAAAATAAAGTTGTCACTCTAGAAGAAAGACTAACTAGAAAATATCAGCCACATTCGGAAGGCAGCATGGAAAAGAAAAAGAGGTGAACTCAGGAAGGACAGAATGGTTTGCAATCAGGACTAAACCAGAACAAAAGAATAGAGACGTTTGGAGACCAGAAGCCTCAGCGGTAAAAGAATCCGCCCGCCAGTGCAGGAGATGCACGTTCTGCCCCTGGGCGGGGAGAGCCCCTGGAGGAGGCAGTGGCAGCCCACTCCAGCACTCTTGTCTGGAGAATCCCACAGGCAGAGGAGCCTGGCGGGCTGCAGTTCACGGGGTCACAAAAACTCAGACATGACTTTTCAGTTCTGAGAGACAACTTTGTGCAAGACAGGAAAGCGAAATCTAAGCATTAAAGCAGGCATTGAATCAAAGGTATTGCTACCACACCACACTGACATCTGGCAATGGATTAAGGTATCTCCAGATAAAGATGTAATTAAAAGTGAGGCACCTCACTCATCCTTTCAACTGGACAAAATAGCAAAGAGATGGTGTGTGATTCTCACACTTATCTCAATAGATTTAAGGGGAAAACAGCTGCAAATATTGCAGGGAGGGTCTCTTTAAAACAAACAAACAAACAGTGTACAAGAGCGATCTTTTGGGTTTGTTTCTTTTTAAGGATGTCCATTCTTGGATTTTTAATATTATTAGAGAAGGAGATGAAGAGAAGGAGGAAAAGGGAGGAAGAGAGAGGAGAAAATAAGAAAGTAAATATTCCAGGAACCAAACCTAAGCAAACCTTGTGAGTGTGGAATCAGTCCATTGGGCTTCACAGAACCACACAGAGAAGAAACCTATGAAACTTTTGAGAGGATTTCATCCCAAAGGAAGCTTGAGCCTGCGCTCAAAAATACCGGCTTTTGTGACTTAAAATCACCCTTGGAACATAACCCTTCTCAGGCAAGGAGCGGACTAAGAAATTTGCTTACTCTTCAGGGAGAAGACTTCCCCAGCATGCATTCCAGATGTGACAAAGGAAAACAGAGGAATAATTCAGCTTCCAGAGTGGGGAGCCAGGAGTCATCGAGAACAACAGACAGGGCATCTCTTCCCGGGGAACAGAAGTGGGGTTTCATCTGGAACATTCTGTGTAGTCTTCACAGTGATTGCGAGTTCCAGAACTGGCTTCATTTCTTTATAGTCTACGGATCATGGTGGGTGGGGAGAAAATAACCTTTCTTTTAAGTTCGTCTTTCTCTGTGAAATGGAGTAGAACCCTATGGTCCATACCCCACACGGCCATGTTCCAGCCCGCCTTTTGTTGGGGGAAAACTTTAACCAACGAATAAGTTTAATCAGAGAAGTGAGAAAAGTGCAAAAACAAAGGAAAACGGTCAAAGAAGGCGCAATCATAGCAGCTTAGTCATTCAGCACAGCCAAGGACGCTTAGTCCCTCCTCATGGGCTGTAGATGGCACTCTGAGCCATATCCTGTGAGCTGTCTTGCAGATACTGAAACTCCAACCAGGCGGAGAGGTTAAGTACATGATGAGCAGACTGTATCCATCACATAAACTGCCACAATTCCGAGCACTGGCCTCAGAGAAAACGGCAACAAACCAACCATGGAACTGCAGACAGACCATACTCAACCAAGACGACGCTGGTCAGACCACCGACGACCCGTTTCAAGATGACAGCTAGAGCTGACTGTGCTGTTTCCGCATGCAGCCCCTCCCTCAGCCTATGAAACCTCCAGCCCCCTGACTGTCGGGGGGGGGGAGGGAGTTGGCCTTTGGACAGATGTCCACCCTCCTGCTCCACTGCTGGCATCCAAAATAAAGCAAACTTTCCTTTCCACCAACCTGGCCTCTGTTGGCTTCTGAGCAGCGAACAGCCAGACCCCACTTTCGGTTACATCTGTACCAAGAGGAGGCTCATTCTTATCGGAGATCCTGGATGGGAGTTTGGGGGTTGTTTTCCTTGACTGTGGATTGAGGATGAGAGGAAAGGATATTTGGTTATGGGAAGAGTGGCCAGACCCCACTTTCAGTTACATCTGTACCAAGAGGAGGCTCATTCTTATCGGAGATCCTGGATGGGAGTTTGGGGGTTGTTTTCCTTGACTGTGGATTGAGGATGAGAGGAAAGGATATTTGGTTATGGGAAGAGTGGCCAGACCCCACTTTCAGTTACATCTGTACCAAGAGGAAGCTCATTCTTATCGGAGATCCTGGATGGGAGTTTGGGGGTTGTTTTCCTTGACTGTGGATTGAGGATGAGAGGAAAGGATATTTGGTTATGGGAAGAGTGGCCAGACCCCACTTTCAGTTACATCTGTACCAAGAGGAGGCTCATTCTTATCGGAGATCCTGGATGGGAGTTTGGGGGTTGTTTTCCTTGACTGTGGATTGAGGATGAGAAGAAAGGATATTTGGTTATGGGAAGAGTGGCCAGACCCCACTTTCAGTTACATCTGTACCAAGAGGAGGCTCATTCTTATCGGAGATCCTGGATGGGAGTTTGGGGGTTGTTTTCCTTGACTGTGGATTGAGGATGAGAGGAAAGGATATTTGGTTATGGGAAGAGTGGTCTACGGCCAGATCCGTGACTGTTGCTAATGCATGCTAAGTCGCTTCAGTCGTTCCCGACTCTGTTTGATGACTGTTAACTGATATCAATTCTTTCTCCTTTCAGACTCACAGACAATGGTGTTCACCCTCCTGGGAGGTCGTGGGCAGCCCGTGACCTGCTTTGGCTAATTTGATGTGAACAGAAATGATGTCACTTCTGGGGAGATGCATTTCCTGGCAGGCGCTTCATGATCATTTTGGAAGCTCATGTTGGTGAAGAGGTGCCATGCACAGGTCAAGTGGAGGAACATTTTTCTGTTGTCTTCTCAGCCCTTGTACATGAGAAATCGATTCTGTCTTAGGCCACGTAGATTTCTTTCTTTGTTACTATAGTATGACTTACACCAACTTGACCAACGCAAGATCATTACTAAAATCTGAATAATAAGTATGTTCATCAATGTTTCTATCTCCTTGTGATGACTGAACTCATTTTCTACTGTTCCATTTTAGAAGAAGTTATCTAATAGATAATCTAACAAATGATAGCTGCAAGCCAGTTCTCATTAATCTGCTGCATTATTTTATGTCTGGTTAATCTTTCCTTTGAAATAAAAGAGTAATTTCAACTGTATTCAAATTTCCATTTTTAAGAGCAGTCAAATACCAATAGTTTGAGTCAAAAAGAAAACAATTACATTCTAAATCTTTATATTAAATATAAGGTTCTTTCTCGAAAATAAAGACAGTAGATAAGAGTAATCTTTTGAGTTTTTCTGTTTAAAAAAAAAAAATGACCCTGCCTGGAACTTCAACGTCATTACAGCCTACGCTTCAGCAGGAATCCACCTACCTCAGACCCCAGGCATTCGCTTGATCTGGTGAGGGAAAAGAGTTCTGTAGACCAAGAAAATGCCTTAGCAATAAAATATGTGAGAAATACTTTGACAGTTCTCCCAATCTTTTTCCCCTGGCTATAAAACGCATTTCTTCTCCTCCCCAACTCTGCTGTCACTTTGAAAACCATCCAATAAATTGGTCATACCTATCACAGTTACCCGTAGGCAAAAAAGAGAGAAAAACAGAGAGACACAGAAAGAGAGAGAGACATCGGTTCATGAATTGAAATTAGGGTACCTTTGCCCAGATCTAATAAATTCTTTAAAGACACACGGTTAACACTCTCAAGGCCAAATAGGAAACACACAGTCATCTCCTTATGGGTAGAAATATTTCAAACAAGCCCCCTGCAAATTCATTACCATCAGAATGTCCTGTTGCCAGAAAGGGTAGATTCTACCAGCCTTTGGCTGACAAAGAACGGCTCTCTGCAGTGTTGTTTGTTACAGAAACCCATGTGGCACTCTTCAGCTCAGACTGAGACACTGGGCAATTATCCTTCAGCTCATCGTCTGAGGGCATCAGCAGTGGTACACGTTTTAGTTAGAGCTGCATTCGAGGCAATTTACCTGTAGGAGCCACCAGTCTACCCACTAATAAAGGCTTTCCAGGTTTCCCAGTGGTACAGCTGGAGAGCTCCTGGCAGAAGGGTGTTTACACCTTGGGGCACAGCCAGAACGTGAAGGCTCCCGGACGGATCACAAATTTCCAGGCATGCACGCATGTCCCGGGTACAGGATGGACCCTCCAGAACCGCATCCCAGCCCTTTGATTATGTACGGTCTTGTCCCCGTCTGGAGGACTTTTCAGAGGCTGACGGAGCTTTTACAATTTAATTGGTGTTGACGCCTTTTGAAGCCGTGCCTTGAGGCACTCGGGTCACTGTGCGCTTTCTCTGCGTCTCTCTCTCGATGCCTCCTTTTGGGCGCCTGGCAGCCTGCGGTGCCTGCCTGGCCCCTGCACTTCCTATTCACGCACAGACTTGTTCTGGGTCCTGTTACAAGAGTCCTTGTTAAATGCCCAGCAGGCAACAGTGAATGGAGGGTTTTGACTATGTGGGATTTGAGGCCTCTGGCAATAGTGGAGAATAAGCTGTAAATATGAAAGTGGCCCTGTTGCAGGCTGTGTTATTATCACCAAGGATTTATTCCAGAGGCCCCCGGAGCTCAGGCGTCTGTGCCTGCTCTCAGCGGCAGGGCTGATGCTGAGGTTGGCACCCCCCTCTCCTGGACCGCTCGGACTGGAACTTCTCCTCCGTCATTAATTCCAATTTGGGATCTCCCTCCTCCTTCCAGCGACACTGTCTCATAACAGGTATCATTAGGATGCTGACTTGCTCTCAGACCTTGTTATCTCAGAGTTTAAAAAGAGACACACACAAAAAGAATGGATCCTGCACTGTTTCCTCGGGTTCAGTTCTGCACAAGTGTCTTTTGCCTCTCAAGAGGCATGTTTAACAGGCACCTGAGTTATCAGTTGCCAGCTGTGACAGGCTGTATTTAGAATATCAAGATTTCAGTCACCGTTATGAACTTCAGGCCATCAAGCAAATTTTCTTGTTCACAAACCCCGTTAAAAATATCCTTGTCTATGGAAGTGTTGAGATTTTCTGGCAAGTTATTTGGTTCCCCTAACCATCAAATTTACTCAGTCTGGAGTGAAGGAAATGGCAACCCACTCCAGTTTTCTTGCCTGGAGAATCCCAGGGACGAGGGAGCCTGGTGGGCTGCCGTCTATGGGGTCGCACAGAGTCGGACACGACTGAAGCGACTTAGCAGCAGCAGCAGAGTGAAAATAATAAATCAAACGGATGTCTGAATTTTTTTAAAATAGATTTTTTTAAAAGGCTATCAATTCCTTATTAGATGACTAGCCTAGAAGATAAAATATATCAGGGAAATATAGTACATTCTGAAAAAAAAAAAAAAAACCTGAGTGGTTATAAGACACACTTAGATGGATTACTAATGCACTGCCTTGTAATTTTCAAAGAGGTATAAAACATACTCCAGTGTCACCATTTGAAGAAAAACAGTGACTATAGGAACCTGTGCAATTAAAAAGAAGAATTTTTAAAGTTAAAAAAGCACTTCCTTCAATGTTCATATGGTTACACACTAAATCAACTGAATTTTCAGGTCTTTATAAAAATCAGTTTTAAATAAAAATATAAATGTCATCAGTCATAATTTTCTAAGGTACAGTATAAGTAATTTCCACCAAATTGGAACACGTTGAGGACAATTCACAACTGCCATGGTCTCTGTTTGAAACCATGTTGCCAGCACAGGATTCAAGAGAGAGATCCTTTGTCTCAACAAGAAATAATTAACTTTCTTCAAAACAAAAGACATAGCTGAAAAAGAATAAATAAACCAAAATATCAAGAAAGGATTCTCACCTGGATGATGAGACGTTTGGAGGACAAACTCATCTTCCACCTGTGAAAAGCTCTTAGAAATGAAAGCTCATCTGTTATTATTTCAATACAGCAAAGCCAGGGGAAGATGAAACCTCTTCCGGTTACACTTAGCAACAAGGAGCAAAATTAAAAGCAATCATGAACTTGTGAGTGATAAACGGTATTAGATTTTACAAGGTTGAAAGGAGGCTTCAACTAGGCTTTTCCTTTTCTGCAGAACATCAGACATGGACAGGAAAGCATTGTCTATTTGTCTATGTCAAGGCCTGGTGCATCCATCACCCTCGGTGTCATTTGTGAGTCCTGTGATTCGAGGAAGCTGCTTGATTTCTTTGAGGCTCAGTTTCTTCATCTGAGAAATGGGACTACCTATTTCTGTAGGTTGCTGTGAGTAATAAATCAGATAATACGTGTGCCAGGGTCCGTGACATAGCCATCAAACAGTTAACGTTTCATTAGGGTTTGGGGAGGAGCAAGGTCAGGGGAGCCTGGTGGGCTGCCGTCTATGGGGTCGCACAGAGTCGGACATGACTGAAGTGACTTAGGAGCAGCAGCAGCAAGGTTGGTTTTTGTGGGTTTTTTGTTGCTTTTGTTGCCTTTTGAGATACCACGTAATATTTTCTCTTTTGTACCACAGAAGCCATCATTCATCCTGGATGAAAACTGTAAAACCTCCTTCAGAGGCAGCACGCCCATTGTGGGGTTCTGGAGCAAATATCAGAACCAGCGTCAGGAAACTGGAGTTCTCTAGGTTGGGTGCTGGCTGGTAGAGTATCTAGGGTGGGGAGGATGTTTAGGAATTGCTTCAGAGGTGTCGCTATAAACCCTTTTCATGAAGGAACTTGTGTGCAAGTGAACCTCCAGAGAAAAAGAGAGTTCAAAAATTCCGGGTAAGGAATTGTGAATCATGAAATCCTTGTAGATGGATACAGAGAGAAACCTATCATATCTGGGATGATAGGACTGTGGATGAACAAAGCAAACCAGTAGGACAGTCCTGCATCTAAGCTCCGACGTCGGTGGCAGTGGGATGTCCACGTGATGTTGCTCATACATCCCTGCATTGCACTCCTCTGAGTGCCTATTTCCAGGCTCCATGCTGGGGATATTGAGAGGAATAAAACATAGTTTGTGTCCTTAAGCTCATACTCTAGAAAGCACCTTCCCCCTGCCCACCCTTACCAAGACCTACCCACCCCCATCATTATCTATCAAAGTAACGACACACTTCCTTGACTGTATTTGCTTGTTGGTCTGCCTCTTCACTTTAGCCTGCAGCATCCAGGGAAAGCAGAAAGTGAAAGTGTCAGTCATTCAGCTGTGACCCTGTGGACTGTAGCCCGCCAGGCTCCTCTGTCCATGGGATTCTCCAGGCAAGAACACTGGAGTGGGTTGCCACGCCCTTCTCCAGGGGACCTTCCCGACCCAGGGATTGAACCCGAGTCTTCTGCACTGCAGGCAGATTCTTTCCCATCTGAGCCTCCAGAAAAGCCCAAGGAGAGCACAGGGTGTTGTACTCACCTCTGCATCTCCCAGTGCTTGGGTCTTTAGTCAGTGGGCATTTAACAAACGCTTCTGAAGCACATGTTAATGAGTGAATGAATGAATGGACAAGTGAACGAGAGAATGAATGAACAAGCATGTCAATGGCAGTGTAAGGTTGAGTTCATAGGTAGAGAGTGAGGGTCATCATCACTTTTCAGGTCTCAGAGAGGCATCCTCCGATGCCACAGGAAGGGGGCCTCCTCTGAGTACAGACCACAGTGTAAATTCTTTATGTATTTTATACAGTGACTTGCTTAGTCCTTGTCTGAAGACTACACACCAACAGGAACTCTGCCACTCCTCTTCTCCCAGTCCTCAGCACCAGGCCAAGTGCCTATCATGTAGAAGGAGCTAAATCAATACATGTTGAATGAATTAATGGATTGCCCATGATAGGAAACTAGGATCCGGGGGCACATTTCAGAGGAAGGATTAGGAAGAGTTCAGTTGGCAGGGGGTGGGGGGAGATGTTGAATTTGAGATTAAAGCAGCACAGCCAAGTGAAGTTCCCTGGCAAGCTGCTGTAAGATTTGTCTGGGAACCAGAGCCGGTGTTTCAGATGCAGACATGAGAATCACCCCTTCTCCTGGTTCAGGACCCGACTCAGAGCAGACAGTAAGTAAGTGATTCTTGGGAGGTTGCTGAAGGCAGAAGTTCTTGAGCTAAAGATCAGAGGAGCAAGGAAAGGAAAGTGTATTCTTCACTGACACATTTTCTTTTATTACTCTTAAAAAAATAAATAGAAGTCTAAACTCATAAAAAGATAGAAAAAACTAAATAGAATATGGAGACACAAAAGACCCTGTATAGCCAAAGCAGTCTTGAGAAAGAAGAATGGAGCTGAAGGAATCAACCTTCCTGACTTCAGACTATACTACAAAGCTACAGTCATCAAGACAGTATGGTACTGGCACAAAAACAGAAATATAGATCAATGGAACAAGATAAAGAACCTAAGCTACCTGTGGGTAGCTTACTTTGGAGAAAGGAGGCAAGAATATTTAATGGGACAAAGACAGCCTCTTCAATAAGTGATGCTGGGAAAACTGGACAGCCATGCTCAAAAGAATGAAATTAGATCACTACCTAATGCCACACACAAAGATAAACTCAAAATGGCTTAAAGACACAAACGTAAGACCAAAAACTATAAAACTCTTAGAGGAGAGCATAGTCAGAACACTCAATGACGTGAATCAAAGCAAGATCCTCTATGACCCACCTCCTAGAGTAACGGAAATAAAAACAAAAATAAGCAAGTGGGACCAGATTAAACTTAAAGGCTTTTGCACAGCAAAGGAAACTTTAAGCAAGGTGAAAAAGACAACCCTCAGAATGGGGGAAATAATAACAAAGGAAACAACTGATAAAGAATTAATTTCTAAAATATACAACCAGCTCGTACAACTCAATACCAAAAAAAGCAAACAACCCAATCAAAAAGTGGGAAAGGGACCTGAAGAGACATTTCTCCAAAGAACACACACAGATGGCTCAGAAACACATGAAAAGAAGATCAGCATCACTCATTATCAGAGAAATGCAAATCAAAACTACAATGAGATACCACCTACCCAGGCAGCATGGCCATCATCAAAAGTCTACAGACAACAAATGCTGGAGAGGGCGTGGAGAAAAGGGAGCGCTCTTGCACTCCTGGTGGGGACTGGTGGGGAGGTAAACGGATACAGGCACTATGGGGGAGGCATGGAGACGCCTTAAGAAGCCGGGCAAAAGCCAGCCTATGGCCCAACAACCCAAGTCCTAGACATATACCCTGAGGAAATAGAAACTGAAGAAGACACGTGCACCCCAGTGTTCATGAAGCACTATGTACAATAGCTAGAACATGGAAGCGATGCGGGTGTCCATCAGCAAATGAGTGGAGAAAGAGGCCCGGGCACAGATACACGCTGGACTATTACTCAGCCATAAGAAGAAGCACATCTGGATCTGTTCTAATGAGGTGGACAAAGCTGGAGCCTGCTGTACAGGGTGAAGTAAGTCAGAAAGAGAAAGATAAGTATCTCATACTGACACATATATACGGAATCTGAGAGACGGCGCTGATGGACCCACTCTCAGGGCAGCAGTGGAGCAACAGGGGACAGACCTGTGGACAGTGGAAGGAGGGGAGAAGCGACATGGAGACTTGCAGCACCACACATAGAGCAGATAGCCAGCGGGGATCCGCTGTGTGGCTCAGGGAGCTCAAGCAAGGGCTCTGTGACAGGCTGAAGGCTGGGGCGGGGGAGGGCGACGGGAGGGAGGTCCGAGAGGGAGGCGACACGGCTGAGCCGACGACTGATTCTTGCTGATGAACGACAAAAAACCGCAACACTCTGTAAGGCAATTATCTTTCAGTTTAAAAGATAAGTAAATAAACAGAAGTCCAGACTCATAAAAAGACAGAAAAAACTAAATCGAAAGCTGAAACTTTGCCTTCCATGAGAACCAAATCCAGCGATCTCTGTATATACAGTACACACGAACAATCTTCAGTAAAAAAAATTGTCGAAACTACTGGTTGTTTCCAAATAATCATTCTTTTAATGAAAGCCTTAGTTGAACTTATTAAAACCACCATTCACAATACTCAACCTTGTATTAATTAAAGGTGAAGGTGAAGTCGCTCAGTCGTGTCCGACTCTCTGCGACCCCATGGACTGTAGCCGACCAGGCTTCTCCGTCCATGGGATTCTCCAGGCAGGAGTGCTGGAGTGGGTTACCATTGCCTTCTCCAGGGGATCTTCCCGACCCAGGGATCGAACCCAGGTCTCCTGCATTGGAGGCAGATGCTTTAACCTCTGAGCCACCAGGGAAGCCCAACTGAGACATTTAAAACTCAAAGCACGTGGAAGAGACTTCCCGGCAGTCCAGCAGTTAAGAATTCACCTTCCAGGGCAAAGGACATGGGTTCAATCCCTGGTCAGGCAACTAGACCCCACACGCTGCCGGAAAACTAAGCCTGCACACCACAGCTGGAGATGCCCGCGTACCACAACAAAGACCCAGCACAGCAAAAGATGACCGTAGCAATCATCATAATAATACAAGCAACGCATGTGGACGGACTTACAGCATTCTGTCAGAGAAAGAACTTCGCCCTCCCCTTTTCTGTGCCTTTACAGACGCCTACGTTAAGAAATGCCTTTTCATTTCACTTTTACCATGTTGTAGTTGAAGATTGTAAAGTAATAGAGCAAGAAGGAATGTAAGCGATCACCTAGCCTACTCGTCTGTATTTTACAGGAGGGACATTTAAGCCAAGGGAGGAAAATAACTATTTTTACAAACTTTTCCATGTATTTACATTCTGTTGTTCAAATATGGAAATCAAACGACCGCGGATTTTCCACTTTAGTTTCTAAGAATCTTAGAGGAAACTGTCCACACATGGTTCTAAGCCTCTAGGCATGTGCTTTCTCTCTGGACTGTCTTAATTTTTAGTAAGAACATTCATCGTGAGTTGTGAACTAATCGATAAACCACTTTAATCCATTTCGAAAGGAGGCGAGGTAGCTACAGAAGTAATTACTTGGAGAATAAAAATGTTACTCGAGAAAGAATTATTATAACTTGCTCAGCGAATGGGGCTCACACTCAGAGAAGAATATTTCTTCTCTCCAGCATAACCAGGAGGTATTCCAAAATGCACGTGTGTTTTAGAAAAACATCAAAAGCACCTGCACCTATGGCAATAAAGTGAAGACAGTGGCTGGGGAAAAGCCGCTTCATTCTCAGCGCCGTGACTGGAAGGAGGCTACCTTCAAAGCGGCTGTAAATGCCGTGTGACCCTCTCTTATTGCTGCTGTTCAGTTGCTCAGTCATGCCCTACTCCGTGGCTCCTCTGCCATGGGATTCCCCAGGCAAGAATGTTGGAGTGGGCAGGTTAGGAGAGAGGGGAACAGGCACGTTCTCTCTGAACAGATCAGTGTCATTTGACTTCAAATATCTTGAAATGAATCAACAAGTTAGATGAGTATTGAATGTCTAGCCTTAGCTCGTCTTACCTAAATTCTCCAGCCCAGTTTCCTTATTTTTAAAATGAGGAGTAATGATATCGAAACGGAACAGGACCCCACTACCATGCCCTCTGCCTGCCTTTTGCCTGCGGGAAGCTTTAGTTAAAGACTAAGTTTAATCAGAGAAGTGAGAAATGCTGAAACAGAGGAAAACAGTCTAAGGAGGCTAACTAATAGTAATGTAGGCATTAAGCATGGAGAAGGCAATTGGCACCCCACTCCAGTACTCTTGCCTAGAAAATTCCATGGACAGGGGAGCCTGGTAGGCTGCAGTCCATGGGGTCGCTAAGAGTCGGACACGACTGAGCAACTTCACTTTCACTTTTCACTTTCATGCATTGGAGAAGGAAATGGCAGCCCACTCCAGCGTTCTTGTCTGGAGAATCCCAGGAATGGGAGAGCGTGGTGGGCTTCCATCTATGGGGTCGCACAGAGTCGGGCACGACTGAAGCAACTTAGCAGCAGCAGGCATTAAGCACAGTCGAGGATCGTTAGCTCTTTCTCGAGGGCCGTAGATAATAATATTCTGAGCCATGTCCTGTGAGCTGCCTTATAGACACTAAAACCCCAGGTGGAGAAGTTAACTGCACGATGACCAGACTGTACCCGGGACACGAGCTGCCACGATTCCAAGAATCGACTACAAAGAAACGGGAGTAAGTGAGCCCTGGAAGTGAAGATTAACTGTACCTGAAACAACCAAGATGATGCTGGTCAGACCGCTGAAGCCCAACTGAAGACGACTGTGAGGGATGGCTATGCTCTTTCTGCATGTTACCCCCCACTCTGTCCATAAAAGCTCTCACTCCCTGCTTGGTTTTTTTGTGTGTCGGGGAGAGGGAGGAGTCGGCTTTGGACAGATGTCCACTGCCCTGCCCCCAAGTTACTGGCATCTGAAATAAAGCAAACTTCCCTTTCCACCAACCGGGCCTGTTTACTGGCTTTTGAGCGGTGAGCAGCCAGACCCCCTATGCATATATTTCAGTAACAAGAGAACTTATGTATAACATATTCATGAAAAGTTAATTTATACCTTTTTAAACAGTGTCAGTAATGGTGCTTGTTATTACTAGTATTCTGTATTAAGCATCAATTATGCTGTAGCCAGATTTAAGGTTTAAGAACCAGAATAATATGAGACATGGTCCTTCACTTAAAAAAAGAGACTAAATAAACAGCACTGAAAATATGTATACATTAGGTTTATCTAGGAAGATGAGACTTTAGATTATTTTTAAATTAATGAATTTAATTTAGTGCCATGTTATCTCAATGAAATTGAGCTTTAGAAATATAGATTTGGAAAAAGTGCCTTGTACTGTGCTGGAGTAGTTACAGAAGTTTCCTGAGAAAAACGGAACTGAATATGAATGTGATAGATTACATCCAGTAATTATTTCATGATACATTCATTATTTTCTGGTGGCTCTTTATTCTGAATGTTTAAGAAGACACTTCACCCTGCTTATTTAACTTATATGCAGAGTACATCATGAGAAACGCTGGACTGGAAGAAGCACAAGCTGGAATCAAGATTGCTGGGAGAAATATCAATAACCTCAGATATGCAGATGACACCACCCTTATGGCAGAAAGTGAAGAGGAACTAAAGAGCCGCTTGATGAAAGTGAAAGAGGAAAGTGAAAAAGTTGGCTTAAAGCTCAACATTCAGAAAACGAAAATCATGGCATCTGGTCCCATCACTTCATGGAAATAGATGGGGAAACAGTGGAAACAGAGTCAGACTTTATTTTTGGGGGCACCAAAATCTCTGTGGATGGTGATTGCAGCCATGAAATTAAAAGACTCTTACTCCTTGAAAGGAAAGTTATGACCAATCTAGATAGCATATTCAAAAGCAGAGACATTACTTTGCTGACTAAGGTCTGTCTATTCAAGGCTATGGTTTTCCTGTGGTCATGTATGGATGTGAGAGTTGGACTGTAGAAGAAGGCTGAGCACTGAAGAATTGATGCTTTTGAACTGTGGTGTTGGAGAAGACTCTTGAGAGTCCCTCGGACTGCAAGGAAATCCAGCCAATCCATTCTGAAGGAGATCAGCCCTGGGATTTTTTTGGAAGGAATGATACTAAAGCTGAAACTCCAGTACTTTGGCCACCTCATGCAAAGAGTTGACTCATTGGAAAAGACTCTGATGCTGGGAGGGATTGGGGGCAGGAGGAGAAGGGGACAACAAAGGATGAGATGGCTGGATGGCATCACCAACTCGAGGGACGTGAGGCTGAGTGAACTCTGGGAGTTGGTGATGGACAGGGAGGCCTGGTGTGCTGCGATTCATGGGGTCGCAAAGAGTCAGACATGACTGAGTGACTGAACTGAACTAAAGTCTTAATTTGCTTAGTATTAATAGTATTAATTTATTTGCCTTAGTATTAATAGTATTCAGTTCAGTTCAGTCCTCCGTCCATGGGATTTTCTGATGCTTTCTTTCTCTTAGTAGAGATAGAATAAAAATATTTTATCCTGTAATAACAGGTTGCAGTTTTGAAGTTTCACAGTTAAAGATATGATCCTATTCTACATTATGAGTTTTTCATTTTAGTTTTTCATGTTAAATAGCAAACACTTCTGAAAGTATTTTCCCTCCATTAAAGAGGGTCACCCTCTGTAATTTCACACCTTCCCTTGATAAAACTTCAGTAATCCATGGCGCTAGGGCAGGCAGGGTTCCCTGACTTGCCCACTGAAACTACTTCCAGAAAAGCAGGTCAAACAGTGTCCTTGGTGTTACTGAAATCTGCCACATTATTTAATTTAACAAATAGTTATTGAGGCCCTGGTATTGCGGGACATAGCTGTAAATAAAACTAAAAACCTGATCTCATGGGATTACATTCCAGTAGAGACCAACATCAGGGCGTCCCTGATGGCTCAGCTGGTAAAGAATCACGCCTGCAATGAGGGAGACCTGGGCTTGACACCTGGGTTGGGAAGATTCCTTGGAGAAGGGACCAGCTACCCACTCCAGTATCGTGGCCTGGAGAATTCCATGGACTGCATAGTTCAGGGGGTGACAGAGAGTCAGATACGACTGAGCGACTTTCGCTTTTGCTTCAGAGAGCAACATCAAACAAAGCATCCAAAACAGCTGCCACGTCAGGGTGGAGGTAACTTCTTTTCTTTTTACCTGACCAGGCAGTGAACCCGGTTCCTGGCTATGAGACCACAGAGTCCTAACCACTGGACCACCAAGAAGGTCCTCTTCTTTATTTCTGAATTACTTACAAGCAGAGTAAGTTTTGCATTACCAACAGATCAACAGATACGCACGTTTCTGGCCTGTCAGATAGTGATTCAATTGACCTGCCTTTTCTAGCTCTGGGAGGCCAGTTTTCTCTCTGTTAAGCACTCATTTCAACATTCCTTTACTCCAGATAAGTTTGTGTTTCTTGCCTTCTTTTAGGAATCAGTTCTAACATCTGTCTGATTCCCCATGAGTTAAATAAATCCTTAACATGTCCTCGCTTTTATACCTGTATCAGAGTCATGATTTTACCTTTTCTGGAAAATTAGCTTTAAACTCTTCCACTTAAACAGTGTCCCTAGGGCCTGTAGGTCAGGTTCCGACTCCTTCCTGTGATATCCCCAGCCCCTGCCAAGCCGCTTCCTGACTCAACCCCATGCTCCCAGCCGCCCCGCTCCAGACAGCCTAGGCTCCTGTTAAACCGCTGGCTGAGATTTGCACGAAGGATGCTGTTTTCCTTTTTAACTGGAGCATACTGGTTTCACAATGTTGTGTTGGTGTCTGCTCTACGCCAGCGCGAATCAGCTGTGTGCACACACATCTTGCCTCTCTCTTGAGCCTCCCACCTACCTCCCGAGATTCCACCCCCAGGTCATCACAGAGCACCAAGCAGAGCTCCCTGCGTTACACAGCAGCGTCCCGCTAGCTGTCTCTTTTACCTGTGGTCGTGTATATACATCACTGCTGCTGTCTCAGCTCGTCACTCCCTTCCCTTCCCTACCTGTGTCCGTAAGTCCGTTCTCTATGTCTGCATCTCTATTTCCGCCCTGCAAAGAGATCCTTTTTATATGCTATGCCTTTCCCTCTGGTGTTTCTCCGATTCTTGGTCTGAAAGACCCTATAGGAGAAGAAAATATCTTCCCTAATTCTCCTACGGTCCCTGGATAAGCCTGAAAATTAAACTGACAAAAACAGGTTGAGAGGAGGAAAGTGTACAAATTTGAATGCATTATGCTGTGCTTTCACCACAGCATAAAGACCCCAAGAAATGACCTGAGCAGGAAGACAGACAAGAAATTTGTGAAGAACTGCTAAGTAGGTAAGGGGATTGGGCAAAGGAGAGTGAATGGTGGAGGAGTAACAGGGAGACGAGGGTAAGTCTAACGAGGTTTATTGACACCGATTTCTCAGCCTCCAAACTCCCCAGCTCTGCAGGTGAGAGTGTGTCTGCTCCTGGTGCAGGGATGGCATCTTCCCCGTGGGAGTTTCGTGACCTTTCTCAGGGAAGAAGGGGAAGGCGAGGCCGGATACCCTTCCTGCTCCTCCTGCTTCCTACATGCCTTCACCTTAGGATGTCCAAAATGTCAGGGTGCCAGATCTTGGGGGAGCCTGTGCTGAACCCCAGCCATGCCTTTTGCCATGTCAAGCCCTTCCCACCTCGAAGCAGACCCATCCACTTCCTATTACCTGCATCGTGCATTCAGCCTTCTCGTATCACCTTATGACCACATCACAATATGACATCGCCCTTTACAAATGTCTCCGTAAAATACTTTTATGCTCAGCTTTCCATGATAACAGCAGCATATGTCACATTTTCAGTCAACCGAGGACTATTTATTGGACACCTGGGAAGTGGTTAAGCCCCAACACAGGATATGATCAGACCGCAATGATTGAGACACAGCCTTTGTCCCCAAGGAACTCACGGTTTAATTGAAGGCAAGACCCAAATCTTGCATTTTTAGTGAAACAATTATCAATGACTATCAAACATAAAAATGTGCCTGACTTAGTTTTTTTTTTCTTTTTAATTTTCCATTATCATCTCATGACCTTTCTGGCCTATACTAAGTAATCATTTGAAATTGTTTCCCCAGGTGAGAAAGTCATCCTCTTGGCTAAAGTTGAACATAAATACAAGCTCCAAGCAGTTGTCCACAGCTGGGTTTACCTGCAGAAGCTTTTGGCAAATGACGGGGTGAGATGCTGTTTGAGGAGCTGAGGGCCTGAACTATCTTGGCTTCTCCCTTCGTTCATGTCTTGTTCCAGAGAAACAATGTCCCTAAGAAACGCAGTTTGCTCAACTTATTAATCAGATTAGTTAATTATTGGATGGATGATCAGTGGATGGATCGGTGGGTGGATGCCTGAATTGATGTGATCTAGACTCAGTGTCAAGAGCTGGGCTATTAATTTGCTTGCTCTAAACTCTAGCTCAGTAGTCCCACCCAAAATGCCTCAGGTCTCTCTGGAGCCACCACACTGAGCTGCCTTTCTGATGCAAGTCTAACAAAGCATCAAGATGTTAACATGGGTTCTCCCTCTGCAACCCTGATGAGTGAGTTTAGCATTCAGTCAATTTCATTCTGTACTTGTATGGCTTACTTCGGTTTATGTTTGACTGGTTAAGTTTCACTTTAAAGACTAAGAATGTTTTTAAATATCGCCATTCCTTCATTTACGATGTCTTGGGAAGTTGAACCTGAGAATGAAGACTATCCACACAAATTACCATTGATGGGGACAAGACATACGGTGCCCTGCATAGTCCTCACTTTAAATCTCCAGGGAGCTGGTACTCAGAAAGGTAAGTTGCAGATAACTTCACTGCCCATTCCACAAACTTCCTAAGGATTCATCAACTTTTCCATAGGAAAGATCAAATAACAGTTTATACCCCCAACTCTTTTTAATTCTGTAATGACTTTCCTTTTTACTGGAGTATAGCTGGTTGACAATGTTGGGTTAGTTTCAGGTGTACAGCAAAGGGATTCAGTTATGCTACTGCTAAGTCGCTTCAGTCATGTCCGACTCTGTGTGACCCCATAGACGGCAGCCCACCAGGCTCCCCCATCCCTGGGACTCTCCAGGCAAGAGTCCTGGAGTGGGTGCCATTGCCTTCTCCGTAGTTATGCATATATATGTGTGTGTGTATATATTTCTTCTTTGGATTCTTTTCCCTTATAGGTTTTTACAAAATATTGAGTATGTTTCCCTGTGCTATACAGTGGGTTTCTTATCTATTTTGTATATAGTAGTGTGTATATCTCAATCCCCACCTCCTAATTTACCCATTCCCCTATTCCATTCCCCTTTGGTAACCATATGTTTGCTTTCTATGTCTGTCCCCACACTTTTTAAACCCTCACCTCAAAGTTCTACTCTAGCTACGCCCACTAGTCATATTACATTATGATCCCTACATAGTCCTAGCTCAGCCTCTACATGGAAAGCCCGACCTCAAGCCAGACTTCAGCACCGGATAAACGACCAGCTCCCCCGCTGCTGTCTGACACAGCACTGAAGCTGTCTGCCCTGGTAGCCTTCTCGTTTCCTCCAGTAAATCAAACCCTGCTGAGCCTTATTGCAGATTGGCGGTGGTTTAGTCGCTAAGTCGTGTCTGACTCTTGCGACCCCAAGGACTGTAGCCTGCCTGCAGACTGCTTTGGTGCTATTTTTGTAGAACTAGGATTCCACTCTTTGATCATGCACGTGGTTTCTAGAGACACATGTGGAATCAGGAGAGAGAGAGACCAGTCAGCAGGTAGATGGCAGGTGAGCTGTCTCTTAGAGTCAGGGAGGAAGTGAGTGTCAGCCACTCAGTCGTGTCCTACTCTTTGCGACCTCGTGGACCATGGCCCGCCAGGCTCCTCTTTCCATGGAATTCTCCAGGCAAGAATACTGGCGTGGGTAGCCATTTCCTTCTCCAGAGGACCTTCCAGGGGTCCGATCCAGGTCTCCTGCGTTTCAGGCAGATTCTTTGGCATCTAAGCCCTCAGGGAAGAAAGCCCCCACTGAGTCTGCTGAGTCCCAATGCCCACGGAGCAGCAGCATCTCCTCCTGGTTATTCTTCTTTCTTACGGTGGAGAATCCTAGCTCCACAGGATGCCTCATTCATTAGTGGCTAACAGCATCTACAGATGGGTCGAATTTATCTGTAACTGGACAGAATAATAACCTCTGAAAATAATATCCAACCCTCAGGGCCAAATGAGAATTAAATGAGTTAAAAGATATCAACTGGAGACAGTCAAATAGAGTGAAGGATGACAGAAAGAGAAAAACAAATATCGAGTATTAATGTGTCCAGGTGGGATCCAGAAACATGGTATAGATGGTCTTATTGGCAAAGCAGAAATAGGGACACAGGCATAGAGAACAAGCGTGTGGGTACCAGTGGGGGCCAAGGGGTGGTGGCGGGAGGAATTGGGAGACTGGGATTGCCTATGCAAGAAACAGACGAGTAACGAGGACCCACTGTGCAGCACAGGTGACCCACATGGGAAGGAAATCCAAAGAAGAGGGCTTTCTGCACACGGCTGGCTCATTTTGTGTACAGTAGAAACTAACAGCATTGTGGAGCAACTAGACTCCAATAAAAACGAATTTAAAAATAAAACGAAATGAAATATCAGACCAGAAACAAGACATCAAGCTTCGGAGCAGAGCCCACATCTGGCAGGTGCTAATTCTATCGTCATTCAAGTCATTAGTAAAAGAACGACTAACTGCGTGCAGAGTTTCAATGCTGTTAGGAAAACTCTCTCAAGGGAATAGAAATCTGCCCATCAGCAATCTTTTTAGTACAGAGTTCAACAAATAGTGAATTTAAGTGACTCCATAATCATTTCATCTATATTTCTCCAATTTATCTACCCAAATATCGAAACATATTTGTCTAAACAAAAGCGTCTAAAGCGCTTTTCCTTTTCTTCAGTATGAAAATTCTATGAAGAAAGGAAGGTTTCTGAAGCAGGATTTGTTCTCACTGACTTATTTTTAGGTTAACCTGCACCCTGGAAAAATTCCAAGAAGCCTGGTAAGTACTGTTTGCAAAAAAAAGAATTCAGGCAGTGGGTGAGGGGGTAGTGGGTGAGGGGGTAGTGGGTGAAGGGGTAGTGGGTGAGGGGGTGGGCAGGGCAGGAAGTTGAGGGCACTAGGCCAGGAGCGGGGAGGGGGTCTCCGTGGGTGGTGGCTTCGTGCAGGAGTGAGCAGTCACCAACTCAAAACTTCACCTGCTTAATTTCTTTGCAAACACTGGAGATCACATTTATTGATACTAAGTCTTTTTTCCTTTTCGAAATTTGGAGTTGGGAGACAGACCCTGGATCAGTGTTGCTCCGGGTCCTCGGGTTTCTAAATTTGTCTGAAGGCCCAGAGACAAGCGATCCCCAGCCTGACGCTCAGATTCGTGCGTCTCACCTCACCGTCTTGTGGCTGAGATTGCAGAGCCGGTTTGCTTCCCGCCTGCCCCTCGGGACATTTACAGTCAGTCTCGGAAACCTGCTTCCTTCAGGCTTAGTTTCCAAAAGGATGCTAAAGGAAACATGTTTGTGAAAAAAACATGCAAAAAGTCCTGGGAAGTTCGAGTGCCTGCAGGAGGCAGCGGACTGGGCACGCGGACCCGGCGGCTTTGCTCTGTCTCAGCAAAACGCGGTGACCTTGCTAGCGGGCCGCCACGACCAAGAGGGCCAGCCCGTTTCCTTTTCATTATCAGGCCTCAGCCGGAGCATAATCCAAGTTTAATGTTGCTTCTAGGCCTTAAGGAAAAGCAACAATTTTCTCTCTATAGAAATCTCTCTCTAGAGAAGATGTATGATTTATGTGTTGTCTCTTCATAAACCTTTTCAAAAATACTGTAAGTATGAGAGTGATGCACTCAACCCGTGAGAACTTTCTGACCACCACCCCCCCAAGAGGGAAAATGTTTCTTAAGAATATTGTGGGTTCAAGAAATACTTATTTCTAATTCTATCGCCCTCAAAAATTAGGAAAAGGAGTCCTTTTTGAAATCCACTCAAAGCTTTAAATGTCAAACACAAAACAAGGTGATGGGATTCAATTTTTATTTACCCAAGGCAGAATGAAATTCTCTTGTCTGAAACATAAAGAAAACTTTTTCTCTTTGCCTTTTTAAAGTTGCTTAATGAACAGAAAAACTTGTCTCCTGATGCCACAGAGAAAAGTGTAAGGTAAGGAAGGGAAAGAATAAAAACAGAGTGGAGAAAGATATTCAAAATGCAGCTGTCATAAAGAGACTTTAACATGGCTACAACATAGAATTCAAATCACAATGCAGAATAAATAAAGCTCCCTGTTTATGCCACTGTAGGCTGAGGGTGGTGAGAATTCTCTTAACGAGGCCACCGAGCAGCGTCGTTGCTTCTTATTGCAATTTGGAAGTAAGTGCAATATAGCTTTCTCCTCTCCGCCTCATTTCTAAAGTAAAACTCTAGTAAGGGAATAATCGAATCCGAGGGCCAGAATGCCAGATAAAAATGCAGAATACTGGACACATGTAATGAATAATCCCCCTTAAAATAAGCAAGTTTTCTTTTAAAAAAATGACATTGCTTGTAACTGTGCATTACAGAATGTTTGAAAAGATATAAACAAAATGAAAAATAAAATTCCCCTGGCAACAAATGCATTTATTCCAAGAGAAAAAAGAATGACTCACACTATAGTATTAAATTCTGAGTGCATAAACAGGAGAGACTCATTTGATGTTAATATTTTAACTTTTTAAAAAGGAAATAGCTTGTTTAAGCTGATTTGTCTTTAAAATTAAATAAGCTCTGTCATCTTATTTAAACCACAGGTTAATTTATTAAACCTACGCAGGCAGAGGAGAAGTACACTTGAGCCTGGTGTATTTGAGACATTGCAGATTTTACATGGATGGAATTTGATTCAGTGAAGCGCCGCTCTATCCCTGTGTGGAACTAAACGGACCTAACAAAGTAAAAACTGGTAAAAGTTTGTATTAGCATTTAGTCGGACAGCGGGAAAGCATGAACTTTTAAGACTTGCACTTCCCAATTGCTTTCCAGAAATGTTTGCTTGTCACAATTAGGTTTGAGCTTATACCAGCAGCAAAGAGATACCCAACCTTGGGTATCATTGCTCTATTAACTTTTACCAGTTCAAACCCCTCAAGAATGTTATTGTTCTTTAACTTATAATTGTTAAACAGACAGGTAAGTAGAAACATACATAGATAGACGCCATCTTCTGTTTATTCTCAGACTTTTACTATGGCAAAGTTAAAACACACAAAATTAGAGATCCCAGTATATTGAATTTCCAAATACCCACCACTTTTAATTAATTTTTATTGGAGTATAGCTGCTTTACAAGGTTCTATTTTCTACCCCATCGTTCGTTAAGCCAGGTTGCCAGGAATGTCTGCTAAAAGAGCCTTGATATGCAGAAATGGAAAACTCTCACAAAGCACTGATTCCCAAGAATCAACATTTAATGGAGTATAGATTTTATTATTGATCCTGTTTGTTATCTAACTAGAAGATGACTGCCTGAGCGCAGGGCATCCGTCTGCTTTGCTCACTGCTCTGTTTTCAGACTCTGGAGATGAGCTTGGCATACACAAGGTGGTCAGTGATTTGCTAAATGAATGAATAAAACCTTGCAAAGGGCTGCTCCCCAGCTCCTGGGAGCGCGGCAGAGGCCCTGGGCCTGGCCTGTCCACACTGGGCCACCAGGGGCAGCACACTGGCCGCCAGCACTGGAGCAGATGTGGGTAAGGAAGCCACATGTTAAGGCTTCCCCTCGTGGTCACGGGAGGACGCTTTCCTATCTTTCCTCTCTGAACCTGAATCTTAAAGAATGACTAATAGACTTCCTAAGTCACCAACAGCCTTTTGGGATTGTGTCGATTTAGCCAGAAATATAAAAGAAAACTGAAATTAGCTGAATACATCAAGGTCTTCCAAGCCCCCATTGTGTTGTCATTTAAAGATATGTTTAACCTCTGCCACTGATGTCTGTTCTTTACTGCTTGGTTACACTTACCAGATAATTATTATCTTCCAGTCGTATTGTCTCAGGGAGCATGGCCTCCAGGGATGAAATTATTTTTTAACGCCATTTGTTTCAAAACAGATTGTGATTAGGGATAAAATGTGAGGCAGGAAACAAGTCAAGATTCCGTGAGGCTGGGGCTTCCCTGGCGGTCCAGTAGCTAGTGTGAGAGCTGGACATAAAGAGGGCTGAGCGCCGAAGAGTCGATGCTTGGGAACTGTGGTGTTGGAGAAGACACTTGAGAGTCCCTTGGACTGCAAGGAGATCCAACCAGTCCATTCTAAAGGAAATCAGTCTTGAATATTCATTGGAAGGACTGATGCTGAAGCTGAAACTCCAATACTTCAGCCACCTGATGCAAAGACCTGACTCACTGGAAAAGACCCTGATGCTAGGAAAGACTGAAGGCAGGAGAAGAGGACGACAGAGGATGAGACGGTTGGATGGCATCACCGACTCAATGGACATGAGTTTGAATAAACCCCAGGGAGTTGGTGATGGACAGGGAAGCCTGGCATGCTGCAGTCCATGGGGTCGCAAAGAGTCAGACAAGACTGAGCAGCTGAACTGAACTGAGCTGAACTAAAATGCAAGCTCTGTGAGGGCTCTGTCCTTATTTTGCTCACTATGGTAAACCAGGAGCATAGCACTCTGCTGGGTATATAGTAGATGTTCAGGAAATATATATCAGGAGGAACGGAGGGAGGGAAGGAAGGTGAAAAGGAGGAAGAGAGGGAGGGGTCAGGAGAGAGGGAGAGAGAAAAGCAGGGAGGGCAAGAATCTTGCCCTCATTGCTTCTGGTCTGGGCAACTATGGCTGATTTTTTTAAATCCCAGAGATCTGCTCTAGTGGATTCTTTCTCTGGTATCAGCCTCCTCCCCATGGCAGAATCTGGCTTAGAACAGTTGTGTATTTGCCTAAAACTCCAGCAGGCTCCTACAACCTTTCTCCACATCCTATCACATCTGACTTCCTTTATATCCAAGTATCCCAGCCTGGGATTCCAGGCAAAGATGGAGAAAAAGGACCCCTGCTCTATAAATTAAAGCTTCACAGCCTTTATCGTTCCTGATTGACATAAATGTTGCAGTAAATAGATGAGGAATGTGGAAACACGGTTGGATTTCCTTCGCCATCAGCAGCCGGGCCCTGCGATACTGCGCTTCCGGAAGAGCTCTTTGACGAATGGCACCCCAGTGATGCAAGCAGCTGATGGCACCCAGAGCTGCGGAGGCGGTTGCCTGGCCTCCCAACTGGTTGATGGATCTGCAGAGCCTGAGCGAGAGGGACCCAGAATGGTAACTGCGGCCATCTTTCTCTTTTATGATTTCTCTTTCTTTTCATTAGGTTTGACATCTTGGAGATTGAGCTTTGTAACTAACTATTAGCCCAAGGCAAGGACTGGGAAAATGAGACTTTTCTGAGAAAGTGACCCCCCACCCCCGAACACAAAAGTGTGAACAACTGTACTTAGGACCTGCCATGAAAGGAATCTGGGTGTGGATTTATGTTCAGACATTGCAGCTGATTTGATGAAGGAAAATGAAACCAGTCCCCTCTACATCTGCGGGCAGGGCCGGGGACTTTGAAAAAGAAATATTTCTATTCGTTCTCTCTCTCTGTGTTGTGGAATTTGAAATGAAAGTCTGGGTCCACGCAGTACCCACAGAAGACGAACTTCTGCCATCAGGGATGAGCTGGGAGAGGCGGGTCGTAATAAACAAGACAAGAAGAGGAAGCACAGCAAAAAGGTGCCTTGTGAGGGCCGGCACATTCCAGCCCTTTCTCCAGCGTGAGGACCTTCCAAGGCACCGTCTGTCTGGGGGCGGATGTCCAGAAAGCCACCCGCTGGCCGCTCCAGTGTGTGTCAGTCTGTCTGGTTGGGATCCTCCTGTGTGATTATTTTTTTTTTTTTTAATTTTCAAAATACTATTTTATTTTTTTCATTATTATTAAATTTATTCATTTATTTAATTACAATACTGTACTTGTTTTGCCATACATTGACACGAATCAGCCATAGGTGAACACAAATACAGCCTGAGTTCTGCCGAAGCCCAGCCGACACTGCTTTGGCTTTTCAGCTTCAGCTCAACAGTTTTCTTTCAGAACGCAGCAACGCCCTCAGCACAGGGACAACCCCCAGGCAGGAAGACCACGCGCTCCTCTCTAGGAAAAATTTTTCCTCAAACGCTTTTAGCCATTATTTCCACAACAAGAAAAAACTTTTTTCTACTGACATTCTAAGGGATAGAATTTTCCCACATAAGACCTATTTCCCCGCACTCAAAGAAAAAGGCCAGAGAAGCTGCTGTGAGGCCAGAAGATCTCAAGGGAGCAGCTGAAAACGAGAATTCAAAAACAAAGAATTTCCAGAGGGCCTAGGGCCCCAACTGAAAGAGAAGGCAGTTTTCCTGATTAAAATAAATTAATTAGCCTCGTAAATGAGGGAGAGGGTGGAGTGAGAAAGAGAATTATCCTGTTTAATGTGTTTATTCAGGGCCTGAGGGGACCGAAGCCATAAAAATTCTGAAGGGGATTAAAACACATGTGTCCCAGCGACGCGCCGTCTCCTTTCTCCACGAAAGGGCCAGAAGCCTCCAGAATCCTGTACAAAACACTTACCTACACAGCATCTATCAGAAGGAATCAGTGATGTCCCCACTGAAGTGTCTGATTGGTTACCTAACTTATTTTTAGCAGTAAAATAACCTTGTCAAGAAGACTCCCTTATATACACACCATGTATAAAGCAGGTAACTAAAGAGAACCTTCTGTACAGCACGGGGAACTCTACTCAGTGTGGTATCCTAAACTGGAAGGAAATTCAGAAAAGAGGGAATATATTGTCTATTTATAGCTGATTCACTTTGTTGTACAGCAGAAAATAACACAACATTGTAAAGCCACTGGAGTTTGATAAAAATAAATAAATTTTTTTTACTTTACAATACTGTACTGGTTTTGCCATACATCAGCACGAATCCACCACGGGTGTATATTTTAAAAGTTTAAAAACAAATAAAAACTTTAAAAGCAAAGAATACTCCTTTATGCTTTCAATAGTATCTCTTCTCTCCCAGAGCACTCAAGGTTTTGTCTTTTTGTTGTTGTTGTTATGAAAATAAAACGACAACCAGAAATAAAAGTCTTAGACGAAAATCTTTGAAAATGATTAAGGACTCGTGAGTATTAAGACTGAGATTTGAATATGCTTAAAAATATTTTTAACCGAATGCATTAATATCTCAGCTGATTGGGATACTGGGAGGAAGATATGAGCTAGGTTGCTTATTCTCAAATTTCTTATCAATGATTTTGATAAGCAGTTGATGATACACTTTGATGAAAAATATATAAAGTACTTTCAGAAACCGATGACTAACAGTCAGATTTACTGAATGCTTACAATCCACAAACTCTTTAAAATATTTATTTACTCACTCGGCTGCCTCCAGTCTTAGTTGCAGCTTCGTTGCCTCATGCAGGTCTTCTGTCGAGTTGCACGGGACTCTAGTTGCAGTCCTTGGCCTCCAGCACACAAGGGCTCAGCAGTTTCGGCGCATATGGGTTCTTAGTTCCCTGACCAGGGGTGGAACTCATGTCCCCTGCATTGCAAGGCAGATTCTCGACCACTGCGCCGCCAGGGATGTCCCGGCAATTCACAAGCTCCTAACTGGGCCTTGAGGATGCACAGAGAGGGACAGTCCTCACCGTTGACAAGTGTGTAACCTAGTCGGGGGCTTAAAACTCGAACACATAGAAAAGTAACTCACCTTTGTAGGTGATCATGTCCAACAAAGCTTCTTTAAGGCCAGTCCCAGAGCTGGCTGGCACAAACCTTCTGCTGACCACATCTGCTGGTCAAAGAAAGTCACAAGGCCATTCCAGACCCAAAGAGAGAGGAAATGGATTCCACATCTTCCTTATCAGAGCAGAGCAGGCTTTGATTCACAATTTTTCTAATAAAAAGCCACAATCGTGGCTTTTTTTTTGTTTGTTTTGAGATCGTCCTAATCAGAGAGAGGAGATAGATTATAGATCCTTCCTTGTATATGGACCTGTGAATATAAAGACCAACTTTTACTTGTAAGAGGCTTTCTCTGTGCTCAGTAGTATGTTAACCACAGGGGGAAAAAAGAAATCTATTGCTTGGTGCCAGGGTTTGGAGCTTTCAACTATTTTGTTGGTTTTGTGGCCCTGGAGTACTTTTCACATAGATTCTTATGTCCAAATAAGATACAGTATAAAAACGATCAAAAATAAGCCTTTACTCCTCAAGTAGAATCAAGAAATCATGTCTGACACGTGAGGATTATAAGCAAGTAGGAAAAACAGTGGCCTGCAGAATGCTGCCTGGAGGGTTACAGAGAGACTTTAGTCTTCAGCTGAGAACTTTTGCTTTTCAGTTGCTTTCCTGGTGAGTTCGTTACCCCAATTTAAGTAACATTTAAATCCAAATGCACATATCTACTAGTTATCAGAAAGACATGTCTTCAGCGGTAACTCTTCAACTAAATGGACAGAATTATATCCCTGGGGTGCTGCCCTATTCCCTGTAAATGGCCACTCATAACACAGATGCTGTTGGGATGGGATTTTGAGAACAACCAATAAATAATACTACTGTTTTCACCATTTGAATTCTAAGCCCAACAGTAAACAAAAAGTAATGCACAAAGAAATTAAAATGTCAGCTTTATTATAGGTGGAAATTTGAGTTGGAAGATGTTGCTTAGTTCTGCCATCAAGGGCTTCCCAGTACAGAACCTACTTATACCCAGGATCAGACCTCTCAGGTGCTTGACTTGCCCCCTGCAAACTCTTCTGCATGGAAGACGTGACCAGACTGCAGCTTGCTGAGAAAGGTAGGCTCCTGGGAGGAGAGAAGAAAACAGGACTGAGGGTCACATGCCTGCCTCACATGCCTGCTTCCTCCTCCAAAATTAACAGTCAATTCACTTTGCCTTCTCCAGGGAAAACTGAATGACAGCATAGGGCAAAAAGTCAAGGGTTTTTAGAAAAATTCCTGTTTTAAGGAAATCTAATGAGTGGAGATGAATTGTCTCCATGAACAGCTCCTTTTAAATATACACACTTAATTAAATATTAAGATAAAATATATTAGTATTGGTTGCTTTAGTCGCTAAGTTGTGTCTGACTCTTGACCCCATGGACTGTTGCCCACCGGGCTCCTCTGTCCATGGGGTTTCCCAGACAATAATATTGGAGTGGGTTGCCATTTCCTACTCCAGGGGATCTTCCCGACCCAGGGGTCAAACCCGGGTCTCCTCTATTGCAGGTAATCTCCTACACTGCAGGCCGATTCTTTACTTGTCTGAGCCATGAGGGAAGCCCCTGTTATTATTAGAAATATGGGATAGATGCATCCTGACCAGCCAGAATTGAATAGCTTCTTCCTAGAACTCTACCCTGTTTGCTATATCTCACTTTCTTGCCTCCAATTTCTAAGTCCAGAAAAACCTCCAGAAGGTTGAAAATCAAGACAGCTGAACACACACACACACATCATGTGAAAATGAAAAGAAAAATTGTGAATCAGGAAAATCTGCATAGTGGTGAGCACTCTTGATGTAAAGAGCTGAGGGAAAACGTTAACAACTGTGCCTACACATGACTGGATTTGCAGCAGCTAAGAGGAAGATAAATGTGCTTTTAAGAAAGTAGGTCCCATGGGGAACTCTAGTCAATGTTTTGCAATAACTTATAAGGGAAAAAAATTTGAAAAAGGAAAATTATATATACGTGTATATAGAGAGAGACAGAGCTGAATCACTGTGCTGTATACCTGAAACTAACATGATATTGTAAATCAAGTATATTGCAACTTAAAATTTTAAAATTTTTATTGTGATAAAAGTCACATAATATGAAACATACTACTTTAACCACATTTAAGTGTATAGTTCAGCTGCATTAGGTGCCTTCATATGGTACAACTCTCACCATTATCCGTCTCCTGAATTTTTCACCTTTCTAAACTGAAACTCTGCCTTCATTAAACACTAAAAAAAAATTTTTTTTTTTTATCGTAGGTTCAGTTTGGACAAAAGCAAATAGCTTTCCCTTCATATCTTGTGACAGCAAAGATGACTTTGAAAACTAACCCAGTATTCCAAAGTGTCTGCCCCTTATGAAGACTGCAGTTCATGCTCTTCAAAATCGTATTACTGATGTTTATAAGCCAGTTCACCAGATCTTAAAAATCAGCATCACTCAGCCCTTGGGGGTGCCGGCAAGGACAGAGTCTGCAGAACGGAGGACCCCCTCCTTCGAGCCCTCTGGACACAGTCCCGAAGCCACCCGGTCCATGGCGGGGCCTGGGCCTGGGCCGGGCTCCTCTGCCAGCGGCTTCTTCCCGCGGAGGCTCCTGCTCCCCGCTCCGGGTTAACCCGTTCCTGCCCGCGCCCTGGCCCGTTCCTGCCCTTTGCAGCCTGACAGATACTCATCTCTGCCCCGGCTTGCGGGTGGGGCCTCAGCCGGCGGGCCTTGATGTCAGGAGTCAGCAGCGGCTCGTATATCAGCCCGGTCGTTAGCGGCGGACGGCGGCGGACCTTGCCCGGCGCACCGTGAGAGGCTGGGGGAGGGCAATAAACCCCGGGCCTGTCAGCCGTTGTCACCGAGGTGAGAATTTATCAGGTCTCCGGGTGCCCTCGGACTGGATTACTATGAATAATGAATGAGGCTTTATGCTACACTGAAGCATTAATCAGATGGGGGTGACGGGGAGACATTCCGGGCACCGCCAGCAGCCCGGCCCCGGGTGGGCGGCGGATCCGGGGGTCTGGGAGCGGGGTCTGGTGCCCGGCACCGACAGAGCCCGGCTCGGCGTCTGCGGCCCAGCCCGCGGGTGGCCATAAAGCACCGGGAGGACGCTGTGTGTCCAGCGCCTCGGGCACACGCGGCGATCCCAGAGGCCCTGACAAAGACAGACCTGAAGGTGTGATGCCAGTCATCTCGTTTACTGTCCCTCCAGCGCCAGAGTCCACCGCGGGAACAGGAGCCCTGTAGGAAACTTCTAGGAGATAGACGCAAGGGGGTTCTCATGACTCAGACATTCGGTGTTTGGAGAGGGGAGGTTTTTCTTCTTCTTCTTCTTCTTCTTTTCCTTCCTGGACAGAGGACCCTGTGGGATACAGTTCATAGGGTTGCAGAGTTGAAGAGGACTGAAGCAGCTTAGCACACACTCATGCATATCTATATCTATATATCTATATTCATATATATATATATAGAGAGAGAGATTCTTGGCCAACCCAACATAATTTTTCCCCATTCTTTTCCACTATGGTTTATCACAGGATATTGAATAGAGTAAGTTTTGCCACTTTTAATTTTATTTTATTGAAGTATACTTGATTTACAATGTTGTATTAATTTCTGCTGTATAGCAAAGTGATTCATATATTTTTTTCTTTCCATATATATATAGGTATATATGTTCTTTTCCATTATGGTTTATCACAGGATATTAAATACAACGAGTTTTTACCACTTTTCTAAGCATGACTGGTCCTGGGTAAGTCTCAGAAATTTTACATGACCCGAAGGGAAAGAAGGCTTAGGAAACAGAAAGGAGAGGGGCCCGGATAAGGCAGAGAACAGCTGTCTCCGACCCATCTGGGTGGAAATCATTTTCTCATATAGGAGGGCTACTGCATAGAACAGCTGCTCCCCTCCTCCAGAACATCTCCAGACATGCCCGCCACCTTCTTCCAGGGTTCCTAAGGGTTACTGAAACAACAAGATCAGCTGAAGATCCTTCTCAGTAAAACATTATTCAGTGGAACAAGATGAAGAACAATCTGTGTTCTTCTGATTTTCCACCTAAACCTCCTTCCACATTTCAAAGGCCAAGGATGAACATGTTGATTCGTCTTCTATGATAGACTTGCTGGCCAGCTCCCACTCAACCGATTTCATTCAGCAAACATTTTCTGAGCCTTTAAAATTTTCATGACAGTGGGAAATTAAAAAAAAAAAAGTACCTCTCCCTAAATGAGTTGATACTCAAGAATAATCCATGGAAAGGGAATCCTTGTCCTAATGACCAGTGGTGACCCAGCCGTGAAAAGCCCAGCTGGGAAGCACTGCCACGTGGTTCCTCTCCCCAGTGATAAGATGTGGACCTGTTCCCGATCCTTCAGGAAAATGGAAGTTATCGAGTGCAGCCCCCCAGCATCAACATGACAGCTATGCTTCTCAATAATTTTACTGCTTCTCTTTCCACCTGGATAGTGCCCCTCCTTCCCTCTTCTAGTCCTAGTTTTGTGGTCTAGAATGAAAGACTTTTCAGCACTGGAGCGGCATTTTGAGTAGGTCAAGTTCAATTTGCTGCAATGTTCTTTCTCTGAAAGTCACCCTGACAGTCTAGTCCCTCCCAAGGGGTCTCTGTTTCCACCTACTCTACCGTTTCATTCATTAGGTGCTTTAAAATGGTAGGATGTTGTTGTTTTCTACAGCTTAATCGCCTTCCTTTAGTATCTATGCGCACGCCCAACTTTTTAATGCATTCATTCATCAACGAGCGAGCGCTAGGCTGTTTTTATGTCTTGGCTGTTGTGAATGACGCACCAAGGAGCAAGGCATGCAGATGGGTTTTTGTGTGTTTTTGCTTCCTTTGGAGAAATACCCAAAATTGAATTGCACGATCGTGCATTACTTCCAGTTTTAACTTTCTGAAGCTCCTCCATACTGTGGTCCTCAATGGCTGCACCAGAGAACTGACTCTCTTATTGCCCTCGTCACCACACTCTCGGTGTCCTGAGGGACATAGAGGAGGAGCAGGAGAAACAGTCAAGTGTGCTAGAGACCTCTTTGCTTTTTACTGAAAGAGTCTGGTCAGAATAAGAACTGTTACCATGAAAAGAACTGGAACCAGCTAGTGGGTTGAAATTCTGTTCACACTGCAGTGCCATGAGCTCCCAGCGGCTGGCAGCATCCACAACAGCGGCTGGCAGCTGGCTTCGTGGGGGCCTGGTAGGGAGAGGGGCTGCGGGCATCAGGCAGGCGTTAACGAGGGCGACCCCTCAGCCTCTCTGTTGTCCTGGGATTCCAGGCTCGAAGTGCGCTCCGCTGTCCTGGTCAGCGTTCTTCATGCTGAGGTCTCAGTGAATGCCTGCCCAACTCGGTGGGTATTTGTAAACGCTCAGCTAAGCAAAAGATCCTCTTATTCACTCACTCAAGCCTCAACATCAGACCAAATTACCCCTAAGTGAACAGAGTTTTCTGATCATCGTGAGCAAATTGTGCAGAGGAGAAGCTGTGTATGTGTGTGTGTGTACCCAAGTCTGTGCACTCAGGCACACATGCTCTGCTAAAATATGTCTGCTGGAGAGGGGGCTCCCCCACTAAGCCAACACAAGTCTGTTATGCAAAACATTGGCACTGGCAGAGTTTCTCACCACCACTAAGCCGTAATCTGCTTGGCAGGCATGAGGAATGTCACAGAATCCCAAGGTTAATTGGGAACAAGGCAGTAAACACTAGCCTCTCCCTGGGCACCCTTGGTACTTGAAAGCTGCATTTGAGGACAAGGTCTGTCTCATCATTAGTGGACGGAACTTCTATCTGCCCTGTGAACGGTAAAGAAAGGCAGCGACAGTAGTGTAGCAAGATTTGAAGAAAACTGCACATTCTTTCACTTTCAAAACGTTGAAAAGACCCTAAGGAGTTAGATGCTACCCCGCCTGAGCCCCAAGCACAAGAAACACGCCTGGTCACAGAGCCACACACAGGCATGTCAGGCCACCCGGAGTCACGTCATATTTGGATATTTATGGGGTCTCCATGTACCTGAGGCTAGTTTCACTCTTAATATGCAAACTTATGTGACTCTCCCTGGGAGCTGAATCAATGCTTCCCACTGCATTAGAAGGGAGATTCATGGAGAAGGCAATGGCACCCCACTCCAGTACTCTTCCCTGGACAATCCCATGGACGGAGGAGCCTGGTGGGCTACAGTCCATGGGGTGGCAAAGAGTCGGACACAGCTGAGTGACTTCACTTTCACCTTCCTGAGCAGGACCTGACGTAAAGAAGGAGGGATGTACACTGAAGAGGTCTTCTCCAAAACAATGTCAGATGGAAAATAAGAGGAAGGGGTGGGTGAGGAGAGGAAAGTGTAGGGGGCGGGTGGAGAAAAGCAGGAAATGGAAGGAAGTCTGTGGCAACAGACACCAAAGAGGATGATGACTAAGGCAAACCAGGGGATGCCTTGCTACTCAGAATGAAAATCTACTCGGACCAAAAGGGAAAGGTTTGAAGGGAAGAAAATGAGCGGCAACGATGAAAAGGGCAAGATGAAAAGCAGCAGAGCCAGGAAAAGATCAAGGACGGGGCCCCCTGTGAAAGGAAGGAGGCTGGAAAGGGCTAAACAGCAAAGAACAGCATTATTTTGAACAGTAAAAAGAAACACAAAATCTTTTCTAATCAGCGGTTGCTGTCTTGGCCTTAAGAGTTCAAACAATGGAAGACAAGATGCCCCGAATGATTATTTATTCATTCCCCTTGCTTCGGTGGGGTTCTCCTGGCAAAATTCCAGCAGCTTTGCCATTTTCAGGAAGGGGGATTTTAGAGCTTGGCTGCTCTGCAGGTTTGGTCCTGTAATCTCCTTTTAATGTTTCTGCTGCAGTAAAAGGTCACTCTCGATTCAGCTGTTCATAAAATTGACATGAGTCTGGGGTCCCTTGGAGATCCAAAGCCAGGGCAGGCAGGGGGGTGGCTGTGATGAGGATCACGCCTCGGACAGAAAGGGCCCCTCAGGGTTCTGTCGTCTCCGAGGGTTTAATCATCGCTTTGCCACTCCAAGCCTGCACCTTCCTTCTGACTTACGTATGCATATATCCCACCACAAACCAGCGTTTCAAGAGGAAGCCGTAATGACGGATTTAAACAAAGTAGCCCTCCACAGGACATGGCGAGGGAGAAGGGGGCAGAGAGATCAGGGCTGAGCAGGGACCCGAGGTGCATTTTTAATAATTACACAGTAACGGGATATTTCTCCGTCTCACACCTCATGGCCCTGGGAAATTTTCCACTGATTGAGCCTCTTTGAGGCCCCAGGTCCTTTATATTAATCCGTATGGTCTCTGATAGTTATCCCAACCCTGGGAGTTGACATCAACATTCCCCACCTTGTGTCAGAAAAGACCGAGCCTCTGAGAGTTTGAATGGGGACATACACGTAGGCGGTGTTGCGGGTGGACTCTGAATCCAAGTCTTACTGAAGGCCAGCCAAGAGTGTTTTCAACTTTCCCACCTCAGCCAGATCTGCTCCAAACTAGGGGTGATGGTGTCCACAAGTCCAGCAGACATTATTCCGTGCTGTGTGTGAGGCTCAGGAGCAGAGACAGAGAGGAGAGCAGGGCATCCCTCCCTCTAGGACACTGGCCGTGAAGTGAGGAGCAGACGCGGGAGCGGTGCTAAGGGTCCAGTCCCCGGGGCTTCTCCTGAAAAGAATTTACATGGAGGTGAAAGTGTTAGCTGCTCAGGCTGTGTTTGACTTTCTGCAACCCCATGGATTTAGCCCACCAGCCTCCTCAGTCCGTGGGATTCTTCGGGCAAGAATACTGCAGTGGGTTGCCATTTCCTTCTCCGGGGATCTTCCCAACCCAGGAGTTGAACGCAGGTCTCCTGCGTTGTAAGCGGATTCTTCACCATTCGAGCCACCAGGGAAGCCCATTTTAAACCAATGAAACCATATGTGTTTGTTTTAATTTTTAAAAATCTTCTTTTTCAAGGACAGATGAAGGCTAAGGTCATTTACCTAGCAGCAAGTAAGTTAAGTAAGTGAAAGTTGCTCGGTCCTGTCCGACTCTTTGCGACTCCATGGACTATATAGTCCATGGAATTCTCCAGGCCAGAATACTGGAGTGGGTAGCCTTTCCTTTCTCTAACAGTGAACCCATCTCAAATACCAAGCTAACTCTGCAAACCCTTTTCCCAGGGCCACTGACCACATTTCATGTGGTTAACTAGACAAGTGAGCCTCACACCTTGCCAGCCCCCATTTCAGGGATAACAGCTATCTTCTCTCCTACCAAGGGAGGCCGGGACAAGGCCACAGAGTGCGGTCTGTGTGTCCAGGCGGCTGTGATTTCAACGCTGCCAAAAAGGTCTTTGTGTCTGTTCTATGTATTTCGCAGAGCTAACTGCCCAAAGCCACCTTCCTTGTCTTTTCTTCCATTTAATGGAGACGTTCTCACAAGATAGTGCAGCGGGCAGGAAAAGAGTTAGACTGGAGGGGTTAGAAATTCGTTGCCACCGGAGGAGAAAGTTCTAGAACAGTTGTCTCCACCTTGATGGAAGCTGTAGCAGGAGGCTGACCCAGTGAGACTTCCTTCCTCTCCCCTCCCTCCGCTAAGCCTTCTAAAGAGCCTCTGCGAGCAACGCCAGCCTTGCAGGCCTGCCGCGCCGGGTCCCGGCCCGCCCTGCCGCGCTCTGCCCCGTGTTTCGGGCGCAGGGAGGGCCTGACCCTTCCCACTTCTGTCCCTTCGCACGCACCGGTCCTCGGCCGGGAATGCTCGTCCCGCAGCCCGTCGTCCGCCTCCGGGCCAGGCCTCCGGGCGGCTCTCCTGACCTCCCCGCTGCGCTGTCGCCGGGCTAGGCCCTTCCTCCCTCCGGAGGCCGGCAGAGCCCTTCCCCGGCCACCCCGTGCAGACTGAAGAGCTCTCGGACGGCCACTCCCGTCTGCTGTGACAGAGGCGGTGCCCGCCCGGAGCACCAGGTGCCAACGGCGCGGCGCGGCGCCTAGCAGGTGCAAGGCAGCACCGCAGCGTGAGCGACCGAGCGAGGGGACAGACGGCCGGAGGGTGACACGGGGCTGAGAGCCGCCCCCGGAGGACGCCCCGGGGCGCGCTGGGTGAGACACCCCCGGCGGTGCAGGGGGCGCGGGTCCGGTCCCTGGTCCAGGGAAGCTCCTCGCGCCCTGGAGGAACTAGGCCGGTGCCCCACGAGCACTGGAGCCCGTGCCCTGGAACCCGGGGGCCGCGGCCGCTGAGCCCGGGCGCCCGGAGCCGGTGCTCCGCGGCGACGGAAGCCGCCAGCGCGAGAAGCCCGGGCGCCGCCAGGAGCTGCAGCCCCGCGCAGCGCAGCTGGAGAAAGCCCGCAGCGAGCCACTTTACAGAGAGGGAGGAGGGCTTGGGCCGAAGAAAGCTCACCAACCCCTAACCGAAAAGTCAGTTTCTGCATATTGTCTTGCAGCAGTTTGGTGAAAATTTATGCATAGGAACATTCAGAAATCGCCATGAGGTAAACAAATCTCCCTGGTAATAAAATTCTGCTTGTGTACACACATAAAATATTTTACAACTATGTCATAATTCAGATTTGTGTTGATCAAAAAGTAGAAATACACTTAAATATAAACGTATTTAATAAAACATGAAAAATATAGCCAAAGACGTTTTGTTCTTCAATGGAATTCATGACTAAAACTGAAGAATTAGTTTCATAACAATGAAGAATTGAAAATATTTTTGGAATTGTAATGTATTAGAGCAACAAAACTTTCAAGTGGATTAAATCATGGTCTTCTATTTATAAGAGAATTAATTTTAACTTTTCTGGAATGATGCAGTCTTTATTTGAAACTTTTAATCAAATAAAGTATTAAATAAAATTTAATAATGATTTTAGTTAAGATTATCATCAATTTACAAAAATCATTTCATCTAAAATGCTTAAACATATTACTGGAAATCAAAGAATGCTTCTCTGAGGAATGTGTAATTAGCCCTTTCATCTTTCTTAAACATATATACTATATTACTTGTCTAAGAGTTTGCAGTGACTCAAAACTCTCCATGTAATTACATAATTAGGTGATTTTTTAAATGAAGAACATGTACTCAAATTAAATATATCTGTTTTATCATGTCAATATATTAGCAAACTGCAGACATTTCAATAAAATTCTGGCCAAAACTCATGTTAAACATACAGAAAATGCCACTTGGGTTTTAGGCTAATGAGAATTGTCGACATTACATCAATTAATTTCACTAGCAAAAAGACTCCCTAATATTGTACAAATCGTAAGGATTATATATGTGGGGATGAAATAAAAATCAACCTCTTCTCAAAAGCATTAAAAACAGATCAACCTAAAACATTTAAATTTATTATAGAGCTGCATCTAGTTTCTGGAATTATATATTCTAATCAACATTATAGTAGTCAATCACTCTCTTCCTTTGTAGTTCAGAGGTTAAAGCGTCTGCTGGCAATGTGGGAGACCCGGGTTTGATCCCTGGGTTGGGAAGATCCCCTGGAGAAGGAAATGGCACCCCACTCCAGTATTCTTGCCTGGAGAATCCCATGGATGGAGGAGCCTGGTGGGCTACAGTCCACGGGGTCACAAAGAATCGGACACAACTGAGTGACTTCACTTCACTTCACTCTCTTTATCTCAATGTACAAGTATAGAATTTCTTCTAAGCATCTGAGGATTAAATTATCCACAATATTTTTATAAAAGTAAATTTTATAGTATCTCCAGCCAAGAATATATCTGTGGATAACTAAATTCTCTTATCCTACCACATAGGTGGTCCCTTCCAAAAACCTTCACCTTTTAACTCAGAATTACAGATAGATACTAGTTTGATTAATTTTCCAAGAACTACATCAAAAAACAATTCAGAGCCTTTAAATTTATCTTCTTAAAAATCAGTTTGAAAGTTTATTTTTACTAGCTGCAAAAAGAATGATTGAATCTCTCAATATTTAAAATCTATTAGATGTATCCTGTTGAGAAATCTGTCTGTTGTTTTCATAAAGAGTCAAAACAAAACACCAAGCTAGCAACAGATATTTCTTACACTAAACGACAGTCTGTGTGCTATTTTCTTCCCAGCTTAAATGTGTTCCATGTTCTTTTCACCCTAAATTCATTTGGCTTGAGTTGTTGATCAAAGAAAGTTATGCATGAGAGACCATTCTGTTCAGGAATGAGGGTCTGTCATGCCCTGAAACACCCTTTGTGATTTATAATATATGAACTTTCTGTGTGAAGAGGGGTAAATAAATTAAAGCAATTCGAAAACAGCTGGAAAACATGCTGTGTATACAATTTATCGGTCACACAGCCATGGACATAATATTCTGATCCAATTTTAATTTCTAAAAATGCTTGGATGACATGGGCAGAAACCGTCCTAAATATATGTAAGAACACACATACACACATGTCAAATACAATAGAATCACATTGGAGAAATAAATTTTCTGCTTATGTGACTTTTAAATGTGAATTTGATGCTTCCAAGTTCGTATTGGTGTAATTAAGTAACCTGCCTATTGCTAATATTTTCATTTTTAACTGTGATTTCTGCAATTTGCAGTTCATCAGTTATTCAAAGCCAAAATATTCTCTCTGCTAAACTAGGAAAGTTTAAGCCATAGCAGTAACAAGCAGAGAGGAAAAAAACAATGTCAGTTCAGTTCAGGTTATTCTTGTGCATCAGGTTGAAAGACTGGGCGAGTCCCCTGCCTTACAGGAAAGCAAAAGGGAGTTGATAAAGCAAGGTAATAGAAATTACAGGAATAAATTGCAAGGCCTCCTAAGTCAGGGCTGTATCTTGACTTAAAGGTTGCTTTCTGAAAATTTTTGAATGAGAACTCAGATGAACTCATAAGTGAATCCACAGCTTATTTCAGATAAGGGCACATCTACTGAATTGCAGCTTTGGGAAAGACCTTGGAAACAAGACCTCAGCTAATACACCTGCGGACTCCTAACCAGAGGAAATGATAAGGCCATAAACATTCTTTAAGTCACTAGGTCTTGGAGTAAATGGAACACATCAGGACTAGGACTGGACCCCAGCGTTTTTCTGCTTCAATACACACAACTCTGCTGGTGGTGTTTTTACAACTGTGTGTCAAGAACTACTTTCCTCACAACTTCCATTTTTCTGCGTTTATTTTAAACCTTCCTCTTTATGAAGTAAGTCTGTGTTTTACTAGCAAGAGAGTTTTTCCTCCTTCTTACTTCTGTTGGCAGAGTTCAGGACAGGTCCTGTGTGCTCACTTACAGACAGTGTAAGTAAGCACAATAGGTCAAAGTGTGTTTCCAGGGACTGTTCTGTTAAATACATAGCAGATGTATCTGTTCTTGGAACTCCACAAAGACTCAAACAAGCGGAAATACAAGAAATAACAGTCTCATCCAAGGGGTACCCACCTGCCTCCTCCTTTTCCATAGAAGCTGTGTTGTTCTCATGTTCTTCCAGACCTTCTGCTTAGTCTGGTGGTTTGAGGCTTCCAGGTAGGAACTTCTTTTAAGCTATCTCTTTCATTTATTTGGCTGCGCTAGGTCTTAGCTGTGACGTGTGAGATCTAGTTCCCTGAGCAGGGATTGGACCTGGGTTCCCTGCATTGAGAGTGCAGAATCTTAGCCAGGGAGTCCTTTCCAGGTAGGGACTCTCCTTTCATAGCTTGGTATATAACCTTGGCGAGTCACTTTAACGTTGCTGAATTACAGCTAACCTTGCTGAAATTCTTTTCTCCTTCACGTGAGTAAAAATAATATACCTTGTAAGAGAACTTAGAAATCTTGGGAGAAATTCTTATTGAAGAGCATTTTATCCGACAGTCACACCGTTGATTATATGATGCCATGTTTGTTCAGAAAATGTGTGTTCATGAAGAGTAACTCTCAGGGTGACCTGTGTGCGTGTGCTCTCAGTGATGGCCGTCTCTTTGGGGAAATCAAGGATCGGAGCCCGCCAGGCTCCTCTGTCCATGAGAGTTCCCAGGCAAGAATACAGGAGTGGGCTGCCATTTCCTCCTCCAGGGGCTATTTCCAAGCCAGGAATCAAACCGCCGTCTCTTAGGTCTTCTGCACAGGCAGGTTCTTTACCAGCTGAGCCACCAGGGAAGCCCCTTGCAGTGATATTCATATTCAAAATCAACAACTCCAGCTACATTTTTGAAAAGACAACAAATTTCTTTGGCCTGTGTGCGCTGAATTTTATTTACCACATTATGACCCACAATGCATAAAAGCACGCCGTATCACCAGCAATAATATATCAATAGAGTAAGTACATCAATTTGTAAGATGTGTGATCATGACAGATTTTTGACCAAAGCTTAGCTCAGGGAAAAAAAAGTCAGTGTATCATTTTAGTATCAATAAGCAACAGTTGGTTTTAAAAGATCCTTATCGTTCAAACAATTCCAAAGTGTCCTATTCCCTGTATTTATCACTCATTTTTTTGAAAATCAAAGATCTGGGGAATAAATGAAATCTTATTGTTGTGAAAGAATGTAAGAATAGATTTTAATTAGATCTCAAAGGCTTTGAACTAGCAATTCTTTGGGAAAAAAAAATATAAAGACTCCACTGGTTGATACAAACAGTGCATTGAACGGCAGCCTATCTGATTCCGTGGAATGGAATCACAGTAGAGAAGCTGGGCTCAGGACTGCCGAGAGAAACATCAATAAACTCAGATGCACAGATGACACCACCCTTATGGCAGAAAAGGAGAGTAATTAAAGAGCCTCTTGATGAAAGTGAAAGAGGAGAGTGAGAAAGCTGGCTTAAAATTCAACATTCAGAAAACGAAGATCATTGTGTCCAGTCCCATCACTCCATGGCAAATAGATAGGGAAACAATGGAAACAGTGAGAGACTTTATTTTCTTGGGCTCCAAAATCACTGCAGATTGTGACTATAGCCATGAAATTAAAAGACTCTTGCTCCTTGGTTGAGAAGCTATGACCAACAGAGACAGCACATTAAAAACAGAGACGTTACTTTACTGACAAAGGTCTGTCTAGTCAAACTATGATGTTTCCAGTAGTTGTGTATGGATATGAGAGTTAGACCATAAAGAAAGCTGAGCGCCGAAGAATTGATGCTTTTGAATTGTGGTGTTGGAGAAGATTCTTGAGAGTCCCTTGGACTGCAAGGAGATCCAACCAGTCCATCTTAAAGGAAGTCAGTTCTGAATATTCATTGGAAGAACTGATGCTGAAGTTGAAACTCCAATCCCTTGGCCACCTGATGCGAAGAACTGACACACTGGAAAAGATCCTGATGCTGGGAAAGATTGAAGGCAGGAGGAGAAGGGGACAACAGAGGATGAAATGGTTGGATGGCACCACCGATTTGATGGACGTGAGTTTGAGCAAACTCCAAGAGACGGAGATGGACAGGGAAGCCTGGCGTGCTGCAGTCCATGGGATCCCAAACAGTCGGCCACGACTGAGCGAATGAACTGAACTGAACTGAATCGCAGTGCAACTTTGTTTCCCAGTCTATGTGCTTAGTCGCTCAGTCGCGTCCTACTCTTTGGGATCCCACGGGCTGTAGCCTGCCGGGCTCCTCTGTCATTTCCCTGGTCCCCTTTAAATTGTATTCTGTGCAAATCATCTTGTCTCTGACTTATTCTCATGACTTGACTGGTCCAAACTTGGATAAGACAGCATCGTATCGTGACTGTAAGTCGAAAGCACAGTCTGGAGTCAGCCAAAGGTGTCCAGGCTCAGGTCATAATCAAAACTTCACACCTGATTTAAGGGAAATTTTCCTCTCCAGCTGGGCCCTGCTGTGGGCTTGCCATGACTGTGGGGAAGGCAGGGCCCTCTTTCTTCCGGGATCATCCCTGCTCAAAGATGTTTCTGACCCAGCCGGGGGCAGAGAAGAGTGGAGGAGAAGGAATGGGGATGTAGGGAACTCTGACCTGACTGGGGCCGCCAGAAACCACCCCTGGTGCTCCTGGGGTGACAGGAGGTGACTCTCTTGAGGCCCCGCCTTCCCTGGGGCAGAGAGAGCGCAGGGGGCTCCTTTGACTGGCTGCTCCTACCATCTGCTCTGCTCCCACCCTGGACATGCTGGCACCAGGACATCCCTTCAGAGGCAGGGCCCGCTTCCACAGGGACCGATGGCCAGGCTAAGGGGTACCCATCTGTATATTTCCCTCTACGTCTGTCTCTGCTCTGCAAATAGGTTCATCTGTGCCATTTTTCTAGATAACACACATATATGTTAATGTATGTCATGTGTTTTTCTCTTTGTGAATTACTTCACTCTGCATGACTGTCTTTAGGTGCATCCTCATCTCTGCAAATGGTGACTTAAACGGAAAGGATGTCCAAAGAGAACGAGGAGATACATGTCTACGCGTATACCTGATATACTTTGCTCTACAGCAGAAATTAACACTTTATAAAGCAACTATACTCTGATACCCTGGAGAAGGAAATGGCATCCCACTCCCGTATTCTTGCCTAGGAAATCCCGTGGACAGAGGAGGCTGGCAGGCCACAGTCCATGGGGTCACAAAGAGCTGGATAGGACTTAGCAACTAAACAGCAATAACAAATTGCATTTTATAGTTATTTTTTCACACCAATTATTTTTTAAAAACAAAATGTTTTACTATTAAAATAAAAAAACTTTGTATAAAGGCAAAAAAAACACCTTATATTCCATTTAAAAATTTTTGTTTAAATGTATATATAAAAAGACAAACAGAAGCGAGCTCCTCATCTAGCCCTTGATATTCCACCGCATTCAGCTTCCATGCTGCGTTGCCCCGTGCAGCCCTCACGCCGTGGTCACAGGTCCTTGACGGCAGTCACGTGCCCCGGGCCCTGTGCACACAGGGCACACGTGCTCCAAGGGGTCCACCAGGCCCCCTTGTGAAGCTCAGTGGACAAGGAGAGTGTTTCCTGCTCACCCCACCGTCTCCTTCACCAGAGACCTCACAGCTCAGTTCCTTCTGAACAAGCTCCCTTTATAAAATATTTTCATCCCCCAGAGCCTTTTATTCCCCTGGCAAGGATATGGGCCAAGAGTTGTGAAGCCGTTTTTTTCCTTAGTTACCTTTTTTTTAAAAAAATTTTGTTTTTTAAGTTGGAGTATAAATGCTTTACACTGTTCTGCTAGCTTCTGCCGGGCGGTGACGTGAGGCCGCTATATGCAAACATCCAGGCCTCTTGGGCCTTTCTTCCGCCCCGCATCCCACCCTCTGGGTCATCACGGAGCACCTGCTGAGCTCCCTGGGCTGCATAGCAGTTTCCTTCTGGTTACCCATTTCTCACACACAGTGTACACATGGAGCTACCCGCTCAATTCGTCCCACGCCCTCCTCACTGTGTCTGTAAGTCCCTTCTCTATGTCTGTCTCTGTTCTTGCGCTGCAAATAGGTTAATCTGTATCGTTTCTCTAGACTCCATACACATGCGTTAATACACGATATTTGTTTCTGTGAAGCCATTGTTTAAACCCAGTTCTTTAGAAGGATGCTCTATTCTTCCTTTGGAGAATCTTATCAATTTCAGCTTCTCCTTCACCAAAATTTCAAACTTAACATGCCTGAAACATCGTGGAAAAATCGAGTAGCATGTGGACGGGTGATTCTATGAAGCCAGTTGTTCCCACGAGTTGTCAGACTCTCAATGGAGCTCCCACTCCCAGGACTCTTGCCTGGAAAGTCCCATGGACGGAGGAGCCTAGTGGGCTGCAGTCCATGGGGTCACTAAGAGTCGGGCACAACTAAGTGACTTCACTTTCACTTTTCACTTTCATGCATTGGAGAAGGAAATGGCAACCCACTCCAGTGTTCTTGCCTGGAGAATCCCAGGGACAGAGGAGCCTGGTAGCCTGCCGTCTATAGGGTCATACAGAGTCAAACATGACTGAAGCGACTTAGCAGCAGCAGCAGCAGCTCTTCTCAGAACGTATACACTGAAAACAACATAAGGCTGTGCCTGCTTTTTGGAGCCGATTACAAGATAAACATTAAAAAAGCCCCTTTCTGACACCTTAGATACCAGGGATCAGCTGAGGTCAAAGTGTTATTGCTGTAAATTCCAGAGAAAAAGTATTCCTCTTGAAGCACAGTTGCAGCTTAAAAGGGAGCCGGTGTGCAGAGTGCTGGAAGAGCAAAGAACGCATCCACAGGCAGGCACGAGTGAGCCATGAACATGCTTCGTTGCTCAGTCGTGTCCAACTCTGTGACCCCATGGACAGCAGCCCGCCAGGCTCCTCTGTCCATGGGCATTCTCCAGGCAAGAACACTGGAGTGGGTAGCTATCTAGGTAGCCATCCCTTTTCCAGGGATCTTCCCAACCCAGGAATTGAAGCAGAGTCTCCTGCATCACAGGCAGATTCTTTATCAGCTGAGCCACCAGGGAAGCTCAAGAGAGTGGTTTGAAGAGAGATGAATGTGTCTAAGTAAAGGTTTCCGAAACTTGTAATCAATGCTTTACATGTATCACGCCCTAGCAGACTTGTTGCTGAAGAATATGTCATTTGGGGCATCATTTGAAGGTTGATTTAATGAATCACAAATGGGCTTTCGCAAGTCCCCATGATCTGCTGCTGTGTAACAAACCGCCTTCAGACTCGGGGGCTTCAACCCACAACCGTTTGTTGTTGTTGCCCAGTGACCAGGTTGTGTTCACCGCTTTGCCACCCCATGGACTGTAGCCCACAGGCTCCTCTGTCCATGAAGTTCTCCAGGCAAGAGTACTGGAGCGGGTTGCCATTTCCTCCTCCAGGGGATCTTCCCCACCCAGGGCTCAAATCTGTGTCTCTTATGACTGCCAGGTAGCCCAGTGGATGAAGAATTTGCCTATAATGCAGGAGCCTCAAGAGATGCAGGTTCGACCCCTGGGTTGGGAGGATCCCGTGGAGAAGGAAATGGCAACACACTCCAGTGTTCTTGCCTGGGAGCTCTCACGGATAAAGGAGCCTGGTGGGCTAGTTTTTTAACACTAGCACCACCTGGGAAGCCTGGAAGTACATCATGGGGAGCAGTTGATGCTGGAGGAGGTGACAGTGACCCCCATCACCCCAGCGTCTGCTTTTTCTATAAATCATCATCCTCATCAGCTTCTCTGAGCTCGCTCACCCTGGCAGCAATCTCCCGCTACTTTAGTCTTTCATCCATCCAGTCAGCCATGAAGTCAACACACATTCTAAGTACCTTTTATGTGACCCAGGCTGTGCCCCACCCAAGTAATGTAAAACGAGCGACACATGGTCCTTTCTTTCCAGAGACTCGTGGTTCTGTAGTTAGGGCACGAGTTCAGGGGCGATGTAGCAGAGACCAGTAGCTGGTGCCTCCCCCGCCTCTGCGGGGCCTTGGTGTCAGATCAAATTCTGAGGGAGGACACGAGCCAGTCTTTTGAGCGATGAGCAAGAGTTTGCTGGGTACATGGAACTCACACAACATCGCAGGGAAAGAGGAATTTTAAACCTGAATGCTTGGAAAGTTGAAAGTAGTTCAGTATGGACAAAGAACAGAGGATGTCTAGGATATAAATGAGGGCTTTCCTGGTGGCTCAGAAGAAGAATCCGCCTGCAATGCAGGAGACCTGGGTTCAGTCCCTGGGTTGGGAAGATCCCATGGAGAAGGGAATGGTTGCCCAGTATTCTTGCCTAGAGAATCCCATGGACAGAGGAGCCTGGCAGGCTACAGTCCATGGGTTCCCAAAGAGTCGGACGTGACTAGACAACCAACAGTTTTACTTTTCAGGAAGCCAACAGATGTCAAGGCGAGAGACAGAGCAGGACTTCATACATCATTTTAGGACATTGCTTTTTTAATTTTATTTTTTGAAGTGGACCACTTTCAGAGCTTTTATTCAGCTTGTTACAATATTGCTCCTGTTGTTCACATCCTGGGTTTTTGGCCATGAGGTATGTGTGATCTTAGCTCTTTGACCAGGGACTGAACCCACAGCCCCTGCACTGGAAGATGAAGTCATAACCATTGGACCATCAGGGAAATCCCAGGACTTTATATTTTAAAACTGTAGGTAAGCAGATGGCCTGGGCTTCCCTGGTAGCTCAGCTGGTAAAGAATCTGCCTGCAATGCAGGAGACCCTGCTTCAGTTCCTGGGTCAGGAAGATCTGCTGGAGAAGGGCTAGGCTACCCACTGTGGTTTTCTTACCTGGAGAAACCCCATGGACAGAGGGGCCTGGCAGGCTACAGTCCAGGGGGCCGCAAAGATCTGGACAAGACTGAGCGACTAAGCACAAGCAGATGCCCCAGAAGGAGAGGTGCCTCCTGCTTACTAGGAGGCATTGCTTAAGGACTGTGGCTTCTCTCTTTCTTTCCTGAGAACCATAAGTTTTAGCATCTCCTTCAGTGAATAATACCACAGGCAGCATGTTAAATGGTTCTGAATGCTAACAGTTAATATTTAATTACTGCTTTAATTTTTTTTCTAAACCTGAGTTTTAGGTGATGGGGACACCGTGGTTATTTATGCCCATGGCCTTGTGTGTGGGTATTCCTGGAGGCAGTTGTTAGGATTATTAATGTCCACATAGGACTGTGCCACAGAGGTAGAAAAAGGAGAAGAAGCAGATATACTAGAGAGAAGAAGGAAATGTGACCTGTCTTCATGCCAAAGGCATACAAACCAATTCCTTTGTTCTGTGAAGTGAAATACAGAGACGGCCGTTTAACCTCCCCGCAGAATAAACATGATATGCGCAATCGGAATTAGCTGAGTGATAATCAGGAGAGCAAGGCACAGAGGCCAAACTTAACTCAGGCTGACTAACACGAGCCCGTCCCCATCCGGTGTCTACTGACTGGGTCCCGGGCACCTTGGACACGGGCTACACGGCGGAGCAGAGCGTCCACTTGGGCTGCTCCCGGGTGCTCACCAGCCTTCTCCCGGACGGTGTTTGATGAGAAACTTGTAATCATCACCTAGACCTCGTTATCTTACTAATAAAGTAAGGATTATGGGATGGGACTTTCCCCAGGGAACACGAATGTGAGCACCAGCTCTCCCTCCTCTTGGCTTGGCAGGGATGTTGCTAGGACTCACCGTGGTCGCTGCCTGGGGGCTTCTTTGTCTAGAGTCAGGAAGTCACTCACTTGTGTCCCACTCTGCGACCGCGTGGGCTGTAGCCCACCAGGCTTCTCCTCTTTGCGACCGCGTGGGCTGTAGCCCACCAGGCTTCTCCATCCATGGGATTTTTCAGGCAAGAGTACCGGAGTGGGTTGCCATTTTCTTCTCCAGGGGATCTTCCCAACCCAAGGATCCAACCCGGGTGTCCCACAGTGCGGGCAGACGCTTTACCCTCTGAGCCACCAGGGAAGCCTCTGTCTAGAGTCAGGAAGGAAACAACTTGAAAAGAAGGAGGTGGAGCCAAGACAACTGTTAGTGAAGACTGCTGTGGAGTAAGGCTGGGGCCAGGGCTCCTCCACGGTCCTCCTTAGAAAATGTCTCTCTCTGAGTGCTTTCGGGGCCTTAAACATATGAGACACAAGGGGGAGATGAACGCGGTCCTCAGGGTTGTGTTCTTCCCTGGCCCTCATTCTCCAACGGAAATTAAATCCTGGAACGTTCTGAATCCAAGGAGTCTACGATTCTTCCCACTTCACGGGGAACTTAGAAACTGTTGTTGTGCCCACTCGTGTTCAACTCTTGGAGGCCCCGTGGACTGTAGCCCACCAGGCTCCTTTGTCCATGAGATTTCCCAGGCAAGAATACTGGAGTATGTTGCCATTTCCTTCCCCATAGTATCTTTCCAACACAGGGATCGAACCTGTGTCTACTGAGGCTCCAGCATTGTAGGCAAATTCTTCATCCACTGAGCTACCTGGGAAGCCCAGCTTAGAACCTCGTTTCACTCTATTCTCTGGAACTCGTTCCCTTATTTCGGTACAGCTCATTGCCAAGACCTATTTGCCCAGTGATTGAAGACTGACTTTGGTCTCACTTTGTAGAGTCTGGCATTACTAACTCTTCAAACTGCAAGAGCCTCAGAATTGCAGGTTCAAAACCGAAGGCTCCACTTTGCTGCTTCTTAGACACAACTTCTGGATATATGCCATTCAGTCTATTGAGAGCTTGAAGTATACGGCATCCGTAAATGGAGTGAACTGAAGGACAGAGATGATCCCGAAAAGAGCATACACCCCCACCCTGATATCCAAATCAGAACTGGGGCTTGGAGTCCCCATTAGAATTCTTCAGAATTCTCACCTCTAGGCGTCTCACTTTCTCTAGGTTTATCTCACTCTGTCTGAACACAGTGGGTGGGTCCTGTGGCCACTTCCCCACCAAGCATTAAATATTAATAATCTGTTCATTTGGGGGAGTTGGGGAACATGATGAGAATTCGATTATTCTGCTAAGATCAATGAAAATAAGACTCTCAAAAGACATTTTATAAGATTTTCATTTCTATCCCCTAGCTCTTTAATCTGGCTCATTTAGTTTCACTCCATGCTGGAAGACAATTTGGAGGTAAGATGGGCTTTTCAATTTCAGCCCTCATCTTTCTCATCTTTTTTATTATAGCCAAATGCAACATGCTGTTTTAAGATTCTCTAGACTGTAAACATTTATGTCCAATCCTCTTTTAAAATTATTTTCTTTTCCAAATTGTAAGTGGCTAGACCTATTAAAAAGTTTAAAATTTCCTAAGTCTTAGTAGGAGGAAAAACAAAAATGGTCCTACTCTTCAGCCTTTTGTAAGAACCAATTCAAGGATCTGTTTGTACAGAAGAATCTTTTTCCAAATTTATTTCCAGCTACTTTTGTTTTCCTTGAGGGACCTTTGAAACACTATATTGCTACTTTTCATGTTTTTTATTTGCCCTGTGGAACAATAAAAGCTCAAAGGTTCATAAATATGCATTCTGTAAATGTATTATGCTGACAAAGTGTTGCTCAGATAGCTGGTTTTGCCTTTGGGGAATGAATAAGTTTACAGCATGCTTAAACAACACCGCAAGGTGGGAAGAGAGAAAACGGAGGAGGGGACGAAGAGGGGAAAATTGGAGATAAACAAAAGGAGGGAGACAGAAATAAGGAAAAACTGAAAAGCCACCACAGCAAAAGGCGGTGTGTGTATTTGGGGGTGGGTGGGCGGGGTAGGGATCCACAGTAAATGAAAAATGCAGGAGAAAATTAAGAACAAAAGTGCCACCATATTTTATAAACATTTTATAATGTCAAGACAGGGAAAAAGATCTGAGGTTGTTTTTCTCCTTAAAATGATTTGAATGGAGCAATATACAATATCTATATTCTAATTTGTGTCAAGCTTTTATTAATATAAAATTTGAACACAAGGTTTTTGTCCTTATTACTTCTAATCCCCTCTGGAATTAATCTAGTTCTGCTTCATTCATCTCAAATTAGATAAGCCATAGGCTTGATGATTACTGATAAGTAAGGACTGAAAAGAGTAACACATTTCAATGACAGAAAACACCGAAACACACAAATCTCTAGTGAACTGTGCTAATGAGCATAAGTGCAGATATTAGGAAACCAGAGCTCTGATTTGGATTAAGTTTGTCAGGTGCAGAAATGGTTCCTGGTTAACTCTGCGTTAGTTTTTCTTCTTATGAGAAATTAACTGTGAAATTTAGAAATTCTTTACATTGTTTAAATAAAATTAATTTTATACCCATAACAATCCAAGTTGGAAAGAAGGTAAACAAAAATAACATTTGTAACTTAAGGAAAAGGGCAAAATACTTGAGATATCAAGATACATTGGGTAATCTGTGTGTGTGTGTATGCTCAGTCATGTCTGGCTCTTCGAGACTCCATTGACTGTAGCCCACCAGGTTCCTCTCTCCACAGGATTCTCCAGGCAAGAATACTGGAGTGGGTTGTCATTTCCTTCTCCAGGGGACCTTCCCAACCCATGGAGTAATCTCTAGTCTATCAGAAATCATTACCAGGTATTTTATGCCACAGACATTTCATTAAATATGCTCAGTGAACATATTCAAAATAACAAATATCCTTGACTTGGAATATAAAGAATGAGAAGTTTATGTAAAAGATTTTTACCCACACAACTAACTCTCTGGGGACTTCCCTTGTGGTCCAGTGGTTAAGCATCCACTTTGCAATGCAGGAGATGCGGGTTCAGTCCCTGGCTGGGGAACTATGGCCTCACAAGCCAGTGAGTAACTGCTGAGCCCTCGGGCCACAGCTAGAGAGCCTACGCGCTGCAGTAAAGATCCTGCGGCCACAGCCACGTCCCCACACGGCCAAATAAACAATATGAAATAAACAAGTTAGATTGCTAAATTTATTTTCTTTTTTTAAGCTGACCTTCTGTGATTTACCTTCCTCGCATCTTCCTCATGGAATTCTCGACCACTGTCAGTTGGGTAGGAATGTCCTCCCCGTCCCACGGCCTTAATCCTCTTGCTTTCCTCAAGGTTTCCTCAAAATTCCATAATTATGAAACCAAAGCATCTTCTCTATATTTTATACAAGTTGTGATTTCCCTTATACAAGTTATGATTTCCTAAAGCTTAACATTCAGAAAACTAAGATCACGGCATTCAGTCCCATCACTTCATGGCAAATAGATAGGGAAACAGTGGAAACAGTGTCAGACTTTTTTTTGAGGGGCTCCAAAATCACTGCAGATGGTGACTGCAGCCATGAAATTAAAAGACGCTTACTCCTTGGAAGGAAAGTTATGACCAACTTAGATAGCATATTCAAAAGCAGAGACATTACTTTGCCGACTAAGGTCCACCTAGTCAAAGCTATGGTTTTTCCAGTGGTCATGTATGGATGTGAGAGTTGGACTGTGAAGAAAGCTGAGTGCCAAAGAATTGATGCTTTTGCACTGTGGTGTTGGAGAAGACTCTTGAGAGTCCCTTGGACTGCAAGGAGATCCAACCAGTTCATTCTGAAGGAGACTAGTCCTGGGTGTTCTTTGGAAGGAATGATGCTAAAGCTGAAACTCCAGTACTTCGGCCACCTCATGCGAAGAGTTGACTCACTGGAAAAGACTCTGATGCTGGGAGGGATTGGGGGCAGGAGGAGAAGGGGACGACCGAGGATGAGATGGCTGGATGCATCATGGACTCGATGGACATGAGTCTGAGTGCACCCCGGGAGTTGGTGATGGACAGGGAGGCCTGGAGTGCTGCGATTCATGGGGTGGCAGAGAGTCGGACGTGACTGAGCGACTGAACTGAACTGAACTGAACTGAACTGAACTGAACTGATGATTTCCCTTGTGTTTCTGCTTCGCTTCCTCGTGGACATCGAGAGTGGAAGGTTCTCACAGAGGGCTGTTCTTGGAGGAGTCTCCCGCAGCAGAGAGAGGACGCATAAAATTGGACCGGATGTGCTATGTGCGCTGAGAGAGCGCGTGCAGAAAGGCAGCCGAAGTGCCTGATTCTGCCCGCGAGGAGCACGGAGGAGCGGATACGTCAACCAGGCCTTCCAGGTTCATCCAGCAGAGAAACGGGAGCAGTCGCATCAAGAGGCACAATATGTTCAAAAAGCCCAAAGAGGGCCCCACTCCAGAGCCCATGGTTTAAAGGATGGGGAGAAGGAGAGGCACGGCTGGAAACGCAGGGAGGAGACCACCTGGGAAAGAGCCCAGAGGCCCCGAGTGTCGAGGCTGCCTCCTACAGGCCAGTGGCTTTTTTTTTTTTTGGTAATAGGTTGTTTCTGTTTTTTCTTTCTTTCTTTCTTTCTTTTTTTTTTTTTTTGGAGATGTATTATCTCTTTTAAAAATGTATTTATTTGGCTGCGCTTGTCTTAGATGTGGCAGGCAGGATCTTTAGTTGTGGCATGTGGGGTCTAGTTCCCTGTCCAGGGATTGATCCCAGGCCCCCTGCAACAGGAGCCTGGAGTTTTAGCCCGTGGACCGGAAGGGAAGCCCCTAGGCCAGTGGGTTTCAATTTCCAACCACAATGTAGCAGGAAATGCTTTCTATATGCATCGAGGTACAAAATGTACATGCAACAAATAAAAGTTTTGCATAACAAAATGTAACCCTTCAGTTTGTGAAAATACTGGTATTTCAATCCTATTTAACTTCTTTCATTTTGTAAAGGTCTGTTATAACCCACCAAATGCACCATAACCTCAATTTGAGAGAAAATCTGCTACTGGCAATGGATGTTAGAATGTGAAGAGTACATTTAATCTGAGTTTTAGAAAGAGAACTGGCACCATAGGAGGAGAGAGTTTGGAAAGTAGAAAGCTAGAATCGGGCAGTAAAGTGGTCTGGGCAAAGGGCTCAGAGTTAAAATAGCAAGATGCAGAATGTTAAGGTCATATTTGGTGATTTTCTATGTTACCGTTTTCAGGATTATTCACATTTTCAAAGAAAATCTTGAAGAAAGGGAAGGCTGCACTGGGTCTTAGCTGCAGCACCAGAATCTTTAGCTGTGGCGTATGAATTCTTAGTCGCCACATGTGGAATCTAGTTCAGCAAGCAAGGCTTGAACCCTTGCCCCTACACTGGGAGAGCAGAGTCTTAGCCACTGGTCCCCCAGGAGAGCCACATGAAAGGTAGTTCTTAAGACAAAGGCAAAGCTCCTCAAGAAAGGAGATAATTTAGGAATGCACCTTCCTGGAACTACTCAAGAAACCCTCCTAAGGGGATCCCCTGCGCAGGATCTGGGTTTTGATTATGCACAGAAATTGGGGTCAGGGAGGGTCTGTTAAACAGATATAAGTGTTATAAACAAGAGAGATAAATCATGGTTATACATGGCTTTGCCACCAGTTTCTCCTCAAAGAATCTCATCTCTCCTGTGTCAGGGCAAGGTTCCCTCTGACATAAGGTGAGTGCTAGAAATCGGTCCCTTAAATACCTTCTAACTGTGCGTGGAGTGAGGACTTGACAAACTGAAGGAAGAAAACACCACTTCTACATTCTAGCAGCTGTGTGTCAACATATCTTTTCCTCTAACACTCAAAAGATATGACACAAAGAAAAAATAGTCATTGTCTCTACCATATCCATTATCTCCTCTTTTTCTCTTGGCTGTAGCCATAGTGAATGCACACTTTGAATTCTCTTTGTCACGGCCTTCAACATTTCCAGAGGGCCACAAGGTCTTGGTAGAACTGAAGCCAGAAGCATATTCTAGTTCCCACTGGTGGTGTTTACAGACGTTCCCCCGTTTTCCCCGACTCAGTTTTAAATTCACACCTCCATGCAGGTCCCTGTTGCCACAGGAGGGGGCAAATTTGAAACGGGAGAAAATCACCATGCTTCATCTAAGGTCTCTCAGAAAGGCAGTTCTAGAATTTGAATCCAGTGCTGCTTGTTCACATGAGGTCTTTTCAACCCAAGTTCAAGGCTGAGCCTCTTCTGCGCAGCTGATGTACAGAGAGATTTAGAGGTAAGGCTACAGCCCATAGACTCGAAACAGAGTGGAAGTGCATTCTTTATTTTCCTGCTTCGTCTCGTCTAATTTAGATCGAACGCAGATCCTTCTTGTTAAGCAAACAGCCCCCTTCTTTTCATGATGCCAGTCCCTTCTTCAAAGGCCTTTTATTTTCTGTGGTCTTCAGTATTTCTCCACTTCACTCACCGTCTATTCCCTCAGCCCAAGTGACATTCCCTTACACGTGAGCCTTTTATTCTAATGTTTTCCCCTCTTCCTTACTTTGATTTCATCGCCTTTTACCTTTTTCATGCTTTCGGAAGAGAGCCCTTCTCTTCTGAAGCAATTTCATCTCATTGCAGAGGCTCCTTTAAGGAAAAATTTTAAAAGCCAGCTTTCATGTGCCCCCATCCTGCATCCCCTGAGAGCCCGACAAAATCAGCTACTGCAGTGCCGAAGAACAGATCAAAACCAGCCCCTGAGCCCACCTTCTTTATCTGTCGTATTTATTTATTTATTTGTTGTGCTTTGCATTTAGAAGTGGATTCTGAGAATTCCTCCCAATTCTAGGGTAGTCCTGGATCTGGATACCGATGTGAAATGTAAGTAAATGGAGACAAGGAAGAAGACGGTAAACCCTCACCCAGGACTCCCGTCAGCCCAGGGTGGGCACTTTCCTCAGTCCACGAATGTGATGCAGTGGTGGGTCCAGGCAGCGGACGAGCCACACACCGAGGTCTGAGTAGGCGCAGATCACCGTGTGCAGCGTGGGGCCACAGAGATGCTTCTCATTCCTTCAAAATCAGTTTCCCTTGATAAGAGCTGAGAGTGGATGAGAGCTGCGTATAAATGCATCATCTACCTGTCCAGAAACTTATGGAAAAAATCCAAAAATAGCAGTATCAAAACATACCACGTATCCTCTGCTCACTGATTTTCATTCATTGATTTATTCATTAATTAAGTGGTGTGTTTCTTCTTGTTCTATGTGAAGCTTTGTGTTAAAAACTTTAAGTGTAAGGTCCGCATTCCTGTCTCACCTTCATAACCTCATTTCTGGAGCCAACGGCTTAGTTTTTCCCCTGAGTTCTAGCAAATTCTCAGCCTTTGTCACCTCTGCCTGGACCCTCTTCTGCCAGCTTTCCCTCTCTTGCTGTGGGCTTTGCTGGAAAGATTTCTACCTTTCCTTCATACCTCTGCTCAACTAGATTCCTTTGTTGGAATTTGGTGTTAACATACACATGACTACGTATAAAATAAACAAGGACCTACGGTAGAGTAGGTACTGTAGAACTGTACTCAATATCTTGTAATAAACTAATGAAAAAGAAGCTGAAAAAGAATCACTAAACTAAAACTGAGTCACTTTACTGTACATCCGAAACATTATACATCAATACATCAATAAAAATATGAAAATAGTCAATGCAAAATAAATATATAAATAACTCTAGGCTCTTTGGGATTAGAAGTTAACTTCTTCCTTAAACTGACTCATCTTACACTTTTCTACACCAACTGTAACTTTGCCTACAAATAAGACAAGCCTAGTTATGTTCTTTACTACACAAAAACCCCATAGTAAAACTGACAAAGCATTATTTTTAAATGAGGTTAATTAATTATATCTTTATTTTTGTGTAAAGCCAGTCTAATCAGAGATGTGTTTTTGTTAGCTTGTTTCGGCCACACCATGCACAGCAAGTGAGATCTTAGTTCCCAGACAGGGGTTGAACCTGGACCTCTTGCAGTCGGAGCATGGAAGCACAGACTCTTAGCCACTGGATCACCAGGGAAGTCCCACCAAGTATGTAAGCCATACTTATTTAAGTATAACACTCACTCACCTAGGTGTAAGATGATTTTTAAAAGGGTTAAGTATCGTCCCTTCCTTCCAGATGCATGTGGTGGAATGAATAACAGCCTCTGGAGATATCCAGGTTTAATCCTGGGACCTGTGGCCACCACGACACGTGAGGAAAGGGACTCAGTGACTGTGGTGACGTTTCAGACCTTCAGATGGGACCGTTACCTGGAGTGTCTGGATGGACACTCAGTGTAAATACCAGCGTTCTGATAAAACAGGAGGCCACAGGCGATTTGAGGACAGATCAAAAGGAGCCAGTCATGAGACCCAAGGAGCAGAATTGGAGCAGTGTGGCCACACGCAGAGAAGTGCCAGCAGCCGTCAGAAGTTCCGAGAGGCAGAGGAACAGCCTCCCGCTCCTGAGCGGAAACAGCCCTGCCCACACCTTGACTCAGCCCAGATCTCTGGCCTCCAGAAGTAGACGAGATTTATTTCTGCTCTTATGAACCACCGAGTTGTTCAGTCCTACTCTTTGTGAGCCCGCGGATGGCAGCACGGCAGGCTTCTCTGTCCTTCACTGTCTCCTGGAATTCGCTCAAAGTCATGTCCATCAAGTCTGCAACGCCATCCAACCATTCATCCTCTGTCGTCCCCTTCTCCTCCTGCCTTCAATCTTTCCCAGCATCAGTCTTTTCCAATGAGTTGGCTCTTCTCATCAGGTGGCCAAAGGATTGGAGTTTCAGCTTCAGTATCAGTCCTTCCAATGAAGATTCAGAGTTGATTTCCTTTAGGATCAACTGGTTTGAGCTCCTTACTGTCCAAGGGACTCTCAAGAGTCTTCTCCAGCATCACAGTTCAAAAGCATCAATTCTGCAGCTCTCAGCCATTTTTACAGTCCAACTCTCACATCCACAGATGACTATTGAAAACAATCATAGCTTGGACTATACAGACCTTTGTTGGTAAGGTAATGTCTCTGCCTTTTAACACACTGTCTAGGTTTGTCATAGATTTTCTTCCAAGAAACAAGCATCTTTAATTTCATGGCTGCAGTCACTGTCCACAGTGATTTTGGAGCCCAAGAAATTAAAGTCTTTCAGTTTCCATTTTTCCCCTATCTGTTTGCCATGAAGTGGGACTGGATGCCATGATCTTAGCTTTTTGAATGTTGAATTTTAGGTCAGCTTTTTCCACCTTCATCAAGAGGCTCTTTAGTTCCTCTTCACTTTCTTCCATAGGGTGGTGTCATCTACGTATCTGAGATGATAGATGTTTCTCCCGGCAATCTTGATTCCAGCTTGTGCTTCATCCAGTCTGGGATCTTGCATGATATACTCTGCATATAAGTTAAATAATTTGCAGGGAGTTTAATTGGAGTACAATTGCTTTTCAATGTTGTTAATTTCTGCTGTACAACAAAGCGAATCAGCTATCTGTATACATATATCCCCTCTGTCTTGCGCCTCCCTCCCAACCCCAGCCCACCCCCTCCAGGGGGCCACAGAGCTGCAAGCTGAGCACCTGGTGCTCTCCAGCAGGTCCCCACTCGCTGTCTCTTTTGCACAAGCTGATGCACGTATGTCCGTGCTGCCCCCTTGATTCATCCCACCCTCTCCTTCCCCGGCTGGGTCCACACATCCGTTGTCTGCCTCTGCGTCTTTACTCCTGCCCTGCAAACAGGCTCATCTTTACCATGTTCCCTTTGTGACCCCCGTGGACTGTAGCCCACCAGGCTCCTCGGTCCATGGGATTCTCCAGGCAAGAATACTGGAGTGGGTTGCCATTTCGTTCTCCAGGGCATCTTCCCAACCCAGGGATCAAACCTGGGTCTCCCACATTGCAGGCAGACGCTTTAACCTCTGAGCTACCAGGGAAGCCCTCTAGATCCCACAGATATGTGTTAATGTATATGTCTTTCTCTTTCTGCATTCCTTCATTCTGTATGACAGACAGGTTCTACGTCCATCTGTATCTCCACAAACAACACAGTTTCATTCCTTTCTGTAAAATGTAGCTTTTAAATGGCTGCACTGTTCAGTTGCCTTGTGATGACCAACAAGTCATTCTGCACCCCTGCTTCTGGTTTCCAGCACTTTCCTTCAGGTGCTGTCTCAAGGATCAAGAGAGGTGGCTTATGGAATGTCACAAAATGTCATGGCCCCCTGAAGCGGATTCTCAACATGACTGTCCTTATGCCTCAGGCCTGGAACCTCCTGCCTCAGCAGACCACCCCCTTCCCTGCCTCACTGGATGGACCACAGCCGCCCACTCTTGTTTTACAATAAGGACCAAGACCCATGGCATGCTGACCACCCGTGAATAATAGGCTAATCCTTAGGCTGTATTCTCCAGTATGGTGGACATGAACCCCGTGTGGATACTGGGCATTTGCAATGCATCCAGTCTGAATTGAGATGGGATGCAAGTGTGAAATATACACCAGATTTGAAGGTGTCATATAAAAAAAAAAAAAGAATGCAAAATCTCAGTCATTCATGTATACACCACTGATGCTATTCACATATACACCACTGATACTATGTATAAAATAGATAACTAACGAGAGTCTACTGTGCAGCACAGGGAATGCTACTCAGTGCTCTGTGCTGACCTAAATGGGAAGGAAATCCAAAAGAGGGAATATATATATATATATATCCCCCACATATATATATGCTATGGCTGATTCACTTTGTTGTACAGTAGAAACTAACACAGCATTGTAAAGCATTATGTGCTGACAAATTTTTAAAAAAACAAGATACACAGTATCTGTTTTTACTTAAAGTAAAAAAGAAGAAAAAATGATCTCATTTTTATGACTATCTAATCAACGAGGCCATGTAGCCAAGGAGATGATGTGCTGAGTTAAGCATACTGCAGTATTAAAATTGATTTCACCCCTCTCTAATTCGGCCTCTAGACAATGTTGAATTACATAAGGAGCTCACGTGTGCAGCTGGGCAGCAGCCCTGTTCTGGAGGGGGCCCTTCTGCTCCCACAGGGCGTGTGCTTGACAAGAAGCAGCCATGTTCCACCACACATATGCTCATTGCCTGTTTACTTGTTACCGTCCCTAACCCTGATTAAATAAGAAAATATAAGCATAAAAAGAGGCCTGTTATTTCTAAGAAAGACTTGAAAATGGCGAGTTGCTAAAATAAGTTACTATTAAGTGGAGATGTGACAAATGTAAAAAAAAGGAAACTATAAAATATATCAAGTGGCACTTTATTGACTTTCTTACATGACGCTCCTTATTATCCCCACTTTACACAAGTGAAAACTGGAATTCTAGATAATACATTATCAGTTCAGTTCGGTCACTTAGTCGCGTCTGACTCTGCGACCCCGTGGACTACATTATAGGCATGACTTAGGTAGAGCTTCCCAGATGGTAAAGAACCCACCTGCTAATGCAGGAGATGCAAGAGATGCAGGTTCGATCCCTGGGTTGGGAAGATGCCCTGGAGGAGGGCGTGGCAACTGGCAACCACTCCGGTGTTCTTACCTGAAGAATCCCATGGACAGAGGAGCCTGGCGGGTTATGGTGTATAGACTCTCCCATTCTTCTGCACTATCTCTACTTTCTAAAAACAACTTTAGCCCAAGATTTGCAGATGAATGAAAATGTCTATGTCACCCTAATTCCCCTGAAAAAAACACTGATCTCCATAGGAGTAATTCTAGTCAATGAAATTAACCTAAAACCAAATTTTCAAAAGAGAGTCTTCATTGAACATATGCAATTAAATTATCCTTTAAAAAAAAAAACAATTCAGTCCAGGTGCAATTGAGTTTTCCCATCTGGCCATTTCTTCCTCATTTAGAAAATGTAAGCGGTCAGTACAGAGCTGAAGGAGGCCCAGCTGTTGACCTCCGCAGGTTAACATGGGTGCTCGGTATTAGTCAGACACAGTTCCGTTGTCACATTTGCAGCTGAGGAAAAGATGACTGCTTCAGTTCTTAGTACTTTTTCCAGGAACCCACAGATTCCCTGTGGTCTTCTGCATAACGTATCTGTCATATTCAAAGCAAAGTGTGAAAGTGAAAGTGTTAGTCACTCAGTCACGTCCAAATCTTTTGCAACCTCATGGACTCTAGCCTACCAGGCTCTTCTGTCCATGGGATTCTCCAGGCAGGAATACTGGAGTGGGTTGCCATGCCCTCCTCGGGGATCTTCCTGACACAGGGATTGAACCCAGGTCTCCTCACGTTGCAGGCAGATTCTTTACCATCTGAGTCACCAGGGAAGGCCTATTCAAAGGGAAGCTGCCTTCACATCCAATATTGACCTTACAGGGCCCTCCTGCAGGACAGAGAGAGTGTTCCTGGCCTGGGTGTCTGTGCTTCGGCCACAGATTTATCCTAATCCTCACCAGTCATCTGGCTTTGGGAGAACCAGATGCTAAGGGGCACCAGCCCGGCTGTTCAGGGCGGGAGGTGGGTGGGGTGGAACAGGTGGGTCTGCGCAGTAATAACAGTACCCTACCTTTCTTACATTTATCATTTAATGAATCCAATTGCACCTCTTAACTGGAATTTTCAACTGTCAAGTGAGAAGACAACAGAAGACGGAAACTGCTCACATAGACCAGTGAAACCGCATCGCCTGTGGGAGGCTAAGCCTGGGGGCGGGGAGGGGCTTTCCTCTCCCCCGCGCTAAGTCTCTGCCCTGCGGCTCGAGGAGAACACGCGGGCCGTCCTGCCCCCTGACCCTGAAGCAGAGGCAGGCGCTCAGGTGTTCGTGCCCGACCCATCTCCGGAAGCTAACCTCCAGGTGCAGCGCCTGCGAGCGCCAGAAATACGACAGAAATGGAACGCCTGATAGAGGGGCCAGCACAGAAAACTGTGCCCAGCAGGGCCACTTGGTCTGCAGACTGTAGTGGGATAACCTATCTCAGGGGCCAGATTTTGCAGGGAAAACCAGCATGAGTTTCAGAAGGCACTCATGCTGGGAAGGATATATGAGTTCTAAGATGTGTGTACCCGGAAACCATCTTGTCCTCACTTAGCCCTGCAAATGAGTCTGCATGCGTGCTCAGGACTTAGTTGTGTCCGACTCTTTTGTGACCCCATGGACTGCAGCCCACCAGGCTCCTCCATGCATGGGATTTCCCAGGCAAGAGTACTGGAGTGGGTGCCATTTCCTCCTGCAGGGGATCTTCCGGACTCTCGGATCAGACCTCACCTCCTGCGTCTGCTGCATTGACCGGAGGATTCTTTACTGCTGAGCCACCTCGGAAATCTCCGTGGGCAAAGCTTCTTCCCCCCATCTGCCTCGCCCTCCGGCTCCCAGACACATCAGATGCTCACCAGCCCTCCAAGCAGGATGGGGATGGGCAGGGAACACCTTCCCAGATAAACCTCCATTGTCTCAGAGTTTTGGGGGACACTGGTTAGACATTTCCACTCTCCTAGGATATTCAAAAATCAATCACAAAATAATCTTTCAAGTGAAGCTGTGAAAAACATTTGGGGCAACTGATTGATGAGTGAAAACAAACCAAACGTCCCTTCGTGAAGCCAGTGGGCCATATGTTTGGTTTTTACTGGGCATCTACTATGTGGCAGCAACGAAACAGGGTCTTACTGTCCCCCGAATCCAGGGTAAGCAAGGCGCGAGTGGGGATGCTGCAAGAAATCTCAGGAGCCATAGGAGCTGCAGACGTGTCTATCCTCTCCAGGCTGGCACAGCAGCCGAAAGGGTTTCTCAGCTGGGGCTTGTACTCCTTCACAGAACAAAAGCGGCCCGGGGCTAAGCGGGGCGGCATGGCGCGCACGCTCTTTACTGCACGTGGCCCAGCTCTTACATAGCCAGGCAGCCACTGCGAGCCGGCGCGGGCCGAGAGAGCCTGACTGACGCCGTCTTGGCTGCCTGCTGTTTCCCCACAGATCGGCCTCAGGACATAAAAGTAAGTGAGAAAGAGTCTCCGGCCCAAAGAGCTTGATGCCTAATGCCAGAGGCCAGGTGTAAATACAGCACAGTCGTCCAAAACAGAGGCGGAAACCAGACGGGCAGTCAGGAGAGACTCCCACATGGAAGCAGCAGAACTGGGTCTTACAAGGTTAGTAGAACTGCAGAGATGAAAGGACAAGCGCGGAGACGGGCCTTTGAGGAGGTCTAGAGGCACGGATAGGTTTGGTAAGGGAAGCACTGGCGGAGGCTGGAGAGAAATGCGGAAAGGTGGGAAGAAGAAAGGGAGAAATAGAAGGAAAGAAAGAAATAGAGGAAGAAGGAAAGAAGGGAGGGAAGGCGGAGGGAAGGAGCAAAAAGGGTGGAGAGACAGGAAAAGGGTGGGGCTCGGTCTAAAGGGCAGACACACCGCGGTGAAGAGCCAGACACTGGCCTCAGAGGCTGAGGTCAGCAGAGGTTTCTAGGCCTGAGAAAGAGGAGAGACAAGGTCAGATGTATCTGCTGAAACGTAAACCTAACACAGTGACCAGCACGGTGACATCCCAGGCCCTCGGTACATATATGATCTCTAAAAACGAATGTCAAGACCATGCTGGATGGGAGACGCGACTGGTTTCACAGTGAGTGAGATGCAGGTGAGAGACGAGGCCCCCACGGTCCGGAGGAGGAGGAGGGACAGGAGGGAGCGGTCAGCAGGGACTATGGGGTAGGGTGGATGTCGCTTGTTTAGAGGCTCCATGTCAAGGAGAGAGGAAAGAGCCTTGCTGGTGTGATTCAGAGGATGGAGGTCCCTCTCATGAGAGAAGAAAGGTCGTGGGAGGATCAGGGTCTCTGGGAAAATCATCTCTGTCATGAGGATGTAGGTAATAGTCATGAGATTATATCTTTAGTAGGCCTTCCTTTAGGGTTTACGTTTCATGGAGGTCATATAGGTCACAGCACGATGTCTGATGATTGGAACAAAGTAAATGTTCTGTTTAATTTAGGGGAGAAAGGAAAGGGGAGGGAAGGAGGGGAAGAGAGGGGGAGGGAGGCAGGGCGGAAGAGGGAAGCGTTGTGCTCGTGGGCCTACAGTCCAGGAGAGAAGTGCGCAGCTCTGCAAACAGAATCGTTCACATAGAACCCGGATTCGACGGGCACATTATTGCATCAGTGATGTGCACACGCAGCTTTGCCTTCTCACTCTGTACAGTTTTCAAACACCGACAAATTGCTCCCCGGCTGAAGGGCACTTTTCACATATGCTTCTGTCTCTTTCCAGGGAAGTTGCAACCACGTGATTAATTCTGAGGGAAGTCTTTGTAACTGAAATGTGATTCTTCTTAATTTCAAAGCATCCTGGAAGTGTGGTAGGAAATTACTGACCTTTATTTCATGGCCGTGTGGAGGACTAGTGTGTCTCTAGTAACACACTTCCCTGTCCCGTTTCAAACTGTGAGTTGTAAACATCCAGGAAAACACAAGCGTTCTAACAGGCACTGTCTGAGAACTCCCAAGTGGCGCTAGTGGTAAGGAGTCTGCCTGCAATGCAGGGACACACCAGATGCGGGCTCCATCCCTGGGTCGGGAGACCCCCTGGAGGAGGGCATGAGACCCACTCCAGGATTCTCGCCTGGAGAATCCCAAGGACAGAGGAGCCTGGCGGGCTGCAGTCCATGGGGTGGCAAAGAGTCGGACACAGCTACAGTGACTTAGCACAGGGGCAAACCAAAATGTTCAGGACTGACAACCGAAGGCCTCGCACTGCATTCAAGCCACGGCTATCACGTTGCCAATAGGAAGACCACTTTGTCATCACCAACCGTATTCAGAAAAAGGGTTGCAATGATTAGCACATTCCAGGAAGGAACAGAAAAGGAGAACTTACAGGAGGCAGGAGTCTAACGCTGCCTGTTTTTAAATGTAGAGTCAAATATTCTACGAGAAGCTCAATTTTGCCTTTATAAGCCTGACTTAATGGGACATGATTGACATCCACCCTTATTTCATCTATTATAGTGTTCTTCAATCGCTTGAGCGTTCCTTAATCAAAAGGAGCGTTCCTCACCACCCTTGGGTATCAAAGGAGAAGGTTTCTATAGCTATTACTGAACCAAAGAATTATTCTTTGAAGACCCTAAGGTGAAACATTGAAAAAAATCCTTCCGGGATACAGATGAAAAATGCCACGTGCGTGTGTCTCCCAAGTACCCAGTGCAAACCATCCAAAGACCAATAACAATCCAGGCCCACACCGACTGCACACAAGCATTCACATCTCCCATTCTTCTCGCCTTTCCACCCGTCCGACTCACGTGGAGTCAAGAAGGACTAGGTAACAAGCCCAGCCCTGATTAATGAGCCAGGTGAGCAAGCGACCCCTGAAATGGTTTCATTTCCATAAACCTTTACACGAAGGAGCGACGCCAGGGCGGGAGAGATATCACCATGGCAAAGCAAAAAATATGTAACACACGGACAATGGTGAGAGATCCGTGTTCAGGCAGGCCCTGTCTACAGCCATAATGCCGCTGGGTGAAAGTTGTTTAATTACTTTGCTCTGAAAAACATGCCTTTTGGGTTCAAAAGAAACCTTTAGAAGGCCTGCTGGGAATTAAAATAATTAGCACATACCCCATTATTTAAAAGCTCGATCCTGTGAGACTAAGTCATTACAAAATCAAGTCAGAAATGACTCGACTTTTTAATGCTGTGGCTGGCAAATGAAGTCCTATTATTATTTCTTTTTCAAGATAGAAACCTACCTATTTGAAAACAGAAGCTATTAACTTGCTCCTTGAATTTAACATCTGGTAACATTTTCATCTTTTGCAAACTAGTAAAATGTTATAGTATTTTTGACAGCAGGAGTTCAGTGCCAGAAGAAATTTTATCAGTACAAAGAGACTGCTAAATGGGTTTCTTACTGGGCCATGGGGTTTCTTAATCCTTATCTCACAGCATTAAAAAAAAAAGCGCTCCAGGGTGGGTGCTATTTGCCTATGATTTCTTCAGGAATTAATTTAGGGAGAAATTAATGGCCAAACCATTAATGGGCCACAGCTCACCTCCTATAGTAGGTTAACGTGTAGAGAGGAATCCACGGACGTTTAAACGTCTGGGCTATTGAAAGCCTTCCCAACACCGCCCCGTCACTGCCACCGTCGGTCCCTTCTGGACCATACTGGACCTTCTGGACCATTCATCAGTGTTGTCTGTAAAGTAACCTTAATTACCGTGGGATAGTCAAAGGCAGGCTTCCCCTGCAGCTCAGTGATAGAGAACCCACCTGCCGACGCAGCAACTGCAGGACACGGGAATTTGATCCCTGGGTGGGGGAAGACCCCCTGGGGAGGGCACGGCAACCCACTCCAGGACTCCTGCCTGGAGAATCCCGTGGGCAGAGGAGCCTGGCGGGCTACAGTCCGTGGGGCTGCAAAGAGTCAGAATGACTTAGTGACTACACCACCACCACCGGCCAAAGGCAAACATGTGAAAATGTGACCAGCACACTTTTTATATGGAAACATGAAAACACTGGGGCACCGAGCAGAGCTTTCCTGGGGTGCTTGCCGAGCGGTCTGTGCTGTGAGCAGCAGGGATAAAACGGAAGAAGTGGTCCTGGAGCAGCCTGGCGCACAGACATCGGCTGTGGACTGAGAATCAGGATGCTGGATTCTGGTTCTGGCACCTGCTGGTTCTAGAGACTTACTCAAGTCCCTCAGACTCTGAACTTCCATTTTCTCATCTGCAAAACTGGGGAAATAAGAAGTGAGGATTAAAGTCATGATCACTCTGCCTGGCAATGGGAGGACTCGCTTTGGGTCGTGGTTATGCTTGTTGCTCCTGTACAGGCACTTGGGAAGCTGCAGCTGACAGTCACTATTTTGTATTCCTGTCTTACTCCCTTTTTTTCTGGCAGCACAGGATCTTAGTTCCCCAACCAGGGTTCAGACCTGGGTCCCCTACAGTGGAAGCTCAGAGTCTTAATCGTTTGGCCACCAGGAAAGTCCCAATAATGATTATTTTAAACAACAGATGCACACTACTAGATAAAAAGCAATCAGCAAGGACCTATTGCAGAGCACAGGGAACTCTACTCAGTCCTCTAATAACCTATGAGGGAAAAGAATCCAAAAGAGTGGATATATGTAAATGCGTAACAGATTCACTTGGCTGTACACCAAGTATACACACAAAATAACACATTGTAAATCAACTATACTTTCATAAAAGGGAAAAAGAGTTTCAGTCTCCTTCTGATTTTGATCAGAAGAAAGCTAGAAGCCGGCACACATGAAGAGTTTGATTGACTGCAGCAATATAATGTGAGTGAAACATTTGTCTGCTCAATTTTCCAAAGCCTCTGTACACAAATAAATTATTCAGCAAGGACTTGGAAGCACAAATCGCTTCTCTGAGGACAAGGAGGGCCATGCCCTGTAAATGCTCTGATTGCAAGGCTCTGCTTCCGTCTGATCTGTCAGTGGTCTTACAGAATCAACTCAGAGGTCAGAAAGAGAATTAGCACCTTTTCAAAAGCAAAACAATTGTTTAAAGTCTTGGCGAAGGAAAAAAATAATGTTACTCTCACCCATGGGTTCTGTGCAGTTCTTACATGGAACTGAGGAAGAAATGCAGATGAGCAGGTCTCCAGGGCAGAGAACATGATTTCATTGTTATTAAAGTATATAATTGCTAATATTTTGGGATATTTACTATGTGTTTGGCACATGCTAAGTGATTTTCATGGGCTGTCTTATTGAGGAACTCTAGAAGGAAATGGAAGCTTTAAAAGATTAGTAATTTGTCCCAAATCTCACAGCTACAAAGAGAAATAAAGGTCCCAGTTCTTACCCTCAGTCTCTCTGCTTATAAAGCTGACAGCTTCTCACACTACAATGTGCCCCTGAAATCACACTTTTTAAAAAAGAATTTGTAAGATTAAAATAACTCAGGTGTCTCCAAAAACCTCTTTTTAGAAAAGAGAAAAGTCTCTGGTATATTTTCTTGAAAGAGAGGATACTACGTGTACAGCCCTGCAATTTTATGCACTGCAATCAAAGACGCACGTTACATCCAAGAAGAAGGAGAAACTTGGAAACGCATAGTCAAGTTTGCATGGACGGTAGCCAAGAATTCATGTCACGAAGGTGGAGGAGAGGGATAAACTGGCCTGCAGAACATCAAATGACAGGCAGTCTAGCGGCCTGAGCCCAAAGCTTGATCAAAACGGTGGATCTGTAATGATAAACCCCTTAGCTGTTGACATCAGAGTGCAGCTTCCCTCCCTGATTTCAGGACACCAGACAGAGGACTGCATGTTAAGCCTGGAGCAGAGGCAAGAAGACGGCAAAATTCATGTGATGCTGGAGACTGAGGAGTCCCTGGGTCTCCACTGTTCCGTACACGGACCCTGCTGTTGTTCAGTCACTAAGTCGTGTTGACTCTGCGACCCCACGGACTGCGGCACGCCAGGCTTCCCTGTCCTTCACTAGCCCTGAGCTTGCCCAGACTCATGTCCATTGAGTCGGTGATGCCATGCAACCGCCCCATCCTCTGTCGCCCCAGGGACCTACCTCGTCCTAGGCCTGGGGGCAAGGCTGGCTCCCTCTGTTCTCAGCATATGTGTCTCTTTGGCAAGTGGCTTACGCCTTTTTGTGTCAGTTCCAGGAGTCACCAAATGGGGAAAACCATTTCTACCTCGGGATAGCACTGATGGTATCTACTTCGTGGGGCTTTAATAAGGATCAAATGATTTGTAAAGCACATAGAACAATAATCAACTCAGAGTAGGTTAGTTTTCGGTTAAATAAATACCTTCAGGTGCGTGTCTATATAGAAATATTTGACCTATAGATCATATCTGGAAGCTATATTGACTGCTTACCGTGTTCCAAGTGCTGGGATAAATTCCAGAGTTGGATGAGTTTATTTAACCCTTGAAACAACATGTGGAGGTGGCACTACTCAGATGAGCAAATTGAAGTTTGAGAAATTTGTTCAAGGTCATGTGACTCGTAAACCTTGGAACTAAGAGCCAACCCAGGCCATCTGGCTCAAGCCCTTGCTCTTAATTAGAAAACGGACAATTATTCTCCCAAGTACAGGAAGGAAATCTCATCATTAAAGAACTAGGAGAATTGGTTCATGATAAGCATCAAATGAATTCCAAAGCCAGCATGTAAAAAAAAATGTTTATTGGAGTATGGTTGCTTTACGATGTTGTGTTAGTTTTTGCGTGCAGCAGAGTGAATCAGCTGTATTTAAACACACATCCCTTTTGCTTTTGGATTTCCTTCCCATTTAGGTCACCACAGAGCATTGAGAAGAGTTCCCTGTGGGAAGTTCTTGTGAGTTATCTATTTTATACAAAGTATCAATAGTGTATCTATGTCAACCCCAATCTCTCAATTCATTCCAACCCCACCCCCCCATCCCTCTACTCGGTGTCCATACGTTTGTTCTCCGTCTGTGCCTCTACTTCTGCTTTGTAAATAAGATCGCCTGTAACAATTTTTTCAGACTCAATATATATGCATTAACATACACTAATTGATTTTTCTCTTTCTGACTTACTTCATTCTGAATGACAGTCTATGGGTCCGTCCACATCTCTACAAATGACCCAATTTCATTCCTTTTTATGGCTGAATAAAATTTCATTGTATATATGTACCACATCTTTATTAATTTATCAGTTGACAAGATATTTTGGCTTAAATTTTAAAAATTAAAACAGAGGTAGCATTGTATATTGTCTTTCACATAAAAGGAACATGGGCATGTTTGTCAACGATTGTTTATATGATTCCACATGTACAAGCTGGTTTTAGAAAAGCCGGAGGAACCAGACATCAAATTGCCAACATCCGCTGGATCATGGAAAAAGTGAGAGTTCCAGAAAAACATTTATTTCTGCTTTATTGACGATGCCAAAGCCTTTGACTGTGTGGATTACAATAAACTGCGGAAAATTCTGAAAGAAATGGGAATACCAGACCACCAGACCTGCCTCTTGAGAAATCTGTATGCAGGTCAGGAAGCAACAGGTAGAACTGGACATGGAACAACAGACTGGTTTCAAATAGGAAAAGGAGTACATCAAGGCTGTATATTGTCACCCTGCTTATTTATTTAACTTCTATGCAGAGTACATCATGAGAAACGCTGGACTCGAAGAAACACAAGCTGGAATCAAGATTGCCGGGAGAAATATCAATCACCTCAGATATGCAGATGACACCACCCTTATGGCAGAAAGTGAAGAGGAACTAAAGAGCCGCTTGATGAAAGTGAAAGAGGAAAGTGAAAAAGTTGGCTTAAAGCTCAACATTCAGAAAACGAAGATCATGGCATCCAGTCGCCATCACTTTATGGGAAACAGATGGGAAAAAAGTGGAAACAGTGTCAGACTTTATTTTTGGGGGCTCCAAAATCACTGCAGATGGTGACTGCAGCCATGAAATTAAAAGACGCTTACTCCTTGGAAGAAAAGTTATGACCAACCTAGATAGCATATTCAAAAGCAGAGACATTACTTTGCCAACTAAGGTCCGTCTAGTCATGGCTATGGTTTTTCCAGTGGTCATGTATGGATGTGAGAGTTGGACTATGAAGAAGGCTGAGCGCCGAAGAATTGATACTTTTGAACTGTGGTGTTGGAGAAGACTCTTGAGAGTCCCTTGGACTGCAAGGAGATCCCACCAGTCCATTCTGAAGGAGATCAGCCCTGGGATTTCTTTGGAAGGAATGATGCTAAAGCTGAAACTCCAGCACTTTGGCCACCTCATGCGAAGAGTTGACTCATTGGAAAAGACTCTGATGCTGGGAGGGATTAGGGGCAGGAGGAGAAGGGGACGACAGAGGATGAGATGGCTGGATGGCATCACGGACTCGATGGATGTGAGTCTGAGTGAACTCCGGGAGATGGTGACGAACAGGGAGGCCTGACGTGCTGTGATTCATGGAGTCTCAAAGAGTTGGACATGACTGAGCGACTGAACTGAACTGAACTGACATGTATCTTTAAACTCTTATGCTTCCAATATTGACTGACATCAGTATAAACAGACAAGAAAATAGCCTCAGAGATTAAGGATGACCTAAGTATATTAGCCTCATTCTCTACTGGAACTTTCCATCTTATTTATTAGGTCTGCATTTAACTAGAGACAAGCCCTGCTCTTCTTCATCATCCTCAAGTTACACTCTTAGACATTCACAAGGGATGACAATCATTACTGAAATCCATCCTCTCCCACATGTGGCCCTAGCTCTCTGCTTTCCAAACCAGGTCCAGGTAAGAATGTCCTATGGGAAGTATGATCCCACAGGAATGAATGATCCAAGGAAAAGAAAAAGTCCCAAACAAATAAATTGATATGTTTAACTGTGAGCTGATTTCCCTTTTTAGTGCAGATTTACTCAGAATGACTCACATATCGGCCAGTGCATGCACTGTGAACCTCCGCCAAGGGGATTCCATAAAGCAGTGTGTCCCACATCTGACCACAGACTGCAGTTGCTGGATCTATTTCCTGGAGGGAGGTGAGCCCCAGGGCACACTCTGGCCCCTGGCACTTTTGCATTATCTGTGTTTTATTCACAACAATTTCCAAAGGTCCATATTATTACCTCTGTTATGAGACTCACACTAAAGCTAGAGACGCCGAGTGACTTGGCTGCAAGTGTGAATCGCTCAGTCGTGTCCAACTTGCTGTGACCCCGTGGACTGTAGCTCGCCAGGCTCCTCTGTTCATGGAACTCTCCAGGTGGGGATACTGGAGTGGGTGGCCAGCCTCTTCTCCAGGGGAGCCTCCTGACCCAGGGATCGAACCCAGGTCTCGCGTGTCGCAGGAGGATTCTTTACCACCCGAGCCCCCTGGGAAGCGCCGCCTTGGCTGAGGCTGCAGTTATTAGCGGTTGCTACTGGATCCAAACCCAGGTCAACCTGCTACAAACAGTCTTGCTCTTCCCACCTACAAAGAAACGGGCCAGACCCTCAAACGGCAGACTGCCCGCTCACTCCCTGGTTTCCTCCCTCCCAGCCTTCTGGTTACTGCCAACAGCAACCTGACATCTGGATGAGAGGAAAGAAAGCCCATAACTGTATATTTGGTTTTTTTCCTCCTCCTCCTTATGCTCTAGGGTAGAGTATGTCCTGTAAAGTTAACACCTCACACTGACACTGAGGATTTTTTTTTTTTTTTTGGTTATAACAACTTGATTTCTGAAGCATAATTTCAAAAACGTTACATAGTAAATAGGCTCCAGTGATTAAAATTGATATGTTCTGCAGAATCAAATGGAAAACGGCAAGAAAATGTTTTTAAAGTTTTCATGCTGAAGAAATCATCTAATCCATCACTAAGAAATCTAGCACAAAGATTGAAGATTTTTGAAAACACAGATCTTTGATCCACTGGAACGTGAGTGCAAACATCCCTTTCAGAGACGACGAGGAACCCAGAAACATCCACGTGTGGGTGAGATTTCCATCGGGAGAAATGCAGGTCCTGTGGTCTGGCTGAGCCATCGCCTTCTACTGGTGGGTGGGCAGAGACGGGACAGAATGCAGCCTACGTTCATTTAGGAGCTCAAGAATCAGACTTTCACCTTTCTTGCAAGAATCCTGTCTCCTCATGCATAAAGTACTTCTTTCCTTAGAACAAATAAAAGCAGCTCCATGGCACATCCAGACTTTTCCTGACGTGCTCAAAAATTGCCTATCACATATTCAAGAGTCACAGGATTATTTCATTCACTCTAATATCACCCAAACTTTTCTTCTTTCTACAATCTTCATCCTCTTACTTAATACTTTAGCAGCAGTGATTTTATTGAGCGGCTACTGCATGCTGTACATATTATTTCTAATGCTCTCAACGACTATGCAAGATACACGAACAGCCAGAATTTCTGAGACTTCCCGGGCTGTCTCGTGAGTAAGGCTTCACTCTCCAGCGCAGGGGGTGTGGGTCTGATCCCTGGTCAGAGGATGAGACCCCACATGCCTCTCGGTCAAAGAACCAAAACGTGAAGCAGAAGCAGTGTTGCAAAAATTCAATAAAGACTTTAAAAATGGCCCACCTTAGTTTAAAAAAAAAAGAAAACTTGAAAAAGATTAAGAATTTCTTAACCCCTTTGAGTACATTAAGATAAATTTACTTGTGAAAACATTTTCTTAATATTTAATATTTATCTCTTCTGCTTCAGTTCAGGATTTCTGTGGTTATTACAGAAGACATACTTAGGTGAAAGTGTCAGTCGCTCAATCACTTCTGACTCTTGCAACGCCGTGGATAACCCGTCAGGCTCCTCTGTCCATGGCATTCTCTGGGCAAAAACTGGATGGGTTGCCATTTCCTTCTCCAGGGGATCTTGCCGACTCAGGGGTCAAACCCGGGTCTCCTGCACAGATCGTTTTCTTGAGTGGAGCAGGCAAACCTTACAGGCATTTCCATGCACACAGGTTGTGGTTTTCATTTCTAGGTGGATGATGGGGAAGGGAATTATTCAGAATCTGAACCTTCTACACAGTCCTAAATTCAAAGGTCTCCTTCTCCTTTAGCTCCCACTCAAGTTTACACTGATAAATTTACTTTGGTCAAATCAATGCAATGTTTTCTAAACTGCAAGGTAACAGGAACCAGATCCTAAACACTGGGATAAAATAGATCATTTTCCCTTGTGTTCACGCATCTGACATGGCTTCACTGTATAAGGAGGTGGCATTTCTCATTTTTCACCACTGATCTGTTCTCAGCTTCTGAAATTTTTGACAGCAACGCCTCTTGAAATTTGGTTGGGAGTAAAGGCTGAGACAGCATGTAATCAACCATGCTAAACATAAATTCCTTTTTCAAATGCTTGCTTTTGAGTTGTTCTCAAAATATCTATGGCTCCATAGTACACAAAAGAAATGAGAAGGCAGAAAGTCTACACTCCCTGCAAAGTAAATTCTTAAACGATTTTAAAATTTGCCCCCAAATCCCAATACTTTATATTTTACTCTATTTGGATGTTTGCACGGTGTTTAAACATTCTCTGAGCACAATTATGAAGGTGCTTCTCATAAACACTGCTGTCAACACCTACGTGTTTTTGGTAGCTAATAAACATTACCCAAAGAACCTTCTTTTTCATTTGCTAATGCCAAGTTTAGGGAGTAAAAGATGTGAAGTCAGGAGTGTTTGAACTTGAGGAAGCAGGTGGAGGGGGAAGGTGGCTGAATTCAGACACAGTCTGATGGAAGGTTGGAACACGTGCTCTGGGTCCTTCCTCTGAAAAATGAATAGAAAGAGAGTAAGTGGGAGGGGGCAGAAAGGAGAGAAAGCACAGATTTCAACAAGGGTGGGATCAATTCCCACTAAATGCTCCGGGTTTAATAAATTCCTCTACTCTCAGGAGTAATAAGTCTTTAAGGAGGCAAAATTTTATTTTACGTAAATTCATGCCCAAATATAAACATGTATTAATAGTAACCATTTTAACAAAGAAAACATGTGCGCCATTAATGGCAATCTAGCTTTAAATCATTAACTGGCATGTTTCAAACCCAAGAGAGATTTGACATTATGACAACTGACTTGCAGCAGCAGACAGAACACTCTGCCATCAAGAAAATTCCCGATAGCACGCACACCTCGAGAGCAAGATACGTTTCTTAGGGGGAAAAGTATTGAGGCTAGAGAGTTTCCAGATGAAAACTCCTGTTTTCTCCATTGGAAGAGAGCCAGAAAAAAAACTGAGAACCAGATAAACACTGGAGGAGGTGGCGGGTGGGCCGCGGGAAGGGGAGTTTCTGCTTTCTTGTGGAATGTGGTAAAATGTCCCTGAGTTCTGTGATGGCAGATCACACTAGCTGCAGTTAATGGAGGTGCCAGTCGGCATCTTCTTATATCAAGCTGCCAGTCTGGCTCAGAACGTGGAGAACCGAAAACCCAATTCCGTGCAAAGAGGAGAAGAATGGGGGAGCAGGACGAGGCAGAGATGGAGGACCTAGGAAAACTAGAATTACACGCTTTCCGGGGCAAAACCCACAGGAGGCGACAGGCACGCACACAGCTGCAGACTGACCTGAAGCTCAGGACGTGGCCCCTCACGGCCCGGGCTCCTCCGACCTCTGGGGTGATGACCCGGAAATGTGTTCACAGGGGAATATAAGTTTGTAAAATTTGAAAAGTTTGACTATTTCAAATACAATAGGCTTAAGATTTTGGTCATCTCCTACTCCGGCTCACCCTCGTTTTCCCTTTAGTTAAAGTGTGCGGAGAAGCTGGGGTACATACAGCTGAGGGGCAGCTGAGACGGGGGTACACGTGATCTGGACTATCAGCCTGGGTCACAGCAGGAGATGAGTGTGGCGGTCATTTTAGGTGGACAGACTTAATGCACATAATTATCGACTGGAAAGTAGATGGGAGTAAAGAGGGGCTGGCTGGCAAGAAAGAAAATTCTGAAAAAAAAGAAAACCCATAGGAATGGCAGAAATCAAGGACAGTCAGCACCCTAGGGCCGAGATCAAGGGTGGGACGGGCAGGGAGGGGGCGCTTCCTTAACAGAGAGCCTGACTTTCCTGGCAAGAGCAAGAGAAGCAAGCAGCTAATTGATAAGAAACACTGTGACTGCCTGGGCTTCTCAGGCGGCACAGTGGTAAAGAACCCACCTGCCAGTGCAGGAGACGCAGGAGGCGCGAGTTTGATTCCCTGGGTCGGGAAGATCCCCTGGAGGAGGAAGTATTCTTCCCTGGAGAATGCCCTGGCCAGAGGAGCCTGGTGGGCTACAGTCCCTGGGGTCGAAAAAGAGTCATCTAGAGTGACCAGGCAAGCACGCGTGCCTGCATGGCATTCGTCAGGATTTTAAAATTTTATTTCTTGTGTTTTCTTCCCTCATTCTGGATACCTACCTGCTTTTGTATTGAACTCTGTATTGATAATTTTGTACATTTCTCTTTAAATTTTCCAAAAGCATATAAGCTTCAGGCCCACCCAAACTTGGAACTACCCCTGTGTACGTGAGTCGGGCAAAGATGGGTCTTGGAATGGCAAATCAAATCTGATGGTTTAGTCCTTACACATGTTTAAAATTAAGCATTATTTAGACACTCATCTGAGGCTTTTGCTTCTTTTTAATCTGAAAACAGTAAAAGCAAATCTAAGACTTCTAATTATTATGGAAATATTGAGCTCCATCAACAGACTAACTTCTGCGCCAACACTAACACAAAAACCAAGGTCTTGGCTTTCATTAAGTTCCTCACATTATGATGTTACATTAAAAATAAACTTTATTAAAATCAAAACTAAAAAGGAAAGAAAATTGTTTTCTCAGCCTCACTTCAAGTCCCCACAAGCCTGTGTGCCATTTAGATTCTCATATTTATTATAATATTTTCCCAGCAGGTGGCAGTAAAGAGTCTAGTTCTAAATCACATAGTCTATTACAATCTCTGACCAGATGAAATAAAATGTTCCGAGGGCAGGGATTCTGCTTTTCTGATTTAGACAAAGGTGCCTCCCGGGCTAGTGTCCCTCCTGAGCTGTTTCCATTATTTGGGAATTCTAACCTAAATCAGATGCACATTCACTTCCGTGAACCTGATGTCTCGAAAAGCTACCCAGAGTCGGGGATTAGCATGCCTTGGAGGAAAGAGGGCAGATATTGGTAGCCTCATATCGTTTCTTCAGGGAGGACCTTGTTGCACCCCTAACGAGGAGGTATTTCTCTGAATCAAGTTACTACAACTCTTGGAAAAGAACTCTAACCTGTTAAATGTTAATGGTTGGTGACTATCGGCAAAACCATTCCTTGAATAAGGTGAAAAAATATTCAAGATATTGTGACTTGTGATACCAATTTGACCTGCTTTTCACTTTATTTAAAGCTCTGGTCTTCCATATATATATATAGCTTAGTCTTCCTTATTTTATAATAGTCTTCCTTGTTTACACACACATATATAACTCTGATATTTCTTATTATATATATGTTCCTTATTATATATATATGTATATGGTTATTTGTTCTCATGCAGAAATGCAGTTATCAGATGTATAGTTTAGAAAACCAGAATTTTCATATGTTAAAAAGGAACAGATGGTCCTATAAAAACTAGTGTTTGTATGGTATTATTGTAGGCAATGAAGTAAAAAAAAAATGAGTTGAAAATGAAAGCTGACAAACAGCAAGAATATCTTACATGTTGAATTTAAGATACACTGTGCAGCTGTGAGCTTTGGGGGTAACACCTCCTGGAAACAAGAATGAGACAATTCTGAATAGCATAAAGGCTTAGACATTAACCTCAACTAAAAGACTTGTATGGAGTGCTGGATTAGTTATTCTTTTAATTGAAGACTGATACAAACTGTTCCATTATTTTAGCTGCATAGGATACCCACTTATTTGGTATAGCTTTTGCTGGCCTCTTGACAAATTAGACTTAAAAAGTCTCATTTCAAACTAAAAGGCATTATTAATATAATCGCATTAAAGACATTTGACAGGTGAGCACCTCCTTGTTAAGCCCTTTTCCTGGTGTCTTCAAAATCTAAGAATGGTACAAATTAGGCTGTTTGTACTTAATTTTCATCTTTGACTGAAAAACTCAAAAAGTTTAAAGAATCTATTCACCATTGATTTGTCTGTCAGTCAATAAGATAGACTTTCTTTTGGGAATTCTCTCTTCTCTCCCTGCTCTTTGTGATTCTACACTGCACAGAATTCTTAAACATCAAAAATATATATTCTTCCTGAGCAGTCCACCCTTCCCATTCCCACAGTCTCATTAAATACACAGAGTGTGAATTTTCATCGTTGTTTCTTATGTTTGGTGCATGTGTGCACACAGGGGTTTGGGGGAGAGTTATTTTATTTGTTTGGGGGTTTTTTGATTTGAAGCAAGTACCCTACCCACATTTTAGAGTTTGCTAAACCAGGCTTTCATTGTGGTTGCAAACAAACATCTCCCTCCGAAGATTACTGCCTATTAAAGAGTGGCTTCATCTTTCCCAACAAATAAAAAGTTATCCAACATAACAGTACCTTAGGAATGCTCCATTCCTGAATGTTCAGCAACCCAAGAAGCAGTGAAGTTAGAAACACAAATGCAATCTTGTGTGCCAGTGGACTGGGAAGCTCAGTTCAGTCGCTCAGTCGTGTCAAACTCTTTGCGACCCCATGGACTGCAGCACGCCAGGCCTCCTGTCCATCACCAACTCCCCGGAGCTCACCCAAACTCACGTCCATTGAGTCGGTGATGCCATCCAGCCATCTCATCCTCTGTCACCCCGTTCTCCTCCCGCCTTCAATCTTTCCCAGCATCAGGGTATTTTCCAATGACTCAGTTCTTCCCATCAGGTGGCCAAAGTACTGGAGTTTCAGCTTCAGCATCAGTCCTTCCAATGAATATTCAAGACCGATTTCCTTTAGGATGGACTTGTTGGATCTCCTTGCAGTCTAAGGGATTCTCAAGAGTCTTCTCCAACACCACAGTTCAAAAGCATCAGTTCTTCAGCTCTCAGCTTTTTTATGATCCATACATGACTACTGGAAAAACCATCGCTTTGACTAGATGGACCTTTGTTGGCAAAGTAATGTCTCTGCTTTTTAATATGCTGTCTAGGTTGGTCTTAGCTTTTCTTCCAAGGAGCAAGCATAGAGTCAAGGATAAAACAAAATATGAAGATATGTAGAAAAACTTTGCGACAGAAGGAGGATGGTTCAATGAGTAACTACTTGTTTCAGGCAGCTAAAAGGGGGCTGAAGTCAAGAAATTGTTCTACAGATCAAGAAAGGGTCCTTTTAAAACTTACATTACCATATGCAAAATAGATAGCCAAAGGGAATTTGCTGTGTGGCTCAGGGAACTCAAACAGGGGCTCCTATCAGCCTAGAGGGGTGGGGTGGGGAGGGAGATGGGAGGGAGGTCAAGAGGGAGGGGACGTATGTACACCTGTGGCTGACTGACGTTGAGGTTTGACAGAAAACAACATTCTGTAAAGCAATTATCCTTCAGTTAAAAAAATAAATTTTTTTTAAAGGGTCCTTTAAAGATAACTTGTCTGAATACTGCTTGATACCATTTATATGCGGTACCAGAACGGTCACCTTCATCGAGTGAGCAAAGGCATTGGTGGACCCCGGGGGCCAGGGCATGGGAGGCTGGGAGGGGCAGATGGAGCTTTCCTATTTAACTGGGACGGGGTTAGGGCTGCCCAGGTGGCTCAGCTCGGAAAGAATCCGCCTGCAGTGCAGAGGCCCTGGTTCCATTCCTGGCTTGGGAAGATCCCCTGGAGAAGGGAAGGGCTGCCCACTGCCGTATTCTGGCCTGGAGAGATCCATGGACAGAGGAGCCTGGCGGGGTGCAGTCCAGGGCGGTCACAAGGAGTCGGGCATGACTTTCACTCACTTCACTCACTCACTTCAGCTGAGGAAGGGGCACGTTTTAGGAGCCAGACGGTGATGAGAGTTACTCAACATCGTGAACGTGCTTAGTGCCGCTGGACTGTTCCGTTAAATATGGTTAAAATAGTGCGCTTTCTATTCTGTGACTCTTACCACAATTTGAGAAATATTGTAATAAATATAAAGATACTTGTCTGGGAGGGAGAGCCGTCTGTTCCTCGTGGTATGAGGCACCTGGACCATTTGCCACCTAAGGCTCCTTGGAATCGAGAAGTTCTTTGGCATGTAACACAATCTTCCTTAAATGAAGGGGACTCAGAGGGAGAAGCGGAGAGAAGCGGAGCCCGTGGACACAGAGGAGACGCGAGCAGAGCGGAGGCCTGCAGCGCGGACTGAAAGCGCAGCAAGTGATGGAGAGGGACGGCCCACGAGCTGGTGAAGGTGCTAACCCGGGTGCAGAACAAGGCGGACTTAGAAACTCTCTTCCGCGGTTACCCTGAAATTGGAAATGAGGGTTCCCCAAAGAGGGACGGCTTCTGAGAATACAACCAGCGACTGGGCACAGACGCCACTTCAAGGATGTACTCAGACATCCTTGCCAACAACGCGTCCGACGCCGGCGCTGCTCCCCCTCCAGCCCGAGCCCCTCAGGTCCTGAGAGGATGGCTGGGGGAGACGGAGAGAAGAAGCCGGCTTGAGGGTTTCAGTCTGGAGGAGAGTTGTGAGTCCAGCAGGTGCGTCTCCTCCCCGCACATCCAAAGCTCAAGAAGAGTCGGGTAGAGATCAGGAAGTGCACGAGAGAAGAGCAGCGCCTTCGTGCAGGCTGGAGGTTTTCTTTGTGATGGTTTCATCCCTCTGTCCCCTGCACCCCTTTGAGGGAAATGAGACAGGAATCAGAGTGATGGGTAAAGGGAGAGGGGGCCGGGGAGCCGCTGAGCAGCTGACACCCCCAGCGTCTCGGGGGAGTCTCCCACAGCCAGGTGGGCGGAAGGAAGCTTTCCTAGTCTTGCAGGAACCCCCTGAGAAGGCGGCCGTCAGCAGGGACCGGAGCTGCCGGGCAGGGGCAGGCAGGGCAGGGAGGGGCGGGGGAAGCGGGGAGGGGGCCGTGGCTGCGGTCAGCCCTCCAAGGCTCTAACGTGAGGCGTGGGCTTGCTGCGGCGGGCCCCCGACAGTCGGTCTGGATGGCTAGCACTCGGGGCATGTGTCTCCAACAAGGCTGAAGTCTCCAAAGCCTGAGAAGGGGGCTCAATAGTCTACTGCCATCATCCCTGGGTTTGCGTTTTTGTAACTCACAACAGTAGAGCGTTGTAACGGAAGTGTCTTGAGACCAGCGTCTCTCTCAGGCCAGCGTCCCTCTGGCCACATCTCTCAGGTGGGGTGGTGCTGGGATGCAGTTGAGAAGAAGTGGAGCTGGGAATAGACTTGGTTTGGGGTCAGGGGGCTGTGCTCACGTGGGTCTCAGTCACTCCCATCAGTCAGGTTACCGCCGGCCGGGCTGGCATAGAAATGACGCCCAGAAATACTCCTAGACTCACGTGCCAACCCATCTGTGGTTACGCTGTGAAAACACAGAGCCACAGGTTGTCTTGTGATTCGAATACATCCTAAATGTCCGTCACAGAAAGCATATAAGTAGCGAAAGGGAAACAAAATCTTCATTCTGATTTTAACCAGAAGCTGCGCGCTATGGTTCGTCACTCAGTCATGCCCAGCTCTGTGACCCCGTGGACCAGAGCCTGCCAGGCTCCTCTTTCTATGTGGATTCTCCAGGCACAAATGCTGGCGTGTGTTGCCTTGCCCTCCTCCAGGGAATCTTCCCAACTCCTGAACAGGGGTTTCCTGCACTGTGTGTGGATTCTTTACCAGCTGAGCTGAGGTCAGCTTCCCTGGGGCTCACCAGGGAAGCCCAACCAGAAGCTACATGCAGAGTATTTCTACCAAATAGGGTAGCTCATAATCAAAGAAAAATAACTAGGTAACTACCCTTAAATGTACTTGATAGCACTAAAAACTAAATTGTCCAAAAGCGTGGACAAATAATATTCCAACTCTTGGAGGTGTGATCAGAAAGTTACCGGCGCCACATTAGGGTGGGGGAGGGGCACATGCTGGAGGAAAACAGGTGCCTAAGGGTCTAGAGAGGCTTTCAGGTGAGACGTGTGTGCTCACCAGGGGGCAACACTCGTCCTCCTGACTCCAGCTCCGGTGGCAGAGCGTGGAGACGGTTAGGAAAGAGAGGGCGGAGCGAGCTGCGGGTAGCCCTCCTGATGCTCCCCATGTTGTCAGCCACCTGCCAAGGCCTAGCGAGCTGCTCGTTTTGTACACTCAGAGCACTTGTCACATGCCTTTCTCTAACTTATTGTTTTATATTAGGGCTTCCGCACTGGCTCAGAGGTCAAGAATCTGCCTGCAGCACAGGAGACACAGGTTCGAGCCGTGGGTCAGGAAGACCCCCTGGAGAAGGAAATGGCAACCCACTCCAGTACTCTTGTCTAGAGAATCCCAGGGACAGAGAGCCTGGCGGGCTACAGATCGTGGGGCCATAGAGAGTTGGACACGACTGAGGTGACGGAGCACGCACGCACAGATTAGTTAACAATGCTGTGATACAGGCCAGTGATTCAGTTCTACATATACATTTGTCTGTTCTTTCACAAGTTCTTTTCCTGTTTGGGTTGTTACAGAATATTAAGCAGAGCTCCCTGTGCTATACAGTAGCTCCTTGTCAGTTCTTATTTTATTTTTAACTAGAATATAGTTGCTTTATAGTGTTACACTGGTTTCTGCCGTTGGACAAAGCGAATGAATTGTGTTCATACATCCCCTCCCTTGGGAGCCTCCCTCCGTCTCCTCCCCCCACCCCCTCCCTCTGGGTCATCACAGAGCAGCGCGCTGGCCTCCTGGGCTACAGCAGCTCCCCTCGAGCTATCCATTTTACACCCGAGAGCGCACACTCGTCAGCCCCGGCCTCCCAGCCGGCCTCCCTCCTCCCCCCCACCTGTGTCCACATGTCCACTCTCTCAACGTCCGCATCTCTATTCCTGCCGACTTATCTTGAAAGCAAGTAAATTTCTAGCTTTGTTATCGGTACAAAAGGTACTATGTGAAAGGGCTTTTTCCCCCCTTGCAATCAAACCTGAAATAGCTTTATTTTTTAAATCTCTACTTTCGAAGAAACTCAGGGAGTCACAGAGTTCTAGGCAGCAGAGAAAGGAAAAAAAAAGTCACGCTTGTGTATGTGTGTGAGCTCAGTCATGCTCGACCCTTTGTGACTCCACGGACGGTAGCCCTCCAGGCTCCTCTGTCCATGGGATTTTCCAGGCAAGAACACTGGAGAGGGTTGCCATTTCCTTCTCCAGGGATCTTCCCCACCCAGGGATCGAACCTGTGTCTCTTACGACTCCGGCGCTAGCAGGCAGGTTCTTTACCACTAGTGCCCCCTTGGGAACCCATGAGAAATGTTTAGCTGATGATAAAAAGGGTGGCATTCACATATGAGCGGCACTCAGAGCATGTTATTAACTACTGGAATAAACTGCTTACTTTTTCTGATAAACTCTAGTTCTCCAGTAACTCCTAACAAAGTTTGCATCTAACCTACCTATTGAACCCATTTGTAAAGCCCAGCGCTTTCTGATAGCACCCTTGGTATGGACCCCATCGTTAGAACATGCGTAAATTATTTTAAAGGCATGATAGCTCTCCAGGGACATCCTCATAGATTAAGCGTCAGAAATGAAATATAGCATTTCAACGTTAGAGGCCTTTTGGAGTAGGTTTGAAGACAATTGTTGAGAGTCCTGTAAAGTGCAATTTATGAAGCTGGAATTCCAGAGGTCAGCCATTCTTAGCTGAGTAAAATGCAAGACTGACCTCCTAGGGCCGACTCTGCTTGAATCCTCTCCCCTACTGATGCCTTCCCACACAATCGTCACATCTGCGAGAAGGACAAGGCTCATATCACTTACAGGCGGAATCTTAAAAATGATACAACTTACTTATGGATTACATTTGTGAATCTGAAGGGTTTACGTTAGTGAGATTCATCATCACAAAATTTTCCATGCTTTAGAAAAATGTATATAATCTGTAGTGGAGGAGTTGGCAAACCCCTTGATCTCGTCTAAGTGTATGGATTCGTTGGAGACTCGGTGCGATTAGTGATCAGGGGAGGTCGACTTTGGCTCGAGGGCTGTGGTTCAGAATGCCAGTCCCAGGGCTTCTCTGGGGGTCCAGGGATGTGGATAGAGAATATGCTTTCTGATGCAGAGGACATGTGTTTGATCCCTGGTCAGGGCATCTAAGCAACCAGCCGCAACTAGACAAGCCCCTCCCTGCGCTGCAGCTAGAGAAAGCGCAGGCCACAACGGAGGCCCAGCGCAGACAAAAGGAAACAAAATAAACGATAAAGCACCTACATGGTAAAAGGGGAGGGGTGGGGAGAATTCTAGTGGCCAGCATGGCAGCTCAGACACAAATGGGTGAGAGAATCAAAGAACTCAGGCACCTCCCAGGCCCCTGCCCTGCAAAGCAAGGCGTGGGCGCCTCTTCGCTCAACTTCTCCATACTCAGAGATACGCACACAAAGCGCCACGGTCTCTGGGCAGCCGGTGATCTGTAAATTCCCTCCTCCTCCCGGTTCTGCTCCGAGAGCTGCCTCACTGAGCCCTGGGATGATGCTCTTCACAGTTTCCCGTACCTGCTTCTTAGCTCTTCAAAGGATAAGGAAATCAATAGTTTCCTTCTGTTTGTTGATTGCAATTTGGTATACTGTCACTTCAAAGCCCCCTTTCCGCGCTGGCTGTAATGGCAGAGGGGAGGCGAACAGGTAGAAAAGCGTGTCTTTCTTCCTGAGCTTCATGATCTCTGCCTCTGTTCCCTGCGGCTGACGGCGCGCTGACTCGGCTCGACGCCAGGCCAAGGGGGTGTCCTCATGGGCTGTGACACCCCCGCCTGGGAGGAAGGCGAGCCCGAAGCCCTGTGACGCCTGATCGCAGGACAGAGCCCGCGACAGCAGCCCTCGCTTGCCAGCAAATCTGTGGCTCTTCCGGGTTTGGGAAGATAGCGTTTTCTAGCAGGAATTTCTATTTCTCTGTGTTGTCAGGCTCTTGAACCACATAAGCAATCATTTTTGATGGCTGCTGTGTACTCTGCCAGCCTGCGGCCACTGGGAGCTTCTGAACAGAGCCAGGCAAATGGCTACTGCTTAAAAACTAAGCTTTCTCTTCTGTAGGATTCTGCTTTAAGTCAAAACCTCCCTCCTGGTTATTGAAAACAAAACATCAAATCTGATCTTCTGGAGATCCTTTCTTTGAAAATAAACAAATATATTTTCAGTTCAGTTCAGTCACTCAGTCGTTTCTGACTCTGCGACCCCATGAACTGCGGCACGCCAGGCTTCCCTGTCCGTCCCTAGATCCCAGAGTTCACTCAAACTCAGGTCCATAGAGTCAGTGATGCCATCCAACCATCTCATCCTCTGTTGTCCCCTTCTTCTCCTGCCCCCAATCCCTCCCGCATGACGGTCTTTTCCAATGAGTCAGTTCTTTGCATCAGGTGGCCAAAGTATTGAAGTTTCAGCTTCAGCATCAGTCCTTCCAATGGATAGTCAGGATTGATTTCCTTTAGGATGGATTGGTTAGATCTCCATGCTGTCCAAGGGATTCTCAAGAGTCTTCTCCAATGCCACAGTCCAAAAGCACCAATTCTTTGGCACTCAGCTTTCTTTATAGTCCAACTCTCACATACATGCACGATTACTGGAAAAACCATAGCTTTGACTAGATGAACCTTTGTTGGCAAAGTAATGTCTCTACTTTTAAATATATGCTGTCTAGGTTGGTCGTAACTTTTCTTCCAAGGAGCAAGCGTCTTTTAATTTCATGGCTGCAGTCACCATCTGCAGTGATTTTGGAGCACAAGAAAATAAAGTCAGCCACTGTTGCCACTGTTTCCCCATCTATTTGCCATGAAGTGATGGGACCAGATGTCATGATCTTAGTTTTCTGAATATTGAGCTTTAAGCCAACTTTTTTCACTCTCTTCTTTCACTTTCATCGAGAGGCTCTTTAGTTCTTCTTGACTTTCTGCCATAAGGGTGGTGTCATCTGCATATCTGAGGTTACTGATATTTCTCCCGGCAATCTTGATTCCAGCTTGTGCTTCTTCCAGCCCAGCGTTTCTCATGATGTGCTCTGCATAGAAGTTAAATAAGCAAGGTGACAATATACAGCCTTGACGTACTCCTTTTCCTATTTGGAACCAGTCTGTTGTTCCATGTCCAGTTCTACCTGTTGCTTCCTGACCTGCATAGAGGTTTCTCAAAGGTGGTCTGGTATGCCCATCTCTTTCAGAATTTCCCACAGTCTGTTCTGATCCACACAGTTTGCCCAAAACATCTGTTTCAGTTTTTCTGTAAGATGGTATGGAAAACCCAAATGAATGTTTTGGCCAACCCAATACTTGAGTTTACCCTAAAGTTAATTGTCTACTAAAATTGGGGTCAGGGGGACCACATTTCTGTACCAGTAAAGTGTAGGCAGAGGCGAGCATGCTTCTTGGGTGTAAAGACAGGACACTTCCTGCAAAAAAACACCTGCCCTTATATTCAATATTGAATATATGTAACATGTGTCCTCATTCCCCTCTCATTTCATTCTTCAGTGCAGGAGAATTTAGCCCATAACCCATGAAGCTCTTTCACAGAATCCTTCTTGGCCGCCCTAACAAGTTCAGTTGTCGTTTGTCTCCTTCTAAGCTTCCAGAGTCTTTTGTTTGATCCCCTTTAATAGCTCACATTTTCTTCCTTGTAGTGTATTTACCAGCTGAGCCACCAGGGAAGCCCAAGAACACTGGCGTGGGTAGCCTGCCTCTCCTCCAGTGGGTCTTCCCGACCCAGGAGTTGATCCGGGGTCTCCTGCACCGCAGGCAGATTCTTCACCAACTGAGCTGTCAGGGAAGCCCAGTGTATATTGTCAGTGTATGATGTTATCACCCATGGTTGAAAGAGTCTTTAGCAACAAAAGCTGTGACTTATCCATTGTTGGAATGCCCATAGTGTCTAGAACTCACTTGTCCCCAATGAGTCTTCAATCTTTGATGTTAAATGTAGAGGAAAAGTACTCACTCAAGTGTATCACAAGTTAGTAAAATATGTGGTGGAAATAGTGAACAGAGGGTAAGTTTCCTCCCAGCCCTCCCCCTTTTTCCTCTTCATCAGAGGGTATGTTTTAAAATACGGGTTCTGTCCTTATTCAAGCAGAGTGAGCAAGGTAGATCAGGACACAGATGTCATTGGAGGGTGGCTTGTTGCTCACAGTTCCCATGGGAAGGGGTCACACCATGCCACACAGGAACCACAAAGAGATCCCTGGAGGCAACCAGGGGGCTCCTGGGCAAGAACCTTTATTGCAGCTCTTTCAGGAACTGAGTAGGTGAAGAATCTGCCTGCAGTGCAGGAGACCCCAGTTTGATCCCTGGGTCGGGAAGATCCCCTGGAGAAGGGATGGGCTACCCACTCCAGTATTCTTGGGCTTCCCTGGTGGCTCAGCTGGTAAAGAATCCACCTGCAATTCGGGAGACCTGGGTTTGATCCCTGGGATGGGAGGATCCCCTGGAGAAGGGATAGGCTACCCACTCCAGTATTCTGGCCTGGAGAATTCTGTGGACTTTACAGTCCATGGGGTCACAAAGTCGCACACAACTGAGCGACTTTCACTTTTAGGAAAGAAAAGAGGTACGGTGAGCAGCTGGACAGGATTGTGAGTGTGTGTGTGTGTGTGCACGCGCATGCTCACTCAGTCGTATCCACCTCTTTGCAACTCCACGGACTGTAGACCGCCAGCCTCTGGCCATGGGATGTTCCAGACAAGAATACTGGAGTGGGTTACCACTTCCTACTCCAGGGATGCGTCTCCAGCATTGGCAGGCAGATTCTTTACCACTAGTGCCACCTGGGAAGCCCCAAGCAGGATTAAATCAGAATAATGTTAGTGAACTCTGGGGGTGTAGGGCTCCAACAATCCCTGGTGGATCAGCGGTAAAGAATCTGCCAGCCAGTGCAGACACAAGTTCATTCCCTGGGTGAGGAGGATCCCCTGGAGTAGGGAGTGGCATCCCAGTCCCGTATTCTTGCCTGGGAAAGCCCACGGACAGAGGAGCCTGTCTGACTATGGTCCATGGGGTCATAGAGTCAGGGGATTGAGCACGTATTCTGGAAGAGTCTGATAAAGAAGCAGCTGGGGGTGGGTGCTGGGTTGGTTACTTTGCATATGAAAGTGTTGCCAGCAGGGGAGTCATGTGGTGTCTCTAGGAACTGTCTGAACCTGGGAAGGGCAGTCTCTCCAGGGTCAGCAAGACCCCAGATGTCAAAGCATCAGAAACATGGAAAATAAAAGAGCATAATTCCTTTGGGGTCTCTTTCCTCCCGGAAGCTCCCACGTCTTCCTCACAGACATCAGCAACCTCTCTCTGTGCTCTCCCTTTATCTATAAATACAGCCCAATAGTACCAGCAGGAAAATACATTTTTCTATAAAATTTACAGAGAATTTAGAGGTGGTCTTTGAGACACCATGATATTCATCTTTTAAAAATTGAAGCACACTGTTAATATCTACAGAAAAGCACACTCACCCTAGGGATATATAGCTAGCTCTATGAATTATCAGAAAGTGATGATGTCCCTTTTTATTCTAACCACATTATGTGACATTTTTGGAAACATAGTACACATTTCCTTACAGTGTTGCCTGAAGTGAAGAAGGTCTGGGTTCTAAATCCTGTCTCTGCCATTCCCCATCTGTTCCTGGGAGGCGTGACATTTAACCTTTCTGTAAACCCTTCTCAATTATCCCACGTGTAAAATGATAATAATAGTAACAAGCTTGTGGTGTCGCTGTGAGAAATACAAGTGCCTAGGACAGTTCCAGGTGGCTGATGCACTGCTCAGTAATATGTGCTTTGCTGTTACTGAGAAACAGGACGTAGAATAATGATTACATTTCCTTGACAACAATACGCAGTGACGTAATGCACACAGAAGCCACCTCCAGCCGCCAGCTTGCCAACCTTGTCTCGTGGCTATGCTCTTGGCATTTTGCTACCTGCTTTCTGCAGACTTCACTTCTTTCTAGTAAGCCAGACCGTTAGTCCCCATGTCTTTGAGGGGACTTTCCTGGAAGTCCAGTGGTTAGGACTTTGCCTTCCAGTGCAGAGGCTGTGGGTTTGATCCCTGGTGGGGGAGTTAAGATCCCATATGTGCAGTGGCCAAAAAAAAAAAACAAAACCCAACATGAAACAGAAGCAATATTGTAACAGAGTCCATAAAGACTTTTAAAATGCTCCATATTAAAAAGAGCGCTTAGAAAGTGTCTCTGGGTTTCTTCTTACTTCCATATCCTCAGTACCTGAAGCAGAACTTAAAACATACCTGTGTCCACTCAACGTTTTTGAAAGGCCAAACTATCATTGCTTGCTTTTGCCACTGTACTTGCTTCCAGCACCAAACAGCAAAATGTGTTGCTTGTGATCTGCTCGCTTCAGGAAAACCAAATATACTGTCAGGAAGGGATGAATCAAACCCAAGAGGACCTCTTTATTAAGCTTGAAGCACCTTTTTGTGTTTGTAACTTGATTCTGACCCTGATGCAGCACTGGGTCTTGCCAGGGCTCCACTGGGCCGTGAATAAATGTCGACAGCAGCGTGCGGTGGACGCCAGCGAGCCGGCTGTGGTGTGCCCACAGCTCAGGGCAGAAAGGCTTTGCTTTCCCTTGGTGTCTTTTCCCCTACTTCTCCACAAGTCAGCTGGGAAGATGTTTCTTCATTCCTGTCCACTGGGGATGATGATGACAGCTGATAGCCCTGAGACCCGGTGACGAGATAAGAACAGAGAGCAGGGGGACCCAGGGGGAGAAGGAGCCAGGTCAGCCAAAGTGAGGGACTCTTGGGGGAATGGCCTCAGTGCCCGCTGGAAGGAGCTGTGCCTAGTGCCGGCAGGGCTCGACACAAGGTTAGAAGCAGATGAGCGGATTTGGAACTGGAAAGTAATGAGATGGTCCTAGAAGCCCTTTTTATTTAACAGATACTGTGGTAGGTTTCCAACGATGTCCATACCCTCATCCTAGAAGCCTGTCAATATGTTACTTTATTTGGCAAAAGAGGGGACTTCCCAGGTGGCTCATTGATAAAGAGTCCGCAAAAGAGACTGGGGGTGCAATTAAGATCCAGGATCTTGGGATGAGGGAGTTGCCTGGCTAATCCAGGTGGACACAATCTAATCACATGAGGCTTTAAAGGCAGAGAGCCCTTCTGGGTTGCAGAGAGAGGGCGGCTTGAGACAGATGTCACTCATCTAGCTAGATTGACACTGGAGGAAAGGGGGCTTGTGGGGGTCCTAGAAGCAGGAAAGTCCAGAAGGGTTTCCCCCAGAACCCCCAGAAGGAACACAGCCCTGCCCAGACTTGATGTTCGACCATCTAGACTCATGCAGGACTGGCTTCCAAGCTACAAGACTGTAAGGAAATGCATTTGTGTTTAAGTCATCAAATCTGAGATAATTTGTTCCAGCAGCAACAATGCCTGCATGCCTCCTCAGTTGCTCTCCCTTCGTGACCCCATGGACTGTAGCCTGCCAGGCCCCTCTGTCCATAGGATTCTCCAGGCAAGGATACAGCAGTGGATTGCCATTTTCTCCTCCAGGGGATCCTTCCGACCCAGGGATCAAACCTGCATCTCCTGCTGGGCAGGCGGACTCCTTACCACTGAGCCACCTGGGAAACCCAGGAGGAACAAGACGTGAATATTTATAGAGTCCCATCTTGGGCCAGCAGTGAACTAAATATTAAAGCTACAACAGTATACAAAGTAAACCTAATTTCTGCTCTGATGAGGCTTACTTACAAACTAGGATTTAGAATCATCAACCAGCTGAAATCTATAGAACAAGTATAAGATAATAAGAGGTCTTGTTACAGCCATTCACCTTCTACTATATTAACTCTGCAAACCATACTCTGAATCAGAAGAAGCAGTTTCTAAATCAGTTTTTCTAATGAAAACATGTGCTCAATAGAAATATAACGTTTATGCGTAACTTCTGACTACTGAGATGGAGTAGCGCTCAGAAACTACTTTTTAAAGGAGCAAGCAGCTCTACAATATTAGCAAAAACCGACAGAGGGGATGAATATACAACAAGCAACTTGGAGAAGGTGATAAGAACAAGTGACTGGGATTAAATACAGAAGGCTGACAACTGTTGCCTAGTTTCACAAACTTGGTTACTCATGGACTACTGTAACGGGAAGTGGGGTCTGGCTGCTGCTGGCTGCTCAGAAGCCATTGAAGAGGCCAGGCTGGTGGAAAGGAAAGTCTGCTTTTTTAGGATGCTGGCAACTGGCGGGGGGTGGGGTGGGGGAGGGCGGATGCCAAAGGCTGGTGACCCTCCTCCCACCCACCCTCCCCAGCGGGCAGCAGCTTTCATAGACAGAGGGAGGGCGTTACCTGCAGAAACGGCCCAGGCAGCTCCGACAGTCATCTCACAGCGGCCACAGAAGGTCTGACCAGCGTCGCCTTGATTGTTTCAGGTCCAGTCGGTCTTCAGTTCCAGGGTTGGTGGGTTTTTTTCCATTTCTAGGCCATTTCTCAGAATTGTGGCAGCTACCGTCGCGGCTGCAGCCTGTCACTATGTAGCTAGCTTCCAGCTGGTGGGGTTTAGTGCCTGCGAGGCAGCTCACAGGATATGGCTCAGAAGGTTACCTGTGGCCCTTGAGAAGGAACTAAAGGCCCTTGGCTTTGCTTAATGACTGTATTGTTATCTGGTCTCCTTTGACTCTTTACCTTTGTTTCTGCATTTTCTCACTTCTCTGATTAAACTTATCCTGTGGCTAAACTTATCCTTTGGCTAAAGTTTTTCTGGGGCTTCCCAGGCGGCTCAGTAGTAAAGAATCCTCCTGCCAGTGCAGCAGATGCGGGAGACATGGTTTCGATCCCTGGGTCAGGAAGATTCCCTGGAGGAGGAAATGGCAACCCACTCCAGCATTCATGCTTGAGAAGTCCCATGGACAGAGGAGCCTGGCTGGCCACAGCCCCTGGGGTTGCCGAGCATCAGGTGCACCTGAGCACGAACACGCAAGGCTTTTCCATAGACAAAGGGCATGAGGGGCAGAGACCACAGAGTCCTGCTCAGTTTCACTACTACACAGAAATGTAACTACATATAAACTTATAACATGTTGACTAATGGATTTGCAGATCACAAACATCTCAAGAAATGAAGCATTTTTAATTATTTGACTTCAAAATTATATTTTGTATTCGAACTTAACATGTATAAGTTATTAAAGGGGTGCCGTTTCCAAAGAAATGAGATATGCTTATTTTAGGTTCTCACCAATATCTCACAGGAATGAAAGGCAAGTTTCAAGAGGGGCAAAGCTATTATTGCTTACGCTATTGACTTAGCTTGGAAGACCAAAAAAATTTTTTTTTCCTTTTTTGCATTCTCAACTATATCATACATTATTTTTCTTTTTACATTCTCAACTACACCATGTCTCCTTGTAGAAATGCATCGTAATCTACATCATGCTGAATTAGGAAGGGAGAATGAGCCTCTATTTGCCTTTAGTGGAAGAACACTTTTAAGGACAATTATTCTATATCATATAACTAACAGCTCTCAGTCTGATAATTTTCATGGCCACGGTCTTCATGTGGGAAGCCAACTTAGTTCCTAGTTTCCCGTTCCATGGCATCTCTCCAGTGTTCCTGAGATCTCTCCATCTCTATGTTACCGACATCTGGGGCTGGCCCGTGCCTTGTAACATTAGCAGCGTCTCTGGATGTCATCCACTGGGTGTCTGCAGCATCCTCCTCCTGCCCTCCATTACTCCTAGGCAATGTGTCCAGATATTGACAGTGTCCCGGGGGAAGGGGACAAAATCTTCTTGACTGAGAGTCACCAGCCTAAGTGATTAATGTAAACTAAAGTCACAGAAAAGAAAAACTTTGGAGGCAGGAAGTCACCCTGTAATTCTTGGCTGTGCTTCCTGTTATTAATCTGGTCTTCTGTTAGCAGGGCACAGGGGAATTTTCTCAGGGTGAGCCTTGAATGCATGGACCGTTGACACAGCATGGACTCCTCTTTCACTGCAGCAATCACGGTCTTTCATCTTCATAGCCAGCACTAAGATAAAACTGTATAGATACTGGGAACTCCTAGAAAAACCACAATATTCGGTCGGCCACTCTCCCAAGTCATTTTATAGACCCTGTTCTAGTTTAATCAAAGGACAGTCATTTATGACTTAAAATATAAAAATCTTAATAGAAGCCCAAGAATTATTTAAATAGTGTGTATATTATCAAGAGTGAGGACTTTAAAAATCACTGAGAAGTAGGTGCAGTGTTAGAAAAATGACAAGGTTTAATCTCTTCTCATGAAATAGGTGAATGACCCAAATTACATGGGAGATAGGAAGTACAACATCACATAAAATGTTAGATACATACAATTCCATCTTTTCATTAGTTTGGATTTAAAAATGCTTAGTGCCCATGGAAGAACGAGTATGTGGCGGCAGAGGTGGGTGGTGGTGGGGAAGGAAGAGAATTCCTCAAAGAACTGCTGCATTATGTGTCATTTCTTTCATAAATTGAAGTATAGTTAATTTTCAGTGGTGTGTTTCAAGTGTACAGCAAAGTGATTCGGTTATACACGTGTATCCTTTTTTGGGTCTTTTCCTTTATAGGTTTTTATAAAACATTGAGCATAGTTCCCTGTGCTATATATCACTGCTATTCCTTCTATAATTAGAGTGACTTGGGGTTTATTTACAACACAGAGAGACAAGGGTTTTGAACAGTAATGCATACTTGGTGTTATATACCCCTCCCGCTTCAGCCTCCCTCCCACCCCCAGGCCATCACCGAGCAGCGAGCTGAGCTCCCTGCGCTGCACAGCAGCTTCCCACTAGCTGTCTGTTTCACACGCGGTAGAGTACATATGTGCTTCTCTCTCTCAGTTCATCCCACCATGAAAAGGAACAAAACTGGGTCATTTGTAATGATGTGGATGAACTTAGAGTCTACCATGCAGAGTGACGGAAGTCAGGAAGAGAAGAAGGAGCATCATACATTAACTCATATGTATGGAATCTAGGAGGCTTCCCTGGTAGCTCAGCCATAAAGGATCTGCCTGCAGTGCGGGAGACCCAGGCTTGACGACTCCTGGGTTGAGACGATCCCCTGGAGAAAGGAATAGCAGTCCATTCCAGCATTCTTGCCTGGAGAATTCCATGGACAAAGGAAGAATAAAAAGTACAGATGAGCCTAATTTGCAGGCAGGAACAGAGAGGGAGACGGAGAGAATGTATTGTGGACACAGTGGGGGAAGGAGAGGGCAGGGAGAACGGAAAGAATCTGTCCTTTAACTGTGGAATCATATACCCTGAAAATGGAAAGTCTCATCATATGATCAGTTCAGTTCTCTACAGACAGAGCAGAGGGTCCCCCTGCTGAAGCCGGGGAGCTGGCATGTCGCTGTTTGTAAAGTGGTCACGCCTGTGGAACCAAAAGGCACATCACTAGCTAATTGGCAGAAGATGTATTTAAGAGAAAACCATACAGTGTGGAAGGCAGGGGGAGCCAAGGGTGTCCTGGATATACCACAGTAAGGTTAGTTTCTACATTTCTAATCACTTCCGGAGTCTCACAGCATCAAGTTCGAGGAAATAGCATTCATCAAAAATCTTATGGAAAGCAATAAGCATCCTAGGTCAATGATTTAGCAGAAAGAGGTTTTTAAAAATCAAACTTTGTCACCAAAGGCACACACAAAAAGGGGGACACGGTTTTCTGTAAGGACTCGGATCAAATTTAAGCATGCTCATTTTACACCCCTGGCATTGATGTGCAATCCTAGGTCTCAGGGTATAAAGGTATGTCTAAAGAAGACTAAAGCCTCTTCAGAGTGAGTGCTTTCTGAATTCCTCATTTGTAAGTTACCAGGTGAATTCCTGTGGTTTGGCCCATGAGAAGGCACCACACACACACACACACACACACACACGCAAGGGACACGTCCTTTTGCCCTCAGGAGATTGAAATCTGATTTCCCAAGCTGGTGGACAGGCTGGCAATTGAAACCAAACTGCTCTCTGCCTCTCAAAGCGCGGGCATGAGGGCCGTTGCCTCTGCTTGGCGGGCCCTGGGGCGGCGAGGGGGCGGGGACGCGCGGCGGATCAATGGTCAGAGTCAGCGGGGCTCTGCTTAACGAGCCTCCCACCGCGTCCCCGCCTTGCTGACCGCAGTGGGTGGCTCCAGCGCCAACGCCGAGGACGCGGGATCTATCGGGAGGTGAAATAATTGCTTCATTTTCCAGTACAAAGATATAAACCTGATTTCTGTGCACATAAGAGCGCGCTTGCAGCCCTTAGCTGGAGGAGAGCCTGGCGCGGAGCAGAGTGAGACGGGGTAGAAAGGGCCTGGCTCTCGGAACCCCGGGAGACTTGCCAAGGGCTTTACAGGCAAGGGCTCTGGGCTCTGCGGGCCGGCACCAGCCCAGAGCGTGCTGTCTCGGCCGCAGAGGAGAAAACGGTTGCTTCCGCTGGTGCCTTTCCACGAGAAGGTGTTTTGACAAATCAAGAGAAGCAGGGAAAGCCCCACTGATGAGATTTGCACCTAATTTGTCTGGTTACTGCCTCGTTATGAGGGGGGCGTGCGCAGCGGGACGCCCGTCCCAAATGCGGTATCTGGCGCACGACTGAGAGTTAGGAGGGAAATGAAGGTGACAGCCCATTCCCAGAATATTCCTGTCATAGCTCCTACTTCCCTGAATTTCCTTGAACTGCCTTTGTGTTGCGAGTGAAATTATGAGGCGGTTGTGTCCTTTTCAAGGTGTGTCTCTAAATGCTGCTAAGATTAAGATTAAGCCGCGATTACTCTGAAACGTGAACAAGTGCGTGTGCACTCAGTCGTGTGACTCTCTGCGACCCCGTCATGGACTGCAGCCCACCAGGCTCCTCCATCCGTGGGGTTCTCCAGGCAAGGATACTGGAGTGGCTGGCCACTTCCTTCTCCAGAAACGTGAACACAGTGCAGCCTGGAAGTGCGGCATTCAGGTGATTATGTCAAATAGCATTCATACATACTTCTGGATTTCTACGCCATAGCCCGTTTGTATTTGATTTTTTTAAAAACATGATGCTTGTTTTTAAGCATTAGGATAAATCAGTCCTTCCCTAGATACTTGACAACTCACAAAACAAACCCAACAAACTTTGAAACGACACTGCTGTAATAGGTAGGACAGCAGAGAATTGTACTTGTTTTCACACTCTTACTGGAGTAGGATGTGAATTGAAACTGATGATCATCCAATTTGTAAGTCAGCTTTCAGGCAGAGTCAATACTTTCCAGCCATGATTCTTTTAAATGAACCACTTCCCTTGAGTTTTGTCAACATCTCAATATTCTTTCCCAAGTCCCATTTTTTTTTCTTGTCCCGCATTTTTCTCATTTACTGATTTTCCACACAAATATCTGAGTATATTGCGGACAGGAGGTTACTTTCTTCCACTACTTCTGGGCTGTGTGACCTTGAACAAGTCAACATTTGAGATTAATTTGTCTAATCTTATTTAAAATGGAGATATATTGAAAAGCACAGGTGTGTTAATCACTAAGTCATGTCCGACTCTTTGCAACTCCATGGACTGTAGCCCACTGGGCTCTGCCTGTGGAATTTCCCAGGCAAGAATACTGGAGTGGGTTATCATATCCTTCTCCAGGGGATCTTCCTGACCCAGGGATCAAACCTGGGTCTCCTCCATTGCAGGTGTATTCTTTACCATCTGAGCTAGCAGGAGATAATATTAACAGCCACTTAATGAAGTAATGATGGCAACTTGCAGAAAGAAAGAAACAAATATAGGAGATATATCTAAGCATCATGTCTGGAACTTAGCATGTCCCCCATTGAATACGAATTAAATGTAAGTACCTCCGTCTTCTAGCTCCTTGACCACAGTGAACAGACATCTTCCTGGATGCCGAAAGAGGGTTTTGTGGGCTTTCTTGTCAACCTCTCCCTCACCCTTGTGGTGCTGCTAAGGCCCCCTTTTCTCCACTTCCAGGTCCTTCATTCATTCGTCAAGGGCTGCATCCAACAGGCACGCTAACAGCCTTTCAAGCTGTTTCTGCTGAGAATCCCCATCAGCAAACCACAAGGAGCAACAAAGGATACAACAAATGACTTGCTTCTGCTTTGGCTTCCCTGGTGGTTCAGTCAGTAAAGAGTCTGCCTGCGATATGCGAGACCCAGGTTCGATCCCCCGGGTTGGGAAGATCCCCTGGAGAAGGGAATGGCAACCACCCCAGTATTCCTGTTGGGAAATCCCATGGGCAGAGGAGCCTGGTGGGCTACAGTCCATGGGACCGCAGAGTCAGACATGACTCAGTGACTGAACAACAATCCCAGCTTTCAGCAAAACTGCCAAGAGGCATTTTTCCTTGTACTTTCCCCCAACCTCTTCTGCTCCATCATGTCTTCTGTGGATGGGTTACCACCCTTCCTCAGCCCTCACTTTTCAGTGAAGAATTCCACTTAGCCAAGTCCTTTTTATTAGTAAAATGAAAACCCCTCATCCCACAGTAACCGAGTGTTGAGATTCTGTCTGGACCCTGAAGCTTTAGCAAGGAGAAAAGTCCTCTGTGCTGGACACTCTTACCTCCTGGCTACTGGCTCCTCAGCCGCCGCAGGCCGGCCAGCTTCTCCAGTGTGCGGCCTCAGCATCCATGTTTGATTCTCACTGCCTGTCCCGCGCACCTCTCCCGTGCAAGTGAAGGAGGCCTGGTCCCCAAGCGTGCATGGCTGGAAAGCGAGGGAGCTGACATGGCAGGCCAGGGCCCAAACCCTCTGCCGCTCCCCAGGAGGGCGACCCCAGGGATGCGTTCTCTGGCCCAGATCGTCTTGGTGGGGATGAGCTGCAGGGAGCACTGTGTGTTGCCCGCTCCTCCTTTCTTCCTGCAGCCTTTACAGTCTCTTGGTCTTGTTCCATCTGATCACCTAGAAAAAGTCCCCTGTGTCTAAGGGGGTTATCTCTAACAGCTCCTGGGGCACGCCCAGGCTGAGGTGTGTACTCACTCGCATCACAACAAGCAAGGAAGATTGTGAGATGATTCCAGAATGTGTTACATTCTTTTTTATTTTAAATTTGGTTACACCGGCCTTAGTCAAGGCACATGGGACCTTCGCTGTGTTATGTGGGATATTTCAGCTGCAGCGGGCGGGCTCCCCAGTTGTGGCTCACCGCTCACGTGCGCTCTAGTTGCTCTGAGACACGTGGGATCTTTGTTCCCAGCCAGGGATCAAACCCTTGTCCCCCTGCATTGCAAGGCAGATTCTCAACCATAGGACCACCAGAGAGGTCCTCAGAATGTGATACAAGCTTTAAAGAAGTAAAGAGGGTAAAATGCAAGTGACTGTTATTAAGGTAGGGATGCCTGTGTGAGGGGGGTGGACATCCTCTAGGGTGGTCCGTGACAGCGTCTTCAAGAGAGACCTGGAACTGATGCCTAAATGATGCGAAGGAGCTGATGGTGGAAAAGCCTGGAAGGGAAGCAGTTACCTTCCATCAAAACAGAGACTATGAGCTCCGGAGGGGCCTGGACAGGCGCCTTATAGAAACGGAAGAACCTCAGTGCGGCCACGGCAGAGTGGGTGGGAAAGAGACTCAGAGGCCTTCCCAGGCCGCAGTGCAATTCGGATTTTATTTTTTTGGGCGACAGGACGATACTGAAGGATTTTGAGCAGAGAAAGTGACGTGTTGTCAGTTCTGTGATAAATAGTTCACGCTGACCGTTGCGTGGAAAACCGCAAGCCAGGTAGATCAGTAGGGAGACTTGGGTGATGGGTGATGTGGTCCAGACTTGGACAGTGGCGGAGGTGGGAGAGAAAGTCTCGGCTTCCCCTTCCAGACAATATTTGGGTTTAAACAGCTTTAGTTTGATGGCCTGCTGGTTGGATGTGTTGGTATGTATGTTTCAGGCTAGTGAGGGTCAAGGCCTCTCCCTGCTCTGGGGCTCCCTACACGGTCGGAATTTCGCTTGTAAAAGACTCTGGCTGCTTTCTTGTTTTGTTTCTCTTCAGACTGTGCTGTGCACATGCAGGCTCTCAGCTCCCTGACCAGGGATCAGACCCAGGCCCCTGCATCGGAAGTGTGGAATCTTGACCATTGGACCACTAGGAAGTCCCTGAAAGACTACGGCTTCTTAATTTAGGATATATTGCATGTGAAAGTGTACCACTATGAGCAGCGTGTTCTGTTTTTAAATATATATATATGTCAGAATAACTTCAGAAAAGTCGATTTGCATCATGTGCCAATCTTGCTACAGTGCTGGTGTGAAGTGCCTACAGGGGAGGGAATTCTGCAGACAGCAGAAGAAGAAAGATCCATACCCTGATCTGCGGGAGAAAGAAAGAAGGATGTCTGCTCGAGAAAATAGCAACAGGAGTTTCATCATCTGGCTGATGCACACTCTTAGATGAATAAATATTAGCACAGAGGTGAAATGTTAACTTTACAGAAAATAACAGAACACTAACAAACAAGAGTAACTAATATTCTAAGAAGTGGGAACAACTTTCTTGGCATATTTGTTGCACTAAAGGCATAGATTATTGAGAGGAAACATTTGATGACAGGACATCTGCATACACATTATGGAGAGAACACATTTGCAGAAACTACTGTGGGAAATTTTTCCAATTTAAATGAATCATCCTGCTTGCCTGATTTTGATTAGCTTATATATATATATGGATTGATTGTTGGTTAATAATTTCTGTTATATTTGAATTTAAAGGTTGCTTTAAAATTTCTTTTCTTCTTTTTAGAGTTTATACTATACATGGTACATTGTATGAGTTTATGCTTTAATAGAAGTATAGGGGATTTTCAATGCATGTTTCAGGTATACAGCGCAGTGAGACAGTTATACATATATATTTAAGTATATATATTCTTAATCAGATTCCAACCCCTGGTGGTCTAGTGGTTAGGATTCAGCAGTCTCTCTCTTTATATTAGATCCCATGCCCTTAAGGTTATTGTAAAATATTGACTATGGTTTCCCGTACGGTACAGTAGGCGGTCCTTTTCGGCTATCTTACATACGGCAGAGCGTATACACTGACTCTGAACTGCTCATTTATCTGTCGTATCCTCCTCCCCTTTGGTAACCGTGAGTTTGTTTTTACTCTGTGAGTTGGTTTCTGTTTTAGAAATGAGTTCATTTGCACACTGTTTTTTAGATTCCACATATAAGTAAAATTGTATGACATTTGTCTTTCTCTGTCTGCCTTACTGAATTCACTATGCAGGGTGATTTCTAGGTCTATCCATGTCGCTGCAAATAGCATCGTCTCGCCCTCTGTCATGGGCGAGTAGTATTCCAGAGTATATATGTACCACATCTGCTTTATTAATTCATCAGTTGATGGGTGAAAACAGGTTTTTCCCATGTCCTGGCTATTGTGAATAGAGCTGGGATGAACATAGGTGTCCTTGTATCTCTCTGAGTTGTAGTTTCGTCTGGATATATGCCCAGGAGCGTGATTGCTGGATGACACGGTAGCTCTGTTAGTAGGTTTTGAGAACGCTCCATTCTGTTTTCCACGGTGGCTGAACCACTCTGCACCCCCACCGACAGTGTAGGAGGGTTTCCTTTCTCCACACCCTTGCCAGCATTTACTTGTAGACTTTTCAATGATGGCCATTCTGACCAGTGTGAGGGTCAGTACCTCACTGTAGTTTTTATTTGCATTTCTCTAATATTAGTAATGTTGAGTATTTCTTTATGTACCTGTTGACCATCTATATATCTTCTTTAGAGAAATACCTACGTAGGTCTTCTGCCCATTTTTTGACTGGGTCATTTTGTCTTTCTGTCACTGAGTTGTATGGGCCATTTGTATATTTTGGAAATTATGGTTTTGTCCATTGCCTCATTTAAAAATATTTTCTACCAGCCTGTAGGTTGTTTCTCCTTTCTGTTTATGGTTTCCTTTGCTGTGCCAACACATTTAAGCTTGTTTAGGCCCCACTGGTTTATTTTTGTTTTTATTTCCATTACACTAGGAGCAGGATCTAGAAAGATATTGCTGTGATTTATATCAAAGAGTATTCTGCCTGGATTTTCCTGTAAGACTTTTTTACTACCTGGTCTTAATTTTAGGTCTTTAACCGATTTTGAGTTTATCTGGGGATGTGGTGCTAGAGACTGTTCCAGATTCATTCTTTTACAGGTAGTGTTCTACTTTCCCCAGTGCCACCTGTGGAAAAGACGGTCTTCTCTGCACTGTGTATATTATTGCTTCCTTTGTTGTAGACTGGCCTTAGGTGGATGGGCTTGTTTCTGGACTTTTATCCTGTTCCATTGGCCTATCTTTCTGGTTTTGTGCCATTACTAAGCTGTCTTTATTACTGCAGCTTTGTGGTATAGTCTGAAGTCAGGGAGTGCAATTCCTCCAGCTCCATTTTTCTTTCATAAGACTGTTTTGGCTCGTTGGTGTCTTTTGTGTTTCCACACAAATGTAAATGTTTTGTGTTCTAGTTTTGTGGAATAGACAGTGCCGTTGGTCGTTAGGCATGGCTTGCCTCGATTGCTCTGGGTAGCGCAGGCATCTTAGCATCAGTGCTTCTCCCCATCCAAGTACACAGTCTGTCTTTTCAGTTGTGTGTCAGCCTGAGTTTCCATCATTAGCATCTTCTAGTTTTCAAAGTAGAGGTCTTTTGTCTCCTTGGTAGGTTTCTTTCTTTCGTTGTTTTGTTAAGTGGGTAAAATTAGTAATCAGAACAAAATGGGATTAACTAGGAAAAACTGAACATAAGAGATACTTTACAGGATAATATATCCTTTTCATGTTGATTACTTTGACCAGGTTAAATACAGGTGATTATTCTTCAGCCTTCTGGGCTTAAATTGTTCGGGTAGATGTAAAGTATGAAAATATAGACAAATATACATAAGCAGCTTACTGATCTTCCATGATATGTTCAGCATTCCTCACTAGCAGTTCATAATTCAATCAGCAAGTGTGCGGTGAACAATGTACACTGAAACAGCACTCCCACTGGTCCTTGTACCTCCGTTCACAGCGCAGTGTCTCGCACGATTTGCATGTCTAATTTTCCCTGAATAAGCTTGCACCTTTAGCATAGCCGAGAAGTGATCAAGGGGGCCCAGTCTACTAAGAGACACTCCACTGTCCATGTTCCCAGACTTTGTGGTCACCAGTATTTTATTTTTTATAAGATTCACCTACTGTAAGTCTTATAAACATTTTTGCCATTTACATTATACCAAGAAGAAAAGGAATACTAAAAGTGAGCTAATGGAAAAACAAAACCAGATTTCTTTCGCTTTCAAATGATTCTCAGTTCAGTTCAGTTGCTCAGTCGTGTCTGACTCTTTGCGACCCCATGAATCGCAGCACGCCAGGCCTCCCTGTCCATCACTAACTCCTGGAGTTCACTCAGACTCACATCCATCGAGTCCGTGATGCCATCCAGCCATCTCATCCTTGGTCGTCCCCTTCTCCTCCTGCCACCAATCCCTCCCAGCATCAAAGTCTTTTCCAATGAGTCAGCTCTTCACATGAGGTGGCCAAAGTGCTGGAGTTTCAGCTTTAGCATCCTTCCTTCCAAAGAAATCCCAGGGTTGATCTCCTTCAGAATGGACTGGTGGGATCTCCTTGCAGTCCAAGGGACTCTCAAGAGTCTTCCCAACACCACAGTTCAAAAGCATCAATTCTTCAGTGCTCAGCCTTCTTCACAGTCCAATTCTCACATCCATACATGACCACTGGAAAAACCATAGCCTTGACTAGACAGACCTTAGTCGGCAAAGTAATGTCTCTGCTTTTGAATATACTATCTAGGTTGGTCATAACTTTTCTTCCAAGGAGTAAGCATCTTTTAATTTCATGGCTGCAGTCACCATCTGCAGTGATTTTGGAGCCCCCAAAATAAAGTCTGACACTGTTTCCACTGTTTCCTCTCTCTTTGCCATGAAGTGATGGGACCGGATGCCATGATCTTCATTTTCTGAATGTTGAGCTTTAAGCCAACTTTTTCACTCTCCTCTTTCACTTTCATCAAGAGGCTTTTTAGCTCCTCTTCACTTTCTGCCATAAGGGTGGTGTCATCTGCATATCTGAGGTGACTGATATTTCTCCCGGCAATCTTGATTCCAGCTTGTGTTTCTTCCAGCCCAGCGTTTCTCATGATGTACTCTGCATATAAGTTAAACAAGCAGGGTGACAGTATATAGCCTTGACGTACTCCCTTTCCTATTTGGAACCAGTCTGTTTGTCCAGGTCCAGTTCTAACTGTTGCTTCCTGACCTGCATACAGATTTCTCAAGAAGCAGGTTAGGTGGTCTGGTATTCCCATCTCTTTCAGAATTTTGCTTAAATGATTTTAATCTAGATGGAAGACACTTTGAATGGTACTCAGAATGCATTACAGATTTTAGAACCGGTCTCACTCACAGTGATTTCAGAACACAGTGTAGAGGTGCAGCAGTCATGTTAGGGCTTCTTAATTATTCAAGGGGATAAAGATCGTCTTCAAGTATGGGTAGAAATGAAATCCTTCTATAGGATTAATCTCCAAGAGCTATTTTCCTTTGTAGACTACAGTATTATTGTTGGTTTCATACACTTCTACTTTATAAAGAACTCCCACAGGAAGAACTTTCTGGAGGTTTTCCCGGGTATAAATGTCTACATTTTCTGTTGTGCTTATAATGTCTGCAAAATATGGCACATCCAGACCCAGACACTTAATGGTCAAGGGGCTTCATAATTGCCTCTTCCATATACTCTCGGAGGTCAGTCAAATTCATGACCATTCCTGTAACAGGACCAATTTCTCCATGTACTGTCACCACAACTTTATAGGTAATTAAGCGCCCCACTCCAGTGCTCCTGCCTGGAAAATCCCATGGATGGAGGAGCCTGGTAGGTGGCAGTCCACGGGGTCGCTAGGAGTCGGACACGACTGAGCAACTTCCCTTTCACTTTTCACTTTCATGCACTGGAGAAGGAAATGGCAACCCACTCCAGTGTTCTTACCTGGAGAATCCCAGGGACGGGGGAGCCTGGTGGGCTGCCGTCTATGGGGTCGCACAGAGTCGGACACACTGAGCGACTTCCACCTCACCTCACTTACTTGAAAGTACGGTTGTTGTTGCACTTCCTGAACAGTTTCCAAGTTTTCCTCATCACTCAGAGACTTTTCAGGGGGTGATGGGTCCTGCTGAAGAGGTGTGGCGGGACACTTGTGCCCGAGGGTGAGGACCCATGCCCGGGCCACTCATGGTTCACATCCTTGCTCCCTGGCCTGCGTCTTAACCCCTGCCGCCAGGCTGGCGTGGGTGGAGCCTGCCCACGGCTTCCTTAGGTAGGCTTAGTCCTAGGAAGTGTCCATCTTTTTAGTGCAGTGGTGAATGGGATCGCTTCCTAAGTTTTTCATTCCTCTCTTTCGTTGTTCATGTGTGGAGGAACAATGGATGGCTCTGCGTGAATTTAGTGTCCTGCAACATTACCAGATTCATTGCGGAGTCCCCACAGCTTTCTGGTAGCATTGTTAGAAATTCCTACCTGTAGAACCATGGTATCTGCAAACAGTGACAGTTTTACTTCTTTTCCAGATTTGATTTTCTTTCCTGATTGCTACTCTGATTGCTATTGCTGAGACTTCCAAAATACGTTGCCTCAAAGTGGCAAATGTGGGTATCTTCATTTTGTTCAGTCTTACAGGAAACGCCTTCAGCTTTTCACTGCTGAGTATGACGTTAGCTGTGGGTTTGTCAAATATGGCCTTTATTACTCTAAAGGTATGTTCCTTCTGTGTCCCTGCTCGCTGGAGATTTTTCTAACTACTGCATTTCTGGCTGCGCTGGCTGTTCGCTGCTGTGCAGGCTCTCCCTAGTTGCCGTGAGCGGGGGCCACTCTAGGCTGCAGTGCGCAGGCTCCTCGTTTCGGGGGCTTCTCCCGTGGCGGAGCTCCGGCGCCAGGCCTGTGGGCTCACTAGTGTGGTGCGTGGGCTTCCGCTCCTGGTGCACGCGGGCTCAGCGGCTGCGGCTCACAGGCTCTAGAGTGCAGGCTCAGCAGTCGTGATGCCCGGGCTTAGTTGCTCTGCTGTATACGGGATCTTTCCAGACCAGGGATCTGGAAACCCGTGTCCCCTGCATTGGCTGGCAGATTCTCAGCCAGATGCATTTTCAGGGAGTTCCCTGCTGTGTGTCCCGGCAACAATGCTGGAGCGGGTTGCCACGCCCTCGTCCAGGGGAATCTTTCCAACCCAGGGATTGAACCCACGTCTCTTGCACCTTCTGCATTGTCAGGCGGGTTCTTTACCACTAGCGCTGCCTGGGAAACCACTCAACCACTGGACCAACAGGAAGTCCCAGCACTTTCTGGAGACTATTTTTTTTTACTCATACATGGATGTCAAATTGTATCTAAAGCTTTTCCTGCCTCTGTTGAAAAGATCATATGGTTTTTATTCAGTTGGTTAATATGGGGTATCACATTGATTTACCAACACTGAAGAGTCCTCACATCCCTGGAATAAAGCCTGCTGATCATGGTGTATAGCCCTTTTAATGCATTGTTGATTTGGTTTGCTCATGTTGTGTTGAGGGTTTTGGCATCTGTGTTCACCAGTGACATGGGCCTAAAATGCTGTTTTTCGTGTGTGGTCTCTTTGTCTGATTTTTGGTACCAGAGTGACGGTGGCCTCATAGAACGTGTTCAGAAGTGTCCCATCCTCTGCAGTTTTCTTGGAAAAGTTGCAGAAGGATAGGCGTTAACATTTCTCTAAATATTTGGTAGAATCCCCTGTGAGGTCATCTGGTCCTGGACTTGTGTTCGTGGGGTGCCTTTAAATTCCTGATTCAGTTTCAGGAACAGTGATTGGTCGGCTCATATTTTCTAGTTCTTCCTGATTCAGTCTTGCGAGGCTGTGCCTTTGTGAAAATCTGTCCTTTTTCCCTGCTGCTGCTGCTGCTGCTAAGTTGCTTCAGTCGTGTCCGACTCTGTGCGACCCCACAGACGGCAGCCCACCAGGCTCCCCGTCCCTGGGATTCTCCAGGCAAGAACACTGGAGTGGGCTGCCATTTCCTTCTCCAATGCAGGAAAGTGGAAAGTGAAAGTGAAGTCGCTCAGTCGTGTCCGACTCTTAGCGACCCCATGGACTGCAGCCCACCAGGCTCCTCCACCCGTGGGACTTTCCAGGCAAGAGCACCGGAGTGGGGTGCCAGTGCCTTCTCCAGCTAGAGTGTCCATCCTATTGGCCAGTAGTTGCTGGCAGTGTTCTCGTAGGCCCTTTGCGTGGCTGTGACGCTGCTTGTTAAGTTCTGCCTTTACATTTCTCCCTTTGTTGATTTGGGGCCCCTCCTTTTTGTTTTGCGATGAGTCTGGCTAAGGTTTATCAATTTTTATCTTTCCAAAGAACGAGCTTTCAGTTTCACTCATATATTCTTCGTGTCCTTTTTAAAGGCTCAATTTATTTCAGCTCTGACCATTATGATCTGTTATCTATGCATTCACTTTTTTTCATAATGGTTAATAACAGAATATTGAATATAGTTCCATCTGTCATACAATAAGACCTCATTCCTTTCTAAAAATTAAATCAATTTTTAATTTAAATTTTAAAATATTTTTTTGAGTATAATTGAGTAACAATGTTAGTGCAGGCATACAGCAGAGTGATTCAATTATACATATACATGTATCTATTTTTTTCAAATTCTTTCCCATTTAGGTTATTACCAAATCCCTGTACGATACAGTAGGTCCTTCTTTATTGTAAATATAGCAGTGTGTATGTGTCTGTCTCAAACTCCCCCTCTATTCCTCTTTGCCACCCATTGCCCCTGGTAATCACGTTTGAGACTATGCTGTTTTGTAAATAAGTTCATTTAAATACGTTTTTGTAAATAAGTTCACCACTGTTTTAGATTCACAAATTAGCAATCTCATATGATACTCTTCTCTGAATTATTTCACTCGGTGTGACAATCGGTCTATCCATGCTGCTGCAAATGGCATCACTTCCTTCTTTTCATGGCCGAGTAATAGTCCGTTGTATACATGTACCGTATTTTCATCCATTTCTCTTGATGGACATCTAGATTGCTTCCATGTTCTGGCTATTGAGCTCTGCAGTGAGCATTGGCGTGTGTGTCATTTCAAACCAGGTATCTCTCTGGATATAGGCCTGGAGTGGAGCTGCTGAATCATACACTAGATAAATCATGCTAAGCTTCCCTGGCAGCTGAGACGGTGAAGAATCTGCCCACAGTGTGGGAGACACAGGCGCGATCCCTGGGCCAGGAAGACCCCCTGGAGAAGGGACTGGCAACCCACTCCAGTATTCTTGCCTGGAGAATTCCACGGACAAAGGAACCTGGCGGGCTACGCCTGAGCAACTAACATTTCATAGTAGCTGTACCAATTTACATTTCCAGCAACAGTGTAGGAAGGTTCCCTTTTCTCCAGGACCTTGTTTTTTAATCCACATTGTGTATTAGTAATTTGAATCTGCCAACCCCAAACTCCCAATCTAACTCTCCTTTGCTTCTCCTCTCCCTGCCAACCACCAATCGCTTCTCTAGATGCTTCCCTGGTGGTTCAGCTGGTGAAGAATCTGCCTGCAATGTGGGAGACCTAGATTTGATCCCTGGGTTGGGAAGATCCCCTGGAGAAGCCAGTGGCTACCCACTCCACTATTCTGGCCTGGAGAATTCCATGGACTATTCCATGAGGTTGCAAAGAGCTGGACACGACCCTGTGACTTTCACTTTCTTTCATTCTCTTACTTTCATCAAGAGGCTCTTTGGCTCCTCTTCACTTTTTGCGGGTGCATATCTGAGGTTATTGCTATTTCTCCCAGCAATCTTGATTCCAGCTTGTGCTTCCTCTAGCCCGGAATTTCTCATGATTCACTCTGCATATAAGTTAAATAAGCAGGGTGAAAATATAGAGAACTGACATACTCCTTTCTCAATTTTGAACCAGTCCATGGTTCCATGTCCAGTTCTAATTGTTGCTTTTTGGCCTAAATACAGGTTTCTCAGGAGGCACCTCAGGTGGTCTGGTATCCCTGTCTCTTTAAGAATATTCCACAATTTGTTGTGATCCACACAAAGGCTTTTATGTAGTCAGTGAAGCAGAAGTTTTTCTGGAATTCCCCTGCTTTTTCTGTGATCCAGCGGATGTTGGCAATTTGATCTCTGGTTCCTCTACCTTTTCTAAATCCAACTTGAACATCTGAAAGTTCTCGGTTCACATACTGTTGAAGCGGGATTGTGAACACTGCATTTCTACCAAGCTAAATGAGCGCAGTTGTGCAGTAGTTTGAGCATTCTTTGGCATTGCCTTTCTTTGGGATTGGAATGAAAACTGATCTTTTCCAGTGTGGTGGCCACTGCTCAGTTTTCCAAATTTGCTGGCATATTGAATCCAGCACTTTAAAAGCATCATCTTTTAGGATTTGAAATAGTTCAGCTGGAGTTCCATCACCTCCACTAGTTTTGTTCATAATGATGGTTCCTAAGGCCCACTTGACTTCATACTCCAGGCTGTCTGGCTAAAGGTGAGTGATCACACCATCGTGGTTTTGAATACTGTATGCTGGTAGTCTAGTCTGAAGACAGGGACAGTGATTTCTCCAGCTCCATTCTTCTTTCCAAAGATTGTTTTGGTTATTCAGGGTCTTTTATGTTTCCATACAAATTTAAATTTTTTATATTCTAGTTCTGCGGAAAATGCCACTGGTCATTGATAGGGATTGCAATGACTGAGTATTGTGGGCATTTCAACAATGTTGATTTTTTTTTTTTTATGTTGATTCTTTATTTTCTTGGGCTCCAAAATCACTGCAGATGGTGACTGCAGCCATGAAATTAAAAGACGCTTACTCCTTGGAAGAAAGTTATGACCAACCTAGATAGTATATTCGAAAGCAGAGATATTACTTTGCCGACTAAGGTCCGTCTAGTCAAGGCTATGGTTTTTCCAGTGGTCATGTATGGATGTGAGAGTTGGACTGTGAAGAAGGCTGAGCACTGAAGAATTGATGCTTTTGAAGTGTGGTGTTGGAGAAGACTCTTGAGAGTCCCTTGGACTGCAAGGAGATCCAACCAGTCCATTCTGAAGGAGATCAACCCTGGGATTTCTTTGGAAGGAATGATGCTAAAGCTGAAACTCCAGTACTTTGGCCACCTCATTTGAAGAGTTGACTCATTGGAAAAGACTGTGGTGCTGGGAGGGATTGGGGGCAGGAGGAGAAGGGGACGACCGAGGATGAGATGGCTGGATGGCATCACGGACTCGATGGACGTGAGTCTGTGTGAACTCTGGGAGATGGTGATGGACAGGGAGGCCTGGCGTGCTGCGATTCATGGGGTCGCAAAGAGTCAGACATGACTGAGTGACTGAACTGATCTGAACTGAATGTTGATTCTTTACATCCAAGAACAAGTCATTCTTTCCATCTGTGTGTGGGCTTTGATTTCTTTCATCAGCATCTTATAGTTTTCAGAGTAGAGGACTTCTGCCTCCTCAAGTAGGCTTATTCCTAAAATATTTTCTTCTATTTGATGTGATGGTAAATGGGATCATTTCCCGAGTTTCTCCTTCGGCTCTCTCATTATTAGTGTATGGAAATGCAGCCGACTTCTCAGCAGTGATTTTGTGTCCTCCTCGTTTACTGAATTCATGCTGTTGTTTAGTCACTAACTAGCGTCCGACTCTTTAGCCCGCCAGGCTCCTCTGTCCATGGGATTTTCCAGGTAAGGATACTGGGGTGGGTAGTCATTTCCTTCTCCAGGGGATCTTCTGACCCAAGGGTCGAACCCACATCTCCTGTGTTGGCAGGCAGATTCTTTACCCGGAGGTGCCAGGGCAGCCTTGCTGCCTTCATAGGCGAGCTCTAACAGCTACTGTCCGCCTCTTAGACACCCAGGGCGTCGTAACATGCCATCTGCAAGCAGGGGCAGGGTCGCTTCTTCCGGTGCAGTGTGGGTTTGGTTCTCTTCTGTTACTGTGGAGAGGGCTTCCAAACCTACATTATATGAAAGGGTGAGAAGGGGCACAGTCACGACCCTGTTGTTCAGCATCCTAGAGAAAATTCTCTCAGCTTTTCACCAGAGGATGATGGTAACTGTGGACTTGTATATGGCTTTTCTTTACTTTTAGTTGTGATGGTAAATAGGATTCTCTTTTTCCTCGTGCATTGTTTGCATACAAAAGTGCAAGGTCTCCGTGTGTTGGTTTTGTGGCTGCAGATCTACCGGATTCCCTGATGAGCTCTTTCGGTTTCCTGCTAGCATCCTCAGGACTTTTATGTGTAGAATCACATCCTCTGCAAACCTGCACAGCTTTATTCTGTTTCCAGTTTAGATTCATTTTGTTTTTTTTCCTCTGATTTCCATGGCTCAGTTCAGTTCAGTTGCTCAGTCGTGTCTGACTGGTTGCGACCCCATGAATCGCAGCACACCAGGCCTCCCTGTCCATCACCAACTCCCGGAGTTCACTCAGACTCACATCCGTCCAGTCGGTAATGCCATCCAGCCATCTCATCCTCTGTCGTCCCCTTCTCCTCCTGCCCCCAATCCCTCCCAACATCAGGGTCTTTTCCAATGAGTCAGCTCTCTGATCAAGTGGCCAAAGTAGTGGAGCTTCAGCTTCAGCATCAATCCTTCCAATGGACATTCAGGATTGATTTCCTGAAAAACCATAGCCTTGACTAGATGGCTTTTGTTGGCAAAGTGATGTCTCTGCTTTTTAGGTTTATCTAGGTTTGCCTAGGCTGTCTAGGTTTCTCACAGCTTTTCTTCCAAGGAGCAAGTGTCTTTTAACTTCATGGCTGCAGTCACCATCTGCAGTGATTTGGGGCCCAATAAAGTAAAGTCAGGGAAATGGCACCCCACTCCAGTGTTCTTGCCTGCAGAATCTCAGGGACAGGGGGGAACCTGGCGGGCTGCCGTCTATGGGGTCGCACAGAGTCGGACACGACTGAAGCGACTTAGCAGCAGCAGCACCAAAGTAAAATCCGTCACTGTTTCTTTTTTTCCCATCTATTTACCATGAAGTGATGGGACTGGATGCCATGATCTTCATTTTTTGAATGCTGAGTTTTAAGCCAGTGTTGAGTTTAAGAACCTCTTGATGAGGGTGAAAGAGAGTGAAAAAAGTTTCATTATAAATAGGTGTTAAATTTTGTCAAAAACTTTCATCTGTTGAGCGGATCATATGGTTTTTATCCTTCAGTTTGTTAATGTGTGTATCACACTGATTTGTGCATATTGAAAACTCCTTGCATCCCTGAGATAAATCCTACTTAATAAATCCCACTTGATCCTGGTGTATGCTCCTTCTAATGTGCTGTTGGAATCTGTTGCTAATACTGGGTTAATGATTTTGGCATCTATATTCATCGGTGATATGGGTCTGTAATTCTCTTCTTTGTATGTGACCCTTTTGGGTTTTGGTATCAGGGTACTTACTGGTGGCCTCACAGAATGAAAGTGCTCCTTCCTCTGCAATTTTTTGAAAGATTTACAGAAGGATAGGTGTTAGCTGTTCTCTAAATATATGGTAGAAATTCCCCGTGAAGCCATCTAGTCCTGGATTTTTGTTTGTTGAAACTTTTTAAATTACTGATTCAATTTTAGAAATTGTAGTTAGCCAGTTCATATATTCCAGTTCTTCCTGGTTCAGTTTTAGGAGATTGTACCATTGTAAAAATTCATTAGTTTCCTCTAGATTGTCCATTTTATTGGCAAATATTTGCTCATAGTGGTCTCTTAGGCTCCTTTGTATTTCCATGGTGTCAGTTGTGTTTAACATTTGATTTGGGCCCTCTTCCCTTTTTTTCCCTGTAAGCCTGGCCAAGGATTACAAATATTGTTTATCTTTTCAAAGCACCTGGTTTTAGTTTCTCTGATCTTTTCTTTGTTGTTTTAAGCCTCTATTTATTTCTGTTCTGATCATTATGATTTCTTTCCTTCTACTAACTTTGGGTTTTGTTTGTGAATTTTTCTCTAGTTAAACGAGGTGTAAGGTTAGGTTGTTTGAGATTTTTCTCCTTAGCTTGTATCACTGGAAAACTTCTCTCTTAGAACAGCTTTTGCTGCATCCCATGGGTTTTGAGTCTGTTTTTGTTTTCATTTGTCTCTAGGGATTTATTTTTTATTGATTTAACTGACATATGGCTCATTTACAAGGCTGTGTTACTTCTGCTGTGTGGCAAAGTGATTCAGTTTCACATCCGTTTGTCTGTCCACTCTCCTCATTTTCTTTTCCATTGTGGTTTATCACAGAGCATTGGATACATTCCCCTGTGCTTTACAGCTCCGCCTTCTTCCTCCCATTCTGTTAAGAATTTGCATCTGCTAACCCCAAACTCAACAAGGTTTCTTGTTTCTGGTGTCGGCCCCTCATGGGTGAGGCTGTTTCAGAGCCTGGTCCCTGGCTGTTGGGTGGGACCCGATCTTGTTGCTCTGGACTCAGGCAAAACGTCTGCCTCCAGTATGAGTCTGAGTAGATAAAGCCTCCCTTAAATGTCCGCCCAGCTTTTGGGACCCCAGGGAGAGCCACAGCTTCCCCCGGCCTCCCTAGGAGACCCTCCGACACCAGCAGATGTGTCTGGAGCAGACGCCTATGACGTCACTGCTTCGCTGGTCCCAGGACCCCCTTTAAGAGCGGGGTCTGCTTCCCCTGTCCTGGGAAACTCCTGCAGTCAAGCCAGCGGGATGGCTTGCGGTTCCTTCATTAGGTCTTTGGTTATAGAATATCTTTTTTGGGAGGTTCCAATCTTTTTAATCCATGTTTGTTCAGCAGTTAGGCGTGATCTTGGAATGAGGAGGTGAGCTCAAGGTCCTTCTACTCTGCCATCTATCCAGATTCAGTTCAGTCACTCAGTAGTGTCTGACTCTTTGTGACCCCATGAACCACAGCACGCCAGGCCTCCCTGTCCATCACCAACTCCCAGAGTCCACCCAAACCCATGTCCATTGAGTTGGTGATGCCATCCAACCATCTCATCCTCTGTCATCCCCTTCTCCTGCCCCCAATCCCTCCCAGCATCAGAGTCTTTTCAAATGAGTCAGCTCTTCACATCAGATGGCCAAAGTACTGGAGTTTCAGCTTCAACATCAGTCCTTCCAATGAACACCCAGGACTGATCTTAGGATGGACTGGTTGGATCTCCTTGCAGTCCAACTTTAAAAAATGATCACAATTCACACTGCCAACAAGTGAAAGGGCGCATTTTCTGCATCTTCTCTGGCACCTGATGCCATCATTTTTCATGTGTATTGACTGACCTCTTTTGCCATGGACTAGTAATTCATAGTGCTTCCCTGCTTCCTCAGCTGGTAAAGAATCCACCTGCAATGCAGGAGACCCTGGCTTAATTCCTGGGTCAGGAAGACCCCCTGAAGAAGGGGTAGGCTGCCCACCCCAGTATTCTTGGGCTTCCCTGGTGGCTCGGACAGTAAAGAATCCACCTGCAATGAGGGAGACCTGGTTTCAATCCCTGGGTTGAGAAGGTCCCCTGAAGAAGGGAAAGGCTACCCACTCCAGTGTTCTGGCCTGGAGAATTCCATGGATTATGCAAGTGCACGGGTTGCAAAGAGTTGGACACGACTGAGCGACTTTCACTTCACTATACACCATGGCAGGGGGCTGTTCTGGGGGGCACAGCCCCACTCTGAACAACACAAGAACATCTGTCCTCCTGGAGCTCAGGGTCCAGCAGGAGATTGCAAGTAAACAGGTCACACAGGTAAGCATTTGGCTGCAGTGGGGTCAGCACCAAAGCAGAGTGTGGGATGCCACGTGCACATCTCTAGGTGGAAACAGGAAGTCTGGGCTTCCATGGGGCTCAGATGATAGAATCCGCCTCTAATGCAGGAGACTTGGGTTTGATCTCTGGGTGACGAAGATTCCCTGGAGAAGGGAATGGCAACCCACTCTAGTATTCTTGTCTGGAGAATTCCATGGACAGAGGAGCCTGGTGGGTTACAGTCTGTGGGGTAGCAGAGTCAGACACCAGACACGACTGAGTGACTACCATGGCCAATTACTGGGTTTCCTTCTGGTAGGAGGGAGAGCTTTTAAGCTGCACTGGCCTGAAGGTGAGAGAGAACTTGAGACCCTTGAAACACCAGTCCCATAGGCCTAGGAGAGACAGAACTGGCAAAAGTAGGTGAAGATTGGAGCCAGAAAAGATGTATATGGCTTAACAGCAGCTCCTTTTAGCAGGAATCACTAGGTACCAGGCCCTGTGCTCAGCCCCTCATTAAACACAATGCAATTTAACTCTTGTAGGACTAGGAATTTATAGCCCTACCTTATACTTGAGAAAGTGAGGATTAGAGAAATAATGTATGAACAGGATTACGCTTCTGGAAATAAAAATAGAAATTACTTTTTAGACACTGTATAATACTCACAGTGAAAATAATTTACTTAAAAACCCCTGGTTACAAATGTGAACTTTCACGTTCTTTTTCATTTTTCTCTTAAGGATTAAAAGTAGATTTAGAGACTCAGGTGAAGAGTGAAATGGGTGTGTAAGAAGACCAAGAAGCTCAGATAAACCTCTCAATTAAAAATAAACTCCACAGACGTTCACCTCTTTCTCTGAAAAATCATTCCAGGGGTTTAATTCACCATTAATTGTACCAGGAATTCACATGTAATTAGAAACAGATAATGCAACAACTCTATGGATATTTTTGAAAGTCTCACTGCACCGGATCTTTGTTGCCACATGTGGGGTCTTCAGCCGTGTCATGCGGGATTCTCTGACCAGGGATCGACCCTGGGCTCCCTGCTCCAGGAGCACAGTCCTAACCACTGGACCCCCAGGGAAGGCCCTGTAGACTTTTTCTTACATAACTGTACTTACTCGCTTCGGCTGTGCTAGGTCATGGCTGCTGCACGGGCTTTCTCTTGTTGCGGGGAGGGGGCTGTCCGTGAGCTTCTCCGTGGTGCTTCTCTTGTTGGGGAGCACAGGCTCTGGGCGCACGGACTCCAGCAGTTGCGGCACCTGGGTTCCTTAGTGGTGGTGCACGGGCCTAGCTGTCCTGAGGGGTGGAGTCTTCCCGGCCCCGTAAAGAACCTGTGTCCCCTGCACCGGCAGGCGGGTGCCTAGTCACAGGGCCACCAGGGAAGTCCACCCCGTGGGTATTTTCTGATAAGGTTTTGAGATGGTAATCTTTGTCCCTATGTCATAATTTTGACTTGAAAGTTACTGAATCAGTTTGGTAAAGATAGCTATACCAACTAATGACACGTTTAAACATCTATGGCTGGTATTGGCTTTTCTAGTTAACATACTTTGAAATAAAACTTCCACTAGTCCCACACTATCTTGAACCTAAAATTTCCTGTGACTTATGATCATGCACACACACACAGTGGGACTACAAGTTGCTCACTAAAGGTCCTAGGTTATAAAGCTCCTGTTCACCCATTGGGAATGTGATCCTGATGTGTAAGGATCACTCTTCCACCAGCCCAGCAGACTGTATCCCATTAAGATCTTTCAGCCTCAGAGTTTCCAGGCATGGCAGCAACTGTCACGTATTATGTGAAAAAAACATTCAAACCATCTGTACTATCAGTAGGGGTATATTGCAGTGACAGGAATAGAATCTGTTGCCTGAATTTTAGACACTTAAGAGTTTTAAGAAATTTTTCTTATTCAAAGACAGCAAATGACGTATCAAAGAGAAGAGGGACCTGTGAAGCTGTGCCTTGGTTTAATGCAAATTTAAAGACTTCCCTCTTAGGGTCTGTCAGCTCACCATGGTCACCCCCAACTGTTTCAATATTTAGCCATCTCCAGAAGGAGAAAGAAATAATTCATGGGAACGAATTAGGAAGTGTTTCTGTACGTTGCCTGTTAAGTGAAATAAATAGTGGTAGAATTTAGTGGGGGTGGGGGAGAATCACAGATACCTGAAAAACTTATTATGCTTATTTTTAGTTTTATACTTTTATTTATATTAGGATATTATACAATTTTCAAAGCTAACAACAGAGTCTTTTTAGTATGTGTATTTGAAGCATAACAAAATAAAAGTATTTCACAAAAGTTCATATTACAGTACTATTGAAATATGAGGCATAAGATAATTATTCAATGGTGGGATATAAACATAATACATTCATTTTAAAGAAAAAACATTTAATATGAATAACATTTTGGTTAAAATAAATATGCAAATGTTAACAGCAACACCTGCAGTGTATACGGATGCAAGCAGGGTGCTTTGTAATGGAGACCACGCAGGATGGTAGGGGTCATGGAGCAGCCGTCCCAGCTCACTGAACTCACCATCAGTGCACACTGCTGAGCACTTTATGTATACAGGGATACCCTTCGTCCACCATTCCTAGGCATCGGCACTCGGACCAAGGTCACCCCCACCTTGTGCCCTGGGGAACTGGTACCAAAGTCTGAATAAGAGTTAGAAATCAGATGTACCTTTCATTTTACTGTTCCTCATTTCAAGTCAAATGTTTTATTTAATCAATACAAAATTTACTTATAAACAAATACAAAGAGAACATTTCATAGGTGATTATAAAACATTAAAACTTCTCATCGTCTTCACAATTCTTTGAAATATTCAGAATTAAGATTTGTTTTGTGCACAGTGGTTTCTTCCAGAAAAATGTGAACACTGAGATTAAAAAAAAAAAAAAAGATAAAATATCCAAGACAGAAAGCTTCCACATGTAGAAAACAATAATGGATTCCCCTGATCATTAAATTCTTCCCAATTTCCTTCTAGCAGATAGGGTCACTTAAAAGTTTAAATCTCTGCATAGAAGTCCTGTGAGGGGGTCCAGCTAATGACTTTTAGATGGCTTTTTGCAAGAAAAAGGAGCATATTTGTTCCAAGTAGAGGACATCTCATCTCCATCAGTCATATTACATTAAAATGAACAGGACACTAAGGTCAACAGAGACAATTCTACTCTGGAGACGCATGTGGGGATGCCGGGGGCCGGGCGTCCCTGCAGCCTGGGATGCAGAGCCACCAGCTCTCCCCTGCCTGCACTGGGATAAATCACCCTAATTCACAACTGATATTGTAGCTGATTAAATTTAGAAAAACAAGACATCTACACTTTGTACATTTTAAATGTTTACAAATGAAAGTATTCAAATGATTGTAAGAAAAATACTTCTATGGAAAAAAACAAAACCAGCAGCTATACGGGGTGAGGGCAGGCGCTCTCCGAGCACGAGGGGCTCCCACTGGCAGGGCTACTGGGCAGGTTCCATGGCGGCACGGGGTCCTTAGGTGGTGACGGCCTCGTGGGAGTGGGTCACCGCTAACACGGAGGCATCCAGGGCAAACGTCTCCGTGACGGCAGGTACTGAACTCTGCCCGTTCCTGTAAACTACACCGCCTCGGGCAGCTGCGGGCATGAATACAGTACTTGGCTAGAAGCTTCTCAACAGAAATGTGTAGTTCATAAAACTTCTGGCTGCGGTGTGGCTATTTTTCACTTCTTTAAACATATCCTAAAACTGCAACCTTGTCGGATGAACTGAAACGGCGTCAGCATTCATAGGCACAGGACAACACACATCCCTCTTCCTTTCTAACAAGACAGGGCACACACACACACGGGGTAGCCCAAATTTTAAAAAGTTAAAAAATGTTTTCCTTCCAGGAAAAGTGTTGGCATACCAAATATTCTTTTAAGGCTATAATGTTGTCAGAACATCTGAAACATTAGTGGATAAAACTCATGTACAATATAAATAGGAAAGTAACTTGAAGAATATAAAAAAAACTTTCAGAAGGGGACCAATCAGAATTTCAATAAACTCTATGAATAAAAACATATGCTATGTACTATAGTGCACGATCATGAGTAGAGCATTTAAATTCATAAAGGAGCTGAAGTATAGTACTGCAGGATTATTCAAATAATAGTCTTCAAATGTACAAATAGCAAGAACACACAAAAAGCCTTGGGCAGTGTGCAACTTTGAAAATTACTATCACACCAGCCAGCCAAACAAATCCTTAACCACTTTTTAAATGGATTCATTTATACCACTTTAACGCAAGGAGAATATCAAAGATACTAAAACAAAGCACAAAACTCTTCAGTGTCTGACTCACATTTTTGTCCCCAAATCTTTTCACATTTAATAGTTGCATTTTGAGTGTTTAAGGATTTTAAATTTCTCGAATAGTTCATGAACAAAAATGTAGTTCATGTGTATATTTAAGATTTCTATTTGAAAGTTACAATGCTAAGAACGAAAACACGTACTTCAAACCTCTAAAAATAAGATAGTCACAAAAGTTCACAACTGTGTCCATCTCAGCTGTCCACACGTGCCGGGGAAAGCACACAGGGCTCGCGCGCCTGTCCTGGCGGGCCCAGCCAGGTCGCCGGTGTTCGGCGCTGAGGGTTCACCCGCACACGACCCCCAGCGCAAGGACTAGCGGCCGCTCTAAGCGCTCTTTCGCCATTAAGACCACTGTGTTCCGTCTGCTCTCCTAACGTGCAATCTGCCTATTCCAAAGTCACTGGGGTTTGCGAGAAGGTGACTTAAATTGGTACAAAATGAAGCTTAGATGAAAACTGGTTAAGGATTCAAAGCGCGTTAGCTCTGAAGTAGGACTCTTTCAACCCAGGAGGAGGAAGTGCGCTTTGCTCAAGGACACCGAGCGGCGCGCTCCGCCCGGCCACCTCAAGCGCTGGCGGTGCAGGCGTGCATCCGCTTCGCCACGTCGTACACATAGGTGATGTCTGGCCGCTTCTCCGGGTCTGGGTTGATGCACGTGTTCACCAGCTGTCGCAGCTGCGGAGAAGAAAACACAACCTGCTTCAGGAACCACTCCAGGCGGTGAGGCACAGAAGTACGCTTTGCACAGCTCTGGGTTTACCAGGAACGCACGTGTGCTGTTAAACATTCGGCTGGAAATGTGTGTGACCGCAGTCAGCGACTTTAGTTAGTTGAAGGCTCCAAGAAGCATATTTGCTGGTGAGTGTTCGGGTCAAGCAAAGAGTGTTTTCTACCATCTAGTGGCTTTCTGCTGACCTGATTATCTTTCAGAAAAGTCTGACTGGAGGATGGCAGTCACAGGAAACAGGAAGTTTTAAACTCCATGTCTCTGAGTTATTAACTATAGATCTCTACACATTGTTTGATCTAGAATTTACTACAACAATGTTCATTGTAAGTTTAAATTTTAATGACCAGCTTATTGTATACCTGCATTTATAAAAATGTTTATTATAGTAAAAGCACTCCCTTCAAACTAAGAATAATAAACTATAAGCAAGGTAAGTGACAAATAGTGCTCTCTCAACTGTATGAAGGCACACCTGTGTCCTCATGTTACAGATGAGAGGGCTGAGGTTTACTTACGTCACAGGAAAAAGTATATTTCGATAAGTTAAGAAAATAACCTTCCATCTGACCCTACAGCCAATGACTGAAGAATAGGGCACTTCATTCTTAATTCTAATTGCTGTGATTCATGGAGCCACGTCTTCACAATCTGGCCATACCAAGAGGAAGGACCAGACTCCCTAGCCTTCAAAGCGCTCTGCTCAGTCGCTCAGTCCTGTCCAAATCTTTGTGACCCCATGGACTGCAGCCTGCCAGGCTCCTCTGTCCATGGGGCTTCTCCAGGCAAGAATACAGGAGTGGGTTGCCATGCCCTCCTCCAGGGGATCTTCCCGACCCAGGGATTGAACCCTGGTCTCCTGCATTGGCAAGTGGATATTTTACCATCTGCATTTAAGTATGGAAGAAAGCCCTAGCATTTAAGTATGTCTTTGTCAAAAAAGGACTAGGACTATTAGCTCAGTCGGTAAAGAATCTGCCTGCACTGCAGGAGATACGGGTTCGATCTCTGGGTCTGGATGATACCCTGGAGAAGGAAATGGCAACTCACTCCAGTATCCTTGCCTGGAAAATCTCATGGACAGAAGAGCCTGGTGGGCTGCAGTCCATGGGGTCACAAAGAGTCAGGCACGACTGGGCGACTAACACTTACTTCCTTACTTGTAAATTACTCAGAACTCTGAAAACTTGCATTACTCGTTCTCACCATAGTGGCACATAGTTAAATTATCAAATTACTGTTTGATAATTTAAATTATCAAATTACAGAGTTTTCAACTTCCACCAAGATCTTTTCATCTGGAAGAAAAAGAAACTAATGCTAAAATCTGTGGGCTGAGTGTGTTAACAGCGGAGAAGCCCACCGCCAGTGAGAACAGTCAGCTGGAAAGGAGTGTGTAAGGAGGCCCTCAGGGGACGGAAAGGGAGGAGCCCGTGGACGCCTGCTGGCTCCAGGCACTGTCTGGAGAAGTTTGTTTCTTCATCAATTCAGGACAGAGGCTGGAGTAGATGACCCATAATCCTCAGGTGATTTGATTCTATCAGAATGAAGCTTCACGAGTCAGCTTCACCTCTGGGAGTTCAAAGATGCAGACCTACTGGGAGGGTCCAGGGATTTCATGGTCTGTTCCCTGCAGTGCCACAGGGGACAGCATTTGACATCCTGAAGGGGTGTGGCTGCACTCAGGCCTCTGTGTTACAGTGATCTGAATCACAAAGAGGTTGTTGGCATTTCACCCATTAAAATAAAAGCAAATACATTCAGTTGTACACACAATAGAAGACAGGAGGAAAAGTATTTTTACTGATACGTATATATAAAAAGACAATGTTTTCTAACAGGTTACCTAGTGGTCAGAAATTTTGGAGATAAAAATGATAAAAGAAGCAGAAAGGATAACTGTTGTACCCACATTCATTCTATTTAACCAGGATCCAAGCAGATGCAATAGCTGTTTTTTGACTGAATAACAGGGCCACACCCTTCGGCTGGTCAAGAAACCTTACTTTTCCTGCCTAATAATTCGGAATAGGGTTTACTTTCCAATCGACCGTAGCAGATGGTTGGCCCTCACTTGTTTCTGCCATGAGGAGAAAGCAGCCAAGATTACAGACAATCACCGTGTAATTTCAAATCATGATCACTAGAAAGGGATGCCACTGGGTTGAGGTGTATCTGAGTTCCACGTAAGAGATGAGTTTCTGCGTTCTGAGAGAAAATGGTGGGTACTGGGGGATGAGAAGTGGTTACCCAGAGGAGACACTAACATCTCAAGGACTTCATGCAGGTACTTGGAGGCTGGTCTGACTTCCAGCCAGTGAGCAGAATGGTGAGACGCTTCAGCTTCGATCAAAGGTGTCAGCCTGCCTTGCTGTTTGAAGCAGCAGAACAGAGCCTATCACCACAGGTCCTTGTCAAGGGATACACAATGGTGGAGTGAATATTCAAAGGTTTGAATATTCAAAAATATGAATCCGAAGAGTATTGAGAGGTATGACACATAGCTCCTGTCAAACATGTTAAGAGCATGGGGATTTAGGGAAGATTCAGTAAGAAATGAATTCATCCTTATGCTGCTGTTCAGTCAACTCAGCTGTGTCTGACTCTGTGGCCCCCATGGACTGTGGCCTGCCAGGCTCCTCCATCCATGGGACTTCCCAGGCAGGAATACTGGAGCGGGTTGCCATTCCTCCTCCAAGGGATCTTCCCGACCCAGGAATCGAACCTATGTCTCTTGTACTGGCAGGCAGGTTCTTAACTGCTGAGCCACCAGGGAAGCCCCATTCCTAGTAACTTGGGATAAGCCGATGCTGGGTCCATTACTCACAGACCCTTACAGGTGATGTTCCCCCCCATAATTCAGCAGGAGAAAACTCCATCTTCTCTGAGGGACAGAGAAGGTACACTTTCGTCCCTAAAAAACATGGTCTACTTCTGTTTCCTTCAAAACCAGGCAGACGTGCTGCAGCCACTCTGCTGGCCGAGAGGGAAGGTGTGTTTACATGCCCTTCTCCCCGTGGTTCTGAACTTGACTTCTGTTTCTGCATTAATAACTGCTAACCTGTGTCTTCTATTGTAAGTCAGCTCAAATCCTTTCTGAAAAAGGTGGACTGTAAGCATGTTATGGAATATTTACCCAGGCCTGTATTCTTGGTTTGAGAGGTGTTTCTCTGATGTTTGATAACTATTGGTTATTCTAAAGCTACATTTCAGTAGACATATTAACCCAGCAGGGGCCAGGGGTGGGGAACCAGTTTCAATAGTCTTTTGGCAAAGGAAATGGGGAAAAAAACACAACAGATAACTTATTACTTTTATGTTTCAAACGGCCATGGGCCAAGTTTTACGCCTTTAATAATCTGCTTTTTAAAAATGCAAAATTTACTTTGATACATGCATAGTCTCTTGTCACGCTAAGTAACAATTTTAAGCTCTGCAAGTGAGGTCACCACTCACCCTTCTCATAATGTATACGGAAGGACAGCATCTCCGTGACATGGGAGAGTTACGTGTGCTTCTGACATGATGGAGACAAGGATAAAACAGTTGCCCACACAGCAGAATACAGGAACGGTATTAAGAGACGGCAGTTGGGGTTAAGCAGTCATTAATTAGAGAATGAGGAAAAACTCTTCCCTTTGCTTGACAGTCCCCAGCCTTTAACTGTTAAACAGCTGGCCATGGCAGGCTGCCTCACTCAGTGCTCCGGGCGCACTTTCTGCAGCTGGCGGACAGTCTGGAAGCCACACTGCCGAGACGGAGGTGCTCCTAGGAATTGGCAGTTATTTCCAAGTTTCCAGGGGACACCTGGAACCCCGTCTCCTGAACATGTTCAGATAAAAGGCATCTCCATGTGCCAAGAGGTAACTCTGGGGCTTTGAGCCGCTTCCGGTGTCAGCTCAGAGAGAGGACCAATTCCCAAAAGCTGGTGCTGGTTTGGCTCTGCCCTTGCTCACAGCTGGGTCCAGCGCAGAAGCTCTCTGCAGGGTGCAGGGGGCGGCATCCCAAGGCCACAGAGGCGGTAAGGTGCCCAGCCTGGAGGGGAACTGAAGCGGCCTGGCTTCAGACACCTGGCTTTTAAAACTACTCTCTCCTACCCCAGGGAAAGCCCCACCTGGTCTGCAGGTTCCCTCACAGCCACCTGTGCACAAAGGTGGGTGACCTTCTAACAGGCAAAGGCAGGCAGGTAGGATGGCATCACTGACTCAGTGCACATGAGCTTGAGCAAGCTCCGGGAAACGGTGAAAGGCCAGGAAGCCTGGCGAGCTGCAGTCCATGGGATCACAGAGTCAGACGTGAACGAGAGGCTGAGCAACAGCGACAACAGGTGGTCTGACTCTCAAAAGACGCCAGCTCTGACGCTGGTTCATCTGGTTCCTAAAGTGAATGGGTCGCCCTCACAGTTCACAGCCAGCTCCGATCTAAAAACAAACCAAAAAATCTTCTCTAGGGCTCTGCCCAACATCCAGACAAGGGCCTTACAAGACACAAAACTGTTCAGGTTCATATTCTGACTAGAGTGACCTCATTCATTACAGTGACAGTGACTACCTCCAGAAAAAAAATGTACTTGAATTTTCACATGGAACCATTTTTACACCAGGTTAGGAATTTACACGGTGACATGGTGTAGCAAAAAAAAAAAAAAAAAAAAAAAAACACCTCTAAGTGTTCTATCAGACAGACATTACATAATCAAAAGGAATAATCATCTTAGTGAGCTCTCTGTGTTAGTCTTACATTTGAAAAAAAAAAAAAAAAAAAACCTTTCTCTTCCTGCAAACCTCTGCAAAAAATTACTTTAAAAATCCTGAACTATCCAACCTTTTGACATGATTCTAAGTATTACATTATTAAGTATGGTTGACGAAGACATCTGTTCATATAATCACTTTAAAAAAAATTTATATATATTCCTACATGTGTGCTTTAATTTCTCATAATATTGTCAGGCAATCACTTGCTCAAAGAAATTTTGTGTTTGAATGGAGGGAATTAGCTTCCCATTTATTACTTTGTAGAAGTAATTCTCAAATCAGTGGATATTAGATTAATAAAAATAAACAGGAATAAGTAAAACATTTCATGTAAGTAAAGACATTTCATAGTTTACATTATCTCAAGAAAACTGTTGAATTTGCATTACTTTACATGTTTATAAAAACATGTACTTTGTGTTGTTTTTAAACTGTTTTATAGAACAAGCTAAAAATAAGGTAAAAAATAAAGGTCTGAATTTGTAGGAGTCTTTACGAAATCAGAAGAAAAACTTTAATTCAGATGATTAAGGGAAATTTAAAAAGCAACACAAACATTTAAATGAGAAAAGTCATATAAAGTAAAAATAAAATGAATTCTCTGACATTTCTAAAGGATTATGATGTCATCAGTCATATGGAAATAAATGAATATTTTCAATAAAAAACAGAAAATGCCATGATCGATATGTTTCTAAAGAAATACCAAAGCATATAGGTTGGTACCAGAGATGTTAAAAGGGGAGTGCTGACGGTCGCCACTGCCGGGTGATGAAGCGTGGAGCTCAGCCGCTGTGTGCAGCCTGGCCTTGGGTCAGGACCTGGCTCCCAGCGCTGCTGCTCTCTGACCCCACCCCCAGTTCCTCTGAGACCAATTACGATGCATCCGCCTCCTGGACACCCCGTTTCCATCGAGCCAAGGACACACTGCAGCCCCCCAAAGTGGGTCTAATGCATCAGCACACACTGGCTGTCGACGCTTTAGATGTTTATACAAAACGAGGAGGCAGATTCGAAGCTTAGGCCAAAGTGTCACCAGTGACTGGCTCGGGGGCGGTGGGAGGGGAGAAAGCCCTCCCGCACAGAATCCTTACGAGGTGGCGATGGCTTCAGCCTGCAACTGAAGATCACTCAGCGTCTTCTGAAAACTTACAGAACCGTCTTACAGGAAGTTAATGGTTTCATCCCAGAGGATGTGTGAAATGTAGGGCACCGCTTTGGATTCGTCTTAGAGGAGTGAGTCCCCAGTGTCATTTCAGAAGTATAAGTGAACAAAGGACCTGCTTATATGTATATTATTTTAAACAAAAATGAAACATTTGAAGTTTAAAGATCTACTCTTACATGGCAACTCTGAGTGAAGGAAGGTGGTCAACTGATATTATAAATGATAGGCGTTATCAAACTTCCTAAAACCGTTTTCAGGAAGGAAAATCAAATGTTCCTAACAGTGTCTAAGGTAATTAATATTAACTTCAATAAATAATGGCACGGTTAGAGGTTAATATTATTAGATCCCCCTACATTGTAAAGTAAAATATTCTTGGGACTCCCCTGGTGGCCCAGGGCCACATCAATCCCTAGGCACAAGGTCCAGGTTTGATCCCTGGTCAGGGAACAGGATCCTGCACGCCACAACTAAGACCTGGAGTAGTCAAAACTTTAAGAAATAAAGTAAAATACTCTCATATAACTTAGCACAGATTACGTAATTATCAGAACTAGAGAAATATTTGTGAAAACAGATGTACTTCCAAGTATTATTTGTGCCACAGTGTCTCATTTAAATATTCTTATAGACGATTTAGACTGATCAAATGAATAAAAAGATTTAAATTTCAAAGTATGCAAAAAAAATCTGTACCTGACACTTAAAAATTTACGTAAAGTAGCTCTTTTCCGAGCTAAAACAAAGGTCATGTTTTTTGTTAATGAGGCAACTTTCTTAAAAAGCCTCTTTAAACATATTCTGAATTTTACATATAAAAAGAAATTACTTGTAAGTGCCTGCTTAAAACACCAGTTATGGGGCTTCCCTGGTGGTTCAGTGGTAAAGAATCCGCCTGCCCATGCAGGAGACGTGGGTTTAATCCCGGCCCAGAAAGATCCCACGAGCCGCGGAGCTGCCGAGCCTGCGCCCGGGCCCCCCACGCTGCGCCCGGGCCGCAGCGAGAAGCCCAGGCACCGCACCCGGAGGGCCGCCTCCATCGCAACTGAACAGCCGCGCAATGAGGGCCCAGCACGGCCGAAAGTAAATTATTTCAAACAAAAAACCAGTTATGGTTTTTAAAGCTTTCAATCGGTACTTTCCTTAAGGGTAACCATTTGGGAAATGAAGCATCAGTAAAATTACAACACACTGTAAAAAAATTTTGTTTTTTGTTCAGCACAGCTATGGATCAATATTTCTGATACCTTATTTGAAACGTAGTCGTTTCCACATATTCTGATATGTAAAAATCATTCCTGCCCTTCTGCAAAATTCCCTCCCTTTTTCCCTTCAGTGTGACCTGGCTGAGCCACTACCAGGCGGAAGGGTGTTCTGAGTGAACTGGGGCAACCCAGGGAAGCAGAGCCCGGGGGAGACAGGAGGCGGGAGGTGGCAGGCAGGGCAGATACAGGGAACGCAGAGGCACCCGGGAGCTGGGGGAGGGACCACACATAACCCGAGAGGCCCCCTTGGGCGCATCCTTTGCCCTGGCACAAGCAGTGGGTGCTGAAGGGCGCCCTGGAGTCTAGGGTTCCCTCTGATACTGCTGGGTCCCTGTCTGCTCAGGTGTGAAATGGGAATAATGTTTCCCGCAGACATTCTTTCTTTAGCAACAAAGTTCTTATGTGGGTGAAAGAAAATAGTGATTTCACACGCTGAAAAAAAAAGAAACCTCAGTATTCCAATTTTATTTAAAGCCATGGTCCATCACTTCATGGGAAAAGATGGGGAAACAGTGGAAACAGTGTCAGACTTTATTTTGGGGGCTCCAAAATCACTGCAGATGGTGACTGTAGCCATGAAATTAAAAGACGCTTAGTCTTTGGAAGAAAAGTTATGACCAACCTAGATAGTATATTCAAAAGCAGAGACATTACTTTGCTGACTAAGGTCTGTCTAGTCAAGGCTATGGTTTTCCTGTGGTCATGTATGGATGTGAGAGTTGGACTGTGAAGAAGGCTGGGCATCGAAGAATTGATGCTTTTGAACTGTGGTGTTGGAGAAGACTCTTGAGAGTCCCTTGGACTGCAAGGAGATCCAACCAGTCCATTCTGAAGGAGATCAACCCTGGGATTTCTTTGGAAGGAATGATGCTAAAGCTGAAACTCCAGCACTTTGGCCACCTCATGAGAAGAGCTGACTCATTGGAAAAGACTCTGATGCTGGGAAGGATTGGGGGCAGGAGGAGAAGGGAATGACAGAGGATGAGATGGCTGGATGGTATCACTGACTTGATGAACGTGAGTCTGAGTGAACTCCAGGAGATGGTGATGGACAGGGAGGGCCTGGTGTGCTGCACAGATTCATGGGGTCGAAAGAGTCGGACACAACTGAGCAACTGAACTGAAATATATCTATACTCTACAATAACCTATAACTAACTATCTGTGGTCAGTTTAGTTCAACTCAAAATATATTATTATTTTGTTATTCATATATAATAAAGCAGAGCAAGGACCAAGCTTTTTAATCCTTATATTGTAAATACTCTGGGAAAAAAAAATCAATACTTATCTAATCTCAAGAATAATGAAAAATGCCATGATGAGGTATCACTTTACACTGGTTAGAATGGCCATCATCAAAAAGTTCACAGATAAGAAACGCTGGAGAGAAGGGAACCCCCTGCACTGTGGGTGGGGATGTAAGTCGGGGCAGCCACTACGCAGAACAGTACAGAGGCTCCTCAAAAAACCAAAAAGCTTCCAGGTATCAGAGGGAAAAGGGAGAGGAGGAGAGGCCAGTTAGGAGTTTGGGATTAACAAATATAAACTATTGTACATAAAGCAGATAAGCAACAAGGATTTACTGTATAGCACAGGGAACTACATGTAATATCCTGTCACAGATATATAATGATTATAAACAATGGAAAACAATCTGAAAAATATACATGCGTATAACTGAGTCACTCGGCTGTGCAGCTGGACCACAATGCGTCAATCACAACGCTGCTTCAGTTTTTTAAAAACAGGAATCATGAAAATGCTGCTGGAAATTCTTGCTCATCTGAGTGAAGTGGTGGGAAGAACATATCCAGTGTGTACTGCTGAGCTGTTTCTGGGAAAAACCCCTCCTCTCCTGCCTTCCGTTTCTCTAACTTAAAGGGGCGGGGGATGCAGAAGAGAAAGGGACAGTGTCTAAGAAGGAAGAAAGCATAATGGAAGAAGTAATAAAAAAGAAAGAAAAGATGATTTTGGAGGCGAACATTTATGAGACTCCATCCATAATCTACTAGACCTTTTTGGTTGGTATTTTAAAGGATTAATTGCATTATTTGAATAGTCTCGTTAACTGAGTTTTAATAGAAACAGATATTTTTCTATCTGTGGGCTGGAGATATAAAGCCACAAAACAAACTTAATGTGCAACAAGAGAGGCATTAAATAATGTGAAAAATGACTACTGTTCGAATAATTCTAATTCCAAGATTATATTCTTTTTTTAACCTCTAAAAGTAGTAAGAGGTACTAAATTTGCAAGCTTTCAAAAATACAATTACAAGATAACCACAATACTGTATTCTGCAAAGGTCTGTGTCACTGACATTAACAGATTTAAAGCTACTAGTAAACAGATAAGCATTTGCCTAACAGTTCACGTCAGCAGGCACTGTTATCATGACACCATCCACTTCATTAAAAAAGTTCAACCATCTTACCACGTTTTAATAGGTGCTCAAATTTCTTTTTCACTCAAGTACTGTTTTCAAATCTTCAGTTTCTCCCTACTCTATTTTCTCAGACCAAGATCACTCTTATTCTCTCCATTCCATTTTTAACTTTTATCTGCGAACTCTTTACTTAGCTTTCAGAACTTCCTGACAAACCTCTGAGGCACAATTCTCTCCAACTTTTCCTGTGTCTTTTCTATTGAGGCTAGCTAGGATTTTTTAATTAAAAAGAAAAAAGCAAAGACAAATATATATTTTGCATGGTGTTAATGCTCAGACTTTCAGATACTGACTAAACATAACTAGCTCAACAGAGAACCACAGTGTGCACTTTCTAAATGATTTTCAATATAACTATTCACTATTTTTTAATCTTAGATTTTCCTGAGATAATTTAGTAAACAAGAGTGAAAAATGCATAATTCTGATGATTGGTCTCGCAAAGAAACTAAACACTGAAGCTGAAGGGGAAAAAATCCGTCTTATTTCCTAGTAAATGGACATGGACATTCTAGATGTGATATAGCTTGTTTACAAGACTGAAAAAAATCACTTGCAGGTAGTATCAATAAAAGAAACATCACACCCCTGACCTGTCTTTTGAGTAGTTTCTTCCTTACTACCTAGAGGGTTCTGTAAGAACATTCGCTCACTCATTCCATTGACATTAATTGGTTCATTCATTCTTTTTCTCTTTATTCCTTTAACTCACTTTCTCCATCGACTGATCAATCACTGAACCTTTTTGCTTTTTAGTGTGCTGGGCCCTAGAGACACACAGATGAGAAGCAGTTGCTGCCGTTTGGGCACAGGAGCTAGACAGGTCTGGAGGCGGAACCACCAGGCAATGAGACCAGATACACACACGTGGCGGAGCACGACTCAGCCGGAAAAATTGCCATTTGCAACAAGATAGATAGACTTGGAGGGTATTATGGCACATGAATAATTCAGGAAGAGAAAGACAAATACCCTTTAAAAACTGTGACTTACTATGCTGTACACCTGAAACTTACATAATACTGTAAATCAACTATACCTCAAAGGGAAAAAAAAAAAAGAAATTATAAAGCAGTGTGATTGCTAAGGGAAGAGGGCCTGAGAAGTGGAGAGAGGGGAGCAGGATGACTCAAGGGGGGAGGCAACGGCCAGGCTTTGTTCTAAAGAGAATGAGTTCACCTGATAAGGCACAGGGGGTGGGGCATGTCAACAAGAGGAAACAGTACCCACAGCAAGATGGGGATTCCTGGGTCTTCTGGTAGAACCTGCATGGTGGAGTTCAGGAAAGAAGAGAGGGTGCTCTGACCAGAACGTCTGGGCAGCTCGACCCAGTTCAGACTATGAGGGGTCAGGGCAATCAGGACTCCCTGGACAGAGTCAGTATTCAAAAATTGTTTGCTGCACTGATGTTAATTTCTTCACCACCAACAATTTGTGATGTTGTTGTTTAGTTGCTAAGTTGTGCCTGACTCTGAGACTCTGTGGACTGACTAACCTGCTAGGTTCTTCTGTCCATGGGATTCTCCAGGCAAGGATACTGGAGTGGGTTGCCATTTTCTTCTCCAGGGGATCTTCCTGAATTACCAACAATACTAAATTTAATTAAAACTAAGAGTTCAGGGAAAATATACACCTTTTCAACCCAATATTTCTATTGTTAAGTACAGTAATTCCCTATTATACATGGATGAGATCCCTACTAGAAAAGAATACTGATCACCAAAAGTCATAAAGCTATTATTTTAGGGAGCTCTAAAATACATTCTAAATATCAGTCATGTGCAGCTGAGATGTTTCAATCAAGAACCCTAATCATTTGCACAGTTCAACAGGAAAGGTCTGACAGACAACTTCATTTTCCCAAAGAGTACTAGCAAGACTTCCCAGTTTTGGTTTCTAATGCGTAAGTGAATCTATGTCTTAGATTATAAGAAATGTAAAAATCTCAAGCTCTTAAGCTCTCAGCTCTTCCCCACGGAAAGCCTGTATCTGGAAACAGACCTCATAGAGCTCCTCAGGACTCCTACCAGTCGAGGCTGGTTGGAGGCACAGCTTTATTCTCATGAACAAAAATGTTCCCTGTGCATCTCCTCTTTGGGCAGAAGCCTTAAAAATTTAGCAATAGCTAAATCAAACTGGTAAGGTTTCAAACAGGTATCTGGCAGGAAATTAATTTTGCTTAAAAGTTTCAGTTTTCAAACAGATACAGAGTCTGTTGCCATCTTAGCTATAAAATTGGCACCTAATGGACTGGTCTTTTAATTAAAAGGTTACTGTTTAAAAACTTTATGTTTCACTTTTCACTGTTTCCTCAATTTTTGCCATACTGAAAAAGAAGAAAAAATTGGACTTTTAAAAAGATCTTAAAGGCATACTATATAAAGGAGTATTGAAGACATGGTTGAAGTACGGCATCTGTTCAGGTTTTTGCTACCATAAACTCTGAATAATTATTTTCCAAACAAACCGAGTTCCTGCTTATGGAGAGAAAACATTTACCAGCACATCTGCATTTCAAAGCTCTTCTTCTGAGAACTTCTCTACATAATGGAAGAGATTACAGTGAGATCATTAGTCTATATTTTTTGTAGCTCATTTCTTCCATAAGAATTAGTTTCCCTGTTTACTTACATACTACAGCCTTCTATTTTATTGCTGTGCAGCCACAGAATTTACCAATCTGAGGGCCCACACTAGCTTCTTTTGGTGAGTACATCATATAACGTGTTTTGCTTTATACCTCGTTTCAAGACTGGTAAACTATATGTAGGGAAGTAAAAAGTGGAATCTCTTTTCCTTTCCCAACTGTGAGACCTTCTTCTGTCTGGGCCAGACTTTGATATGTGCCCCTTGGCTGAGAACCCACGAATCCAACTTCACACTTAGCTGCAGTGAAGTAGCCCTGCAGGCAGGCCGGCTTCAACCAACCACCAGCGGCATCATCATTAAAATCCGGCTGGAGGTCGCCATGGTAACCGCCTGCTGAGGCTCCGCTGCTGCGCGGGCATCTCCTCATCAGCTACCATGTGAAATGCAAATGCAGACGGTCTGAAAATTAGTCAAGAGGAATAGCGGATGAGGATGCAGATACGTGAAATATTCATGCGCTTCGTGGAAGAGAGGAGACAGCGTGAATGACACAACAAAGAGCGGCCCCTGACACCCTCGCCATCATTCTGCACAACTGTTCACACCCTCCCGCATTTGTGGGCCGAGAGTGCTGGAGCCGGTTTTGTGAAATGCCGTATTTATATTCCACACCCAAAATAGTAATTAAAAATGGCTAACATAATAATAGCATAACATCAAATAAAGATAACGCTTCTAAAATTACCGGCGCTGTCTTCTAAGAGTTTATTCTAAGCACCTGAACACAAGTGCTGTGAAACAAAAAAAAACCCAAGTGTCACTGATTATCAATATCAAAACGATTAGGGAAAAACAGTACTTTCAACATCCTAGGACCATGAGTGCTTTTCCCATATGGTAAAAATTCTTTAGAGAGATTTTATTATTCAAGTTACATGGACTCAATCTTCCTTATATAAAACTGGAACCAACTGCATTCATTTTGAAATAGAGTGACAAGACCAGCTGAAAGGTGAACACTGTAACTGCTTCATTTTTTCCCCTTGCCCCTTTCCGTTTTCCTTGGGCAGCACCCCCTGCTGCCCACGAGCAGGTCCCTGACACTGGTTTCTCTGGGTGGGTCCCCAGTGAGCTGTCCAGAGTTATGTGTGCACATTAGTTAACCTGAGACACTGCTATTCTGCAGTATCTCCTCAAATACTGATAAAATCATGATGCATTAGGCAAAAATGGGAGGTGTTTTGTTCAGGGGAACACTGGATGTCAGGTGGAGGCCAAACAACTCATTTCAAAGGGCTCCCAAAGCAAGCAAGGACCCACACTCAGATCTTCACTGGGCAACGTCTGCTAACACTTTCAGTTCCTCCCAAGGTACTTTGTTACCACGTCTACAGTGATGACCTCAAACGTTTCCCACAGGAATCTGACTGCAGTGGGGAGGTGGTTATGGGATGGGCCTGGGGAGGATAAAAGAGCAAGGATAAAGCTGAAGGAACAGGGCTGAGAGAGATGCAGCTGAGAGATGTTTGCTTCCATTCTGGGAAAACATGGGCAGGAGGGAGGTTGTCAGAAGAGGGGTCATAGCTACTCTGCGACCGTGGGCATGGGGAGGGACACTGGACGTGCTGGTCACCCAGGGCCTGGGCGCCGTGTCCAGGAGGGAGTGAGGTCAGCCACTGCTCCCATTACCCCCACCGTGACACCGCATGCAGTGTGGGCTCCTCTCCATGTGATGGATGAACCGTGGGCAACTCTTAACAGCCAAGCCTCCGAGGGAATGAAAGCGGAATGACGGTGTTCTCTCTGCCACCTACACTCGGCATGCGCATCATGGGGTAGAGAAGGGCCCAATATAAAATGCAAGCATTACCAAAACGAACAACGTGGACACACAAACTGAAAGATGACTTACTTCCTCTGAATAGTGGTCTGACGGGAGAGGCGGGTAGTCACACTGCTCTATCTTCTTACACAGCGAGTACAGGTTCATCTTGTCGCCATAGAAAGGACTCTGTAACGCAGCCATCTGCAAAACGCTCCCAATGAAACTGATACACTTACATGTTAACTTTAAAGGAGGTTTCATCGAGCATATGACACTAGAGGGGAGGGGATAATTACAAACATTTTAAACCAAGTTCTCCAGGCATTTGGCATTTCATGAACATCCTTTTCAGAGAATTAGTTCATAAACCCTAAAATGTCTTACTTCAATTTTGGTTTTTATTTTTAACATTTAAACTTTCCTAGAAGGGAGAAATGGTTAGCATAGAATTACATATATACACCCCCACACACTTATGCAGCATTAAACAGTATCACAAAAATAATATAACTTAGGACTCTTTGTAAATACAGTGCAGCAGGAACAACTAGTATATCTCATGACCAGACAGACATGAATGGTATAATATCAACCATTCAGTGGTTAAAATACAACAAAAATGAAATGAGCTAAAACTGCAGTATAATCCAGCAATGGTTTAGGGACCAGTACACACAGCATTTTCTCTCTCATGACAGTCTCTGCAGGAAAAGGCTATTCTGAAATTAAAAAATGTCTTCTCAGTCTGAACGTTCTGATACTCAAATTAGTTCACAGTGAATTAAAACTCCTTTCCTATTGTGACGATGTTTCAGAAACACTAAATGTGCTCAAAGCCCTAGGAGTTGTGGCCACTAATTCAAGGCATCCATATGGGATTTTTTATGCAGGAGGAAAAAAAAACACTCAAAGAATGAATGACTTTAAAAATGACATTATCAAATTTAACTTTAAGACCAGGTTCTAACCTGACATTTCAAGTGCAAGCAAGGACTGCAGTAAGCGGGGTTACAAACTCAAGATTCAATTGAGGATGTTCGCCTCCTGTTCAAACCTCCTAAATCTCTGAACCGCGGCAGCGCAACTACAACACGGAGTGCCTGGCTGCCCCCAAGTCAGTCACCCTTTTCTACATGTGCTAATAAGTTTGATTTTGGAAGGACAATGTGTACATTCCCCAGACAGGCCGGGCGTGCGTGCAACACGCTGGGCCGAGCAGGGCTCCTCGGTGGGCGTCAGCGGGGATGGGACGAGCTGAAAATGGCTCTCATCTGTCGGGGCTGCGGCAGAGCTTAACTCCTTCCCGGCCTGGACCATGGGGCTGGGGATGTGGGCCCGCAGAGCCGCCCGCCAGCTCTTCGCTGCAGCTCCTGCCAAATCACCTTTGGAAGAGGTGTTCCCCATGACAAGAAATCCTCAAACCAGGTGTGTGTCCCTAAACGTGTAAAATGCTCCATTCGAGAGGACATTTCCTGAAGAGCGGTTACAATAATGATTATGTCTTCTGTTAAGATACGAGGACACTCTGTGATAACACAGAATCTTTTAAGATGCCCCCTTAAAAAAACAGACTGTGTGTAAACTATTGTCTCCTTGTGTTTGCAAAAACCCTAAGTAAATGTACGTGTGTTCGTTATCACGTGCCACGAGCTCATTACGGCACTTTTGTCTCAATATTGCAGTGTTAAAAAAAAAAAACTGAACGTCCCCTAAGGAGTTAAACAGGAATAGTATATTTTCATGCATCTCCTGCTTTGACAGATGAAAAATGTCAACTGTCCTGTTTTTATTTTCAAGCTTTTGCACTATTCATCTGGTTCATTAGTGCATCTCGATGCTGCCCCTGACAGCTGCTCGCCCTCTCCTCCCAGCAGCTGAATTTTTCAGGCTAATTTGATCCTCCACACTGAGACGATCGCTAGAATGATTGACTTGCTCCCTGACCTCCAGGGTCCGACTTCCCTGATTAGTATTCTGGGGGTGTCGGAGGGACGAGAGCCCACTGTCTGTCTTCGGGGCTGGTGGCAGCTCTCTCTTTTTTTTGAACTGTAAGCCACCAACCTACAACCCTGGAAGGATGCGATTGCTGCACTGAACAATAAAGGAAATGTGTAAAACCTACTTTTCCATGTAAAGGTCCGTGTAGCAAAAGCACAGCATCTTGATTTTAATTAGTAAAGTCTACTTTGTTGCATATCAATTAAAACTGTACTGCCAGTTTTGTGTGTGTGTGTGTGAGGTTTCAGGAATATTTGAAAGTCTAATTTGCTGAGTTTAAATTACATTTTCAAAAAGGGTTCCCACTCCTTCGTTGTGAATGGTAAATTCTTAGTGGGATACAATAGAAAATGTCTAGGAGATACTATGACCAGTTTCCTTAAAGATAAACTTCTGGGCATTTTTATTGACATTATATTAGAAAGAGATACAACATCAAAGTAAATTACATCCTTAGAAAAAATTCTAGTTCTTCCCAATGACTTGTATGGAACAATTGGGAAAATGCTCTGAGCTGAAAACTAATGTCAACACATTAAATGCTTTCACTCAAAATCATTCCCAACATATAATAGACATGAATGTAGGAGCATCCAAAGAAATAATTTTTATTTTGGTGATCACTTGAAGTATAAATAAAAATGGGATGCTGCCTTTCAAAGGCAAATTCATAATGTGAAGGATTATTTCAGTTTTGACATGGGAATATGCTTGTCCTAAAAGAATTATGCAGACTTCTCAAATAACAACTGAACTTTTTCTTTTTCATTGCTAAATTTACTCTCCTTATTGGAAACCAATTTGCAGTTTACTTTGAGGTATATAAAGGGAAAATGTTGCTTTGATAATTTATTAGACTATGGCCTGAAAGAATCTAAGGTTGCCTAAATAGGTATAAAGTATTTTTAAGTGTACAGAGTGCCTTTTAAACTTTACAATAACAACATAGTTAAAGCAGTGCAACACTGTACCAAATTATTAACAAAATATAATATTACTGAGCATAAACCTCTTTTAATCTCAAGTGAACAGTGAATACAAACAAACATGTATTTAATATTATCACTAATTCATAACTTTTCTTAAAAAAAATTATCTCAGGAATGTTATTTAAGAACATTTTAAAGCTCCTAAGTGGTTATTTTAGTAGGAAAAACACAATAACCTCATGTTCCTTACATGAAGGAAGTCTGACCTTCAATCTGTAAACAGTAATTAAAGATTATGACACACATTTAAAAAAACCTTCTGATGCTCTACTTCCAAGTAAAGGTGAACAATTAAAATACATGATCTCATCATATTTTATTTAAGCTGAAAGACAGGAGAAAGAAAATAGTAACAAATACACTGGTTTCTCTCTCTCCACTTTAGACATCCTTTCTATGTCTTAAAATATGAAAAGGATTCTATGTATTATTTTCCTTCATTTTATTAAAAGAGTTTCCGAGATGTAGGCTAATGTTCAGTGAACAGCACTGACTAGAGGCCCACATTCCAAAGAAAATTGCCATTCAATTAAAGAAGTCCCTAGCTTAAGCCTTCTCTGACACCATTACTCTATAACGAGTATAAAACGTGCTCATAGCGTGCTTTCTTCTGTTCCCCCAAACTGTCACACTGTAATACTTGCTAGAGGACCTGTCTACATAATTCCATCTTTCTTTGATAAATTATCACCAGCAGAACAAAATTTCACCAAGCTTTACCAATACAAAGTGTTACTCACAGAAACTAAACTAATTGGTAATGTAGAAGAATTATCTCTTTATAAACTATCCTGAAAGCTGAATTACTCTACATAAAAGTTTAAAAAAATTGATAAAGATATTTACCATGCTTTCAACATTTTAGATCCATTCCATTGTTATCTCTCTAGCTATGCATGGACAACTTGTTTTTTTTAAATAGATGTTCAAATGTATATTTTTATAAGTAAGATTATGGAGCAACATTATATTAACATAAAAAACATTTAAGAAATTAAATTCTGATCAAAAGGAAACAATTTAGAGAAAATAAATGTGTAGTTACTAAACTACATTATGAACCCAGTTACTGAGTCAGTGAATTAACTTCCTCATAAGTAAAAGCTAATTCTTAAACACCACCTAGAAAAAATAACTATATACTAAAAGGACAGGGGAAACACATTCCAGTAAGTAAAAGCACTTCAGTGTGCGGAGCTCATCAGCATTACCTACCTCATACAGTAGACAGCCTAGGGACCAGATGTCAGACTTGAAGTTGTACCCATTTTCATGTATCCTCTCTGGAGACATGTAATAAGGTGTACCCACTGCAGAAAGAAACCAGACAGAACAAGAGGAGGGTAAAAATGAAGATGCAGCTGTGATACGAAATTACATCCAAAATTTTAGATTAAAATGTCATCAAAATAGTAAATGAGGAAAGGAAAACTATTCTGGGGCATACTCCAGAACATTTAAATTTCTTTTCTCCCTGATCCTGAATAGCACATTAAATCTGTCCCACATTAAAATGGGGGCAATGAGTGCCACTTGATTTTCTTTCTTTAATCAGATAGAGTCTAAGGAATTCTAACAAAATCTACTAAGTGGCTCACACTGGTTTCATTTCTTAATTTTTAACATGGCTTGTATGTCCCAAATAAGCATGACAATATAGTGATTTTAAAATACATAGTAATACATAACAATTGGTGTAGTGTGTATAAAGCATACCTAGCAACTTTTACAGAAACATCCCTTAGAATACTGTCGTGACTCTTAAAATTACAAATAATATAGTCACCAACCGTCAGCACCTTACTTAACTCCCACTTTAGAAAGAATAAAACAGAATTTTGTCTATCAAAGGGCTATATAATAACATATGTGAAAGGCCACTGACATCTCTGGAAGAATGTCTCAGGCTGTTACTACTGAGACCTTTATAGACACAAGCTGCCCTGGATAATTTGGGGTTTGTTTCGATGTTAGCTTGTTTTGAATACACTTTCTTTTTAATATATTTAATGTTTATTAAATGTCTTAAGACATTCACATTTTCAAGGGCAGAAACATTTAAGTAAATTTTGAAGGGAGAATCTTAACTCTCAAACTTAGATGGCTATTATTTCACCCTCATTTTGCCTAAGGCTTTTTGCCAAATAGAAAATCGAAGTTTGAGAACAAAATTTAGAAATCTTACTTGCTTGAGGCAACAGCTACCAAACTGTGCTGCTACTCACAGAGAAAAGCTCTTTCTCCCTCTTGCACCAATTTTTAAGAATTCTCTAGGAGTTCACAGTAAATCTCGCGAGAGTGTAACTCGGGATGCTCAACAGGGTGTTCGGGCAGAGGCAACAAGGGTGGACCCAACAAAGTCAAGGCGCCGCGCTCATCACCTCCTCCTCCACAAGGACGGCCTCACACGGGCTGCGAGCGGAACGACACTGGGCTAAGAGGGGAAAACACCACGGAAGCCTCCCTGCGCAGGAAATCCTAGCGGCACTGAAACCCCCTCTCCCTCCTGATGGATGGCCCTACTCAGGATGGATGGAAGGGGAGGTAGTCAAAAAAATGAGGAAATGAAAAAGGAGTGTGCAACCAGGAGGATAAAAGGCACTGAGAGAAAGTGACACATTCGGATGCTATCAGAGGCAGACAAGACATCAGGATTTAATTGCTCCATTTCCTGCGAAGACGAGCAAATTTGCCGATTTCCGTCGGGAGGAGAAAAGCCAGACAACCCGTGGAAACGGCTAGGTGTGAAGAACGTGCACTGTCGCAGAGCCGCACACACTCGCTGCGCGGCTCCGGGAGCCGGAGCCCTCCCGCCCGCGCCTTCGGCCGCGCCCCCGACGGCGGGCGGGCTGGACGCGCGCGGTCCACCCGGGCGGCGGGCGCGGCTCGGGCCACGGGCGGCTCTGCCTCAGCTCCCGCCCCGGCGTGGAGGGCCGCGGCGCGCAGAGAGGGGCTCCGCGGCACCCACGGGGGGCAGGCGCCCGGAGCACACGGCGGCGGGAAGGTTCAGGGCCTCCCAGAGGCGAAGGGGAGCAGCCCAGGGAAGCCTGCCGACACCTCAGGCTCGGAGGTGACTGTGCAGGACGGATGCGTTTGCCCTGGCGCCACCCCTGGACCGCCGCCGGCCCACGCGCCCAGGGGCAGGAGGCCGCGGGGCGGCAGGGCTCCGGGGCGCGGCGGCTGAGACGGCGGAGGGCCCCAGGCACGGGGAGTCGCTTCCGGGCGTGGCGGGGGGTCACGGCCGCGGCTTCCGCTCGTCGCGGCTCCTCCCGCACGTGGGAGCCGCACGTGGGACCGGGAGAGCCGCGCTCATCCCAGAAGGCCGCCTCCGGCCAGGGTCCTGCTCCCATCTCAGCGGCCATCTGAGCGGGCTCCTCGCCTCGCCTCGCGACCCCTCAGGCCGGGCGTCGTGGGCAGTGAGGAGGAGGGGTGCCACGGGCCGCGCCCAGCGCCGAGAGCGGCGCTGCCCTCCGCCCGGGCGCCCCTGCGACCCCGACCTGAGCACAGGCGGGGCCCTGCCCGGCAAGGAGCCACGCTCGCCTCTCCCTGCCAGGGAGCCCGCAGAATTCAAGCATCGCAGAAGGGGAGATGCGCTGACTCTCCATGTTTCAAACTTAATGAACATATGATTATTTCCTAAAAGCCTTTCTTTAAAAAAACATCCTGACAGCGGTGTTGCCTCCAGCACGTGGAGACCCCCTCACAGCGGTGCCAGGGGGAGGTGCGGAGGCACGCGAGGAGACCTTACAGCCGCCGCGCCACGCGCGGAGCCTCAGCGCGGGGCGCACTGGCCTCCCACGGCCGCCGCACGGCGGGCACGGCATTCCCCAGCACGTGCTGGGCTCGCTTCAACCTCCCGACACGAGAGGGGAGGAACGGCAGGTAACGGCATAAAAACGGAAAGGCCGAGACCAGACAGAAATTGTTAAAGAAATGAAAGTGCTATCTGACCTGTCTTTAAAACACAGTAAGAGAGTCATTCAAATATATATTTTAAAAAAGTTTTCATTATGTCAATTGACTTATTCTAGCTATATGAGAAGAGTTGTACACGGAAAGCACTCTATTAACAATAAATACGTTCGAAAATGTATCCCTGCACAAACGAAGACTAATGTTCACAAGTTCTACGATATGTTAACAGAACCAAAGAATTCTGTTAAACTGCTATTACAGAATATATGACTAAAATAGTTAATAACTTACATTTCATCAGAATAAGTTACATGCAGAATTTTCCCAATAGTTTAGCTAAACATTTAGCACTGCCATTGCTCCAAAGACTTGAACGAGAAAAAATGATGGAACGACTGAAACGTCTTTTTATACAGTTAGATCTGCGCTTCTATTTTTCTGTTTTGTTTAAGGGAGGGAAGGAAAAACCAGTCAGAGATCAGGAAATACGTTTCACACCTTTGCCACGAGCTAGCCAGGACCTCTAAAGTTCTCTTTCTACTCACCTCATCTGTAAGATGCAGTGATGAGCAAGATGAGCTCATTTCTCAGATCCCTTTGCTCTAAATTCTGTAGCACTCTTAAAAACTCTACAAATGCCCATAGGAAAAGTGAAGTGGAGAGAAGTAATATATTCCTGTTTTAAACTATCACCTAGGACAGCTAAGTAGGGTACAAACAAGTAAAGTCAGTTTAGAAATGTTGCTTCTTAGAATAAACTGCAGAAAAGAAAGCTTTGAACATTCCTTGTTGGGAAAACTGAAATGACACAACTCATCTTCAACATCAATCTGATTTAAACATGTGTGTGCACCCTCCCACACACACAACTTCAGGGAATAGGAATTAACTTTCATTTTTTCCTTCATACTTGTATGTCAACCCAGAAATTATGTTGGCAGACTTCATGGAGAGAGGCCAAATTTACTTAATTTGGAATATTATCTCATGTCAGTACAGAATGTCTCAGTAGTAGATCAACATTTTTTCTATGAAAGACATTTATTAAATAATTTTTTCTTCTTTTCAGTGTAACTGATAACATTTAAAACCCAGATAATTTTACAGTTACTGTTTCTCTGTCCAGGCACTATGTTAAATGGATCACATGTATTATCTTGCTGAGCTTTCAACAATGTTTATCAGGCCCCCTGCAATGTTCAAGGTGCTGGCAAGACAGAAAAAAAGCAGGCCAAGCCCCTCGTAGGGCTCACTGGCTAGAGAAATGGGGTCCATTTCATGAGATATTCCCACTATTATCTTGTAGAGAAGACGCATAAGGAAGTCAGGTGATCTGCCAAAGGTGACAAAGCCAGTAAGGTATGGACCTAGAATCCAGCCAGGTCGTCCTGTCCATTGCATTTTAACAGTTATTTTGTTAAAAGTGACCACTGTGAAACATGACTGGGGGAAAAAAAATCTGAATCTTTCCAAATTAAGAAGCAGAGAACTCTTCCACAAGTCTCAGCATGTACACACAAAAGGCCACGGGTGAGGGTCAGGGATCAGTGCTTCTCTGCAGCTCCTCTGCTTCAAATAAATACTTGTGATGGTAGTTGAGAGGTTAACCATGCACAGTTTACAATTAGATAACAGCTTCCTCCCAGCATGATGATTTAAGTCAAGAAAGGACTGAAAGTTAAAAATAAACCAGTGCAAGTAGCCTTCAATACTGACCGAGCATATGCTGTCTTTACGGCTCCATCCACACTGAACTGAAGGGAGACCAGCCAAGGAAACCCACAGAGAGGTGCTAGGGAAGGTGTGGGAACAACAGGCAAGTGACCACAGGTGGCACTTGGCACCAGAAATGAAACTGCTTTCATGCCTGGTTTAAGAACACTAATTTTCTAAGTTGCAATCGGAGAACATATCACACCCGGAAATAGTGTGGGGAACATGAATTGTAGACTCAAGAGACCCCAGTGTGAAAATTCTGAGGCTGGCTGAACAGCGGCCATGCGTTTACCCTGCTGGCAACATCACAAAATCAGAGAACCATTGTCTCATTCTGAATAGCAAAGAGGAGTTCAAACAATCCTGTAACACAAACAACAACGACATCACAATTGCCCCCAAGGGGTTTCAGATATTTGTCCAGCATGAGGACCAGTCTCAGAGCATTGTAGCCAGTGCTTTGTAAAAACCCCCTCCATCCTCAGGAGGTGCAGCAAGCATATATAATAACTAAATCACACATGTACACACAAAAAGAAAATTCTCCACTTTGCTCTTCTGGGAGACATTAAGAAAGCAAGTAAAATGCCATATTAGAACATGATGCAGCCTTTTTTTTCCCTCCCTTTCTTTTCACTAGAACAAGCAGTGAGACAGGAAACACTTCACTGTATATAATAAATGCAACTTTGGTGCAAATGGATTTGCCTGAATAACATAACCACTCTCAATTACTTATATACACCTTTGGAGTACATACTGTGGTTATATTTCATGGAGTTTAATTTCTCTCAGTTTTGTTAAAATTACTTTCTATCTCTTATATTCCTGTCCATGATGTACTCTAAAGTACAAAGGGAGACACCCCCTGAGAATTAAATAAGCATTTGTAAATAATTTAGAAAAACAGAACTGCTAATAAATTAATAGTAATGCTAGAAACTTTTATTATGACAAGTGTGGTATTTTCTCCCTTGAAAAGTAAACATGTATCACCAAAAAAGGTCTATAATAAAAAAGGTGAAATTTTAATGCTAAAACATCTGCCTAAAAAAGAAAGCACTTAATTTCAGTAATATAAACATTGACTGAAGCCTCTGACCAAAACCATGTCACCTCATCGGGTTTTAGGAGGAGGACTGTCAAGTGGACTAAACCAGGGAGCAGGCAGATCTTCATCCCTGGGGTTACACCCATGTGCATCATGTTGCATGGCAAAAGGACTCTGCAGGTGGAAGGTGATGGACCTGAAAACGGAGACCACCCGGGACTGTCTATGCCATGTGCAAGGGTCTACACCTGCCATGCTGGCTGTGAAGATGGAGCAAGGAGGGGGAGGTCACGCCCACAAGGGCTGCTTCTAGGAGCTTACACGCATGCTCAGGTGACGGCAAAGGGACAGGGTCCTTGGTCCTACAAGACCAAAGACCTGGCTTCTCTCCATAACCTGGAGAACTCTCCTCTTTAAACTCTTAAACTCCAGAAAAGAGCAATTCCACAGACGCCTTGATGGCAGCCTAGGGACAGCAATGCTGGAATTCTGACCCACAGATCTGTAAAAGCCGTACAGTTCTGTTAAGCCACTATATTTGTGGGAATTTGTTAGGGCAGCAATAGGAATCTGACACAAATGCGCTAACAATTCACACACCACCTGGGCCAAGTCCACCTGCTGAGTCAGCTGCAGGCCAAGAACCCGCCAGGCGCTGGGGGAGACGGAAAAGCTTGTGACCTGAAGCATCCATGACCTCTGCAAGCTCACTGGACAGTGTGGGGATGGGATCAGTTTGGTCTTTGAGGGTTTTTTGGGGGGTGGGGTGTTGTGGAAGGAGAAGCCAGTATATTTACAATATAACAAATGAAAGGATAAAATGATGATCTTGTATAGTTCAAAAGCACACTGGTGGTTCACTGACTGCTAAGGACCCTAAACCAGGTAATCACAACAGCTTTAAAGACTTAAATTACAGACAGAGAAGAGAAAGCAGGCGCTACATGGCACTCAGCTCACAGTTGATGTTTGAAGCTTGGTAAAAATAATTTTTATTATAAATGTTTTAAATTTGCCAAAATAAGGTTCCTATCATGTGTATGAAGCACAAGCTGGAATCAAGATTGCTGGGAGAAATATCAATAGCCTCAGATATGCAGATGACACCACCCTTCTGGCAGAAAGTGAAGAAGGACTAAAGAGTCCCTTGATCAAAGAGGAGAGTGAAAATGCTGGCTTAAAACTCAAAATTCAAAAAACTAAGATCATGGCATCTGGTCCCATCACTTCATGGCAAATAGAGGGGGAAACAGTGGCAACAGTGACAGACTTTATTTCTTTGGCTCCAAAATCAGTGCAGATGGTGACTGCAGCCATGAAATGAAAAGATGCTTGTTCTTTGGAAGAAAAGTTATGACCAACCTAGATAGCATGTTAAAAACCTAGACAACATATTACTTTGCAAACAAAGGTCCATCTAGTCAAAGCTATGGTTTTTCCAGTAGTCATGTATAGATGTGAGAGTGGGACCATAAAGAAAGCTGAGTGCCAAAGAATTGATGCTTTTGAACTGTGGTGTTGGAGAAGACTCTTGAGAGTCCCTTGGACAGCAAGGAGATCCAGCCAGTCCATCCTAAAGGAGATCAGTCCTGAATATTCATTGGAAGGACTGATGTTAAAGCTGAAACTTCAATACTTTGGCCACCTGATGCAAAGAACTGACTCATTGGAAAAGACCCTGATGCTGGGAAAGATTGAAGGTGGGAGGAGAAGGGGGACAACAGAGATTGAGATGGTTGGATGGCATCACCAACTCAATGGACATGAGTTTGAGTAAACTCCAGGAGTTGGTGATGGACAGGGAGGCCTGCAGTCCATGGGGTTGCAAACAGTCAGATACAACTGAGCGACTGAAATGATCATGTGTGTGTCCAGTATTTCCAGGAGGGAAAATCACAGATTTACTGATCAAGAGAAAACTCACCAGGGATCAAGACTCTAGCATACCTTATGAATTATTCTGGATTTAAAAATAATCCCTCTGCTGAGAATCACCTAATTCAGAATGATGGACACGCCCCACAGCCATGTATGGTTCCCTCCTCCTTCCCTACCACCATACAGTCCCATCAAGAAAGCTAAGTACTCTTCAGGTGCAATAGCTACAAATATGTCGCAAAAATAAACAAGGAGAGAAAGAGGACAAATCATACAAAAAATAAAAACACCCCGAGGTGTTTTTCCTCTAGCTCACAGTCCTCACTGCTTCTAGTTCTCCTCTTCCTGGACACACAGGGGAATTACTACATCCACTCCTTTAAGATGAGCATGGACATGAGACTTGTTTTAGCCAATAAAACATGAATGGGAATCAATCTGTGTTACATTCAAACAGAAAGATTTAACTGAGAGCCAGTAAGTGAATTCTCCGTGATCTCTTCCCCTTGTGAAGATTACACAAGACGGAAACCCCTGAAGTGCCTGGTGACCACGTGGAGGCAGGGCGGCCACCTGGGCCCACAGTGGACTCTGGATAACCACAGAAATAATATGCTTCAGTGCTGACTGCTGTTGCTTCCTGCAGCATGCTCTAACCTGTGCTTTGTGACGGATTTAGTTAACTCCACCCTCTGATGCCCAGCCTGCCTCTAATTCACTCACTCAGGAGGTACCGAGCATCTACCCTATGTCCTCTACTATACATCTGGGACACAGGCGGTACGAACCCAAACCACGGAGACCCCGGTCCTCATGAAGACACATGTGGTGAGGGAGGGAGAAGGAAAGGACTGGGTAGACTGAGTGAGGCACACAGCGTGTTCCAAGGTAACAAGTCTAAGAAAAACAGGAAAAAACAAAAACACGATAAGGATCAGGAACTCTAGGGGTGGTGTGTCGGGGGCAGCAGATTCATTATTAAATAGAGTGAGCTCAGGGATCGCCACCTGACCCCCACACAACGTGACGGGACAGAGGAGAAGAGGCGCCTTCACATTGCTTGCAAATCTCAAACTGCTGTGCCCATCTTCACTGCCACAACGGCTGCTGGTACTGAGGAGCAAGAGAGGATTCCTCTGGGTCAGTATCGCAGGAAAGAGGGGTAGTTTGATATGGCTTGAATAACAATTATATATATATATTTTAAATCATATATTTGGATTATTTCAAAATAATCCAAGGTGACAAGAGAAAATGCACACCTTGCCTGCCATGTTCCTACTTCACAGGTTTTAGTTTCCGGTCTCAAAGGGGTGCCTCCTGGAAATGTCAGCCCCAGCTGCAGTTCGACAGGAGGGTACAGAGAGAGGCCTCCGGACCCTGCTCACTCCTGAGGCTTGGGCCTGGAGGACAGCAAGTGCAGGGCAGGCACACGCGGCGCCTCCCCGAGGCTCCTCAGCCGCCCGCAGAGTGGGATAAGGCGAGCCCAGGTGGAGGTGAGGGGGCAGTCGGGGGGCCCGGCAGAGCCAGGACCGCGCCACCAGGCCCTGATGCAGCGCGCCTGCAGGCTGGGCAGGGGAGCGCCTCACTGCCCCCCACGTGCACAGCGCACCCACCCGGGCCTCGGGCTCCTGGACTCTGCAAGACAGAGAGTCTGCAGCCACGGCTTGCGCCTAACCCGGGCCTCAGGGAGCCCGAAGACTGCGAAGTGAGCAGGACAGTCAAAGACGTGAGTCCCGCCCTCACAAGCACCGGCAGCTCCGTGAATGACTGAGTCCTGTCTGACCACCCGAACTGGCCCGGCCAGCAGACTGCCTAACAGGAGGCAGAGAAACAGGACTGGCCCTTAAGTGAATGGAACAGCACGGAAGTACTGTAAACACAGACTAATGTTTTCCAAATTGCAAGTTATGACCCATTAATGAGTTGTGAAATCAATTTACTGGACTGCAAATAGCATTATTTTTAGTAACACAAAATAGGAGAGACAGTATCAGGAGGAAGCGCTGCTGCTACAGGGAATTTCCACTTCCGTTCCGTGCAGCGAGGTTTCCGTGGGGTCATGGTGCGGCTGGGCGTGGGGGCAGGGGCGCGCCATCGGGAAACCTGGGAGCCCCTTATCCAGAGAGCTTGACTCAAGGGGGAGACGTGCCCTCCTCTTAAAATTAAGAGATACACACACACACAACTCATTTTCCAACAAGTCTCATCTGTACGGTTGGTAAACAACAGGGAAGAACAGAGTGAAGTTTATATATGGGGACATACATATTCCAACAAGGAGTAGCCCAGCCACGCCCTGTCCAACTGCATGCAGAAGCACTAAATGAAGACCTGACTTAAGTAAGTCCACGGGGAAAAGGAAAAGGGGAGCGGCCACAAAGCACAGCAGCCCGAGCTCAGAGCGCACACAGCCACACGGCTGGCATGCCCGGCTGGCAGGCACCAAGGCGCCAGAGTGCTCAGCTCTGAGGCGCGCGCCCGCGGGCCGCCCCGCAGAGCCGCACGAGCGGCGGAGGGCAGGCCGCACTGGGCGCGCTGACCGCGAGGACAGGGGAGACGGCCCCGGCTGGGTCCTCATGCCAGCGCTGCAGGGCTGGCCCCTGAGCTTGGAGGAAGGGCGAGCCACCCCCACGTGTGGCTGACCCCCATCCCGCAAACCTCCCGCAGAAGCGCCCACCCTGCTGCAGCCCCGTGGCTGAACCGCCCCCGGTCAGCCTGGGATGTCACTCCCTGGGCCTCTCTGTACCCTCTCACCCCCGTTCAGATGCCACCTCCTGGCAGGGGCTGTGCCATTTCTAAACTACTCCCCCTGCTGGTCACTCCATGTGCAGGCTAACAAACCCTGTTAGTTCTTCCTCTGGTATTCATCTATTTATTTCCTCCCACCGCAAGGTGAGAACCATCAGGAGGAGGGCTTGCCTTGTTCAGGCTACATACCCAGAGCCTGGAATGGCACCCATTTTTTCTGAATGGATCAGTTCATCTGTTTCAAGAGGAGAAATAAATTGCTCGTAACCTCCCTCTCTGCTTCCCCTTTCCCTGTCTCCTCCACACCACCGCACGGTCACAAAGGCAACTCAGCATTCATGCAGCACACCCCAGTGCTCAGAAAGCACGCTCACCTCCATTTCATGACTAGGCTAGGGGCTGGTGAACACAGCACGCTTACTACCCACATTTCTACTCGGAGAAACCTGGAAACTGAACCTGAGAAAAGGGAATAAATGGCCTGATCAAGGTCCTACAGCACAGCGGGCAGGTCAATCCAGAAATGCACCAGCCCTTACAAATGTCCTTCTGTCCCACACTCAGAACAAGGCAAGAAGAAAGGCGTGGCGGACATCATGGAGGAAGGCCTGTAGCCAAGGAGGGGAGCAGGCCAGAGGACACCACCCCCAGAGGACCCCAAACACCGAGCCAAGGGCTTTTCATGGTAGTCCTTAGGCCATAGAGAACAGGTGAAGATTTTGAGGAAGTAAGATAATCAGATAATGTCTTTAAAGAAAGAGATTTTCTCTGCTGGGAATATGGTAACCAGAATGGATTAAAAAGGAATATTACAAACACAGAGGATCTTTTCCTAGTCCAAACAGGAAGTGCTTACAGTGTGAGGAGGACAGAAAAGAAAGTGGAGAGGCTAGGAGAGGGTGTGTATGGTCGGGGCAGAAATAAACTAAAGGCTTCTGAGATTTTCTTTTTTTTTCCCTCCAGTTTTGAAGATCTGGACATGATCTGAACATCCAGCAACATCATCTTTGGTATGTAATTTTTAACCCCAAATTTAAGGAATTATTATTGCTCCAAGCTGACGTACTTTTAAGTTAAAAACTTGGTTCTGAAAACTGGCTGGAAACATGACTGTCTATACAACCTTATCTGCTACAGAAAATGTGACAGAACCAGAGATGTTACTGCAGGTTGACACGTTATCGTGGAATTAAATGATACATATTAGAGATAGAAACTGGAGAGACAACTAAAAATTCAAAGACTTGATAACCTCTTAAGGATTGTTAAATACAAAAAACTTTCGAAGTGTTCCTTATAATGATTAAGTCAAAATAAGTGAAAATAAGTGAAAAAAATTTGATTTTTGGAAAAGAAAAACATTTTGGAATAAACAAAACATAAATGCATAATTATAAGATGTTTCTAGAAATCCTTGGTATTTCTGTCCTATTGACTTAAATTCCTGGGGAAAAAAATCTCGTTTACAAAATTAAATGAAATTTAGCTCCAGAATAGAATTCATTCAAACTAAACTTACTTGAATTTTATTTTATAAACATACAGATCTCTTTTATTTGTAGTTTCATAATATTTAGACCTGAACTGTGAATAAATCAGAGAAGCCAATGGCACCCCACTCCAGTACTCTTGCCTGGAAAATCCCATGGACAGAGGAGCCTGGTGGGCTGCAGTCCATGAGGTCGTGAAGAGTCAAACACGACTGAGCAACTTCACTTTCACTTTTCACTTACATGCACTGGAGAAGGAAATGGCAACCCACTCCAGTGTTCTTGCCTAGAGAATCCCAGGGATGGGGGAGCCTGGTGGGCTGCTGTCTATGGGGTCGCACAGAGTCGGACAAAACTGAAGCGACTTTGCAGCAGCAGTGAATAAGTCATGCCCTATAGATTTACTCCTCAGCAAAAGCAGAAAAAAAAAAATCAACATACAATAAAGTATAGAGTTTATCAAATTTTCTGTGAGCAAAATAAATTTATATAGGTGACCATATTTTCAAGTACTTTTGGAACCAATTCTTAGAAGCAATCTTTTATTTTTAGTTTTTTAAATAGAAGTACGGTTGATTTATAACAGGTGTACAACATAGTGATTCAGTATTTTTATAGATTATACTCCACCTAAAGTTATTACAAAATAATGGCTAAATTTTCCTGTGCTGTATCATATATCCTTAGTATTTATTTTTAAAACACTCTTTCAAATTTGCTCTTAAAAACAAAAGTATAAGTCAATGATACAGGAGGGCAATAATTTCTTAAAAGCAAAAATTAAGTCAACTTGTCAACAAACGTAAGTTTGTGTCACAATTTCTATCCTTGTTATTTTATACATATTCTTTGTTAGCAAAGAATTTTTCCTGATCCTTCTACATAAGATTTTTATTGGGTCCAAACACCTTGTTGGGCTAGAGTTCAAACTTTAATTCTTGATATTCAATGTACTTTGCTTAGTGAACTTCAGTTTCAAACCATCAAAATTTCTACTTCACATTAAAGACAGGCAGAAATACAAGATGCTTTCTTATGTTAAGACTACTTTCTCAAAATAACGTGGAAAACAAAAATACTTGGGAAAGAAATTATTTTCCTATTGACTCATTCATCGAAGCAATCAGTCTTATTGCTACTTCCTCACTGGCTGTGCCTCAGGTGTGCCTCAGAGTGTTTTATGATTATGGGCATCCCCAGTTCGTGTGTGTGTGTGTGTGCGCGCGTGTGTGTGCACTACATGCAACTACATGACCCTAAATGAATTGGTTTAGATAAAAACTGACATTCAGTTCAGTTCAGTCGCTCAGTCGTGTCTGACTCTTCGAGACCCCATGAACCGCAGCACGCCAGGCCTCCCTGTCCATCACCAACTTCTGGAGTTCACTCAGATTCACGCCCATCGAGTCAGTGATGCCATCCAGCCATCTCATCCTAGCAATTCTTAATTATTAAATCTATTAAAATTTTGCTCTCTATAATCACGTAATTTGGAATAATACATCACCTAAACCTAGAGATGCACATACATTTGTAAACCCCATTGAGAACATCTGTAAGAAGCAGTGGCAGGCAAGCTAAAGGAGTGTGCTTCCAAAACTGGTTTCACAGAGTAATGCTGGGTCTGCAGGGTCAGGCTGTGCAGAGCGACAGCCTGCAAAGCGGCAAGGACACGGTACACAGGCCTGTGCAGGAGCTCGGGCGCGCGCAGCTGTGCATGCGTGCATGTGTGTGTGAGTGTAATGATGGCCAAGCATTTTCAAGTATAATAGATTACTGACAGAATGCTGTTAGGACATTCTGTCCAGGTGAGTAGCAAAGTCAGCATGGGTTATCTTTCCTAAGGCCAGCGGCACTGACTGGGAACAGTCTGGAACTTCCAAATAAAACTTTATTCAAGTGCTATGCAAATTCATGCAGTTTTCATGGAATTTCATATCAAATTTCCCTATCCCCTCAAAACTGCAATGTTCTCTGGGAATAAATATGAAGTAAAAGAAATAACTAAAGCAGTATTACTCAGTATCGGTTGAAATTTTATTTTCTTAAAGTACTAGACAAAACTAAAACTGTTCGTGGCAGGAAAAGCATTATCTGCCCACCACTCCTTAATCTAGGGTCCAATGCTCTGTCATCCACCAAATATTGACTATATGCCACACACCATCCCGGATGCAGAAGAATCAAGCGACAGGTTCAAGGTCTCACAGAGCCTCTGCGACAAAAGTCAGAACACTTTAAAAATGTCTAGTCACCTAATTTGGCTTGTTTTATTATTTTGTCATTTAGTGAAACTCATTCCTCATTAGACCGTTTAATTTTTATTTCTCAGTTAAAAACAATAACTTAATTTTAAAAAATCAATTGTTTTCAATGAAATCATGACAGCAAAGATGAGACATCATTAAATTAAAGCCAAATTATTTTTATCTTAATTCTTATTTGATGGTTACCATTTTGTTAAAGTCTTATGTTACAAGGAAACTATGATTTGATGTTAATGGAAAACCAGTTTACATTAAGGTACTGTTGGACTAGCTGCATTCAGTTCTCTTTTAGGTACAAAGGACACTGGTATGTTATCAGCTCTAGAATCAATAAATTACAAGTGTCTTCTACTTGTACTTTTACGCTTTAGGGAGTATTTCCTGGTAAGCACAACCATGTGTGCTACTTTAATAAATCTGCAAACTACTCTAACATTTAAATGGTAAGGTGAGGTCTTCAAGATATGGTTTATTCTTCATACTGTCTTAATATTTTCAGACATAAAATAAAAGGGAGGGTTCATGGCAACAGTTAAAACTAGATTTTTTCACTGGCATTTTCTTTTACTAAGTGACTGCCTGATGGTCAAAGAGAAGTGTCCAAGTATCACATGACTGGACACATTATACCTGATAGGTTTCAGCTCAGGACCTAAGGATTTTTAAAATGTTGATAGTATTCAGACGATAAGAGCTGGCATATAATTCGTACGTCCCTTATATTTTAATCACGTGGGTGGGGTGGAGGGAAGCAGATAGATAACTGAAATTATATTGTGTCTCTTACCTAAAGAATGTGCAGCTGTGGTTTTGGAGCTGAAAAAAACGGCCAAGCCCAAGGTCTCCAAGCTTGACCACCCCAGTGGCCGTAATGAACACATTAGCTGGTTTTATATCTGTGAATTAAAAGAAGGAATTGGGTGAAAAATGATGTTAGTGTAGGTATATTCAAGGGATTAAAAATACTTCTCATTGTAGAACTTAAAATATATGTTAAAAATGAAAGTCAGTTTGAATTCTCAACCAGTTATTTGAGTAATTTTCACATGTCCTAGTATTTCTGAGTTCTTGGTCCTTTGATAGACAATCATCAATACAGGATGATGAGCACTATTAATTTTCATTTAAAATGCATTTTTTTTTCATTTTCAAGTGAACTTCTGTGTAATTCAAAGCACAAAATAAATGTGTGCCCTTCTATCAGTTTTAAACACCCTGCTGCTGCTGCTAAGTCGCTTCAGTCGTGTCCGACTCTGTGCGACCCAATAGACGGGAGCCCACCAGGTTTCCCTGTCCCTGAGATTCTCCAGGCAAGAACACTAATAGTAATTTATTGATATGTTTACATAAAATATAAAATCAAAACAGATGCAGATAATTACTTAGATGACATTATTTTAATTGCTTAAGTCAACTATACTGAAATTTTTTACATCCCAAAATGAAGGGGCTGCTGCCTCAGTGATGGAACCTTCACACATGTGGCCTGACCATTTGTCTGAGAATCATGAATATATTACGGGTGAATGCTGAACATTAAAAATCTAAGTAGCTATAAGGTGTACTGTTCATTAAAAAAAAAACACAACTCTTACTTAAGCATATTCAACTGCTTTCCTGCATTTTTTTTTTTTTTTACTTTTACTAACATAATCAGTAAAAAAAAAAGTTAAACAGAAAAATAACTAATTCTCATTCTTATTTAAAACCAAGTATGGCTTTACTTAAAGGCTTATCATTCTGGTATTAATAAGATTAAGATTTGGAAATAAATCACCTAAGAAAGCATGATAACACGATGGCTGGAAGGAATTTATTCGTAAACTGCCTAGTGCCCTTTACAGCATGGAAAGCTTCGGAAGCCTGGCTCACCGCGGTGCATGACTCGGCGCGAGTGCATGTGGTCCAGTGCGCCGCACAGCTGCACAAAGTACTTCCACACGGTCCTCTCAGGGATCAGCCGCTTTTGTTTTTTAAAATGCTGTTTAAAAAATTAAAAAGAAGATTAAAAAATTTTTTTCAAACTAGATTCTGACGTAAGTCAGAAAAACACCTATTCTCATCTACCTATTAGAAGCTAAAAACATATGATTTATCATAGTGAAATGATACCAGGATTTGTACCCGATATCACACCTTAAATTTCTCCCCTACTGTATCTAAAGTCAGCATAGGCCATATCAGGCTACATCTCTGTGATGTCCACCTGTTTCAAAAATTTAACATCCATGTAAGGTGATTTCTTATCTAAAAGAAGGATGTCAAATTTAAGAGTAGCCAGAATAAGAAAGTCTAGAGACCTGGAGGTAATTATGTTCATTATAAGACAGGGCTTCTCTTGACAGAAGGTAGTGAAGTAGAATTCCTTTTAAATACTGAACCACCCTTGGTGATTTGAAATATCACTTAATTTATTAAAAATTAAACAAAAGGGAATTACATGAAAAGTTTTCATGAATATTTCCACTGCATCTTCCAAGTCAAACCTGCACTTTGCTTTGAACAAATAAAACTAAACATGGGAGCAAAAACATGACCGCAAGACCAGGCTAGAAAGCTGAGCGTGAACATCCTAGTTTGGAAAGACTGCACCATCATGCTAAGAGGAGCCGTAACTGAGTACCCCAAGGTCCCTATGTGTGCCCATTTTTCTGCATTGTATTTGTTGGAAGAATATACTAATAATATCCTAATTCAAGAACAAAGTCCTTAGTTTCATTTCATAGGATTTGTAAGAATTCTGTACATAAAAATTATTTTTCAAAACCAAAATGTAACTGGTTTCTTAGCAAAGTTTGTAAATGACCAACGTGAAAAAGTATTGCATTTAAACAAATTTTCAGACAATTTTTACTTTTTAATATTTACACAGACATCAACATTTAAACATGTGCTTTAATGCACTTTATCTGATGAAGTCACATTTTAGAAAGTTCAACTGCTTTGATTTTTTTTTGTAACTGAATATGGAGAAATGGTATTTCAGATGATTCCAACACAACACACTCTGTCAGTCCCTACCCCTGTGACCAGATGAGGGCGGCTGAAAGGAAAGACAATACAGGGAAAGAAGGCTGCCAGCTTGCCTACCTCGTGCTTAGCCCAGGGTCAGGTCTACTGACTCACATGTACTCAGTGCACCAAAGGATACCTCTTCAAGGAAAAGCAAATCACTTCAGGGTAATCTTTATCGTAACACGTACTATAGAAATGAACTTATTAGCAACATCAGTGACTATTACCTCAGTAGCAAAAAACAAAAAACAAGTAACATTCAGATGACCAGGTAAGAAGCAGATAGGGTTATTACTAAAATGGTGAAAACTCCCAGATCATGTTTCAACGTTAAATCTTATTAACCGCAGCCTGCATCAGCATCAGTTTTCAGTCTATGGGGGCAACAGTGCAAAATCAGTTTTAGACACATAATTTTCTTTCAGACTTGGAATGAGTCCAAATAAAGCCTGTCTATGTGCTCTCCCTGAAGCTGGATTAGCATATCAGAAGACTGTTTGATGTCAACAGGAAGATGGGGAACAGGCTTCTTTTCATTCAAAAATAAATATACCATACCATGTAAGTATCAGACCATGAAAGAATAATTTTATGCTTCAATATAGATTCTGAAATCATCATAATTATAATTAACCTGACAGTTTACCTTTAAAATTCCATTATGAAAAAATAAATTGTATATTAAAAACAGGGCACAATGAGAAAACTGCCCTCAAAATGGAAGATGGGATCAGGCCAAGGACTGTTTCTTTCAACAAGTTAAAGATTTTAACAATGAACTGGCATCAATATAATGCTAGCTAGACAGAATGATTTGGCAAAATGTAAGTATCCAAATTAGTAAAATGTTTTTGAAGGGTAATTTTATGAATTTGATTCAATCAATCATAAAATAAATCAAAAGCAGTTTCAAGATGTCATTGATTATCTCCCAATATTTTTCCATGTCTATTTAAACATATAATTTTTCAATCATCCTTTTTTTTTTTTTTTTAAGAAAAACCAATACCTATGATGAGAAGAGCCTGTCTGTTCTGATGGTGGCACTGTTGGCTATCTCTTAAGAGGATGAATAGAAAAAGGCAATAAAAATTTGAATTCTGGTAAAATTTATATCAGCACTATAAAAGAAGAACTCACATAATGCCAATATATTTTAAAAAAAACCTTTTCTTTACTTATTCTAAAATATACATATCTTTTTAAAGTTAATTATCTAGTCAAATAGCATTACTGTTCAAAAATCCTATCTTTCTCTGAAAAAAGACAATTTAGCTCCAGATTTGGGGAAAGAAAATGGAATGCCAATATATAGGAATAAAAAAATGTACATTTATTTGTCATGTGGTATGTTTTTAATAAAGCTAAATCATTTTAAAGGGTTGCTATTAATAAAGATTTCTATGAAAAAAATTTAAAAGTCTATGTTATAAAACAGAATTTTAACCTCTTATATCTGAAAATAAAATATCTTAAAAGTCATGAAAGACAGAAATGAGCACTCAGATATACCTGATCATTTGGACAGAATTTTTATTGTCTTTTTTTTTTATTTTAAAGTGGGTTCATCTTTTTTTATGCAAAGCTTCAAATACTGTTTATTTTAAGGGCATATTTTCTACCTCCTTCAACATTCAAACAAACATTGAACATTATTCATATCAGAAAAAGGAAACCAGATGTAACAAAAAGCTAACCAGTGTATTTGTAAAAGGCATATACAAACATCAGATGATACTGTTCTCTCACTCATGATGACCAGCATCTCACCTAGGTAGAATTCGGCATCCTTGGTAAAACACGCAGTGTCACTAAGGTGAGGCTAGCTGATGCAGGCTGCCTCCACGAAAACGTTTTTTGGAAAATGGGCACAGCTTTTTTTTTTTGTCATTGTCAAACATTCTCTTACAAACTAAATGCCCCAAAACCAAATTATACAGCAGACACTGCCTATCACGTAACGATTTTGGGGAGGAATTACTCAGTCTGGACACTCCCACTCCAAGCAGAACATACATTTCTTATTTCTACGTTCTGCATCCCAGCATTCCTCCTTGGGAAATCTTGGGAAAAATTTTTATCACTATTACACAGTATAAACTCATCAATGGAGAAAGAACAGAAAATTATTTTGTTGGATCAAAAAAACAAGCTAATTTCTGTAGTGTATCAAAATATCTAACCCTACAGTTTAGTATGTTCATGTTTAAAGAAGGACGTTTCAGACAAAACACCCAGATCCACAGGGTCTGCTTCGTGTGTGCAGCCCGCCCGGTCACACGGGCCCTGTGCTGAGCGTAATGCTCTTTCACCAGCGAGAAATTTCTAGTCACTTATTACGGGGACCCGAGACAGTGTAAGCTGGTCCCAGGAAGCACATAACCAGCAACCTTGGGAAACGACGTACTGCTGTAGTTAAAAACAAAACCAAAGAACAACAAACACAATCTTGGGAGGCAAGTGGTTCCTGAAGATTAGGAGAAATGGCAGTTAAATAGCAAGAAATAATGAAGCTGTTTGAGAGCTGGCATTGCAGGCCCCAGCTGGTTCCCATCTCTTGCAAGTCTCTAACACGAGGAAGTAGGTGATTTATATTCAGTATTAGGAGCTACTTCCTGCTCAGGAGTGTCGTCAAACGCTTAACATGCCACTCACATAATCCATATGCACCTTTCACAACAGACCTGATGATGGGGCTTGGCAGTGACAGCTGTGTGAGCTTGAAGAAGCCACCTAACCTTGCTGAGCCTCGGTTTCCTCACTATATTAAACAGTTCTGGAGATGAACAGAGTAAGCAGCTCCTGCTGCCTCTAAAATATCTCAGTTACGAAGAAAACACAAAAAACAAATGCCTGATTGGCACATTTTCACACTGAAAAATGACAAATTTTAGTATGTCCGGTCCTTTAAATCTTCAGCTAATAACAACAAGGCAAAAGTAACAATCATAATACCTCCAAGATCCCCAGAGGCCCAGTTAATCCTATGAATGGTCTTCACATGAGATGACAGGTCAGATTTTTAAAATACGGTAATTACAAGGTAATTAGGATCAAACCATTACCAACAGAAGCAATATTATGTTCCCAAGCATCTCTGTAATTATAATGCATTTTTATAAGGCTACATATTTCACAGTGCTTCTTTCAAAGTTTTAAATGCAGAGAGACTAGATGATGGAAAAGACAGGATGCTTCTGAAAGTATTAACTGGCAGTTCTAAGTGTGATTTGTATTATATATCAATCTTTCTATGGAAACATTTTTCTTCCAAGGGTATAAGAAGGTCTCAACAGACTAAAGTGTACATGTACTTGCCATACACAACTCTGGGTATTATATAAATGGGTAAAATAGTTATGTAGAATTTTGGTATGTGACACTAATTTGCAATGTGTGACCGTTTTCTCTCTTGGCACTCTGAATAAAATTCAGGTATCCTAAGTTGCTTTAGAAGATGTTAGTAGAATGGGCCTGGCAACCAGAGGAGCACTAAAAAAACCCCAAAAAACCTGCATCTAATTTTATCCTCTTTGATAAAATACTTCCCACCCAAGCTCTACTCTTTTTCCTTTCCTATAAATGTCAGAAAAGCTAAGTGTACTCAGCTGCTTCTAATTATAATTTAATAGACTATCAATGTAATCCATCCATTCCCGGAAGTCAAAATCGTACAGGTTAATAATAGAAGTGGAAAACATTTTATCTTATGGTAGAAAATGTGAAACATATAAGATTTTTTTTTTTGTCCTGAGTAATTGAGCCTTGGAGGGGGTGGGGGGTGGTGGGGAAGAGAAAACTTTATTTACAAAACAAGAAAAATGAGCTCCTATAAAGTCACAATGTTCTTCCTCTAACCCCCAAAAGTTGTCTTCTAAATGTTAGTGTACCAGTATCAAGGAAACTTGGAACATTTTTTTAAATCAATGAAGAAAGGTGGGAGCATATCAGAATCACTAGGAGGAGTGGCACTGCGCTGCTGCCAGGCGCCTCGCCTGGGAGCTCCCCAGTGCCTGAAGCTGATGGGAAAGTAAATGCCCGAAAATGCTGAAGATGCTGCCTCTACTGCATTAGAGGACTAGAGACAGACGGGGGAGACGAAAAGGCAGCAAGTCCACCTTTACGGTGGCGTGGAAGGCTACGAAGGCAAACAAGAGCGCTTGTCTCTCTGATGACGTCTTTCCGGTTATGTTAAACCAGACAACAGCGAAGAGGGCATACGGAAATGTATTCTTAATGGACAAGGAAAACAGTGGAACGACAAGGAGCCAGTAAAAGTCCATCAGTAGAACATGAACGGAAGAAAAGGCAACAGGAGTCTGAACCCCTTCTCCCTCACTGGGCTACAGCTACCAGCTCTGCTGTCTGTCTGCATAAAGTTCACAAAGGCAGCTTTCCACCAACACTACCTTCAAAAGGAGCAAAAAGTTCCCTTCCAATTTTTTCCTAAGTAAACACAGTTCAAAACTTATACACAGTTCAACAACTTACCCCCCTTTTCACTATGCTTACATTATGGCACATAATTTTCTATTTATTAAAATCCCTAAGTTCAATACTATTTCATTACCAAATATCTTAGGTTTCAAAGAAAACCCAAGGGATATTTTATCAGCAATACTGCTTCTATTATAAATAATGCTGTGTAACATAACTACATATGCATACCACACAGCAATAAAGCTTTTTGCTTACACACACACACACAGGTGTACATGCATAATGTGTAGGTACCTATGTATAGAATATTCAGTTCTGCACAGCTGTTTCCAGACAGTGCCACTAATGTGTAACCTTAAGACTTCTGAATAATTTTGAAGACATAAGATAACGTAAGATAGGTGGCAACCTTATGCAAGAGACCCAGCAGGAAACAGCTGTGCTTGGGAGAACTGGCCATTCTCCTGTGGTCTGGCTCGGGCGGCTCACTTTATGCCAGATGCTGAAATGGACAGTGTTTGTACCTTCCAAGCCATAAGTTACCATTAACAAAGACAGACGGCACTGCTGGGAAGACTCTACTGCTTTAAGGAGCCAAAGGTCAAGAGTGTAGAAGACATTTCTAAGTGCTTTTCTTTCCAGTACAGCATCTAAATTTGGATAAGAACAGATAAGAATATGTCTGCAGATGTAAAAAAAAAAAAAAACCACACAAAGAAGGTGAACAAGATTTATAAGTTGTAATAATTGAAGATAATAATTATCTCCAAGATTAGTTGATGTTTTCAGTAATTTATCAAAGTCTGTGGTGTACCCGCCTCTCCCCTTGAGTGTGAGCTGGGTCACCCGCCTCTCCCCTGAGTGTGAGCTGGGTCACCCGCCTCTCCCCTTGAGTGTGAGCTGGGTCATGAACGTGATGAACTGCCCCTCTGTATAGGTTATCTTACATGACAGAAAGGATTCTGCAGATGTAATGACTCTCTAATCAGCAGTTTTTGAGTTAATCACTGGGGAGATTATCCTGGGTGGACTTGATCTGATTGGGTAAGCTCTTCAAAGAACTCAGAGAAATTCAAAGCCAGAGACTCTCTTGCTGGCCATAAGGGAGCAAACTGCTAGCTGCAGAGACGGACACGTGGCCTCATTGATGGCTCCCAGCTGACACTCAGGAGGCGAGCACGGACATCAGTCACACAGCCACAAGGAACTGAATTCTCCCAACAATCCAGTCAACGAGGAGGAGAACCCTAAACCTCAGATGAGATCATGGCCCCAGCTGGCGCCTCGATTCCAGTTTCTAGCATCCTGGGCAGAGAACTCACAAAGCAGGATGTGAACTCACTAACCCCCAAATTGTGAGATAACATGTTTGTGTTTTAAGTGGTTTGTGATAATTAGCAATTAAAAACAAATAAAAAGTGCATTTCTACAGACAGAAAAAAAAATCAATACAAAAAATTAAGTTTATGTTTTATAAAGGAAGAGTCTTAATGCTCCTACCAAATTTAAAGGAAATGCCACACAAGTGGTAACCATAGAAAATATAAAGTTGACAATTTAAGAATAAGTCTGTATCTAAATATGTTATGAATAAGAAGAGAGGGCCTAACTCAGGAACAAGACGAGGGATTTCACTCTCTCCACCTCTATTCAGCACAGCCCTGAAGAACTGGTCAGAGCAATCAGACAAGCAAACAAACAAATAGCATGCATCAGAACTGAGGAGGAAGAAGCAGAACTGTCTCTGTTTGAAGATGACATCATTTTATAGGTAAACAAAATTCTAAAGACTATCAAAAAGCAGTTCCAATCAACAAATTCAGTGAAATCACAGGATAAAAAAAATTAACATACAAAAATCAGTAGTGTTTCTATACAGTAGTAGTGAATTATCTGAAAAAATAAAATGTTTTCCATTTACAATAAGATATTTAGGAGTAAGCTTAAAACTAAGGAGGTAAACAGCCTCTACTCATAAAACTACAAGATGAAGAAACAAATCAAAGACACAAATAAATGGAAAAGAATCCCATGTTCATAATCAGAATAATTAATATTATTAAAATGTCAGTACTACCAAAATCCATCTATAGATTCAACACAATCCACATTAAGATTCCAATGGAGTTTATCATAGAAGTAGACAAAACAATTCAAAGATTTATGTGGAGCCACAAAACACCCCCCAAAGCCAAAGCAATACAGAGAAAGATGAGCAAAGTAGGAGGCATCACAATTCCTGATGAGACCCACATTATGAACTTACAGAAATCAAAACAGTATGCTACTAAAAACAGACACAGACCAACGGGGAAAGAACTGAGAGCCCATAAATAAGCCCAGGCACTTATAGGGAACTAATATTTGACAAGGGAGCCAAAAATACTCAATATGAAAATGACAGTCTCTTCAATAAACAGTGCTGGGAAAATTGGACACCCACATGTGAAAGAATAAAACTGAAACCTTAATTTTCACTACTCACAAAAATTAACTCTAAACAAATTAAAGACTGAAATGTGAGACCTGAAACTGTGAAACTCCCAGAAGAAAACACAGAAGAGCTCCTTGATGATTTTTTCAATATGATACCTAGAGCATAAGCAGCAAAATAACAGACAAGTACGGTGACATCAAACTAAAGGGCTTATGCACAGCTAAAGAAACAATCAAAAAGCGAAAAGGCAACCTACAGAATAGGAAAACATATTTGCAAATGTATCTGATGAGGGGTTACTATCCAAAATATAGAAAGAACCCACACAACTCAATAGCAAAAAATAACCAAGTCATAACTTATTATGGTAATAATAAGTCAGTTAACAAACAAGCAAAGACCTGAGCAGACATTTTTCCAAAGATAAAAGAATGGCCAACAAGAACATGAAAAGATGCTCAACATCACTCGTCATTATAGAAATGCAAGTCAAAATTGCAATGAGATACCATTTCATGCCTGTTAAAACAGCCACCAAAAAAAGACAACAGGTAACAAATACTGGTGAGAATGTGGGGAAAAGAGAACCCTTGTACACAGTTGTTGGGGTTGCAAATTGGTGCGGCCTTTATGGAAAACAGTATGGAGGATCCTTGAAAAGTTAAAAGTAAAACTACCATATGATCCAGCAATTCCACTTCTGGGAACATATCCAAAGGAAACAAAAACACTATCTTGAAAAGATATCTGCACCCCCATGTTTATTGCTGCATCATTTACAACAGCCAAGATATCGTAACAACCTAAGTGTGCGTCACTGGAAAAGACCCTGAGGCTGGGAAAGGTTGAAGGCAGGAGGAGAAGCAGACAACAGAGGATGAGGAAGATGGATGGCATAACTGACTCAACAGACTTGAGTTTGAGCAAGCTCTGGGAGTTGGAGATGGACAGGGAAGCCTGGCGTGCTGCCGTCCATGGGATTGCAAAGAGTCAGACACAAATGAGCGACTGAACTGAACTGATTGGCCAATAAAGCAGTTGCAGTATGTATACAATGGAGTATTATAAAGTCATAATGATGAGGACATCCTGTGTGTCCATGTGCAAAATCATGGACAAACTCTGAAGGCACTGTGCTAAGTGAAAAAAGTCAGACAGAAAGATAAATACTACATGATGTCACTTACACATGACATCTTAATGCGCAAACACACACACAATCTCGTAAAAAAAAAAGATCAGATTTGTGGTCATCTGAGGCAAGGGGCAGAAAGTGAAGAGGAGCTAAAAAGCCTCTTGATGAAAGTGAAAGAGGAGAGTGAGAAAGTTGGCTTAAAGCTCAACATTCAGAAAACGAAGATCATGGCATTCGGTCCCATCACTTCATGGCAAATAGATGGGGAAACAGTGGAAACAGTGTCAGACTTTATTTTTTGGGTTCCAAAATCACTGCAGATGGTGACTGCAGCCATGAAATTAGAAGATGCTTACTCCTTGGAAGAAAAGTTATGACCAACCTAGACAGTATATTCCAAAGCAGAGACATTACTTTGCCGACTAAGGTCCGTCTAGTCAAGGCTATGGTTTTTCCTGTGGTCATGTATGGATGTGAGAGTTGGACTGTGAAGAAGGCTGAGCACCAAAGAATTGATGCTTTTGAACTGTGGTGTTGGAGAAGACTCTTGAGAGTCCCTTGGACTGCAAGGAGATCCAACCAGTCCATCCTAAAGGAGATCAGTCCTGGGATTTCTTTGCAAGGAATGATGCTGAAGCTGAAACTCTAGTACTTTGGCCACCTCATGCAAAGAGTTGACTCATTGGAAAAGACTCTGATGCTGGGAGGGATTGGGGTAGGAGGAGAAGGGGACGACCGAGGATGAGATGGCTGGATGGCATCACGGACTCAATGGACGTGAGTCTGAGTGAACTCTGGGAGATGGTGATGAACAGGGAGGCCTGGCGTGCTGCGATTCATGGGGTCGCAGAGAGTTGGACACGACTGAGCGACTGAACTGAACTGAGGCAAGGGGTTAAGTGACGGGGGAACTGGATGAAGGGGGTCAGGAGGTACAGACTCCCAGCTCTAAGATAAGTACGTACCAGGGATGCAATGCACAGCATGATGCTCCAGACAACACTGCTGTCTGATACAGTGGAACTGTTGGGAAAGAAAAGCCTAAGGGTTCTCAGCAAAAGAAAAAAAAATTTTTCTTTTTTGCTAGGAATGAGGAATTGAGCTCCCAGTAAGGAGATCCAAGAAAAGTGCTTCCCTCAGAAAGTTAGTTCGCACCAAGAATTGACTGCACTGGAAGACCCGGCACCAAAGTGATTTCCTTGCTGGGTCTGAGGGTGAGCATTCTAGCCTTCCCAGGGTGAGCACACTGTGTGCCAGCAGACCCCAACTGATAGATTCCCACCCAGCGTATTACCCTGCAGTGTCCCAGACTGAAAATACACAATCAGAACAAACCAAACTTCTCCAAGAACGAAGCTGTATGAACTGGTTGTTTTCTGGGCGGTGAGTGGCACAACTCTACAACTCATCATGAGCCTAGGCGTTCTATTAGATGAGTTCCTAGTAAGGAGATCAAAGCTAGTATTTTCCTGCAGAGAAGTCACTTGCTTTCCCAAGAACTGACTCTGGTAAAGAGAGAATGAGCACTCGTAGTGTTTTCTTGGGTGAATTTGAGAGTGAAACATGTTGGCATTTAGAGGGTGAGAATACTGTTTTGGCCAGCGGACCCAAATTAGCAGGTTCACACCCAGCATTGTCTAGCACTGAATATACCCACTTGAGAAAAACTGAACCTTTCCATGAAGGCAGCTGTGTGAACTGGCGGTTCTCTGGGTGGTAAGTAGCATACCCATACAATGCGCTATAAACCTAAGGACTTTATCAGACGAGCTCACAGTGAGGAGATCCAAGCCCGTGTCTCCTTTAGAAAGCGACTTGCTTGCGCCAAGAACTGACTAGCGAATAGAGAATCAGCACCCAAAGCGTTTTCTTAGGAGAGTTTGAAAGTGAAACGTTCTAGCTCTTCCTGGGCGAGAAGTGTATTTGCAGGCAGACACAACTGGCTGGTTCACACCCAGCCTACCTCCCTGCAGTGTCCCAGCACCGAAAATGCACTCGGGATAACTGAACCTTCCGAAAAAGGCAGCTGTGGGAACTGGCCGTTCTGTGTGTCGTGGGAGGCATATCCACACAGCACATTATGAACCTGGGTGTTCTCCTGGATAAGCAGCTGGTAAGGAGATCCAAGCACAGTGTTTCCTTCAGAAAAGTCACTTGCTTGCACCACGAACTGACTGTAATGAAGAGAAAATCAGCACCCAAAGTGTCTTCTCAGGTGGGTTTGAGAGTGAAACATTCTAGCTTTTCAGTGTACCTTGATGAGATGGTGGATGGTAACTTAACTGACTGTGAATTCATTTCACATACGTATATTCACTCATAGAGGTAAGTCAAACCATTATGCTGTACACTCTAAACCTACACAGTCACGTATTTCAATTACATCTCCTCAACAAAATTGGGTGGGGGAAGAGATAACCTTAAGTAATGATCTGAAATTGTGCCAAACTCTTGGCACAAAACAGAGTTCAACTTAAATTATCTCTATTGCATCTGTCACTAAAAGCACCTGTAACAATAACATCCACTTTCCTCTCAGCCAGCGAGGTGCGGCATGGCAACTTTTCAGCAGATAAAAAACTTCTGAGTTTCCCTTCAAGGGATTTATTATATTGGGTTATATTTTGTTTTACTGATAGTTTAGTAAAATATAGCTTTAAAAAATGTTAAATATATAAATTTATCTGACTTTCTAAAAGGCAATTATAAATATAGGAACTTATAAATAGTTCAAAGAATAAACTATATTTTGGAAAAATGGGCTACAAAAAGTTAAAATATTTTAAGAATATTTCTATTGACAAAGTGAAATGAACAAAGCTCATGTTTATATAGTTCTGAGATTAGTCTCTCATCTCCTCTATACTAAGTCTCCATCACCAAATATGTTTCTTAGCAACAGAAAAGTGAAATATATAGTATTAATAAGGCATACTACAAAGTGGAACATGTACTGGTTCAATTTAGGTTACAATAAAGAAAATGTACAGCATATATATCACAACTGGATAAACTGTAACCCAATCGCCACTCTCTAAGAATCTTTTCCTTTAAAATTCTGATTATTGATGATAAAGAAATACATGATGAAAAATTTTGGATTTCCTTTCATCTGAAAACTCATCTGGGAAGTATTTCATCTGACCACAGCCTCAGGTATTCCTCTGTCACTAATTAGAGAAATACTGAATATTTCAACTATAAATTGCTTAATTATATTTGTCAGCCTGCTCTAAACCAATTAATTATTTACTTGTAAAAATCTTTGATGCAATGCTATCCAGAGGTTCCTTCCTGGAATACAGACCAGGAGCAATCTTTCCGCTTCCACCCCAATTAAGCGGGAGGCGGAGACAGTGGGGTATGCTGCGATGCACGATGATTTACAGTATCACGTACCGTCAAGAAATGAACCATGCTCCTTACAACCCTCGGATCTATTGCTATCCTTTGCATCAAGTCACTGCCACACTCCTTCATAAAAGAAGTCCCTATCATTTTCTGTTTTTTGGTAATGTAGTCTCTCGTATAAAGAATGGCATAGAGCAAAAATTAGAGGGTTGAGAAAACAACATTAGCATTTCTTAGGGCCAAAAGCCCCTTCCTGTATCAGAACGCCGTCTCCTCCGCTGCCACACTGCACTTGGATGTGAGCAAGTCCTCGTGGGGCTAAAGTGTGAGACGGGAGGACACAGGGCGCCTGCTGGGCCACCAGCCGCGTCTCCCGACGGCCCCTGGAGCAGAGGGGCGGGCAGAGGCCAGGGCATCGGGTCCCACACACGCGTCTCCAGACATTTCCTGGGTCGCTGCCGTCGGCCAGGCGCTCCCTCGAGAAGGGGAGCAGCGCAGGGAGCAGAGCAGGCGTTCCCACGCCCAGCAGGGTCACGCGGGACATCGGCGGGGAGCCCCCCAGGCAGGACGCCCCGAGACCGCCCCTGGCCGGGCCGAAGACCATCCCCGAGAAGCGGGAGCGAGCGGGCGCCGCAGGGCACCTACTGTGTGCGGGAGGCCTTCCCCGGCGGTCGGCGGCAGCGGCCTTGCTTCTCTCTCTCTTCCCTCTCTGGGACGCCCACGGGGAAGCGGGTGTCGCGGCGGGCACCGGTCCTCCCTCAGGGGAGAGGAGGAGCTGCCGGAGACAGCGGGCAGCCTTCGGAAGGAGGGGAGGGCGACTCTGAGGGCGGCCCGCTCCACAGGCTCTCCCGGGCACCGCGGCGCCCGGGTGCAGACAGAGCTGCCGCTCGGCGCCCGGGAGCCCCGGGAGGCGGCGATGCGCAGGAGCCAGCACGCCAGCCCAGAAAGGAGGGGAAAGCGACCGGCGGAAAAGCCCGGGCTGAAGCTCTGAAAGCTCAGTCAGCAAGGACCAGGAGGGGCAGGACGGCCCAGGCAAGAGCAATCAGGAGGCGTCCAGAGAGGCGGGAGAACCCGAGGCGCGGCGGGACCCCGGGCAGCGGCGGCAGGGGGAGGCAGAGGCTCGGCGAGGACCGAGCGGTGCGCTTAAGGCGCGGCCCGGTGTCCGAGACGGGTCAGCAGGGAGCCGACGGCGGACACACAGAGAACGCGGGCGGCGGGGAGCAGAAGCCAGGCGGCGGCTGGAGTGCCGGGACTGAAGGCGCAGGGCCGCCCTCGTCACCTGTCCCGACAGCAGCGCCCTCTCTGAGCCTGACTTCGTCCTCCTCCCGGTGCTGACCGACGTCGGACATCCTGCACGTCCGCTTGGCTGTCCCTCTGTCTTCCTGCTAGAGACAGGGTTCTCAGATGCAGCAGTGAACGCGTGAAGGAGGGACACGTGTGTGCATGCGGACATGTTCAGGTGCCAAGGCCCTGAGTGTGTTCAATGCCAGCACAGGAGGACACACTCAGGTCGGAGAATACATGATGGAGGTTTCTGATACCCGAGGCAGAGACAGGACGAAGAACCCACGTCGGGGAACACACAGGAGCCCCCCCGCAAGTCCAGCAGGGAAAGTGGCGACAGGGCCTGGGTGGTCCGGCAGGTGAGGCCTTGGGAAGAGGAAGGCATCCCTGACTGAGGATGCCCACTCCCTGTGAAGCGGAGGCAGGCTGTCATCTGTGAAGAGTGTGATGAAAGGGGAGAAGCGATACCCAGAGCATTTAAATAGAGGAATGCACATTCCAGTAATACCTATCCAATAGCTGTCACATATTCAGACAGCACAGGTAACTATATGTATGTGCATATTATACATATACCTACAAAAACAGATACATGTACACACTGTGGCTGTTCAGTCTCTAAGTCCTGTGCACTCTCTGTGACCCCATGGACTGTGGCACGCCAGGCTCTTCCATCCTCCACCATCTCCTGGAGCTTCCTCAAATTCATGTCCATCGAGTCAGTGATGCTATCAAATCAGCTCATCTTCTGCCACCCGTGTCTTCTCCTGCCCTCAATCTTTCCTAGCATCAGGGTCTTTTTCAATGAGTCAGTTCTTCGCATTAGGTGACCAAAGTATTGGAGCTTCAGCTTTAGCATCAATCCTTCCATTGAATATCAGGGTTGATTTCCTTTAGGACTGACTGGTTTGATCTCCTAGCACTCCAAAGGACTCTCAACAGTCTCGTCCAACACCACAGTTACATATACATACATACATACATACATACATACATACATACATATATATATATATATATATATATATATATATATATAATATATATATATATATAATTAAGCCCTTGTAAGGACACGGTAAGGCAGGTAATTATTAACCCAGTTTCACAGATAAGGAGACTGGAGCTCAATCACTAAGACTAAGTACCTACATCACTAACACCAGTGCTTCAAGCTCTCCTCTCGCCCTCAGAAGCTCCCTGTCTGGATTAGGCTCTCTGTTGTAAACCACCACTCTAATCAATCCCATGCCCTTACAAAACTTACAACTTTGGTTGTACAGTTCTCTGAGCATCAGACAAATGCTTCTCTCTCCTAGACAATGAGTTCCAAGAAGGCATATAGCAGGAACACAGCACACCGTCAATGCCCAGTAAATACAGAATGAAAGAGCATATTTTTAACAGTTACAAACTGGTATAATTATTTGAGAGAACAATTTGGAAGTATTATGATTTAAAATACATATGTTATTACTCAGCTATTTTACAGAAGCATCTGTAATCGTCTGTTAAAATAGTGTGTATGAGACTGTCGTATTAAAATACACAAGGTTTTCTACTAGAGCTTTCCTTGAACAAATTAAACAATGGAAATAGTTCAACTGCTTATCAATGAAGCAACAATAAAATGCACTGTGATATGTTTCTGAGAAAGAATACCTGTATCAGTCTATATTTTTCTATTTGTGTGTGTCAGATATCAAAAAAGCGAGCGAGTTCCAGAAAAACATCTGCTTCCTTGACTATGCCAAAGCATAGTCTGGATCATAACAAAATGTGGAAAATTCTTAAAGAGATGGGAATACCAGACCATATGACCTGTCTTCTAAGAAATCTGTATGCAGGTCAAGAAGCAACAGTTAGAGCTGGACATGGAACAACAGACTGGTTCCAAATCAGGAAAGGAGTATGTCAAGGCTGTATATTGTCACCCTGCTTATTTAACTTATATGTAGAGTACATCATGAGAAATGCTGGGCTGGATGAAGCACAAGCTGAAATCAAGATTGCTGGGAGAAATGTCAATAACTTCAGATATGCAGATGACACCACCCTTATGGCAGAAAGTGAAGAAGAACTAAAGAGTCTCTTGATGAAGGTGAAAGAGGAGAGAGAAAAAGTTGGCTTAAAACTCAGCATTCAAAAAACTAAGATCATGGCATCCAGTCCGATCACTTCATGGCAAATAGATGGGGAAACAGTGGAAACAGTGAGAGACTTTTTGGGGGCTCCAAAATCACTGCAGATGGTGACTGCAGCCATGAAATTAAAAGATGCTTGCTCCTTAGAAGAAAAGTTATGACCAACCTAGACAGCATATTAAAAAACAGAGACATTACTTTGCCAACAAAGGTTGTCTAGTCAAAGCTATGATTTTTCCAGTAGTTATGTATGGAAGTGAGAGTTGGACTATAAAGAAAAGAAGAATTGATGCTTTTGAACTGTGGTGTTGGAGAACACTCTTGAGAGTCCCTTGGACTGCATGGAGATCCAACCAGCCCATCCTAAAAGAAATCAGTCCTAAATATTCATTGGAAGGACTGATGCTGAAGCTGAAACTCCAATCCTTTGGCCACCGGATGCAAAGAACGACTCATTGCAAAACACCCTGATGCTGGGAAAGATTGAAGGGAGAAGGAAAAGGGGAAGACAGAGGATGAGATGGTTGGATGGCATCACTGACTCCAGGGACATAAGTTTGAGCAAGCTTCAGGAGTTGGTGATGGACAGGGAAGCTTGGCGTGCTGCAGTCCATGGGGTCGCAGAGAGTCAGACACGACTGAGTGACTCAACTGAACTGTAAAGATAGAATATAAAGTTGGAAAGGTTTTATGCACATTAAAAGTCAGTGGTTAATCTGGGAGATGAGAACATAGGGAGGAAAGTTAAGGATATTCACCACTTGAGAAAACTAATGAGAGACATTATATATTTAAACAAGTAATAAACAAACCCTAGGGTTACTTGGAGAAGGCGATGGAAACTCCCATCACCTGGAAACTCCCGTGGACGGAGGAGCCTGGTGGGCTGCCGTCTCTGGGGTCGCACAGAGTTGGATACGACTGAGGCGACTTAGCAGCAGCAGCAGCAGGCTTACTAAGTCAAATGAAAAGAAAAGTCACAACTCAGTGTTCAACTTTAATGCAACAATCCATAATCAGAGTGATTTTATTTGCTGAAGGACCTGGGGAGATTCCACAGGTCAGATTCTCCCAAGTTAATAAATTACTCCTTCCCAATACAACTAGGCATTTGATCAGGACTGAAATCATCCTGCAAAAGACTTCCAGGACTATAATCAGGATGTGAAGACATTCCACTCATGTGAAACTGCACAGTCAAACTTTCCATTCTGCACACTGGGCAAGCTTTCTGTTATAGTCACTATGCTGAGAGAACCATCAGATCTACAGATTTGATAACACAACTTTCAACCTTTAGAAGTGCTCCGAGGACCTGGAAAACCAGAACCAGAGTGTCTTCTATCTTGACAGGCAAACTGGTGGCAGCTCTGATGAAGGAGAAGACCAGGACAGGCTGACAGACAAGCCCACGGGGGAGGACGCGGGGATGACGGCGCCAACCCTCTGAAGAAGAACCGCTTCCGTCTTCCACCAAAGCATGCTAAGCGGCTCTGCAAGCGTCTTACTAGGAATCAGTTGATACTTTCTAAAAGCCTTTTTAGTTTTAGCTTAGTTTTTTTTTCTTTTAAAAAAGTTTCCCAAATCATCTTCTACATGATGGCTGCTTTCAGTTCTATAAATGGTTAAGTTTCTACTCATTACCAAACAGAATTCTGTTCCCAATCTATCTTACTAGATCCACTGAGTCAGTTGCTTAAAAATTTTCTTGATAATGTCAGCTTATGACACATCTGTTTAAACACAGAGGTCAGTTCATCACCACAATAAATGTAAGTTCACACTGACAAATTTTTCCTCCTTCACCTGGGCAGAGAAACCTCGCGTCTGCTGCCGACAGAGGCTAACAGGGCGCTCTGGTCTAGAGCTGCTTTTCCCCAGCGGTCGGAGGACAGCAGGACAGCAGGACGGGAGGACAGCAGGACAGGAGGGCAGGAGGACTCTCCCGAGGTAAATGCTGCAGGCGCAGGCACGCCTTGGCCCCAGGCCAGGACGGCAGCCTTTATGTGTGAAGGAAGAAAAGCACACTAAACAAGAAAGCAAACTCTAAAGCCAAGTCTCGGTCTAGGGTGAGACTCTGCAACTGAAATGGTCTCTCTTATCTGCTTCAGCAGGCATTTGCCCAGTAGGGAGCTGCCCACTTTCCTTCCCCCTGTAAGTAATTAAGTAACTCTTACACCTAAAGGTTCAAGCAAAGAATTTTGCCCTCCGTTCCCGGTTGATCTGGTTCATGCCTGTGGATCAGTTATCTCTGGACTCCTGTTGGTCCAGTTTCTTATCTTCAGTGTGGGCCTGTCTGAGTTCTGGGGACCTGCGACACTCTACATCCACACAGGGCCCTGTGGTTCCTGTCCTCTGGCAGGGACCATTTACAGCTGCTTTTATATATATCATCTTGATAGACAGCGGTTTCTCTAAGAATTTTCTTTTGTGTGTTTGCATTTCTTTGTTAATTGAATTGCAGACACACTTTGTTGGTGGTTAGCTCTCTGTGGTGGTGGTGGGAAGTCCCTAAAACAGAAAGCTGATGAGCAGTGAGTCACCCTAGCATGGGACAGTCAGCTTGATAGTGTTCTGTGATAATGAGAACATCACCTTCCTTTTATGTAGACTTTTCATACTTAGAAATTGTAAAACTCTCTCCATCTCACAGATGAGGAAACTGGGCCTAAAAGAAGTTGACAGTGTTTAAGAGGCTGATGCTAAATTCACCCTGGAAAGCAGGATCGCTGCGAGCAAATCCAGACACACCTTGATCAGAACAACCTGCGAAGGCCTGGAATGGAATGCAGACTGTGTGCCTCAGCATTTTCCAGGTAGAGACAGTCAGAGGCTTTCATCTGATCTTTTCAAAGGAGTTTTGTGATAGAAAAATTCTTAAGGGCCTCTCACGGAAAACACATGGATTTTTGCATCAGACAAAACTAATTTCAAACAGAGTTCTTCTATTTACTAGTAATCATACTTCTCTAGGTGTCAAAATTACCTCCCCAAATCACTGTAAAGAGTAAACAAGATAATGCACGCAAAGCACCTAACACTGTTTCTAAAACCCCCTTAATGAGAACGCCACATGGCAGACTCCCTGCTGTGCTCAAGTATCTGCTGAGAGACTGGATATACAGACAGACAACGGGCAGAGCACATGTAAAAACAGACCTTTGAACCACAGTCCGCAGCAACCTGGTCAGGAAGCCAACCTTTCCACTCTAGCAAGCAGCCCAAGAAGCCAGCCTGCTCCACCCGACTTGCAGGAGGTCACACTGCTCTCTCTAGTGACAATCCAGGAAGCTAAACAGTAACTTCTGTTAACAATTAGCCCCAGACGGCCAGGACTCAGTAACTGACAGCTTCCCCAGTTTCTGTCCCTGTTTCCAACTTAGGACCAACCAGAGGATGCCAAATACACACGCGAGCCAGCCACCTAAGATGCCCAACTGGAGTGGGCTCAGTGGCGGCTTCGGCATGCCAGGGCCACCCATCGGGGCACACCCGAGCCCCGCTGCTTACCCACCGTGAAGACCCCCTCCTCCTCCCCTTGACCAGGAACCTTGCCCACAAGCTGGTGATGGAGTGGGTCCTCTGCCGGAGCAGGCTCAGAGCTCACAGCCCTGACTTTCCTCATTCCGTTGGTCTTGGCTGATTTCTGCACTGTTTGGGTCCACTTGCAGAGTAAGAGGAGGGTAGCTCGCACACGGACAGTCAAAGGAAGAGCACGCAGGCCAGCTTCCCCGCACCTGCACGTGCTCCTAAGATGCCATTCTGGGCAACGGCGTGAAGCAGAAGACACGGGGTGGCAGCGAGCATCCAGTGACGTGCCCACAGACACAGCTACCGAGTGCCTGTCTCCCCTCACGTCTCAGGCCTGAGAACCTGAGGTCCCAACTGCCACGTCAGTCCCGAGATTTTACACAACAGAGAAATAAACAACACACAATACAGCAGTGGCCTCCTCTGACATCGTGTTCCTACATGGGGGCACTCTTCGGAGTTCTGTTGTGAGTGCACACGTACGTACACACATATATGAATACGTGTGTGTGTGTAAATTAATTGATCGCTTAAAATATCCCATGAAGTAGGTTCTGTCATTAGTCCGTCTTGGGGGAATGTGGCGCACAGGAGGAGGTAAGTTAGGCCAAGGCCAAGGTCAGCCAGTTCTTAGGCTACTGTCATTGGGCCATTTCTGTAACTTGTAGGTGAACTTCAACCCAGTGGCTCAAATGGTAAAGAATCTGCCTGCAATACAGGAAACCCAGGTTCGATCACCTGGTTGGGAAGATCCCCTGGAGAAGGAAATGGCAACCTACTCCAGTATCTTTGCCAGGAGAATCCCATGGACAGGGGAGCCTGGCGGGCTGCAGTCCACGGGGTCGCCAAAGAGTCAGACACGACTGAGCAAGCAACACTTTCACTTCCAGAAAAGAAAGTTAGATGACTTCTAAGGGGTCAAATCAGGGTGTCACACGCAAGACTGAGCGCAGGGCCCGCTCTCCTCTCGGCGCATCCCTCCCACGAGCAGGGAAGGCCTGGCCAGGCTGCTCCACAGTCCCTGCCAGCCCCCTCGGCCTGGTGCCCAGACATGTGGGGAGGAGGGTGGCCTGTGTGGACAAGCCAAGCTGCAGAGCTGCACCTTCAGCGGATGCACAGCACACCCTCGGTCTATTTCCAGGCTGGTTCTGGAGTGTTCATGCATCCAAGGGGGCCACCTCACCAGGTACCTAGCCTCATAATGACAACCATCACCATGGCCTACCATTGATTACATGGCTACCAAATGTCAAGCATCGTGGTGAGGTCTTTAAAGTAGCCGATGTGCCTATACATGCAACATACAACTCTCAAAAAAGTAAATCTTTAGTTTTGTTTTTTTTTTTTAAACAAAAAACCTTACCTTTATCATTCTGGATAGATCACCAGCATCGGCTAATTCCAAAACTATGTTCAGTTCATTATCTTCAATGAATGATGCATAATATTTAATTACATTTGGATGGTTGAGTTGCTGAGAAAAAAAAAGACATCAAAAAGTTTTCTTACTGTAAATTCCTAGAGTCACTTACAGTTTTATAACTTAAGAATAAAATTGGTGACTGCATTTCATTTTTAAGTTACAAAAATCTTAACATGACTGTATTTTTCTTTCATCTAGTGAATTTTGAAATAAGTATTATAATTATTGAAAGTAAAACTACACAATTATTTTTTAGTAATATTCTTAGAAAGCATAGAGTATATTATACACCTAAAATTTTTAAAAGTACTGCTATGCCTAGCGAATATATAAACTATGCATATAAATGAATGACCAAATTAAATAGCCAATTGTTAAAAATTATATCCTTCTAAATGATAACTATCATTTAAAGGCACTCAATGGTAAGTGCACTTTCCCTTTTTATTTTGAAGGCTGATCCTAGTATAACTTCAGCCAGTGATAAAAATCTGACATCTACTGCATCTAAATATTGCCTTTATAGCAAATACTACAAATACTCTGAACCTTATCTGTGATAATTTAATTTTTTAATTATCTTTAAAAAATTCACCTCGTAGAAATATATGCATTAGTCTACACATATTTACAACCTTTTCTAACAATCTTTTCATTCAATCTTTAACCAAGGCAACATAAGACAAATCATTTCTCAAAGAAAATCATTCATGAATTATCCCAGAGTATACACAGGCTTTTCTTCTCTTCTTCCTACTTATAGAAGATAGGTTACCCTCCCACATTCTCTGTGATGATACATTATTTCTCTAACAAAGGTTTGTTAAAGCAGTCACTTCTTCTCCCAGGAAATAACTACAATAAGTAGAACAGTGGGAAGCATGGCTTATTTTGAGCTTATTTTTTATCTTTTTAATAAATCTGATTCATTTTGGGCACAAACAAAAATGGACAGCATAAATATCATCCAAGCTTTATCCAAAAGTTAAAAACACAACATAAGCCACAGCATTCCTCAAAAGAAATTTCACTGTAACAAATGCAGTGTGAAGGCAATTCAAACCTCAGACCTATTCTCTGAGTGGAGAAACTGACTTTACACCATCCTTTCTAAATCTGGAAAAAAGATATTATTTTTATAATGTGAACCCCTTGGATCAGCTCACATTCTCAATATAGCACACCAAATATGCATTTGCATTATCTAACATTTAGAATATGTCTAATTGGGATGGTCAAAAATTTTTTTCCACATTTTATGTTTATGTCTATTTCTAGTTTGAAATGGGGGAGGGAGTTAATCCTACCAAACATTCCAATTAAATTAGGGTACAATGAATCCAAAAGGCAATATACTGATTTCAAATTTATACATTATTTGAATTTAGTGTGGCATAAGCTACATCTCAAAAACTGTTTTCCTTATAAGTGTAAAATCTTAATAAATCACTTTTATCAACCCACTCAGTTATGTTCAAAACAGTCAACATTTCATTTGTTATTTACCTTAAGGAGATCTATTTCTTTGATACAATCAGCACGTGCTTTGGCATCCATTAAATCAAATATCTAAAAATAAAATTCAGTATTACTCAATAAAACAGTAATCCATGGTTCAGACTACCATGTAAGTCCATTGTAATACTCCACACATAATTACACACACATTTAGTACTGTACTTTCCAATTAGCATTTAGGAGCTACGGAGATCCACAGATAATTTATCTCACGTTACTACTTGAGGGTATACGTTTTTCCCTCCAGAGGCAGTCAGTATTAAAAATGGGAAAAGAGAACAGCTACATATTTCATAAATAATACAAAGTGCTTTAAAATATACAATCAAAGAAATCTCTCAATGTTCCAAGCATGTGGAAAATTAATAGCAAAAACAAGCATCATATGTTAACACATATATGTGGAATCTGAAAAAACTGGTATAGACGATCTTATGCCAGAAATAGAGGCAGAAATAGAGAGAGATGTAGAGAAGAAATGCACAGATACCAAGGGGGAAAGAGGGGAGAGGTGGGAGATTGGGATTGACATACACACTACCACGTGTAAAGCAGACAACTAACGAGGACCTACTGTATACACAGGGAACTCTGCTCAGTGCTCTGCAGGGACCTAGATGGGGAGAAAATCCAAGAGAAGGGATACACGTGTACACACGGCCGAGTCACTGTGCAGCACGACATGATCAAACAACTACACTCCAATAAAAGAGCTTTACATGGCTATATATCCTAAAAATACTTATAATTAAACTCATTTAGAACCACAAATTAAACTATCTTTCACTGAATTCTCAGTACCAAAAGTGACTTCCAAACAGCGAGGAATGAAATACTGCTGGCTCATTTAAGGCAAAACGAAACTCTGAGCCATAGACACATTTCACTGGAAATTCAAAAAATTTTCTCTTCCTTTTTCTCTTAGGCTGCTTTTCAAGACAAAAATAAAAACTGTATCTTCAGCTTAAATCATTTCCAGACACAGATTCAAACCTGATTCCATGAGCAGGAAAAGACAACAGATATGGGGACAAACAAAATCGGATTTTCATAAACTGTTTACAGGGCTGTCTCTAGAAAGCATCCTCATGGCTCTATCCAAGGTTCTGTGGGTTTTTAAATTTATATTTGAGAAGAGCAAAGCAGTGTTTAGGGTGATTGGCTGATATGCTCGTGGTATTCTCTGGATCATTTTAAAAGTTTTCTTTTGTCATCTTTAAATTCTGCCAGAATTATTCACAACTGATGAAACTGAAAATGGTAACACCTATATCTTTAGGAAGAAAAAGGCCTTCAAGTGACTTAACACAAATGTCCTTGAAAGGGCATTTATCAGAAGAAAAACACTTAGCATGTAGTAAAGAAAGTACTTAAAAATAACACTAAGAGAGTCTGACAAAGTGTTGTATCTTACTCTGTTAACCTTGCATAAACGGAATCCTAGCCAGGAGTCCAAGGAGAAGGCAATGGTACCCCACTCCAGTACTCTTGCCTGGAAAATCCCATGGACAGAGGAGCCTGGCAGGCTGCCGTCCATGGGGTCACTAAGAGTCGAGTCGGACAGGACTGAGCGACTTCACTTTCACTTTTCACTCTCACGCACTGGAGAAGGAAATGGCAGCCCACTCTAGTGTTCTTGCCTGGAGAATCCCCGGGACAGGGCAGCCTGGTGGGCTGCTGTCTATGGGGTCGCACAGAGTCGGACACGACTGAAGCCACTTAGCAGCAGCAGCAGCAGCAGCAGCCAGGAGTCCGAGCCCACGGAGCCTGGACGAATGGCCCGCGGCGAGTCCTGTTCTGCGGTCCCCCACCCGCGGCCGCCCTCGCCCGCACGGCCCCCCCTTCCGCCCGGTTCCGTCCCGCAGCCCGGCCCGCAGTAGGCTCCAGGCCCCTCTCCTCCGCGCGCCCGGCCTGGCTGAGCGAGGGGGCGGCCCTCCTCTGCCGTGGGGAGAGCCTCGGCCCTCGGCCGCCACCTGCGGGCCCGCGCTCGCCGAGGGCAGGGAGACCAGACCGCCCCTTGCCTGAAGCGGGAAGACGGCGCGGGAGGAGGAAACCCCGGGGGAGGGCTGCGGCTGCGCAGACAGAAAGGAGCATGTGCGCGCCGCACACGCCCGGGGCTGCAGGGGCTGCGGGGGCTGCGGGGGCTGGCGGCGGGCGCAGGGGCTCCCGGGCCGGGCCCCTCTCTGCAGGCGCCTGCACGTCCCCAGGCACAGCAGAGACAGGCCTCAGTGCTTCCTCGTGGGCTCCTAAGGTCCCGGCAAAGGACGGCAAGGAACTGGATACCTGTGTCCTTTATTAAAAAAAAAAAAAATAAAGAAACCCCTGTTTCCAAGGGGACGCCCCACGTCCTTAAAACCAGAAAGCCTGGGAGAGGTACCACCGGAAATCCATGCTTTGTTCTGACTTCCAGAGAGCTTGACGCTCAGCCAAGTTTAGTCAGGGTTTCGAGGGGTTCAGAAGCCACCGTTCGGAAGTCAGGGAAAGGCGGCCACGGAGCCAACACTGTAGTCATGCATGCCTGCTGGTTTGGTTCTGCTTATCCTGTGGCTAAAATACATCCAAGTAGGACGTGCAAGAGAGTACATCTCCAGAGAGAGGCGAGCAGCGCCCTCCTCGGGGCTGTGGGCGTGGAACAGAGGCTCCGGGTGAAAGCGGAAATGAAGAAACACGTGGTGAAGAGAAACCCTGCCTGGGGCTGAGCAAGATGGGGCGATTCTGAAATGGAAACATCCACGTTGCTCTCATAGCTGACAAAGGTCCAAGTAACATAACCAGACAACTGAGGTCAGACCTGCCGTAAGAGGTCTAGGAGATGTGCGCCAGTGTTTCCTGGTCAGGATGAAGTCAGAGACAAGGTCTGGTGGGAAGACAGCATGAGGGAGGCAGGAGAGGGGATGCGGACGGCTGGGACAGAACCCCGGAGCGCAGTGAGGGCCCGGACGCCACTGCGCGCAGACCCACCGGGCGCCTGTGGCTGCCTGGGGAGAAGCCAGGATCCCGGTCTCGGCAGAGACAACGCAGTGCTGGGCGGGGCACAGGAAAGTAAGAGCAAGGGGCTGAGAACACACTGTAAAAAGAGAAAAAAGAGAGAGAGGTCCTGCAGAGTAGAAGACTAGGGACAAAGATGGAGCCAAATATTCAACTGGGATGAATTCCATAATCACAGTGAACTCTGAAAAAGACTGCATATATGGCCATAAAGGGTTAGAAGTATATTCAAATCACTACATGCATTACAAAAGAAACTACTACCCATAAATTTTTAAATGCATGAAAATCCTAATTGCAATTAGGGCTGCATGCAAAATATGCAGAATGTAGAATCAAAAATTAACACAGGTAAAAAGCATTAATATGCTTTAAAAAGGGATAGTTTTTTAAAAGCTTGAATTATGGAAAATTTGACTTGCAACTGATTTTCTTGATGAATGCTTTAAAATAGCTATTTAATATAAGCAAATATGGGGCATCCCTGGTGGTTCAGATGGTAAAGAATCTGCCTGCAATGCAGGAGACCCAGGTTGATGCCTGAGTTGGGAAGATCCCCTGGAGAAGAGCATGGAAAGTCACTCCAGTATTCTTCCCTAGAGAATCCCATGAACAAGAGGAACCTGGTGGGCTACAGTCCACAGGTTCTCAGAGAGTCAGACAAGAATTAATGACCAAACGATGGATGAGCTAAGTATAACTAGACATTTCATGGACCAGATCAAAACAGCTGGCTGCTACTCTTCCGATACAACTGCGGTTCTAAGACCCAGGCCAAGTGCCCTGGGAAGACTTTCTCAACCCCCCTCTCACTCTGGGCTCCTCAAGGCTGCTCCCACATGGTTCCTCTCTTACTGTTTCAGACATGTCTTGGCTGCATTTAAACTGGGATCCCTGAGTCCTGTTATTTTGTTCATCTTGGTTCTCAAACCCTTTGGCACTAACCACTGAACACCAGATGCCCACTCCCACTGGAGGAGCAGCAGGAAGGGAGGCCGGGAGACAGGGCAGCAAGGCCAGCCCGTTCCCTCCAGTTAAGGAGCACCATGACGGTGGCAAACAAACCGTGATGGGATGGGGCAAATTCTCCAAAAGACCCGATAGTCTTGTCACCACCGCAGGCTCCCGATCCCTGTATGATCTCGAGAAGGAAAGTGCACTCAGCACACACTCCCTCGCTTGCACACGCAGGTACCAGGCAGACGTCCAGGAAAGTCACCGGGGCTTCCAGCAAGCCGGTCACGGCCAACTGAAACCTGACACGCGGACAAAGCACAGAAGTGCCCGGAGAACGACTCCGAGGAGGCTGGACGCTGCTCCTGCAGAGTCTCATGAAATATCTGTGAGCAGAGCAATGAATTATAGATGCAACATTTCAACACAGGGACTCCTCCAGGAAGGGTCCTGGATTAGCTGGAAACGGTGACGCAGCCCTTCAGACCAGTAAGAAGCCTTAAAATAACAAACTGCAGGAGGAAATCCAATGTCTGGTTCCCGGTAAAGTTTCTGAAGAGAGGCTAGGATTCCTCAGACAGGAAAGGAGTCTGGTCAGTGGTATTTTAAAACATTTTCATACTAAGCTGCAGAGGTAGCTTATTAAAAAGGAAGAAGCCTGGTCTCTCTTGTTCAACACAAGTGCAATATCCCACAAGAATCAACAGCATGTCTGAAATGCAAATATATTTCTTCTTGTAAAGGTTTAAGATAACTGTTCCCTAATTACATAAGCTAAGAATATCTTCGTAGCATTATTCCTCTCTTGAGTATATAGGGAGTTATGCTTAAGTTAGAAGAGGTCCCAATTGCAACTCAACAAAGCAGAGAGGAAGGCTCATTGCTTCCGTCTCAGGCACATACAAAAGGGAGATTCCTGCATGCGTGCGCCAGGAGACACACAGGACCTGACATGAACGTGGCAGAAATATTGCAACGGCACACAACCGTACACAACCGAGACTAGTAGCACGGAGAAGAACGGGCCACTGCACACACCATGGGTAATGCTACACACGCACATGCAGGTCTGCACCCTGACTACGGTGCGCGTAAAGAGGAGAGCGCAGCCACACACCAGCACACGAGAATAGAAGAGGTCTGCACCCTGACTACGGTGCGCGTAAAGAGGAGAGCGCAGCCACACACCAGCACGCGAGAATAGAAGAGGTCTGCACCCTGACTACGGTGCGTGTAAAGAGGAGAGCGCAGGCACACACCAGCACGCGACAGCAGAAGAAGCAAACAACGGATTCATTCAGAATTTACACCGATGTGCAGAAAACTCTGGAGAAAACCAAAGGAATGATACACAGAAAATTCAGGACGTGGTGACCTGCGAGGGAAGGGAATGATGGATGTGTCTGAGCCATGTGGTGGGTGTGAGGGCATCTGCTCCAGTCTTGACCTCTGACATGTGTGTCCTGTAAACACTTTCATAAACATTTACTATACAAGGGAAAACTGTTCACCTCTGCTGGTGATGGCTGCTGCAAGGACACTGATCCTTCATGAAATTAAACAGTAGAGAGGAAGAGGACACTGAGGTTTCACAGGACTCGACAGAGAAAACACCACCAGGTAGCAGGATAAAAGAGGACGTCTACAGGTGAGTGTCAACAAGAACAACCTTCTCCCTGAAAAGAGAAGTTATACTGCAGGATGGCAAACACACTCTGAGGCAGAAAGGTGAGAGCGCCCCAGAGGGGGAGGCAGTGGGCCCACCGGGGCAGGGCCAGGCCAGGGGAGCTGGGCAGACCCGGGCGCCTGAGGAGCCCGCACACAGCCAGGGCAGGAGGGCAGGGCCGATGCCAACACAGAGTGGGCATGGTGAGCGGGACAGCAATCCCCTACATTCACCTGTCTCATGTCTCATCTCCTCTAGTAGACAAAGTTCACCTTGGTTTTCTGTCTTTTACTGCCAGGCTATTTCTCCAGCCTGGTCTCTGAGACCCACCCCGGAGTGTGCCCGCCGAGTCCTGGCTTCAGGCGGTACATTCCGTGAGCCGGGTGTCCATGCTCGAGGCCTGAAGCTGAGGCTACAACGTGCAGCCACATGCCCAGCTAGGAGCCATGGTGACAACTCCAACCTGCCTCTTAAAACCAAGAGCTGTGAAAGCTTTTCTAAGATCATTCCAGTCATGATTGAATCCGCGTGAACAGAGCCAGCTCAATTTTTAAAGTGGCATTACAACTAAAATGATTTCCACCATACACAGCACTTAATGCAAACATTTACAGGACAATTTTTACTCTTTCCCATCATCCTCAACTCGAGACTGTCATGACCCAATTATTTAGGACATACTTTTCTCTATTTATTATTCACAGCATATAATTTTACATGGATTTATAGAATTAAAGTCATCTTACCTGCACTTTTTTAAAGCTACTGGTACTCCATCCAAGAGACAGGCTGCCCTATAAACTTCGCTAAATTGCCCGCGACCAATTTTCTTCTCTATTCGAAAGTTGGCTAACGTATTATAGCCCATATCCGGTCGTAAGGCCTTCTGTAATTAAAAAGTCAGGAAAGTTTTCAGTCACACAATATGCACACAACTGTCAACTGTCTTCACTTATGTAGGTGATTTTTAATGGTAAACCTGCAGACAGTCATTTGTTTGATGGTATTTATCAAACTATTCATATTATATAAAAACGAACACACACACACACTCAGTCAACCTGCCAAGCAGCACGTGAAAACTTTCTAAACTTCCTGATGATACTTACCTTCTGCAAAGAACAATTCCAGGGGTAGCAAGGCTACCACCTCATCATTACTTTTTTTTTTAAAGACCTAAGTTTTTAAAGGCAGAATATTACGAGGACAGTAGAGATGTTCCCGGTACACCCCCACCCTCACCCGGGCACTGCTTTTCTCATTACCAGCACCCCATCAGAGCCGGACCCTGGTCACCACTGAACCTACACTGGCAAGTCACTATCCCCCAAAGTCTACAGGTAACACTGGGCTTCACCCTTACTGCTGGATATTCTCAGTTCAGTCGCTCAGTCGTGTCCGACTCTTGGAGACCCCATGGACCGCAGCACGCCAAGCCTCCCTGTCCATCACCAACTCCCGGAGCTCACCCAGACCCATGTCCACTGAGTCGGTGATGCCCTGCAGCCATCTCACCCTCTGTCCCCCCTTCTCCTCCCGCATCAGTCTTTCCCAGCACATGCTATGGGCGTGTACAAATGGACAACAACCTGCATCCATAATCAGAGTGATGTGTGCATGCTCAGTCACTTAGCTGTGTCCAACTCTTCGAGGCCCCGTGGACTGGAGTCTACCAGGCTCCTCTGTCCATGGGCTTGGAGTGGGGTGTCATTCCCTTTTCCCGGGGTTTTCTCGATCCTGGGACTGAACCTGCATCTCCAGCATTGGCAGGTGGATTCTTCTACCCCTTGAGCCACCTGGGAAGCTCCCCAGAATTTTAGCATCATAGTATATTTTCCCTGCCCAAAAACCCTCTGTTCTCTGCCTGTTCAACCCTCGCTCCCCACCAACACCTAGCAGCCACTGATCTTTTCACTGGACCCATAGTTCTGCTTTTTCCAGAATATCACATAGTTAGATTCATACAGTACGTAGCCTTTCAGATTGGCCTCTGTTACTTGGAGAAGGAATGGCAACCTACTCCAGTATTCTTGCCTGGAAAATCCCATGGACGAAGGAGCCTGGTAGGGTACAGTCCACAGGAGCGCAAAGAGTCAGACACAACTGAGTGACTTCACTGTCTGTCTTTCTTTCTGTCACTTAGTACATAAATACCTTTTAAACAATATACCTTTTGCTGTTCATGGGAGAAGTCATTTCTTTTTGAAACTCACACTTTTTAGTACTCATTAGACAGAGAAGGCAATGGCACCCCACTCTACTACTCTTGCCTGGCAAATCCCATGGACGGAGGAGCCTGGTGGGCTGGTGTCCATGGGGTTGCGAAGAGTCGGACATGACTGAGAGACTTCACTTTCACGTTTCACTTTCCTGCACTGGAGAAGGAAACGGCAACCCGCTCCCGTGTTCTTGCCTGGAGAATCCCAGGGGCAGCGGAGCCTCGTGGGCTGCTGTCTACGGAGTCACACAGAGTCGGACACGACTGAAGTGACTTAGCAGCAGCAGCAGACAGCAGGCACTGGACTAGCCCCTAGGGAAACAGATGTATCCTAAGAAGGGTTTCTGCTCTGAAAGAGCCCATGTGGACCCATGAGGGGCCTAAGCTGTGCTGAGCGGGATCCTGGGGCTGGGAGGCGGCATCACCGTGGGCCCTCTGGGGGTGGACGTGTTCTATCCACTGTCCTAGTTCTCCTGTTCCTTGCTTACAGACTCAGTCACCCATCACCCGGCCACAGGACAGACTGAGCTGCGCACCCACGGGGCCGAACGCTGTCCAGCGCGGAGGCCACTACACGCGCCCGGGAAGGCTGCCTCTGCAGTGCCTCACGTCACTCCTGCTCTACCTGCAGCATCTCAGTCTATTGAAATATAACGAAACAGCTCAGCCATCACATGTGCTTTTCCATCTTCTCTTTTTTGGCCACTCATGGGCCTCTTCCAGATCCCGGGATTCCTGATAAGCAGACCCTTCTTGGCCTGGTGCCACTCTGCTCACATCTGAATGGACCTTCTCTACTTTGGACCGACTCGAAGTAAACGTAACATTCTTGCGGGGCCTGATTAAGGCTGAGCATTAAAGACCTACTGGTTCAAACAAAGGGCGCATGGGTTCCCAAACCCACTACGGCAGCCTGAACTCTTAGTCCTCAGATAAACCTTAGTCAGGGCTGAGGACTCACTACATCTATCACGCTTGCAAAAAAACTGTAAAATTCCGCTGGACTTTCACTGCCATTCAAATGCAACGTTTATCAAAAAAGAGGGGAAAAGTAGCAATAACTTGTTACTGTGCATTGCTTGTCTTTCTTCTGAAAAGTCCAAAATAAGAAAAATACCACCCTTCCTTTAAGACATGCAAAATAATCAGAATACAAATTTCACAAATTCTTTATGTGAATATAAACCATAAATAACTGCCAGAATAGAATAATAACACTACTACAATAAAAAAGTTCCCATGTTGGCACCTATAATGTAACAGGTCCTATAAATTAGGACTTTTTATGCTATTTAATTCAATTCTCATGGTGATCCTATCGGACAGATGTTATCACACCAGATCTATGGCTAGCTGATGCCCAAGCCCCAGTTCCCAAGCACAGGGTTAGTCATCCTCTGGGGTTACTAAACAGCCACCTACAATATAATAAATGTTACAGTACCCTATGTGATGATCCACGGTATGTTCAATTTTAGGCCTTTTGATGAGTAAAACAGAAACGGGACTAGAGACACACACACCAAAAATGAAAATAAAAAATAGGAATGAAATCATAAAAGAGAGACTACTTGCCACACTGCTTTGTTTTTGTGTCACTGAGATGAATTTACACCTGTCACTGTAAAGTGAAGTGAAAGTTACTCGGTCGTCTCCAACTCTTTGTGACTCAATGGATTATACACTCCATGGAATTCTCCGGCCAAAATACTGGAGTGAGTGGCCTTTCCCTTCTCCAGGGGATCATCTCAACCCAGTGATCAAACCCAGGTCTCCCTCACTGCAGGCGGATTCTTTACCAGCTGAGCCACCAGGGAAGCCCAAGAATGCTGGCGTGGGTAGCCTATCCCTTCTCCAGGGGATCTTCCTGACCCAGGAATCGAACCAGGGTCTCCTGCTTTGCAGGCGGATTCTTTACCAGCTGAGCCACCAGGGAACTGTCACCTACTTAACAAAGGAAACTTAACCTGAAGTCTCACTTCTCAGATACAGTCAGTGGATATTAGCAACTTCTAGCTTTTGTAACTTCACTTCACTGAACGAGGAGAAACTGTCAACTGTCCAAGCTTTTCTAACAAATGTGTTTTTTAATTTACACACTAGGCCAGACTGCACCAAGAGGCGGGCTTCCTTCCTCTCTTCCAAACTTCTAGACCGCTCCTCCTCCAGATGAAATCGCGTCGGTCTCCGGGGCGACACTCGGCTTCCGCATCGGAACGCTGCCACGCACCCCCTGCATGCGCTTCAGGCCTGCCAGGGACCCCGTCCCCTGTCCCGCGGTAACTGACAAACGTGCGCAGGGGCTGCTGAGGCGCTGTGATGACCGCATGCTGAGCGCGGAGGCCGGCTAATGTGTTTTGGCATGCAGGCGCGTAATCACACATTTACATATGCAATGACCTACATTTGCATGTCAGATCACACACTGTCTGGGTTGATTAAGGCTGGGCGCCTCCCTGCGCGTGGCCGCCGGAGTGGCGAGTGAGGGCCAGAGGGCGGCGTTTTTGGCAGCGGAGGGATGAGCTGCCACCCAGGATTAGGCAGATTCGGCCTGAGCATTAGACACTTCATTAGACGTAATCTGTTTAACAGTGGGCAGTGTATGTAAACTTCACAGCCCATTTGCGGCACCCTTTCCCCCGTGGCCTTTCTTCAAAGGGCAGCGCGGCTGACTGACAGCCTGTCTCATCGGCTCCCGTGTCCTGTCGCCCAGCGTAGCCGCGCGGAGCAGACACGAGACGGAGCGGGGCTGCACATCCCGACAGCCCCGCCCCGAGGCTCGGGCACGCTGCAGCGACCTGCGGAAGGATCAGCCTGGGCGCGGGGAGGTCTCCTTTCTGTGGCCGGGCAGGTGACACACACCTGGGCAGGGATGCTCGGAAGCTGTGGCCGGTGCCCTGGTGCGTGTGGATGAGTTATGTCCCGGTAAACAGCACTGTGTGAGGCGCTTAAAATAAAAGAGACGACATCATCAGGCCAGTGCCCATGCTAGTAAAGAACTATTTTTAGGGAAGAGCTGTATTTTCTTTTTTTTTTTTTGGATGTGGCCCAATTCCCCATATTTTTAACTCAGCACCTGAGTTAGGCTGGGGAATAAAATAACTCAGCAAAATACTTAGATGCAAATTGGATACAAAATAAAGCAACTAAGATCACTGCCAACCGCCTCGCCCTGCTCTCCATGCAGTGCATAAACAGGGTCTCGGCCCCGCGGCCCCTTCACCCCCAGGCTGTGTGTCTGAGCCGCACGAAGTGACTTCTGGAATAATGTGAGTCATTTAAAGGATTTTCCGCCTTTATGAAAGTTCACCACTCTGCGTCTTCCATCACACACTGAGCCCACCTAGCCCGGAGGCAGGGGATCTCACAGACACCCCACACCTGCCTCGGCCTCCCCACCATCCTTCCCGGCTGCCCCCAAGTCCAGCAGCAGCTCACCCCTCCACACAGAGCGTCCAAGTGACCTGGCCTTCTGGGGACCTGCGCTCTGCACACATAGCCCACTTCTGCTCACCGTGGAGACCCATCTGACGTTCCTTCTCAGGGGCCCCTGCCCTGGGCCCACAGTCTTCAGCAGCAGACAACTCTGCAGACAGCCGTGCAAGCTCAGGCACTGGGCTGGGTTCCAGATCTCACTGGCTTTTAATTATTTGTTTACATGTGTCTATTTCTCTCTCCAAGCACAGCTTCTCAAAGGCAGAAACCAAGCTTGTGTCCAGATGCCATGAAGGTAGCGTGGCATGAGATAGACAGTAAGTATTTACTAAATAGGTGAACATGGCTGGAAGAGCTCCCTCTGCCCTTAACAGCTTCCAACGGGGTGAGACGGAGACTTGCCTTGCACCCCTGCCAGGTCAGGAGCCTTGAGTGCTAATCCCCTGTCCCTGCTGGGGTGATATGCCAAGCCCTGAACACTGCCGTCTAAGGCCTGACCTGACAGGGATGGTGCTTTAGTTACTAAGTCACGTAAGACCCTTTTGCGACCCCACACACTGTAGCCCACCAGGCTCCTCTGTCCATGGCACTTTCCAGGCAAGAATACTGGAATCAGTTGCCATTCCCTTCTCCAAGGGATCTTCTTATCCAGGGACTGAATCTGTCCTGCATTGGCAGGCGAGTTCTTTGCCACTGAGCCACCAGGGAAGCCAGGTTCTCACAAAGCCCCAGAGAAACAGCACAGGGTCTGCCAGTCACTCCACAAGGCTGGGCTGGAGCCTCACATCTGATTCTCAGGGTCTTTCTCAGCTGGGCAGCTGCCCAAACCTTGTACCCACTCCTCCAGGGCAGGCAGGAGCCCACCTGAGGGCGGTGTGCGAGTGCCAACAGGGACAGAGCCTTGCACACACACGTGCTCACTGTCACCTATGCCCCTTCCCCAGGGCACCCGCGGGCACAGCCTACCACCGACCCTCTCTACCCACAGCCTCCTCCAAGTCGAGGCATCGAGACTGAAACTCCCTAGTCCTGACCTCGATTTTCTTCTTTGGCCCTCCTCTGGGCCCAAAAAAGCTTGAATCTACAGCCAGACTTCTGCGTGCCAGCAGCCTCTCTGCTAGGGCTCCAAGCACTGCCCAGCCCTGGGCTCGCCCTCCAGCCAGACACTCCAGTTAGCACGTGGACTCTTGCCCTGATCCATGGATGAACACAGCTGGACCCCTTGCATATAAGGATCCTTGGAGACATACACCATACCTAAGTAAAATTTTCCTGCCCAAAGGCCTTCTAATTACTGTGGGGGAGCAGGTAATACCTAAAACCATGTGTGGTGGTAAGTCGGCTTCTGGTTGGAACATGGTCATACTCAGGTTTAAAGTCGCAGGCAAACTGAAGAGAGCAACTGCTTGAAAGCCTGTAAACCCTCCAAGTTTGAAACTGCAAGCTCTTGGTGACAAAAGAACCTGAGAGACATGACTAATTCAGCACAGAGTAGCTTCCAAAATTACGAAATAAAGATCACATACTCCATAAAATATTTTTCAAACGGATTCTTTTCTGGATTGTCTTAAAATGTAACTATTCAACATGGATAACATAACTGTAAGCTTATACAGCTTTTCTTACTGTTTGATTGTTTTTACTGGTATCATTTCATTTCTTAATTACTAACGGTAAGACACCCGTGACTCCTTAAATAGAGGGCATGGTTATGACAGACGCTGGAAGCATGTGCATTACATTTTTGTGGTAAATTATGTTTAATCTCCTGAGATGTGTGAATCCACAAGTTAAAAGAATCCTAAGATCTCAGAAAAGTAAAATAATTACTCAAAATCACATATGACGACTAAAGAAATCAAACCTGAGAGTGAAGGAAGCTTTATGTAACACCTTAAATGTCCGGCATTCTCATTAAGGAAACTCCTGTTGATCTGAATGTGCTTTAATTACCTACCACCAGATCATGCTAACTAATTGGGATTAACTTCTACATGTCAGTCCCCTCCTGCACATAAATACTTTTCATTTCAAAATAAAACACAGTCTGTTGTGCCATGGCTCATACTCTCACAGGTGCAAACTCGTTAAACGACAACTTCCCAGGACTAAATTAATTTCTCTAATTTCTTTTAAATTTGAAGGCAAGAATGTTTAATGAGCAGTAAGATAATTCAGGGTAACATGATGATAATAGTCCTCTCTGGGGAAATTAGAGGAGCCCCGCCATGGACTCGACAGACTCTCCAGGGAGAAAATCCTGTCCTGACAATTCCTGGAGGTACTGTTATCAACGATCTAATGTACAAGCCAGGATTAACAATACTTAACATCATTAATAAGGTTTTCACTGTTACTGCAAACTCATCTCTTACTGGTGATTTTCATCTTACCAACTGTGTAATCTAACAAATATTATACTTTATGTTAATATTATTAAATGTCTCCAAAATTTGAAAGTAACGAAACTTTAAAATGCCTTTCAATTTTATTTGGCAATGAAGCTCATTCTATGGATGATCTTTAAAGAGACATTACTCGGCTCCCAACTACACAAACTGGAACGCCCTTTTGACAATATCTCACACAGAGCTCTTACACACTACTTTCTATATAAACCTCAACAGAAATTTAAAAAACATGTTAAAAACATCACACGTGCCAGCAATCTAATTAGTCGTTCCTCTTCCCATTTGAAAAATCATCTCCCTAAAATTTCTTAATCTATTTCAAAAGTAACCTATTCCTAAAGACACTAAAAGTCTGAGATTTAAGTCAGGTGGAATGATATACCATTAATCACTATAACTGGCTTTTTATCAAACAAAGGACAGAATTCACTACAACATAAGAAAAATGAGTGATCAAATACAACCAATTATTTGAACAGTTATAAGATCTTGGTATTTGTATCATTTAACCATCATCAGTTATACTAGCATGATAATTCCTATATCCAAATTATGTAACCAAAAATACCGGTTACCTCTCCCGGCATTTCAGGACCAGGAGACACTGGCACCAGCCCGGTCAGCACCAGCAGCTGCAGCTGGTGAAATTCAGCACTGCGACCAGAAGCCTCGCGCTACGGCAGAGACAAACGGAAGACACTTTCTTCAGTTGATTCATTTATTCCACAGTTATTAACAGAGGACGGGCTCAAACAAACATGTAAACCCAAAACAGTAAAAAGGCAATAAGCAACATTAGTATCTGGGAGAAGGAAATGGCAACCCATTCCAGTGTTCTCGCCTGGAGAATCCCAGGGACAGAGGAGCCTGGTGGGCTGCCGTCTAAGGGGTGGCACAGGGTCAGACATGACTGTCGGACATGACTGAAGCGACTTAGCAGCAGCAGTAGCAGCAAGATTAATATCTAATATTTAGGAACTATGATGCAGAGAAATAAAACAGAGTGATATAATAGGAAATAAATGATGGTTATTTTGGATTGGGTGATACTAGGATGACCCCGTGGAGGAGGTGACATTTTGGTTGAGATTAAAAGACCAGAAGGAAAAGAAAGTGCCAGAAAGTAGCCCTGGGGGAACCTTCAGGGAGGAAGGAGCTAGGTGTGTCGGAAAAACACTGGCTGGAGGGTGGAGACCACTGCGGTCACAGGTAAGGTCGGGGCAGAGGTGAGCACGCTGAGAGCATGGGTGTGGGCTGTGGGTCTCCAGCAGAGAGGCTCGGAACTCGGGACCCTGACCCTGCGCGGAGAGAGGCAGGGAGAGGAGGAGAGCCAGAGCGGGGAAGGCCCTGCAGCAAGGCCTGGCCGCCCGGACGGTGACAGCGAGGCGCGCTGCGGGCAGGCCGGGACGCGACCCCGGGTGGGCCCCAAGGACTCGGACTGCGGGAGCTGAGCACGGGGCCGAGGGGCGAGGGACGCCAAGGCCGGCTCATGGGCTCGGGGCTTGAGCACCCGACGGGGGAGGGAAGCCGCTGCCTGGGGTGCGCTGCCAACAGGAGTGACAAGGGACGGAACACGACGCAGAAGCAGGCACGGCACAGAGGCCTGCGCGCCTGCCGCGCGCCCTCGCCCGAGCGCCAGCATCTCGTCCGGGCTCCGAGCGCGGTCCGCGGGCCGGGCACAGCGCCCAGGCTCCGCGGCCGGGACTCCGTAAAGCTGGGGCTCCCTAACCCACAGGGCGGAAGGGCGGGGCGTGGGTGCTCAGCACCCTGCCCTCCAGCGCGCAGCCGGGAAGCGGGGGGTATCCAGGCACCCACACGGGGCAGTGCAGCGTCAGGGCTCAGGCCCTAAGCCACCCCGCTAAACGCCCAGGCCGCCGGGTGTCCTCCCGGCCCCTCAGACGGGACCCTCCCCTGCTCGCTGCGCTCGTCACGGGGCCACGCAGCCCCGCGTCCCGCCTCCCCTCGGCCGGCGCCGGGAGCTGGGGTGGGCGTTCACTGATCCCGTGTGCCCCCCGACCCCGGACGGGGTACCCCATCAGAACTCTCCCAGGAGGTCCTCCTCTTCCACCTCCCTGTTCTGCACTGAACGAGATCCGGTCAAGAGAGGAAAAGAAGGCATAATTAAATGCAGTGCGTACAAGCGTTCCTGGAAAAAGAAGTCCTCATTAAAACTTCAAAATCAGGGTAACATTTGTTTTATGAACACTGTGTGAGAGCTGTGTGAAGCATACCCACAGGCACGGTGAGAAAGTCACAATATTCACACAACGGTATAAAGGAGACAAACTATAAAGGAATCCTGACTGTAAAATGATACAACTGATTTCTAACAAACATACCAGATTCTATGCATTCAATGTTGCCCTTCAAACAGGCACAATGGGAGCATGCGGACTTATTTCCAGAAACACTTCTGATACTGAAAATCCATTTGAAATCCCTCCTTGGATTGTAATCAGTTTGTGAATCTTGAAAACTACTGGTCTCACTTAAGATCTTTTGATCGAAAGAAGAATACCAAGACAATTTACTTTTTCCACCAAGTACAAACTTGGCTCCAAAGGATTTCTAAATACTCCAAATATCAAATTCATCCTCAAAAATGGAATCATTTTCATCACTGATTTTATTAAAAGTCCATTTCAGACTCTGAATGCAGTTCCAAATAGATTTGGGAAACTATTTTGATTAATGTATACATCTGGTCCCACCACTTCATAGGAAATAGATGGGGAGACAGTGTCAGACTTTATTTTGGGGGCTCCAAAATCACTGCAGATGGTGACTGCAGCCATGAAATTAAAAGATGCTTACTCCTTGGAAAGAAAGTTATGACCAACCTAGATAGTATATTGAAAAGCAGAGATATTACTTTGCCAACTAAGGTCCGTCTAGTCAAGGCTATGGTTTTTCCAGTGGTCATGTATGGATGTGAGAGTTGGACTGTGAAGAAAGCTGAGTGCCAAAGAATTGATGCTTTTGAACTGTGGTGTTGGAGAAGACTCTTGAGAGTCCCTTGGACTGCAAGGAGATCCCACCAGTCCATTCTGAAGGAGATCAGCCCTGGGATTTCTTTGGAAGGAATGATGCTAAAGCTGAAACTCCAATACTTCGGCCACCTCATGCTAAGAGTTGACTCATTGGAAAAGACCCTGATGCTGGGAAAGATTGAGGGCAGGAGGAGAAGAGGGCAGCAGAGGATGAGATGGCTGGAGAGCACCACTGATTCAATGGCCATGAATTTAAGTAAACTCTGGGAGACAGTGGAGGACAGAGGAGCCTGGTGTGCTGCAGTCCATGGCGTCACAGAGTCAGACACGACTTAGCAACCAAACAACATCATCTTTGAACACATCAGGCTATTCAAGCAGAAATGCCCAAGACAGCAGATGAGAGAACCCTTACTGTTCTCCCATTCTTCTAAAAATCATCTAAATTTCCCAAGGAGTTCCTTTAAAAGCTGAGAAACATCTAGCTCTAAATACGTTAAGTATGAACAACCAATCTAAATTCAAAACTCAATCAAGCTTTAAATATTCTGATGTCACTTCTCATTTGACAGAGTTCTTTTTAGTCTACATTACCAAGTCTTTTCCTAAAGTAACTTTCAATAACTAAAATCCATACAATATTAAGATAATTAGGCTGATCAAAATTAAGCTTTCATTTAGAGATTAATTCATTCATCCAACAAATATCTGGATACCCATGACCTACTCATCCATATAAAGTATAGTCTGCAGAAGTGAACAGTACACAGCTGGCATAGTACATTCTTATTTATTAGAAGCATATCAGTGTAAGAAACTACCCAGTAGTCATTTCTCTGAGAGTAATCTTTCTGCTGTCTTCCAAATTACATGCTTCCTCTAGGATAACACTCTTCTTATGAGCTCTGCCATGTAGCTCACATACATTATAATGAGCCTTTATGCTGATTACAGTCCATTAGGGACTAAATCTCCTTGAACAGCTCCTGAGACTGTGATCAAAGTACCTGAAATATGGAGTTGAAAGAGAGCTCAGTATAAGCGACATATGACTGAATCTGTGTCCAAAATACGGAAAGACACAACATGCAGCTGGAGAAGAAAAAGGAGCCCTATGACGTAAGACTCTCTGCATCACACAAGAAAACGCGGAACCAGAAATCAACGTTTCTCAGCAGTGTGGCTCAGCGGTAAAGGATCCACCTGCAACACAGGAGTGGCGGGTTCACTCTCTGGGTAGGGAATATCCCTGGGGGAGGAGATGGTGGCCCACTCCAGTGTTCCTGCCTGGGAAATCCCATGGACAGACGAGCCTGGTGGGCTGCAGTCCATGGGGTTGCAAAGAGTCAGACACAACTCAGTGACAAGCAACAAAAACAAATAATAATGATAGAACATACACTTCAGAAAGATGCCTCTTGCTACCATGTGGAGACTGGTTCAGAAGGTTCCACAATCAGTTCGTTCAGTTCAGTTGCTCAGTTGTGTTTGACTCTTAGCGACCCCATGAATCGCAGCACACCAGGCCTCCCTATCCATCACCAACTCCCAGAGTTCACTCAGGCTCATGTCCATCGAGTCCATGATACCATCCAGACATCTCATCCTTGGTCGTCCCCTTCTCCTCCTGCCCCCAATCCCTCCCAGCATCAGAGTCTTTTCCAGTGAGTCAACTCTTCGCATGAGGTGGCCAAAGTGCTGGAGTTTCAGCTTTAGCATCATTCCTTCCAAAGAAATCCCAGGGCTGATCTCCTTCAGAATGGACTGGTGGGATCTCCTTGCAGTCCAAGGGACTCGCAAGAGTCTTCTCCAACACCACAGCTCAAAAGCATCAATTCTTCGGCACTCAGCCTTCTTCACAGTCCAATTCTCACACCCATACATGACCACAGGAAAAACCATAGCCTTGACTAGATGGACCTTAGTTGGCAAAGTAATATCTCTGCTTTTGAATATACTATCTAGGTTGGTCATAACTTTCCTTCCAAGGAGTAAGCGTCTTTTAATTTCATGGCTGCAGTTACCATCTGCAATGATTCTGGAGCCCCCAAAAATAAAGTCTGACACTGTTTCCACTGTTTCCCATCTATTTCCCATGAAGTGATGGGACCAGATGCCATGATCTTCGTTTTCTGAATACTGAGCTTTAGGCCAACTTTTTCACTCTCCACTTTCATCAGGAGGCTTTTTAGTTCCTCTTCACTTTCTGCCATAAGGGTGGTGTCATCTGCATATCTGAGGTTACTGATATTTCTCCTGGCAATCTTGATTCCAGCTGTGTTTCTTCCAGTCCAGCGTTTCTCATGATATACTCTGCATATAAGTTACATAAGCAGGGTGACAATATACAGCTTTGATGTACTCCTTTTCCTATTTGGAACCAGTCTGTTGTTCCATGTCCAGTTCTACCTGTTGCTTCCTGACCTGCATACAGATTTCTCAAGAGGCAGGTCAAGTGGTCTGGTATTCCCATCTCTTTCAGAATTTTCCACAGTTTATTGTGATCCACACAGTCAAGGGCATAGTCAATAAAGTAGAAATAGATGTTTTTCTGGAACTCTCCTGCTTTTTCCATGATCCAGTGGATATTGGCAATTTGATCTCTGGTTCCCCTGCCTTTTCTAAAACCAGCTTGAACATGAGGAAGTTCACGGTTCACGTATTGCTGAAGCCTGGCTTGCAGAATTGAGCATTACTTTACTACCATGTGAGATGAGTGCAATTGTACGGTAGTTTGAACATTCTTTGGCATTGCCTTTCTTTGGAATTGGAATGAAAACTGATCTTTTCCAGTCCTGTGGCCACTGCTGAGTTTCCCAAATTTGCTGGCATATTGAGTGCAGCACTTTCACAGCGTCATCTTCCAGGATTTGAAACAGCTCCACTGGAATTCCATCACCTCCACTAGCTTTGTTTGTAGTGGTGCTTTCTAAGGCCCACTTGACTTCACATTCCAGGATGTCTGGCTCTAGATTAGTGATCACAGCATCATGATTATCTAGGTTGTGAAGATCTTTTTGTACAGTTCTTCTGTGTATTCTTGCCACCTCTTCTTAATATCTTCTGCTTCTGTTAGGTCCAGACCACTTCTGTCCTTTATCGAGCCCATCTTTGCATGAAATGTTCCCTTGGTATCTCTAATTTTCTTGAAGAGATCTCTAGTCTTTCCCATTCTGTTCTTTTCCTCTACTTCTTTGCATTGATCGCTGAAGAAGGCTTTCTTATCTCTTCTTGCTATTCTCTGGAACTCTGCATTCAGACGCTTATATCTTTCCTTTTCTCCTTTGCTTTTCGCCTCTCTTCTTTTCACAGCTATTTGTAAGGCCTCCCCAGACAGCCATTTTGCTTTTTGCATTTCTTTTCCATGGGGACAGTCTTGATCCCTGTCTCCTGTACAATGTCATGAACCTCAGTCCATAGTTCATCAGGCACTCTATCTATCCAGATCTAGGCCCTTATATCTATTTCTCACTTCCACCGTATACTCATAAGGGATTTGATTTAGGTCATACCTGAATGGTCTAGCAGTTTTCCCTACTTTCTTCAATTTGAGTCTGAATTTGGCAATAAGGAGTTCATGATCTGAGCCACAGTCAGCTCCTGGCATGTTTTCGTTGACGGTATAGAGCTTCTCCATCTTTGGCTGCAAAGAATATAATCAATCTGATTTCAGTGTTGACTATCTGTTGATGTCCATGTGTAGAGTCTTCTCTTGTGTTGTTGGAAGAGGGTGTTTGCTATGACCAGTGCATTTTCTTGGTAAAACTCTATTAGTCTTTGCCCTGCTTCATTCAGCATTCCAAGGACAAATTTGCCTGTTATTCCAGGTGTTTCTTGACTTCCTACTTTTGCATTCCAGTCCCCTATAATGAAAAGGACATCTTTTCTGGGTGTTAGTTCTAAAAAGTCTTGTAGGTCTTCATAAAACCGTTCAACTTCAGCTTCTTCAGTGTTACTGGTTGGGGCATAGACTTGGATTACTGTAATACTGAATGGTTTGCCTTGGAGATGAACAGAGATCATTTTGTCATTTTTGAGACTGCATCCAAGTACTGCATTTCAGACTCTTTTGTTGACCATGATGACTACTCCATTTCTTCTGAGGGATTCCTGCCCACAGTAGTAGACATAATGGTCATCTGAGTTAAATTCACCCATCCAGTCCATTTTGGTTCGCTGATTCCTAGAATGTCAACGTTCACTCTTGCCATCTCTTGTTTGACCACTTCCAATTTGCCTTGATTCATGGACCTGACATTCCAGGTTCCTATGCAATATTGCTCTTTACAGCATCAGACCTTGCTTCTATCACCAGTCACATCCACAGGTGGGTACTGTTTTTGCTTTGGCTTCATCCCTTCATTCTTTCTGGAGTTATTTCGCCACTGATCTCCAGTAGCATATTGGGCACCTACCGACCTGGGGAATTCTTCTTTTGGTATCCTATCATTTTGCCTTTTCATACTGTTCATGGGGTTCTCAAGGCAAGAATACTGAAGTGGTTTTGCAAAAGGCAGCAGGAATCTAACAGTAGGCCCAGTTGGGATGCAGAGAACTAGCAGATTCCAGAGCTACTTGAGGAGTAAAGTCAAGACAATGTAAAACAGCCTGCAAAAATGTGATTCACCTGTCTGCAGAGTGAGAAGGATGGCGCTAACAATCACAGGCAAAAGGACAGTCTTGGGCAGAAGGCAATGCATGCCATCCTGAAAGTAGGAGCTTGCAGGAACTATGAAAACATCAAGAGTCACAGCGACTGAGATCAGACTGGCCAAGAGACAGATGAGACGCTGCTTCTGTGAAACCAAAGGGGAAGGCAGACCCGGCTTCAATCCCAGGCCCCCTGCTTACCGGCTAAATGACCAAGGGCGAGTTAGATCACTGGTCTGAGCCTCGGTCTCTTCACTTTTGACGTGCAACTGATAATGCCTCCTGTGGCTTGTGTCAGGAATGCAGCAAGGCCCCTACACACAAACTTCAAGTTGCAAACTTTCCAAGATGAGACCCTGCCTCTAGTTCCAGCGAGGAAGCAGAACCTGTGCCTTGGATGTCAGGCGTGAGCAGCATCGCAGCCTGCCCGCCGTCGCCTGTGGCTGACAGCGCTTCAGCTCTCCCACCTCCCACGCTCTCCCTCCTCCATCAGTGGCTCCTCCTGCCCGTCCACGGGGTGCCAGCCCCTGTGCCAGCTGCTGTGCTGCGCTACTGCACTGTCAGGGCGAAATCGCTTCCTCTACTTTCTGTGTTTGCTGTTTATGCGTTATTTGCCTGCAAAGTATTATAAACCCACTATAGCGCAGTACTACACGGCTGACTGTTAGCTGGGCTAACTTTGTTGGACTTAAGAACACACTCCTGGAACAGAACTCGTTTGTGTGTCAGGGACTGACTGTAGCTGAAACACACGTTCACGGGGCTCAGCGCAGGGTGGGTGCTCTTGAAAGAACTCCCTCAGCAGCAGGGCTTCTGCCCTGGACAAAAGCCAGATGATGCTGAGAAGGAAGGTGGGGGCTGGGGGTCAAGCGTCCAGCTAGTGTGAGGGCTCGCAAGGAAGCTGGGATACAACAGCGACGAGGAAGGTGAGCACCCTTCCTTTGGGAGGCAGAGCCTCGAGGTCTTACCCCGTCACCCCCAAAACAAGGAGGAGTCATGGGCTGGAAGAGGCGCTGTGGATGGAGAGGTGGCCCCTGACCCCCGACTCTCATGGTGCGCAGCTTATTATTAATATCATCAGAGAACCAGCAGCCTCCAGGAGAAAGGATGCCGGGAAACAGCGGCCTTGGGGCAGAGGTCTGTTCCAGTCGGGAAGCTTAAAGGGACGGCTGGCCAACCTCACCACTTACGGGCTACTCCCAGATAAGACGCTTGTAGCTTCCCAGCAACCAGAATGAGGAAGGCCCCTCTTCCTACCTGCACCCCTGGGATGCTTTCCCACCTTCAACGGGAGCCAAAGGGTTACAAACAGTAACATGTTCAAGTTTACAAACAGTAGGTATGAACTAAGTCCTGGTGATGATCATAATTAAAATAAATCCACCCTCTAGACACAGCCAGGAATTGTTAAATTGTGCTCTGATTGTAACTGTTTCATATTTAACTTTACGATAAAAAGTGAAGGCAGCAGAGTGCTCTTCAATGACCAGAAATCAAAACAGTCACAAAATGTTAGCTGCAGACTTCCATCATTTAAAAATCAGCCTCATACTAAAATGTAAATATCTTACCATTTCTGTGTCAATGATACAGTCTGCAGTTTTTTTTAATTAAGCTATAATAAACTCGTTGTTCTAAAAACAAGAGTCCAAAAGCAACGTGAACATAGCAGTGTACAAATCTAGTCAAAAATCCTGTCAGTACTTTTGAGACTTTAGTGGAAGGAGTCCAAGAAGGAAAACAGGAAGGAAACGGAAGGTGACAGGAAAAAAAAAAAATCCCTGAGTTCAGTGAATGACAATAATAATAACAACAAAAATTAATAGAGATATTAATTAAAATTAATAGAGATACATAAATCTCCCATCCTCAAGCATAGGGAAAAAGGAACTCGTATGGCACTAAAAATGAGGTCACACAGTACACACCGCAGGGTTAGAGCATTCATCTCAGAACAAGAAAAAGAAAGACACACGGAGCATGCACATCGCGTGTCATCATACAGGGAGTGGGTGCCTGACACCGAGAAACCTGACTTCCATGGTTCCCTGTTTCTGTGCAGACGCCTGTTAGCATCACAACAGCAGAAGGAGTCGCTCAGCTAACCGCATGCTGCCTCATCACCCTGTTGTTCGGGCCAATGGTGTGGAACAAAACAAAAGGAGGTTGTCAGCCCAGAGCAGAAGCTGTCCTTTGCCAGCTTTTTAAAATCCTGCTCCTGAGAGCGGTAACATTTTTCAAAGACTTAATCAGCAGTAACACTTGGGAACTCTTGTCAGGTAATCTCCCACCATTGGTCTGGATGCAGAGACAGGGGTCCCACCGCCACCCCAAGACTATGTGGGTGAAACCGGCCTACTTCCCAGGAGAGTAGGGGTACCTCTGCCCGCTGGGGGCAGGGGGCAGGATAAAGGGAACCATGTCAAAGAGACACAGAGCCACGGCCGCAGCTTTAGACTCGTGCTGCGTGGCAGCCATGGGTCCCAGGAAACCGCGCCTCCTGGCTGGTGAGTCAGCAGCAGCAAAAATCAACGTGCTCCTTTCCTTTCCTTTGTAATTTGGAGCTGTTCAAAACAGAATTTCAAAATCATGACATAACTGCCTGATTTCAGTAGCGCTGCTTTTACCATCTGCACAAAAACAACATACAAAACAGCAGCATCCGTTGTGTGTCTGTGTGTGTGTGTAAAACTGGCACCAAGATACGTCTGCATCTAGTAGAAACTGCATACCATAATCTTGGACATTTCATGACCATAATATAAAATACAGATGGTAGATTTGAAAAAACAATCCTCTTGAAATTAAAATACTGGCCTTCCTTAAGCTCTTAAGGGTCTCTTTTGTGAATATAGTACAGAGAATTCAGACAAGTGTAACAGAGGGAACAACATAAAATTCAACTAGGTCAAGGGCCAGCGGACACACGCTCGCCTGCCTGCAGCGTCACCGTGCACCCAGAGAGCGCGAGACAGAGCACAAACCCTCCAGGTGTGGAGAGAGGTTTCCTATCCTAACCCGATGGGAAAGATGAGGGTTTATGTCCGTGTGAAGTGACACAGGGCTCAGAAACACCAGAAGAGATGCTACCTAGGGTGCACTGTCAGAGCTCCAAGAAAAAGCATGACATTCACAAAATCAGCAAAAGCTTCACAGTGGAGACAGCATTTTAGACGGTCCCTGAAGGGTGGGCAGATTTCAAACTCTGGAGAGGGAGAAGAGGGGTCAGGCAAGATGAATAGTCACACAGGCAGAGAGTTTCGCTCAGGTGCTCAGGCGTGTCTGACTCTCTGTGACCCCATGGACCACAGCACGCCAGCCCTCCCTGTCCATCACCAACTCCTGGAGTCCACCCAAACCCATGTCCATTGAGTCAGTGATGCCATCCAGCCATTACATCCTTTGCTGTCCCCTTCTCCTCCTGCCCCCAATCTTTCCCAGCATCAGGGTCTTTTCCAATGAGTCAGCTCTTCGCATCAGGTGGCCAAAGTACTGGAGTTTTAGCTTCAGCATCAGTCCTTCCCATGAACACCCAGGGCTGATCTCCTTTAGGATGGACTGGTTGGATCTCCTTGCAGTCCAAGGGACTCTCAAGAGTCTTCTCCAACACCACAGTTCAAAAGTATTGATTCTTCATGGAAAAGACGGCAGTATTTCCTGGGCTGTGCCTCACAGACACAGATTCTGAGAGAAGCCTATAGATGTGCTTACAAAACAGTCCACAGTCAAATAAGTTTGGAAAACACTAACCCTGCCTGGAAATTCACAGTGCACACCTCTCTGAGGAAGCACCTGTGCAAACCCAAGCATCCCAAACTCATCTCACTCACTGCAAAGCACATCTGTAAAAGACCAATAGCAAAGTACTGAAACTGAATCTGTGATTTTAAAACTTCCTACGATCAGAAGTCCAGGACCAGGTGACCTTGAAAGCAAATTCTCCCAAATATTTGGAGATGAGTTAACACCCGAAACTATTCCAAAATCTGCAGAGGAAGGAACACTTCCAAACTCACTCTACGAGTCCACCTTCACCCTCATACCAACACCAAAGACACCACGAAAGAACACCTATGGATTCTTCATTTCCAGAATGACTATCAAGTAGAACTGGAACAAGGCTAGCAGAGTAACCCTGGGGCATTGTACAACGCCTCCAACACCGAACTGAGAAACACGGGATTTATGAATGACAGTCTGCAGGTGAGCGTGATTTCAGACACGTCATCACACGCTGGGGCTTCAGGGCAAGTGTCCACAGGGAATCAGCACAGTAATTCATTTCAATAGTGTGTATACACCTTCTGCTGAAACCTTCCTTAGCTTCACCCTATGGTACAAAAAGAAAGAGCTAATACGTAACAGGAGAAACACGGTGCTGGTCAGAGAGGACGAGAAGAGCCACAGTAGCGACGGTGCTGTGGGCAATACGGGACCCAGGCTGAGGCAGAGACAGGCTGAACACAGGTGCCACCTCGCCTCCGCTCCTCCCTGAGCCCAACAGGAGCTCCCAAACCTGCAGCTCATTCCAGTCAAAGCCAAAGCTGCCTCCATTTTTCATTTTCAAATATATGTCCATGAGAACTAAATATTCTAAAACAGTATTTTATATTGGAAACAATTCTGATTTAAGCTTTGAAACTCATAATCAGCATGTTCAGCACCTTATCCCTAAAGAACTATACAGGTTCTGCTTCCTTCCTCACTGCACCTGTATCCGCTTGTGAGCACATGTGCTCATGCACACACACGTACACACACACACACACACACGCACGTGCGCACACACACACACGCACACGCACGCGCGTGCACACACACACACACACACACACAGTCTCAAGGCAGCCTTTATCAGAACAAGTTACCTGTGGCTGGAACTGAGGAACAGGTGGTCCTTGCATTCCTTGTGATTGCTCATCCATTGTCTGAAGCAACAGGAACTTCTGAACTCTGCAAAAAATGTTGAGTCAAACTTTACACAATGCAATCATTACCACAACACAATCCACACTTGAGATGAGCCCAATGCTTCAAAAATGGCCATTAAGACATTCCCTACTCTCACCCGCCATTTGCTAAATCCAAGCACTGTTTGGCTAACACAAATAGTCACTGTCTCATTTTCTCAAAAGCAGCATTTTCTGCTTAGAAAATCCTGTTTTGTGCGATGAAATCCTCTCTTCTCCATTACGTTTTACAGATCACAGAGGCTCCCCCACTGCCTCCCCAACATGAGAGGACAATCACCATGGAAAGCTTCCTGTGGTCATGAGCAATGCTTTACATTCCCAAATCGCACTTCATCTCACACTCCACAGACGTTAGCACTTGTGCTCTTCAGGTCCAACTGAACTGCTTCCTGTGATTTCCAGGCCTATGTTTAAAAGGCCAGTCCCCGTATGAGGACTTAGGCAGACCTTCCTTGCGATTATAAGGCATCCCTCCATTAATTCAGTAAACACAGGCTGAAGACCATAAGCCAAGTCCTGCACAAGGCTTAAGAACTGAGCTAGAAACGCAACACAGCAAACACCTGTGTCTACTTCTGATTCTACACAACACCCAGAATCTTTAGGCTCTTCATAACTGTAATTTTATAACTAAAATCTGTGGGTTAAAAAACTAGGGTCTGTTAGGATCAACAGATAGAGAAACTAAAACACATTTTCACTTCATTATACCCTTTAAAAACCTGTAAACCTGTGGCTGATTCATGTCAATGTATGGCAAAACCAATACAGTATTGTAAAGTAGAATAAAGTAAAAAACAAAACAAAACAAAAAAACACCCTGTAAAAACGTTCTAGACATGGGGCATTTGTATTGCAAATATTTTTCCCATCCCGTGACTTGTCTTTTAAAACCCTTCCCAATGGCATCTTTTAATTAACTTGTTAACTTTTGAAATTTAACAAGTTCTAATTAACCAATCTTTTCCTTTACTACATTAATGCCTGTGTATACAAAATGCTTAAATATTTAAGAATACTTTTCCTATTGTAAATTGACACACATTATCTTCCAACATAAGCTTTATTGCTCTGCCTTTCACATTCCTATCTGCAATTGGCCTGGAATTTAAGTTTTGTACAATGTAAGGTGAAGTCAATATTCAGTTTGTTTTTCCACATGGCTATCCAACTGACTTCAAATCATTTACTACAAAGATTATCCTTTATCCTCCCACGTCTCACTACACTATACCAGCCTCAACATATATCAAATGACTGCACATATATATACTATACTAATGTCTGGTGTAGTTTTATTATAAAGTCTAGATATATGCCTAATCATATTTCTGATTTTAATATAAAGTTTAGAACCAGCCTATTTGTTTCTACTTAAAAAAAAAAGAAAGAATTACTGGGATTTTGATTAGGATTACAAGAACTCTATAGATCAATACGGAGAGACCTTTCATTTTAATAACACTGGGTCTTCAAACCCATAAACATAGGATATCTTATTAATAGGTTTAATTTCTTTCAAGAATGGTTTTCACTTAACAAACTGGTCTTTCCTATCTTTTTTTTCAGGCTATTTCCTAAGTATACCTTGATACTATAAGTGTTATTTCAATTTTCTGATAGTGAACAGAAATACAACTGATTTCTGTATATTAACCCTTTATCTTACAAACCTGCTAAGCTCACTTAATGGTTCAAGTAGATTTTTTTTGTAGATTCTTGTCTTATTGCAATGGCTAGAACCGCCAGTACAATCAACAGAATCAAAGACATTCTTTTCTTGTTCCTATCTGAGGACGAAGGCATTCAGTCATCTACCACTGAGTATAATGTAAGATGGGCATTTTTCATAAATGCCCTAATTTATCAGCATGAGATAGTGCCCTTCTATTTTCACTTTGCTGGAAGATTTTATAAAGAATAGATGTTAGGTTTTTATCAAATTCTTCTGTGTCTGAACTGATTAAACACTTTTTTTAAATGCTGAATTTTGGCGGCTCATTTATTTTTAGTTTTGAACATTCATTTTGGCAACTATTCAGCCAATATTTCTAGGATGAACCCCTATTTAGTCATGATATATAATCCTATGTATATATTGTTGGATTCAAGTTTATATAGTGTTGGATTCAAGGAGGAAGGAGAGGGAAGGAGAACTAGAATCCCAATAATGAATTAGAATACCTTTTAGTGTGAAATCTGAATCACTAAACAATCAAGAAACAATTATTTAAGGCTACACATTAAGGCTACACTGATTATTTAAAATGTGTGTAAGCAACAAGGACACTTTTGCAAAAGGTAATATAAATTAAACAGTATCTCCAGCTTAGGAAAAGAAAAACTATTACAAGCCAACTACACATCCAAGATGGTGTCTTACAACTTATTGCTATTATTCTAATGCAGGACAGATTACTGCTCCAAACTGCACATTTCAGAACATCAAGAAATTTTCATTTTTTAAAACAAGGTAACATCAGAAAAAGACTTAAAATTTACAAAATAAATCTATATCATTAAACCCAGTATTTCTCATCTAGTGCCCCATACAATTTACATGAGACAATCCATTTAAAAAAAAAAAAAAAAAAGGCCTCCTGGTCCGAAACCTCTGTGAAATACTACTTGCTATATGAAGCTCTCTTAGAGGATCATAGTGAATACTAGCACACTAAAGGATCCAAGCAGGCCTGCAGCTGAAAAAAAGGAAACAAACAAAAAACTTCACTTACATTTAACTTATTTAGTCACAAAACGCTTTCTTTGTGCAGCATATTTTAATAGCCCACAGCTTCCCTAACTGTAAGAAGACGCTATGAGAAACGAGCTAGATTATAACAAAGTAGGTTTCATCATACCTCCTGATGTGTGCAATGCTTAAGCAAATAAAGTTATGAAGAAAAGAAAGCAAAATGAAAACAATAAGTAAAACACAAAAAAAGAAACAAAATTCAAAGAAATCTTATAAGTGACTAGCAGGCTGCATCACTGGGAAGTCAACTGCTATACCATCCCAGACAAACAGCCCCTGCTTAATAAAGGAAAACCTGAGTGAAATTCTCATTCTGCACATAAACTTGGTAATACAATGAACAAGGAGCAAAAAAATTTCTTTGCATAATATCTAACATGGCTCCAGGTGTCACTCGATTCTAACTGCTTCTGTTGAAAAGAAAATATCAGTGTTTACATGCTGATCTAATATTATCATATTTTCAGGGGCCATATATGCTTGTACATTATCTTTCAGGTAACCCCCTCATAAATAAAGACATTTAATGTATAATGTTAAATGTACATTTGGTCTTCTAGATTGTAAGTTCCATGTTGCAGGGGCCTGTGTTTGTTGTCCACAGCTCTGCTCACAGTGCTTAGGCCAATGCTTGACACAAAATGAGTGCTGGAGCGAATATTCACTGAATAAATGAATGAATGTATCTCTACCCAAACATCAAGTAATAACTGCTACAGTTTAATAAGTCTAAAATCAATGGTGAGTAAAATTATGAACAAATTCAACAAATTTGGTAACCAGTCTTCCATCAAAAAAGGCTGCCCAAAGAAGATGCTACTTGAACCAGGTTTTAAATACGGAGGAGACACTCACCGAGGTTAGACAAGGAAGGAAGACAAGAAGTCTGGGGAAAGGAAAGAGCACATCAAAATGTCCAGAGGCAGAGCACAGCATCGTGCAAGCAAAATTAAAATTGGCAAGTGGTGAGAGAGAGCTGGGGGACTCAGGCTCAGTTTTATGATAGCCCCTTTATTCAACTGCTATCAGAGAGTTAATGCCGTGTTTCAAGTAGCTTAGAGAGGGAAGTGCCCTTTCTGAAAAACAATCTTTCCTGCAGTATGACAGAGAGGGGCTCACAACACACGACAGACCTGTCCAGAAGCAACGGTGTAGACAGGAGATGATAGGGGCCCTCACCAAGGCCCTCCGACTTGACCTCAACCAGCGTTCAAGACGACTGTCTCATTTTTGGGAAATGTTCTGTGCCCCATGTACTCTCATATAATTACTCCTTTTTCTGAGTTCTTTTCCCAATCTAACATTTATGTCCAAGTGCTGTACAATGTGAATCCTCTTTTTTATTTTTAAACCTACATTCTTTCAGGTCATCCTTTCCAGTCCCGTGACTTGATTACTATCCACCTATGATTACTCTGAAATTTATCTCATCTGTTCTGAGTTCTGAACCACAAACACCAATATCCAAATGACTACCTAGTTTCTTCACAGTTTTTGAACAGAAGATTCCATCTGCCATTTCTAAAAAAAAAAAAAAAAAAAAAAAAAGTTGCTAAGTTCTTTAATCATCTTCCTCTCCTTACATTATCACCACCTACTCAACTGATCCAGCCCAAACCTCTCAAATTTCTGCATCTCAGGACCTCTTTATCTGAGAACCCCAAAGACCCCATTTTTTGCTCATGTGGGTCATAAATATCCCTATTTCTCATATTAGAAATCAAAATGGAGAAAAGTTAAAAATACATACTAATTCATTTACAAATAACAGCAGTAAGTTATTATATGACTAAAACATATTTTTATGAAAAATAGCTATCTTTGCAAATATTAGCTAGAAGAGAAGCACTGTTCTGCATTTTGTTAATTCCTTTAATGTCTATCTTCAGAGGAGAAGCAGCTTCTACACTCAAGCTGTTGAGCTGTGCTGTCTTGGCTGAGGTGTAGTTTTAAAGTCTGGTCTTACACGGATATGTAGCTGGAGAGAGAGGTGCTTCCCATGCCCACTGTGGACGCTCCTCTTTAACAGCAGACTCGACAAGTGGCAGATCTATAAAGGTTAACTGCAACACGCACTCTCAAAACTTATCAATGATCTTTTGTACTCTGATGTGAAAGTCTAATGGGCTCTCCTGCCCTCTAAATAGATCCTCTATTCATGCATGATCTTATAACATCCGTGCATGCCACCTGGAAAACTTGAGCTCCCTGAGTTACACAGATCCACAGAATGTTGACCATTTCATTATACAGCATTCATAAACACACTTAATAATGTCACCACTCATCTCATCAGAAATCTTCAAGTACCAGGAAGATGTCAAGGTCAGAGTGATGAATATAATTTTTCCAAAATTCCAACCTTCACTTTAGAAGCTCAAATTTCATCATAAGGAACAAATAATATCACTTGTTTTCCCTTAAATGAGAGGCAAACGTCTACAAAAGTCCCAAGTTTGAGTGTTGGTTTTTGTTTCAAGTGAAAACAGTGTCCGGTGAAAACATGAGGTAGTCAGTCCAACCACTGCAGAGATGCGCGTCCTCGACACAACTCCACCTGCTGCCAGGGGGCTTCATGTCGACCTCCCGCTGCATCACGCAGACTAAAGGACTTGTGCTCAAAGGTCGAAATTGGTCAAAAATAATACTCTTTAACTGCTTTATCAAATACAGGTTAAAAGGAAACTCGTCTTTTTATTACAATTTTATATAGGTAGATAACACAAAGACTAGTAGTTGGTACTGCTGCACCAATTTAAGGCATCCATGCTGTTACACACGTGTTTGTTGTTTAGTTGCTAAGTCGTGTCCAACTCTTTGTGACCCATGGACTGTAGCACGCCAGGCTTCTCTGTCCTTCTCTATCTCCTGGAGTTTTCTCAACTCAGATCCATTGATTCACTGATGCCATCCCACATCCCATCCTCTGTCACCCTCTTCTCAACCTTTCCCAGTCTTTTCCAATGAGTCGGCTCTTTGTATCAAATAATGTCTCAGTATTACAAAAATCCTTTGTGCAGACCACAAGAATGAACCTCAAGGACCCCACCCAACTCCTAACCCCCACGGTCCGCCAAAGTGGACAGACCACACTTTCCAAAGCTCTGGTCTACTCAAAAACCTAGAATTCGTCTTGACTGTTCCCTTTGCATCACCTCTTTGCTCCCCACTCCAGCACACCAGGGAGCACCATTTGCTCAGTTTCTAAAAAGAAACCTGAGAGTTTCCCACGCTCCTCTAGCGCCACTAACACAACCCTGCAAGGTGTCTCGGTGTCTCTGCCAGGGATTCCGCTCATATCCTGTGAAGTGGCCCCTCTCTCTTTCCACTGTTTTCTTCGCAGTGATATTTGAGAAACACAGATCAACTCATGATGCTCCCACTGCTCTTGGGTTAAAGTCCCAACTGCTTGCCAAATACTGCAGGGCAGGGCCCTCCCTATAAATCATCTCCAGCCACCTCTCCCACAGCAGGCCGCCCCAGTCTCTCTCATTAACTCCCTCCCATCCACACGAACCCCCTCTTCTGTCCCTGAAACTGCTGGCGTCCTCCCTGGCTTCAGGGCCTCTGTGCCCGCTACCTCTATGCTAAAAATCCTCTCCAGACCACCCCCAGCCCACTTACCTTTCACATCATCACTCTATTCAGGTCTTTTGCTCATTTTTAAAATTTATACTGAGTTGTATGAGTTCTTTATATATTTTTGGAGATTAGCCCCTTATCAGACATGTCATTTGCAAATATTTTCTCCCATTCAGTAGACTCTTTTCATTTCTATTTCATTCTCTGTGCAAAAGCTTTTAAATTTGTTTAGGGTCCATTTATTTATTTTTGCTTTTGTTTCTCTCACTGGAGGAGATAATCAAAAACTATATTGCTAAGATCAGTGTCAAAGAACACACAGCCTCTGCTTCCTTCTAGGAGTTGTACAGTTTCAGGCCTTACACTGAGGTCTTTAATCTATTTTTGTATTTGTATAAGAAAACTTTCTAATGTCATTCATTTACATACAGCTGGCCAGTGCTTGCAACACCGTATATTAAGAGACTATCCCCCCTTACTGTGCCTTCTCTTCTCCTCTGTTATAGAGTAAGTGACCACATAAGCACGGGCTTATTTCTGGGCTCCCTATTCTAGTCCACCGATTTATGTGTACATTTCTGTCCCAGTTCCATACTGTTTTGATTACTGTAACTTTATAGCATAGTCTGAAATAAGACAGCATGATACTTCCAGCTTTGTGCTTTTTTCTCAAGAATGCTTTGGCTATTTGGGGGTCTTTTGTGAGAAAGTGTTAGTCACTCAGTCATGTCCAGCTCTTTGTGACCTCAGGGACTGTAGCTTGCCAGGCTTCTCTGTCCATGGGATTCTCCAGGCAAGTATACTGGAGTGGGTTGCCATTCCCTTCTCCAGGGGGATCTTCCAGACCCAAGGATCAAACCTGGGTCTCCTGCATTGGCAGGCAGATTCTTTGCAGTCTGATCAACCAGGGAAGCTAACTTTAGGTAGTGTAGTAATACCAAATCTTGTTTTAGCAGCATTAATGTCTGTTTTATTTATCCCATTTTTTTGTGGTTCCACACTAATTTTAAAATTATTTTTTCTAATTCTGTGAAAAGTGTCATAGGTATTTTGAATACGAATTGAATTAGATCTGTATATTGCTTTGGGTGGTATGGACATTTTAACAATATTAATTCTTCCAACTCATAAATATGGCATATCTTCTCATCGATTTGTATCATCTTCCATTTTTTTCATCAATATTTTATACTTTTCAAGGTATAGGTCTCTCACCTGCTTAAATTTATTCCTAAGTATTTTATTCTTTTTGATGGAGTTGTACATGGATTGTCATGATTTCTCTCTCTAAAGATATTTTCATTATTAGTGTATAGAAATGCAATAGACTTTTGTATATTAATCTTGTATCCCGCAACTTTACTGAATTCATTTATTAGTTCTAATAATTTGGGGGTGGAGAATTTTAGGGTTTTTTATACAATATCATGTGACCTATAAGCAGTGACAATATCGCTTCTTCCCTTCCAGTCTGGGTGCCTGTATTTCTCTTCCTGGCCTGATGGCAGTGCCTAGGACTTCCAATATTACGCTAAACAGAAGTGGGTAGAGCGGGCATTATCTCATCCCCGATCTTAGGGGAAAGCTTTCAGCTTTTCATCACTGAGTATTAAGTAGGCTTCGGGTGGTCATTATGGCTTTTATTATGTTGAGGTGTATTTCTTCTACACCAACTTTGTTGAGAGTTTCTATCATAAACAGATGTTTAAATACTACAAATATTTTCATGTAGATCCACAACCTCAGTACACATTAAAGTAAAACAATCTTCCCATATTCTTGTGTGTAGTCACATATTTTGCAGAAAAGAAAACTATAAAATTAAGAATCTGAATCTCAAGATATAAAAGCTGAGTGACAAACTATTTTTACACAGTTGTGTCTGCCAGTGAACTGAACTTTCATAATTCACATGACCCTGGTAAGAAAATTATTAAAAATCAAAATACTATATATATAATAAATAATACAGCCCTCAGGGACATAGCATGACATGGCCGTCTTAATGTAAACACTGGAACGCTCACAGCCCCACTCCCCAAGTGAAAACCATGCCTTGCCTAGTTCCTATTTTAATAAATGTGTGAAATACAAAGCCCTGAGACAGTTAAAAGGAAATTAAATCATGCTAACTATATACTTTTTTCTGCATAATACTTGAAATAAATACCTTCAGTTAATATATTCACCTTAGACAAAATCTTCAACAAAATGAGAATCTTTATTGTCTTCAGACATCCTCAATGAATTTCACCTTTAAAAATTTTTAATTTTTACAGAAACTGACTTAAAAATCATACATTTCAAAACACAAACCTGACTTTTTGCCAACTGTAAAATATGGTACTGAAATGTATGTAATAGAATATAAAGAGATGAGACATATATTTGTAAGAAAATCATTTAGTGAATTTTACTTGTGATCATAATGTTGGTCAAAAACCTAACTAGCCATTAAATTTTAAAAGGTAATTATAGTTAAAGAATGCTGAGCTAAACAAAAATATTTCCTTCATTCTGCAACAAAAATTACCTAACAATGAAGACATAAAGGCCAGTCAATCTTGCAATCTTTCAATTTCTAACTTAAAGCTTTAGTAAATCCAAATCATAATAATGGAAATGTATTGGTTCTGTTCATTAAAAATCTTTCTCCTTCTGTTTCCACACATATATTTTGACAGTTTCATCATACTACCCAGGTTCTCTGCAACCAATGTGGACCTAGTACAAAATCCTAAATATTAAACTATGTAGCAGCGATCTGAAGAGAGATTTAAGATAAACAGTGATCAATTATATGGTTCCTTCTCTAACTAATATATACTTTTCATTTTACTAAAGACTTCAGAAGTTATTTCCTGCTACTCATTACAGAACTTTTAAGAAAGTATTCTCAACAAAGGCAAGTTAAAAATGGCAATCCAAGCATAAATGATAAAATTATAGCACTGGGGGAAAAAAGCAGAAGATCTAATTCTAGTTTACAGTTCCACTCATAAAGCAGAATGTCCTGTCTTAACATTGTGTATAGTTTATAGACACAAAGAAATGACATTAGAAATAAATATAAAATATGATGAATATCACTGATAAAGAAATACAAATTTAAACAATGACAAAGTATGCAATTGATAACCTTTCAAAATGATAAATATTTTTAAATTACATGTAATGCTTACATATATGTAATAACCTTTCTAGAAAGCAATACAGAAATAAACATTAATAATCATTCATATCCTTTTACTCAGTACACTTAATCCCACAACTCAATCCTAAAGAAATAAATCAGTGACTGAATTCTGGATCACATACAAGAATGTATATTAAAAGACATTTATCAAAAAGGCAAACTATGAGCAACACAATGGTCCAGCAATAGGAAAATGTCTCAATAAATCATAGTAAATACAGAAAATGGAACCCCAGACTGACCAAACGTTCATAAAAATTGCAGTGATAGTTAAAGATGTGCCCAATACAATGGGAAGCGAAAAAGCAGGATTCCGAGACAATTCCATGTCAGATGTACTCAAAGTATACTGCTTTTATCACTAATAATTAGATAATCATGCACTTGTTTAAGCTAACTATCTTATCAAAATATCAGCCAGATAAGGGTAGGAAATTGTCTATTCTATACATCACTGCACCCCTCGATACCTGGCATGGAATTAAACATACAGTAAATATATAGTCATCTATAATTCTAATATTAATTCATAATATGTTAAATCAAAAATAGCAACTTACAGAAGTATCTTAACAGTGTTGTTCTCTTTTTTAAAGCACATTTGAAGTACAAGAGGTGAGGTGAGGTGAAGCCGCTCAGTCGTGTCCGACTCTTTGCAACCCCGTGGACTGTAACCTACTAGGCTTCTCTGTCCATGGGATTCTCCAGGCAAGAATACTGGAGTGGATTGCCATTTCCTTCTCCAAGGGATCTTCCTAACTCAGGGATCGGACCCGGATCTCCTGCATCGAAGGCAGGCGCTTTGTATGGGCATAAAAAATAATACAGGCAAACTCCACTTCCATAATGGTAAAAGGACAATTCAGAAAACCCCCTACCCCCAGGAGGACAGTTAGTTATACAAATGTTTTTAATCTGCTTTAAAGCATCACAGTTTGGAAACAGGAAGAGTTAAAGGACCAGTACCTGAGGGGTGGAGGAAAACCCGGGACGGGGGTCTACTATCTGGGCACTCCCCACTGAGCACAGACTGGCTGTGGGGGGCTGCAGAGCACCCCCCACCCCTGCGGGTGAGAGAAACAGTGCAGTCCACAGCTCAGCACCAGCCTTGGCAACACCCCCGCCAGTTGGGCTGGGGCAACCTTCAGGGGCATTACATCCCCCAAAACTGGACTGAGGTCATCTCTGAGAGAATGGGCTTCCCAGGTGGCTCGGGATAAAGAATCTGCCTGTAATTTGGGAGACAGGGGTTCGATTCCAGGGTCGGGAAGATCCCCTGGAGGAGGGAATAGCCACCCACTCCAGTACTCTTGCCTGGAGAATCCCATGGACAGAGGAGCCTGGTGGGCCGCAGTCCACAGGGTCGCAAGCGACTAAGCACACAGGCACACACCCAGAGCCAAACCCCCAGGCACCTGGCAGAGACACATGGAAACATGCCCTTTAGGAAGAGATTATCTCAGGCTTCAAATCACTTCTACTATCAATCTTAAACACATAATTTCAGACAGCTAACAAAAATGGCAACCCACTCCAGTATCCTTGCCTGGAAAATCTCATGGACAGAGGAACCTGGTGGATTGCAGTCCATGGGGTCACAAAGAGTCGGGCACGACTGAGAGACTAACACACACACAACAAAAAATAATCAGGCACTCTAGCGAACAAGACCACACAAACAAAGACCAGCACGGGACAGACAGGACGGAAACCCTCTCGGAGAGAAGGCAGAGAGGCAGGGAGCAGTCATGAGTGCCACGGAGACGCCGACAGGCGTTTAAGCGAGCGTTATCGGCGTGAGCCAGCAGACAAAAGTGCCAATAGGGCTGAGCACGCAAACTGCCGCGTGAACAGAAGGCTGCATGGAGAGAAAGCGCTCTGAGATTCCTCTTAGAATGTCTGGGAAAGAGAAAGTACCAGTTAACACTACCTTTACCTTGCTAGTCTATAGATCTTGTCTAAAACTTATTTTAGCACTTTTAAAATTTATAGTATAATTTATATACGGGAAAATTTCCATTTTCCTGTAAGATTTTCATACGTTTTGACAAATTTAGCCTTGTAACTGCCACCAGAAACAAAATGAGAAGATCTGTTGGCCCATACAATTCTCTGTGTCCCTTTATAGTCAAATGCGGCCCCATTCCTGGCAACTGCTCATCTGTACTCTGTCCCTTCACTTCCCTTTACCAGGAGCGCGTGTAGATGGAGCCACACAGAACAGAGTCCTCTGAGCTGGGCCTCCCGTGCTCAGCCCAGTGTCCCTGAGACGCATCTGTGTGGCTGCAGTCTGCTCATGCTTTCTGTTTGCTTCTCCATTCTCCAATTAAAGGACACTTGCCTTGTTTTCCAGTTCTGGGAAGTTACAAATAAAGCCACTGTAAACATCTGCGTGCTGGTTCACACTAAGTTTTCACTTCACACAGGTAAATATCTAGCAAAGAGATTACCTGGGTAACATTAAGATTTTAATAAAGCTGCTTGCAAAACAGAAGGTCTTTATTTGGTATGCTGAGAAGCAAGAAAACGGACAGTACCTGCTACCAGTCTGCGTTCCGTACAACTCCCTGTGGTCTCAGTGAGTGGCTCCTTCCTCATTCATTCTTTGTTTACTCTAGGAAGATCATCGTAAAAGACAGGGTATCGTATTTGCGTACAGGATTTGCATTTCTGTCAAGTCATCATGTGGGAAACAAGGAAATAAGAGAGAGAATTTCTAATAAAAATTACGGCAAACTGAGAAATGTGTTGAACCTTTAGCTTTTCTGGAAAGGCAACATTACTGTCCCGTAATTATGCAATGACTCAGAAATGGCCTAAAATAAAATAGATAATAGGGTGTGAAAGAATGTGAGTGCTGCATTTTCACATTGAACAATTAAGCCCAGTATGAGGACAGTTTGCTTATGACTTCCTATTCCTGCTCCTATAAGATGCATATGCTTGCTGACCAGTCAACAGGAGTGAAATATGGAAGAAAGTAGAACACAGCCAGCCAGAGATATGTTTAAGTAGTTAAATATAAACTTTCTGGATATGGAGTAATTTACGGTGCACTTTTTTCAAGAAAGTGAAAAGAAGAAAAGTTCAGTACACTTGGTAAGCATGTCCTTCTCTGAACTAAATCTTTTTAGAGCCACTGCTACACTTCAAACATCTGAAAAGGAGGAGTTCAACACGAGAAGGCAGAGAAGTGTCCACTGAAAAATCATTTTAACGTTGTTTTATGTTAAAGAATCACTGAAAAGTAACAGAGCAAAGGTTGAGATAAGCAGGGCCAACGTTTTCATTATGGTTCTTGTGACACCTGCTGGTTTGATCTTATCTTCGTCCGTAATATACATCCATGTGTGAGACAGAAGCATTTTATATACAAAACTCTGTAGCACATGAAACAGAATCCTGAGATTAATCAAGGGACCAATGAACCAAAAACGTAATGAGCACACGTCAGCCAACTGATCACTTCTCACAGTCACTGAGCTACTGAAATCAGTGTCGTTGGGTTTACCAGAAGTCACTTTCCAATGAATTTAATGAAAACAAGCTGTCTGTGACCTAATACTCTGATTCTACCTTATTATTTAATTCTAATACTAAAGTTACATTTTTAACCTTCAACTGCAAAAGACAGTAGAGCATGCTATTAGAATTCAAAAATGCCAAAAAGTAAATGTCTTCAAATATATTATCTAGGATAATTATCTGGTTTGTTTTCAGCAAGTCCAAAATTGTGTCTTTGTAAAATAAGATAACACACATTCCTAACTAAGTCCTCAAATTTTACCCCCTTCCCTTCCTCCTCCTCTCTCCCTAAATCCGTCATAAAATCTGATGTCAGAGGTTTGCGGTCACAGCCACCACTGCACCGCAGCCTTTACTGCCGAGCATATCAGAGGCCATGCGAAGCACCTGAGTGGGTGAGAAACTCCAGATGAAAGAAGCTCTTCAGGGTTATAAAGCTGAAACAGAACTGCAAGGAAAAAGATTTTCTAACACTAGATTTCATAATGCTAAAAAATGCTTCATTCCAGTTGACTCACCCTCTGAATAAATATATCAAACCTGAAAAAAACTAAGTTTCTTCTTCCTAGGATCTTTGCTGTTTCATACTGCTAACATTAAAATTATATATATATATATATATATATATATATATATATATATATATATAATGTCTCTAAAGAAAAAGAAATACTCCAGTAAGTCATCTTTTTACTTGCTACTTTTTCCCTAGTTCAGCAAATCTAATAAGCAACAGGCTCCACACACCACCACTCAGTAGAGGCTGGATTAATTCAAACCCAAGACGGTGCTCAAGGATTCATAAGACGAAGTCATAAAATGTGCAGTGTAGGTTGTGAGTAAACACATTTCCTTCACTTCTTAATTATGCATTGATTCGATGCAGCAAAGAGTGGCTTAAACCTAAATGAGACTTACTTTCTAACAGACCATTCTGAACAAAATCAGTCCTGAACGCAGCCTGTGAGTCAGCAGTCCTCAGCCGTGGCTGGCTGCCAGGCCCCCTGCGCTGCCGCTACCGATTCGCTGTCTGGCCCACCGCCCTAACTCCCGGCCCCTGAGCCCAGCCGATCAGTCTGGAGTGGGACCTGCATCTCTCTGCTGAACAATATACATAAAAGGTACACAGAGGAGGACGGTGCACAACTTGGTTTGCGAACTACCCAGCGTTAGAGCCTAACAGGCTGTGTTCCACTTTGCCCTGGTGTCCGGGACATCACTGCAGCTGGGGTGACCAGCTCTCTGGCCGCCAAACCTGCCCCCACAGGCCGGGCCCACCAACCAGGCTGCTTCAGACAGCAGACAGGCGGCTCATGCTCCTCTGTGCGAGTCTAAACTGGACCCAAACAGAAAGAAAGGGGGTAGGGGGTGGGGGGTTATTCCAGGACACTGACCAGTGATCTGGGGAGGGGAGGGGAGGGGAGAGGAGGGGAGGGAGGTGGGGGTGGAGGTGGGGCAGGAGTGACCCCAGTAAGAGCTCCAGACTCTCGGGTGGATTTCTGTTGTTTACATGTTATTATTGTATGTTTGCCTTTTTTTTTTGAAGTAAAATTAGAAGGAACATAAACACCTCTCAGCACACCCAGAAGTCTCTTCTGAATGTCTCCCCCCTCCCTGTCTAAAACAGATCTAAACGGATCATCCACCGGTTTCAAAACCACGTATTAGGATCTAATTCCCTAAATTACAATGTTTGGAAGAGTCATGTCAGACCATATTTACAAATGAAAATCTGAGTTTGATTTTTTTAAATAACAAGTAGGCATGTCTAAGCCATTGAGCCTAAGAGCGAGCCATCACGCATCTTCCTTTCTGCAGGTTCAGCGCAGCGACCGGTCAGGGCTAAGACGTGCGCTCATCTCTGAGCCCTGGATGGGTCGCCAGGGTGCACCCATCGCTGCGCTCCTGGAGAGGACCTCTGAGAAAGAAAGGCTCGGGAAGGAAATCAGGAGAGAGGGAAAAGCAAGGAGGAGGAAGGCATGGGAAGAAGGGAGGCCGACGGGAGCCCGGCGAGGCAGCTAGGCCGGGTCTGGGTGGCACCAATGCTGCTCTTTCCGAGCTCTCTTCACTGGCAGCCTGCTCCAGACACAGGGGGCGGGGTGTGGGCGGTCCTCCCATCCTTTCAGCTGCAGGCTTGTCCTGATGGGGAAGTGTTCCGGGAACCCGGGCCGCGGTCCTCAGCGCCCCTCACTGTGGTCCCTACTCCCCGGACAGGGCTCTCAAGCTCAGAAGGGCAGCAAGAGTGGCTGAGCAAACAGGAACCCTGTTCCTGGCGGAGACAGAAGGCCCCATGGCACACACTCCTGCTGCCCCCGGGGAAGCGAGGTCCCCGAGTGCTGGGGGTGTCCTGTGTGGTTTCTCCAACCTTCCTCCAGCACAGGAGGAGCTGGACTTGGGTAACGTCGGGGGAGACCTTCGCTCCCAGTCAACAGTTTCTGTTAGAAGATGCTAAGTTTTTACTCTCTTTTGTATCACGCAACACATGTGCCCCCAAAATAACCCATGAGAGCAACTGACGCCCCAAGATGATAGCTCCAGAAACCAGGCTTGTAAGGCGCGGCCCCGGACAAACGTGAACCACAATAACCTGACCCGCGGGTGCTCCAGCGTGGATGTGGGCGCGCACCGTGCCAGTCTATTTCAGTTCAGTTCAGTTCAGTCACTCAGTCATGTCCAACTCTTTGCAACCCCATGAATCGCAGCACGCCAGGCCTCCTGTCCATCACCAACTCCCGGAGTTCACTCAAACTCACGTCCATTGAGTCGGTGGTGCCATCCAGCCATCTCATCCTCTGTCATCCCCTTTTCCTCCTGCCCCCAATCCCTCCCAGCATCAGAGTCTTCTCCGATGAGTCAACTCTTCACATGAGGTGGCCAAAGTCCTGGAGTTTCAGCTTTAGCATCATTCCTTCCAAAGAAATCCCAGGGCTGATTTCCTTCAGAATGGAGTGGTTGGATCTCCTTGCAGTCCAGGGGACTCTTAGGAGTCTTCTCCAACACCACAGTTCAAAAGCATCAATTCTTCGGTGCTCAGCCTTCTTCAGAGTCCAACTCTCACATCCATACATGACCAATGGAAAAACCATAGCCTTGACTAGACGGACCTTTGTTGGCAAAGTAATGTCTCTGCTTTTGAATATGCTATCTAGGTTGGTCATAACTTTTCTTCCAGAGATTAAGTGTCTTTTAATTTCATGACTGCAGTCACCATCTGCAGTGATTTTGGAGCCCCCAAAAATAAAGTCTGACACCATTTCCACTGTTTCCCCATCTATTTCCCATGAAGTGATGGGACCAGATGCCATGATCTTCGTTTTCTGAATGTTGAGCTTTAAGCCAACTTTTTTCACTCTCCTCTTCAATTTCACACAAGGATTACCATCTCTGAGAGCCTAAATGGACTTTGGAAATCAATGGCGGGGAGAGAAATGATTATAAATGCAATGTGTGAATGCATGCAAACTTCATATTATTTTATTCTAAAAGCACTTGTGGTTCAAATGTGCCGAGTCTAGCTCAAAATCAGAAGCCGCCACAAGATTTTTTTCACAACAAATTTTTGTTTCTGGTTTTTTCCTTCACCCTCTTCCTTCCTGACGAGAGAGTGACATTAGCTAAGAGGGAGACAGGCTCCCCTCCACCACCCAGGCCCCCAAGACTCCCGGCCAGACCAGCCCGGTGGAACTATCCCAGCGAGACCATCCTAGCAGAGACTGCCTAGGAGGCTGTTCCCGTGAGACCCTCGGTGAGCGGGTGCCAGGGAAGGTGGGGGCCAAGGAGTGCACATGGCGCTCCAGAGGTGTGATCGTCATCGGCTTCCAGCCCAAGATCACACCTTCCCAAGCATGGAGCCTCCACACAGATTTCAGCACCTTCCCTGAGAATGGCAGGGGAACGCCGGGCTCCCGGGGTGCCCAGGCAGCCCTCCGAGTGAAGAGAGGTGGAGGCCGCATTGGTTCGTGCTCCCGAGGACACCAGAACCTGACCAGGACAACTGATGTGTGTGAACACCTGGCTCCTGCATGCGCCAGGGCAGCCAACGCGGGCCGCAGCGCTGCTGAGGCCATGCCTGAGCTATTTCTGGTCTGGAAAGAGGCCTGGCGCAAGCACCTCTGACTTTCCACACGCAGCCAGGGAGAGTCAGCAGCCCGGAGGCCTGAGATGGATGATTGTAACCAGGTGTCCTCAGATGTGACATTTCAGCTTGGGGCTGAAGCTAAACCACACTGTTCTCTGCACTGCCACGCGGGTTATTAAAAGCCCAGCCAAACAAAGGGCTCTCCCAGGCTGATGACTCCCAAGTGGCAGCAGGCGCACCACCCAGTCCTGCTACTTCCTCAAGGCTCACACAGCCCTGGGCAGACACCCTGCCTGCCAGGGCCACTTGCCCTCTCCCAGCAGAGTATCAACAGGGTGAGATTCAGACACAGGAGGGACGGAAGCACAAAAAAGCAGTGCCCAAAAACTGCAGGCGGGAGAAGGGGACAACGGAGGATGAGATGGCTGGATGGCCTCAGTCTGAGTTAACTCCTGGAGTTGGCAGGGAGGCCTGCCATGCTGCAGTCCATGGGGTCGCAAAGAGTCGGGCATGACTGAGCGACTGAACTGAACTGAACAAGAAAGACAGAGGCTTTTTTTTTCCAGTGGCGGCCAATTTCATAGCATATTAATGAAGGGTTCTGTGAAGGAATTCAGTCACTTAAGTCTGATGATCTAAAGCAGGGCCTGGCACCCTTGTTCAGCAAAGGGCCAGGGAGCAAACACTTCCAGGTCCACAAGCTGGTATCAGTCACTGAACCCTGACAGCAAAGCCGCCGTGGACCATCCACCAAGCAAGAGGGGGCTGTGTTCTCGTGTAACCTCATTCAGGACAACCAGCTGGGGCCACATTTGGCTGCAGGCCACAGTCTCCCCACCCCTGAGCTAAAGCACAGGCTTGGCACACTGTGGCTCCGTGGGCGCCAGCACCTGGGAAATACTGCACCGGCCCTTTTAATGTGAATCCTCCCCAGTAACCTTGGAGCCTGGCCACTCCACTAAGCACTCCACTATATACTCTGGGTTTATCAAAGGAATAAAGCCAATCAATGAGACAGAACAGCATACAGACCTATTACGTTTATGTTAAAGCTAAAACTGAGCTTCCCTGGTGGCTTGGTGATAAGAACCCACCTGCCAAAGCAGGAGACACGGGTTCGATATCTGGGTCAGGAAGATTCCCTGGAGAAGGAAATGGCGAACCACTCCAGGACTCTTGCCTGGAGAATCCCATGGGCAGAGGAGCCGGGCAGGGTCCAGGGGGCCACTAAGAGTTGGGTACAAGTAAGCCACTAGCCGCCACCACCGCAGACTGAACTGCTGTGTGGCTGCCCCACAGGGCTAATTCTGGTGGGACTCACTTCTGCTACTACCCCCTCCACAATGCAGACACAACCCTCTTCCACTAAAGCCCACAGATTAATAAAGTTACACACACTAAACCATAGTCTGTACATCACAGACCACAAGCGTTACTACCTGAAAACTAGGAATCGCAACAACTCAACACGAACAAGGACAAAATTGAGGGAAGGCAGCCAGTAAGAATAAGTCCAGGATGACAACTCAAAACCAGAGAGAAAGCCACTGCTGACAGGACAAGAAGCAACATGGAGATCCCGGCAGAATCCCAGCGCTGGGCAGACAGCAGGAGTTCAGAGAGAGCCTGGGGGGCGGAGGCCTGGGCGAGCACCCATGCGGCAGTCGAGACCCAGGACGACCAGCTTCCACTGGTCCGGGGAAAGGGACGCATCTCCCGGAAACTGACCCTCCCTGGAGAAGGTGGCACCATTCAGGGCTTCTGCGCGTGCTCATGCACAGCATGTGCTGTGCGGCAGCAGTCGCCTGGCCGGCCGAGACCAGACAGGTGAGCTCAAGAGCGGGGTGGGGGGACCCCTCGGGGATGGGGAGTTGGACAACAGAGACGGTCTCAAAAGTGAACCGGATCTTAGGATCATCAAAAACAAAACCTTGAAGTAAGGATTACTATTTCTATGAATTAGTTGAAAACACAGAGAAATTCAACAGAAAAGTGAGATCTATGAAAAGAGACAACGCAGTGCCCATGAGATGGCAGAAGCCCGAACCTGACGCTGGCTCTAACAGGCCAGGGACGCACGGAGCCCTCCCAGGCAGGCACTCCCTAACCAACAAGGCCGAAGTGCATAATCAGCAAGGTGACGGGGCAGGGCTGAAACAGCAACACCAGCAATGAGATGACTGACAAAGGCACGAGAGAGGAGGCAAACAGCAGCAAAGACCAGCTGGAGGAGAGGAAGATAAATACTAAGACGACAGGCTTACAACCCAAGATTTCAGTAATGGCACTAGAAGTGAATGAATGAACTATTAGCTCCAGCTGTAAGATGGAGCTGATCAGACCAGATTTTCACCAATGATTCATCTCCCAGCCCACCTTCCGCGAGGACCACTGAACGACCAGGGGACCTGGGTGTGCAAACACCTGCAAGAATCTCTTGCCCCAGGGAAGCTGCTTCCTCCCCCTCCGCGTGCCTCTTGTCCACAAAGGGGATGCCACGTCGCCAAGGGGAGCGGCCATGTTTCTCCTTGAGAAAAACACCCAAGAAGCACAGACCCCCGCCCCGATCCCACTGGACAGGACACCGCAGCCAGCAGCTTTCTGCGTCCAGGTCCAACATCTCGGGAGAAAAACAAACCCCTGCGTGTGTGTGCCACCGCTGTTCTCTGACGCTAACTGCGTCCCTGACAGATCTGTCATGGCCAGTGAGTGAGGGGACCCAGGGTCAGTAAGGTCCGCCTCCGAAAGAAATCAAACCAGATGGCCATTCTTGGGACGTTTACTCCAAACTGTAAATTTATCTTTTCCCACATACGCTTATTCTTTCAAAGCTGGGCAACTAAAATTTGGACAAAATCAAGAAGTCGTTCAAGAATTCTGTTCTCTTGCCATTTTTAACTTGATTGCTACACCAAACAAGCCTGCAATGACCCTTTCTGACCCTTTCCTTACCTTAAATATAGCTTTTTACACACTAATCTGTAAACAATAATGTCCTCTGAGTGGCTCAGAAGAATTTAGCTTTATAACTAGTAACATTAAACTCTTTACCATTTTCCTAGAATACAGGGATCCCTAAAGGTCTGAATTATTTTTAATTGGCAAATTATTAACTTTTAATCTTCACAGTAAGAAAAATCTGAAGATAAATGCCTCTGGAAACAGAAGCTATAGCAGGGTGGCATTAAAGCAACCACCTCAGATAATTTTAAGACAATTACTTTTCTTCCCTAAACATGGTAGATCAATAAATGTCTTCTTCAAGTAAAAACACCAGCTCATGCTCAGCTTAAATGGTAAACATAAACTAAAATTGGGTTTTAAAAAGTCAATCTTTGCCCTCTCTATTCATTAAAATAGAAAATTCAGTACAAGACAACAGGGGAATGTTTTTAGTGGCTGAAACAGGTAATTTTCGAGAATCAGACTCTAGGATGAGCTTTTCTCTTACATCATGTGTGCCTCACAAAACTCAGAGGCAGTCAGTGGGACTGAGTCCACAAACAGGCATCGAATGCTTTGATTGCCCGGGGCCTTGGAGGAGGAGACGAGTCCTTGCCCTGTTTCTCGACTGGAACATACAAGCGTGTCAATTACTACAAACGGATGCACAGCTGCCCGAGAGTACCGTGGGGAAGTGCTTGTGCACTCACTCATGTCCAACTCTCGGCGACCACACGTACTGCAGCCCACCAGGCTCCTAGGTCCATGGGACCTTTCAGGCAAGACTACTGGAGTGGGTGGCCATTTCCTCCTCCAGGGGATCTTTCCGACCCAGGGACCAAACCTGTATTTCTTGCGTATCCTGCACCCGGCAGGCAGATTCTTTTATCATTTGGGCTGGCTGGGAAGTACAGAGGTTTTTTTATTTAAATGGAAACAGGGATGGAGGTGGTATTGCTTAGCCAAGACGGCTCCCCCTGACCTACAGGCGTTCTGGCTTTCCCCTCTCCCCACCGCCCTCTACTATCTCTATCAACAGCAAATACCAAGACCAGGACCTCAGGTCCAGCTTGCTAGCCAAAAGTGAACTCGACAACTTCCCGCAAACTGCTTCCAACTATTTGCACTTCAGCTGTTAAAGACCATCATCCACCTGACCCTCGCAATGGAAACCTTGGTGTAGAAATTCAGCCCTGTTTCCCCACATCCACTCAATTTCCAAGTCACACCAATACATTAAAAAGAAAACAGTGAGAATAAATGACATGGAAAATAAAGACAGTAAAACTCCATAAAACCAGAAGCTGGCTCCTTTAAAAAAAAAATAATAAAACCGACAAACCTATGGCAAGACTGATTGAGGAAAAAGCAGACTGCAGAGAAAAATAATAAGGATAACTACAAATTCAGCAGATCAAGGAATGCAGGGGGAGAGAAGAGAGAGAATTCAAGAATGGACAGTCTTCATCGGCGAAGCTAAAACCTTAGAGAAGATGGACAAATTTCTGGGGAAAAAAGCGTGTGTTTGTATGTCTATGAAACTAATTCTAAAATATGAAAGAAAAGGGAGGCAAAAATAGCCAAGAAAGTTTTAAAAAACACCAACAAGGCAAAGGGCAGAGAGAACTGAAGATAGACTGAAAATGTAACTGCGACAGAAAAAGAGCAAAGACCAGGAGAGCAGAAATAGAGCCCAGAAATGGAACTGCTCCTGCATGAAAACCACGCGACAGAAAAGGCACGAGGGGCGCGTGGAAGGTGCGCAGGTACGTGGCTAAGCGGTACCGAGGGGACCGGGTGCTGGGCACTGTAACATCATACATGCTTACACGTGCATATATGTGAGCAGGGGACCACCAGCTGCCACACCAGGGCCAGAGTGCTGAATGAGGAAAAGAGACCCCTATCCTTAGGATCTCAAAGCAGAAGGAAATGTACTTCAGGATAAAAAGAAGAACCAGGAAACACTCAGAAAGTTCAGTGATCTCTGTTCATCAAGGGGCACAACTGAAAAATGCAGAAAAGTCCCAGACCATGAAAAAAATACTCATAACACATACACCAACCCAGAACTGACATCCAGGATTTGTGAAGAGCTCGATAAACAAGTCAAGCCGATTTTTGTTACTGGCAAAAGACATGAACAAGTAATTTCCAGGAGAGTATTTGAAAAAATATTCAGTATCAGCTCTGTAAAATCAGAGATAGGCAAATTAAACTAACAAAAGGACAGTTTCATATGCATCGGACAGGCTAAAATTTTTGAAGTCTGGCAAAATAAAACAGAAATGGAGCAACTGGAATTCTCACACATAGTAGGTGGAATATTGGGAGGCCAATACCCCTAAGACCTCCCAATGCACTTCCCTATGTGCAAGAAGACAAGACAAGAGACACACACAGGAATGTGTGTGTCTCTCTCAGGGCTACACCCTGCAGAGAGAATGCCACTCCTGCCAGACGGCCCACCCAGGGGAATGACAGCCTACGCCCCCTCCGCGCGCCAGTGTCCCAGTTCGAGGGGTCCTAATCCATTGAGTTAAAACAGAAGTAATCTCTGTTAAACTTGATGTCTGTTAGGACTTGTTTCTAAACACGTTAAAAATATAAAAGATACTAAGGGATACACCAAATAAAATAATATCAAAGGCACCACACCCCTCTAAGCCTAAAAAGCCCTGTATGCGTGCATGTGAGTCGCTCAGTCACATCTGACCCTTTGCGACCCCATGGACTGTAGCCCGCCAGGGTCCTCTGTCCATGGCACTCTCCAGGCAAAAACACTGGAGTGGGTAGCCATGCCCTCCTCCAGGGGATCTTCCCGACCCAGGGACTGAACCTGAGTCTTCTGCATTGCAGGCAGATTCTTCCCCATCTGAGCCACCAGGGAAGCCCAGAACAAAATACTACATAAAATTCACGGCTTGGACTCCCCTGGTGATCCAGCGGCTAAGACTTCCCACTCCCAACTGCGGGGCCCAGGTTCGACCCCTGGCTGGGGAACAAGATCCCACATGCCGCAACTAAGACTTTGCAGGCCACAACTAAAGATTCCGCATGCCACACTGAAGAGCAGAGATCCTGTCTGCCGAAACGGAGCCAGTGCAACCAAGTAAATACAGTTTAAAAAAAAAAAAATTCATGACTATCCCTTTACTGTTTACCTCATAGAAAACACAGCCAAAACTTTCTACTGATTTAGAAAAGTCAATATTCTGACAGCTCCCACTTGCTGGAAAGAAAACAAAATTTAAAAAAAGAAACCATTCTTCTCTTCTTGGGCCAAACTTCTAATAAATGGTAGGAAGAAAGAAAACAAAACACTTTCAGGGAAAAAAAAATGCTGAATCTCTAAAAGTATAATTATAGTGATAATTATTCATTTAGAAAAATTCAAGCATTCCAGAAAACAGCATACTCGATAACCACAGGCTTGAGTAAAGCCTAAGTCATTCAAAAAGCCTTAAAGAAAGCTAATGGCATAAAAACTCTGACAGTTCAAGTGGGCTTGCTTGCCTTGTGAGAAAGAATCAGGGAGTGGACGCAGGAAGACGGAGGCACGCTGAAACTCGGCCGGGTCCTGTGCGCCTGCCACGGCTGCCGCAGCGGACAGAAACCCCCGAGACCGCCCGGAGCCCGCCTCCACCCCGGGTCGCGCGGTGGATTTGCACGGCAGAACTCAGCACTGGGGGTGGGCGAGGGCGTCGCTGGGCATCCTGTATGCATCTCCAGGAGAAGAAAACTTGGAGCTACCGTAATATTCTCATCAGAACACTGTCTTCTGGATTCATCCGAGTCAAGCAGGACACAAGCACTTTCGGAAACAGCGCGTGGGAAGAATTACTGGCGGTGCGGGGAATGCTGCGTTTTATGTGTCGGGGTGACCGGGTCACGGCTGCCCGGGTCTTCCGCTGGACGTGATTTCTGAGCATCTGGGACAGAGTTGCTGGTGGAGGCTGGAGTTGGAGCGCGGAGTTAAGCCACCTGTCCCCCACACGCACACCGGCCCCCAGTGCGGGGGGGCACCGCCCCACCCTTCCAGGCCCGCGGGGAACGGACGGGAGCGGAGGGCGTCCCAGAGCTGCGGGGCCTGTGCCCCGGCCCGGCCGGCCGAGACCGCCCGCCGACGCCGGGTCCACAGGCCTGCAGACTCGCCCGCCCACTCGCAGCACCCATGCTGCTGGTTCCGGGAGCCTCGGACACTCGGATACGACACCACCGCCACCAGCTACTCCGGGTTTCCAGCTTGCAGATGGCAGACCTGGGGCACCCAAGCCTCCGTGACCGCGCAAGCTGATTCCTCACGACGGATCTCTACACGTGTGCATCTGTGTGTGTGAGTGTGTACAGAGCTAGATACATGGCAGGCTACATATTAAGGTAACCACATGTACAGAGAAAGGTATAACTTGAGTGCGTGTTTATATACATATCCTCTTGGTTCGGTTTCCCTGGAGAACCCAGACTAATACAGCACTGTGCTCTTAAATGAACACGTCTGTACTGCAACGGCAATATGGATCAAGTAATTTAAGTAAACACAAAACGATGACACTCACCCCTTTTTCTTAAATCAGTGGAATCTAAAGTTTGAATTTTAAATGATACAAATTCTTTATTCATTCTAACAACTTAAGACACATTCAAAGCCGTTAAACCGAGTCATTACATTTTTCTATTTTTTTTAAGGGTATCATCAGAGCTTAGTAGCTATTCTGAGCAGAGTACTAAAAATGATGCAACCCCTCCAGGAATGAATAAAATAATTTTCAGTGGCTGGTCCCCAGAGAATAAATATTTTTGAAATATCTTAAAACATAAAATCTGACTTCATCTTAAAAGCCCTTAATGTTCATCTGACTGTTTAAAGAGGACTGTTAAGTGGGTCATAGGATATGTGTTCCCACACTGAAGATCTGTACACAAATTGTTCCCTGGAAAGAATGTTTAACCAGAGGTTATAAAAACCAAAAGCAGGATTAACAATGGAAAATCCAACCTAACGTGAGCTGACCCTGCCACGCTCTAGCCGGCAGTGTCCTGGGCCTGCTCACTCCGGGTTCAGAGGGACGCTTAGTCCATCTCACTGCAAATATGCAAGGGTCTTCTTTTTCCCTCAATTGTGCGTTCAACGTAACTAATCAAAGAATAAGACACTGGTTTATACAATCAACAATCAATTACATTATCATTAACCAAAGGCAGCAAGATTCTCAAAAGTCTATTTCCAATGAATGTCTGTTTCCTGGGTTCGGGAGCTCTGACCTAACTCGAAGCGAGAACAGGGGCCATCCAGGGCCCCACTCTGCGTCGGGTCAGGACCCCGACAGGAGGACCGAGGCTGCGGGGCTGGTGCCTCCTCAGCGCTGGCTCCATCTCGGAGCCTCCCCGCCCACCTTCAGCACCCTTGGCGCAGATCAGGCCAACCTGATCGCTTTCCATGGACTGCACAGTCCAGGGGCTCGCTCTGCCGCTCAACTTTCGAGTCTCAGTATTGACTCCTTTCCAGCCTGCAAGACAGCCACCAAATAACAACACTAAAAATAAGACTGAGAGGCAGCTGCGTGGTGCTGCAGTGGTGATTGATTATATCAGATATCAGATCAATATATCAATCAATCAGACTGATTACATTCTTTGCAGCCAAAGATGGAGAAGCTGTATAAAGTCAGCGAAAACAAGACTGCGAGCTGACTGTGGCTCAGATCATGAACTCCTTATTGCCAAATTGAGACTTAAATTGAAGAAAGTAGGGAAAACCGCACCACTATTCAGGTACGACCTAAATCAAATCCATTACAATTATACAGTGGAAGTGAGAAATAGATTTAAGGGACTAGATTTGATAGAAAGAGTGCCTGATGAACTATGGATGGAGGCATGCAACACTGTACAGGAGACAGGAATCAAGACCATCCCCATGGAAAAGAAAGGCAAAACCCAAAATGGCTGTCTGAGGAGGCCTTACAAATAGCTGTGTAAAGAAGAAAAAAGCAGAGGAGAAAAGGAAAGATAGACCCATGTGAATGCAGAGTTACAAAGAATAGAAAGGAGAGGTGAGAAAGCCTTCTTCAGTGATCAATGCAAAGAAATAGAGGAAACAACAGAATGGGGAAGACTAGAGATCTCTTCAAGAAAATGAGAGATACCAAGGGACCATTTCATGCAAAGATGGGCTCGATAAAGGACAGAAATGGTATGGACCTAACAGAAGCAGAAGATATGAAGAAGAGGTGGCAAGAATACACAAAACTGTACAAAAAAGATCTTAATGACCCACATAACCATGATGGTGTAATCACTCACCTAGAGCCAGACATCCTGGAATGTGAAGTCAAGTGGGACTTAGAAAGCATCACTACAAACAAAGTTAGTAGAGGTGATGGAATTCCAGCAGAGCTCTTTCAAATCCTGAAAGATGATGCTGTGAAAGTGCTGCACTCAATATGCCAGCAAATCTGGAAAACTCAGCAGTGGCCACAGGACTGGAAAAGGTCAGCTTTCATTCCAGTTCCAAAGAAAGGCAATGCCAAAGAATGCTCAAACTACCACACAGTTGCTCTCATCTCACACACTAGTAAAGTAATGCTCAAAAGTCTCCAAGTCAGGCTTCAGCAATACATGAACCGTGAACTTCCAGATGTTCAAGCTGGTTTTAGAAAAGGCAGAAGAACCAGAGATCAAATTGCCAACATCCGCTGGATCATGGATAAAGCAAGACAGTTCCAGAAAAACATCTATTTCTGCTTTATTGACTATGCCAAAGCCTTTGACTGTGTGGATCACAATAAACTTTGGAAAATTCTGAAAGAGATGGGATTACTAGACCACCTGACCTGCCTCTTGAGAAACCTGTATGCAGGTCAGGAAGCAACAGTTAGAACTGGACGTCAAACAACAGACTGGTTCCAAATAGGAAAAGGAGTACATCAAGGCTGTATATTGTCACCATGCTTATTTAACTTATATGCAGAGTACATCATGAGAAACGCTGGACTGAAAGCAGCACAAGCTGGAATCAAGATTGCCGGGAGAAATATCAGTAACCTCAGATATGCAGATGACACCACCCTTATGGCAGAAAGTGAAGAACTAAAGAGCCTCTTGATGTAAGTGAAAGAGGAGAGTGAAAAAGTTGTCTTAAAGCTCAACATTCAGAAAACGAAGATCATGGCATCTGGTCCCATCACTTCATGGGAAATAGATGGGAAAACAGTGGAAACAGTGGCAGGCTTTATTTTGGGGGCTCCAAAATCACTGCAGATGGTGACTGCAGCCATGAAATTAAAAGACGCTTACCCCTTGGAAGAAAAGTTATGAGCAACCTAGACAGCATATTAAAAAGCCAGCAAAGGTCCATCTAGTCAAGGCTATGGTTTTTCCAGTGGTCATGTACTGATGTGAGAGTTGGACTCTAAAGAAAGCTGAGTGCCGAAGAATTGATGCTTTTGAACTGTGTTGCTGGAGAAGACTCTTGAGACTCCCTTGGACTGCAAGGAGATCCAACCAGTCAATCCTAAAGGAAATCAGTCCTGAATGTTCACTGGAAGGACTGATGCTGAAGCTGAAACTCCAATCCTTTGGCCACCTGATGCGAAGAACTGAGTCACTGCAAAAGACCCTGATGCTGGGAAATATTGAAGGCAGGAGGAGAAGGGGACAACAGAGGATGAGATGCTGGATGGTATCACCGACTCAATGGGCATGAGTCTGAATAAACTCTGAGAGTTGGTGATGGACAGGGAGGCCTGGCATGCTGCAACCCATGGGGCTGCAAAGAGTCTGACATGACTGAGTGACTGAACTGAACTGAAAAACAAGATAAAACGACAACCACCTGTTGTTCACACAGTACCCTGGCATTTCAAGCCTTTAAAGGGAACTGTAAAGGCAAGAGGAAGTTCAACAAATCAGAATACTTACTTCGATGAATTTAGTGTTCTATTTCATCAAACACACAACCAAGACTCCTTTACAGTTGAGTTCATTACTAAACCGAAAACTAAGAAGATAGTATTTCAATAGCTATGGAAATAATTTCAAATACATCCTTTCACAGGTAAAAATAATTTCCATGAGTCAGTTTACTGTTCTAAACTTACTGACCGTAAGTTTAAATAAAACAACCATTAGAAAGGTGATCTGGTGACACAAATCTTCTGGCTCGTTGAAGAAGCGCAGCGTAAGTTCTCTCTTCTCTGCAACACGTAACTCCTTTGAGATAAGGTATCTTCGAGGGCCAAGATTCTGGGTTCATATTTTAACAGAGAAAATGGTTTACAGATTTTCATTTTCACATTCAGTATTTCTGCATGCACCCAACGGTTATGACCTCAGGAAACTGAACCAATCACCAATCAAACTGAACAAATCCTTTCTTTTAATAAAACCCAGCTCTATATATTTATACATAACTTTTTATACCAACATTGTTCCCAGTGAAACAAGTAACAAGACTACCTCTCTCCCTACTCTGGTCCTTTTCATCAGCTGTTGTTCCCACACCAATTTGTAGGTAAGCCTTAAGCAACCATCATATTAATACGATGCACAGAACCACTGCCACATGTAGACGACGTGAAACAGAGATCTGTTTCTTTAGCAAATTCAATAATTTGCAGCTTTCTGAAACCAGTTCCCTGGGTAACACCTCACAGCTAACAAGAAAGCTTAAGATTACACGAGCAAATGTACATGTAAATTAACTTCTACTGATAGCTCAGTTGGTAAAGAATCACCTGCAATGCAGGAGACTCCGGTTCAATTCCTGGGTTGGGAAGATCTGCTGGAGAAGGGAACAGCTACCCACTCCAGTATTCTGGCCTGGAGAATTCCACGGACTCTGTAGTCCGTGAGTTCTCAAAGAGTTGGACACGACTGAGCAACTTTCACTTTCAGTGTGTGCTGCTCACACGTATGTTCTGTGCTCCGTCCAGAACTCTCATTAGTGTGAGAAAAGTTCAGAATAACTGTTTTTAATGTTTAAATTAGTTTGGGCATGATTAAGAACAAGAACATTTTAAAAACAAAGGAAAAAAAACCTCTTTGAGAGCCTGTCCTCTTATATCTCCACCATCAATCCTATTTCCACAACTCAGCAGCTATCAGAAGGTCACCACGCCAGGCAGTAAACAATCACAAAAATAGTTTCCAAATCCATGAGACCCTGGGAGGGAGAAGGAGAGCCATGTTTTCCAAGAAAGGAAACACCGAAATCAGATACCACGGTGAACTTTTGAGGAGAACCTGATCAGTAAGGCCAGGCAGAATCACACAGGCTACAGACGCTCGGCGGGCTGTCAGTGAGCACAGCTGCCGCGTGGACGGCTGCACAGTCAGGGCAGAAATAAAAGCCAAGCAGCTGATGGGGAGGAGGGCCCTGGGGAATTTATGTTCAGGTTCGTTCAAATCCACCATGGGAAGCTAGTCAGTATGATTATAAATCTAATCTTCTGGCATAATGTGACTTTTAGGATTTTCGGCAATTCACATATCATACCAACTTTCTCTTCTTCATTCTCAGATTGACTCGTATTTCACCCAATTTCATGAACCCTGATGCTCACAGACACAGATTAAGTGTTTTTGATGGCTTTCTTGTCTCCTTGGTCAGCTCACAGACACTGTTTATCAGGGCCTGTGATAAGCAGACACATCCTAGGCACAGGGCATCCAGCCTGCACAAAAGCAACAGGGCAGCCGCCCTCGGGACATCTGCAATCTGCTTGGCAAAGCTCACCGTGAGGACCAGTAATAAGCACAGTCCGCTTGACATGTGAAAAGGCCAAGTGATAAGGAGCATGTAACATTCTGGGGGAAGGAGGTGGGGGTGTCCAGGAATCCTTCCACTGAAGCCTCAAGAGTCAGGAGAGGGCGGTTCACTTGGGGAGGGAGGCAAAGAAGAGGAAGAAAGAGGGCAGGCAGGACTCCTCCCAGCAGCGCCCCCACCCCCAGATGGGGTGTTCGGTCTGTTCTCACACACAGAGAGGATCCACTTCACGCATGGCCAGGGGAGGCTGCGTCCTTCTACGTCGAGACACCGAATTTCTGAAACTTCAACTGTTCCTACATCAGAGCACTACAGTTCAAGAAAAGAGATTCTGAGTTCTGCAAGTCAGAACAAGACTTTAAAAGAGCCATCAAGAAAGCTTTGCCGGGGAACATTCTAAATTGGGAGAACTCATTTTCTCCCTCCCAGAGGAGTGCAAAGTGAAAGTTTTACATCTCAAGTAGTTTCACGAGGCTGACCCACACCTAACAGAGGGCAGCCACTGAAAACACTTCTTTAAAGCAAAACACCCACCGGAAAACCTCACTGATCTCAGCTGAGGACACGATTCCTGTTCATGACAGAACCAAGTTCAAATACAGATGAGTCCAGCGCAGTGCTCAGTCATGTCCCACTCTTTGCAACCCCATGGACTGCAGCCCTCCAGGCTCCTCTGTCCATGGGATTCTCCAGGCAGGAATACTGGAGTGGGTTGCCATGCCCTCCTCCAGGAGGGTCTTCCTGATCTAGGGATCGAGCCCAGGTCTCCTGCATTGGAAGGAGAATTCTTTACCATTGAGCCACCAGGGAAACAGGATTAGGTAAAAAACAGAATCACGAAGCAAAAAGCTTCTCTTCTGAGAAAAGCAAAAATACAGAATGGTACAGGACATGCTGAGCATAAGACACTCCCCAGAGAGGAGAGGCAGGCAGCCACACTCATGCCCTTGCTCTTCACAGGCGAGCTTGCTTGTGTTTTGAAAAGAGCAGAGTGAAGACACTGTTTTTAATACAGATTTTCCTAGTAGCTTTCCAAAGGGCACTGTCACTAGCCTTTCCCAGAACCACCAGGAATGCTCTCCTCTGGCTTAGAACGCTGGGTCGTGGCGTCACTGGACCTGAGGACAATCTTGCTGGCACAGCCACCATCGTGTCCTCTGGGCGTGGGTGTGTTCCGGAACTTGAAAAGCCAGTGCAGACACAATTTCATTTAAGAAACCTTAGGTCAACCATTAGTCAAATATTCTAGATTTTTGGATGATCTAGAGAGAAAATGAAAGTTCTCTGAATATATAAGCAGTTTGACTATTTAAAATTGAAAATATAGTCCAAATTTTCCAATAAAGCCATTTAAAAACTCTCAAATAGGTTGACAAGAAGTCAGTCAAGCCTGTCAACTGAAGAAACGAAGGTCCAAGCTGCACAGTGCTTATTAATAGGCTCCTTCAGAAAATGGCACTAAGGCAAAGTCATAGACTTATTACTGTGAAGAACTCCAGTGTCTAAGGAAGCGGAGTACTATGCACACTTATTTATAATTTATTCACCACTTGTGAAAACTGCCCAGTGAACAAAGTCACAGCCCTGCGCTCTGCCGGGGTGCCCAGTACATTGTGAACAGCCAGGGAGCACGAACAGCATAACACTGACACGAGTCGCTAAGAACTGAAACTGGCGAGGGCACAGCTTGTCACTAAATCACCTGAAAGTTATCGCTAATTAAATGCCAAACTGTTCAACGGTCCGGGTACCGTCAATGCTCACAATGTCTGAGGACCACCAGAGGAGGCCCCTACTCTCCCAGGACACTAGCGATGTCCTTCAGAAACATATGAAGAGAGCAAAGGAAAATGTCTCTTTATTGACACGTTCTCTTCACATGATTTTTGAGCCCCTCTAGGGTCATTCAAGCATTAAAAATTCTTCCTGCAGTCACACGCTCTGTGCCCCATTACTGCCGTGTCCGCCAAAGCTTCGAACGTGGCAAGCACAGGGGAGACATTCAAATATTTGCCAAAGGAAAGAAAAAATAAAGCCTACCTAATCTTGCTCCATCTCGGTGAACTTAAAAAGCAATGGTTACAACTGACTCTACATGCTACTTCAGGGTAAAATTAAGAAGAGCAGCTGGAGAAGACTCTTGAGAGTCCCTTGGACTGCAAGGAGATCCAGCCAGTCAATCCTAAAGGAAATCAGTCCTGAATATTCGCTGGAAGGACTGATGGTAAAGCTGAACTCCAATACGTGGGCTACCTTTTGCAAAGAGCCGAGTCATTGGAAAAGACCCTGATGCTGGGAAAGACTGAGGGCAGGAGAAGGGGACGACAGAGGATGAGACTTAGTGGCTGAACAGCAGCAGCAAGGAACGGCTCCATCAGTTAACTTACCCAACTGTCTGGGACTGCAAATGTATATTTCCTCTAAGTCTGAGGCGTTTCAGAGCATAATGTTTAGAAGGCCTGCATCATAATAATCTAGTGTTGATAAAGCTCCTAGAATACCTTCACCATATCATTCTTGTGCTTAAAAATGTCTAACTGTTCTCCACCATTAAAATTAAGAAAAATTCCTTAGGCTGGAATTACAGTCCCGTTTATCCTACAGAAAGGCACCGACTTCCTTCTGTGGAGCTGGCGGGTACCAAGGATAACGAGACAAACAACAAAGGGAGCCTTCCCTGAAAGAGCTCGGAGCCCAGAAGAGGCTGGGGGAGACACAGCCCATGGGAAGTCAAGGGCAAGCTCGGGTTTCCTGCTGCTGCATGCAGCCTTGGAAGACTGGCTGGTGCTCAGACGGGGCGTCAGAGCTAGTTTTCCATTTCACAAATTCCACTTTGGCAGCCACAGAGAGAATGAATCAGAGCCTCCTGCCCCACGCTTTTTGCCAAACTGGCCCGTTTTTGAGCTGCAGAAGTCCTAACTTCACCTACCGCCAGGGCTTCCAGGCAACGCCCGGCAGCCGAGGGCCCCCGCCCTGCCGCATCCCCTGGAGCCAGGAGGACGCACCCCCTCTACGGTCCCTCCCGGGCACCGAGGGCATCACCTTGCTGTCAGTGACACCACCGCTCAGGGCTACCAAATCCGTGATCACAGATGGCTCTCAGTCTCCCTGCACGAGGTGCCTTCACGAGCTACAGGGCCTGACAGCTGCTGATGAGCTGGATTACGCTTCCCTGAAACAGTCAAGTCTGGTTAAGCGCCTGAGTAGGTATCATGGAACAAAGGACAGAGAGTTGAAAAGTAGCAGTTTCTAAAATCTAAAACCAGAAGTAATATTTCCAAAAAAATAAACCTAAAATCCCTGCAAGACTTTTTCATATGACTTAACTACGTGTAACACCTACAGAAACCAAAATCGCAGGCCACACCAACTAGAAAACCGAGCAAGTCATAGCCCAGGACCAGAACCACGGGCTGTGAGGAGGCAGGCTGACACTAGGCAGCCTTTCTCTCTCCCACAGCCCCCTTAATCACCACTGTCCTCTCTCCAGCTCAAAGCCGGAGAGATTAAAGCAGCCTTGCCCACTTGGAAACAGAGGCCAAACAGACCTACTTATTATTTAACACACAACTTAAACAAAAGAGAAAAACTCAAGAGTGGCAAAACCACTATCACGTCCAAGAACACCCTCCGAACTGAAAGCTGGCTGTGAGATTACGCACATCTCTGCATCTCAGGGGATTTACAGTCTTTCTTAAAGACTACTTTCCTCACTCGGCTGCGCCAGGTCCTATCTGCGGCGCGCGGGCACCGCTGTGGCACGCGGGCGCCACTGTGGCATGCGGGCGCCGCTGTGGCACGCGGGCGCTGCTGTGGCATGCGGGATCTCTGGCGGGGCCTGTGAACGCCGAGCTGCGGCAGGCGGGATCTAGCGCCCTGACGGGAGATGGAACCCAGGCCCCTGCACTGGGAGCACGGAGTCTTAGCCACTGGACCACCAGGGACGCCCTGGACTTTTAGTTTTGATATCAAAAATGTCTATTACAGTCGACTATGTGGAACTTGACACTTCTGTTTACTATGTCAAAGGTAAGCGTATTAACATAAAACCCGGTATACTAACAAATGTAGTTATTTCATTAATTGTCAAAGCTTAATGAGGTCTTCAAGCACAGCCCCTTTCATGCAGAAATTGATCTGCTTTACAGCATTTTGTTAAATGTTAACAAATCATATTTTAAATACAATTTGTGGATTAGACTACCACGGAGGAGAAATTTCTCAAATAATCATTTCCTCTGTTACAGCCCTGAATGAAATCTAAAAGTCCTACAACCTACCTCTTTAGACTTTACTGCTCCTGTTTACCTCTAGGGCGATGTTATTAAGGAGATGCTCACAAACATAAGGAACAACCAGGAGAGAACAGCATTTGAATACGACACAGAGAATTCAACTCAATCCACTTCTACCAGGAACCTTCTGGATAACGTCTGACTGAAGGCTCTGAGCCTCAGTCACCTCAAGTATCAAATGAATGTATTAGATGGCCTGAATTCCAAAGTCCCTTCCAGTCTCAAACGTCTGCCAAATTCTAATTTCCTCTGAAATAAGTTAAGTGGCGCTGCACAAACGCAGAGTTTCCTGACATTCTGGTTCAAGCAGAGCGGCTCCAGGCTGGGAGCCCAGGCTGCTGTAGTTCGGTCCCGGCCTCCCGAGAAAGCCCGAGGAAGCCATTCCTAAGGGCCCTCCATCAGAGTGTTCACGGAGGAAAACCCTACTGAAAAACAAACCTTGGCCGGGTAATCTGGAATCTGAAATACCAAGAAGGAGTAGTTTTGCTTTGCTCTTAAGACATTTCAACTATAGGCTTGACCTCACCCAAAAAAAAAAAAATCAAGTTAATACTACTGGGTTTGCTATTGACTCCTGAACTATTTAAAGATGATGTAATGCTCTAAGATTCTGATTTGTAATTATTTATCTCATCAAGGTAGCATGGGAACTATTACGTGTATAAAGTTAATGGGGTAAGCCATATGAAATGGGTGACATCCTCAGTTTCATAACTTATTCCCTTCTAACCTTTTCCACATAGATATTTCTCCTGCATTAAAAGAGAGGCCAACCACTTCACGAATGCGTATTTAGAGCATCATTTCATGAAACACTTTATGTAGTTTTTCCTATTATAAATCAACATGGAAAAATGTGTAAGCTATAAGCCCATTACTTATTCACACTTTTATTTTTAGTAAATGACTATATGAACATAATTTTTTAATAAGCCTGAGACTTTGTTTTCTCAAAGGGAAAACGTATGTCCTCTTACAGAAAATAATCCTTGTGGCTTCGTATTGTGATTTTTCAAATCAATTTTTTTAAAAGCCAGACACGCTTTGACTATCTTCCTAAAAGACTATTATAACTATGAAATATTATTAAAAAGTCATAATCATCAGCAAAGATGCTGTGCTTAAATGGGAAATGTGGTAACAACAAAAAGTATGAATTCCAGCAATGACTCTGTCCCCATCCAGCAAAAACAAGCCTAGAGGTCCACTTGCCTCCCCAGAGTCTTCCCTCTACCATCTGTCAGGTGAGGAAACGCCTTGTTACAGAGAGAAGACACCTGGTCCAGACCTCTTCCATCACGTGTGCGCCGAGCTATCCAGTCCCTGGTGCCCCAGATGGGTACAGTCCGCCTGCAATGCAGGGGACCTGGGCTTGAGGCCTGGACTGGGGAAGTCCCCTAGAGAAGAGCAGGGCAACCTACTCCAGTATTCTTGCCTGCAGGATCTCATGGACACTTAGCTTCTTACTACACAGTTAAAACAGCAGGTTTTTGTGTAAATAGTGAATAGTACCAACATGTTAGCAATGTAAATACTGATTCTGAATCATGACACAACTTTAGTATTAATTTTCTCTGTAATACAAAGTCGTTTAAATACTAGCAAATACTGTAGTTAAAACTACATGCTTAATTTTTACTTGAAAACCCAAAAGAAAAAGGAAAAAAGATCTTCATGTTTCCTTAATCCCATGATTTTTAGGGTTTCCAAATTCTATGTTCATATGTCCTCTTCCAGTAAAATAAGTGCCAATATGCCTCAGTGACCTCTTATACCTAGAGTTCTGGAATTTTAAAATGTTATCACAGGCAACTTCTCAAAACATCACAGTGCAGGGAGGAATAACTTCCAGGTTACAGGTGAGACAACTCCAAAGAGAGAAGTTACGTGACTTATCCAAGACTGCCGCAGGAGAGAAGAATGGAACTCCAGGTTTCCTGACTCCCATAAATCAGTATAAAGCTCACCCTGCCTGTGCCTGTTCTTACGCACACATGCACACGCACACACACACCCCTGCACACGCAGCCTGAGTAACTGCAGCTTCTTCCTAAAGACTGCAGAAATCTGCACATGAACATTTCCTCTAGCTCTGTGAAGCCACAGTTCGGAGCTGGGGTTTCATGGGCTGCAATGCAGTCCTCAAGACCATAGAGAAATTAGCTCAAAAGCCAACCGCATTCTGGGGAGCTCTGAGCCAGGTCCCCAAACGCCCCGATTCCCTAAAGGAACACCTGCACCGTTAGAGGAGCCTCCCTCCCAGGCGCCCTGCTTCACCAAGAAGGGCCCTTCTGGCCAGGATAGTCCTTTTTCAAACAGTGCTTGTAAATACCCCTTTACCGCTCAAGAACGTTTATAGATGCCCCTGTCTGTCACCTGACTGTTAGACAAGATTCAAATCCACTTCAGACTGTCAAGGTTTGCTGGACAAATGAATAAAGTACTTGTAAGTACCCCTTTACCGCTCAAGAACGTTTATAGATGCCCCTGTCTGTCACCTGACTGTTAGACAAGATTCAAATCCACTTCAGACTGTCAAGGTTTGCTGGACAAATGAATAAAGTACTTGTAAGTACCCCTTTACCGCTCAAGAACGTTTATAGATGCCCCTGTCTGTCACCTGACTGTTAGACAAGATTCAAATCCACTTCAGACTGTCAAGGTTTGCTGGACAAATGAATAAAGTAAACATGGGGCCCATCCTGAAGAGTGTCTACATCAGTTCTGAGAAATCATGTATTTCACACTTTAAAAAGATTTTACATAAAGAAAAATCATTTTTACTATAATCTATTTTTAATCTAAAATTTACATAAGGATACACTTTCAAATAATGTTCTTATTTGACAAATTGCTATACAATATATAAAATCAAGGTCCTGTGTGAGAATGGGTGACAAAAAATGTAAAAATTAACTTTCCTTCTCTCAAAGAGCTTAAAATATAGCAGATAAGAAACAATAAGGACGACCTTCTATGAAATTGCAACAAATTATGATAATGACCATATTCCGTATCAAACAATATTCCCAATTTTCTAAGAGGCTTTTTTTTTTTAATGTAAAAAAAGGGGGAGGTGGGTAGGTACCAAATGACATTAAATGCTTTTCTGCCCTAGCAAGCTTATCAAGTTTTCTCACTGAACCAAACGAGGTAATGAATCATATAACTAGATCTTTCCTATCAGGCCATCTTCGTATGTGCAGATAAACCTTTCTTGGTCAGATGAACTTTCTGTGATTCATCAAAGACTCTTCAACTGTTCCTTAGGTCTTCATTACATTACAGAGTGTACACCAGTATTCGTCAATGTTTTCCTAACTGTTCTTTAAAACACCAGATCCCTTTAAGTTGAGAGAGAGAGGAGATGGATCATAAAGGTTATCTACAAAATACTGGGCTAAACTAATACTGGGCTCAGCTTCCTGGAGACCCTAATATGCTAAAGAGCACACTGTGACTCTCCAAGATGGTACCCTACAGATTTTTCTAGAATTGTCTAGGCACTAATTACTTCCACAGAACTATTAATATCTTCGAGAACTCTGGCAATCTGTAGAACACAGTTTGGTTGATATTGTATTTAAATGTTCTCCTCTGGTCCAATTTTTGGTATTAAAAATATATTAACTCAAGAGCATGAATAGAAAGATTCCCATTCATTTCCTTTTATGAAACACATATAAAAACTGGGCCTACAAGTCTGCCGTGAGGGTGGCTCGTGCGGCCTCTGCTCTTCAGTCACCGCACTGCTGGTGATCACAGTGAGTCACCTGCGGAAATCTCGCCCTTCGCTGCGCTTGGTGCTTCTCTTCACTCAATTCTGCTTTGAAGTTCTTACTGTTAACCGGCTGTCTTTTGTGTTGTGTTTTCCCTATAAATCCTGACCTCCCTTTTAACCTTTCTGGGTTTCTTTGCTCTAAGGTATCTTCTGAAAACAGGACACAGTTAAGGGTTATTTTTTAGGTTGAGTCCACTTTTTAAAACAGAAATTTAACATGCTTCATATATTAAATACATTTAATGTAAATTGGTTTACTGATATCTGTCTTTTATAGTCTTATTGTTTCCATTATGTTTATTTTTTCATCTCTTGCCATGCGGGACCATGCCTGACTGCCTTAATCCTATCCAACTACTCAGAAAACAAGTGTGTGTGTGTGTGTGTGTTGGTCAGTCACGTATGACTACTTGCAACCCCACAGGCTGTAGCCCGCCAGGCTTCTCTGGCCATGGGATTCTCCAAGCAAGAATACTGGAGTGAGTTGCCATGCCCTCCTCCAGAGGTTCTTCCCAACCAAGGATCCGACCCAGGTCTCCTGCACTGCAGGCAGGTTCTTCCAAGTCTAAGCCACCAGGGAACCCCAAGAAAACAAACATATATCCTACTCTATTTTAAATTCTGCTAACGGTGACTTTCAAGGTTTTCTAAGTTCTCCATTAACCAGTCTCTGGCTGAGCATCAAAGGAGAAACGAAATCCATCTCGTGACACATAGTCCACTCCAGGGCAGCCCAGGACTGACAATGCCACTGCCTTCCCCTCTGATGCTCATGCCATCCCCAAACGCCTAGATTGCAGGCGCTATAGCCATAGCCCTGCTAAATTATTCCTGGCATTGTTACTATTTCGAATCCGGAATAACTCCTGTTTAGCCTTGCTTTTACATGAAACTTGCTCCCATGCGCATTCCCAGTGCTTTTGTACAAAGATGGCCCCTTCCAAACTTAGCTTTTTTTATTTCACTTCTACAGCACATCTCTAAGTATTTTTTTCTAAAAGGCACACATGCAACCCATTTCCTCGAAATCACTGAAGCCTGAAGCCGTCCCTCCCTTTTCGCAGGTGGAGAGTAATCTGCTGTGTATACACTGTTTCAGCCACAGCACTGCTTTGTTCTCTGCAGTAGGTGGTCCATTACTTCCAGTATTTTGTGATGCTAAAGACAACATTGATTCCTTCCAGATTCTTGGGTGAAGATCCAAGTTCCAGGGACTTACTTTTATCAGTTACTAGCTACTGTATTTACTACTACTTAATCTAGTATCTGCCTGAAATAAATCAAGCTAGCAACCTGAGTCACCACCATACAGGGCGTGATAAGGAAATTATTTCATTTCCACACAAAATACATCTTTTGCTCTATGATCAATGAGCAATTCTGCTGATCTGCTTGCTCAGGTTTCCTTTAATGGCAAGTCCCTTGATTATTTAAATCAATAAGGATGCATTTTCAGCTGGCACAGAACCTGCCTCCTACATACTGATGATTTATGAGCTAGGAGCTCTGGAATCTCATTTCCCACCCTACCGGTCCATCTCTCTGCCTGATGAGCCAAAGCAGAAACGCCTACAATCCCAGCCCCCTCAGATCCAGCCTGCTCTGAATCCCCTTCTCAGGGAACAGCACCGCCTGCTGCCTGGGCACAGTTTCCAGGCCACAGCAGACCTTCGACTCCCTCCCCTCCACAAGTCCCCACCGCCCATTCAGTCTACCTCCCAGACCTCCCTCGGCTTCTCCCAAGCCCTTGAGACTATTATAATCTATTATAATCTATGAAAGGTTCTTGAGTAATGTAATTCCTGCTCTACACACCCACCGTCATGATCAATCTGAAACAAAAACATAGGTATGTCACAATCCCGCCCAAACCCCTTGGAGGTAAGAAGCCCTCTTCTCAGCTGTGCTCCTTACTGGCCTGCATACACGCCCTCCCCTCTGGCCCTAATGAACCATCATCACTTCTTCCAAATGCCAGGCTCCTCCATGCCTGTGTGCCTCTGACACAGGGCCATCCTGGCTGAAACTCGCTTCCCAGCTAACCTGCTTGGCGACCCTGCTTCACACTTAGGTGACCCTTTATAAAATACCCCTCTAAGTAACCTGTCCCTGGGCATTTTAATGAAGCAGTCATCTAAGCAGCTGGGGTCCAATACCTCCAGGTCCAATAACAATATCAGCAACTTCTATTTAAGAGCAGACTCGATTGCTTCATTTTTTTTTCACCTCCAGTACATAGGAAAGTCCTATAAACACACTTCTTAAATAACCAAATTTAGAAAACAAGAAGTTGAATGGAACACAGGTCAAATAATCGGGACCTAACAAGTTCAAATTCACACAATCATCTGCTTTTGAATAGTATACTATAACAGAACACTAAATAATTCATAGTAGTGAATTCTATCATAACAAAGCTGATAAGGCCCCATGGAATACAAGCAGGGACTCGGAAAAACTTTAATGAGTATGAATTATGTATTGTAAGGTCATTTGTTCTAACAGTCTTTTGTCTGTAATAAGCACTCCCTAAGCAAAAATCATCATGAAAAAATGAAAAACTCTTCTCATTTAAATAAAGGAAAAAGTCAATAGATCTTTTTGAATTAACTCATGATTTTACATTTTATACTTATTATTTTTAAAAAAGCTCATTAACTGCTGCTTATTCATCTGTTTGGCACATGTCCGCTACGACAGACACAGTTTTACAGACTATTCCTACACTTCCAAGGTCCTCCTTTCTGCCCAGACTAGTTTGCGGTAAACTACGAAGTGGTTTTCAAAGCCCTCTTCTCACCCCTCCCTCTGACGCTCCTCAACACCAGGCGAGGAAAGGAGCCCTGGAGCCCAGCAGGGAGCCAGGTCCCGGCCAGGTCTCCCTGCACCCCCACCAGGAAGCTTCTCTACTGACCTGCACCCAGGCCCCGGCACTCTCCCGAGACCTGCGGCAGTCATAACAGAATGCACCTAACGGAAACTCAGGTGAGACGGACACAGTCAGTGTCCAGCAAAACAAACCACACGTGTCCCTCGATGTCCATGAGAACTGCTGCCTTGCCCCCTTCCTGCCCACCCTCGCCCTCAGAAAAAGAGGCAGAATAATCAGACCTCTGGGCCACCTGACCTCTTTTTACCATGCGCAGACTTTGACAGCAAATTAAAATTAACAGAAAATTAAGAAAAGAGGGAGCAAAGCAGGCAGGAAAGGCCCCGGGCTCCACAGTCACACAGAACTGCCCTAGCTTCTACTAAGGCTTCTCGAAGAGCTTACTTATCAAGGAAGTCATAGGGCACCATGAGCAAAGGAGAAAACAGTTACTACAGAGTAGGCAAACACTTACTACCCAGCATACAGAAAAATAAAACTCCTACAAATTTATAAGAAAAGGACAACCTAAAGAGTGGAACGGCCAGAGGGCATATTCCGGTTATATCCAGACAAAACTACAATTCAAAAAGTCACATGCACCCCAGTGTTCACTGCAGCAGTATTCACAAGAGCCAGGCATGGAAACCACCCAGACGCCCGCGGGCAGACGGGCGGTAAAGAAGGCGTGGTCCATATACACAGTGCGATACTACACAGTCACATTCTTCCTGATGTTACAGAACCCAAGCAGGCTTTGAAGGGATTCCGTGAGGCAGCTGCTCGGCAGACATCCTCAGCAAACTCTGCCAAACCCTGTGGCTCCTGCTGCCCCCCCCTGCGGCCCTGCCTTGTGCCCCCACCCCCTCCCATGCTGCAGCCCCCTGCCCTGCACCCAGAAGCCACCTCCGGCTCTTCTGCACCCAGTCCAAAATCACACCAAACTTCTACATTCAGTAGAAACAAATCTACTTTCTCTGGCACTGTGTCATGTGACACTATGACTTTAGGAAGATACTATCCAAAGAGTAAAGATGACTATTTTAAATTAACAGCAGGAATAACAAACACGTGAGGGGTGATCACTAATCCAGAGCCAGACATCCTGGAATGTGAAGTCAAGTGGGCCTTAGAAAGCATCACTACGAACAAAGTTAGTAGAGGTGATGGAATTCCAGTAGAGCTCTTTCAAATCCTGAAAGATGATGCTGTGAAAGTGCTGCACTCAATATGCCAGCAAATTTGGGAAACTCAGCAGTGGCCACAGGACTGGAAAAGGTCAGTTTTCATTCCAATCCCAAAGAAAGGAAATGCCAAAGAATGCTCAAAATACCGCACAATTGCACTCATGTCACACGCTAGTAAAGTAATGCTCAAAAGTCTCCAAGCCAGGCTTCAGCAATACATGAACCGTGAACTTCCAGATGTTCAAGCTGGTTTTAGAAAAGGCAGAGGAACCAGAGGTCAAATTGCCAACATCCGCTGGATCATGGATACAGCAAGACAGTTCCAGAAAAACACCTATTTCTGCTTTATTGACTATGCCAAAGCCTTTGACTGTGTGGATCACAATAAACTTTGGAAAATTCTGAAAGAGATGGGATTACTAGACCACCTGACCTGCCTCTTGAGAAACCTGTATGCAGGTCAGGAAGCAACAGTTAGAACTGGACGTCAAACAACAGACTGGTTCCAAATAGGAAAAGGAGTACATCAAGGCTGTATATTGTCACCGTGCTTATTTAACTTATATGCACAGTACATCATGAGAAACGCTAGACTAGAAGAAACACAAGCTGGCATCAAGATTGCCGGGAGAAATATCAATAACTTCAGATATGCAGATGACACCACCCTTATGGCAGAAAGTGAAGAGGAACTAAAAAGCCTCATGATGAAAGTAAAAGAGGAGAGTGAAAAAGTTGGCTTAAAGCTCAACATTCAGAAAATGAAGATTATGGCATCTGGTCCCATCACTCCATCGGAAATAGATGGAGAAACAGTGGAAACAGTGTCAGACTTTATTTGGGGGGCTCCAAAATCACTGCAGATGGTGACTGCAGCCATGAAATTAAAAGACACTTACTCCCTAGAAGAAAAGTTATGACCAACCTAGACAGCATATTGAAAAGCAGAGACATTCCTTTGCCGACTAAGGTCCGTCTAGTCAAGGCTATGGTTTTTCCAGTGGTCATGTATGGATGTGAGAGCTGGACTGTGAAGAAGGCTCAGCACCGAAGAATTGATGCTTTTGAACTGTGGTGTTGGAGAAGACTCTTGAGAGTCCCTTGGACTGCAAGGAGATCCCACCAGTCCATTCTGAAGGAGATCAGCCCTGGGATTTCTTTGGAAGGAATGATGCTAAAGCTGAAATTCCAGTACTTTGGCCACCTCGTGTGAAGAGTTGACTCACTGGAAAAGACTCTGATGCTGGGAGGGATTGGGGGCAGGAGGAGAAGGGGATGACCAAGGATGAGATGGCTGGATGGCATCACTGGCTCGATGGACGTGAGTCTGAGTGGAACTCCGGGAGTTGGTGATGGACAGGGAGGCGTGGCGTGCTGCAATTCATGGGGTTGCAAAGAGTTGGACATGACTGAGCGACTGAACTGAACTGATGCTGAGGAAGCCACCAAGACTTTAAACATAAGTCAAAATGGACTATATAATTGACAGCTACTTAAGTTTTGTTTTCAGAAACCTTCTGACTTTGCAGAAATCCACTCCTCTGGCTAAAGAAATGATAAGAATTTTAGCAAGCTGGCAGACAGTAAGAGACTTTAAAAAGCACAGGTTATTACTGTATGTAAAATACATGAGCAGTGCCAAGTCTGATGCATGAAGCAAGACACCCAAAGCCAGTACTCTGGGACAACCCAGAGGGAGGGAGGTGGGCCGGGGCTGTTCAGGCTGGGGGCCATGTGCACCCATGACTGATTCATGTCAATGTATGGCAGAAAGCACCACAACATTGTAAAGTAATTATCCTCCAATTAAACAGGTATATAAAGGATGGAAACAGCATTATTCGGGTCTTCACAAGAAAAACCTTACTATGCTATACTTACAGCTCAAGTCAGACAGCAACACACAAGTTAACTTTCAGTTTCTCCCAGGAATCATGGAGTACTGAGTACTGACCAACCTTTTAGTGAAACTGCTCTTGTGCACTGGAGAAGGCAATGGCACCCCCACTCCCGTGTTCTTGCCTGGAGAGTCCCAGGGACGCGGGAGCCTGGTGGCCTGCCTTCTATGAGGTCACACAGAGTCGGACACGACTGAAGTGGCTCAGCAGCAGCAGCCCTTGCACAGGAGCAAAGGTGTGAGCTGTGGATACGCCCTCCCAGAGAGGCTCCCCAGCTGCCCTTTCCACACCAGTGACCCCGGAGCTGCCCCCTGGCCAGACCCTGCTGCGGTGTTCGAGCCGCAGGTGACCAGCTGTCCCCGGAGAGTGTCACCAGGAGTCCCCAGGCAACCAAACTAGCACCTGAGTGGGGCAGGTCTGTCCTGAACTCGGGTCTCTGTGATGCAAGGGGACTGCATGAGAACACAGGACCACCCTGCGCTCTGTGCAGACAGCAGGCTCGCACTCGATGCTGGTCTGGCTAGTATTTCTTCTCCCTGGTTCTCCACCGTCTGGCACGATGAAAACTTTACCCCCAAACCAAAGCAAAACCTCTGTCTCCTCTGCCTTGAAAGGAGAGCATTTCAACTCTCCTTTCCCCGCCAACTGGAGGACTTCACACCAGTCCGACACTCATTTTGCTCTGACCGCGCTCGGCGCCCGGTGACGTGAAGAGACCCACGGCAGGGGGACTGCGCAGAGCTGAGACCACTCCGACGCCACGCGGGTCGAGGTCTGCTCCTCCTGTACCCCATGATCACCCCTGTTTATGAAGGAGCACGGAGCCACAGCCGTGAACAACTAGATGCTCCAATAAACGCAGAGGTGAATAAACCCCTCTACAACCGAAGACACGCACTCCGCTGCCCTCAACAAGGAAGCGTCCGCCACGGCGCAGATAGACCGTCCCGAGAGCCGCAGGAAAGCAAAGGCTCTGCTGCTTTCTTTCGGCCATTCCAAGGGAGAGCCACAGCGCCTCAGCGATGGGGACGGGGAGGCGAGAGCACGGTGCCGGGGCTGCCCTTGGTCAGCGCGGGCGCCCGGCGCCCACGGGAGGGCCTGCCCGGACGCCCGGCTCGCCTACTTTCCGGCCCTCCCCACCTCGAGCGCCGCTGTGAGCACAGCCACCGTGTCTAGACTGCAGCTGAGAACGGAGCTGCACAAAAGGGGGGCAAGCGTGAGCCCTCGGGCTGTTCGCAGGGGAGACACAGGCTTCAGACGTCAGGAAACCAGGATTCCACCGGAGCCGCGGCAGGGGCCGCCAGGACCGGAGCGACGGGGGGGTCCACGCAGGCGGCCGGCCGCCGCAGAGGCGAAGGCGAGTGGAGAGGAACGTGTGGGAGCCGACCGAGCCGAGGAGGGGTGTGCGGACGGCGAGGCCACCGCCAGGAGGGCGCGAGCCTGGAGAACCCCACGGCCGGAGGGAGGGAGCCACGGCCGGAGGGAGGAGCCACGGGAGGAGGGAGGGAGCCACGGCCGGAGGGGGGAGCCACGGGCGGGGGGGGGAGGAGCCACGGCCGGAGGGAGGGAGCCACGGGCAGGGGGAGGGAGCCACGGGAGGAGGGAGGGAGCCACGGGCGGAGGGGGGAGCCACGGGCGGAGGGGGGGAGCCACGGGCGGGGGGGGGAGGAGCCACGGCCGGAGGGAGGGAGCCACGGGCAGGGGGAGGAGCCACGGGAGGAGGGAGGGAGCCACGGGCGGAGGGGGGGAGCCACGGGTGGGGGGGAGGAGCCACGGCCGGAGGGAGGGAGCCACGGGCAGGGGGAGGAGCCACGGGAGGAGGGAGGGAGCCACGGGCGGAGGGGGGAGCCACGGGCGGGGGGGGGAGGAGCCACGGCCGGAGGGGAGGAGCCACGGGCGGGGTGGAGGAGCCACGGCCGGGAGGGAGGAGCCACGGGAGGAGGGAGGGGGGCCACGGCCGGAGGGAGGGAGCCACGGGCGGGGGGGAGGAGCCACGGCCGGAGGGAGGGGGGCCACGGCCGGAGGGAGGGAGCCACGGGTGGAGGGAGGGAGCCACGGGTGGAGGGAGGGAGCCACAGCCGGAGGGGGGAGCCACGGGTGGGGGGGAGGAGCCACGGGCGGAGGGGAGGAGCCACGGGCGGAGGGAGGGGGGGCCACGGCCGGAGGGAGGGGGGCCACGGCCGGAGGGAGGGAGCCACGGCCGGAGGGAGGAGCCACGGGCGGAGGGAGGAGCCACGGCCGGAGGGAGGGAGCCACGGGCGGGGGAGGAGCCACGGCCGGGGGTAGGAGCCACGGCCGGGGGGAGGAGCCACGGGCAGAGGGAGGGGGGCCACGGCCGGATGTGGGGAGCCACGGCCGGAGGGAGGGAGCCACGGGCGGGGGGGAGGAGCCACGGGCGGGGGGGGAGGAGCCACGGCCGGGGGGAGGAGCCATGGACGGGGTGGAGGAGCCACGGCCGGAGGTGGGGAGCCACGGCCAGAGGGAGGGAGCCACGGGCAGGGGGAGGAGCCACGGCCGGAGGGAGGGAGCCACGGGCAGGGGGGGAGGGAGCCACGGCCGGAGGGGGAGGCGCGCCGAACGAGTTGGGGAGGACCTGGCAGGCTGCAGTCCACAGGGTCGCCAAGAGTCAGACACGACCGGGCGACTTCACTTCCTTTCTTTCTATAGTTCCTTTTGGAGAAGGGAAATGGCAACCCACTCCAGTGTTCTTGTCTGGAGACTCCCATGGACGGAGAGGCCTGGTGGGCTGCAGTCTACGGGGTTGCAGAGAGTCATACACGACTAAGCAACTAACACTCGGGAGACTAAGGGATCAGAAGGTATTCTACAGACAGTGGTTGGAGGACTTGAAACAAGGGGAAAACCTACCTACAAATGCGGAGAAGGTCTTGAATGAATAATCAACGGGTAGACAGATAAATAAATCTAATGCAAACCTAAATTTTAAAAGGGGAGAACGTTAGAGGATACTAAAGGGGAATTTGTTGAAAAAGAAAAAAACAGCCCCTCTTCTTGGTAATTTTACTTTTTCTCGGTAACTTTAAAGTATACTATAGTATCCCTGAAGTCTGGATTTTCAAATATAAACTAAACTTCTTCACACCTCTCATAAGCCAAACTAAGCTGAAGACATTTTTCTAACAAATGGAGGCTCCCTCTACAACAATCTTGATTCTATTCTGATGCTAGTTCCTGGCCTGCCATTAACTAAGAACCAAATAAAGAGGTACCAAAGCTTTCCCGGTGGCTCAGAGGTTAAAGCGTCTGCCTGGAATGCAGGAGACCAGGGTTCCATCCCTGGGTCGGGAAGATCCCCTGGAGAAGGAAATGGCAAACCACTCCAGTACTCTTGCCTGGAGAATCCCATGGAGGGAGGAGCCTGGTAGGCTGCTAGTCCATGGGGTCGCAAAGAGTCGGACACGACTGAGCGGCTTCACTTTCACTTTCACAAAGCACTACAGCTCTCACTGCTATTAAAGCAAAATATGAACACATGAAGGTCCCAGTGACACTCTCCATCGCATCTCAGCAAAGAGAAGGGCCAACCTTCCGAGCAATGCTCAGGGCCTTTGACACACAATCTCTGGGTGTTTTCCCAGGTTAATTTCCTATGTGCTTCTTCCTGAATATATTCATGAATATACAAATGTACCGCTGGTCCATGTGGCCTGGTGTTTTATAAATACCTTAAACGTTTTTTTAAAATACTTACATTTTGAGTATCCTCTCAAACTTCCAGTAATGAAAAATATGAAGATTCTAAATAAAATGTATCTGTGTGGAAGTGGAACAAGTTTTTACTATGTCAGTATCTGATGACCACTAATCAAACGATAATTTTCCATCAATTCAAAGAGGATTCCCTGATGGCTCAGCAGCAAGTAAAGAATCTTCCTGCAGTGGAGGAGACACAGGAGATCGAGGTTTGATCCCTGGGTCAGGAAGATCCCCTGGAGAACCCCGTAAACAGAGGAGCCTGGTGGGTTACAGTTCAAAGTGTTGCAAAGGTTGCAAAGAGTCAGACTAAGTACAACATGAATTATTCCTAAGAAGTGAATAATTTCAAGTATTAAGCTAGTGATTTCTTTATTAACTTAGTTCAACGTTTTCCTCAGGAGGGGATTATTAGAACATCAAAATGGAATTAATTTAGCAAATATATACATAAAAGCATATATGGATAGAGAGAAGTTCCTTTCCCTTTACAGAAAAGCCAAATTCCTTCCCTTGAACTAGGAACGGGCCAGCCTCTAAGGAAGGCAAACATAAGGATACTGAGTGAACATCTTAGCAAATCAGATTCAAATCAATTTCATCCAACTCCTCTTCCTGGTTTACTGTCCTTCCTAATTAGAGGAATTCCGTTGTTTCTTTGTTCTGGCTGCCAAGCCTCTAATTCATACCTAACCGTCCCACTGGTCTCTGTCCTGACTCCACACCTCTCCGGTTCCCACCAACTTCCTGCCTGGCGTGCTCTAGTTTCTCCCAGTCCTGGCTCTCACCTCACCCCACTCCGAGATCTTTCAAACTTTACAACGCAGAGTTCAGACATCAGGCCCAGACCCCCGGCTGACAGTGAGCACCTGAAGGTCAGACCTTTGCCTTTTCACAGAGTAAACCCCCTCACCCGAGAACCTGGGCCTGCCCTGCCCTCTCGAGGCCTGTTTACCACTCAGCCATCCAGGACCTCCACCACTGCAGGGATCTGCCCGGGGCCTTCGGCCTCACACAGGCGCTAGGGTGCCGTCACCTGCCTTCCCTGAACGGCTGGTCCCAACAAGAAAGGTCCCAGGCCCTGCAGGAAACACAGATGTGCACAGGCCGTGATTCACACCTTCCAGTAGCACAGATGCCAGGAAGGGACGCTCAGACAAGCACAACCATGGGGCCGGTGGATAAGCACTGAAGGCCTAGAGAAGAAGGAGAGGTCTTTGTGTTTCTTGTATGACATGTGAGCAGAGCCTTAAAGGATAAAGATGATTTTCAACACTGAGATTTAACAACTGAAGTATTAAAAAAAAAAAAACAGGCATTAAAAACAGTGAGAAAATCACAAATCGGAGAGCAAAGGATAGAGGGAAAGGATACAGAATTTACCAGAAAATGAAGAGTTGAGCTGTCAGGTGGGGCTAACATTTAGGGGAGAGTAAAGAAGCGAATCTGGAAAGGCGAGCCAGGGTCCTGACTGGAGGCACAGGTGAGCCAGGCGAGATGGCACCAACTACTACTCACGCCTGTCTTCCATCTTCTGAGATTCGCCAAAACTGAGAGTTTTCGGGCACAAAGATAGACCTGTGTTTAGATGATCTGTCTACTCACTTTGAGCTACTTACCGATACCCTCAAATCTCTGTCTTCAACCTGTGAAGTGGTGGGACCCAGGGGGAAAATGCGACGAACAGAGAAGGCGAACACTGGAGAAAGGAGGGTCCCAGCGTGGACAGAAGCCCCGGATCACCCTTCAGCTGCTGCAGATCCCCGGAGAGCCAATGGTCGAGGCAAGGCCCGCAGGCGGCTGTGCCTTCCCAGTCCAGAGAAAGCTTAACGTCAAGGGCTGGGCAGCCAATTGGATCCTCTTTCTAAGTGTCTCGAAATGCATATGCAAATACCCCCACAGACTTCACAATGAAGAAAAACTGGTGTCCAGGGCTGAGTCTGGAAACACTGACAGCCCACCTTGTGAACAGAAAAGGCCTCGGACGGCAGCGTGCCCGCCCGGCACCAAGCCCAGCGGGTCAGGGGCGCCCTGCACCCTGAGCGCATCTCTGCGGCCCAGGTGCCTGCCCATTAACCAAACCATTAGCCACATGCCCAGCTCTCCCTCCACAGCCAGACACTCAACTCCCAGACCACGTCCGAAGCGCTTCAACCCAGCTCACCCTGAGACCCTGTGCTTGCCATCTCAAAGCATGCAGAAATGGACCCAGACTCAGTCAGGGCTTCAAGGCCCACTGTGCCAAGCTGCCTCTGCTGGCGCTGTCTGATAGACACACACGCATATATGCACGTATATTCAAGGCGGGGGAGTAGAAATGGTGGGAAAAAGGACCTGGATTTATTGATGAACTCCAAATTAACGAAAAGATAAACAAAAACACCAGGGAGAGGGGGACTTCCCTGGTGGTCCAGTGGCGGGGACGCCGTGCCTCCAGGGCCTGGGGCACGGGTTCAGTCCCTAGTCAGGGAACCAGGGTCCCACACACCATGTGGTGTAAATAAACAAATAAAGGCCCAAATGAATAAGTGCCTTTTTTATAAAAAAAATCACTGATACAGTAGTTTTAAAACGACCATGCACACTCTCTCAGGTTAAGAACATCACTCGCATGCAAAGGCTGCGCTGACGGACAAGGAGGGAGTCAGCCGCTTTATCAATGGAAATAGGACGGTCATGGAAAGAGGAACAGGTGAGTCATCGCGCTTTTCCTGAACGTGGGCCAGCTCGGCCAGATCCGCGAAACAGGAAAGCCTGGTGTGGCAAGCCCCGGGCGAGCGCAGGCTGCAGGGGGCCGGGCAGAGCGAAGTCTCTGCCGGGGCCCACAACTGTGGCCTGAAGCAGAGCAAACCCTGGGGGGTGGGGGCAGCAGTGAGCTTCCACACTAAGGAAAACACCCTGAGCATGCCCCAAACGGTGAGACCAGCAAAGCGGCACACTCAGCAGGGATCGCTGGGTCAGGCCAGAACCGAAGCCGACACTTAGCGGGCCAGCCTCTCCCGCCGGGCTGAAGCCAGGCTCCCGCTTCGGCTCCTACTCAGCTCTCACGCAGAGCTGTGTGGGTGTGAAGTGCTCAGTCACGTCTGGCTTTCTGCGACCCCATGGACTGTAGCCCACCAGGCTATCTGTCCATGGGATTCTCCAGGCAAGAATCCTGGAGTGGGTTGCCATGCCCTCCTCCAGAGGAACTTCCCAACCCAGGGACTGGCTTCCTGGAACCCTGGCTGCCTGCCTCACAGGCAGATTCTTTACCCTTTGAGCTACAGGGAAATCTCTAGATTTATATGTACTTACCTCATTTATTTTCACTGATGATTAACAGTAACACTGATAGTACCTGGCCAGCAGCTGAGCTGAGAGGCTGGCTGTGCTTGCTAGGAGGGGCTGATTCTTAAGCATAAACTGCCCCCAGAGCTGCCCACCCCCGGAGGCGGAAAGACGGGAGCAGCAGGGCCGGCCTCCCACCACAAATAAATACTGCTTTAAATTAGCAACTCTTTTCTAAGAAGACCAGGTGGCATTTCTTCTTGTTGTCTGAGGAACACAGGACTGCTACCCCAACAGAAGTAAAACAAGCGCCAGGCCCACCACCAAGAGCCCGACAGAGAGAGCCACCCGAGGCAGTGTGCACTGTCAGGGGATGCGGTGGAGTGTGGAGTGTGCACCAGCAAACCCACATCCTTGGGCTTCAGTTTATTCTCACATTAAACGAAAAGGTCAGTTTAGACGATTTTTAGGTTTTCTTCCAGCTCTCAAAGTATTTGATTCAGTAATTACGCACTTAAGGTCTCCTAAGGGAAACTACAAAATAAGGGTGAGTGGAAACTTGATTCTGGAACAGCTGCTCTGGGGTAGCAGTAAGATACAAGCTGCAGATGACATCCGTACAGGATGACCCGGGTGCCAGCGTCCCTCCGGTACTGATACAACACAATCCCTGTACAGCCTTAAAAGACTGTTCAGAACAGAAAGACCAGAAATCTAAAAATCTTTGGTGTGGTAAAGAAACTGGAAGAAAAAAACAAAAAGTATTTAGATCATGCGTGTTAAATTTTAAGGGTAAGCGATCAGAAGCAAAGATGAGGTCATCGGACGACCCTAATCCAGTAAGACTGGCGTCCTTTCGAGGATAGGGAGGAAACACGGGAAGGCAGCCACATGGCAGGGCAGAGAAGGGGACGGCTGCCCATCACGTAGGGCCCAGAAGGGCCACCAACACGTGGGCTGAGAGACACAGGGCACGCGCTCCGGGGAGCCCCTTACAGGGGGCACAGCCCGGTGGACAACCCCACTTCTGACCCTCAGAGTGGCACGTGTAAGCCTCTGCTGTCTGCAGCCCTCCGGTCTGCGGCTAACTCACTGGGGCCACCCCAGGAAACTAACACACAGAGGTGCTGCGTGCCGGAGCCCAGAGCGCCCGGCCTGGGCCCCAGCAGCCAGGTCTGGTCCTGGGTCCCCAGGAGGGCTGCTCCGGCATGACCAGGGCTGTGCAGCCCCAGCCCTGGGCCTGCTGCTCACGGAAGAGGCAGCAGCCACTCCCTGGGGGCTGGGGGCTGAGAAACTGCCAGAAGCTCAGACTCCTTCCCACCCACCCACCCAATACCACTGAGCCTTTGAGGGGGGGAATCAGAATGATGACCAATGGAGAACCACCTGATAAAATGCAACTCGTCATCGATGGCTGACGCCCGGAGTACTCCAGGGCTCAAGATGATACAGTGAAGCTGAAAAGAGCATGCCATTCAACCATCAAAATACTCATCAGCTGGAGAAACTTTACTAAAACTTTCAGATGTAGACAAAAACGTTTTTAAAAATGCCGTTTTCACTGAATACGGCACTTCCTGTTACCATGCTCTTCTAAACATGTCTTAATATCAAAGACTGTTAAAAAAAAAAAAAGTGAATCTATAGGTTACCATGTGAAATTGAGAATGAAACATCAATTTATTGCTATAAAACAATCCACTAGCAAGCATTCTCTTTATACAATGTCTTTCGATTTACTTGTATTTGTTAAGTAGCAAAACATTGCCTAAACATGACTATTTAAAATAAGGACGTGCTATTTGCCTGAAATAAATTACCTACTGTCCAGTTCTGGGTATCTTTATAACAGTATGCAAACGTATCACATTATTTTATTATAGGGCCCAGCAGTTAGACAAACAAGGCAATGGAAGAGTCGCAACTCCTTACATTTCAGAGGTATGACAATTTTTCATAAACATGTCTACATGTTTCATTATCCCAATAATAATATAATAGGTGATATATGGCTTTGTTATGGTTATGATCAGAAAGAAATTAAGAGTAATTTTCCAGGTAAACACGAGAATATTAGAAAAACAACAATTAAAAAAAAAAGAATTGGAAGCATAGTATAAATATACAAGAAAGAATATTCTAACTTTTTCCATTTTTCAATCAGTATTTAAGTATCTTTTTGCAGCTCTCATCTTTTTGTGTGTGGGTATGTGTGTGTCCAAAATATAACCCCAACCCTCTTGTGGTTTTTTGCTGAGGAACTAAGGTTTACTGCCCCATCCCTCGAAAATATAGTAAAAAAATTAACTCCTACGGGGAACAATTAAGTTATAAATATGAACATCACAGGGCAAAAGGGAAGAAGAATTAAGGCAGAGAAGACAGAAATGGCAGCAGAGCCGGAAGGAACCTGTTCAGATACAGCTGGGCTGGTAGAGGGTAGGCAGTGAGGTCTCCCGGCAGAAGAAACAGAAGAAGCAGGTTTCCACCACCAAACATCCTTAGAGAAAAACTGAAACGAAATCAACACTATGGAGCCTCCTGCTGCTGCTGCTAAGTCGCTTCCGTCGTGTCTGACCCTGTGCGACCCCATAGACGGCAGCCCACTAGGCTTCCCCGTCCCTGGGATTCTCCAGGCAAGAACACTGGAGTGGGTTGCCATTTCCTTCTCCAATGCATAAGAGTGAAAAGGGAAAGTAGAGACGCTCAGTTGTATCCAACCCTCAGCGACCCCATGGACTGCAGCCTTCCAGGCTCCTCCATCCACGGGATTTTCCAGGCAAGAGTATTGGAGTGGGGTGCCATTGCCTTCTCTGACGGAGCCTCCTACCCTACTTCTAAAAAGATGTTGTCACTTACTCCTCCAAGCAATGATGGGACCCGAGCTGGGAAAACTATGGTCTGAACAAATCGAGTAGCTCAACCAAGGTCACAGCAGAGAAGAGAAACCTGGGCCTCAGTCTTTCACATCAGGGTAAACACAGAAGGCGCTATTTGTGCAGCGAGGTCACACAAAGAGAAGAGGCTTGTGGCAGCTGGTGGCAGTCAGCCCTGAAGCCCCAGGCCCCATCCTGAGGGGTCAGTATTTCTGCCCACCCGGAACCCACTTGGGCTGAGCTGGGAAAGCGTGTGTAAGCTCACAGCTCTTGCCTTTTCCATTGCATTCAAGCTCTTTCCAGTATCTACACCCAGGTCAGCAGCAGCTAACTCTACTGAACGCCAAGGAAAGAGTTAGGCAATCCCCAAGCACACCCCAGGACACAGCCACCCAGATGGCGGCCTCTCCTTACAATGCAGGCCCCTTTTAGAAGTTAAAAAAAAAAAAAAAAAAAAAAAAAACTGGAAAATAGTCTTTTATAAAAATATTAAGTCAGTTTTTCTAAAAAGACAAAAATCTGTGCATACTCTTACTCATGCCAGAAATTCTCTCTAAAGGCAGCAAAAACTGCTGAAGACACACACCAAAAGACATTCCTTCCAGTGTTATCTTTCGGTTAAGGAAAGACAAATGTCTGACATCAGGGTCCGTCTTGACTTAACATCAAGAAGGAAGGCGAGGCTGGCATATTGCAGGATGGGAGACAGGACCCCCCGAGGCAAGGACAGCAGAAACCCCTAAGAGTCTAACAGAGGTTGAAACGTTACCAGGTCTCTGAGATTACACACAAGATCTGGCAATGAATGACTGAGCATTATTCTGAGAGGACTAGGGAAGATCAAGAGATTGTCACAGGGATCAAAGGACCAGGAAAGGCTAAAACGCCACCCTGGAAAATCCCTCCCAGCCCAAACACAACCCTAGACTCAGGTTTAGATCTGTGTGTTACTTTCCAGGGCAGGAGGGGGTCTCCAGCCTGACTGTGAAGTTTTACTGGAAGAGCCACACCCACCTGTTCAGGTATGCCCATGGGTGCAGTGGCAGTAGCGGCAGAGACCACAAGGCTCACAAAGCCAAAAATATTTACTCTCTCGCCCTTCTGAGACAAAGTCTCCAAGCTCCTGTTCTATATGAAAGCCACCTGGAATGAAAACGCTCCTTCAATGACTCACAGTGATTATCAATAGAAGACCACCAGCAAGATTCACAGAAAGGGCTGTTTCCACTAAATAACGGAAAACACGTACATTTCTAAAACTTGATAGACCAATTAAATACCAATTTTCTGTTCCATTCATTTGTACACTATTCTGGTGAACACACTCTGGACAGCTATTGCTAAACAGCTCGTTGTATCAGTTCATTATATAAATAGTGTGCCAGAGCTAGTATTTTAACAAAGGTTAAAAAAGAAGCTATCCTGCTTGAAAATATGAATAAATGCTTCAAGGCCACCTATCTGTTCTCCTCATTCCCACTGCTCACTGAAAACAATGAAATATATTCTCTGTTTTCCTTAGAACGAAAGATATATAATACACAGGGATAGTCAAACTATTTAATCACCAAAAGAAAATCAGCAGTCTAGAGGTTTTATAACTCTAAGAATGAATGGCCCTACATTAGTTCTATGTATAAGTTTTAAAATTCTCAACTGTTGTATCCTGCCAATAAATTTGATTACTATTATATAAATTCCCTTTAAAACTGAAAGGAGAAGGAATTAAGTTGGAACTTTCAAAACTATGAAAAACACTTAAAACATCTTACTATATATTTATAAAAATGATGAAAAATAACTGCTGATAAAGCAATCCAGAGCAAACAGTATTATACATGCCATTTCCAAAACACTTAGTGTATTACTAACTTTGTTGCCATATTTTATATATCATGTACTAGAATACCTACCCACATAACTCTTGAGCAAATATTTGAAGGGACAAATATTTTAATTTGAGCGAAACTAGGAATGCAGACAGAGTATCACTTTGTGCATCTACACTTCACACGTTTTAAATACCAAAGCCTATTTAAAAAGGAAAAAAAAATCAAATGAAACAAAACCTAAAAGGAATTTCTGGGGACTTAGTATCTAATTAAGCAACTTCTTTTCCAAAACTGCATTAAGTAAGCGTTTCTGTCCCCTCCAGATGTCCTTAAAGGGTGGCTCCGTTAGTAACACTAGAAAGATACATTTTAAAACATCAGACAGCTTCTAGAAAAAACAGCTTTGGTTTTAGGAACAATCTCACTGTAAATGTAAAAGCCTGTAGAAGTCTCACTGTAGTGACTGACATCTCAGACCACTTATTTAAGTGAAAAAAAGAAATCTACATTTCAGTAAATACACAATGGTCAAGAAGAAAATACGTAAATATTCCAAATAAAATCAGTGCCTCAAACTGCCAACTGCAACCACCAGAAACATAGAGGGGAGGGGATCATGAGGTGAGATACTCAAGCCCACATTCTGGTCCTGTGAAACTGCAAAACTGAGCTCTATTATTCGGGGACGTTAACACCGAGGCCCCGTCTCTCCTCCTCCACTAGAACGCACCCATCATACCAGGCATGCCTTCCTCATTCTTGCAGTAAGTGCTGCTTTACTGGGCTGGAAAAGGGCTCCAGAGATGGTGCAGCCAGGAGAAGCTGTGAGTGGTGGAGAGGCGTGGAGGGCAGCAGGTGCGATCGGGATCAGTGGACCCCGGCAGAACAGCAGTGAGGATCAGCAAATGGGTCTGCACCCGGGGAGTCGCCTTCACTTTGGCGACTGCAAACCACTTTTTGTATATGGAAAGCGCCCCAAATTTATTTTAAAAACGCTTAAGGATTTGGAGTCTTAACAGTTCTCGGTTTGCATTTTCACACGATCTCAAAGAACAACCCCCCGCACCTCCACAAACATCAGTCACACCAACTGGGAAGCCCAAGGTGCAGCTGAACCTTGAAAAGAGAAGAGCACCTGGGCGAGGAGGGGGCGGGAGTCCCAGGGACCTGCCGCCGCCCTCCCACAGTATGTGTTTAACTGACCAACCCCCTCCTTATTTTCGGATTTCTCTCACAACTCTCCCCACCTCTCCCTTACTCCGCAAGCCCCGCCCCCCGATGAAAAGCTCCGCCCCTCCCCCGGACCCGAGCGCCGTAGGAAGTGCCCGCCCCCCATGGCCGGAGCCACGCCGTCCTCGCCGCCCATTGGCTGCGGAGGCCGTCCGTCAGAAGGGGGCAGGGCCTCCCGCGCGGGGGCGGAATCCTGGGCCCGCGGCTCCGGGAAAGGTCCCGGGCAGACCCCAGCAGAGCGAGCGACCAGCTTCCACTAGGGGTACCTTCGCCTTTTAATTTCGCCGCCCACCTCCCGTCGGCCCCATGCAATTTAAAACTTTTTCAAAACTCCCACCCAGTCCAGGACCAAGTTGAGGATGCTGCGGTTTTAGGAGTGAGGCAAGCTGTGGACTGGATCTCTGGAAATGAAACTCCTTACGTCTTCTGCTGACTTGTTTTGGGTCGGGCCTTCATCAAGGGTTCCGGCCAAGAATACTCGGCGTCCATTCACCAGGAGTCACCTCAAGCATTACAGAGTTAAGTGTATCTCGTGGAACTATTCACCCTTTTCACAGTCAGACTGTCCCAAAGGTACTATAAATTTTTGAGGCAAAGTGCTAAGCCATTCTCCGACCACACCCTCAAGAGCTCATGCTCCCTTACAGAATGATCACGCACACATTCTACACTTTATTCTGTAATGCAACCTGGCGAGAGGCGCAGCTGTACCTGAAGGGAATATGCATACTTTTATAAACGCAAATTCCTTGGAGAAGGAATTATCAACAGTGGTTCTAATTATGGCGGGCACACAGTGCTCTACAAACTATGGGTATCTGTTTCAACTGCATCCTTGTGATCAGTAGCCTCAAAGCAGAGGGAAAATCGTTTCGTTTCTGCAATGTTTCTTTCAATTCCGTCACCAAAAACGCTCAAGGATGGAAGCATATCTTACTGTAAATAACTCAGCTGGGCGAGAACAAGACTCATCTGTTTGAAACATCATCTCCCAAGGCCTAGTTTACCGGAAAGAGGTAACAGGGGTTCTTAAATCTCACTGCAGCATCCTTCTCTAGATTGTGTTCCCTTCCTGACACTAGGGACAATGTAGTCTTATCACTTTTTCTCCTTTTTTCCTTTGAGCTCCCTTTCGTCTCTGATTTTTGGTCTCGATGTTCAATGACTTTATTTCTCTTCTGTTGCCACTAGGACCACCACCATTTGCTATTTGCCTTGCAGTCCTTCTCTCTGACGTCTCCTAGTCATGACAGAGCCCCAGTAAAGCACCTTCTCCAAAAGGTCGGTCATCCCATACTCGTCCAAGCCAGTCTGCAAAGCTCCCACCACCCACTTCTCCCTGGAAGTTCGCTCTGCCCAGTCTCGCGGTGGCCGATTGCTGACAGCTGGACCCAGCCAATCCGCGAGGAATAAATAAGACGCGCAGCCAATGAGCGTGCGCCGGGAGGCGGGACTTCGCCAAGTTCCTCGGGTCCCCAAACCCAGACCTGTTGCGCCGCCGCTGTGGCCGCCTGAGTTTCTTAGTTACGGCGGCGGGCTCCGGCGCCCGAGCCGCGCGGGGCACGAGGCTCTCCCCACGGCCCACGAGTGGCCCGAAGCCCCCCGGCCGCGCGCGCCCCGCACCGGCCTCCCTCGACCCTCCCCGGCATGGTCCCCAGGCCTCCGCGCGCGGGCCCGACCTCCCTTCCCCGCCTGGCTCCGCGGGCAGCCCCACCCGGCGGGGCCCCGGCCCCGCGTGCCCAAGACCCCAGCGGCAGCGACTCACCAGGAGGCGGAAAGCTTTTCCTCTGGCCCGCGCAGGACCCGGAGCGGGCGGGCGGCTCGGCCAGGCGGCGCCGCGGACAGGCCCGCTGGGCCCGGGCTGTGGCTGCGAGGCCCGGAGCGCTGGCCACCTCCCGCCGCGCCGCTCCGGCGGACGCTGCAGGCGCGGGCACCCACCCTGCGCACGGCGAGGCGCGTCCGGGCGAGAGCCTAGCGGCGGCCCATCCTCCCACAACTCCCGCGCCTCCTCCCCCGGCCGCGGCTGTCAGGAGTGTAAACATCCCGGCATCCCCGAGGAGGGGGGGCGGGGCGGGCGCCGGCCACGCCCACCGGGGCGCCGGCCCCGCCCCACGCCGGGCTGGGATCGGCCTACTCCGCCGCTGGCCTCAGACCTCAGCGTCAGAGCCCCAAAGTCCCCCGCTGGAGCCCAGGCCGGTCTTGGGGAGCCTTTCTGTGGTCAGGCCCAGCCCTACTCCCCTCTTTCCGGCCACCTCCTCCAAATCAGGGGTCGGCTGCCTTTGAGAACTTAAATGCCCAGTGTTCAAGCGGTCAGCCGAATTGGTACGTCGCTTTCTTATGGATCATCGAATTTTTTATCCCAGCCTAGAGGACGGTAGCCTTTAGGACGTTTCCAAGAAGTGAACTACCTGGTTTGGTCCTAGGAGTATTTGGTAGTGGGTGGAGGGGTATGTATTACATCCCAGAACCCTAGAACATGGAACTACAAAAGGAATGCTGTGAATCCAGCCGCTTCGCTACTTCGGTAACCGGGGGACACGGCTAGGAAGGGTCAACCTCACCTTGATTTGAATCTCAGGTGGTGCGTGAGCTTACTTAGTCTCTTCAGTCGTGTCCGACTCTTTGCAACCCTCTGGACTGCATCCCGCCAGGCCCCTCTGTCCATGGGATTCTCCAGGCAAAAATACTGGAATGGGTTGCCAACCATGCCTTCCACCAGATCTTCCCACCCAGGGATCGAACCTGCATCTCTTAATGTCACCTACATTGGAAGGCAAGTTCTTTACCACTAGCACCACCTGGGAGGTTAACTCTGACCTGGCAGGACAAGTTACTTCACCTCTCCTGGAGCCACACTCTGTAGGAGGACAGAAGTAATGATACCTATCTCTAGGGCTTCCCTGGAAACTCAGCTGGAAAAGAAGCTGCACAATGCAGGAGACCCGTTTCATGCCTTGATGGGGAAGATCCCCTGGAGGAGGGCATGGCGACCACTCCAGTATTCTTCTCTGGAGAATCCAGGACAGAGGAGCCCGGCGAGCCACAGTGCTTGGCGTCGCAAAGAGTGAGACAGGCCTGAGCCACTAAACACAGCACTAGGGCTACACTAGAATTCAGTGAGATACAGCAAAATGCGTAAGCGCAAGAGCCGGGCATAGACGTGCTCCCTGAGTAGCTCCTATTAGTCCTAGGCCTGTTCACTAGTTTGGCTCCTCAACCAACAGATTCGAGCCAAGAATGAATAGATTATGGCTCAAATGCTTGAAATGTTAAACCTATGGAATTAACGTTTAGAAAGTGTATTTTTAGAAAATAATTCAAGATCTCAGCAGAAGACTTATTTTAGCGGCTAATAAAGAATGGGTAAATCTGCTAAGCACTGTTCTAAGAAGTAAAGCAGTTACCAAGACGCAAAGTCCCTGATTTCATGGCCTTTACATTGTAGAAAAGGCAATAATAATACAATAGGCCAATAAACGCATACTATGTCAAATGGTGATTCATTCAAAAATAAAGCAGGGTGTGAAGAGTCATTGGAGGGGTAGCCAAATCCATTTGGGTTTGCAGAAAATAGCTCTGCTGTGGAGAACAGATTGCAGGGCTGGAACTACTAAAATGGTTAAAAGACTATTATAAGGATCAGGTAGAAGATGTTGATGACTTAGACCATTGTGCTAACAGTGCAGGTGTTAAGAATGGTCAGGTCCAGATATGTTGTTAAGGGACAGCCAACAAGATTTACCCATGAACTGAACGTGGGGTAAGAAGGTAGGCAAGGGACTTCCCTGGTTGTCCAGTGGCTAAGACTCCATGCTTCCAGTGCAAAGGGCCCGGCTTATATCCCTGGACAGGGAACTAGATCCCACTTGCTTCAACTAAAAGAATCCATGTGCCACAACAGAGACAGACGGTCCCATGTGCCACAGCTAAGACCTGGTGTAGCCAAATAAATAAATATATTAAAAAAAAAAAAAGTAAGTACGCAAGAATGAAGCTAATAAAGTCAGCATTTGAACCAGATTGCTTTGTCAACTCACACCAAACCAAATTCAGTCAAATAAGAACAGTGTCATTTGAGTTATACACAGGCACACCTGGCTGGAAAAGGTTAAGGTTTTCAAAAACTGTCTTTCGTAACACCTTTTAAAAAGGTCCATAGGTAGATAATAAAACAGCCCTAATTAAAGTACACATTCTGGTATACAAAGATACTTCATTGGTATAAGGAAAACACATCTTTCTTATGAACACTGACTAACAGGGAAATGGATCAAAATGAGCCCATGAAGCCCTGGAAGATTCCTATCATGGCTCTATGGTACCCAGAATGTTGACATCATCATCTTCACCTTCAGTTCAGCTCAGTTGTGCCCGACTCTTTGCGACCCCATGAATTGCAGCACGCCAGGCCTCCCTGTCCATCACCAACTCCCGGAGTTCACCCAAACTCATGTCCATCAAGTCAGTGATGCCATCCAGCCATCTCATCCTCTGTCGTCCCCTTCTCCTCCTGCCCGCAATCCCTCCCAGCATCAAAGTCTTTTCAAGTGAGTCAACTCTTCTCATCAGGTGACCAAGATATTGGAGTTTCAGCTTCAGCATCAGTCCTTCCAATGAACACCCAGGACTGATCTCCTTCAGGATGGACTCGTTGGATCTCCTTGCAGTCCAAGGGACTCTCAAGAGTCTTCAACACCACAGTTCAAAAACATCAATTCCTCAGCGCTCAGCTTTCTTGACAGTCCAACTCTCACATCCATTCATGACCACTGGAAAAACCATACCCTTGACTAGACGGACCTTAGTTGGCAAAGGAATGTCTCTGCTTTTCAATATGCTGTCTAGGTTGGTCATAACTTTTCTTCCAAGGAGTAAGTGTCTTTTAATCTCATGGCTGCAGTCACCATCTGCAGTGATACAAAGCTACAGCTAAATAGTATACAGTGCTTCCGGAGTTGTGAAAACTGTCTAGATACAATGCACTTTCTCTGTATGACTTTTCACCACCTCTTTGCTGATAGAGAGGCCTGTGCCCCTGCCCTAGGCCCCTGGCCTGGAGCAGATGCTCATGGAAAAGCAGAGAAAAAAAGTGAAAGTGCAGTTCACTCAGTCGTATCTGACTCTTTGCGACCCCGTGGACTATACAGTCTATGGAATTCTTCAGGCCAGGATACTGCAGTGGGTAGCCTTTTCCTTCTCTAGGGAATCTTCCCGACCCAAGAATTGAACTGGAGTCTCCTGCATTGCAGGCAGAGGTCTGGCCAAAGAGGCTCCTTTGGTCCCAGGAATCATCAGAGCAGAGTCCAGCTTTAACTGCTTGTCCCTTCCCCTCAAGCTCCCACCAAGTTTCCCACCAAGCTTGCTTCAAAAATGCTTGCCTGACTCCATGGAATGTGATAATTACAGTCCTTTATATATGTGCTACTTAGTGTCTATTCCTAATTACCAGGCAATACATATCATTAACTAGCAGATTCACTTTTCTGTAAATGATATTTGATTATGACACTTAAAACCTTTCAGTTAACACCCAGTCTGTATGTTTCGTTGTTAATATAGCTCTGCCAGGCACACATGCTCAATCGTGTCTGACTCTTTGTGACCCCATGGACTGTGGACCAGCAGGCTTCTCTGTCCGTGGGATTTTCTAAGCAAGAAATACTGCAGTGGGTTGCCATTTCCTCCTCCAGGGCATCTTCCTGACCCAGGAATAGAACCAGGAGTGTCTCCTGTGTCTCCTGCATTGGCAGGTGGATTCTTCACCACTGAGCCAGCTGGGAAACCCGTAGCTGGCCCAACACAATTAAAAATAAAAAAGTAGAGACAGTATTGATTGTCAGAACCATTTTCTTTTTAACCTGTAGGTTAACCCAGACCTGCAGTCCCATATCGGGTTCAGAGTCCATGTAACATCTCTGTAAGGAGAGAAGCTTGCTAGAAAAAAATGTTTTCCTGATGAAGGATGATGAAATCATATTAAAAAGAATTCTCCTTTGAAAGAGATCCTAGCCACTGGGATAAACCAGAAAGGTCTAGCCTTCTTGACTCATACATAGCGCTGGCAACAGGTGTACATACAAAGCTGCCAGTGATCCTGGCAGCCACTGAATCTGGCACCTGAATAGTGACAAGGCTTAGTCAAGCTGTTGAAATGTCTGGACTAACCTGGGCCAAGAGGAGGAGGTCAAAGTGCAGCCTGCAGCCAACCCCGGGAGATCCCTTCCCCAAGCCTGGCCGTGGTCACTGTGCAGTGGCAGAAAACCTCTCTCCCCCAAGCTGTGAGAACGCTCAGGAAAAACGTCTGAAAGCTGCTTATTCACTCTCGGGACCTCCTGCATTGACCTATTAACATCATGCAGATGAACTACCTTTCAAACAATAAAGTCTGCCTTCATTTCGTCCTCTCCTCAAACCTCTGGAACTCAAAGTCACAGAAAGACAACTCTGCTTTGTCCCAGTTATCTAGTCTGTATTTGGAGAATACAGTTCCTGGTTTAAAATAGCAGCATACTGACGGTGGCTTTTTCCAGCTATTTTTGTAGTAGTTTTAAGACTGAGGAAGCATTTCAACATTGTGTGTGTGTGGGTGTGTGTGTGTGTGTGTGTGTGTTGTGGGCACACATATATACATATATGTGAAGTGAAATGAAAGTTGGTCATTTGAAAGAGTGTATCTTACTCTTTGTGTTTCCATGGACTAAAACTCGCTAGGCTGCTCTGTCCCACGGGATCCCCAGGCAGGAACACTGGAGTCGGTTGCCATTCCCTTCTCCAGGGGAGCTTCCCGACCCAGGAATTGAACCTGGGTCTCCCTCATTGCAGGCAGATTCTTTACCATCTGAACCACAGGGGAAACCCCATTTAAATATATACATATATTTAATGTAGAAATGAAGCACAAGCTGGAATCCAGATTGCCAGAAGAAATATTAATAATCTCAGATACGCAGATGATACCACCCTTATGGCAGAAAGTGAAGAGGAACTAAAAAGCCTCTTGATGAAAGTGAAAGAGGAGAGTGAAAAAGTTGGCTTATAGTTCAACATTCAGAAAACTAAGATCATGGCATCTGGTCCCATCACTTCATGGGAAATAGATGAGGAAACAGTGGAAACAGTGGCTGACTTTATTTTGAGGGGCTCCAAAATCACTGCAGATGGTGACTGCAGCCATGAAATTAAAAGTTGATTACTCCTTGGGAGGAAAGTTATGACCAACCTAGACAGTATATTAAAAAGCAGAGACATCACTTTATCAACAAGGGTCCATCTAGTCAAGGCTATGGTTTTTCCAGTGGTCATGTGTGGATGTGAGAACTGGACTACAAAGAAAGCTGAGCACCAAAGAATTGATGCTTTTGAACTGTGGTGTTGGAGAAGATTCTTGAGCGTCCCTTGGACTACAAGGAGATCCAACCAGCCCATCCTAAAGGAGATCCAACCAGCCCATCCTAAAGGAGATCCAACCAGCCCATCCTAAAGGAGATCAGTTCTTTGGAAGGACTGATGTTGAAGCGGAGACTCCAATACTTTGGCAACGTCATGAGAAGAGCTGACTCATTGGAAAAGACCCTGATGCGGGGAAACATTGAGGGCAGGAGGAGAAGGGGACAACAGAGGATGAGATGGTTGGATGGCATCACTGACTCAACGGACATGAGTTTGGGTTGACTCCGGGAGTTGGTGATGGTCAGGAAGGGCTGGCAGGTGTGCTGTGGTTCATGGGGTTGCAAAGAGTTGGACACAACTGAGCAACTGAACTGAAGTGAACTGAACTGAATGTAGGGAAATGTAATATTTTATATTGGTTGCAAAACAGGAAAGAAAGAGCACAACTAGCAGTTTATATCGTGATTTTCTCTGGTCAACAGAATTTAACTGAATCTCTGCTTTGTTTACTCTTTCCCAGTTGGCTGGTAAAGAATCTGCCTACAGTGCAGGAGACACAGGAGATGTGGGTTCGATCCCTGGGTCAGGAAGATCCCCTGGAGAAGAAATTGGCAAACTGCTCCAGTATTCTTGCCAAAAAACACCCCATAGACAGAGGAGACTCTTGGGCTACCGTCCACGGGGTCGTGAAGTCTGAAACGACTGAGCAGCTAAGCCCAGCATGGCACAAAAGCCCGACGGCCGATAATACAGTGGGCAATGAGTCAAAGCAATGGAGGAAGTGCACTCGGGAATAATTTCCCTTTCCACACTTGTACACTCCATTCCTGGTGTGGGGCCAAGCTGAGGCCACCACCCAGGACACACTTCCCTCCACACTGGTGGCAGTTCTGCGGACCGATGCTAACCGGGAGCCCTGGCGATACAGTAATCAAATCCCAAAGATGAATCTGAAGAATGCCAGTTTCTCTGGAATGTTTTGTGTGTGTGTGTATCTATCCTGCAAGGGGGATGCTACAAGTACCCTGTAATCTCACAAAGCTGGACGGGAAGCTCTCGAAGAGTCCTCTCTAATTTCTGTCACCTTCAACCTGCCTGGGCTCTCGCTTCTGCCTTGCGATGCACCAGATTCTTTCAGGCCTGAGCAGTCAGAGTTGTCTATTCCCTACGCAGGAAAGAAACGGGAAATGGTGTCTTTCTTCTCACTTTTAGTATTTCACATAGGGAAGTGGAGTGGCTGACATTGGACTAGGAATCTTCAAGTGCATTCCTAACAAAGTCAATAGAAAAGGTGAAAAGCCACATCCACTGTTGTTCTCCTCTTTCTATCTCTGCTTACACTCAAGCCTTTACTGCTTAAAATATACATCTCTTTTCAGCTGTTCTACTTAAGGGCGGAAGTGCATTTAAAAATACCTCGGCGATGACTTCTTCAGCAGTTCAACTGCCCGGTTAATGTCCCATCTATTTGGAAACACAGGATGTGAGTAAAGCCAGATTTGGAATCATGCCACGTCAAACGCAAAGATACACTGAAAGCAGGCTCTCCTAGTCTTTATGACAACAACATCAGTTAATCATAAACACCCTCAACACCCTCCATAATTCTGCCTTTAAAATCACATGTCATGAAAAATTCAAGTTATGCAATTTATTTCTTTAATCACATTGTCAAATCTAGTTTTCTGTGTAAAAGTTAGCATTTTGTTGGGTAAGAGGCTCCTGGGACACCACTTCCCAGAACAAAACAGTCATTTCCAAAGCTTGAGTATTGGGTGCAAAAATCGAAAGTAATGTTTAAAAACTTGCTGAAGTTCTGGTCCTTAAAATTCAAGGCTAGAAACTTTAAATGCATAAGCATTCAGGGACTAGGGGAGGCAAGCCACTATTTATCCAGAGGCTTATGGGAAAATTTGATCTTTGAAAGAGTAGAAGACAAATGGTAGACTATCACCCATGGAAACCTCAAACAGTCCTCATTGGACAATTCTGTTACATTTGCTCATGAGTATTATTTACTGTATATAACTGATAGGTTTATTTAATTGGCAGAACTTCTAAATTGTTTGTATAAATGTCTTCTTATTTATATTATTATTTTTAAAATATAAATTACTTTTCAAGTTATTCACATATTAGTAACTTAAAAGCTATTTAAGAATGTATAAATATACACACAATTTATAGTTTGGGCAACCAAAATATGCAAGTTTTTAAAATTCTGTTTTGTTTTTGTCTTTCCCTTAATCAGGTTGAAAGGTAAAAGCAATCACTTTTTTCTCAAGATAAAGAAATAATAAAATTGTTACTTATTCATGTTCTAAAATATGTGAATTAATACTTCCGTCAAGCCTGTGTCATGTAACTCCAATCTAAATAGTTAGGTATGTTTTACTGTTTTACAATAGGAAGTTTGTAGAACTGTCAGAATATAAACCAGACATGACTGGAACAAAACATGAAAATTAATCTTGTCATATCAATGATTGGTGTTAATTCCCTATATAAAATTTTAAATAGACATTCCTGTGGTTACTACATTACCAAACGTTTATTACTAATACCTAGCTAGTGAGATTATGGACAATTATAATCTCTTGAAATCTAAATAGGCAGAGCGATTATATTAAGTCAGTATAATCATGTTATCCAAATCTTTCCTTCTGATTTTCTAGCCCTTGAAGGCTAGAATCTACTTTATTACTTTCAGAATCTCATATTTTAATTCCTTTTATGGATAACCTATGTATTTTCCTGTTTCATGATCCTTTGAAGCTATGTGTACAAAACTATACAAAAATCAAAACCAATGCCCTCCTGTTTTTTGACTATACTGAGAATAATCAGCTGCTGAACTAAGAGATTGTCATACCTGTGATGGAGCATCAGCTCATGGACCAGTCCTGAGACCAGTGTAGCTTTGGGATAGAATTTCATCCATATTTTGTCCCTGAGATGTTTCTACCTGGGTTGATGGGTGTGATGTGAGGCGAAGGAGGAGATGGTGGGGCTGCGGTGGGGAACAGAGGTGTCACCTGTTACAAAGCAGGTAAAGGTTTCCCAGTCATCATAGCCCAGGGTTGCAAAAGGAGGCTGACCCTTATGCACTAACAGGCTCACTGTTTTCTTTCACGAGTAAAGCTGAGTTGTACCAGTGTCTTAAAGTAAAGCATGAGAAACTTACGAAAGATATGGCCTAAAACTCACTGCAGGAAAAGAGTTCATAAACTTGCAAAGTCAGCTCACAAATATCCTTCTCTAGTGAAATATAAAAATGGAACGTAGCTCTCCTTTCTGGCTTGTCCAAAAGCAGAAAGATGGCCTAGGATCACGAAAGCTTCCCTATTAGCTCACATAAGCCACAGAAAGCTTGCGCACAAGCCCATTAGCAGGCCAGCTCCAGGAAAATGTGGGAGCACGTCAGGTTTATCCTTCCTTCATCCTCATCGGCCCTGGGACAGAGCTTGGTCCTATTTATCATCGTGCGTGTGTGTTTCATTCGCTTCAGTCGTGTCCGATTCTTTGCAGCCCCAGGGACTGTAGCCCGCCAGGCTCCGCCGTCCATGGGATTCTCCAGGCAAGAATACTGGAGTGGGTTGCCATTTCCTCCTCCAGGGATCTTCCCAACCCAGCAGTTGAACCCGTGTCTCCATCTCCTGAGTTCCTACATTGCAGGCGGATTCTTTACCCACTGAGCCACCTGGGAAGTCCTTATCTTCATGGATTAACTATAAATTCTTAAGTTTCATAGGTTTAAGATTATTCCATGTTAGTGCATGCCACTGTGGGTTTTTTTTTTTTCAATCTGAAACTTGTAATCGATATGTCGGCTTGCATGCCTTTGATTTCTAGATGGTTTTTGATCTTTGATATCACTGTCAAAGTATCCATGCTTCTGAAAATGAGTTACACATGAAGCTTAGTTAATGAGCCCCCTGTGGGGACGAGAAGACAGTCTGGAGGGAACCAAAGATAAGAAACTCTAAGAGAGAATCACGTTACTGTGGACAGTCAGTCCAGGAGTGCTTCTCGGAGGAAGTGATGTAAAGTGAGATCCGGCCAGAAGGAGGCAGCAAGACGCAGCCCCAGCATCAAGGTCCAGAGGCAGTGCATCTGGTTTTCTTCCTTCCATGTGGAAGGAAGGAATGCAGAAGCTCATGGGCCTGGGATTATAACTCAGTGGTTCATTTTTATTAATTCAGAAATGTCACATTACTGTGGATGTAATGCATCAAATTTCCATCCATGAAAAGGAAAATTAGATATATTTCTCATCAAGAAAGCCTCAGAATTATGTCCATCCTTTGGGAAAACTATGTCATTTTCTTGTCTGCCCCCTTTCTTGCTTTTCTTCCTCTCCTTTTCTCCCTTCCCCTCCACAATCTTCTTCTCTCCTTCCCTTCTTTCTTTCTTATTCCTTCCTTCTTCTCTTCCACAGACATATTTATTTACTGAGTGCCTCCCATAAACTAAGACTCTTTTGGAATCAGCAAATACAGCATTTCATTGCCCCTAAGACATTTTTCTTTTCTAACATTTAACGTCTTTGAAATTAGAATGTTTCTCATATTTCGTGATGTCTAACCACTAGACCATTTAGGCGTGACCTAAATCAAATCCCTTATGATTATAGAGTGGAGGTGATGAATAGATTCAAGGGATTAGATCTGGTAGACAGAGTACCTGAAGAACTGTGGATGGAGGTTCATAATATTGTATACAAAGTGGTGACCAAAACCATCCCATAGAAAAGGAAATGCAAGAAGCAAAGTGATTGTCAGAGGAGGCCTTACAAATAGCTGAGAAAAGAAGAGAAGTGAAAGGCAAAGGAGCAAGGGAAATGTACACCCCCTGAATGCAGATAGTCAGGAAGAGGGGAAGCGTGGCATGCTGCAGTCCACGCAGTCGCAAAGATGCGAACATGGCGACTGAACGACAACCAACAAAGAATCAATGAGCTATGATACAAAGGAGCTGAATGATAAATCTCTGTTTTTAAAAACACAAAATAGTTTCATCAAAATCTGAGTACAGAGTGCAAATTAAAAGTAAATTATATACAAGAATTAGGGGAGAAATTACCAGACCAAATTTTTCTACTTATTCTTTTGCAAGTTCTATTTAGAATTATTTACTTTACTAAAAACTTAATGTTTGCTATTTTCATTTTTAGAAATCTGAAAATCATGGGAAAGCCCTTTTGACTAGACATTTGGTAATTGGCTGTTATGGATAAACTATCTATCACCACCAAGTGGCTTTGTAACTTAATTGCAGGAAGGAGTTTATAAAGAAAAATTCTTCTAGAATCTTCTAGACCATGCCTCACCATGGTCTTGGACTCCCCAGGTTTTCAGCTTTGCCGGTTTGAATAAAGTTCCTATCCCTGTAATCTAAGGAGCCCTAATCAGGGTTGTATTGCATTGCATTCCTTGTGTGCTCAGTATTACATACCAATACTCATCATAACTCCACATTTTGAAAAGAGGAGCTGAGAAAGAAAAATAAATGCCCAGAACAGATGAGGGCACAAAATACTTGTGACTCCAGCAAGTTGAATGAATGTGGACCCCCGGACTTCAGCTCAAACCCTTAAGAATAAAACCGACTCCCAGAACTCTCAGGTGTCTCTCAGCCCTGGGTCCAGGGGAACCTTCCTGAACGAGAAGGTGATCGGTGGGGAAGCAGAGGAAGTCAGGTCCCTGACCTTGACTCAGCCATGCCTGACATCAGCTCCAGTGTGTCTCTCCACAGGTCAGTACACTGGATTTCAGGAGGTCTTCACCATGGTCTTGGACTCCCCAGGTTTTCAGCTTTGCTGGTTTGAATAAAGTTCCTATCCCTGTAATCTAAGGAGCCCTAATCAGGGTTGTATTGCATTGCATTCCTTGCGTGCTCAGTCATGTCCAACTCTTCGCAACCCCGTGGACTGTAGCCCACCAGGCTATTGGAGAGGAGTTGCCATTCCCTTCTCCAGGGGATCTTCCCGACCCAGGGATCAAACCCGGGTCTCCTGTGTTGGCAGGCAAACTCTTTACCGCGGAAACACCAGTGAACCGTCAATGGCTATATTGATGTATCATGTCATCAATCCATCCCCGGAAGACTGACGCCTAGGGTCATGAAATCCCCCTTTCTTGAAAGGGAGGAAACTGACAGAGGAGCCGCAGGCAGCAATCTGTGCCACATGCGCCCGTTTGCAGCCCCTCATGTCCACCTCTGTCTTCAGAGCATGGGGGTCCATACTGATGGGCACGGGTGGGTTCAGGAGGAATGGACCACTGCTCCCTCTCCAGGCACTCCAGATGAGCTGGAATCAGCTCTAAGACTTAAGCCCTTGGTAATAAGACCTGGGGAGTCCAAGACCATGGTGAAGCCCTCCTGAAATCCAGAAGCCATAGAGAAACCTACAGCCCTACAGAGAGACCTCACCCCTGGCCTGGGCAGCAGACCCAAGCAGAAAGTTAGCCTGGGTGTTTGCACACACTCAGATTCTTCCTCAGGGGTTGCGTTGACTGCCTTCCTCCACTGCTGAATACCAGGACCAGGGAATCAGGGGTTCTGTGTCTCACTCTCTGCAGACAATTCACGGCCACATGCAACACACTCCAGGTCTTAGCCCCCTGATCACTATTTATGGGTGTGTGTGTGTGTGAGTGTGTGTTCAGTCACTTCAGCTGTGTCTGACTCTTTGCAACCCTATGGACCATAGCCTGTTAGTCTCCTGTCCATGGGACTCTCCAGGGAAGAATACTGGAGTGGGTTGCCATGCCTTTCTGCAGGGGATCTTCCTGGCGCCAGGGATTGAACCTGGGTCTCCTGCACTGCAGGCAAATTCTTTAACAACTGACTGAGCTACCAGGGAAGCTCCTAGCTGTTAGGTGCACTGAATGAGATAAAGCCCAGTTTATATTATTGTTACATTAATATGGAAAATATACGTGCCTGGTTTCTCCTATTTTAAAATCATGGAGATTCCCAGGACCTACATGTATAGACCAGAGAACTATACTCAATGCTTTGTAGTTTCCTGTAAAGATAAGGATTTTTATTCTGCTTTTCATGTTTGTTTATTTGGCGGCACCAGGTCTTGTTGTGGCATACAGGATCTTCGGACTTCACTGTGGCATGCGAGCTCTTAGCTGCAGCCTGTGGGGTCGAGTTCCCTGACCAGGGAGGGAACCCCACCCCCTGCACTGGTGGCACGGTCTTAGCCGCTGGGCCCCAGGGAAGTCCAGGGAAAGAGCCTTTAAAAGACTGTATGCATATATAAAGCTAAATCAATGTGCTGTGATCGTGAAACTGGCATGTTGTAAGTTAACTACATGTCAATTAAATGAGTAAAATAATGGATGTTACAACTTTCTACTTTATGAAATAGTTATGAACTAATTTATGTAATATTTCCTTTTTCACAGTCAATATTGAGGTATGATTATATAGAGTAAAGGATACAAATATTAACAGTTCAGTTCAGTTGCTCAGTCATGACCCCATAGACTGCAGCAGGCCAGGCCTCCTGTCCATCACCAGCTCCCGGAGCTCACTCAAACTCATGCCCATCGTACACAGCGATAATTTCTGACAAATATAACCAAAGTGTGTAACCAAAGTATACCGTTCATCACCTCAGAAAGTTCCTTCCTGCCCCCTTCCAGTCAATTCCTCTCATTCTTATTGATTTGTATCATCCTATATTAGCGTTACCTGTTCTGGATTTTCTCATTAAATGGGATCTCACAGTTTGTACACTTTGGTGCTTCCCAATAGCAGTGAATAGGAGTTCCAGATGCTCCACGACGAAACCAACATTTCGTATTCTAGTCTTTTTTATTTGGGGCTGCTTTAACAGGTGTGTAGATATTTCATTGTATTTCCAACTTAATATTTCTTTTTATTTCTCAAGTCATCATGTTTTATCATTAAACTCATCCCATCCAATTATTTTATCAGAGTTATCAAAATAATCACTTCTAATCTTAGATTTTCGAATTCTAAATTCAAGGGTAACTATTTCATTTAAATAATATACTCAGTGTAAATTGTCTCAGGAAGGACCCTCTGAGGCTGTAAACTAAGTCATGGTTTCTAGACCAAAAATTTTATTATGAATAGCTATATTGGAGAAGATTTGCCTTAAACATCCAATAAAAAGATGCTCCTTTATTTATTTGTCATTGTATTGTCTCAGGAAAATTCCACAGAAACATACAGGTGCACACACACACACTCAAAAGTCACACTCAAAAGAATGAGAATTCTAAAACCTCAGATTGTAGATGCTAAAAAGTTAATTGAATCATGCTTTCAAAATCTCAAAGAAAAATTACTTATAATCCATACTCTTACATACAGAAAAAAGTCAACCAATTAGAAGGGCAAAATAAAAATATCTATTCAGACATGTAGGGATTTAGAAAATTATCTCCCACATGGCTTTCTTAGGGAATTATTTGAGAGTATACTCCTAAAAATAAGGGAATTACGCAAAAGTTGAGGCAAGGACAGAGAATGCAAGAATTAGTGGATATAACAAAGGAAAGTGGTGAAAGAAAGTCTGGGAAACAGCTTTACAGCAGGCTCAGGTCACAATTAATCCTGATGGGAACCAAAGCTTGGAGATGCAAGCCGGACCATAAAGAAGGCTGAGTGCCAAAGAACTGATGCTTTTGAACTGTGGTGCTGGAGAAGACTCTTGAGAGTCCTGTGGTCAGCAAGGAGATCCAACCAGTCAGTTCTAAAGAAAATCAACCCTGAATGTTCATTGAAAGGACTGATGCTGAAGCTCCAATACTTTGGCCACCTGATGGGAAGAGCCGAGTCATTGGAGAAGACCCCGAGGCTGGGAGAGAAGGCAAAAGCAGAAGTGGCAGCAGAGGGTGAGATCGTTAGGTAGCATCACCGACTCAATGGATGTGAATCTGAGCAAACTCTGGGAGGTAGTACAGGACAGGGAAGCCTGGCGTGCTGCAGGCCACGGGGCTGCAAAGAGTCAGACACGACTTAGCAACTGAACAATAAAGGAGAAAATACAGCATCCAGAAATCTGATCATACTCCTAAATTTAATGTGCTGGATGATCCGAAGAAAGAAATAAATGCTGACAGTATGAGAAGCAAACAGTGACAACAAGACATTCAAGGATAAATAAAAAGATACAGAGGGTAGTTCAGTTCAGTTGTTCAGTTGTGTCCGACTCTCTGCAACTCCATGAACCGCAGCATACCAGGCCTCCCTGTCCATCACCAACTCCCGGAGTTTACCCAAGCTCATGTCCATTGAGTCAGTGTTGCCCTCCAACCATCTCATCCTCTGTCGTCCCCTTCTCCTCCTGCCTTCAATCTTTCCCAGCATCAGGGTCTTTCCAAATGAGTCAGCTCTTTGCATCGGGTGGCCTAAGTATTGGAGCTTCAGCTTCAAAATCAGTCCTTCCAATGAACACCCAGGACTGATCTCCTTTAGGATGGACAGAGGGTAGTTATGCTGCACCAATTGGATTTGAAATAAATAAGATTTATATGGTGAAACCATAAAGTTTAAGTTTCATTGACTTCTAGAATTAACTTACGGACAAAAGATTTAGTTATGGTTCAAGTGCCAAATCATAAATGTTATCCACCTTGATTCTCTGCAAGTTCGAGCTCACATGACTGCAGTGGGAAGGTGGAGAGTTCATCTGGCAGGAAGGATATGGCGGCTTCCCTGGTGGCTCAGAGGTTAAAGCATCTGCCTCCAATGTGGGAGACCAGGTTCGATCCCTGGGTTGGGAAGTTGGAGAAGGGAATGGCAACCCAATCCAGTACTCTTGCCTGGAGAATCCCATGGATGGAGGAGCCTGGTAGGCTACAGTTCACAGGGTCTCAAAGAGTTGGACATGACTGAGCGACTTCACTTCATCCTCATCTTAGAAAATCTGGACTGAAAAAATAACATGTCTAGTTGCCAGCATTCATCAGGGGTGTCAGATGTAAGCCAAGGAAGGTGACTCTGACTTTACTAAGAAGAAAGGAGACCACTAAAATCATATTGGAAAGCTAAAAATAAGAATTTAGCTCTGGGAAAGCTGGGAAAAAAAAGGCTCAGAGCTGTTTCTAAAAGTAATATCCAAAAAACATGTTGCAGAGCAGGTCTGATGGATGATAAAAGCTTCAGTGCCTCCACTCAGCACTGGAAGGACCTGCCTCTGCCTCTCAGCCGACTACCCGACTGCGCCAGGAACTCGATCACGCAGAGCCGGGAACCGCCACTACCACCGCCGTCAGCAGGCACCCAGTGCCTTCCGCACGCTGCACACCTGCGGGCTGGGAAGAGGCTGTGTCTTCTCCCTTACTTTGTTCACCTGTAAGCGAGACTGAGCAGGTGCGTCTGATCGGCTGAAGCTAGGTCACGTGCTGTCACAGCCACCAGGGAGCATCACTTAGCATGAAGAGGAGGGAAGCGCCACATTGCTCTCCCCCAAATAGGACATTTCAGAGGTCACCGGAGGTGATGACCGACGTCTACTACGCTGATGAAACATTACATAAAAGCCTATTCTCTCAAGTTGCAAGAATAACTTAGAGACTAAACTCATTGCATTATTTATTCCTGCCTTGTTCTTACACCCTGAACCCAATTTGTTAGGGAATTCTGTTGGTCGTCCCTCAAATTCTGTGCAGAAAATGACTCCTCCTAAACACCTTCCCTGCTCACGCCCTCCACCACTAGCCAGCCCCTGCCCTAAATGACTAAAATAGCTTCCCAGCTGGTCCCTCTGCTTCATTCTTTGTCCCTTTAGAGAATATTCAGACCCACAGCCAGAGAATTCCTTTCAAGGTGGAAGAAAGATGCTGTTATGTCTCTGCTCAAAGCCACACAGCGACTTCGCAGCTGACCCAGTAAGTCTAAGGCCCTTCGTGTCTGCTGCTCTCCCCACCCGGCCGTGACATCATCCTCTCTTGTCCTTCATTCAATGTGAGCGGCGGCGTTGGCCCTGAGTGCTCATCCCTCAGGTGTCTGCAGCCCCTGGTGTCTCTCTCACCTTCAAGACCACCCTCCCCCTCAGACCTCCTAGTCTCAACCTGTTTTACCCAATTACCTTTTCTTTGTAGCTCTGATCACCTTCTAACATACTATGTATAATTTACTTAATGATGCTGTTTATTTTCCATCTCAAGAAAGGCAGTTATTGTCTCTCTTTTATTAGCTGATGTTTCCAGGCCCCTAAAAAAGCTTCCTGGAATAGGGAAATAATAAGCCATTCTGAGTAAATCAATAGAGGGATGAAAGAATAATCGCTCTAAAATTGTACATAATGTTTGGAGGATATTAATTTACCTAAATTCTTGTTTATCAGAGCAGAAAGCTGATAGATAGACCCTAAAATGGATCGATCAAGAAATATCAGCATATATTGTTTAGAATTACAGCTATAACTACAAGAAGAGATTATGGATGAATGCGTGCATGCTCAATTTTGAGCAACACTCTTTGACCTTTTGGACTGTAGCCTGCCAGGCTCCTCTGTCCATGGGATTTCCCAGGCAAGAATATTGGAGGGGTTGCCATGACCTCCCCCGGGATCTTCCCGACCCAGGGATCGAACCCATGCCTCCTGCAGCTCCTGAAATGCAGGCGGATTCTTCACCCACTGAGCCATCTTTGAAGCCCAAGAGATAAAGTAGAAACATTTCAAAGTGGTCATGTCTGCAGGACGGGACTGGGAGGAGAAAAAGTAGGGCAGAGCTCTGTGGCTTTTAAACCTTTCTGAATTCTTTGATTTTTAAACAGTCATGTGCATGTAACACTTTGACAAAAACTTATGTTTTTAGTACAACCAGTTAAAAGGAAAATATAATGGTGCATTTAAAATTTAAATAATGAAAAATCCATTATATTTCTGTTACTAGTAGGAGATAGAATAGACAATAAGAAATTAACATGGGCTGAATGCTTGTGTGTTACTCCAGGGCTCATATGTTGAAGCCAGATCCCCAGTGTGATGGTGTTTGGAGGCGGGGTCTTTGGAAGGTAACTAGGTTTGGATGAGGTCCTGGGGGAGGAGACATGATGGGATGCTGCCCTCTAAGGGGATGGAGAACCTGGAGTCTCTCTTTCTAATCAGTGTGAGGATGTAGCATGAAGCTGTCTATCTACCGCCTGGAAGAGGGTTCTCACCAGAACCTGATGATGGCTGGCACCCTGATCTCAATAGTCCATCCTCTAGAACTTCAAGCATTAAGTTTCTGTGGTTGATAAGCCACTCAGCCCACAGAGGCTTCCCAGGTGACTCAGCAGTAAAGAACCCGCCTGCCAATGCAGGAGATGCCAACATCACAGGTTCGATCCCTGGGTCAAGAAGATCCCCTGGAGCAGGAAATGGCAGCCCACTCCAGTATTCTTGCCTGGAGAATCCCATGGACAAGGAATCTGATGGGCTACAGTCCACAGGGTCACAAAAAGTCCAAAGAGTCGGGCACAACCTAACGACTGGGCACACACATACATCGCCCGTGGTACTTTGTTAGAGCAGCGCAAACTGACTGAAACAGAAGTAAAAAAACCATAGACACTAGAAATAGTGAAGTAACTTCTATATTCTTTTGGTCAAAATAGCTTCCTAAATTTTTATTTTTATTACGACAAATTTCAAGTGAACAATGAAGATACCCACCTCTTATGAATATAAGTCAATTCTCCTAGCTTCATCAAAATTTAACATTACACGTATTTTTACATTCCTACTCTTTGATTTGCCTTGTGTGAGTCCCAAATACGTAATGATGGTTCCTGAGCGGGGGCGGGGCGGAAGCTGCCTTTGAAATAATGACAGATGGCTCTTACCAGTTCTGAAAAGGGAGTAATAGCAGATGTGGCACTCTAAAGGGAATTTTATAAACTACAGGTAGAGTAATGCTGCTGAATTTGACAAGGCAAAACGGGGGCTGAGAATTGCATTTCTAAGTTGTTGTTGTTTTTTTTTTTTTTTGCAATAGGACATACTGACCAAATCCTAAAGACAGTTTATTTTCTGGCAACTCAAACATATACATGGAATTCATAAGATGTGTCTGTAAATGGGAGTGCAGGATCTGAAAAGTATGCTGTGAAGATGGTATAGACCCTTGTGCATAACTGAAACTCAATATTGATCTTAGGAGGGTAATTATTGGGCTTCCAGTTCATGCTTTAAACAAGAGCAGCAATTAATCTTGGTTGTGTGCATTAACTTGGGAGCTCTATCTATTATCTGTTAGGTAGGATGACATTTTGATAAGACCTGGATAAGAATGCCATCCCTGCCATACAGGATGGCTTCACGTTGCTCTTGGCAAAGCGCGTCTCTTACCTGGTTATCATCTGGTGCTCAGTGAGCGTCAGCTGACTGACTTGGGGGACGAGGAAGCTGCATCACTCTCCAATCTGTCCCACTTGCCCAGTTAATGAGCTGTGTCACCACCTGCCTCAGGGGAGCCCATGTGATCAGTTCTCCTACTTCTGATCATGCTGTCATGATGATGAATGACTGGAGAGAGGTTTTGGAGAAAGAGAGCTGATTTTAATAAGAGAAAAATTGGTATTAGCAATCTTAACCGCTTGGACCTACTGTAATTCTTGAAAATATTTATAGGAAAACCTCACTGAGTTAACTCTTCTTCTTGTTTACAGTCCTGATGAACGATTCAGGAGGACAGCCCAGGTTTCAGGCCACTTGTCAAATATAGAATTTACATGAACAGAGAAAGGTATTATTAAGCATAGGGGTCTCCAGTGAATTCTCAGTAGAAAAACATTGACATAAAATCCATAGGAATTACAATATTTGATTCAAGATTTTACAAAGCCTACGTTATGAACCAAATATTTGGCTAGAGATATGAGAAAGCGTTTATTTTCTTCTTTTGGATCACTTAATACTTTATAGTATCTTCATGCGACCTTAACATCTTTATGGACTTCATTTATGTTTTTGTCAATTACAAAATACAAATTTATTTTAATTCTTTTCATTATTGAGATAGATATAAGGACTCCACAGACAAAGGGCTCTAAATATGTTTTTTTCTTTTCTAAGGTTATCATTTCTTGGGAGAATACCATCAAAACTAATAAGATTTATATGAACTAGTACATGTTGTGCAAATACAAAACCAGAGAAAGTCATGAAATTGAAAAGAGCTATCCGAGATTTCTATAAAATTTAACTCGACATAGCTAAAAGACCAAACTCCAATTTAATGACTAACCTTCACTGCACATTGGCCATATCTCAAAAAACTCTGTACTTGTTATGATTTGAGAAAAATCATATACCACTGGAATTTTCAAAGCACTGTTTTTTCATAGATTTAAAACAAAAGCAAGTAGTAAAATTATCATTTCTCTTCCAAAATTCTATTCAGCATTCTTATCAGTGAACAAGACTGACAACTCTTTTATAACTCTTAAAAACCAAGCTTCATTTTGATTCCTTAAGAAGGAAACTGAATTGCCTCTGTTTGTTTAAATCTTCTATAACAGACTGAAAAATGGTCCCCTAGTATTGCAAGGCTTCAAATGTACCCCGCCCACCGTTACCGTCTAAGATGTCAAACTCATTGGCAAGGGCTGCCACATAAAATACCAGAGACTGGATGGATCAAACAATAGCAGTTTATTTTCTCAGAGCTCTGAGGGTGGGAAGTCCAAGGTCAAGACGCCAGCAGGGTGCTGGAGGCCTCTCTCTGGCTTGTGGATGGCCATCTTCTCATGGTCTTTTCTCTCTGTGCAAGGATGCTCTCGGGGGCTCCTCTTGTGGGTATTTTCTTCTTTTATAGGAACGCAGGTCAGATTGGCCATCACTGCTTTGGCCACCTGATGTAAAGGACTGACTCATTGAAGAAGACCCTAATTCTGGGCAAGACTGAAGGCGGAAGGAGAAGGGGATGACAGAGAATGAGATGGTTGGATGGCGCACTGACTCAATGGATGTGAATCTGAGCAAACTCCGACAGACAGAGGAAGACAGAGGAGGCTGGCATGCTGCAGCCCATGGGGTCACAAAGAGCTGGACACGACTGAGAGACTGAACTGAACTGAAGTCATATGGATGAAGGCCCACCTCACAGCCTTTTCTTTTTCGATTGAGGTACACTTGATTTATAATGTGTTAGTTCAGGTGCACAGCAAAGTGAGTCAGATGTACATACACATACATGTGTGTGCTGTGCTCTGCTAAGTTGCTTCTGTTGGGTCTGACTCTTTGTGACCCTATGGACCGTAGCCCAGCAGGTTCCTCCGTCCATGGGATTCTCCAGGCAAGAATACTGGAGTGGATTGCCATTTCCTCCTCCAGTGGATCTTCCCAACCCCAGGGATCAAACCCATGTCTCTTACGTCTCCTGCGTTGGCGGGAGGGTTCTTTACAACTAGTGCCACTTGAGAAGCTCTAAATATATACATACATATATGTAGATATACACGTATATGGATATATATGTGTGTGTATATATGGATATATATGTGTGTGTATATATGGATATATATATGTGTGTATATATGGATATATATGTGTGTGTATATATGGATAATATGTGTGTGTATATATGGATATATATGTGTGTGTATATATGGATATATATGTGTGTGTATATATGGATATATATGTGTGTGTATATATGGATATATATGTGTGTGTATATATGGATATATATGTGTGTGTATATATGGATAATATGTGTGTGTATATATGGATATATATGTGTGTGTATATATGGATATATATGTGTGTGTATATATGGATATATATGTGTGTGTGTATATGGATATATATGTGTGTGTGTATATGTATATATATATGTGTGTGTATATATGTATATATGTGCGTGTGTGTATATATGGATATATATGTGCGTGTATATATGTATATATGTGTGTGTATATGTATATATATGTGTGTATATATGTATATATATGTGTGTGTATATATGGATATATATGTGTGTATATATGTATATATATGTGTGTGTATATATGGATATATATGCGTGTATATATGTATATATGTGTGTATATATGTATATATATGTGTGTGTGTGTATGGATATATATGCGTGTGTATATATGTATATATGTGTGTATATATGTATATATATGTGTGTATATATGTATATATGTATATATATGTGTGTGTGTATATATATGTGTGTGTATATATATATGTGTGTGTATATGTGTATATATATGTGTGTGTATATATGTATTTATATGTGTGTATATATGTATATATGTGTGTGTGTATATATGTATATATATATGTGTCTGTATATATATACACACACAGTTTCTTTTTTCCTCATATGTTATCACAAAATACTCAGTTCCCTGTGCTATATAATAGGTTCTTGTTGTCTATTTTATATATAGTAGTGTCCATATGTTAATTCCAAACTCCTAACTTATCCCTCCCCTCCTTTCCCTTTGGTAAGTATAAGTTTGTTTGCCATGTCAGTTTTCCTCTGCATGAATTGCCTCCTTCAAGGCCCCCATCTCCAAACACACTTACACACTTCTCTCCCTCCCCACCGCCTCCTCCTTCTCTTTCCTTTTCCTCTCCCCTCTCCTCCTTTTGCCATCTTCCTGACAATCCAATAATTCAAAGCCTACTTGGGGAGGAATGGAGAAAGTAGGAGAGAATGTCTACAGTGTGGTTTTTTTCCCTGCATTTTTCTCTCAGTTCAAATCTGTTTCACCAAAAGAAACTGTAGGCTGCAACGCTGCTCTCAGCACACCCCACCATCCGCTCCCCATGTTGTTTTTCCATTCCCTATGCCCACTGCTCCATTCCTGCCCCGCAAACAGGTTCACCTGGACCATTTTTCTAGACTCCATGTATATGCATTAATATACAATATTTGTTTTTCTCTTTCTGACTTTACTCTGCATGACAGACCCTAGGTTCATCCATCTTGGTTCAGCTAATGCAAGCAGCTTAGCCTGGTGCTCGGTGACAGCCCAGAGTGGGGAATTGGGTCAGGGAGGGAGAGTCAGGTGGGAGGGGATGCATGCATACCTAATGGCAGAAAACTCACAACACTGTAAAGCAATTAACCTCCAGTTAAAAAAAAAAATCATAATAAACTTGGGAATGATACAGGACTTCCAACAAGGAACCTTGAACCCTGTGAGGGTCTGAACTGTTTGAGTGCCTCCTTGGCATACTTGGGCAGTGGTGTCATATTTCTGGCGATGATGTAGACTCATAATAATTCTTTAGATCACCACTTTAGAACTCTCTGGTATTAAATTTTCATCACTTTGCTCTGGTCCTTGGAGTCTCCCTGTTTAAAATGCTAGCATATGATTCAGTTTAAAGAAAAGGAAAAGGAGAAATAGGCCAGTAGAACTTTCCCATGAGTGTTTATCCTGTGGGATAAGATCGTTTCTGAAGTTAAAATTCTCCTTCCTGGTTTCCCATCGTGTCCAGTGGGGTCTTTCTTAAAGGTGAAGGAGAGTGGTCCTACTAGTGAAGGGCCAGCCTGCCTTCTTAGCCCAGAAGTCAGCCAGCTGCCGTCTAACGCTGTTGCTCTGACAGCTTCTGATTGTCTAGTACATCCCACAGGATGTTTTCTTGAATTATTGATAAATCTGTATAATTTGGGGAAGGAGAAAATGGTAATGTGGTAGAATTAATAGTAGTCCTCATGCTCTCTTCAGGGATAGAGCATTTTTACGTGTTGCACAGAAGGAAGATCTTTCAAGTTAAGAGTTCATTTGTAAGAAATATGTTTGCACAGGAAGATATAACAGCTACTCGGAAGGAAGTCTTGAATCATTCATCAGTGTGCACCTCTGGGTACTTTACACTTTATAGTGAGTTTTCAATATCAGCTGAACAAATAGATGAATTTACCTGGAGATGAAGCAGATTCAGGCTTGTCAAAATCCAGATTTGTCAAGAGCACTGATCCTCAGTTCTGATGCTGGTATCAGATTGTTGGTCAGTTGCTAACTCGTGTCCAACTCTGCAACCCCATGGACTGCAGCACTCCAGGCTTCCCTGTCCTTCATCATTTTCTGGAGTTTACCTGGACTCATGTCCATTGAGTTGATGATGCCATCCAACCATCTCATCCTGTCACCCCCTTCTTCTCCTGCCCTGTCTTTCCCAGCATCAAGGTGTGTTCAGCTAGGCATGCCATAAATAGGGATATCCAAATTTTCTCGTTTTTGTGGTGCCCTTAAGGGTATCAGCAATTTTTTTTTTTTGCAAGCACTTTGGCAAATGAGAAATAAACCAAAACCCCAAACTTCCCCCAAACCTCAAAAAACCAACAAAAATCAAACAAACACCACCTGCTGATTCACTTCACTCAGTAATTAAATCTTAACCGTTTAATATTTATGTCCTAATTCAGCTTAGTAGCCACTTGAAGAAAATTATATGTGTACTCTGAAACTACAAGTAATATTTTTAGTTTATTCTTAAATAATCACAGTTACTTGCTAGTAAGATGCACATCTGGCGGCTGCACAGCTGCTCAACCCTCAGAATCCGGCACCCCACACCATTTGTGGTTCTATGATACTTTGATCTTTCTCATGATACTTGCTTTTTTTTTTTTAACATAAATGCTCACAGCAGCTTTACTTGTAAAAGCTAGAAATTAGAAACAACCCCAGATCTCCCTCAACCAGTGAATAGGTAAATTTTGGCTTATCAGTAATGGAATACTAACCTGCAGTAAACAGGGCCAGACTGCATACACCTTACACAACATGATCTCAAAAGCCACATGAGAAAGAAATGTAGTCAGAAAAGTGCTGCGTGGTTCCATTTACATGGAGTTCTAGGAGAGGCAAACGAATGTAGAGTATCAGAAAGCAGATGAATGGCTGTCTGGGGCCAGGCGTGGGGTAGGCAAAGAGGTAGAAAAGAAGTCAATTTTTCAGATTTTTGTTGGGGTGTAGTTGATTTACAATGCTGTGTTCATTTCTGCTCTACAGCAAAGTGCATCACGTAGACCTACATCCACTCTTTATTTTGGATTCTTTTCCCATTTGGGTCACCACAGAGCACTGAGCAGGGTTCTTATGCTATACGGTAGCATGTTATTAGTTATCTGCTTTACACAAAGCAGTGTGTATGTGTCAGTCCCAACCTCCCAACTTATCCCTCATTCTCGCTTTCTTATTGTCCCCATTTTCCTGAAGGGACCAAAAGAATTGAGGAAACTTGAGAAAAGGTACTTTCTAAGACCACACGCGTGCACAGAGAGGAGCTGGAATCCAGAGCTGGCAGGCTGGCTCTCCAGCCGCCTTCCTTTTCCCTCTCTGAAGTGCAGCTGGCTTACGGCGACTGGGGTGTGCAGCAGCGTGCTTCAGGGATACGTATACACACGTGTGTTCCTGCCCGGATTCGTTTCCACCGTAGGAGACCAGAAGATACTGAAAGACGCTCCTGTGCCATACAGGAGGCCCCGCTGGCTCCCTGTTTTAGGTACAGGAGTGTCATCTAAGCGAACACACGAGGGGGAAGGGGAAGGGGTACGTTAGGAGTCTGGGGTAACGGGAGCCTTCTTAAGCGCCACGGAATGCTGCTTCCCATCTGATGGCAGCGAGAAACTGGTGCTGCTCAAGCCCGTGTGAGGGCCTTGACGGGAGAGAGGGCACGGCCGTTTCCTGGGCTGCGCTCGGGCAGCCAGGGTGGCTGCAGAGACCCGGCGGGGGACAGGACTCCGGCCAGAGGGAGGGATTTCAGAGACGCGGGAAAGGTTTTAACTGTGCCATGGAGCTGAGAAGACACAAGGCACTGAGGCAGGAGACTCCCTCGCTCCGATTGCTGAAGAGTCTCAACAGTAACACCACCGCACACGGAAACTCTCCCTGAGCCCTGCGCTGCCAGCCGCCGGGCACTTTACTCTCCTCACTTTAACCTTTTAGCAGCACGTTTCTTCTTTTTCAAGCTCGGTCTGCTCTGCCTTCTGCAATCCTGTCTTTTCCTGCCTCTAACAGCCCCTTCTTGGCCTCCTCTGCTGCCTCCTCCTTCATTCTGCGGCTTCCCTGGTGGCTCAGCTGGTGAAGACTCTGCCAGCCGTGCAGGAGACGCAGGTTCGATCCCTGGATCAGGAAGATCTCCTGGAGGAAGGAATGATGACTCGCTCCAGTGTTCTTTTCTGGAGAATCCCACGGACAGAGGAGCCTGGCGGGCTACCATCCTTGGGGTCCCGAAGAGTTGGACGCAACTGAGTGACTAATAGGCCTTCATCATTCAGTCGCTACATGCAGCAATTCCTCAGACTCATTTCTGCATCCACTGCTCTATTTTCCCCATCTTCCATCTTTAGGGCTCTAAATATGTTGAGTCCCAAATTTATTTGATTAGCCCAAACTCCTCCACTGTGGTCTAAATTTATGTGGACAAGTGTCTCCATGAATCTCTAGTTGACTGTACTAGATGAGGGGCCCCCAAACTCCAGGACCTGATGCCCGATGATCTGAGGTGGAGCTGATGTAGTAATAAGAGAAATAAAGTGCACAATAAATGTAATGGACCCAAATCATCCTGACACCATCCCCCTTACCTCACTTCCATAGAAAAACTGTCTTTCATAAAAGCCGTTCCTGGGGCCAAAAGGGTGGGGGGTTGCTATATCAGAGGCAGGACCCAACTAATATACCCCGAATGAAACTAATTCCCGTCCCCACCTCCCATAATTCTCCACCGCAGTCTCCCCTAACTTCCCGCATCCGATCGATCCGAGCTGCTTGTCAGTTAAACCTGTGGGAGCGCCGTCCCTGGTGGTCCACTGAGGGGGACGCCACCTTCCAACGCTGGGGGTGCAGGTTTGACCCCTAGTTCAGCAGCTAAGATCCCACATGCCTTGTGCCCAAAAAATCGAAACATACACACACAAAAAAACAAGCAATATTTAAACAAATTCAACAAAGACTTTAAAAATGGTCCACATTAAAAAAAAAAAAAAAACAACTTTGAGCTGTTTCAAGAACTCGTCCCCTCTCATCACGGCTTTTACCGTAGCCCCGGCCTCCGTCTCGCGGCGTCTGAATCGCGGCTCAGCCCCCACATCCGTCGCCACACCGCTGTCCAAGCAGCCGTGGAAAGAGAGAGCCATGCGCGCCTCTCCCGCCCGAATCTCTTCGACGGCTTCCCTTCTCGTTTGGAATAAAATTCAGACTTTCCCCAGGGACCACCCGCTCTTCCGTGTCACAGGGCTCATACTCGGGAGAGCTAAATTCAGTATTTTTTTACAAAACAGCCTTGGCTGACTAGGGGAAACAAGACTGAAAGTGTCCAAGAAGTGCAAGGGCATCAGTGAGGGGAGCCCTTGCAGAAATCCAGGCTGCCTGTGACCAGAGAAGAGCTAGAGAGCGAAGAGGGACCCGAACGTGCTGAGATATTGTTATTTTATTACTGTTTTGAAGTGTTTCTCTAGGGACCGTTTCTAAAGTCTCCATTGAAATTGTTTACAGTATTGCTTCTGTTTTCTGTTTTGGTTTTTGGCCCTGGGGCACGTGGGATCTTAGCTCTCTGACCAGGTACTGAGCCCACACCCCCTGAATCGGAGGGCAAAGCCTCAACCACTGGACTGCCACTGAAGTCCCGAGATATACTTACTTTTAATGATATAAATGTACCATCGTGAAAAATAAAACACCCACAATGAAAGGTTAAGTAAAGAAAAGAAAAGTGTAGAACAATATACATGCATTGCCTGGAGAAGGAAATGGCGACCCACGCCAGCATTCTTCCCTGGGAAATTCCACGGACAGGGGACCCTGGTGGGCTACAGCCCATGGGGTCACAAACAGTCGGACACAACTTGGGGACTAAACAACAACAACAGCAACAACAAACACACGGGCTGATCCCACTGTGGTACTGAATTTGCAGTAATTGTGAGTCAAGTGGATATCAAATAGGCAGTTGATTATATGGGTCTGAATATGTAGGTGACAATTAGTTTTGAAACAGGGTGTAAAATGGTAAATGAAGCCAGGAGGGTGGATATCACTGCTGAGGAAAAAGAAATGGAGGATTAGGGTAATGCCAATGGTTTATGCTCAAATTTTTGAGCAAGGTTTTTGTGTCTCATTCACCTCAATATTTCCCACCTACAATGTTGACTGTAATTGTTCTAATACTTGCCAGTTTGGAAGGAAAAAAAACTAAAGGGCCACTTCATTGTTTTAACTAATAGCTTCTTGATTATTTATAAAATTATATGTATATTTTCTATCATTATTAATCATTGACACACAGTTTAATCATAGAAGCATTTGTTCCTGGTTTTAAATTGTTAGATAGGATTTTTACAAGCTAAGAGGGAAATAGATGTGTACTTTCTGCAAACATATATTCAATCTTAGAAAAATTAATTTTTAATTTAGATTTACTGATCTAAAAGTTAACAGATTCCATTGACAATTGATGAGCTTGATGAAAATTAAAAGTACACATTTTTAAAGGAAGGGGCAGTATTTCTGAAACTTCCTGAATATATCTTTTTAAAAATTAATTTTATGGGCATATAGTTGCCTTACAATGTGTGTTAGTTTCTGCTGCATAGTAAAGTGAATCAGCCATCCATATACGTATGTCCCCTCTTTTTGGATTTCCTTCCCATCTAGGTCACCACAGAGCACTGAGCAGAGTTCCCTGTGGTATGCAGTGGGTTCCCATTAGTTATCTATTTTATACATATGCACAATATATATCCTACCCTACTGATTAAGGGAGGGAGAAAGAGCGGGAAACCAACCCTGAATTTTTGTTGGAAGGACTGATGCTGAAGTTGAAGCAGCAATCCTTTGTCCACCTGATGCAAAGAGCTGACTCACTGGAAAAGACCCTGATGCTGGGAAAGACTGATCGCAAGAGGAGAAGGGGCGGCAGAGGATGAAATGGTTAGATGGCTTTACTGACTCAACGGACGTGAGTCTGAGCAAAAATCCAGGAGATAATGAGGGACAGGTCAGCTTGGCGTGCTGCAGTCCATGGCATTGCAGAGAGCCCAACACAACTTAGTGACCGAACAACAAAGGAGACGGAGGGGCAACTGGGAGGGTGGCATGAACATATGTGCACAACGGTGTGGAAAATAAGAGAGCTGGTGGGAAGCTGGTCTAGCACAGGGCACTCAGCCCGGGGCTCCATGATGGCCTGTGGGGTGGACGGTGGGGGATGGAAGGAAGGCTTAAGAGGGAGGAGACATGTGGATGCTCACAGCTGACTCAGTTGTACAACAGAAACCAACACAACATTGCAAAGCAATTAGACTCCAATTTAAAATGTTTTTAAAATACAGCTGCATTGTTTTGAAATGAGGAAATTGACCAAATACACGATCAGAATCCTTGAAATGTTGAAAATCTGTGACTACTCACAATGTAATGTAATCTCACCACCACACAGAATCACACACTTTATGATAAAGGACTAGGGAGCCGGCAAGTATTTTCTGTATTTCAAAGGCCTGCCTTGTGCTGTGTTTCATTCTTTGTAGGCTAGGCATTGCTGTATTTGATATTGTGTGTAATGAAATACTGCCTATTACATAGCACATGAGAGTTACTTGAGAGAATATTAAAGAGCACTTCCCCAACATGTTCCATGTCACAAATAAGGAGGAACACTGAAAGCTAAGCCCTTTTTAAGGTCACTCAGATAACTGGACGGCTGGTAGGTTGATAGAGACCACACATTCAATCTGAAGATATGGAAGGGTTTGAGAAAAAACCTGGAGCCAAAATCCCACTCTAAGAGTTGCTGCACAGTAAAGTGAAATCGTACAACAGTCATTTTTTGTTCCCATTGGTTTCCTTCCCATTCAACCATACGCAACCTGGGCCACAAAGTAGATGAAAGGAGAAAGCAAACAAAAATTCAGTAGTCAGGTTTTCAATTTGAAAAGTATTATAGGTCTGAGTCTGTGTCAGAAAACCCAGCCAAGCCAGATTTTCCAGCTCAAAAGGAAGGTGATCAAACCATCAAGGAGCTTGATGAGGGAGTGATTTATTGCCTCACAAAAATATGTGTGTTTTGGGGCTGGGGTGGGGCGGGCTGGTTAGCCCATAATTGGAGGCGGGAGCCTGGAGATAAAGGAGAGGGAAATGAATCGCAGGTAGCGCGGTCCTGGGGTCAGGAATTCTGAAGCATCTTTGGCCCTGTGGTTGGCAAGGCTGAAAGGGGTGTCATTAGAGAGAGGCTTGGTGCCCTGAGCAGGGGTTATTCTTACTTGCTGCCTGAATCTCTGGGAAGAGGGGACATCAAAGTCCGTGCAAAAAAAAAAAAAAAAAAAGGCCCGAGCAGACATGGGCGGAGCCAGGAAAGTGCCAACAGTGGTCTGGCTGGTCTGGGAGGAGAAAAAGATGATAAGATCACCATCCAGAGCACCTCAGGCCCCAGCCGCAAGCGCCCCACCTGGACTCCCACCCCTGGGGGATGACCCAGTGCCGAGAGGCAGTGATGAGAGACACAGGAGTCCGGATGAGGAGGTAGTGTGGCCAGAAGCAGCCCAGCATGTCCACTTGGATGTAAACATCAGATAAGCAGCACATAATATTTTAGAGTCTTATGTCAGTGTGGGTCGCTCAGTCCTGTCCAGCTCTGCGACCCCATGGACAGTAGCCCTCCAGGCTCCTCCATCCATGGAATTCTCCAGGCAAGAATACTGGAATGGGTTGCCATTCCCTTCTCTAGGGGATCTTCTCGACCCAGGGATTGAACCTGGGTCTCCCACGTTGCAGGCAGATTCTTTCCAGTCTGAGCCAACAGGGAAGCCCATGTCTTATGCAATACTTAGACTAACAAGGAAACTGGTCTTCATGTATTGGAAATTCAAATTTCCAATAGGCATCTGTGTTTATATCCCTTATGTCTGGCAACTCTGGTGTAAAATTATTTCCCAGGCTGATATGTTATTAGTACTCTGAAGGTTCGGAAGTTTGGGGAGACTTAAACATTGGTTAAAATACGCTTACTCCTTGGAAGAAAAGTTATGACCAACCAAGACAGCATATTCAAAAGCAGAGACATTACTTTGCTGACTAAGCTCTGTCTCGTCAAGGCTATGGTTTTTCCTGTGGTCATGTATGGATGCGAGAGTTGGACTGTGAAGAAGGCTGAGCGCCGAAGAATTGATGCTTTTGAACTGTGGTGTTTGAGAAGACTCTTGAGAGTCCCTTGGACTGCAAGGAGATCCAACCAGTCCATTCTGAAGGAGATTAGCCCTGGGATTTCTTTGGAAGGAATGATGCTAAAGCTGAAACTCCAGTACTTTGGCCACCTCATGCGAAGAGTTGACTCACTGGAAAAGACTCTGATGCTGGGAGGGGTTGGGGGCAGGAGGAGAAGGGGACGACAGAGAATGAGATGGCTGGATGACATCACTGACTCGATGGACATGAGTCAGAGTGAACTCCGAGAGATGGTGATGGACAGGGAGGCCTGGCGTGCTGCGATTCATGGGGTCAAAAAGAGTCAGATACGACTGAGTGACTGAACTGAACTGAAACATTGGTGGCTTGGAAAAATCACTATGTCTGTACTGAATTGGTCAATGGATCATGTTTTCAATTAAAATTCCTTCCCACCAGTAAATTTATCATTTACCTTCCCACCAGTAAATTTATCATTTACCTTCTCTGTGTTTTCAAATATTTAAATTTTCGGAATCATATTTTTCTGCCGCTAATGATGGTAAGAGCCCATGATTTACAAAACAAGTAAGATTAAAGTGAGGTGTAAGCTCATATTCACCATTAGAAAAAAACAGAGAACGACCTAATTTCACTGGTTGACCTTTCTGGATTATAAAAACATAAAATCATCCTAACAATATTTTATGAGATTTGGATGGCTAACCCAGCTAGTTAGTAATTACCCAGAAAATACCTGACCTAGGGGGTCACTGTTATTATTGAAAGTGGCTTAAAATCCATAACGAATATATTACATAATCCACATTTTATGTGTGGAAATGTGAGACGTTCCCTGGTCACTTGCCAGCAGATTCTGTGGTGCTCCAAGTTCTCGTCATTTTTAAAAAGTAGTTTAAAAACTCCTGGAGAAACCGATTGGAAAGCAAGGTTTCATTCCCAACATTCCATTAGGTTTATAATATACAATAAACCTCGGGGCTACCACTTCTCAATAGCCCTGCAAATTAGCCTGTCTACAACTAAGTTGGAAACCAAGCCAAAAATGGAGTGTGAAAAGAAGTTGAAATGGTCTCTGTTTAATCTGTAATTTCTGCAATCTGGACCACACCACCATCACGACTAAGGAATGGAAGAGGCTTTCATGCTGAGCAGTTCAACACTTTGCACCATGAGGAATTTAACAGTGAGGAGTGAGCCTTGAGAACTTTCCAGGTGGCTCAGCCCTAAAGAATCCACCTGTGATGCAGGAGATGCCAGAGACTCGGGTTCGATCCCTGAGTCAGGAAAATCCTCTGGAGCAGAGAATGGCAGCCCACTCCAGTACTCTTGCCAGAGGAGCCTGGTGGGCTACAGTCCATGGGGTCACAAAGAGTCGGACACGACTGAGTGTGCGTGTACACACACACACACACACACACACACACACACACACACACAGAGTGAGCTCTGATGTCTCAGAAACTGGGATGCCTTGGTGCAGCTCCAGCCTCCAGGTTTGGTATTTACAGCTCATCCTGTTAAGTCCTCCGTATTTTGAGTTGAGTTTTTCACCCTCAGTGAAGACGTGTAAAAGTGTTTCCCTCAGAGTTGCTTGTGTACAGGGCCCAATTTACTATTTGAAGAGTTCATTCTCAAAAAAATATTTAGTTATGGAAACACTTAACTTTCTATACTTCCTATCCTTCACCACCTACTGTAAGACACTAGATTTTAAGACAGCTTTTGGGGACCAAACAAGAAAACTATAATCATTGTATGTATAATATCTTAATATATATAATATAATTAATAACCTGTATTAAATGTAGATAGTAATTGTAAATTTATTTAAATTTCAGAGAATTAAATGTTTCCATTCATTCACCTAATATTTATGGAGTTCCTGCTTTTGTCAAGTACTGTTTTAGCAAGACACACTTACAGTCTAGTAAATTAAAAAGGTTTGTCTTGGAGCTGAAGAAATGCAGTATGTTAATTGTTTAGAATCAGTAACATTAAGTAATGATGCCTTAGTGGAAAGGAAGGTGCTGGGAAGCATTAAAGGAATCTTGAGCCCCGCTGGTGAATAGGCAGATTTATTACCTATATATGAAGCACCAATCACTGGCATGGAATTTGGATAGTAATTCTACATTTTTCATGTATTTATTTTTGGCCACACCGAGGGGCATGTGGGATATGCCCGACCGGGGACTGATCCCGTGGCTTCTGCAGTGGAAGCACGGAGTCTTAGCTGCTAGGTCACCAGGGAGGTCCTAAATTTAAATATTAGATACACTTTTGGTTGGTTAGTAAGTGTGGCTGTGCATCAGACACTGTTTTCATCATTCTATCAAAATTATAACGCACGGGGTTTTTGTTTGGCACTAGAAGTAACTGACTCTCTTATTTCCAAAAATCTAGACTGAACCACTTGAACATAGTTTTAGATGACAAACTTCCACTAGAAACTTCAGCTCTCTGAATTGAAGATGACATATTTGTCCCTAGTTTAAAATAAGTAAATATCTTCATTGTTTTTTGCAGTGGGGGAGGAGGCGCGGATAATCTCAGGTTCACAGAGAAAGGGAAATACACAAAAACGACCTGTGTGTTGTGACTCACTGCCTTAAATATTATCATCACCTCTTCTATCAACTTCTCTTTGCTTGCCAGTTTCCTCATTTGAAAGGACTTTCAAGTTGATGCTTTTGTAAGATATGAAGAATAGTCACTGCTGGTACGATCCTTTTTTCCACAATTAGTATTTCTAATCACATTAGACATGTTTTCAGTATCTAGAGAGGAGGCCTGCTCCCTACAGCTATCATGAGCCATTAGCTTTAATTAAAATTTACAAGTCTAATGTTGTTACATCTGCTAAATGCATTAACTTCCATGTTAATTACCAAAATGTTAATGTTGCATTAAAATAATGTTCCCTTTTGACAGTTCATCCATAGTTTAATTATTTATTTTGTTGGGGAATATGTTCTAAAAACTGAGAAAAAGAGTAGAGGAGGAAGTCAAATTAGAAAAAACATGATACAGAGTAGCAAAACTTCTAAGGAGAAAACCCTGTGTTTCAGGTAAAGATGGCTAAAGCACACTCGTGTGTCTACCCTGAATTGAAAGGACTAGGTCTTCTTATCTTATGTCTAACATATTTTTTTAGAATAGTGCTTCCCTTTTTTTTGCAGCTAGTTTATAGTGAAAGCACTAATATTCATGCTCAATTCCTCAACTCCCAAGAGTTTACAAGGCTACACATTCGTTTATCCATATAAATCATTTAAAAAGAAAGCTTCAGCTTAAAAAATCAGGCTTCTATGTTTTCTATCTAAACGTTTATTTTTTAAAGACAGATTTGTTTCAAGAAGTTAGCCAGCATACTTCTGAGCAAAAAAGAACCCAAGGACATTCTCAAAGATCCACATGGATCACTGCAGTGAGCTGCTAGGTATGAATATCATTAAGACAGCTCACATTTCACTGAAAGGGGTTCAACTGTAATAAAACCATTATCGAGTAGCAGCATCTTCTCGTCATGGCTGCACTTGCTGGTTGTATTCCTTAAATATGTAAGTTTATATACCTGAGTTAATTTTGAAATGGGATGAATCCTCTAAAACAAAGTCTTAGTCCAGTTTATAGGTCACAGAAATCTTGTCTGTGAGTTTTATCTCTGCCCCTAGTGGCTGGAACCATGCCTAGTATATGGCAGACCCTTAGGGAACTTTGACAGTTGCTTGAATGCCTCTTTAGATTTTTTTTCTTTTGGCTCATAGTTTGCACATAGCCCTTTCTTTATCCGCTCATCTACTGATGGACACTGAGGTTGCTCCCACACTTTGGTGGTGGTGAATCATGCTGCTATGAGCACTGGGCTGCTGTATCGACTCAAATTAGTCTTCTTGTTTTCTCTGACATAAATACCCAGAAGTGGAATTGCCGGATCATATGGTAGCTCTATTTTTAATTTGTTGAGGAATCTCCATACAATTTTTTTGTACTGGCTGCACCCAATTTACATTCCTGCCAGTACGGATGAGGGTTCTCTTTGCTCCACATCCTCACCAACATTTTTTGCTGTCTTTCTGATAATAAGCATTCTGACAGGTGTGAGGTGATACTGTGCTTTCGATTTGCATTTCCCTGATGGTTAGAGATGTTGAGCATCTTTTCTTAAGTCTGCTGGACTTCTGTATAACTTGAAAACACGTCTGTTCACATCCTCTGACCATTTTTTAATCAGATTGCTTTCTTATACTGAGTTGTGTGAGTTCTTGTATATTTTCAGTATTAAGCCCTTATCAAATATATTGTTTGCAAATATCTTCTCTTACTCAGTAGGCAGGCTTTCAGTTTTGTTGATGATTTTCTTCTCTATGCAAATGATTTTAGTTTAAAGAAGTCTCATTTGTTTAATTTTGCACCCAACATAGGAGCATCTATATATATAAAGCAAATATACATGTCTTTAGATTTTTTTCTTTTGGCTCATGGTTTATACATAGCCCTTTCTTTATCCGCTCATCTACTGATGGACACTGAGGTTGCTTCCATATTTTGGTGGTGGTGTGGTGCTTCCATATTTGGTGGTGTAAAAAGACATGAAGGGAGAAATTGACAGGAATATAATACCAGTAGGGACTTTTAACTAAAATCTTCCTTAACTGGGTGAAGGAAACAGACGTTCAAGTCTAGGATCTGTCTCCTTTCGCCAGGGACACAAAAGCCAAATTAAATTCTTGCTTATTTATTTGGCTGTATTGGGTCTTTGTTGAAGCACATGGTCTTTCCTAGTTGTGGCTCGAGTGCTTAGTTGCTCAATGGCATGTGGGATCTTAATTTCCTCACCAGGGATCAAACCCGTGTCCCCTGCACTGCAAGGCTTAACCACTGGGGAACCATGAAAGTCCTTGCTATCATTGTTACTAATAAAAATCTAAGCTGAAGAGAGAGAAAACAGAAATCTGAGGGTAACATTTAAAGAGAAAGAAAGCAAAAGGAGAGCCTCATTCAATGAAGGGCAGCTGCAGTGAGAGCAGCTGAGAAAATCATCTGGATAGACAGGAGAGTCTAGTGAAAGAGTGTGATCTCTGAGTCATTACCTTAAATTGTAGGGTCATTTCTGATGAGAACCAAGTTTCACGCAGTGGACCTCAAAGTCACTTTGCCTAAGAATCACATGGGAAGACTGTTAAAATGCATGATCCCAGGACCTTTTCTCCAAAAACGTTATTCCACTGAACTAGGCAGTTGGTTTTGGAATCTATTTTCATCAAGCCTCCTAGACCATCCTGGGGCAGCCAGTCCCCGGACCGCACTTTGAGAAGTCTGGCTAGATCACGCCTCTGGCCAGTTGACCTGGGGCTGAAGAGCAGGTGACTGGAGATGAGAAAACCAAGGATGTGAGCTGACTCATTCGGATGGTTGCTGACCTCACTCAGGATAGAGACCAGACAGGGTGGAGAAAGGCCCATGAGCCCGAGGGCAGAGCCATTGCTGGATGGGGGGTGCAGTGAGGGGGTGGGGAGCAAAGGGTTCTTGTGGCCAGAGAGGAGCTGGGGTGAGGGCAGGGGCTCACGTGATGGGCCGAGTCTTACAGGAGCAGGAAAGTTTCAAGAAGGTGAGCAAGCCAGGGTCTGGTGTCGGCCTTCAAAAGCAAGTTAGTCACTAAGGGAGCGCATAAGGGAATATTCCTAACATAACAGCATCAAAGTCTGCCATTGGAGAAGGCTGCTGGGAAAGTCACGTACCGGGAAGAAACTGGTGTTCCTTGAAGAGTAGGATATGGGCTTCCCTGAAGGCTCAGACGGTAAAGAATCTGCCTGCAAAGCAGGAAGCCCAGGGTTGATCCCTGGGTGGGGAAGATCCCCTGGAGAAGGGAACGGCAGCCCACTCCAGTATTCTTGCCTAGAGAATCCCACAGACAGAGGAGCTTAGCGGGCTACAGTCCATAGGGTTGCAAAGAGTCAGACACGACTGAAGCGACTTAGTACACGGCACATAAACATGTAACTCAATCATTTTGCTGTAGAGAAGAAATTAACACAACATTGTACATCAACTATACTTCAGTAAAAAAAAAAAAAATTAGTCTAAAAGAGAGAGAACTACAGTGCGTGGAGTTGAATGAGAGTTTTAGGAGAAAGAAACAGCTGAAACAGAGAGGCTGACTATGTCAGAAGGGAAATGGATGCAATAATCCAGGTGAACGAAGGACCTGGTGGAATTAAGAGGAGGGAAGCCTCCTCCTCTAAGACCAGCGGGTGGGTGGGGCTCACTGCTCGGAAGTTTTTCAGTGGAGGAGCATCAGGTTCAGGCACTGATGCACCCCAACCTCTGTCTTGTCTGTGATTTAGGAAGGATGGCCGCATTCAGGGATCGAGAAAGAAGAGCCGTGGGGGAGGAATGGGACCGTTTCTGCAGGACAACTGGAGAGTCTGGACATGCAGACGAGTTGCTGGCTGACAACCCTACATTTTCAGAGAGCATCATCCCCAATTTAATTTTCTCTACTACTAATGTCATTAGGGCTGTCAGTGAGTAAAACAGAACATAGACATCAGCTCAGGCAGCGGAAACTTGGGATAAAATTATGCTAAAGTGTGGAGATATTTTTATTCACTTATCAACTAGCACAGGGGTTATTTTAGGGAGAAATCTTTGTTGGGAAAAATTGATTTTTAAAATTCCCTAGGATTTGGAGACCTGGCGTGTTCTCCACGTGGGTGGAACTGATCCACTGAGTACAAGGACAGGAGCCTTCCTTTGTTTCTCGTAAACGGAGGAAGAAAATGAGGGGACAAAAAGTGCAAAGAAGAGAGCAAGCTCAGGAAAGACTGCGTTCTTTTTTCTGTGAAATTTCTAAATTTTTAAATGGTTGGTTCAAGCAGGTTTGGTTTTGTTTCGGGTATGCTCATGAAGGGCTGTGTTTCCAGGCTGGGTTGATGCACGCGGAATCGAGCCGGGCTGTGAACCAAGGATCCCAGAGCCGCCCGGGGCTGGAAGGTTCTGGGGCTGCTCTGCGGGCTCGCGCGAACTTCTCTCGGAGGGCACATTCGCCGGCAAACACATGCACTTTTCTGGTCATCCTCTTACATTTATTCAAGTAATAGCAGAAAAGAGAAGTCATATGGGTAAAATAAAATGTAAACCAGATTTCATTTACCATGGCACAGAACCATTTCGCTCATAGAAATTATTATTGGGACTCAACCCCATTGGCACGATGTCTCTATAATGTTCAGCTCTGTGTTTTTCATTCAAACCTATGTGGCTCTTTCAGGGACTGGCTGTATGCTATCCAACAAGAGAATATTGGTTGTAATCATTGAACATTCATCTACTGTACCAGGCATTCCTTTCAGATGTGTGTCGCTTTGAGGCTACATATGACAAAATAGTAAATATACTGGTAAGAATGGGAGAGTTACGATCATCATTCCATGAACAATTTCATTCATTTGAGACAAATAATGCTGTCCCACTGGTGCCATTTCCACCTTTAGACTCCAGGAGGTCCAGGATATGATCATGCAAATTCACTGTACTGTAATTTCATCCTCCTAACCACTGGTCATGTGTGGATGTGAGAGTCGGACTGTGAAGAAGGCTGAGCGCCAAAAATTGATGCTTTTGAACTGTGGTGTTGGAGAAGACTCTTGAGAGTCCCTTGGACTGCAAGGAGATCCAACCAGTCCATTCTGAAGGAGATCAGCCCTGGGATTTCTTTGGAAGGAATGATGCTAAAGCTGAAACTCCAGGACTTTGGCCACCTCATGAGAAGAGTTGACTCATTGGAAAAGACTTTGATGCTGGGAGGGATTGGGGGCAGGAGGAGAAGGGGACGACAGAGGATGAGATGGCTGGATGGCATCACTGACTCGATGGACGTGAGTCTGAGTGAACTCTGGGAGTTGGTGATGGACAGGGAGGCCTGGTGTGCTGCGATTCATGGGGTCACAAAGAGTCAGACACGACCAAGCAACTGAACTGAACTGACTGAACAACCTGTGAGGAAGCAGGGAAGGGTATTGGCTTTATTGTTTCCGAGACAGGGCAGGTGACATGACCCGGGCCACATTCAGTCATTCAGAACTTCTCAACCCAGGTATTCTGCAAATAGGAGTGTGCTAAGAAATCTGGATTCCCACAGCCTTCAGGCATCAGGAAATACTACAACTCAGCTCTTCATTTTATACACAAACACATACACACACAAGCAGAGAACAGCTGCTACTATGTACCAAAATTTACCATTTGTTACTGTGCTTTGATGGGCTTCCCAGGTGGCTCAGTGGTAAAAAAAAATTTTTTAAATCCACCTGCCAATGCAGGAGTCATAGGAGGTGCAAGTTCAATCCCTAAGTCAGGAAGATCCCCTGGAGGAAGAAATGGCAACCCACTTCAGTATTCTTGCCTGGAGAATCCCATGGACAGAGGAGCCTGGCGGGCCACAGAGCCGGACACACCTGAGTGACTGAGCACGCGTGCACACACACTGTGCTTTGACAGGAAAATGTGAAAGGGGATTCTAGTCTGACTCTGAGTGTAGAAGTGTCCAATCAGCTGCACTCCCTCTGCGAGAAAACCATGGGCTTCTTTTCTGATAAGTGCATTTACCAGGAAAGGACGTGAACTTCACACACGTGTCTTTTCTTCACTGAATGCCTTTCCTATTGATTCAGCTAGTTAGCTGTACAGTGTCCAGCCACTTTCCGGGCCAAGATACTTCAGCTCTCAGTGGTGACAAAGAATCAGTGGGCACCGGCGAGGAAAATACCAGTGAATTTCTTTCCAAGTCCATTAGCATCTATTTAGTCAAAACAGAGGCTCACTTATAAGGCCTGACCTGGCTCTCAGCCTTACGAGTCATGCACAGCAGATGGTGCCTACAGAGTGCACGCCCATGTCCTTCCAAAATCCACATGCTGGGAGCCTGAGGTCCAGTGAGATGGTAGGAATAGGGCCTTTGGGAGAGAGTGGTAGGGGCTGGAGTCTTCAGACGATGATTAGGTCATGAGGGCAGAGCCCTTTTCAAAGAAGTCTAAGGAAGGACCTCTGTCTCTTTCTCCACGTGAGGCTACAGACAAAAGATGAACAGCCAGGAAACGGGTCCTTACCAGACACTGAATCTGCCAGCATCTTGATTTCGGACTTCTCAGCCTCCACAACTATGAGAAATACGCTTCTGTTGACCATAAGCTCCCCAGTCCATGGTGCTTTGTTATCAGCCTGAAATTAGTGAACACAAATTCCTCCGTGCCAGTGCATCAGGCCCTTGCCACTATCCCTGCCACTCCTCTTATCCAGTGTGCTTAGCTCAGTCATGTGCGACTCTCTGCCACCCTATGGACTGCAGCCCTCCAGGCTCCTCTGTCCATGGAATTTTCCAGGCAAGAATACTGGAGGGGGTTGCTATTTCCTCTTTCAGAGGATCTTCCTGACCCAGGGATCAAACTTCCTACACTGGCAGGTGGATTCTTTACCAGGAGTGCCACCTGGGAGTGCCTCTCTTACCCAGAAGTGAGTCTATTTCCCTACACTCTAGAATCTGGGCTCTATTTGTGACTTGCTAAGACCTAAAGCTGAAACTCCAATACTTTGGCCACCTTGTGAGAAGAGGTGACTCACTGGAAAAGACTCTGATGCTGGGAGGGATTGGGGGCAGGAGGAGAAGGGGACGACAGAGGATGAGATGGCTGGATGGCATCACGGACTCGATGGACGCGAGTCTGAGTGAACTCCAGGAGTTGATGATGGACAGGGAGGCCTGGCATGCTGCAACTCATGGGGTCGCAAAGAGTCGGACACGACTGAGCGACTGAACTGAAGACCTATAGAATGTGACCCATGCGGTGCTGCCGAATTCCAGAGCCCAGGTCTTCAAAGGCCTCATCATGTCCATCCTGAGTCTCTTGGACTGCTCCCCTAGGCCACCACGGCATGTAGAATTCCAGGACAGGGAATGACTTGCAAGAAGGGTCCCAACTGTGCCAGCTGAGAACAGAAAACAGATGGAACCAAGCAAAGGAGTCCAGGTGAGACCAGCTAACCCACAGAACTGTGAGAACACATTGTCACCACTCTAAGTCACTATGTTTGCGGGGGGTAGGGGATGGGCAGGGGTGTTTGTTACACAGCAGCAGATAACCGAGAGCTCTAGGGAGATGCCCAGGCATGTGCAGAGTGGCCAGTTATTTTCTCAGTCGTGCACTTGAAAGATATAAATAAGTCAATGACGTGTTGAGATTCTTTCTACCTCTCCTTGGGTTCTTAGCTTTACTAACCTTTTCTGAGAGCCACGTTCAGAGGTGCAAATATTCTAATTTTGGCAACAGTTCACTTATGCATTCTTTTTCCAAGTGAGAAAAAATACAGATGATTTAGAATTGTCCTTGTTGGTAATGAAAAGCTATCGGGGAAAAGGTACACAATTTCTGAAGGCCGAGGAGTGAACTCATCCCACTGTCTTTCCTGTTTTCATGTTGCCTCGACTCTTCTTCCAGGAGAAAGGGTGCAAATAATGACGATTCATTTTCCTTTCGATACATTTGAGCTCATTTTAGAATCATTTTACTTTGCATGTCTTCAATGCAGAAGAATATTTAAAGAATAATTTCCAAGAACAGAATAAGATAAAGCAAGTTTTTAGGGAAATCTTTTATTTCTAAGTCTATAGCTGAGGGCAGCCTTATTCCTGGGTTTTGTTAAGCTTCATAGGTTTAATTGCCTGGAGCAGGTCTTCTAAAGTTAAGTTTACTGAAATATGGGCCTTTGGGACCATATTTTCTGGAAACAAATGCTTTTCAAACATCTCATTTTATAATTTAGTTGTATCCGGGCTCTGCAGAATGTGAATATTTTAAGAATTAAGCCATTGATCTGAAAATAAACTGATATCAAATATACAATTCCTGCAAGTCCCCCAAATTAAGGTAATTTTTTGCACATTTAAATGTTACGACCATTCCTAACTTCCCCCAACCCCCACCTCATGAGCCTTTTAGCTCTTAAAACTGTCTGGAAACCAAACTGTACTTTAAAAATTATTTTTATGGAGGAAAAATGAAACCACATTTCGCTTTTCCTTCTGTGAGATGGGCGCCTTCGCGCGGCTCCTGTGGCTTGCCAGAGGCCAGGAATGGACGGGTCACACACCAAGTTCCAACAGTCAGGCAGCCTTTGTTTTCTAACCCAGAATTCCTCTTCAAAATGATCCAAACGCCTGCTCCCGGCAGCTCTAACTCTGCTCTCAACAGCCTCCGCTGCACTTTCTTTTTCTTTAATCCCACGTGGGTTTCATTTTAACTCTTTCCGAGCAAGCCCAGACCTGTTTCTCTCATCAAGAACAGGGTGGGAGCAGGGGTGGCGGGTCCTTGTCAGAATAAATTACAATTTTTGGCAAGCATCTGTGTCTCTTACCCACTTAGGAACTAGAATATTGCCTTGTAAAGCAGTGCAGCCTTCTATTATGACTTAATTATGAGGCCAAAATAAGGACACCGTTTTATAGGTGCTTTTAAAGTATATACATAAGATTTCCATCTTGGAACGAATCAAAAGAGATTAAATTTTTCCTAGTCACCCGTGGGCTGGCTCTGATGACAGCAGCTCAGCAGACTGGTCTGGGATGCCAGTCTCGAGGTCCCGGGGAAGCTACACTTACGCTTTCGCTGTGCACTTTCTCCTCCCATGAATGAAAGGTTCACGCCGCTCACGCCTGAGCCAGGAAATCGCAGTTCCCTTTCTTACAACCCACTGGATCTGAGTCCCTGGAGAGGGGTTCCTGATGATTAATCTCTGATGCTGGAGGAACTCCAGGGCTGCCCAGCCAGGCGAGGCCCTTCTCGAACTCCCTCCAAACCTTGCTCTCTCTCACCTGCTCCCGGGGTCACCTGGAATCTCCGGCCCCTACCACAGAATCCTCCCTGCACTGTGCTGTACTGCGCCGGAAAATGGGCCAGACTGTGTAATCCCGAAGAAATGACATTTGGGCGAGAACAAGGGCTGCTTGACACGTGTCTGCCAGTCCAGGCGGGATCCTCCACTCCATCTTCGATCTCAGCAATGATTTCTTCAAGATCAATCATCTTCTGGGAGAACTGGCTGATGCCAGCAGAACTCAAGTGGGAAGGATATGAACTGGAAAATGTATTTCATATTTTAAAACAGCGAATCTTGATTGCCAATAGGTGTTGAGTACATTTTTTCCCCCTTAAAGACGTTTATTGAGGAGACAGAACATCTCAGTGGCTTGGTGTGAATACAGGGCTCCTGGAGAAGGGCTGGATCAATGGAATGTGGGTGGGCTCCATTGCTAAGTTGTGTTTGACCCCTTGCAATCCCATGGACTGTAGCCCGCCAGGCTCCTCTGTCCAAGGGGTTTCCCAGGCAAAAAGACTGGAGTGGGTTGCCATTTCTTCTTCCAGGAGATCTTCCTGAACCAGGGATCAAACCTGGGTCTCGAGCCTTGCAGGTGGATTCTTTACCGTCTGTGGCAGCCCTCCATACAAGGAGCCTCTTTAATCAGCTGCTGCATCTCTCAAGCCTTGCCACCAGGAGGCTTAATCAGTCCAGACCAGATTCTGGCCAGGACTTTACCCCAGCTGCCTTCCCGAGTCTAGGATCACACCAAGAGCTAACTTGTGTGTGTGCTCCAAACAAGATCATGTCTCATCATCTGCTGCAGAGAGCAATAGCAGGCTTTTCGCACTTATGTTTGCATTGGCTCTCAGGTTATTTGGAACTGGTAGGGAGGGGCAAGGTGAACTTAAAACTGACCCTCAGGTAAGAATTTTACATTTCATTTGTAATTAACTCTATTCTTTTATCAGAGTGCTGATATCAAAGTCTCTTGGCTATTTCTTACACACATCTTTCTACATATATGTGTACATTGTATGTATACGTGTAAACACGCAGCAAAATGTCTGGAGAATGCTCATCAGTTGGGGTTAGAAGAGGAGTCAAGAGAGACTAGCTTTTCGGGAAGTAGGCTCAGAAACTTGTAATAACCTATGATGGAAAAGAATCTAAAAATCTGAAAATCTTTGCTATTTACCTGGAACTAACACAACACTGCAAAATTGTAAATCAGCCATATTTCAATAAAAATATTTTTTTAAAAGAGTATCCTGGAACCACATGGTCAGAAACAAGGACCATATTGTTTTAAAGAACCCTGTCTAGAGCTTCAGACTGAAAGCCAGCTCTTCCAAGTGACCCATTGGCACACTGGCAGACACTGTAGGATTCCACTCCAGTGGGGGCCCTGGAGGCGACAACTCAGAGACCACAGTGGACGTCAGTGCCAGGGCAGTGGGCAGGGGTGGGGAGTGAGACATTCACGGATGCGGCATTTTGGTTTTACAAGATGAAAATTTCTGGGGATGGTGGCGATGGCTCCACAAGGTGGTGAATATATCTGGGGCCGTAAAGGGTATTCATTTCACTTCATATACATTCTTAAAATGAAAAAGGAAACAAAGAACTGTGCCTATTCCTGTTTGAGACCCACTCAGAATGCCCGAGAGCCTGGTTTTCTAAGGTAATTTAGCCGGAACATGCTGTATCTGGCCCTCTACACCTTAGCGCCAAGCACGGACTCTAGCTGACAATGAGAAACATCGTCGTTGGTCAGGGGTGCCCGCTGAGAGGCTCTCCCATGTCACTGATGGACTTAGTGCCCCCGGCCACGCCCGGCTGGCCACGTGAGAAATGCCAGGGCCAGGCGGGAACTCAGCCCCTCGGCCTCCTGCTCTGCGTCGCCTCTCCCTCCACTGCGTTCTGTTTTTCCATTCACCCAGCATTGATGCCATTCTTTGGAAACCAAGGTTAGGCTTGCCTTCTCTCTTCTGAGAAAAATGTAATTCCATTTTTGTGTGTGTGTGCCAGAACCCAAGACCACTTAAAAATTCTCCCTTTTCAGCTCCCATTATTTACAGGGTAAGGACACTTTGCAATAAGAGATGTCCAGAGCAGACACTTCCATATAAGACCCAAAGTCACCTGGTGCAAGAAGCAAAACGCTCCAGGCCACAGCGAGGAAGCAAGGTTGTAGCTAATTTTGCATCTGTTTTTCCATCTCTCTCTGATGCTGGGCTCTTTAACTTCTCTCCATCCCCTTTTGTACCCTTTACACTGTGGAGGTGGTTATCATAAAAAGATATGATTTTCCGCTCACATATCTCACATATCAATGCCATAGACTTCTGGCTGACAAATGAGATTGCACCAAAATGCCTAAAGCAAAAACTCTTCAACTATGAGAGAAATGGACAAAAGTGTAATTTTAGAAAAACTACCCCTCTTGGAGTGGGAGCTGGTTAACTGCAGTGAGGACAGGGGTTGATTTCAGATGTTCTCCAGGATTCTTGCCATCAGGGAGTTGTCTCTCTGATTATGAGGTCAGTGTTGCTCTGACTGCATGTAACAAGCCCATCCACCTCACGTGTCCAGTGTTATGGAAAGTGCAAGGCGGGACTCCCAGACTCAGCTTGATTTAACACTCCTCTTAGACTACGCCATGCCCACAGCAGCAACATCTGGGACTTCAGACGGTTTTACAGATTTGATTGCTGATGAGCAGAGTTCAAGGTTTTGAAGCACTGAACGTATTTTTTCCTGATCTCTCCAGAGGTGTTGTATGCATGCTTGACTTAGCCTAAATGCATCACTGGTGTTTTCTTTATTAGCTTGCTTTTAGTATCTATTTCCTTGGCCATTTTCAGTGCTTTGGACTGCCTCCTACTTCCTGGCATCACTGAGCTTAAAGCTAGGTTGAAAGTTATAGCAAAAGTTAAAACAGTTTGGAAATGTGGTTAAGCGGTGCTGGGTGACTGCTTTGAGCCAAAGTGCTAAACTTGTCAGTCAGTCAGAAAGGAGAAGACAGAGAATTTGCCCAAAGCATAATTTCACCAACATGAATAATTTTTCAGAGCTTAGGAAGCTGTTAAACCTTTTCTTTGTACATATTTCTAAGCTCTACTGAGATCGCGCACTGAATTCACAGATGTTTATAATACCTTGATGAGTCAAGCAATGTTCAGTTTTAGCATCAAACTGTAAGGCCCCTCCAGCTCAGATTTTTTTTTTAAATTTTATTATCTTTACTAACAGGTCTGGCAGGCAGCTTTAAGACCATAATGTGGAACAGGGTCAGACAGATGGTTGAACTAGTGGCTTATGACCTAAGCCTCAAGATTTAGGCATGTGCTAAATATAATTACCCAAAGAATACATTCACAATTTTTTATTGAAGTTTTTATTTAAACAAACAGTGACTGAGTCACCGGTCTCCACCAGTACCTGGCAATGTGGATCCCTGGACTCGAGTGGAAAAGTCTTAAATGGGCTCCACGTTTGTGCTGCTAGTTTATTTTATAGTTTTTATACTATAAAATTTCTTATTTCATCTTTCATGGACTAGTGCCACTGTTCTCAGACTCTAAAATCCTAGGGACAACCAGCAGATGATGCATTCAGGATTACTTCAATGTGGTCAGGAAACTCAAGGCTTTTCTGCAGTTCTGGGTCTCAGTACCTCCTTTGAAGATGAAGAATCAGGACCAAGCCTTCCCCTTCCCCACCCGAGGATACAAAGAGACCCCAGCTCCCTTTGTAATTCGGGGGACCACTCTTTGGATGGTCTCCCACATCTCAGAGAGAAAGGAGAGAGGTGGTCTTCTGCCAGTGCCATCCTGAGACGTTCAGGTGGTTACCCCAGAAAAGATGCCAGAGAGTGTCTTCAACCAGAAAGGACAGAGGCTAGAAAACAGAAGCTGTGCCGCGACACCATGTCCTTGCCTACAGTGACAAGAGCGGCAATTAGTAGCTAATGTGATTTCCAAATGGGCATTTTCAGAATCCTTTTCTTTCTTGAAGTTTTGTGGGGACCATTGGAACACCTTACTTATAAAACTTACATGCAGAGTACATCATGCAAAATGCTAGGCTGGATGAAGCACAAGTGGGAATCAAGACTGGAGAAATACTAAGACCTCAGATATGCAGTTGACACCACCCTAATGACAGAAAGTGAATAGGGACTAAAGAGCATCTTGATGAACGCAGAAGAGGAGAGTGAAAACTCTGGCTCAAAATTCAACATTTAAAAAACAAATCCATCACTTTGTCTATCACTTCATGGCAAATAGGTGAGGAAACAATGGAAACAGTGAAAGACTTTATTTTCTTGGGCTCCAAAACCACTGCAGATGGTGACTGCTGCCGTGAAATGAAAAGACGCTTGCTCTTTGGAAGAAAAGCTATGACCAACCTAGACAGCGTATTAAAAAGCAGAGACATTACTTTGCCGACAAAGGTTATCTAGTCAAAGCTGTGGTTTTTCCAGTAATCTTGTTTGGATGTGAGAGTTTGACCATAAAGAAAGCTGAGCACTGAAGAATTGATGCTTTTGAACTGTGGTGTTGGAGAAGACTTAAGAGCCCCTTGGACAGCAAGGAGATCCAACCAGTCCATCCTAAAGGAGATCGGTCCTGAATATTCATTAGAAGGACTGATGCTGAAGCTGAAGCTCCAATACTTTGGCCACCTGATGTGAAGAACTGATTCACTGGAAAAGACCCTGATGCTGGGAAAGATGGAAGGCAGGAAAAGAAGGGGACGACAGAGGATGAGATAGTTGGATGGCATCACCAACTCGATGGACATGAGTCTGAGTGAGCTCCGGGGAGTTGGTGATGGACGGGGAAGCCTGGCTTGCTGCAGTCCATGGGGTCGCAAAGAGTCAGACATGACTGAGTGACTGAACCGAACTGATTGGAACAGAAGTTATACCTAGTACCCGTCTGACTATTTTTTTAAAAAAACTCCATCTTTTAAAGCCCTTTACAGACTTAAAAAAAGGAAAGAATAGAACAAAGCACGTCCCTGGTGGCTCAGCAGTAGAGAATCAGCCTGCCAGTGCAGAGACAGGAGACAGGGGTTCGACCCCTGATCCGGGAAGATTCCCCCCCGTCCCCGCCCCAAGGGAGAGCTAAGCCCGTGAGCCACAACTACTGAGCCTGTGCTTTAGAGTCTGGGAACAGCAACCACCGGGCCCACATGCCTCACCTACTGAAGCCGTGTTCCGCCACAAGAGAAGCCCCGGCAATGAGAAACCCACGCACCGCAACGAGAGAGTACCCCGAATAACAACGGAGACACAGCATTGCCAATTAAAAAGATAAATAATTGAGTGGTCTTGAAATCATGAAATCAAATTATTTCAACTATGCTTAGCTTTCCTGGCGTATTTAGGGCTGAGCAGGTTGATGGAATTCAGTACAAATAACCAGGGCTGGAAGAGGATCTGAGCCTCAGCCAAATATTGGGGGAGAAGTGAATTTTTTTTTCAGACCCTGAACTCACTGCAGCAGCCCTGGCTCGGTCGCTAAGGCTACACTTCCATGCTACAGAAAGAAAGCGTGCCAGAATTTCCTCATATAATTACAACCAAATCTGCAGCCTCCATTGGTCCCTATCAAGTTGCCATAGGTTACAGTTAAACATTTCATGCCATGAAGGGTCACTGTCAATTTTGCAGTCAGAAAACAGAAGAAAATGCAAAAACACCACAATCCATTCCTTCCTTGCATAGCTTGTGATCTAAATACAGGCCCCGATACTTTTTCCAAAATAATCAGGACAGAAATAGTCTGAGTCCAATTAGAGTTGCTCAGCAGATTTAATACGCAATTAAAATATATTCTACATGTGTCTCCATTTTACTTTCTTTGTTTTATTAATTTTTTAAATAAATCAGTGGAAGAAAATTCTTGAGTAGTTTTTTCTGTTGTCACGGGGAGGCCTGGAGTGCTGCAGTTCATGGAGCTGCAAAGAGCTGGACACAACTTTGTGACCGAACAGTTTTTTTTCTAAAGGCAGGATATAGGCCAGTTTAGGTAGAGTCACAGCACAGGTGGGGGCTTCCCAGGTGGGAGTGAAGTGGAGTGAAAGGCATTCAGTCGTGTCCGACTCTTTGTGAATTCTCCAGGTCAGAATACTGGAGTGGGTAGCCTTTCCTGTCTCCAGGGGATCTTCTCAACCCAGGGATCTAACCCAGTTCTCCCACATTTCAGCTGGATTCTTTACCAGCTGAGCCACCAGGGCAGCCCAAGAATACTGGAGTGGGTAGCCTATGCCTTCTCCAGAGGATCTTCCCAGCCCAGGAATCGAACCAGGGTCTCCTGCACTGCAGGCGGATTCTTCACCTACTGAGCCACCAGGGAGGCCTCCCAAGTGGCACTGCTGCTGCTGCTGCTGAGTCGCTTCCGTCGTGTCCGACTCTGTGCGACCCCACGGACGGCAGCCCACCAGGCTCCCCCGTCCCTGGGATTCCCAGGCAAGAACACTGGAGTGGGTGCCATTGCCTTCTCCAGTGCATGAAAGTGAAAAGTGGCAGTGAAGTCGCTCAGTCGTGCCAGACTCTTAGCGACCCCATGGACTGCAGCCCACCAGGCTCCTCCATCCATGGGATTCTCCAGGCAAGAGTGCTGGAGTGGGGGCGCCACTGCCTTCTCCGCTAGTAGCAGAGAACCCACCTGCCTATCCAGGAGACATAAGAACATGGGTAGATCCCTGGGTTGGGAAGATCCCCTGGAGAAGGGCATGGCAACCCACTCTAGTATTCTGGCCTGGAAAATTCCACGGACAGAGGAGCCTGGCGGGCTACAGTCCATGGGGTCACAAAGAGTCAGACACGCCTGAGCAAATAACACACACACGCACACACGCACACACACACACGCACACGCACACACACACGCACAATAATCTGAAGGGAAATCATTTAGAAATGCCATGTGATGACTAATAGCAATAAATATACTTGGCCTTATCCTAACTTATCAAATCCTCATTCTCCTATCATTTTATTTGAAATAAGAGCTAATAGAGTATTATTAGCTGCTTATCCATGTCAACAATGAACTATTAAGTTACAAATTAGACCTGCTTAAGCCTCAACCTTTAAACTCACATAATCTGATTTCTGTGGTCAGTAAAGATGAATAATTCATCTTATATGCCTCAAATATAAAAAATTAGTCAACATATCACCTGCTCTTCTGATTATGCATTCTTCTAGGACTACCAGTAATTTTGATTTACTGGCGGAGCATATGCTTTGTTTTCGTGACATTTAGCAGGCACATGCCATTAATCAGCCTTTTGCTTTCCCCAAATCTGAAAATTAATTCCAAAAGAGTTTCATAGAAACTCTTAATGACTGAAAATCATGGTTCTGCTGCTACATAAGCTTCAGAATAATAAATACTATACTTAGGGGGATTAATTATTAAATCCAGCTGGAATCAGAGCCTTTCTAAGGCAAATAATAATAATCATTACACATAACACTGTGTAACGTCTACGATGGGTACCAAAGTTGGCAGTGTGTTAATGCATGTCAGAATTGTAAAGGAGATTCTATACACCGTAAGAAAATAATTCTGAGAATTTCTCCAAGAGAAGTAACTGCTGGTCGGTGAGCATTACATAAGCATGAAACGTTTACAGCTAGAGAATCTGTGTATGCCTCATGATCTTTCTATGACTCTGCATAGAAAGTCAGAAGAGTTAAATGGCTCTTCCAACCCAAAAGGGATTCCTACCCCCTTGTAGGTGGGTATGGAGGGATGGGATGAGATAATACAGTAATACAGACTTGGGGTTAGACAATGTTGAGCTTAAATTCTGGCTCAAAGTACACTACCTGTGGGCTTTGTGATCTCGGGCCAGTTACTTTCTCTTAGTCTCCTTATTGACATGATGAGGGAAATACTCTCTATTTTAGATTGACAACTAAGAAAAGCCTCATAGGAGGTGATATTTTTGCTGAGACCTGCATGATATAAAGGGTTGGCATTTCTAAGAGGTACACAAAATCTCAAGCTCATAAAGGAAAATAAATAATTTCTTTATACACGCTGGGAAATCATAACCTGTTTTGCAAGGAAAATAACAGACTCAGAAATAAATTCTTTAATTCAGAGCTCACATAAACCAGTAAGAAAGAGAGCAATCAAATGAATTTTAAATAGGGTATAAAAAAACCATTTAGGGAGAAAATAACTATGGTCAGTGAGCAGAATAAAAAAATGTCCAACTTCTCTCTTAATATCAAATATTAGAAATAAAACATCTAGGAGATATCATTTTTCACTTTTCAGAAATTTAAAAACATAACAAACAAGTGCTGTCCAGTTCTAGAGGTGTGTGCTCAGCTGCACCCAACTCTACAACCCCCTGGACTGTAGACTGCCAGGCTGCTCTGTCCATGAGATTTTTCAGGCAAGAATCCTGGAGCAGGTTGTCATTTCCTCCTCTAGAGGCTCGCCCCAACCCAGGGTTGGAACCCGTGTCTCATGCATCTCCTGCACTGCAGGAGAATTCTTTATCCCCAAGCCACCTGGGAAGCCCCCATGACTATGGCAGGGGTCAGCAAATGACCAGCCCGGTGTAAATCTGGACTTCTGCCTATTTTTAAAATTAAGTTTCACTGGAACACGGTCTTCCCTGGTGGTTCAGACACTAAAGAATCTGCCTGCAATGCAGGAGACACAGGCTCAGTCACTGGGTGGGAAGATCCCCTGGAGAAGGGCATGGTTACCCACTCTGGTATTCTTGCCTGGAGAATCCCATGGACAGAGGAGCGTGGCAGGCCACAGTCCATGAGGGTCACGAAAAGCTGGACACAACTGAAGTGACCTAGCATGCACGCACGCATGGCTGTTTCTGCGCTGTGAATGCAGAGGTCGCAACACGCACTGTACGACCACACACTTATAATACTCACTAGCTTGGCTCTCTACAGAAAAAAAAAAAAATTGCTAACTTCTCACATACAGGAAAGCTACTCAGTTTTATATTATTAATTGATAAACAACTTCCTTATTGAATTTTCTCAATTTTTAAAAATTATTTTTCCCTTTCCTTGGGTTTTCTAGGTTAAAAATCACATCACATCCAAGCAATGATACTATTGCCTCTTCTTTCCTTTTTAACATTTCTATTCTTTCTCTGTTCTAACTGCACTGGATTGAATTTCCAGAGAACTGCCAAATAATTCTGGTGGTAGCAGGCATCCTGGCTTTAATAGAGATTTCTTCTAATACTTCATTAAAAATTGTGACTGTGGATTTTAGCTTGAGATAGGTAAATATTTTTACCATGGCAAGGAAATATCAATCCATTCTTATTTTAAGAAGTTTTTATACCAGTCGGGCTTGGCCACTCACCTTTATCAAGGAAACTTTCAATACTTATGTTCTTAAAAATCTTAACCCATTCCTATAGCACACTGGGGCCTCCCTAGTGGTTCAGACAGTAAAGAATCTGCTTGCAATACCAGAGACCTGGGTTCCATTCCTGGGTTTAGAAGATCCCCTGGAGAAGGGCATGGCAACCCACTCCAGTATCCTCGCTTGGGAAATCCCATGGAGAAAGGAGCCTGTGGGCTGCAGTCCATGGGGCTGCAAAGAGTCATGCATGACTGAAGCGACTGAGCATCATGCATGCACGCACGCAGAGCACGTTAATAAATGCCCTCATGTGGTCACCCTGGAGACCACCCAGGCACATCTTCGGGTCCGGCTGTAGGCAGCAGCCTCTCGTGGCCACCTCTGTCCAGTCATACACACATCTGGTGACTGAACAGGGCAAGGCATCGGCTCCTTGAGATTTATAAGCCCCACCTCCAGCCTTCTCCTTCCTGCATTTATTAGGGATGTTGATTCCTAATAACTATTTTACATCCCCAAGCCCCCTCTCTGCACAGGCAGCCAGAGACCCCAAGCTGCTCATCGCAGGGAGTTACTGAAGGGCTGCCTCTGAAGTCGTGGTCCCCCCACCTGCAGTCCACATCACGGTATCTCTGGATTCTTCTCTGCTCTCCTGCACACTGTGCTCAGCCCCACACACCGCTTCCTGCTCTCCTACGCCGCATCATGTCCTGCAGGCTCCCGCCCAAAGATCTTGCACTCATGGCCCCCTCTGTCTGCACCGCTCTTCGTCCAGCCGTTCCTGGACTCCAGCCCTCAACTCATTCAGGCCACCGCTCAGCTGCCTCCCTATCTTCTGACCGCTGGATGTCAGGTGGTTCGTGCCTGCCCCTCCCCCCCTCAAACTGGCTCATCATTCATTCTCTTTCAGTTCAGTTCAGTTGCTCAGTTGTGTCCGGCTCTTTGCGACCCCATGGACCACAGCACACCAGGCCTCCCTGTCCATCACCCTCTCCTGGAGTCCACTCAAACTCATGTCTATTGAGTTGGTGATGCCATCCAACCATCCCATCCTCTGTCGTCCCCTTCTCCTCCTGCCCGCAGTCTTTCCCAGCATCGAGGTCTTTTCCAGTGAGTCAGCTCTTCGCATCAGGGGTCCACAGTACTGGAGTTTCAGCTTCAACATCATCTCTTCACCCTGCTTCTTTCTTCAGAGCAGATCGCAAGCTGACACGAGTACGAGTACTCTGACTGGCTGGTGACTCCTCTCCCCAGCTTTCATGAAAGCCGGACTTCGCTATTTGATTCACTGAAATAGTCCCTGGGACAGAGTAAGTGCTCAGTATGTCGTATGTGTGGAAGGCATAAGCAGGTCCCCCAAAATAAATTCTCCTATACCACTGGGTCAGTGACATCTGACACAGATTGCTATAAAAATTGAACAGAAAAGAGTGTTGCAAACAATCCTTTTTGCTCTTGACATAGAAGAGCAGACTCATTTGGAGGCATTTTGTTCACTTATTTTACTGACTTTAATTTTCAGAGACCTAAAATTGGGGATTTAAATTTTTCTACAGTTATCCTTTTCCTGATGAGCTTGTAAAACTCCAGAGCCTTCAAATATGATTGTAAAGCTCAAGAATAGAAATAATTCCCTTGTCATATAAGTAGTTATATTTTAAAATTAATTTCAATTAAATCAATAGAATATGATTACATTCTTTCCAGAAAAAACTAAAGATTAATGATAAGCCCACAGTGTGCTCTGACTTTACCTTCAGAATCAGTCCCCCTTCTCTCACTCAGGCGATAAGCATCATGAGCAGTTTAGCATAGATTCATCCAGAGCTCTTCCTGTGCACGGCTTGCATATGTAGCTAAATGCCATTTATTTGTGTGTACTGGCTCATCTCACAAGTGTATTAACTCATTTAATCCTTACAGAAGCCATACCCAGGAGGCATTATTTATTAAATAATAATAAAATATTCTATATCCTATAGGATTATTTTTTAAATAATTAACATATTTTTATTGGAGTATAGCTGCTTTCCAATATTGTGTTGGTTTCTGTTATATGAAAAAGTAAATCAGCTATAAATATATATAACCCCCTCCCTCGCAAGCCTCCCGCCCCTCGAGGTCATCACAGAGTACCGAGCTGAGCTCCTTGTGCCCTGCAGCGTCTTGCCACTGGCTGTTTACACATGGTAGTACACACGTGGCAATCGCAATCTCCCAGTTCACTCTCAAAGCCCCCATCTCATGTTCACATGTCCCTTCTCCATGTCTCCCCTCTATTCCTGCCCCGCAAATAGGTTCATCTGCAACATTCTTCTAGACTATACCATTCGATGCAGGAATCCCACTGCTGAACATATACCCTGAGAAAATCATAATTCAAAAAGATACAGGCACCCCAACATTCGCTGCAGCACTATTTACCATAGCCAGGACATGGAGGCACCTACATATCCATCAAGAGATGAACAGATAAAGAAGATGTGGTGCATATATGCAATGGACTATTACTCGGCCGCTAAAAGGCACGGAATTGGGTCATTTGAAGAGATGTGGGTGGTCATGGGGTTATTTTAATGATTAGGAATTCATGTGAGTGAGAACACTTAGCAGTGTGCTTGACACAGTGGAAACACTTCTCAAGTGAGACGCGTGATTAGCCAGGAGGGAAGCGCCATTCTCATTCCATATTTTTAACGTGAAGGCACTCATCATCACTGACGCGGTGCCCATATTCAATTCTTGAGATGAAAGGGATTTGAGATATCCGAAGGGACTGTCACACGCCACGGAAGCTCTTCAGCTGCTAGCAGTTCTACTGCTAGGGGCTTCTAGTTTTTAAAATATAACCATCTAACCTCACTATAGTTAGAAATAGCTTTGTGGTTTCAATGCCAATCATCCTTATTAAATACAGTAAAATGTTGCTAATATTTCATGAACCTTTATTACAGGATTATTTATTGGAAATAACCAAATATCTAACAATAAGGAAACTGGTAAATAAATTGTGATGTATCCATGTCGTGAAATATCTTGTGACTACTCCGGAGATAGTTGCAATCATTTCTAATGAAAAGGGAAAAGGCTGAACTACCGTGTAGTTTAAAAAACGATCTATAATGATTTTGTATTTAAAAGAAGAACAAGAAACGAGCTCCATTTGTAGACAGCGATGAGTGTAGAAGCCACAGACCTTGATCTCTGGGGAAAGGAAATGATCAGGATACAAAAGTGTACATACAGCAAGATTCAACTTTGTACAGAAAACGTTATGGACTAAGAGAGAAAAGACCAACCGCAGACACAGCAGTGGCGATCCCTTCCTGAAAAGAAATGACAGATGCTTTCAAATGTCTTTACCATCAGAAAAAATACTCTTTTAAAATATTTTCATTGGTTTCCTAGTGACCCCTAACTCAATCGCACATAATATAATTTGAATCTCCTGAACTTTATGCTAGTGGGACTCGTGGACTTCAGAAAAGGTGCTCAGTAAGGCAAAGGCCAAGTTGCTGCATATGAACGATCACTTGGGTAAGAGGTCTAGAACTTGGTATTTATACACTGTACAGTTAGAAGCATTTAATAGCGACGATGTATCCAAAACTATTTTTTTAAACCAGCCTCATAGCTAACTATATTTCATGTTTATGCTCTGAATTTTCTTAAATAGAAGTCTGCTGCTTTATTCTAAGCAGCCTCTATAAATTAGACGCCATGATAGACTGGCGAGAACTAAAAAGGTAAACAGGTGTGCCACTCAGCTCTAAGCCTCCTCTCTCTTCTTCAAAGAGACATCACCCTCTTGCGAGCTGGCTCCTCAGGTAATTAGTCCGTGGAGGTTACCTGTGAGACGCCTTTCTCCTCCCAGCACTCCTTGGCTTTTTCCTTCTGCAAAAGGGTCCAGATCTCCCCACCCCTCTTCTTCAGAAGTGCTTATGGCTCAAGATGAAGCGAGAAATGTAGTTAACAGAAAATATATATAACAGAAAGGAGTGTGCAGGGATGCATAAACACAGACTATCTATGGTCACTGAGAATACCAGTGAGAAATCTCAGTGTTTACTAAGCATCCCTCCCTCCCAGAGGCTCCTGTGAAAGGACGCAATTCCCCTTTGCCCACCTCCCCCACCACAAGCCTTGGCTTAACCTGCTGTTTCTAGGCTGTCTGAGCCTCTGTATCCCCTGAGGCTTATCATCCACCACGTAGAAAACAGTTGCCACGGGCTTGTGTGTGCTCAGTCGCGTCTGACTCTTTGCGACCCCATGGACTGTAGCCCGCCAGGCTCCTCTGTCCATGGGACTTTTTCAGGCAAGAAGACTGGAGTGGCTTGCCCTAACAGTTAAGGGACATCACAGGGGGAAAAAAGAAGAAAAGGAAAGAGAGAAAGAAAACCCCCGATCCTCCTGTAGGGACGGTCAAGTTTTGTCAAAGCCTTTACCCAACTCATCACGTCTCCTCAAGATCACCAAGGAAAGAAAAGAATTCTTCTGAAAGTCGGGGCAAGTTTCAAAACCTGGCTAGGTCTCCCCCTAGTGACAAAGTCGATCCATTTCTTCTGAGGTACATTCTTTTTGCTTTCAAATTTCGTTACTCCATAAACTGCCGGAGGAAAATATCTTCTGGGATGGGAAACCTAAATTCATTATAAAAGGGCTAGGGAATGCATATGGACAGCATTAATGGGAATCCTGATTACATAGAAAATTGATGTCACAACTTTAACTTTGGGGCATAAGTCATGACAAATCAAGAACATAACTGAAAGGCTCTCCGGGTCACTGGCGGCAGCTATGTGGGCGAGGCCATCAATCCCACAACAGCGAACCTCCAAGATTCCTTCTCCAGTCCGCTGCAGTATTGTCGCTCCTACCATATTCTTTTCTTTGCATCATTTACCTGTGACAGTTAAAGAAACTGAAGCTCAAAACGGTTGATGACATAGCTGCGTGTGTGCTTAGGGTCCAGCTCTTTGCATGTCTGACTCTCTGTGACCCCACGGGCTGTGGCCGCCAGGCTCCTCTGTCCATGGGATTCCCCAGGCAAGAGTACTGGAGTGGGTTGCCATTCCCTGCTCCAGGGCATCTTCCGGACCCAGGGACTGAACCCAGGTCTTCTGCACTGCAGGCGGATTCCTTACCACCTAGCCAGGGGGCAGCCCCAGGAAAAGGCAAGTCTGGGGTTTGGGTTCGCCGCATTTCCCAGTCTCTGGGCCCACCCTGCAGGGTGCTAACCTGAGACTCCCCTCCCTGCTCGCTGGCCTCCTGCCGGCACCAGCCTGGCTCCAGCTCGGAAGCTGGACCCAGCTTTCCTGTTTCTGTGCGTTTTTCTGTTCTAATAATTCCTGTTCATCCTTTAAGCTCATCTCCATCTCTGCTTCTTGGAGCCCTCAGCCCTTAGGCTCTCCTCTAGAGCGCCAGACTACCAGAGAGCTCCCGTCACGCTTCTCATCACGTCAAAAGGCACCTGCGGGATGTGGCCTGCCTCCACCCCGCCCCCCGCCCCTCAACCTCATTTCCGCACAGAGAAGGACCCTGCACAGAACAGGTGATCGTAGATGTTGGCTGAATGAAGAATGAGCGAGTGAGCGAATCAGAAAACTTCACTCAGGCAAGCTATGTTTCTAACGTCAGTTTTTCTGTTGCCTCCGTCTAGCCTGAAACTCTGACCCTTGCTGCTGACTCTGATCTGATGCCTCCGACACTGATATCTGACGACAGCCTTGCTGGAGCATTAACATTTTGGGGCCTGGGCTGTATCCTGGGTACCATACCTGTAGCTCTTCCCTCTTCGCTGGAAGATAACAAACTCTTGCCCAGATTACAGTCAATGCCATTAATGGCGGGAAAAGGATGAGAGGGGCCCGAGTCTCTGGGGGTGCGCCCTGGATTCAACCCTCTCAAAGAAATGTAAGAAAATGCATTTACTTTGTAACCCACCTCCTGAGAAATCCATCTGTTCTACCGACCCAGGCAAACGCAACTGGAGGAAAGAGAGCTCACTTGAAATCTTTCAAGTGTGGCTCTCTCTCTCTCTCTTTTTTAAATTTTTGCCCACCCTTGCAACATGTAGGATCTTAGTTTCCCAACCAGGGATCAAACCTGTATCTCGTGCACTGGGAAAGCAGAGTCTTAACCGCTGGACCGCCAGAGAAATCCTCCAAGTGTGGCTTTCTTAACAGCTGGTGAGCTACTCGACCTTCAGCCAGATAAAATTTTCTACTAAGAAGTAATGTTCAACTTGTTTCCTTATTTGGAGGAAAAGAGCAGAAAGTGAGTCTCATCTTTCCTCCAACTTTATTTTAAAACAATTTAATAAATATTTAAAAGCCACGAAAACACTAGTATTTATTAAACATAACACAGGTGGTTACTGTGGATTCTATTAATATTAGCACATGCGTCATTGGAAAAGATACCCTGTATTTAACTGATGGAAAATACCCTGCAAATCAAAGCTTACCTTACACATTTTACTAACTACCTCATAGCCACAGGCTGCGATTTGCCAAGATGCTTAGAATACGTGGCTTTATTAGTTCAGTGACCCAGAAAGAGTATATATGGATAAAGCATAGACAAGAGAACATTTGTGATGGTGATTAATTATACGGCGTGGCATCGCAGAGCATGTAAATGAAAAGCTGAATAACATATCCTATGATTAACATTCCTCTGTGAAGTGAGGGGTGTGGAGAACGCAGAACAATGGTGTGTGGGGAAGTTGGGTCAGACAAGTGATAAATCAGTGGTGGAGAAATAGGGAAGGCATTACCATAAGCACTAAGCGACCATTCTCACACGATGAATGCAGAATAACAATACCGTCTTTGTAATTATAATGATGTTCCTTATAAATTATAGATCAATTCAGAAAAACAGCACTTTTATATTTTAAAATAAATGTGGATGGTAGACCCACGGGTTCTTTTCAGATTACAAGAATAATGGAAAGGGTCCATAGTAAGCGTCAATGAAATCTTAAATCCTAAAATAGAGCTCTATTTACATTCATTCAAGGTAGAAATTATTCCTACCTGTTCCTAACAACAAAGAATCCTTGTGTTCAATTTCCTTTCCCTGCACATGGTAACTCACTTGCTCCTTCATCTCTGAACGTCAGCTCGGGAGCGCTGCCAATGATGCTGTATGGAGAATAAAACGTCCAGGACTCGGAGAAGCGCCTCCGATTTCTTGGGAGGGAACTGGACAGGCTGGGTGATGCTTTTGCCTGTAGTCTTGCTGTTTTCAGGTTTTTATCTCTCCTCCTAGATCCTGGGTACTTAGTCGCTCCGTTGTGTCCAGCTCTTTGCAACCCTATGGACTGTAGCCCCCAGGCTCCTCTGTCCATGGGGATTCTCCAGGCAAGAATACTGGAGTGTGTTGTCATGCCCTCCTCCAGAGCATCTTCCCAACGCAGGGATCGAACCCAGGTCTCCCGCATTGCAGGTGTATTCTTTACCACTCTAACCTCCTTTGAAACTGGATCTTATCTGTATTTGTATTTCCTATAATTCTGCTGACAATATGTACATGGTAAACATTTGGGAATTGAATGATCGCTTTTAGAGGCAGACTGGTCTGTGATACAGAACAAAAAAGGAGTTGGAAGAATCTTGGAAAAAAGCAAATCCAGTCTCCAGGATGAATACCAGTGCCCTCTCTGTAGTTCTAAAAACATACAGCTTCCTGAGCACAAGAGCAGACCTACTAACCACACCTCTGTGGAGAAAGGCTCCCTGCCTTTAACGTGGACCCCAGAAGGTCTCAACTGTAGAAGAGAACAAGAACCACTGGTTGGGTGCCTGGTCCCTCTCTACCTAGCCTGGTGTGCTGTACGTTTGTGCAGTAAATAGCACCTCATTGCTTAAAGCGTATACCTATCATTTATATGTATATTATATGCATGTTAACATGTACTGTTCTTGTTCAGCCGCTCAGTCATGTCTGAGTCTTTGCAGTCCCATGGACCGTGGACAGCAGGTTCCCTGTCCTTCACTATCTCCCAGAGTTTGCTCAAACTCATGTCCATTGACTCGGGGATGCCATCCAACCATCTCATTCTATATACATATGTAATTTTTACATTAATACCTCATCTGAGCAAAATATATGAACAGATTTTATTCAGCAAATGTGATTTCAACAAATTGTTCCATTCATAGGAAACTGACCTGGCAGCTCTCCTCAGATCAGATTTCCTTTCTCTGAAGCAGGACCCGGGCCAGGCGGGGTCCTCGTGAAGGTTCTGCCTGCTCACACCCAGACCTGAAATGAGGGGGTGACAAATGAATGGCGGATGAGGTGCAGAAGAGCCAGTCCTTGAGCCTTGGACTTTAGGACACGCCCAAGCAAAGAGCAGAATTTTCCTCTGCTCCAAACCACCTCTAATTTATCCACAAATAGAAAAGGGGAAGGAAAAGAGTTCCCTTCAAAAAAGTTTGAAAATGCAAATGTTTTCAGGTTACAGTGATCACAGAAAAGCTTGCCAGCGTACGGACTTTGTGTTTCCAAGGCAGAATAGCATAGCCACAACTTCCAGCTGAATGCTGCCAAGAATTATTTTTTTTTACTCCTGCAAAATCATGCCACAGTGAAGATGTCAAATGCAGCTCACCTGTCATGAATGCTGGAAAAGCTCAGGTGGTAACAGACTTATTTTCTCCAAGGGGTTGGGACAAGGCTGTCATGTACGGTTGTTCAAGTTTCACACTGCACAAGGGCACTTATCTAATGTGAACTAGTTACACCATAGACTCCTTATTTCTATGATTACAGTTTTGTTGACTCCAAGGCGGACAGTGGACAGTTTCTATATTTATGATGACAATTCTTTGGCAGATGGCAGTGAAGTACCTTGTTCCAAATGGGTAAATGCATGCCATTTTACTTTGACTTATAAAACTGGAACTAATAATCAAAAAACTAGTTAATCTAACAACATCTAAAAGTCCCTATTCTTCTAAACAAAATGTACCTGTTTGATTTTGAGGCTAATCTATTGGTTGGCAAACATCTCAATTTTTAAAGAAACTCTCCTGTTGAAGTATGAGTGCGCTGGGTGAATTGAGTTTTTCAAATTGCTCATCCGCCTGGTGCTCACAATATTAGAACAGTATTTATGAGTCTCAATTTACATACCCACTCAAGTCTCTCATTATACTTCAAGGCACATAATAGCCACCAATAACTCACAAAGTATTTGGATATAGATTGCTATTTGTTATTACAGAAAAGCCACTCATACAGAATGCAGCTGCTTATATGTAATTATCTTAAAATATTACAAATTTTTAAATAAAATAATAACATTACATTATTTTTCTCCAGATACCAGAAAAACTGTTGTTTGAATTTAAGATCAGGAATCAGAACACAGAAAGCCATCAGAGAAGTAAACTTTTGAAATGTTTGGAATATTGAATACTTACGGCAAAAATATTAGATGCCGATCTACAATACAAGAAAAAGTCTGTAATTGCTACTTTGAACAAAATGTAGCACAGACACATGCTGTCTACAGAAAGAAGGCAGGAGTTTCACTTCTGCATCCACGTCAACCAAAACCTATCATTTAAAACAAAACAAATTTTTAAAGCAGAAAACTTATTCAACAAAATGTATGTTCTGCTAACTAGGTACAGGCCATACAATTTGGCTATTATGTAATACTAAAATTATCAACTTCAAATAAAAAATTGAACCTTTAGAAAATGATGCTACAAGTAGAATATTTGCGAGAACTACACACAAAAATATCAAAATGATTATAAATAACCCTATCTTCTAACTACTTTCAGTTCAGTTCAGTCGCTTAATCATGTCCAACTCTTTGCGACTCCATGGATTGCAGTACGCCAGGCTTCCCTGTCCATCACCAACTCCCAGAGTTTACTCAAACTTATGTCCATTGAGTCAGTGATGCCATCCAACCATCTCATCCTCTGGTGTCCCCCTTCTCCTCCCACTTTCAATCTTTCCCAGCATCAGGGTCTTTTCAAATGAGTCAGTTCTTTGCATCAGGTGGCCAAAGTATTAGGGTTTCAGCTTCAGCATCAGTGCTTCCAATGAATATTCAGGACTGATCTCCTTTAGGATGGACTGGTTGGATCTCCTTGCATTCCAAAGGACTCTCAAGAATCTTCTCCAACACCAAAGTTCAAAAGCATCAATTCTTCAGTGCTCAGCTTTCTTTATAGCCCAACTCTCACATCCATACATGACTCCTGGAAAAACTATAGCCTTGACTAAATGGACCTTTGTTGGCAAAGTAATGTCTTTGCTTTTAATATGCCATCTAGGTTGGTCATAACTTTCCTTCCAAGGAGTAAGCGTCTTTTAATTTCATGGCTGCAGTCACCATTTGCACCTAATTACTTTAGTTTATTTCAAAAGATTCTGTATTACATTTATGTTTAAAAAAATTCTTTGGGACTACAAAAAAATAATTTGAAGAACAAGAATGGGGGCAGTGGTGGAGGATTCTGAAGTGGTGTCTGATCTAAACAATAGGTGATTATTTGTGCTGCATACGGTTAATGAGGGGATCTTCACCCTGTCCAACTCATAACACAAACGATTCCATTTTGGGGAAGACAATCATGGTGTTCAGAGAACCACCCAGGAGACTATATAAGGCTAATAATGGAAATGGTCTATATCTGGAAGAAACCAAAGGCTTCCCAGGTGGCTCAGTGGTTAAAAAAAAATCCTCCTGCCAATACAAAAGACATGGGTTTAATCCCTGGGTCAGGAAGATCCTCTGGAAAAGGAAATGGCAACCCACTCCAATATTCTTCCCTGGGAAATCCCATGGACAAAGAAGCCTGGTGTGCTACAGTCCATGGGGTTGCAAAGAGTCAGACATGACTTAGCAACCAAATAATAACAACAATAGCAACGACTGATAATAATATAGTAGAATATTTACATAGAATACAAATATCAACATTGAGTAATATACCTCCTGGGAAGTAAAATATAAAACCAAATTATTAAAATTATAGTAGATGCAATGATCATAATTATTTTGTGTGACACAAAGTAATTTGAATTTTTCTCAATTCTTACAGCTCCAATGTTCATGGAAGCCATGTAGACTTTAAAAAAATCATTGCTAGATTTTTGCAGATGCTTAAAATATAAATATTTAGTCCCATATACATATGGATCCAAAAGAATTATATACATTTTCGGAATACTTTTGAAAATTTCATCTAGATAAAATTATTTTGAGAAGCCAAGCATGCACCCTAGTGTCACAGCTATGCATAGATAAGATAGTGAAGTGCAAAAGCAGGTCCTCAGAAAAGAATATTCAGGCATTCTTTGTTACTTGTGAGTGTACATTATGTAAGTCTGATAATGAAAACCTCAGGTAACTTCTTTGTTGATACCACCACATTTTATGTTATCCAGGAGCTATCCAACTATTTTTCAGCTTCAGTGAAACATTAAAGAGCAAACACAACTGGAAATGTTTATTGACAACGCTCTGAGATAAGCTGACACTACCGTGACCCCGAAAACACTGCTGGAGGTGAGACGCTCTACTTTTAGAAACTATGATGTTATCACTGAAGGTATCTGTTCTAGAACACAAGTCAAAGTTGCACTTTCAAGTATTTCCTTTCTACGTTTATTGCTCAGAATTAACCAGGCATCATGCAAGCATCTAATTCAATGCATCTGATTTTCTTGAAGTCATCAAGGTATTAATACATTTGTGAAGAAAAGTCAAACAATGATGCTTATAAAAAATTGATGATAAAAAATTTTAGCCTCTTGACCCTGATACCAACTTATCCAATCTGAATATGAGAGGAAGAGAGTAAAAAGACCATTTTTGACTGTGAACTCCTTGATCAAGTGGGTCTATATTTCAAAATTAAGTCTCAAAATCAATTTTTTCTATGTTGGATATAGAAATAGCACCATCATAAGAAAGATATGTCATACTGAAGAAAATCATGGCTCAAACCATTGTAACTACATAAACATTTTCCCTTAAAATCAATTAGTGGCTCAGTACAGTCTTGACATTGGAAAAAGGACCTTAAATTGTTTACCAACTTCAAATGCCACTGGAGAATATTGTTTTTAAGGTTAAGAAATATTAAAAACTATCTCAATGCCTACAACATCTTAAGAAAAACAGATATTGGAGCAAACAGCATAAGAATCTAACTTCCAAAAGAGCAAAATGTATAAAGGCTTTAAATTTTTCATATTATAGTAAATTTGTTGTGATTAAATATTCTAAATTTTTCTTATTTTATGTTCAATAATTTCATTTCATTTACTTGAACAGAATAGTACATCTGTTCTAGTTCCTCTTATGGAGAAATAATGCACCCACCACAAAAAGCTTTTCTAAGAGAAAGTGTGTGCATGTGCTAAGACGCTTTAGTCCTGTCTGAAGGACTGGAGGGGTCTTTTGCGACCCCATGGATGTAGCCCACCAGGCTCCTCTGTCCATGGGATTCTCTAGGCAAGAATACTGGAGTGGGTTGCCATGCCCTCCTCCAGGGGGTCTTCCCGACCCAGGGATTGAACCTGTGTCTCTTGCAAGTCTTGCATTGCAGGCTGATCCTTTTACTGCTGAGTCACCAGGGAAGGCCAAGAGAAAGTGTACTTCATTCAGATTTACACAAAATCGCCTTAAGAATCCGTGGCCGCCCTGGAGTTGGGAAGATGGGTGCATGCAGGTTCAAGATCACATCTTCTCGTTACATGCTCCCCAATGGCAAGCAGGACTGTGCTCTCTGTATTTTTAGTGAAAGACCCAGAAGAGCTCTCCTTCTTCCAACCCGGCTCACATGCTCCTCTCTGAACCACTGGCCAGTGGGGTGAGATATTTGCTTCCCCAGATCCAGCCCACAGGTCCAGTCTCGGGGCAGGATTGGGCGGGGGGGCCCAGGTGAAACAGTGACTGTCCTAGCAGAGCTGCGTGCTGGGGGGAGCGGGCGCTGAAGGTGCCGACCCCGAGAGGGAGAAGGAAAACCACCAGCCAGCGACATCTCAACCACCCCATCCGCCAGCACTGCTTACCATCTTCTGACTGAAGTCTGGCCTGAAAAATCACTCACACAGGCTGAGAACAGCCAGCAATAAACACTTTGTCAGCCCTCCTCCCGAGAAATGGCCAGCGTGGTACAGACAACATGAGACGGGGAGGCAGGGAAGGATGCGGAATGGAAGCATAAATGCAGAAAGTCTCCGGTTAGCCAGGGAGAGGGACGACTCTCACAACTATTGGTTGGCCAACAAGTTCATCCAGGTTTTTCCATAAGATGTTAATGGAAAACCCAAATAAACTTTTTGGCCAGCTCAGTATATCAGGCTAATTGCTTTGCCTGATTCACTTAAAAAGACTGGAAAGTTTACCCTAGAGTCCCATTGTCTTTTGCCTGCATACTGTTTAAAGTTTGTATCATACCACTTAATTAGTGAACATTTTATCACCCAGTCATTTTTAATGAAAACTCTATGTCGTATTGATAAAGTCCTAGAAACCGTTTCGCTTCTTGAGTAGATACACCTGAACTTGGCAGATTCCACCAGGCATTACAGTCAGGTTATGGTGTCCTAACAGGGTAGTCAGAGCTCTTAGAGAACGGTTCCTAAACAGCGCCCCTTCTTCCCTGGGGTTCCGTATTCCTCAGGGAGGACTAGCGTTCCGTGTTCTGTGGCTGTTCTGCCCCCAGCTCCCATTCAACAGCTGATAGAAGTTCTATCCTTGAAAATATTCTTTTGAATCTAGATTTTCAATTATGTAGCAGGTTCAGAGAGAGAGGAAGAAAAGAAAATGAACTATGACGAAGCTGTCAGTCCTGGTTTTACCATTAACTTATGAAATCTCATTAATGACACCACCTTTTCTGTGCCTTTGGGGTTTATCCAAGTTTTCAAAAAGACTAGTAGCATGATTCAGCAAATGTTTCTAAACTGCCCTGTATCGAATATGTAACATTCAAAATGCGCTTTCTCTGCTAATAACTGGAATAATAAGCTTGGGCAAATTTCTTCTTTGGGTCTCAGTGGAACCATAAAATGTGGACTTTAAGCAGATAATCTCTAGGACTTGCTGATCCTAACAAAGCATAGCATTTTAGGGGTCAAAAGAAACAGACAATGGATGTGTAAATTATTTGAAAAGTAGAAAATCCGTCGGAACTCTGCTTCAGGGGTGATACCGGAACACTGGAGGAGCTTATATGCCATCATTTTGGGCTGCCCGTTTCTTCCCAACCCAGGGATTGAACCCGGTCTCTTGTATTGCAGGCAGATTCTTTACTGTCTGATCCACTAGGGAAGCCCTTTTAATGAGCATATCTTATCAAGAGCCCATTGACATTTAGACTGAATAGGGACTGCCCAGTTGGAAGTGGTCCAAGGAATGATCAGTCAAGCTAAAATCGGAGCTTTGAGATAATCAGGATTAAACTGGAGATTGTAGTCCTTCTACCTTCACCTTTCAGACTACACGCCTCCCTTGACGTCTGCAGGGTATTGATTCTAGGAGCTCAAACAGACACCATAGTTTATGGACACCCAAGTCCCTTATTTGCAAAGCAGAAATAGAGTCACAGATGTAGAGAACAAAGTTCAAGTTACCAAGAGGTCTGGGGGGCTGGGATGAACTGGGAGATTGGGACTGACAAGTATACACCCCTAAGTGTAAAGTAGATAACTAATGAGAAGTTGAGCGACCGAACTGAACTGAATGAGCACCTATGCTACAGCGCAGCGCAGAAGGGAGCTCCCCTCGGTGCTCTGCGGCGGCCTAAATGGGAAGGAAATCCACAAGAGAGGGGATACGTGTATACATGTAGCTGATGCATCTGCTGTGCAGGAGACACTAATACAAGAGCAACTCTACACCAATAAACATTAATGAAATTGATTAATTACTTTTTTAAGTGGCTGAGAACAATGAATACACTTGGCTTTCATTATCCACAAGTTTCACATCCATGGATTCAACCGATCACAGGTTGAAATTTCAAAATTTCCACTGGTTGAATCTTCAGATGTGAAAGCTGAGGATGTGGTGGCTGACTCTATTTTGTTACCATTATTAGTATGAAGTTGCCCAAGAGAGGAGGGCCTACCATAATAAGACTGCTCCCTTATAAGGCCACGAATCAATCTGAACTAGTTCAAGCTAGTAGCTTAGTGTTAGTCGCTCAGTCGTGTCCAACTCTTTGCGACCCCAGGGACTGTAGCCCACCAGGCTCGTCTGTCCATGGGATTCTCCAGCCAAGAATACTGGAGAGGGTTGCCATTTCCTTCTCCAAGTAGCTTATAATCAGGCCAATTTCTTTCTTTCTCAAATTCAGAGTTTGGTTTGAAAACACTTTGAAAGAATGAGGCAAGGTCCTGACACTGAAAATAAAACATAAAAAAACAATTTTTACACTTGCACGCGTCCTCAGAGCTCTAGAGGGGAATGCCATTCACGGAAAGCAGCTTCTTTCTGACAGGTTATAACGATAGCTAACGAAACTGACATTTACACTGTTCACCAAAAAGAGTACTTTTCTAAATATGATGTATAATTAACACAATTGAACACAAATCACACACACACAAAGCATCACAGCATCACATCACACAAATCACACACACACACAAAGCATCACATCATCACATCACACAAATCACACACACACACAAAGCATCACAGCATCACATCACACAAATCACACACACACACAAAGCATCACATCACCACATCACACAAATCACACACACACACAAAGCATCACAGCATCACATCACACAAATCACACACACACAAAGCATCACATCATCACATCACACAAATCACACACACACAAAGCATCACAGCATCACATCACACAAATCACACACACACACAAAGCATCACAGCATCACATCACACAAATCACACACACACACAAAGCATCACAGCATCACATCACACAAATCACACACACACAAAGCATCACAGCATCACATCACACAAATCACACACACACACAAAGCATCACAGCATCACATCACACAAATCACACACACACACAAAGCATCACAGCATCACATCACACAAATCACACACACACAAAGCATCACAGCATCACATCAGGGATGAATAATGTCTCTAAACGATTCTGTTCAATGTGCTTTGAGTCCTGTGAGTAATTTTAAGGCTGTTTTAAGGTTTCTTCTTTAGTCTTCTAAGAAAAGATAAATCAGATCACATTGATGAAAACTATCAGGTCTTTCATCTTGGAAGGAAGGAAGGAAGAAAAAGAAGGCAGGAAGAAGGCATGTGGATAAAAGAAAGGGTCTCACAAGATTTTGAATAAAAGCCATTAAGAAATGTATGCTACATTCTTGTAGAGTATAAATAACACCTCATGTATGTTTGGTTCCTTTTGGTTTCCTTTGTATAAGTTATATTTTTGTCATTACATGGTGTTCCCTTTACTTCTACAAGAGTAACATTTATTCGTTTGTTTTACAAATATGTTTGGATCCTTTTATGTTAGCAGCAGAGAGAAGTAACACTAGAGTAATCATGGACTTCTCTATACAGCGAAGGTTAAGCCTCTCACAAGTCCATGTGGAATTATAAACACCAAGTGTGGCTGTACATGTAAATACAGTAAAACGGTTCATTCTTTGTTTTGCTTTGAACTTTATTATTTTATAACTTTAGCAGAGTTTTTAGCAAAGACTTTAAAACAGACACTGATGCAGGGGAATAATAACATGCTGAGAAAATAAAAAGGAACCACGATTTACATTGTTGAACATGTTAGGGAAGGTTCTGGTCAAAACTGTGTTTGGGGATAGGTTCCCTACAGTTTTTCCTTCCCGCCTCACTGAGCTCCCAGGCTCCTCCTATCAGGGGTCACCTTTGCCTTCAGCACAGGCTTTCCTGCAGATGACCAACCCCACACCCATCCCAATTCTCCTTCCCGCCTCTCATGTTCTCAGAACATTTGGATCAGCATAGCCCACATTTCAAGTTAATGTGTGTTTGTTAGAACAGAGCGGGCGAAGAGGGTCTGTTTCTCTTTCCCCAATATTTTTCCTTTTTCCTTTAAGTCTGGCTTGAAGCTCAACAGATTCCAAGATAAAATTATGTCCTGAAAGCGTCCCTGTAGTGCCATTTGTGTTCAAGAACCAGGACTCAGATCGAGGGCTCCATCAGCTGATCCCTCTTCCTCTGGATTGGATGTTGATGAGGTCAAGCCCAGTGAGTCAGGTCAGGTTTGGGCATCACTCCTCACACCTGGGACACTCACGCTTGTGTCTGTATCATTCTCTTGTCCAGTCACATCAATCTTTGCTCAATGCATAATTGGCCAAACATGTACCTATAGACATGTTCACATGCAATGCTGAAGTGTAACTCTCAATTTACATCTCCTTAATGAAGCCTCTCCATCTTTGGCTGCATAGAATATAATCAATCTGATGTTGGTGTTGACCATCGGGTGATGTCCATGTGTAGAGTCTTTTCTTGTGCTGTTGGAAGAGGGTGTTTGCTGTGACCAGTGTGTTCTCTTGGCAAAACTCTATTAGTTTTTCTCCTGCTTCATTCTGTACTCCAAGGCTAAATTTGCCTGTTACTGCAGGTATTTCTTGACTTCCTACTTTTGGATTCTAGTCCCCTATAATGAAAAGGACATCTTTTCTAAGTGTTAGTTCTAGAAGGTCTCGTAGGTCTTCATAGCACCGTTTAACTTCAGCTTCTTCAGCATTACTAGTCAGGGCATAGACTGGGATCACTGTGATATTGAATGGTTTGCCTTGGAAACAAATGGAGATCATTCAGTCATTTTTGAGATTGTATCCAACAACTGCATTTCAGATTCTTCTTATGATGGCTGCTCCATTTCTTCTAAGGGATTCTTGCCCACAGTAGGAGATATAATGGTCATCTGAGTTAAATTCACCCATTCCAGTCCATTTTAGTTCGCTGATTCCTAAAATGTCAGTGTTCACTTTTACCATCTCCTGTTTGACCACCTTCAATTTGCCTTGATTCATGGACCCAACATTCCAGGTTCCTGTGCAGTATTGCTCTTCGCAGCATCGGACTTTACTTCCATCACCACAACTGGGTGTTGTTTTTGCTTTGGCTCCATCTCTTCATTCTTTCTGGAGTTATTTCTCCACTGATCTCCAGTAGTATACTGGGCACCTACTGACCTGGGGAGTTCACTTCAACAGTACATGAACCGTGAACTTCCAGATATTCAAGCTGGATTTAGAAAAGGCAGAGGAACCAGAGATCAAATTGCCAACATCCACTGGATCATACAAAAAGCAAGAGAGTTCCAGAAAAATATCTATTTCTGCTTTATTGACTATGCCAAAGCCTTTGACTGTGTGGACCACAACAAATTCTGGAAAATTCTGAAAGAGATGGGAATACCAGACCACCTGACCTGCCTCTTGACAATCTGTATGCAGGTCAGGAATCAACAGTTAGAACTGGACATGGAACAACAGACTGGTTCCAAATAGGAAAAGGAATACATCAAGGCGTATATTGTCACCTTGCTTATTTAACTTATATGCAGAGTACATCATGAGACACGCTGGGCTGGATGAAGCACAATCTGGAATCAAGATTGCCAGGATAAATATCAATAACCTCAGATATGCAGATGACACCACCCTTATGGCAGAAAGCAAAGAAGAACTAAAGAGCCTCTTGATGAAAGTGAAAGTGGAGAGTGAAAAAATTGGCTTAAAGCTCAACATTCAGAAAACGAAGATCATGGCATCTGGTCCCATCACTTCATGACAAATAGATGGGGAAACAGTGGAAACAGAGACAGACTTTATTTTGGGGGGCTCCAAAATCACTGCAGATGGTGATTGCAGTCATGAAATTAAGACACTTGCTCCTTGGAAGAAACTCTATGACCAAACTAGACAGCACAGTAAAGAGTAGAGACATTACTTTACCAACAAAGATCCATTTAGTCAAAGCTATGGTTTCTCCAGTAGTCATGTACGGATGTGAGAATTGGACTATAAATAAAGCTGAGCACCGAAAAACTGATGCTTTTGAACTGTGGTGTTGGAGAAGATTCTTGAGAGTCCCTTGGAATGCAAGGAGATCCAACCAGTCCATCCTAAAGGAAATCAGTCCTGAATATTCATTGGAAGCACTGATGATGAAGCTGAAGCTCCAATACTTTGGCACCTGATGCAGAGGACTGACTGATTTGAAAAGACCCAGTTGCTGGGAAATATTGAAGGTGGGAGGAGAAGGGGACGACAGAGGATGAGATGGTTGGATGGCATCACCGACTCAATGGACATAAGTTTGAGTAAACTCTGGGAGTTGGCTATGGACAGGGAAGCCTGGCGTGCTGCAGTCCATGGGGTTACAAAGAGTTAGACACGACTGAGCGACTGAACTGAATGAAGCCTTCTGGCCCGCCCCCGGTGACACTGGCGGTAAAGAACCTGACTAGCAACACAGGAGATGCGAGAGATGTGGGCTCAATTCCTGGGTCAGGAAGGGCAGCTGGAGGAGGAGATGACAACCCTCTCCAGGAGGCTTGCCTGGAGAAACCCATGGACAGAGGAGCCTAGGGGCCGCAGTCCATAGAGTCACAAAGAGTCAGACATGACTGAGCGACTGAACAATAACAACAACAATCACATGTAATCTTGGTGAATGAAGAAAATCTCTAATAAAAAAGATATCAACCAAGAACGCTTCCAGAGTGGAAGATCTGGTATCTTACAAAGAAATGGATACCAGACTTCTCTTCAGCAGCTGTGAGAGGTAGAACACTATGAAATAATTTCCTCTCCTCGTTTTGAGATGATATTATTAGAAACTATCAACTCAAAGAGAAGAAGTAGAAAAAGATATAAAGATATTTGGCGATTTGTAAAGCAGACTAAAAGAAAACCATATTCCACGCACCCATATGAAAAAAGTGCACGTAGATACTCTAGGGAAACATAAGAGAATGACCACTAAGCATGAGTGAGTGAGATACAGGAAAGAGAGCAGCAAGAGAAGCTGATAAAATTATATTTCCATCCACCTGAAATAGCAGAGGATTGATAATACAAAATTGTATTCTTTTTCTTTCCCGGTCCACTCACATCAGTTATTTCTCAAGTGTATAATATTTAGGTTGCAATGTAAATATACTTCAGATGATATTAAGAAGAAGCCCACAGAAAAACAAACAAATGCGGAAGATGTACAATACAGAATGCCTATGACAGACTCAGTGTGAAAATAATGCTGACTGAAAGCAAAATAGAAGATGGGGAGGAGGAAAAGAATGCAGTGGTAAATGATAGATATTGTTTGAAAGCTGATGTACCAAGAAATATCAGATTTCAGTTTAGTAAAGTTTACTTTGTGTTAAATGGCAGTTATAATTAGACCTAAAGAGCAGAGATTGTTCAAAAGGAATTCCTTTAGGTGTGGGGGCTAACGTTAGGTGTAGGAGAAGGGAGATTTTAGATTTTTCGTTTTAACTCTTATTGTTTAGAGATCTTATTGCTTTTAGCCATTTACCAGCAAAAGTATCACAATGGTAACTCCTGAGCTCTCTATTGAAAATCGTTAGTTTTTAAAAAGTTTAGTCTTCCCTTGACTTTCGTAATTGTTGCACTTGTAAAAATACTGTATTAGCTATAAAAACTTTGTTTTTATTTGTAAAATAGGATTGGATTCTAGCTTTGGCAACTATAAACAGAACTGTGACCTATCTGTATGTCCAACAGGACAATTAAAAGCCACGCATGACGTGGAGTCATTTTTAGGGTAAGAGATTCTCCCAGGCAGGACGTCTGGCTTCCCTGGAGATGCCTAATGGATGCTGCTGGTATCTCCCTATGATAACCCAAAACTTACCCTGCCCCCAAATTTCCAAAATGTCTTCCACAGGGTTGATATCACCAACTTGGAGAACCAGTCCTTAGAGGAGAATAAAGGGAACCAATATTTTTCCAAGAATAAGATTAAGAGTATGCCTATCTTTCTTCACCTTATCTGTATAATATCTTGTGAGGAAAATATTATTTTACTTATTTATAACATGAGAAAAAGTAAGGTACTACCTAATGGACATCTGAAAAATTTACTCTTTTATTTAGTCATTCAATAAATGGGCCAGGAATCATTCTAGGTTCCCCAGATACAGTAATGAAAAGAGAGATGGGGATTTCCCTGGTGGTCCAGCGGTGAAGACTGTGCTCTCACTGTGAGGGGCGCAAGTTCAGCCCTGGTTGGGGAACTGAGGTCTCCCATGCCGCCTGGTGCAGACAGAAAAGAAAGAAAGATGCAGTCTCATTTTTGGAGCCCACGTGCACGTTGGGGAGACGGACACTAAACGAGTCAGTAATAAATAATGTGAAGCTGAAAAGTGATAAACTCTTGTCAGAAGCCACACTTGGATACTCCTCGTTCCGAAAGGCAGCAGGTGCCACTTTTTGGAACAAGGGGGAAAGATCTTTGTGTTTAACACTTGCTTAAGTAAGTAAAGTTGCTCAGTCATGTCCAGCTTTTGCGACCCCATGGACTGTGGCCTACCAGGCTCCTCTGTCCATGGGATTTTCCAGGCAAGAGTACTGGAGTGGGTTGCCATTTCCTTCTCTGGGAACACTTGTTTAATTGTAGGTCAAATGTTTTAAGAGCCTTGAAATACTCAAAAATATCTCATTCTAAATAATAACAGAATTTGCATAATTAGGGGTGGATACATGCCGAAGAATAGATGCTTTTGAACTGTGGTGTAGAAGACTCTTGAAAGTGCCTTGGATTGCAAGGAGATCCAATCAGTCCATCCGAAAGGAGATCACACCTGGGTGTTCTTTGGAAGGACTGATGCTGAAGCTGAAACTCCAATACTATGGCCATCTCATGCAAAGAGTTGACTCATTGGAAAAGACCCTGATGCTGGGAGGGATTGGAGGTAGGAGGGAAAGGGGACGACAGAGAATGAGATGGTTGGATGGCATCACCGACTCGATGGACATGAGTTTACGTGAACTCCAGAGTCGGTGATGGACAGGAGGCCTGGCGTGCTGCAGTTCATGGGGTCGCAAAGAGTCCGACAAGACTGAGCAACTGAACTAAACTGACTGACACAAAAATCTATATACATAGTTTATTTATATTAGATGGCTATATTTCAGAAGAAAACATATATATTAGATGGCTATATTGCAGGCTATATTATAAACTTAAAATTAATTGCATAAGAAGAAGAACAGAGCTTTTAATGTCCTACGCCTGCCTGCATGCTAAGTCACTCAGTCATGCCCAACTCTGAGACCCCGCGGACTGCAGCCCCGCCAGGCGCCTGTCCATGGGATTCTCCCGGCAAGAATGCTGGAGTGGGTTGCCATGCCCTCCTCCAGCGGATCTGCCCCACCCGGGATGGAACCCGGGTCTCTCTCTTACATCTCCTGCAGTGACAAGTGGGGTCTTTACCACTGGCGTTACCTGAGAAGCCCTAAATGTTTTATACTGTCCTATAAAAAGTTTATGAGCATAGTTGGAGGTGAGTTCCATGCACAATCCTGCAAATCCCTGAACACTTTTGAAATAGGAGGAGAAATATACCATAAGCGGTAAAAGGTGTCACTGAGGCTGCTGTAACAGGAGTCTCAGCTCTGGGAGAGTTCACCTTGAGTTATTCTCACTGAGCCAATTAAGCACCTACAGAGCAGGGGCTGAGGGCCGGGACTGCCCACAAGCTGCCCTGGGAGGCGCGATGCATCACTCTTGGCCAGAGGAGGAAGCTACATGACGCCCAGGGAGATGAAGAGGCGGCCATTCTAACTGGGAAAGCAAGAGCCGCTTCCGCGGAAGTGCTAAAAGTGATGCTTTTAGGGCTTCGTTTACTTTCATTTTCAGATTTCCCCCAGGGTAGTAAATCATTCTCCTTTATTTGTGGCACAAAAGATTGAACAAAGAAAAACCTGTCTTAGCCGTGCTGTGGGGTTAATGTTACCTTTTTCCTCTATTTTATGTTAAGAAAAATGTCAGACATTAACCTATAGTAATTAAAATACAAAACCATAAATAGGAAGTTGGTTTTCGAAGGAAAATTACATATTGCCATTAAAACTTATTTCCAAAAACACAAAACTGTATTATGCCTTTCAGTGGAACCACAGAGTATGATCCATTTCAAGGAAACAAATTAAACATTTAAATGATCCACATACACGAAAATCACCCCGTGTTCATTTAAAAAAAAAACAAAACTTTAACCTTTTGATTTTATAATCACCTTGAACTTAACTCCTTTCTCAAGGTCTTGCATAGCCCACAGGCAAATGCAAAAAAATTCTGATGGATGGGTGGGCAGACTTTTTCCTTCCAAAGAAAGGGTGAATCCAGAAAACACCCCACTTTCCAGTCAAATGTTACTAGTCTTGATATCATATATCTTTTGTGTAAGCTTTTTTTTTTCTTTTCAGAGCTTTCATATAAACTGAATTTTCCAGATATGTTATTATCGTAATATACACTGAAAAAAATTGTATTAGTCTTATTTCCAACTTTATAAAGATGTGATTTCCGTTTTGGTACATCATGCACCATCCGTGGGTGCACCTGCTGTTTATAGCAGACAAATGTGAACAGGACACCCAGTTCATCAGGACACATCCCTACCACGTGTGGTGATGCCATCCACAAGCGCCGGGACCGGATCCTTCCTTCCGTCTTCCTGGAGAGTTACAGCACTGCAGGCGCGCGCGTGCCCAGTCGCTTATATCTCTAAACACCAATTTGTTTACTACACATTGTTCTCTTTATGGGATTTCCTGGTGGCTCAGCAGTAAGAATCTGCCTGCAACACAGGGGATGCAGGTTAGATCTCTGGGTCAAGAAGATGCCCTGGAGGAGGAAATGGCAACCCACTCCAGCATTTCTTGCCTGGAAAATTCCATGGGCAGAGGAGCCTGGCGGGCTACAGCCCATGGGGTCTCAGAGTCATATCTGACTGAGCATGCATGCACCACGCCACAGAGTTAACCGACTGAACATCACATAAGCACATACGTGAACTGTGTCCATTTTAAAAAGCTGATAAGAGACATGTGAATTCAGTGCAGTCAGAGATTAGGTTTTATATACATATATACATATCTTCTTTATCTATTCATCTGTTGATGGACCCTTAGTTTGCTTCCAAGTCTCAGCTATTGTAAATAATGCTGCTATGAACATAGTGAGGACAGTATCTTTTGATTTCATGTTTTCATTTTCTTTGGGAACTACCTGAGAGGTCGGCATGTCAAGACATGCCCTGGACAAGCCCGACAGTCGGCCGACGCCCAAACAGGAACCAGGGGCGGACCAAACTTCCAGGGACCGGCCCCCTGTATCCTGACCCAATCAGGCGCTGGCACGGAGCCCCCCAAACGCCAATCACTGCTACAGCCCGCGCTTTCTACCTTATATGGAAGAACCGGGTTTGAATGCCAGCCCTGGCTATAAAAACCCCTTCCTCACCCCCTCATGCTTTGCAGACTCCCTTTGTTTCCTCGCTCACTTGCCCCCCGGGAGTTCTGCCCGGGAGCGACCGCCCAATAAAGGCCTTTCCACTAATGGTCCCTAGAGGTGGCTTTTCCTTTCCTGCGGCGTTTTCTTACATCTGGTGCCCAACGTGGGGCTCGAGGTGAGGGCCTCCAGCACTTGCCGTTGAGGTCCCCTCGAGCTCCACCGCCGCCGGTAGCCCCGGACCCAGGCGACTGACCAACCTCCCGGACGGCAGAATACGGGGTAAGTCCCTTCGGCCTTGGGGCCTGCCCTCCCTGGCGACCACTTCCTAGGGCCCTGTAACGGGTGCGCGCTTACTGGGCCCTCCCGGTCATCAGTTCGTGAGGGAGACGTCCCTAGCGACTGATAGACCTCCAGCTTCGGCCTCCCTCCGGCTTCGGCCTCCGGCTTCGGCCCCCCCTCCCCAGGTCACCAGTTCGTGAGGGAGATGTCCCGATCGACTGCGTGGACCTCCGGCTTCGCCTCCTTCGGTCCGGCAGTCCGTGAGGAAGACGTTCCGACCGGCTGCCTGGACCTCCGGCTTCCCTCAGTGTGTCCAAAGACATTTGGATACCGGGGTTCGCCTCCGCTGTACATGGTCGCCATGGGATCGACAGCCTCCAAACCCGACCCCCAATATTCCACTCCCTTGGAGTGCCTGTTAGCTAATCTGCGGACCCTGGGACTAAAGGGATATATCCGCCCCAAACAGCTTACTTTTTGTGTTCGCAGGCCTGTCCTCAGTATTCTCTAGATAATGGCTCACAATGGCCGGCCGCAGGGACATTAGACTTTAACGTCCTCCGTGATTTAGATAATTACTGCCGGAGAACGGAAAATGGTCTGAGGTCCCTTATGTCCAGGCCTTTTGGGTGTTGCGCTCCCCGCCCTACCCTATGCACTACCTGCGCCCCCTAACCAGATTTTGCTCACTATGGCTCCCCCGACCCCCCAGGCCAAGCCCATTCCTTCCTCCTCCGAAGCCTCGGCTTTACCATCCCCCCAGAAGAACTGACCGCCCCTCCTCCATACGCATCCACCCGGGCTCCTACCTCCTCCCGCCCCGCCTACTCCCTCTGCCTCGCCTACTCCAACCTCTGCGCCCGCCCTGGAGGCTCCTCCCCCAGCACTGACTCCGGCAACACCTGGTCCTATTCTTTATCCTCCCCTCCCGTCGGCAGCCCCCCCGCCTTCTCCGGTTAGTTCCCACACTCGCTCTCACAGCAGCCCACAGGAACCCCCTTCTTCCACCCCTCCTTCTTCTGCCCCAGCCTCACTATTTCCCTTGCGACAGGTGGCCGGAGCTGAGGGCCTAGCCCAGGTCCATGTCCCCTTTTCCCTCCAGGACCTGGCCCAGATTGAGGCCAAACTGGGATCTTTCTCTTCCAATCCTACTCAGTATATCAAACAGTTCACGGGCCTGACTCGTGCCTATGCTTTGACCTGGCAGGACATCTATGTTATTTTGGGGTCTTCCACCACCCCAGAAGAGAGGCAGGCCATCTGGACGGCAGCCAGAGCTCAGGCCGATCAGAGGCACATTGCCAGTCCCTCTCCCGAGCGCCCCCGGGGATCGGGCAGTCCCTGACGTTGACCCTGATTGGAACTATCAGGAGGGGGGTGGTGGCCAGCAACGAGTACGCTATATGATAGAGTGCCTTATTGACGGGATGGAGGTTTCCTCTCATAAGGTTGTAAATTTCCTTAAGCTGGACGAGGTGACTCAGGGGCCTGATGAAAATCCAGCTATGTTCCTCAATCGGCTTACTGAGGCCCTCATTCAATACACCAGGCTGTCCCCTGAGTCCCCCATAGGGGCAGCCACCTTGGCCAGTCGTTTTATCTCTCAGTCTGCCCCTGATATCCGGAAAAAGCTGGCCAAGGCTGAGGATGGCCCTCAGACCCCTATCTGAGATCTGGTAAAAATGGCATTTAAAGTCTACAACGCCCGTGAGGAAACTGCTGAGGCCAGCCGAAAGGTGAGGCTTAAACAGAAGGCCAAGTTTCAGGCTAACCTCCTCAACCAGCAGGCAAACCTCTTTAATCAGCAAACCCAAGCCTTGGTGGCGGCCCCTGCAGCCGGCTGCGGGCTCGGGGTCCCAAAAGCCCCCTCCGGGGGCCTGCTTCAAGTGCGGCCAAGGACACTGGGCCAAGGCATGCCCCAACCCGCGCCCTCCATCCAAGCCATGTCCGCTGTGCAAACAACGAGGACATTGGGCCAGCGACTGTCCCCAGGCCTCTTGGGCCCCGACCCCTAGGGGCTGGGGACCAGAGCGCCCCAGGGAGGCTTCCGGCCCTACTCCGGCTTTGGAGCTGCTGAGCTTCGACAAAGACTGATGCCGCCCAGACTCGGGGACCCCGATCACCCAAGCCGAGCCCAGGGTAACGCTCCAGGTAGCGGGTAAGTCTATCAACTTCCTGGTTGATACGGGGGGCTACCTATTCGGTCCTTCCTTCCTTTGGGGGCATTTTGCATCCTTCCCAGATTTCGGTTATGGGAATTGACGGCCGACCTTCATGTCCTCTCCAAACCCAACCACTGTCCTGTCAATTAGATTCCTGCATGTTCACTCACTCCTTTTTAGTTATTCCTTCCTGCCCTACCCCGCTTTTGGGGAGAGAGTACTCGTTAAGCTAAAGGCCACCCTCCACCTGACTCCCCGGATCGGCTCCCACGTCGGGGGCCTTCCTGATGCTACTCGTGGACCCCCTGACTCCTCCGGTTAGTCCTGAGGTCTGGGATACACGAGTCCCGGTGGTGGCTTGGCACCACCCCCAGTCCTCATCCAGCTAAGGGACCCCGCCTGCTTCCCGGCTAGACCCCAATTTCCCTTGTCGATCCATAGCCTTAAGGGATTAAAGCCCATCATCGACCGTCTCATGGGACAGGGTCTCCTAATCCCCACAACCTCTCCTTGTAACACGCCCATCCTTTCTGTCTGGAAGGCTTCCGGTGACTACCGGCTGGGTACAAGACCTCCGCCTGATTAACGTGGCGGTGGTCCCCGCCCATCTGCTTGTCTCTAACCCTTACACTCTCCTCTCCTCCATTCCTCCCAAAACCTCTCACTTTATTGTTATTGATCTTAAAGATGCCTTCTTTACCATCCCACTCCACCCAGACTGTCAGTTCCTTTTTGCTTTCACCTGGACTGACCCTGACACTCGGCTGACCACACAGCTTACCTGGACGGTACTTCCTCAGGGGTTCAGAGACAGCCCCCATTACTTTGGGCAAGCCCTGTCTCGAGACCTGGCCAGATGTTCACTTCACCCTAGCACTCTCCTCCAATACGTAGACGACTTACTCCTTTGTAGCCCCTCGGAAGAGACTTCTAGACAACACACTGCGACTCTTCTTAATTTCCTCGGTTCTCAGGGCTACAGAGCCTCACAATCCAAGGCTCAACTGACTCAGACCTCTGTGGTCTATTTAGGCCTTCAAATTACTCCCACAACTAAGGCCCTGACAGCAGACCGGTGTAGCCTCCTCCGGTCCCTTAACCCTCCAACTAACGGAGACCAGATATTATCTTTCTTAGGCCTGACCGGATTTTTTCCGACACTGGGTCCCAAATTACGCCACGCTGGCCAAGCCTCTGTATGCTGCAGCTAAAGAGACTCCCACAGGACCACTATCTTCCCCTGCCAAAGTAGCTCAGGCCTTTCATGCGTTACGCTCCACTTTACTGGATTCGCCTCCTCTCTTTCTCCCAAACCCAAACTATCCACACCATCTATATACGGATGAAAAGAGGGGGAATAGCTTTCGGAGCCCTGATGCAACCAGTGGGCCCTGAGCTGCTGCCTGTTGCTTACGTGTCTAAACAGCTGGACCCCACAGCCAGGGGATGGTTTCCCTGTCTGCGAGCACTAGCGGCAGCGGCCACGCTGTATGCAGATGCAAAAAGCTGATCCACGGTCAACCTCTGACCATTTTTTTTCACCTCATCGCCTAAATGACCTTTTAGCTTCCAGGTATCTTTCCGATCTCAGTGCTTCTAAGCTCCAGCAGTTCCATCTGGTGTTCCTAGATAACCCACAAGTTTCTGTAGATCGTTCTCCGCAACTAAATCCTCTCTCGTCATTGCCTTCTCTTCCCTTTATGGAACCCTCAGCTCACTCCTGCATTGAGACCCTTGAGTCCCTCATGCAGCCGCCTCTAATTTATTCGCCAAGCCCTTACAAAACCCCGATTTGACACTGTTCGTGGATGGAAGTTCGAAACAAGACTCTGATGGGATCCGGAGGGCGGCCTATGCTGTGGTTACCACTCGAGGAGTCCTAGAGGCCCAGCCCCTGGCTCCAGGGACGACCTCCCAAAAGGCAGAATTAACATCCTTAACTAGAGCCTTACATTTGGCAAAAGGAAAGAGGGCCAACATCTACACCGATTCTAAATATGCTTTCTTGATTGCCCATTCCCACGCGGCAATCTGGAAAGAGCAGGGCTTCCTGACCACTAAGGGATCCCCCATCTGCAATGCCTCCCACATTACTCGATTGTTAGACGCCTTATCCTTACCCGTAGAAGTGGCTATCATACACTGTAAAGGACATCAGAGCACTCATGACTCAGTTGCCTTGGGCAACAACATGGCTGACCAAGTAGCTCGACAGGTTGCTCTGCAGGAACCCCCAAATCCGTGTTGATCTTAAGGTCGACACTTATACCCAAATACGCTGATGACGAAGCCCAGATATTACTGGCGCAGGAGGGGACTTGGAAGCATTCATCGGGATGGATACTGTATTACGATAAGCCGGTGCTCCCCGAGCACCAGGCAAAGGACATCATATCCCAAATCCATAACACTCTGCACATCGGACCTAGGGCCCTCCTTTCTTTCCTTGGTCCCATCTTTGCCCCCTGGCATCTTAGGCGTGCGGTATACGAGGTTCATTGGTCTTGCTTGACATGCACCTCCACCTCTCCTCAGGGAGGACTTAGGCCCCCTCAGACCACGCACCAACTCAGGGGACACTTGCCTGGGCAGGACTGGCAGACAGACTTCACTCACATGCCTAGACATCAAAGTCACCGCTATCTGCTGGTCTTAGTGGACACTTTCTCAGGTTGGGTTGAGGCCTTCCCCACCACCCGAGAAACCGCGGCGGTGGTGGCAGAGGTCTTAACAACCCATCTCATTCCCAGATTTGGGTTACCTAACTCCCTTCAGTCTGACAATGGGCCTGCATTCATCTCACAGATCTCCCAACAGGTGGCTGCGGCCTTGGGCATCGCCTGGCATCTCCACATTCCTCATCGGCCTCAATCGTCGGGTAAGGTAGAGAGGGTGAATGGAATCATCAAGACACACCTGACCAAACTTGCTTTAGAATTGCGACTGTCCTGGGTCAACCTCCTTCCTCTGGCGCTCACCCGTGTGCGCACCATGCCTCACTCAAAGACAGGTTTGACCCCCTTCGAGCTGCTTTACGGAAGGCCATTTCTCCTAACCTACCTCCCGGAGGGAGAGACTCCCCACTCGCGGGGTACCTCCCTCTCTTTTCCCTCCTACGATCCTTGCTGAGGGAACACGCTGACCGTGCCTTGCCGCAACCGGCGGACGACAAAGAGCCGATCCGGCCTTTGGCCCCAGGAGATCAGGTACTGCTAAAACCTCTCAACCTCGCCCGCTACAACCCCGCTGGACGGGGACCCCACACGGTAATCCTCACCACTCCGACGGCAGCTAAACTCCTGGGACACGACCCCTGGTATCACCTGACCCGACTTAAGCCCGCACCCCCAGGTTTCCGCAAACCTGACCCAGAAGGGAGAGGATCCTACCGCTCTGTCCTTACTGGCCCAACCAAGCTAACCATCAGCCGGACCCCCCTTCCCCCGATCCTGGAATAACCATTACCTAAACCCCTCTTTCGCCAATCTTAAAATAATCAAGGCACCGTCTTCCACCAGGAACAAACACGTCCCTATCCGATGTTTGCCTGGTACCATCCGCTGTGGCTACTGGCAATCACAGTTCTGGCCATACTCTTTGCCATTGGATTGGCGGCCACAGCTCCCCAAGACTGGTCATCTGCACATCGGCTGTCGCTGGCCCTTGCTTACCTAGCCATCTGCACTCTACTCCTGTGGTGCTATTCCCTTGGGGCCTACGACAAGGGGGCCTCTGTGCAGCCCTCAAGGAAGAATGTTGCTTTTACGCTGACCATACGGGGTGGTGAGGGAATCCATGGCCAAGGTTTTTGGCCTTTATCAAACAACGGCTCAATACGGTCCAACTGATGATACTGCGACAGCAGTACCAAGGGCTTCCGACAAGTGACTTGTGACCAACCTAACAGACGTCCGCCTCCTGTCATCCCGGCCGCACCCTACCCCTCGTCGCCCCTGTTCAGCAGGAAGTAGCCAGAGAGAATCGGCGCCCCATTTCCTATATCAAAAAGGCCGGGATGAGAGGTCGGCATGTCGAGACATGCCCCGGACAAGCCCGACAGTCGGCCGACGCCCAAACAGGAACCAGGGGCGGACCAAACTTCCAGGGACCGGCCCCCTGTATCCTGACCCAATCAGGCGCTGGCACGGAGCCCCCCAAACGCCAATCACTGCTACAGCCCGCGCTTTCTACCTTATATGGAAGAACCGGGTTTGAATGCCAGCCCTGGCTATAAAAACCCCTTCCTCACCCCTCATGCTTTGCAGACTCCCTTTGTTTCCTCGCTCACTTGCCCCCGGGAGTTCTGCCCGGGAGCGACCGCCCAATAAAGGCCTTTCCACTAACGGTCCCTAGAGGTGGCTTTTTCCTTCCCGCGGCGTTTTCTTAGTTTTCTTTTCTTGGGCTCCAAAATCACTGTGGACAGTGACTGCAGACATGAAATTAAAAGATACTTGCTCCTTGGAGGGAACGCTGTGATAAAGCTAGACAGCATATTAAAAGACGGAGACATCACTTTTCTGACAAATGTCCATGTAGTCAAAGCTATGGTTTTACCAGTAGTCATGTACGGATGTGAAAGTTGGACCATAAGGAAGGCTGAGGGCCAAAGAACTGATGCTTTTAAATTGTGGTGCTAGAGAAGACTCCTGGGAGTCCCTTGGGCAGCAAGGAGATCAAACCAGTCAATCCTGAGTGAAATCAACCTTGAATATTCATTGGAAGGACTGATGCTGAAGATGAAGCTTCAATACTTTGGCCACCTGATACAAAGAGCTGACTCACTGGGAAAAACCCTGATGGTGGGAAAGACTGAAGGCAGGAGGGAAAGGGATGACAGAGGATGAGATGGTTGGATGGCATCACCGACTCAATGGACACGAATTTAAACAAACTCCAGGAGATGGTGAGGACAGGGTAGCCTGGCACGTGTGCTTCTGTCCGTGGGGTGGCAAAGAGTCAGTCATGACTTAGCAACTGAACAACAACAACAACTAATCTTTATTGAGGGCTTACAGTACACCAAGTATAATGGCTAATGTTTGCAAGACGTAATTTAATCCTATGTGATAGGCATTGCTATTATTACTAGTATTCTTTCTATTTTACTGCAGAAGAAACTACGGCATAGACAGATTAAATCTCGAGCCTGAGCTCACACTGCCCGGAAGTGAAATCCAAGGTTTTGCTCCAGGCCTGTTTGACTCCAAGACTATCAATCACTTGACTGAATTTTCTTGCTGTGAAGTACATTCAATCAAGGATGTTGTAGCTTTCAAACCATTTCTCTTAAAGAGATGTTGTCCTGAAAACGGAGAAGAGGGCTAATTCTTCTTTATTCAACTTGGGTTGTACTTCAAGAGAAATGCCAAGGGTCTGGGAACACAGAGAGGAAAGGGGGCTTTAAAGGAAAACAGACCGCAGCCATAAAGAGTCAGATGGCCAACATCTGGCCGGCTTGTGGTCGGGCTGCATGGGCTGCTGTGTGAATTACAAAGGTATGACAAATTTTCTACTCTGCCCTAATTTGGCTCAGCCAGCCTGCCTTCAGCGTTCTTGGCAACCCTTCCCGCACTTGAGCTAAGATGCCCTTCATGACGCAGTGTGTGGCTCCGGATTATCAAGCAGGCTTTCTGTTTCCTTTCCCACCTCACCTTGTTTATGTCCTGCAGGGGAGGGGGCCTCCTAATGTCTGATGGCTCTTTACATCATATCCGCTGCTGGCTGCATGGAATGCCACTTTGTGGAAACCTCTGCAGCTATGCGGGGATTTATGGTTTGAGTCTGGTTCTGTGAGATACCTACCCCTCACCTAGCTTGCCTGTCTGGGATCCGCTGAAGGCTTACAGACTCTTCATGAGGTTTTCGTTTGTTTGGTTTTCAGATTTTTTTCAGGTGGAGCACTTCTAAAGTCTTTATGGAATTTGTTACTCGATTGCTTCTGTCTCCTGTTTTGGGTTTTTGGCCCTAAGGCATGTGGGATCTCAGCTCCCCACCCGAGGATGGAACCCACACCCACTGAACTGGAAGGCGAAGTCTTGACCACTGGACCCCCAGGGAAGTCCTTCCGGGAGGTTATGGATCCACGTTGCCTGCTCTGCACTGACACCCCTTCAACTCACAAGCTGGATAGACTCCCACTAGCCGGAGAAGGCGATGGCACCCCACTCCAGTACTCTTGCCTGGGAAAATCCCATGGACGGAGGAGCCTAGTGGGCTGCAGTCCATGGGGTCGCGAAGAGTCAGACTCAACTGAGTGACTTCCCTTTCACTTCTCACTTTCATGCATTAGAGAAGAAATGGCAACCCACTCCAGTGTTCTTGCCTGGAGAATCCCAGGGATAGGGGAGCCTGGTGGGCTGCCGTCTATGGGGTCACACAGAGTCGGACACGACTGAAGTGACATAGCAGCAGCAGCAGCAATTTAAGATGTCACAGCAGGTTTTAAAGGGTTGGCCAGAACATTCGTTTGGGTTTTTCACCAGGTGACGCAGTGGCAAAGAATCTGCGTGCCAATGAAGGGGACTCAGATTCAATCCCCAGATCAGGAAGATCCCCTGGAAAAGGAAATGGCAACCCCCTCCAGTATTCTCACCTGGGAAATCCTGGGGACAGAGAGAAGCCTCGAGGGCTACAGTCCCCGGGATCACAAAGAGTCAGACCCAACTAGGTGACTGAGCAGAAGCGAAATAAAAGGTGAAGCATGGGTTTTTTAAATTATGGCTCTTGTTTTTAATTTCTACTTAAGAAATAATTCACGTGGTCCTGTGGCATGAAAGAAAACTGCAGAGACACTAATGCTGAATCACATGATAAGGCCATACAATGTACTGAGTGCATGTGTTATCACGTGTAACACATGTGAGGCAACCCTGTAAGTGAGGTGGTCTTGCTACCCACATGTTACAGATGTGAGAAGTGAGCACAGAGAGGGATGCTAACTCCCTCGGGGCCACATAACTACGAAGAGGGACAGACAGCTTGATGGTCTGAGTCTGTCTTACGTGAAAATCACCAAGTTTAACCACTGTGTTCTGTAGATAATGAAAGAGATCACTTTGGACTATACTTGATCAGCAGCGGGTTAATTCTTTGAGAATCTGGACAAATACAATAAGGGAAAACAGGGAGAAAAGTTATAAGCAGCACATTCCTTCCTAGATGAATAAAAATAATGTTGAAGAAGGCAACTCACAAAGAAACAGGAGACACAGCTCTAATTCCAACACCACCAAACAAAGCTTCTACTAACGCGAACTGGGAAAAGTGGTTCAGTTCCGACAGACCTAGGTGATTAAATGAGTTCAATTCTCCTCCACACTTAGGATGATGATTCAGCTCGCAGCTACAGAAACAATGTTCTCTTTACAAACAGGAGACCCCAAATCCGTTCTATGTGAACAGCCAACTAGACTCTCCTCAGATGTCCTCCAGATCCTCCACTTCCTTTCGTTGTTCAGTCAGTTCAGTTCAGTCGCTCAGTCGTGTCCGACTCTTTGTGACCCCATGGACTGCAGCACGCCAGGCTTCTCTGTCCATCACCAATTCCCGGAGCTGGCTCAAACTCATGTCCATGGAGTGGGTGATGCCATCCAGCCACCTCATCCTCTGTGGTCCCCTTCTCTTCCCACCTTCAATCTTCCCCAGCATCAGGGTCTTTTCCAATAAGCCAGCTCTTCACATTGGGTGGTCAAAGTATGGGGGCTTCTGCTTCAGCATCAGTCCTTTTAGTAAATATTCAGGATTGATTTCCTTTAGGATGGACTGGTTGGATCTCGTTGCAATCCAAGGAATTCTCAAGAGTCTTCTCCAGCACCACAGTTCAAAAGCATCAATTCTTGGGCACTCAGCCTTCTTTATGGTCCAACTCTCACATCCATACACGACTACTGGAAAAACCATAACTTGAACTATATAGACATTTGTTGGCAAAGTGATGTCTCTGCTTTTTAATATGCTGTCTAGGTTTGTCATAGCTTTTCTTCCAAGGAGAACCTGTCTTTTAATTTCATGCCCCCAGTCACCATACGCACACTTCCTGAATGCATTTATAACATTATTTCAGTGTTCATCCTTAGGACTCTCTTCTGAATGGCTCACTCTGAGCCACCATCACAGCTCAAGCTCAGGCTGTAAATTTTGTCTTCTACGCACTTTGCTTTCAGAGATAGTTCACAGCTTCCTTGTCAAAAGGATCCTGTGTTTTCTCTCAAGAAATGAAACTCTGGAGCAAAAGGAAATGGAATATACGGTTTTGTCATCCCTCGGTATCTAAGCCCCTCCTCCCCTGCATTTGAGCATCATTATTCACCAAGCACCAGCCTCCACCATAGCCAGCATCTGGGTATTTAACGATGGGAATGGGCTGGAAAGGTGGAGAGACGAGGCGTGATACAGCTTTCTCAGTCCAACCTTGCCCTGGAGCTCTAGAAGCTTCTTCAGGTACCTCCACAATCAGCCTATTCCTGAATTATTTTTCAGCGAAGAAGTATAGAAGAAAGCTAGGGAAAGAAAGGGAGGGGAAGAAAAAGCCAGCTGGAATCTGACCTGGGAACCCGTCAGGGAACATCATGGTTTCCTCAGGCTGAGAAGAAGACAAAACATAAACTGGAGGGGTGTCTGACTGTTGAGATACACGTTTATAGAAGCAGTGAGATCCTTCCCTAAAAAGGACAGAAATTTTCAGTAAAGTGAAAACTTAAGCAGTGGAGCAAAGAAGTTATAGGCAGTTTTCACTCTCAATGTTATTTTAATATCTTAGCACAGAAAAAGAATGTGATTGCCCAGGTAATGTGGAGGGAAAAATCCAGTATCAAATGTTTCAAGAGACTTTAATTTTAAAAATGGTAATGAGAAAAAATGAGGAAAATCAACTTACTCAATGATTTTTATTAAAAAGAACAAATGAGCCTAAATCTCTAACACCCATGAAATCTTTCTAAAATCTAAAGAATCTTTCTTGAATGTTATATTTCTAATGTAGGTGTTCATGTTCATTTCACCTGCCCATTTGTGGCTATTAATAAATTACATAAATAAGAACTTTATCTAGTGATAATAATGCTTTAATAAGCAAAATCAACCTATAATATCTCTTCTCACATTAAACAGAGATGCACCAGAAAATTCTATGATAACCAGTGTATGGATGCAGTCTTTTTTCTAGTTGGTTTAACACAATACTTGCAATTATTTATACAATAAAATAGACATCTGACCCTTAGTCAAGAATTTAATTCCATAGTATAATGGGGAAAATTCAGGACTGACTTTCATTATTTAAATTTAGGTACTACTGTCTAAAACCATATTCCACTGTAAAATTTTTTAAAGTGTTTATCAATAAGTCAAGATGCACATGTATCAACCTTTTAAAGTCAAAAGTATTTTTAGTGCATGCACAAATATACAAAAATATCAGATCGATATATTTCTATATGTTCATATATATGTGTAGATAAATTATATATACTTGTATGTACTTTTACATATATGTATGTATATATACATATATATACAGCAAGCTAATAAAGTATGAGTGTTTTTGAGATAGTGGAATTATTCTTATAAATTTATTTTCTTCCCTGTACCTTATGCTAATTTCCAAAAATGAACACATATTACTTTTAAAATAAGAAAATGGCTATTTTAAAACATTTTAAATAATGTTTTATCTCTCACCACTAAGCTATCTTGATATTTGTTACTTAAATTATATTTTACTTACTTAAATTGCTATGTAAACACTGGTGAGGGTAAATGACATCTGCTGTCAGAATATCTAAATATCAGATACAGTTAGTAAACAGAGAAAATGTATCTCTGACAATTCATAACATGAAAAAATGCAAAGGAAGTGACAGTTTGGGGATATCCAAAAACTGTTTAACTCTCTCTGGTAGGGAATTACTGTTAGTAGCGAGGCTAAGATGTCTATAAACAGTGAGGCTTAAAAAAATAAATAATGGCCAAAATGATACACTGGCATTTAAAAACTGTTTTTCCTATAAAAATAGGGCTCAGATGACCTTTGAGGATCTTTTTCAATGTGAATATTCTGAGTGTATGTATTTATATTCAAATTCAGTTTTGCAGGCTGAATGTTTTTCTAAGAAAGCAAGTTCTGAAAATATACAATCGAATGCATTAATTCATCTTTGCTATTTATATTCTAACTTCTGAAATAAATGTAATTGGTGCTTTTTAGCATTTAAGAAATAATCTGTCAGGAAAAGATTTTGTCAAAAATGCACTAGAAAACAAAATGGAGGTATGACATTCTATAACTTTGTTTTTAAAAAGTCCAGGAAGCTAAACAAAATGACCCAAGGAATTCAGTGGCTTCCTACGAAGATTACTGTCCCTCAGCCTAAGACAACCACTACTGAAGATCAAGACAAAATAAAGAAAAGTGAAAAGTAATTGAAACTGCAAGGATACAGCAAGAGATAGAAAATACAAGAAAATATCACTTTATCTGACATAGCATTAAAATGAGTTTTATCATTCAAGGGATTTCTCTGGTGGCTCAGAGAGTAAAAGACCCTGCATGCAATGCAGGAGACCTAGGTTTGACCCCTGGGTCAGGAAGCTTCCCTGGAGAAGGGAAAGGCCACTCCCTCGAGTCTTCCTGTCTGGAGAATTCCATGGACAAAGGAGACTGATGGGCTGCAGTCCCCGCGGTTGCAAAGATGCAGACACAACTGAGCAGCTCACACTTGTGTTATTCAAGGGACTGTCTAAACTGTAAACTAAATCAGTGATGCTGTTTTATAGAAGCAATGTCCATGGGAATATGTTACAGACTGAATTTCGGGAAATTGTCATATTAAATGTACTAGGACAACTGACAATTTGATGTTAAACTTGCCTTATTTTTCTAAAGAATCTCAATCTTTTTCGAATGGCCAGTTTTCCAAGTGCTGGGTTTCACACAGGAGCATCCCATCACGCGGCATTATTGTAGATCTAAAAGCTCATATAAAGTCAGGTAACAATTGGCTCCTGAAGAAGCAGGATGGTGTGTGATAGCTTTTTTCACTTTTGAGATTTAGCTTTCTTAGAGGACTTCTATGGTCTTCCAGAATAACCCCTTAATTCTACATTATTAAAGCAACCCCTGTTCAGAACCAGTATGACGTTGGGCGTTTTTACTGTTTGAGTTTGAAACTAACTCTCAGCTCTATTATTTCCATGAAAAGTAAGAAGAAGAAGAAAAAATAGCAGACGGAGATGCTGACAATAAGCAGATTATCCCCCTCCCCAGTCCCTCCCTCCTCTCCCCACCCCCCCACCCCCCACCTTCCCCCCCCCCCCCCCGCCGGTTGGATTTGTAATGCAGAATGCTTTTGCCTCCCTACAAACACAAAAAGGAAAGACCAGAGGTTTGCAAGTTTTCTGTACACACACGTCCATGTGAAAGAGATTCTGCCAAGCCTCCTCATTTCAAACAGAGGATTATTTCAGATAGATCCATGTGTTACCTTTTCTAAAATGTCACAACCGTAAATATTTCCAAAGGCACCCCCGACCATGCAGGAGGTATGCTTTAAACCTCCTAACATCTGCGTGAGCTAAGCTGATATTATTTCCCTTTGACAGAAAACTGAGGCTCGGTGTGATGTCTGTGCTGCTAGAAGGTGGCTAAACTAGCTTTACCTGCCTCCAAAAGTCACGCTGCTTCTTAAAATGTGGGCTTCAGACTCTCTGGATAAAAATCTCCTGATTTTTCTCTTTTTCTACTAATTATGCAGAGTTGGCATTTGGTTTCTTTTTCTTTTACTGGAGTCGAGTTGCTTCACCATGTTGCATTAGTTTCTGCTGTACAACAAAGTGAGTCAGCCATGTGTGAACATAACTCCCCTCCCTCCTACCTCCTTCCCCCACCCCAGCCCTCTAGGCCATCACAGAGCACCAGAAAGCTCCAGATTTCTCCTAAGTGTGCACTCCTGCTCTCCCCTCTCAACCCCTCCCCCACCCTGACCTTGACCCCTCCCCACATACTCTTATATGACAGGTCTTGGTTGAGGCTCTGAAATTTTTTTTTCATAAGCTCCTGTCAACTGAAAGAAAATGCACAACCTAAAAGTTGAGGATTATGTTTTATCTGGCAGACAAAACTGAGGACTTAAGCCCGAGACGTAGCATCTCAGATAGCTCTGAGAGGATGCTGCAGTGAGGCAGAGAGGGGAGCCAGCATACGGAGGAGTTTTTACGACAAACGCCAGGTGGTTGGAACTGCAAAGGATTGCTATTAATTAGGGAAAGCCACACATCTCAAAGAAGTTAGCACTTTTCTATAAACGGGAAGATGCGAAAGTCTGGACTCAGTGCAGCCCCTGCCTTTGATGTGCACCCCAGCCCTCTGGGCCAGTGCCTGAGCTTTCTCAGGGGGCACCTGGAGGACTGGGGCACATGGCCGCAGCAGCTGCTGCCTTGATGACTGACATCCGTCCATTCTGAGTTCCCTCTGGGCTCACCGCAGGGGCACTGCCGGGTTTTTGTTGATCAGCATGGCAGGCAATGGGGCTGCCCAGGTGACACTGGAGAGCCCGCCTGCCGATGCAGGAGATGTGAGAGACCCTGGTTCAGTCCCTGGGCCGGGAAGATCCCCTGGAGGAGGCCATGGCCACCCACTCCAGTGATCTTGCCTGGAGAATCCCGTGGACAGAGGGGCCTGGCGGGCTATGGTTCTTAGGGTCGCAAAGAGTCGGACACGACCAGAGTGTCTCAGCACACACGTGGCAGGCAATACGCTTTCGCACTGATGCTCCACACACGATTCTTCTGTACCTCAAGCTGGAGAATGACACCTTGACACACACCTTCTCCCTCAGTCTCTTGCTCTGAGGAACAAATACATTTTGCTCTCTCCTCCTCTCTTTACACCCAGGGTGGCTCACAGACATCTCTCTCTCCCTTTGCCTTCTAGGCCGTGCAGGTGAGAGAGTTCCATTTCTGAGCAGATATGAACATTGTTCCAGGAAAAAAAAGCCATGGCAGTCCATTGCCCTTGGACAGCACCACCTTGAAATAGGTGGCATTGACCCAGCACCAGAAGCTCGATGATAAAAAAAAAAAGAAAACAAATGGAATGCTCCCTAAGAATATTTCAAAGAAACTGCCATTTAAGTTTCCTTTCTTCTCCGATCTGCACCCAACCTCCCTGCTGTTGGCAGACTGCAGGGGGCAGGACTCACACAAAGGTGATGCTCTGCTCAGATGCTCTGTTGATCTCAGAGGGGTGACTGGCTTTTTTTTTTTTTTGCTGTGGGGCTCACCTCCTGGCTCTTGGTGGACTTAAAAGGCATCCACTTTGCAAGGAAAAGATTTTTGAATGCTAAGTGCATAGCATGATAATAGACACAGAGGCTTTGTCATGGGGGACAGAGAGAACAGACAGCAGTGCCAACCGCAGCAACAGGAAAATGTGAGCTGATAACGCAGTAAATTGTAACCACGATGCTGAGGAAGACACAGTAAGGAACGTCCTGGAGGTAGGAAGGGGAGTCTGAGGCTGGTTAGAAAAAAATAAAAGTAGGCTTCTGCTGATGGAAAGAAGACTGCTGGGCCGTCCAAGCAGGGGATGAGGCAGAGGCATGGGGTGGAAAGAGAGGTGTGCAGGGCAGAGAGGGCAGGAAGGAAAGAGACTCGGCGGTAAAGAGCAACACTCGAGGTCAGCACTCAGGCTTAGGGAAGCCCTCTCCTAGATGGCCGTTCAGAGCAAGACCCTGGACCACTCTGTGTGGAAAAGCTACCTGTGAGGCCCCAGTCATCCGGGGTCACAGCGGAAACCACCCACAAAATCCTGGAAGCAGTACCTCTCTTCTCCCCTGTGTGATTCCTGATAAATCCCAGGGGTTTGGACACCAGGATTCAGATCTAGTTTTTGGTTAAGGCCTTGCAGTTGACTGTGAACCGTGATAGACTGGTTGGTGAGCTCCCACTAAATCCTCAGCCCTGAACAATGTCACAGAGCCCGCCCTCAGCTCAGTTCACCTGGCTCCCCTAGTACCCTTGAAATTTCTAGATGAAGCCCTTTAGCCAGCTTTTCGTACATGCTTCAGAAAAATCTTCAAAGGTCTTCTCTACAGTATAACCCATAGGATCTTCCTTATATTAATATCTTAAGGATAAATAGATCACTTTCTTTCCCCACAGGTGTTATCACTAACAAAGAATTTGGCCTGTACCTGTAATGAAATGAAGTCCATTTAACTTTTTAAAACTTATTTCCAGCCTTTGGGAAAAAAAAAAAAATCCTATCCAGCTGGTAACATATGATGCTTTCAACAGAAATCCAATATCATTATTTTTGGAAGGTTTTTCTTTTTCCTATTTATTTATAGGGAATAAACAGGATCAGGTCTCAGTTGCAACATGCAGGATCTTCCCTTGTAGTCCACAGACTCTCTAGTTGTGGAGGCAGGCCCATTGTTTCATGGCATGTGGAATCTTAATTCTCTAACTAGGGATCGCACCATGTCCCCTGAATTGCAAGGTGGATTTTTAATCACCAGGCCACCAGTGAAGGCCCCCAGTATCCTTATTAGTCAGTGGGCAGCCATACTTTTCAACTGAAGGCAACCAACTGGAAAGCTTTTATAATCAGGTTCATCTAAAACCCATCTGAGTCAAGCCTACATCGCCTACCCCAAACCATTCACTGTGTTTTTACAGAACTGGCGGTTTCTCGCCTCTCGGTGCCCAGAAGATTCCGTCTGCATCTTACTCACCACCTACGGTGTCACTTTTCTGTTCTTCACCCAGGTGAGAACGTTTTGTCTTTCAGTCAAACAACCTATTCAAAATCTGAGTGAACTCCAGGAGTTGGTGATGGATAGGGAGGCCTGGCGCGCTGCGATTCATGGGGTCGCAAAGAGTCAGACACGACTGAGCGACTGAACTGACTGACTGATACAAGCTTGAAAGGAACGCTTTCCCCAGTGCTCGTGAAAGTGCCTGTGGACATGATGAGAGCCGTGGAGCAGGGTACCGGGAAGGACGGGGGAGGTAAGAAGGGGGTGGGAATGGAAGCACATGGACATCCTGGGATGCATTAAAACAAGAGTTAGCAAGCTTCCCACTGAGTTAGAAAACAAACTTACAATTACCAATGGGGAAAGGTGGGGGCCAGGGATAACTAGGAGTTTGGGACTGACATAGACACACCTTTATATTTAAAATGGATAACCAACAAGGACCTACTGTATAGCACAAGGATCTTGCTTAACACTCCACCTACATGGGAAAAGAATTTGTAAAAGAATAGACATGTGTATATGTGGAATTGAACTGGGGCTTCCCTGGCGGCTCAGAGGCTAAAGAATCCACCTGCGATGCAGGAGACCTGGGTTTGATCCCTGGGCCGGGAAGGTCCCCTGAAGAAGGGAATGGCTACCCACTTTTCTTGCCTGGAGAATCATGGACAGAGGAACCTGGCAGGCTACAGTCCATGGGATCACTCAGACATGACTGAGCGACTCCACACACACACACACACACACACACACACACACACACACAGAACTGAATCACCTTCTGTATACTTGAAACAGAACATTGTAAACCAACTATGCAAGCCAAGTCACTCCAGTTGTGTCCCACTCTGTGCAACCCTATGGAGCACAGCCTGCCAGGCTCCTCTGTCCGTGGGATTCTCCAGGCAAGAATACTGGAGCGGGTTGCCTCACCCTCCAGGGGATCTTCTCCACCCAGGAATCAAACCCACATCTCTTAGGTCTCCTGCACTGGCAGATGGGTTCTTTAACACTAGCGCCACCTGGGAAGCCCAAATCAACTATAGTTTTGGGGTTTTTAATCTTTATTTTATATTGGAAAACCAACTATAGTCCAATATAAAATAAAGATTTTTAAAAAGAGTTAGTGAGCTTCCAAAACTGATATGCCTTCTGCACACCAATTCTGCTGATTCTTATAAGAACAGTGGTACGGGCCAATTAGAGTGGAGTGAACAGACAGGGGTATATATGATGGACTCAAGTCTGGTGACAATTTCCCTCGAGTTTCTTATATTTCCACATGTCTTGTGAGCTTTTGTTTCAGACTGACATTTCAAGGATGCTTCCTAGCAAGCCTCTTTGGAAGGCAGAGATAATGTTTCCCACCAGGGCAAAGGGCAGGCAGATTCATTCTGCAGTATAGAAGATTCTGGTTCCATAAAGTCCTATTCTAAACCATGGAGTATGCAGGCATCATCTGACGTTCTTCACTCAGTGGGAACTGAGGTTCAGGGCGCTGGAGCAGGAATGTGGTTGCTGCTGTAAGAAATTCCTTGGTCTCTGACCCAGAATTCTCATGTGAATGGCAGGCTAATTGATTCCCTGCAAGTAGGCTAAAATTCCAGCTCATTACCAGTTCTTTACATTGAAGAACTCTCCTGACAAGGAGAAGCCCTTTGATGTGATTATTTTGTTATTTGCCACATAGAGAGATGGCCTTCTGGTGGGCATCTCAAGTGATGAAGACAAAACTCTAACATTTACAAAGGATTTCTGCAGTCAATACTTACATGAAACTGAAAATTTGGGACTGGTTCTAGCCTTGATATATAGGACTCCAGATGCTAATTCCATAACAAGAATCTCAGGATTTTTTTTTTTTAGATTTTTTGATATGGGCCATTTTTAAAGTCTTGTATTGAGTGTTATAATATTGCATGTTTTATGTATTGGGTTTTGGCCCTGAGGTATGTGGGATCTTAGCTTCCTGACCAGGGATCAAACCCACACCCCTTGCATTGGAAGGCAAAGTCTTAACCATTGGACTGCCAGGGAGGTCCCAAGAACCTCAGTTTTAACCGTAAGGCAGAATCTAGTCTCAGGCTCTTCTAGAAAGACACTTCAAACTCCTACTTTTCCACTGCAGGGAGGAAAAATAATTTCCTTTGTACCCTTCTACATTCTTGACTGAGACCTCCCCCAATAGAAAACAGATTAATAGGAGATAAACAGACGTATTGTTGTTGTTGTTCAGTGGCTAAGTCAAGTCTGACTCTGCGACCCCCATGGACTGCAGCACACCAGACTTCCTATCCTTCACTATCTCCCGGAGTTTGCTCAAACTCATGTCCATTGAGTCGGTGATGCCATCCAATCATCTCATCCTCTGCCACCCTATTCTCTTTCTGCCTTCAGTCTTCTCCAGCATCAGGGTCTTTTCCAATATATATATAGCTGTACATGTCATTGTATACCTCTTATACATGTGGGAAAGACCCAGGAAAGCTGAGGAATTCTCCCAAATGGCCCAAGCCTTCTCCTTAAATACTATCTCTAGCTAAGGATAAAGAAGGATGCTGTTTGAGAGGAAGTCTTGTTAGGGGAGGTATGACCCAGAAGAGAATAGTAAGCAAGAATGTGGTCATTATGCAAATTTAAGTCAGTGCCTTCTCTAAGGATAAGAGTTCTAGAGTTCTAGTCACCCTCCAGTTCCTGATAGAGAAAAGCGCACTTACTGTGGGAACTTCCCTCATAAATAGAAAAAGGCTACCTTCTGCTCAGTTTTCAGAGCTTTGTCTGTGTTTGCCATTTCTCAAAAACAACCAGCTCACGATCATCCTTACACCAAAGAGGCGGATTCGGGGTGGCAGCTGCTGTTTCTCCTTACACCTTCACTGTTACAGGATAAATACCAATTTCCCCACTTTCCTTAAAACTAGGAGACATTCTGGCCAATAAGATATAACACTTCATCTGCTGGGGAGTCTCGAAAAGCATTTGTTCTTTATTCTTATAAACAGAAGCAAACCTGCCCAGCGCCTGCTCCTTTACTGCCTTGAACATAGTGCAGATGCTGGGAGCAGTTGGAGAAGTTGTCACTTGACTCTAAGGAAATTCAAGAGACCCTGAGAAATCCTTAACTAATATCTCAGCAATCAGCCACCAGCAACACTGTTTGTGTTAATAAAAATAAGAAACTCCGGTTAATTTAGGCCACTGGAAATTGGTTTTATGTTACTTGTCACTTGCAGATGTTCAGTTCAGTGCAGCACACCAGGCTTCCCGGTCCATCACCAACTCCCGGAGCTTGCTCAAGCTCACATGCACTGAATCCATGATGCCATCCAGCCCTCTCATCCTCTGTTGCCCCCTTCTCCTCCCATCTTCAATCTTTCCCAGCGTCAGGGTCTTTTCCAATGAGTCAGCCCTTCGAATCAGGTGGCCAAAGTATTATTGGAGTTTCAGCTTCAGCCATCAGTCCTTCCAATGAATACTCAGGACTCATTTCCTTTAGGATAGACTGGTTGGATCTCCTTGCAGAAGGGACTCTGACTCTCCCACCACCACAGATGGTTAGTTAGCGGTGCTCATTCCCACCCCTTCCTTTCCAACAGGCTCCCCATGGCATTCACGGGCCCTGACCCACATCCGGGGTGGAGCCAGGCTTGTCGAGCCAGTCACGGAGCCCTCTCCTCGTTGACACGGAGTGGGTGTGTGACAGCATCTTTCTTGTCAGGAGACAGGCTGGGAAGTCGGCTGGGCCTTTGAGGAAAGAGTCCTTGCTCCTTATAAACAGGCAGCAGGAGACCCTCCTCTTTTTCCATTGCATGTGATGCATGTGAGGGTCTGAGGGTGGGCAGGAAAATGAATGGTGAGGAAGACCCTGGACACTCATGCAGTGACTCTGGACCATTTGTTTTGTAAAATAACAAGCAGCCTGCTGTTTTTAGCCAGTCTGAACTGACGATTTCTGAAATTTTGAGCTAAACTCATCCAACTAAATGAAGTCCTCATCTAATTCCTCAACTAAATGCTGATACCCCAACACTCCAAAATTCCCTCGATACGCCTAAACCAGGTGGACTTGGTTCTGGGCTTGATGAGGTAAACCCAGTTAAAAGACTTTTGGGGACTTCTCTGGTGCTCTGCTGGTTAAGACTTCGCCTTCCAATGAAGGAAGTATGGGTTCAGTCCTTGGCTGGGGAACTAAGATCCCACATATTTTGCAGCCAAAAAACCAAAACGTAAGACAGAAGCAATACTGTAATAAATTCAATAAAGACCTAAAAATGGTCCATATTAAAAGAGACATTTTATATGTCCATATTGAGACATTTAGCTTTATTTATTTAGTATTATTTAGTTACAGATATTATAACGATATCTGGCATTTGTATAGTACTTGACACAGGTCATTTGATCTTTACATCTTTTGGAAAAAAAGGCAGTATGGGCATTATTTCTTTCATTTTTAAGCCAGATACATGAACACTCTGCCCTAAATCCTTTTGTGAATTGAGAAATGATTTATGTAATAAATCTTATTCCACTTGTCAGGCTCCACTTTGCTTTGCAGATAAGTACCTGTTTGCTCTATATTTGCATATCTTAAATTTATAGCACTCACTAAGATAATTTTGAAGGCAGAAAATAATGATTACCTTCAAGCATGAGCCAATATAAAACACTCTGGCAAGGTTTCACCCATAGACCGGCAGAGAATTGCAAGGTTTGTTTATATTAAATGCTCTGTCGGCTTGAAAAATGGTGATAGACTTTGTTGGTGCTTAGTCACCATTATGCTTTATGGAAAGAGGTCAAAAAGAAGAGGAAGTTCAAGACATTATTCTTTGAATCGAGCACAGTACCAGGAGCACAAGTGAGCCCCATCTCATGATTTCACTGACAATAAATTTAAGTGTGGGGCCATTTCACATGAAATGAGCATTTAGGAACGTGTTCTCCATTTTAAATCATCTGTTTATGATGGCTCTTTCCTTTCCTGTTACAGAGAGTCATTGTAAAGGTAAACATTAGTTTTAATGGCCAGATCTTCTCTGACCATTTTTCTTAGTCAAACTCCAATCTGACAAGTGAAGTTTTATAAAAACATATTGTTTTAACATGTCTGCTAAATCACCTTGTTGCTAGGCATTAACTTAAAAGATTGCTTTCACTGTTACACCAAGTCAAAAACAGATGGAATTCCTGCAAGATGGTGCAGAGAAGCTCTTGGGACATATGCTGATTTTGTTGTCTTAATGAGACTTATTTGGGAATAATTTTTTTCTCAAGTCCTTGCCACAAAGGAGAATCATTATTTTTTCTATTTACAGAAAATGTGAAAATTCTCAAACCAAAGCAATATTCTCTAGTGGAAAAGTGTTATAAGCATCTAAAAATTAATTATTCCAAGTGCATGTTCATACTATCAGAAATCTACTCAATGCATGGATCTTGAAAGTTGTTTACCTTAGACCAATACTTTTGTGAGCATTTGCAAATACCTTTAATGTAAAAAAAGGAGCAAGAGGGTTGAAGACATGGAAAAAGAATGCAAGTGAGAAAAGCACTGCAAAGGACACTTCAGTCGCTCAGTCATGTCCAATTCTATGCAACCCCAGGGCCTGCAGCACCCCAGACCTCCCTGTCCTTCACCATCTCCCAGAGTGCACTCAAACTCATGCCCATTGAGTCGGTGATGCCATCCAACCATCTCATCCTCTGTCATCCCCTTCTCCTCCCACCTTCAATCTTTCCCAGAATCAGGATCTTTTCCCAATGAGTCAGTTCTTTGCATCAGGTGGCCAAAGTATTGGAGCTTCAGCTTCAGCATCAGTCCTTCCAATGGATATTCAGGACTCATTTCCTTTAGGGTTGGCTGGTTTTATCTCCTTGTAGTCCAAGGGACTCTCAAGAGTCTTCTCCAACACCACAGTTCAAAAGCATCAATTCTTCGGCACTCAGATTTCTTTATGATCCATCTCTCACATCCATACATGACTATTGGAAAATAGTCATAGTTTTGACTAGATGGATCTTTGTTGGCAAAAGTAATGTCTCTGCTTTTTAATACGCTGTCTAGGTTTGCCATAGCTCTTCTTCCAAGGAGCAAGTGTCTTTTAATTTCATGGCTGCAGTCACCATCTGCAGTGATTTTGGAGCCCAAGAAAACAAAGTCTGTCACTGTTTCCATTGTTTCCCCATCTATTTTCCATGAAGTGATAGACAAATTGAAGGATTCCTGCAAAGGACAGGAATACGAAGAGTAACAAGTTTCCTCCCAACACTGAGCTACTCTGGAAGCTTCCCTGTCTCCATGCTCTTCATAACTCATGATCAAGGCTAAGTGGAGTTGAGACTACAGCTTTTGACTCTGCAGGTCCCTTATTCATCCAGCAAACAGTTTGCAGTAGGTCCCAGATGTAAAACCGTGAGCCAGTATGGGCACTGCCCAACCCCACCAAGCTTACAATTGAGAAAGCAAAGTCTCTCTGTCATACAGCCCTAAATGGCATGATCCTACTGAGTCACATTTTGCCATGAATTCTATGAGGCTTTTCTGTTGGTTTTGGTTCTGGTTTTCCTCACTGGGCCATAATAACTTCCATCCATATGGTTTTAATGGATGTCCATCCATTTCATTTTCCGTTTCCCTTCATTACCTATTTTCTTCATTGTTGTTGCTCAATCGCTAAGTCATGTCCTACTCTTTGCAACCACATGGATTGTAGCACACCAGGCTCCTCTGTCCTCCACTATCTCCCAGAGTTGGCTGGAATTCATGTTCATTGAGTCAGCCATGTGCTCTAAGCATCTCATCTTCTGTCACTCCTTTCCCCTTTTGCCTTCAATTTTTCCCAGCATAAGGGTCTTTTCCGATGAGTCAGCTCTTCCCATCAGGTGGCCAAAGGATTGGAGCTTCACCTTCAGCATCAGTTCTTCCAGTGAATATTCAGGACTGATTTCCTTGGATGGACTTGTTTTATCTCTTTGTAGTCCAAGGGACTCTCAAGATTCTTCTTCAGCACCACAGTTCAAAAGTATCGATTCTCCAGCGCTCAACCTTCTTTCTGGTCCAACTCTCACATCTGTACATGACTGCTGGAAAAACTATTAACTTTGACTATATGGATTTTGTCAATAAAGTTACATCTCTGCTTTTTAATATACTGTCTAGATTTGTTATAGCTTTCCTTCCAAGCAGTAAGTGTCTTTTAATTTCATTTTCCACCCATCCTCAAGAATTCTACATATATTCTTGCTATTTTTCTCTTTGAGACATTAGTTTTCTACCTAGATATTGTTCTGAGAAAGGTACTCACTGCTTGATCTTCCAGCCAGTAAACATTAGGGTAAAGATCATGCCCACATAAAGGCACCGAAAAACACAAAGGAGTGTTGCAACTTGGGATTCCCTGCCTCCCTAGTTACAACTTTATCCTGTCCTTCATTCCATCTTCAACGTTGAGAAGACCAGCCAGGGGCACCATCTGCTTAAATCCCTCTACCCTGTCCAGAGCGTTAATGAAGACAGTAAAAAACTATTCTCACGAGAACATAAGCCATTGTTAAAGGAAACCAGAGCATACGGGAATCACTATATAGGCACACCTCCTGTGGGTGAAGTATTTTAGATGTAAGAAATGTCATGTTTTCACTTCAAGATGGACATTTCATGCAGATGAGACATGAAAAGCACTAGGCTATGGCCCCCAATAGATGCTGAGTTCTAGGACCAAGGCTTTTGTTGTCAAAGCTGAAGTTTGTGTAAAGCTGTAACAGTAAGATGTGAGTTGGTGTGTGCATGGAGAGATATAGTTAAACAATCATGTTTTTTAATTTTTTAAATTGAAGTGTAGTTGATTTACAATACTGTGTTAGTTTCAGGTGTACAGCCCAGTGATTCAGCTTTATATGTGTGTGTGTGTGTGTGTGTGTGTGTGTGTGTGTGTGTATGCACACTTGCTAAGTTGTTTCAGCCGTGCCTCACTCTTCATGACCCCATGGACTGTAGCCCGCCAGGCCCCTCTATCCATCAGATGCTCCAGGCAAGCACACTGGAGGGGGTTGCCACGCCTTCCTGCAGGGGCTCTTCCCCAGCCAGGGACTGAACCCATGTCTCTTGTGTCCCCTGCACTGGCCGCCAGGTTCTTTACTGCCAGCGACACCTGGAAGGCCTGTTCCTTTTCAGATTCTTTTCCCTTATAGGCTATCACAAGATAATGAGTTTAGTTTCCTGTGGTATACAGTAGGTCCCGGTGGATTTCCATTTTATATAGAGTAGTATGTATCTGTTAATCCCAGACTCCTAATTTATTCCTCCCCTTTCCCTTGTGATAACCAAAACGATCTTCCGCACGGATACAGAGCACACATATTCACCCACGTGTAGCTTGCTATGTGCCAAGCACACTGCAAGACACCAGGCATACAAAGGTGGGTCAGACACGCACCCTCGGAGGGCCTGTCTCGCTGAAGTTTATGGGAGTCCCATTACACAAAGCTTACGTGTGGCTGGCTGCACAGCTCTGAACTTCATTTTCTTTGATTGCTCTAAATGGACCTTGTTTGGTTATTTTATTAAAGCATGGAGCATTTTCAGTGAGGCATCCTATCAGCCTTCCTATGCGGTGTGTCAACCTGTGGGCTTCCCGGGATGATAAGTCTACATCTCACTTATAACCCATTCAAAGGGGACTACTGGGGCATGGGAAGGAAGACTTATCATAGACTAGGAAAAAATTCTGATTTCTTGTTACAAAGGTTGACTTTAGTGTTGATAGGAAACATTAACAGTGATAGGATAGTACAAACCCCCAGCATTTTCTCAGTTTCCACAACCAGAGGGGCTCAGCAAGCACCCGAACTCTGGCACATGCCCTGTCAAACGCCAGCTGTTCTGCTCATTCACTAACCAGATGAGGGATGACAACCCTGAGCGCTAACTCGCATTTCTCATAAAACCGCCGCTCTGTTAATGTGGGAGCTAATTACTATGCCATTCCTTGGCTTCAATCTCTTGAATTCTTCTGCTTGCTTATGCCTGGGGCATGAAGAACAGCACACCCAAAGACAGAGCTTCCTAGGAGTTGCATGAATGAAATAACCCAGTCGAGCTCCAGTGTGATTGTTTGTCATCAAATATACATGAAGGACCCAGGGCCCCACCTGACTAGACGTAACCATTTTTACCTCGGTGTTTTCCATCATGGCGACATGATCATAAACATATTAACAAGTCCTACAGTGTGATCAACAACAGATGTAGAATTAAAAGTGTTGACAAGTTGCATCAGGTATCTGGGCTTTATGCCTTTTCCACCACATCTAAATCCCACTGCTTCAGAAAACTGCCCAAGCAACTGTTCTCTCTGAAAAGCTGTTCACTGGGAAAACATCCCTTTTCGTTTCATGCTTTGACTCGAGAAATAGACACAGATTCCCTTGAAGCAGCTTTGGGGGAAGAAAATCTACTTTACAATGCCAACTACATGTCACAGAATAGCTCCTAATTTTGAAATGGGAATCTTTTTACCATACGCATCTACTGAAAAAAAATACTCTTTAAAAAGTTACTGAAATAAAGTCAGTGATTTGATTAATAACTATTACAATAAAATGGAAACATTTTATTTTTCAACTGCCATATGAAAAATAGATAGCCAGTGAGAATTTGCTATTTAACTCAGGGAACTCAAACCAGCACTGTGTGACATCCTAGAGGGCTGGGAAGGGGTGGGAGGTAGGAGGAGGTTCAAAAGGGAAGGGACATAGATATATACCTATGGCTAATTCATGTTGATGTGTGGAAGAAACCGACGCAGTATTGTAAAGCAATTATCCTTCAATTAAAAATAAATTCAAAAAAACTTTGCCAAAAATCTGAACATAGATCTTATGCATATAATTCTTCAAAACCTCTATATAAACATTTCCACATGATCTAAGGTCAATGTGAAGTTATGTTCAACGACAAACACAAATAAAATTGGTGTTATACTAAAAAAGACAAAATTACTGAAATAAAATCAGTGATTCGATTAATAACTATTAAAACAAAACAGGCGTCCCTGCTGGCTCAGATGGTAAAGAATCCACCTGCAATGCAGGAGACCTGGGTTCAATCCCTGGGTTGGGAAGATCCCCTGGAAGAGGGCATGGCAACCCACTCTAGTATTCTTACCTGGAGAATCCCCGTGGACAGAGGAACCTGGCGAGGTACAGTCTATGGGGTCGCAAAGAGTCAGACACAACTGGGCAACTAAGCACGAAGCAAGATAAAATGTCTTTTAAATAATTTAAAGGGGAGGCTAGTAGACATCTCATGCTTTTTGTCTTCCAGCCTCTTCCCCTTAGAGGAATTCCCCATCGTCCTTTGCACCGTTATAAGCATCCTTGGCCTTGGGAGCGCAGGTAAAGCGGTGAGCACACCACTCAGGCTGGTGAGTCAGAACCCTTCCATCTCCAGAGGCACTGACTCATGCCAGGGATAAGCCGGGGTTCCTCAGCAGAGCAAGCAGAATTTTCCTCTGGGCTTTTGGAAGCGCTCTTGGGAAATACATGAGTCTGGGTTCATGAGCTGTGACAAAGATGTTAAGTCAACTGGTATATTTGCTACCACTCCGGAAGAGTGTTCCTGGTAACAAATCTAACAAAGAAAAAAAAAAAAAAGCAGAGCTGAGACTGAAAAAAAAAGAGAGAGAGAGAGAGTACAGGAGAAAGGTTGTGGATAACAATGAGACAGAGAGAAAAGTCTTGGTGACCATGTTTGAGGCTCCCAGTTCGAGCCAGACATGAAAACAAACCCACTCCTGACATTTTCAGTTATATTGGCCATCAACTCCTTTTTCTTATTGGTTACTCTAATTTTTGTGCTGTGGGCTGCAAACTTTTTCTCTAAAATAGCCAGATAGTGAATGGCATCACTGACTCGATGGACATGAGATTGGGTAAACTCCGGGAGTTGGTGATGGACAGGGAGGCCTGGCGTGCAGCAGTCCATGGGGTCACAAAGAGTCAGACACGACTGAGCGACTGAACTGAACCAAACTGAAGCTTAGCATGCCACATGGTCTCTGTTACAACTACTCTCACTGTAGCATGAAAGCAGATACAGGCAACACATAAACAAGCATAACTGTGCTCCAAAAGACCCTTCCTGGGGACACCAAAATGTGAATTTTATATAATTTCCATGTATCACAAAATACTATTTTTCTTATTTTTCAACCATTTAAAAACATAAAACCATTGTAGCTCAAGGGCTATGCTCAACAGACTTGAACTTGCCTAAAATTCCCTCCTTCCTTTCTGCCAACAATCTCAGACTTTTCTTTCGCGATTCACTGCTTTCTGCACCCTGCGCCCTTCTGCTGGGGCGTGTGGCACCGGCCCCAGCTCCAGGCCTGGGCGTGATGGGCGGAAGCCAGCAAGAGGATCCGCCTTCCCGGCCACAGAGCTGACTCAGCAGTGGACGGGCCTGTGATGGAGCTCAGCCCAGTGAGGCCTGAAGGGCCACTGACCAGGGCTTCCGGGAAAGGCGTCTCCTCTCGCGTGCTACCTGCTCTGCGGCCCGGCCACCTGTCGGAGATGCAGCTGGGAATGCAAGGAGCGAGGATTTGAGGCTCAGAATCGCTGCGGCGCGGAGCTCCCGGAAGCGCGGTGCTGAGGACCAGGGACTTCCCGAGTGGGCCGGGGCCACGCGACGAGGCCGCCGCGGGGCGGCGCCTCCCCAGCCCGGCCTGGGCCGCCTCGGTCACAGCTGAGAAACCCCTTCTCTGCCCAGCTTCTTTAGGACAAGCGCTCTGATACTCATACATCTGAAAATGAAAGGAATCCTGAAGAATGCTTTAAAAAACCTCAGAGGCAGTTCTATTTGCAATTTTTAAAGGAATCTCCACACTGTTTTCCATAATGGCTGTACTAGTTTGCATTCCCACCAGCAGTGTAAGAGGGTTCCCTTTTCTCCACACCCTCTCCAGCATTTATTGCTTGTAGACTTTTGGATCGCAGCCATTCTGACTGGTGTGAAATGGTACCTCATTGTGCTCTTGATTTGCATTTCTTTGATAATGAGTGATGTTGAACATCTTTTCATGTGTTTGTTAGCCATCCCTATGTCTTCTTTGGAGAATTACCTATTTAGTTCTTTGGCCCATTTTTAATTGGATCATTTATTTTTCTGGAGTTGAGCTGCATAAGTTGCTTATATATCTTTGAGATTAGTTGTTTGTCAGTTGTTTCATTTGCTATTGTTTTTTCCCATTCAGAAGGCTGTCTTTTCACCTTGCTTATAGTTTCCTTTGTTGTGCAGAAGCTTTTAATTTTAATTAGATCCCATTTGTTTATCTTTGCTTTTATTTCCGGTATACTGGGAGTTGGATCATAGAGGATCCTGCTGTGATTTATGTCAGAGAGTGTTTTCCCTATGTTCTCCTCTAGGAGTTTTATAGTTTCTGGTCTTACATTTAGATCTTTAATCCATTTTGAGTTTATTTTTGTGTATGGTGTTAGAAAGGGGTCTAGTTTCATTCTTTTACAAGTGGTTGACCAGTTTTCCCAGCACCGGACATGGAAGCAACCTAGATGTCCATCAGCAGATGATTGGATAAGAAAGCTGTGGTACATATACACAATGGAATACTACTCAGCCCTTAAAAAGAATAAATTTGACTCAGTTCTAATGAGATGGATGAAATTGGAACCAATTATACAGAGTGAAGTAAGCCAGAAAGAAAAACACCAATACAGTATACTGACACATATATATGGAATCTAGAAGACAGTAATGATGACCCTATATGTAAGACAACAAAAGAGACACAGAGGTATAGAGTGGAGTTTTGGACTCTGAGGGAGAGGGAAAGGGTGGGATGGTTTGGGAGAATGGCAATGAAACATGTATATTTTCTTGTAAGAAACGAAGTGCCAATCAACATTCAATGTAGGATGCAGGATGCATGGGGCTGATGCACAGGATGATTCAAGTAGAGGATGTGGGGTGGGAGGTGGGAGGGGGCTTCGGCATTGGGAGATTGTGTTCACCTATGGCTGATTTGTGTCAATGTATGGCAAAACAAACACAGTATTGTAATTTAAAAAATAAATTAATTAAAAAAAAAAAAAACAAAAAAACCTCCAGAGGGCAGCGGCGCAGCTGGCTCAGGAAGGGTCACGTGACCGAGCGGCCTGGGCGCGGGTCTGATCAGGTCTGAGGCCGATGCTTCAGGCGCTTCAGCTTTTCAGATTCAAGGGCTGTTGTTTCCTTTTTTTTTTTTTTAATCAAAAGCTGCCCAGACAGGAAATAATTCACGTCAGACAAATGCACAAGAGGAAGCATGTTTATACACAGAAACTGCCGCCCCAAGGACACACTAAAAACTCCGACCGCCTGACCGCTGCGCCAGGGCCGCCCGCTCCGCCCGCGTCCCCTCCACTCCCGCCAGAATCTCCCCGCGGCCGCAAACGCCCGAGTGAGAAGCGCGTTACAACTGCTTTCGCCCCCATCCAAAGTCCTGTCCACTCCGAGCTGCCCCTGGCTGCCTCTTTTTATCCAGGCCTCGGGTGGGAAATCCCTCCCCGAGAGGCCCGCCCTGGCCGCCTCGTGGGAAACCGCCCTTGCTCGCGCACCACACACCCCATCACTCCCTGTGCCGCGGCTCTGCTTCAGTTTAGCCACAGAAATTCCAGCCAGCTGAAAACACATTCTTGTCTTTAATCGTGTTTCCCAAGCTAGGATACATGTTCCATGAGGACGGGAACGTTCAGAACCCTCTTCACCATCGTGTCCCCAGCGAGGTGCCCAGGGTGGTGTCTGGCAATAAGGAGTTGCTGAATGAATGGAGTGAGGTGAAGTGAGCAAAGGGAGGGAGGGAGGGGCAGAGAGAGAGGAAGAAAGAAAAGAGGACGGAAGGAAGGAAAAAGGGAGGGAGAGGGATAGGCAGGAAGGGAGGCAGTCGGTCCGTGGGATCTCATTTCTGTAAGAAAATCTACAGACGGAAACCACTAGTTCTTAGAAAATAACCTGGAAAATATGTCAAATTGATACTATAATTTTCTCACCTTAAGACCAAAGGTGGATAATTTAAAACAAACCATTATCATGAACATAACTGTAAACCATTTCTACAGAAAATTACTTGCCAAATAAAGTGATTTTAACAGATTTACGTGTGTATAAGAATTTATAGCTTGTGAAGCACTTTTCACCTAGATTTGCATTTAACTCTTTTAAGACTTCCCTTGAGGAGATGCTGCTATTTCTCTTGTCTAAAGACTGAAGCCCAAAATCCAAGTAAAGAATAGCTCAGGGTTATAGATGAGGAAGAGCAAAGGCAGAACTTGACGTCTGAGTCCTCTGATGTTACTTGATTCTAATACAATGCTGCCTCCTTCCAGCAATGGCAAATCCCACCAAAACTGTGGTGATTCACTTGCTTCAGTTTCCAAAGGTGACCTAAATTTGTCCCAGTTTGCTGGGACTTTCCACATAGAAATTTTAGTACCTCCTGCTGCAGGAGGGCCTGAGTATTTGTACGTTCCTCAGCTCTGTCTGAGACCCGCTGGATTCTTGGGCTTCTCAAATTTTAACATGCATCTGCGTCACCCTGGGAGTCTTGTTAAAATTCGAACTCTGACACAAGACTTCTCAAGCGTGGACTGAGCTGTTGGATTTCTACCAGGCTGTCAGCTGATCCTGATGCTGCTCCTCCACAAACATCCACACTTTGAACAGTGAGTCTAGGACATACCTACACAGGCTTTTAAACTGCAAGGGGTTATGGACTGGATGTCTGGGTCCCTCCAAAATGCATAGCTTGAAACAGAATTCTCAATGTGATGACAGCTGGAGACAAGGGGTGTGGGACTTTTGGAGGTTAACTGAGTCATCAGTATGGATCTCCCATGAATGGGATTAGTGCCCTTAAGAAAGAGACTACAGGACTTCCCTGGTAGTGTTGTGGATAGGGATCTGCCAGCCAATGCTGGAGACATAGGTTCAATCCCTGGTCCGGGAAGATCCCACATACCGAGGGGCAACCTAGCCTGTGCTCGAGCAGCAGCTACTAAAGCCTAGAGCCCACAGGCGGCAACAGAAGCCGTTGCAATGAGAAGCCCACACACCGAGACTGGAGAGCAACTCCCTCCACTTCCCACAACTAGAGAAAGCCCACGTGCAGCAACAAAGACCCGGCACAGCCAAGTTCAATAAATAAAAAGATACATTTTAAAACCAAAAAATAACCACAAATCTATTTTTTTTTAAATCGCATGGGGATAAGAATTTCCAACGATAGAATCCCGTTATCCCTGCCCTGGTCCTTTAGGATTTTCCTTACTAGGTTAGGAGAGAGAATTTCAAACAAATAACCATAAATATGGAGCTGTTCTCCTAGAAAATAAAACTATACCAACACATTTAACCAGCGGACTGGTGAACACACAATTTGGTTGCTGAAAGAGAAGACAGGATTTCAATACCTGTCAGCCACGTTCCAACCAAGTGACTTTTAATGGACACAAAATTTCATGTCTCTGAATTTCCTCTTCTCCATGAAATAAAAATAATAAAGTATTGTTTAAATCTGATATCACAAGAGAGAAGATTAAATAAATGTGGTAACTATAAAGTACTAAGTAATACAGAATTATTAATAATGATAGCTAATTAAAAAATGAAATGATAAATGTTAGGTTCTCTAAACTGTAAGGGGAAAGGCAGTTTTGTAGAAAGGCAAGCCGTGCCGCTATCTATTACGCTGCTGCTGCTGCTTAGCTACTCCACTGTGTCCGGCTCTCTGTGGCTCCATGGACTGTAGCCCATGAGGTTCCTCTGTCCATGGGTTTCTCCAGGCAAGAATACTTGAGTGGGTAGTCATTTCCTGCTCCAGAGGATCTTTCTGACCCAGGGATCAAACCTCGTCTCCTCGTCTCCTGCATTTGCAGGCAGATTCTTTACCACTAGCACCACCTGGGAAGCCCCAGATTTTTTTACATCCCCAGTGAAGTCACAGTGCCTGCAGCCTCTAAAGTTGTCTTTGGCTGGTAGTCTTGCATTCTTCGTAGCATTGCTTTCCAGGGTTGTTACTGTGTCCTCCTCTGATGTGTGTGATCTGGGGAATTTAGTTATATTATCCACCATCTTCATCTGAAGGTGAAGATGAACTTCAACTGAACTTTTATAGATTACATTGTGTGTGTGTGTTAGTCTCTCAGTACTGTCTGACTCTCTGCGACCCCATGGACTATAGCCCACAAAGCTCCTCTGTCCATGGAATTCTCTAGACAAGAATACTGGAGAGGTAGCCATTCCTTTCTTCAGGGGATCTTCCCAACCCAGGGATCAAACCCAGATCTACTCCATCACAGGTGGACTCTCTACCATCTTAGCTACCAGGGAAGCCCATAGATTACGTTGAAAGTGAAAGTGCAAGCCACTCAGTCGTGTCAGACTCTTTGCAACCCCGTGGACTGAAAGTCCTTGGAATTCTCCAGGCCAGAATACTGGAGTGGGAGCCTTTCCCTTCTCCAGGGGATCTTCCCAACCCAGGGATTGAATCCAGGTCTCCTGCATTACAGGTGGATTCTTTATCAGCTGAGCCACAAGGGAAGCCCAAGAATACTGGAGTGGGTAGCCTATTCCTTCTCCAGCGGATCTTCCCGACCCAGAGATCTAACAAATAAATGCAGGGTCTCCTGCACTGCAGGCAGATTCTTTACCAACTGGGCTATCAGGGAAGCCCATAGATGACATTACCAGTCATTGATAGATATGAGAGTTTGAAAAATTCAGAGCAAGGTTTAGAAAAATAGGCATCTCACCTGAAAACAGAATAAATACTCTTGAAGTACCTACCTGGTATCCCTGAGTGTGTCTGCAGTTATGTTACCAGAAGCCCTTTGTTCCTGCCTCCGAGTCCTTTCCTCCAGTCCCTCACTCTGTAAGGCAGCAGAGATGGCTGTGGGGGCACCTTCCAGGAAGCCAGGAGCCTGAGTGGCCTCTGTGAGGCCAGCGGGCTCAGCTCACCTACCCGCCCTGTTCTGGCTCACTGTAGCTTTTGGCTGTTCCTTCCGCTCTGCAACAGGCATCTACGCGTCCTCCTCTGCCACTTGACCACTGCTTTCCCACAGCACAGCCAGCACAATCACTCAAAATCATGTGTCTGACCACAGCACTCCCTCCTCGCTGAAAGCTCTTCAGAGTCTCCTTGATGCAGAAAGCCCAACTCCTTTTCCCAGGTCTGATCTGATCCTGTCCAACCCAACCACTCAACTCCGTGCAAACTGTGCCCTCACTCACTACTCCATCACCCCGTCTTGCAGACCCAAATGTAACAAGTGCAATCAAATCCACGTTTCACATTTGCTCACCCATTCCACCCCATACCCAGAATTGTCCTCCCGGGTACCTGGGTCTTCATCACAAAAAATCAGATCTCTGCTCAAGCATCCCCTCTTCAGAAGGGATTCTCTGACCTCTTGCTAAAGTGGCCCCTCTCCGAACTGCCCTCTGTCACACTAACCTCTTTCATGGTCTTGTTCCCATTCTGAGTTTTTTTTTTTAATTTATTAATTTGCTCATATGTTTTCTTTCCATCTTCTCATACTCGAACGTAAGCCTACCTATCTGGGTCACCACTGGATCCTCAGCACCTAGGACAGCGCCTGGCACATACCAAGTTCCAGATAAATATTTATTATGGGAATAAAGACAACCCATGAAGATAAAATTCTCAGATTCTCCTGGGACTCAAAAATGCAAACTCGAATATCTGGAGATATAACCCATGTTTCCTCACTAGAGGGCTTAATGTGATAAAGCTCCTGATTCTCTCCAAACAAACTTAACTATAATATTAAATTAACTCAGTTGTAATTTCAATTCCAATCAATGTAAAGATTCTAAAGTTGATCTGAAAAAAATTGGGAAAAATAAATTTGTCAAGTAATCAAAATACTTTTTTAAAACAAAGCAAAACAAAAACTTCAAAGCAACAATAGGCAGAGGGGACCTTGCCTATCAGACAGTAAGACATATGTTTAAAGGGCTAGTGTTGGAGAAAAAGACATTCCAGACAGGCCTGCACATATATGCATATGCAGGCATTCTTTCCTGGCGGTTCAGACAATGAAGAGCCTGCCCACAATGCAGGAGACCTGGACTTGATCCCTGTGTCAGGAAGATCCCCTGGAGAAGGCAGTGGTGCCCCACTCCAGTCCTCTTGCCTGGAAAATCCCATGGACGGAGGAGCCTGGTGGGCTGCAGTCCATGGGGTCACAGAGTCAGACACGACTGAGTGACTTCACTTTCACTTTTCACTTTCATGCATTGAAGGAAATGGCAGCCCACTCCAGTGTTCTTGCCTGGAGAATCCCAGGGATGCGGGAGCCTGGTGGGCTGCAGTCCATAGGGTCACAGAGTCAGACACGACTGAATGACTAACACTTTCACTTTCTTATATGTGTGTGTGTGTGCGTGCACATATCTATTAATACATACATACATGTATATATGTAACTGCTGTGCTGTGCTTAGTCACTCAATCGTGTCCAACTCTGTGTGACTCCATGGACTGTAGCCCGCCAGGCTCCTCATCCCTGGAGATTCTCCAGGCAAGAATGCTGGAGTGGGTTGCCATTTCCTTCTCCAAAGAATCCTCCCAACCCAGGGATCGAACCCAGGTCTCCCACATTGCTGGAGGATTCTATACCATCTGAGCCACCAGGGAAGCCCATGTAACCACTATTTCTATCACACTGGAAAAAATCAGTAAAATTTCCCTCCCAGAGCATGTAACCACTATCTCTATCACACTGGAAAAAATCAGTAAAATTTCCCTCCCAGAGCCACAAAACCCACAAAAGTTAAAATATGAAGCAGCATAGCATTTACAGGATACATTATATTTAAAAGATGAATGCGTCATATGTCAAAGCTTTTCAGATTAATCAGAAAAAGTGATAAATGCTCTAGCAAAAAACAACTCTAAATATACAAAGCAACACTGCACTGTAGAAAAAACACAAACGTCTGAGAAATGTACCCCCAAAATTCCTTCTATTGATTCAACAAACGCACATTAAAACAATGAGATGGGATTTTCACTATCAGGTTGAGAAAGATTAAAAATACTGCTACGAAGTGTTGGTGAGCATGAGGGGAAACAGAATCCCTTTATCCATGAGGAAGTCTAGAGGAATACTGAGGAATAACTCCATGGAAGTCAATTTCCTGTTGTGATTCAAAAGCCTTTAAAACTGCTAACTTTATCCAATTCTCCGTTTAGTGCTTTATCATAAAAATTTGACTGGACGAGGATATACAGGAACATATTTCATATGTACCAGAATGTTTATTGTACAATTGTTTATAAGATCAAAAATTAGAATCAGTATAAATGTGTTTATCCTGTCAGTCTAACTCTGGAGTATCATGTACCAATAAAGCATGATTGGATACCAGAGTGTTAACATGAAAAGATGTTCATAAAATGTTGTTGGGTGGAAAAAGGCATGTTAAGAACAGTCTGTACAGTTTGAAAGTGAAAGTTGTTCATTGGTATCCAATTATTTGCGACCCCAGGAGTTATATAGTCCATGGAGTTCTCCAGGCCAGAATACTAGAGTGGGTAGCCTTTCCCTTCTCCAGGGAATCTTCCCAACCCAGGGATCGAACCCAGGTCTCCTGCACTGCAGGCGGATTCTTTACCAGTTGAGCCATCAGAGAAGCCCAGTAGAGCTTAAATTGTTGTAATATGAATATAGAGATATACATGATTTTTACTATCTTTTTACATTACATTATGTTAGAAAAAAGTCTAACCACTTAGCAGAAGGCTAACAGTTGTTATCTCTGACGATTTTTCCTTTGTGCTTAGTTGCATTTTCTAATTTCTCTATGATGAATTTTTACTGCTTGCGTAGAAGAGAGAGTTTGGGGGTTTTGCGGAGAAGGGAGTTAATTACTGATGTCTAGTTGGCTGCAGTGTTTTCAAGCCTATTTTTCAGGAGCAAAAGCTCCATTAAAAATACAAGCATCTTTTGAGTTGGAAAAACTGCAAACCATTCCCGACTCTGTCTCAGCGCCACCCACGTAAAGGACCAGACTCACAGCTACAGGGGCGCTTTGTGCCTTCGTCACTAACAAGAAATGCAGCCAATAAAGAACCTTCAAAAAGCAAAAATGGAGCAATAAGGCGTGACAGATAATGTGGTTATTGTGCGGCAATGAACTCCAGAGGCATCAGAAGTTTGATATATTGCTGAGTACAACTATTTCCCCGGGGTGCAATTCAACCTGAGAAGCCTGCCCCAGAATCACTGATATAAATAGTCCTCCCTGCAGATAAACATGTTTCCAACTGTTGTATGGATGCTTTAATTGTGTTCGATTATGCAGCACAATACAAACACAACTAAAACTGATTCTAGATTAAGGTTTGGGAACTGTCAGAACAGCCCCAAAGACAAATTCTAAATCTAACAGCGAAACCACACCAAATCAGTAAAGACGCCATGACATAAGCGCTGATACGAGGACCACAGTAACACCAGCAACAAAAGACCTCGTCCATGCAGATGATCCGCTACGCCCTCAGACACCTAGAGAGCAAGCCCACTGACTATTTAACACGTGCTATTTCAATGGGAATGGATTCAGTTCAGTTCAGTCGCTCAGTCATGTCCGACTCTCTGCGACCCCACGAATCACAGCACGCCAGGCCTCCCTGTCCATCACCATCTCCCGGAGTTCACTCAGACTCACGTCCATCGAGTCCGTGATGCCATCCAGCCATCTCATCCTCTGTTGTCCCCTTCTCCTCCTGCCCCCAATCCCTCCCAGCATCAGAGTCTTTTCCAATGAGTCAACTCTTCACATGAGGTGGCCAAAGTACTGGAGTTTCAGCTTTAGCATCATTCCTTCCAAAGGAATCCCAGGGCTGATCTCCTTCAGAATGGACTGGCTGGATCTCCTTGCAGTCCAAGGGACTCTCAAGAGTCTTCTCAAACACCACAGTTCAAAAGCATCAATTCTTCGGCGCTCAGTCTTCTTCACAGTCCAACTCTCACATCCATACATGACCACAGGAAAAACCATAGCCTTGACTAGATGACAAGCAGAAATTAAATGTGGAATTTCAAGCCTATTTGATCTTCCATGGATCCTAATTAGAACACACTGTTAAAAACTTAACAATCAGGGATAAGTGGATATTTGATAGCAACACAATGTTAAACTTTTACAGTTGGTCTTATGGTTATACTTTTAAAAGAATTCTTACCCTTAAGAGATACACTTAGAAACAGTCAAGGATAAAATGATGCCTGAAGTTGGCATCAAAATTACCCAGTGTGGGTGAGTGGTCACTGATGAAGCAAGGCAGGGTTTGAGTTGTTACCTGTTGAAATGGAGGGATTGGCACCCCTGGGTTCATTATAATCATATTCTCTTCAATTTTGTGAATGTCCGAGATTTCCCATGGGAAGTGCTTTTTAAAACTATCTGCTTCAAAAAGAGTTCCTATGTAGGGGTGACTCCTTGGTAAAGAATGAGCCTGCAATGCAGGAGCCGCAGGAGACACAAGTTCAGTCCCTGGGGCAGGAAGATCCCCTGGAGTGGGGCATGGCAACCCCTCTCCAGTATTCCTGCCTGGAGAATTCCATGGACAGAGGAGCCTGGCGGGCTATAGCCCAAAGGGTCGAAAAGAGTTGCTCACGACTTAAGTGACTTGGCACGCATGTACAATCACTAGTCATTACTGTATATTAAATACAGTTTGGTGAAAGAAGTCATCATTATAAAATTATTTTTAAACTTATCTGGTAATACATAAAATCTCATTTGATTCATAAAATAGTTTTACATTATTGAAAAGGACCAACAACAGTCATCAAAAATATAAAGTTAAACGGGTATAAACCACTGAGATGAAAACAAATTATAAAACTTTGAATGAGTTTGGATTTAAATATTCAGAATTGAAACTGTCACCAAGATGGCGAGGAGGGATGGGGGAAGTAGCATGTCCTATTTACACTGCATTGAGGTACTTGCGAGCTCCGGGAGCTGGTGACAGACAGGGAAGCCTGGTGTGCTACAGTCCATGGCGTCGCAAAGAGTCGGACACGACTGAGTGACTGAACTGATTGACGGACTGAGATGCTTGCTGGAAGAAGTGATATTTATAAAAATCAAATTCCAGGGACTTCCCTGGCAGTCTGGTGGTTAAGGTTCCACACTTCCACTGTGAGGGGCACAGGTTCATTCCCTAGTGAGGGAAGTAAGATCCCACATGCTTCGAGGTGCAGATAAAACAAAATCAAATTCCTTTGGAAAGACAAATTCTGTTAAAAGAAGTCACAGCAATTGTTTATCAACGAAGTAGAGGCAATTCTATTAACAATGTAGAATGAATAAAAGGACAAGGTGGAGAAATGAGCAAATCCGTTTGGTGTCAGAGATAGCTGGGATTCCTGTACTGCACGCTCTCCTTAAATAGCAATTACATTATGTCCACAATGTGGCTCCTGTTTGCATTTCAGGTGCCTTCTTAAGACCACTAAACAAGTCCAAACAAAGTCAGTGTGTTCAGCCGCTCACAGTACATCTGTTTTTGTTGTTGGTGGTCACTCACTCAGCTGTGTTTGACTCTTTGCGACACCACGGACTGCAGCATGCCAGGCTTCCCTGTCCATTATCAAACTCATGTGCATCGAGTCGGTGGTGCCATCCAACCATCTCATCCTCTGTCATCCCCTTCTCCTCCTACCTTCAATCTTTCCCAGCATCAGGGTCTTTTTAATGAGTCAGTTCTTCGCATCAAGTGGCCAAAGGATTGGAGTTTCAGCTTCATCATCAGTCTTTCCAATGAATATTCAGGACTGATTTCCTTTAGGATTGACCAGTTTGATCTCTTCGCAGTCCATGGGACTCTCAAGAGTCTTCTCCAACACCACAGTTCAAAAGCATCAGTTCTTCCCTGCTCAGCTTTCTTTATAGTCCGAGTCTCACATCCATACATGACTACTGGGAAAACCATAGCTTTGGCCAGACAGACCTTTGTTGGCAAAATAAGGGGGTGTCATCTGGAGGCAGTTCAGCTCTAAATACTTCCTGCCTTCATGTAAATATTCTTGCCTTTTTTCTCTCAAATAGTTACCGCTTTTCCTTGGGGTGGGAGAGGAGAGCCCGGGTGGAGACACCGGGAATATAGCCAAAACAAAACACTGACCTTTGGCAACAGCTTTGCAGGTCGAGGTCCTCAGGATCCAGGTAAAGTCACCCAACACCAGCTAACCAAAGTAGTTGTGCATGACCTTAGTCCTCAAATCTACCAACCCGCTAGATTAGTGCATGCTTTAAATAAAATACTCCTCAGCTGCACAGACACTCACGCTGGACAGATGGCAGAGCCTATGAAATGTGTGGAAAACACTGCTCCCCGCCTTCTCTTTCTGACCTTCTCCCCGCTCCCCCGACCTTCACCTCCGGGTCTCTCTGCCCCTGGGTCTCCTCCTCTCGCAGACGCTTTCCGGTTTTCAGGGCCCTGGTGTCCCTCGCACGGAGCCCCCGCTGTGCTTGTGACCTGCACACCGATTGGCAGGAGGCTGAGCCGGAGGGTAAATATCCAGACGCCGCCGCCACAGAAATCTACCAGCTAGAACCTTTAAAAACTTTGAAGAACACATGAAGGTGCCCATGCGCTACAGCTACTGAGCCTGGAGCAAGAAGCCCGCTCACCCCAACTAGAGGGCTCGCCCCGCTAGAGAAAAAGCCCGCACAGCGATGAGGACCCGGCGCAGCCCCAAATAAAGTGAAATCCATTAAAGCATTTCATTCTGCATGAATGCATATCTCTAAAGTTCACGAATCCAGTTCCCATAGGTGTTGAGGAATGAGTGCATTTAGAAAACTGGCCCTCGGGTGAATTGATTCTTGGATGAATTGGCTTTTGCAAATTCAGCTTTGGCTGAAACATTATCAGCTAATTATGTTGCCTCCGCCTTGGAGGGAGACCCCCCCCCCCCTCCGCAGGAGAGTGACGCAAGTAACGTAATACACACCTCCAGGGCTGGGGTCCTCTAACTTTCCCCAAGAACTCTGAGCTCATCTCAGGCCGAGAGATGAGGGGAAATTAAGACCTGCCCTACGTCACAGCTAAGTGCTTCCCTGGTGGTACGGTGGTAAAGAATTCGGCTAATGCAGACGACTCAAGAGACGCAGATTCGACCCTCCGGTCAGAAAGATCCCCTGCAGAAGGAAATGGCAACCCGCTCCAGTATTCTTGCCTGGGAGATTCCATGGACAGAGGAGCCTGGCAGGCTACAGCCCGTAAGGTCGCAAAAGACTCAGACAGGACTTATGACTGAAAGGTGGCAGCAGCTAAGCAGACCTGGGGAATTCTGCATAGATGCGACAACCAGGCTCCTGCATTAAACTGTCCTTCTTCTCCTTTACTGAGGTGTGATTGACATACATTATTTTAGTTTCAGGTATATGACATCATAATCTGATATTTGTATATGATGAAAAATGATCAGTGGAATAAGTGTAATTAACATTCATCACCAGAGTTACAATATTTTTTTCTTGCGATGAGAACGATTAATGTCCACTGTCAATACCTTTCAAACGGGGGACAGAGCCTTATTATGACAGTCACCATGCTGAGCATTCCATCCCCAGGACTTATTTTATACTTAGCAGTTTGTACTGAATTTTCTTATATTAAAATCAAGGAAGGGAAGAGCTTTCATCAGCTAATATAGGACAACACTTCTCAAAGCATGTGATGCTAAATGTGGTCTCTATTAGACGCTCTGCAAAATATTATTTGAATCTTACATAACGTTGGGCAAAAGTAGAACAGTGTCCCTTCCTTCTTGATAACTCATAATGCACGTAAGTATGTTAAGTTCTTGCACTAAAGTATAAAAAAGGTTTTTAACGTCTGTCTTCTGATGTTTTTGTTGCTATCCTTGTTATTTTATTCCTCTTTCTTTGATGTATTTAAATAACTCGCACTGTTTAGAGGTCGTTCAGGATACCCTCTCATATTTTTTGACACTTTGGGGGTGAGTTTTATGCTGTTTTTTTTTATTCTAAAGTTTCTTCAAGGAGGGGCTTCCCTTAGTGGACAGTGGGGAAGAGGGCATGGATGAAATCAGCCACACAGAGCCGTGGTGAATAAGCTGCTGCTGCTGCTGCTGCTGAGTCGCTTCTGGCGTGTCCGACTCTGTGCGACCCCATAGATGGCAGCCCACCAGGCTCCCCCGTCCCTGGGGTTCTCCAGGCAAGAACACTGGAGTGGGCTGCCATTTCCTTCTCCACCTTTCCAAATTAATCGGGGGCTTCCCTGGTAGCTCAGCTGGTAAAGAATCTGCCTGCTGTGCAGGTGACCCAGCTCAGATCCTGGGTTGGAAAGATCCCCTGGAGAAAGAGTAGGCCACTCCAGTATTCTTGGGCTTCCCTGGTGGCTCAGTCAGTAAAGAATCCTCCTTCAATGCGGGAGACCTGGATTCGATTCCTGGGTCGAGAAGATTCCCTGGAGAAGGGCATGACAACCCAATCCAATATTCCTGCCTGGAAAATTCCATGCACAGAGGAGCCTGGCGGGTTGCAATCCATGGGGTCGCAGAGTCAGACATGACTGAACAACTAAGCACAAATTAATTGGAGCTGAGCTATAAACCAACAAGTGAAAGCCGTAAGTGATGTGATCAAAAATTCTGAAATTAACAAATTATCATTGATGCCAGTGATCACTGTAGGCAGCTCAGGAGAGCTACCAGCTTAAGAAGGTGCTAATCCCACGTAAGGGCTGAAAACCCAAATATGAAGACTCGAAATCAAACAACTTAAGCAGGACGAAAGCCAAAAGTCATAATTTTAAAAAAAAAAAGGTAACTGAGACAGTCACTTTCTCCAGGGGCCGATGAAGACCCAGAATAAAAATTAGTGAGGTCTGATCTCCTTGCTGTGCTGTTTATCCAGCTGAACCCAGGCAGAAACCTTGCTGACAGACTCAGAGCACAGCTTCCAGCAGCTCGGAGCGGCCACCGCCCCACTGGCATTGTTCCCCATCTCTCTCCAAATACTTACGACTTCCGTGACCTCGCTCTGTCTACACCTTCCCAAAGAAGTCCAGGACACCTAGAGCAAAAAGGCAAGCCCCGTCAAAGTTATTACTTCCCATCGCCTCCTGTATCTACTCATAAGACCTCCAGACTTTCACCAGGCTTCCTCCACGACTTCTTAATTTTTGTACTTCTAGCCACTTTTTTCTCTCCTTCTCTCCCAAAAGATTTAATTCCCATGTGATACTAACTTTTATCCATATGACTCAAAGTGAAGAAGAAATAAATACATGCATATAAATAAATGAATAACCAATATTCCAGACTCCGTGTTGATTTCTGGCACACCTATCGAGTTTTGTCACCTTTGATTAAATGTTTCCAACTTCTCAAATACTTATTTTTGTCCATTTTTTAAAATCACAAAAGCTTACATGAGGAAATAAAAAGGAATCAAGCGTCTTACTCTCCCAACATAGTCCTCTATCTCTTTATAAAATTCAGTCTAAAATCATATCAATGTAGAGAACATTTGAGATCTATGTTAGCTTATGTCCACATTCTTTATATTTGGGGGAATCCAAATAACCTCACATGATATATAATCACCTTATTGTTTTGCAGCATGGAAATATTTTGCCCGTCTGAAATCCTTGTATTTATGTACCCAAAAGGAAAAAAAAAGCTTCAGACATTCAATTCTGAGAGACGAAGTCCGAGTATACTAAAATACCTAAATAAATCTATAAGTGGCTCATAAAAAAATTGAACAAACCAGCAAGCTAACTCAATTATACCAGAAAAAAAATTTAAAGACCGTTCAGTACCCCATATTATATCATTTGTGGTAAAAAAGCATGTGAAGTTAAATATAAATTCAACTCCCTGACCACTGCTTATGGGTTCCAAAAAGGCCTGTCTGGTAAGGTGAAATTTTCCATGCTTGGTTTCAGCCCAAAGGGGAAACATTGATGGAGAGCTGAAGAAAATGCTCAACAAAGACTAATGATTTATGAAGGGTGAAAAATGGTCTTAATTTTATTACAAAGAAGTTATTTTGAGAATGCATAATCTATATTAAAATCCCTACATGAATGTATTACATAGTAAGAAAAGTTGTTGAACAGTTTGAGGAAATGTATTTCCTTCTTAGATAAAAATCCATGCTGCTGTATTTTCAGAATAAGAACACCAATGACATCTGGTGTTCTTGAATAAGATAACTAGGAACTAAGCTATGATCAATGGGTAGGGGTAAACCCAGCAAATTTTCAGTGACATCACTTAAGTATATTATCAAGTTTATTTCCACATTAGGGACTTCTATTTTCAGTGGAACTTTTTTTTTTCTCGTAAAACTGTCTTTTTCAATTCTAAAATTCTGTTGTTCTCATCATTTGAAACTTTTAAAAATAATTAATTAATTAACTAATTTGGCTGCCTCAGGTCTTAGCTGAAGCAGAAGGGCTCTTTTGTTGAGGCACACAAACTCTCTAGTGTCAGAGCTAGGGCTCCAGAGCATGCGAGCTCAGTAGCTGTGGCACATGCATGTGAGGTCTTAGTTGTGAGACCCGGGATCCAACCCACGCCCCTCGCATTGCAAGGCAGATTCTTAACCATTGCATCACCAGGGGGTTCCCTGCTGTTCTTATACTTTGAGAGGGCAGTGCAGACTGCATCTAAGAAGCTGGCTCATGAGATGATTAAATGCAGGTGGTTGATACGTATCGGCTTCCCCAGGGGCTCAGCAGGTAAAGAAGAGGAGACGCAGGAGATGTGGGTTTGATCCCTGGGTCGGGACAATCCCCTGGAGAAGGAAATGGCAACCGCTCCAGTATTCTTACCTGGGAAACCCCTTGGGCAGAGGAGCCTGGCAGGCTACCGGCCAAGTGTCACATGACTAAGCACGCAGGCACCGTTGGCTAAGTATATTTTCTTAATGGCACTGTTTTCTGACTATCGTTTTTCTGTTAACCTTACCCTTCCATTTCCTATTTATTAATGTAATAGCTGAAACTTAGGGTTACTGTTACACTTCCTTTATTATTTTAATAAATTACATCTTTTAAATTAATTTTTATTGGAGTATGGTTGCTTTACAATGTTGTGTTAGTTTCTGCTGCACCTGGGAAGCCCTTCAGACAAATTACATTACTTTTAAAAGAAAAGTAAAGTATACCAACTACATTTAGAACCACCTGACAAATCTCAAAAGCTTGCAGACACAGAAAAGTTTGCTATCAAAGCATAAAAAGGATTTTGGCCTATATTTGCTTTGGTTTTATTTATCAGTCTCTGCTTTAAGCTGGTAGTAAGAAAGCCAGCTTCGTTAGAGTAAGTCTAGACATCTTTAGCAGGAATAATGCTAAAGCTGAAACTCCAGTACTTTGGCCACCTCATGTGAAGAGTTGACGCATTGAAAAGACTCTGATGCTGGGAGGGATTGGGGGCAGGAGGAGAAGGGGACGACCAAGGATGAGATGGCTGGATGGCATCACCAACTCAATGGACGTGAGTTTGAGTGAACTCCGGGAGTTGGTGATGAACAGGGAGGCCTGGCGTGCTGCAGTTCATGACTGAACTAAACTGAACGGAGACATTTGAATCGTGACCCAGAGTTTGTTAAAACAGTGTATCTTTGGGTCTTCCAACTCCTGAGTAGCTCACTTCCTCCATGAAGCCTTCCCAAATTAACCCCATCTGAGAGCTGACCTGCCATTCGTTCTCAAGTGCTCTTTCACAAAGTAGCCCTTAGCAGTGCAAAGCCTTCCATTAGGTGGTAGAGCTCCCAAGCCCAGGAGTCAAACCTATTATGAATTTTACTTCTCCCTCAGACTCCTGATCCAGGAGAAATCTTCAGTTCAGTTCAGTTCAGGCACTCAGTCATGTCCGACTCTTTGCGACCCCATGAATCGCAGCACACCAGGCCTCCTTGTCCATCACCAACTCCCAGAATTCACTCAGACTCACATCCATCGACTCAGTGATGCCATCCAGCCATCTCATCCTCTGTCGTCCCCTTCTCCTCGTGCCCCCAATCCCTCCCAGCATAAGAGTCTTTTCCAGTGAGTCAACTCTTCACATGAGGTGGCCAAAGTACTGGAGTTTCAGCTTTAGCATCATTCCTTCCAAAGAAATCCCAGGGCTGATCTCCTTCAGAATGGACTGGTTGGATCTCCTTGCAGTCCAAGGGACGCTCAGGAGTCTTCTCCAACACCACAGTTCAAAAGCATCAATTCTTTGGTGCTCAGCTTTCTTCACAGTCCAACTCTCACATCTATACATGACCACGGGAAAAACCATAGCCTTGACTAGACGGACCTTTGTTGGCAAAGGAATGTCTCTGCTTTTCAATATGCTATCTAAGTTGGTCATAACCTTTCTTCCAAGGACTAAGCATCTTTTAATTTCATGGCTGCAGTCACCATCTGCAGTGATTTTGGAGCCTCAAAAAATAAAGTCTGACACTGTTTCCATTGTTTCCCCATCTATTTCCCATGAAGTGACAGAACCAGATGCCATGATCTTCGTTTTCTTGGTAGATACATAAATATACATCCGCTTCATCCTGCCCCTCCCTGAGTTTAGAAAAAGCAGCTCTCTGACCACGGAAAACATTCTCACATCCTTTGTACTAGTGATGTTCTAATTGAACTAGAAAAATGAAACAGAAAGGAAAGTAAGGTTTAATGACTGTATCTAGAGAGCGATAATAGCTACTTTCCAATAAATCCAGTCTATTTAAAGAAGATTCAGCTTTATTTGGTGTGTTCCATAGTAGCTGGTGTGGCTGCCTGTGGGGCTTCCTGCTGGCTCAGTGATAAAGAATCTGCCTGCCAAAGCAGGAGACTGGGACTCGAATCCCTGTGTCAGGAAGATCCCCTGAAGGAGGGAATAGCAACCCACTCCAGGATTCTCGTCTGGAGAATCCCATGGACAGAGGAGCCTGGCAGGCTACAGTACATAGGGTCACAAAGAATCAGACATGACTTAGTGATTAAATAACAAAAGCAAATAGTAACTAGAATTAATAAAAATATATACACACACAGACACACATACAGATGCATTTTTTACTTTAAGAAAGAATTTCTGAATGACCTGGGAAGTCAAGAGAAATAGAATGAGTTTCATTAAGAGACCATAAATTTCCTCAAATCTAGAAGACTTCAAACAGAGGCTAGATTCCCAACAAATATCGCAGAAGAAACTCAAGACTTGGCTGGAGAATGAGACCATGTTTATCATCCCTGCGGTGCCTCGGACACTGCCATTCTTACTTGGCAGGCTCACACTTTCATGTTTGAGCCGTCTCTGCTCATTTATTTCAGGACTCCGCTATTCAGGAAATTGCCAACACCTAAAATTCTTTTAAAGAAAGGTTTAAATCCTCAACAGAACCATTCTTATCTCTTCTTTAAAATGTCATTTCAAATCCTTCCTTGAAACTCACCACTAAAGAGCTTTTGGTGAAGAGCTTTTCCTGGAAAGATAAGTACTTAGCAGATAATTGCACTGGGAAATCAGAATTTTTCCTCAGCCAGGTACCATCTTTCAAAAATCAATCTAACAGGACCAATTAATGTGCTGGAGAATAATGTGCCTTCAGAGAGAGAAAGACTGGAGACTTCTTCCCCTTGAAATGGATGACATCTTAATGCTCACAGAAGGTTCTCAAGAAATTTTTCTCTGACACTGAAATAAATACACGTGATTCATCACCAGAGATTCGGGAGCACGCACCCGCTCTTTGCTGTGCTTCTGCCGCAGTGCGTAGATGATTTTGGTGCCTGAGCTGGGCAGGACCCTAAGAATGGATGCTCTTCTCCAGAAGTAGCCTTTCTATGCCCCTGGTTGGAAGAGGAGGAAAAGGCCTTCCTCTTAGGTCTCGGGTTCCACCATCCCTTCTCCCCATCTCTCTTCTCTGGCCGTCCCAGGCTCAAAACAAATGTGTTCGAGTCAGCTTAGAGCGCATGATGGGCTAAGAGGGACTCTGAGAAGAGAAACACTGGTTTGAACAAGCCGTTCAGCCTCCTGGTCTCTCCTACACTTTCAGGGTCTTCCATGCAGTAAAATGCATCTCCGTTTTGTTGTTCAGTCGCGAAGTCGTGTCTGCCTCTTTTGTGACCCCTACGGACTGCGGCCTTCCAGGCTCCTCTGCCCGTGGCATTTCCCAAGCAAGAATCCTGGAAGCGGGCTGCCATTTCCTCCTCCAGGGGATCTTCCTGAACCAGGGATCAAACCTGTGTCTCTTGCGTCTCCTGCATTGGTAGGCACCAGGGAGGCCCATCCTTATTTTAGATGACAGCTAATGATTTTTTTTCCTAGAAAACCTTCCCTGACAAAGGCTATTTAATCTCCAAGCTTCTGGCAAGATGTTTGATGCTTTCCCTTATTTCCCCTCCGCGCCTTCATAAAATCTCCTAAGGACTCCATGTCTCTGGGCCAGACCTGGCCTCCTTACAGTCTTCAGCCATATCTACCAAATCTGGTGCCATTTTGCCGTCAGTACTTTAAGACTTTTTTTTTAAATTTCAAAGTCTTCGGTTTCACCATAGGTCCCACTCAAAACCAGATGCCTCACATAGGCTAACCTTCACACCTTTATACTGCCTGTCTGAGCCCTGTAGGCATTTGAGATCTCCATCCCTGAACTTTATGCAAAATCACTTCCGCAACAACCTTCAGATCCGTGTGACCCCTACAGTATTTCAGGCTGAAGGCAGGGTGTATCTGTATTTACCACATGTTTTCTAATATCTAAAACAGTGCCAGGCATTTAGCTTTCTATAGATTTGGCGAACATGTACGGAATCCTTGAGGAAAAAAAAAAAAAAGACTATCAGGAAAGTCTGCTTCTTAAGAGTTCCTTAGGCATAAGTGCAGGACAGAGTGAAAATAGGACTGATCCTGCCTCCATACTAAATAAAACTTCTGTTCCTTATTATAGCCTAATAGGTGGAAACATTTTTTTTATAAACAGGTTTAAAATTTTTATTTTATTTTTTACAGAGGGCAAGGATTGGTGGAAGAAAGAATATGACTTTGTTAAGACTAGGAAAAAAAAGGCCCCCTTTTTTTTTTCTCATCTAACTGGGTCCTGGGCTTGATTATAAGCTCCTGGAGGAGAATGCAATGGTCACTTGACATTCTCAGCACACACAGGAAGAGATGTTTTAATGAACAGACCTGTTGGGCTCTTTTTTTCTTTTTTTTTCCCTTTGTGTATGTGTGTGTGTGTGTGTACAGAGACGTCTCATAGAAATAGTGTCTAATTAAATAAATATGATTTCAAATCTGTCATATGAATTTGGATATGCTTCTCCCTGGGCAAGATCTATCTGGCTTTGAAGCTTCTTAAAGGAAAATGTTGCGAATGGAATGCTAAGGATTTAAAATGCACCAAAGTAGACTTCCCTGGTGGACCAGTGGTCGAGACTGTGTCCTCCAATATAGGGGGTGTGGGTTCGATCCCTGGTCTGGGAGCTTAGATCCCACATGCCTCACAGTTGAAAATAGCAAAACATGAAACAGAAGCAAATTGCAACAAATTGAATAAAGATTTTTTAAAAAAAAGAATGGACTAAAAATTCCAAAATAGGGACAATCTATGGCTTCCACAAGACTGGAAAAGGTCAGTTTTCACTCTAATCCCAAAGAAATGCAATGCCAAAGAATGTTCAAACTACCACACAGTTGCTCTCATCTCACATGCTAGTAAAGTAATGCTCAAAATTCTCCAAGCCAGGCTTCAGCAATATGTGAACTGTGAACCTCCTGATGTTCAAGCTGGGTTTAGAAAAGGTGGAGGAACCAGAGATCAAATTGCCAACATCTGCTGGATCATCGAAAAAGCAAGAGAGTTCCAAAAACATCTATTTCTGCTTTATTGACTATGCCAAAGCCTTTGACTGTGTGGATCACAATAAACTGTGGAAAATTCTGAAAGAGATGGGAATACCAGACCACCTGACCTGCCTCTTGAGAAATCTGTATGCAGGTTAGGAAGCAGCAGTTAGAACTGGACATGGTACAACAGACTGGTTCCAAATATGAAAAGGAGTACGTCAAGGCTGTATATTGTCACCCTGCTTATTTAACTTCTATGCAGAGTACATCATGAGAAACGCTGGGCTGGAAGAAGCACAAGCTGGAATCAAGATTGCTGGGAGAAATATCAATAACCTCAGATATGCAGATGACACCACCCTTGTGTCAGAAAGTAAAGAAGAACTAAAAAGCATCTTGATGAAAGTGAGAGGAGAGTGAAGATGTTGGCCTATAACTCAACATTTAGAAAACTAAGATCATGTCATCTGGTCCCATCACTTCATGGGAAATAGATGGGGAAACAGTGTCAGACTTTATTTTGGGGGGCTCCAAAATCACTGTAGATGGTGATTGTAGCCATGAAATTAAAAGATGCTTAGTCCTTGGAAGAAACGTTATGACCAACCTAGATAGCATATTGAAAAGCAGAGTCATTCCTTTGCCAACAAAGGTCCGTCTAGTCAAGGCTATGGTTTTTCCAGTGGTCATGTATGGATGTGAGAGTTGGACTGTGAAGAAGGCTGAGCGCCAAAGAATTGATGCTTTTAAACTGTGGTGTTGGAGAAGACTCTTGAGAGTCCCTTGGACTGCAAGGAGATCCAACCAGTCCATTCTGTAGGAGATCAGCCCTGGGATTCCTTTGGAAGGAATGATGCTAAAGCTGAAACTCCAGTACTTTGGCCACCTCATGCAAAGAGCTGACTCATTGGAAAAGACTCTGATGCTGGGAGGGATTGGGGGCAGGAAGAGAATGGGACGACCGAGGATGAGATGGCTGGATGGCATCACTGACTCGATGGACATGAGTCAGAGTGAACTCCGGGAGTTAGTGATGGACAGGGAGGCCTGGCGTGCTGCGGATTCATGGGGTCGTGGACAGTCGGACACGACTGAGCGACTGGAACTGAACTGAACTGATGGCTTCCCTGGTGACTCAGATGGTAAATAATCTCCTACAGTGCAGGAGATCCAGGTTCCATCCCTGGGTCGGGAAGATCCCCTGGAGAAGGGAACGCCATCCACTCCAGTATGCTTGCCTGGAGAAGCCCACGGACACAGAATCCTGGCGGGCTGCAGTCCTTGGGGTTCACAGCAAGTCGGATACAACTGACTTTCACTTTCATTATAAACACAGAGAGGTCTGCTGAGTCCTTGAAGATGGATTTCAAATTTTTAAAAAGATACCACTTGAAACTGTAGTTTTCTTCAGAAGTCTGATTGATGACATATTTTTGGCATATCCCTCTGATGCCTTTCAACCTTGTCCTCAGCTTTCTGCTCCCCATTTCTTTCTCTATGTTCCTCCGTCTCCTCCCCACCATCCCACTGTCTCCCTGCCTCCCCGGGTTGCCTCATTTTTCTAAATGAGTTCAGTGTTCCTGCCTCTGTTCTCATGGCCCGGCCTACCCTGCCACCGGGCTCCTGGACAGCGTCCATTTAAAATGCATGCATCTCAGTCTACAAAAGCTATTTCAGGTTCGGTATTCAAGCAGCACATTAAGCAAGCACATACTTGGGAATTTTATGGAACGGTGAAACATTTGCGCAGCTACTTCCCACAGACAGGAGTGGGGTTTGGAAGGCCATTTCGTCTCACACAGAAACTCAGCTGGTCTTAATTCTTTGCCTCTCAGCACGCTGGAGCGCAAGCCCCTTGCTTCTCCGAGCTCCACTTGCAGGCGAGGGGCTAAGCCAGACGTGCAGGGCCAGGCTGTCGCTGAACTTTCCTTTCCTTTGGTCTTCTCCTCCGTCGGCACACGGTTATTTTTTCAGTATTTCCGGCAGAACTGTTTTTATTTAGTTGCGGGGTAGTCTGTAAGGTTACAGACCATTCCTCTTGATACACTTCTGCACGTTTCTCTGCTACAGTTTAACAACTCCAGGCTTTTCAGAGAAATGGCTCACTTTGTAGAGAAATATATGACCCATCTGTCATCACACAAAAGTGGACTCGACCACATATCCTTGGAGAATTTTCAAACAATTCCCAGAGCAAGGATGGTGACCCTTTCTCTGCCTGACTGAATTTCATCCATAGCCTTTCCTGGGGCCAAGGGGATAGGAAAACTGATTAGAAATTATGAAACAGTGTGTTTAATCATTCTTAAAATATCCTCAAAAGAAAAGTACCATTTAATCCATTGTGCAGATAGCTAGAAACACACGGAGTCTAGTGGCTCAAAGCTCTGTCTTTCTCAGCTTTTCTACCATCAATCAAATGTCCAAAGGGAGCTAATGTCATATTCTTAAGTGGCCTAAAATACCAAAATGGCCATTTTTCAAAGAAGTGCTTCTTCGCTAGACACACTGTCCAGGAGTCTTTCATGACAGGATCTCATTACTACGTGAGGGTCCTTTCCAAGCTGCTAAGAGGGAAAAAGATTTTTCATGAGCAACTTCTAATACTTTATACTGTATAAGAGTTTTCATGGGATTTGGAATAATTTTAAATCAAGAATTATATAAAAGAACATATTCTTGTTTAATTAACAAGGAAGAAACCAGATTGAAAGTTTTGTTATTTTACCCATTTTGAGGCAGTATAATTTGATGGCATGTACATAGGCTCAGGAGTCCAAATTGAGTATTCAGCCATCTACTGTACCACCCGGAAGTAGTTACCTCACCTCCAGAGCCTCAGTTTCTTCATCTGTAAGTTGAGGGTGATAAGCCCAGCCTCACAGATTTGCTAAAGAAATTAGACATCCGTGAGCACACAGTCGCTTAGTCATATCTTTTGTGGCCTCATGGACTGTAGCCCACCAGCCTCCTCTGTCCATGGGATTTTTCAGGCAAGAATACTGGAGTGGATTGCCATTTCCTTCTCCAGGGGATCTTCCCAATCCAGGGATCCAACCTCTACCCCCTGTGTCTCCTGCCCTGCAGGTAGATTCTTTACCTGCTCAGCATTGAGGAAGCCTTGAAAGAAATTTGATGATGCACGCAAAGCAGTGATGGTCGGGTCAGACACAGCATGCATTAATGTATGGGACTCAGAGTATAGATTTAAGCCAAAACTTTTTGTAATTATCACAGCTTGGCTTAGTCTTTCAAAATTGTGAGGGGTCTTTTATAGGGCTCTTGGTTGTGTCTATCAACTTATTTATCCACTTCTTTATATTGCCATTATAGCTTTGATATAAGAATTATATAAGATAGAAACAACTCTCTTTGTGTACACTGAAACTTAATTCCAGGTGGTTTGGTGTGAGGAGGGATCCGGTGGAAACAGCTTCACGTGTTCTCAGTGGAGTCACTGTCTCGGGTGTCCCGGAGGCAGACCCCCAGCCCAAGAGGAGGAAGTTCAGGCCCTGGGGGGTTGGTTAGGGGACGCGCTCCCAGGGAGAAACCAGGAAGAGGGCGGAGAAGCAGGATAGAGAGTGGACTGAGTGAAGAAGGGGTCGCTTCAGGTCAAACGCCACCCTTCTGGGTCCCACAGTGGGGCTCTGAAGTGCCAGGTGGGGTGGTGGGGTTCATCCTTGCTCAGGGCAAGGGAGCTGGGCTCAGCACCTCTCACCAAGCTGGGCTTGGCTACAGGCTGTGGACTGATGGTCTGGAGGGGACTGCAAACCCCAGGGGCTTCTATCTCTGTGGCAAACAGACAGGGCAGCTCCAGAAAGGATGGCAGGCGGGCCGTAAAATCCCCAGACAAAACAGAGGGGAGTGGGGGGAGGGGAAGGGGAGGAGGGCAGGTAGGGGGTGACCACCACTCAGCAGAGGTCCAAGGATTTGTTGTTTCTTGTTGCTGTTCAGTCACTCAGTCGTGTCCAACTCTTTGTGACCCATGGACTGCAGTGCATCAGTCTTCCCTGTCCCTCAGTATCGCCTGGAGCTTGGTCAGACTCACATCCATGGAGCTGATGATGCCATCCAACCATCTCAACCTCTGTTGTCTCCTTCTTCTCCTGCCCTCAATCTTGCCCAGCATCAGAGGTCCAAGGATACAGGGATCTAAGGGGATCTGAGCCTGGCCAGCACCCACTCCTCATCACGTGGCTAACCTGGCACCAGTGAGCCCAGCTTCACAAGGGAACAGGTTTGCAAATATAAGAGACTGTTTAAAAGTAAAAAAGGAGATAAAGCAGCGTCTTTTTCCTGCCTATCTGTTTTATTAAGAATGTCCTCACTTGGGGCTTCCATGGCTGTCCCCTCCCAGCGCAGGGGGCCATGCGTTCAATCCCCCTGGTCAGGGAACTAGCCCCCACACACTGACTGAGGACCAAAGACCCTGCTGGCTGCAGCTAAGACCCAGCGCAGCACAATCAGTAAATTAAAGAAGAAGAATAAAAATGCCCTCGCTTTAAGAAAGACTGAAAATGAAGTCTTCGCACCCATTCTGACCCCAAATTGTCCAAGTTTAACCCATTTCCATTCCAGTCTGAGAATATCAGCCCAGTTAAACTCTGAGCTCCAACAGTGATAACAGAGTCCTTCAATTCTAATGCACTCTGCAGTTCACAAATCATTGCCAAATGTGTCATTTGCCCACAACCCCTTGAAATACATATAATAAGAATCATATGCTACCCCATTCCCCATCTTACAGATGAAGACCAAGGCTCGGAAGTTAAACATGCCCGAGGTCATATGACAAATGGAAGAACTGGAATGCAGTCCCAGGCTTGCTAATTCCAGTGCTTTCTCTAAGTGTCTGAATAGAGGCATACCGAGTGGCCGTGAGATGGCACACGGTAGGGACCCTCTGCCGTCCATCTGGCACGGATACACTGTGGACCCTGAACAGTCCACCAGTGAGGACTCTCAGCTGAGCTCATTTGGACGTGAGGAGCAATTGGGCCCCTTGGTTTCCGGTCCCCTCCGATGGCTCTCGGTCCTTCACCCATTCTGTAAATGCAAGCTCTCTGTCTTTTTCATCTCTGGCTCCATGGACACTCTTTAGTTCATCTTATAACTACTTTTATCCTTTCAAATCTAAACTGTCATATTTTGATGACCTGTGAATCCATTCCTCTTTAGAAGAAGTTACTCTCTGGTCCTTAAGACGTCTGTAGCCAAAACTCTACTGGCTAACCAACTGTGCCCCCAATTTAACAAGACACACTAGAAACTTGCCTTAAGACTGTTTTCCTCCCAAATCCCCTTATCACCTTACATCAGCTATCTTTGGTAGAAGCCAAGCATTCAGTTTCCCTGGAAAGTATCACATGTCTGCATTTCACAAATTTTGCAATATCAAAAACCCAGAATCTGCCTATAAAACAAAATGTAGAATGGAAAACATTTGGATTCTATTTGTTTAAAAATGTTAAATTTTTTGCCAAATTGAACTTCTCAACTAAAAACTGACAGTGTCCATGTCAAAATTTTAACTGTACACAGGATGTTTGTGGCAAAGATAGCTGAACAACGAAGCAAGTCTGAATTTGCATAGACAAATGAGCTGCCCTTTTCTGCTGAGATGGTTATTATCTGTCTTACCCAAGAGGCAATGACCCAAATTGGATGTCTGAAGTATAATTTATGCAGGAATAGTTCTGTAACTACATTTACATAAACTGTAAAGATATTTCATAAATATAGTATTTATATTTACAAAACAGGAAACAGACTCACAGACTTAAAGAATGAACTTCTGGTTACCAGAGGGGAAGAGTAGGGGGACAGATTAGGAATTTGGGATGGACCTGGACACACTGCTGTATTTAAAACAGATAACCAACAAGGACCTTCTGTGCAGCACAGTGAACTCTGCTCAATACTCAGGAATAACCTAAACGAGAAAGGAACTTGAAAAACAATAGATACGAACATATGTATAACTGATATTTATAACTGAATCACTTGCTGTACACACACCTAAAACTAACACAACGTTGTCAAACAGCTATACTCTAACAAAAATAAAAATTTTAGATAAAATTTTAAAAATTACACAAAAGATCATCTACATTGGTTTGTCAAGATAAACATATTGAAAACTAGAATAGTATCTATGCTAACTATGTACATGTTTCCTCATCATAATTTCAATGTTAGTTTTACCCATTGTCAAAATAAAGGAGATTTTTAAATTATTCTTTTTTTTAGGAAAGAGTTAGATGCCGACCTAGAAAGCTGGATCGGTCACATAAACCACCAGATGAGCCAGCGACGGATGCTGCAGTCTCTGTCTGGCCCCTGCATCCCATCCACTTAGCTGAGACATATCCCTGTCTTGGGACTTTGCTGGCTGTCCAGTGGTTAGGAATCTGCCTTCCGACACAGGGGACCTGGGGTCAACCTTACTTCGGTCAGGAAACTAAGGTGTCGAGGGTAACTAAGCCCCGGGCCACATTTACTGAGCCCGCCTGCACCGCAAGGAGAGAATCCCGAGTGATACAAAGACCCAGGGCAACAAAGAAAAGGTTTCAGTTGAATAAAGTGAACGAAGCCCTGCCCTCTGAAGGGGCTGTGTCCTTGCAGGATCCCGCGCCACAAACCCGAGACACTCTTGACTTCTGTCTCCCAGTCAGCAGACTCTTTCTCCAAGAAGTTACTCTTGATTTTTCAGGTGAGAGTCCCCGATGAGACAGCTAAGAGATTTTTAGTAACATTTCTACAGAGTGAGATAAACACCTCTACATAGTCCACTCCAAGCCACAGGCTCATCACAGCGGGCAAGAAAGCCTAGACCCTGCCAGTTTCACAAGAATGCCAGCTTTCCACATCCTTCTTCTGTTGGTAGGCATTGCTCCAGACATGGAATACTTCATAGTATAAAATTTACTAAAGTATGATTTCTTTTTAAAAAATCATACAAGCTAAGACAACTAGTTAAGCATTAAAGTGTGTTTGCTTATTTCTCAATGTGATTGAGTGGCTCTCACTGGAGAGACAGCCTTCCGGGTGGGCAGGCCCCGTCTTGGTCTCTGTGGCCCTGGTGGTCCAGCATGGGGCTCTGACCTGGAGTGCTCACTGGCGGGGCAGAAGAAAAAGTAACGAGGCCTTTCCAGGTGGCACTGTGGTATAGAACCCGTCTGACAATGCAACAGACAAAAGAGATGTGTGTCTGATCCCTGGCTTGGGAAGATCCCCTGGGGAAGGAAACAGCAACCCAATATTGCCTGGAAAATTTCATGGGCGGGGGGTGCGGTGGACTGCAGCCCACAGGGTCGCAAAGAGTAGGACACAACTGAATGACTGGGCACGCTTCAGGGAGAGTGAAATATTACTGGTCACGACATGGTTTTTCTGTTATTTGCCTTCAGTTGAGAAATTAGAACAGACACGAACTCTGCACTTCCTTTTAGTTTGTTGTTTACGTGCTGAGTCTTGACTTTTAGCGACCCCGTGGACTGCAGCCCACCCGGTGCCTCTGTCCACGGGATTCTCCAGGCAAGAATCCTGGAGTGGGTTGCCATTTCCTTGTCCAGGGGATCTTCCTGACCCAGGGATCGAATCCACAGCTCCTGCAGGTTAAGTGATCCTAATTTACTTCACTTTACTTAATTTTAGATCCTTATTTAATCCTTTAGTTAATTTTAGATGCTTTTAGTTCAATTCAGTTCAGTCACTCTGTCGTGTTCGACTCTCTGCGACCCCATGAATTGCAGCACGCCAGGCCTCCCTGTCCATCACCAACTCCCGGAGTTTATCCAAACTCATCTCCATCGAGTCGGTGATGCCATCCAGCCATCTCATCCTTGGTCGTCCCCTTCTCCTCCTGCCTCCAATCCTTCCCAGCATCAGAGTCTTTTCCAATGAATCAACTCTTCACATGAGGTGGCCAAAGTACTGGAGTTTCAGCTTTAGCATCATTCCTTCCAAAGAAATCCCAGGACTGATCTCCTTTAGAATGGACTGGCTGGATCTCCTTGCAGTCCAAGGGACTCTCAAGAGTCTTCTCCAACACCACAGTTCAAAAGCATCAATTCTTCAGCGCTCAGCCTTCTTCACAGGTATTTAGATCAAACCATTCAGGTATGATCTAAATCAATTCACTTATGATTATACAGTGGAAGTGAGAAATAGATGTAAGGGACTAGATCTAATAGACAGAGTGCCTGATGAACTATGGACAGAGGATCGTGACATGGTACAGGAGACAGGGATCAAGACGATCCCCATGGAAAAGAAAGGAAAAAAAATGTGAAGTCAAGGGGGCTTTAAAAATCATCACTACAAACAAAGCTAGTGGAGGTGGTGGAATTCCAGTTGAGCTATTTCAAACCCTGAAAGATGATGCTGTGAAAGTGCTGCACTCAATATGCCAGCACATTTGGAACACTCAGCAGTGGCCACAGGACTGGAAAAGGTCAGTTTTCACTCTAATCCCAAAGAAATGCAATGCCAAAGAATGTTCAAACTACCACACAGTTGCTCTCATCTCACATGCTAGTAAAGTAATGCTCAAAATTCTCCAAGCCAGGCTTCAGCAATACGTGAACCGTGAACTTCCAGATGTTCAAGCTGGTTTTAGAAAAGGCAGAGGAACCAGAGATCAAATCGCCAACATCCATTGGATCATCAAAAAAGCAAGAGAATTCCAGAAAAACATCTATTTCTGCTTTATTGACTATGCCAAAGCCTTTGACTGTGTGGATCACAATAAACTGTGGAAAATTCTGAAAGAGATGGGAATACCAGACCACCTGACCTGCCTCTTGAGAAACCTATATGCAGGTCAGGAAGCAACAGTTAGAATTGTACATGGCACAACAGACTGGTTCCAAATAAAAAAGAGTAATCAAGGCTGTATATTGTCACCCTGCTTATTTAACTTCTATGCAGAGTACATCATGAGAAACGCTGGGCTGGAAGAAGCACAAGCTGGAATCAAGATTGCTGGGAGAAATATCAATTAACCTCAGATATGGCAATGAAACCATCCTTATGGCAGAAAGTGAAGAGGAACTAAAGAGCCTCTTGATGAAAGTGAAAGAGGAGTGTGAAAAAGTTGGCCTAAAGCTCAACATTCAGAAAACAAAGATCATGGCATCTGGCCTATCACTTCATGAGAAATAGATGGGGAAACAGTGGAAACAGTGTCAGACTTTATTTTGGGGGCTCCAAAATCACTGCAGATGGTGATTGCAGCCATGAACTTAAAAGATGCTTACTCCTTGGAAGGAAAGTTATGACCAACCTAGACAGCATATTAAATAGCAGAGACATTACTTTGCCAATAAAGGTCCGTCTAGTCAAGGCTATTTTTTTTCCAGTGGTCATGTATGGATGTGAGAGTTGGACTAAGAAGAAAGCTGAACACCAAAGAATTGATGCTTTTGAACAGTGGTATTGGAGAAGACACTTGAGAGTCCCTTAGACTGCAAGGAGATCCAACCAGTCCATCCTAAAGGATATCAGTCCTGGATGTTCATTGGAAGGACTGATGCTAAAGCTGAAACTCCAATACTTTGGCCACCTCATGTGAAGAGTTGACTCATTGGAAAAGACTCTGATGCTGGGAGGGATTGGGGGCAGGAGGAGAAGGGGACGACAGAGGATGAGACGGCTGGAAGGCATCACGGACTCGATGGAGATGAGTTGGGGTAAACTCTGGGAGTTGGTGATGGACAGGGAGGCCTGGCTTGCTGTGATTCATGGGGTCACAAAGAGTCGGACAGGACTGAGCGACTGAAATGAACCAAAGTCAGATCTCTAGCGAGGCTGAGGTATGGAAGGAGAGAAGAGTCAATCTCACTCACACTGTGACCCCGATAGGTTTATAGGTCCCTTTACAAGGAAAGGAATGTCTTTAATTAAGAACCCATTAGACTTAAACTCTTTTTTTTTTAATCTCCCCAGTGTTTTATTTTGAAATTTCTCAAACCTACCAAGTTGTTGCAGTAATATAACAAACATTCATATATTGTTCACCTGGATTTACCAGTTCTCCACATATTAGTATTTTGTTTTATTTCTCTCAAATATCTGTATTTCCTATGTGTATATATACATCTATATGTGTATATATATTGGAGAAGGAAATGACAACCCACTCCAGTATTCTTGCCTAGGAAATCCCATGGACAAAGTCTGAGCCTGGTGGGCTACAGTCTATGGGGTCTCAAAGAGTCAGATATAACTTAGCAACTGAGCTCACCTAGCTACACTGCTGGATATAGACGTGTATCCATATAGATGCACGTGCATATCAGCTCAGGCGCTCTCTCGGGTCCGACTCTGCAACCCCATGGACCGCAGCACACCAGGCTTCCCTGTCCATCACCAACTCCCAGAGCTCACTCAGACTCATGTGCATCAAGTCGGTGATGCCATCCAACCATCCCATACTTCAATTTTTCTCAGCCATTTGAAAATTGGTTGCAAACATGATAATTCACCTTCAGCTGCCTACTATGTGTCTCCTAAGAGCAAAAGCATCCTCCTTCAAAACTACAACTTGATTATCTCAGGAAATAAATGTAATATTACACAAGAATACTTCCAAATATAAATCCTCATTCAAATTTCCCTATTGTCATCAAAATGCTCTTCAGAGCTGTTCCGTGTGTGTGCGTGATATCCAGAGTCCAGCCCAGGGGTCCACCTGGCTTCTGGCTGCCAGCTAGCTCTGTCTCCTTTACCCGAGGCCGGGCCCCTGTCTGTTGTCATTCATGACCTTGTATTTTGACCAGGTCTCTCTTCCACCTCCTTTACCCGAGGCCGGTCCCCTGTCTGTTGTTGAACCTCATGACCTTAATATTTTGAGTAATCCAGCTAATTGTCTTGCAGATGGAGAGTGTCTCCTGATCTGGATGCTTCTGACTCCCGCCTCATGACCGCATCAGGTTGAACATTCTCTGGGAGAGTGAGTGTGGTGGGCATGATGTTTCACAGTTTCCTTGCATAGCATCAGGAGACACGCCATGAGAGTTTATCCCACTGCTGCTGAGCACAAAGTTGATCTCTTCTTTAACATGATATATGCCAGGATTATCCATTGTAAAAGAACCTTTCTCCTGTTCGTATTTAATGCATCTTCTGTGGGTAACGTGCTAAGACTGTGTGACTATCTTGTTCCACCACAAACATTTACATAATGGGCTTCATATCCACTGATAATCCTTGCCTGAATTGATTATAGATGCGGTTGTAGAGCAGTGATTTTTAAATTCTATTACTCGTTTTACACTTGTCATCTGGCATTCTGTGCAGTGAGTCCCTCCTATCCCCTCTCCTTAACCTCCATGCACTCACACATTCTTCCTAGTCACAGTGAGGACACATTGTATGTTCTTGTTTTGGACGCTCAAATTGTCCTGTTTGGCTTGCTGGACCCTCTTCAGGCCAGCTCCTGCCTCCCATCCACACCCACCCCTCCTTCTCTGTGTTTTCTCTGGCTTTCAGACACAATGAAATGTTTCAGACTCACCTTGTACTTTCCCCTGCAGAGACGTGGACTCAGCCTTGTCTCGGTGGAGTCCTGACTCCTTGAAGAGAACAGTGGGATTTGGAAATCAAGAGCAGTCAGTGCGCTCACTGCTGCGCGTCACACTTCCTGAAAACAGAGACGGTGTCTGGCTTGTCTTCTATCCCTAGAGTTAAAGCATAGGATCTCGTACAGTATACCTACTCAACAAACTCGAGTTGGATGTTAGCACGCTAATGAAATGGGTACAATTGCAAAGATTATCACATGTCATCCAAGGGCAGTAGAATTTGGAATCGCTGTTGTCCACAAGGTCTCTGATCACGTTTTACTCTGTGACACTGTCAACCACAGAAGTAGACCCTTCAGCGACCTTATTCTTTTCCTTTACGGATACTGATTGGGTCATAAGCATGCTTCACTTTCAGGGGCCATTTTTGATGGCTAACTAAATAAAAACATGGACCTGTCTATACAGGGGACCAGACGTGTGCATGCACGCTAAGTCGCTTCACTCGTGCCCAACTCTGTGACCCCATGGACTGTAGCCCACCAGGCTTCTCTGTCCATGGAGATTCTCCAGGCAAAAATACAGGAGTGGATTGCCATGCCCTCCTCCAGGGATCTTCCTGACCCAGGGACTGAACTTGTATCTCTTACATCTACCTGCAATGGCAAGTGGGTTATTAACCACTAGCACTATCTGGGAAGCCCCAGAGGACCAGATACATATATACATACATATACCTATATATGCATGTATATGCAGCAAAATCCAGATAAAAGAAATGTGGGATTCAGTGTTGAATATTTTCCCCTCAATTCACAAATTCGACCATTTGAGGTAGACCACTCATTTAGCTGTCCACTAACCCTTTATCCTTACAAATAGCTGAGAAAGAGAAGAGAAGTGAAAGGCAAAGGAGAAAAGGAAACATTCATCCATCTGAATGCAGAGATCCAAAGAATAACAAGGAGAGATAAAGCCTTCCTCAGTGATCAATGCAAAGAAATAGAGGAAAACAATAGAGTGGGAAAGACTAGAGATCTCTTCAAGAAAACTAGAGATACCAAGGGAACATTTCATGCAAAGATGGGCTCAATAAAGGACAAAAATGGTATAGACTTAACAGAAGCAGAATAAGAGGTGACAAGAATACACAGAAGAACTGTACAAAAAGATCTTAATGACCCAGATAACCACAATGGTGTGATCATTCACCTGGAGCCAGACATCCTCGAGTGCAAAGTCAAGTGGTCTTAGGAAGCATCACTACCAACAAAGCTAGTGGAGGTGATGGAATTCCAGTGGAGCTATTTCAAATCCTGAAAGATGATGCTGTGAAAGTGCTGCACTCAATATGCCAGCAAATTTGGAAAACTCAGCAGTGGCCACAGGACTGGACAAGGTCAGTTTTCATTCCAATTCCAAAGAAAGGCAATGCCAAAGAATGCTCAAACTACCGTACAATTGCACTCATCTCAGTAAAGTAATGCTCAAAATTCTCCAAGCTCCAGGCTTCAACAGTTCAGAAACCAAGAATTTTCAGATCTTCAAGCAGGATTTAGAAAAAGCTGAGGAACTGGAGATCAAATTGCCAACATCCATTGGATCATCGAAAAAGCAAGAGAATTTCAGAAAATCATCTACTTTTGCTTTATTGACTATGTCAAAGTCTTTGACTGTGTGGATCAAAATAAACTGTGAAAATTCTGAAAGAGATGGGAATACCAGACCACCTAACCTGCCTCCTGAGAAATTTGTATGCAGATCCAGAAGCAACAGTTAAAACCGTACATGGGACAACGGATTGATTCCAAATTGGGAAAAGAGCATGTTAAGGCTGTATATTGTCATCTTAATTATTTAACTTATATGCAGAAGCACAAACTGGAATCAAGATTGCCGGGAGAAATATCAAAAGCCTCAGATATGCAGATGACATCACCCTTATGGCAGAAAGAGAAGAGGCACTAAAGAGCCTTTTGATGAAAGTGAAAGAGGAGAGTGAAAATGCTGGCCTAAAACTCAACATTCAGAACTAAGATCATGGCATGTGGTCCCATCACTTCATGAGAAATAGATGGGGAAACAGTGGAAACAGTGTCAGACTTTATTTTGGGGGCTCCAAAATCACTGCAAATGGTGACTGCAGCCATGAAATTAAAAGATGCTTGCTCCTTGGAAGAAAAGGTGTGACAAACTGAGACAGCATGTTCAAAAGCAGAGAGATTACCAACAAAAGTCCATATAGTCAAAGCTATGGTTTTTCCAGTAGTCATAAAGGGATGTGAGAGCTGGACCATAAAGACAGATGAGCACCGAAGAACTGATGGTTTTGAACTGTGGTGTTGGAGAGACTTTTGAGAGTCCCTTGGACTGCAAGGAGATTCAACTTGTCAATCCTAAAGGAAATCAGTCCTGATTATTCATTGGAAGGACTGATGCCGAAGCTCCAATCCTTTGGCCACCTGATACAAAGAACTGACTCATGGGAAAAGACCCTGATGTTGGGAAAGATTGAAGGCAAGAAGAGAAGGGGAAGACAGAGGATGAGATGGTTGGATGGCATCACTGACTTGATGGACTTAAATTTGAGCAAGCTCCAGGAGCTGATGACGGACAGGGAAGCCTGGCGTGCTACAGTCCATGTGGTTGCAAAGAATCGGACGTGACTGAGCGACTAAACTGAACTGAACCCTTTGTCCATGTATAAGTGGCAGAATGGTGTCCATATTTAATCTTTAAAATGATTTTATTTGAACAGCTAGTCTGGAGGTTATGAAGACAGACTCCACTTCAACCACAAGGCTGCAAGAGTTTTAAAACAGGAATTCGGCATCTTTTCTGCTCAACCTACTTATTTTGTCCTTAACTTACATCTAGCTCCAAGGGGGTGAATTAAATGGCTTACTAGCTTTTTTCTTCTTACAAAAAGCTACAATTTTCCCGAAATGGCAGACTGCCATTTCAAGCAGAGTCATTAGGCGTCTCTCTTGTGGATTTAAACTGGCTGCTGCTAAAGCTGAAAGGGCCATTTTTCAAACAGCCCTTAGGTTTTAGGAGCCGAGAGGGTCCTAAAATCTAAAGTGTCTCTACTTTTACTGGGGGAAAGAAAGTTAATTTTTGGAACCAGGAGAGAGTAGATTTTTTTCACCAGTATTTCTCTTTCACAGTGATCATTATTAAGAAAACTATGTCAAGGAACTTTGGCTAGAATATATTTACATATCAATATATTTTTCTGAAAATGTCATCAGTTTGTAACCCACCTTTCATTATTTCTATCTTAAATCTGTGTAGGGTTGCTTCAGAGAGGCAGCTTTCATGATTTTGATTTTGTCAATAACATTTTACATAAATCTTCAATAAATAAATGTAATACATTTTTAGTTAAATGCTTGTAAAGGCCTCCAATGTTAAGCCAACAAAATATACATTATTAATATTATAACAAGTGTTTTTTGTTTCCATAAAAGTACAGCAAAATTAAGTAAATTAAGTAAAACTACATAATTTAAATTATGTTTTTGCTATAATTTATCACCTGTAACCCTGAAAGTGACATCCTAGGACTTCAACATCACGAAAAGATTTTTAAAAGTCTCACATTTTCCTAAAGAAGTGGTCAAATACCTCGATGCCAAGCTGTGCTGGCTGAATGATTTGAAGAAATCATTGAAGAAATATATAATTTATAAATAACAAAGTTCAGGAAGCCTTCCTTGACAATTTCTGGTGACAGGAGCCCAGGTATTACCCGAGCAGAGATAGTTCATGATGAAAAAGCCCTCATTCAACTGTCGGGGGCCTTCTCTTGGGTTCAAGTGTGTCTAATCAGAAACGGCCCCTTCCAGCAGCAGCTACCCTGGGACTGCCCTTTCTTAGTCCCTATCTCTCCATACCTATGGAAAAGCTCTAATGGGCCGTTGCCAGCAAGAACCTGAAACATTGCCAGCAGGGTGCCTCCACTGCAGCAGAGTGCCTCTGGTCCCTAGACTATGCTTCTTTTTCTTAAACTGTGAACAGTGAGGCTGGCCTGTCTCTGCTTTAGCCGGAAGCACTTTGCAGCTGCTCGTGGTCAAACACCTCTCATGCAAGGACAGCCCAGTCGGAGCCTTTGCTATAAACCACAGCATCCTGGGACTGAGGGTTGAAGCTGCCTTTCACAATTAGTCAAGGAGGAGATAATGTTTGTTAATCACCCTCAGTCCATTCCAAAATCAGTCCAACAGGTGGCATGTATAGATGATTTAAAGAAAATTATTTAATAAACATGAGACTGGTTTATTTCTTATGAGACACAGAAATTATAAGAAACAAATATTCTAGAAATTACCCAAGAAATATCTAGGGATTTCTCCAACTGAAATGCTGTTATTCATGGGCAAAGATGTTTGATCCATTATTCATTTGGCAAACTTTGCAAGAGAAAAGAATTGCTAATTAAAATGTCCATCCATTAATGGTTGTTAATTAATAATTTGCTGATAAGAGATTAATTAATAAAGGACTACCACATAGCCATATAAAAATAGCTCAACCTAAATTGACTGTTTAGAGACATAGTCTCTAGTGAAAAATGCAATTTACTGAAAAGCAGGTATCATGTAATCTCATTTCTGTTATTATCTATATGAATATATAATACATCTTTTAAATCTGAAATCTAATGTACGATTGGGACATATACAGATAAAGAGATAATACGAAATCTCCACACATGCACACACATACACACATAATGAGTATGTATTATTTTCATAATCAGAGGAAGAAATCTATTAAGATTTTATGAAGAGAGGGGATTCTTTAGTGATATGGTAAAATACCAACAACACATCATCTTAGAGGAAAAAACTGCAAACCAGCACACTTGGTGTGATCTTGATTTCGTAAAGAAGAGTGTGTGCACATGTGTGCAAGTAAGTATATGTAGTTGCAAACGTAAAAATTGAAATCACCGACGTGGAATGTGTTTCTGGAAGGCCGAGTATGGTTAGATTATCATCCCTTTCTTTGATTTTCTGTTTATTGTCTTTTTATTTTCCGAAGCTTCTATAGTAAACATCAATTATTTTGCAACTAAAGTAACACTTCTCAAAGGAAAAAGACAGGGTGCAAGGGAGTTTATTACAGCCTTGTTTCTAACAGCCAAGACACAACAAGACACTCCTTAGATGGGGAACGGTGCTTGCCTTCAGTGGGGGGCGGGGACCGCACAGGAGGCCAGGGAAGGAGAGCGCAGGGAGGCGACGCCGTGTACTTGAGTGGGCGCGTGGTTGCGTCTCTACACTGTGTCCACACTACATATTTATATACGCACACGCATGCCTGCTTCAGCCTGGAGTCACCGTGCCAGGACACATGGGCTTTGTTCCCTTCGCCCTGCACACCTGAGTTTTCCCCTTCCTAATCCCAGGGGTGAGACCAGACGAGGGCAGCCGGCTCAGTCTGGCCCTGGACCGTTAGTCCATACAAGTCTCTACAGTGTTGTTCAAGGTGCCGGCCTCTCCAGGAAGCCTTCATGAGCGCCGCTGTCCATCCCACCCGCTCTTCAGGGCTGCCAGAACGGCTCCCGCCCTGCGGGACATGGAGGCACGTCTTTCCCCGCAGCCTGCACGGCCTCATCTTCTCTGTACCCCCGCCGCCTGCATAGAGCAGCTTACACAGACGCTCACTAAGCCAGGTGGGTACCGACTGAGCGAATGATCGGATGACCAGATCCGCTCATGGAGACGCCTGCCAGACGAAGGGAAAGTGCCAGTCACTCAGGGTCTGATCCGTGACGAACTCAAACGCCAAAGTCAATCCCTAAGATCATTCCATGACCTGATCATTCCATGACAAGTCAGACACCAACTCAGATGTTACCTGTCAAGGCCTGAACTACTCTAACGTATGTGAGCCCATCTGGGGAAATAACATCCCAAGAACAAAAATCTGCTCCTGGGTGGCGGTGAGAAAGACATCAAGATATTACAATGCTTTTCAGTCTTCTAAAGCTTCATTTCACTGGACAGAATCTTCTCCCATAGAATTTAATTCCTCTCCATAGGGATAAGCTAAATCAATTTATGTTTAAACTAATTTTAAGTAATATTAATTGATTAATTTTATTGTCTAACTTACTTGCTGATCGATGTAATTAACTGATTGATGAACTGAGAGCAGGAGGAGAAGGGGCGGCCAAGGATGATAGCATGGTTAGAAAGCATCACTGACTTGATGGACATGCATTTGAGCAAACCCCCGGGAGTTAATGAAGGACAGGGAAGCCTGGTGTGCTACAGTTCATGGGGTCGCAAAGAGTCAGACACAACCGAGCAACTGAACAACAATAAAAACAACTCATTAATTTAGTTCAGTTCCAGTTCAGTCGCTCAGTCATGTCTGACTCTCTGTGACCCCATGAATCGCAGCACGCCAGGCCTCCCTGTTCATCACCATCTCTCAGAGTTCACTCTGACTCATGTCCATTGAGTCAGTGATGCCATCCAGCCAACACATCCTCAGTCGTCCCCTTCTCCTCCTGCCCCCAATCCCTCCCAGCATCAGAGTCTTTTCCAATGAGTCAACTCTTTGCATGAGGGTGGCCAAAGTACTGGAGTCTCAGCTTTAGCATCATTCCTTCCAAAGAAATCTCAGGGTTGATCTCCTTCAGAATGGACTGATTGGATCTCCTTGCAGTCCAAGGGACTCTCAAGGGTCTTCTCCAACACCACAGTTCAAAAGCATCAATTCTTTGGTGCTCAGCCTTCTTCACAGTCCAACTCTCACATCCATACATGACCACTGGAAAAACCATAGCCTTGACTAGACGGACCTTAGTCAGCAAAGTAATGTCTCTGCTTTTGAATATGCTATCTAGGTTGGTCATAATTTTCTTCCAAGGAGTAAGTGTCTTTTAATTTTATGGCTGCAGTCACCATCTGCAGTGATTTTGGAGCCCAAAAAAATAAAGTCAGACACTGTTTCCACTGTTTCCCCCGTCTATTTCCCATGAAGTGATGGGACTGGATGCCATGCTCTTCGTTTTCTGAATGTTGAGCTTTAAGCCAACTTTTTCGCTCTCCTCTTAGGAGTCTCACAAGAATCACTGATCTAAAATCAACTGCGCTTTGCCCGAATGAGGACCAAAAATGACACCCCGTGGTAAGAGAGCAAAGGTAAACTGCCTTGCTGACGCACTCCCGAGTCTCCTACTCTCACCCAAAGAAGTGTGGCAGCCAGGCACAGCGCTGCTTCTGTAAACATGCCTGCCCTTCTCGCTAACCTCCTAGTCACACCCACCACAGCGCACTAGCAGGATAAAGACGCAGGAAGAGGCAGGAGGAGCCACCCCGCTGGAGGGAGGAACGGGACACAGGGCACTGGTCCCAGAGACAGGGACACGCGGCGGGCTGAGCAGATGGTCCAACGAGAGCTCCGCGAGCTGAGGAAATTCACAGGAGACAGGGAGGTCCAGAGGCCAGCCCCAGGCATCCCCTCGGGTCATGTTCCAAAATGTAAAGTTAGGAGCCACCTTGTGGCTGCCCCCTGACCTCAAGCACCAGCTCTGCTGGGAAGCGGTGACTCTGAGCATCGCCCCAGAGTGGGCGGGGAGGGGACAGACGTGCTCTTTCGGACCAAGACTCCGCTGGGGCCTGATTCCTAAGCTTCTACCCCAGTTTCCAGCCTGCTTTTCCCCCTTGGCCTGGACTCCTCCTGGTTTTGGCTTCTTTCCCCTCTCTCCTGACTTTCCCTGAGGCCTCAACAGTCCAAGCTTTGGCGCGAGGCGCCTTCCAATTACAAGATGCTTACTAGGTGACACGCTCCTTGGCCACTTCATGCCACGCGAACTCTGCCCTCTTATAAATTTCCCACGTGTTACTCGTTTCACATATTTTGGACTTTAAACAAGTGAGGGCTCACATGAGTCTCCAATTCATCATTTCCCAAACTGTGTTCTACTGAGAAGCGTGAAAAGTCAAAGTGTTAGTTGCTCAGTCATGTCTGACTCTTTGCAACCACAGGGACCGTAGCCTGCCAGGCGCCTCTGTCCATGGGTTCTCCAGGCAAGAATAATGGAGTGGGTAGCTATTCCCTTCTCTAGGGGGCCTTCCAACTCAGGGATAAAACCCAAGTCTCCCAAATCGCAGGCAGATTCCTTACCATCTGAGAAGTCCAAGGATACTGGACTGGAGCTACCCTCCTCCAGGAGACCTTCCTGACCCAGGGATCGAGCCAGGGTCTCCTGCATTTAAGGCAGATTCTTTACCAGCTGAGCTACTGGGGAATCCTCTCCTTGAACTAAGGCATGTAGAAATACCTAGTAATCTCGTGGGAAAGAGAAAGAGATGCCTGATTCAATGACTGAATTCAGCTTCCCAGGCTCTGCTTATCCATGGTGGCAAAAGAAGTCTGACCGATCCCATGGGTGACCCTCCTACCAAGAGGTGAGGAATCAGGGTACAGATTCAAGGAAGTGGTTTGGGATTCAAGAGGAATCTTTGGAGAAGTAGCAATACTATTGCAACCAGGCAATTTCTTTTCACAGAGACAACAGCTTATAAACATGCACATGAAGAAAATTAAGCATACCCTTAGGACCAATTCCAGAGTCTTTAACAGCTGTTTGTTTGTTTAAAAAATAATAACTTTTACCAGTTTCCCAGAGGACTGGGTCCTCAGAAGTCCTCACACTGTCACACTGGAAATGGAACTCCCTTCTTGACTAGTTTTTATAAATATTGTCATTATTCTAGAATAAACGATAGCTCAGTTCCTTTAGGTTACTTAGGAATTAATCCTGAGGGCATATACAGCAAATGAAGAAACATTTATTCAAGAAAATACAAAAACTCCTCAAGAACAATGAGAGTCAGGGGTGTTTGGCCAGGACCCCCTCCCTCCCTGCCCCCAGCTCAGTGATGGAGACCCCACCCCAGCCCTGAGCAGCCAAGCACAGCGACCTCCCCCTTCCTCATTCCCTGGTCTGAGAGCCATCTTCTCTGTTTCCTATGGTCCAGTTTTCTTCCATTTGTGGGATAAGAAAGAACTCTTTTAAATAAATAAGCAGTGATCTAAACTGTATCATCCAGACCTAGTTTTTCCAGCTTCAAATCACATGCCTGGGATCACTTAAAAGCACTTTTCAATAGCATTACGTTTCAACAGCATGTCTTACTCACTAAAGGCTGCCTTGTTTGGCTTCTGAATCAATACATACTGTTTGTTACAAGTTTGGGGAAAAAATGTTTTTAAGCATTAGATCAGTGTCAGTTCAGTTCAGTCGCTCAGCTGTGTCCGACTCTTTGTGACCCCATGGACTGCAGCATGCCAGGTCTCCCTGTCCAGCACCAACTCCCAGAGTTTGCTCAAACTCATGTCCATTGAGTAGGTGATGCCATCCAACCATCTCATCCTCTGTTGTCCCCTTCTCCTCCTGCCTTTAGTCTCTCCCAGCATCAGGATCTTTTCAAATGAGTCAGTTCTTCACATCAGGTGGCCAAAGGATTGGAGTTTCAGCTTCAGCATCAGTCCTTCCAGTGAATATTCAGGACTGATTTCCTTTAGGATGGACTGGTTGGATCTCCTTGCAGTCCAAGGGACTCTCAAGAGTCTTCTCCAACACCACAGTTCAAAACTATCAGTTCTTCGGCACTCAGCTTTCTTTATAGTCCAACTCTCACACCGATACGTGACTACTGGAAAAACCATGGCTTTGACTAGAAGGACCTTTGTTGCAAAGTAATGTTTCTGCTTTTTAATAAGCTGTCTAGGTTGGTCATAACTTTTCTTCCAAGGAGTAAGCGTCTTTTAATTTCGTATCTGCAGTGATTTTGGAGCCCAAAAAGTAAAGTCTGTCACTAGGTCAGTGTATCTAGAGAGTAAAAAAGTAAAAGTGAAGTTGCTCAGTCGTGTCCGAATCTTTGCAACCCCATGGACTGTAGCCTACCAGGTTCTTCCGTCCATGGGATTCTCCAGGCAAGAATACTGGAGTGGGTTGCCATTTCCTTCTCCAGGAGATCTCCCCAACCCAGGGATTGAACCCAGGTCTCCCACATTGTAGGCAGATGCTTTACCATCTGAGCCAAGTGTATCTAGAAACAATTCAAAACTTAGGAAGCAGAGGGCTAAAGGAAATGGCTTTCTATCATTGCTAAAGTTTTTCACTTTGGGTTTCCCAGTTTTTGCTATATGTTGATCCTGATCTGAAGAACCAGGCTTATCTTAACAACTAAGTGAAAAATGAATTTCTGGAGGCAAATTTTCATGCAAAATTGAAAAGAAAACATTCCAGGTATGAAAACGATTAGGCCAAAAAGGATTATTGAGTCATCTTCCAACAGTAGGCTGGTGGCGGCCAGGGATGTTAGTTGTGCAGTCCAAGAAGCGGAGAGGTGGGCACCACGTACTTGGGAGACCCTAGAGGAGTGAGGTAATTCCTTCACCATCACAAGCTGAGCGAGAGCCACCAACCGCCTCAACAGTGACAGCCGCCTTGAGATTAAATGGCTGTTGTACAACAAATATCCACACATGCTTGGCACATAGTACATGCTCAATAAAAGTCCCATTAATTGAATTATTAGCTTCTAGAAGTATTTTGATTAAAAATATTATGTCAAAGAAAATAACTAAGACCATAAAAACTAAAACCTATATTCACAACTTGGGAATTTTCAAGACACTTGAAAATGAAAGTTGTGTTGAATACCAAATGACAACAATAAATACGCATTTGCCAAAATGCTCCTCATTATTAAACTGTTAATATGGGTTAGGAAAACTGCCATTCAACTCTATTTGTTCACTTAGCAAAAGTATTTTAACATTACTTTTCTCAGCATGAAGATTAATGGATGGTGCTGGTTGGATAAATTAAATCTTCAAGTCCACATGAAGGTCAGGTCCCTAGTTATACAGTCTGGGTTGTTACCAATTCCAGTTTTTGTACCTAGTGGGAAGGCTGTTGCTTAGCCAAGCCCCCAAGGTGGGAGGCATTTGGAGAGCATAAAACCCCATAAAATTAAAAACCAGGTAATCCTCATTCTAAGCAGTGATATCATTCACAGAAATATGTCCTTCCAGGAAGTCTGGGGACTGGAAATTATTCCCTACTGGCACCCCACTCCAGTAATCTTGCCTGGAAAATCTCATGGATGGAGGAGTGTTGTAGGGTACAGTCTATGGGGTCGCAAAGAGTCAGACACGACTGAGCCACTTCACTAGGATATACTATATTACCTCCTTCTCCAGTAAATATCTTTGTATGTCTATGTGTCATTTTCATTAAAGTAACTTTACATTAAAAAATAAAAACCAACATTTGTTCCTTTGCCCAAGTTGGAAATGCCAAAGCTGTCCTTGACTCCCTGGCTCCATCTAGTCAGCCTCCGGTTCCTGCAGATTCTGTATCAGCCAACTCATTCCCTGGTGGCTCAGACAGTAAAGAATCTGCCTGCAGTGCAAGAGACCTGGGTTCGATCCCCCGGATCAGGAAGATCCCCTGGAGTAGGGGATAGAAACCCACTCCAATACTCTTGCCTGGAAACTCTGGCAGGCTACAGTCCATGGGATCACAGAGTCAGACACAACCGAGCGCACACGTGCCCAAGGAGGCTTCCTACGCTGGACTCATCCTGTATTCTCTCTTCTGCCGTTAAGTCGCTTCAGTCGTGTCCGACTCTGTGCGACCCCATAGACAGCAGCCCACCCGGCTCCCCGTCCCTGGGATTCTCCAGGCAAGAACACTGGAGTGGGGTGCCATTTCCTTCTCTAGTGCATGAAAGTGAAAAGTGGCAGTGAAGTCGGCTCAGTCATGTCCGACTCTTAGCGACCCCATGGACTGCAGCCCACCAGGCTCCTCCGTCCATGGGATTTCTCCAGGCAAGAGTACTGAAGTCGGGTGCCATTGCATTCTTTCTTCTAAGCGTCCATATTTCCTTCACTCAATCTCCAACTCTCCATATGAATCTTAGCGAATCATGTGACTCAACACTTGAAAATCCCTGTGGCTCTCCAGTGCCTGCATGGATCCATGCTAAATCACTTCAGTTGTGTCCAGCTCTTTGCGACCCCGTCGACTGTAGCCCCCAGGCTTCTCTGTCCATGGGATTCTCCAGGCAAGGATACTGGAGTGGATTGCCATGCCCTCCTCCAGGGGGTCTTCTGGACCCAGGGATCAAACCTGCATCTCCTGCAGCTCCGGTGTTGGCAGACAGGTTTTTAAATTGCATACATAAAGGTTCCTCAAAATCCGGTCCCCATCTGACTTTCTTGTCTTACTTCTCCAGCCACGCACCAGCACCCTCTCCTGGCTTGCTCCAGCCTTCACTCTCCAGGAGCAAGTCTGAGTTTTCTTGCCCCCAAGCCTCTTGCTACCACCTAATGCAGTATTTCTCCTTCCCCATCCCTCTGCCCTGCCTGCCTCCAAGGCTCCTTGCTCACCGCCTCTCAGTGCCTGCATGGAGTGGCCTCCCACCCCACTACCTCAGACAGAATGAATTTCCACCTCATCTGGATTCTCATAGCCCCGTCTACTCCCTTTCATATCACTTTGGATCATAGTTGTGTTGGGCTTCCTCAGTGGCTCAGTGGTAAAGACTGCCTGCAATGCAGGTGACTCGGGTTTGACCCCCTGGAGGAGGGCATGGCAACCCTCTCCAGCATTCTTGCCTGGAGAATCCCATGGACAGAGGAGCCTGGAGGAGTATGGTCCACTGGGTCACAAAGAGTCAGACACAACTGTAGCAAGTGAATACGCATGCACAGCTGTGTCACACGTCAATGAAATTTTTAAAAGAAAGGACTTATTTTTCATATCCTGACAATATACCTGGCATAGCTGAGATGCAGATTTTGTTGAGTGCAGCTTATATAGACAAGTAGTTCAGGCAATATGAGCTGCGGACCTCTGAAGTTCTACTAAAGTTCTAAACTTGTATAGTTTCTATTAACCAAAGAGGCAGTGTTTTATAACGGGAAACAGGTCACAGCTGGTCAAACAGCGGAAATTCAAATCAGGGCCTATCATTCTGTGGGGTTTTTAACTTCTTGACTCAATCTCCACCAATTACACAATGTTGACGATAGTTGCACTAACCTCAAAGAACTATCCCTAAAAATAAACCAGTTTATGCATGTCAACCATGTTCAGTAATATGAGCACGTATTAAATGCTAGATAAATGCAAGCTACGTAATATTTCTGTCATATTGATGTGATGTGAATGAAACTGTTTACTTGAACCCATGTGACCAGGACTCGAACCTAGCCAAAACCCACAGGTTCTTGATGTCTCGTTGCAGAAAGAATTCAGTGAGAGACAATGTGATAGATAAAAAGTGGGCTTATTCAGATTCAGAGGGAAACACCCTCCGCAGACAGAGTGTGGGCCATCCCCGAGGACAGCAGCAGCTGCTAAACATGGGCTGTTGAGTTTTTATGTTGCTCTTCAGCCGCTCAGTTGCATCTGACTCTTTGCGACCCCATGGACTGCAGCAGGCCAGGCCTCCCTGTCCCTCACCATCTGCTGGAGGTGGCTCACACTCATGTCCATGGAGTTGGTGGTGCCATCCAGCCATCTCATCCTCTGTCATCCCCTTCTCCTCCTGCCCCCAATCTTTCCCAGCCTCAGAGTCTTTTCCAGTGACTCAGTCCTTCACATCACATGGCCAAAGTATTGAAGCTTCAGCATCAGTCCTTCCAATGAATATTCAGGGTTGATTGCCTCTAGGATGGACTGGTTTGATCTCCTTGCTGTCCAAGGGACTCTCAAGAGTCTTTACCAGCAACACAGTTTGAATGGTATTTAGTTTTGACGGGCTGGGTAATTTCATACGCTAATGAGTGGGAGAAGTATTCCAACTATTTGGGGGAGGGGGTGGAGATTTCCAGAAATTGGGCTACCACACACCCCTTGGTCTTTTAATAGTGCCTAGGAACTATCATGGCACCTCAGGGTGTGTCATTTAGCTTGCTGATTGAGGATCAAGGTCTAGTTGAAGTCACTTGCCTGCCATCTTGGACCCATTTGATTCTAATAAGTTTATATTGTGTCCTTGGGCTATGTTATTCTTTTAAAACTTGTGCCCTGCCCCTTTCCCTCCTGTTACATGAAGACTGCATTGTATATTTTTGTTCTGAAAGAACATTCTACTGATAATATAATATAGCATTATAGTAATATATTACAGTTTTCCGCTCTATTACATACTCTTGCTCTAAAATATAAGTATTGGGGACTTCCCTGGTGGTCCAGAGGCTAAGACTCCACACTCCCAATTCAGGGAGCCTGGGATCCCTCCATGGTCACGGAACTAGATCCCACATGCCACAACTAAGACTTCAGAACCCCACTTAAAGGTCCACATGCGGCAATAAAGACCAGAGATCCCACGTGCCACAGCTAAGACACAGCACAGCCAAATAAATTTATTTAAAAATTAAAAAGTAAAACATAAGTAATCTACTTTTGGGGGCTCCAAAATCACTGCAGATGGTGATTGCAGCCATGAAATTAAAAGATGCTTACTCCTTGGAAGGAAAGTTATGTCCAGCCTAGATAGCATATTAAAAAGCAGAGACATTGCTTTGCCAACAAAGGTCCATCTAGTCAAGGCTATGGTTTTTCCAGTGGTCATGTATGGATGTTAGAGTTGGACTAAGAAGAAAGCTGAGCGCCGAAGAATTGATGCTTTTGAACTGTGGTGTTGGAGAAGACTCTTGAGAGTCCCATGGACTGCAAGGAGATCCAACCAGTCCATTCTAAAGGAGATCAGTCCTGGGTGTTCTTTGGAAGGAAGGATGCTAAAGCTGAAACTCCAGTACTTTGGCCACCTCATGTGAAGAGTTGACTCATTGGAAAGACTCTGATGCTGGGAGGGATTAGGGGCAGGAGGAAAAGGGGACAATGAGATGAGATGAGACAAGAGGATGAGACGGCTGGATGGCATCACGGACTTGATGGACGTGAGTTTGAGTGATGGACAGGGAGGCCTGGCGTGCTGCGATTCATGGGGTCTCAAAGAGTCAGACACGACTGAGTGACTGAACTGAACTGAATCTACTATATTTGTCTTTGTTCTAGATTTACATATTTTTGTTCTAAAATATAAATATTCTGCTATAACGTAGTGTACTACTAATATAGTGATACAACAAAGTATTCTACTCTAATCAAGATTTAAAGGCAAAGCAGGGTGCTTACAAAACAGGCATTAGTTACCCCTGAAAGTAAAAGTAAGAAGATTCAGTGTTAGAACTAACAAGCTTTTATCAGAGACAACTGGTTTTGAATCCCAACTCATTCAGAATCAAGCTGTGTGACTGCCAGGAAGTTCTTGAACCTCTTTGAGCTTCTGTTTCCTTACCTCTAAAATGGGTATCAAGCACACAGTCTGCAAACCAAAGAGTTAATGAGCCTGGGGCACACCATAGGCTCAAAAAATAGCAGTGATTACTTCCGTGAGATCAAGCTATGTGTGAAAGAAGCCCACATCCAAATACGGTCTAAACATGGGTGATTGAGAGGCATCCCATCACTCTTCTGAGCGCTTAGCTACAGGAAAATAGGCCTGCTGGAAGCAAGAGCGGTGGCTGCATGGAAAAGGTGTTCACAGAAGGCTGCAGTCTGGGTGGGATGGAGGACTCCTGGAAACAAAGGGTCGAGATTTTAACAGGAGTTACCCAACTCTGTCAGACAAAGGAAAAGAGATGCTGAGCCTAGATGAGTCACAACAGAAGACCACCCAGTCGAGGAGTAGAGAAAATCCTCCAGGATTTACCACCAGCGTCCTTAAAACATCATCCCCACAAATCTACTCCCTTTGCTGATTCCACTATCACCGAGCAATATTCCGTCTATTACTGTGTCCTTCCTAGTAACTTAACCCCAGGAAACTAGGATCCCTAAATGGAAGAAAGAAATATCAGGATAGAAGAAGGGCATTGTTCTCTGGAGATCAGTAAATTGTTACTTTTAGTAAAATCAGATGTGCAGTGTTATTAATGTGAATTTAATTCACATGAACCAGACTTGAAGCACCTGATTGAGTTAAGCAAAAACGGCCAAAGAATCGGGATACTTTGCTTTCAGACAAGGAACATTCCAGTGCAAGGAACTGACAGTTTTGCTGTGAAAACCGGTGTAGCTGGCCAGCCCACCTGCCCTCAGGACATCTCCAACTCTGACGATCTGTCCTCAACACCAGCCAGTGGAGCACAACCTGAACGACCTGGCTTAATGAGTCCCATCTTTGGAAAGATCAGTCATGAGACGCCATCGGTCTCACACCTAAAATGAGAAGAATCTCAAAATAACGTGAGACATCTTACTGAAGGACTCCCCAGGTGACTCAGTGGTAAAGAACCAATCTACCAGTACAGGAGATGCAGCTTCAGCCCTGGATCGGGAAGACGCCCTGCGTCGGGAAGGCCCCCTGCGTCAGGAAGATGCCCTGGGTCAGGAAGGCCATGCCATGCCTGGAGGAGGGCCTGGCAACCCACTCCGGTACCCTGGCCTGGAGAATCCCGTGGACAGAGGAGACTTTGGACACGACTGAGTGGCAGCAACAGCACGCGGCACAGACGACAGGGTCACGCGTTTGTCGCCAGACGAGCCCAGAGAGGTGCAGCAGCACACAGCCGCTCTCAGTGAAGAGCTTTCAGACGGCTCACGAAATCAAGAGCTCTTCCCGACAAACACAAATTTTCATTGTTTACCACGTTCATAGCCTAGAAATATGCCCCTCGTATGGTCAAATTTGGAGCAACTGTGAGGAGATACCCCACGTCCAAGGGCAGAGAAGCCCCAGAAAGATGGTAGGAGTGAAATCACATTTAGAATCAACCCCACACCCACCAGAGACGCTCAGAGGGCTCAAACATAGCTTGTGTGCACCAGGACCCAGGAGAAAGGAGCAGTGGCCCCACCAGAGACTGACCAGACTTGCCCGCGGGTGTCCTGGAGTCTCGGGTGGAGGTGTGCGCCGCAGTGGCAGGCTGCAGGGCTGGGCAGTGAGTGCAGCAGGGCATCATGCGACCTTGGCAGGAGGTCTCCATTATCCTCATTACCTCCACCACAGTTTGGCATCAGGTAAATAACACAGCCCCACCCATCAGCAGAAAATTTGATGAAAGATTTACTGAGCATGGCCCCGCCCAGCAGAACAAGACCCACTTTCCCCCTCAGTCACTCTCTCCCATCAGGAAGCTTCCATAAGCTGCTTATCCTTCTCCATCAGAGGGCAGACAGACTGAAAACCACAGTCACAGAAAACTAACCAATCTGACCACATGGACCACAGCCTTGTCTAACTCAGTGAAACTATGAGCCATGCCGTGTAGGGCCACCCAAGATGGATGGGTCATGGTGAAAAGGGCTGACAAAACGTGGTCCACTGGAGAAAAGGAATGGCAAACCACTTCGGCATTCTTGCCTTGAGAACCCCATGAACAGTATGAAAAGGCAAAAAGATAGGACACTGAAAGATGAACTCCCCAGATCAGTAGGTGCCCAATATGCTACTGGAGATCAATAGAGAAATAACTCCAGAGAGAATGAAGAGATGGAGCCAGAACAAAAACAATACCCAGTTATGGATGTGACTGGTGATGGAAGTAAAGTCTGATGCTGTAAAGAGCAATATTGCATAGGAACCTGGAATGTTAAATGCATGAATCAAGGCAAATTGAAAATGGTCAAACAGGAAATGGCAAGACTGAAACATCAACATTTTAGGAATCAGCAAACTAAAATGTACTGGATGGGTGAATTTAACTTAGATGACCATTATATCTATTGCTGTGGGCAAGAATCCCTTAGGAGAAACAGAGTAGCCATCTTGGTCAACAAAAGAGTCTGAAATGCAGTACTTAGATGCAATCTCAAAAACGACAGAATGATCTCTGTTCATTTCCAAGGCAAACCATTCAATATCACGGTAATCCAAGTCTATGCCCCAATCAGTAATGCTGGGTTCTATGAAGTTGAACAGTTCTATGAAGACCTACAAGACCTTCTAGAACTAACACCCAAATAAGATGTCCTTTTCATTATAGGGGACTGGAATAAAAACTAGAAAGTCAAGAAATACCTGGAGTAACAGGCAAATTTGGCCTTGGAGTACAGAATGAAGCAGGGCAAAGGCTAATAGGGTTTTGCCAAGAAAATGCACTGGTCATAGCAAACACCCTCTTCCCACAACACAAGAGAAGACTCTATACATGGACATCACCAGATGGTCAACATCGAAATCAGATTGATTATATTCTTTGAGGCCAAAGATGGAGAAGCTCTATACAGTCAGCGAAAACAAGACCGGGAGCTGACTGTGGCTCAGATCATGACGTTATTGCCAAATTCAGACTCAAATTGAAGAAAGTAGAGAAAACCGCTAGACAATTCAGGTATGACCTAAATCAAATCCCTTATGATTATACAGTGGAAGTGAGAAATAGATTCAAGGGATTAGATCTGATAGACAGAGTGCCTTAAGAACTATAGATAGCGGTTCGTGACACTGTACAGGAGACAGAGATCAAGACCATCCCCAAAAAAGAAATGCAAAAGGCAAAATGGTTGTCTGAGGAGGCCTTACAAATAGCTATGAAAAGAAGATAAGCAAAAGGCAAAAGAGAAAAGGACAGATATACCCATTTAGAGATAAGAAAGCCTTATCAGTGATCAGTGCAAAGAAATAGAGAAAAACAACAGAATAGGAAAGACTAGAGATCTCTTCAAGAAAATTAGATGTACCAAGGGAACATTTCATGCAAAGATGGGAGCAATAAAGGACAGAAATGGTATGGACCTAACAGAAGCAGAAGATATTCAGAAGAGTGGCAAGAATACACAGAAGAACTGTACAAAAAGATCTTCACGACCCAGATAATCACTATGGTGTGATTATCCACCTAGAGCCAGACAGCCTGGAGTACAAAGTCAAGTGGGCCTTAGGAAGCATCACTACAAACAAAGCTAGTGGAGGTGATGACATTCCAGTTTAGCTATTTCAAATCCTATAAGATGATGCTGTGAAAGCGCTGCACTCAATATGCCAGCAAATTTGGAAAACTCAGCAGTGGCCACAGGACTGGAAAAGGTCCATTTTCATTCCAATCCCAAAGAAAGGCATTGCCAAAGAATGCTCAGACTACCGCACAACTGCACTCATCTCACATGCTAGTAAAGTAATGGTTAAAATTCTCCAAGCCAGGCTTCAGCAATACGTGAACCATGAACTTCCAAATGTTCAAGCTGGATTTAGAAAAAGCAGAGGAACCAGAAATAAAATTGCCAACATCTGTTGGATCATCGAAAAAGCAAGAGATTTCCAGAAAAACATCTATTTCTGCTTTATTGACTGTGCCAAAGCCTTTGACTGTGTGGATCACAACAAACTGGAAATTTCTGAAAGAGATGGGGATATCAGACCTCCTGACCTGCCTCTTGAGAAATTTGTATTCAGGTCAAGAAGCAACAGTTAGAACTGGACATGGAACAATAGACTGGTTCCAAATCAGGAAAAGAGTACGTCAAGGCTGTATATTGTCACCCTGCTTATTTAACTTCTATGCAGAGTACATCATGAGAAATGCTGGGCTAGATGAAGCACAACCTGGAATCAAGACTGCCAGGAGAAATATCAATAACCTCAGATATGCAGATTACACCACCCTTGTGTCAGAAAGTAAAGAAGAACTAAAGAGCCTCCTGATAAAAGTGAAAGAGGAGAATGAAAAAGTTGGAAGAGAGCTCAACATTCAGAAAACTAAGATCATGGCATCTGGTCCCATCACTTCATGGTAAATAGATGGAGAAACAGTGGAAACAGTGGCAGACTTTATTTTGGGGGCTCCAAAATCACTGCAGATGGCGACTGCATGAAATTAAAGATGCTTGCTCCTTGGAAGAAAACTTATGACCAACCTAGACAGCTTACTAAAAAGCAGAGACATTACTTTGTCAACAAAGGTCCCTCTAGTCAAGGCTATGTTTTTCCAGTAGTCATGTATGGATGTGAGAGTTGGACTATAAAGAAAGCTGAGCTCCAAAGCATTGATGCTTTTGAACTGTGGTGTTGGAGAAGACTCTTGAGAGTCCTGTGGACAGCAAGGAGATCCAACTGGTCTATCCTAAAGGAAATCACTCCTGAATATTCACTGGAAGGACTGATGCTGAAGCTGAAACTCCAATCCTTTGGCCACCTGATGTGAAGAACTGACTCATTTGAAAACACCTTGATGCTGGGAAAGATTGAAGGTGGGAGGAGAAGGGGATGACAGAGGATGAGATGGTTGGATGGCATCACCGACTCGATGGACATGAGTTTGAGTAAACTCCGGGAGTCGGTGATTGACAGGGAAGCCTGACGTGCTGTGGTTCATGGGGTATCAGAGAGTTGGACACGACTGAGTGACTGAACTGAACTGAACGGTCAAATTTATTGGCAATCTTTGTAATGAAATTGACTTATTTAAATACACATTGACTAAACTAGTGTTTATGTGTTCAGAGAGAAAAATGAACTTCCCTTTAGCACCGTGCACGATTTCAGGTCATTGCACTAAAGAGAGACGGAGGTTCAGAAGGCAACTAGACCTCTGTTTACCAGCAGGGAGCTCTAGGCATTTTCACTCTGCCCCTCAGAAGGCTTTTGAACATGAACAGTGACAATCTGGTGAGATGAGCCAGACAGAACTAGCAATTAGCTGTGATATATGATCCTCCCCCCATCCTCTCGAGTCTCAGGAGATAGATTACTCAACGTGTCAACAGGAACAGAGTCATGCAGAAATTGAACTGCTATGCAAACTGTACATCTGCTCAGGTCCCACTCAAATCAAGCTCATGACACACAGGCTTCTCTAGCCATCCCTCCTGGGGTGTTGCCCAGCCCGAAGCCTTCTCAGGTAACTTCAGGTGCCCACCTGCCTGCAGGGAGCAGTGGCCTGCTGGTTTGCACCCTATGCCCTTGCCTTGCTGGCGTGGCCCTGAGCACTGTGGGTCCCACTGGAACACCTCTCCAGGAGTTTGCAATTAGGAGAGAGGCATTTGAAACTAGGGTCAGTTGGGGACCCTCATCCTGGGTCCCAGCACATAACATGCACCCCCAGAAATACACCCCTTCTGGCATGCTGGGGCCATGTATGTCCCGTGTATGTCCCACGTATGTCCCATGCACCATGTGGAGCCATGTTTGTCTGTCACATGCTGCCAAGGGTTGGGGGCGAGAGGGGCAGGGGAGGGAAAGAGACCTAAGGACCCAATATCATCTCACTTCCCGCCCCTCTGACTCCACTGTATTTCCTTCTTCCTGCTCCATTTTCCCTTAGGCTAGTCGTAGGACATTCTGTAGCTCAGCCTTGTCTCAGCTTTTTCTTTCCTTCCTCTTCCTCTTTAAGCGTATGTGTATGAGTCGTGTCTGACTCTTTGCAACCCCAAGGACTGCAGCCCGCCAGGCTCCTCTGTCCATGGGATTCTCCAGGCAGGAGTCCGGGAGTGGGTTGCCATGCCCTTCTCCAGGGGCTCTGTCTGACCCAGGGATGGAGCCCTTGTCTCCTGGGTCTCCCTGCACTGGCAGGCGGGCTCTTTACCACTAGTGCCTCCTGGGAAGCCCCCTCTTTGAGATACTGTACCAGATCCTTTCCCACCCCCTCTCCTCGCTGGTGACGCACACGCCACCCTGAAATAACCCATCGCTTCCCAACCGCCGCCTCCCCTTCGTTTACCCTTAGCAACCTTTGAAAACGTTTCCACGGGTGTCTGTCGAAGCAGTAAATGAGGCAACTGTGAAATAGTCCTTGGTTTTCACTTCTCTCCTGCATTCAGGGGCTTTTCGGCCCTCTTGGCTTAAAAGTATTTCCTGTTAAAATCGACTTGAAGTTTAATCAGAACCAGAAACATACAACCAAGAGACGACAACCACCATGCCAGCCACACTTTGGTTCTCGGTTCATCTATGGCTGCTGTGCTTGTTTCCAACTGTTAAAAAGAAAAAGAAAAGGCTTTCTATCTGACTTTCCATATTTCTTAATGATTTAGCACGCTGACCTGCCAGAAAGCCCAAAGCTCCAAAACCCTAATAAGGCCTTAGAACAATAGTCTCTGCCCAGAACAAACTTCGCCCCCAGAGCAACTGAGTCAGCCGGCTCCCTCAGTCTCACCTCCCCTAACAAGCTGCGCTGCTTCCAAACCCTCCAACGCAAAAGGGAGGTCTGCGTTCTCAAGCCTACAACCAGAGAATTCCAAGGATAAGTCAAGCCGAGGCAGAGAACTAGCAAAAAAGACAGCGCCAACCTTTGACACACCATGGATTAGTTTTTTAAATACATGAACACCAGTGCTTTAAATTTTTGAATCGTACGTTTTCTTTAGACCAGGAGCTCATGAGTCTTCAGAATGAGATTTCATGCTACTGTTGCACGTGATATCATGGAAGTTTATATATGTATATATATAAGAAGGAGTGCGGTAACCTCAGGTCAGTGCACTGTGATGAAATTTTCCCGTGGGCCTTTGGCCAGGAGAACGCTCTCTACCTCTCTGCCAGGTGAAAACCATCTGCCAGGTCACGCTCTGTGTGTACCAAACCTTAATTGCCATCCGGTGTTTAAGGGCTATTAGGCAGATGACGCTGACCTTTACTCTCCTAAAAACAAAAAGGACATCGGCTTGATATTTGATAAAAGTAAAAGTATTAATCGCTCAGTTGTGTCCGACTCTTTGTGACCCCATGGACTACACAGCCCACAGGCTCCTCTGTCTAAGGGATTTTGCAGGCAGGAATCCTGGAGTGGGCAGCCATTCCCTTCTCCAGGGGATCTTCCCAACTCGGGGACTAAACCCAGGTCTCCTGCGCTGCAGGCAGAATGCTTACTGTGTGAGCCTCCAGGAAGTGTTTTACAGAAGCTACAACCAGCGAGAGCTCTAGAGCAAATGATGGGCAGAGCTCCGCGGTGGCCTTTCTCCGCTCAGGTATTCAGAGTGGGTGGGAGAGGCTGGGTTAAGCCAGACTAGGAGCTGTGGGAGTGGCCTCCAGGCACCTGGTGTTACTATTGATAACTTCCAAGAAGACATTTACACTTTCTTTTTTTTTTTTGCCTGCCCTCTGTGGAAATAATCCCAAAGAGAAATCACAGCCACGGAGCACTTTTAGATGTTATTTCAACTCCTATTAATTAACGAATTCTCCCTGTTGGTCAGAGGCCAACAGGGAGGTTTGGAGGATCCTGGACAGGATGGACACAGTCTCTGTTTTCAGAACCTCTCTCTTGGCCCCCTTCTCCTCCCTCACCAGCTCACTTCCTCTGCAACCAAGACTCCAGCGACTTTTGCCAGCGGAGAGAACCTCAATCCACGGAGTCTTTTCAAGGGCCCTGGGCAGCCCCTGTCGTCACTCTTTCACCAAAAGGGCTAGGCTTCCAACATGCACTGTGGCCACCCCGCCCTCCGGAGCCCCTCGCACCCTGCCTTGCTCCCTGGCCGAGCTCCAGCTCCCGCTGAGCCCGTGCCTGCACCTGCTCGTGACCTGCTGAGCCAGGCTGGGCTCCGCTACATCCACCACCGTGACCCCTCTCTGCGGGGCCCCTTCCGCTGGTCAGCAACCTTCCAACCCTTCCCCAGCCTGCAGGTTCTCCATTCTCCCAACCGGCTGATTCCTCTCTCCTTCTTCATCAGACCTCCAACCCCCACCGTCCTCGTTTCCTCTCTCCTCTGATCCCCTCGCGTCCTTCCCACTGAGAAAACTAAAGTGATCAGTACAGAAGCTCCCCCAGCCGCGGCCACGACCTGGCCCCACCACCACTCCTGAGTCGGGTTCAATCCTGGGGTGGGGAAGATGCCCTGGAGGGAGGGAGGACACGGCAACCTATTCCAGTGTTCTTGCCTGGAGAATCCCGTGGACAGAGGAGGCTGGTGGGCTGAACCTCCCCTGGTTCTCCATTTCTGTCTGCTCTCTTCCGTTACTCAGTCACACTCAGGACGTCTCAGGCTTCCCAGGTGGCTCAGCGATAAAGAATCTGCCTGCAACGCAGGAGACGCGGGCTCGACCCCTGGGTCAGGAAGGTCCCCTGGATTAGGACATGGCAACCCACTCCAGGATTCTTGCCATGGACAGAGGAGCCTGATGGGCTACAGTCCGTGGGATCACAAAGAATCAGACACGACTGAGTGGCTACCCTTCACAGGAGAGTTGCATAGGCCTCTTCCCTGGTTGGCACCACACTCAGGTCCTAAGCGGTACCCTTTTTGTTGCCTTTAAAGCAACAATAGAGAAAAGTCTTAGAAGCTCACTTCTGGGCTGGTGGGACTGCTGATGGCTAGGAACGAGGAGAAAAGCAATACTTTGGCCACCTGATAAGAGGAGCGACTCACTGGAAAAGCCCCTGATCCTAAGACTGAGGGCAGGAGGAGAAGGGGACAACAGAGGATGAGATGGTTGGATGGCATCATCGACTCCATGGATGTGAGTCTGAGTAAGCTCCAGGAGACAGTGAGGGACAGGGAGGCCTGGCGTGCTGCAGTCCATGGGGTCGCAAAGAGCTGGACACGACTGAGCGACTGAACTGCAACAACTGGAGCAAAGAGCAGCCTGTCGTGCTGATCTCACGGGGCCTGTGTTTCTCTGCTCAGGCGGCCGTGACAAAGCGCCGTAAACCCGGTGACTTCAACAACAGAAACGTGTCTCTCCTGGTGGAGGTCCTGGCTGACCCGATTCAGTGAGGGCTCCCTCCTCCTGCAGGCGCCGCCTCCTCTCCCACAGCGTCCCGAGGCCTGTCCTCGGGGTGGCCAGTGGGGGAAGAGAGAGAGAGCACACTGCTGCCTCTTGTCGTGAGGACCCAGCCCTGTTACACCAGGGCCCACCCTGAAGACCTCACCTGACCTTCAGTGCTTTCTTAGCCACCCGTCTCCGACGACAGCTGCATGGAGATTAGGGCTCCAGCGACAGCCTCACGGAGATCAAGGCTCCCACGTGTGAACTCAGAGGGATAAGCAATCTATGACATGACCGTGTCGGATAGTCTTGCCTTTCAGCCTAGAACAGAGCCAGCCGAGCTCCGTTCTCCTCCGTGCGTCAGGGTGCCCGTGGATTCAGTTCCTGGAATACTCTTTTGTTTTGTTTTGTTCCCAGTACGACACAGTGCTGTGCTAAGTCGCTCAGTCGTGTCCAACTCGCTGCAACCCCATGGACTGTAGCAGGCCAGGTTCCTCTGTCCACGGGATTCTCCAGGCAAGAACACTAGAGTGGGTATCCTACCCCCTCCTCCAGGGGCTCTTCCCAATTGAACTGGGTTCAATTCCTGCATTGCAGGTGAATTCTTTACCAGCTGAGCGACTGGGGAAGCCCGTGCTATAGAGTAGGTCCTTGTTTATGTTTCATATGTAGTCATGTATATTTGTTAATCCTGAATTTCCTAGGATACCATTTTGTTTGTCCTCATATGCAATACCTTTCCAATGGGTATAATTATGCTTTTCCTTCCTGACGTGACTACTACGGTCGTATTTAATCCTGCAATCTGTCACAACGTCTCATTCACAGAAAACAAAGTGAACACTCAGCCTGGCAATTGAGTTTCGAGGCCCCACGCATGAGCCGCTTCCTTGATAATAAGTAAGCAGGCCAAGACACGCGAGTGGTGCTTCTGACTCCGTGAACCCGTCTGCCAGCAGCCGTTCTGCTCAGGCACAGACGCAGACCTGCAAACCGCGGAAGAAGCCTGTGACACCGTCCCTAGGTGCCAGAAGCTTGTGATCTTAGAGAGGAGACGAGATTTGCACAGAACACAGTCATAAAACCGGTACCAGACGTGCTAGAGTAAAGTGACAAATAAGGTGTCATCCACAGTACGTGCTGTGGAAACGCAGAGGTTCTCTGGGGAACCCAGACTCACTGAAGCCTGTTGGTGGCATTTCCGTGTACATAAAGAGGGTCAGATTTTTTTCAGTCTCAGGGAATTTTGATCAAATATACCATGCAAATTGCAAAAACAAACAAACGAAAAACTATTCCGACCAGGAGAAGAGGAGCATCCTACAATAATAGCCCTTCTCGCTAACCAGGGAGGAAAAGGTACCCCTCCCCCACTTCTGAAACATCTATCTCATCGAAGGGAAAAAAGAGAGAAAAGGACTGAGTTCTGGTAAGAATGAAGGCCTCTCCTTGTACACTGCTTCCAAAATCAGGACAAAATTATCGGTTCCCAGAGGGAATTTACAGAGCAGGCAAGCTGTTGTCTTGCTGAATAGATGCACAGGAGAGCAGGATTCTTCCTTAAATATTGCTTTCACCTTTGAGAATGGGCCATGGAGTTTTTGAGGTCTTTGGGGGAAGAAGAAAAAAAATTTCCCCCTTGTCACTTACTGGAATGGATATAAAACCTTTGACAAATTTCAAAGCACAATGTCTACAGTAGAAACATGTGAAATAAAACATGCCTAAAATTATCTAGTCACGTAAAAGAACTTGAGTCTTCTTTAGTTAAATTCCGTGTTGAGTGTTCATGGTGCAAAGGGAGTGAAGTTTTATGCTTTGTGATATTGAAAAGTAGTATCATATTTATGAAGGGCTGTATTCTGAAAGCAGGAGTCCCCTGCATCCAAGCCCAGCAGCTGAGCCTCTAAAGCCCCTGGTGGCGGCGGGGATGCTGAGACTCTGTCTCCCGCTAGTGCGACTGGCGACCTGTCACTTCTCAAAGCGCCTTCCTTTCTTCAGTCCCTCTGTCCTGAGCGAGGCATTGTCTGTCTGCTATGGCCCTGAGCACTTTGCAAATCATCTCTGAAAATGGCTTGATTCAACCGCGGCTGTACAGTCTGTGCAGACGATAGTGATGTTTTTAGCACCTTGAATAAAAAAGTGGAGTCTTAATGGGCTGTGAGAACATGTACCAAGACCTGCTTTTATCACCTAAAAACCAAGCCTTAAAAAGATTTGACCTTCGTGGTCCTACCATTTCTACCAACCTCTTACTAGAGACAGTAGCAGCAGAAATGGAGCAGATATTAATTCCTAGTACCTGGTGCCTTACAGGAGGCGCCATTGGTTTTTCCTGGGACCATTATCCCCTTATAATTGAGGTGGGTAATAAACAGTGAAGGAGAAACCAAAATAGGTATGAAGTGGCCCCTCACAAGAAAAGTGTTCCTAGCCAACTTTCACTTACATGCAGGTATATTCCCTTCATTTCCTGTTTAATTTTATATTTTTCTTTTATATGAACCTGGATTCCAGTTAAATTGACTTAATCTCTGGACATATTGCTCTATCTTTCCTTCTTTCATATATTTTTTCATCCTACTCCATCTTGAAAATTCAACCCCTCAACCCTTCTTGAATTCACTTAAAAGGAAAGGAAAGTGAAGTCACTCAGTTGTGTCCAACTCTTTGCGACCCCATGGACTAAAATCTACTAGACTCCTCCATCCATGGGATTTTCCAGGCAAAGGTACTGGAATGGGTTGCCATTTCCATCTCCAGGGAATCTTTCTGACCCAGGGATCAAACCCAGGTCTCCCATATTACAGGCAGACGCTTTACCATCTGAGCCACCAGGGAAGCCTTAAGAATTCCCCTTAAGGCTTACTTTAAATCCCATGAACTGTTTCCAAGATCATCTCAGACAGATACCAAGAGCAATTACCAACAGCAATTATTGGCCCTAAAATTGGCATAGCAACCAGTTACTGATTTCGATAAAATATAACAGATCACGGCATGTCTTTTCCGGTTCTAGCATCCACAGTTTTTCTAAGTCTATTTTTACATCAAATGTCCCTTATTTGCTATATGCACCTGAACAAAATCATAAATTTCTGAAAGACAGTTGACCATGTCACAATCATGTATTTTATTCCCTAAAGCGATGGTCCTCCAACTGTGGTCCCTGGGTCCAGCAACATCAGCATCACCTTGGAATTTGTCAGAAATGTAAATTCTTCCGTGACACCCAAGACCTCCTGAATCAGAAATTCAGGAATTGGGGCCCAGCAAGCTGGGCTTTAACGAGCCTCCAGGTTATTCTGACGCTGAAGTTGAAGAACCAGAGCCCTGGAGCGTCTAATACCGTGCCCTCAACTTCCTGTTATTTATTCGACCCACATTCGTTCCATAAATATGTATAGGGTGTCTAGCACATGCCAGGTGCGATGCTGGGTATACAGCGTGAGAGGAGAAATGTCCCCGGCCTCCTGAGTGTGCAGGCAAGTTAGGGAGATTGGAGTTAATTAAGCAGTCTCACAGATAAATGTACGGTGGCAGCTGTCAGCGGTTGCAGAAAGGCAAGTTCAGGTGATGCCGCGGAGCCTTTGCAGAGAATTGATCTTGTCAGAGGTGTGCTTCTGAGAAGGTGTCGCTCGGGCTCAAGAAGGAGGATGAGCATGTGCTGGAGAGGTCGAGGCACACTCGGGCGGAGGGCACAGCGCGTGCAAAGGCCCGGCTCGGAGGGGACCGCGGCCCGCGGGGCTGGAGCGCAGGGTCAGAGGGCGCACAGCGAAAGGCGGGCCTGCCCTCCCGAATTATTCAACCAGAAACGGGCCTTTTTTTCCTGAAAATGATGGAGAGCGATTTAAGAAAGGTTCCGAGCAGGAGGAGGGGCGGGGAGGGTTGTGTCGAGCAGGTCACACGACCACAGAGCCGGCGAGGGGGGTGGACTTGACAAATACTCCGGAGTAAAAGCCGACAGAATGCGATGAGGGATTGGCTATGGAAGATAAGACTAAGCGTTCAAAAAGAAATGTTGGGGAAGGTGTGGAGAAAAAGGAACCCTTGTGCACTGTTGGTGGGAATGTAAATTGGTGTAGCCACTTGGAGAACAGTATGGAGCCTCTTCAAAAAAACCCTGAAAATAGAAACATCATGTGATCCAGGGATCCCACTCCTGGATATTTATCAAAAAAATAAAGAAAACCCTAATTTAAAAATATACATGTTCCCCAGTGTTCATAGCAGACCTGTTTACAAAAGCCAAGACAAAAACAGTAAGTGTCCATCAGCTGGCGATAAAGAAGCAGAGGTACGCACACACAGTGGAACATGACTCAGCCACAACAAAGAGGGAAAATTCGACATTTGCAGCAACATAGATGAACTGTTAACGGAGGGCATCACGCTGAGTCTTATAAGACAGAGAAAGACAAATACTGTATGATATTACTTATACGTGGAATCAAAAAATACAGCAACTAGCAGATATAACAGAAAAAGAAGTAGATTCACAGATACAGAGAACACACTGGTTACCATTGGAGGGGCGCAAAATAGTGGTGGGAGAGTGGGGGCCACAAACCACTGGGGGTAAGACATGCTGGGGATGTGCAGCACAGGGAACATAGCCAAGATTTTGCACCAGGTTACCAGTAACCTTAAAATTTGTTTTAAAAATTAATTTCCAAAAAAAAAAAAAAAAAACGAAAACTAAGGGTTAAGAATTAGTCCAAGGTTTCTGGCTTTCATAACAGATAAACAAATAAATAATAAATGGTGGTATCAGTCCCTAAAATAAACAGATAAGTGGACAAATAATAAAGGGATGAGTGGACGATTGTGTGCAGCTTCAGAAACCCTAGAGAGAATACGGATCCACACACGGAAAGATTTCATGTGGGAAAGGGAAACCTCCTTCATCGGGACAGGAGGGAAGAGCAGTTGAATCCTAGTGACGTGGTTGTTCCTTTTATTAACAGGAAGAGTTGATATAGTCCCCATTCTAAGGGATTCCATCTGCTGACTGGGTGGGGCTGCACGGTAGAGGTGTCGTACAGGAGGTGGTATTAGCGATTTGACAAGAACGGAGTAGATCTGAGGAGTTGTTGCTAAGGGTGGGGAAGAATTGATCACAGGAATTCTTGGATGGCCAGGAAATCTTGAGGCTCATATTGTGACTTTATCACAACATCTGTCTGACCTATTGTGCAAATCTCTCCAGAAGAGCTCAGCTGTTTGACTTCCCTCGAGGAAAAAAAATAGAGGCTCATCCAAGTTTGACTTTTGGTCATTCAATTGTGATGAAAAGATGGAGTGAGAGAACTTAGCTTGGTAGCAAAAGCGTGTAAATGAGTGAGTGAGTAATGGAAAAATTCTACTTCGTGAATATTTCATACTCGGTGCCTTGGAAACTCACACATGAAAATAACTGCAACCAGGCCGTGTTCCACAGACTGCGTGTCATCGTAACCCACGCTTGGTCTTCTACTCTTGCTTGGAGGCAGCCCTCATCTAGCCGTTGGCGTGTGGGCTGTCGCCTCCCTCTCCCTGTGCTCCGTCTGATGAGCCGAAATTGCAGCGAGCTTGACTCTAGCATCCAGGGCTGGCCCTGGGAGGGTTCTGGGATCTCACGACTGGTGGCCCGATTGGGAATGAAAGGGCCGCTGAGGCCCTGCCAACGCTGCCTGTGTCCCAGCAGAGGCTGAAGCCAGCCTCGCGTGAGCGGCCTCATCTCGCTGATGCGGATCTTCACACTGAGTGAGAGAAAAGCAGGAATGCACCCTGGAGAAGGGTTGCTTTTGAGTGGGATGGGGAGAGATGGGAAACTCAGCAGGCCAGGGGTCATCTGAAAATTCATTAGGAAGTTACACGAAAGTACAGAAACATGAGTTGCTTGTCTACACGGTCCTCCTACCCTTTTCCTTTGATTCCTACACTGTGAATACCCAAGCAGAAGGCTTATTTTTGAGAGAGAGACAGAGAAAAAGTCCAACTAATGAGGTTCTTATGAGTACACTAAGTTCCCAACACACAAACCTTCCAGTTGCAAACTTTCAAAGAAACTGCAGCTCTCTCTCCATTTCCAATCACTGATGAACCTTCTTCTCTACCGTCTCCCACCTCCTCTCCTCCTCCGGTCAGAAGCTCTTCTTGCCTGTTCACTCAACGCCAGGCCCTGTGTGCCAGCTGCTGTACTTAATACTGTACTTTTCAGGGTACTGTACAGTAAGATTAAAAGTATTTATTTTTTGTGTTTGTTTCTTATGTATTTTTGTGTGAAAGTATTATAAACCTATTACAGTACAGAAGGAAAACCATCACAAACCTAGACAGCATATTAAAAAGCAGAGACATCACTTTGCCAACAGAGGTCCATATAGTCAAAGCTGTGGTTCTCCAGTCGTTGTGTAAGGATGTGAGAGTTGGACCATAAAGAAGGCCGAGCACCAAACTGATGCTTTTGAATTGCAGTGCTGGAGAAGACTCTTGAGAGTCCCTTGGACAGCAAGGAGATCAAATGAGTCTATCCTAAAGGAAATCAACCTTGAATATTCCTTGGAAGGACTGATGCTGAAGCTGAGGTTCCCATACTTTGACCACCTGATGTGAAGAGACCACTCATTGGAAAAGATCCTGTTTGGTCTCACGGTCACACTCAATACTGTTGAAGGACTCCAAAGGTCCTTGCTTTTGGCAGGCTTACATCAATATTTATTAGATAATAAATACTGTTAGTATAAGAAATTAAAACTGAGTCTCACTTGTGCTTCTGTTTTCAGTCTGTTACAACGTGCTGTTTTGGTTGCAGTATGTAAAGAACATTTGAACTGGTTCAGTTCAGTTCAGTTCAGTCGCTCAGTCGTGTCCGACTCTGAGACCCCATGAATCGCAGCACACCAGGCCTCCCTGTCCATCACCAACTCCCAGAGTTCACTCAGACTCACATGCATCGAGTCAGTGATGCCATCCAGCCATCTATCTCATCCTTTTAGGAAATGTAATTGGAAAAGAGAAGGCTATTTTAACAGCCTTTCAGATCATTGTAGATAGCCTCCTTTGATCCCACCCCACTGACAATGGTAGCTTCTTAAAGGTTAGTTGCAACATGGGATCTGAAAACATTACCACAGGCTTCTCACACTCTGTACACTCATGAGAGAGTCAGAATTAAAATGGCAAGTTACATCTTAGTATAATTATGTGAACAGTTTTGACCTTGCAGAAACCCTGGAAGCATCTAGGGAACCCCCTGTCCCCAGCGTTCCCGGCACCATACTTTGAGAATCATTGTTTTGGCATCTCCTCCACGGAGGTTGCTTAACTCTGAGTGAAACGGATAGATTTAATGATAATATAATGTGTTAGGGCTTCCCAGGGGGCGCTAGTAGTAAAGAGCCCACCCACCTGCCAATGCAGGAGACAGAGACCTGCATGGAAGCTCCCCTGGAGGAGGGCATGGCAACCCGCTCCAGTATTCTTGCTGGAGAATCCCATGGACGGAGGAGCCTGGCGGCCTACAGTCCATGGGGTCGCAGAGTTGGACAACGACTGAAGCAACTTAGCACACACATAATGTGTTAGGATGCTGGAAAAGACTGAAGGCAAGAGAAGAGGGCAACAGAGGGTGAGACAGTTGGCTAGCGTCCCTGACTCAGTGCACATGAATCTGAGCAAACTCCAGGAGCTAGGAGGGACCAGTGCAGCCTGGCGTGCTGCAGTCCATGGAGTTGCAGAGTTTGACGTGACATGGCGACTGAACTGCAGCCGTGTGTTAGGCATCATCAGCTCCATCTCTAAATGATGAGCTTTCACTGATGAGGAATGACCATAGAACTGTGATGCACTGAAGTGGAAACCAGCGTGGGAGATCACCCCGTGCAGACCACTGTTTTTAAGAAGAGGACACGGAGGGAGACTGAGTGTGGAAGGACGTCGAGCTGAGGCAGCGATAACCCTGAAGCCACCCTCTGACCTGAGAAAGTCACAGTCCACTGCGGACTGTGGAAAGAACACTGGAAACCTTAATTGTATGGAGTGTTTGTATTGCCTTGGTTACTCTCGTCACACACCCCAACAAGAAAACAACACACTCTGGTGTTACTATAATTCTTTAAATCCGGGAGAAACAAATATCTTTTTAAAAAATTCATATTATTTTCTAGCTATATGCTTTAGTGTATGTTTGACCTTAAAAGAAGCCAGCTTGGAGTTCTGAAAGACAAGGAAACTGAAGGAAAGAAATGAGAAAAAATGAAGATCAACCTTCTATAATCAATATTCTCTCTGAAAATTGTGTCCTTGGACTTGCTCAGTGCGCAGACTGTGCAACCATATGTGACCTCCTTGGCCAAGTTTCCAACAGAGACAGAATGTTTATAAAATAGTAAGATGCTAAGTTATAGTTCCCAGATGATCACAGCAGTGTGAAAACATCGTATCCCTCTATGGTTTGTCCGGAAGACATGTATTCCTAATCTTAGTACTCTGGGTCCTCAGATAAAATAAAATCCTGTATTTGCAGGAATGACCACATCACACTGTGAGCTCCTAGTGAGTCTACCTTGAACTGAAACTGATCCAGCTGTTTTCAGAGCCCTGCACCATCCTCCCCTCTCTTACCTCTCACTCTTTCCACCAGAAGAGAGGGTTTCAAATCATGCTTTACAAAACCTCTTCAGAAGCCATGGAGAGAGGTGAGGAGGAGTACAGGGTCCCCAGGTCCCCCACTCAAGCCTCAGCCAGAACAGATTCACTCTCTTCCATGAGAATTCTGGTAAGATCTTGTATTTTGAAAGCACTTCATGGTAAAACACATACAATGATCTCTACGACACCTTGAATTTGTGCAGGTGGAGTTGGGGATCTCCATGTTTTCCTCCTAAAATTTCTCTCTTAGGTTCCCACCAGCCTCCCAGCCTCTTGCATCTTTTCTGTCCTGCCTTTGCCGTCCGTTGCAGTCTCCTGTCCCTCCCAGCTTCACACCATCTGCAGGTGTGACCAGCTTGACAGCTCTGTCCCAATTCAGTAATAAAAATGCTGAAGACAACAGAGTCCATGAACAAGACCCAGGCACCTCCCTCAGGGGTATTAATTCATTAACTGATGCTCTCTGGGACTGAGTTTTCAAACCAGTTCCCAATCCACGCAGCTCCGTCCAACCTTGAGCCCACATGGTGATTCAGATATGTTAAGTCAGGTCTGGCAAAATGGACAGACCGAAGTTGGAGTCCATCTGCAGGAGCTGGTTGTCTGAGGACTTCTGTTTGGGGGTGGAGGGGGAAGGAGGATTGGGTGAGGACGTCTGAGGGCGACTTGGAGAAGATGCTGAAATTTCTCCCTTCATCAGTCCCAGGGGCAGGCAGCAAGGTCTGGGGGCTGGGGGTCCCCAAACAAAAGTTGTTGAAGGACTGGGACCACAGCCCTGCCCCCACCCCAGGAGACAGAGCAGGTAGGGGTCAGCAGAGGCGTGTGCCTTCCTTAGGAGTCTTGAGAAACAGCATCTGGGGAGCAAATGTCCAATTCTCAGAAGGATGCCCTTGTCCAGAAGATACCTGGGGAGACCAGGGTGGGGGAGGGGGACATGAGGGCGCCTCCTTCATGGACCTGCCAGGCGGGCACACGAGCGTGTCTGAGACACCCCCAGGGATGAGTGGCAAGGAGCACGAAGCGGCTAACACTGAGACTGGGGTGGCCGAAGTCATGGGAGGCCTCTGCACCCCCAGACTGACAAACCTTGGGTGATGCAGAAATACGTACTTTGTAATCAGTACACTTTTCACTTTTCAATTTCAAAGAATATTGAGAAACACTTTACCAGCTTACTGAACTCAGAGCACAAACTTGCAATGCACACACAGACTGGTCTTTGCTATTTTCTCAGAGATTCCTGACTGCTGTTTGTGCATGTTTTCTGGGGGTGAAACATTTTTATATAATTGTCATTACTCCCGGGGTTTAAATTCCTGCTTTTTCAGAGTCGCTAGACTCTTACCAATCTAAAGAAACATCCCTGTTGCAAAGTGACCTGTGGGAGAAATAGAGGAAGCGAGTGGAACCCTGAAAAAATTTGATGCTGGAAGCTGTGGAAGAAAGGACGGAAGCTAGAGTTTTCCCAAACTCACCCGGCCACCTGGAGCACAATTATGAAACAACAGATTTTAGAACTCTTCCAGGAAGTAGAGGCGGGGCAAGAACGCCTTCTAGCCAACCCTCCAGGTGAAGCTGAGGGTCACCTGACTTTTAGAAGCAATGATTTAGGGTAGCTTCTCTTTTCATGTATGATAAAGCCAAGATCGAGACCGCTGGAGCAGTTCATCCAGGCCCCAGCTTCATTCCCCACTTTCACCTTCTCCCCCTTCCAGCGACGGCCACCAGAGGTTCACCTGTGTGCACCTCCATGCTTTTACCAAAACCTTTTAGCAGGACCACAGGACTGCTTCCAAAATCTTGCTGTTTTAGAATAGGCACCTGAAGACCCCAGGCCGCACAGCGAGGGTCGGAGGGACCACGGCCTCCCCACCCCTTCTTTTCTCTACCAGCACGGTCTGTTTTCATCTGTTTCATGTATTCAGTTCTGTGAAGAAGTTCCCCAAGCAAGGCTCTCTGTAAAAGAAGAATCTGAGAGCAACTGACCTGAAACATCTGCATATCTGATCGTACTTGAAAAGTTCACCTGTCTCAAAACAGAAAAGAAAGAAATGCTTCACAACCTCTCACTTCAGTGTTCATGGGATGGTCATTAAGTCTCGCTGTTCCTGAGAAATGGAGTATTTCCTGCCATGTCAGTAAACAAGGGTGTCGCGGGCAACAGAGTTGCAGCTGCCAGGGACAGTGAGCTGGTGAGCCCTGGGACACTCAGGACCAAGAGGACCAGCCACCAGGCGGCAGCCACTCCCTCCCATGAGCCCCAAGGGAGCTCAGGATGAGAACAACCCCAGGATGCTGGCCACAAGCGCTGAGGGGCTTCTGAAAGGAATGATGTCAGTGAGCCCAGACTCTTGGATCTTCCCATTCCTGGAAAAGCGCCAAATTCCTTAACCTGGGCTAACTGGCTTCCTTTCATTAACAATAGTCTTTTGATGTTCAGATGGGGGCTTCCTGGGGGCTCAGATTGTAAAGAATCTGCCTGAAATGCAGGAGACCTGAGTTCGATTCCTGGGTTGGGAAGACCCCTGGAGAAAGGAAGGGGAGCCCACTCCAGTATCCTTGCCTGGAGAATCCCATGGACAGAGGACCCCAGTGGGCTTAACAAAATGCAGAGAACTACTGCGGTGATGTAACCCAAAGACTTAAGGCCGGGAGCTCCCGTGTTACCCGTGAGGATGCCAAGACCAGCCTCTGGCATTCTCTCCTTATGAGAAATCCACAGTGACCGTGGGTGTTGTATGCCCTCCATCCTGGAGAGGCTAACTCCAAGAAGCATTTGCTAGTCTCAGGGAAGGAAAGTAAGACTCAGATAAGACCTGCTGGAAAAGTATCTGTTGCCTTTCCCCTGCCTGACATCTTGGAGAATTCTAAGTGCCAGCAGTAATTCTCCAGAATGAAAGCTTAGAATTCGGGTCAGACTGTCTTCTGCAGCCAATTTTATCCACTGACCCATGAGAGAAGTATCGCTCCTCAACTTAGTTGTTAAAATGCCTCCTGAACAGCTACTATTTTCCTAACACCTATGCCAAGGAAGAAAAGCTATGACAAACCTAGAGAGCATATTAAAAAGCAGAGACATCACTTTGTTGACAAAGGTCTGTATAGTCAACGCTATGGTTTTTCCAGTAGTCATGTACAGATGTGAGAATTGGACCATAAAGAGGGCAGAGTGCCAAGGAACTGAGGCTTTGGAACTGTGGTGCTGGAGAAGACTCTTGAGAGTCCCTTGGACTGCAAGGAGATCCAACCAGTGCATCCTAAAGGAAATCATTCCTGAATATTCATTGGAAGGACTGATGCTGAAGCTGAAACTCCAATCCTTTGGCCACCTGATGCGAAGAGCTGACTCATTTGAAAAGACCCTGATGCTGGGAAAGATTGAAGGTGGGAGGAGAAGGGCACAGCAGAGGATGAGATGTTGGATGGCCTCACCAACTCTACGGACATGAGTTTGAGTAAATTCCGGGAGACAGCAAAGGACAGGGAGGCCTGGTGCGCTGTAGTCCATGGGGTCACAGAGTCAGACACGACTGAGGGACTGCACAAAAAGAATCCAAAGGCAATAGGTGTGTAAGACACCATCCATCTTCTCAAGAAAAACATAATGTTTGAGAAAGAGAAAGTAACACATGCTTCAAGACAAAAATACTCATGGTGAGGGTGTGGGCTGTACATACAGTGAGAGTTACGGGGGATCGGGAAGGCAGACTTGGCTTATCAGAAGCATTAATGAAGGCAATTTTCATGGAGATAGAATAACAAAGAGATGATCATTCTGAGGTTCAAATAAATTGCCATTTTTTAATGCTTTTCATGCCCCAGCTTACCATGTGATGAGATTTAACAAAATATTGAAACTGGAAAAGAATGTGGAAAACAGAGAGAGAGATGTTATATGATTGTCTGAGGATGGTGACAGCGTTCGCCGCTCAGTTGTGCCCAACCCTCTGCGACCCCAGGGACTGTAGCCCGCCAGGCTCCTCTGTGCCTGGAGCCCTCCAGGCGAGAGCACTGGAGCGGGCTGCCAGTCCCTCCTCCAGGGGGCCTCCCCATCACGGGGATCAAACCCAGGTCTTCTGCATCGCAGGCAGATTCCTTACCGTCTGAGTCACCAGAGGGTTGGTAGGTGATTTTCTTTCTTCTGAAATTTTTTCTTGATTAGTATTATATATGCCCAAAGGAAGAGGAAAAAAAAAGAATTTGTAAGATGTAGGCAGATAAGAAGTAATGAGAAATGTTTTATAATTAAAGAAGGGACTGTGGGCAAAAATATGACAGAATACAGCCTGTGCTACAGATAGTGAAGGGTTCATGTTGGGGAAAAAATAATGAAAAAGTAAGACAAATTCTTAGTATGGGGAGCCTTGGCTGTTTCAGAGAGGAATTTATACTTAATCATATCTATGCTGGGAATTCATTAGTTTCCTAGAAAGAAGGTACAGCTGAAAGATAATGCTTGGAAAGATTGCTCTTGTAACATATAGAAAAGATTTTGAGTGGAGAGAGACTGAGGGGGGGAAAAAACCTCACAGAGCTGTGATTGTAGATGACGAAAGTCAGCAAATAAGAGTTTCAGAGCTTGGACTAGAACCTTGTGCAAGAGGCAGAATGTGACCTTGGGTGTGCCCGCCTATTCACCACGCTGCTTCTTTGCAAATCTGTCACATGTGATTGGAACCAGAAAGAATCTTGGGGACCATCAACCCTACAACTTCTCAGAATCCCCCACCAGTGTCCCTAAGGGCTGAGGGCCCAGCTGCCTAGAAGCCAAAATTTTTGTGAGACAGATTTTGCATTTCAAGCAGCACTTGTCTCTTCTGTTGTGTATACCATTTGTTTTGACATGAAGTAAACATGTAACATCTTTGCCACATACGAGTAATGATAGGTATATTCTCTTCTACTTATTCATGGGCCGAGAAAGCCCTTCTCCAGCTGTTCAAATGAGTGACAGGCATACTTCTTTCATTATCTATTTACTTATTTATCGGCTGACCCACACAGAATGCAGGATATAGTCCACAGACCAGGGACCTGTGTCCCCTGCCTTCCATCAGTGGAAGTGTGGCGTCCTAGCCACTATACCACCAGGGAAACCCCAACCAGGCTCTTTGTAAATCCCCACAAAGAAGAGCCATTATCTTCTAGATCATAGGCGTCTATGTTAGTGAGAAAGTTATGTCATATGAGTGAAAGTCACTCAGTTGTGTCTGACTCTTTGCAACCCCATGGACAGTAGCCCATCAGGCTCCTGTGTCCATGGAATTCTTCAGGCAAGAACACTGGAGTGGGTTGCTGTTTCCTTATCCAGGGGATCTTCCTAACCCAGGGATCCAACCTGATTTTCTGCATTGTAGGCAGATTCTTTATCGTCTGTGCCACCAGGGAAGGCCCCATGTCATATAATTAGTTTAAATATTTGTTGTCGTTCACTCACTCAGTCAGGTCTGACTCTTTGCAACTCCGTGGACTGCAGCACACCAGGCCTCCCTGTCCATCACCAACTCCCAGAGCTTGCTCAAACTCATGTCTGTCGAGTCAGTGATGCCAGCCAACCATCTCATCCTCTGTTGTCCCCTTCTCCTGCACTCAATCTTTCTGATCATCAGGGTCTTTTTCAATGAGTCAGCTCCTTGCTTCAGGTGGCCAAAGTATTGGAGCTTCAGCATCAGTCCTTCCAATGCATATTGAGGGTTAATTTCCTTTAGGACTGATTGATCTCCTTGCCGTCTGAGGGACTCTCAACAGTCTTCTCCAGCATCATAGTTCGAAGGCATCAATTTTGGGGCACTCTGCCTTCTTTATGGTTCAACACTCACATCTGTACGTGACTTTTGGGAAAACCATAGCTTTGACTATATGGACCTTTGTCAGCAAAATGATGTCTCTACTTTTTATACACTGACTAGGTTTGTCATAGCTTTTCTTCCAAAGGGAAAGTGTCTTTTAATTTCATGACAGCAGTCACTGTCCACAGTGATTTTGGAGCCCAAGAAAATAAAATCTTCCAGTTTAAATAAAATCTTTTTAAAATTGCTAACCATTGGGTCTACTGTAATAGGGGTCAGAGTGCAGAGATGGGAAAAGCAAACAACTCATGGCTTTTGCGGAGAATACCTTCCCACAAGTTAGTTCTGGTGAGTTCCCCCACAAGTTCCAGTGAGTACAGGGATGGAGTCGTGGCCAAAAATAAATAAATAAAAGGTGTATCAAGAGGGCTGATTAGAGATATAGGATAAAGAAACCATCAGTAGGATTTGGTAACAGAATGATACAAAATGACTGTTTTTGTAAAAGAGAAGGCAATGGAGAAAAACTGATAACTGGGTAATTCCCAGTCTGGGGAATGGGGGAAGAGTAAAATTGTGAGCAGAAATAACCAAGCCTAGAAATAAAGTGTGCAGCAGAGGAAAAAATACGTTCAATTGTGTTCCTGCTGCATCTCCACTGACAAAACAGTCAGGGGAAGATTCCCAAGAAATGTATCTGGAGTCATCACTAGAAGAGAGGAAACGCTAAGAAGGATGCTGTTCCCAGGGCGGCACGCACAGCCAGCCAGAGTGGTCCCCTAGCTGGAGGGTGAGCGGATGGCTGTGAGCCGGCAGGGCAGGCGGGCTGCCTGAGGCGAGGTCCTAGTGCTTGGTGGTCAAGCTAAAGAACAGCAAGTCTTCAGGGGTACAGAATCTGGCACCAAAGCCAATGTGGATGCAGGGGAAATTTAATCAATTAAAACCAAAGTATCTTCTTTGAATGTCAAGATTTTTATATATATTAAAAAAAAAAGAAGAATAAGAACTGCTAACTCGAAGGAAAATGCTTTCAGAGTTGGGATGGGAGGAATTGAGAGATGAAAGAGAATTTTACAGGGACACAAGTGAGCAGTGGATAAGCCGAACGAAAAGCTGTAGATAGTCATAGAAAATTCCAGGCAGTAATAACCCCACTCTTCTGTTCTCATCTTCCTAAATGGAACCTACACGGCACTCACAAAGAGGCAGCTTTCAATTAGCTGTATCAGCAGCGGCTGTGCTGCTTCACGGACTTGGTTTTGGCATTGCTTTAAAAAAAAAAAAAGTAAATCTGCAGAAGTTAAGGGGTCCCCAGGTGGCTCGGTGGTAGAGAATCTGCCTGCTAACACAGGAGAGGCAGGAGACGCTGGTTCAATCCCTGTGTCGGGAGGATCCCCTGGAGAAGGAAATGGCAACCCACTCCAGGATTCTTGCCTGGGAAATCCTGTGAACAGAGAAGCCTGGTGGTCTGCAGTCCAGGCGGGTCACAAAGAGCTGGACACGGCTTAGCAACTGAGCACACTCACACGCAGAGGCTAAATTGGAACGCTGGCTATCCATGTTTTCCTGCGGGAAGCCCACAACAGCCTCTGAACTAGAAACTAAACATGTCTGCCTTAGTGCTTTCTATTTCCACCGCAAGAGGAAAAGAGACTGGGGTGGGTAGGATTTTAGCTAATTTACTAAGGTTCTTTCCAATCTACACAGGGATTCCATGAGTTTACACATATCCAAGGCAAAACTAAAACCAAACCAAAGCCCATGGTGATCATTTTTATTGGTGAAATGTTTCAATGCAAGGTACTCTAGAAAAGCAGAACGTCAGAGTTGATACCAAATGTTTCCTAAACTAACACTTAACAGTTAGGTGTTTAGGCTATGGGGCTTCCCTGGAGGTCCAGTGTAAAGAACCTGTCTGTCAATGCAGGAGACACAGGATCGATCCCTGAGTTGGGAAGATCCCCTGGAGAAGGAAATGGCAACCCACTCCAGGATTCTTGCCTGGCCATGGATGGAGGAGCTTGGTGGGCTACAGCCCATGGTATCACAAAGAGTCAGACACGACTTGGCAACTAAACAACATTAGTTCGGGCCATGGGAGTTGCCTGCAAGGTGAAATCCCTCTGGGTAAGCCTCAGAATCTAGCTGCCTGTTACATAATGTGCATATTTAGCATACCAGCCTGTGTACCCCTGTGCTGCTAGCAATCCTCCTGACCACTAACGAATACATTGAGCTCCAGCCACCTTAACACATGAGCACAGTTCAGCTTGGACCAAAATATCTTTTCTGAATTTTTCCTTTCTAACATGCCCCTCTTAATAGAGGCAGCAAGTTAAACTATACACTCCAACAAAAATTGCCTTTTTGTGTTTTGTTTGTGTTGAATATAAGCCTTGGTCACACTGTGTTGAATAGAAAAGTCCAACCCAGCAATGTAATCCCAATAAAAAGCGAAGTGATGGCCACACTCAGTGAAGACAGTAACTTGCAGAGAATCCAGAAAGAGCATCAGCATCAGCACGGAGCTGTCAGGAGCAAGGCTCCATGTGAGGACGACAAAAATGGACCTTTCACAATATTTCCAACTTAAGAAAAGTTACCATTATTTTGCCTTTTTGCTTTGCTTTTAATTAAAAATTGGTTTAAAAGAGATAAACCTTTTTTCTTAAAAATATATGTCTTTTCATGGATGTTAGGAAGAAAATGCACAACATACATACACGGGTTCATGATGCTCAAGAGGAAAATTGAATCAAGAATTCTATTAGAGCCCTCGAAATAGATCTCTTTGTCATTAAAATAGCCAGGAGTAACTCAGACCTGCACTGAAATGACAAAATGTCTGTGTAACTGTATTTATAAAATAAACTCTCTTGATTTATATTACAGTAAAATATCATCACTTAATTATTTACATCATAACATTTTGGAGGTTTTTTATAGCTCTTTAAAATTCCTGTAGAGCATCCAGGTCAAGCTGGTAAAATGCTACAAATATTACATTTAAAATAATTTCCACTATACTTTTTTCTGGAAAAAAAAAAACAGTTTGTAGAATTCAAACAGTTTCAGCTGCTTGAGATGGTGAAATATCTTAGCGCTTTTCAAAAATCACATTTCATAAAGGGCACGTATTCCACAGAATTAAAGTTTACTGAATAATAAATATAACTTTAAGTGATGCAAGCTGTCAAAACCCTTGAATGTCAAAGTTAAGGCAGATATCCCTTCATGATTGTTGTTGCTTCTGAAAAAGAAAGGAAGCAGAAAGGGAGTGATTAAGGAAAGGCAACCTTACCTTTGGAGTCCTTCATCTTTGTATATTTATCATAAATAACAATTTAAATGTCCTTTGAGCTTAATATTTTCTGGTTCAATGGGAAAGTGCAGAAAAAAATTAATACATTCATGCATAATAGGAGGCAATGGAGACTGGAGCATATCTGTAGCAAATTTTATTTTCAAATAACCATAAAAGGTATCCAGTTAACTCTTCAGATTAATGTATAAGGTCATGCAAGATGCAAGCATGATGTTCCAAAGGAAAAAAAATCATTCTTGAAAATTCTAATGGATGAGGAAAAAGTCACAGAGACGCACACCAGGAACTGTCTACATATGGCTGATACCTGGATCTTTATTCTCGCCTGCTTTTTATCATTTCAGCACGATAAAAGTAGTGCAAAGAAGCAAAAGTTAACAACCCAAGGGAAGGAAAACTCATTAATGTGGTGCATGACACAGGAGAGTTTACATTAATATTCAGAAAGGAATATTGGGAGTGAAGAGTGATGCTAGATAAAAATATCTATTTTGAAACAGAGTTTAAAAGAAATTTAGTTGCGGTGACTATATTGCTACTTACATCATATTTATTCACAGGCTTTCCCTTAAGTACCACGCACAGTTCCAAACTTCTTTTTCTTTTCTGACTATAGAAACAGATAAAATGAGATGGAAATCCTTCCAGAGGGCATTCAAAATAATGTTAAGAGTTATTATGTATTTTGAGAATATGGTAGGTGGTAATATTATCCTGAAAAAAATTACAAGGGCAAAATAAGTGTTATAAAAATATTTTTAAATCAGCATTGCACTGTAAAGAAAATAACTTCCTAATTTTGAGACTGACTATAAAGCAAAGGACTGTGGCTTTATATCAGAAGGGTGTTATTTATTTGAGTATTCAGAGTCGGTTCCCAATTACGAAATGTATAAAATAGATCCAAAAGGCCAGTCCAGAGTCCATCTATAAGCTCTCTATAGCTGTATGGTTTCAAAGCAAACACAATGCCATTTCTGCAATTTGGACTAAGTCCTAGCGTCCTCATTTAACCCTGGCATCTAGAGACCATAAAATATTTTGGATCCCTTTGGTACACAAACTCTCTACAAGTAGAGCTAGCTTTGTTTATAACATAGTTGAAAATTAAATAGCAAAACTGCATACAAAATTAGTTCTTTACATTTATTTTTATAACAATCTTATTCCTAGGATTCTCGTAACAGCCTAGGATGACATGACTCCAAATTTCCATTCCAGAATTCCCCACTTCTTTTTTTAACAATTTTTATTGAAGTATAGTTGATTTACAGTGTTAATTTCTGCTGTACACCAAAGTGATTCAGTTATACACACAGATAGATAGATATATATACATATATTCTTGTTCATCAGAGTTTCCCACTTGTAACACTTCTCCCCATGATGTTCTGGCAGGCACACTGCAACAGAAAGCAAGATGCTATTTCTGTGTGGCTGGTAAAATGCTGTGTGTCCAAAGATTATTATAAAATAGCATGCGGTGGATTCCACAAGGTTTATTAAATAAAGCTAAATCTACTTTGTAGGTGATGAAACATCACCAAGGTTTTTAAAAGTGTTTGCTTTGGGTCCTTTACTATGGAGCCATGTCCTTATTTGAGGTATATATTAAAAAAAAAAAAAAAAAAAAAAACCCACCTACTCTGCAAGTCAGCCTGAAGGTGGTAACTCACCTAAGCCGACAGCTGCTGACTCTCAACGAAGGTTTTTTTTTTCCCAACATCAATTTGCAAGAATTCAGCCAACCCAGACATCTGGGAGGTAGAAGCTACAAAAACGTAGTGGTGCCCTGCCGCCGGCCAAGAGGTCCACGTCCTTCTCTTCCACACCAGTGAGGGTGCAGTCCTGCAGACTCAGAGCCCGCTGTCCATCACGGGAAAGCACCACGGACCTTCGGATTTGCCATCGCGTGCTTCTTTCTCTTCCCACTCTCAACGCTCCTTTCTTTTCCTCTTTAAAAATGTGCCTGTTTCAAATTTGCATTTTTTTTCAGACGCCTAATTTCAGCTCTGTGCTTTCCCTCTGTGGTCTCTTCCCGCATTTCACATTCCAGACAAATATTTAAAGGTCTGTAAAACCAGGCGAGGTTCCAAAATATTTCTAAACGAAACTGCCATGGGTGACAGCACAGAGAAAGAAGGAACGCGGGAGGACAAGGATTGGAATAAACTGGCTGGAAACGTATTGGAAAAGCTGTTTAAGTTACTATAGCTGTGGATGAGGTTTCAGTGAGGCGTAAACATTCAAGTTACTGACAAAAGGAACATGTTTCATCATCACTCAAAACAGTCTACTTGTCATGGTGCACTGCATTTTTTTTTTTACTATTAGTAAGTTGCTCTCTCTTAAAAAATTTTTTTTTCTTATTTAGTATTCAGGAAGTGAAAGCATTTAAGAAAACATTCAAAATTCTGAGAATACATGTAAATGAAATATTTAATGTCTATCATTCATAAAAGTTACATCATTTACATAGGGTTCATTTGTATATAATAAAAATTTCATCATAATGAAAAAATTTCTGGAAAGGTATATGTTAATTTGTTTAACATACGCTTTGGATATACAGCTAAATATGAGTCGTTAAAAAATTCTACCTTCAAATATTCCCTTTAACCATTAAAAAACCTCATTCCTAAATATTTGTTTTTCTTTCCACTTGCTCTTTTGTTTGTAATATCATATGTAATCTGAACCATGCAAAGACAAGATCTCATCACGGTTCAGAATATATTTGTGTACTTTCAATAAATTTGCTCATTGCATAGCAAACATGTAAACTTACAGAGGATCTATAAATTTTACCCTAATCATCTAAAAACCTGCTGAAATTTTACATAACGGTATATTGAGGTTTATTTATGTTGTAATTTGGGTTTTTTTTTTAAACTTTTAGTCTATGTGTCAATTGAATACAACAAATAAAAGGTCATGAAAAGTCCAAAACCAAGTAAATAAATTTATCCTAGATTACCAGAACTTAACCTCATTATATCATTTGGAATTTTTCCTAAGTATAACAAGTTGGAAATGGGTTGTGCTGCCTCTTAAGATAGTGTTCAAAATCAATTCCAAAAGTGTGTGTTTACTATAAAGTTAACTATGTTTCCATCGAATAAGATGTTTATTAATGAAAGCTATTTATCATACAAGAAACAGCAAATCGAAGTCACCATACAGAGATGCACACTAGAAGTGACAGGTGTGAGAGTGCATGCAGAGATTTCTGTTTCAGAAGGAAGTAATAAACAATAATACGAAAATTACTGGGGTCTGGTCCCTATCCTCTTACATGAGCGATAGCTTTTCTTTGAATTTACAGTTGGAAAATGTCATTAACAGATAGGACTAAACCACATTAGCAAGCAGGTGAAATGAATGCTTTTGGACTTTATTTTACAGGTACTGTGCTTGACAAATGTGTGGGAGTTTTTTTCCCCAAGAATAATTTTCTTCAGCTATGGGGTGGGCATATTACTGCCTGGCTGCTCTGGTTTATACACGGTTTGTCTCACTTTGTTTAAAATCATATAATTTTAAGCCTCCATGTGTGTTAGCATCATAAAGAACAGAAGTTTTGTTAGCATTCAGTAAATGGCATTTGAGTCTCTCGCTCTCTCTCTCTCTCTCTCTCTCTCTGTCTCTCTCTCTCTCTTTTTGGCTCAATAGACCTTTCAATGCATGATTATCATGGCCTAATATTGTCTTTGTCTTCACTGCAGTGGATTTCCGATCAAACTTTCCCCTTCTTTTAATACTTTAGGGAATTTTCAAACGTCGGGATGTTTGGCTGTAATGCCCCAAGATTTGTTCTCCCTGAAAAAAATCATAGTGACAATTTATTAACTCCAGAGCAACTTGGCTTGTAGGGGTCTTCAATTTCTATTTAGATTTACAAATATCCATTTGTGCTCAATAGACCTAACATGAAACTTAATCATATTTAAGGTTTCTTTTCATGCAATTACTTTTTCTGCTAATTATCTTTTTTTTTTTAATTCTAAAAATCAGGCTGAATCAAATCCATGGGGCATTACTTTTATTGTAGGAAAATATATTTAAAGGTAATTCTAAGCTGAACTGCATTGCAAATGCAATGGTAACTTAAAATGAATCATAAGTTTGGAAAACTAAAAACTATTTGTATGTCTGTATATTAAAAAATTTTGTATTACCATTTTAATAGCTTTTACAAATAGATATCAAAAACACACTAGTACAGTTAAACCTTAAATAAAACTGATGGGAAATAAAAGTCCTTAGATTCAAAATGGTTTATTCACACAAATTTAATAGGATATATCACAACTGTTTGGTCCATAAATATTTAAGGAAATAGTTTCTATACAATGCATTTCTCAATAAACAAAGAAACATGGACAATTTTGCTAGACCACTTACTGTACTATAAACACGAAGCTCAATATATAAGATTATTGAATTTATCAACTATATTGGAAAGAGTGCACAACTGCTTTCTATGACATGTCTGTCCCCTCTAACAGGATACACCATAAAAAGAGTTTCAGAAATAAGAGGTAAAACAGTACAAAACTAGTGAGGTGTCAAAAGGGCTTAGAACAGTTAATTTAACAAACAACACATATATCCTGATTTTTCACAAACTTACTTCCAAGTTATCTCATAAGGCACATAGGAGAACTGAGTTATAATTAGTCTACTTAATAAAGTAGATCTATAGTACCATATATTGTTCTGTCAAAGAACAAAATTTATAAGTATCAATATTTTACCTGTAAAAGTGTTTTCATAAGATCTCAGCCTTACCAAGGTTGTTTGGTCTGGTTAGTGGAAAATGCCCAAAATGTAATAGAAATATGAAAAGTCAAGATTTAAGCTCCATATAAGATGATAACCACACTTGCTAAATATATAATGGCAAACACACCTTCTTCTGTTACAGTGTTAACTTATCTTCCATCATCTTTTTTTTAAAAATAAGCTACTTTCTGTGCTAATTTTCTAAAGACCCTGAGCAAAAGTTACAATAATGCACTTTAATGTGGGCAGTGAACTGTCAATACGTAACCACACATTTATACAACCAGAAGGACACCTTTAAAATCTATTAAATAACCACTTCGAACACCAGAAGAGATTTAAGGGGTCCGAAAAGTGGAGAATATGTGCAAAGTTATTCTTAACAATCCACTAAAGCAAGACATACATCTTGACTTCTTTTTTATTTTATTTTTTTTTAGGAAATCCACAATCTAATTGATATTTAACTACAACAGAAGCATATAGATGAACATTCACCACTGCCCAGACCATTAAGATTTTAGCTTAAATTAAAAAGAAAAAAAATGCTACTGTAAACTAGGAAATATATTCAGATTAGCATCCACAAGGCTTCTGAGTTTATCTTTAAACTAAGAACTTCAAATCTCTAACGTCAGAAAATTTTTTTTTTCTGACAAATACATCAACCTGTGCCGAAGTAAAATGAAGCAAAACAAAGCTAAAGAATTTTCATTGTTAATATTAGTTACTAAGTTTTTTGTTTTAACTTTATTTGTATAGAATGCCAGATACAATATCATGGTACGGCTAAAGCCAATTAAAAGCTATTGATTAAATTATACTGATTTTTTTTAACTTCTTAAAAAATTATATTTTGCTTATTTCCATTTTCTCTGGGGAAAAGTGATTTAGAAAGAATGGTTTCATACCTATCATCAGCTTGAGAAGGTTAAATGTGTAAAATTTCAAATTCTGTTTGGAATTTTCATTGATACACAGGAGGTTTAAGTATTTTTCAAACGTTGAAAAGCAATAACTAAATAATAAGAAAGTTTTGTTGGGATTATACCCCTAAGAGAAAATAAATGTCACATTCCTGGTTAGATTTTCCCATCTATTTAATCTTTAATATTTAAATTAGCTATTGTTTCTTTAACCATATTCCTAATTTGTAAGAAAAAGGAATGATTAAAACATTTTTGCATTTTAAAATTTTTAAAGTTTCCAAACTTTCATAAGTACAGGTACAGTTGCAAGATTAAAAGAATTTTAATCAATTATCTGATTCCTTACTAGCCTAATTATGTAACTGGGAATACGATTCTTTGCCTATCACAATACCACTCTTTGTTTTGTTTTTTTCCTTTGAGATTCTGGAAATAAGTAACATACAATTTTAAGAGGCACTTATTAGAATGATTCCAAAATTCCCCTTACCGACTGAACGATCTAATTAATCTTTTTAAATCCAATACACTTTGTAGACAAATAATAATAATAATACACTTTGTAAAGGAGACGATACTGTAAACTCATTTGCCAAGTGGCTGCAAGATTCTACACATCAAGCTGTCGTTGTTACTCGCAAGGATCTTGTGGGTGAGGAAAAAAATATCGTTTTGTAAATAATAAAATAATCACTAGAATAATAATAAAAAGAAGAGGAAGAATTTAAAAAAAAAAACCCAAACCCAATGTTAGAAAAGGTTCGTTAAGGTAGTCTGCGAGGGGCTCGCGGACTCGTGGCTGTCCATGTTAGAGGTCACGGCTGTCACTACAGTGAGAGAGGGATTGGGCAGGTCTGTTAAAGTGGTCGCAGTGCCCGGTGGACTGAGCGCGCCGCTGTCTGCCGAGGGCGGGGCCGGAAGCGACGTGCCATCGGCTTTATCAACACCCCCATTCTCCTGCCGCAAAAGGTTCCTTCTGAATTTGGCTCGTGCGTTTTGGAACCAAACCTGCAAACCAATCCCAATGGATTTCTTTACCGATGTTTATTTTTATATTTCCTTTTTTTCCTTTCCCTTTCTCTTTTTAATTCTGTTTTGGGTATACATTTCTCTTTTTAAATGTTTATTTTTCTTGAGGAGAAGGGCCTTCCCCCACCTTTGTTTTGTGGGGTTTTTTTTTTTTCCTGCTTTCTTTGACAACAGAGTAATCCCACTAAGACTACAGATACTCTCTTAGCTGCACAGGGGTCCCCACCCCCAGCATTAACGAGTGCCGCTGGGGGGCACAGATGGTTAAGTAGAGATACCCTGGGGAAATGAAGGCACAGTGATCAAGGCGGTGAGGGTGGAGAGGTGGAAATACACCCTCATCCCTCAACGGTTGTCTTTCCAGAAAGAGGACAGGCGAGGTCAGCGGATGTTTCACCAAGTTAGAATCACTCGCATGAAATGAACATCATTGAAACAGACTTCTGGCTGTTCTTGAGTCTGACACATGCCAAGTACTCCGTGCACAGGAAAAACCTCCAGGGCCACAGACTCCAAGCAACCGGAAACGGGTGCGTGGAATTTAAAACGCCTGCTGTCTGTCACTGAGGGTGAGAGCATCAGAGGCCACCCCCCACCACCCACTATCAGGTCTCTCTGGTTAGACATTGTTACCATGATGAGCCTAGCAAGGCCCTGGGCCAGCAGGTCTCACTGCAGTAGGCTCTGGTCAAATGCGGTTGGTTAAAATGGGAAAACACTCGCTCTGATTGGTTGCAGAGACAGCTAACCATGCTTGTGGCTTTTCAGGAGCTGACCAAAAGGATCCACGTGAATTTGGAATCTTGGAACGGGGGGAGTGAGGCCGCCAAGAGTGTGCTGAAGTAAGGGGGTAGCTGCAGGTCTCCCCGGGTGTGTGCGCACTGACCCTGACTGGACACAGGTCTCCAAAGCCACAGCTTGGGCAGATAGCACCACCTGCGTTTGCAGAGCCGTGGGGCAAGCTGAGCTGGCTTTGTGGGCCTCTCTCCCCATCTGTAGGGAGGATGTGGCTGCGTTTTAGGAGACCCTGGGGCTCTCGCTCTCGCTCTCTGGGCAGTCTCCGGGAAGCCCCTGCAAAAGCTTGGTACTCTCTCTAGGGAGGAAAGTAAGGTATACTAATGAGAAGCAGTACAGGAAATCAAACAGGGAAGAGAACTATTTTCACTGCAAGGGGAAGTTGTAGGCACAGCCAACAATGGACGTTTCTTACCTGCAAAACTCTTTTGGTCAGGCCTGTTTTCTGAGCAAGTTGCTTGAGGTCCTTGGCGTCCGGGTTGTGGTTGATGGCGAAGTAGGATTTCATGGTCCGCAGCTGGTGATGCTTGAAGGAGGTGCGCATGCGCTTGGTCTTCTGCGAGGGCGGGTAAGGCTGCTGATCCCGGTCAAGTGGTCGGCCTCGTTCTCGTTACAACCTGTGGCAGCCACAGTGGACGAAAACAAGGGCTCAGTGCAGGGGCCTGCTTTAGCTGAAAAGATGGCAGGTGGCATGTTCCTGTCGTGACAGGACAGCAGCGGTGGAGAAAGCTGTCGACCCGGCTACTAGCAGGGTCCAGACAAAAAAAGGAGGGTTAATCGCCCCAAGTCGCCAAACTAGTCTGGTAAGTGTGGACACCCCGAAGTTTATGCAGTAGAAAAGTATTAGATACATCTAATACATTTAGATGAATTATGAGATAAATCTAATCTCTTTGGCCTAATGGTTGCTAGAAAGACTTGAGAAGATGAGTAAGGTCTACGTGTGGGAGTGAGAGAAATCTTCTCCAAGAGTGAAAAGGAAAAAAAAAAAACCCAAACCCACTTCTACTCTGTGACGTGTATGAGCACGCTGGCCCTCCACACACTCGGCTTTCAGAGATTCTTCGTTTTGTCTGTATTTGTGAAACGAGGTGTAGTCTGTGGCTTGCATAGGAGGGATCTGCAAGCCAGTAATTTCAGCTCTCTCAAGTCTAAGAGTTCACAGAGCCATCTCTCCGCGCCCCCCACCCCCACCAGTGAAGGAAGAATCCAAGTTCCAATTTTTAGCCTTTTTCTGCACACCCTAGAATGTTTTCAGAAAAAGTTAAAAAGAAGAGGGGGAAGAAGTTACAAGATAAAACCCTGCAAGATTCTTACATAACCAGAAGAATATTACTTTTGAGGACTTTTAGCGGTAACTGGTTCACATGGGGCTAACCAAGATGAAGAGAGTTCTCCCTTGGAGTCACTGGAATAGATATTTCTGAAAGAGAAGGAGCCCAGGTGTGTGTTCACTTGGTTCATGCCAGAATCTCTCCTCACAACTCCCAGCTCAGAGATGCTGACGTCTCATTCAGATGGTGGCCCTTTTTGCTCTGGTCCTGTGAGAGCCGGAGTGTGAGCTGTGCCCCTGGCTGGCAGGCCAGGGGGAGGAGTGACACCTTTACACCCCCACACACACACACAGCCCCCTCCGCACTGAGGGCAAAACCACCCAGCCTTTGAAACCAGCCTGAAAGTCTTCATCCCCAGGATGTAAAGATGCACATTGAAAAGGTCATTTCCGATAACCTCCTAGCTTTGCATAAGAAATATGATTACAAGGAAAACACTTTGCTAAATGTTTACTGATTCAGCCAACTTTCGCAATTTAAAGGGCAAGGCAATTTTTTTTTCCTTTACACCTTACTGCAGATGTTTATCTGATGTATATTCAGACTGACCATCCAGCATTTTGGTGCACTGTAATAGAATATCTAAAATCAACGTGATCACATGCCTGGGGGAGAAACCAAAATCTTGAAGAATCTGAGACATCTCTTACGATTAGTTGTTCAGTTCTGCTTGATAAAATATTACATGCCTGCAATGCTCTGGTTGCACGTGTGCGTTATCAGTCATGTCCGACTCTCTGTGACCCCATGGATTGTAGCCTGTCAGGCTCCTCTGTTCATGGGATTTTCCAGACAAGAATACTGGAGTGGATTGCTATTCCCTTCTCCAATGCTTTGGTGAGAATTACTTTAAAAAAAAAAAAACGCTTTCAGTGAATCAGTATACGTCCAGAGACCCAACAACAAGAGTCACCTGCATCACAGAATCCATTTAAATTCTCCCCACTGTCATGAGACTAGGCATGAACTAATGACTCCTTTGTTCACATTTCCCTGAGACCCATGAAGAGGGCAGGCAAGTTCCTGGCAAGAAAGACACTATCATGCTCGCCACTGGACCCTCGACGTCCAACACGGGGCCAGGAATTCAATGAGCTTCACATCAAGATTTTGAATTTTTGTTCATCCATAAAATCATCAATGACTATTCATGCAAAGTCAGATCAATTTGAGATGACCTGCAAGTTAGATATACACAGCCAAAGGTTAAACAGAGACTCCTTGAACCCCACTGAAAGGGCACCAGGTACCCAGAAATAAGAGAGAGAATAGAATATGTTTTACATTTTATCCTATTGCACCCCCGGGGAGAGATGTCAAGTTCAAATATTCTATAGAATTGCCCTTTTGTATCCCCAAATGGATGAAACAGCATCTTATGACCTACCATAAAACCATACTTCTCTCAGTAAACTGAGCTATATTTCACAACCAGATTATAAATGTAGCCACACCAAAACACTCAGAGAGGCACACCTTAGTCACTGGAGGCTTCTTCAGGTAAGATTTCAGTCCTGTCCTAGGAGAGTGATGTGTAGCTCTTCCTGAATATCAGACTGAGTGTTACGCTGGGGCAGAAGACTTCACTTGGTACTTAAATAATGCCCTTAGCCATCAACCCCCACCCACAAGTTACTATTTCTTAGAAATGAGTTTGATTCCTCACCAAACTGTATTACTCATTAGTCTCTAAAATGAATTAATGAAAAATAATTATAGACTTTTTTCACACACACAATTATAGACAGGTGTGATAAAAACTACTTCTCTGAATATGCATTCTGTATCCATTATGGCTGATTTAAAACTCAGTAGAGAACTTCAGTGTATTAAACACTACTATGGGACTTGTTTTCAAACAGAATACAATTCAGTGTGCAAAAAGATTAAGTTAGCGCTTGATTAAGATGGTATTCATATAAACAGACAAACTGTGGGATCAGTCATATTATGCCACGTAATAGTGAAGTCTGTGTCATCTACAGAGTAACTCGGTGTATTAGCCTAAACTACTTAAATTTAACTACAAATGCCTTGTGTGTTTCCCCAGGGTCTACTTTTAAAGCTATAGGGGTCCCCCACCACTGAATTATGAGATGAAATGATAACTCTCTTAAAACTGTCTTAAATATACACCTGTGAGTACACTCATTTGGCACTATAAAATTAATAAGAAGACCTAACTATTTTATTCTCTGGTCATTTAGGAAAGGGTCACCTATCTGAAGTGAGTTTTTATTCTGAAGGTATGCAACCCTCTGAGAACTGCTCCCAGAGAGACCACTAGGGGTCAGTGCCAGGCTAATTTAACAACTTCAGGGAGCTTTGGAAGTTTGGAAGCCAAGAAAGAACCTAAGGAGGGGAAATTTCAAGAAGTGGCAAAAATCTAGTCTCTGGACTAATGATAAATTACCCAAACCAGAGCTATAGGCCCTAGACTAAATCTTCTTCTCACCCCGGAGGGCTTCATTTCAAACCAGCATCCCAAATAAACTTCCTGTGGCTCTAAAATATCCATCTGCTATTGCACAAAGAGATATAAACTAAATTAGGAACAGTCTCAAGGAAAGGCACTTGCCTTATGTCAGACACTTACGGATCTCTGCCTAGCTTCACACCTCTGGAATTCTGAGTCACAAACATATTTTGTGTACATGTGTTTGAAAATATCAGTGTGTGAATCAGACCTGTTTAGTAGCAACGTGACTCTTTTCTGAGACTAGTTTACATTTAAGCAGAGATGGCTTCAAAGAAAGATAAAATAAGGGGCTAAAACTGTGGGTCCGTTTTATTTTCTGTGCTTTTAACGTGGTTTTAATTCACTGAAGCGTTTCTTTGTAATAACAAACGGGCACTAGCTTCATAACCTTTTTTTAGTGGTAGGCTGATTTTTGGTCAGGCATCTTTAACCGAGTTTCTCTAGATTATTTCACCCAGATCTGAACTGTGTGCTGTTTGCTCGTATCTCTGGGGAAAGTCCCGAAGGGGTGCGGTGGACGTTGATTAAGAGTTACCAGCTCTGTGAGGCACAGGGGCTCTGTTCTGAAGGCCTCCGCAACCTCTCCCTCCTTAAAGAACACAAGCATCAGCTCTTTCCAGAACCTTGCAGCGATTTAATTTGCAAACTAATGGCCGAATTGGAAATGGAAGTGGAATAGTCAAAGAGGAAAGAGATTCTCATTCTTTTAAGAAATAAATCTGTACTCTCTGGTGCTCCTCGGAGAAGCAGGAGAAACACAGTTTTATTGTCCTTAAAGCTCCCGAATCTTTCTAACGTAAAGTAAGATCAAGGCGAAATCAAACGAAGCTAATTAGGTTAAACAAACAATCGAAGAAACCAGGCTTGCCGCCTTTGGCTAGAAAGCTCCTCCCCACGCTTCTGGACCTTCTGGGAGCCGGGGGCTTCCTGCTCTCTGCAGACCCGGCTAGTCTCTCTTCCTCTTTATTTCTCTCTCTCTCTCTCTAATTAGGGCATTAGGGCCTTGGTGAGTGGCTAGAGATTCCGATGTCATCTTCTATTAATAAAGAACAATCGGTGCCCTGCCTGGCTGCCCCTGGGACCGTGCATCAAAGGAGCCCAAGTAACCACGCTGGGCATCGTGGCCCCGAATCAGCCTGCTGGCCGAGGCGCAGAGGGGCAGCAGGAGGCCCTGACCCCCGGTAGGGGGTTGGCAAACCCAGGGATGCACCCGCTGTGGGACATCAACCCATCTAGGCAGCTCTGCTGCCAGAAGTAGGCCCTCCCCTCCAGTGACCCGGGGTTGAACCCCTGGGACAAAGGTCCCTACCTTCTTGGGGACACCCCCGCTATTCCTCATCTGTGAAATCAGAGCCAGGAGGGAGCTGAGGGGAGAGCTGGGCAGATTCCCCCTTCGGAGCAGGACCTGTTTCTGCTTGCTCACACTGGCTGAGTGTCCCTGGGCAAGTCACTTATGAGGGAGAAGGGCGTCCCTTTACTACTGAGCTACAGCGGCTCACGCACCACACCAGGTACGTGGGGACTGGAAGAGAAAAACAGGCAAGATCCATGCTCTGGGATGCCCACCCTTCAACTGGCATGTGGGTGCACCTGGTAACAGAGCGGGGTGGCCACCATGAGGTCCCCAAGGTCCTTTCCAACAGAAAGGACTCCCTGAGCCTGAGTCTCCTCCTAAAATGTCCAGTGGGGCTGGGCCAGGGCACCCGAAAGTCAGAACGGCTGAACGGGGCAACAGAGGATGAGATTGTTGAATGGCATTGCTGACTCAAAGGGCACAAATTTGAGGAAACTCCGGGAGATAGTGAAGGACAGAGGAGGCTGGCGGGCTGCAGTCCATGGGGTTGCAAACAGTCAGACAGGACTTAGCGACTGAACAACAAACCAGTCCTGAGGATGCCACTAAGTGAGCTCCAGGGTTTTCTGTAACCTCTTTTCCAGGGGCTGGGACTCACAGGAAGACCTTCCATCCTGCTTAGAGGTAGACTGCGGTCCTGGGGGCCTGTCACCATCCTCACCTGGGGGCTGGCAAGTAGGGGGCAGGCTGCCAACAATGGGGTACTGGTGAGTGAGACTGATGAGTGATAGGTGTGCCCCCCACCCCAAGCAAGGAAGAAAACTTTCTGGCCTGTTGCCTGTGTTTTGTTTTTAATTAAGAGAGAAAGCTGGGGTGGGGGAGAGGGGGGATGGTCTGGGTGTCTGGAGAGTTTATCACAGGGGCAGTGAGCTGGCTGGATGGTCCCCTGACCCAGGGAAGGGGCAGGCCAGCTCACATGGACTCTGGAGAGTGACTCCTGCCCCTCCAGCCACTCTGCACCAACGTGAGGGATTTGGTTTTTCAACACTCATGCCAACTGTTTCCCTGATTAACTCTGGGCTGGTGACCACAGCCTCTGTCCCCTCTAGACACACTGGGACTGGGCTCTGAAGATTTTTTTTTTCTTTTTTTAGTATTCAGGAAACCTCCTCCAGGATCTATAACTTGGCCTCCACACAGGAATTGCCCTGGGGCTGTTTCGCTCCAACTGGGAGCCAGAAACTAATGGGCTCATTAGCTAACGGGCAAGAAGGGTTTGGCCCTGCCTGTTTGGGGGAAGTCGCTGCAGCCCCACGGTTGTGAATGTATTTCTGGACACAAACGAAATAAAGCTGTCTCTCTCTCCGTTTCTCCCTCTCCCCTCCCCCACCCCCCCTCCTCTCTCTTCCCTCTTTCTCTCACTCCATCGTCCAGCTTCTTTCTGAGTGACCAAGAGCTGTGGTGAGAAAAGGGTCTTGCTAAGGAAAGCGCCCTCTTGCAACCAAGGGGATGTAGGGGAGAAGCCAGATGGAATTCTCCTCCGGGCAGACCCGGGGATGGGGCGGCAGGGGCGGCCGGGAAGGGGGTGGGCACCCACCTGAGTTGTAATTGACGATGTCCACCCCCAGCGCGGGGCTCTTCCGTTTTCGGGGCCGCCCCTTCTGCACGGTGCCGGTGCCATTGAAGTAAGGCAGGGCCAAGCCTCCGCTCTTGGCCGCCAGCTCGGTGTAGCTCAGCTGCGGCGGATACTCTCCTTGCAAGAGGGTCTCGAAGTGGGCGCGGCAGTACACCAGGCTGTCCTTCATGCCAAAGTGGTCGCCCGTGGTCAGGGTCTTGCTGCACGTGGAACAGGTGAAGCAGCTCAGGTGGAAGACGGAGTCTCGGGCGCGCATGACCATCTCGGAGGCGGAGATGCCGAGGTGGCAGCGGGCACATCTCTGCACAGAGAACCTTCTGGAAGGAAACAGTGGCGTCAGAGAGCTAGCGGAGGCCAAGTTAGGGCCACCTCTCACCGCGGCATCTGGGGGCTTGGTCAGCAGCAGCCCAAGACGGAGATCCGGGAGGAGAGGACCCACGCCCTCTTGGATATACATTCATTTTATCTGCTGATTGACCTACTCTGATGAATATGACAAAGAACCAACCCTTACATTAAAATAAGAAGAATCGAGGAACTGATCCTCAGTTTTCTTCCCTGTAAAGTAAAAATTGTTTAAATCAAAACCCAAAACCGTGCCCTGGCTAACTCACAAGTGTATGAGTATGTTAAGAATATTAAATTGCGATGCCAAGTGAAACCGTCTCCTCGATTACAAGGCATTCACAGGAAGGGTGTTGTTATTTATGAAAGTGTGAGTGTGCGTGAAGACATTCAGACACAGCCGTGGGGGAGAAAAAGAAGACAGTTCAGCAGAGGCGAGCTAATTCTTTTCTAACCACTGTTCTCGCTTCGGACGAGAGCGAGCCGGGGCGCCTGCCCATCGCTGCGGTCCCCAAGGCAAGAAACACCGAGCAGAGTCAGTGAATGCGCTGCGGCCAGTTCACTCTCCGGCGACTGGGGAGGCTGCGTTTTGGCAAGAGCAGTTACTTATTCCTTTTCGTGGTCATTTAGGTGATTTTCTCGCCACCCTCGCGAAAACCCGACAGCCAGCAGCTACTGCTGCTGCTCCGGCCGCCGGCTCAGTTCCAAGGCACCGGCCTGGCTGAGTTCGTACGTAGCAAACGGAAAACACAAACCCAGCCCGCTTTAGCCGCGGACACGTTCACTGCCCCTCCGAGGACGTGCCCAGTTCCCCTCAGCGGTGCCCCGGGGCCCGCCTAAGCGGGAGGCTCTAGACCTGGGGTGCCCCCCCCCGGGGCCGCCGCCTCCCGCCCCTGGCGGGGGTGGGCACGCTGCAGTTTGCAGGCGCTCGCGGCGGGGTGGGGGTGGGGGGCTTCCCTGGGCGGGGGGGAGCCGGGGAGGGGACCCAGGGGCTCGGGCTGCTGGCCCCGCCGGGCGGGGAGGGGGTGGGGCGGGGAGTACCTGTAATAGTCCTCCTTGCAGTAGATGCTGCCGTCCTTGGCGAAGCAGGTGAGCTCGGACTCGAGCGCCAGCTTACACTCGCAGCACTTCAGGCACCTCAGGTGCCACTGCTTGTCCACGGCCAGCAGGTAGTACCTGTCGGCGATCTTGCCCCCGCAGCCAGCGCACAGGGCGGGCTTCTCCGGGCTCAGCGGGGGCATGCCCTGCAAGGAAGCGCGCGCGCGTGAGGAGCGCGCGGCGCCGCCCCACGCGGGACCCCGCGCAGAGCCAGCCCCCGGCCTCCCCGACCCGAGGACCCCCTAGACTCGGCTTCCCCTGCGCGCGCCGCCGGGCAGGGGCCCCTCCGCGAAGGCAGGCATCCGGGAAATGTTTGCAGTTTTTCCTTCTGCCACTTTCTGCCGCGTCCGTCTGAACCTGGACTCAACCTAAAGACCCGCCGGCCACCTCGAACCTCTTCCACAAGGGCTAGAAGGGCATGGACTGTATAAATTGTGGAGGTTTCAGAATTCAGATAAAAACTTAAAAGTGCGGCTTTCGACTCGCCCGAAATGAAACAACAGAAATTGTTCTTGGAGGATGAAAGGGGGATCTGAACAAGTGCATACTGGTTTTCAACAAACACTACTACATTTCTCTTTCTCTGCATCCCTATAAGCAACGTTCAAAGTAAAAGAGAAGGGAGAGGGTTTAATACTCGTGCTCATAATATGGTGGACGTTGTTTCCATCGAGATATATTTGGCAGATCTTGCTGGGGTTATCGGTCCTTCTCCTACTAAGAGAGCACCATACTTGTTCCCGGGAAGGTCCGTTGTCCGATCACCTCTACACAGGCCCCCCCTCCCCAATTCCCTGACATAAACATACCTCGGAGATCTTTATACTGAAAATCTTTCCAGTGCCGGCCTTAAGCTTCCCGCCTGTGTCCCCACGACCCGGCGAGGAAAGGGACCCCTCTCCCTAAGCGCAACCCCGCCGTGAAATTCGGGTTTGCATTACCGCTTTTTGTTTTTAAACGGGATAGCCACAAAAGGTGGGTGGTTAACTGCGGGACATTTCCCTCAGGACTAGCAGAAATGGATTGGATTTTCCCCCAAGAAACCCTGGCAGGCCTGGAAAAGTAGAGTTTCGCCCTTTACTCAGACCAGCTCCTCCCACCCCCGCACTGAAATCATTTTGCAAATGTAGAAACATCCGCCAGCTCGGCTACTTGGTGGACCCCCAAACACCGCTGACCGGCCCCGGGCAGTTTGTCCACCGGCTTAGTTTGAGCTGCGATTCCCGGTGTGACGTCGGAGTATCTACACAGCTCAGTTTGGCTGAAACTCTGCGGAGACGTCTATCGTTTTCCCTCTCCGGCTCGTAAATAGGAAAGGCGAGCAGAGAGATTGTTCATTAGTTTTCTTTACGAAGCGGGCCTGACTTTTTATCTTGCGTGCCTAATCGACACAGCGTGGTCGACCACAGCGTGGAAGGGTTAGAAACTTCTCGCGCTTGGGCTCGGCTCCCCGCTCCTCCGGATTTTCTATTCGACTCCCCAGCAAGCTACGCGCGCCAGGCCCGGGAGCTGACCGAGCCGGGCCGCCGGAGATCCCCAGGCCATCGCGGCCTTTGCGCGTTCCGCGTCCCGAGCGTCCCGAGGACGTATTCTAGTCCACCCCGAACAGCCGGTCTCCAGACCCAGGGACTGGAGCCCCGGAGCTTCAGCTCGGCCGCGCGCCGCAGCCCGCCGCCCGCACCCGCTCGCCCTCGAGCCGCCGACCCTCGCCGGGGAGGCGCCGGGACTCCAGCGGGCCGGGAGACCGGCGTCTGCGCCGCCGGAGAGGACGTCGCCATCCTCCCGTGCCCGACTAGCCCTGCTTCCCTCGGACCAGCTGCGGCGGAGACCAGCGAGCTCGGGCTCTTAGGAGTGGAGTGCAGCTGTATCAGAAAAGGGCCCTTTCTTACCCCGCAGCAGCCAGGAGAACCGAAGATAACCCAACCGCCGATCGCAGCGGACGCGCCTACGAACTGCCACCCCTCGCCCGGGCGCCTCGGCGGCTCGACTCGGCTCCCCCTGCGCGCGCGGGCTCCTGGATCCCGCGGCCGCCGGCCCCTTCCTTACCGCGTCGCGGCCGTTGAGCTGGGCGCCTTTGGCCAGGCGGGCCTCGCTCTTGGATCTGCGCTCCATCTCTTCCATGATGCCTTGGATGTGGCCTCCAGAGATCCCGTGGAAGAGCATGGCTGGGGGGCGGAAAGGACACGAGCTGTCTTCTGCTCGGCACCCCACTATTTCCATATACCCTCGCCCCGGGGGCTCTCAGCTCATCCGAGGAGGAGAAGCGGGGAGCGCAGAGGCGGGGCGGTGGGAGAGCGCCGAGACGCTCGGGGACTGAGGGAGAGGGGAAGGAGAGAAGAGGCAGCCGCGGTGGAACGGGTCTGCTCGGAAAAGAAGAAGAAGCAGGGGGGACGCCAGCCCCGGCGACTCCCTGAAGGAGATGCGCAGAAAACAAACACGGGAAGGGGGAGCGGAGGCGAAGCAGCCCGACCTGACCTCTCCGAGAGCTCGAGTCACTAACGGGGAACAACCGCGGGGCGGGGGAAGGGGGGAGCAAACCCTGGTGGAGAAAGAAAATAATTGTGAACACAAAGAAAGAAAAAGAAGTGCTATTTTCAGCGGCCCCTGGCTGCTTGCAAGGTCCCAGCGCCTGTAGGTTGGGTTGGGGACTGCTCCTGCCGCCGGAGCGGTGTCCAATTTGTTAAGAGACTAAAGCCAGCCCATTTTTGATAATTTAGTAGGAGGAGTTCTCTCCCGGAGCCGCCACGGATTTTTATTCAGACAACAAAGACCTGTCATACTCCTTTCAACCCCCTGGTGATGGGGAAGCGGGGACAAACACGGGGGGGGTAAGGGGGAGGCAGGAGGAGGGGGCATTTACTTCCCCCAACACACACGCACGCACACACACACACACACACACACACCCTTCCAAGAGTTCCCAGCAATCACGTTTTAAAGGGAAAAAGGAACCCTTATTGTCCCAGCCCTGGTGCAGAAGGCAGAGAGTCGGCCTGTTTGGTCCAAGTTCAAGATCAGACCCAGACTCAAGAAACGCATAATTCCAGCCCCAAACTTCACGTCTCCTCCTTGTGGACTTTCTGGTCCCCAGCTCGAGGGGACCCCAAATAAATAAATGTTGGGCAGGCGTTCCTCTCCTCCCCTACCCCTGACTTCCTCAACTCACTTTTTAAAAGCAGCTTTGCTTCATCCCCCCACGGCCTCCCGACCCCACCTGGGGCTGAAGCAAGCCCCAAAGTGAACAGGAACTAGGAGAGCCTCGGTTTCTAGAGTTTACTTCTGGCCAAAAAAAAAGGGGGGGACGGGGCTTGGAGATGAGTGGGCTTGGAGATGTGTGTGCAACTGCAGCGTGGCCCGGGGGATGCCGGCTCAGGCTGGGGGAGAAGCTCGCGTCCCGCAGGAAACCTGTCCGTGCGGGCAGCGAGGCGGGGGCTCGTGCGAGCTTGGCGCCGCCCCCCACATCCCGGGACCCGGCGCGCGCCCCGCTGCCCCGGCTGGACTGGGACCTGTAAACGTGGGCGCCCCGCGCGGTGAGGAGGATGCGAAGGGGCCCCTCGCCATGGAGGAGGGCAAGGTGAGAGCTGACGGGCGGAACGGCAGCCCCCGCGCCTCACAAGAGGCGGGATTGTTCCCGCGAGCCGCAGCCCCTCCTCGGCCCCGTTAAAAAGTGGCCACAGTACTCGGATATTGTCGATTCATGCAAACAGCCAGAAGCCCCCCAGGAGCCCGACGCGGGGAGCGGCGGCAGGAACGGACCCAGCTCCCAGCCGAGAGCGGGAAGACCCGGCGGGCCTCCGCGGGCCTCCCCCGGCTGCCCGTTGCCCCACCGCGCCCCGTCGGCTTTGCGGGGACCGCGCGCTTCTCCCGGCAGGTCCGGGACACCCAAGGGGTCCCCTGGTGGCAGACTCGCGTCCCTCCCAGAGGAGCCCGACCAGGAACGGGGGCCAAATCTCGAAAGATGGAGAGGGGGAGGAAAGAAGGAGGGAGGGAGGAGAAAGGAAGGAAGACTGAACGGTGCCGATCCGACTTCCTGTCCCAAAGCATCGCCTTCTGAAGCTGCTGGAATCGCCTCTGCCATGAAACCTCAGACTCGCCTGCTTCCCCCATGCTCTTTCTCCAGGGTCCAAAAAAAAAAAAAATGTTATTTGTAGACTGGACGCTGTTACGGTCCTCCGGGTGCCAGAATACAGCTCATAAAACAATTTCTCTCTCTCTCTCTCACACACACACACACAAACTGAAGCCAATCAAGTGAACTAAACTGGAGAACTTCCCCACCCCCAACTCTGGCAGCCCTACTGGACAGCAGGGCCGCTATTTACTGTAAGTAATGTAATTAGCCCCTTTGGATGGAAATCAATGAACTTTTCAAATCCACGTGCACCAGCGCAGGGGCTGGGGGCAACACCTCTTTCAGAGACGTTAGGTCCTCTCACAAAGGGGCAGACTGCCTTTCCACAAGAGGGGACTGGGCCCAGGGAGGGGGAGGCCGGGAACGGGGAAGGGAAGGGGGAGGAGGGGGGAAAAGGGAGGAGAGGAAAGAGGAGTGGTCTCTGAGAAGGACATCTTTAACCAAGGAGGCTCCAAGGGAAAGTAAACCTGGGACCTCAATTCAGGGACTCTCTTTGTCCAGTTTCTGGGCCAACTGCCCCCACACTTCAGCCCCAGGTGGAGGCTGGGAACTGGGTTTGGGTTTGGGTGCCGCTAGATCTGGGTCCTGCTCAACAAAAATAAAGAGGCGGAGAACACCACTGCCTTCTTGCTGGGGATGAAATTTTGGAGACTTCGTGAAGTGGGGGTTTACCCAACAACTCCAAGGAGAGGCCAGAACTTTGTGAAGCGTCTCCAGGGAAGCAGGCACAGAAGGCCCGTGAGCCCTCCAGTCCTTGTTTCCATCATTCCTCTCTGGCATACACAGATTTGCTCCTTAACTGTCGAGTACAGGCAGGGCAGGGGGCCTCCTGCCATCAGCTTCCGGGTTGGAACCCGCTGTCTGGGCTTTTTCTTATAAAACTGGGGTTATAAGTTCCTGTGCCGGGTGGGATTTGCTAACTTCCCATAAAGATGCCAACTGCTCGCCTTCTTCCTTCTCTGCCAATGCAGGAAGTTTGCCGAGACCTCGGGGTGAGGCAGGGGGCTGCTGGAGTTTGGGAGGTCCTCCTTGATCGTGTGGCCATCAGAAATCACTCCCGGTGGGTCCAGCCCTGCCTCCTCTCCCAGCTCCAGAGAAAGGGCTGTGGCTTGGGACGTCCTAACCTTTTTGTCTTGCAGCCTCGGGGAGATGGCCCACCCCACCCCTCCCCCAGCACTCTCAAGGGACAGTAAGCAGTTCCAGGAGAGGGTCTAAGTGTCTCTGCCTTCTTTCATCTCTCAAGAGGAGGTGCTGGGGCGCGGGGAGGCCCTGGGGTGCTCCCTACACGCTGGGGTGCTGCTCGCTCAGTTCCCGGGGGCTGAGTCCCCGCACCTCTGGCTGGGACAGGTGCAGGGACCGCCCCCCGTCCGCGACCCACAATGACTCCTCCAGTCTCCCGTCTAAACTCAAAGCTCTCTTTGGAGCAAGGCGGCTGAACCCCTGGCCAGGGGTTGCCCTCCGCCCGAGGGAGCACATTCCACCCACTCTGCCCTCTCTGCTCCTCCAGCCTCTGTGGCGGCTTTGAGGAAAGCGGACAGCAGCGACTGTGGGCACGGGAGTCGGGCTCGAGGGTCGGGGTCCCGGAATCTCCTCGAGGGCCGCAGCGGGATCCCTCTCCAGGAGAAAGAGAGAGAAGTTAAGGGAACGCACCGCTTCACCCAGGGGCTGACGGAGGCTTCAGGGTCGAGAGAGGAAACCTCGATTGGAGCACAAGCAAGGTCTCTTTAGATCTGAATTTTGGAGGTCAAGATGCTCTGCCCCGACTTTGCCCTTAAAAGGGCAGCGGTCACCTTTCCTCCTGACCCTATTGAGCTGGTGGAGGGTCCTCCTTGGTCTGAAAGGTGCAGCTCTCGAAGAGGCGTCCGGCTTCCAGCATTGCTCTGAGCACCCCAGGGCCAGGGGAGTCAGGGGCCGTCCTGGGGCCGGCACCTGAGCACCCAGCCCTGCTCGTCGCGGGGCCTCCGCGAGGGGATGGCCCCGAGGCTCGCCAGCGTGTCTCCATCCTCGGGCTCAGGGCAACTGTGGGTACATCGAGGCGGCAGGGCCAAGCCTGGCGCCGCGCACCTCGGCGTCAGTCCTCTGAGGAGGGCCGCCAGCCCCGGTGGGAGTGGGCTGAGCGGCTCCGGGCCGCGCGAGCTTTACCGCGCGATGAGGGAGACCCGCGGCAGGCCCCGCCGGGCACCTCGGCCCGGAGCGCTCCCCCGCGCCCGCGGCGCGCGGGGCCCTGCCCTCGGGTGCGCGCTGCGCCTACGCGCCTCCTTCTCCCCGGAAGGCGCCCCACCCGACCCCGGTTTCTTCTCTAAGGGCCCGCCGCCCGGTGGCAAAGACCGCGCTTCTGAAATCTGAAGCCCTTTCACCTGGGATTTGCCGCGCGGCGGGCCCGCCGCCACCGCCGGAATAAAGGGAGCCGTCCCCCCACCCCAGCCCCCACTCCGCGTCCGCGAAGGTCGCCCACAGAAACCGCTGCGCGGAGGTCAGATTGAACCAAAAATGGGGGGTGAAGGCAGTTTCCGGAGGAAACGCCGCATCTTCCTAGCCGCCCCCCCGTCCCGCCTCATCCCTCGCATCCATCCCCGTGAGGAGACGCCCCCAGCAACTATGCCGAGGACCGGAGCGCATCCCTGGCGCCCCGACAACTCTCAGCGCAGTGGCCGGGCGACCTCCGGGTCCCCGCGCCTGCACCCCGAGAATCTCAGGCCTCGGAGAGCAAGGCCGGAGGAGGGAAAGGCGCCTTTCAGGACTAATGTCAGCGGACTCTGGACGAGACCGCGTATTTTAGAGCCTACTGATGGTACAATCGCCAGGGCAAGCACGACCCCTCTTCCTCGCACCCGATGAAGGCGGGTACATGCGCGTGCATGTACCCGCTCACACACCCACGAGATAAATGCTTCAGCCTAGGGTACAGGGCACGAGAGAGCCTGGCGGGTAACTCACCTGCCTCCAGAGTGGTGCCGTTCAGCATTCTGCGAGCTGGGGTGGCTCACGCCGCGATGGTGGCTGCACCGCAGAGAACCGGCGCGTCAGCTCCGAGGTGCGGCCCGGGACCCCGCGTGCCTCCCCCGACCCGGGGAGCGCGTCCCAACCGCTCCTCCCGCTCCTCTCGGCCTTGGGGAGCGAGCGGCCTTGGGGAAGCCGAGCCGCCTCCGGTAGGTGCCCGGGGCGCTCCTGGGCCCCCGGAGGTCGGGAGCACACCAAAGGCGGAAAACTGCTCGGATCAGACAACCCCAATCGAGATCTTACCTTGAGGTCCAGACGTTCCCTCCAAGAAGCCAGTCCGAGGAGAAGGGCGGCGGCGGCCAGAGGTGCGAGCCAGTTCCCAGAATCTCGCCAAGGGGGGCCTCTGTGAATCCAAATAAATAATCAGGTGGTTGGTGGGTGGGTCTCTCTGTGTCTCTTCTCTCCTCTCCCTCTCGGTCGGAATTGACCCGAATCCCTCACCTCTGACCCGCAGCTCGCTCCACCTCTTTTATTTCTATTTATGCTTCCAGATCGGGAGGAGGAGATGAAGGGGTGGGCAGAGGGCACCGGCGCGGGCCAGGGCCGGGCGACAGGCTCTGAGGCTGCGTCCAGCCCTCCCAGCTTCTCAGCAATCAGGAGAGGTGTTAATGGAGGAGACGGCCGGGAGGGACCCTCATAAAACCGGGAGCCCCTCGAGGACTGGCGTCCGGCGGCGGGCCCTGCACACCGCCCCCCGCCCGAGCACCCGGCCCTCCTTGGCCTTCCCGGAGATGCTGGCACCTCAGAGATGCTGCCACTGCCAGCTGGTGCCCGCATAGACAGCGAGCGGGCGGGAGCGCCTGGAGGGGGCCGCGGGCTGAGCCACGGATTGCCCGCCCGCCGCACCCCCTCCTTTCCTCTCGGCGCTCCGGGGCGGGACGCCCGCAACCCAGCCCTGCGCGGTGCGCTCTGCGCCCGAGGGTGGCCTTCTCCGGCGGATCAGCAAGCCGGCCCCAGGTATCCCTGCAGCCTGGCTCCGGTTAGGAGGCGGGGACGGCGATCCATCCGGAGAAAACCGACTCAGACCCTGGGAGACGATCGTTTTCCGGCCCAGACTCCAATGCCCGGGACACGGCGGGTGCCAGGGTACGGGTGGCTGCGTCGCCCCCCAGCAACCCCGGGCGCAGTCAGGTCGCGAGAAAACGGACGGAGAACCAGGAAGCTTGGCCTCTGACCAGTTATTTACCCAGTCTCCTAACCCGAGCTCCTCGAGCTCTCAGAGGTGGGGGGCGGGGATCACCCGGAGGTGGCTGCGCGGATGGAGAAGGGGTGCGAGCGCGAGGTCCGCTGCCCCCGGCTGCGGTCCCGGCGGCGCCGCCGCCCTGCCCACCTAGCCCTCCCTCCCTCCCTGGCCCCCGCGCGTGGGTCCAGCCTGCAGGGCACTGGGGGCTCCACACGCCCGCGAGCCGCCGGCGACCACTGCCCGAGATGGGGGCACGTGGCGCTGGGCACCAGGGTGCACCCACCTCTTCTCGCCCTCCCCCGCCAGCTCCGCCAAGCACTTCAGGGCTGGCAAGGGATCCAGCGGGAGCCGCGAATCAAAGCCCTCTGGCTTAGCCTTTCTGCCCCAAGCCCCGGAGTGCAGCTTGGAGCCCCCGGGTGGGGTTCTTCTTTCTCCTCGACCCTTGGCTGTCCCAGCCGGTCCCACCAACCAACCAGTTCTGCCAGTTGATCTAAGTTTCCCTCACCACCACCCCCACCCCCTCCCGTTTCCCCTTCCCAACCTGTCCTCCTTAGCTCTTTCTCCCCGAGAACGCCCCCCATCTCCGCTCCTTTCCCCAGCCTCCCGGGGTTCGCTCCCCTGCTCCCTAGCGAGGCCATCGAATTGGATGGACTGCGACCCCGACCCGAAAACGTTCAGGTCCTCCCGCTCGTCGGTGTCCAAAGCAGCGGGCTTTATTTAACCTCTTTGAGCTCACTAACCGTTTTAGGTTATTTGATTTTTTTAAATGCATTTTACACACACACACACACACACACACACACACACACACACACAGAGGCAGGCAGAGACGCGCGTGCACGGAAGCTCACGCTTCAGGAGACAGATTTCGGATGGGAAGATGTGATTGCCAGGAATCTTCCAGCGCCCGCCCCCCCCAACCCCCGCCTCCCTTGGCAAAATGCACCCCGCGGGTATAGTCCCGGTGACCACCCACCTCCGGCAAGAGACAGTTGCGAGTTCTCCCACGACCTTTTCTCGGGAATCAAGCTTTTCAAGAGGCGCGCACCACCTATCCCCCACCCCCACCCCCGCCAATACAAACTTAACCGACTGTTTTTTTCCTGAGGAGGGGTTAGTTTTGGCATCCAGAAGTACCTTTTAATTGTTGAAGGGTAGTGAAGACTACCAATAGCAGCGAGTGTTAATCCTCCATCACGGGCAGACGTCTCCTCCACAACTCAAGCCCTTGCTCGAATGTAGAGAAGATAAGAAGGCAGGTGTTCCCACGCTGTGGAGGCGCGAGGGGCAGGGGGCGGTCCTTTGGGGGGGCCGCGGGGCTTCAGAGAGCTCAGGAAAGGCGACATGCCCATGGCCGTTCGCCAGGTCGTGGGCCCTCTTCTCCAGATTTGTTCGCAGACCCCCGCTGGCTTCCGGCGGTGGAACCCGGCGCGCCGGACACTCCCGGGGTCGCCTTAGGACACCGCGCACTGCGAGGGACAAAGACCCGCGCCGCGCCCGGGGAGCACCCTCCCTTTCTCGGGCCCCTTCTGGTCCAAACACAAGAAGACCGGCGTGGGAGCCCCAAGTTGCACGGGATTGTCGCGGGGGTGGGGGGTGGCGGTTAATGTGTAGAATAAATGCCCTTCCCTTCCTGGCTCTGCAAAACGACGGGGTCGGTGTGGCTTTTGAAGAGCGGCGAGTGTGCTAGCAATCCACCTGCTGGGCGAACAGCCCAGGGCTGGGCCTTCCCGGGAGAGGGGACCGGACGCCCCAGCAGGAAGCTTTCCCCAGCCTCCACCCCGCTAAACCCCGCAGGAGAACTCCTGCGTCCCCTGGGTCTTTCCGTATTAGAAACCGTCTAGAAATCAATCTCTCTTGATTTATGGTGCCCGCCTCGCAGCGGAGGAGCCTCCAGAAGCAGCCCCGGAGTTGATTTAAGCCGGGAAGTCTATTTCTCAGGCATCCACATGTGTCTGTACACACACGCCCAATAAGAAACCTGACTTTTTACTTTACAATGTGCGAATACAATATAGCTAGAGGCTCTCGCGGCGAGGCCCATTTATGTGGCCGTATTGTGTTTAATGCGGGAGCACCCGCCGCTGCCAGCCCTCCCGGGGGGCTCCACCAGCATCTCCCCCAGAACCGCGGCAAGAGGCAGGAAGAGTCAGAGCGCCCCCTCCCCGCCCCCAGCCCACCCCAACCCCACCCAGCGGCGGCTCCTCGGCTGTGGTTGTGGGGAACGCAGGAAGAGTCACAGCGTCCCGATAAGGGCCCTCCCGGGATGGACACCCTACTGTGGGCCAGGTCCCCGCTGCAGGAGGTGAGCTGGAAGGAGCGACAGGCGCGCGTCCAGGAGGCAGCATCCGGACTTTCTTCCCGCCTTCCAAGCCTCTTTCTAGAACACTGTCTAAACAAGGCGGGGCGGGGCAGAGCTCAGCATGAACTTGCTTTCCTCTTCCTCTAGTTTCTCCAGAAAAAAACCGGCCTTTTAGACTCCGTTTTCTTCTCTTTTTAACTCTTGGGACTGCTAAAGGAATCCCCATCCAGCCCCCACACAGAAGATGGCTTTGGTAGTCTTCAAATCTGCCTGGAAACCTGGAGCTAGCCACTGCTCCTTGACCTGAGAATGGAAAAGAAATTGGCGGCAGGAGTCCACAGACGTTTCTGGAAAGACTGCCTGCTCGTCACAATGCTGATCTGTTCTCTGATTCTCCTCCAAAGAGCTCCTGGAGAGGGCAACACCAGGCGAGACACTACTCTTTATACCCAGAGAGAATGCTAAGATCCCCTCAGGCCCATGGGACAGGGTTGTTCAGGGCACCTCAAGAGCATCAGAAACACAGGGGCACCAAAACTGCCAAAGTTTTGGGAAACAACTTAATATTTGACATAAAATGAATACTGGAAGTCATGGCATATTAGAGACTTAATGGTGTGTGTGTGTGTGTGTGTGTTTTTCCCCTTGCCTTTTAAAGTTTAGAAGGGCCTTTGTTTTGAATTGAATATGGGAGAAGGCATCAGACATTTTTGTTGCTTAAGATTTGTAGAGATCTTTAGGGGAAAAAAACCTTCACTGGAGCCACAGGCAGAGATTAAGGTAGACCTTGGAGATGTTAGAGAACCTTTCAGAGTCTGCTGGGAGTAAAAGCTGAGGGTCAGCTCTGGTGAAGCCAGCCTGCCATCTCACCCATCAGCTTCCCCAGGCCAGGGAAAGGCTTCCTGGGGACGGTGCTGGTCACAAGGAAGCAGGGAGGTGTGGAGAGGGTGGTCCCGGGGCCCCAGAAGCCTGGTTGGAGGCTGAAGTCCAGGGTCTTCATAGAAGTGGAATGAAATGGGCTAATAAAGCTAATAAATACCTTAAGACAGATCAGCCTGAGGAGCGCCATTAGAGGTAGAGGGGTAAAATGTGGGAGAGAGGAAAAAGAATGGTTTAGGCGAGGTGTCTTCAGTGGCCTGACCCCAAGTCAGAGTGATTTAAAGTTTTTATTAGGGGAACAGATGGAACATGAGTGCGCGTCTTGCTGTGGAATAGCACTTCTTGGGCACTCATATGCTGCCCGATGCAGTGTTACATCAACCTCCTCATCCCTCAGGATGTAAGTAAAAGGAAGGATGGAGTCAGACTATTCTATCTGCCAGCAACCTCCCTGGGTTGCTAGCACTGAGGAGAAAAACAGTAGGAGAAGTGGGGCTGTAAAAAAGAAAAAAAAATCAAGAGCTAATAATGTGACCTGATTGCTGGTATTTATTGAATCGAAGAGTCATTTTTTATTTCAACATTGTCTGATAATGAAGCAAAAAGCAAGCAAAATAACTATCAACGTGCCACTTCAGAAACACAGATATTTGTTAACTTTCTTATTTTGTTGATGTTCTTTTAACATATGTACTTAAGATAAATCCTGTGCTTAAGTACTAACAGCCCAGAAAGCCATTCTGGATTAAAATTCTATTTATTTATTTTTAATAAGGCTCAATTAGATGGAGGACAGAGATAAAATTGTTGTCACACATAAAAATATGAGTTGAACTGCTTCTTTTTGGATGGATCTTTAACATTGATTTGACCATATGGGCACTGCAAAAGAAAGAAAACAAGTTACTGTTGAAGTATTTAACAGTCATCTTGAAAAGTGCATATCTCATGGTGAAAAAGAGAGACTGCTGATAATGTTCCATAGATTGTTTGATCTACCGCCTGCAGACTCAGAGGAGGATGGTGGCAAAGTCTGGCAAATGGTCCTAATTAGGGTCCAAGAATCACTTCCTAAATGCATCCTTCCAACTTGAAGAGTTTTTACCATCAAAACCTCACCCTTAAAAAAGAATCCTCCAAGTCCTAGGTTCAGGCAAAGCTCTTAGGCATTTGCTTAGAAACAGCTAACGGCAGAGGTAGGAACATCCATGAAAGTGAAGGCTAACTTTATCAATACTGGCTAATACAAGGATTTTAGTTTTGGTTCCTTGATATAAAGTGGGTCAGCTGAAGTAAATAACAACTTCTTGCCCCCAAACATTCAAAGTGGTCTATAAACAGAGGTTATCTGTTTATAATCTTAACTGCCTAACAATTTCCCTTACTGTGAAAGGGACATACTCTAAAAATGGTTACAGTGAAGAACCCATTCACATTTATTTATTTATTTTTGCTCAAAATGGGGAAGGATTACATATTTAGCAAATCTTAATCAGTGAGCCTAGGGATCTAGGGTCGCTGAAATATACATTTTAGGAAATGAACAGCGCTAAGTGTGGGGTGGCAGTCTCATGGTTATTTTAAAGACAGAGTAGAAAATAGCTACAGAAAGAGCGAGAGGCAGGAGAGAAGGAGGAAGGGAGCGGGAGTAATCATAATAATACAGAAGGAAGGAGAGGAGGAGGGAGGGAAGGAAGAAAGAAAGGGAGCGAGGGAGAAGGGAGAACCATTACCTTCAACAAAAACGTACCTGCCAGTGTTGGGCAAGTATCTATTGATTCAGATAAAAATGAAAAACAAATGCTTCCTGGGATCTAGTCCGCAATATTCTGGATTTCTTTTCCTGCTGTCTTTGAACTCGCCTAGTGAATACAGCTTATTTGAAACCTCGTGAAAAGTTTCTTTACAATAAAAGAACTCCCATGAATTTCCCATCATGGCATTTCAAGGAACCGATGCTCACGGTGAAATGTTACAAAATTCCATTAACTTTAAAGGTCCTCTGTTGATCCTTGGGACTTTCACTGTCCTAGACTAGGGAAGCTTGTGAAAGTGCACCACAGGTCTATTTAGCATTTTTATTTGACTTGTTTTTCAAATAATAGGTATTTATGAAGTCACAGAAGCACCGAAAACCGCTGCTGTGCTGCGAGCGGAGCTGGTACTCACGTGTCTACAGGCTGAGCCGCAGCACCGCCCTCTCTGCAAGTGGGCCAGCTGGGTGAGCACCATGTACCCGGTAGCTGGGTCCACGTAGTTGAGCTGGCCAGCCTGAAGAGTAATGAAATCAAACAATTCATTCATCTCAAAATTCATCGTATCTCCTCACCATAATTCCTACCCATAAAATACGGCAACATTTTTCTTCAAACAATATCAAACTTCTTCCCAGCAATTTTCGTGGCACGTGCAATTAAGGCCCGCATACATTCCGACATTATACACAGTCCAACTTTATATGACATGAGGAGAAAATATAGTTTGAGAAAAACGAGAAGTTGATGGAAAAACAAGAACGCCTCTATACCCAATAACGATGCAGCCACCGCGCAGGTATTTTTCATTCAGTTTCTAGGTAACAAGTTTAATAACAGGTGATTTAATGACTTTAAGAGCTTAAGAGGCTGAAAATGAACTTTCACTCAGAAGTTGCAGTTGCAATTTCAGTGCTTAAAATATGCGGATAATGATTCAAACTTACAGAAAAGGTGCTAATCAAAACCAACGGTCCTTCTGGAAACAGCGCGGCCTTCCCTATTATTGAAGACTTTTCCTTACCTTCATGATGTCTGCTCCCCTGCACACTTTGCACTGTTTTCTTTTTTGGAGTGTTTTTATTACCGTCTTTAAGCAAAATGAAAGTATTGTTTTAGCATATTAACACTCACTGCTTCATGAGTTTGATCAAAAGCAGCTTTGACTACAGCCCTTCAGATATCAAGGATGCATGCTCTAGTTATTCAAAAATGGTTTTAAAAAGTTGTCCCAGGCACACTATGTGAAGGCAAAGTAAACAATGCAGCCTCTTTTAAGGATGTGGACCACGTGGCTGACGTTATTTATCCTTGAGATTAAAAAAAAAAACTTTTAATTTTGCATCGGAGTATGAGAGTCAGACACAACCGAGCGACTTCCACTTCCACACCTGATTAACAGTGTTGCGATGGGGGACTTCCTTGACGGTCCAGTGGCTGGGCCTTCGAGCTCCCATTTCAGGGGGCCTGGGTTCAATCCCTGGTCAGGAAGCTAGATCCCACTTAATGCAAATAAGAACTCGAATTCTACATCAAAAGGTCCTGTCTGCTGCAAGACCCAGCACAGCCAAATAAATAAATACTTAAAAACAGAAAAACAACGTTGTAATAGTTTCAGGTGGACAGCAAAGGGACTCAGCCATACATATATGTGTGTCTATGGTGATGAACAGGGAGGCCTGACGTGCTGCGCTTCATGGGGTCGCAAAGAGTCGGACACGACTGAGCGACTAAACTGAACTGAACTGATGCATGCCTTCTCAGTCATGTCCTACTCTTTGCAACTGAGTAGGATCCTCTGTCCATGGGAATCTCCAGGCAGGAATACTGGAGTGGGTTACCATGCCCTCCTCCAGGGGATCTTCCCCACCCAGGAACTGAACCCACATTTCTTACGTCCCCTGCACTGGTAGGTGGGTCCTTGACCACTAGCACCACCTGGGAAGGCCGCACGTGTATCCGTTCTCCCCCAAACTCTCCTCCCATCCAGGCTGCCACGTAACATTGAGAAGAGTTCTCTGTGCTGTACAGCAGGTCCTGGATGGTTATCTGTTTTAAACACAGCAGTGTGGGCATGTTAATCCCAGACTCCGCAACTAGCTGTTTCCCTTTGGCAACCGTAGATTCATTCTCTAAGTCTGTGGGTCTGTTTCTGTCTTATAAATACGTTCATTTGTATCATTCCTTTTAGATTCCACATAAAGGGGTGTCATGTCCAACTTTTTGCCACCCCATGGAGTGTATAGTCCATGGAATTCTCCAGGCCAGAATACTGGAGTTGGTAGCCATTCCCTTCTCCAGGGAATCGTCTCAACCCAGGGATCAAGCCCAGATCTCCTACATTGCAGGCGGATTCTTTACCAGCTGAGCCGCCAGGAAGCCCCACTTTCACTTTCATACTATATTGCTCCTTCTCCATCTGACTTACTTCAGTCAGTATGACAATTTCTTGGTCCATCCACGTTGCTGCAAATGGCACTATTTCGTTCTTTTTAACTAGCCTTGAGATTTTGAAGGGGAAAATTTTGAAGGGAAAAACTTTCCTCTGGACTTTCTCTGTAACCCTTTTGCCATGCAGTAAGTGTGCCGTGCCACTCTTGCACAGAGCCTTTCCATCAAATTACACACGACACTGAAATGTCTTCTGACATACATTTTCGCGTGTGTCACAAACTGCTTCTTCGGAGTGTCTTCATTAATGGCTGGATATTTTGTTCTAGTTCAGCTTTTAATCAACTAAACCTCATGAATAAAGTGTGGAGCAAAAGGACAATTAGAGTTCAAGTCTAGGCCTCCTCCAAGGCAACAAGGGCAGCAGAAATCCCACAGTCGACTCCCAAGCCCAGTCTAAGGAGCCTCCAAAATCCTCTGGGGTCACAGAAGCAGATTACATGAGATCAGAGGCACTAAGCACTACATTAGAAGGACTGACTGTCAAGACCTCACTTCTTTATTTATTAATACAAAGTCTGTGTTGGAAGACTTGGAAGAAAAGCGAAAGAACACTGGTGACTCTGTCTGCAGACATCTCTCTGCTTTTCATAGCTGGGGTCTTCTGAGAGCAAACTGCCTGGAGCCTGGGAGCTTTACAGACTGCTCCCGGGTGTGGGCAGCTCTCTTGCTTTCCCTGTTGATGGGGAAACTCTGAGCTTGTTGGCTACCTGCACAAACTTAATTTACCCTTAGTGAATGAGCCTTAGGTAATGGTGGCAACAGACAAAGGTGGGGCAGGAATGCTGACTGAAAACAAGATGTCCAGGGAGGCAGATCAGTTCAGGTAAGAGAGCTGCTTGCCTGCAGGTGTGGGAGAAGGACCAGGGGCAAGAGGCCATGATTTTTGAACAATAAGAACAACAAGCTTGTTATCAGCTTTACTTATAGGCTCTGGGACAGTCATTTAACCTGCAGTGCTGACTCTGATGGATTTCCTGAATGAGAAAATGTTTCTTTCCCAGGCTGATGGAGCCCATCTTTCCAGGCCACTGGTGTTTGTTCTATAGAGAATGACACATTTTACTTCTATTTACCACATTTATATGGTGAAATGTGCTTAGTTGCTCAGTGGTGTCTGACTTTTTGCGGCCCCATGGATCATAGGGACCAGGCTCCTTTGTCCATGGGATTCTCCAGGCAAGAATACTGGAGTGGGTTGCCACGCCCTCCTGCAGGGATTCCTGACCCAGGGATCGAACCCAGGTCTCCCGCATGGCAGGAGACTGTTTACCATCTTGAGCCGCCAGGGAACCCCATATGGTGAAATATGGGGACAAATTACACATATTATTTTAAAAGAGTATAAACAAGAACAATAAAAGTTGCCAGTCGTTTCCCAAAGCATCTCCGTGCAGAAGTTTCAACACTGGAATGAATCAGGGAGTGGATTTCACCACCTACCAACTGCCAGCGAAAAAGTCAGCTTCAGGCAACCTGCAAGTTTTCCTTCTCTGCTCCCTTGGCTCCAGCTCAGACCTGGTTAACATCAGTCCCGGGAAGGACTGATCACCTTCAGTGCATCACAGGCTACTTTCATATCTCTTTTTGTATCTTTATCATAGAACTCACTTGCTCTTTAAAGATGATGCAAATATAAATATGCTACCTTTAAACGTATGTAGTTAAGATATTAGAAAGCATGATGGGAGGTGACAACTTTTGATTTAAAGACTCTTGAGAATCCCTTGGACTGCAAGGAGCTCCAACCAGTCCATTCTAAAGGAGATCAATCCTGGGTGTTCTTTGGAAGGACTGATGCTAAAGCTGAAACTCCAATACTTTGGCCACCTCATGTGAAGAGTTGACTCATTGGAAAAGACTCTGATGCTGGGAGGGATTGGGGGCAGGAGGAGAAGGGGACGACCGAGGATGAGATGACTGGATGGCATCACCGACTCGATGGACCTGAGTGTGAGTGAACTCTGGGAGTTGGTGATGGACAGGGAGGCCTGGCGTGCTGCAGTTCATGGGGTCGCAAAGAGTCGGACACGGCTGAGGGATTGAACTGAACTGAAACCTTGAACCAGAGAAAACAGCTCAAGATTGTCTGCAAAGAATGTAGACTCCTGATTATAGTTTCCTTTGCAACTGTGCTCTGAGAGGTGCAAAGGACGAAAGGATGGTAGCAAAAATTAAGTTTTTAAAAAAAGTTCATCTTTTACGTTCTCATTATTGAAATGATTGGTGTTAAACTGATACTGCGGATAAAAACACACATATTTTCCGGAGACTTCTCAGCTCCTCTACGTCCTATATCAATGCCTCACCCCCTCCCCCTACACACACACACACACACACACACACACACACACACACACAGCGTGATCATGGACCCTACGGAGTTTAGTTCGGACACAGATTAGAAAGGAGCCACACTCATACTCAAAATAGATACATGTTAATTCTTCGCTGAGAATAGGGAACTGTGGCTAGTTTTCAGGAGAAAAGTTAAGAATGGGACCCAGTCGCAGGAAGAGGCCAGAAACACCCCTACGCCTGCCTCTTGCCACCTGGCTCCAGGTGGGGGGAAGGGCATGCGCACAGACGCCCCAGGCGGTGGGGCGGGGCGGGACGCCCGAGGGGCGGGGCCTCGCGGCGCGGGCGCACGGCCTCAGGACAGAGGCCCGGGCGGGGCGGGGCTTAGGGGGTCTCGGGAGGCGGGGCCTCACCGCGCAAGCGCACGGCCCTCGGGCGGGGGCCGCGGCGGGGGCGGGGCGGGGCGGGGCGGGGCGGGGCCTCACCGCGCAGGCGGCCGCGTGCAGCTCCGCGATCCTCCGCTCCGCCGCTGTCATCTCTTGGCTCGCTGGGCGCTTGGCCGCTTCCTCCTGCCCGCCCTGCGAGTCTGGCCCGGGGCCACCGCCGTCTTCCCGCGCAGGGGGAGCAGAGGGGCACGCCGCGGCCCCGTCGGAACGCTGCTCGGTCACGGGGCGGCGGCGCGGCGGCGGACCGCGGCCTCCCGAGCGCGGACGCCGGGACCCGCCAGGCCGCCATGGCCGCCGCCTGAGGAGGCGGGGCGCGCGGCCGCGGGGCGGGCCGGGCTGCGCGCGCGGGGCCTGGCGGAGCTCGCGCTGTCGGACCCAGCCGCCACCCCCGCCCCTCGGCCCTCCGGGCCCCGACTCCCCTTCCCACCCCGGCCTCGAGCCTCCGGAGCCCGCCCTCCGGTTCTGGACGCCGGCCCGCACCGCTGACCGCGGACCGAGGGACCTCCCCACCCTTCCCGACCCCGAGCTTGGCCCCTGCGGACCCCCGCCCCCGCGCCCTGAGGGCCGTCCGCCGCCCCTGCGGCCCTGCCCGGAGGTGAGGTGGACTCGGGCGGCTGAGAAGACGCCTGCGGGACGCGGGACCGGGGATCGTGCCTCTCCACCCTCAGGACCTCCGCTCCGAGTTTCCCACTGGCCTTCTGACAGGGCACGTGGACATTCTTTTTCTCCTGTCAAAGGAGCCTCGGGATCTTTTCAGCATAATCGCTGCAACTGATAAAGTGCCAGAAAGTGATCCGAGTCGCCCAGGTTCGTTTATAGTCAGCTTGGGCTCACCCAGGAAAGGCTTTGCGTATTTGCAGGTGCTGTGTGCAGGGAGGGGAGCCCTCGAGCGCCCGGCTCTTTGACCCAGACTAACCGGAGGGCCAATAGCAGGAAGAGGCGTCGGTTTCAAGTTGCTAAGTAATTTGCAAAATCCAAACTAAGATTATATTTCCTGTCTGAAAGTTGAAAGTTATCCCGCTCCTCCCCCAAAACTGAGAAAATTAGCAACCATCCCAGGAGGTAATTTCAGACGTTAGAATGAACAGTACTCTTGCCTCCTCCCCTCAGCCTGTGTTTCAGGCTTGAAGAGTAAGCTGTTTTGTAGTGTTCTTCACTTTTTGAGAACGGAGGGCAGCAGTTGACCCCTGAGGACAAGAGCAGGTTGTAGAGTGGTACAGGAGAAGGGTGAGGGCAGACCAGCACCACCCGTTAGTGACATCTGCATTCACCTTGCAACCCTGGCGTTACATTTGTGTTCTTAGTCGGCGCTGACTGAAATGACCCTATTGGTCCGTTCTAAATCTCATAGTAATTAATAAATTGGGATCTTCTTTTGTAAATCTGTTTCCTTTGTGCTGGGATAATAAATTAATCGGGCTCTGGAGAATGCTTAGTGATCTGAGAAAAGTTTAAAACCTGGGAGGCTGAGGAGGGACCCTCAGTAAAACTGTGGAAAGGGCAATTGTGGTTATAAACGGGAATTGACTGTGAATCAGCTCTGTGTTTGTGTTTTTTGCCAAACCAAATTCTGGAAGTGAGTCTGGAAGTTCTGATTGATTACATTGTTTTTAAAATTGAGGATGAGGACCAGTTAATAGTTTGTAACATTAATTCAAAGGATAGAGACCAAATTTTTAGACCAGATTCATGACAGAAAATAGTCATCTACAAAGAGTGAATACTGGTTTTGTGAAACAGTTACTTTACTGAATGAGGGGGCAGGTGTGAATAGAGGGACGTGGTGAGGGAGGTGTTTGATAGTAGTAGTAGCAGTCCTGTGTTCTGATCCTGTCAGAAGTCTACAGGTATGCTTAGAGATAGAACTAAAGTATTTTGTCCCAAAGTCCCATTCCTAGCTTTGATACTGTGTTACAAATATGGAAGATGTAACCATCTGGGGAAACTGGGTGAAGGAAACCTGCTGTACTATTTTTACAACTTCTTGTGAACCCGTAGGTGGCTCAGATGGTGAATCTTCTGGCTGCAGTGTGGGAGACCTCGGTTTGATCCCTGGGTTGGAAAGATCCCCTTGAGAAGGAAACGACCACCCACTCCAGTACTCTTGCCTGGAAAATTCCATGGACAGAGGAGCCTGGTAGGCTACAGTCCCTGGGGTCCCAAAGAGTCGGATGTGACTGAGCGACTTCACTTTCACTTTCAATTAAAAACCATAAATGCAAAAAGGGATATAAAAATAGTGTTCAGATTACTGGGTAAAGGAAATCACCGAGTTAACCAGAACCTTAGATTATGTCCTCCATTGCCAGGTTTAAAAAACATCTGTTAGTTAAAAGCCTTTGGGCATTTAGGCCCCAGAAACTGTTTTGTACTCAGGTGTTAGCAGTGTGTGCATTCTTTTAGATACATATCTTTAAATCTCAAAAAACTAAGCTCATGGCCTCTGATCCCATCACTTCATGTCAAATAGATGGAAAAACAATGGAAACAGTGAGACTTAATTTTGGGGGCTCCAAAATCACTGCAGGTGGTGACTGCAACCATGAAATTAAAAGACACTTGCTCCTTGGAAGAAAAGCTATGACCAACCTAGACAGCATATTAAAAAGCAGAGACATTACTTTGCCAACAAAGGTCAGTCTAGTCAAAGCTATGGTTTTTCCAGTCATATATGGATGTGAGAATTGGACTATAAAGAAAGCTGAGTGCCAAAAGAATTGATGCTTCTGAACTGTCCTGTTGGAGAAGACTCTTGAGAGTCCCTTGGACTGCAAGGAGATCCAACCAGTCCATCCTAGAGGAAATCAGTCCTGAATATTCACTGGAAGGACTGATGCTGAAGCTCCAATGCTTTGGCCACCTGATGTGAAGAACTGACTCATTTGAAGAGTCCCTGATGCTGGCAAAGATTGAAGGCAGGAGGATGAGATGGTTGGATGGCATCACCGATTTGATGATAATGAGTTTAAGCAAGCTCTGGGGGTTGGTGAGGGACAGGGAAGCCTGGTGTACTGCAGGCCATGGGGTTGCAAAGAGTCGAACACGACTGAGCAACTGAACTGAACTGAAATCTTACCAGAGCTGGAAACCTATATAAATAAGAGTTGATGAAGTATCTTAGTATAAATAGTTTCCAGATTTGATCATTTAATTAGAATGTCGTTTATCTACCCCTGTCAGTTTTTGTCTCATCGTCACACTTGGGAGTCAGTGTCAAAGCACATCTAGTGACTCATTCACTGCATCTCTTGTTTGAAAGAGCCTCCTTGGATCTTGTTGCCTACCTTATTCTAGCACGTGTTAATTTCCTCTTATAGTCTCTGTGCTAAAGCAGACAGAACTCTGTGAAAGTGGGAGGCCACAGCATTCCACCCTAGAATGGTACCTTTAGTCCCTGCTTTATTCAGAATGCACTTACACCCAAGTTTGCTTTAGGAAAAGTTTTGTGCCACCTCTCTGCGTGTTTCATGATGTAATATATATTCTATACTCCTTCCTGTCATCTTTGATGTTTGTGTTGACATTGAACATGCTTGTTATTTGGAGGAAGAGGAAGAAGGTGGTTCAGAGACAGGTGTTTCCCTGTTGCATTTGTATCAATTTTTTTCCGTAGCTACATTAGGCTTCTAGGTGGCAGGATGTGGGTCAGGTGGCTTTATTTGGTTACAGTAGAAGGGATAGGCCCTGTCACCCTGAGGCAGGACTTGGTCCAGGCACAGGGCCTTGGCCATGGCTCAGACTGTTTCCTCCTTACTGCTGATGGCTGTTTCCTGTGGGTGAAAGATGGGGTAAAAGGCTCCTAGGTTTCTTTTCCTCGCCCTGCTGAAAGAGAGTGTTGTGGAGCTCCTGGTGGAGAAGAAGCCTTTTGCCCCTAGAAGTCCTAACAGCCATCTTTTTATTGTGTGTCTGTTCGTGAACCAGTCTTCACGAGTATGGGTTGTGCTGAAGACAACTGGGGCCTGCGCAGGGCACTGCCTGAGAACAGTTCTGTACTGATGGTGGAGATACAGTTAAATGACATCCACTGCAGCGTGACTTGAGAAGGCAAAACAAACTCCCGCAGCTCGCCAGCCCCTTTAGCATTTAGCATGTGGTGTTTTTGGCTGCACTGGGCAGGATCTTAATTCCTGGACCAGGGATTGAGCTCCTGCTCCCTGCAGTGAATTCATGGAGCCCTAACCACTGGATCTACAGGGAATTCCCTAGTATTAATTGTTTATCACTTAAAACATTTCTCACTGGTCTCTGGTTCCCCTCTGGACATCTTTCCTTTGATTGCCCGCAATTATCTGCTCCATTTTAGCGTTTTGCATGTAGTGGTTTGGGGGCATTGTTTTCCCAGCAGGTGATAAACAGGACAGTAGGGAGGATGGTGGGGAGAGTGCTCTCTCATCTTGGTGTCTCCACAGCCCGTCTCACACTTCGCTTGTTGTTCTATGATGCTTGGGCTCCCCTGGTGGCTCAGTGCTAGAGAATCTGCCTGCCAGTTCAGGAGCCCAGGAGACGCGTTTGATCCAGGGTCAGGAAGATGCCCTGGAGAAGTCCACCGACTCCAGTGTTCCTGCCTGGGAAATCCCACGGAGAGAGGAGCCTGTAGCCCCTGGGGTTGCACAGTCAGACGCGACTGAGCACACTCGCACTATGACACTCAGTGAATGAAGACTTCCAATGGGTAAATGAATCCATGGTTTTTTCCTTCTGAAATCTACAGCCCTTAACTAGAAGGTGGGCATTTCATATGAAATTCTGAAATTAACATTTTTACATAATAATGCAAATTTGAGAAATTAATGATTGCAAATAAATACTGTAAACACTGGATGATGAAGATGCTGACTCTGAGGCCATGTTACATTGTCTTCACTGAGTATCGCTGGGCCGTGTGATTGGTGGCTCAGATGCACACATCATCAAGCTGAACTCAGCCCTAGGAAAGCTGTCTGGGGCTGACTTTGAAGTGTCACCGGTGCTACCTTTTCAGTAACTGTGAACGTATTGCCCTGTGAGTGGGCCGGTGGGCGCTGGGATCTGAGGGCCGCCCACAGACGTCCTGTGCAAACACTGCCTGATGGCACCCAGGTTTTGGATGCAATTTGTGTATCTGACGCTTTCGGGTCACTGGATGGTGACACGCCATGGCTCCGCGCACAGCGCGTTTCACTCTCAATCCTCATGATTGAGAGCAGACGTGACACACCCCTGAGGTCGCCCACAGGGAATCTTTGTTTCCTTCCGTGGGACATCTGTTGGTACCCTTTGTCTCACGGAGCTGGTCTTAGAAAATTCTTGGGGGAATTACAGCCGTTTCTGTTTGTGAGCCCGGTGCACCCTGGCTGTCTTCCCGAGGGCCCACCCACTGGTGCCGCCTGCCCTGAGCGCCCCTGCCCTCGGCTCCCCTCTGTCCCTCGTTTCTGTCTCCTGGAGGAGCTGTGGATGCGCTGCCTGACAGGAAGCGATCTAGCTCTTGCGGGTCCTCTTCCACCCTCTCCATCATCCTCTACCGAGCAGCAGGCCAGTAGCTTTGCCCACCGCTAGGGTGAGGAGCAGGCACGACCTGAGGGTTAAATGTGGGCCGTTCGTCCAGTGCAGAGTGCTAGTTGCTTCACTGGCGATCTTTCCTTGTGGCCCACAGGCTTAGTTGCCCCGAGGCATGCGGGATCTCAGTTCCTTGATCAGGGATTGCACTTAAGTCCCTTGCACTGCAAGGTGGATTCCTAACCACTGGACCATTAGGGAGGTCCTGTTGCTTTTAAAGGCACAGCGAATTCCGAGATTTTTTTCCCCCAGATTTTCTTCCCACATCGCTGCATCCAGGTGATCACCAGGTCTTACCCGTTTTACTTCTTTGAGTCTCTGTTTTTGTTCTAGTTCAGTTTGTTACCATTTCTTTCCCCAGGGCAACAGCTGGAACAGAACAAGTAACAAGGACTTATTCTATATCAGGGCCCTCTGCTAAATGGCTGGAGATGGATTGTTTACCCATTGCCCATGATACTTATTCTGACAAAAGTACCCCTCATCTCCTGGGAGTGGTGATGTTATACCTGTGCTTGAAGCCACCGCCCCTATGACCCCTCCTCTGTGAAGCCCTCTCTGACTGCTCACCTTGCTCATTACCTCCTCTGCAGTCTGAGCTGGGCAGACCACCTCAGCACTCCACAGTATCCAAAACGTGTCTCTATATTTGCACTTTCTTACTTTTTGGCTTTGTATTTATGAGGGCTTTTTTATTGGCAACTCGTGAGGTCTTCAAGGGAAAAGATTGTCTTAATCATCTTTTTTATCTCTACCAGCACAATTACATAGAAAATGCTTAAAAAAAAAAATGCTTGTTGAAGTGAACGAGTGAACAAATAGAGACAAAATCCCACACCTAAGTCACACAGTAAAGAAATGATACAAATGCACTTTCCCCTAATATCTTATGGTTAAGAATCAGCATTGGTTTTATCAACACGTCCGTCGATCTCAGCCTGTTGTTCTGAGAGACACTGTCCTACCATAACAACGAGGTAACCATGATTTTATTTGGCAGTCCAGTTAGTAGGTCCCCCAAGCCGTCATCGGATTAATGGTTGGTGCAGTGTATGGGCTGCGTCTCAAATGCAGTCAGTGTATGTTGACAGTGAAGCGCAGGCTTGTTAACCCTGAACAATCATTCCAATTATAAACTACATGCACACAATCACTGTCATATAAAATATCCAGACTAATTACCTCTAGCCCTTTTGTCATACAGGGATTCAAAATGAAACCTACTCTTCAGGATATTCAGTACTAACAGTGTATTTCCCAGAAAGAACACTGCTGAAGATCTAGCAAGAACGTGATTCCATTTGTACCTTATTACAATAAATGGATTAGAATTGTGCTTTTAAAATGACACGGCCAGCCCTTGATCTGTAGAATTTCCCACACACCAGCACAGAGATGTCGGTTAAGGTCGTCAGCAGCACGCACAAATCAGAGCCGTGCTCTCTGCACTTGCCGCTGCCTGAGGGAGAAAGCATGTCTGCTGTTCCATGACTGCACTGAAAGGCACCCTGAGTTTCAGGTCAAATACCCATGACATTGACGTGTCTGACTCGTCTGCCGAGCACGATCCGTGTCAGTATCCTCCCCGTGGTGGGCGGGAGGGATAAGCCTCAGCGATCAGCACAGCACACGCGCTGTTCACGTTTACTCCAAGTGTGAAATTGATGCCTCTGCGGGACTCTGTGGAACACGGATCTTCTGTGTGCAACTGAACTGCACGCTCGCTACGAGTGGTCGCATTTGTATCATTGTGTACGGGCGTCATCACCACCCACTGCTCTGTCTGACAGCGTCTCTTGATGACACGTTTCGATAGCATTGTTGAAAATAGCTTTGGATGTGTCTATGCTTGCGACTTTTTCAGGTTTCCTTCATGGACTTTGAAGTTCTGTTGTTAGGGGCATAAATATACGGGATTGTTATGTGCCCTTGTACGACCCCCTTACCTTTATATAGTCCCTCTTCTGAATTTTTCTTTGTTCTGAAATCCGCTTTGTCTGATATTAATATAAGCACTCCAGCTTTCTTAGAATGTGTTGTCATGGCATAAGCTCTTCCTATCCTTTTATTTTAGGAGGCTTCCCTGATGGCTTAGATGGTAAAACATCTGCCTACAGTGCAGGAGCCCCGGGTTCAATCCCTGGGTTGGGAAGAACTCCTGGAGAAGGAAGCGGCACCCCACTCCAGTACTCTTGCCTGGAAAATCCCATGGATGGAGGAACCTGGTAGGCTACAGTCTATGGGGTCGCAAAGAGTCAGACACCATTGAATGACTTCACTATCCTTTTTATTTGTCTTTACAGTAAAAGTGTATTTCTTTTAGGATCATATTATTGGGTCTTTTTTTTAATTTTTTACAGTATTTATTTATGCCTCCTTGAGTCTCAGTTGTGGCACTCGGGCTTCTCTCGAGTCATGGCACAGACCTAGCTGCCCCGCGGCCTGTGGGGTCTTACTCCCCGACCGAGGATTGAACCTGCACCCCCCGTCTTGGAAGGCAGATCCTTTACCACTGGACCACCAGGGAAGTCCCTAGTTGGTATTTTTTTAAAAATCCAGTTTCACAATCTCTTCATTTTAATTGCTTTTTAGACCTGTGGTGGGGTGATGGTGGTCCCCCTAAAATGTACGTCTGTGTTCTCATCTTGGGAACCTGTTAATGTTACCTTTGACAGGGGAAAGGGGCCCTTTCAGATATAATTAAGCTAAGGATTTTGAGAAGAGGATGGGCCTGGATTGTCCGAGGTGGGGGTGCTGAATCAAGTGGCAAGTGTCCTTAAAACTGACATACAGAGGACGCGGGGATGCGACCGTGGGGGCCGTGCCTGGCGGGAAGCAGCCTGGAGCCCAGGGAGCTGCGCGAGGCAAGAAAGGGCCTCCCGAGACTCTCCGAGGTGTGGCAGCAGCTCTGCTGGGCTTTGGCTTCTGGTCCCCCAGACTGGCGGTAAATCACTGTCCTTTTCAGCCTGATAAAGCATTTTTGCATCATTCAGGCTCCACCTGAGATGGCATTTCCTCCGTCAACCTGTTCATGTACATATAAAATGTGATCTCTTATTCTGCGTGACGGCTGCTTTGTAACATGACCCCTCTCAGACATAGTTGGAGTCACCAGAGCATGCTATAATCAACAAGCCTGCACTAGACTTCAGCAGAGGCCTTGAGGAAAACTGAGGCACCCTTGTCGACAGCTGTGTCCAGTGCCCAGCATGTGAATAAGGTCACCTGAGCCCATCCTCAGTCAGCCTCAGATGCACACGGACTCAGGAGTGATTTCTGGGGAGAAGAGAAAAACAGCTGCTCAACTGAGCCAGCCCAGTTTGCGGCTCATGGAGTCATGATGGGTAAAATGGTTGTTGACTTAAGTCAGTCGGCGTACGGGGGTAACTTGTATCATCAGCGGTTCACTGAAACACTTTCTTAACCCCCGTGTTTCAGTCACAGCAAGGTAGCCGCTGTAATGAGCACTGTGGAGATCCAGATGAATTTCTACCGTGAAAGTTTGCTTACTCATGCGAAACCCACTGGAGATGTTTTCTGTCCGCCCACCTTGAAGCAGAGAACCAGGAATCCAGTCTCCTTTGGCATCCACTCTTTGTATTTATTTAAAATTGTTTTTGTTTGGCTGCTCTGGGTCTTAGTGGTGGCATGAAGCAACTTTTATTTGGAGCATGTGGGATCTAGTTCCCTGACCAGGGATTGAAACCAGGACCCCACGTTGGCAGCAGAGTTTTAGCCACTGGACCACCAGGGAGGTTCCTGCACCACTGTTTTCAGCTGATAGCCTCTGAATTCACCAAAAGACACTTTAACCACCTTGGCCTGGAAGTGATGGCATCCACCGGCCACATCTCCTTACCTGGATGGAAATGGATCCAGACCCGTCCTTGCCATCTCTGATTTACCCTCAGCCCCTTCCCTCTTCACAGCTCCTTGCTAAGTCACTGCTGCTGCTAAGTCACTTCAGTCGTGTCCGACTCTGTGCAACCCCATAGACAGCAGCCCACCAGGCTCCCCTGTCTCTGGGATTCTCCAGGCAAGAACACTGGAGTGGGTTGCCATTTCCTTCTCCAATGCATGAAAATGAAAAGTGAAAGGGAAGTTACTCAGTCGTGTCCGACTCTTCGCAATCCCATGGACCACAGCCTACCAGGCTCCTCTGTTCATGGGATTTTCCAAGCAAGAGTATTAGAGTGGGGTGCCATCGCCTTTTCCGTCACAGCTCCTTAAGACATGAGTAATCACGGGTCCTTCTCCCAACACGGAGCCGCAGCCTTAAAGAGCAGTGTCACATCTGCTAGCTGCTGTTGTAATGAGTAATCACGGGTCCTTCTCCCAACACGGAGCCGCAGCCTTAAAGAGCAGTGTCATCTGCTCGCTGCTGCTGTGATGCCCGATCTAAGTCCTCGTATGTGCTACAGCTGCCCCAGTGAACTTCTGTGATCTTCCATGATTTTCCGTGTGCCTTCAGAAACTCTTCATTTAAGTCTCACAACATTTTAAGATACAGACTATATAATCATATCAAATTTTTACAAGTGGTACAACCGAGGACCAAAGATTTCTAAGGGATTTGTCCGAAGTTACCAGCTGGGCAATGGCAGAGCTGGAACTGAAGCTCTGCAGTCTGACTCTTCAGTCTTTTCTACACTGTCACGTATATTTAAGTAGACTAAAGCTCTTCCTCCCACCCCCGCAACTTATCCTCTCTCCAATTCAGTCACATTTTGTTCACTCTTCTCTCCAAATATCTTTCCCTTCCTTTGACTTCCTATTGAAATTTTACCCGGTCTGGGTCATGATCACTTCATGCATGCCTCAGTTTCTTTGAAAGTTACATGCCTCAGTTACTGCCTATAATATAGGCAAAAATTATAATTATCACCTATGCTTTGTCCCGCCTCTATTTCACTCTTAACACTGTTGTCAAATAGCAGCACTAACACACTGTTAATTGTGATCTTCTGATAAGATCCTCAGTGTCACCATTTTACACATGAGTTAACATTGTAAACTCATTGGCTGGGCATTTTGGGCACTCCCACGCTTGGGCCCCTGAAATGCCTTTCTGCTCTTATGTCCTGTTACTCTCTAGGTAAACATTCTGTGCAAGTCACACTCATTTACCCAGAGTCCACGACACCACCCCTGTTTCAGGCATACTATGTTGTCTCCACAGTAGTTGTCCCCTCCCTATCCCCTAAATCTGTCTCACTGTCCATCACTCCCCCATGCAGCCCTGAGATAAACTCTGACCAGTTTCAGTCAGTCTTGGAAATCCCATTCTTTCCTGAATTGGTTGATTAATACGAAGGCTCCTACCGGTGAGACACAGGGAAATTCTGCAGGAAGGCCCCGAGGAAAGCTTTCTTGACTCTTATAACGAGATGTGTGGGACCTCAGTTTCCAGATATATGGCATAGTGAAAGTGAAAGTGAAGTCGCTCAGTCGTGTCAATAGCCTTAAAAATATCCCTTACAAAATGCCTAAATCGAAAAATTAAACAACTATATTTTAAAATACACAGTTAAACCTGAAAAATTAGGGAAAACCTAGATACCAAAAGCTGAAAACCGAGCTAACTATCAGGGTTGTAATTTGTCTCTGGCACTGCTGTTGTGCTTCGGAGTTTTGTCAGTCTTGGTACTTGAGTTTTAGTGGCTGGTGGAATCACTGGCCTGTGCCCAATGAGTCATCTGAGCCAAAATCCTAGAAGTGAGGCCCTCAAAGAGCTATTCCCATAGTTAGAGCTGCACTTGACCTTCGTCAGAGCCCTGTCCTTAGCAAAAAGCTGGCTGCTACTGCTAAGTCGCTTCAGTCATGTCCAACTCTGTGCGACCCCATAGATGGCAGCCCACCAGGCTCTCCTGTGCCTGGGATTCTCCAGGCAAGAACACTGGAGTGGGTTGCCATTGCCTTCTCCAATACATGAAAGTGAAAAGTGAAAGTGAAGTCGCTCAGTCGTGTCCAACTATGACTGACCCCATGGATGGTGGCCCACCAGGCTCCTCTGTCAGTGGGATTTTCCAGGTGAGAGTGCTGAGTGGGGTGCCATTGCCTTCTCTGAAACACCTGGAGTATAAAACAAATCTGCCTGCGAGGAGTGAAAGAAGGTGGGCTTCCTGTCTCCAACTGGATGCCTCACACACACACGGTGGAAGTTAAAGTTTTACTTCCTACTACCCCACTCCAGTACTCTTGCCTGGAAAATCCCATGGAAGGAGGAGCCTGGTGGGCTGCAGTCCATGGGGTCGCTAAGAGTCGGACACGACTGAGCAACTTCCCTTTCACTTTCCACTTTCATGCATTGGAAAAGCAAATGGCAACCCACTCCAGTGTTCTTGCCTGGAGAATCCCAGGGACGGGGGAGCCTGGTGGGCTGCCGTCTATGGGGTCGCACAGAGTCAGACATGACTAAAGCAACTTAGCAGCAACCTTAATCTGCCAGAGCAGCCGTAGCAAAATGCCAAGTCTAGATAGCTTAACCGACAGAAATGTGCTTTCTCGCAGTCTGAAGGCTGGAAATCCAGATCAAGGTCTCGTCAGGTTTGGTTCCTCCCGAGACCTCTCCGCTCAGCTTGCAGACAGCTCTCGCCTTGCTGCGTTTGCACATGGTCTTCCCTCCGAGCCCTGTGACCCTGGGATCTCCTCCTCCTCTTACTAAACTGCCAGTGCTGTTGAATTAGGTGAAAACCACTGTTCCACCATCACTGGTGTTCAAAAAACTGGCAAGATACAAGATGTTACAACTGTGTTCTTAAACATTTTTAAAGCCAGGTTTTTTGTTTTTAATTTTAAAAGATTCTTATGCTTTAACTTTTTTCTGGTTTGTTTGGACCAGTTATTCTCGCTCACTGATTTTATTATGAAAAGTAGAGGAGAACCTATGTATGTAACAACAGAGAAGCGGATGGAATGCCCCAATTGTCTGATAATGAGTAGATTACTGAAATTATGGCAGGTTTTTAAAGAGCATAGATAGTCTCACCCCATCTTTTAGGTCAAGTCCTGCTGCATGTGGGAATTTTGTACCCTGGCCAGGGATAGAACTCATGCCCTGTGCATTGGAATCATGGACTCTTAGCCACTGGACTGACAGGGAGTTCCCAGCCTGATCCCATTTTAAAATAAAATAACACAGACACATACACACATGAGCATATGTGCACAGAAAAATGCCTGAACGTATCCACTGCCATCCTTCAAGGTGAGTGAGACTGTGTAGATTCACTATGTTGTTCTTTTGATTATCTGTGTTTTCTGATATTGCCTTTGTGATCATAGAATAGACAAAGAAATTAGGTGAGAACCTTATTGACACGTATGCACTGCTGTCTCAGCACTTGACCATGACGTATTTTCAATGAAACTTTTTCCCCAGCCAGTCCCTCTTTGCATATTTGAATTTATATTCCTTTTAAGTTAGGGATATTTTGCAGAAATAATTTGAAAAGCACTGCCTTATTATGTGCCTTCAGATTGCCACATTAATACAAACATTAATTGTCATTTTTAGCCATATTCACTTGGACCTGTATAAGTAAAGGATCTTACCATGGTTATTGCTGCTTTTAAATTGATCATGACAGAGGCAAACTCTTTAAATTAATCTCATTAGTTTTATTTTTTCAGTTTGAAATCGTCAATAAGATACATTTTGAATGTGTCTTCAGAATATTTGGTAAGTACATACTCAGCTCCCTGACTTAAACTGGTATTTCAGGCTCAATTGCTTAAGGTACTGTGCTTGGTATTGCCTTATACTGAGTTGGCCAAATAATTCATTTGGGTTTTTTTGTAAGATGGGGAAAAAAAAGAAACTGTTTGGTCAACCCAATACAACATCAACATTGTTCTCCTTGGGTAAAGGGAAAAAGTAAGAGCTGTGCTTAGTTATAAAGACCTTCCCTAGTACTGCTTTTTATCTTTCAGATGTTTGGGGGCATATGGGCTCCATTACAAACTTGTGTCCGACTCTTTGCAGTTCTGTGAACTGCAGCCGGCCAGACTTCTCTGTCCATGGGATTCTCCAGGCAAGAATATGAGAATGGAGTGGGTCGCCATTTCCCTCTCCAGGTGATCTTCCTGACCCAGGGATTGAACCTGTGTCTTCTCCTTGGCAGGTGGTTTCTTTACCACTGAGCCACCAGTGCATTAAAATGTTTAATTGCACCCTTAAATGAAGTGTTATATTTGAGTCTCCAAAAATTTATGAATTAGATATGATAGATGATAAATTACTCCTGTTAGATGGATCAGAGAACTGAGTTATTAGAACTTAAGTGAGAGTGTTAGTAGTTATTTTAGCTACCATTTATTTCTATACATATCTATAGAAGAACTCTCCTTGCTTACTTAATGCAGGGACCACAAAAATGTGCTGCTCAAGTCTCCAGGAAGCCTACAAGACGGGGAGGTGGGTGGGGCACGGACAGTCCTTACTGCAAAGTGGTGGCCTAGTTGCTACAGGCTCCACCAGCAGTGACCTAGGAGGCGTCCCAGTGGAGGGGGTGCCCTTGCAGGTGTACGTGTTCAGGAATTTGAAAGGTAGGGGGAACCCCCGCAGGCAGTAGAGCTAAGCTGAACTCATGATCCACAGAAGGAGAGTGAGAGACTGAGGGCCATGGACACCAGGCTGAAGGCCAGGTGTGAGATGCAGAGGGACTGTGGGGAGCTTACAAAGTGGTCCTCATCTCCCACATTGGAAGAGCTGTAGTCTAATGGAATCCTGGGGTGCTCCTCCTGGCAGGTCTGGCTGGGGAAAGCTGGGAGCTTGAAACACCCATTGGTGGTGTCTACACGTGAGCCCCTGGCGCTCTGCAGAGCAGCCTGGACTCTGGGAGCACACAGAGATGGCCCGTCCTTCTCCAGGAAGAGCTGGCAGGTCCCTTGTGCTGGAAGGTGCCTTTGAGGCCTGGTCCCCTTGTTCCCCCAGGAGCTGCCCCTGCCTTCTTCCCTGGCTGCCAGGCTGGTAATTTCGGCATAACCCAGCTGAGGACAGCCTGACAAGTGAGGAAGGAAAGGACCCACCAAGAAGTGCAAGAATCCTTAACAGGACAGACCAGCAGGAATCAGGTGAGTATCCCTGGGAGGTTATCTTCATGGCTAGAAATAAGACCAAAGAAAAAAGAATCTGTGACTTGAAGGACCCTTCTTGGAATTTCATACCATTTAAGAACCCTAGGGTGAGACAAACTCACAGCGAGGATTGCCTTTAAAGGCCTGGGTGGAGGGGGTGATGTTGCAGAACAGAATAAATGCCCAAGATGGCCTGGAAGAAGGAATAAAGATGCTAAGGGACGTGAATGTGTTATCAACACTTCTGAGCTGGTCCCCAACAACAGTTCTCCTGCCTGACGTCGCTCCAACCAATAGAATGAGACCGAGTTGGGTGCAGGAGCAAAGGAAATTTTCCCGCTTGGGTGGGAGAGTGGAGAGGGGCAAGCTCAGGCTCTGGAGCAGACCCTCTCCCCAGGCAGGTGGGCGGGGCTGCTTTTAGGGCCTCCTGGAGGGCGGGGAGGGGGCAAGGCTCTCGCTGGGCGGGGCAGCTGGGCTGCTGAGGTGCAGAGTCTCTGCACATGGCCTTAAACTGAGACGCATCGGCACGCGGTCCTAAGCTGAGGTGGGAGAGCAGCCCATTTGCCCCAGCTGACTGGCCAGCTTGCAATTCCTCTTCCCTGCAGACCCCGAAAGCCGGTGAAACTAGACAGCCCCGAGGATAGAAAAGGTTAGATTTTATTCCTCCGAGTATATTTTTATTTCCTGGGAATTGTTAACAGGGTACTCCAGTATTCCCGACTGGAAAATCCCATGGATGGTGGACCCGGGTAGGCTACAGTCCGTGGGGTCGCAAAGGGTCGAACACTGCTGAGCGACTTCACTTTCTTTCTCTGCGACAGACGGCGCTGAAAACCCGGGTGGAGAGAGGGTTTCAGGGGGATGACGCAGAAGGCATCCTTGTTGGGGGTCGTCGGAGCGCCCTGGAGAGAGGGTCCCTAGCACTTCGAGGGGCCGGGAAGGGGTGGACGGTCCTGACACCGCGTGGCTGAAATCCCCGGGCAAGAGGGCACGTGGGGGTGCTGGTGTTGAAGCAGCGAGGGCCGGGGGCGAGGGCACGGCGCCCGGGATGTCAGCCAGGCCAGAGGGCGGCCAGGAGGCGGTGGACGGCAGGAACTCGTAGCAATCCTAGCCGGGTGGAGCACCCGGAGGCCAGGCCGCCCCAGACCCTGCGAGTGTGCTAAGCTACTCCAGTCCTGTCCGACTCTGCGACCCCCTAGGCTGTAGCGCCCCAGGCGCCTCTGTCCATGGGATTCTCCAGGCAAGAATACTGGAGTGGGCTGCCATGCCCTCCTCCAGGGCATCTTCTCCACCCAGGGATCGAACCCACGTCTCATGTCTCCTGCGTTGGCAGGCGGGTTCTTTACCACTAGCGCCACCTGGGAACATGTCCAAACCTTAAAAAAAAAGGCGAGGGGGACAAGAGGGGAAGAACAGGAGGGTGAGCAGTGTCACCCCAGACCGTGCTCACCCTGCTGCTCAGTTCTCAGGCCCGAGCCCGTCTGGGGATCTGGACTCATTGCCTGGAGCAGGCGCCCCGTGACAAGTGTGCATGGTGGTGACGCCCTTGTCCCTCCCTCAGAGGGCCGTTCCTTGAGTGAGAGTGCCCTGGGCAGAGGCCAGCTCCCAGGGGTGTGAGGGTCTGTGAGATGCAGGGTCTGAGCTGACTTTTGTACTTGGATCTGAAGCCTCATTACTGGTCACGACCGGAGCGAGGAGCAGCCTGCAGCTGCAGGCGCCGCACTCCACACCCGTCCGCGTCTCCCCGCTGGGGCTTCCCGGGCTCCTTCCAGCCCTGACTAAGCCAGTCAGGGCAGGCCTACTGCTGGGGGGCACGCGCTTCCTCTGAGAGGCCCCTTGAGGGGTGAGGGTCCCCAGGCAGCCTGGCCAACTCTGCTTAGAAGGGCAGAGCCGACAGACGCTTTCCCCGCCTGCGCGCTGCTCGCCTTCGGGGGGTCACCGCTACCTTGTAGTCTCATGGTCCTCCAAGCCTCTCCTGGTTCCCTCTCTATTTCTTCTCACAAGCTTCCTCCCAAAATAAATTGCTTGCATCTTTTAAAATGTGTATTTTAATTTAAAATATGCACAACATAAAATGTATCACTTCAAACACTAATTTTTAAATTGTTGTAAAGTACATGTACATAAAATTCACCGTTTTTAACCTATATAAAAGGGCATAGTGTTTTTTCTGTTTTGGCCAAGCAGCAAGGCTTGTGGGACCTTAGTTCCCTGAAGAGGGATCACACCCGGAATTTTGGCGGTGACAAGGCAGAGCCCTAACCGCTGGGCTGCCAGGGAATTCACTACAAGCACGAATCTTCAAGCAGCCTCAAGCACCTTCGCCTGTGCAGCCCCCACTGCCCTTTACCTCCAGAACGTTTTCTGTCTTCCCCAGCTCCAAACCCACGCCCGGCTCCCGGCCCCTGGGACTGCCATTGTTTCTGTGCCTCTGAATCCGACTACTACAAGTATCCCATCCAAGTAGAATCAGACAGTATTTGTCCTTTCGTGGCTGTCTGATCTCACTTAACCAATAGTGTCTTTTGGATTTGCCTGTGTCATAGCATCGGAAAGAATGCCCTCTTTTTGGAGCTTTCCTCGTGGCTCAGATGGTAAAACATCTGCCTGCAATGCAGCAGACCCGAGACTGACCCCTCGGTCAGGAAGGTCCCCTGGGTCCGGAAGACCCCCTGGAGAAGGGAATGGTAACCCACTCCAATATCCTTGCCTGGAGAATTCTGTGGACAGAGAAGCCTGCTGGGTCCACGGAGTCACAAAGAGTGGGAATGACTGAGCAACTAACACTTTAAGGCTGAATAACCCGAGGAGCAGTGGCTGCACAGGCGCAGGAGGGCCTAGAGGAGCTGTCCCACATTGAAGGTCAGGAATGGCAGCAGTAAGGAGATAACCCTCGTTCAAGGTAAGGAGCAGCGGCTGTGCTTTGCTGGAGCAGCCATGAAGAGATACCCCACACCCAAGGTAAGAGAAACCCAACTAAGATGATAGGTGTTTCAAGAGGGCATCAGAGGGCAGACACACTGAAACCATACTCACAGAAAACTAGTCAATCTAATCACACTAGGACCACAGCCTTGTCTAACTCAGTGAAACCAAGCCATGCCTGCGGGGCAATTCAAGACGGGCGGGTCATGGTGGAGAGGGCTGACAGAACGTGGTCCACTGGAGAAGGGAATGGCAAGCCACTTCAGTATTCTTGCCTTGAGAACCCCATGAACAGTATAAAAAGGCAAAATGATAGGATACCAAAAGAGGAACTCCCCAGGTCATTAGGTGCCCAATATACTACTGGAGATCAGTGGAGAAATAACTCAAGAAAGAATGAAGGGATGGAGCCAAAGCAAAAACAATACCGAGTTGTGCATGTGACTGGTGATAGAAGCAAGATCCAATGCTGTAAGAGCAACATTGCATAGGAACCTGGAATGTCAGGTCCATGAATCAAGGCAAATTGGAAGTGGTCAAACAAGAGATGGTAAGGGTGAACGTCGACACTCTAGGAATCAGCGAACTAACATGGACTGGAATGGGTGAATTTAACTCAGATGACCATTATATCTACTACTGGGGGCAGGAATCCCTCAGAAGAAATGGAGTAGCCATCATGGTCAACAAAAGAGTCTGAAATGCAGTACTTGGATGCACTCTCAAAAATGACAGAATGATCTCTGTTCATTTCCAAGGCAAACCATTCAGTATCACAGTTATCCAAGTCTATGCCGCAACCAGTAATGCTGAAGAAGCTGAAGTTGAGCAGTTTTATGAAGATCTACAAGACCTTTTAGAACTAACACCCAAAAAGATGTCCTTTTCATTATAGGGGACTGGAATGCAAAAGTAGGAAGTCAAGAAACACCTGGAGTAACAGGCAAATTTGGCCTTGGAATACAGAATGAAGCAGGGCAAAGACTAATAGAGTTTTGCCAAGAAAATGCACTGGTCATAGCAAACACCCTCTTCCAACAACACAAGAGAAGACTCTACACATGGACATCACCAAATGGTCAACACCGAAATCAGATTGATTATATTCTATGCAGCCAAAGATGGAGAAGCTCTATACAGTCAACAAAAACAAGACCAGGAGCTGACTGTGGCTCAGATCATGAACTCCTTATTACCAAATTCAGACTCAAATTGAAGAAAGTAGGGAAAACAGCTAGACCATTCAGGTATGACCTAAATGAAATCCCTTATGATTATACAGTGGAAGTGAGAAATAGATTTAAGGGCCTAGATCTGATAGAGTGCCTGATGAACTATGGACTGAGTTTCGTGACATTGTACGGGAGACAGGGATCAAGACCATCCCCATGGATAAGAAATGCAAAAAGCTGTCTGGGGAGGCCTTACAAATAGCTGTGAAAAGAAGAGAGGGAAAAAGCAAAGGAGAAAAGGAAAGATATAAGCATCTGAATGCAGAGTTCCAAAGGATAGCAAGGAGAGATAAGAAAGCCTTCTTCAATGATCAATGCAAAGAAATAGAGGAAAAGAACAGAATGGGAAAGACTAGAGATCTCTTCAAGAAAATCAGAGATACCAAGGGAACATTTCATGCAAAGATGGGCTCGATAAAGGACAGAAATGGTCTGGACCTAACAGAAGCAGAAGATATTAAGAAGAGGTGGCAAGAATACACAGAAGAACTGTACAAAAAGATCTTCACAACCCAGATAATCATGATGATGTGATCACTAATCTAGAGCCAGACATCTTGGAATGTGAAGTCAAGTGGGCCTTAGAAAGCATCACTATGAACAAAGCTGGTGGAGGAGATGGAATTCCAGTTGAGCTGTTTCAAATCCTAAAAGATGATGCTATGAAAGTGCTGCATTCAGTATGCCAGCAGATTTGGAAAACTCAGCAGTGGCCACAGGACTGGAAAAGGTCAGTTTTCATTCCAATTCCAAAGAAAGGCAATGCCAAAGAGTGCTCAAATTACCGCACAACTGCACTCATCTCACATGCTAGTAAAGTAATGATCAAAATTCTGCAAGCCAGGCTTCAGCAATACGTGAACCGTGAACTCCCTGATGTTCAAGCTGGTTTTAGAAAAGGCAGAGGAACCAGAGATCAAATTGCCAACATCCGCTGGATCACAGAAAAAGCAAGAGAGTTCCAGAAAAATATCTATTTCTGCTTTATTGACTATGCCAAAGCCTTTGACTGTCTGGATCACAATAAACTGTGGAAAATTCTGAAAGAGGTGGGAATACCAGACCACCTGACCTGCCTCTTGAGAAATCTGTATGCAGGTCAAGAAGCAACAGTTAGAACTGGACATGGAACAACAGACTGGTTCCCAATAGGAAAAGGAGTACGTCAAGGCTGCATATTGTCACCCTGCTTATTTAACTTCTGTGCAGAGTGCATCATGAGAAACGCTGGACTGGAAGAAACACAAGCTGGAATCAAGATTTCTGGGAGAAATACCAATAAATAACCTCAGATATGCAGATGACACCACCCTTATGGCAGAAAGTGAAGAGGAGCTAAAAAGCCTCTTGATGGAAGTGAAAGAGGAGAGTGAAAAAGTTGGCTTAAAGCTCAACATTCAGAAAACGAAGATCGTGGCATCTGGTCCCATCACTTCATGGGAAATAGATGGGGAAACAGTGGAAACAATGTCAGACTTTATTTTGGGGAGCTCCAAAATCACTGCAGATGGTGATTGCAGCCATGAAATTAAAAGATGCTTACTCCTTGGAAGAAAAGTTATGACCAACCTAGATAGTATATTCAAAAGCAGAGACATTACTTTGCCGACTAAGGTCCGTCTAGTCAAGGCTATGGTTTTTCCAGTGGTCATGTATGGATGTGAGAGTTGGACTGTGAAGAAGGCTGAGCGCCGAAGAACTGATGCTTTTGAACTGTGGTGTTGGAGAAGACTCTTGAGAGTCCGTTGGACTGCAAGGAGATCCAACCAATCCATTCTGAAGGAGCTCAACCCTGGGATTTCTTTGGAAGGAATGATGCTAAAGCTGAAACTCCAGTGTTTTGGCCACCTCATGGGAAGAGTTGACTCACTGGAAAAGACTCTGATGCTGGGAGGGATTGGGGGCAGGAGGAGAAGGGGACGACTGAGGATGAGATGGCTGGATGGCATCATGGACTCGATGGACATGAGTCTGAGTGAACTCCGAGAGATGGTGATGAACAGGGAGGCCTGGCGTGCTGCGATTCATGGGGTCGCAAAGAATCGGACCTGACTGAGCGAATGAACTGAACTGTGGTGTGTATGCACCGCGTTCATCTGTTGATGGATATTTGGGCTACTGTTCGGCTATTGTGAATAACGCTTCTATAAACATAAGTGTACAAATATCTCTTTGAGAACTTGCTTTCAATCCTTTTGAGTTTATACTCAGAAGTGAAATTGCTGGATCGTGTGGTAATTCAGTTTTAATTTTTTTAAGGAATCACTATACTGTTTTCTAGGCTGTACTATCTTACATTTCCACCTGCAGTGCACAAGTTTTCTAGTTTTTCTACATCTTCATCATCGCTTGCAGTTTTTTATTTATTGTTATATTATCCATGCTAGTGAGTGTGAAATGGTATGTCGATACGGTCTTGCTTTGCATTTCCACAGTGATTAGTGATGCTGAGCATCTTTTCAGGGCCTTACTGGCCACTTGTTTGAAGAAATGTCTACTCAATCTACCCATTTTTAAACTGGATAGTCTGTTCTTTGTTATTTAATTGTGGGAACTCTTCAAATGCTGGATATTAAGTTTCCAGAAGTCCTCGCTCACACCCCCAGTGAGTTATAATAATAATTTATTTCTCTCTCATGTACTTTTAAAATTGAAATGTAGTTAACATACACTGTAGTGTTAGTTTCAGGTATAGCACATGATCTGATGTTTGCATATGTTATGAAATGGTCACCACAAGAAGTCATGTAACCATGTGTCCCTATACAAAGTTATTACAGTATTTTTGAGCATATTCCTTACACTGCACACTAATTACATCCCTGTGACTTATTTATTATATAATTGGAGGTTTGTGCCTCTCAGTCACTTTCACCTTTCTCACCTCCCCCACCCCCCTTCCTTCTGGCACCTGCCCTTTTTGTTCTCTATGAGAGAGTTTGTTTGCATTGTGCTTTGTTTGTTTTCTTTGTAGTTTCCACATATACATGAGATCATGCAGTATTTTTCTTTCTCTTTCTGTCTTATTTCACTTACTATAGTACCTTCTAGATCGACCCATGCTGTTGAAATGGCACGATTTCATTTTTTAATGATTGAGTTATATTCCATTGTGTATAAATATATAATAACTTTATGTATATATGTATATAAACTTTTATCCATTCACCTGTTATGGCATCACCGACTCAGTGGACATGGGTTTGAGTGAACTCCTGGAATTGGTGATGGACAGGGAGGCCTGGTGTGCTGCGGTTCATGGGGTTGCAAAGAGTCAGACATGACTGAGCGACTGAACTGTTGACACAGGTCCTGTACATATCTTGGGTATTGTGAATAATACTGAGATGAACATAGGGAAGCATATATCTTTTCACACTCATGTTTTTGTTTTCTTTGGGTAAATATCTAGAAGTGGAATTACAGGTAATTCTATTTTTAATATTTTGAGAGACCTCTGTACTTCCGTAGTGTCTGCACCAAATTACATTCCCACCAACAGTGCGTGAGGGTTCCCTTTTCCACATCCTCACCAACACTCATTATTTCTTATTTTTTGGATGATAGCCATTCTGAGAGGTGTGAGGTGATATCTTATTGTGGTTTTGATTTCCATTTCTCTGATGATTAGTGATGTTGAGCATCTTTTTCATGTATCTGTTGGACATCTAATTTCTTGCATGTTTAATACCATCTTGGATTCTGCTTCTTGGAGGACCTGTACTAACACAATCATCATGTTTCTCTGAGAGTGAGGAATTGCAGGAGCTAGGTGACAGGTGGAGTCCTGGCAAAGTCACAGCGGGTCAAGTTCGCTGTGGAGACAGAATCTGAAGATCCAGCCAATAGTCCTTTCTCCAAACCCTGCATGTATGACCAGTATTAATATCCTTGGCAGTTGGAGTAACCCTGACGTAAGCTTCTAAGCCTATAGAGTAGAGAGAGCTGTTACAGTGATGAAGGCCATGTGGGAAATTCTGCAACAAATCCCTCTCCACCAAAACAGCTAGCCAAAAATACTATTGCGTCTCAAGGGTCACGGCAGAGGTTAGTGGCACCATTAAAGGCCTAAAGGATGTGGGGGTGACTTTCCATGTCATGTTACCAAGCTGGCCCCTGAGGAAACTGGAGAGTGACAGTGGACAGCTGTGAACTTGACGAGCCTCAGCTGTGCTGCTGGCCAGATGCGGCGCCAAGACAGAGCCTTTGCACCAGGTCTCGGGTAAATGACATGTGTCAACTAAACTGGTGAGTGCACTCCTTTTTATTCTGGATAGAAAAGAGTAGGAACAAAAAAACTACAGCCTGTGGATCGAACCTGGTCAGCTGTCTGTTTTGTAAATAAAGTTTTATTGGAACACAGCCACATTTACTCATTTACATATTATTTGCTTTCACACTACAACAGCAGAGTTGAGTAGTTGCAACAGAAACCATATGGCCTGCAAAACCTATAATATTTACTATCCTGTTCTTAAAAAAATTTACCTAGAAAAGAAGACCAGAATCAGTTTGAATTCACATGGGATGGACAAGTGATATTTATCTGCAATTTTGCATCAAGGTTCTATTAACTCTTCCATCCTCCATCATAATATAGTTCAAAGAGATATGAACTGCCTGAACATCCATAGAAATCACTGTGACCCATTACATTGATCATGCTGATTGGATCGGATGAGCAAGAGATGGCCAGCGCTCTGGAGTCCTTGCTAAGACAACATGCACTCCAAGAAAGTGAAGTCGCTCAGTCGTGTCTAACTCTTTGCGACCCATGGACTGTAGCCCACCAAGCTCCTCCGTCCATGGGATTCTCCAGGCAAGAATACTGGAGTGGGTTGCCATTTCCTTCTCCAGGGGATCTTCCCAACCCAGGGATCAAACCCAGGGACCAAACCCAGGTCTCCCACATTGCAGGCAGACGTTTTAGCCTCTGCAAGAGATAAAACTCAAATCTTCTGCTGATTCAGGAACCTGCCTCTTCAGTGATGTTCTCAGGAGTCCAGCAGTCAGGAGGGTATTGGGATACCCACTCCTAAATAAGACACAAATCCTACCACAGAACAGAAGCACAGTCGCTGGGTTCCAGAGGCAACACGCATCTTATTCTTAGACAAGAACACCTGTCCAGGTGATATGTCAGGTTTTGAATGGGGCCCAAAGCAAGAAGGGCTACCCTGATGGCTCAGACAGTAAAGAATCTGCCTGCGATGCTGGAGACCTAGGTTTGATCCCTGGGTTGGGAAGATCCCCTGGAGAAGGGAATGGCAACGCACTTCAGTATTCTTGCCTGGGGATTTCCATGGACAGAGGAGTCTGGTGGGCTACTGTTCATGGGATTGCCAAGAGTCAGACATGGCTGAGGGACTAACAGTTTCACAGAGCATTAAAGAGTTCCTCAACAGGTGTACGCTGCCACACAAGCAGCCCAATCCCTTGGGCCATCAGTTCAGTTCAGTTCAGTTCAGTCGCTCAGTTGTGTCCGACTCTTTGTGACCCCATGAATCACAGCATGCCAGGCCTCCCTGTCCATCACCATCTCCTGGAGTTCACTCAGACTCACGTCCATCGAGTCTGTGATGCCATCCAGCCATCTCATCCTCTGTCGTCCCCTTCTTCTCCTGCCACCAATCCCTCCCAGCATCAGAGTCTTTTCCAATGAGTCAACTCTTCCCATGTGGTGGCCAAAGTACTGGAGTTTCAGCTTTAGCATCATTCCTTCCAAGGAAATCCCAGGGCTGATCTCCTTCAGAATGAACTGGTTGGATCTCCTTGCAGTCCAAGGGACTCTCAAGAGTCTTCTCCAACACCACAGTTCAAAAGCATCAATTCTTCAGTGCTCAGCCTTCTTCACAGTCCAACTCTCACATCCATACATGACCACTGGAAAAACCATAGCCTTGACTAGATGGACCTTAGTCAGCAAAGTAATGTCTCTGCTTTTGAATATACTATCTAGGTTGGTCATAACTTTTCTTCCAAGGAGTGTCTTCTAATTTCATGGCTGCAGTCACCATCTGCAGTTATTTTGGAGCCCCCAAAATAAAGTCTGACACTGTTTCCACTGTTTCCCCATCTATTTCCCACAAGCTGCGGTAGCGTAGTGGTTAGGCAGGCAGGCAGTCTAGGGTCCAGAGGTCAGGAGTTTGAATCCCAGTCCTAACCTTGGGCCATGCAGCCCAGCAAACTGTATGGTGTTAGGGGTATCAGTCATGGGAAAAATGCCATGGGGTGCCAATGGTAAGCATCACAACAGAGCCTCTGGGATTCTGAAGTTCCAACAATGGAGTCAGTGTGATGGGCCCATAAATGAAACGATCATGTTGACAGAGAGCGTGCCTATAGTATCAACCGGTTAGACCCCATTTAGAAGACTGACCTAGGTACTGCTGCCTCTTTCCAACCTGTGAGCAGCACACACCGACAGGAGCTTCTGATGCTGCACTATCCACGGAGACCCACCAGCCTCCTGGTGGCAGGCCAACCACTCAGCTCCCTCCATGCTGGAAGGGTCAGGGGTTTATCCTCACAGGGAGAGTTGCCAAATGGCGGCTCAGTTCCAAGAGTCACGGGAATGTGCTGCTTGGATCCTCCTGCAAAGAGCACCCATGACTGATGGCCCCACACGCTGCTCCCCGCATGCACGCCTGCGTTTGCACAGACCCTGCATTTCCCACGAGTGTCTCCTCACTGATGACTGAGCACAGAGAGGACGTGAAGGCAGGTCCATCCAGCAAGGCAAGGGATCCTTCGGCAGATGACTTTGGCTCCAGGACAGTCTGTCCTCAGCCTGGCCTCCTGGAAGAGCTTCTCTTGGAACTGAGCCACCATTTGGCACTCTTCTCACCCATGCCTCCTTACTTCTCTCTCTCTCCTTCCATTGGTCCAAACCAGCCTCTCTCCCTTCCTCCAGTTAATCTCCTTCATGTCTAAGCCTGTCTTGGCAGCTGCTTCTAGAGGCAACCTGAACTAATACACTTATATGCTCACAAAGTATCTTAAGGTTCATGTCATTTTGCTACAACACAGAGGCAGATGAAGAGCAGAGCTTTAAAGAGATTAGAGGACTTGCCCCATGTCACTCATGACCAAACGCACCTTGGACTTCTTTCCAGCATTCCTAGTTGGCAAGTAAAGAGAGGTTGTGTTGTAACAGGATAGACACACTGCTTAATTGGGTTGTTTCAGGAAAATGGGATTCTTCTACCCCAAATATGTTAGCAACTAAGAGTCTTTTCAAACGAGAGTTCTGGAATTGTTCCTCTTTGTGTCTTTCAATCCCTAGAGCTTATGATTCATCCTTGTAGATACAGTGGGGTTTTTTGTTGTTGTTGTTATTCCAAGAAAAGGGTTTTGTTATATAGATTAAAACCCTAGATCTCTTGGTTGCAGAGTGAAAGGGCAAGACAGGAGTAGGTTAGTAAGAGGTACAAACTACTATGTATAAAATAAGTGAGCTACAAGGATGTGTTGTACAGCACAGAGAATATAGCCAATATTTTAAAATAACTACAAATGGAGTATAAGCGATAAAAATTTTGAATCACCATGTGGTACAGCTAAAACTAACAGTGTTGTACATCAAATATACCTCAATAAAAGATTTTTTAAAAAGAAGAAAAATCCCTAAAATGACCCAGAAAAAGGAAGGCTCCATTTGCAATATATACCCATGATCCAGTGGCCTGGAACCAGCCAAGCTCTCCGGCCCCTCTTCCTCTCCCTTACTTCTGGCAATACAGGCTGATCCTTGGCTCTTCCTTAAACAGGCCGTGATTCAGAAAGCTGCCTTTATTGTGCTCGAGGCTTGAGATGCTGTCACCCAAGACCTTCACAAGTCCAGCCGCACGAGCGAGATCTCTGCTAACCCGTCTCTCTAGAAGGGACTTCCCCATCTCATTTTCTATTATTCTTTACTGTTTTGTTTTCTTCATCACAATTGTTAAGACCTGAATGGTTTTATATATTTGTTTAATTGTTGTCAGTAAGTAACCTCCTGTAGAATGTCGTGTTTTGAAAGTAGGCAGTTTTTCCTCTTCACTTGTATATGTAGGTTTTTTTAATAAATATTTGTTGAATTAACTATTAATACAGAAAATATACACTTTGTCAAGAAAGATGTAGAAAATCTAAAAACTGAAAGAAATTCTGGGGCTGAATATAACTGAAATGAAAAAATTCACTAGAGGGATTCAAAAGCATGTTTGCAGATGTAGAAAAATCTGCAAACTCGACAATAGGACTATGGAAATTGTTGAGTCTGAGGAACAGAAAGAAAAATGATTGGTGAACAGAGCCCAAGGCACCTGTGTGATACCTTCAGACAGACCGACATGTGCACTGGGGGAGTCCCGGAAGGAGAAGAGAGACTATTTAAGGAAATAAGGGCAGAAAACGCCCCAAATGTGATGAAATACATGACTATAAATACTTAAGAAGCTTAATAAATCCCAAGTGGAATGAACTCAAAAGAGACCCACCACCAAGACACATTATAAATAAACTCTGTTGAAAGACAAAGAATTTTGAAAGCAGTGAGAGAAACAATTTGTCACATAAAAGGATCCTCAGTGCTCATCAACTGATTTCTCACCAGAGACTTTGGAGGTCAAAAAGCTGTAGGTTGATATATTCAAAGTATTATTAAGAGAAAAAAATAAACTGTCAACAAAGAGTCCTATATCTGTAAAAACTGGCCCCCAAAGAATGCATTTGAATCAGTTTTAATGAGGTGGGTAAAACTGGAGCCTATTATGCAGAGTGAAGTAAGTCAGAAAGAAAAATACCAATATAGTATATTAACACATATATATGGAATTTAGAAAGATGGTAATGATGACCCTATATGTGAGACAGCAAAAGAGACACAGATGTAAAATACAGTCTTTTGGATTCTGTGGGAGAAGGTGAGGGTGGGATGATTTGAGAGAATAGCATTGAAACAAGTATATAATCATATGTGAAACAGACCACCAGTCCAGATTCGATGAATGAGACAGGGTGCTCAGGGCTGGTGCTCTGGGGGATTCAGAATGGGGGACACATGTACACCAAACCACTACAATATTGTAATTAGCCTCCAATTAAAATAAATTAATTAAAAAAATCACTGCCCTCAAAAGTGAGAAAGAAGTTAAAACATTCCCAGATAAACAAAATCTGAGAATGTGCATAGTGCACAAAAGGAATCGATAATAGAATTCAAGCAACTCCTTGCAAAAAAATCAACTAAACACAAAAGAAGACAGTAATGCAGAAAATAAGAGACCAAAAAAAAAAAAAAAACCTATAAGGCGTAGAGAAACTAAATAGCAAAACGACAAGAGTTCTCTCTTTATCAGTATTCATTTTAAATATAGATGGATTAAGCCACAATCAAGAGAGAACTTGGCAGAATGGATTAAAAAAGTGATCTGACTATATATTATCCAGAGAAAATTCACTTTAAATCCAAAGACACAAATAGGTTGAAAGTGAAAAGACTGAAAAAGACATTCCATGCAAATAGTAACCTGAGGAGAACAGGGATGTAATACCAATCTCAGACAAAACAGACTCTAATTCAAAATGTTTATAAGAAATAAGGGACATTATAAATTAATCATACATTAATTATATATTAATAAGTGTTCAATACAAGATAAACAGTTGTAAACATCTGCACACCTAAGATCATGGTGTTGAGAGAGAATACTAAAGCATGCCTTTAATATATAAGTGAAGCAGCACCGTGTCTTCTCATAGTAGACAGTACCAAAGGCCCTGTGGCTTCCCTGGTGGCTCACGGGGAAGAACTCGCCTGCGGTGCATGAAGTGCAAGGGACACAGGTCTGATCCTTGGGTAAAGATCTCCTGGAGATGGAAATAGCAGCTCACTCCAATATTCCCGCCTGGGAAATGCCATGGGCAGAGGAGCCTGGTGGGCTGCAGTCCATGGGGGTGGCAAAGAGTCAGACACAGCACCGTGACCAAGCAGCAACACACCTGATGAAATGCCATCGAAGTAGACAGAATGGACAGGACTGCAGGGAGAAACAGCTACAGTAGTAGGCGGAGACGTAACACTCCATCCTAGATAAACAAAACATAGAACCAGACAGAAAAGAGTAAGGAGAGAGAGGACTTACCACAGCAAACCATTAGCTCTAACAAACTTTATACTCTACTCAGTGACAGCAGAATACACATTCCTGTCGAGTGTACATGGGTCTGTTTTCCATCATAGACCATATGTTAGATCACAAATTAGGTCTTTTGACATTTAAAAGATAATCAAAAAGATCAAAGTAACTTTTTTTTTTAATGGATGTGAGAGTTGGACTGTGAAGAAGGCTGAGTGCTGAAGAATTGATGCTCTTGAACTGTGGTGTTGGAGAAGACTCTTGAGAGTCCCTTAGACTGCAGGGGAGATCCAACCAGTCCATTCTGAAGGAGATCAGCCCTGGGATTTCTTTTGAAGGAATGATGCTAAAGCTGAAACTCCAGTACTTTGGCCACCTCATGCGAAGAGTTGACTCATTGGAAAAGACTCTGATGCTGGGGGACTGGGGGCAGGAGGAGAAGGGGACGACAGAGGATGAGATGGCTGGATGGCATCACGCACTCGATGGACGTGAGTTTGAGTGAACTCTGGGAGTTGGTGTTGGACAGGGAGGTCTGGTGTGCTGCAGTTCATGGGGTCACAAAGAGTCAGACACGACTGAGCGGCTGAACTGAACAGAAAGAAAGCAGGGAAATTCACAAAGTTGTGGAAACTAAACAACATAGGGCAAAATATATGATCCAGCTGTTTTATTTCTGGATATTTGTCCAAAGAAAAAAGTACCATTAGCTTGAAAAGGTATCTGCACCCCAGTGTTCACTGAATCATTATTCCTGTGCTCACTGATGAATGAATGGATAAAGAAAATGTTTTATGGACATATGTACACACATATGCACGTGTATACCTACGTATTGATACTATGGAATGATATCATGTCAGACTCTTTGTGACCCCATAGACTATAGTCCATGGAATTCTCCAGAATACTGGAGTGGATCACCTTTCCTTTCTGTAGGGGATCTTCCCAACCCAGGGTTCAAACCCAGGTCTCTTGCATTGCAGGCGGATTCTTTACCAGCTGAGCCACAAGGGAAGCCCAACAATTCTGGAGTGGGTAGCCTATTCCTTTTCCAGGGGATCTTCCCAACCCAGGAATTGAACCAGGGTCTCCTATACTGCAGGTGGATTCTTTACCAACTGAGCTATCAGGGAAGCCTGTGTAATAATATTCAGGCATAAAAGAGAAGAAAATCCTGCCATCTGCAACAATGTGTAGGGACCTCGAAAGCATTATGCTAAGTAAAATTTGTCAGAGAAAGGCGGAAACTGTATGATCTTACTTACGTGTGGAATTGAAAAGCAAGCAAACAAGCTAGCTGCTCTTATATTGATGTACACAGAGAGCGTACTGGTAGTTGCCAGAGAAGGGGGTTAGGAGTCTGTGGAACGGATGAGCATGATCAGAAAGCACAAACTTTCACTTATAAGATAAATTAGTCTTGGGAATGTGATGTATGGCATGGTGACTATAGCTAATAATGCTATGAAAATTGTTAAGAGAATAGATCTTTAAAATTCTCTTTATAAGAAAAAAATGTATAACAATCTGTGGTGATGGATGTTAAATAAGCTTATTTTGGTAATCATGCTGCAGTGTATACATAAATTATTGTTTTATATCTAAAACCAATACAGTGTTACATGTAAATTATATCTCAATTTTTAAAAACTCTCCCTCCCCTTTTGGTGGGGGATCTTCTTATGAAAAGGAATTAATATTTGTCACATTTTAATTAAAAATACTTATATTGAGCCCATTAGTTTCCCTTAATAACCTAAAAAATTGGTCTTTGTTCCAACCTCTTGAATAAATCCATTTCTACATTCCGTCCCCAACTAGGTATGTGTTTGCATGTCAAAAACAAACAAAATTTTTTATCCCAAGCTAACTAATACTTTCTATATTCTAGAAAATATAGAAAAATTCAACAGAAAATTCAAATCAATATGTATAGCAATTGTTATATGGCTTCACAGGTGTCTCGGTGATAAAAATCTGCCTGCTAATGCAGGAGACATGGGTTTGATCCCTGGGTCAGGAAGATTCCCCTGGAGAAGGAAATGGCAACCCACTCCAGAACTCTTGCCTTGGAAACCCCATGACAGAGGAGTCTGGTGGGCTATATAGTCCATAGGGTTGCTAAGAGTTGAATATGACTTAGTGACTAAACAGCAACACGTGTTATATATTAACTTGTAGTACAGTGGTTCAGAAGTTAAAAATATGTCTACTAAATTTCTTTAAGGTAATGTCCACATTTTTAAATAGCCCATCCACCTCATATGAATTTAGGAAACTGAATTTTCAAAGATATCTAAAGTGTTAGGAATCTTCTGGCTGAATCTTCAGTTTTATGCAATTAATGATTAATAGTCCAGTTCAAAGCAAACCAATAACAAGAATATTCAGTTAGATTTAATAACTGTCTTAATATCAACTACTTAAAAATATAGAGCCACATTTTATATGTGTTTATCTAAATGTTACATAAGTATTTATATAAAATCACTTATAATTTGCAAATAAGACTAACAAAAATTCATAATCACCTAATGAAGTCATTTTTTTCTTAGACGTTTTTATTTTCGCTGTTTGTGTGAAGGTTTTAGTGTTGGTCTCAGAATTATTTCAGTACAGGCCAACAATACATAGGTTGGTTTCTTGAGTCTAAAGAAGGGATGATAGATGCAGTGAGAAACAAGCAGTGAGAAAATGTAGCAGAATTGTTAGGAATAAAGCTCCATGAGTGCTCGACGTCACGTGTGTGCAAATAATTTAGGAGAAAAGAACAAGAGCTGTAATGTTAATATGGCCTGGATTTCAAGAGATTGACTAATCCACTTTCTAAAAGTGCAAAAGATAGAGAAAAATTAAGAAAAAATTAATCCTCTGATATATGAGGTAAATGAAAAACACAACCTAAATCCTAGATGTTTTATCAGTGGAAAATGTGTGATTAGAGAGAGAAAGACTATTAGTACATTCTTTCTCAGCCTTTGATCGACATACGAGATACTCATCACAGGTGTATTTTACATCTACTGTGCCATCTGATCTGTTTTCTATTTCAATTTCCACCGAATCCATTCTTTTGTGATAAATGTGAAAATTTTTGTGATTTTAATGAATGCTAATTTTATTGTACTTTCCATTATCTTTGAATTCCTGTGACTGAAACATTATTAAACTGTTCTCTTATGCTATACTCTCATTTATTGTATTCTGAAAAGATTGAATCCTAGATCTGTATAAAACATTCCATCCCAAAGCAGCAGAATACACATTGGTTTCAGGTGCACATGCAACATTCTTCAGGACGGATCACATGCCAGGCCACAAAGCAAGTCTGAATAAATTTAAAGAGGTTGGAAAAAATAAAAGACTTAATCCTTAGGTATGTGAGGTATTCTGTGGGAGCCTTTTTAGGTGTGTGTGTTTCACTGATGGATTTCGCTGAGACTTCAAAAATATAGTGGTATTATGTTAATTTTTCCCATTACTGTTTTGTGTTTTAATGCTGGATACATGGTCCCTCCTCTGGAAATTTTTAGCCCCCTTTCCTATAGTTGACTTGAATTGGGGTTTGTAATAAGTACGAGATATGTATACTACTCTTTTCTTAGTCTTGCTGTAGGGTGAGTTCCGTGAGCTAATCTTTCTCAAGCTTCCGTTAAACACTCTCTGGTTTCTAGAGCTAAACACTAATGAAGAACCTCATAGATGCTTTCAAGTACTGTAGTACTTTCATACGTGAAAGGCTTTAGGAGAATATGTGGAGTAAGAGGAGTAGGCTTAGAACAGCCAAACAACCGCTGGGAGGCATGTTTAGGTCTGTAAAGAAAAGGGTTGGCATTTGGAGTTTACAAGCTGCCTCTGGGAGGCAGTAAGGTGCAGAGAGTGAGAGATGGCTTCCCATGGACTTCAAATCAACGTCAGCCATTGCTGTCCCCGTGATGTGTGCCTTGGTTTATCCGGTGAAATAGGTATAATAGTGATGCCTCCCCAGAGGGCTTTTGTAGGGATTAAATGAGATGCTTCCTGCCAGGCACTGTCAATTGTGTCTGGTACAGAGTAAACGTTCCATTAAAGTGAGCTTTGTTACTAAGGAAGGGCTGTCTGCTTTTGTAGCCTCCCCCATTACTAGAGGAAATTAAGCAGAGGCACGATAATAAATTGGCAGGAGTTTTATAGATGAGAGTGAAACATTGGATAGCATCTTTAACCCCCGAGGCTTTCTGCTTCTACCACTTTGTTTCCAGTGAATGTCAAGGTGTCTTTCATATCTGACAATGGCGGTGTTAGTCAGTATATCATGCTTTTTCCCGGTAGTACAATTCCGACGGTGCAATCTCCTGTAGACAACCTATGGCCACAGAGTTGGCCAAAGAATATCACTGCTTCCATCCAGTCTCTAGGCTGACACCATGGGGCAAACCTCCTGCAGATGTCAGAGACCGCGACAGATGACTATAAATTCAATTCAGGGAAAACAGTATGGAATCATTCTTTTGATAATTTGAATCTTTCTTATTTGATGGCAGAAATTAAAAAGGGTCATAACACTGATTGTTCCTAAGACCTAAATGAAAAAATGGACACTGTAATATATTGTTAGTGGGAGTATAAATTGCAACCATTTTTCAAAAAAGCTAGCAATGTCTGTTATATTCTGAAATACATATTCTCTTTAACGTACGAATTCCATTTATAGCTTTTCTGTAGAAGTAGGCACACCATTTTTTAAGGCCACATTAAAGAATCTTGACTTTGGCATTGATTATGGTGGCTGAAAAATGGATCCAGTCTCATTGTCTATCAACAGGGCTATAGTTCAGTGGAGTACATTTTTGCCTTGGAATATTATGTGACTGTTTAAAAGAATAACTTAGATTTCTATGGACTTGAGGTGTCCATGATGTATTAGATGAGGAAAGCAAGTTCCAGCATACAGTATTACCTAATATTGGGAACAGCAAACAAACAAAAAATGCCACGTGCCCCTTGAATGTCTTTACATATAAGAGGAGAGATGAGGACAGTCACATGCCAGACTGATGCCATTGACCACCTCGGGTCTGAGGCTAAGAGGGAATCCGTGTTTTCTATCTATGTTAATGCATGCTTTACACCTTTCTTATGGGATGAGAGAAACTAAAAGGAAAGGGGTTTAGTTAGTGAAGAACTTAATAGTTACAAAAACAAACCTACTTTTGGCACAATGAAAATTTCTTGAGAAAAATACTCCTATTGTGCCTTCCTCTCCTGTTTTGTAAAATTTTTTATTCTCCTTTTCCCCTTCACTTTCTTCCTTGTCCTTTTCTATCCTCTGCTCCTTCTACCAAGACAAGAGTATTTTGTGAAAATGGGGACATACTTACAAGTCAAGTATTTTACCAGACCGGAAGTGTACAAAAAAGCAACTTATTATTTTTCCCCTATTTCAAATGCTGTCTTTACTAAAAACTTCTTCTGAAGCAGAATAGAGTCCCTCACTCTCCATCCTCTGATAGAGAAGTTCTGCCGCCTACAGGGAAATGGGATTTCCTGAGACCTTGTTGTTCAGAGAGAATGCCAAAAATCCTATATATATACATATATATATGTATATATAAAAACCAGCATCCTGTCGTCTTTTGGTAGGTAATAATGCCGCCAAGTGCTCTAAAAGTCAAATCCTTTGACTTTATGTGGACAAGGGCGAAAAAAAAAGAATGAAATATATTAATTAGTTAAAGGGACCAAGCCAAATGTTTTCTCATGTAGTGACAATTGGCTATTATTAAACACTTATGCAGATAAACCTTTTTGAAATTTTTGTTCCTAAAATGGTATATATTTAAAGTTTTGAATGAATTGTGTGAACTATGCAGTTGAATAAATTTCCATCTTTATTTCTGAAGGATATGAGTCTTGGCTGACCTCTTTGTTAGAAGTGCTATCATTTTACAGTAATTTTCTTCTCAGAGTTCTATTTTTGTCCTTTCTTATTACCTTAAAATTTTTCTTGCAGAACATTTGAAACAAATGCAAACGTGCACAGAGAAAGTGTAATGAATCCCCATGTACCCATCACCCAGCTTCCATACTTGTGTACCCATGGCAACCATTATTTCATTTATAGAACATCTGCTCCTTCAACCACATTATTTTCTAATAAATGAAAAATACCATAAATATTTTAGCTCTCAAGTCTATAAAGGATATGAACTCCTCTAAATATAATCACAATGCTATGTTTACATCTAAAAGAAGCATATTTTCTTAATAATGATGGTATCACTGAATTTCTAATTGTCTCTTAAACAGTATGTTTTCTTTTCATACGGTTTTTCATCCATAGGTCTTCCTCAGTTTATTTTTTCTCTTTGAAATGTATTTGCTGAAGAAACAAGGTTGTTTGTACTCCTTATGAATTGGAAATTGGACCTAAAGACTTGATCAGATATAGATGAGGCTTTTTTCCTTGCTGTTGTGTTCTCTTAGAGGGCACAAATGATAGACTGTCTCTTCTGTGTGATGTTAGCAGCTGTTAATGCTCAATATCTAGCTGCATTAAGGTATTGTTGCTGTTGGTTAGTTGCTGTCGTGCACGACTCTTTTGTAGCCCCATGGATGGTAGCCCACCAGGCTCTTCTGTCCATGAGGTTTCCCAGGCAAGAATATTGGAATGGGTTGTCACGTCCTTCTCCAGGGAATCTTCCCGAAGCCATGTCTGCCACTTGGCAGGCGGATCAAACCCCATGTCTGCTGCTTGGCGGGAAGATTCCTTATTACTGAGCCTCTATGGCAGCCCCCATTAATTTATTAGAAGCGGCAAAATAGTGATATGCTGATCAAGGCGTTCCTTTATTTATTTGCTGATATGTTTCTATAAATAGAAGATCCTTCTCCTCTGTCGTTTCAGCTACAGTGTTACAGTTCATACAGAGAAAGCAGAAAAAATGTTTACTCTTTTACTTACAAGGTTTCACAATAATGAATTGTTCCCTGATGTTATCCAAGAGTAACCAATTAGGTTTAGGGTTTTGTTTGTTTAGTATCACTTCAAACACATGGGATTAAACATATTTGCTATGTTTCAAGACATTATAGCTATTAATCTTAGTGACCCTTCCCATGGCCAGGGTCCTCAATGGCCGGAGTCCTACTGACATGACCTCAGTTTTTGAGTTTCTTTGCTGTTTGCATTTCGGGATGACAAGGTATTCCGCACCTGCAGACTGTCATCAGAGTAGCGGACCGGGCGTGAACTCCTACCCTCTGATGAGACAGCAGGTGTCTCTGTGGATTCAGCAGTGGCCCAGGACCCACAGTTGTCAGCACTCTGGGGCAGGCGGTGCAGGTGCCCCACTGAGCTGCCAGCTGAAACTAAGCTACTTCTGCGTTCCCTGGTTGTCAGCAGAGGAGAACCGTCTCCCACGTCGGGAGCGGCATACATGGGCCGGTGGCGTGGGCTGGGCCCAGGAGAAGAGGCGCGTCTGCAGCAGTCGCTATAAATGCAGCCACAAATTAATGAAAACTTTTATGTATGATATAAAATAGTTAAATGTAATAGAAATTTTAGACAGATAAAGTTTTTATTTCTTGATTGTCTGTTTCCCTCTGATATATGTGTTCATTAATTTGTACTTTTCAGAGTAAATCACATTTGCTACAAATTAATAATAATTTAACATATAGAAAATAAACACAATCTAGGTTACTTTTATGTTCCTGTGTGACTCTGAGAGACTGTTATGAATGGCTGTGTGTGTGAGGGCTTCCCCTGTGGCTCAGCTGGTAAAGAATCCACCTGCACTGCAGGAGACCTGAGTGTGATCCCTGGGATGGGAAGACCCCCTGGAGAAGGGAAAAGCTACCCACTCTAGTATTCTGGCCTGGAGAATAGTCCATGGGGTTGCAAAGAGTATGAATGGCTGTGTATAAAAATGTAATTTTCATAATATGTAAATTATCTTTTTTGCTTTTATTTATTTTCTGATTTATTTTTAACATGTAATTAAAGAGTTAAAGTAACGTCAAACAGATAATGAAATTTAATTATCAGTTTAAAATAAACTTGTAGCTTTAGGGCAGAGGTCAGTTGTTTACATGTTCAGTAACAAAAATCTGCTTGTTATTTATCTAGAACTTTAATGTAAAGCAATTTCTTACAACAAAATGTCTTTCCCCCTGTGAAAGATTAATATAGTCATTTACCTGTATTGTTTTTTATGGGGATACACTTTAATCTGCTAATATTTTGTGATCTAATGTTACTACTGTGCTTTGTTAGGACTTCTTACTAGATACTTGGATTATTGAATAATAAATAATCTTTCATTTTTTCCATTTCTAATTCCCTTGTTTTCCATTACAACCCCTGCAAATTTAATATGCAAATTATATTCACTTACAAATATATTCACAGCAGCTTTAGGTGAAAACACAACTGCCTTTCAGCTAATGCCAAAATGTAAATCATGCCACTTATCAAATGGGTGTTCATAATTTTTCTTAGAGAAAGTATGTATGAGCTGAGAGACTGACTGGTCTGTCTTGAACTCGTGACATTTGTGAACACAAAGGATATGGGCTGAAAATCTGGATTAATCAAATGCTGTGTGCACAAACTCACAGGTTCAGTGACTCTCTGGACACACACAGTATTGAAAATGAAAGTTGCTTAGTCCTGTCTGACTCTTTGCAACCCCATGGACTATACAGCCCATGGAATTCTCCAGGCCAGAATACTGGAGTTGGTAGCCATTCCCCTCTCCAAGGAATCTTCCCAACCCTGGGATCAAACCCAGGTCTCCTGCATTGCAGGCGGATTCTTTAGCGTCTGAGCCACCAGAGAAGCCCAAGAATACCGGAGTGCGGAGCCCATCCCTTCTCCAGGGAATCTTTCTGAGTCAGGAGTTGAACTGGGATCTCTTGCATTGCAGGTAAACTCTTTACCAGCTGAGCTACCAGGGTAGCCCCGTACACAGTATTGAGTTATTGCAAAGACTAAACAAACATTAGAACACAAAGCTTTTATAAAAATGCAAAATATCTTGCCTCTGTCACTAGTCAATAATATCCATCAGGGCTGTAGTAATTTAACAAATATTCTGAACACGTGCCAGGCGCTAAACTGTGGTGGTGCTGGGGAGTCAGAGATGAGAAAGTCATAAACTGTGTTCCTGAGCAGCTTACTCGTTTACTTAGAGAAACATCTAATAAATACTCAGATTCCGATGTACAGCAATAGTGATATTACAGTGTTTATGGCTGTTAGAGGAGAGACTGACAGATTTGCAAGGAGAAGTTGGTAAAGGCTCCATAGAGGATGTGGATTTGAGCAAATGAGTTTCAGAAAAACATCTACTTCTGCTTCACCGACTATGCTGAAGCTGTTGACCATGTGGATCATAACAAACTGGAAAATTCTTAAAGAAGTGGGACTACCAGACCATCTTACCTGTCTCCTGAGAAACCTGTGTGGGGGTCAAGAAGCATTAGCTAGAACTAGACATGGAAAATCTGACTTGCTCAAAATTGGGAAAGGAGTATATATACTCCTGTATATATTGTCACGTTGTTTATTTAACTTATCATCATGCGAAATACTTGGCTGGATGAATAGCAAGCTGCAGTCAAGACTGCTGGAAGAAATATCAATAACCTCAGATATGGAGATGATACCACTCTAATGGTGGAAAGCAAAAAGGAACTAAAGAGCCTCTTGATTAAGGTGAAAGAAGAGAGTGAAAAAGCTGGCTTAAAACTGAACATTAAAAAAGCTAAGGTCACCACAGCCAGTCCCATCACTTTATGACAGACAGAAGGGGAAAAAGCAGAAGCAGTGCCGACTCGCTTTTCTTGGGTTCCAAAACCACAGTGGACAGTCATTGCAGTCATGAAATTAAAAGATGCTTGCTCGTCCAAAGGAAGAAGAAAGAAAAGTCTTAGTTGCTCAGTGTGTCTGACTCTTTGTGACTCTATGGACTGTATGTGGCCTGCCAGGCTTGTCTGTCCATGGAATTTTTCAGGCAAGAATACTAAGGTGGGTTTCCATTTCCTTCTTCCAGGGATCTTTCTGACCCAGGGATCAAACACAGGTCTCCTGTATTACAGGAAGATTCTTTACCATCTGAGCCACCCAGAAAGCCCTCAGAAGGAAAGCTATGACAAACCTAGACAGTGTATTAAAAAGCAAAGACATCACTTTGCTGACAAATGTTGATGTAGCCAAAGCTATGGTTTTTCCAGTAGTCATGTGCAGATGTGAGAGCTGGATCATAAAGAAGCCTGAGCACCAAAGAGCTGATGTTTTTGAACTGTGATGTTGGAGAAGACTCTTGAGAGTCCCTTGGACTGCAAGGAGATCAAACCAGCCAATTCTAAAGGAAATAAACCCTGACTCTTCATTGGAAGGACTGAAGCTCCACTATTTGGGCCATCTGAAGAGATCAGCCTTGGGATTTCTTTGGAAGGAACGATGCTAAAGCTGAAACTCCAGTACTTTGGCCACCTCATGTGAAGAGTTGACTCATTGGAAAAGACTCTGATGCTGGGAGGGATTGGGGGCAGGAGGAGAAGGGGATGATAGAGGATGAGATGGCTGGATGGCATTACTGACTTGATGAACGTGGATCTGGGTGAACTCCGGGAGATGGTGATGGACAGGGAGGCCTGGTGTGCTGCATAGATTCATGGGGTCGCAGAGTCGGACACGACTGAGTGACTGAACTGAACTGAACTGATGTGAAGAGTCTGCTCATTGAATAAAACCCTGGTGCTGAGAAAGACTGAAGGCAGGAGGAGAGGGGGATGGCGAGGATGAGATGGTTTGATGGCATCACCGACTCGATGAACATGAACCTGAGAAAGCTCAGGGAGATGCTAGAAGACGGGAAGCCTGGTGTCCTGCGGTCTGTGGGGTCATGAAGAGTCGGACACAACTTTGCAACAGAACAGCAACAGCAAGATGCACTCCATGTTGGTATTTAGAATGCTGTTCATGCAAGGTGTGAGAGATAGAACATGGTGACTGGGAATCTTTGCGTGAGTCTGGAAAGGGGATTCAGGAAGGGGAGAGGGGTGGGATCAAGACTCCAGCAGTGGGGGCAGGAGCCCTGTACGTTTTGAGTGTGCAGCAGCTGCAGCTCAGTCTGCCTTTGAGAAAAAGGCAGTTCAGGTAGAAGCAGGGCTGTTAACTGTCAGCGTCCGGCTGTAGCGCCTCCAGGAGGCTCCCCCGCCGCTGGCCTGAGGCCGTGCTCTTCCCGGGGAGTCTCTTGCTAGTAGCTCAGCACTAACTGTTAGAGGCCAGTTCTGCCCGCCCCGGGCTCCTCTAACAAAGCAGTGTCCCTAAGCTCCCATTGGCTTGGCCAAGGCTGTGTCAGATCTGCGTCCTGGTGTGAGATACTTGTTTACGTTTCTCCCTCTTGTTTTTATATTGTCTGTCTCTTTTTGAACATCTTAGGTGTATCAGTGGCCCATCAATAGGCAACTAAAGAACTGACCTGAAAAAAACAAAAGTAGACATCGTCTCACATCTGCTAGAGCAGCTCTCACCAGACAGAGAGCAAATGGTGGCCGGATGCAGATGAAAAGGGAGCTTGTGCACTGTTGATGGAACTGTGAACTGGTACAGCCACTATGGAAAACAGTATGAACTTCCTCAAAAATTAAAAATAGAGCTACCATATGATCCAGCAATTCCACTTCTGGGTATTTTTCCAAAGAAAATTCAATCACTGTTTCAAAGAGATCTCTGTACCACCATGTTCAGAGCAGCGCTATTGACAAAAACCAAGACACGGAAGCAACCTGTGTCCGTCAATCGGTGAAGAAATAGAGATGTTATATATATATATATAAATTATATATATAATGGAATCTTTGTCAACCATAAAAAAGGAGGAAAATGGAAAAAATCCTTCTGTTTATGACAGTTTGGGTGGATCTTGATGGCATTATGCTAAGTGAAATAAGTCAGAGAAAAAAATGCTATATGGTCTTATTTGTGTATGGAATCTAAAAAATAAATCCAAACTTGTAGAAAAAGAGACCAGAATTGTGGTTGCTAGGGTAAGAGGTAGGGGGACTGGGGGTTGGAAGGAAGGTGGTCAAAAGGACAACCTTCCAGCTCTCAGGTGAGTAAGTAGCGTGGGTGCGACGCACGGCACGCTGCCTGTAGTCAGCTCTGCTGTCTGATACGGGCATTTGTTGAGAGAGTAAATCCTGAGAGTTCTTATCAGAAAAAATTTTTTTTTTCTTTTTCAGTTTTTTATTTTTATTGTATTGACATGAGCTTATGGGTGCTAACTAAACTTACAGTGGTGGTCATCCTACAATATATGTGAGTCAAGCCATTATGCTGCTGCTGCTGAGTCGCTTGAGTCATGTCCAACTCTGTGCAACCCCATAGGCGGCAGCCCACCAGGCTCCCCCGTCCCTGGGACTCTCCAGGCAAGAACACTGGAGTGGGCTGCCATTTCCTTCTCCAATGCATGAAAGTGAGAAGTGAAAGTGAAGTCGCTCAGTCGTGTCCGACACTGTGCGACCCCATGGACTGCAGCCCACCAGGCTCCTCCATCCGTGGGATTTTCCAGGAAAGAACGCTGGAGTGGGGGCGCCATCGCCTCCTTTAACTTACACAGTGATGTATGTCAATTATATGGGCTTCTGAGGTGGCGCTAGTGGTAAGGACCCACCTGCCGATGCAGGAGACATAAGAGATGCAGGCTCGATCCCTGGGTCAAGAAGATCCCCTGGAGGAGGGCATGACAACCCTCTCCACTCTTCTTGCCTGGAGAATCCCACGGTCAGAGGAGCCTGGCAGCTAGTCCATAGTGTCTTACAGAGTCGGACAAAACTGAAGTGACTTAGCACGTACCCATGCATATCAATTATATCTGTAAAACTAGTTCAAGAGGGAAGTTATCTTCAAGTAATTGTATATTTTGCTAACAGATTTTTTAAAAAATATTGTGTCTGTGTTTCCTCTCACATAATTCTTTACATAGTTGATAAGTGGTATCTGTTTAATATGTTATATACCAAATCATACTTTCTGACATTTCTTGGATATTTGAGTATAGTTTTATGAATGTGTGTGCGTCTGTGTGTTTGACACTGTTTTGGCATACTGCAAGTGAGAACAGCTGAAAATAATGTGTCAAAGAAGGGTATTGTCAGCACAAAATGTTGTTGTTAAATCCTTGCACATTTGTTGATGTCGTTGTTGAGCTAACCTCTGTACGTGCACTGGCGTCCCGGGGGCCTCACACAGTAGCACGAACTGGGTGGCTTAAAGCAACAGAAAATTGTCTTCTCGCAGCTCTGGAGGCTAGAAGGGCCCCCAATCCAGGGGCCAGCAGGCTTGGTTTTTCTGCAGGTTTCGGGGTTGTCTGTCCCGTGCCTCTCTCCCAGCCCGTGGCATTCCTTGGCTGGTAGAAGCATGACTATAAATTCTGCCTCTGTCATCACAAGGAATTTTCCTCTGTGTCTATCTGAGTCTCAGAAGAAAGTCTTACGTTGATAACATCTACAAAGACCCTATTTCCAAATAAGATGACATTCATAGGAATCCAGGCTAGCACTTCAGCAGTTCTTTCTGGACAACACAATTCAACCCATAGCAGTGTGTAAAACTACATGTTTGTCATTACGTTTAAGTTTACGGATGGCTTTGATATGTTTTCTCTTGATTTCAAAGATGCTACTTCTTTCACATCACCCTCTTCATGATGATTTCAAAGAAGCTATTATGACTCATAAGTGTTTCATCTTCAATCCTAGAACCATTCATATTTCTTGTTAGTATCTGAGATACCACTGCTTAACTGATTAAACCAATACAAGATGAAGTAGTTTAAATATTCTGAACACTTATATCAAAATGTTAATCACTGTACCCCAGTGTTCATGACAGCACTATTTAGAATAGCTGGGACGTGGATGTAACCTAGACGTGCACTGGCTGAGAATGGCTGAAGAAGCTGTGTTACACATATACAATGGCATATTACTCAGCCATAAAAAAGAATGCATTTGAGTCTATTCTAATGAGGTGGATGAACCTAGAGCCTATTTTACAGAGTGAAGTAAGTCAGAAAAAGAAGAACACATTTTGTATATTAATGCAAGTACATGGAGTCTAGAAAGATGGCACTGATAGCCTCCCTGCAGGGTGGCAGTGGAGATGCAGATAGAGAGGACAGACCTGGGGGCCCAGCAGAGGAGGGGAGGGTGGGGTGGACGGAGGGCCAGGGGTGGAAAGACATGCATCACCATATGTAAACTAAACAGCCCCTGGGAATGTGTCAAAGCTGATGCTCTGAGAAAAGTTAGAGGGGTGGGATGGGGTGGGAGATGGGAGTGAGATACAAGAGGGAGGGGACTTAGGTATACCTATGACTGACTGATGTTGATGTACGACAGAAACCCACACAACATTGTAAAGCAATTATCCTCCAATTAAAAATAAATACACTTTTAAAAAAGGTTAATCATCTGATACTCCAATTAGACTCTCTTCCATATCTGTCTCAATCTCTGGAATCTCTCAAAATAGGAATTGGACAATTACATCATTTTCAATTCCCTTTTTCTTAAATCATAAAGTCATATAGGCTTTAGGTTAAATTTCACATCCTGTTCTAAACATGGATTTCTTGACATAGAATCTTGTATCTCATTGACACAGGAAAGACAGGCTGTGATGTGGAAAGGAGATACACTTGGACAGAATGGGATCCAAGCCCTTGTTCTGCTACTATAAACTTTGCAACCTTGAACCTCACCTGTAAGATGGTGCTAGGTGTTTGTCGGATTAAGTGACAGCAGCTAATGTAGTTTATTAGCTTAAGTGCTAATAGCTTCTGTAGCCTCACTATATGCCAAGCGTTGTTCTAGGTGCTTTACAGATACCGTAAGCAATTTTTACACGACATACTCAAGAAGTTCTTTTATTAACTGTATTTTAAAGAAGGGAAACTGAGGCTCAAGAAGGCTTAGTAGCTTTCTGATGGTTAACCAGCTAGCTGTGATAAGGCTGGAATTTGAATATGAGTGTGCAGGCTTCAAAGTGCACACTCGCAGTAACACCATCCTGCCTTTCCCAGTCATTTATTGCAGAGCCTGACCTATGGTATGTGGGCCTTTTGGCTGTTTATGTGGAGATGTATTTAGAACCTCTGTGTATCTGTGGTTTAACAGTAATGCTGGTTTGCTGGAAAACTAGAGCTAAGAAGGCACTGAAGATCCTAAATTCAGAAAGAAAAAAATGTACATTAAAAAACATTAAGCATAATGTTTTTGGAAGAATGTAGCAACTGTTTTCTGCATCTGACCAATATTGTTTTCTTTTCAATTTGTTTACTTTTGAAGATGCCTAACTTTCCCCATCCTGTGTTTGAATGGCTGCCAGGAGAGTAGAGTATTTTAGTCTTTAATGTGGACGAATGACTATGAGTGTGTGTGTGAGTGTGTGTGTGTGTGTGCGTGAGCACATGTGTGTACACATGCACACGTGAGCTTTGGGGAGGGCGCACACTTCGCATGGGGAATGTTTAAGTCACTCTCGACTTTGAAACTGTTCAGCAACACCTAAGTAGCCTGATAACACGCCCAGTGCACTAGAACATGAAATACCCTCTTCACATCCACAGGAACAGGGTGTGCTGTGCTCTCGGGATCACACCCTGCCTTGGATGAGCTAATCTTGTAACTTCAGCTTTCACCAGGGAGCAAAGTGTAAGCAACTGGAAAGGAAGCTGATCGAGGGCTGCCAGCCCAAGCACTTACACTGCAGCGCTGGGCCTCGGTCACTGAGGGGCCAAGAAGAGCTCACCTCTGGCTCCCGGCACCAGACAGTGGGGGCCACTCTCTGAGGAGGGGCCCGGGGAGTCTGCAAGGAGCTAAATCAGAGTGTCTGGCATGTCTGAGCATCGGGCTGTGGGAAGCCCCAGCCTCACGGCTGATAACTTATCTCTGTCCTTGAACTGAAGTTGGAGCATGGTATTTAAAATACAGACAGAGTAAATTTTGTGTTTGTGTTATTTATATAGATTTGAATCTTTTAAAAATTCAAGTGATATTTCTTTTCAATTAGCAAATAGAATTTAGCAGCATGTGCTCCTTTTTAATTTTTTTAATTGAGGTATAGTTTATTTACATTATTGTGATAGTTGTATTCAAACTTACTAAAATATAAAGAAAATAAAACAATACCCAGTTAGATATAATAGATGGTAAACCACCTACTTAACATATTTTTTCTTCCTTCTCCTCTTCCTCTAAAAAATTTATATAAAAATTTAGGTTAAAATGTATATAAAAATTTAGGTTTCACCTAAACCTCTACCCATTTCTCCCAGCTGCCCCAGATTATTTGGAAGCAAGTTGTAGTGATACTATCACTTTATACATGCATTAAAAAATTAATACCTAAAGATGAATATTTAAATATGTCCACAATATCATCTCATCTAAATAACAGTAATTCCTTAAATCCTCAAATATCCATTCAGTATTCAAATTTTCCTGTTTTCTTCTGTAATACAAGTACTCTATGCACTTGAATCAGAACCAAAGTGATGTCCGTGCGCTGCAGTTGGCTGGCGTCTGCTAAGTCTTTCTCAGCCTGTAGATTTCTTACCCACGTGTCTGTTGCCTTCCTTTATCTGCTGAAGAAGCCCACACTGCAGATTTTGATGACTGCATCCGAGAGGCTCCATTTCCTATTTTCCTTTGTTTTTTCATAAATTGGGAGTTGGATCTAGAGGTTTAAGCAGATAGAAGTTCTCTTTATAGCAAGAATATTTCACTGGTATCTTGTGTACTTCTATTAGGGGCACATGTTGGCTTTTCTTTCATTTATGATTAATGCTCAGAGTATCATTAAAGAAATAATGATATTTATTTCATTAAAGAAATAAAATGTGATAGATACAAAGTTCCATCCTACCTCTCTTTCCATCCCCAGAGGTAACTGCTACCCTGAGTTTTCTGTGTTTCATTTCCATACATATTTGTGTGTGCGTGTGTAGTATGTAACTTTATTTTATTTATTTATTTATTTTTAAATTACAATACTGTATTTGTTTTGCCATACATTGACACGAATCAGCCATAGGTGAACACAATCATATTTTTATACATATTTTTATACCTTGATTATATAAGCATATCCTTATAAACAAGTTTTAAAATACATGTGTTTTAAATTTTACACAGTTGGCATCACACGGCATGAATGTATTTGTAGCTTCTTTGGGGATGTATCTATGTTAAAACACGAGGACGTAATTCATTTATTTTTAACCACAACTCAGTCTTGCATTGTATGAATGGACTCTCATTTGTTCATCAGTTTGTCTAATTGTGAACAGATATGCCAATTTCACTTCCCCCTGTTATGAACAGCACTGCAACAAACACTCTTGTACCTGAGTCCTTGTGTGTATGTACGCTGCTTCCTCTGGGGTTGATTCTGGAAAGGGAAATTTCTGGTTTATAGTGGAGCTGACTTGGAGGGGCTCAAGAGAGCTTATTGTTACATTTTCAAAATTTTTGTGAACTGAATTTTAAACACAGACATTATTAAAAATTAAATTACGTAAACTTGCAAGTAAATTATGTTAAAAACAAAGGTAATAAATACCCCAAGTTCATCGCTTACTGACTATTTTTCTGTAATTTACTATGCTCTTGAGGTACACACTACCACTGTCTGTTCTCTTGGGTTATTTACACCTGCTTTATCTGTGTGGAGGAATACTATATAACAGAGTGACGCTGCTTATCTCTCCCCAGCTCTGCGCCGAGTGGCACCGTGCTGGTAGCTTGCAATCAGTCATGGTGGGAGTGTTCACATCACAGAAATTGGAGCCTACCACAAATCAGGACTTAATTTAGTGTTTTGTTGATGGTCTAGACTCAAGAAAGTAAGGGGGAAATGTTAATCACGCAGATTCATCTTAAAAACATATTATGTCTACAATCCTTACATTGTGCTGCTGCTGCTGCTGCTGCTAAGTCGCTTCAGTCGTGTCCGACTCTGTGCGACCCCAGAAACGGCAGCCCAGCAGGCTCCTCTGTCCCTGGGATTCTCCAGGCAAGAACACTGGAGTGGGTTGCCATTTCCTTCTCCAGTGCGTGAAAGTGAAAAGTGAAAGTGAAGTCTCTCAGTCGTGTCCGACTCTGTGAGACCCCATGGACTGCAGCCCGCCAGGCTCCTCCATCCATGGGACTTTCCAGGCAAGAGTGCTGGAGTGGGGTGCCATTGCCTTCTCTGCCTTACATTGTGAATAGCCTCCAAAGTAAGAGAGTCATCTTTCAGTCTCTCAGTGTTCAATCACTATTATCCAGTAACATATCCAAAGTCACATTCGATGGTCACGGTACAATTCCTTGGAAGGTGATGAACTGTCCAGTGAATGATGGCACAATTTAGAGGCCTAATTTGTACCACACTAAAAACAATTGTTTGTGGATTAAAGATCTCAAAAACCAGCAGTTTTTCTTTTGAAAGGAAACATTAGAGGACATCTTTGTGGCCATAGAAGAGGCACCTCTCAGATCCATTTTGAAGGAAGGTCTCATTGTCGTGTTGTTCAGTTGCTCGGTCATGTCCAACTCTTTGGGACCCCATGGACTACAGCACGCCAGGCTCCCCTATCCTTCACCATCTCCCAGAGTTTGCTCAAACTCATGTCCACTGAGTCGGTGATGCCATGCAACCATCTCATCCTCTGTCGTCCCCTTCTCCTCTTGCCTTTAATCTTTCCCAGCATCAGGGTCTTTTCCAGCATCAGGGTCTTTTCCAGTGAGTCAGCTCCTCAAATCAAGTGGTTCAAGTATTGGAGTATCAGCTTCAGCATCAGTCTTTCCAGTGAATATTCAGGGTTAATTTCCTTTAGGATTGACTGGTTGGACTCCTTGTGGTCCAAGGGACTCTCAAGAGTCTCCGCCAACACCACAGATTGAAATGGCTGTCAGGCTTCCACAGTCAGCTTTTGGACACAAGTTTACACTGTTCTCAGGGAGGTCAGCAGCCAGTGCCTGAGCAGGGTGGTAATTCAAGCCATTTCCACCCAGTGATGGACTCCACAGAGGGGCAGCCTTTGCCCTGAGTTCCCGTCGGGCTGGCAGAGACTCTGTCAAACCTGCATTGTGTTCTGACGGTCCCCTGCCCAACCTTACTTTCGCTCTTTTTCTTTCTTAGGTGTTATGCCCCAGGAAACTTCTGCACACCTGACTTCATTTCAGGGTCTGCTTCTCCTTGAGGAACCCACCTGCAACCCGCTTTATGACCTTGGCTTAGGAAAGGATTGTTCCTTTATGAGTTAAACAGTTCTACAATGTATGTCCATCATATTTTTGTTGGAATTCCGGATCATGTTACGGTATGGCTTGCATACGACTTTTTCTGGACCCTGAATTCAGACTTACCAAACTGTTAGGAGTCCTTGTCTTTGGGGAGTGAGAACTTGGCTGAAAATGTTCCGGCTGCATGCCCATACTTTCCTCTGCTCTCCAACAGACCTGTTCTCCCTCTTTTCCTGTTGTTGTCCAACGTGTCTTCGTTTGGCCGGGCCAGGTCTTAGTTACAGCATGCAGGATCTTTGATCTTTGTCGCAGCCTGCGGGATCTTTAGTTGTGGCCTATGGGATCTAGTTCCACAACCAGGGATCAAGCCCAGGGCCCCTGCACTGGGAGCTCAGAGTCTTAGTCACTAGGCCACCAGGAAAGTCCCATTTATTTTACTTCTATATGAGTTATGTAAAAACTTTGCTATGAGTGTTTGTAGCAATGGCTGGGAGCTTGATAAGCTAATTCTATTCAATAATTCATTGAGAAACTGCAAGTTGCCAAGTTTTGTTCTAAAACAGCAGGAGATTTAAATACCAGGAAGAGTGTTCTTGGGCTGCCCTTGTGGCTCAGATGGTAAAGAATCTGTCTGCAATGTAGGAGACCTGGGTTTGACCCCTGGGTCGGGAAGACCCCCTGGAGAAGGGAGTGGCAACCCACTCCAGTAGTCTTGCTCTGGGGAAATCCCATGGACAGAGGAGGCCTGGCGGGCTGCAGTCCATGAGGTCGCAAAGAGTCAGACACGACTAACTGAGCAACACGTAGCACTTAAGACTGTCCTGGCTGCCCAGGATCACGCAGACGAGGCCAAGGCAGGAGCCGCTTTGTGCGGCTGCTTGGGTCGGGTCACTGTGCTCTATCTTAGTTCGTTTTGCTCTAGTTAACTTTGTTGAGAAACTTCTTGTCTCAGTTTCAGGTGGTGGCTTTAGTACATCTAGAAACTTACCCTCTGTGTTGCCTTAAGGGAAGAAGTCATTCTTTTTGGTTGACTTTCAGTCTTTCTTGGGCTTCCCAGGTGGTGCTAGTGGTGAAACACCCACCTGCTAGTGCAGGAGGTGTAAGAGATGTGGGTTTGATCCCTGGGTGGGGAAGATCCCTGGAAGGAGAGCATGGCAGCCCACTCCAGTATTCTTGCCTGGAGAATCCCATGGACAGAGGAACCTGGTGGGCTGTAGTCCATGGGGTCACAAACAATCGGACATGACTGAAACGAGTTGGCACACACATATGGACAGGGAAACTACTGGTGGTGACCTCATTAGTTTAGGGGCTTCCCTGGAGGCTCAGATGGTAAAGAATCTGCCTGCAATGCAGGAGACCCAGGTTCGATCCCTGGGTCAGGAAGATCCCCTGTAGAAGGAAATTCATGGACAGAATTCCATGGACAGACCATGGGGTCAAAGAGTCAGACATGCCTGAGTGACTAACACTTTCACTTTCTTTCATTAGTTTAGTTTGAGAAAAAAATGCAATGATACCAGTAAAAAAAATTCCAAGCAGTGCTCCTATCCTGAGATCCCCTTCTTAATCTGACAAGAGAAGCTCTCTCCTTTCTAGAGAGGCAGGAAGATGAGTGCCATACAATTAGAAATGGGAGTAGGAATAAGCATCCCAGCATCACCTGGCAATAAACTGACACAATTTTTAAAAGCTCTTTGGATTCATACCAAGTGAAGAATGAGTGTGGAGGAAGGAAAAGGAAGTGGTTGTGCCCTAAGACTTTGGGATCGCTGGCCCCGAGTCCCTAAAGGCAGGGAGAAGTTTGTGTGTGATGGGGGTAGCGGCATGGGCTAGTCTCTGTGGCAGTGGTGATGCAGAGTCCCGCGTTGCAGAGCTGTGAGTTCTGTGTGTGCACTGTAACAGCCCACGCTAGAATTAGACGAGATACTCCAGCTCCTCTCAGCCAGCCTTCAAAGGAACGCTAGTCAGAAGAGGGGCTGGGGAGAAGAGAGAGGACCAGTTCTATGTGTAACCTGTCAGGGCAGTCGTCTCTGAATTCATCTTTCCAAACAGAAAAGATTGCTTATTGTTTTCCTTGTAGTCCTGTCACCCAGCTGGCAATGTCCCCCAAACTCGGTTTATTCTCTAGGGTTTTAGAAGCAGAAAAAGACAAAGAAGCGTCTTTTGTCGTGGTCACTCAGAGGACATGGAAAGAATATGGTGTAGCTGTAGTTACGAGGGAAACACTAAGCAAACCTCGGTGCCGTTTCTGTGTTTGGGCTGGTTCTAAAGTAGACAGGCTTGAGCAAAGGCAATCACAAAAATATTTCACAGACAGTGGTTTCATTTTGCTGAAACTCTTAGGGCCAGTGTCGATGGAAGGAGGAAACACAACAGGAGGCGTGTGAGTTGCGGTTGCGCCCGGCTTCCTTAGGGCACTGGGTGGGCCCGGGCTCTCCGGCGCTGAGAGAGGCTGTTCTGAGGCCAGCGTAGCGGTGACCTTGGCGAAAGGGGAGACACGCAACCCAGCACAGGAGAAGGTTGCTGCTGGTCACGAGGAACAGACCTCTTAGTTAAAGGCTTTCATGCTTTCCTAAGTATGGGAACATGCAAGAATCCAGGCTCACAGAACTTTTTTTTTTAATGAAAATCCTGAAAATATCTGTTGGAAGACCTGTTCTGCCAGTTTCACCAGAGTGCAGATGGCCTCGTTCCTGGCCTCCACCCTCGTTCCTGACCAACAGCCTCTGACGCGTGTTGGAGGTCAGGGCCTGGGTGGCCAGTGACTCAGTGGGTGCTGGGCGACATTCCTGAGCTGGCACCGGACATCTGGGGAGGAGGAAACTGTGCTAAGCTGTAAGCTCCCAGAAGCTTGCTGTAGTGCCCATGGAGATTAAAATGATGTCTACTCACAGCCAGGCTTGAACTCTAATTCAGGACCTGAACCCCTGACAAGCCAAGGGGCTGCCCTCTGCACACCTCCACACACTTCCCAGACCTGAGACTCCATCAGAGATAGCTATCTCCTGATCCCTCACTCAGCAAAGCTATTGTTTTCATCTATTTAACATACATCCCCCCCACATCTGTATTTATCTGAAATATCTTTATCTGAATATATCTGAATACTTATCTGAATGTATCTTGTCTTGATAGACCATTATTATGCAGTTAACAGTTTTCTGTATTTCTTGGTGGTAAATAAAATAAAATCCACTTTACAATAGACTAAGCAAATAATTTCCCCAGTTGCTGAGTGTTAAAGAATCTGCCTGCCAATGCAGGAGACGCAAGAAACGTGGGTTTGGTCCCTGGGTCAAGAAGGTCCCCTGGAGGAAGGTGTGGCAACCCACTCCAGTATTCTTGCCTGAAGAATCTCATGGACAGAAAAGCCTGGCAGGCTGGCATCCATAGGGCTGCAGAGCATTGGTCACCACTGAGCATGAGCGTGAAGTAAGTAATGATAATAACATCCGCTCCATTTAAAAAGATTATTTATTTTATTTGACTGCACTGGGTCTTAGTTGTGGCACATGGGGTCTTTAGTGACAGCCTGCGGTATCTATTTCCTGGACCAGGGATTGAACCCAGGACCGCTGCATTGGGAGCACAGAATCTTAACCACTGAACCACCAGGGAAGTTCGTCAGCTCCGTTTTGAGGAGCTTGTTTGTACTCGTCACTGTACTTTGCAAATTGGCACCTGATCTAATGTAACTCTCATAAAAATGTATGAGAATCTCACAATAATATATGCGGATCTCACAAAAGTGTATGCGGATCTCACATATTTGAAAACAACCTGGGAGACTTTGCCTTAAAAGAGCTAAGGGGTCCAGAATCCAGGTCTACCTGGATCCAAACTCGACTCTCTTTCCACTACATTACATTTCCTCTGAGGATAACACAGCTGACTCGTTCTATCCGGCTCTGATAAATGCAGTAGTGATAACGCCAGCGCCGTGGTGTAAGGATGACAGCAGCGAACACTGTCTTCCATGGCTTTTCTACAATGAGCATGTGGTATGTATACAGATATACACACAGCACACAGTCACACACTCCTTTAATGCATCACGCCTCCATAAAGAAAGTACCATTTGCCATTACTGACCTCACTTCACCGAAGAGAAAGCTGAAGCACAGAGACCCTTCCTGCTGCCCAAGGGCGCACGGCTACACAGTGATGGAGCCAGAGCTGACCTGGACAGGCAGCATGGCTCAAGGCCTCAACTGACCACCTCACTCCCACAGTAGGATGGCAGGTGACACCAGGAGCTCTCCTCTCTGTAAGAGCTCACTGCCACGCGACCGCAGGCTCCGAGCGTGATTTGAATGAATGTTTTCAGGAAGCAGGTCCATTTGCACTCATTTTCCATTTATTATCATTTATTTATTCATTGGAATATTTATTTCCATTTTCCATTTATTATCATTTTCCCTCAGGCCCCACATGTCCCACATGCCCCAATACAGAACAGCTCTTTGTAGGTTGTGAAAGATAAATACCTAATGGTACTCCTTGAAGAGATTTTATTCAGGTATCCACGCTTAGCCATACTCAAACTGTAATGTAAATTTGAGAGGCAAAGAATGGGATGAATCTATTTTCTACTTAACAGGAGCTAAAAATTATTTTGTTTAGGTTACACCTATCATCCTCCTAACTGTTCTTTTTAAAATTATTATATATTATTATTATTAAAAATTTTAGTATTATTAATGTTTTAGACATTTACAAAACTGCTTATTTCTTTTTAGCTATCTGGGCCTTCATTGCGGTGCACGGGCTTCTCGTCGGTGGCCCCTCTTGCTGGAGAACACAGGCTCGATCGTGCGGCGGGCTCCCGTAGCTGTGGCTCACGGGTTTTGCAGCTCTGTGCCATGTGGACTCTTCCCGGACCAGGGATTGAACCCGTGTCCCTCGTATTGGCAGGTGTATTCTTACCCACCGAGGCACCAGGGAAGCCCCTAACAAGCTGTTCTGGTTCTCGTGTCACAGGCGAAGCTGCTGGATAAAGGTGAGAGGTGAAATCGTGTGAACAGAGTCACATCAGTTGCTGCAGAACAGGTATGTCTGTGTCCACAGCCATTACAGTCGGCAGCCAGAGCGGGATCCACTTAGGGGAAGGACAGAAGGAGAGAAACCTGAGCCGGAGGAGAACACGGGCCCTGGTGTGGCCCTCGGCTTCATCTAGGGCGTAAAGAGCTTGCTAGAAGCTCTGGAAACTGTGCGAGGAGACACTGCGAGCAGGGGTCACTCGCCAGCTGAGGACAGCGGCCCCCAGAGGAGTGAAGCTCTTCTGCAGGAGGGGGAGGTGAGCTTGGCGAACATTTTAGCTCCTGATGCTCAGCTTCGAAAGATCGTATGCAAAGTCTGAACCTGATTGGATGCAGTGAGAACCCATTCCTGCAAATACCTAAGAAGTGCCTGGAGGCTACTGTCATAATGAATAAAATGGTTAGTGAGTGAACTCGAGACAGCACATCCATTAGACTACCGCTGAGAAGAATGGAAATTTTAGAGTTAAATTTCAAAATCTGGCAAGCGATACTGACAAATTGTCCAAGCTTTTACCACAAATCTGCTGCTTTCAAAAAATAGCCGAAGATCTTCAAAATAATGCCTAGACAACTCAGAAAGCCAGCATGCAATTTATAACATGCTGCTGAACTTGAAGAGCATTGGAAGGAGGTTTACTTAAACCTCATGAAGATGATGATTTAGAGGGGGAAAGGAGCCATTCGTGTGGGCAGAGTGAGAAAGGTTACTGGTAAAGGGCCTGTCTTGTCTCCCGTGGGGGAAAAAAAAACAGAAGCCGGGCAGCTCTGCAGTCCATCAGCTTGTCTAAATGGCCCCATTGCCCTAAAAAGCGCAGGTCAGCGCTGGACTTTTCAGAGCTGATGGACTTCTCCCGCCCAGGCAGCACTGCCTGCCTTCCTAATCACCATGCGATAGAATCAGCAACAAGCTGAGATTTGGAATAGAGAACTGTGCAGTCAACACACCAGCTGGAGCAGAAAGTCCCTGAAACATACATTTCTTGAAAAATGACCCTGGTTTCTGGCGGTTATTACTGTGAATGAGACTACTTTAGCATCTCAACCCAAAACGACTTAGCAGGTTTGTTTTTTTTTCTCCAAACGCCTCTACAGTCTGTTTTATTCTGTGTTTATCCCTGACTCACAATTGCAGGCAAGTTTTAATCATACTTACTCCTGAATAACTTTCAAGGTGTCTGTGCTATAAAACAATATATGACTTTATTTTGTACTATTTATTATTGAAACTTTAAACTTTTTCCTCCTTACTTGATGATGTTTCTTTTCAAGAAAGAATACTGTAAATGTATTTCTATGAAACATTTTAAAAACGAAAAACACAGTAAGCTGAGAATCTGCCAGTGTTTACTGTTTAAACATTTCGATTTTCAAGGGTAGAATCCCTATGGCAAAAGAGCCTAACCTAGAGGACGTGTTAGTCACTCAGTCAAGTCCAGCTCTTTGCGACTCCACGGACTGTAGCCTGCCAGGGTCCATGGAATTCTCCAGGCAAGAATACTGGAGCCAGTTGCCATTCCCTTCTTCAAGGGATCTTCCCGACTGATCTTGCCAGGACAGACCTGGGTCTCCTGCATTGCAGGCAGGTTCTTTCCCAGCTGAGTTATCAGGGAACCCCTAGAACCTCAGGTAATTAGGACCCCTCTGAGTAGAAAAAGACAGGCAAGGGAGAAGTGAAATGCTTTTGGCATTTTGCTGACTTACTCCTTTGGGGTGGTGCACAGAGAACCTGAATAATTCCAGCTTATTCTAGAATGAGAGTCATAGGAGACTTCTGATGCAGAAATTAGGGTTCTTCATTCAAAGTCTAGAGATAATTTGCCTGTGACCTGGGATTCGTGCAGGCGGACAGAAGGAAAGACAAGTTTTCAGTGCAGGGACTCTGCTGTTTGCCTCCATGTATTTTTTTTTTTTTAATTAAAAATTTGTTCTGGCTACGCTGGGTCTTCGTTGCTCTGAAAGGGCTTCTCTTGTTGGGTTTAGTTGCCCCACCACATGTGGGATCTGAGTTCCTCAACCAATGACTGAACCACGCCCCCTGCATTGAAAGGTGGGTTCTTCACTGCGGAACCACCAGGAAAGTCCCACCTCCAGGTATTCTTGTGTTCTCTCAACTGACCTTTAAAAGTAAGTGGTGAATATTAACACCACTAGTATTCAACATAGTTTTAGAAGTCCTAACTGCCACAATCTGAGAAGAAAAAGAAATAAAAGGAATCCAGATCGGAAAAGAAGAAGTAAAGCCCTTACTGTTTGACATGATACTGTACATAGAAAACCTTAAAGATACTATCAGAAAATTACTAGAGCTAATCAGTGAATTTAGGAAAGTCGCAGGATACAAAATCAATACACAGAAATTACCTGCGTTTCTATATACAAACAATGAAATATCAGAAAGAGAAATTCAGGAATCAATCCTATTCACCGTTGCAAAAAAAAAAGAATTAAATATCTAGGAATAAGCTTACCTAAGGAGACAAGAAACCTGCATGCAGGTTAGGAAGCAACAGTTGGAACTGGACCTGGAACAACAGACTGGCTCCAAATAGGGAAAGGAGCATGTCAAGGCTGTATATTGTCACTCTGCTTATTTAACTTATACGCAGAGTACATCATGAGAAACGCTGGACTGGAAGAAACACAAGCTGGAATCAAGATTGCAGGGAAAAATATCAATAACCTCAGATATGCAGATGACACCACCCTTAATGGCAGAAAGTGAAGAGGAGCTAAAAAGCCTCTTGAAAGTGAAAGTGGAGAGTGAAAAAGTTGGCTTAAAGCTCAACATTCAGAAAACGAAGATCAAGGCATCTGGCCCCATCACTTCATGGGAAATAGATGGGGAAACAGTGGAAACAGTGTCAGACTTTATTTTTGGGGCTCCAAAATCACTGCTGATGGTGACTGCAGCCGTGAAATTAGAAGATGCTTATTCCTTGGAAAAAAGTTATGACCAACCTAGATAGCATATTCAAAAGCAGAGACATTACTTTGCCAACAAAAGTCTGTCTAGTCAAGGCTATGGTTTTTCCAGTAGTCATGTATGGATGTGAGAGTTGGACTGTGAAGAAAGCTGAGCACCAAGAATTGATGCTTTTGAACTGTTGTGTTGGAAAAGACTCTTGAGAGTTCCTTGGACTGCAAGGAGATCCAACCAGTCCACCCTAAAGGAGATCCGTCCTGGGTGTTCATTGGAAGGAATGATGCTGAAGCTGAAACTCCAATACTTTGGCCACCTCATGCGAAGAGTGGACTCACTGGAAAAGACCCTGATGCTGGGAGGGATTGCAGGCAGGAGGAGAAGGGAACGACCGAGGATGAGATGGCTGGATGGCATCACTGACTCGATAGACATGAGTTTGGGTAAACTCCAGGAGTTGGTGATGGACAGGGAGGCCAGGCGTGCTGCGATTCATGGGGTCGCAGAGTCAGACATGACTGAGCAACTGAGCTGAACTGAACTGATGCTTTACCTTGAGAGAGAAAAAAAGGGCTCAAATTTATTATGTTTCTTGGTATAAATAAACCTCAAAGAATTCATACAATTTTTTGAACATTGCTTTAGTTTCCTACTCAAAATTAAATCCTTTGACAATTGCTTTTTTTTTTTTAAGAACATGAGGCAATAATTCAAGTCCCACTGTAAGGAACTTAATCAAAGTGAATTTAATTCAGTTCTTTGTAATTCACCACATTTTGATGTGGAAAAAAATAAAAGGAATCTGTCCGATAGCTGAATGGAGCCTTGTTCTGCTGCCACTCATCGCATACAAGGGCTCTGCTGCTCTCAGCTAACTAAAAATGGAATATTATAGACCCCAGAGGCAGCTCAGACAGCTTCACAATAGCTCACGGGATGAACACTGTCTCTATGAGGAAACATACTGCTTTGTACACAATGGCCCTGTTTTGCATTTCTTTGGCTTGAGATATTGAAGATATGTTATTGCGGCCATTTTTAAGATCAAGAATAAAAGCAGAATAAAGGAGGAATTTACTTCCTCGGGGAAACATTATGTCAGAAGTAAAGTCAGAAACACCTTTGTCTAACCCACTCTGGCTGGCTTCTGCTCTAAGGGTCAGTGGTATGATGAGAACTGGAGAAATGAAGAGTGGGGATGGGAAGAAATCAGAAGCCCATACAGAAAGGGGGGGGAAGAGGTTGACAGGGAGAAATTCTAAAAGGAGTGAGTCTTCCATTACTTTAGATTGGCTGATAATGCTTTTGTAGAAATTTCAATGAAAAAAAAACCACTTTGTGGAAGTTCTTCTTTGACTGTTTCTTTGTTTTTGAATGAAAATGCAAATTCTGAGAAATCAAAGATTCAGATCAAAACCTGGAAGGGATAACTTAACGTGATATAAAGTATAATCAAGATTCAAAAAAATTTGCATATTGGGAAATTGGGTGAAAATAAAGACTATAAAGAGATAACAAATGCTGGATGTGGAGAAAAGAGACCTCTTGTACTCTGTTAGTGGGAATGCAAATTGGTGCAGTCACTATAGAAAACATACTGGAGAATCTTCAAAAAACGTAAAATAGAACTACCATCTGATCGAGCAACTCCGCTTCTGAGAATATACCCAAAGGTAACAACACAAGAGAAGACTCTATGCATGGACATCACCAGATGGTCAATGCCAAAATCAGATTGATTATATTCTTTGCTGCCAAAGATGGAGAAGCTCTATACAGTCAGTAAAAACAAGACCAGGAGCTGACTGTGGCTCAGATCATGAACTCCTTATTGCCAAATTCAGACTTAAATTGAAGAAAGTAGGGAAAACTGCTAGACCATTCAGGTATGACCTAAATCAAATCCCTTATGATTATACAGTGGAAGTGAGAAATAGATTTAAGGGCCTAGATCTGATAGATAGAGTGCCTAATAAACTACTGATGGAGGTTTGTGACATTGTACAGGAGATAGGGATCAAGACCATCCCCATGGAAAAGAAATGCAAAAAAGCAAAATGGCTGTCTGGGGGAGGCCTTACAAATAGCTGTGAAAAGAAGAGAGGTGAAAAGCAAAGGAGAAAAGGAAAGATATAAGCATCTGAATGCAGAGTTCCAGAGAATAGCAAGAAGAGATAAGAAAGCCTTCTTCAGCAATCAATGCAAAGAAGTAGAGGAAAAGAACAGAATGGGAAAGACTAGAGATGGGCTCAATGAAGGACAGAAATGGTATGAACCTAACAGAAGCAGAAGATATTAAGAAGAGGTGACAAGAATACACAGAAAAACTGTACAAAAACTCTTCATGACCGGGATAATCACGATGGTGTGATTACTCACCTAGAGTCAGACATCCTGGAATGTGAAGTCAGGTGGGCCTTAGAAAGCATCACTACAAACAAAGCTAGTGGAGGTGATGGAATTCCAGTTGAGCTATTTCAAATCCTGAAAGATGATGCTGTGAAAGTTCTGCAATCAATAGGCCAGCACATTTGGAAAACTCAGCAGTGGCCACAGGACTGGAAAAGGTCAGTTTTCATTCCAATCCCAAAGAAAGGAAATGCCAAAGAATGCTCAAACTACCGCACCATTGCACTCATCTCACACGCTAGTAAAGTAATGCTCAAAATTCTCCAAGCCAGGCTTCAGCAATACGTGAACTGTGAACTCCCTGATGTTCAAGCTGGTTTTAGAAAAGGCAGAGGAATCAGAGATCAAATTGCCAACATCTGCTGGATCATGGAAAAAGCAACAGAGTTCCAGAAAAACATCTATTTCTGCTTTATTGACTATGCCAAAGCCTTTGACTGTGTGGATCACAATAAACTGGAAAATTCTGAAAGATGGGAATACCAGACCACCTGACCTGCCTCTTGAGAAATCTGTATGCAGGTCAGGGAGCAACAGGTAGAACTGGACATAGAACAACAGACTGGTTCCAAATAGGAAAAGGAGTATGTCAAGGCTGTATATTGTCACCCTGCTTATTTAACTTCTATGCAGAGTACATCATGAGAAACGCTGGACTGGAAGAAACACAAGCTGGAATCAAGATTGCTGGGAGAAATATCAATAACGTCAGATATGCAGATGACACCACCCTTATGGCTGAAGGTGAAGAGGAACTCAAAAGCCTCTTGATGAAAGTGACAGTGGAGAGTGAAAAAGTTGGCTTAAAGCTCCACATTCAGAAAACTAATATCATGGCATCTGGTCCCATCACTTCATGGGAAATAGATGGGGAAACAGTGGAAACAGTGTCAGACTTTATTTTGGGGGGCTCCAAAATCATTGCAGATGGTGACTGCAGCCATGAAATTAAAAGATGCTTACTCCTTGGAAGGAAAGCTATGATCAGCCTAGACAGCATATTCAAAAGCAGAGACATTACTTTGCCGACTAAGGTCGGTCTAGTCAAGGCTATGGTTTTTCCTGTGGTCATGTATGGATGTGAGAGTTGGACTGTGAAGAAGACTGAGTGCCGAAGAACTGATGCTTTTGAACTGTGGTGTTGGAGAAGACTCTTGAGAGTCCCTTGGACTGCAAGGAGATCCAACCAGTCCATTCTGAAGGAGATCAGCCCTGGGATTTCTTTGGAAGGAAAGATGCTGAAGCTGAAACTCCAGTACTTTGGCCACCTCATGTCAAGAGCTGACTCATTGGAAAAGATTTTGATGCTGGGAGGGATTGGGGGGCAGGAGAAGAAGGGGACAACAGAGGATGAGATGGCTGGATGGCATCACGGACTCGATGGATGTGAGTTTGAGTGCACTCCGGGAGTTGGTGATGGACAGGGAGGCCTGGCGTGCTGTGAGTCATGGGATCGCAGAGAGTTGGACACGACTGAGCGACTGAACTGACTGAAAGAAAACACTAACTGAAAGACCTCTGCAGCCCATGTCTGCAGCAGTCAGTTTACACTAGGCATGACATGGAGACCGCCCACATGCCCACTGATGGAAGGACTGAGAAAGATGCTTTTCAACGTATACAATGAATGGAGTATTAGTTGGCCTTAAAACCCAGGAAAATCCTACCATTTGTGACAACAACATAGATGGGCCTTGCAGGCATTATGCCAAATGAAATAAGTCAGACAGAGAAAGACAAATACTCTATGATTTCACTTACATATGGAATCTAAAACAAAATTCCAAACTCACAGAAGAGGAAATGAGATCTGGGACTACAAGGGGTTGCGCTTTGGGGGAGGGGTTTGGGGGATATAGGTGACTGGGTAAGACCGTGTGACCAAGTAACCTGAAGCAAAATTTTCCCCAGGTGGCTCAGTGGTAAAGAATCTGCTTGTAATGCCGGAGTCACAGGAGACCCCGATTCAGTCCCTGGGTTGGGAAAACCCGCTGGAGGAAGGCAGGGCAAGCCATTCTAGTATTCTTGCCTGGAGAACTGCATGGACAGAGGAGCCTGGCTGGCTACACCCTCTACACGGTCGCAAAGAGTTGGGCACAGCTGAAGCCACTGAGCACACGCAATGTCTTAAGTTAAAGGTTTAAGTTTGATGTAGGAGTTCCTCTATCATTTTGTTCTTTCATTAAAATTAAACTATATTCTAATTGTCTTTTTCACTTTCTGGTTACTGTTGTTCAGCCTACAAATCCAAAACGTGCTTAGTTAGCCCTTGTCTTTGGCAAAGATGTGTCCAAAGTGATGCAAGAGGAAAATTAGAATGAGACATGTTTTCAACATTTATGTAGCTTACATACATGAAATGACCAACCATCCCATATTCACTTTTTTAAATAAAATTTTTACTTTAGTTTGCTCTGGACTTGCAGAAAATTTACAAAGATAATACAGAGTCCCCAGTACAGTCCACACTTACTTTCCCATGGCTAACAATTAGTATGGTGATTTGTCACAACTAATGAACCAATATTCGGTTCAGCTCAGTTCAGTCGCTCAGTCGTGTCCAACTCTTTGCAACCCCATGGACTGCAGCATGCCAGGCCTCCCTGTCCATCACCAACTCCTGGAGCTTCCTCAAACTCATGTCCATCGAGTCTGTGATGCCATCCAACCACCTCATCCTCTGTTGTCCCCTTCTCCTCCCACCTTCAATCTTTCCCAGCAACAGGGTCTTTTCAAATCAGTCACTTCTTCGCATCAGGTGGCCAAAGTATTGGAGTTTCAGCTTCAGCATCAGTCCTTCCAGTGACTATTCAGGACTGATTTCCTTTACAATGGACTGGTTGGATCTCCTTGCAGAACAAGGGACTCTCAAGAGTCTTCTCCAACACCGCAGCTCAAAAGCATCAATTCTTTGGCGCTCAGCTTTCTTTATGGTCCAATTCTCACATCCATACATGACTACTGGAAAAACCATAGCTTTGACTAGATGGACTTTGTTGGCAAAGTAATATATTTCCTTTTAATATGCTGTCTGATGCATACTGAGTCACTTCATTTGTGTCCAACTCTGTGCGACCCCATAGATGGCAGCCCACCAGGCTTCTCTGTCCCTGGGATTCTTCAGGCAAGAATACTGGAGCGGGTTGCCATTTCCTTCTCCAATGCATGCATGCATGCTAAGTTGCTTCAGTAGTGTCCAACTCTATTCCACCTTATGGACAGCAGCCCACCAGGCTCCTCTGGCCACAGGATTCTCTAGGCAAGAATAGTGGAGAGGGTTGCCAGTTGGTCATAATTTTTCTTCCAAGGAGCAAGTGTCTTTTAATTTCATGGCTGCAATCACCATCTGCAGTGATTTTGGAGCCCCCAAAATAAAGTCTGTCACTGTTTCCATTGCTTCCCCCATCTATTTGCCATGAAGTGATGGGACCAGATGCCATGATCTTAGTTTTCTGAATGTGGAGCTTTAAGCCAACTTTTTCACTCTTCTCTTTCAGTTTCATCAAGAGACTCTTTAGTTCTTTGCTTTCTGTCATAAGGGTGGTGTCATCTGCGCATCTGAGGTTATTGATATTTCTCCCAGCAATCTTGATTCCAGCTTGTGTTTCTTCCAGTCCAGTGTTTCTCATGATGTACTCTGCATAGACATTAAATAAAGCAGGGTGACAATATACAGCCTTGACGTACTCCTTTTCCTATTTGGAACCAGTCTGTTGTTCCATGTCCAGTTCTAACTGTTGCTTCCTGACCTGCATACAGATTTCTCAAGAGGCAGGTCAGGTGGTCTAGTATTCCCATCTCTTTCAAAATTTCCCACAGTTTATTGTGATCCACAGAGTCAGAGGCTTTGGCATAGTCAATAGAACAGAAGTAGATGTTTTTTCTGGAACTCTCTTGCTTTTTTTGATGATCCAACTGATGTTGGCAATTTGATCTCTGGTTCCTCTGCCTTTTCTAAAACCAGCTTGAACATCAGGGAGTTCACGGTTCACGTATTGCTGAAGCCTGGCTTGGAGAAGTTTGAGCATTACTTTACTAGCATGTGAGATGAGTGCAACTGTGCGGTCATTTGAGCATTCCTTGGCATTGCCTTTCTTTGGGACTGGAATGAAAACCGACCTTTCCCAGTCCTGTGGCCACTGCTGAGTATTCCAAATTTTCTGGCATACTAAGTGCAGCATTTTCACAGCATCATCTTATAGGATTTGAAATAGCTCAGTTGGAATTCCAGCACCTCCACTGTGATGGACAGGTCCGTCACTAACTCCCAGAGCTTAGCTTTGTTCGTAGTGATGCTTCCTAAGGTCTATCTGACTTCGCATTCCAGGATATCTGGCTCTAGGTGAGTGATCACACCATCATGATTATCTGAGTCATGAAGATCTTTTTGTATAGTTCCGTGTGTTTTTGCCACCTCTTCTTAATATCTTCTGTTTCTATTAGGTCCATACCATTTCTGTCATTTATTGAGCCCATTTTTTCATGAAATTATTCCCTTGGTATCTCAAATTTTCTTGAAGAGCTCTCTAGTCTTCTCCATTCTATTGTTTCCCTCTATTTCTTTGCACTGATCACTGAGGAAGGCTTTCTTATCTTTCCTCACTTTTCTTTGGAACTCTGCATTCAAATGGGTATCTCCTTTGGCTTTCACTTCTCTTCTTTTCTCACCTATTTGTAAGGTCTCCTCGGGGAACCATTTGGTCTTTTTGCATTTCTTTTTCTTGGGGATGGTCTTGATCCCTGTCTCCTATACAGTGTCACAGACCCTCCGTCCATAGTTCTTCAAGCACTCTATCAGATCTAATCCCTTAAATCTATTTCTCACTTCCACTGTAAAATCATAACGGTTTTGATTTAGGTGGCAAAGAGTCAGATAGGACTGAGTGACTTCACTTTCACTTTCATTGTCTTTCAGTAAATCTTTAATCCAGTTTTCTGCTGATGGGTGGAGCTATGTTCCCTCCCTGTAATTTGGCCTGAGGTAGTTTTCCTCTTCAGTATTGCTACTTAAATACAGTATTTCCCAGGACCCTTGGGGATACTGAGAACCAGCTATTATGGGTAAAAATAGTTCTGACCCACCTGAGCTAATCAGACAAGTGGAAAATGATTTGCCAGTTTTGGCAACTTAAGTAAATTGGAGTTGCCTTTCCTTATTGACTTTATAGAGTTTTTACATAGACATATTCAGATGTTAGCTTCTGATACTAAGGAACATAGTTTTGCATGTATGAAATTCAAATCTCGGATAAGTTACTTTAAAAGGAAAATTCAGTGTGACTTTTAAAAACAATAACAGATTACTGAAGGTTTCATATGTGGCCTGACATCTTTGAATTAACCATTTTTCTTCTTCTTAAACACAATCTGGTTTACTCAAGAAAAAGGACAACCTTCCTCTATTAACTCAGTCTTAACTTTTCTTTCATGTGACTTCACATTGTCTTTGAAAAGTCCCTCCTTGCAGAAAATCTTTGAGTAGAATTTTGTCAGACAAATGATAAGATGTTTCTTTTTATTCTCAGTCTCTTTCATTGATCAGATTAGCTTATGTTTGTTCACCATTCCCTGATAGGGCTTTCTCTTAATTGTCCTGGTACAACTTTAGAGCAATACCAACACTCAGTAAATGTTGACTAGTAACGTATGAGATCCTGCTTATTACCAACATTTAATTCTTTTTATTGAGGTGTAGTTGATTTATATTATATAATTCCAGGTGTACAACACTGTGGTTCTCCGTTTTTAAAGATTATACTCTGTGTATAAAATATCGACTATATTCCCCATGCTGTATAGTATATCCTATAGTTTATTTTATGCATAACACTTTGCACCTCTTAATCCTCACACGCATCTTCTTCCCCTTCTCTTTGGTAACCACTAGTTTGTTCTCTAATATGTGAGTCTGTTTATTTTTGGTTATATTCACTAGTTTGTTTGATTGTTTTTAGATTCTACATTAAGTGATAACTTACAATATTTATCTTTCTCTGTCTGACTTATTTTACAAAGCATAGACTTTGTAAAGTCCATTCATGTTGCTGCGAATGGCAGTTTCATTCTTTATGGCTGAATTGGATTCTGTGTGTGTGTCTGTTTATACTATGTCTTCTTTATACATTCGCTTGTTGATGGACACTTATTTAGCTTGCTTTCATATCTTGGCTATTATAAATAATGCAACTATGACCATTGGGATGTATTTATCTTTTCAAACCAGTGTTTTTGCTCTGTTGGGATATATACCCAGGAGTGGGATTGCTGGATCCTGTGGTAAGTCTATTGTTAACTTTTTGAAGAACTCCTGTTGTTTTAGGAGAGGCAATGGCACCCCACTCCAGTGCTCTTGCCTGGAAAATCCCAGGGACGGAGGAGCCTGGTGGGCTGCAGTCCATGGGGTCGCGAAGTCAGACGTGGCTGAGCGACGTCTCTTTCCATTTTCACTTTCCTGCATTGGAGAAGGAAATGGCAGCCCACTCCAGTGTTCTTGCCTGGAGAATCCCGGGGACGGGGAGCCTGGTGGGCTGCCGTCTATGGGGTAGCACAGAGTTGGACACGACTGAAGTGACTCAGCAGCAGAAGCGGTAATGGTGACCTCCTTCAAAAGGACTTAAGGCAGCACAACCCCAGGACTGTTGCAGTGAGTGCCCCTGACCCTCGGCAGGCCACTGTCGCCCCTCGCCTCCGCCAGAGACTCCCGGACACTCACAGGCAAGCCTGGCTCAGTCTCTTGTGGGGTCACTGCTGCTTTCTCCTGGGTCCTGGTGGGTGCAAGTTTTGTTGTGCCCTCCAAGGGTCTATTTCCCTGGAGGTCTGCAGTCCTTTCACCAGACCCCCAGGTTGGGAAGTCTGCTGGGGGCCCTGGAACTTTTGCAACAGGGCGAGACCTTCTTTGGTGTATTTGCTCTCCAGTTTGTGGATTGCCTGCTCGGCAGCTCTATGCTGGAGCTAAAGGCGACCTCCTCCAGGAGGACTATGCCACCGGCTGCGCCTCCCAGGTCTGCTGCAGAGCCCTCCCCCTGGCAGGTCACTGCCAACCCACACCTCTGCAGGAGACACTTAAACGCAGGTCCGGCCCAGCCTCTTGCGGGGTCGCCGCTCCTTTCCTTTGGTCCTGCTGCATGTGAGGCTGTGTTCACGCCCTCCAAGCATCTCTGGCGGTCTGAGATTTGATTTTAAACGTGATTGTGCCCCTCCTACCATCTTGTTGGGGGTTCTCCTTTGCCTTGGATGTGGGGTATCTTTTTTGGGTGGGATCTAACATTTTCCTGTTGACAGTTGTTAGTTGCGATTTTGGTGTTCTTGCCGAAGAGGATGAGCACACATCCTTCTACCACCCCCATCCCTGAATGAGACTTTCGCAATGAACTGCCTTCCGTCTGCGAAATGTATGGCTCTCTAAGTGTATCTACTGCTTACATGTCACTTTGCCTCTTGCTGAATTCCTTCTGCTTTGAGACATAAGGAACCTGAGCTTCATTAAGGCACTTTCAGCGGGTTGTGAATGAGAGTCGCCATTTTGCTACGATGTTTATTGTCATCCTGCTTATTTAACTTCTATGTGGAATACATCAGGAGAAGTGCTGGGCTGGAGGAAGCACAAGCTGGAATCAAGATTGCCAGGAGAGATATCAATAACCTTAGAAATGCAGATGGCACTAACCTTATGGCAGAAAGTGAAGAACTAAACAGCCTCTTGATGAAAGTGAAAGAGGAGAATGAAAAAGCTGGCTTAAAACTCAACATTCAAAAAGCTAAGATCATGACATCTGGTCCCATCACTTCATGTCAAATAGATGGGGAAAATGTGGAAACAGTGACAGACTTTATTTTCTTGGGCTCCAAAATCACTGCAGATGGTGATTGCAGCCATGAAATTAAAAGATGCTTGCTCCTTGCAAGAAAAGCTATGACAGCATATTAAAAGTAGATACTACTTTGCCAACAAAGGTCCGTCTATGGTTTTCCAGTGGTTATGTATGGATGTGAGAGTTGGACCATGAAGAAGGCTGAGCACTGAAGAATTGATGCCTTTGAACTGTGGTGCTGGAGAAGACTCGTGAGAGTCCCTTGGACTGCAAGAAGATCCAACCAGTCCATCCTAAAGGAGATCAGTCCTGAATATTCACTAGAAGGACTGATACTGAAGCTGAAGTTCCAATACTTTGGCTATCTGATGCAAAGAACTGACTCATTAGAAAAGACCCTGATGCTGGGAAAGATTGAAGGCAGGAGGAAAAGGGGACAGCAGAGGATGAGATGGTTGATGGCATCACTGACTCGATGGACATGAGTCTGAGCAAGCTCCTGGAGATGGTGAAGGACAGGGAAGCCTGGCGTGCTGCAGTTTCCGGGGTCGCAAAGAGTTGGATACAACTGAGCGAGTGAGCAACAGCAGCAGGAGTTTTGGCTGTTATGGCTAGAGCTGCTGTTAACACCTGAGAGGATAGCTTTGATGGACGTAACATACATGTTTAAATACATATCTAGGAGCACAACAGTTGGGTCATAGAGCATGTGTAATGTTATAACCTATTTTTAAACTGTGTTAGAATTTTACTGATTGTCCTGAAAGCTATGTTGAAACGCTTTAAAATCCATAGTTTTTCATAATATATTCTATTATATTTCATTTAACAATATGAATATTCCTGATTTAGGCACCCTCCCCTAAGGATTTTATATCCTAACACCTGAAATCTGATAATATGTTATCTAACATAGAAAAAGGGACTTTGCAGATGTGATGAAATTAAAGGTGCTTGAGATGGGTAAATTATCCTGGATTATACAGGCAGGCCCAATATGATCACAAGGGAAATTCTACTAACTATTTAAAGAAGATTTAATACCTGTACTTCCCAAACGATTTAAAACAATTGAAGAGGAGGGAACACTTTCAAACTCTACAAGGTCAGCATTACTCTGTTACCAAAGTCAGACAAGTTCAGTTCAGTTCAGTCACTCAGTCGTGTCCGACTCTTTGCAACCCCATGAATCGCAGCACGCCAGGCCTCCCTGTCCTTCACCAACTCCCGGAGTTCACTCAGATTCATGCCCATTGAGTCCGTGATGCCATCCAGCCATCTCATCCTCTGTCGCCCCCTTCTCCTCCTGCCTCCAGTCCCTCCCAGCATCAAAGTCTTTTCCAGTGAGTCAACTCTTCGCATGAAGTGGCCAAAGTACTGGAGCTTCAGCTTTAGCATCATTCCTTCCAAAGAAATCCCAGGGCTGATCTCCTTCAGAATGGACTGTTTGGATCTCCTTGCAGTCCAAGGGACTCTCAAGAGTCTTCTCTAACACCACAGTTCAAAAGCATCAGTTCTTCGGCACTCAGCCTTCTTTACAGTCCAACTCTCACATCTGTACATGACCATTGGAAAAACCATAGCCTTGGCTAGACAGACTTTTGTTGGCAAAGTAATGTCTCTGCTTTTGAATATGCTATCTAGGTTGGTCATAACTTTTCTTCCAAGGAGTAAGCGTCTTTTAATTTCAAGTCAGACAAGGACCCTAACAAAAGAGGAAACTATAGGTCAGTGTACCTGATAAGCATGGATGTAAAAGTCCTCAAAATTATATTAGCAAATTGAGTTCAGTAATACATTAAAATGATCATGCACCATGATCAAGTGGGATTTATCCCAAGGATGCAAGGGGTTTTCAATATTTTCAAATCAGTCAATAATACACCACATAAACAAATTGAAGAATAAAAATCCCATAATCATCTCAATAGACACAGAAAAAGCTTTTAACAAAGTGCAACACCCATTATGGCAAAAAAAGTGGGCAAAGAAGTAACATATCTCAACATAATAAAGGCCATATATGACAAACCCACAAGTCAAAGATTCCCACTCTCATCACTTTTACTCAACATAGTATCGCCATAGCAGGGGAAGAAAAAGAAATAAAAGGAATCCTAATTGGAAAGGAAGAGGTAAAACTGTCAGTATTTGCAGATGACATCATACTCCTCATAGAAAATCCTAAATATGTCATCATAAAACTACTAGAGCTTATCAACAAATTCAGTAAAGCTGCAGGATACAAAATTAATATACAGAAATCTGTTGCATGTCTATACACTAACAATGAACTTTGAGAGAAATTAAGGAAACAATCCCACTTACCATTGCATCATAAAGAATAAAATACCCAGGAATAGATCTACCTAAGGAGGTTAAAGACACCATAGTCAGAAAACTATAAGACTTTGATGAAAAAATCTGAAGATGACACAAACAGATCAAAAGATATACTGTGTTCTTGCATTAGAAGGATCAATACTGTTAAAATGAAGATATTACCCACGGTGTCTACAGATTCAGTGCCATTCCTATCAAAACGCCCATGGCATATTTCACAGAACTAGAACAAATAATCCTAAAATCCATGTGAAACCACAGTAGACCCCAAAGAGTCAAAGCAATCTTGAGAAAGAAGTACAAAGCTGGAGGTGTCAGGCTCCTTGACTTCAGACGACGATACAAAGCTTCGGCAAGCAAGGGCTTCCCAGGTGACTCAGTGGTACAGAATCTGCCTGCCAAAGCAGGAGGTGCAAAAGATGTGGGTTCTGTCCATGTCAGGAAGATCACCCAGAGTAGGAGGTGGCAACGCACTTCACTGTTCTTGACGGGATAATCCCATGGACAGAGGAGCCTGCACAGCCTATAGGGCCACAAAGAGTCGGACACAAACGAGCACACACGCACGGTAATCAAAGAAGCATGTTCCTGGCACCAAAACAGACAGAAAAATGGAACACGCTAGAAAGCCCGGAAAGAGACACACGCACATACGTTCAACGATTATGACAAAAGACGCAAGGCGAGAATATGCAGCGGGGAAAAAATACAGACTCTTCAATAAGTTGTGTTGGGAAAGTGAATGGCTACATGTAAAAAGAGTGAAACATTACTTGTCTGTGCTAAGTTGCTCAGTCATGTCCGACTTTGTGACGGTATGGACAGTAGCCCTCCAGGCTCCTCTGTCCGTGGGATTCTCCAGGCAAGAAAACTGGAGTGGGTTGCCATGCCCTCCTCCAGGGGATCTTCCCCACCCAGGGAATATCAGATGATACGCAAAAATTAATTCAAAGTGGTTTAAAGACTTAAAGTAAGACCTGAAGTCATAAACCTCCTAGAAGAAAGTTTAGGCAGTACACTGACAACAGTCGCAATGTGTTTTGGATCTGTTTCCTCAGGCAAGGGGCAAGAAAAACAAAAATGAACAATCAGGGCAACATTGAACTAAAAAACGTTTGCACAGTGAAGAAAATCATCAGTGGAACAAAATGCGGCCTACTTAATGGGAGCAGATGTTTGCCGAAGATGACAGCTGAAAGGGTTAACACCCACACTATATAACGTGCTCATACAGCTCAATAGAAAAAAAAATCCGACTTAAAAATAGGCAGAAGACCTGAGTAGACATTTTTACAAAAGAAGTCAAGCAAATGGCCAACAGGGACGAGAAAAGGTGCTCAATAGCACTGATGATCGGTGAAATGTAAATCAAAACCACAGTGAGATATCACTGCGCATCTGTTAGCATGGAAATCATCAAAAAGACAAGAAATAGTAAGGGTTGGCAAGGATGTGGAGAAATGGGAACCCTTGTTTGCTGTTGGTAAGATTGTAAATTGGTACAGCCAAGGTGAAAAGCAGTATGGAGGTTCCTCAAAAGATAGCAGTGCTACACAGCCCATCAAGTCTGCTCCTGCGCATTTGTCTGAAGGAAACGTGAAAAACAATTCATAAAGATATGTTTACTCCAGTGATCATAGTGTCTTGTAGTAAGAGCCAAGCTATGGACACCACCTTCGTGCACGCCAGAAGATGAATGGCTAATGGATACACACACAAAGGAATATTACTCAGCCACAAAAGAACGGAATCTTGCCATTTGAGACAACCTGGGTGGGCCTGAACGGTATTATCCTGAGAGAAATAAGTCAGAGAAAAGCAAATACTGTGTACTTTCATTTATATGTGGAATGTATAAAAACAAACGAGCAAATATCACAAAACAGACTCACGTATACAGAGAACAGGCTAGTGGGTGCCAGAGGGTGTGGGGGGGAGGGGGACAGAACAGCTGAAGGGGATTAAGATGTATCAACTACCTGTTATAAAAGAAATGTCACAGGGATGTGATGTATAGCACAGAAAATATAGTCTAGATTTAGAATAAGTTTACGTGATGTGTAATATACAAGAATATCAAGTCACTCTGTTCCACACTTGAAACTAATATAATATTGTAAGTCAACTATACTTCAACAAAACGTAAGTAAATGCAATAAAATACACAAGTAAAGGAATACATAGACATAGAACATGTAGAGAATTTTTGATGGTAAAATTGCCATTCCATTCTTCTTGATCTCTATTTTAGTTAAACTTGCTTTTGATCTAAATTTGGACAAGAATTATTTGGTCAACAAAGTAGATAGAGGAAAAGGACAGGGAGAGACAAATATAAGATGTGAGAATGTTCTCTGGACTCCATCTTTCCCTGATTTCCCTAAATGTTTTCATCTATGTTCTGTCCCATTCCATTCTCATCAGTGTGTATCCCCTCTTTAACCCAGCAAACAAACATTAAACACATGGATTAGGACTAGAAATAAAGAAAAGCATGAGAATGAACTGAAAGTCCAGGAAAAATCTGATTGCCAATATGTATTTCCCAAAATTAGAATCTGGCCACTGCCCCCAGGGTTAAAGCCAAATCCCAGAGCAGCAGCCTGGGAGCATCTGGGTGGGGATTATCTGATCCTGGGGTTTATGTGGAAATCCACCTCAGGGAAATTAGATCCTCCCCAGGGACTCTGAAGCCGTGTGCAGCAAAGACCCTGAGAGCAAGATGCTCAAACTTATAAATATTGCATTGTTTTTATACAGATGAGATAGGAAGTACTTAAACTCGGCCTTAAAGTAGAAAGCGGACTAATAGTTCGGCCACTGCAGTACTGCCGTTCTAGATAGAATGTACCAGCTGTACAGTGAGTCATCCAATTGGAAAATATTATATGCAAAAATTTAGGAAAGAGATGCACTGGGAGGTAATTATATAAGCATACATGTGTGTCTATGGGCTTCCCGGTGGCTCAGACGGAAGAGAATCTGCCTGCAATGCAGGAGAGCCGGGTTCGATCCCTGGGCCCGGAGATCCCCTGCAGAAGGGCATGGCAACCCACTGCAATGTTCTTGCCTGGAGCATCCCATGGACAGAGGAGCCTGGCGGGCTACAGTCCAGGGGATCTCAAAGAGTCAGACACAGCTGAAGTGACTAACACTTTCACACACTTTCACGTGTGCATATATATTTTTTGTTTGTTTTGCTGAAGGATTCATAGAAAGTAACAAATATATTTGAAATGCGACCTTGCCTAAGTGGTGAGCAATATCTTAAAATCCTCTTTCCTGTCTCCCCCATTCCCAGGTTTACGGCCTTGACTTCTGCTGTGGGCTGGTCAGGGGCGCTCATGCGCTGCGCGGCTGCGCTCCAGCTCCAGGCTCCCGGCCTGAGGTCTCAGCCTACTGCAGACGCCATCTGTTGCCAGTTTGGGTCAGAAAGAGAAGTAACGGGAAGGACAGTGTAAGCGGGTTGATGACTAGAAAGAGAATGTGTGAGTTCAAAGGAATATGCAAGCTCACAAGTTGGAGGAGAAAGACAAAATCAGGAGGAGAGGCTCTAGAAGCTTTATGTTCTTTGAACCACAAAGATAAGGTGAACCGAATATGCAAGCATGTTACGATCTCAGTGAAGTCTGGATTAAAACCCTCCACGCCCAGCAGCCTTAGCAGAGGTCCTTGCCCATGTTAATCATATTAAAATGCAAAAGAGACAATTGAAGCATTATTAATATCCCAGGTATGGAAGACAACCTATGTGTCTGTCAGGAGATGAACTGATGAAAAGGTGTGGCATGAATCCGTGCATGTGCAAGAGCCTCCTGATGAGCGTGGAAGAGGAGAGTGAGAAAGCTCGCTTGAAACTCAACATTCAGAAAATTAAGATCATGGCATCTGGTCCCATCACTTCACGGCAAATAGATGGGGAAAAAATGTAAACAGTGACAGATTTTATTTTCTTGGGCTCTAAAATCATTGCAGATGGTGACTGAAGCCATGAGATGGAAAGACGCTTACTCCTTGGAAGAAAAGCTATGACAAACTTAGACAGTGTATTAAAAAAGCAGAGCCGTTACTTTGCCAACAAAGTCCGTCTAGTCAAAGCTATGGTTTTTCCAGTAATCATGTATGGATGTGAGAGTTGGACCATAAAGAAAACTGCTGCTGCTGCTAGGTTGCTTCAGTCGTGTCTGACTCTGTGCGACCCCCATAGATTGCAGCCCACCAGGCTCCTCCATCCATGGGATTTTCCAGGCAAGAGTACTGGAGTGGGTTGCCATTGCCTTTTCCTAAAGAAAGCTGAGCACCAAAGAATTGATGCTTTTGAACTGTGGTGTTGGAGAAGACTCTTGAGAGTCCCTTGGACTGCAAGGAGATCCAACCAGTCCATTCTAAAGGAGATCAGTCCTGAGTGTTCGTTGGCCACCTGATGTGGAAGAACTGACTCATTTGAAAAGACCCTGATGCTGGGAAAGACTGAGGATAGAGAAGAAGGGGACGACAGAGGATGAGATGGTTGGATGGCATCACTGACTCAATGGACTTGAGTTTGAGCAAGCTCCTGGAGATGGTGAAGGACAAGGAGGTCTGGCCAGACATGGCTGGAGTGACTGAACGACAATACATCTTAAAAGTTACTTCCAAAGCCGCACACCCACACACACCCATGCATGCACGCACATGACAAAGCTTTGATGAAAAGCTTTTAATTTCAAAATCCTAGTACTTCTAGTTTTCTCATGAAAAACAGCAGTACCAGCCCCCATTCTCCTTGCCTCCTTACTACCATTCCCTTAAAGCGCTTCTTTTGAGCTCTTTGATCTTGTCTATTTACCTAACTCTAAAAACTGCACTTAAAACTCCTGCCGCAGTAGGCAAGGACTATTCTGTCTTGCACAGATACCTTCTCTGTCCTCTGTCCCCACTTCCACCTGCCTTCAGTGGTTGTCTTACCATTTTTAGATAAATCAACATGCAGTAAAATGACAGCTTACCTATTATTCACAGCGAAGCCACATCATTTTCTGTATTTTGTTTCATGGACTCTTTCTTTCTCTTGATGTAAACTGTTGCCTCCTACTTTTATTCCCTTGGTTTTGTACCAGTTATTTTACAGCTAATTCTCCCCTGAAGGTGAAGTTGCTCAGTCGCGTCCGACTCTTTGTGACCCCACGGACTGTAGCCTGCCCGGCTCCTCGGTCCATGGGATTTTCCAGGCAAGAGTACTGGAGTGGGGTGCCATTTCCTTCTCTAGGGGATCTTCCCAACCCAGGGACTGAACCCGGGCCTCCCACACTGTGGCAGACGCTTAACTGTCTGAGCCCCCAGGAAGCCCATCTCCCTGAACAGGGTCACAAATATTAGCTGTGCAATCGTCGTATTATTCTTAGAGACAGCACTCTGGGAGCTCTGCTCTAACCGTGTTGCTCTCTCTGCCAGCTGACGCTGTTCTCTTGGTATTTCTGTCGCCGTTGTTCTAGGAATTCCTTTTACTCAGTGCTCCCCCGCCTGCGCTGTGTCCCTCAGCCCCTGGATTTCTTATCTCCCTCTTTCTCTGTTACTCCTTCATTTCGCTGTGGACACATTCCCTAGCAGCTTTCCAAAATGGCAGGTATGGGAGGTAAACTTCTAACACCTTTGCATTTCTGAAAATGTCGTCATTCTCTGCTTATCCTTGGCTGACAGTTTGGTGGGGTTTAAGATGTTAGAGAAGGAATCATTGCACGGAGTTGTTTTTTTCGGTTACGCAGCATGGCTTGTGGGATCTTAATTCCCTGACTAGGGGTGGAACCTGGGTCCCCGGCCGTGAAAGCTAGGACTCCTCACCACTGGACTGCCAGGGACTTCACGCCATGGAGTTTTGCAGGCACTTTTCCACTGTCTTCCAGTTTCAGGGGTGGGAGGATCCTATTTATGTGATTTGGTTTTCTGCTTGTTTTTGAGACCTGAACACGTACGTGTAAAATCTTCACATTAACCCTGGTGTTCTGAATCTTCGTGACAATGTAAACTGAGTCTCCTTCTACTCAATGAACTGAGCGTGGCCTCTTCAGTTTCAGATTTCATGTCCTTTATTCTAGGAAACGTTCTCTCCCTGTTTCTTTGATAACATCTTTTATTTCTTTTTTGTCCCTTAGTTCAGTTGTTGAACTTCCTGGCTTGATAGTGGAGTTTTCTTGTCTTTTTCTCTTTCTGACTTTCATGCTAATTAGGGATATTTTCTCAACTTTTTCTTCCAATTCCTTTGCCAATTAGCCAATTACTTTTTCACTTTATTTTCTCTATTGTTTACCTCTAAGAGCGTTCTTATTTTCTAAATGTTTGTTTAAAAAAAAGTACCTAGTTTTTATTTCAGAGACTCAATAACTTGTCTGAGTATAATAATTACATGTCTAAAAATTTCCCCCATTTTTCCTGTTTCTTTATTTTTTTATATTGTCTCAGCTTTCGATGTTGGAGACTTTCTGCAAATGTTGGTGATCCTATGCCGTCCAGTAATTAATACTATCTTCTCTTTGGGAAAGTATATTTGCTTTGTTGCATGGAATGGGGGTGATCAGGGTTAAATGCCATTTTAAACAGACTTTCAAACATTTCTCCTTTTACAGCCTCACCTTGTTTTCAGGGGCACCCGTCACCTCTGATTTCTTTGTCTTTCCATGAATCTAGCCTGGGAATTGATTTACATCATTTGGACTTACATGCTTAGATTTGAGCCTTTTCTGGACTGCTTGTCAGTTCCCTTTTCCATGCCAGTGTTTCCTTTTTTGCATCCTGATTTTCCTAATTGTATGTGTGTGTGCATGTTCGTACCATTTTTCCTCTTTGCAATCATTGCTGTGGGCTTTTGATGGGGAGTGGAGAGGTATGTCTTTATTCTTTCTTACATTCTGATGGGACATTTACCTGACAGGCTGAGGGAGCGTGCACAGAAGAGTCCTTTTTTTCTCAGTGCACACACGAGTGCACACACAAGAACATGGTAGAGAGTGTCATTTGCATTGAAAAGATATGAACTCTGTGAGTTAGTGACCAGCCTGGTGATACAGTCAGTGTTAGTTAATTGTGTTGACCTAAACCACCAGTCCATCCTAAAGGAAATCAGTCCCGAATATTCACTGGAAGGACTGATGCTGAAGCTGAAGCTCCAATACTCTGGCCACCTGATGCAAAGGACTGACTCATTGGAAAAGACCCTGATGCTGGGAAAGATTGAAGGCAGGAGGCGAAGAGGGTGACAGAGGATGGGATGGTTGGATGGCATCACTGACTCAATGGACATGAGTTTGAGGAAGCTCCGGGAAGGATGGTGAAGGACAGGGAGGCCTGGCATGCTGCAGTCCAAGGTGTCGCAAAAAGTCAGACACGACTGAGTGACTGAACTGACTGGAAAAAAAAATACTCTGCCAATTATTTCTCCAGCTAATGTGGGTTTATTTGGGATTAGCAGAGAATTGAAATTTGCAACCATTGCAAGCCATGTGCCGGAGAAGACAGTGGCACCCCACTCCAGTACTCTTGCCTGGAAAACCCCATGGATGGAGGAGCCTGGTAGGCTGCAGTCCATGGGGTCGCTAAGAGTCAGACACGGCTGAAGTGACTTAGCAGCAGCAGCAGCAAGCCATGTGCAAGGCCCTGGCAAAAATGAAGAGGAGAACTCTTTTATAGAGGGGAAAAGGAAGCCGGGAGGGGTATGCAAACAGAGTCCTTGGGTTTTCATTGGCTGAGTCCTCCCAGGAAAGGTCTCTCCTCGTCCCGTTGGGGCTGTGTTATCATTGCAGGGCATGAGAGCTCCCCTTTCTGGTCTGCAGACTCTGTTCAGTTGAAAGTCTGTTTAATAATTTTTTTCAATCATCATCCCAGGAAGCCCAGAGATGAGAAAATATAGGCTAGACTAGAGAATCCCATGATGTCTGACATTCTTTGGGTGAATCAGATTAAGCAGAAAGGGCTGTTAGTTTAAGCAGTCTGAGGGCTTAAAGAAACACTATTGATAGGTGTGTGTTCTCAGTCGTGTCTGACTCTTTTGCAGCCCCATGGACTGTAGGCCGGCAGGCTCCCCGTCCATGGGATTCGCCAGGCAAGAGTACTGGAGTGGGTTGCCCTTGCCTTTTCCAGGGAATCGAGCCCAGGTCTCACGCATTGCAGGCAGACCCTTTACCATCTGAGCCGCTGGGGAAGCCATTGATCACATACCAACAGAAAGATTTGTCTCCGCGGGCCTTCTCTCCAGGTCTGCCGTTAGGCTAGACGACAACGAGGGCCACGCTCAGCTAGTGTGTTGTTCCCGTTAGCACCCGTCAGCTGAGAATTCAGGACGCACAGTGTGTCTGCTTCTCAAGGACAAGAGGTAGGTTAGAGTGTGTAAAAATGCAAAATGGACAAAAAGGCTGAGCGTCTTGTTGGCCCCTCCAGATCACTTCTCCACCCTTCACTCCATTTCTTGCCCGGGAGATGGACTTGGACAGGTTACATCAGCTCACCTTGTGGGTGCTCTGGCTTTGCACTGGGTCCAACTTAAGGGAACCTGCAGCGAGAGACCCAAGGGAGAAAGGAGAATGAACCCCAGGCGTTTTCCTCCCTGCCTCCCTCCTTGCAAAGTCTCCTCCAGCTTTTTTGGCCAGAGGTGACTGCTCGTCTCAAGGCTCCAATTCTGCAGGACTCTCACCCTGCTGCACCCTCCCTTGCCTTCCCCCTCGTGCCGCCGGCATCTCCTGGGTCTGTACTTCCGGACAGCAGCACAGCGATGACCACACCAGAACTTCCAAATGGGATGCGTGACACTGAAACAGAATTGTTCTAAACAACTGGAGTGATTTGCCCTTTGCCTTTGGGACTAAAGCACTACAGGTTGTAAGGGGCTTGGTTTTGTTTCCTTGGGGTTTTGGTTTCTTCTGGGTGCGTGGCCAAGGGATACGTTGCCAATTTGTGAATTTAATGTGTGGCTTGTTTTTTTTTTTTTTTTTAAGTCTTCACTGAATTTGTCACACTATTGCTCCTGTTTTACGTTTCGGTGTTCTGACTGAGAGGCATGTGACATCTTAGCTCCCCAACCAGGGAGTGAGCCTGTATCCCCAGCACTGGGAGGCAAAGCGCTAACCACTGGGCAACCAGGGCAGTCCCTGAGTGAGTGCTGAGTCTTCCTTCACAACTTCATACTGAAAAACTAAACTCACTGGACATGCCTTTAGTTTGCTGGCTTTGGTTTGCTTTGGTTGAATACTGATTATTTTGCAGAGTGCTGTATGGATTGATGTGGCCAGACCAAGAGAAGAAAAAGAAGTCTCTACTCTCTGTGCCGTAGTTCAAAGAGGAGGTCTTTCCACCTATTTCTATACTTACTGTCTTCTTGGAGGAGAGGTTGAATCCACACGGATCCACATAAATTACATTGGATAGCCTGGGATTTTAACATGATGATGATGCAAATGTATCTGTGAACCAGTCTGTAGGCAAAGGCTTGGTTGAAATGGGAGACTGTAACACAAGATCCTGGAAAGGTTCAAGGCAGCTGAAATGAAATCAGTGGTATAATCTTTACAGACTCACTAATTATTTAAATCAATTTCCAAAGCCTTAAAAATTATTTCATATTATTTCTCTATATGATTCAACAACATAGCTTTTTTTTAAAAAAAGGAATTAATTTGTAAAAAAAAAGTTGCACAAAAATATTTGGTATTTATTAAACTCTGACAACGAACAAATTATTTAGGAGAAGAAAAAAGTTAGCCTTGAAGTTATGTTAATTATGAAATGACAGGCCCCAAATGGAGTCACTTCCCCCTCCACACTCCCATGACAGCAAGCCAGGACTTAACTGCAGGTTCTGATGATCTTCTCAAGAAATGTAATCTCAGCATAGATGAAGTAATCTGGGCCCTCTCCACCCCTCTCTCCCCACCTCCAGCAAGAGTCAATCTGGGTGATAAAAGCCTTGCCTTCTCTTTCTCTCAAAAGATCTCCTGAACTAAAAACCATCTTTTCTTTTCCTGACAATCCCTTTGCTCCACCCTCCTTTCTATAAAGACCTTCCATTCACACAACCCCGGAGCACCCTTCCAGGGGCCGGATGGACGGCTTCCGGCTTCATGAATCGGCAGTAAAGCCAATTAGAGCTTCAGATTTACTGAATTTTGTTTTTAACAATTGGTAATTTTCAGTCTGGAAATTGTGAGTTCAGGCGGTGATAGAAATGCTGCTTTTTAGTTCTTTGGTTTTTTCTAAGAAAACTGACAGGAATATGCCAGATGTCTGATATGTTGTTGTTGTTGTTGTTGTTGTTTTTCTTTCAGGCAAGGCTTTTCTGGGGCCCCTGCTGCAGCAGAGGGGAGCGAAAGCAAACAACAGGCCCCCTTGCTTGCTCCCCTGGCCAGGCAAGGGGGGGACTTGTTCCCCCATAAAGGATGAGGGTAGAGCTGTGCCCAAGCTTCTGAATGGGTAACTTGACTGCAGATGCGACAAGAAACTGGATTCATCCTGTCAACCTGTGAATGTAAAACCTGCTGGCGCAGTTACCTGGTAGCCGCACAGGGGATGGGGTTTTGAACGTGGATGCATCACCCTGCGGGTAGCGGCTGTGCTGGGAGCGTCCTAGCTGATGGACCAGCTCAGGCAACCCGTGGTTAGAGAGAGAGATGACTGCGCGCTTCGTGTCCTGCAGCGGACGGATCAGGCTTCAGGGACATGGGAAGGGCAGAGAAGAGCTTGCACATGAACTCAGAAGGGAATGTTGTACTCCTTCGTCCACTTGTCAGCTAGAGAAGGAGAGGCTTTTTTTGTGTGTGCCTAAAGCACAAAGCACTGCGTCTCTCTGGGCAAAAGCTGCTGGAGGTCACCTTGTGCAAAGTCTCTTGAGCATGCAGGTCACTGAGGTCCTAAAAGTTGGAGCTTAGCTGCTGCTCTGTCCGCAAACTCATTCTCCTCCTAAGAAGCTGTGCTGGAGAAGCTGGCTCAGGAGGCTCATCAGCAGCGCCCTGAGACAGCGGCGTGCCTCGGGCAGCGGGGAGCCCCACCTCTAACCCTGAGCTCCTGCAGCACCACCTCCGCGTCTGCCACGACTGCACCCGCTGCTGCAGGCTGGACGCTGCGGGCGGGATGGGGGGGCCGGGCCGCGCCGGTTGGACTTGGTGGAAATGCAGAAAGCACCTGTGTTTTCAGACTAAAGTGAATTGTTTCCTAAAAACAAATCCCGTCTATGCAGGTCCCTCTCCTACCTAGGAGCTAGGAAAATTAGCACTCCAAAATATTTGCTGTTATTGAAGAGAATGAATGAAATAGGACGTAGGTTGGGTAAATTTGGGAGACAGGAGAAGCAGAAGAGAGAGGCAGCACAGAACCTCACATTAGATGACGCCTGGATGATGAGTCTCTCCTCTCCTCCCCTGCCTTGAATTACTTGAGCAATAAAATAATTGGTTAAGTACTCACATTCTCAGCCATTTGAACTTTTTCACAGGAGAATCCTTATTCAGTTCTACTGATGTTAAATATTTTTTCATTTCCTCTTTTAGCTTTTTTTTATTCTTTCAAGTGTAATTTTATATATTTAGCCAAATGTCTTTTTTCTATCAGAATCCTACAGAAACCATGAAGCTTTCCAGATGGACCCATCTTGGAAAACAGTGAAATCCACAGTTTTAAGACTTCTGGAATAACAATAATATGCCGTCTATCATTCTTTACCTGGTGACCATCCCATCACTGTCTTGCTCAATTAGTAAATAATAAATACAAATGGCCCCCAAATTATGTGGGTATTATAGAGGGCACACACCACACACACAAAGCCGAAATCGTAAAAATCAAAATCACAACGTGCTCAAATTATTATATGTTTTAAAAAACCAAAGAGCTGTTAAATAGCTGGAAAGTGGCTGAAAGTCCTATGGAAACAAAAGCCCACTTTACTGTGGCCCCAAACCAGTGGAAAGAGTTTCCCTGCAGGAGGAGGGGCCCTAGTGGGAGGTTTAAGGATGGGTAGAAGGGAGACAGAGGGTCTTCCAGGTGAGGTGGACGACGGCAGAGCAGGCACACAGGTGGAAAGATGGAAGCAAGAGGAAGCTGCCTCCTCTTACCTCCGCATCAGAAGCCAAAGTGAGGGGTGAGCGTCCCAGCAAGTCCCAGGCTGTGGGCACCAGGCCAGTGTTATTTTAGGAGAAAGGCTGCCTCAGGACTCGCTTCCCTGGTGGTCTGGTGATAAAGAACCGCCCACCAATGCGGGAGATGTCAGAGACACTGGTTTAGTCCCTGGGTTGGGAAGATAACCAGGAGGAGGGCATGGCAACCCACTCCAGTACATTCTTGCCCGGAGAATCCCCCAGCCAGAGGAGCCTGGAGGACTGTGGTTGCAAAGAGTCGGACGCGACTGAGTGACTTAGCACGCGGGCATGGTGCCTCAGGACGGTGACAGGTGGCACTATTGTTTGGGAGTAGATTTGAGTGTTAATGGTGTGTGCTCGCAACAGGTGTGCTGTGACTGCTTTGACTGGAGAGGCAGGCAGCCCACAGGGGCCGCTGGGCTGCTGGGTGCCGTGTTCTGAAAGACTGGTAGGAAACTGAGTGGTGATTAGCTTTTAGGAAAGTAGGGACTTCATTTCTTAAACTTTGGCACAACCTGACTTTCTTATTTAGTCTAACTGCGCTTCACTTGGTAAAATCCTGTGTTTTAGTCGCTTGGGATCCGGAAGGATTTGGGTCTGAAGACCATTTGTGTATCTTTGGGGAAGTTTTCTTTCTGAGTCCACAATCTGTAAGAGGGAGAAAAATTTGGCCTCACTTGACTGCGAAGATGACAAATACACTCAAAAATCTGCGGTAAATCTCAGGGCACGTAATTTTCTTCTTTTCCTTCCTCAGGTAAGTAATAGGCAACTGTCCTTAAGGAGACCACATAACTTATCATAAAACCTTGTGACTTTTTTGGTATAAAAGGAGCATTACAGAAAATTACCCTGGGCACAGTATCAGATTGTGACTGAGCCTCACTACATTTCTTTATGAAAAGAGGGGAACAAAGGCACGAGAAAACATTTTAAAACCCTATGAACCGCTGAGTAACAAGCTAAAGCGTGTTTCGGAGAGTTTCTCAAAGTCAGAATCTCCTTGCGGTATGCTTGACGGTGTCCCCGAGAGGAGCCACGTGCAGTCACTAAGTGCAGACACCAGCTTCTCTCATGACAGTTCCCTATTTATCATAGTCTGTCTTCTCCAACTTTCTGGCTCCTCTGAGAAATTGGGGAGAGATCTGTAATTAGGGCCTGAGAGGGCCAGGCTGTGTCTGTCTAGCTGGCAGAGCGACTGAGTGTGGGGCTGAAACTGGCTTCCTGCGCTGGCCTTAGCTGAGCAGGGTTGCGGAGGCCGTTGCACAGTGTGTGTGCTAACACACAGGCAGGCTTGCCATGCGTGACTTTCGGACGCGCCGTCATTGCTGTGCTTTCATGCTTTGAATTCCCTCCTGAAAGGTGGCTCGAGTTGCCACTGAAGTGTCTCTGCCCTCTTTCATAGATGGCGTAGACCTCACCTATGTATGCCTTAATATTTGGTAGCGTTTAACACTGCGTTCATAAACTTAATGCTTGAACGTGATTCGTCCATGCTTGCCAAACAAACTAAATGGAAAATCACAGCCCAAGTCGCTTGAGTCCTGACACATTTATTAGCATATACCTGAGTCTGATTGGACAGATGTGGATGCAGTGAGTCAGCAAAGACTGTGCTTTCATGGGTCCGGGGCGTCCAGCAGGAACGACTAACTAGGGGCACCTGTTGCATGGAGGGGTTTTACCCTTGGGCTCACAGTGGTTAAGCCCCTGATTTCAGAATATGTTGGGCTCATCCTGCAGGTCACTTCTATACCCCTGTCCTGATCCTGCAGGCCCCGCGACTCCACAGATCCTGGCCCTGCCCCGCAAAGCTGCCAGGCTCCTCCACAGGCCCCTGGACCAGCCCTGCAGAGGGTGGGGCAGCCACGGGCCACTGATATCTTTGTGGAGAAGATTGTGCCATTCTCTTCTTCCTTTGCTTGACTGAATGCTGCTTTTCTCGCTGTAGTTTTAAGCTTTTTGTCATTATCATCAAAATAACAGGACCCTGTTTTTCCCTTTTGTGTAGCATCATCTGGGGCAGAGAACCATTGAAGAAAATCCAGAGAAGATGCAGAAGCTGGTAACTAGAGTCTGAGAAGTATGACCCCACTGCTGGACTCCAAGCGTGCCAACCACTTCCATTTAGGCTGGCCTTGCTGTTCGGTCGGTCAGTCCTGTCCGACTCTGCAATCCCATGGACAGGCTTCCTGTCCTTCTGAGTCCACTGAGTCAGTGATGCTAACCATCTCTTTCTCTGTCACCCCCTTCTCCTTTTGCCTTCAATCCCTCCCAGCATCAGGTTCTTTTCCAGGAAGTCAGCTCTCTGCATCAGGTGGCCAAAATAATGGAGTTTCAGCTTCAGCACCAATCCTCTGAATGAACACCCAGGACTGATCTCCTTTAGGATTGACTGGTTTGATCTCCTTGCTGTCCAAGGGACTCTCAAGAGTCTTCTCCAACACCACAGTTCAAAAGCATCAGTTCTTCAGTGCTCCGCCTTGTTTATGATCCAGCTCTCACATCCATACATGACCACTGGAAAACCATAGCTTTGACTATACAGACCTTTGTCAGCAAAGTGATGTCTCTGCTTTTTAATACACTGTCTAGGTTTCTCAGAGCTTTCCTTCCAAGGAGCAAGTGTCTTTCAATGTCACGACTGAAGTGACTGTCTGCAGTGATTTTGGAGCCCAAGAAAATAAAATCTGTTGCTGCTTCCACTTTCCCCCTGTACCCCTCGCGTGAAGTGATGGAACTGGATAAGAACACCTGCCAAGACTCTGTCTGCTTACAGTGCCTGGACATCACGATGCTGACAGTTCGAGTTGGTAAGTTGCAAGTACGAGCTGGTTCTCCTGAGCAATCGCTGCCTAGGCCACCTCTTCACTCGGCTGTCTGGCAGGCTTTCAGCCTTTTACTGGTCAAAGCAGGATTTGGGGTTCCTTCCTGTCCCTATACCATCACATCCCTTCTGGCCCTCACCAAACGGCTGAAAAGCCCACGGCGACCTGTCTCTGAAGCCTGACTCGTGCTCTCAGTGCCGCTGGAAGCAGAGCGGTGGCTCCTCCCAGCTGCAGCAGTGGCCTGACGGCCGGCTCCCGGATCCCCTGCTTCCACCCGTGCTTATTCTTCTTTAGTAGCTTCGCTTCAAGCACAATCAGACCTGTAGCCTTTACCATGACCTGCAGAACCCCTTTGCAATCTGGCCCTGCCCGCCTCTCTTATCTCCTACTACACTCACCAGCCACCCTGGTTTTCCTCAAATGTGCTGTGTTTGTCTTCATCTCTGGGACTCGGCACGACCTGTTCTCCCGGTCAGGAAGCCTCACTCCCAGATCTTCACACCACCATGGTCTGCAACTCAGATGTCTCCACCTTAGTAAGGATTGCCTTGTCTGTCCACCACCATGATCACCATTCTTTTCTTCTTAGAACTCATTGCTATTAGAAATCTTATTATTTATGTACTTCCATGTTTTTCCTATAGCCATGTGTGGATGTGAGATTTGAACCCTAAAGAAGGCTGAGTGCCGAAGAATTGCTGCTTTTGAATTGTGGTGTTAGAGAAGACTCTTAAGAGTCCCTTGGACTGCAAAGAGATCAAATCAGTCCATCCTAAAGGAAATCAACCCAATAGTCATTGGAAGGACTGATGCTGAAGATGAAACTCCAACACTTGGGCCACCTGACATGAAAAGCTGACTCATTGGAAAAGAGCCTGATGTTGGGAAAGATTGAAGGCAGGAGGAGAAGGGGGTGACAGAGGATGAGACGGTTGGATGGCGTCACTGACTCTGTAGACATGAGTTTGAGCAAACTCCAGGACATAGAGGAGGACAGAGGGTCCTGCTAGGCTGGAGCACACGGGGGTCACAAAGAGCTGGACACGACTTAGCGACTGAACAACAGCCTGTTCATTGCTGGTCTCTGTTAACGAGACCACATGAGAGTGGAAACTGTGTGGTCTCTACATGACCAAAGAGCAGACTGACCTTTATGACCAGCCAGAGAATGTGGGTCACAGGCTCCAGCTAAGTCGGTTTGGGAGCCAGGATACGTAGAGTCCTCTGGAGGAGGTGATGGTATTCAGGAAAAGTTAAGACAGCTTAAAACAAAGGGTGGCATCTTTAAAGGCTTTGTTCATTTAAAGAAAGAGCGCAAGAGCTGGAAGGACTGTGGCAACTGCACACCAGGTGGGCGCATGGCCTGGAGCCAGAGGACGCAGCTTGGAGAAGCAGGAATCCCAGTGGATACTCGGTAGAAGATGAGCTTTGAGCGTCGGCTCAGGAGCTGTGTGACTGAGCCCAACCTGAGATAACTGCCAGTTCAGATCCACCCAGGCCGGGACCTCCCTGGTGGTCCAGTGGCTAAGGCTCCGTGCTTGCCATGATGGGGGCCTGGGTTTGAGCCCTGGTCAGGGGACTGGACCTCCTGTGTGGCAGCGAGGAGCCAGGCAGCTCTTCCGAGCATCCTTTTCTCATCGCAGATGGCTTAACTATACAGAGGCTGTCATCACTGACTTTATCTTTTCTCTAGGCCCTCCTCTCACATAAAAATCCCTACCACATGATGCCCCCAAAATGTAATTTTAATGTCATGGGTTAAAAGCTTTGTGTTGAATGGAGATTCACACAACAGATATATACTGTAAACTAACTGGAGTCATAGCGGAATGTCTATTCTGTGTTTTTATGGATGTTCACAGAGGCTCATACTTTAGTTTTGCTTTTCCATCTTTGAGAACCAGAAAATCCAGTTTCTCTAGACCAAGACTGTCCCTAAAGATGTGATTTGTCTATGAACTAATTACATTAAGAAAGTTTCAGCTTAGCTTTCGTTATCTGTAAAATCACGGAGTAAAAGTCTTCTAGAATCTTTTATTTTCATATAGCAGACTTGTAGCACATTCTTTTAGTTTGTTATATAAATGCTTTTGTTCATCCTACAGCTTGTGCAGAGGACCTTTAAAGCAATGAATGTCCTCAAAAATTGTAAATAGTGCATGTAATTTAAGTAGGTAAATAGAAGCAGATGCCATATGATAATTTTGAATTGAAATACAGACCTGCTGAAGACTTGCTCACTTTTGTTGAGTGAGTGAGAGAAAGGGGAGGAAGAGAGAAAGTGAGAGAGAGAAATGGAGGGAAGAAGCAATATATGTTTCACAACGAAAATGGCTTTTAAAATGGTTCAGTGGTGTTCTGCGGGCTGGCTTCTGTTTCCTGGCGCCTCCGGCAAGCGGGAAAAGCTTGTTCCTCCACACGGGCTTCTGGGAATAAACGTCCCAGAGCGTTTGCTTCCTGTCTCATCATGGACAGTGCCTGTCTCACCTGCTAGTCTTTACCGCGCAGGGCGATCGAGAGACCCAGCTAATAAAACATGATGATAAAGCACTTGGCAAAATCACAGCAAGTGTGGAAAGGACCCTGCAAACGTGGAGCGGCTCGTGGTCCTGCTGTATACATGGAGCCTCTGTGCATGGAATGACAGAGTGGCTCAAATGTTAGAACACTTTCTATTTTTTTTTTGGCTTTCTACAAGCTGGAAGTCGTCTTGCCAGCTGCTTGCTGGAGTGAGTTTTTTCTAACTCAGTCCCAGGCCACTGGATTCAAAGCCTTCCTCCTGTTTCTGAGGTCAGGCCACTCCTCATGAAGTCATGCAGGGACTGCTTAAGAGTCCACACCTGCTTATTTAAAGGGGAGGAGCAACATGCTTGGGTTAAACATCAGCGACAGAGAGAAGCGGGTCGCGTGGGGATCAGCGGCCTTCTGACGTCACGGAACAGGGATTACTAGCAGCCAAGCAGCAGTTTTCTTTCCCGTCTTTTACTATTTACTTGTTTGTTTACTTGGCTGTGTTGCGTCTTAGTTGTGGCGTGTGGGATCTTCGTCGCATCGTCCAGGATCTTTGTTGTACCTCGTAGCCTTCATCATCCTGAGGCATGTGGGATCTTAGTTCCTTGACCAGGGATCGAACCCATGTCCCTTGCATTGGAAGGCTGATTCTTAACCACTAGACCATCAGGGAAGTCCCTTGGTAGTTTTCTTAAGTAACCGTGGTGAGGCGAAGTAACCATGGGACAGTTACCCTTCACAGCGCACAGACTGATGCCCTAGTTTCCTTGTCCGCAGTTCAACACAGGGGGAGTGAAGGGAGGTCCAAGAGGTGTTTGTGCAGCGACAGACAGAGCAGTCAGCCTCCGCGGGTGCAGGGGCCGAAGGGTCCTGAGCCCTCCTGCACTCCTGCCCTGCTCAGCCATCCTGACTGGCAAGCTCCAGAGTGCAGGAAAAGGCTGATGAAATTGTGCACAGTGAATGAGGAAAGGTGAGCAAGACTGAGTCCTCTCTACAAAGCACGCAAATCCCCACCAAACTAGGAAGACCTTGGTCAGTTTCATGGAGCTTCCATCCACGGCTCCTTCCTTCCCAGGGAAGACTACAAGCCGAGACACTTGCCTATGTTTTAGATCTGTGACATCAGAAAAATCAGCAGAGAGATAAGATGACGACCAGGAGACCTCTCAGTCCTTGTTGATTTGTATCTTCTCATTTGTGCCAGTACGGAAGTGGAAAATAGTCAAACAATCAGGAGTTTAGAACTTCCGTGAGCAGCTTCAGGGACCTTCTGCTGTGCCTTCTCAGCTGTATTTGACTGAGTTCTGTCTGCCGGTATTCTTTTCCTCCCTAGAGTTGCTCAGATCTGAGTGCATGTCATGTTTGCCTCGTCACTGTGTTTTAGCAAAGTAGAACTTGCCATACAGGAATCTGTTGGAATCATTCCTCTGTTTGCTTCCGGATGACGGCTGCTTCTAAGGATTACTGTCCGCGTTGCACTGGTAACATCGCATTAGCCGCTTTTCTGCTTCCTTCCAGTAAATTCCACTGTCATTGTTCATCGGGTGTGATCACTCAGCCTCTGTGTATCAGGTGGGTGTGAGCAGAGCCTCTGACAATGCAGACATCTATTTCTGTGGAGTGTCTGGTGGGCGGGGTTAGCAGTCTTTCCCACGCACTGCACAGGGTTAGCACAAACACCGCTCTGCTTCTTGCAAGCCAGAGTCACCAGGAAAGGTTGTCTTCTCTGGTTCCCATTGGTCGCTGATAACTCTGCTCCGAATATTCTTTTTTCTTAACTGCAAGGACTGTTTAAAATCTTCCAATGTCTGGCAAATTGAAGAACAAAAGTAAACGTGAACTAGCTGAAGGTGGTCAGAGGTAAGAGAATGTGATTTTCTGATTTTGGGCAAATCACCTGGAATGGGGTGGTGGGGGGAAGAGAATCTCTTTGCTGTATTATTTTTGAGAATTTCACTAAAAGTCTTTTTACTACAACTTTAATAGCAGAAGAAAGAAATATCCTTTCCCATTTGAATTGTATAAACATTTGGATATGTTTAGATTTGGTAGTAAAGATGTTAAGAATGATCTGATCCCTTTGTCTCCAAACTGGAAGACAACTTTCGAAGCTGGCTTTCAAATTAATATAGAATGCTAACTTTATAGGCCCAGAGATGTGAAAACAACTCAAGGTAAGAATATGTTCAGGAGAGATATTGCTCCCAAATCTCATCTACTTTCTCTCTATTTTAAAAGTAGTTCATATATCATTCTGAAAGAGATTTTTACCTTTAAGTTCAAATTCATGATATTGGTGTTAAGTATAAAAGGAATAACATGCTTAAAGAATATTCTTTTTAACAATTCTATCTCAGTCGGTATTAAAAGGCAGGTCCTACTAAAATATTTTCAAGATAGTTTTCTAAAGACTTCAAGAAATTTGACTTATTATATACTTTATATAAAGGATTTTTCTTCCAAAATGAATGAAGGTGGTTGTACTATTAATAAAGTTTTACCAGGAAGAATATTAGGGGCAATGCAGCATGCGATCTTGGGGAATGCCTCACCTGGATCCCATGTACTCATGAGAGGGTTGTGTCTAAAAGTTCATTTCTAAGTTAACTCTTTAGAACTGAAAACCTTAAAATAAAATGAAGCTCATGGCCCATTTGAGTCTAGCTAAGTTGTTTTTAAACTCAAAGCAATATTAAGGCATTATTTAAGAAATATGGTTCTAGAGTTGACAATACTGTTCCTCTTTCCACACTCCACAGGGACGGAGCGGTCAGGGTAGGTACTCCTGCTATCGGTGTCTCTTCATTTATGTCTAAGGCCTATTTCTGCATGGATACATTGTGCAAATGGATGGGGGTTGGGAGGCCAGGGATTACCTTTATGGTTATCATAGTACTGGGTTGGTCAAGAAGGTTGTTTGGGTTTTCCCATAAGATCTTATGGAAAAACTCAAATGAGATTTTTGGCCAACCCAATACAAAGGAAACAATGACAGATTTTATATTTTTGGGCTCCAAAGTCACTGCAGATAGTGACTGCAGCCATGAAATTAAAAGATGCTTGTTCCTTGGAAGAAAAGTTATGACCAACCTAGACAGGATATTAAAAGCAGAGACATTACTTTGCCAACAAAGGTTCATCTAGTCAAAGCTATGGTTTTTCCAGTAGTCATGTATGGATGTGAGAGTTGGACTATAAAGAAAGCTGAGCACCAAAGAATTGATGCTTTTGAACTGTGGTGTTGGAGAAGACTCTTGAGAGTCCCTTGGACTACAAGGCAATCCAACCAGTCCATCCTAAAGGAGATCAGTCCTGGGTGTTCATTGGAAGGACTGATGTTGAAGATGAAACTCCAATACTTTGACCACCTGATGTGAAGAGCTGACTCATTTGAAAAGACCCTGATGCTGGAAAGATTGAGGGCAGGAGGGGAACGGGATGACAGAGGATGAGATAGCTGGATGGCATCACCGACTCGATGGACATGAGTTTGGGACTCTAGGAGTTGGTGATGGGCAGGGAGGCCTGGCGTGCTGTGGTTAATGGGGTCGCAAAGAGCCGGACACGACTGAGCAACTGAACTGAACTAAAATATATTTTAAGAAAGTAGGGAAAGGTTTGAAACATGAGTTGAGAAAGCAGATTTTTAAACTTTTATTAATCTTTATTTTGTATTGGGGTATAGCCAATTAACAATGTTGTGATAGTTTCAGGTGAACAGTGATGGGGACTCAGCCATACACATACATGTATCCATTCTCCCCAAACTCCGCTTCCATTCAGCTGCCACATAACACTGAACAGAGTTCCTTGTGCTATACATAGGTCTTAGTTGGTTATGCATAAAAAACCAAATGTCTGACTTTAACAGAAGATAAGAGAAAGCCACAGAAAGTATTAATGAAAAGGAAGATATTTATAAAGTTATCCAAGATCCAGCCTAGAATGATAAAGAAAAAGAAACTACGACAGAGATATTAAGAGAAATGGAAGGTAGAAAGAGATATGTGTATTGTCAAAATCCCAGAAGGAAAGAGAAGCAAGGATGATGTTCAGAATTTCCAAGAACTGGTGGAATTCACCAGTCCAGCATCAAGAAATGCAGAGTAACCAAGAAGGGATTAAAAAAATCTTCATCTCAATGCTTGATAGAGAATCTAGAAATTTAAAGACGAATGAAGTATCTTAAAAGTAGAGACAAAGATTACACTTCAAGATTACTTTCAAAATTCAAATTATAACTGGAGATGTTGGAAGACAGAATAATGATATTGACATTGTACAGAAAGAAATGTCAATTTAGAATTCTTTATCAGTGAAGATATCTTTTAAGAATGAGGGTGAAATATATATATTCCTCATCTGAACAAAGAGTGAGAGACTTGGTCAGTACCTATGGCCTGTATTTTTAGACAGAAGGAAGGCAGTCCTAGACGGGAGATAGAAGCTGAAAATAAGAAAGAAGCAGGGTCCTGGTGGTCCAGTGGTTAAGACTCCTTGCTTCCAGTGAAGAGAGTGTGGGTTGGATCCCTGGTCAGGGAACTAAATTCCCACATACTGTGAAAGTTGCTCAGTCATGTCTGACTTTGTGCAACCCCATATAGTCCATGGAACTACAGTCCATGGAATTTTGTGCAACTACAGTCCATGGAATTCTCCAGGCCAGAATACTGGAGTGGTTAGCCTTTCCCTTCTCCAGGGGATCTTCCCAACACAGGTATCTCCAGGTCTCCTGCATTGCAGGCAGACTCTTTCCCAGCTGAGCCACAAGGGAAGCCCCACGTACTATGTGGCATGGCTAAAAAATAATTAAAAAAAAAAAAGAGCAAAATAAGTGGTAAACTTCTGGGTAAATTTAAACAAACATCGGCAGTATACAGCAACATCAGCAATGTATTGTAGTCTTGGAGGGTATTTCAAAGGTCTGTGTGTTGTTTGAGAGAAGGTTGATATACTGATCAATTCTGGATTTATCACATAAATTTGCCTGTTAAAATTTCTAGGTTAGTCACTATGTGAATAGGAACAGATTGTATAACTTCCAGGCTAGAACAAGGGAGAATTAAAAGCATAAAAGAAAAATTAATTCTAAAGAAGGCAAAGATGAGAGAAAGAAAACAGACCCAGAGAAGATGAATACAAAGTATACCATGGTGGATATGAACTCAAATATGTCAGCAGTTATAAACATGCAGTGGCCTAAATGCTCAATCTAAGAGTGATTATCGGACTAGATTGAAAGCCAAAATTCACATTAGTTAGATCCATCTGCACATAATGACTTAAAAGTTTTGATGTAATAGGATGAAGGAGATATATTGATACTAATAGGCAAAGGAAAGTTATGACCAACCTAGACAGCATATTGAAAAGCAGAGACACTACTTTGCCAACAAAGGTCCGTCTAGTCAAGGCTATGGTTTTTCCAGTGGTCATGTATGGATGTGAGAGTTGGACTATAAAGAAAGCTGAGCACCAAAGAATTGATGCTTTTGAACTGTGGTGTTGGACAAGACTCTTGAGAGTCCCTTGGACTGCAAGGTGATCCAACCAGTCCATCCTAAAGGAGATCCGTCCTGGGTGTTCATTGGAAGGACAGATGTTGAAGCTGAAACTCCAATACTTTGGCTACCTGATGCGAAGAGCTGACTCATTTGAAAAGACCCTGATGCTGGGAAAGATTGAGGGCAGGAGGAGAAGGGAACAACAGAGGATGAGATGGCTGGATGGCATCACTGACTCAATGGACATGAGTTTGGGTGAACTCGGGAGTTGGTCATGGACAGGGAGGCCTCGCGTGCTGTGGTTCACAGGGTCGCAGGGAGTTGGACACGACTGAGCTACTGAACATTGAGTTAGAGTTAGACAAGGCCGTAGTTCTAGTGTGATTAGATTGACTAGTTTTCTGTGATTATGGTTTCAGTGTGTTTGACCTCTGATGCCCTCTTGCAACACCTACCATCTTACTTGTGTTTCTCTTACCTTGGACGTGGGTTATCTCTTCATGGCTGCTCCAGTAAAGTGCAGTTGCTGCTCCTTACCTTGGATGAGGGGTATCTCCTCACCGCTGCCCCTCTCGACCTTGAAAGTGGAATAGCTCCTCTAGGTCCTCCAGTGCCCACGCAGCCACCGCTCCTTGGATGTGGGGTTGCTCCTCCCAGCTGCTGCTCCTGGCCTCAAGTTGGGGTAGCTCCTCTCGGCTGTTCCTGCACTGTTGCAGCCTGGCACTTTCGGCCGCCGCCCCTGACCTCGGACGTGGCATAGCTCCTCTCGGCCATCCAGCATGGGATCCTCCCGGCTTCTGCCCCTGACCTTGGACGTGGGGTAGCTCCTCTCACCCACGCTCTGCGCTCCATCGCAGCCACCCAAACTAACACCCAAAACAGATGTCCTTTTCATTATAGGGGACTGGAATGCTAAAGTAGGAAGTCAAGAAACACCTGGAGTAACAGGCAAATTTGGCCTTGGAATGCAGAATGAAGCAGGGCAAAGACTAATAGAGTTTTGCCAAGAAAACGCACTGGTCATAGCAAACACCCTCTTCCAACAACACAAGAGAAGACTCTACACATGGACATCACCAGATGGTCAACACCAAAATCAGATTGATTATATTCTTTGCAGCCAAAGATGGAGAAGTGCTATACAGTCAGTAAAAACAAGACCAGGAGCTGACTGTAGCTCACATCATGAACTCCTTATTGATAAATTCAGACTTAAACTGAAGAAAGTAGGGAAAGCCACTCGATCATTCAGGTATGACTTAAATCAAATCCCTTATGATTATACAGTGGAAGTGAGAAATAGATTTAAGGGCCTAGATCTGATAGATAGAGTGCCTGATGAACTATGGAATGAGGTTCGTGACATTGTATGGGAGACAGAGATCAAGACCATCCCCATGGAAAAGAAATGCAAAAAGCAAAATGGCTGTCTGGGGAAGCCTTACAAATAGCTGTGAAAAGAAGAGAGGCGAAAAGCAAAGGAGAAAAGGAAAGATATAAGCATCTGAATGCAGAGTTCCAAAGAATAGCAAGAAGAGATAAGAAAGCCTTCTTCAGCGATCAATGCAAAGAAATAGAGGAAAAGAACAGAATGGGAAAGACTAGCGATCTCTTCAAGAAAATGAGATACCAAGGGAATATTTCATGCAAAGACGGGCACAATAAAGGACAGAAATGGTATGGACCTAACAGAAGCAGAAGGTGTTAAGAAGAGGTGGCAAGAATACACAGAAGAACTGTACGAAAAGATCTTCATGACCTAGATAATCACGATGGTGTGATCACTCACCTAGAGCCAGACATCCTGGAATGGGAAGTCAAGTGGGCCTTAGAAAGCATCACTATGAACAAAGCTAGTGGAGGTGATGGTATTCCAGTTGAGCTATTTCAAATCCTGAAAGATGATGCTGTGAAAGTGCTGCACTCAACAGGCCAGCAAATTTGGAAAACTCAGCAGTGGCCACAGAACTGGAAAAGGTCAGTTTTCATTCCAACCCCAAAGAAAGGCAATGCCAAAGAATGCTCAAACTACCGCACAATTGCACTCATTTCACATGCTAGTAAAGTAATGCTCAAAATTCTCCAAGCTAGGTGTCAGCAACACATGAACCATGAACTTCCAGATGTTCAAGCTGGTTTTAGAAAAGGCAGAGGAACCAGAGATCAAAATGCCAACATCTGCTGGATCACAGAAAAAGCAAGAATGTTCCAGAAAAACATCTATTTCTGCTTTATTGACTATGCCAAAGTCTTTGACTGTGTGGATCACAAGAAACTGTGGAAAATTCTGAAAGAGATGGGAATACCAGACCACCTGACCTGCCTCTTGAGAAACCTCTATGCAGGTCAGGAAGCAACGGTTAGAATTGGACATGGAACAACAGGCTGGTTCCAAATAGGAAAAGGAGTCCATCAAGGCTGTATATTGTCACCCTGCTTGTTTAACTTCTATGCAGAGTGCATCATGAGAAACACTGGGCTGGAAGAAGCACAAGCTGGAATCAAGATTGCCGGGAGAAATCTCAATAACCTCAGATATGCGGATGACACCACCCTTAGGGCAGAAAGTGAAGAGGAACTAAAAGCCTCTTGATGAAAGTGAAAGTGGAGAGTGAAAAGTTGGCTTAAAGCTCAACATTCAGAAAACAAAGATCATGGCATCAGGTCCCATCACTTCATGGGAAATAGATGGGGAGACAGTGGAAACAGTGTCAGACTTTATTTTGGGGGCTCTCAAATCACTGCAGATGGTGACTGCAGCCATGAAATTAAAAGACGCTTACTCCTTGGAAGAAAAGTTATGACCAACCTAGACAGCATATTCAAAAGCAGAGACATTACTTTGCCAACAAAGGTCTGTCTAGTCAAGGCTATGGTTTTTCCTGTGGTCAAGTATGGATATGAGAGTTGGACTGTGAAGAAAGCTAAGCGCCAAAGAATTGATGCTTTTAACTGTGGTGTTGGAGAAGACTCTTGAGAGTCCCTTGGACTGCAAGGAAGTCCAACCAGTCCATTCTGAAGTAGGTCAGCCCTGGGATTTCTTTGGAAGGAAAGATGCTGAAGCTGAAACTCCAGTACTTTGGCCACCTCATGCGAAGAGTTGACTCATTGGAAAAGACTCTGATGCTGGGAGGGATTGGGGGCTGGAGGAGAAGGGGATGACAGAGGATGAGATGGCTGGATGGCATCACTGACTCGATGGATACGAGTCTGAGTGCACTCCGGGAGTTAGTGATGGACAGGGAGGCCTGGTGTGCTGCAATTCATGGGGTCGCAAAGGGTCGGACACGACTGAGTGACTGAAGTGAACTGAACTGAGCTGCTGAACTGAACTGAGCTGCTGAACTGAACTGATCTCATCAGGAGCAAGCTGTTTAGACACTAAGGCAAAAGCATTGCTAGAGTTTCAGAAAGTTATAACATAATGTAAGTTTACTAAGCATAAATAACAATTATAGAGTGGCTTGCATATTATAGCACTGCCCCAAACTATATAAAGCAACAACTGAAAGAACTTTAAATTGAGACAGACGAATCTGTCATCAATTAGGAGATTTTAAGTCATCTCTTTTATTAATTGAATTGTATCAAGCAGACGAAATCTAGTAATAGAAGATGTCAAAAGCACAAACGTAACATTTGATCAAAGACATATCTTTTATTTTTATTTATTTGTATTTTGGCTGTGCCATGTGGTTTGTGGGATCTTAGTTCCTTGACCAGGGAATGAACCCGTGCCCTTGGCAGTGAAAGTGCAGAGCCCTAACCAGTGGACCACCAGAGAATTTCCCAAGGATGAATTTCTAGAACACCTTACCCAAGAGCTGAAGAATATGTATTCTTTACAAACACACACAGTTAAAATAAGCTGAAAAGATTTTAATATTATTAGCTTATAGACTAAGTTCTTTGGCCACATGTAGACTAAGTTCTTTGACTACTGTTGTTACAGTCGCTCAGCTGTGTCTGACTGTTTGAGACCCCATGCGCTACAGCACGCCAGGCTTTCTTGTCCTTCACTATCGGAGCTTGCTCAAACTCATGTCCATTGAGTCAGTGATACTATCTAAACATCTCATCCTCTGTGGCCCTCTTCTGCCCTCAATCTTTCCCAGCATGAGGGGATTTTTCCAATGAGTCAGTTCTTTTCGACAGATGGCCAAAGTATTGGAGCTCCAGCTTCAGCATCAGTCCTTTCAATGAATATTCAGGGTTGGTTTCCTTTAGGATTGACTGGTTGGATCTCCTTGCTGTCCTAGGGACTCTCAAGAGTCTTCTCCAGCACCACGGTTCGAAAGCATCAATTCTTCAGCACTCAGCCTTTTTTTTTAATTGTCCAACTCTCACATCCACACATGACTACTGGAAAAATCATGGCTTTGAATATTCAGACCTTTGTAGGTAAAGCAGATGTCTCTGCTTTTTAATACACTGGTCTAGGTTTGTCAAAGCTATTCTTCCAAGGAGCAGACGTCCTTTAATTTCATGGCTGCAGTCATCATCTGTATTGATTTTGGAGCCCAAGAAAATGAAATCTGACACCGTTTCCACATTTTCCCCATCTATTTGCCACCAAGTGATAGGACTGGATGCCATGATCTTCGTTTTTTGAATGTTGAGTTTTAAGCCAGCTTTTTCACTCTTTTCTTTCACCTCATCAAGAGGCTCTTTAGTTTTCTTTTCACTTTCTACCATTGAAATGGTATCTGCCTATCTGAGGTTAGTAGAAATACTTCTCTCTGTAGTCCTGAGAGAGAAATATGCTCACATTAGTTGTCAAGTAGGAAATATTACTGCTGAAATATGATATTAGGAAGATCTAACACCACTTTGAAGGCTTGCCCTTTGTAGAGTTCTCTACCAGTTGTGTCAAAAGTTCTGTAACTGCTAACTCTTACCACTGGTTTTAATAAAACCTCTCTAACATAACTCTATACGGAATCTTTTTTCAGTAATTTTAAACAAACATACAAATTGTGTCCATCTGTGTTTCTGTCCCTTTTACCTCAGTATTATCAGGATGTATAAACCTTTTCATCATGGCTAGCCTAAAAGCTGGTTTAAAAAGATTTGTTTTCTGTGTACATATGTTGTATTTTCTCTTTATATACACTTAGAGCAAATTTAAAACAACATGCAGGGGTATGATTGTTACTTGTGTGCGCTTGGGCTAAGTCGCTTCTCTGTGTGACCCCAAGACCAGGCTCCTCTGTCCAGGGCATCTCCAGGCAAGCATCCTGGAGTGGGTTGCCATGCCCTCCTCCAGGGGATCTTCCCCACCCAGCGATGACTGTCAGTAAAATTCCAACAAATGGCTGGGGAAGACAATTGTTTTAGTAGTACCTCACCACAAATTAAAGACTCCTGTAGGCACCCCAGGTGGGCTTCCTTTCTTTGGAGAAGAATTAATTATAATGAAAGGGGAAGTCTCTTGGAGCAGAAGTGGTTTTTGAATTTATGGATGTGTTTTCAAGGCTTTGGACTATAGTAACTTCTTATGTAGAAAAGAGTTTTATTTGGGAAAAAGATGATGTGGTGTATTTTGCCTCATTGTGAAACTGAAATCCACAGAATGATTTCTCAAAAGATCACACAATTAGTAGCACTTTTATTAAACTTGAACATCGTATTGTTCATGTGATACACAAGTGACAATTCCCATCTTACAAATGTAGGAACTGAGAAACTGAAGTGTCTCACCCCAAGTCAAGCTATGACAACACATTTGCCAAAATATAACCTTTCTGTTTCCCCATCATGTCCTGTGCTCATTTTTGACTACCAGGTCTGTGACTGTGGCATGCATCACGACTGTTTCTTTGTTCACCAAGTCAGTCATCTTGGGCCAGAACGTTTGAGGGCTGGTATACTTGAGTTTAATTCTAGGTTCTTGATTCTAAATTGTTTCATTCCCAAGCCTCCTTGTTGAGTTGTGTGTCTCATGACTCACTCTATTCATACCATGTCTGGTTTCTTCTCATCCTCTTTCCTTTTGAAGAAGCAGCTCCGAAGCAACCTCTATTGGGATGAAAAACACCGAGGCAATGTGTCAGGGGTGGTAACGGCCGGGAGAAGCCTTCTCTGGAAGGTCTCTGTGTAACCGCCCAGCCCTGGACCACGTTCGCACGTCCATCCTAAGTCAGACTGTTTCTACCTCTCTTCTCGGTAGATCCTACACAGGAGGCCGCACAAGAGGGAGAGAGGCGGTACAAGGGAGACCTGGTCTTGGCCATCACCATGGGCTGGCTTGGCCCGCTTCTTCATCCATAAGACGCTGGTGAAAGGGCCTGTCACACAGAGTGACCACAAGGGCTGGGACGGTGGGTACAGGTACAAGCTGCTCCCGCGCTCCCCAGGGCTCTGCACGCGGCAGCTCTTAGTTCAGGCCCCTCTGCCCTCGGGCTGCGCCCAAGGCCTGCCTCTCCGTGGATGGGTCCCTAAGTGACTCCTTGGCCACATGGCGGCCGTGATGGGGGAAGTCTGTGTCCTTGACGACGTGCAAGGCCCGCGGAGCAGTGCTATTTGGCTGCCGGGCTGGGCTCCTGAGCAGGTGCACCTCTGAACCTTGCTGATTCGGGAGGGGGCGGCCCTGGATCCCCGAGGAGGTACCCAGGCCCAGTGGCAGGGAGGCCAGGGGCCGAGCGCGGCGCCTGGAGATCGGGATGTGCAGCTGAAAGCCATGCGGCGCCCCCACGCACCAAGGGTTAACGGTTGCTCGGAGGCGGGGCGCGCGCCCGGCGGGCTGCAGGTGCCCGCTCGGGCAGCTGGCTTTCCGGGGCGGTGGGGGAGGCGGCCCTGAGCGCCCCCCCCCCCCGGGGGACGGCCCTGAACCGCAACCCCCGAGACGCCCCCGAGCCTGGGCCGGCTGCGGGCGCGCGCGCCGGGGGCCGGGGGCCGGGGGGCCGGGTCGGGCACTTGGCTTTCCGGGCGCGGGTCGGCGGCCCTGAGCGCCCCCACCCCGAGCCCAGGCCGCCCGAGCAGCCGGCGGTGGTGCCCAGCGGGCCCTCGGGCAGGCCCGCCGGCGCCCGCGCGGCCCAGGTGAGGCGGCCCCGCGCCGGCGCCGCGCGCCCACTTCCTGGTTCGCGGGCGGCGCAGGGAGCGCGGGGCGGCGGGCCGGCGGGGGCGGCGGGCGCGCTGTCACAGAGGCGGGGCGGGGCGCGGCCTCTCCGCCGGGCCGGGCCGCCGCGCTGCGCGCAGCCGTTCCCGCGGCGGCCGGCGGGCGGGCGCGCCCCGCGGCATGTAGCCATGGACTGCAGGACCAAGTGAGTGCGCGCGGGGCCGGGCGGCGCCCTCCCGCGGCCCCCGGCCCCCGGCCCCGGCTCCCCGGGCGGCCTAGGCCGCGGGCCTGCGGGCGGCGGGGGGCGCGCGGCCCGGCGGAGGCCTGGGCGCCGGCGCGGCGCTGCGGGTCCCGGGAGGCGGGCGGACGCGAGGCCGGTTCCCCCCGCCGCGCGCCGGGCGGGACTGCCCTCCCGGCGCGCTTCCAGGGTGTTTACCGGCGGCCCCGGGTCTCCCTCCTCCGGCCCCTCTCAGGGCAGAAAGGTGCCCCGGGCGTGGAATACCGGCGCCGGCGGCAGGGGCTCGCGGAGGGGGTGTTTGCCCTGTGGTCAGCAGCACCCTTGGGTGCCCCTTGCGCTTTGCTTCAGGACCCTCAGCAGGCAAAAAGCCATCTGAACAGTGTAGTGGTTTTTTTCCCCAGTTATCTTAGGAGCAGTTTTATATTTTCCTCCGGGAACTTAGTTTGCAAAAATTCCTTCTTTCTTCCTTTGACACCCTCTTAAACCAACCCCCACCCCACCCTACCCGAGTTCATGAATATCGTGTATAGATTTCTTTTAGCATTAAAAGCCTTTAACATTTTCCAGTGTTACAGAGTATTTTGTATTTACACTTGAGAGGTTCTAAAGACTTAGGAAAATAGGAAAATAATTTTCTTCAGTGTTTGATATGTTGGGGGAGGGTGCTAGGTATGGGACTTTAAGAATTATATCTTTTGACATTAACTGGATTAGGAGGGAGGCTCATCCGAGTTCAGATTATTCCCACTGAAGCAACTTAATAGTGGGATGGCTGAGGAATTTGCAGAGTAATTTATATGGCTTGCCAATTTCTCTGTTTCTAGATTCTTGTAATAAATTTTAAAAAATAGAGGGCTTACTTAGAAGCCAACATAGCTGTTAGTTTCTTGCGGGAAATGCATTATTAAAAACAGCTAGTGCACAGACAACCAAGGACTCCAGTGGCAGAAATAACTGAAATACATTAACACTTTGGTCACATGTACTTTGTGGTATCAGATGTTGCTTGATCTTTTATCTTCTGGCAGAAAGAGATTAAAACAGAACTATGTTAAAAAGAACACAATGTTTCTAAAGATGTCTCAATAGATTTCCATTCACTTTTTGAAATTAACAAAGTATACCTTGAATGTGTGAGCATTAAGTGAATGTTGGTAACTTCTGAATGAAGCAAAACCTTACTGTTCTTAGTGATCAACTCCAATATTGAAATAGTCCGATTTTCCCAGATAGTTGACATTATCTTTTTGGGTTGGCTTCGGAGGCTATGTATAGTTTGTTACGTAAAACGTGCTTCCCTACTGTAATTCTGTCTCAAGACAATATATGCAAAGTTCCACTTTTAAGGACCATTATGGGTGTTTCATGGTGCTCTAGAACGTGGCAGGGGGAACCTGTCATTCCGTTGTGTCTATATTGCAAGTCCTTTGATAAAAGCCAGAGAACCTGCTGTTAAGCTCTGCTGGTGGGGAGAGGTAGAGCCTGTTAGGAACATTCTGGCTTTTCCATTTTGATTGGATAAGATAAAGGCAACGCTTTCTATTTATAAGCACTTAATGCTTCATAAAGCACTCCCATGTGTAGTATGTGATTTGTAATCCTCACAGTTGTTCTGTGACCCTAACAGGGTACTTTCTAGCTGAGAAGGAGACTCAGAAGTTAAATATTTTTCCAAAGTCTCTGAACAGTTAGCCTCAGTGCGCTTAAGTTGCTGAACCAGGAAAACACTTTATTTCTTCTCTCTTGTGATCATGTAGTTTTTCGTTGTTTAGTCGCTAAGTCGCATCTCACTCATTGTGATCCCATGAACTGTCAGCCCACCGGGCTCCTCTGTCCATGGGATTTTCCAGGCAGGAATACTGCATTAGGTTGCTATTTCCTTATCCGGGGGATCTTCCCAATCCAAGAATTGAACCTGGGTCTCACCTGAATTGGCAGGTGGTTTCTTGACCACCTGGGAAGCCTGGTCATATCGTTACATGGTATCTATTGAGACAAGAACAAGATTAACTATTAGAGTTAAGAGAATATAAACTTTGTCATAGGAAAGAAATACTAACAAAGTTCTTTTTCTTTCAGGGAAAATCCAGAAAGGACCTTTGACTTGGTATTGAAAGTGAAATGTCATGCCTCTGAAAATGAAGGTACGTGTGTTTTGCTAGTTCAGAAGAAACGCTTAGAGTGTAGACAGGTGGAATGCGGTGGTCTCAGGACAGGACTTGTATTAAATATACCTTCTGTGTCTAGTGTCTCAAATTCCAGTCGGAAAATAGAGGCTGAGTTTTAGCTCTGAGGTGGTGGGAATCAGGAATGTTATCTGTGTAGCTTAAATTTCACGAGTGTGTAAGTGCCATGTAACTCACAACTTTGTTGATAACGTTATTGTTAGTTATGGGGATATTCTTTCATTCCTTCTTGAAAATTCAGCTCGTGTTTAAAATGCTGGTGAAAATTTTCTCACTGGTACGGCCGGGAGCCACACCAGTTCCCGTCTCAAGTTCCCCAGATGTGGAATGTGGCCTGGGCAGCACTTTCTGTGGGCTTCACTGCGGGAGCCAGGGGCTTTCAGAGGGTGGTAAACAGCCCTGTGGCATTGCTTGGAAGGGGTTTCAGCTGTCAGTTGCTACATGACGATTTCCCGAGATGCTGAGGACACCTTAGGCTCAGGACTGTGGTCAGTTTCCCCCTGCTTTTGTGGGGGTGGGGGTGGGGTGTGTGTGCTGGGTGGTGGGGGAGGGCTGGCGGATGAGAGGAGGCGCGGTCTCCTCTTGCTCGTTTTCTCTGCATTCTGTCCGTGTTGTACCTTTCATGGATATCTCCCGTGTATGACTTCACCACCCGTGTACTTAGACCCCAGATAGCATGGTGATTCAGCGTGCGACTGTGGTCCAAACTGGTTGTCCACTGTTGAGGCTGGCTGGGAAGTCTCTCCACACTCTCAGCTCCCCACAGTGGCCGGCAATTACGTGCTCCTAAGCAATTTGGAGTCCCGCACCTTAAAAGAGGCGCCCAACCCAGCTGCGGTGAGGTGGGCAGGGTAATTTTAGGTGGGAAGGCAGGCCTGTTCCTGGCTCCGCAGCCCTGCCTGCCCCACTCAGGCCTCTGTGAGCCACAGCTGTGGCCAGGTCTGTGCCCCAGGCGAGGAGAGATCCTAGGTTGTACGTGAGCTTTCTCCGGTTGAAGAGGTTATCTTTCATTGTCCTGCGTCTATCAGTCTGCTTACGTTGTTTCCAGGTCCAAATACGTTCTCTTTGAAGATTCCAATGGATACTTTTTTTTTTTTAGCTCCAATTTAAATGTATTCTGTAGTGTATTTATGATAGGAATAAATCTTCACAATATCTACCGTAACATCAGCTAAGGTGTGTGAAATAATGCTGACCTGACGTGTTTGTAGAACAGGCTGAATTCCTTTGGGCAGTGGGGGTTTCTCTGCCATTTGAATGCATGCTGATTCCTGATGAAAGAGGGGGCCTGCCTCATGGAGCACCAGCTCCACGCCCCCTGTTGGGGGTCCCGAGTGGTCTACTCCTTCCCTCCTCTCTCTGCCTTTATCAGGTTTTTAGGAGCTAGCCTTTGCAGTAGGCATCTTCTGCCGTTCTTTTATTACCTTCTTGCTCTTTTGGTTTCATTGTTTAAATCACTGCTCATCAGAAACATCTTTGTATTTTAACTGTTTATCTAGCACGATGAAGTTGAAAATATTATAAGTGGTTAAAATAAACATGTTTGGCTTCTCTGTAGGTTGCAGTTAATCTGTCCTACCCACGTATTCCATTAAAATGGCTCACTGGCAGCAAAGTCTAAAGATTTTTTTTTTTTTAAGCTAAACTTGATTATGTAAAAAGCCTTAGCATCAGTTCTTTTTGATTGTGACTTAAACACTGTGAGCATGACTGATATTTTAGGGTCTAAGAGTTACCCTTTTTGTGCTCTTAAAAGTAATACTACTATATCACCAAAGTTTTATGTCAGATTGAGAGTTTGATGTTTCTAAATGTTTTTAAACTAGTTTTCTGTTTTATTGATAATTATTGAAGGGCAAAATGTCCAGAAATTACTCCAGAAAGTAATTCAGATATTTTTATTTAACTGTCAGTGAGAGCCATGTATTTAATGTCTCATAGGGGCATCAGTTTATTTAAAATAGAACACTTTTGGCTAACATTTATATGAACATGGATGACATTATTATGTTCTAATGGACATGTAAAACAAGATGTATAAATTATGATGTGTTAGGGTACAACATGAAACCAATTTAGATTATAAGGAAACTTAATATTCCATAAAAGGAAGTTTAGAAGTGGGTCGCCAGAGAGCTCGGCTCTTCCTGCCTCTGGGCTGCCCATCCACAGGAGTGCAGTCACTGGGAAACTTAGGTTCCTTATGGTGGTAGCGTGGCTCTCAGATAGGCTGGAACCCTGCTTCTTGGGTGTAACTCTGGGGATGGCAGACACTGATTGTCATGATTCTAAGGGGGGTAGTTTCTTTCCCCAGATCCCCAGAACGTTGGGTCCCGGTGGCCCAGGTGGGCTTGGGGCCGACCAGTCCTAAAGCAGCCATCGGTGGGGGTAAGGGTAGAAGGTGGAGTGACAAGATCATCATGAATGATACACTAAACAACCAGCAGGGAAGAGGAGAATGGAAATCAATTAAAGTGCTCTGTGCCTTTCTTAAAACGTTGGTTTATTTTTTTGAATGAGTTGTTATTTCTCAGTATATTGGTGTATTTTTTGATGACTATCTATTTGATCCAGTAGGAAGTATGATGGTTAGGGTAAAACTTGGTTTATGCTAAGATTGATAGTTAAGGTATTTAGCATGTTTCTTGTTCACTTTTTAACAGACAAGTTTTAACTTCCTTTATTTATCTTGAATGATTTAGAACATAAAAGTCTTCAGGCAGATCCTCACTAACTAGGATGTAGTTAGAGAGTTGAAGCGGCATCATAGGGGAATTCCCTAGCAGTGTCTGTGGGTAAGACTCTGAGTTTATACTGCAGGGGACACGGGTTTGATTCCTGGTTGGGGAGCTAAGATTCCCACATGACTTGAGGCGTGACCAAAATAAATAAATACGTACATTTTTGTTGTTTAGCTGCTAAGTCATGTCCCACTCTTTGCGACCCTATGAACTGTAGCCCACCAGGCTCCTCTGCCACGGGATTTCTCAGGCAAGAGTACTGGAGCAGGTTGCCATTTCCTTCTCCAGGGGATCTTCCTAACCTAGGGATCAAACCATCGTCTCTTGCATTGGCAGGTGGATTCTTTGCTGCTGAGCCACCAGGGAAGCCCAAATAAATAAATAGCCTTAAAAAAAAAGAGAAAAAGAAATGGCATTGTTGAGCTGTAGCTGATAACATCTGGCCCTGGGGAGGGACAGTCTTCCTCTCACCTGTTTGGACTTGTTTCAAGGGCAGTGCGTGGAGTTTTGGAAAGCACCCATCGCATGTGGCGGGGCGTCAGCATGCTGCACGCAGGGTGGCGTGTCCCTGCCGTGTTCTCTTGGGTTGGAGGGCTGGGTGCCGGGCGCGTCCAGCTGGTGGCCGGGGCGTCTCCGTGTGGCTGCTTTCTGGGCAGGGCAGCGCCTCTGGTAGCTTCTGCCCCAGCTCCTGGAGAGTCGGGTGCTGGCATGTAGCTCTCGGTGCTCTTCCCATTAGACCTCCAAGCCGGCTGCCGTCATCACGCCTGTTCCACTGTGTTTTTCTCGCTTCCAGCCGTCAGGGAGGCTCAGCCCGCAGGGGCAGGGACGGGCTGCCTGCAGTTCTCACTGCAGAACTTAGTGGAGGCGTGCCGCCTCTGCTTTCCCCAGGAAGATTCAGGGAACTGAAGAGTGGCTCTTGCTGGAGGGGGCAGGAGACGCCTCCTCCTGGGGTTTCCCCCTCAGGCGGCGGCCCCACGGCCCTGCTTTCTGTTCTGTGCTCTTGGCCCCGCACCCACAGGGGCAGGAGCTGTAGCCCCTACCTGTGTGGCGCTTGAGTCACCGACAGTCAGTCCTGCATACTTGACAAAAAACCCTGTGGGCAGAAATGAAGATAACTTGCCCAGAGTAGCCTGGCTCCAGAGTCTCTGTTTCAGTCTATTGGTTTTTAGTAGATTTGATAACATGTAGATATTTTAAGAATCTGCCTGCAATGCGGGAGACCTGGGTTTGATCCCTGTTTCGGGGAAGATGCCCTGAACAAGGGCATGGCAACCCACTCCGGCATTCTTGCTGGAGAATCCCATGGACGGAGGAGCCCAGCGAGCTGCAGTGCATGGGGTCGCAAAAGAGTTGGACACAACTGAGTGACTAGTACTTTCTCACTTTTCACTACATTTTAAAATCTAGCGTCTCTTATGTGTAGTAGCTTCACACAGGGAAATCAGTTCAGTTTAGTTCAGTTGCTCAGTTGTGTCCAACTCTTTGCAACCCCATGGACTGCAGCACGCCAGGCCTCCCCTGTCCATCTCCAACTCCTGGAGCTTGTTCAAACTCATGTCCATTGAGTTGGTGATGCCATCCAACCATCTCATCCTCTGTTGTCTCCTTCTCTTCCTGCCTTCAATCTTTCCCAGCATTAAGGTCTTTTCAAATGACCCAGTTCTTTGCATCAGGTGGCCAGCGTATTAGAGTTTCAGCTTCAGCATCAGTCCTTCTAATGAATATTCAAGATTGATTTCCTTTAAGATGGACTGGTTGTATCTTCTTGCAGTCCAAGGGACTCTTAAGAGTCTTCTCCAACACCATAGTTCAAAAGCATCAATTCTTTGGCACTCAGCTTTCTTTATAGTCCAACTCACATCCATACATGACTACCAGGAAAACCATAGCCTTGACTGGATGGACCTTTGTTGGCAAAGTAATGTCTCTGCTTTTTAATATGCTGTCTAGGTTGGTTATAGCTTTTCTTCCAAGAGGAAGTGTCTTTTAATTTCATGGCTGCAGTCACCATCTGCAGTGATTTTGGAGCTCCCCAAAATAAAGTCTGTTTCTGTTGTTTCCCCATCTGCTTGCCATAAAGTGATGGGATCCGCTGCCATGATCTTAGTTTTCTGAATGTTGAGTTTTAAGCAACTTTTCCACTCCTCTTGCACTCTCATCAAGAGGCTCTTGAGTCCTGGAGTATAAACTGTGTGTGGCACAGGTACTTTTTTAAGTGGAATAGTGTCTTCCGGGAAATTAATGAATGAGGTGTGATTCCACAATGCTTAATGAGCCTTGTCCTTGTGGTATTCACACTGCACCACTTTTAGGATTTCCATGTCCATATTTAGTGAATCTTTGAGCTAACATTTTTATTTATTGGTGGTTTTCCATGCGTCTTTTAGCAGAGCTTATTTTCTTTGTCCCATTCTCTTTAGCCAGAGAGAGTAACTTCTCTTAGGAGCAGATCCCAACTAGCCACCAACTTTCCACTTTTATCAGCTTCTCCAGCCCAGTCAGTATCAGATGCTCTGTCCTTTGATCTCCAGCTCATGTGAACAGTCTGAACTGTCTCCTTTTTCTTAAATCACAACTTTAGGTCAGAGAATCCTGACTGTGTCCTCCCAAGCTCCTTTTGCATTTGATAGGTTTTTGCCCTGAGGGATACTGTTTACACAGATGCATTACGTTTTGCTTCTGCCTGTGTCACGTTCTTCAGGTGCATCTAAGATAGTAATGCAGAGGCACGCAGGCGTGTCTTAGCGTCTGCTTGCCCTGCTCCGAGTGGCCTCTTCGAGGACCAGCCTGTGACCCAGCGACTGTATTCTTAAGGGACAGTGTGGTGCAGCCGCTGGCATGTTTAGTATTTACGGAATGCACGACAGAAAGTGGTCTGAGTGTGGAGTCTGACCGTCGGTCAGTGAGTTCACAGAGGCTGTGCTTGTGGACGTGACCCTCAGTGCGTGCTGGCTGGTGGGCTGCAACAAGGGTGTTATTAATTTTTAGATTCATTTCGTTATTTCTGGCTGTGCTGGGTCTTTGCTGCTGCGAGTGGGCTTTTTCTCGTTGTGGCGCGTGGGGGCTGCTCTCTGGTTGCAGCTCACTGTGGTGGCCTCTCTCGTTGTGGAGCTCGGGTCTCAGGTGTGTGGACTTTCGTAGTTGTGGCTCCCAGGCTCCAGAGCACAAGCTCAGCGATTGTGGTGCCTGGCCCTAGTTGCCCTGCAGCAGGAGGGATCTCCCCGGACCAGGGACCGAACCCCTGTCTCCTGCGTCGACTGGCGGACTCCTCACCACTGAACCAGCAGAGAAGCCCTGCGGGGACATTATGACCTGTCACCCTCGGCCTGGCGCGAGGCTGTTTGGGGTTCCTGCGCTCAGGGCCCCCCATCCCCACTCAGGCCCCACATCCACTCTGCCGCTGCCTCCCATCACAGGATTTACTGGAACACATGCCGTGCATGTGTGTTTGTGGAGGCCGCCTTGAAGCCCATCAATACCCCTCCACACACTGAAAACCCCAGAAAACCGTGGCATTCAGAGAGTAGAACTTTGGTGAATCATGCATAACATAAGATGGTCTAGAAGATTTACATGTTGCCCGAAGTGGGGGAAAAAAATCTGTGAGTAAAATGCGGCTACTGTGCTTTTCTGCTCCAGCTTCGTATTAGTTAAGGGATTCTTGAGTCTCTCTCACCCCAGATGCACTAGGAGGAATTGGAGATCTTCAGGGATGCTCTGACAGTGTGCCCCCCGTTGCAGCAGAGAGGGGCACTTATTTTCTCAGAGCTGCTAACCAGGGGCAGAGTCTCCTGTGGCTCTTCAGGGGCGCATCGCCGAGACAGACCCTTTGATTTACCTGGAATGGAGTTGAGAACAGCTGCCCTTTTCTGTTTTGCTCTGAGATCACCTCCTCCTCCCCGCAGCTGCCTGAAGGGTAGGAAGCAAGTCAACTTCAGGGCTCAGTGTTTATCGATTGTCACTCTGATAGGGATGCTGCAGAGCTTGTTTTCTGATTGTAACTTCTCTCATTAGGTGCTTTTATTTGTTCACATTTTGTTTAATTTTGCAGCTTTAATCAAAAGGATTATTACTCAGTGACTTCTTTTTATATCTTTTACTTCTGTAGCTTCACTTCCACAAATTTCACCTGCTTGATAAAAGTTGTTACATTCTTAAAGAAGAAAAGATTTTGATAGTAATACCTCTCAATACCCTTCCCAATTTTCATTCTTTTTCTTTAAAAGCCATCTTAGTACTTTAATAATGGTGCTTCAACAGTCGAACAAATGTTCTCTGAACAGATACTTGGGGTCAGACACTGTTTCAGGCTCTGTATTCTCTGGGCACACTTCAGCAGAGAATGTAGAATCAGGGAGCTGGAAGTGTCCGTAAAGGGCATCACTTTGATGGCTTTTCTGCCCCTGGGAGCCCCCCAGGGCCTCATTGTCATGCTGCCCCATGAATGCACAGAGACCCTGCCAGCGAGCCCGGCACAGCACCAACCCCCCGCCAGCCCCACAGACCTGGCTCACCACTCCTCAAATCACAGTTGCTTTAAGTAGGTGGTGTTACTTAACGTATTTATCTGATGAAAGAATTCACAGTGAGGTGTGAACAACTGATAGACAGCCCTCAGGGGAGCATTTTAATTTTAAAGAAAGCCTGGTACACTTGAATTAATTAGAATGATGCAAACTTGCTGTGGTGCAAAGATCTCTGAACTGAGGATCAGCACACCTCTGTCGGTTGGGTTTTCTCATTTTCCCGGTTTATACTGATACTCCGCTTGTAGTTTGTGGTTAACAGCTTTAAAATGTGTATAAGTATATTTAGAGTGAATTTCATTAAGACTTTTTTTTTTTTTTTTTGGTTTATAACTTCCCAGTTTAGTTTATAACTTCCCAGTTAATGAAATAAAGTGATGGCATGGTTACAGCACCTAATTTACCAATTTATTTTCTCTGATTAGGCCTCCAGTTAGATGTGTTATAGAAACAGAAATAAAACTAATATGTAACAGTGTGTCAGTAGCTGTGGGAAGAGTCTACATATCCTCTTTATCTTCAGTACAGCCACACGAAGTGGGGACTGTTATTTTCATAAAGATGAGGACATGGAATCTCAGAAAGGTTAAGTAACACACAGCTCCCAGAGGTGGGACTGCGACTTGAATCTGTTTTGCTGATTCTAGAACTGTTAGGCTGTGCTGCCTCTAAAATAATCAGCATTTTCTAATAGCTTTGACCTTTTCTGCAGCAGTTTGAGAAAGCCGCCCATTTGGAACACCCCCGACGCTAGGCTAGACCAGAGTTGTTGTGATATTACATTAGCATCTTTTAACAGGGATCAGTCAAAAGACAAAAATGGCAAGAAGAGTGTGAGCGTCACAGGAGAGCCTCAGTCTTCTTTCGTTCATTGCACGCGTGTTTCTGAGCGCCAGTTACCTGCCAAGCGCAGACGCAGAGCAGTTGAGAAGATGGCATTCTCACAGGATGTCAGTTGCAAGTCAGGGGCTGTGGTGGTGTCCGGGCTGCGGTCTGCTCTGCAGTGTCCACGCCCAGTGTGAGGGGCCAGTCCCTCAGCTCTGTGCAGAGGGGCTGGGGCCTGGGGGCCCCGGCGATGGAGGGGAGACAGCCACATGTCTCGTCAGCTCTCAGTTGGGTTCCAGGCAGTTATCTTGTTCCAGAGGTAGTTGTACTTCATATTCAGAATCTTGTGACTAATTAAGAGTAAAGAATATATCGCTTTTGGTCTAAATACTTGTGACTAAGGAAGCTGATTAAGAAACAGTCTCTCGGCTATGGTGTCAGCTGCCTAGGCAGGGGCTTGTGGGGCTTAGTTTTGTTTACTCAGAGCCCGAAACAGTGTCTGACCCCAAATATCTGTTCAGTGAGTGTTTATTCAATTGTTGAAGCACTGCTATAAGGTACTACAATGGCTTTTAAAGAAAAAGAATGAAAATTGTGAAAGGTATTGAGAGGTATTACTATCAATATCTTATCTTCTTTAAGAATGTAACAACTTTATCAAGCAGGTGAAATTTGTGGAAGTGAAGCTACAGAAGTAAAGGATATAAAAAGAAGTTGCTGAGTAATTGCCTCTTGATAGCTGCCTCTTGGCAGTTATAGTCTACCTTGAACTTGGTCTTTGTTGCTCTCTGTGAATACTGGATTTTAAGTTTTTAAGGACAAGCCTGTCTTTGGGTCTCTTGCAGATTTTTGGAAGGTGTCATCATACAGATGATGTTCAACAGTGACTTGTTAAGTTACACTCTGTTATCACAGTGAAGTTAGTAAAAAGTTCTGCTGTATTTCCAACACCTATTTTATATTTCTTAAATCTTAAAAAAATTTAATGTGTAGAGCTTTGAAAGGCTATTTTTTTTTTACCTTCACAAGCAATATGTGCTTTATTTAAATTTTTTTTTTTGTAGAACTGTTGATAAACCACAAACTCTGTCTTAGTAGGCAGAACTGGTAAAGATCAGATGGAGCCTTTTCCTCTTTCAGTTCCTTCTTATTTATCATTTGAATCTGAAAATAAAGCGTAGAGCTATCAGCTTAGTACATCTGATGGTCTTCTGCAAGCACGTAAGCGTCTAGAAATTAGTCATTTCAGAAATAATTTTGTCTTGGTTGGGTAGCAAAGCTGTACCAGCAGAGGATGTATTTAGTGTTCATGATCATTAATGAGAATTAAGCAGCCCTTTAAAACGTTGCCCTTGAGTAGTGGTGAAATTTAGACTTTTTATTAATTTCAGTTAAAAATTATTTGAAACAGCATGGATTTGTGCAGAAAACATTGGCTAAAATGAAACACAGGGAGTTCAGAAGTATGTTAATGTCCTCAAGGTCTGCACATGAAAAGTACATGGACGTGGTTCAGGAAGAATTATGAAGTTTTGTTTTTTTGAGATTCCAATGTGTCTTGGATATGATGTTTGGAAGAGGAAGTCATATGATATTTGGGGAATCTTTTTCAAGGTCTTGGTTGTTGTTAGTCTTTTATATAAATTAAAATGGTATTTTCTATTTAGTAACTATAAATGAGTTTATTTTTAGAAAATATTTCTTTTTCTCTTTTATTGTGTTCTTATTACTACAGAGGATATGAGAACTAAGTTTTGGTATTGTTTTGCTGTGCAGTATGTGATTTTGATGACAAGTATCTGCAGAAAATTTTGTTGAAAATAAGGGACAACAGAATTTCATCAAGGTTATATGTTGGTTGTGTTTACTGTGTACAGGTTTTGACATGTCACAGAGGACATTTTAAGCTAAAAACCACATACAAAAATACTAGTTTCCAAGTTTTCAGTGGTTACTATTGTGTTTTTTCATAACAATGTTTACTCCAAAAGGTGGAAGCATTAAACTGGAATATGAGTTGAAAGCCAGCATTTTAATTTGTAAATGTTTATTTCACTTGATAATTTGATAGCTTGATAGCTGAAGATGTAAATGAGTAATCTGTGGTGCAGTACTTTGTGCCTGTCATTGCTCTGCATCTGGTTATTGAGGCTGGCGTGGCTCTCTAGAATCCTTTATAAGGCCATTATAAAATCCACTTCCTTCGCGTTTACTCAGTTTGGGGATTCATAGAATCTCTTGATAAGCTTTTGACTTATTTCCCTCAGGTATGATTGAAATCGACAGTGATCATTTTGTGTTTGATGAGCATGGGAAGAAGAGTGGAGATGCCCTTCATGTTAAATTTTCTGCCTTAAGCCTTGTATCATAACGCCACTACTTTCTTACCTGTGGTTTCTTCAAATGGTGGCCAGAGTATTGGCAATGAGGTCACTGAACACCAGAAATGCCTTCTGAGTCATCACAGTAAGACCAAGTTACATTTGCCATGGTTTGCAGCTTACATCTTCATGGTACTGTAATTCTTTGAAATGTATGATCTGTATTGTACTTAATACGTTTGACAGATTTTACCTATACAACTGGGTGTTGTTCAGTCACTCTCACGTCCGACTTTTTGCAACCCCAGGGGCTGCAGCACACCAGGCTCTTCTGTCTTCCACTATCTCCCAGCATTTGCTTAAACTCATGTCCATGGAGTCGGTGATGCCATCCAACCATCTCATCCTCCGTTGCCCCCTTCTCTTCCTGCCCTCAATCTTTGCCAGCATCCGGGTCTTTTCCAGGGAGTCAGCTCTGAAATGCGTATGATTTGTATTTACTTTAAAATGTAATTTGAAACACAACTAGAATTTGCCTTTTTAAGGTATGGCTGAATTTAATTTGGTCAAGACACAAGAATTATTCATTTATTGTTGTTAAGCGACTTAGCGATTCTTATTCTGAGTTGCAGCACTAATTTAAAAGCTGGGGCTGGGGAGAGTGGGTGGTGGGCACTCTTGCTCGGTCTCTGAGTTGGAGGAAGTGATGAGTAAGATGGAGCTCTGTGGTCCTGGAGCTGTCTTCCTCCCACACAGATGTCAATGGCCCAGAGGGCAGGGCTTTTGAAGCTTCTGCAGCCAGACGAAGGGCCAGAGGCCCTGTTTCTGCTTCTGGATCTTTAGTATCTGGGGCCAGTGAGGCCTGCAGGTTGTCTCTACCGCCTCCTGCCATCTGCACGGAGGTGTTAGATCCTGGAATCGTATTTACTTCCTTTCACTTTTGCTTTTTGGTGTACTGGGTGTTTATTCTTTCATTTATGAGATGTTTAATATTTCTGTATTCTTTGGACTGTGTTAATTCTTCAGTTTGTAATTTTAATTGTACATTGCTTTTTTATTATTTTGTGTCGATTTATTTGGTTTTTTAAAAGTTTTTATTTCTTTTATTGTTTAAAAAATCATTTCATGAAATACTTTTGTTTGAAAAAGCTTTGATCTTTGTTGTTCGGACACAGGGTGCCCTTTGGGCATCTGTTTCTTTTTCTAGTGAAGAGTCGAGGGAAGCTATTAGAGGAGTGAATATTGTTATTGTATTTCTTTAACCTGATTGCTTCATTTTTTCTTTGATTGGAAAATAAAAATAGCATAATAGAGCATGGTGCTTTCTTTTTCCTCCCAGTTTTGTTGGGATATAATGGAGACACAGCCCTGTACGAGTTTGAGGTGTGCAGCAGAGTGGTATGACTACACACGTCGTGGGGTGACCACCCCAGGTTTAGTGAACATCTGTCATCTCCTATACATACAAATTAAAGAAAGAAAAAGAAAGTTTTTCCCTCGTGATGAACACTCTTAGGATTTACTCTCAACAGCTTTATGACATACAGCAGTGTAAGGGGTCTTTATCATGTCATGCATTACATCCCCAGCACTCACTTAGTTTTAAACTGGAGTTTTATACCTTTTGACCATCTTTATTCCAGTCTCTCTTCCCCCACTCCCTCTGGTAACCACAGTCTGATCTCTCTCTCTCTCCTTTTATACAAAATGAGTTTGTTTATTTTTGAAGTGTAATTGACCTCTAACACTATGTTAGTTTCTGTTACACAGAGTAGTGATTTGTTATTTCTGTACATTTCAGAATCGTCCAGGATGAATCTAGTTATAATGTCACCCATAAAGGTATTACCTGGTTATTGCCTGTGTTCCCCACATACCTGTGGGTACCCCTGGGTACATTTCATACCCATGACACACTTGTAACTGGAAGTTCGTGCCTCCTTAATCTCCCTCCCTTAATCACCTGTGTCTTTTCACTCACCTCCGCCAACTACAGGTGTTCTCTGTAACTCTTTTTGTTATGTTTGTGCATTTGTTTTTAGATTCCACCTACAGGTGAAATCGTACAGTACTTGTCTCTCTCTGACTGTTTTCACTTAGCAGTGATACTCTCTAGGTCCATGCATGCTGTCACAGATGACAAGCTATTCTTCTTCTTTGCGGCTGAGTGGTCCAGGTTGGGGGTGTGTGTGTGTGTGTCTGTCTGTGTACACTTTCATCTGTTGATGGGCACTTGGGTTGCTTCTGTGTCTTGGCTATTGTAAATAATGCTGAAATGAACACAGAGGTGCGTATAACTTTTCTAGTTAGTGTCTTTGTTTTCTTCCTGTGGTAGTTCTCTCTTTAATTTTTCGAGGCACCTCCATACTATTGCTCAGAGTGGCTGCACTAGTTTACATTTCCTCCAGTGGTGCATGGGTGCTGGTGCTGAATATTATGAAAGGTAATTTCGGAAACTCTCAGCAGACACACTCTAAATAAAACTGACGCTTACTGTTTGGTTGAATGTGAGTAGCCAGGTAAATCTCTGTCTCAAGGTAAGTAGGGATAAATGGGTCTGATGACATGATTTTCTAAAAACCTAAAGTCTGGAATCCTTCTACGAATAAAACAGAATAAAACCTCACAGACTCCATGATGGAGTGGAGAGACATGGGACGAGGGTGGAGCACAGCTTCTGGTCCTGGCTTGGCTGTTTATTACTTTCAGAACTTGGGAGAGTCGTTTAGCATCTGTTGATTTCACTTTTCATAGTTATAAGACGTTTGCACTTTGTATCTCAAGAATTGTTATGAGAGTCTGATAGAAAATGGCATGAAAGTGCCTTGTAAATGGCTGTAGGTCACTCTTGGTTCTGTATTGTGTTCGTGAAGTCTTTGAAAAAAGGTGTGATCACTTCAGGAGAAATCAGATGTCAGTGAGGAACTTCCCTCCTATTTTGATGTGTGTTATCAGCGTAGAAGAAAGGAATGTGAAAGGAAGGTGGTGAAGAAGCCTCCTGGGCCCCCACGTAATACTGCGCAAGGGTCAGATGCAAGGAGGATGGAGGGTGCTGGTTTATTTAGCGCCGCCGAGTTAGTTTCACTTTGAAGATGATGTTTGGTGGAGAATACAGATTTTGCACTGTGTCTGGCAGTTCTCCTGTAAAGGCTTGGTGGCATCCACAGGGACCGAGCAGGCCTTGGAAGTCACCATGTGACTGCTTACACTTTCTTCCAACTTTTATTTTTTTAAACATTCACTAATTTAAACGGGAAAGTAAGGATTCTATATGTGTGGTAACATTTCGAACTTCTGAGAGTTAATATTGACAAACTAGAAGCTGATTGGAGAAGGAAGTGGCAACCCACTCCAGTATCCTTGCCTGGAAAATCTCATGGACAGAGGAACTTGGTGGATTGCAGTCCATGGGGTCACAAAGAGTCGAGCACGACTGAGCGACTAACACAACACACAGAAGCTGAGTAGGATGGGAGTAAACTAAGGGCCCGAGTCTCTGAATTTCTGACGACGAGATGAGAACAGTCCAGTTCAGTCGCTCAGTCGTGTCCGACTCTGTGACCCCACGAATCGCAGCACGCCAGGCCTCCCTGTCCATCACCATCTCCTGGAGTTCACCCAGACTCACGTCCATCGAGTCCGTGATGCCATCCAGCCATCTCATCCTCAGTTGTCCCCTTCTCCTCCTGCCCCCAATCCCTCCCAGCAGCAGAGTCTTTTCCAGTGAGTCAACTCTTCACATGAGGTGGCCAAAGTACTGGAGTTTCAGCTTTAGCATCATTCCTTCCAAAGAAATCCCAGGGCTGATCTCCTTCAGAATGGACTGGTGGGATCTCCTTGCAGTCCAAGGGACTCTCAAGAGTCTTCTCCAACACCACAGTTCAAAAGCATCAATTCTTCAGCGCTCAGCCTTCTTCACAGTCCAACTCTCACATCCATACATGACAGGGTGATATTATGTGGCTGTAGGGCCTTGGTGGGCATGTCATCAGCTGGGGGCATGGTGCAGTTGATTATAAGTTCTGAGTACACTGATCATAAGCACTGTGGTGTGCGAGTGGCCCAGGTTTATAGCGAATCCAAGGCCACCCCCGTAATGCTGTCACTCTCACTCATTTGCCTGCCTGTTTAACTTTCTGGAGTGAGTGCTGAAGGAATCCTGTGGGTGTGTTGAGCAGCAGAAGCTGTATGCACACCCAGGCTGCCTTATCAGTGCTTCGGAACAGACTAGGCAAGCCCCTGATTGGATAAATTACTGATGATTAAAAGTGACTCCAGTGTTAATTGCTTGAAAAATTTATTTATGCTCTGCCAAAATCTGAAAAGGTCAGTTTTCATTCCAATTCGAAAGAAAGGCAATGCTGAAGAATGCTCAAACTACCGCACAATTGCACTCATCTCACACGCTAGTAAAATAATGCTCAAAATTCTCCAAGCCAGGCTTCAGCAATACGTGAACTGTGAGCTCCCCTGATGTTCAAGCTGGTTTTAGAAAAGGCAGAGGAACCAGAGATCAAATTGCCAACATCCGCTGGATCATGGAAAAAACAAGAGAGTTCCAGAAAAACATCTATTTCTGCTTTATTGACTATGCCAAGGCCTTTGACTGTGTGGATCACAAGAAACTGTGGAAAATTCTGAAAGAGATGGGAATACCAGACCATCTAACCTGCCTCTTGAGAATTCTGTATGCAGTTCAGGAAGCAACAGGTAGAACTGGACATGGAACAACAGACTAGTTCCAAATAGGAAAAGGAGTACATCAAGGCTGTATATTGTCACCCTACTTATTTAACTACTATGCAGAGTACATCATGAGAAATGCTGGAGTGGAAAAAACACAAGCTGAAATCAAGATTGCCGGGAGAAATATCAATAACCTCAGATATGCAGATGACACCACCCTTATGGCAGAAAGTGAAGAGGAGCTAAAAAGCCTCTTGATGAAAGTGAAAGAGGTTACATGGACATGGACATGAGTTTGAAAGTGATATGTTAACCCCATGTGTGTTGAATCTAGAAAAATGGTACAGGTGAACCTATTAGCAGGGTAAGAACAGAGATGCAGACATAGAGAGCGTGTTTGTGGACACGGGGAGGGAGTACGAATTGGGAGATTGGTATGGACATACGCACAGGACCACGTGTGAAGCAGGTGGCTGGTGGCGAGCTGCTGTGCAGCACGGGCGTGCTCCGCGCAGTGCGCGGTGGTGACCTGGAGGGGGTGGGATGGGGGCGTGGGCAGGAAGGGGGCTCAGGAGGGAGGGGATGTGTGTGCACGTCTAGCAGGTCCTCTTCATTGCGCAGCAGAGCCTAACACAGCGTTGGAAAGCAGTCATTCTCCAGTAAAAAGAGCGGGTTGTGAAGATGATTGAGAACCACTGTGTCAGGATTTAAGTCCTGCAGTTAACTTTGAAGCAGAATTCTGTTAAATCATTGATATCAATCTCTTTTCAAAGGTATTTTCATAAAGTTTATGAGTTTATATTTTCTAAGCAAATTTTATTTAGGAGCATTCTGTATGTTCCTGAGTTCTCAGTAGCAATGTTCTCAGCCTTGTCCGTGTCATGACACAGAGATGACAGGATTTATATGGGTGTCTCGGCAAACAGACTTTATCATTGGTGAGCGGTCAGTGGGGCCCCCAGGGGCTCCCAGGGTTGAGGGATCATTTTATTTTCAGTCTTGTTAACCATGAGAGGTACACAGGGGAGGGGTGTTCTCTTTATGGTTTCTTTGGTGAGAAGAGAATCTGCTATTTTAATTCACTGTTTTCATTCGCTGCTGTTTTATGCTAGCTAGGATGGCAGGACTCTGAAGTTAGATTGGATTTAGAAGAACTTGGAGTTCTAGCTTTGTGGTATTACTGATAACAACTCTGAGCCTGTTTCTTTGTCTTTAAAATGACAGCAGTAACCACCTTTCTCTTTCTACCATAAAGCTGTGATGGCCAAGAGAGAGAATCAAATATGTCAATATGTTTTTAAATATATTGACATATTATTTTTGTTGTAGTTTAAGCAAAATGTATATACCTTTCTTAAGTCATAAGAAATGATAATTAGATGCTTTTGTTTGATATGTATATAGTATGTGTATATATTACAGATTTAATATATAATGACATTGTGTCTATCAGTGAAACCATTTGACTCCAGAGCTAAGAGACTGATTTCACAATGACTATGATAATATGAGGATTAATGAGGGATGAGTGTATTTCTTTGCATTTCAGGCTACAGCCTAGAATACACTTCTGATAGTAATTCTAATTATGGCTTTTGGTAAATATTATAAACCAACTTTCATATTCATCTATTTTTAATGAATTTTTAAAAAGGTATAATGAATAAAATTCAGAATTAGTTGGATGGCATCACTGACTCCATGGACATGAGTTTGAACAAACTCCAGGATATAGTGAAGGACAGGGAAGCCTGGCATGCTGCAGTCCATGGGGTCCCAAAGAGTCAGACACGACTTAGTGACTTAACAACAGCAACTGATAGTTCTTCTAAATAATAAAGCTAAGCTAAAAGACACTTAACTCCTTGGAAGAAAAGTTATGACCAACCTATATAGCATATTCAAAAGCAGAGACATTACTTTGCTGACTAAAGTCCGTCTAGTCAAGGCTATGGTTTTTCCTGTGGTTCATGTATGGATGTGAGAGTTGGACTGTGAAGAAGGCTGAGCGCCAAAGAATTGATGCTTTTGAACTGTGGTGTTGGAGAAGACTCTTGAGAGTCCCTTGGACTGCAAGGAGATCCAACCAGTCCATTCTGAAGGAGATCAGCCCTGGGATTTCTTTGGAAGGAATGATGCTAAAGCTGAAATTCCAGTACTTTGGCCACCTCATGCGAAGAGTTGACTCATTGGAAAAGACTCTGATGCTGGGAGGGACTGGGGGCAGGAGGAGAAGGGGGACAACCGAGAATGAGATGCCTGGATGGCATTACAGACTCGATGGACGTGAGTCTGAGTGCACTCCGGGAGTTGGTGATGGACAGGGAGGCCTGGTGTGCTGCCTGCCATTCATGGGGTCGCAAAGAGTCAGACACGACTGAGTGACTGAACTGAACTTCCCCTAAAATTACACTTTGAAAATATTATCCTTTCATTAATGGTATTGGTTTATTATAAAATGTGGAAAATCTTGTCTCAAAAATTGATTTGCATCATCTACTGTCCTTGTGACTTTGGGCAGATTATTAATTTTTATGTCTCTTCATCAGTAATATGGGTTTAATAAGTGAATCCATTTTGTGTTATCACATGAGAAAATGTACATGGGAAAAATTACAAATCATAAAATTTTGTAGAAATGTTATAAGAAATTAAAATTAACTTACTGTCAAATAGATAAGGTTTTCTCAACGTCTATCTATTAGGACAAGCCCCAAATATTTGTCAGCATATTTTTTCTTCATTGTTCCATCATATGCAGTTATTTATTTTTTGGTCACATTAATGGCTAATACAGCCCTTAATGTTTCTCCCTGTCTTTTTCCCATGTGTTTTGGGAAGTCAGTTCGTACTGCATTTAACTTTTTAGTAATGCCAGTTCTCTTCTTCGTTTGTGAACACAACATATTATTTTTAGTAAGAGAACCAATGTTGATTTCCACAAGTGAGATAAGGGGGAAAAAGCACATCTTCTGTGCTGAAAAGTCGGAGACTCCACTGACTGCATTCAGATTCCTCGGCCTTCTCTTTGCTCTTCACGTCCCTCCCTGCTTTGCCCTGTTGCCTGTCTTCCTTAGCTAATGCCTTGTCCTCGCCCCATCCGTTTCGCCAGGCCTCCTGCGGTCGTCTCAGCGCCCTGCTTCCCACCACGTTGGGCAGCGGAGGCTTTGTTGTAGAGAGCGCCTCTTCTGTCCCCCCTTCCAGCCACCTTCACACTCCCGGTCATTTCCCTTTCCCAGAACCCATCTTTAACAACCTGCTAGTTAGTTTCCCAAACATTCCAAGTATTCTGTTAAAACTTCTAATCTCTGTGACATACAACTGTTTGTTCAGGGCTTGTCTACCCATTTATCCATCTGAATGTATAAAACGTCATTCCTTATGCTAAAAGGAATGCAGAGATGATACTGGCCCCGGGCATCAAGGAATTTACAATCTAGTGAGAGGGAATGTACATCAGGTTTATCGCATTTGTTAGGTTTTTGGACGCCTTCCAGCCCCATCTGTAACTGCTACTCACAGTAGAAGATTGAGCTCTTGAGAAGCCAATAATTACAGCTGGGTATGATGAAGTTTTGATTCTGTTTAATTTATTGAAGTGCCTGTGTTAATATCCTCTCTGAATGGGATCACTTCTGATTTGAAGATTCATTTGTTAATAAGGCTATGAGGAAGAGTTGTTCTGAATTAGTCAATGAGAAGTCCTGGCTCATTGGTCTTTGGTTTGTCTAAGCATTTTCTTTTTAAAATTCGTTTTGCAGTTTTGAGGAGCGCGCCAGGCTTTCTAGAACTTACTGCACAGACCTTTTCTCCTTGTTTTAATTACTGCGCTGGTGAAGTCCGTGTCAAGCAGATGGAGACAGCTATTATTTCCTGACGACTTCCTTTTCCTCTCAGTTCTGGCAGCGTTTCAACAGGGATCCAGCACTGACCAGGTGGTGCACGGAATGACAACTCATTTAATGGCTGGATTTTATTTTCAATGAAGTAGCGTCTTGTAGCTAAATAATTTCCAGCTCCCCAGCCCAGTCGTCCCGAGAAGCAGGGGGAATTCTGCTCCTTTCCCGTGGTCTCTCTTGTAGCTTCAAGTCGCTGCTGACACAGCTCAGATTCAGGTGTGATGACTCAGCATCAGTCTTATCTCTTGGGCCATAACGCTGTCCTTCGTCCCTGTGTCTCAGTTCTTATCGTTGGGTCTTAGTTTGTGTTGGCACTCCAGTTCCTTCCTTGAATAAATGGTAAGCTTTTCAAAAGCAAGAAAGAATGTCACACGTCCTTTTGAATTGCATATGTCTGGCGTGGCGCTCTGTGTTCAGTAGGATTTAAATGAAGGTAGACTGGTCAGCAATAAGACTGCTTGCTTGTAAGTGCAGGGGCCGGATACCACATTCATCTTACTCATTACAAGTATAAAGGATACTTACAGGGATCTCATATTTCAGGTACTTTAGATCTTAACATGTGGATAATGATCACATTTTCATTCTCTGTTTGGCCAAGGCGTAGCTTAAACTTATTTTGTCTTTCAGGCAGTCTAGTCAACTGTCAGGTTTTTGTTTTTAATGGAAATTTTTGTTAGTTTAAGCTCATTTTCTTTTCTCAGTATCTCTATATATTTATTTACTTACGTATTTCTCCTTACTGATTTTCTTCCTATTTTCTCCCTTTTCATCGTGTTGGTGTCCTGAACCATTGTGTCTCCTGATTTGCCGTTTGCGGCAACTGCTGACACACACTAGTGGAAGTACTGTAGAAAGTGTGTCCCACGGGAACTGCTCGCGTAACTTTCTGTCAGCCTCATCCCAGTCTGGCAGTGCTGGGCTCACACTGTAGTCACCAGACTTTAACCCTGAAATTCACTCTTTCCAGTCCCCCTTGATCTTATATCAAAAGTCGAGTAAAGTGAGGAACTTGCCCCAAAGTACATAATCAGTGAATGGGTTCTTTAGACACAATGAACTTTGCCAAAATGTATTGGAAGTTAGAGTAGCCAACTGCTGATACTGAACTAATGTGTTGTCCATATATGTTTGTGACTATTAATGCCCTCCCTTATGTTTTGGGGAAAAAGATCCAGGCCTATGGTAAAAAAAAAAAAAAAATCAAGTGAAAGGAGAAAATAATATGATGAGACAAAAAAAATCACTACATCTTATTACTCACAGAATATCATGATTGAAATTTTGTTGAATAATCTACTGTGTATTTCCATATAGTGCATATGTGTGTGTTAATATTATGTACTTTTTCATAAACCGGCTCCTCTATCTATAGCGTCTTGTAATCTGACAGTTTGCATTGTCAACCTGACAGTTTATCGTGAATGTCTTTCTGTGTTTGGAAATAGCAGTCTAATTCACTGGACTTAATAGCTGCCTAGAATTCCGTTGTATGGGCCTACTGTGCATACATCTCATTGCGTTTCTTTTGTTATAAACTTTGAATAAATGAATTCTTAAAGTGTCACTGTTTAACTTTTGAAATGTATTAGCAGATTATCATACAGAAAGATACAGCAGGCTCTTATCACCAGTGCAAGAGAGAGTTTGAGCACAGCAGTTCTCAACAGTACTGGGTGTTACTCCTTTTTTTTTTTTTTTTCTGTTTTAATGTCTGTTTGTTTGCCTGTGCTGGGTCTTAGCTGTGCCTCTTGGAGTCTCTGATCTCAGTTGCAGCACTCGGGATCTTGAGTTGTGGCAAGCGTAACTCTTCGTTGCAGCATGTGGGATCCAGTTCCCTGACCAGGGATCGAACTTGGGCCCCTGCTTCAGCAGCACAGAATCTTAGCCACTGGACCAGCAGGGAAGCCCCTATTCTTCTTCTTTTAAAATATTAATATCTTTTATGTGACTGAACACATTTAAAACACAATTATTGTAATATGCAGTCAATATTAAAACTTTCTTTTTCCAATTCCATCTTTGAAGACGTACATGTGTATTTTTTGAAAAATAGACTACTTTTATGAGCACTTTCAAGTTCATAAAAAGTTGAGTGGAAGATACAAAGTTGCGTTTCCCTGCTGCGGCCCCCTCCTGCCTTCTCTGTCATCAGCGTCCCGCAGCGGAATGGCTCATTTTCTGTAACTGATGGACTTACCTGGACACATCAGTCGCCCAGAGCCCATGGATGTCATTAGGGGTCGCGCTTGCTGGTGTCTGTTGTGTGGGTTTTGGACGACTGGAAATGACGCTCATCCTCCTTCATAGAGTCACGGAGGGCTTCTCTGTCCTCGCCCGCCACACTCTGCTCGCCGCTCCTCCCCACAGCGTCTGGCAACCAGTGTTCTTTTTACATTGTCCATAGTTTTGCTTTTTCCAGAGATATCTTCCCTGTTAAGTTTTTGAAGACATTTTTATCTGTCTTTCTTACTTTATATATTTTTGATTGATTGGAAAAGCTGGCATTTTTTCATTGATACATTTTTTGTTTTTGTTTTTGCATGTTTCATACGTAAAGCCTTTCATTTTATCTGTATCTATTAATTATTTATCAAATAGTATTATTTTTCCAGTGTAACATTTATATTTTAAAATGTAGTCTATGATCTTTATTCAGAAGTTTATTTCTTTCTAGTCAGATTACTCTTTCTTTTTAGTGGTTTCCGGTTTTTGGATTTTTGCCAAGGAGCTACTGAACCCAAGGAAGAAATCAAGATCAGTGTTTTGCGTATGTTTCTGAGATAGGTCAGCTTCATTACAGTTATATGATTGCTAGTGTACAGAGAAAATAAAGTTAATTGAATTATTGATATTATTTCCTTAAAAGTTTGATAAGAATTCACCAGGGATGTTGATTGGTTCTGAATTTTTTTTATGTAGGAAAGATTTTAATTATGATTTCAGTTTCTCTGTCATACACATGGCTATTCAGATCTCTTGGTTCTTCTTGTGATAGCTTTGGTAATTGCATCGTTGGAGGAATTTTCTTGTTTCGTTTGTGCAAAGGTGTGTATAAAATTTAGCATTATCTTTTAATTTCTGTAAGATCTGTAACAATAATCCCCTGTTTTCACCCAGTGTTTGTGACTCGAGTATTATCCCTTGTTTTTCTTGATCATTCGAGTTCTAAGGGTTTACCCTCTTCATTGATATTTTCCGAGGAGGAGTTAGCGTTTTGGTCATTTCTCCACTCTCGGCTCCTCTCCTGCCTCACTGAGTCCGTGCTCTTTGTTGTTTCCTGCGTATTTTGGATTCCACTTCTCTCAGCCTCTCCCCTGCTGCTGCTGCTTCCTGCCTTCCGTTCTGGCCGCCTCCCTCCTGCTCCTTCCTCTTCCATTTCTTCTTCTTCCTTTTGGTTTTTTATTATTTATTTCTTTGCCTTTTTTTTTTAAATGAAAATTGAAGTTTAGTTGATATGCAATATTATTTGAGTTACAGGTGTCATCTAGCTTCTTAATGTGGAAAATTAGAGCATTGATATATTTTATTTTAAAAAATTTATTTATTTGGCTGCACCAGGTCTTGGTTGTGCTCTGTGGGATGCAGTTGCCCGACCAGGGATTGCACCCTGGCCCCCGCCATCGGGAGTGCAAGTCTCAGCCACTGGGCACCAGGGAAGTCCAGAGCACTGATTCTTTAAAAATCTTTTTCCTAATGTAATCATAAATGTATAAATTTACCTTTAAGTATTATTTCAGCTATGTCTCACAAGTTTTGCTATTTTCATTATTATGTAGTTGGAAATATTTTCTGATTTCTCACCTCTTGGTCCACGAGTTATTTAGAAATGTAGTGCCTAATTTCTAAATACTTGGGATTCTTTCTGATGTGTCATTGTTATTGCCTTTTAAACATTTAGCGCATTTAATAATCGTTACTTTTCTCCCAGCTACACAGTAAATTCATTCGGGATGGACTTTAGCCTTCATCATATTGTTAGTGCTCTCTGTATCCCTTCTGAATGATTTAAAAATGAAATTGCAGCCCCATCTTCAGCTAACCCTGAAGCAGCCTTGTTCATTTCTGTTCATTTTCGTGCCTTAAACACCGCAAGGCCGCCGTGGGGTCGTCCCTGACCCTTGGACTTGGGGGTCAGCTTTGACTTGCAGGCTGAATTCTGTAACTTAGACCGGACTCCTCTGTGCCACGAGGCGCATCCTGTCCTCCTCACAGATTTGTGCTGAGGCCAGGTGTGGCGCCGGGTGAGGCCCGTCCTGGTCCCTGGCGCCTTCGTGCCCTCGGTCTCGTCGGCTGAGCTGCCGCTGCGGTGCTGCCTGCAGGCAGCGCTGGGGGGTGGAGGCGGGGGGCACCCATGCCTGGCACAGCTGCACTCAGGGGCTCCGAGGGGCCGCGCGGCCTGTCCAAGCCCGGACGCTGGTGCCCGCGGTGCACAGCCCGCTGCACAGCGCAGGCCCTGCTGCCTGGTTTTAAAATTGATTTTTACAATATTGTGTTAGTTTTTGCTGTACAGCGAAGTGAATCGGCCACACACAGGCGCATGTCCCCTTTTTCGGGTTTCCTTCCTGTTTAGGTCGCCGCAGAGCGCTGAGGGGAGCTCCCTGTGCCCTCAGCAGGCTCGTCAGTTACTGTGGGATGCACAGTCTCAGGCGCGTCTGTCCGTCAATCCTCCTAGTTCTTCTTCCACTCCCCGGTTCTCCTTTGGTATCCATGTATTCTCTAGTTTTGCTTTGGAAAGAAGATCACCTGTACCATTTTTCTAGATTTCACATGTATGCATCAGCATAACACGTTTGTTTTCCCCTGACCGACTTCACCCTGTACAACAGTCTCTAGCTCCACGCATGCCTCTGCAAATGGCCCTGTTGCCTTTTAATGGGGTTTAATTGAGGTCAGAGAGCCTCCTCTGTATGTGACCCGTGCTCGAAGGCGTCGGGTTTGTGTTGGGGCCCATAATGTGTTCTGTCCTGGTGAGTATGCCACATGTGCTGAGTAGAGTATGCATTGTGCAGTTGTTGGCAGTATTGCTGGAAATTGCCGATTAGGTAAAGGTGCTGATGCTGCTTTAAAAATCCTTCATCTCTTTATTGATTTGGGGGTCTATTTTTTCAGCTACAGGGAGAGGAGTGTTAACATCTCCAACTTAATTGAACTTCTTGATTTTCTCCTTTTGTTTGGGAAGCTTTTGCTTGATGTATTTTGAAACACTGTCATGAGATGCATGCAGGTTTCTGAGGATATTCTTTATGAACTAGCCCTTTCAGGGCGTGGGATTTCTTTCTTAGCCTCTGATAGTGCTTTTTGTCTGAAGAGTAGAGCTGCGCTGCCTTTCTCATGATTAGTGTTTGCATGAATTCTTCTTCCATTCTTTCTTCTAAACTATATCTCTATCTGTATTTAAAATCTATATGTGTGAGTTTTACTTTTCTATCCAGTCTAATAATTGCTGCCTTTAATTAGTAATTGTTTTAATTATCGGTATGTTTGGGTTTAAATCTACCATCTTCTTATTGTACTATCCAGGGCTTCCTTGGTGGATTAGGGCAAAAGGAGGAAATGGCAACCCATTCCAGTATTCTTGCTGGAAAATTCCATGGACAGAAGATCCTGGCAGGTGCAGTCCATGGGGATCACAAAGAGTCAGACACAACTGAGCAACTAACACTTTCACACTTGTACTATCAGGTTTTAAATTTGTTTCCATTTTTTCTTCCTATCTTCTTCTATATTAGTAGATTTTAGAAAGTATTTTATACCTTTCTCTTCTGTTGGCTTTGTTTTTATTGGTTCTGTAATTGGTTCTTTGTTTATATTGGTTTATAATTTTATTGATTATACAATGATCACAGTCTACCGTAAATTAAAATTATAAGAACTTCTGCCAATAAATTGTATTTGTTCCCTCCATCCTGTGGTGCCTTTGCTTCTACATATGTTGTTGTCCCCACAATAATTTATTATTGTTTGAACTATTACTTATTAAAGAAATTAGAAAATATTAAAAATTGTCTTCTGTATTTACTTACACGTCTATCATCCCTGACAGCCTTCCTTTCTGTACTTTTGAATTTCTCTCTAGTATCATTTTCTTTCAGCTTGAAAATCTCTATTTAGTATTCATTGTAGGTTAAATCTGCTGGTGAGAAATTCCTTAGCTTCTGTTTATCTTAAAATGTATTCATTATTTTGAAGGATAATTCATTTAGAAATAGAATCTTAGTTTGATAGAACCTTCTTTCCTCATTTTAAAAGAAGTTGTTCAATTGTTTTCTGGCTTGCTGAGTTTTTGAAGCGGTCTCAACAAATTTTTAATATTTTTCCCTCTATATGATGTATATCTTTCTTCCCTCTCTGGCTGCTTTTACGGTTTTCTCTTTTTATTCTGGTTTTCAGAAATACGATTATCATGTACCTAGATTTGGTTTTCTTTGCATTTATTCTGCCTGGGACTTTGTTAAACTCCTTGGAGATACACACGCACATGTGTGTGTGTGTGTTCACATTCAGAAAACTGTTGACCATTATTTTTTTCCAGATGTTTTTCTGTTTCACCCTCTTATGCACTGGTTTTTTTTTCCCTGGAACTGCATTTCCTGCATGTTAGATGTTTCACCAATCATACAAGCTGTTTTATATTTCTTAGTATTTTTCCTCTCTGTGCTTTAGTTTTTATTATTTCAACTATTCTGTATTCAGTTTTTCTAAGCTTTTATTCTGTTGTATCCAGTAGCTGTTAAACCTTAGAGTGATTTTTTTTTTTTTGTTTCAAGTAATATATTTTTGCATTGTAAAGCAATTGTCCTCCAATTAAAAAGAAAGAAAATCATAAAAATATTACTTTTCAGTTCTAGATTTTCCATATTTGCTTCTTTTTGATAATATCTATTTTTCCACTTAGATTCTTCCTCTGTTCATTCAATATAGCCTTTCCTTTAAATTTTTAGATGTATTTTTAATACATTAATATATACAAAACTAATTTTTATTAGTTTTTCATTGCTTCTATATTAGATTACCGCAAACACAGTGACTTGAAGCAGCACAGCTTTATTATCTTACAGTTGTGGAGGTCAGAAATCGGAAATGAGTCTCACTAAGCTAAAGTCAAGGTGTCAGCAGGACTGTGTTTTTTTCTGGAGGTTCTAGGAGATAATATGCCTTCTTGCATTTTTCAGGTTTTAGAGGCTGCCAGTGTCCCTTGGTTCACGGTCCCCTTTCATCTTCAAAGCCGGCCATGGCCAAAGATGGCCAGTCGTCAGCACACTCGCATCACTCTGACACAGACACCTGGGCTTCCCTCTTTCATATTTAAGGATTCTTATTGTTATGTCGGGACCACCTGGATCATCTCGGATGCTCTTCCTGTGATGCTTCAAGTCACTGTGTTTGTGGTAACTTAATACAGAGGACCAGATGCCGTGATCTTAGTTTTCTAAATGTTAAGCTTTAAGCCAACTTTTTCACTCTCCTCTTTCACTTTCATCAAGAGGCTTTTTAGTTCCTCTTCACTTTCTGCCCTAAGGGTGGTGTCATCTGCATATCTGAGGTTATTGAGATTTCTCCTGGCAATCATGATTCCAACTTGTACTTCTTCCAGCCCAGCATTTCTCGTGATGTACTCTGCATAGAAGTTAAATAAGCAGGGTGACAATATACAGCCTTGACGTACTCCTTTTCCTGTTTGGAACCAATCTGTTGTTCTATGTTCAGTTCTAATTGTTGCTTCCTGACCTGCACGTAGGTTTCTCAAGAGGTAGGTCAGGTGGTCTGGTATTCCCATCTTTCAGAATTTTCCACAGTTTATTGTGATCCACACAGTCAAAGGCTTTGGCATAGTCAATAAAGCAGAAATAGATGTTTTTCTGGAACTCTCTTGCTTTTTCCGTGATCCAGCGGATGTTGGCATTTTGATCTCTGGTTCCTCTGCCTTTTCTAAAACCAGGTTGAACATCAGGGAGTTCACAGTTCACGTGTTGCTGAAGCCTGGCTTGCAGAATTTTGAGCATTACTTTACTAGCATGTGAGATGAGTGCAGTTGTGCGGTAGTTTGAGCATTCTTTGGCATTGCCTTTCTTTGGGGTTGGAATGAAAACTGACCTTTTCCAGTCCTGTGGCCACTGCTGAGTTTTCCAGATTTGCTGGCCTGTTGAGTGCAGCACTTTCACAGCATCATCTTTTAAGATTTGAAATAGCTCCACTGGAATTCCATCACCTCCACGAGCTTTGTTCGTAGTGATGCTTTCTAAGGCACACTTGACTTCACATTCCAGGATGTCTGGCTCTAGATGAGCGATCACACCATCGTGATTATCTGGGTTGTGAAGAGCTTTTTGTACAGTTCTTCTGTGTATTCTTGCCACCTCTTCTTAATATCTTCTGCTTCTGTTAGGTCCATACCATTTCTGTCCTTTATCGATCCCATCTTTGCATGAAATATTCCCTTGGTATCTCTAATTTTCTTGAAGAGATCTCTAGTCTTTCCCATTCTGTTTTTTCCTCTATTTCTTTGCATTGATCACTGAGGAAGGCTTTCTTATCTCTCCTTGTTATTTTTTGGAACTCTGCATTCAAATGGGAATATCTTTCCTTTTCTCCTTTGCTTTTTGCTTCTCATCTTTGTGAGAGTTGGACTGTGAAAAAAGCTGAGTGAAGAAGAATTGATGCTTTTGAACTGTGGTGTTGGAGAAGACTCTTGTGAGTCCCTTGGGCTGCAAGGAGAATCCAACCAGTCCATCCTAAAGGAGACCAGTCTTGGGTATTCATTGGAAAGACTGATGCTGAGGCTGAAACTCCAATACTTTGGCCACCTCATGTGAAGAGTTGACTCATTGGAAAAGACCCTGATGCTGGGAGGGATTAGGAGCAGGAGGAGAAGGGGACGACAGAGGATGAGATGGCTGGATGGCATCACCGACTCGATTGACATGAGTTTGGGTCCGGGAGTTGGTGATGGACAGGGAGATCTGGCGTGCTGCGATTCATGGGGTCGCAAAGAGTCGGACACGACTGAGTAACTGAACTGAATACACAGAAAGAATCTACGTTTTGACAGGCTCCAGGGATTAGGGCATAGACATCTTTCAAGATTGTCTGCCTTCCGTATCACTCTCTTAACATTCCTTTCTGCCAATTCTATGTCTGGTTCACTTGGGGTTTTTTTCTACACACAACCCCTCCTGACCTGCTTGTAGGCTTATGTGTTATTGCATCTCTGCATGTCCGATTACTTTTCATTGTACACTGAATGTTGTGGGTGGCCTGTTTTTGACAGCTTAACGCTTATTACCTTCCTTTAGTAAATGTTGAGTTCTGTTTTTTGTGGGCAGTCAGATTTTTGATGGATCAGCTTGATTTCTTCAGGATTCCTTTTAAGTCTGTGTTTGGGTGGGTCTAGAATATTTTGCTCTCCAGGTTTACGTCCAGAGCTGTTGAAGTCTTGAGATTTTACCCGATTTGTGGATGCTGTCAGATGACAGCCCTTTCCTGGCTGAGGAAGAGGACTCCGCTGCGCCTGGCACATCAGGGGGCAGTCATGTCTGCATCAGTTTTCCTTGCCCCTCAGTTAACACAGGGTTAGCGTGGGCGGGCCTGCATGGGTGCCTGCAAGGGTGCCTGCAAAGGCAGCTGGCTGTGGTCTAGGGGTGGGTCCCTTCTCCAGGGGATCTTGCCAACCTAGGGGTCAGATCCGATTAATAAGTCATGTAATCATTAAAAGCAGGTTAAAACTATTAACATGATACTAATAGGATTCAAGCTAACAGCCTTGGAAGATAGAGACTGTCTCCACCCAGAGCAGAGAAAGACAGAGAACCTCCCTCCAGGAGCGGAGGGCAAGTAGGCTGACTGCACAGTACACTCTCTCACCCTCTGGTTCCCTACGCTCAGGGGCCCTCCCCTCGACCACAGCCAGCAGCACTTGAGGGGCTCCATCTGTGCCCACCCATCCCGCCCCCATAATCAGACATTCTGGAAAAGATTGTCGGGAACAGAAGCCTCATCAGTGGCTCTGCTCTCCAGAAGTGAAGACGGATGAGAACCCCCGTGTGACCCCCCGCACCCCCAGAGTCTCAGCGGGGTTTTCCTGGTGCCATGTGGCCCTATCTGGGTTCTGTGAGGCATCCGGAATCTCTCTTCACCCGCTCACGGCCACCTGGCCCATGTACATCCTGGAGTTTGGCGAGAGACTTAAGCAGAGCTTTGTGCATCTGTTCCGAGTGCCCGGACTTGGTACCCGGTCCCCCGCTGCGGATCCCCCTGCAGTACCCCCCACCCTCGCAGGCCGCAGCCCTGGCTCGCCCCTGCCTCCTCTGCTCAGCTGAGTGCCCTTCTCTCTATGCTGCGGTTTCGCAAACGCCTCCAGGTGTGAAGCCAGGGAGCTTTGCTGCTGTTCCATTCCATTTGTTTTCTTTTTCTCGGGACCGCAGTCCTGCTTGTTGGCCAGCATCTGAGAGCATTTGTTTCAGATCCTTGCGCAGTTTTATTTTCCATTGTTCATGGTGGGCCCGCTAGTCTTTGCCACTGCCTCACGGCCAGAAGTGGACGTCTGTGTCCCTTTAGCGGATTCATCCTTTTATAGTATCAACGTTACGGCATTCAGACTGCGAGACCGTTAACCTCAGAGACTTTTTTCTTTTCTGCTTTTTCTTCTGCATAATCTGAAGTAAGTAGGTGCTCAATAGATGGGTCACGCTCATGAGGCTGAAGGGCACAGTTCGCAGTGCGGGGCAGAAATGACCTCTCTTGATGTTTTTGTTGGGTAGTGTTGAGAAGGAGAGTGCCCTGTAACAGGTTGGTTTACATCTGTTTACCACTGTGTAAACAGAGGCCTAAAGTTCATAACAGGAAACTTGGTATGAACTGTTGCTGAGTCGTTAGAAAAGGAAATCTCCGGAGAAAATCAGTAAAACTCAAAGTGCTGTGTGTGGACTTCTTTTTCCTGAGACCTGAAATAGTGCCATTGTATTATGTTTGGTATTTCTCTGTATCATTTAAGTTTGCATAATAATTTACAGGTCATACAGGAATTTTGCACAGACTGTCTCGAGTTAATGTTGGAATTTCTCAGCAGCTCTCCTCATTGTATGGGTGAGGAAGTTGAAGCTCAGTGAAGTGTGCTCACACGGAAGGTTCCAGAGCTACCGCGTGGCGGATGTGGGGCTGTCATGGGGTTTCCATGTGGAGCTCAGAGGTCTTGCTGCACGCTGTGTGTGTGGGTCACCAAGTTAGCTCTATTTTCTGACAGTGTGCAGTTTATTGTATGTGTGTATGTGCTCTGATTTTTATGTGGGGTCATGCAACTTAAAATTTAAATTCTCAGCCTGGTGGGATTGTGTGGGCCCTAAATGCCTAAAACTGCTCTTACAGGTTTTTGTTAATAGTAAACACTTTATTAAAGGCAAAAGTATGCTTTTGGGTTATTTCTATCCATTAATTACTTACTTTGCTTTGCCAATACGATAGTTGCTACTGCTGCTAAGTCGCTTCAGTCGTGTCCGACTCTGTGCGACCCCATAGACGGCAGCCCACCAGGCTCCCTGTCCCTGGGATTCTCCAGGCAAGAACACTAGAGCGGCTTGCCATTTCCTTCTCCAGTATGATAATTAGGTTCAAACTATTATGTAAAAACTTGAGAATTGGACTTCCCTGGTCCGTTGGCTAAGACTCTGCATTCCCAATACAGGGGGCCTGGGTTGGATCCCTGGTTAGGGAACCAGTTCCTCCATGCTCTGAGACCTGGCACAGCCAAATAGAAATAATAAATTAAAAGAAACCTTAAGAATTGTTTATTGACACATTCTCACATAAAGAGGCTTATTTTACTGTAGATGTTAGTATTCTAATATTAAGAGTCTACTTAAAATCATGTTAGCAGTTTAAAGCTGATTTAATGGTTATTTCCATTATTAGTATTTATAAATAAGGATGAGATCATTGTAATCTCCCTGTATATTCTTATTCGGATAACGTATCCTTAGGTGTGTTGACGATTTGGAATGCATGCTTGAATTCTATTGGTTTCTCAGTCTCAGGATGTTTCAGAAGTACCACCACTTCGCGGAGAGGATTTTTGGCATGAGATGTTGATTCTCCTCCAGCCCGTGGTGTCTGTACTCAGTTTGAGAGAGGCTGGCTCTATCAGCACATAGGGTAATGATTTACTTGCTTTATCCTTTTTCTCTGTAGCCTTTAGAAATTCCAGAGAAAAAGAGCCCCTTTGTTAGGAAGAAAATACAGTCTTTATATGAAAAGCTTTGAATGCTTTTCTTATCAAAATACAGAAGGCTTTCTCTCTCTCTGGATCCACTGGATCTGCTTCTCAGCATAGGGTCAGCTTTGCTTTCCCCTCCTTCCCTTGGAGCCCCAGGCCCAGCCTGTGGGGCATCGTAACAGCAAGTGAAAGTGACAGGTGTTTACCTGCTTTGCGGAAGTGGTTTATACATGCAGTCTTCAGCTTCCGCTCCATCCAGTGTCACGCTGGGCTTGGAGTGGAGACCTCATTTCCAGGTCTGCTCACACCAGTAACTAGTCGCATAACCTCGCATAAATCACTTACCCTTTCTTGGCTCAAATTGCGTTCATTGAAGGGAAACTGTAGACTATCCTAAAGCTGCTTGCAGTTTAAACATTTTGTTGTTTTCCGTGTATTTGTGCTTTAGTTCTCCAATTAGATTATCAACTCACAAAAGACAAGGATTTTATCTTACTTTTGATACTGTTCACAACATATAGTACAGTACATTGGATATACTGATAGAAATTTGTTCATAACTTCAGTTCTCAAACCTCAGCTTTTACAAGAAATGGTTTTTCCATAAAAGGATGTCCTGCTTATACTTCTCTTTTTTCCCCATCCATCTGCCTTTTCAGATCATTCAGATCAAAACAGAAATCTTTCTAGGGACCTTCCATGGCCTTATATAATCTGGTTTGAATCCTCTCTTTTTGTAATTTTTTAAAGATTTTTTTTTTTTTTTTTGATGTGGACTGTTTATAAGGTCTTTATTGAATTTGTTACTATATTGCTTCTGGCTCAGATGGTAAAGACTGCCTGTAATGCAGGAGATTCAGGTTGGATCCCTGGGTCGGGAAGATCCCCTGGAGAAGGGACTAGCTACCCACTCCAGTATTTTTGCCTAGAGAGTTCTATGGAAAGAGGAGCCTGGCGGGCTCTAGTCCATGGGGTCACAAAGCGTCGGACTCAACTGAGTGGCTCACACTTTCTCTTGCTCCTGTTTTATGTTTCCTTTTTCTGGCAGTGAGGCATGTGGGATCTTAGCACCCCGATCAGGGATCGAACACACACACCCCCTGCATTGGACGGCAAAGTCCTAACCCCTGGGCCCCTGGGGAAGTCCTCCTGTTTTGTTTTTGTAACCTTCTCATTTCTTTCCTCTTGCTCCCTCAGCTCTAGCTACACTGGCCTCCTTGCTGTACCAGCTGCTCCTTTGCAACCTTTAAGTTTACCCCGCTGCTAACTCTCTGCTCCCGGAGAAGGCAGTGGTGCCCCACTCCAGTACTCTCGCCTGGAGAGTCCCATGGACGGAGGAGCCTGGTGGGCTGCAGTCCATGGGGTCGCTAAGAGTCAGACACGACTGAGTGACTTTACTTTCACTTTTCACTTTTCATGCATTGGAGAAGGAAATGGCAACCCACTCTAGTGTTCTTGCCTGGGGAATCCCAGGGACAGGGGAGCCTTTTGGGCTGCTGTCTATGGGGTTGCACAGAGTCAGACACGACTGATGCAACTTAGCAGCAGCAGCAGTGCTCTTCTCCAGGACACCTGCATGGCTGATTCCTTTTCCTTCAGCTTTTTGCTCCTTCTCAATGAAACGCACTTTGACTAACTAACTTTATGAAAATTGCTCACTCTTTCTCTCTGGCATTCGTGGTTAAGTTATGCCCCTAGCCCTAGATCAAACACTAGTTCAAGGCTGTAGTGGCTGCCTTTGCTGATACGAAATGAAGTTCAGTAGCACAGAGCTCCCTGGAGTGATGGAATGATACCGTCAACAGTATCTGCTCACGTCACATGTTCCGAGTGATGGAATGATACCGTCAACAGTATCTGCTCACGTCACATGTTCCAGTTTAGAAGCAAGGGTTGGATTCCTTGGAAATTGGTAGGAGCATCTGCAAACTCAGTTACGTTCTTTCTCCTGGGATGAGCTCATTACAGGAACTGGGAGTGAGGTCAGCTTCCTTGGAACCGCATGGTTCCCGAATAGAAATCAGGGGCCTTTGGAAGAAGGTGTTATGGATTCTGTATATTGCATTTGTCCTGTTATTTCCACATATACATGACAGTTACAAGGAGCTCTTTCAGTCATGAAGTTGGTATTAAATTTGACATGCTGTTTACCTGATAAATGCCATCTTGGAGGGCGCGTGTGTGTACATAATGTACATACAGATATATGTAGGCATATTTTTCCTTGAGCATCTGATATAAAATGAGATTTGATAGCACAGAACTCCTCAGGGCAGCTGAACTGTGAACAATATGACAGCATATTACACATTCTCACTTACAAGCAGAACTCTCAGTTCATTTCAGTCAGTCGCTCAGTCATGTCTGATTCTCTGTGACCCCATGGACTGCAGCACACCAGGCTTCCCTGTCCATCACTGACTCTCAGAGCTTGCTCGGAACTTGTCGATCGAGTGGGTGATGCCATCCAACCTTCTTATCTGCTGTCGTCCCCTTCTCCTCCTGCCTTCACTCTTTCCTAGCATCAGGGTCTTCTACAGTGAGTCAGTTCTTTGCATCAGGTGGCCAAAGTATTGGAGTTTCAGCTTCAGCATCAGTCCTGCCAATGAACATTCAGGACTGATTTCCTTTAGGATGGACTGGTTGGATCTCCTTGCAGTCCAAGGGACTCTCAAGAGTCATCCCCAATGCCACAGTTCAAAAGCATCAATTCTTTGGCACTCAGCTTTCTTCATAGTCCAACTCTCACATCTGTATATGACTAGAAAAACCATAGCTTTGACTAGACTGACCTTTGTTGGCAAAGTAATGTCTCTGCTTTTAAATATGCTATCTAAGTTGGTCATAGCTTTTCTCCCAAGAAGCAAGTGTCTTAATTTCATGTCTGCAGTCACCATCTGCAGTGATTTTGGAGCCCAGGAAAATAAAGTCTTGGTTTCCCTTGTTTCCCCATCTATTTGCCATGAAGAGATGGGACCATATGCCGTGATCTTAGTTTTCTGAATGCTGAGTTTTAAGCCAACTTTTTCACTCTCCTCCTTTACTTTCATCAAGAGGCTCTTTAGTTCCTCTTCACTTTCTGCAATAGGGTGGTGGTGTTAGCATATCTGAGGTTATTGATATTTCTCCCAGCAGTCTTGATTCCAGCTTGTACTTCATCCAGCCCGGCATGTTGCATGATGTACTCTGCATATAAGTTAAATAAGCAGAGTGGCAATATATAGCCTTGATGTACTCCTTTCCCAGTTTGGAACCAGTTTGTTATTCCATGTCCAGTTCTAACTGTTGCTTCTTGACCTACATACAGATTTCTCAAGAGCTAGGTCAGTGGTCTGGTATTCCCATCTCTTGAAGAATTTTCTAGTTTGTTATGATCCACACAAAGGCTTTGGCTTAGTCAATAAAGCAGAAGTAGATGTTTTTCTGAAATACTCTTGCTTTTTCTATGATCCAATGGATGTCGGCAATTTGATCTCTGGTTCCTCTGCCTTTTCTAAATCTGGCTTGAACATCTGGAAGTTCATGGTTCACATACTGTTGAAGCCTGGCTTGGAGAATTGTGAGCATTACTTTGCTAGCATGTGAGATGAGTGCAGTTGTGCAGTAGTTTGAACATTCTTTGGTATTTCCTTTTTTGGGATTGGAATGAAAACTGAAATGAAAATTGGTATGAAAACAGAGCAACGGTCTGGTTTCTTAGAAATCTGGGAAGTGTTTTGGAGGCTCAGTTTTCTTCTATTAGACTGAATTCATATGCTTATTTTCCATCTATTTATCTTTTTGGTTGAAGGGTCTATTCACATATTTTCTTTATAGTTTAAAAAATTGAGTGTTTTTTTATTGCTGAGTTTTTAAGTAATACACACGTACATACACACAGACGATAGGACTTCTTTGTTGGATTTGCAAGATTTTTCTCCTCGTCTGTGTCTGGTCTTTTCATTTTCTTAGTTGAATAGTGTCTCCCGTAGAAGAGCTCTCAGTTGTCATAAGCACAGTTTATCAGTTTCCATTTTCAGTTCAGAGTTTGCCTTTTGATTTCTCCTTTGACTCATGTGTTACTTGGAAGTGTAATAGTCGGTTCTAATTACTTGGGGGTTTTCCAACCATCTTTCTGTTCCGTTTTGTAACGTAATGCCAGAGAATACATGTTGAATGTGACTTGAACCCTGTTAGAGCTGTTGAGACTTGCAGTATGACCCAGCATCTGCTCTTTCCTCCTATGTGTCCTGTATGCATTCGGGTGTTTGTTTTAGGACCCAGTTAAATTATCTGACAACAGCTGGACTGTTGGAGGCTCTCTTTGAAGCTTTATCAGAGGAGGCCTGCAGACTGGTGCTGCTTTCAGAGCGGTGCTCCCCTCTGGGCCCGGACCTCACACCCTGCTCATGGTGAGGCGTTTCTTCCCCACTCAGGACGGTGTGGACATCAGCTACTCCTGGCCCTGCGAGTCTTCTGTCTGCTGCCTGTGGCTGGTCCTTCCCCCGGGCGTGACGTGTGTGTGTGTGCGTGCATGTTCACACCTGCTGATCACAGTCCTGGAGGACGGCACGATGGGGCGCTGGTGGTGGTGAGCCGCCTGCGGTCTCCAGAGCCCATTCCCGGGCACTTTCTGTTCCCCCTGCTCTTCTCTGGGGATGCGCGCCGCCCCAGCCTCCAGCCTCCCAGGCCCACCTCCTCGTCCAGGAAGGCCCGTGGGTTCTGCCTGCGTGTGGCCCAGGCCGGAAGCTCTGCGGACAGCGGCGGCGGCCATCTCGGGTCTGCCTTGTCCGCTCCTCCGTTGGGGATCACTGTCCTGTCCCGACCTGTGTCTGAAACGTTTGCTGGGTGGGGACTGAGTCCAGTCCTCGTTGCATTCTCTTGGTGGAAGCAGATGTCCTGTTGACAGGTTGTGGAAGTGGCGCCATACCCCTGGGTAGAGGAGAAGAGACGTAACTGGATGCCGTGAGGTAAGCGGTCTTCATGCTGTTCATACTGTTGATGGGGTTCTCAAGGCAAGAATACTGAAGTGGCTCGCCATTCCCTGCTCCAGTGGACCATGTTCTGTCAGCTAATGCTAAAGTAGGAAGTCAAGAAACACCTGGAGTAACAGGCAAATTTGGCCTTGGAATGTGGAATGAAGCAGGGCAAAGACTAATAGAGTTTTGCCAAGAAAATGCACTGGTCATAGAAAACACCCCTTCCAACAACACAAGAGAAGACTCTACACATGGACGTCACTAGATGGTCAACACTGAAATCTGATTATATTCTATGCAGCCAAAGATGGAGAAGCTCTATACAGTCAGTAAAAACAAGACCAGGAGCTAACTGTGGCTCAGATCATGAACTCCTTATTACCAAATTCAGACTGAAATTGAAGAAAGTAGGGAAAACCACTAGACCATTCAGGTATGACCTAAATCAAATCCCTTATGATTATACAATGGAAGTGAGAAATAGATTCAAGGGCCTAGATCTGATAGAGTGCCTGATGAACTATGGAATGAGGTTCGTGACATTGTATGGGAGACAGGGATCAAGAGCATCCTCATGAAAAAGAAATGCAAAAAAGCAAAATGGCTGTCTGGGGAGGCCTTAGAAATAGCTGTGAAAAGAAGAGAGGCAAAAAGCAAAGGAGAAAAGGAAAGATATAAGCATCTGAATGCAGAGTTCCAAAGAATAGCAGGAAGAGATAAGAAAGCCTTCTTCAGCAATCAGTGCAAAGAAATAGAGGAAAAGAACAGAATGGCAAAGACTAGAGGTCTCTTCAAGAAAATTAGAGATACCAAGGGAACATTTCATGCACAGATGGGCTTGATAAAGGACAAAAATGGTATGGACCTAACAGAAGCAGAAGATATTGAGAAGAGGTGGCAAGAATACACAGAAGAACTGTATGAAAAAGATCTTCACGACCCAGATAATCATGATGATGTGATCACTCATCTAGAGCCAGACATCCTGGAATGTGAAGTCAAGTGTGCCTTAGAAAGCATCACTATGAACAAAGCTAGTGGAGGTGATGGTATTCCAGTTGAGCTGTTTCAAATCCTGAAAGATGATGCTGTGAAAGTGCTGCACTCAATATGCCAGCACATTTGGAAAACTCAGCAGTGGCCACAGGACTGGAAAAGGTCAGTTTTCATTCCAATCCCAAAGAAAGGCAATGCCAAAGAGTGCTCAAACTACCACACAATTGCACTCATCTCACACACTAGTAAAGTAATGCTCAAAATTCTCCAAGCCAGGCTTTAGCAATACATGAACCGTGAACTCCCTGATGTTTAAGCTGGTTTTAGAAAAGGCAGAGGAACCAGAGATCACATTGCCAGCCTCCGCTGGATCATGGAAAAAGCAAGAGAGTTCCAGAAAAACATCTATTTCTGCTTTATTGACTATGCCAAAGCCTTTGACTGTGTGGATCACAATAAACTGTGGAAAATTCTGAAAGATGGGAATACCAGACCACCTGACCTGCCTCTTGAGAAATCTGTATGCAGGTCAGGAAGCAGCAGTTAGAACTGGACATAGAACAACAGACTGGTTCCAAACAGGAAAAGGAGTACTTCAAGGCTGTATATTGTCACCCTGCTTATTTAATGCAGAGTACATCATGAGAAACGCTGGACTGGAAGAAACACAAGTTGGAATCAAGATTTCCAGGAGAAATATCAGTAACCTCAGATATGCAGATGACACTACCCTTATGGCAGAAAGTGAAGAGGAACTAAAAAGCCTGTTGATGAAAGTGAAAGAGGAGAGTTGACTTAAAGCTCAACATTCAGAAAACAAAGATCATGGCATCTGGTCCCATCACTTCATGGGAAATAGATGGGGAAACAGTGGAAACAGTGTCAGAATTTATTTTTTTGGGCTCCAAAATCACTGTAGATGGTGACTGCAGTCATGACATTAGAAGACGCTTACTCCTTGGAAGAAAAGTTATGACCAACCTAGACAGTATATTCAAAAGCAGAGACATTACTTTGCCGACTAAGGTCCGTCTAGTCAAGGCTATGGTTTTTCCAGTGGTCGTGTATGGATGTGAGAGTTGGACTGTGAAGAAGGCTGAGCGCCAAAGAATTGATGCTTTTGAACTGTGGTGTTGGAGAAGACTCTTGAGAGTCCCTTGGACTGCAAGGAGATCCAACCAGTCCATTCTGAAGGAGACCAGCCCTGGGATTTCTTTGGAAGGAATGATGCTAAAGCTGAAACTCCAGTACTTTGGCCACCTCATGTGCAGAGTTGACTCATTGGAAAAGACTGATGCTGGGAGGGATTGGGGGCAGGAGGAGAAGGGGACGACCAAGGATGAGATGGCTGGATGGCATCACGGACTGGAAGGACATGAGTCTGAGTGAACTCTGGGAGATGGTGATGAGCAGGGAGTCCTGGCGTGCTGTGATTCCTGGGGTCGCAAAGAGTTGGACATGACTGAGCGACTGAACTGGCCTGACCTGAGGTGGTCTTCAGGTGCACGGTTCTGCGGTGGTCTGAGACGCTGGTCCTCTTTCTGCCCAAGCAGTGGGTGTGCTTGGCACCTCCTACTCTGTATTTCTCACTTCGCAGTCTGAATTCTCCTGGGTGGGAGGCTGTCCTGCTGCTGGGCCTGGGTGTGGCTCATTCACCTCTGGCCTGGGGTCAGACTTAGCAGGCGGCTTCCTGGGCCACAGGCACCAGAGAGTTGTGTGGTCACCCCCCTTTGCGGGTTTAATGTTGCTGCTTTTGGTTTTGAAAGGGAAAGATTTACAAGTCCGAAGGAGAGACATAGCACCTTAAACTCAAAACTCAGCATGGCTTCAAAATACTTTATCATGGAAATCCTTCTCCAGTTGTGATGATATGAGGTTCTCCTCTTGTCCTGAACCAGCAGTCCTCAACCTTTCTGGCACCAGGAACTGGTTTTGGGGAAGACAGCTATTCCCCAGAAGGCGGGGTGGTGGTTTCAGGGTGATTTCAGTCCATTACATTTACTGTGCACTTTATTTTTGTTACATCAGCCCTGCCTCAGGTCATTAGGTATTAGATCCTAGAGGCTGAGGATTCCTGTCCTCAACAGTGGGTACTCATGCTTGCTTACCCATGCTGGGTTAGAGAAAAAGAGGAAACGTAATAAACAGGTATCAGAGGAATTAAGAGCAGTTGAAGGGGAGCGTGCATAGAGAACTTACATCACTGGGAACCAGGGAGGCCAGGAGGGCCTCCTGGAGCGGGGTGGGGTGGGTCAGGTGCTCCAGGCACGTGACCGGCATCACCACGCCCCCGCTGACGCTGGCTCAGCACTGCGCTGGGGGTTTTGCCACGAAAGTAATGCCTTATTAATTTCCTTAAAGGCTAGTTGATTGTAAGCACAGCTCTGCCTAGACTAAAAGGAGATGTGTCAATGATGGAATGAAGCCAAGCTTTTTTTTTTTTTTTTAAAGCTGAATACTAAATACTTATTCTGGAGTTTACCAAGTTTTGCATACTTGGAATCTAGAGGTTTTTGACTTTTAATAAATTAGATTCTTGTTATCTTGTGAATGTCTTTCTTGTCTAGCTACGGAAAGGCCTGGACACTGATCAGGATGATGGGCTGTGCCTTACTGAAATGACTGAGTGGAGTCTCCCGTGATCCTTGGCAGTGGACAGAGGCACCGGAGTCTCACAGGAGAAGGCTCGCATGCGTGTCTTGCCCCGGGCCTCCCGGAGCGCTGCCGCGCTCCCCGTGGAGTGGTGCTGGCTGGGTGTCCGCTGCTGCTTCAGAGCAACAGCCACGCAGCGCCTCTCACTATGCTTGCAGCTGCCCGTGGTTGCTTGACCGATAAATCGGGTTCCTGGGGTGCGTTTTGGATCGTTTTTGTGGGAGAAAGAGACAGAAGTGGGATGTGCGTTAGTTTCCCAGGGGGCTGCTGTGCACCTGGAGGTTTGAAGGCACTGGCTAGAGGAGCAGGGCTGTGGTGGCCACGGGCCCGCGGCCTGGGCTGCGGGTGTAGGAGCGCGCTGCTGACCGCCAGCTGCCGGGCCGGGCGTGCTGCCCCGGGGCCCTGTGTGTGCAGCAGGAACACAGGAGCGGGGCGCGGGCCGGCTGAGAGTGCCGATGGAACCATGGACAGGGAACGGGGTTTGGGTTCATAGCAAGCCTTTGACCTTGCAGTCAAGCAGTCGGGGGATCGTTAAGAGGGCTGGCAGTGATTTTCGATGTGTTGCATAAATGCTGGTATGAGAAATCTTGTTTGTTAAATAAGTCTCAAAGAGGCATTCAGAAAAAGAGAGGCTTGGGTGTGTACCCAGCAGTGAACAAAAAAGAGGAAGCCGTTTTCAGACTGAGGATAACAGCAGACACAAGGAAGGCAGCGAGAAGCAAAGTGCTAAGCACAGGAGAGCTGAAGCTGGTCGGGAGCCGGTCCACAAAGCAGGCGAGGGTGGGCTGGCGTGTGTGTCCGATGTACCTCTCACCATCTCAGGGGCATCTCTATGACAGACGGATTTCATCCCTTCAACTAAACGTATAAGAATCAGGCAAACCATTTAATCTCTTTATTAGGTAGTATTTTGGCTCCTTGTTGGGCTTCCCTGATAACCCCGGTTCAATTCCTGGGTCAGGAAGATCCTCTGGAGAAGGGATAGACTACCCACTCCAGTCTTGGGCTTCCCTCCTGGCTCAGCTGGTAAAGAAACAACCTGCAATGCAGGAGACTTCGGTTTGATCCCTGTTTTGGGAAGACCCCCTGGAGCAGGGAGAGGCTACCCACTCCAGTATTCTGGCCTGGAGAATTCCATGGATGGTATAGTCCGTGGGATCGCAAAGAGTCGGATATGCTGAGCGACTTTCACTTTTTCACTTGGCTCCTTGTAACTTAGTGTCTTTACTCTGTACGTTGGATCGAAGTTCTCATCGGTTGTTGCTGAGCTCTGGCAAGAGTGTTGTTTAAAAGTTATTCCAACCTGTCTTTTCTAAGCATATGTCTTAAAATGAGTGAGAGTCTAGATGCCTACTGAAAATGGAATGTCATATGGCTCACACAAAAGTGAGCAGAAGTCCAGTTGACTCTCTCAGAAAAGGAAATGTGTTCACAAACCCATGAGAAACAGCCTCAGAGTTGGAATTTTTTTTTTCTTGCAGAGAGGGTGGGGATAATGCTCAGCCTGGATTTTTAAAATTTCAGTTTTATCTTCCTGCCAAAATCCAGAGTATTTTATAAAACTTCTTATGGAGCTGACTAGCCTTCTGCAGCGAGAGTCTTGAAGCAGGTATATTATGCAGAGAGATGGTGATATAGTGCTCGGTCATGTCTGATTCTTTGTGACCCTGTAGACTGTAGTCCACCAGGCTCCTCTGTCCATGGGATTCTCCAGGCAAGAATACTGGAGGGGTTGCCATGCCCTCCTCCGGGGGTCTTCCTGACCCTGGGGTGGAACCCCTACCTCTTGTGTCACCGCATTGCTCCTGCTGAGCTGTGTTATGCAGAGGACATAGTAAAACGGAGCCGCTCTTCCTCCGGCGTTTGGATGGACGTACTTGATACTGTCATCAAAGGGGAAAAAATGAGAACCCAGACCTGTAGAAACAATTTAATTTGAATTTTGAACTCTGAGCAAGTACAGAAAAGAAAGGATAATTTTCCTTATTATGTCAGCTTTGGGATAAAGAAGAGATTTGTCTATTTGGAATCAACATGGCTTTGGATGCTGTTCAAAAAAGAGCTGTTGTACCTATTTGATTTTGCCCATCTTATTTCCTGTTAAAGAACTTTCCTTTGCTTATGGAGACCAGTTCATATGTTCATTCATTCATTCAGCAAACATTAATTGATGCCTGCTTTGTTCTAAACACAGTCCCAGATACTGGAGATAAGCATTTTGAATCAAAGTTATGCTAGATGCCAGATTAATCTTTTTGTCTGTTATTTTTTTCTGGTCGTTGTTTCCTCCTAATGAGTTCTAACATGATCCATACCATTTGTTCTCCATATCAGTTATTCCTCTTTTCAAAAATGTTGATTTTTTTGTTACTGCTCTGTTTTAAAGAATAAGGGCCAATTTTTAATCGCTTTTAAAAAAACATCAATAAAGACCTCAAAGTGTAGAGGCGTAAGTAATCAGTTCAGAAGCAGGTGGTCTGGATGGAGGATGCTCTTCTGTGATGCCGTGCAGGGATTCGGGTGGTGATGTTTCCTAGGCTGTTCTCATCTGCAGAGTCAAACCTGGGTCACCACTGTGTCCAGGTTCAAGCCCACAGGGTGGGCAGGAGAAAGAGTTCAGGCCAGGCGGTTCCTACGTGGCAAGGCGGGGGGAGGTTTGCTACATCCCTTTCCTGGGTAATCCTTAGACAGCACGTGGCGACCCCTGGCCGTCAGGAGGGTGGGAGGTGCAGGCTCTGGCTTCACTGCCAGGCGGTGGGGCGGCGTTGAGCCGGCCGTTTGTGCCCGAGTAGAGTCAGCATCTTCCGTGGTTTCAGAAGCCCACCCCAGGCCAGGGAGCTTGGGAGGGATAAAACAGCCCGCTATAGCTCCAAACCTGTTTTCTCTTCTTCCTGCGGGCCTTCATCCCTCACCTCCAGTGCAGGTACTAACACAGGGGATTTCCACACATAAGCTGCCGTGTGTGTCGGAGGGTGTAGTGAGATGCTGGGTTCTTCCTGCGCACGAGGGGAGCGTGCTGGATAGCGCTGGATATCATAGTGGGAAAGCGCTGAAGTCTGTCAACAGGCTTTATATAAGGAGGTGCCACGGATCAGGTCTAATACACGTGCTTGTGTTCTTACAATAAAAACCTTGGCTCATCACCACCACATCACTGCATTCTTCTGTGGCCTCTGGTGTTTCCTTTCCCATCTTTCTTATCTCCCTCTGTTCTTCATTTATTTACAGAAGAACTTACTTCTAACACTGTGCTTTCTTTACTTTTGAAAAGCTGGAATATTAATATATTTAATCCTAAACCTCTTCAATATCAAATTTTTAAAGGAACTCTTGGGTGAAATTCTAATTTCGGATTTTCAATTTGACTTTATGTTGGAAGAACTGAGTAGGATATGTAGAAATTCTTCTGAAGGAAAATGTTTTGTGAAGCATTCTTCTTGACAAAGTTAAGCTACTATATAAAACAACTTTTCTGTTAATTTTGGTAGTAGTGTAATACTTATAAATAAATATATCATGTGTTTGACTACATGTATATTATGCATATTGATGAAAATTTGGAAAATGAAAATGCATGTGTCAGAAAATACAAGTCACTCATAATGCCATATTCTAGAAATTTCCATTCTTAACATTTTTAGGTGTTTCTTTGTGTCCTTAATATGCCCTTGCCCTTGTGTGTCTGCTAAGTTGTTTCAGTCATATCCAACTCTTTGCGATCCTATGTAGCCCACCAGGCTCTTCTGTCCATGGGACTCTCCAGGCAGGAATACTGGGGTGGGTTGCCATGCCCTTCTCCAGGGGATCTTCCCAATCTAGGGATCGCACCCACGTCTTTGATGTCTGTCGCATTAGCTGACTGGTCGTTTACCACTGGCACCACGGAAAGCTGACCTTCAATATATATGATGTTAATTTGTAAGAGTCACAGTCTGTTGGTCATCTTCTGTCTTCCCTTTTACCCTAGGATAACTCATAAATGAAGAAGAGATTTAATGGTCAACGTGATAGATCCATTCCATCTGGAGTTTTGTATTTCATATCTTTCTGTGTTATCAAATGTTGTGTTAAACTGTTGTGCATTTTTTTCTGCATAATTTGGAACAAAATTCTTAACACTTCTTGCCAATCATTGCCTATGTGCTTAGCTCCAGAGTGTTCAGTTTAAGTGTATTCCTTTGCCAAGCTTAGCTTTTTATGTGACTTTTAAAAGTGTAAGGACATATTTCTACAAGCCAGACATCTGTTATGTATAAGCATAGATTCCCTGCACCCCCCCTCCGCCCCCCAGGATAAATGTATTTCTTTGGTTAAGCTTGTTGGTTGTGACCTTTTGAAATTGTCAGGCTAATCAGCACCATAGATTGTTTTTTAATAAAGCACATTTTATTTCTCCTAAACTTTGGGAAATCAGTTTATATTGCTGTATGGGGTATGTAGCAGAAATGACTTGTTCCTGAATTCTGAATGCTGTATGTAGTGGTTGTATGCCTCTCTCATTAAGTCACTATCCACTTGTAGTCTTTCGAATTACTCTGAATATTTTGTAGTTTCGTCTACTTTTTAAATTATTAATGTCGTATGCTGTTGACAATTTTGAAACAGGTAAAAAAAGATTATTCTTTTTTATACCAGTAACATAAAAATATTCAATTTTGAGTGTTCCCTTTCAGATTTCAGTGTGAACTTATTACTTAAGGTGGTTGTAATCATATATAATAAAGTTTTTTTCTTAATAATGTTTAATCAGTTGCTACCATGGATGTGATTACAAGATTATGTACATTTAAGGCTTCAATCCTCCCCACAGCCATTGTAAATATTCATGAACTCACTCATAGCTTAATATGCTTGAGAGAGTTCTTTTATGGCCATGATATGACCAAATATAAATTTGTCTGAGGTGTTTAATATTTACAGGTTTAAAAACATTTACAAATAGTTTTTATATGTTTGGCTTGGCTCATGTTCCATTATACTTCCTATTTCTCAATTTTAATCAAGTACATGCCTTGTGGTTTACTCTTTCTCCTTTGTTCAACATAAAAAAAAAACACCTTGTAAAATAAATAAATACTATGACAGGCAAAACGCTATGTTTTCTTTTTTGACTTCTGCATTTTGACCGATTCCTTCAGTGGTCAATGCAGTAGTAAACATTTTAATAAGGGATAGCTAATATGAAAATTGCAAAAATAATGTACTATAATTTCGTATGTACCCTTTAGTTAGGCAGATTGTGAAGTGCAGGAGATTAGGACGTCATAAATACGCCTGTGTTATTTGACGAGCGTGCACAGAGGCGGGGTGGCACGTCCGTAGAATACGTCCACTGACCCGTGTGTGAGCCGGTGGCCGGGATTGCTCAAGCATGGAGCTCTGAACGTTTTCCTCTCATCTTCATGTCAAACAGTGCAAAGTTCTGCCCTGCGGTCCCAGAACATCTCCATCAGGTTCTCCCCGGGAGACCTCAGTGAGCTTGCGCGGAGTGCCGGCCGGAGTTTCCCCGCGCGGGCGGCTGGCCGGCGGCCGGGCGCGGGGGCGGGCCGCGGGGCGCTCGCTGCCTTTGGGGCGCCTTTGTTCCCCAGGAGGTCTGAGGGCGGGGAGGCCCTCCCCTGGGAGGGGAAGGCCGCGCAGTTCAGCCTCTGCCCGGGGAGTGGAAAGCGCCGGGAGGGGGTGAGGCAGGGGAAGGAGGGAGCACGGCCCCAGCTCCGTGGGCAGCTCCGGGAGGGCACTCTCGGAGGGGGACTCGAGAGTTCTCCTAAGTCAGTCGTGTTTTCCAAAACTGCCTTTCAATTTCAGATTCTTTCTTAATTAAAAAAAGATTTTTGTTTGTTTGTTAAATTTATTTTTGACTGAAGGATGACTGCTTCCCAGGGCTGTGCTGGGTCCTGCCGGCCCCCTCGAGCCGCTGCCAGCCGCTGCGCGCCCGCTGCCTCTGGAGCCTCTCGGCGGTCCCGGGCTCCGGCCGCCCCCGCGTGTCCGTGTCCGCAGCGGCCCCCACTAGCTTCCGTGCCCCACGTGGCGTGTGCGCGTGGCCGTGCTGCTCGCCTTGCTCATCTGACCCTCTCCTCGCCCCTCGGCGTCCGCATCTTCATCTCCATTCCTTCCTGGCAAATTCCGCTTAGTGCCGGACCCTCTTCCCCGCGTGGGCTCCTCCCCGCGTGGGCTCCTCGGTGCGGCGGCTTCTCTCCTGCGGCTCCCGGCTCCAGGGTTGTGGCCCGTGGGCCTAGCTGCTCCAACGCCTGTGGGATCCTCCTGGATCAGGGATTGAACCCATGTCTCTCCATCGGTAGGCGGTTCTTAGCCACTAAGTCACCAGGGAAGCCCCTCAACTATTCTTCATCGTAGGTGTTAAATGTCCTTGTTTGAAGCTTGAGTCTGTAAGACGGCAACATAAATGCAGGAAACAGTGAAACCGTAATTTTTCTTTCTTTTTTTCTCGCTCTCTGATTAAGTGCCATTGACAGAGGAGCCTGGTGGACTACAGTCCACAGGGTCTCAAAGAATCGGACCCAACTGAAGCGCCTGCATGCACACGACAGGCCGCTGCTCAGTCCTGAATGCTCCCTTGCTGTCCTTGGCCAAGAGCCTGTCCAACCTTTCTCCTTGCCTTGATGTGACCATGTGTCCCTGCAACAGGAAGGAGCAGGCTTGGGCACTTCTCTGTACTGCTGACTCCCTCCCATGTGATCTGTGGCGTTCGGTGCCTACGGGGCAGATGGTCTGCTCATCACACAGCCACAGGTGGGAGCTGCCTGCAGACCTGTTGCCCGGTCTTGTCAATGCTGAGAACTTCCTATAATCCAATTACAACTGATAGAAATCAGCTTGTTTCCTAACCATTGGGTCACTTGCCCTCTCGGCTGGACCAGTATGGCCTGCTTGCTTCTCCTCCTCTTCTCTGTCAGGTATCAAATCCCGGATCAGAATTCGGGTCTTGTGCATCTGGGCCCTTTGCTTGGCTGTGCTGACGTGGTAACTTTTTCCTGAAACTAGCCGTGTGTCGGTATGGGTGGAAGCTGCATGCCTTGTGCTGTGTGGGACACACTCTCAAGCCCAGCTGACCAGGGCTCCTGCTTTCCCCAGTTCACATGCCTTCTGTTGTTCGGATTCCCATTGGTAACAGTAGATGCTTCTTCCTGCAGTTACCCATTTGACCCTGAAGAAAATGAGGAAAGAGGGAGGTTCTGAAAAAGGGGGAGAGAGTGCACTGGCTGGCTAGTGGTGGTGGGTGAAGGAGGCAGGGAGGGGCTGGAAAGGGAAGGTGCAGGGCGCGTGGCGAGTGGCGGGTGTGTGTGTGTGTAACGTCTGAAATACGCAAGCCAGGGAGCACTGGGTGGCGAATGCTCATGCGGTGTTCTGTTTCCATTAATACGTGGTTGAGACTATACATAGAGATGTTTGGTAAGAATATTAGTCCTTAAAACAGTATGGATGGATGGATGCTGTTTTAAAAGAAGTAACCAGGCTTGGGAAGGTCCCAGGGGAGGGGTGGTAGGTTATTTGGGGAGAAGCTGTAGGTAACCAGTCACCAGCCTGAGGCCTGGTCTGCATTCAGCACATCCGCGTCTGTGTCTCACCCCTTACGGTAGTGATAGCTGGTGATCTGTGGCAGTTTCTGTGTGTGAGCTGTGTTTATAAGTGACATTTATGTGTGCGTGTATGTGCGTATGCAGTCTTCACTCATCCTGACAGCATCCCACAATGGCTGAAGTGAAATCGCAAAGGGCTAGTCACTCAGTCACATCCAACTTTTGCAACCCTAAGGACTGTAGCCCACCAGGCTCCTCTCTGTCCATGGGATTCTCCAGGCAAGAATACTGGAGTGGGTTGCCATTCCCATCTCCAGGGGATCTTCCCCACCCAGGGATAGAACCCGGGTCTCCTGCATTGCAGGTGGATTCTTTACCAGCTGAGCCACAAGGAAGCCCCCCCTGCACCCCCCAGGTGGTAGACTAGTGATAATTCACTGCACTAAGGCCCAGAGCCTGAAGTGTCTTGAGACTACACGTCACTCACAGCTGGCACTTCTGCGTGAAGCCTGACTTCGAACTTGACCACCTGGCCTCTTAGGGTGACGCTGTGCTTCTTTACAGTTTCATGGAAGGTATAATTAAGTGCTGCCTAAAGCCTTGACCTTCAAACAGCAGTCCCCCAACTTAAAAAAAAAAAATCGTTTTGCTTTCTTAGTGCTTCCTGTAGAGTAACCTAAAGAGGAGTCAGTTGCTCAGTTTTTAAGAGAACCTGGTGTTGAAATATACAAACTTATTTTTGGTGGTGGATTTCAGATCCAGTTTTTCTTTCACTGTGTCTTTTCTTCCTCTCATAGTTTCTCAGTTTTCTAAATGTGTGATTCTGTTCATTGTTCCAAATGGCACAGTTCTCTTTCCCCCCTATGAATCTGCTTTGACTCTTTTGTAGTCTGGTTTTGTCATTATTTCTGGCAAATGTGATGTGATTGCTACCGGGCAGTTACCAGAACCAAGGAGCACCCGCCGTTGGTCATCCTCTCGGGGAGTGAGTGTCCTTTGAGATTTCAGTCGTCCGTTGTGTTGAATTGCGGGGTTGTCATGTGAAGATACCAACATTTAAGAGCTCCAGTAAGCTGCTTTTTAGAGTGATGAACTCGCTTCTACTCTGAGATTGTGTTTTCTTTGGATAGCATGCTTATAAAATTCAGACATCTTCAAAATGTTAAATTTCTATAGTGTGTATATGTACCAATTATGATTAAACAACTGGTATCTGACTTGTATTTATTTTTTTGAAACTGTAGTTCTTAAGTCCAAGGGAACTGGTTTGTTCATACTATTCATTTTCATTTTATCTTGAAATGTTACCTTAGAATCACCAAACTGGAGGGATCCTTATGCATTGAGAATGAACTTAGCTAAACAAGAACCATCCTGATGCTAAAAAGCCACCAGAACAAAAATTTCAAAGAGTTAGTTTACTTTAAACATACATTCAATCTTAAAGAACTTTTTCCTTTCTAATTTAAATCCTCATACTGTAATAAACCCGGTTTGATTCCTGGAAGATCTGTTGGAGATGGGATAGGCTACTCACTCCAGTATTCTTAGTCTTCTCTTGTAGCTCAGATGGTAAAGAATCCGCCTGCAGTGGGGGAGACCTGGGTTCGATGTCTGGATTGGGAACATCCTTGGAGAAGGGAAAGAGTACCCACTCCAGTATTCTGGTCTAGAGAATTCAGTGGACTGCATAGTCCATGGGTTCGCAGAGAGTCGGACACGACTGAGGACTTTCACTTTCACTTCACTTTCACCATAATAAAGAGTTCAGAAGATAACGGTCCCTGAAACATAGTGTTTGGTTCACACAGTGTTTATGAAATGTTCAGTTAGTTTTTTTGTTGTCGTTGCTCAGTCAGTCGTGTCTGACTCTTTGCCACCCCGTGGACGGCAGCCTTTCAGGCTTCTGTGACCTTCACCAACTCCCGGAGCATGCCTAAACTCGTGTCTGTTGAGTTGATGTTGGCATCCAACATTCTCATCCTCTGTTGTCCCCTTCTCCTCCTGCCTTCAGTCTTTCCGAGCATCAGGGTCTTTTCTAATGAGTCAGCTCTTCGCATCAGGTGGCTAAAGTATGCATTGAGAATGAACTTAGCTTATTGGAACTTTGGCATCAGACATTCCAATGAATATTCAGGATTGATTTCCTTTAGGATGGACTGGTTGGATCTCCTTGCAGTCCAAGGGATTCTTAAGAGTCTTCTCCAGCATCACAGTTCAAAAGCATCAATTCTTCAGCACTCAGCCTTCTTTATGGTCTACCTCTCACATCCATACATGACTATAGGAAAAACCATAGCTTTGAGTATATAGATTTTGTTGGCAAAGTAATGTCTCTGCTTTTTAATATGCTATCTATGTTGGTCATAGCTTTTCTTCCAAGGAGTAAGCGTCTTTTAATTTCATGGCTGCAGTCACCATCTGCAGTGATTTTGGAGCCCCCAAAAACAAAGTCTCTCACTGTTTTCATTGTTTCCCCATCTATTTGCCATGAAATGATGGGACTGGATGCTATGATCTTAGTTTTTGGAATGTTGAGTTTTAAGTCAGCTTTTTCACTCTTCTCTTTCAGCTTCATCACGAGGTTCTTTAGTTCTTCTTCACTTTCTGCCATAAGGGTGTTGTCATCTGCATATCTGGGTTATTCGTGTTTCTCCCGGTAGTCTTGATTCCAGCTTGTGCTTCATCCATCCCAGCATTTCACATGATGTACTTTGCATATATGGAGAAGGAAATGGCAACCCAATCTAGTATTCTTGCCTGGAGACAGAGGAGCCTGGTGGGCTGCTGTCTATGGGGTCGCACAGAGTTGGACATGACCGAAGTGACTTAGCAGCAGCAGCAACTCTGCATATAAGTTAAATAAGCAGAGTGACAATATACAGCCTCGATGTACTCCTTTCCCAGTTTGGAACCAGTCCATTGTTCCATGTCCAGTTCTAACTGTTGTTTCTTGACCTGCATACAGGTTTCTCAGGAGGCAAGTAAGGTGGTCTGGTATTCCCATCTCTTGAAGAATTTTCCATAGTTTGTTGTGATCCACACAGTCAAAGGCTTTGGCGTAGTCAATGAAACAGAAGTAGATGTTTTTCTGTAATTTTCTTGGTTTTTCTTTGATCCAACAGATGTTGGCAATTTGATCTCTGGTTCCTCTGCCTTTTCTAAATCCAGCTTGAACATCTGGAAGTTCTCAGTTCACATACTATTGAATCCTGGCGTGGAGAGTTTTGAGCATTACTTTGCTAGCGTGTGAGATGAGTGCAGTTGTGTGGTAGTTTGAGCATTCTTTGGTATTGCCTTTCTTTGGGACTGGAATGAAAACTGACCTTTTCCAGTCCTGTGGCTACTGCTGAGTTTTCCACATTTGTTGGCATATCAATCGTTTTACCTAATTTAAAAATCAGATAATTCTTTTCCTTGAAAATTCGGAGGTCTCTGAACAGTTAAGAGTGTGTGTCAGCTCTGGGCCCACACTCCACGGGGCTGGAGCTGAGGTCTAACTGCCTTCTGGAGAAGGGGCTTGGAAACCTGCCTTCCACCTGTGTCTCTCCCCACAGTCCCCCTTCCCAGTTCCCTGCCCCCATCACCTGTGTATCTCCTGGAGGCATTTGACCTTGAAAACCACTGTTACTTTTCTGTGTATAAAGAGGGAATATACTTGTGTAATGAATAAATATTTATACCTGAGTTTTTCCTCAGATTTTAAGAAAATTTTATTTTTTTTTGTTCCATGCCACATTTAAACATTGGTGCAGGTGGTTGATTCATTCTATTGCTCTTCAGTCAGGGTTAACCAGACTTATGTTAGAGTAGGCTGGATACTTCGCAAAATAATCAAATTCACAAAGTTTGCTCTGAAGGAATTGCTATGATAGGGAAGAATTTTCTATGCATTATATATGTTCATTGAATGGAGAGAATGAGGAATTCAGTCATAAGCTGAAAAAGCCCTTTATGCAGTATACAATTAAGGATATAAGACATGATCTCTGCCTTTGAGAGTCTTATTTAAGCGAGGAGACACAAATAAAGTAGTTGAGTCATGGTGTAAAGCAGTATTGTTCAGCAGAACGGGCTCAGATAGTCCGAGTTGCTGGGAAGTGGGCCAGTCTGTGTGGCTGCAGTGTTTTGGGAAGGCCCTGCAGCCTCGGTCCAGAATAAACCAGAAGACGGAGAAGAGGGAGCCCAGGGCCTCAAGGGGGCCGGTGCAGCACGCACCAGCGCTTGGCATCGGGATATCTTCATTTCTGTGAAGGACGGGAGGGGCGCCTGGAATCAGCCGGAAACTTGAACTGGAGTCTGATGGGCACGCACTTGGGTAGGCGGGAAGAGCCGAATTTTGCTGCACCGACTGGTCTCAGCACACGCAGTTATTTCTTGTGTCAAAAAGGAGCATTTTATGTGCAGCACAAAATATCTACGCGGTTTAAAGAGCTGGGTTTTGTCAGTGTAAGCAGTGGGGAGCCGCTGAACATTTTTCTGTGAATGGAGGCGTAATAAGAAAGCTTCAAGAAGCTGTGTTCAGGGGCAGAAGTTTGAGAAGAGCTGGGCGGCGGGAAGAGCCCGGAGACCAGGGTTTAGGGCAGGGTGAGTGCGGGAGCGGAGGCGTGGGGCAGGGCCGCGTCTGGAAGCGGGAGCTGACGTGACTCGGGTGTTGATGGAATGTAGACATGGAGGCCGATTTTGAGATTTTGAGAACACTTTGGTGCCTGAGCTCTGTTGGTAAAGAGGAGTAGGATCCCTTTTAGATAAGAGTGTAGGTGCTCGTGTAGTGAAATCTTGGGAAGAATCAGGCATGAGATGCAGAAGTTTGCTTCATCGATGCTTGTGAGCATCTGTGCAACACATGTTTTATATATGGCCCTCTACGTTCTACTTTTAGCCCAAGGTCTGAAACAGTTGAAAGTTGAAGACCAAAAACTTTAAAAAGTTGGGTAAAAAATTATCTCTACAGAGAGATAGAGGCAGTGATTCGCAGCCCAAACTGCACATGAGAATAACTTGGGGCGTTCCAGAAACTCACAGCAGACACCTCATATGGTCTGGGATGTGGCCAAGAGAGTCTTCTTAAGCAGTATCTAAATGAGCAGAAAGGGGTGCGAACTACTGCATTTACGTGAAGGAAATGACTTGATGATGAATGGAAATAGAATTTCAGTAACTATTTTGAGTTTTCTTTTTATAATGATTATATGTGAGGATGATGTGTGGTTTCTTCCTCCATGCCACCAGTTTTTCAGCAAGAGAAAAAAAGATGTAAATTCTCTTATGAGAGATTTGGTTGCGTATTGGGAGGAATTTCCATCCAGTCATCAGGTTTATTGGGCACTTGAGGAGGGAGCCTGGGCGATAAGAGCCGACTGTGCCTGCGGGCAGATCTCCAGCGGGTGCGCCTGTTCGGTGGAGCAGAAAGGGGCCTGATGCTCAGGGAGAGGAAGGGCGTCTTGAGGTCCCACTCAGCCGTGATCTCACGCAGCCCGTGATTGTCTTCATCTGCGATAATGGCCGCATCTTCTGCACACGTGTGTCTGTGATCTCACCTGACAAGTTACTCTTGGAAACTTGGGTTTGCTCCTGCAGCCTTTTTAGAGGCTTAATCCAGCCTGGTTGTCCCCAGACTGGCTCACTGTTCTCTACTTGAAATGCTCAGCAAAGTCTTTTAAATGTATCCCCAGTAATTTGGTAATTGTATGTTCCAAGGAGGTGGGTGACAGTTACTCCCGGGCTGAATTATTTGCAAGCAAGTTAGGACTGAGCGCCTCCTGCCCCTTCCGGGAAGGGCTCCCTGTCGTCCGTGCCAGTGTTGTATTTACCCATCGTCAACTGGCCCCAGAGCTTAATGTTATTTGTCCATTATTAGTTCAAGGTAATCCCAGCCACCAACAGGGAAGACTTCAGAACTAAGACAGCTAGAAACAGGATGAACAGCCTGCTCATGGATCTCGGCTTTCATTTCGAGGAAAACCTAAAAGTTTCTCTCCTGTGGTTGAGAACTGAAGGTAATGTCCAGGTTATGCACACTGTGCTCGTCATTACACGTTTCTTTAGCGAGTTTCCTAACTTCTCCTGTGGACATTGTGAAGGTGTTGCCCTCAGAGTCCTTAGGCCTCTCTAGCGCGAGGCTACAGGTGGCATCCCACTGGTGTTTGGACTCGGACGTTGACAGCTCGATGCTCCTCGCTGGGTCCCGTCCAGGCTCTGTGCCCTTGTGAAGGGGCCCTTCTCCTCCAGTCCTCCTGCGGACCCCTTGGAGCCGCCTCTCCGGGCTGGGAAGTGCTGGTTGCCCTCACCTGCCTGGTGACAGGCCTGTGAGCGCGATGCCCCTCTGCATCCTATCTGTGACACTGCCGCCGTTCTTTCTCTGGATCTGGGAGTGCTCCTGCTGGGGGTGGTGCTCCCCGTGATGTCCCTCGGCCTCACCCGGGCTGCTCCTGATGCCTGGACCTCCCCTCGTGATGACGTCCATCACAGCTCGTGACATCTTCCCTATCACCTCCCCGCCAGGACCTCAGTAGCCCCTGACCGTCTGTGCTGAAGGAGTTCTGCGGAGCTGGAGCGTCTCAGAGTTCTCACCACCCTGCGATCAGGCCACGGGCATCTGGTGTCTGCTGTAATCTGTCGGGAGAATTTCCCTCTGACTCTTAGGCCCTGTACTGTGTTCTGTCTCAGGAGAGTGGGTCATCATGTAAATTTTATCTTATCTGTCCCCTTTCCCTTTATTTTACCACAAATCGTCCATATGTGTCTGAATCCCAATCCCAGGGGTTTAATGAAAAAGGTAGGTGTCCATTATTAGTAGTATAATAAGATCTGAGTTCTTAGACGATTTATAAGATCCAAGTTCTTTCCCCAGGGGGTTGGTTCACTTTGTGGTTCAGGATTGTTGTAGCTGGCTTTGTTATTTTGTGGTCTTTGAGTTTATGCTGCAAGTTCAGCAGCCAGGTGACCCTTTAAGCGTGCCAGGACTTGCCTCTCTCCACTCAAACTCCCAAGCATGGGCCTTTTCCAGAGTGCAGGCCTGGCTCCTTGGGATGGCTGCTAAGACCCTCCTGTTGTGCTTGCTTCTCCTTCTCTTTCCAGCCTCATCTGGTCTCCGTGTTTTCATTAACACTGTGTTTCAGAGATTTTTTTTCTCCCTTATATGAACAAATACAATGTTTCTCAAGGCTTTAGTCTTTTTCAAGGCGCTATAACATTTCATAGAATAATAATGCTACAACCATTTCCACACTAATGGGCTTATACATAATTTCCAGGACTTCATTAGTCACAAACAGTGATTTAATATATATAGCTGTGTATATATAGCTGGAGTACATCATACTTTTCCTTTGGAGAATTAACTTTTTTTCCCCGATGCTGCTGCAGTCTTTATAAGTTCTTTAGCAAGTGTCCCTATTTGGTAAATATCTCTTCAGACAGTTTTATCTTTGCTTTACCCACATTCCTCTTTATTGCAGCTCTCAAAGGACAAACATACTTTTTCAAAAGTTTCAAAAGTTAAAATGTATCATTCTACTGTCTTCTGGATTCTGTTGCTGTCTTTGGAAAGTCTGCCATAGGTGTAATTATATATTATGCATACTTTTATTACACGTACAATAAATATATATTTAGAGTTTTAGTTAGCTCTTTTCCTCTAGGGTGCTTTTAAATATGGGTGGTCCTTTTGTACTCTGTAGTTTCATTACAGTGCCCCCAAATATGCCTTTCTTGAGATATTCTTTTGGTTTGCTGTGATTTCTAATTCTGAGGATTTACATCATTCACTGCTTTTGGAGAACCTGGTCATTATTTCTTCTAACATTATCTCCATCCTTCCCTTGTTTTATACACCCCAGTCTGTTAGACCTGACTTTTAGAACTTGAAATAGACTTATATATATTATTCTAGTCTCAATTTTTCTTAGCCTTCTTTATATTTCTCATTTTGGGAGATTTCTCTGTACCTCATTTAGTATCATTTTATGTCTGATTCATCTCACTGTTTTTCTCTTCAGTTGTATATGATCTGTTTATTTCATTTATTGAACTTATAATTTCATATTACATATTTTTCATTAATGGTGTCCCAAGAGGCTCAATGATAAAGAATACGCCTGCCAGTGCAGGAGACATAAGAGACACAGGTCCCCTCCGTGGGTAGGGGAAGACACCCTGGAGGAGGAAATGGCAACCCACTCCAGTATTCTTGTCTAGAAAATCTCATGGACACAGGGGCCTGGCTAGAGTCCATGAGGTGGCAGAGAGTCAGATATGAATGAGCATGCACACACAGACACACACATATTTTTCAGTCCTTACAAGTTTTGATTGTTTTCAGCATTTGCCTTTTTAATGAAAGAATGAATCTAGTTTGCTCATGTTTTGAATTCTCTTATTGAATTCTCATATTCCTTGTTATAAAAAAATCCTTATTTATGTATGTTGTTTCAGATAATTTTAGTATCTTTAGCCATCTAGGGGGAGGTTTTCTAATTTTGTTGTTTGTTTCCAAGGGGTTTCTTCCCAGGTGGCGCTAGTGGTGAGGAACCTGCCCGCCAGTGCAGGAGACATCAGAAACGGGGGTTCCATCCCTGGGTCGGGAAGATCCCCTGGAGGAGGGCATGGCAACCCACTCCGGTATCCTTGCCTGGAGAATCCCATGGACAGAGGAGCCTTGTGGGCTACAGTCTGTGTGGTCGCAGAGTTGGACACGAGTGACTTAGCACACACACATAGTAAATTCAGATTGCACACCCATCTTAGGCAGGACATGGGTTGAGTGTTTCTCCTTCTGGAGTGCAGACATGCTTGCCTCTGTGCTGTGTTTCTGAGGTGCGTGACGACGATAGTTAAGAAGTTACTATTGCATGTACAGTAAGGCTCAGTGAATTCATGTATTTGAGCCTTAAATTAACATTTCTTTTACACTTAGTTTGATTTTAACTTGAAAGTATTTTGAAGAAAAAAAAAACACCTGAGATGCGTGGTTTTATTTGGTTGTTTAATATCTTGTTTTATAATTTTTCATTTTAAAATTAATTTCTAAATGTTCTTGTAGTTACGCTTAAAGCCTCACACAGGTTTTCAGTGTAGTGAGCTCTGAGTCATTTTAATAGTTAATATGGTTTATCCATTGACTTGGGCTTAGTCCCAAATGGCCCAGACTGTGTTATATACAAGAATGCTGGCAGTCTACTGTATTTCAAACTATATTTCAGACAGGAAAAGCTTTTGACTTAGTTTACTCTTGTACTGGAAATTATTTATTGGTGTACTGTGAAAATTATTTTAAATGTTATAAATAAAACAAAACTGCTTTATGAGGCTCAATTAACTTTACATTTCTGAGTTTCCATGTTAACACTGTTTCTTAAAAATCTGTTTTTAGTTCAAAGAGTTGAAACATAAACATGTCAGTATAAACATCTTCTTTGTGCCTAATCGTGTACTTATCCAAAGAATGTATGAAGAGCAGCAGTCTCGAGATGCTCGTCTGAGGGCTAACCTAAAAGCCTGGCCTCCTGTCTGCTCTTCTCTTTAAGGGGATTATAATAAAAGCTGTTACTTTAGGACATGATGGACATCTTGGCTGACTGAAAGGTGTTTCAGATTTCATATGAAAGATCATCCTTCTGTAAGCAATCTAGTAACTTTTTCCCCCTGCATTCTCATTAAAAAACTTTTGTGTCGGCTCTTAATGATTGGTATCTGAAAAACGTCAAAACATTGATTCTCAGCTGAAGTTCCTTGTCATAGATTAATCAGGATTGAACATCTGTGGTACAGCATTTCTTTCCTTTTTTGTTCTGTTGTTGATTTTTAAAAACTCTCCTGAAGGGCCCTCAGGACAGATGGCCCTCACTGTTGATGGTTCGATTACCATGATCACCCACAGCTTCAGAGGAGTGCGAAGAAAAGAAATTGCTTTCTTTGTCAAGGTGTTTCCAATTCAATTCTCACCCATTAGCCCTGTTTGGTTAAGTTTGGAATTACTCTTATCAGGTGATTGATGAGGGTTTTCATTTTATTATAATAAGTCTTGTTTAAAAGGACTAGAAGTAGCAAAATGATATATCTAAGCTGCTATGGATTTTATTTTCTTAAAGTTCTTTGAAGTTCCATCTTCATTACTTTAGCTAGAATTTGCTTATATATGAGCAGAAAGAGCTTTGTTACTTTGAGCTGTGATGCTAATTTTAGATCATTCTGGGAAGAAACATTCATAAAGGCTTGACTTCTTCATTAAATTGTGTCTATGGTTTGTGTTTCAGAAGCACCAAAATCATTTCATAGTAGTAGCTGTTTAGTTATCCAGATGATTCTTCAGGATGAAGATAATCAGAATGGGATCGTTATTACGTTTAGATATTTCTACACCATTGCTTATATACATTTTTAAGAGGTTCAGCAAACTGACAAATTTCCAGAATTGTGTGCTTTTAATTTTCAGTATGGACGTTGTATACAGCAATAAGTAGAAGTATGATCTCTGCTATCTTTATAACTGGTTGTGAAATAAGACATCTTGGAATAATTCACTTTCTTCATGTTTTTGTATATGTAAGTCAAACTCAAAGTGAGTAAGTGAAGAATTATTTTAGTTCTAGGATGAAAAGATACTGATTTGAATCTATTGGTAATTAATAGTCTATTTTAGGTTTCTTCACATACATTTTTCCAAATATTGTTCAGATGTTTAAATATTTAGTATGCTAAAAATATTTATTTTCCTGTAGATAATAAGGAAAAATTCTAAACTTGTGAATATTCCTTGAACTACTGTCCACTTAGTGAACAATAAAATTAAAGATCAATGAAGTAGAATATATTGGGCTTTTTTGTAGTGTGCGTTTATATGCAACAGAGAATTTTAGAAAGGATGTGTATTTGAAACAAGAATATCTGGATTCTGGTTTTGGCTTCAGTAGGTACTAGATCCAAACTTGAGACAATATAACCTCCTAAGTATTCTCCATAAAAAAGAATCTTCAATGTTTTCTCTTATTCAGAAAACTATGATTCTATCCATATATAATGATTTTTTTAATTTCCAAAGGAAAAATAACAGAGGCCTTACATTATTTTTTACCTTCACAGATATTGGCATTTATAAGAAAACACAGAAAAATAATACTTTCTCATAGACCTGTTAGGTGGTAAGATACGAAAAGATATATCTTTTTTTTTTAAGGGTTTGTCTAGTTCCTTTTGGCTGTGCGTCATCATTCCTGTTTGTTTTCTGCCAGTTTTCTCTAGTTGCAGCGAGCAGGGTCCGCCCTTTCGATGGCCTGTGCAGGCGTCTCATTGCGGTGGCCTCTCTCGTTGTGGAGCACAGGTTTTAGGACTCATGGGATTCAGTCGTGCATATTTGTAGCAGATCGGCTTTGTTGCCCCGTGGTGTGTGGAATCTTCCCGGACCAGGGACTGAACTCATTTCCGTGCACTGGCAGGCGGATTCCTAACTGTTGGACCACCTGGGAAGTCCCAAGATGTATATCTTTGAAAAAAAAATTAATTGAAGTAGAATTGATTTACAGTGTTGTGTTAATTTTTGTCTGCTGTACAGCCAAGAGACTCAGTTATACATACATATATATATATATATTCTTTTCCATTGTGATTTATCACGGGATATAGTTCCCTGTGCTGTACAGTTGGGTCTTGTTGTTTATCCGCCTTACGCATACTAGTTTACATTGCACCTGCCGGTCCTAAACTCCCAGTCCACCTGTCCCCCATGCCCCCTCCTTCTTGGCAACCACAAGTCTCTTCTCTGTGTCTGTGAGTCTGTTCCATAGATCAGTTCATGTGCATCATATTTTAGACTCCACATGTTAGCGATCTCATATGGTGGTTGTCTATGTCTGATTTATTTCACTTATTATGATAACCTCTTGTTTAGTCAGTAAATTGTGTCTGGCTCTGCAACCCCACGGATGGTAGCCCACCAGGCTGCTCTGCCCATGGGATTTTTCCAGGCAGGAATACTGGAGTGGGTTCCCATTTCTTCCTGCAGGATGGCCCTAGGTCGTTCCATGACGATTGTATAAGGCATACAGAGATAGAGAAAATGATGGACAGTATATCTTTATGTAGCCATAATTCCTCACCGTTGTTCCTTTAAATCATACAGTCCCAATGTCATAAAACACTTAATTTTGGAATAAAATTATTTCTGTTGTTGTATAGAACCAGAACTACCATTTTGATAGTAACTATTCACGTTGAAGTATTTAAAAAACGTCTTGGTAACATTTTTCTTGTCAAAATTACTTCCTGCTGTCACTGTCCGGGTTGTTTCTTGCTAGCCCTCTGAAGATACACCCGTTGCCAGATAAAATGTGTGTGTAGTAAAGAGAATTCTGAATTGTTCATTGGCTCCTTTAAAAGGATATTTTCAGCCGACAAATAACGAAGTTCTGTAACGTGGTTGATCACGCTCCTCGGCGAGGGATGCGCTGTCTGTGCTCTTGGTTCTCAAAGCGTGGTCCTCAGACGAGCAGCAGCGGCATCGCCAGGGATCCAGTTAGAAACGCAGCTCTCAGGCCCGCCCTCGACCGCCAGGCTCAGAAGTTCTGTAACTGACACCCAGGGGTTTGTGTTTTAACGAGCTCTCTAGGCGTTTTTGTTGCCCACTAAAGTTTAGGAACTACCTAGCCGGGCTTTTAAGGAGATGCTGGAATTTTAAATGAACATCTATATGTTAATTTTAGTTTGTACAAATACCTGACTGTGTATGCTCTCTTAAGACATTGCATGAAGTTAACATTTTTTTTCAGCAGTGAGTTTGGTTCTCCTTTGACTGCTGTTGGCAGTCCTCTTGCAGTGTGTAATGTCACGCAGTCTATGCCACTGTGTTTTTTTGGTGGATTGTTAGATTTTTATGAACCTTGTTGGCGTGAGTGATACATGTCTGCTAGTGCTGTTAGTCTGTGTTTTTCTGAGATGTAGGCTAGTGGTTTTCTGGACCTCTGACTTCACCAGGGTCATCTGTGGCCCTAAATGAGGGAGTGAGTTGCTTTTGAAACATTTTCTTTTAGGTATTAAATTGTAGTAATTAATGACTTTGCAAGCTGTTTTGACAGATGTACTGAAAACTATCATTTTAGGAGTGTGACGTCGGCAAGATGGTGGAGCAGGAGGTCTCAGCCTCCATCCCTTCCCCTCAACAACATATAAATAATTAGCTCTTCACAAACAGAAACAGCTCTGAGAACTCTGGATGCCACTTGATAACTTGAGCAACACAGTGAAACAGAATTGAGAATAAGCACAGTGGGGAAGGAAGAGCAGCTTCATTTAACGAAAGTCATCCCTTCCCCCAGGCCAGCCTTGCTCGGTTACCAGAAGGGACTCTTCAGCGAGGAGTCCCCTCAGAGGGAAAGAGCAGTGGAATTGTGACCAGATTCTCCAGGCTTCTGAGCACCACACGCAGGTCCTGCTTCCATTTCAGCCAACCAGAGACCGGCAAAAGCCAAGACTTACAGAGGCAGCTGGCTTCCCTCATGGCTCAGGTGGTAAAGAGTCTACCTGCAGTTCAGGGAGACCCAGATTTGATCCCTGGATTGGGAAGATCCCCTGGAGAAGGAAATGGCAATCCACTCCAGTATTCTTGCCTGGAAAATCCCATGGACAGAGGAGCCTGGCGGGCTGCAGTCCACGGCTTGCAAAGAGTCGGACACGACTGAGCGACTTGACTCACAGCGACGGCTAGGAACGAGGAAGGAGGGCTGGCCACATGCAGTTGCCATGTGGCAGGAGCAGCTGCAGGTCCCCATGACCTGCTCTGCAAGTGACCCCAGCTGGTATGGAACCCCTGCAGATTTCACTGGCTTCCACCCCGCAGATATTTGTGTTTGCCGACACCAGCCACCTGAGTCCCTCCTGTTTTGCCAACTCCTCTCCTCCCGGCCTCCCCTGCTGGAGCCTGGGACCCGCAGGGTAGTCAGCCCAGGGCTGCAGCTATGCAAGGGCAGGATACAAGCCTGACCCCATGGCTGAGCCCCCCGCTGCTGTGTGAGCACCCAGGGCTGGCTCCTCTGGCTCTGCACTTGCACGTCCTGATCTGATGCTTGCCACCGCCTCCACTGCTCTGCACACTCCCGAGGGAAGATGGCAGTTGTGAGAAGGTGCACTGACAGGGCCCCCTTGGTTTGCCGTGGGCCTGGCTCGGGGCCTCCCCTGTCCTGGGTCTCCCTTGACCCCCTGGGCTGACTGCAGCTGGCCCCTCCAGCCCTGCACCTGTGTGGGAGGTGGGACCCTGATTACCAGCCTTCATCACCCTCTGCTCATGACATAGGCCAGTAGCCGAGGGCATCCCACTTTACCAGCCACTGCTGCTGCTCATCCTGGTTTCTAGCTGCTGGACCTGGAGGCAGGGTTGAGGACCTGCACAGCCCTTGGCAGCCTCAGTGGACCCCCCTGCAGTACCTCCCAAGGACCACGTGATCGTAGGTGCTATTGACCCCAGTGGCCTGAGCCAAGGAGCCACCCCATCTCCTGCACCACTGGACACGGGCTCACAGCGCGCTGCAGCACGCCCCCACCTGCAGAGGAAAGCTTCCCTTACACAAGTCGGTCTGCAGCGTCTGGAAGTAATGGCTGCTGTTTCAGTGTCCAGACTCCAGTGCGAGGCTGCAGGGATAGGGAGGGGTCAGGGAGGCGTGACTCCACGAGACGCAGGGAGACTTCAGTAGCTGAATGCCGAGAAGTGGAGTTCCAGGGAATCGCCTGACAGTGAATTAAACATGATTGTGTTAACAACGCGTAGGTAGCTATAAGAAAACACAGGAAAACGATTCAGTTATATCAGGAAAACAGCACAAGAGCGAAATGAAGTAGAACCGCTATAGAAAAGACAAACTGAACAAACTGTGGAGCTGAAGAGCACCGTGACCGAACTGCAGAGTTCAGTAGAGAGCTTGGCAGACTAGAGCAAGCAGAGCAGTCTCTGAGCGTGAAGACAGATCATTTGAAATGAACCACTTAGAGGAGTGACAAGTAAATTGAAAAAGGATGATGGAAGCCTGTGAGTCTTAGGAGAAATCATTAAGGCAACCCGTCCTGTGCCACTGGAGTCCCAGCAGAAAAGAGGGAAGGGGAATAGGAAACATATTTAGAGAGAGAATGGCTAAAAACTTTCCTAACCTGGGGAGAGAGTTGAACATCCCGTTCTTGAGGTTAATAGGTCACCCAAACATTTCAAGCTGAGATGGTCTTCTCTAAGACACGTTATAATAAAGTGGTCTGAAATCAAAGTCACAGAGTTTTAAAAACAAGAAAAGAATATTTTTCTCATGAAAGTACTATCAGAGTTTTCAGCAGAGACCTTCTAGGCTCGGAGAGGATGGAAGGACATGTTCAAAGTGCTGAAAGAGGCCACCAACCAAGAATGCAGTTGACCCTTGAACAACTACCCTTGAACAAGTTAGAGGGACTGACCTCCCACCACCCTGCAGAAGCAAATTTGCATATAACTCTGCAGGTGGTGCTCCATATCTGCAGTTCTACAGATTGTGTTACTCTAGTATGTACTTACTGGAAAAATCCACGAAAAGGTGGATCTGCACAGTGCAAACCTGTATTGTTCAAGGGTCAGCTGTACTAAACCCAGAAAAGTTGTCCTTCAGAAATAAGTGAGGGAAAGACTTTCCCAAGCAAATAAAAGCTGAGGTGGTTCATCAGCGCTATGCCTGCCTTACAAGAAATGTTGAAAGGACTTCTTCAGCCTGAAATGAGAGGGTGCTAACTATGAAAACATATGGAGAGAAACAACATGCAGGCGAAGGCCAGTAAACGCACAGTCAGATTCAGAATGCTCCGGTGCTGCAATGTGGTGCCTCGTTAAGCGCTCAACTCTAGTATAAAGGGCGAAGAACAGACATCTTACAAACAGCTATGGCAACAATAATTTCCAGATACACAGTGTAAAAGTGTAAAGCGTGACATCAAAAATATAAAATGTGTGTGGGAGGAATAGACGGGTAGAGTTTTTATATATGATCAAAGTTAAGTTGTGACGAGTTCAGAATCACTGCTGTATCTCTAGGCTTTTCCAAGTCAACCTCAGGGTAACCACAAAACAAAAGCCTGTAGTAGGTGCACGCGAGATAAAGAAAGGGGATCACAGCATACCACCATGGAGAACGATGAACTCACAAAGGAAGACTGCACTAGGGGACTACAGACAGACGTGAGAGCCGGTGTCTGCTTGGCTGTTGAGGTCTTCTGGTGGAGGACTTTGATAATCTCTTGATGAATTGACCTTCTTGTTATTATATAATGACCTTGTCCTATTACAGTTTTTGACCTAGTCTGTTTTGACCAATATATATGTGTGTGTACACACACACACACACACATACCCCTCTGCTCTCTTTTGGTTTTCGTTTGTTTGCATGGAATATCTTTTTCCATTGGTTCATTTTGAGCCTGTGTATGTTTTATGAGTTGCAGTGAGGATTGTGTAGGCAGCATTTAGTTGGGTCTTGTTTTCGTATCTGTTCAGTCACTCTGTGCCTTTCCATTGGATAATTTAATCTATTGGTGAATTTAGTCTGTTTACATTTAAAGCAGAAGGCATCCAGTGACTGAATAGATCAGAAAATAAGACCCAACTATATGCTGCCTACAAGATACTTTTATTGAGTCAAACGGACCTAACAGACATATAACATTCTAACAGCAGAATATACATTTTTCTCAAGTATAACTGGAACATTCTCCAGGATAGACCATATGTTAGGTCATAATATAAGTCTCAGCAAATTTTAAAGATTGAAAATACCTTTACCAACCTCAGTGGTTTGAAACTATGAATCAGTAACAACAGGAAAAGTGGGAAATTCATGGATATGTAGAAATTAAACAACACACTCCTGAACAACCAGTGGACCAGAGATTAGATCAAAAGGGAAATTTAAAAATATTGAAACAAATGAAACTGGAAATAAGAAAACTGATGGGAGGCAGCAAAAGCGATGCTAGGAGGACAGTTTATGGCAATAAATGCCTACATTAAGAAAAAAGAAAGATCTCAACCAATCTGACTTTTATACTTCAAGGAACTAGAAAAAGAACAAACAAAGCCCTAAATCACTTATGCTCAAAATCACCATGGACAGTGACCGCAGCCATGAAATCAGATGATGATTGCTTCTTGTCAGGAAAGTGATGGCAAACCTAGACAGTGTCTTGAAAGCAGAGACAATACTTTGCTGACAAAGGTCCGTATAATCAAGGCTACGATCTTCCCAGTGGTCACGTACAGTTGTGTGAGCTGGACCGTAAAGAAGGCAGAACGCCAAAGAATTGATACCTTAGAACTGTGGTGCTAGAAACGATTCCTGAGAGTCCCTTGGACAGCAAAGAGACCAACCCTGAATATTCTCTGGAAGGACTGATGCTGAAGCTGAAGCTCCAGTATTTTGGTCATTGGATGCAAACAGATGACTCATTGAAAAAGTCCCTGATTCTGGGAAGGACTAAGGGCAGAGGGAGAAGAGGGTGTCAGGGGATGAGATGGCTGGACAGCATCACCAATCCAGTGAAAATGAACTTGGGCATATGGTGAGGGACAGGGAATCTTGGCATGCTGCCAACATGGGGCCATAGAGTCGAACATGACAGGATGACTGAACAAAAGCCTAAAGTTACCGGACAAGAGTCAGAGCAGAGACATATGAAAGAGAGAGCAGAAAAACAGTGGAAAAGAGAAAACATAATAAAGCATAGCAGTCTTATCTTTTGGAAAGATAAACTCATGAAGAAATAGAAAATCTAAGCAGACCAATAATAGGTAAGGAGGTTGAATTAGTAATCAAAAACCTCGCAACAAAGAAAACCACCAGGTGACTTCATGGGTGAATTCTGCTGAACATTTGAAGGAGAAACTAGTGCCAGGTTTTATTACATTCTCCCAAAAAACTGAAGAGCAGGGAACACGCCCAAACTAATTTTTATAAGACCCGTATTACCTTGATACTAAAGCCAGATGAGAATACTAAATAAAAGAAACCTACAAGCCAGTATCGCTGATGAACGTAGGTGCAGATGAAACTGGACTTTCATCTTTCAGAAGTCACAAAAGTTAACTTGAAATGGATTAAAGCCTTAAACATAAAATGTGAAATTATATACTACTATAACATTGGCTTAAAGTTTGAAACAAAAAATTCAATCAAGTCTTGCAGTTTCGTCCAAAAAAAAAATCCCAGAAGAAAACATAATGATAAGTTCAATGACGTCAGTCTTGGCAATAATTTTTGGATATGACAGCAAAAGCGCCAGCAACAAAAGTGAAAAGCAAGTAGGGCTATATCAGCAACAGGCTCTGCACAGCAGATAAGCAAGCAGTTGAAAGGTGGCCTGTGGCATGGGATGAAATGTTTGCAAACCACATACCTGAGGACTTAATACCCCCAAATATTAGCAGCTCATTCAATAGCAACAAGCCAAATGATCGGGTTAAATGGGCAGAGGACTTGAACAGACATTTTTCCAAAGAAAAGATAACAATAGCCAACAAGTACATGAAAAGGTTCTCAAGGTCATAATTATCATGGAAATGCAAATCAAAATCTTAATGAGACATTATCTCAGACCTGTTAAAACAGGTGTTACAAAGACAAGAAAGGAAAAACGCTGGCAAGGATGTAGAGGAAAGGAAACCCTGACTCACTGCTGGTCGGAACATACAGATGTAGCCACTGCAGAAGACAGTCCAGAGGTTCCTCAAAAATTAAAAACAGAGCTACCATGTGGTCCAGCAGTCCCACTTCTGGGTGTCTATCCAGCAAAGAGGAAATCACTGTCTTGCAGAGATGCCTGCCCCTCACGCTCATCGCGGTATCAGTCTCAACAGTCAAGGTATGGAAATTTGGCCCTCCCCTGGTGGCCCAGTGGTGAAGAACCCACCTGCCAGCGCAGGGCACACAGTCCAGAAGATCCCACAGGCGGCTGGGCTGCTCAGCCTGCGTGCCCCAGCTGCTGAGCCCTTGCGCCCTCGAGCCTGAGCTCTGCAACAAGAGAGGGCACTGAAGCGAGAGGCCCGCTCCCTCCAAGTAGAGAGGAGCCCCCGCTCGCCACAACTGGAGAAAGCGTGAGTGCTGCGGCAAAGACCCAGTGCAGCCAAACGTAAGGAAATAAAATCAGAAAGAAAAGATACGGAAACAGCCTAAGTGTCCATCCTTGGTTAAAGGGAACGTGGTGTAACTGGGTGTCCAATGGAGTAGTTATTCTGCCCTAGAAAGATGGAAGGCTGCCTTGCCATTGGCAACGGCATAGGTGAGTGAGAAAGACAAGTTGTGTTATGAGCTCACTCGTATGCGAGGTCTGGAGTCACTGGACTTGAAGAGCCCGAGGGAGGCACAGCTCCTGAGCCCTTGTGGCCTGCAGCCCAAGCTCTGCAACAAGAGAAGCTGCTGCAAAGAGCCCTGGTGGTTGCCGGGAGCTGGGCGGTGGCGGGAGATGTTGGCCCAAGGGCAGAGCTCTCAGTTATGAGATGAGTAAGTTCCAGGGGGCTGGTGAACAGCGTGGTGACAGTCACTCACAGACACTGTACTGGTCTTTGAAAGTTGCTATGCAAGTAGGGCTTTACGGTCCCGCCGTAACAACGGTAACAAAAACAGCACACGAGTAACTGAGATAAAGGATCTGTTAATTCACACTTGTTGCGGTCAAGATTTCACAGTATATATGTTTCTCTAATCATCTCATTGTACACCTTAAGCTGACAGAGTGTTGTAGGTCAATTATATTTCAGCAAAGCTGGGAGAATTGTAATTTTAATCGCAGTTATCTAATTCCGAGCCTTTCTGTCCCTCCCCCCTCTCCCCCTACACATAATAGAATACGTGAAAAAAGGATACTAGATTGGCTAAAAGATTCATTTGGGGTTTCCATAAGATGTTATGGAAAAATCTGAATGAACTTTTTGGCCAACCCAGTATGTGGTACATTTGGATAAACAGGTAAGGCTGTTCTTTCAGATAATCCCAAAGAGACAGGAGAGGAGTGGAAGGCAGGAGAAGAGGGAAATTGATTCATTTTTCAATACTTCCTGTCTCTGATCAGACAGAAAGTATTGTTATATATAGGTATGAGGCCAGGACTTAAGCCACCTAATTTCGTAATTCATGTTCCCATTCATTTATTTTATTTTTCACTCCTATAGTCTTCAGATGTATGCAGAAAATCTACTGCGAATGCGTTTTTAAAATGCATTTAGCATGGCTCGATATAACATTTAGTGCTCATGAATTTTACAGAGAAAAATAAAACCACTTCCCTTTTTTTAAATTAGCTTTCAATCAGCAGTTCTCATCTTAACTGCTCTTCTGTTTGGGCTCTCTCTGCATCACACATGCCTCGGGAGTCTCAGCTCTGAGTGCACCTGCCAGTTTATCTCTTGCATCTTGGCCCTTGGATGGTGAGGGGGAAATACCACGTTGTTGCCCTTGCACACTAGGCTGGACAACCAGCAAACTGTGTACCCAGCAGTGCCCGGAGCACTTACTTCACACCTCTTCCTCAAGGCTCCAATAACTTCCCCTCTTCACGGAGAGCTTCACCCACACAGAATAATCAGCAACTTTTTACGCAAAAACTCGTAACTTTGTGCCCCAGATTCTGAGTCTCCTTGGACTCGGATCTCCTCTCCTCTTCTCCTTTCCCTCACGGTGGAAAACGTTCTCAGCTTCTGTCCAAACCCTTCTTGGTCAGGACTCCCTCTTGCTGCCTCTTCGGGGACTTTTTGTCTTTTCTGAGCCTCTGCTGCTTTCCCGATGACCCCCACGCTCACTGAAGCATGCTCAGGTCTGCGCCCGTGAAAAGGAAGCAGCATTGGACCAGCCTGTCCGGCTTCACCTCCGCCCTCCTGTCTTCGCTTTCCTCTCCCCGTACAGCCCCTTCGTTACGTTGCCTGCATACACTGTGCCTCCCTTTCTCGTATTCCGTTTTTCTCTTGGTCTGCTTCTCCTTCTGCTGTCGGAACTCATCTTACTGCACGGCTTATGCTTTACATCAGGTTGCCAGTTCTTAGCCATGATCTTGCTCAGTTTGCTGCCATGTTTATTTGGGCATTGTTTGGATATACTCTCTTCCCTGACTTTTATAAACACACGCTAGCAGTATTCTCCAAACACTGCTGCTGCTGCTTCTCCCTGGGTTTAGTTGCTTCCTTTCACACTTCAGTGGTTTAGTCACACGGTCGTGTCCTACTCTTGTGACCCCAGGGACTGTAGCCCGCCAGGCTCATCTGCCCATGCAGTATTCTCCAGGCAAGAGTACTGGAGCGGGTTGCTGTTTCCATCTTCAGAGGCTCTTCCCGAGCCAGGAGTCGACTCTGAGCCACCCACATTGCATGCGGGTTCTTTACTGCCGGGCTACTGTCCTTCCGGATTCATCCCTTGACAGTCTCTCTCCTACTTTACATTCCAGGTTATTCCTTTTTTTCTTTCATCTCCAAATATTTTCTTCTTTCTTTTAAACTCGAAGACTCAATGCATACTGTTTCTGCATTCTGGAATGTTCTCTGCCCACTTTATAGCCCAAGTCAGCCTTTGCTTGTCTAACTCAAGTGTTAGTTTGCTGTGCTTTTCCCTCCTGAGAGGTTTAGTGACTTTCTAAATTGCATGGATTTCCTTTTGCTGTCTGTCCTGTAGTATCCTGTAGGTTTATTTTACTGTGCTATAGCCTTAGGCAAGACCATGCTCGTGCTCAGTCGTGTCCAAGTCCTTGCGATCCCATGGGCTGTAGCTTGCCAGGCGCCTCTGTCCATGGAATTCTGCAGGCAAGAATACTGGAGTGGGTTGCTGTTTCCTCCTCCAGGGGATCTTCCCTACCCAGTGATTGAACCCATGCCTTCTGTATCTCATACATTGCAGGTGGATTCTTTACCACGTGGAGCCATCAGGGAATCCCAGATGCTCTCCTTTTCAATATATTGTAGAGACCAGTTTTGTTTAGTTCACCATTATATCTCCATCAGTTCAGTTCAGTCGCTCAGTCGTGTCCAACTCTTTGCAACCCCATGAATCGCAGCACGCCAGGCCTCCCTGTCCATCACCATCTCCCGGAGTTCACTCAGACTCATGTCCATTGAGTCCGTGATGCCATCCAGCCATCTCATCCTCAGTCGTCCCCTTCTCCTCCTGCCCCCAATCCCTCCCAGCATCAGAGTCTTTTCCAATGAGTCAGCTCTTCACATGAGGTGGCCAAAGTATTGGAGTCTCAGCTTTAGCATCATTCCTTCCAAAGAAATCCCAGGGTTGATCTCCTTTAGGATGGACTGGTTGGATCTCCTTGCAGTCCAAGGGACTCTCAAGAGTCTTCTCTAACACCACAGTTCAAAAGCATCAATTCTTCAGCTCTCAGCCTTCTTCATAGTCCAACTCTCACATCCATACACGACCACTGGAAAAACCATAGCCTTGACTAGACGGACCTTAGTCGGCAAAGTAATGTCTCTGCTTTTGAATATGCTATCTAGGTTGGTCATAACTTTTCTTCCAAGGAGTAAGTGTCTTCTAATTTCATGGCTGCAGTCACCATCTGCAGTGATTTTGGAACCCCCAAAATAAATTCTGACACTGTTTCCCCATCTATTTGCCATGAAGTGATGGGACCAGATGCCATGATCTTTTTTTCTGAATGTTGAGCTTTAAGCCAACTTTTTCACTCTCCTCTTTCACTTTCATCAAGAGGCTTTTAGTTCCTCTTCACTTTCTGCCATAAGGGTGGTGTCATCTGCATATCTGAAGTTATTGATATTTCTCCTGGCAATCTTGATTCTAGCTTGTGTTTCTTCCAGTCTAGCATTTCTCATGATGTACTCTGCATAGAAGTTAAATAAGCAGGGTGACGATATACAGCCTTGAAGTACTCCTTTTCCTATTTGGAACCAGTCTGTTGTTCCATGTCCAGTTCTACCTGTTGCTTCCTAACCTGCATACAGATTTCTCAAGAGGCAGGTCAGGTGGTCTGGTATTCCCATCTCTTTCAGAATTTTCCATAGTTGATTGTGATCCACACAGTCAAAGGCTTTGGCATAGTCAATAAAGCAGAAATAAATGTTTTTCTGGAACTCTCTTGTTTTTCCCATGATCCAGCGGATGTTGGCAATTTTATCTCTGGTTCCTCTGCCTTTTCTGAAACCAGGTTGAACATCAGGGAGTTCATGGTTCACGTATTGCTGAAGCCTGGCTTGGAGAATTTTGAGCATTACTTTACTAGTGTGTGAGATGAGTGCAATTGTGCGGTAGTTTGAGCATTCTTTGGCGTTGCCTTTCTTTGGAATTGGAATGAAAACTGACCTTTTCCAGTCCTGTGGCCACTGCTGAGTTTTCCAGATTTGCTGGCATATTGATTGCAGCACTTTCACAACATCATCTTTCAGGATTTGAAACAGCTCCACTGGAATGCCATCACCTCCACTAGCTTTGTTCATAGTGATGCTTTCTAAGGCCCACTTGACTTCATATTCCAGGATGAGACTAGTTATCACATCATCATGATTATCTGGGTCATGAAGATCTTTTTGTACAGTTCTTCTGTGTATTCTTGCCACCTCTTCTTAATATCTTCTGCTTCTGTTAGGTCCAGACCATTTCTGTCCTTTATCGAGTCCATCTTTGCATGAAATGTTCCCTTGGTATCTCTAATTTTCTTGAAGAGACCTCTAGTCTTTGCCATTCTGTTCTGTTCCTCTATTTCTTTGCATTGATCGCTGAAGAAGGCTTTCTTATCTCTTCTTGCTATTCTTTGGAACTCTGCATTCAGATGCTTATATCTTTCCTTTTCTCCTTTGCTTTTCGCCTGTCTTCTTTTCACAGCCTTATCTCCATAGGTGGAGAATTTTCTTTAATGATTCCTGCTCATTTATACTCAAGAGACATCACCATTCTTTTGTCAGGAACATTTTTTGAAATGATAAGCCAGTGGATTTCCGAGTTCAAGCATTCCCGCAGGATACCTTGTTGGCTCAGAAACCTAGACAGCTCTGTGACGTCGTCTTCATGTATGCTGTAGGGCCTTGGACGGCAGGGGCTTCTCCTGTTTCTTTAGCATTGTGTAGATCTTTAAATAAAGTAAAGGAAACTTAAGTTAAATGAGACAGAGAAGTATATTGATTATGGAAATTATTTAAAGTAGCAGCTCCTTAGATCTCAACTAAAGACGGTCTGGTCTCTGACAGCAACTAGCCTTATAATTAAGACACACTTCTCATTGTTTTGGCTTCTGTTTCCTCATTTGTAAAGTTCTGACTTTACCGTGTAGATGAATAAACACTGAAGGTATAATCAAGCAAAACACTAATATTATATACTTTGCCTATTCAAAAAATATGTAGTCTCTAAACCATAGTTTATAAATGCACAGTTTAAAATATTCATGTATGAATTCCACAGAATTTAGTAAATGTTACTCATTTGTACAAATCAACATTCTTCCTGCATTAAAAAGAAAGTGTATTGAAATCACAATATTTTAAGTTATTTTAATTTTGGATTTTAGTTTCAGGCCAGAAAATGTGAAAGGTCTGGTTGTAAAGGAAAATTTTTACTACATTTTTCTCACTTTATATTAGAAAAAGCCTCAGTCTTCAGGAGTTTGGAATCCGTTCCGTGGTGATGCACAAATAACACAGTAAACACTCTTCTTCCAAATTTACCGATTTAATAAAATTTGTATATATTTCTTACTACACTGCAACATTCTTTTTATTAAAGTAAGAGATGAATTGTGTTTGTGTAAAAACCAAGTTATGTGTTCTTCCTTTGCTGTTTACTCGCTTTCCGGATCGTTGGCGGCACAGTTTCTTGTTAAACTAAGTTGCAGAGTCTCCTTTGAGTGGCGGGCGGACCCTGGAAAGAAGACAGACGCAGAGTGTCCCAGGCGTCAGGGGCCGCGCTGGACCTGGCAGCCGGTCCCATCCTCTCACCTGTAAAATCAGGATAAAAGGGGCCTAACTCTGCCGATCACCTCTGGTATCTGGAAAGTCATCCTCGGGGAGCAGAAGATTCCAGTCTCCGCACACCCGCCGGGAACGGGGTTGTGCCTGCGCTCAGGGCGCCTTTGTTCCCTTGCGGCAGGGCTTGTGGGCGTTGCCCGCAGCAGGCGCGCTCGGCTTGGGCGCTGCAGTGTCATGCTCACTGACCGACCCGAACAGAAGCAGGCTGTTTCCCACCGCGTGACTGAGCAGGGGGTGCTCTCCTCATGCATTCGCTTGTGTGTCTTCTGTGAAAGAACAGACGGGACAGAATAAAGCCACGTAGTGAGTAAGGGATGAAGGAAAGTGACAGACTAAAACATAGTTAGGCAGAAGCCACAGATGACACGGTGGACGGTCAGGGCTGACCAGCAAGATGAAGGTCCCTGTCTGAAGATTTAAGTGCAAGGAATCTGTCAAATGGTGGTGGTTGCTCTGTAGTTGCTAAGTTGTGTCCGACTCTTTGCGACCTCAAGGACTGCAGCTCGCCAGGCTCCTCTGTCCTCCACTGTCTCCAGGAGTTTGCTCAAATGCTTGTCCTGAGTCAGTGATGTTATCCAACCATCTCATCCTCTGCCCCTCTTCTTCTCCTTTTGCCTCTCTTAAGTTGATTCTTTGTATCATGTCGCCAAAGTGTAGTTGCTTAACAGCTACACAGCAACCACCACCATTGGAATTTCAGCTTCAGCATCAGTCGTTCCAATGAATATTCAGGACTAATTTCCTTTCGGATTGACTGGTTGGATCTCCTCGCAGTCCAAGGGACTCTCAAGAGTCTTCTCCAGCACCACAATTTGAAAGCATCAGTTCTTTGGCAGTCTGTCTTCTTTATCGTCCAACTTTCACAACCATAAATGACTACTGGAAAACCCATAGCTTTAACTATATGGACTTTTTTTTTTTTTTGGCAAAGTGATATCTGTTTTTTAATATGCTGTCTGGATCTGTCATAGCTTTCCTTGCAAGGAGCAAACATCTTTTAAGTTCATAGCTGCTACACTGTCTGCAGTGCTTTTAGAGCCCAAGAAGATGAAATTTGTCACCTCTTCTACGTTTTCCCTTTTAAGTTTACTTGCTCAGTCACGTCCGATTCTTTGCAACCCCATAGACTGCAGCACGCCAGGCTTCCCTGTCCATCATCAACTCCCAAAGCTGGCTCAAACTCATGTCCATTGAGTCATTGATGCCATCCAACCATCTCATCCTCTGTGGTCCCCTTCTCCTCTCGGCTCAATCTTTCCCAGCATCAGGGTCTTTTCCAGTTAGTCAGTTCTTCACATATAAAGCTAAAGCTTTTGGAGCTTTTGAAGCTAAAGTATTGGAGCTTTAGCTTCAGCATCAATACTTCCAATGAATATTCAGAACTGATTTCCTTTCGGATGGACTGGTTTGATCTCCTTGCAGTCCAAGGGACTCTCAAGAGTCTTCTTCAACACCACTGTTCAAAAGCAACATTCTTTGGCATTCAGCTTTCTTTATAGTCCAACTCTCACATCCATACATGACTATTGGAAAAACCATAGCTTTGACTAGAAGGACCTTTGTTGGTAAAGTAATGTCTCTGCCTTTTAATATGCTGTCTAGGTTGGGCATAGATTTTCTTCCAAGAAGCAAGTGTCTTTTAATTTCATGGTTGCAGTCACTATCTGTAGTGATTTTGGAACCCAGGAAAATAAAATCTTTCACTGTTTCCATTGTTTACCCATCTATTTGACATGAAGTTATGGGACCAGATGCCATGATCTTCGTTTTCTGAATGTTGAGTTTTAAGGCAAATTTTTCACTCTCCTCTTTCACTTTCATCAAGAGGCTCTTTAGTTCTTCACTTTCTGCCATAAGGGTGGTGTCATCTGCATATCTGAGGTTATTGATATTTCTCCCGGCAATCTTGATTCCAGCTTGTGCTTCATTTCCCCTTTTATTTGCCATGAAATGATGGGACTGGATGCCATGATCTTAGTTTTTTGAATGTTGAGTTTTAAGCCAGCTTTTTCACTCTCCTCTTTCACTATCATCAAATGGTAACTAGAAATAGAAGGGATGTTGAAAATACTCACATTGAAACTCTCTAACTCTGTTATTTATAAGAAGGGGCTATTCTGAATTTTTGTATGATGACTTTTTAATAGGGCCATCATATATTGTGTTAATTTATCAAGATATTAAATTTTATTTAATATTTCATGAAGAATCCATCATATTTTTTTATGAGATTCAAATCCTAATAGCTACCGCTTGATAAAACTGCCACATAAACACACACACACGAACGTACACTTGCACATATAAATGTTTTCCAGAATAATTTCCACAGGACATTAACATCTAAGTATTTTTAGGTGATCTGTACAAGTCATGGGCTTCCCAGGTGGTGCCAGGGAGTAAAGAACCTGCCTCCCAAAGCAGGAAATGGAAGAGATGCAGCTTCGATCCCTCTGTCAGCAAGAACCCCTGAGAAGAGAATGGCAACTGACTCCAGTGTTCTTGCTTGGAGAATTTCACAGACTGAGGAGCCTGGCAAGCTACAGTCCATGGGGGTGCAAAGAGTCAGACACGACTGAGCAACTGACACTAATGTATCATAATCATTTAAAACATATACATTTCGTTTTACATGAAGGCATAACCATTTAATATTAGCTCCATAAATTTTGTAGTGCATCATTCTTAGGTAAGATAATTTTTAAATGATTTTTCTGTTAACCTATGTAGTAATTTTTATTCTTTAATAAATAAAAAGGTTAATTGTAGAAAGTATGCTTTTTCAAGTTCAAATATTTGAAAAAAATCTTTTGATCTTAATAAGTAATACAGCAAGCGAAGCCAGCTCATGCTGAAAATGTTGCCAGGTGTCTATTGAGTTTTGGAATTAAAAACTCAAAATTATGCATCATTGGGCTGTACTTTTAAAAAGCAATATAGAATAGTGAAAATGATGGGATTGAATGGTAACTTTGCACTGACTGGGTACATCAAGTGATATCTTTGCTCTAACAAGCCTTTTGCCTGGAGTGAAATTCAAATCCTGTGTAGCAGTGATGGTTGCTACTTACATTGGGCTTTCAAAGGCTTTTTCAGAAGTAGTATTATCCACTGTACAGTATCCTTTTAAAACACATTTGCAGTAGTCAGAGATATGTTTTTGACAGAATTAAAAATATTTAGCCAAAATATTTATTGAAATGAAAATGAAATGAAATTATTTGCTCAGTTGTGTCCGACTCTTTGCGACCTCATGGACTGTAGCCTACCAGGTTCCTCTGTCCATGCGATTTTCCAGGTCATAGTCCTGGAATGGATTGCCATTTCCTTCCTCAGGGGATCTTCCCAACCCAGGGATCGAACCTGGGTCTTAATTAAAATGGCTTCTTTTTATTATGCTAAGTAGAAGAGAAATATTGTTAAGAAATACTGAAAATGAAACACCAATGGGAATATTTATAAAACATTCATTTTTATATATGAAAACTGGATATAATAGAAAAGTCTCTCTAAAATGTCCCAAAACGTCAATTGTATTTTAAATAAGCTTGATGATGTATGCCTACCACCTTATCTATCATTTGAAAAGCTGACGTGTAGAGTTGCATGTGTGGGCTTTCAAAAGTGAAAGTTGGTGTAAAACAAACTATTGCAGTATTTATACATTTTTATTGAGATTTTATTTTATTTATTTTACTTTATTTTTTATTTTTTAAAAATTGAATTATAGTTGATACACTGAGGAAGGAGCCTGGAGGGCTATAGTCCATGGTGTCGCAAAGAGTTGGACGCAACTGAAGAATTAACACACGTGCATATATAGTTGATGTGCAATAAATTTAAGTTATAGGTGTTCAGCAGAGTGAGTCACAGCTTTTAAAGGTTACGTTCCGTTTATAGTTACTGCAAAACAACTGGCTATATTGCATTGTCTGGAACGTCCTTCCAGCTTGTTTATTTTGGATGTGATATTTCGTGTCTCTTAATGCCACACCTCTGTCTTGCCCCTCCTGTTCGCTTCCAGCTTGTTTACTTTGGATGTGATATTTTGTGTCTCTTAATGCCACACCTCTGTCTTGCCCCTCCCGTTCGCTTCTCCCACTGGCGGCCACTCTTCTGCTCTTACACTGTGAGTCTGTTTCTCTTTTGTTACACTCGTTAGTTTCATTTTCTAGAGTCCACATATAAGTGACATCGTACAGTATTTGTCTTTCTCTGACTTACTTTACTTAGCATAACACCCTCCAAGACCACCCCTGTTGCTGCTGATGGCAAAATTGCATTCTATTTTCTGGCTGAGTAGTCTTACATTGTGTGTGTGTATGTGTGTGTGTGTGTGTGTGTGTGTGTTTACACATACACACCGCATCTTATTCATCCACTCATCTGTTGATGGACAGTTAGGTCGCTTCCGTATCCCGGCAATTGTAAATAGTCCTCCTGTGAACACTGGGGCTCATGTATCTTTTTCAGATCAGTGCTCTTGGCTTTTTTCGGGGGTATATTCCCAGGGGCGGCATTGCGAGGTCCCTGGCAGCTCTGCTTTTAATTTGCTGAGGCATCTTCGTTCTGTCTCCGTCGTGGCTATGCCAGTCTACTTTCCTGTCGGCAGTGCAGGGCAGTTCCCGTTTCTCCACATGCTCACCAGCATTTGTTATCTTTGTTCTTTTCGATGATGGCCGTCCTGACAGGTGTGAGGGGGTACCTCACTGTGGTTTTCGTTTGCATTTCTCTGATTCACAACGTGGAGCACCTTTTCATCTGTCTGTTGGCATGTCCTCTTTGGGAAAATGTCTATTTAGGATTTTAAGTGGAAACTTAAGGTGATGTATTTTGGTCTAGTTTCTGTGGGCTGTAATATATTTAATTACATATTTACCACATTTATATGTTTTTCAAATTAAAACCAGTATATTAAGTGGAGTTAAATCTGAAAATTTATATTTTAGAATCTTAATGTCCAAGGTGTATTAATAAAAAATGAGTTGCTTTTGATTTGTAATAGTTTGACCAAATTATTCATTTTATTATTCCTGTTTTAAAGATCATTAAAACCCTTAAACTATCAAAATATTTAATTTTGAATCTCATCGATTGTAAATATTTAAAGAAAAACTTCTTAAGAATATTTGAACTAGACTTGCCGTGGCTGTGTTTCTTTCTCCAGGTAATGCCCTCTGTCTGTTGTTCACAGATCCGGAGGTGCTGTGGAAGTTCCCAGACGACTTTGCAGACCAGGTTGGAACCACATCATTTTAAAAAAGCATTTAAAGTTGAATATTGATGATTACTGCTGTTCTGCTACTCTGCTACTGAAGCTACTGCTGCATATGAATCACTATAAGTATTTTCTCTTGGTCAGCTCTGAGAATAAAAGCCCTATATGGAGAGTATCTGGAAAATGTTTGGAAGTTGCCAGCGAGATGACGAAGAGGCCCGCCTTGAAGCTAATAGGAAGTCAATGTTCACAGTTTCCGAGTGTTTTTACACTCTTTTAATGTATCTGTGGAAAATATATTTAGAAACACTTAAGCATTTCCCCATCAGAAAGACCTGATGGTGCACTTCTTTGAGGAACACCCTCTGTCAGTAAAACAAAAAGGTGCTACTTGGCTCTTCCTTAGCTCTGCAAGGAGACAGCAAGAAGCGGTACCTGCTGTAGCTAAGAGAGCAGTTCTGTCCTTGTTACAGTAATATTGGGATCATTAATATATATAAGCTGAACTGGCATTATTTCCTTATTTTAAAATAATTCTTATTTGTAGCTTTATTTTCTTAAAACAGGAGACTTCAAAATGAATTTACTGTATTTGTATTTTAAGTGTAATCTTGTCTAGTTCCTTAAGTATTTAGTGTGACCAAAACTGTGAATTATTTTGACATGATGTGTGTAAATTAAAAAAATCCTTATGGTTTATATTATGGATTTATAATTTTGAAGTGAATTATATGGGTGACCACACACATTTAAATTTTTACACAAAATACTACTCTTTCTGGAAATCTGATGAGCGGGTTCCTTTTTTTTTTTCTTTTGTCTGCAAAGAAATGGGGTGAAACAATTTTGTCACTGTTAAAATTATAAAATTATAACACTACAAGCTTAAGCATAAGTTAAACTCATAGATATAATTTATAAAAATGAAAACTGATGAAAGTATTCATTTTAAAGCAGTTCTTTCAGAAATATGCAGACATGTGATTTTGATGTGGAAGAATAATTTATAACGTGAAAATCAGTATCTAAGATTAGGAAATTTCACTGAAAAAGTGAGTTCAGTGAGCATGTTAAATATTAGTTAGATTGACTGTTGTTTCACGTAATAAGAGAGTATGCGCTTTTAATTTGTCTTTAGCCTTTTGGAGCAGGAATAGACTTATAAGCATTTTAGGTATGTAAGTCCGTACAGTGAAGATGGCTTCACTGGGATTGTTCCTCAGTAATGGGAAGTTACTTCCCTTGGATCTGCCTTTAATGCAGGAGTTCAGTTCAGTCACTCAGTCATGTCTGACTCTTTGCGACCCCATGGACTGTAGCACGCCAGGCTTCCCTGTACATCACCAACTCCTGGAGCTTGCTCAAACTCATGTCCATCGAATCGGTGATGCCATCCAACCATTTCATCTTCTGTCGTCCCCTTTTCCTCCTGCCTTCAATCTTTCCCAGCATCAGGATCTTTGCCGGTGAGTCAGTTCTTCACAGCAGGTGCCGAAAGTATTGGAGTTTCAGCTTCAGCATCAGTCCTTCCAATGAATATCTAGGACTGATTTCCTTTAGGGTTGACTGGTTGAATCTCCTTGCAGTCCAAGGGACTCTCAAGTGTCTTCTCCAACACCACAGTTCAAATGCATCAATTCTTCAGTGCTCAGCTTTCTTCATGGTCCAACTCCCACATCCATACATGACTACTGGAGAAACCATAGCTTTGACTAGATGGACCTGTGTTGGCAGAGTAATGTCTTTGCTTTTTAATATGCTGTCTAGATTTGTCTCAGCTATGCAGGAGACCTGGGTTCAATTCCTGGGTGGAGAAGATCTCTTGGAGAAGGAAATGGCAACCCACTCCAGCGTTCTTGCCTGGAGAATCCCATGGACAGAGGAGCCTGGTGGGCTGTGGTCCATGGGGTCGCAAGAATCAGACAAGACAGTGACTAAACCACGACGATGGGAAGCTAGGGTTAGAGCCTTGCCGACTCATTTCACTGTTGTAAAATCCTGTTTCTCTCTTGCTCTTTCTTGTTCTCTCTGGTCTCACCTCCTGTCCAGATTCTTTATTTCCTTGTAATTTCTAACTCTTAAAACTGCCCCTGAGAATTCCTGGGCGTCTGGAGGCTCCTCACTTTGGGTTTGCCTAAGTGATGGTGTGCTTGTGGAGTTCAGCTGCAGCGAATTTTCCAGTGAGACAGACTGTTGTTCCTCTTTGTGACTGATAAACTGGTGATAGGAATGTCTTAGCTGTTGCTTTAGTTCCCACATTTGTGAGGTCAGGGGAACATTAATAAGCCCTCACATACTTAGTGAAACACAGAAGCATTTGACCACAGAAAGTGGATGAGCATTCATAACCCCCAGGATTTCAGGGCATAGCAGTTCTTGTAGACTTTGTGAAAGGAACTTTAGGTGAAACCACACTTCATGTGAGAATCCAGCCACGGGCTGTGAAGAATGGTGTTGGTATATGCTTTTTGGCGAATATTCTGAACACTGCAGATGACCTGTGGTGGCAGTGGTAAAGAACCTGCCACCAATGCAGGAGACGTAAGAGACAGATCAGATCTTCCTGATCCCTGGGTCAGGAAGATTCCCTGGAGAAGGGCAAGGCAGCCCCCTCCAGTATTCTTGCCTGGAGAATCCCGTGGACAGAGGAGCCTGGTGGGCTACAGTCCATGGGGGTCACAAAGAGTCAGACATGACAGAAGCGACCTAGCGTAGCACGCCGTACTCTGTATTTTTCGTTGTTCTTATCTTTTCCTGGTTTCGTATACGAATTGTCTACTTCTTCGTAAACAGCGTTTTCAGTGGATCTGAGATGCCTCAGTAAGGATAATTCTTTTTAAAATGCTCTTTGTTTAGCTCTTACTGTGTTCTAGGCGCTGTGCTGGGTGCTTATGTGCATAATTGATTTTATCTTCATCCTTCCAGTACTGTTAGGAGATAGTATCGGTCCTGAAACTAAGACTTAAGTAAGAAACTGGCCTGATAACACACTGCTTAGAAGAGGCAGAGCTAAGACTTGAGGGCAGGTTTGTCTAACTCAGAAGCACGTGCTATTAACAAGTAACATGTATTATTATTTCTGCTTGGAATGCTGACCCAAGCCCTACTTGCTTATTTTAGCTCTTTAAAAAAAATTTAGTATATAATGTCCCCTACCCCCAGTATCTTTATAATTGGAAAGCAGTGTGTTTTTTAATCCACAGAAGTAATAGCAATTCATTTACTCCTTTGATTCTACCTCATGAAGCTCTTGGTCCATCATGCTGCTGCTGAGTCGCTTCAGTCGTGTCCGACTCTGTGTGACCCCGTAGACGGTAGCCCACCAGGCTCTCCCGTCCCTGGGATTCTCCAGGCAAGAACATTGGAGTGGGCTGCCATTTCCTTCTCCAATGCATGAAAGTGAAAGGTGAAAGTGAAGTCACTCAGTCGTGTCTGACTCTTAGTGACCCCATGGACTGCAGCCTACAGGCTCCTCCGCCCATGGGATTTTCCGGGCAAGAGTACTGGAGTGGGGTGCATTGCCTTCTCCTGGTCCATCATAGGCATTTGTTTATTATATGGAAAGTAATAAACCAATTTTGATTTGATTTCCTTCTTTTGGCAATAGAAGAACCAATTGGGACAACCCAAATCACACTTCAGGAGGAGTTGTAATTGATTTGATTTTAGTTTTTTTTTTACAGTGGAGAATTTTGTGTAAGGAGAGTGGGAGATGAAACTACAAATGTAAATTGGGCTGAGTCTCGGCAACAAAGGCCTTGCTAAAAAGGTGGTCCTTCCAGCGAACTTAAGGAGACTATGATATAACAAAACAAGTATGTTAGGAATATTAATTTGGAAAAGATTTCAGTATGGGTTGGTCGTGGGAGAAACTGGAAGCAAGGAAGTAAGTGACTTTGCAGGAGACTAGGTGAGGAAGAACTAGAATCTGAAAGAGCCGGTAATGTTAGGAATGAAGGAGGAAGGGCGTGTTGACCCTGAAGTAAATCGACTGCCAGCAAAGGTGGGTTTCTTTGGGATCTGCAGAGAGTTGCACCTTGAGGTTTGCAGCTTGAGCTCCCTGCAAGTCCCATAGGGCAGGCGAAGAAGAAGTCTTTTAGAGAAGAGAGACAGGAAGTGGGAAGGGCCGAGGAGACCAAGAGTCTGTGGCTTTTCGTTGACCGAGCCCTTGCCTTGCCAGAGGGAAGCGGACCGGTCTTCTCCCTGTTGGGCTCTGTGAGGGCCTGAGAGCTCCCCCTTCTGGTCACCCCACTCTCTTTAGTTCAGCTCCTGTTTATTAAGTCTGTGCGGGCGTGAAGCGGGGAGCCTGCACCAGAGGTGCGCTGGGCTGCATGGGGTGGGGAGAGGGATGAGAGGCAGAGCTGTGTTTTGGCACCTGAAGGAATGCTGGATTATCTTCCATGCAGGTGGAGGGGACCTGGGGGATTCGGGGAAAATGGAGTTGTGCACCCGCAGGAGATGAAAAGGTGTGAATGAATTAGAGGATTTACAGACAGATTTGGTCAATGTCAGTTTTATGTCTTGCAAATGCATCGAGGACCGTGGCTGAGAAGGTGGATTCAGAAGAAATGCTGCCCTTCCTGCTGCAGGTGATAGCAGCGTCTCCTGGAACATTCCAGAGACCTTCACCACTTCTGGATGAAATGAGTAATTTTGTCTCTCTTTGCTGCTGTCAAGCTGAGCTCTCCATTGCTCTTATAGTCTCGTTGTTCACATTTACACTTAATAGCTTGATGCTATTTTTCACAGTACTTGACTTTTCGCCCATACTTTCTGCTTGTCATTTTCATGGCTCACATTTCTATATCTCTGCTGTTTTCATGTTCTGTTGGCCTCGCAAGGCCATGGTTGGTCTATATTTCTTAAGGAAGAGGACTCAGTCTTTGTGAGTGAAATATACCTTTAGAAAATGGTCAGAAATCAAATCTCACACATACTGGACTCAGGTCTGTGTTTGAGTCATGGCTTTGTACTTACAGATTGTATGAAGTGTTGCTTTTGGCAAGAGTTTTTCTCTTAATTCCTCATTTGCAAAATAGGGCTGATTCTACTGATCTGACAAAATGAGGATAAAAATGGAGTCTATGAAGCATTGTGCCTGGCACATGGGAAACACTCCATGAATGGGAGCCAGCAGCTTTATTATTATACTATTGTAAGGCCATGAATGTTTATTCAATTATGCTGAGGACCAGATAGAACTGCTTATGTAGAATGTTGTTTTTATGGTTTGATAACTAGTTTGAGGATTTTGCTACTTTATAGACCTTCAGGAAGATTTATAGTGTTACGTAGGAAGAAATTTTTCCTCTGCCCTTCTAGGCTCTTCGGGTTGGTCTTAGAATTAAACTGACATCAAACAGATGAACAGGAGACAAACAAAAGTCTAATAACATGTCCACATGGGAGCGGGGCTGCCCTGGTGGCTCAGTGGTAAAGAACCCGCCTGAAGGTCCCCTGCAGGAGGAACTGGCTCCCCCACTCCAGTGTTCTTGCCTGGGGAACCCCATGGACAGAGGAGCCTGGCGGGCTACAGTCTAGGGCGTCGCAAAAGAGTGGGACGTGACTCAGCAACTAAACGACAACATGTGGGAGAGACCCAGGAAAACCAAGAACTTGCCCGAAGAGCTGAAGCCTTCTCCTCAAGTACCATGTTCAGCTAAAGACAGGAGAGGATGCCTGGGGTAGTGGTCTGTGAACTTGGAGGGGAGAAAAGCAATTCTCATGGAGATGGAAAAGCAGGTGTCTGGCACACAGATGTTTGCTGGGCCTCCAGAAAGCTGGGGACACAGCGTGGCTCTGGTCTCTAGGCTAGTTCCCACCCCCCACCCCACCCCTGCACCTGGCCCGTGTTCACAGAGCTCTCTGGTGATAGTTCTATTCTGGGAACAGGCCCTCTGTCTAAATTCCTTTAGGCGGTTATGGGGGAGGGAGCAAGAACCACTTCCTCAGTCTCAATTTCTTAAATAATCAACCCCAATAAATCCTCCTGCCAAAGAGACACATTTTGTGGTGGCAGATATTGCTTCCCAACAGTAACACAAGAGATGCTTTCAGGACGGCTGCAGCAGAAGTCTAAGACCGCGGGGCCGCAGTCTTTTAGTGACGGCCGACGCACAGACATCCCTAGGCAAATTTGTGTAATTTTTAGATGGGAAACGTGGTGTTTTGAGGAGCTGGCCCCAGGCCATATTTCTGACTCACCTTTAACCCCTCCCTCTTGCAGTACTTAGTCCCCTCTTTGGGCTTTGATTCTGGGCTGTTTCTTACGTTTCAGATGCCCTTTTCCATTTCTCTTAAGTACTTCCTTTATGATGCAGCTTAGATGTTTCATCTGCGGTGATATTGAAGCATTCCTCCTGTTTGTGTTCCACAGTTATCTTTGCCTTTCCGGGTTGCTCGGTGATAACGGATCTGCCTGCAGTGTGAGAGGCACAGCAGACGAGGGTTCCATCCCGGGGTCAGAGGATCCCTTGGAGGAGAAACTGGCAGTCCACTCCAGTATTCTCGCCTGGGGAAATCCTGTGGACAGAGGAGCCTGGCAGCCACATCTACAGGGTCACAAAGAGTGGGACACGACGGAGCATGCCCACAGTCATTTTGGCATCACTGTTTACCACGCTACCTGGTGTGGAGGACTTGTTCTTGTGTGTCTCATCCCAGTGAGCGCTCCCACTGAAGCCTCTTTCCCCAGCCAAGGACTTTCTGTATTAATTTTTGGCCTGTGTTTCCCCCTCTGAGCTGCTCTAACCAATGTGTCATCAAATTCTATTGCTTGTACCTCTTTTACATCTTGTAAATCTGTCTTAACTCCTTCTAAGTTCCCTTCCTTAATTCACATCCTCCTAACTCTTTTCACCTCTGTTTTGGTCCCTGTTTAATAATTCTCCTTTGAAATGTCACCTTTCCATAAATTATTGTTTATGTGTGCAGAAAGCGCGTCCTGGGGGTCATTGCTTGCTAAACCCACTGGGCAGGATGTGGGTCTCTCGCCGCCATTGTTTCATTGTTTTGAAGCCTGTCTGATGCTTCTGTTCCATGGCTTTGTTTTAAGTTAGCCTGCTTGGTTTTGTGGTTAAGCAAACCTGCTTTCGTGAGTGATCATAAAGTTTCAGGGGTCCCCCAAAGTCCCCCAAAGTTCCTGTCTGCCGCCCCTAATGGGATTTCTGAGCTAACTATTTGGTGCTCCTGTTCTGCCCCTTGCTCTGGCAGTGCACTGTCATTGGGCCTTACAGTGTGCTGGGCAGTTTTCTGACTGCTTTACCTGTCCTGGTAATACCCTGTGAGCCTGAGGGCCTATGGTAATTCCCACTTTACAGATGAGAAAGCAAAACTGATGTGGCAGGAGTCACACAGCTAGAAAGTAGCAGAGTCATCATTCTAAGGCAGTAAGACTGCAGAGCCTGCTGACCTGAAGGCTGGTGAAAGCTGGCTCTCCCCACTAACACCTTCAAGGTGAAGTCCAGCCCTCTTAGCAGGATCCAGCTCTTGCTCAGGGCCTCTGTTTCCATCTGAAGCCTCTTCTTGCTCTGTCTCTCTCCCCCTTTACCTAATAAGGCAGTGGTCTGCATTTCACAGCAAATATTCGTTCCCCTTATGCCTTAACCCCAGCCGTCCACCTCCATTCTCCCCTTGAACATGGGAGTCCTTCGGCCTGAAATGCCCGTCTCCCTGCTTGCTCTCCCTCACCTGTGTTTCTGGCCTCGGCTCAGAGGCCATATCCTCCGAGGAGCCCTCTGCGTCGCCGGCCTGGATTGGATGCGCCTCCTGAGTTCCTGCAGCATTTTATGTTTCCCGTGATACTCACCCGATCTGTCACCTCCCTACGTTCTGTTTACTCCATTAGGCCAGAGGTTTCTGAGGCTAGTATTAAAGAATATTTTTAATAGAGGGTATAATCATAAACAGTGAAAGTGAAAGTTACTCAGTCGTGTCCCACTCTTAGGGACCCCACAGACTGTAGCCCGCTAGATTCCTTTGTTTGTGGGATTCTCCTGGCAAGAATATTGGAGTGGGTTGCCATGCCCTGCTCCAGGGGATCTTCCCAACCCAGGGATTGAACCCCAGGCTTCCCAGGGGTGCAGTGGTAAAGAATCTGCCTGCCAGTGCAGGAGACACAGGAGACGTGGGCGCGATCCCTGGGTTGGGAAGATCCCCTGGAGTGGGGAATGGCACCCATTTCAGTATTCTTGCCTGGAAAATTCTGTGGACAGAGGTGGCTGGCGGGCTGTAAAGTCCACGGGGTCTCCATGAGTCGGACACGACTGAGCGTGCACCCACGCTCCTGCATTGCAGGCAGACGCGTCACCTTCTCAGCCACCAGGGAAGCCCCTCCCATGCGTGTGGCTCACCTTTCTTCCCTCCGAGCGCCTTGGCGTGGCTGGTTAGACAGGCATTTTCTCAAATAGGTGCTTCAAGTGTGGCCTTGGTTGTATAGTCAGTATTTCCAGTTGTATCCTGGGTGAAATGAGTGACATTTTTATTAAACCTGTGCAGATAACAGTATTGCCATGAAAATTAAAGGGGCCTGGCAAGAGTTTCTGAGGGAGGGAAGGCATCAATGAGAACTAGATGTAATTTAAAAATTATATTTCTGTTCACAGAAGCAAAGTTGACGGAATGGTTGTGGGTTACAGACAACTTAGGAAGGAGGCAAGGGCTTCCATATAAATGTCCAGAAAATAGAACATTTTGCAACAGCACCAAACATATTTCAAACAGTGAAACTTCCTGCCTTAGTTTGTTCAGTGCAATGCAGTAAATTTTTATTCTGCTGGATATTGACACAGCAGGTTCATGACACTTTACTTTCTGCTTCCTGACCAAAGAGAGTCTCGGAGATCCTGACTCAGTCCAGTGGGATGGCCTGAGCGTTGTCAGTTCCAAAACCTGCACCCATGAATCTGTTCTTTGAAGTGGCAGTGGTTGGAGGTACCTGAGATGACCACTTCCACTAAGCTCCTTTGTTGAAGACTGACCTTTGTTGAAGACAAATTCTATAGCTTCTAACAGTCTTCAGGGTATCAGAAACAAGAGTAAACCATCTGCGGACGATAGAGACTTAGCGGGCTGTGGTTAATTTCTTAATGATTATGCTCAAGTGTGAAATGCCTGTTGAGGGTTCATCGTAAAAGTAAAACATGGAAAAGGAAATTTGCTTGTTTCTACTGGATGAAAATGAAGGTAATAAAACCATTCAAAAAAAAAAGGTTTTAGACAGAATGTGTGTAAGAACAATGTGTAAGCCTGTTTTCTGAGAAGCCAGTTCAAGTTATGTCTGATTTATGAAAATGGGTGAACAGAAGTTTTATAGAGGAAAGATCTTGAGAATGTAACATGCAATAATCCTGAGGCATAATATAGCGAGAGTATACTCAGAGTATCAAGTAAAGAGACTCAGTGAATCCGGAGGGAGGGCTCAGACAAACACATTTTTATACAACTTCAAGGTTAAGTTGGGTGCATATCTAGCTGGGAACCATTGGTCTAGACGAGTCAAGGGATTTAAAATAGAGAAGGAAGGTTATGTCCAGGTGAACATTGTAAATAACAACTGAAACTAGATCGCGTAACATTTCGTTATTGCTGCTTCATATCCCCAGGCAGAGCACCGCTGGGAGTCTGGTGAGTGTAGGGGAACTCAGCGGAACTATTTCATGAGAGGTTTGACCCTTGTTTTCCTGGAGAGTAAAGCACATTCTGGAGAACAAGGGTGTAGGCATGTCTCTAGAAACTTCCCATAAAGCATGTGCTTTCTGAGATATTTCATACTCCTAAAATTTACATGTACAGATTTAACCTAGAGCAGGCTAAGGGTCTCTTCCGATTGGCCAGCTTTTTGTGTAATAATAATTCTATTAAACCACACTTACGATAATAATATATCAAACAAGCCAAATTACTTCTAGCATCTCATTTTATAAGAGTATACATCCTTGTGATTTTCAGGGAGCTTCAAGGAAATCCTCCACATAGTTTTGGTTATAAGACAGATCCTGCAGGTTTTTAATTTTTTTCTGTATTCAGAATCTGAGTTTGGGAAGGCAAAATTTAAAAAGTTGTTAAAAGATGTGGATATTTGACTATGATGGGTTCAGAGGTGCCTAAGAAGCAAGCATTTGATTATCTGTTTAATCAAAGTGACAAAAAATATTTAAAAGTAAATACAGGCAGTAACATGATTGAATGTGTATATTGAATGTGGATTGAATGTTCCTCTTTCATAAGTGAGGAACTTTTGTGACCCTCCTCCCCACTCTTGAGTAATAGAAGACATAATAAAGTCTGTATCAAGCACAGAGAATTATTCTGCAGAGACCCAGAGTTTTGACTGTCCCAGAGGCACGTGGAGCTAAGAGGAACCTTTCCTGGTGTAGGCAGAGGGTGAATCAGTAATCCAGGGAGCAAGCCCATCAAAACTGAGGGAACTTTAACAATTATAGCTTCCTTCCAGAGTTAGGAATTACCAAGCATTTTAAGCTTTATTCATTGCGCTCTGTCCTATTCAAGAACAAACTGATCCCTAAAAGACGCATCTCAGAGATCTGCAAGGTCAAACTAATTTCATTATCGTCTTTATAACCATCACATTTGTGTAATGTGTGTTAACATGCAGTGCGTCCATGATTGCTGTCATCAAATGAATCCACGTGTCTTTTAAAAATTTACCAGTTTTAGCTTCTAATATATTACATTTCAGCAATTATCACGTAAACACTAGCTCATCACAGTCCTCATTAAGCCCCAAGAATATAAACAATTTAAAAGCCCAAGAATCACTGTTTAGGATAAAACTATTCTTTGAAAACAAAAACATGTCCACGGTTGTACTTATCTGACACTATTGTTCATTGTGTAGTCTTAACCACTCATATTGATTATAACTTTTAACCTGGACAAGTAACTTCTGCTTGCAGAAAACGAGAAAGAAAGCACTTGGCGGAGGGGGCATGGATAACTGAGCACCTGGTGTCCTGCACCAGCACCCTGACGGGCCGCCAGACTCGGTCCTGTTGTACCCCTTTCTGTAGCCACACGCCTCCCTCCCGCCTCGCTGTGTAGTGGCCAGAGTGAACACATTCTTGAACAAGACCCAGGGGGCAGCCTCTTTACGGCACCCAGAAATGAGAAGTATACAGACTTGACTATGCTTAGCGATCAGTGTTTTTGTATTTTTAGAAGTTATCTAGGGTTTTAATACTTTATTTTTGTGCGTGGTCAGTCGTGTCTGACTCTTTGTAACCTCGTGGACTATAGCCCCCAGGCTCCTCTGTCCATGAAATTCTCCAGGCAGGAATACTGGAGTGGGTTGCCATTTCCTCATCCAGGGGGTCTTCCCGACCGAGGGATCCAGCAACTCCTGTATTGGCAGGTGGATTCTTTACTACTGAGTCACCCGGGAAGCCCTTTAGTGCAGTGTATAGTATAATGAGTATTTATTAACTAACTCAATATCAGTTTAGTGTTTCGGTTACCTCAAGAGTTTTGGAATTGTTTCAGCATATATATTACAAACTGTAGTTACTGTTGAAATAAAGCTTGCCAGAATAATGATGCAATTTGATAGAATATTTACATCTTTTATAACCTTAAGCAGTATGCCATGTTAGCTAATTTAGTCAGTAAGCCTGTATGCGTTTGGGAAAAGCAAACTGAGATAGAATGAATGTGTGCTTATGTTTTAATTAACATTGAGAAGTCAGAGGTCGCAGCTATATTTACTAAAGTAAAGTGATGAAAATAGATGTCTGCTGAGGATTTTCCTTAATTATGTGAATCTGAATTCACTATAAATTTTCTGGAAGTCTGGCACATTTGAAGTATTAGAAGTTCAATTTCCTTATTTTATAGGACTTTGAGGAATAATCAGTTTATGCACATTTCTCTCTATAAGCCAGTCAGAGAAGAGCTGCTTTAATTCATTTAACATTTTTGTAAAGGACTCTATCTTTTAGAACAGTTAAGGTTCACAGCAAAATGGAGAGAAGGGTGCAGTGATTTCTCGTTTACCCCCTGCAGCCGCATTTGCGCAGCCTCTGGCTTTATCAATATCTTCACCAGATGGTGCGTTACTCACCAGGGGTGAACCCACACTGACACATGATGGTCCAGAGTCCCCAGTTTCCCTTAGGGTTCACTCTTGCTGTCGCACCATCTATGGGTTTAGACAGATGCATCGTGACACAGCCGTCATCATAGCAACATATGGGTATTCTCAGTGTCCTGAAAGTTTTCTGTGCTCTGCCTGGCTATTCCACCCTGCCATTCCCAGCCCTGGCAGCCGCTCATCTCCTTACAGTCCCCATTTATCTCCATCAGTTTCTATGTCGTGTCTGACTCTTTGCAACCCCATGAACTGCCGTACTCCAGGCTCCTCTGTCCTTCTCCGTCTCCCAGAGTTTGCTCAGATTCGTGTCCGTTGAGTTGGTGATGCTATCTAACCATCTAATCCTCTGCCACCCTTTTCTCCTTTTATCAGTCTTTCCCAGCACCAGGGTCTTTTCCAGTGAGTTGACTCTCTGCATCAGGTGGCCAAAGTATTGGAGCTTCAGCATCAGTCTTTTCAATGAATATTTGGAGTTGATTTCCTTTAGGATTGACTGGTTTGATCTTCTTGCTGTTCAAGGGACTCTGGAGAATTTTCTTCAGCACCACAGTTTGGAAGCATCAATTCTTTGGTGCTCAGTGTGCATTATGGTCCAACTCTCATATCTGCACATGCCTACTAGAAAAATCGTAGCTTTTATTATCGTCTCTATAGTTATTGCCTTTTCCAGAATATCATAGTTGAAATCACAGAGTATATAATCTTCTCAGATTGGCCCCCTTGACTCAGCAATACGCATTGAAGGCTTTTCTGTGTCTTTTGTAGCTTGGTAGCTTCTTTCTTTTTAGTGCTGAAAAATATTCATTGTCTGGAAGAACCGCAGTTTATCCATTTACCCACAGAAGGACATTTTAATTGCTGCCAAGTTTTGGCAATTGTGAATAAAGCTGCTATAAACATCCATATTTGGGAGTTTAAATTATGAGACTTTATAATCTAGTTCATTGACACTTTCCAGAGGTATTCTCCAGAGGTGTTTCACACTAACTCAATTAAAGAAAAGACTTTCCTGGATTATGTGCATGTAGATTCATAGACACGGGAAATTTTGGTGATAATTTTAGGTATATTTTCCATAGTGAACAGATAATATAGATGTGTAAGAGACTGAAAGACATACTGTTAAAAGTGATGCTTTATTTTACGAGGCCTTTTAGTTGTGTTTTTGGTTGTTACTTTTATGATATCAGAGGTGAAAATTTTGCCAAATATCGAACAAGTTTTCTTAACCTAAGCAGTTAGCATGTACCTAAAGCTGCCTTAAAATTACTCATACGTTTTTTTTTTTGGCAAGGCACTGGTCTGGCAACATGAGGCTGTAAACAGAAAGACATGTGGTCCTTGCCTTCCAGAAGTCCTATTCGTGGGGAGGAAGACTGGTTTGGGAATCAAAAGTGAGATAATACTGTGTGTCTGCTTTGAATGTATGCCTTGAAGGAAGTCACTGTTGCTCCTTGAACTGCCATTCTCCCCTCTGTTAAGTGGGGGATGCAGGTTACTGGTTGGTTTTTTCAGTATTTGCTTCTACATACAGTTGCATCAGGGGGCTTGCCAAGTGGTGCTAGTGGTAAGGAGCCGGCCTGCCAGTGCAGGAGATGTAAGAGACTAGGGTGAAATCCCTGAGTCAGGAAGCTCCCTGGAGGAGGGCATGGCAACCCGCTCCAGTGTTCTTGCCTAGAGAATCCCCTGCACAGAGGAGCCTGGTGAGCTACAGTTCACGGAGTCACAAAGAGTCGGACACGACTGAAACGACTTAGCATGGACGTGACTGAAGCGACTTAGCATGCAGGCGACTGACGCGACTTAGCGTGCACACGTGCATACCTTGTATTACACGTGGGCTTCCTCGACGGCTCTGCGGGTAAACCGTCTGCCTGCCATGGAGGAAACACAGGTTCGATCTCTGGGTGGGGAAGATCTCTTCAAGGAGGAAATGGAAACCCACTCCTATACTCTTGCCATCCCATGGTCATAGGAGCCTGGTGGGCCACAGTCCATGGTGTCACAAAGACTCGGACACGACTCAAGTCACTTAGCATGCATGCTGCAGCAGAAGCCCAGGTGTAATATGTACCATGAGAGTTACGGCCAGTGAAATGTGGAAGTCCTGGGAAGGAAGGCGCCGCACATTTCCCAAGCTGAGGAGGGGAGTGGTTCGCGAGGAAGGAGAAGGTGTAGCGAGTTTAGACTGATTTTGCTGCTGGTGGCAGTATTCAGTGTGCTTTTATTTTCTAGCATTAAAAGGCTTGAGGAGGGAAGGCCATGTCTCTATAAATAGGATAGCCAGAAGCCACCTGAAAAAGAAAGATCGAAGATAGTAGCTAGAACTAGTTTCTATAGCGAGACTAGGCAGAGATGGCTAGATGACAAACACTGCCTGAACACACACTGTGCATTATTTTTTTCTGGTATGAGATAAATAAAGATAAGTCTAGGAAGTTGCCAGCTCAGAAGGACCTCCTAGTCCAGTCGGGGAGACACGTTACTTAATCACAGTGTATTGCGTGTGTTGGAGTACAGAACAGGCTGTCAGGGGCGTCAGGGCCCCAAGTGCGGCGTGGCCGTGGTGGGGTGTGCAGAAAGGAGGAACGCCGGTAGCAGGGGCGGGTTGTCTGGACTTCTCTATAGCCTCTTGTGTTTATATTTTACAGTTACATTTTCATTCATTCTTTTTCTCTCTCTCTCTTTTGAGTGTGTCTGTCTCCCCTACTCCATAATTGGTGTTTCTTGAAGGAAGAAGGGGCAGAAACTGCTTATACTTCAATCACTTCATCTAGCAAGCTCATACATAATAAGCTTTGAATAAAGGTATTCTGAATGACTAGGTGAATAAATCAAAGAAAGTTGACTAAACTCATTATAGATTATTTTAACCTTCTTAGAAAGATGGGTGCAAGATCATCTACTAAGCAGAATAGCTATACGAGGGTGTGGGATATTAGAAGGATTTCAGACTGGTGTTTTCGACAAATAGAATAGGGATTCATCAAGCTGCTAATGAAAAGATGTGGCCCAGAGGAAGGGTTTAGTAGACCCATCACTGTTCACGACTAGAACCTGACTCGTGTGTTCCTTCTCCTTCTCTGATTTATTGAAGGTTAAAAAAAATTAAGAATCTGTATATATTGACATGTGCTCCCATGCTAGGTGATAAGCAAGCTGCATTGGAAATGCATCGAGAAACGTGCACATATTACATGATTAATTTTAATTATAATAAATACCACTAATTAAGCAAATCTTGGGAGAAACTAATTAAGAAAACTTGGTAGAATTCAAACTGGAAACACTTTGAATTATAATTCTGAGTGAACACTTTGAATTTAATTGAGTGAAAAGTCATGGGAAACTATTATACTGTGATGAAAGAACAGTTTAAATCTTACCCTTCAGCTGCATCTTTCTAAGTCTCTTGTAGGTAACTAGCTGCTGCTACTGCTAAGTCGCTTCAGTCATGTCCGACTCTGTGCGACCCCCAGACGGTAGCCCACCAGGCTTCCCCATCCCTGGGATTCTCCAGGCAAGAACACTGGAGTGGGTTGCCATTTTCTTCTCCAATGCATGAAAGTAAAAAGTGAAAGTGAAGTCGCTCAGTCGTGTCCGACTCTTAGCAACCCCATGGACTGCAGCCCACCAGGCTCCTCCATCCATGGGATTTTCCAGGCAAGAGTACTGGAGTGGGAAGCCATCACCTTCTCCAAACTAGCTAGTTAGCTGATTCCTAACCAAATATACTCAGCACCATATACAATTTTCTTTTCATGTTCAACAATATGTAGTGCTTGGTCTGTGTGTTTTAGGAAGAGTGCCTGTTCTTTACTAAGAGAGATTTTTACATGTCTATCATTTCAAAAAGTATTTCTTTTGATAACTATAAGGGGATTTGGTCAGAATAAATAAAATCTTTCATGACTTGAAATTGAGGTAAATTGATAACTGGATGTTTTATGACTTTGCTCCTTGCATCGGTCATAAAATTGAAATTATTTGGAAATAATTTACTAAATCTAAATACTTTCAAAATAAATATTTAAATAATTACAGATAGTTTTAAAAGTTGGACTTTTTTTTGCTTGTTCAGATTTGATTCTGTTGTTTCAAACTGACAGTCGATTATATCAGGCATAGAGGAAGACATTTAATTGCGTTTTGTACCAACTATGAACTCCGGGAGTTGGTGATGGACAGAGAAGCCTGGCATGCTGCAATTCATGGGGTCACAAAGAGTCGGACACGACTGAGGGACTGAACTGATTGTTTTTCCAAGTGGAAAAGAAAAATGAATCGTTTTAAGCCAGTTTTTGATGTGTGATGGTTAATTTTTATTTCACTACCCCTATGAATATGTACCTTGTATATGGGTACAGATTTCTGAGATTGACTTTTAACTTTTTAATGAAATTAAATCCTAAACACAGGAAATGGTGGTTATAATCATCTCATGACTGTATTGTTTGTTTCATATTCCATTTTATCAGCTATATATCTCAATAACCCTAAAATATAAATCATTTTTTATAGTTTGCTTTGTAGATAACACTATATACACTTTTTGTACATTCTTCTGTCAAAAAAACAAACAAACCAGAATCATATTAAAACATAGTTGGCAAGCTTGTGGGAAGGTGCTTAAAAGTAAATCCAAGATCATCATCATTTTGCCTTTCTCTCTTTCTTCATAAAGGCTAGATTTGTTTCTTTTGTAAATGCTCAAGGTCACATGTGGTCACGTTTTTATTTTACCTGCATTCTTATATTTTCTCCTGTTAAAATTTTAAAATGTTACTGCAAACAGGGAAACTAATTTGGAAAAACATTTTTAGAAATTTTGCTTTAGAGCAGAGGTGTTTATTGGAAAACAGAACTATGTAATCTGGCAAGCTCCTATTGAAAAGAATATTTTTGCATACATTCTAGATAATAAAATTTGAAAGCCCCTAAAAAAAAATGACCTTATTTTTTTGCTGAATGTTGTTACTTTCACGAGCTGTTGGAGGGTGAAGGGTTTTACCCTTATTTTTATAGCCATGAAATTATTATATTCTAACTCTGCACACAGTTTAGACCAATCCTGGAAGATCTGGCATTGCACCCTATAGAAATCAAATAATAGGCGATGCAGAGTGAAAAAGATAAATGTAGTTCACAAGAACTTACTTTTTATGAAACTTTAAACATTTGACAAAAGTCAGTTTGGAATTTAGTTCTTGTAAGAGTTCTGAATCTTTGAGAGAAATAGGTAAAAATATTTTTTTCAAGGTGCTGTGACAGAGGCTGATGAATGGAAGCAATTCTGAAATCAGGAGAAAAAGTTAAATTTAAGTGTAGGGGAACGAAAATCTCTCTACCAGTCCAGAATGTTACATTTCACGTTTTTCTTTATCTTTTAGCTTAAAGAGAAGTTAAGATTAGTTAATCATGAAACGAAGGATGGAAAGAAGAGTAGCATGTTTTCAGATGTTACTTGAAGAAATTGAAATCTTTCAAATTGACATTAAGTCAATATTAATTTGCACAGAATATGTTACTTTGAAATAATCATAATAACTGTATGCTCCATAAGAATGCCTTTCAGGGATATTTCTTTTTAGGAATAGGTGTAACTTGAGTGAAACTTGTGGTTTGTAAGAATCAGTAACTAACTATAAGTTGCCACCTTACCTTTTGTTTGGTTATTTGTGTTTTTCCCTCCTCTCACATTATTAATAGATAAAGCGCTATTAAAGTAATATTGCCAGGTTGTTTACTAATGTTTAAAATTTAAGCCTGAAATACAATTGAGAATAAGTAGATATAAAGGCAATTCACAATGAAAAATTTGAAGATTAAAAAATATCCTCTTATTAGCTGAAAACATTGAACTTGATCAACATATGGTACCAGCTAGCCTCATCTCCACCCGTTCTTTTGTTATCTTGTTATTGTTATAAGGCTTAATGACAGTTGTAAGCCATAGTTCTGGATGTGGGGGTTAGTCCACCCTGGGGAGAAGAGGAGGAAACAGCAGTGTGGATTATGGAAATATGGATTGATCTAAAAAGAGACCCCTTGTAAAAGAGCGGGACTCAAAGGAAAGCTCGGGAAGACGGAAGAAAAGACGATGGAGTATGATGTGAAAATGATCATTTGAAATCTTTCCTTTCATTCCCAGCTGCCGTGTTTTGGAGAAAAGGAATGCATTTTTATGTTAAGGGGGAGCTAAAAGAGGCCAGATGAATGGTATTATTTATTAGATATATTTTCATTTTGAGTGAGGTAAATTATGTGCATTTTAATAGACTTTACATATGTTAGGCTTCTTAAATCTTACAGATGCAATGTTAGGTGTGGTACTTCATAGAGATATTTTAAGTAAAGTAAAATATTTGACTAACGTTTGGCCTTAATTTAAATAGACCTAATTGTAAAAATGAATGATTGTTATATATTAAGTATTTTGACTAAATGTGATGGTAAATATTATATTTTAAATATGAATTTTTGTTGCTTTTGTAGCTTAACTCTTCAAATGCACACTTACAAGTTTATTCATGTGTGTTTTTCTAGACAAAGGGCAGCATTGCAGCATGTCTTGGTTGTTGCTGCTGTTCAGTTGCTCAGTCGTGTCCAACTCTTTGCAACCCCGTGGACTGCAGCACGCCAAGCTTCCCTGTCCTTCACCGTCTCTCCGAGTCATGTTCCTGGAGTCCGTGTTGTTGTCTAACCATCTCATCCTCTGCTTTCCTCTTCTCCTTTTGGCTTCAACCTCTCCCAGCTTCAGGGTCTTTTCCAGTGAGTCGGCTCTTTGCATCAGGTGGCCAGAGTATTGGGGTTTTGGCATCAGTCCTTCTGGTGAATAAGCTAGTACTAGGTAGTAACATTCATCTTTATCCTTAGCCCGTTTGATCCGAAGGGACAACAATGCAGTCTAGTGGTCATTTTGGGGGAATGTAGACACAGGGTCCTCGTGATTGTAACTAGTTTTTGATGTGTTTGTATACAATGAAAGAAAAGCTGTTGCCTGATTCTTGAGGTTGGAGAAAGTTAGACTGGGAAAGAGCTCAAAAACATCGGGACAGGGCATGTGGGCGCGGTTCCAGGGGGCAGGATGTTCCTGGTGTAGGGGCCAGGTCCGCCGGCAGGAGTGCCTTCTCATGCCTGGATGCCTCTGGCTGGAGGGCAGGAGAGGATGGTGATCTGCTTCATGCGGCTGTGGAGTGACTCAGCTGGGTCCTGGTCCTCCCCTGTGGCTGGAGAATCCAGGCTTTATCCGTGGCATGTAACAGTGAGGTTCTGTTCCCCAGGGAGAGGTCAGGGCAGCAGACAGAACCCTGAGAACCCCAGCAGAGAAGGCACCGTGGAACAGCCTGGAAAGACAGGAAGCACGCTGGGTGAAGTGGACGCAGACGCATGCGGAGGACACGCGGGAGCAGGAACCTCGGCTTCTCGGTCAAGGAAGGGGCAGGTCCTGGCAGCCCTCATCCACACGCCTCATGCCTGGTAGACGGTGAATAAGCACGTGTTAAATGAATGCAGTATCACACGTTGGAGAAGTCCGATACGGTGAAGACTGGGAGAACAGCGATTAAATGTAGAAATTAACAGTCACTGGTGACTTAAGTTGAGAAGAGTTGATAGTACAAGCAGTAACAGAGACTTGCTGAATGTACGTTGTACTTGCAAGAAAATTTTCAGTGAGAGGAAGAAAGAACTATTTTAGGTCTGCTTCTTAGTTGACCAAATTCTACTTTACAGAATTTATCTTAGTCTGATTTTACAAACAAGTCATCCCTATTGTTTATATTTATTCCTTCTTTTCCATGCATTCCAATGCAATAATATATTATAAAGAATAAATACAAGGTATAAGATAATTTATTCAAGAGAATTACTAATCCTTGACTGAGAAGGTTTATCAAATAATGCCCCCCACTGTGTGTGTGTGTGTGTGTGTGTGTGTGTGTCTCGTTTCTGGTTTACTGAGTAATATCCTTACAAGAGACTCAGGAAATTGTGTTTTCTCTTTAAGTTCATTTATGCCAAAATGGACTAGACGAGGAATGAGCAAAACTCATTGCTATTTGGTGAGGCTTGTTTGGTGATTTTCTCAGTGTGAAAAGAACTAGTGTTCAGAGTTGAATTTCTTACAGAAAGACTTCTGCGTTATAAGAACTAAGACCAAAATTGGCACCTTTTCTTATAATCTCAGCAAGAGGCCAAAGATTACGTCAGCAGGGAGTGTGAACTAAATTTTTATCCCACGAGGTGGATGTTCTAGAATGGGTGGAGCAGAATAAGTTTGCAAAATAATAGCTCACAATATTTCTATTTAGAATTTCAAGAAATACATCTTTAAAAAAAGACACTTGTGACTTCAGATTTAATTGTTGTTTGACATATTAAAAATTGTGGGCATGTACATGACACCACCCTTATGGCAGAAAGTGAAGAGGAACTAAAAAGCCTCTTGATGAAAGTGAAAGAGGAGAGTGAAAAAGTTGGCTTAAAGCTCAACATTCAGAAAATGAAGATCATGGCATCCGGTCCCAGCACTTAATGGGAAATAGATGGGGAAACAATGGAAACAGTGTCAGACTTTATTTTAGGGGGCTCCAAAATCACTGCAGATGGTAGCTGCAGCCATGAAATTAGAAGACACTTACTCCTTGAAAGAAAAGTTATGACCAACCTAGATAGCATATTCAAAAGCAGAGACATTACTTTGCCGACTAAGGTCCGTCTAGTCAAGGCTATGGTTTTTCCTGTGGTCATGTATAGATGTGAGAGTTGGACTGTGAAGAAGGCTGAGCGCTGAAGAATTGATGCTTTTGAGTTGTGGTATTGGAGAAGACTCTTGAGAGTCCCTTGGACTGCAAGGAGATCCAACCAGTCCATTCTGAAGGAGATCAGCCCTAGGATTTCTTTGGAAGGAATGATGCTAAAGCTTAAACTCCAGTACTTTGGCCACCTCATGCAAAGAGTTGACTCATTGGAAAAGACTCTGATGCTGGGAGGGATTGGGGGCAGGAGGAGAAGGGGACGACCGAGGATGAGATGGCTGGATGGCATCACGGACTCGATGGACGTGAGTCTGAGTGAACTCTGGGAGATGGTGATGGACAGGGAGGCCTGGCGTGCTGCAATTCCTGGGGTCGCAAAGAGTTGGACACGACTGAGCGACTGAACTGAACTGGAAAAAAACAAAAATCAGTTTCTAGGTTCTTGATTTTTAGTCCTGATTGCTAGCTATATTTGAATAAGGCTTTATTTTAATTACTAGGTGCTTAGTTCCTGCTTTAAATTGAAGGGGATAAAAATGTCTGGCAAACTTCACAAGTAGAATGGCTAATGCTATCAGTGACCCGAGATCCTTACTGCCTGAGCCTCACTTTCCACGTCTTCATCTGTTGCCACATGGAGACAGCTTTGGCTCGACCTGTAGGTTCCTACGGTTGATCCTGAAATAATTACATGCTCTCTCCACCCTGGGCACCTCTGTTACTAATAATTTTGTCTTAGTTCATCCTGCCTGTGTTACTTGAGCATTCTTCACTTGCTCTGTTGTGATCCTTGTTCTGATAGTGTTAGTGCCTCGGTTATGTCTGACTCTTTGCAACCCCATGGACTATATAGCCCTCCGGGCTCCTCTGTCTATGAAATTCTCCAGGCAAGGATACTGGAGTGGGTTGCCATGCCCTTCTCCAGGGGATCTTCCCAACCCAGGGATTGATGTTGGTCTCCTGCGTTGCAGGCAGATGTTTACCATCTAAGCCACCAGGAAAGCCCCTTGTTCTGATAAGTATCAGATGATTGGTTATTTCAGATTTAAATAATATGCTTCAAATTTGATTCCTTGGTATTTTGCTCCTGTGTGAGAAAGAATCTCCATAAGCCCTTGTTTATAAGTCTGTTGTTTGAAAGAAGTCAGTGGTATGTTTTTACTGTAAGTCTAGTATTTTCAAGGGTAGTGAACAGGCACAGCCACAGGCAGCATTGCTTTTGTCGAGGGCACGGGACAGCCTTGGGCAGGCAGGATTCACGTTTGTGATGACGTATCATCTCATCTCTCCTCCCACGGTTTCCTCCCGTGTCCGCCCCTTTATTGTTCCATACACCAAGCTGAACTTTGGTTCTAATTAAAACATGAATGAAAGTGTTGGTGCTCAGTCGTGTCTGACTCTTTGTGAGCCCATGTACATAGCCCAGCAGGCTCCTCCGTCCATGGGATTCTCTAGGCAAGACTACTGGAGTGGGTTGCCATTCCCTTCCCCAGGGGATCTTCCCAACCCAGGATTGAACCCAGGTCTCCTGCATTGCAGGCAGACTCTTTACTGTCTGAGCCACAGGGAAGTACAATTGTATAGCGTAATTCTTCCTGTGTATGGACAGTATCCACCATATAGAGCCCAGGCAGGTGTCGGAACCAGGCATCTGCTGATTTTATGTTGGACGCAACATAAAAACAAAGTGAAAAACAAATGCATACTGTGGGGAATAATAGTTAGAAGCTTAGCCTCTGATTTCAAATCCTGAGTAACATTTGCTAGCTTTGTGCCTTTATGCATGTTACTAAGTCTCTTTGATCTGTCCCCCCCACCCCCGGCACACACACATATGAAAGAGAATAAAACATGGATTATTGTTAGGTTTAAATGAGATGATACATGTAAGTGCTTAGGTCAGAACCTAGTGTAGTAAGCCGTTATTTTTATCATATCTTTATTTGGGTAGGTAATCAGGAAAAAAGCATTCAGACCCTTAAATCACCTTTCCTTGAACTATCTACCAAGGTGGATTGGTTCTGATGGTGCTAAAAGCGTAGTTTCATATGTGATCAGCAGTTTTGTTTGAGAGAGTGAGTGCTGGCCAGGCACTGGTTAGGCCTTAGGAGAACTCCACAGGTAAATAAGCCATCAGAGACTTTGGACATTCATCTCTTCTGATTGATCATGTCCATGATCAACTAGGACCTTCTGGGTCACTACTAACTGCATCGATTTCTGGCTCCTGACTAAGGACATATTGTGATGATAATACCAGAGGTGGTTGAACAGTCTGTAACCTATATCCTGATATAAGTCCCTAAGAAAATAAAGACAGGATTATGAGAAAGTACAGTAACTTCATAATTTGGAAATGTTATAAGTCGCTTGTTAAGGGGGCTGTGAAAATATGAAGAGTAGTATTGATTGTCCATAATGGTGGACCGTGAAAGAATCCCGGCTCTCCTTGCTTCCATATCTTTTAATTGGCGCCATCCCCTTGTTTATCTCTGTCTAGGCCACCTGCTGCCTCTGGAGCACTGGGCAGTTTGTCCAACTCCCGCCTGGACCTTTCCCTCTTGCTCTTGCTTTCCTCTTAATCTCGTGCCCTCTCTGTCTTCTTGCTGCAGCTGTCCAGCTGCAGGCCACCACCACTCCCTGCCATGATCTCAGAGGCCTTCTCACTGATTTTCCAGCCTCCTTTCTCGTCCTTTAAAGCCCATCTTGCAAATGGTAGAGCGACCTTCCTGAAATTCCAGTCCAGGCATGTCCCTCCCTTGCTTCATAGCGACCCTATTTCTCTTAGGTCAGTGGGCCATCATCTGTTGTGCAAACTGAGATCCTCCCTTGCTCTTTTGTCCCTGACGGTTCGTATGTGGTGCAGTGCAGACGTGTGTCCGCTCGGGTGTGCGGTGAGCCCCGCGTGGCCCCCGTTCCTGTAGACGCATGCCTGTCAGTGCAGGACGTTCCCTCTTGCCTTTTCCCGGGTGCTTCTGTGCCAGCCCACCCACTCCCATGGCCCCGGGAGACCACTGTTCTGATTTCTGTAGCAAGAAGTCGTAACTTGGGCACTTCTGAGAGTAAAGGGATTGCCGCGGAGAAGGCAGCCGCGAAGTGTTCTGGGCAGGTCGGCAGCGTGACTCCTCTCCTTTTCGCGTCAGGTCAGAACTGAGTTCGGAGAAGGCAGTGGCACCCCACTCCAGTACCCTTGGCTGGAGAATCCCAGGGACGGGGGAGCCTGGTGGGCTGCAGTCCATGGGGTCGCTAGGAGTCGGATATGACTGAGCGACTTCCCTTTCCCTTTTCACTCTCATGCACTGGAGGAGGCAATGGCACCCACTCCAGCGTTCTCGCCTGGAGAGTCCCAGGGACGAGGGAGCCTGGTGGGCTGCCGTCTGTGGGGTCGCACGGAGTCGGACACGACTGAAGCGACTCAGCAGCAGCAGCAGCAGAACTGAGTTGGTCTAAAGGCCTTGGGATCCCGTCTGTCCCCTACCGATTCTTCAGGCCACATTGTCTTCTCAGCCACTCAGACTTTGTACGTGTTCCTTCCACCTCCAGACCCTGCTGGACCTTTCTGTGATAGTCTTGCCTGCGACGGGGACACCTCCCTGCCCGCCTCTCTACCTCCCCCTCGTCGTGTGGTCCTCTGGTCAACTTCTCGTTCTCTGTTTAGACACAGCCTCTTCCCTCGAGCCTTCGGCCGCTCCGCTCCAGAAGCCCCCGTCCGCGATTCGCTTTCCAGCTCTGATTTCCAGACTCGCGGGGTGTTTCCACTGCTGCCACCAGCGCCCTTGTTACGTTGCATTGTGATTGTCTTTGATTGCTCTTCACACATTAAGTATTTGCTAAATGAATGTATCTGTATAAACATACATAACCATATTACTATTTATGTTTGTAAATGTGATTTAGCACTGATTAGACTTTCTGTCGTCCTTCGGTTGCTAAGTCGTGTCTGGCTCTCTGCGACCCCACGGACTGCAGCACAGCAGGCTCTCTCGTCCTTCACCATATTCTGGAGCTCACCCAAACTCGTGTCCATTGAGTCGGTGATGCCATCCAACCATCTCATCCTGTGCTGCTCCCTTCCCTTCTTAGACTTTGTATCTACGTCAGTCATCTTCATTGAGCAGTCCATTATTTCATAAGTGTGTGATTATATTCTGGTTCTCTCAGATAAAGCCTTCAAATAGATAGTTATGATATTTCCAGACGTTTAAAAGACACCGTGATCCTCATTTCTGCCGGGTGACTGGATGGACTCTGGGGGCCTTCAAGGCACAGAGAAACGATTAGTGCTTACTGTACTGTATTGAAAACAGTAACTACCTAAAGTGTAGGGTCCCTGATTTATGCTCTAAAATGAAAGGTGCTGTTGTTTATTAAAGCATCAGACAAATTATTTGTCTTTGGTTTTATTCATTTGATTTTATCGCAAGATTCACTATCTAGGGAATATCAAGCAGTTCAGGCATAGTTCTGAACTAGGTTTAAGGCAGGGTCAAAACAAAAAGATAACTGTAATTTACTTTTCTGGGACATAGCGTGTCACATTTGTCATCCATAAGAGCAAAATACATTCTTCAGTGTGTGATTTACCCAGTGAATGGAAAATATTTACATGAATGTCACAACAAAGATTGCACATGATCCAGGTCTGAAGAAGATGAGGAATACTATGAATCGAGGGTCTGGCAGTGTACAAAGCGGAAAACGTGAATTCCAGGTAAAGGTTAGGCTATGTACAAAGACTGACTCAAAATCAAAGAAAATGGAAAACATAACCCATTACTGGAGGGCAGTGGTGCATAGAGGATGTGTTTATCTGAGGACACATTTGCCAGCGGCTTGGCCAGGACGGCTGGAGGGGAGCCTGGCCAGAGAGGAGACGCCCGGGGGACTGGTGGAGCAGGAAGCTGGATGTTCCTCCTGGCACTGGCTTAGCACCATGTGCATAGTTGGCAGTTAGTCCTTATCAGGTGCATTGATAAATAAATACCTGAAAGAGGAATTTTTTTTTTTTTTTGTGTTAAACCCCCGCTTAAGTGAAAAGCATCTGTTGACATGACTCCTCAGAGATATTTCTACTTCGGAGAAGTAGCCAGGACGGTAGCCTAAGGCAGCTCCTGTGCACGCTGGCCTAATCAAGCGTGACTTTTCCAAATGGGAGGTGAGTTGCTTTCCAGCGAGTGTGAGTTTCTGCTGTGCCGCAGAGTGGACCGGCGTGTGCAAGCACACATCCCCTCCCGCCCCGCACAGGGGGTGACTGTGCGGCTCTGACCAAGTCTGCTTCTGTTGTGCGTGATGCAGCGGAAGTAGGTGAGGATGTTCCGTCTGTGTCTGTATTGAATCTGTGTCTGTTAATTGAATGTGTTAAACATCTCCCAGGGAGGCAGATAGACTATCCAGCATTATATATATATATGTATATCTTTATCATTTCGCGTCTTGGTCTGTTAATGGTTTGGCGTAGTCTATTGGACACAGGACTTCGAATGCTGCAGTTATTCAGTAAATATTTGTTGTGTAAGTATCTTCTTCATTTGAATTCATGTGACTCTTGAGTTGTTAAAACAACTAGCTCTTTAATAAGAGAGTTAACAGTTGTTGGGCTGGGATGGTTTATGTGCCTGACATTGTCTAATCATTGGACGTGGATTTCTAACTTAATCCTCATATAAATCCCCTAGAAAATGCTTACTTAATCCTACGAGATAGGTGATAATTTTGGCCCATTTTCTAGCAGCTGTGACTGCAGCGCGTGGCCAGGGGCTGGCACAAGCAGGGCTGAACATCACCCCTTGGCCCCGGGGCACTAGGCACTGACCACTTGGCTTTACCACCTGTGGGTGTGTGCCTGCGCACTGTGTGGGGCTGTTTCTAGGATCTCGTCTTCACTCTGAAAGTCGGTAATCCCCTTTCGTCTCCTCGCCGCTGCATTTAGCTGTGGGCTGGGGTCATGGGAGCACATCAGTTGACGGGCGTGAAGCTTGTTTCTCTCTAAAAGTTGAAACATTTTTCTGCCTAATTCTGATGTTGATTTAAATGGAAGTTTGATATTCATTTTTAAGTACCTTAGTTTCTGTGGTGCAAATAAGTATTATAGGCAGTGCTCTATTTTATTATATAGGTAGCTCCTTTGATCTAGAAGATGTTACTAGTTAAACTAAGGGAGAGTGAAGCAAAGGGCAAATATGTTAGTCTGAAAGGAGTGGGGAGGGTATATGGCTATTAGGGGGAAAAAGAGGGTTTTCCTAAGTGGATAATTGTTATTCAAATCATTGATTAAAAGTTAGTGTTAACCTAGGGATAAGAAACTGAAGGTTGGTAATAGAATTTTGAGAAAAAACTTTTGAAACCCATTTGCTTATATATATATACTTCCCTTTCATGCCTTTTTAAATTCTTTATCTTAAATTAATGAGGGAAATACAAGTGAAAGTGAAGTCGCTCAGTCGTGTCCGACTCTTTGTGACCCCATGTTCTGTAACTCATCAGGCTCATCTGTCCATGGGATTTTCCAGGCAATAGTGCTGGAGTGGATTGCTCTTTCCTTCTCCAGCGGATCTTCCCGACCCAGGGATCAAACCCAGGTCTCCCACACTGTAGACAGACGCTTTACCGTCTGAGCCACCGGGGAGCCCTAAGCACCTGTCTGATGGTTAAGTATGTGTATCCATGGTAATATCACTCCGCCCTGCTCTGAACCTAGGCCTTTTCATTAGCATTAGAGTAAACGAATGTTGACTACAGAGATCTTTGTCACCTGACTGGTACACATAGAACCAAAATCCTCAAAATTTCTATTTCGACAGTACAGTTCTTTTTACGGCAGAGTGTATTTGCTGTACAGAAATAGTACAGAAAAAGTAAAACAGTCGAGAAATCCCGCAGTGATGTCAGTTAATCCTGACAGTTAATCCTTGACTCTTAACTTTAGAGTATCCAGCTTGAAAACTTCAGAAGATGAGAAGATGATGTTTAGAGACGCTGTGCATGTAATTTGCTGTATTATTGCAGGTCTACCTTTTGATGACGCGCCTCCTAGTCTAATCCCCCTGTTAGTGCAGCTGTGTTTCCTTGGGAGCTGAGCATCTGGCAGCCCCTGCGGGTACTGTGGTGCCCGGGGCAGGTCAGTTGTGGTCTGGGAATCCCAGTCCTGCGCTGTGCAGCCCGCCAGTCACTGAGTAGCTCAGCAAACGTTTCTTTCAAGGAAAAAAAGAGTTTATTCTTCCTTCCCCCATGTAAAGCACAGATAGACTGAGCAAACGCATGATATCCTAGATCACTTCTTATTTATTTTGGGAGATAACATGCAAAGTTATATAAGCATCTTTTGAGAAAGATATGGCCTTTGTGAAAAATTAGATTAAAATCGATAAGTAGAGCCCCCTTGTTACAAAATGATTCTGAAAGTGTTGTTCAAATGAAGACAACTGTGCATATTTGAAAACTGACTGTACATAATACCGTGTTACATTTTCCCCAAGAACTCTGGTATAACTTTAATTCTTATCTAGTTAAAATTTGGGGGAGGAGGTTCAGGGAAGAAAACATGATACTTCAACCTTCTTTATAATTAATTGCACATTCAGTGGTTAGTGGAAAATGAATGAGTATGGATTCTGAGTTTTCCTGTAACCAGTCTGAGGCTGGGCTGAGCATGGATGACTGTTGCCCTGCCCGAGGTTAGTCCAGGAGAGGCCGTGGCCACCTTTTAGGTGGAAGAGTGGGATGGGAAAGGCAGCTGGAAGGGTCTCCTCGCTGGTAGAAAGCGCCTTCCAGGAAGCTTTGACTGCACACTGCGGTCTGCATGTGGTCAGCCGAACTCTGCCAGCTCACTTTGCGGCCACGAGTAGGGGTGACAAGGACCAAGCCGCAGACTCAGGACAGCAGAGCAGAAGGCCAGAAGACTCCTGAGCCCTTGAGGAGGATGCTGAGCCAGTCTCTGAGCAAGTCTGCCTCGCCCCTTGCAGTGAGAGGGGAAGGACTGCTGGGGTGCAGGAGCGCCCTGGTCTGGTCCCGTTCGTCTCATCCCTGGGTTACACGTGCTACTCAAGTTAAAGCGTCAGGACCCTTACTGGAGGCAGTCAGGTGTGTTTTGAAAAATGCTCCCAAGTGATTCTTCCACGTTCTTATCTTCCTTCTAATTCTTTCTACCTTTGCATGGGAACCTCTGGAGCAAGACCATTTAATGAAACTGAGTAAGCAGAACTTGATTAATGGTTGATTATGTGTGGGGCAGGGGTTAGGGAGAGGGAGAGGTCTGGATAGCCACTGTGGGCTTGTGTGGGCACCGGGGGTGGATGGTGCTGCCCTTGTGGCTGATAAGGAATATACAACTAGGAGGACTTCAGTTGATTCATTCTGAATTTGAGGCGGCAGAACACTCAGAAACAGGGACTAGGAAGCAGTTAGCCGTGAAGTGCTGGAGTTCATAGAAGTATCTTAACAGGGGCTAAGGAATTTGGGGGCTGCAGTTGAATCCATGGGTGTAGACGGTGCTGGGGCGGATGTAATTCACGAGTGTGGAAGAAAGGGCTGCACGCACCTCAGAAGCCACGTCTCAGTGGAGAGCCGGGGCAGGAGCAGTGAGGGAGGAGGGAGCGCGGTTGCGGATCCTGACAGTGGCGCATCTCTTCGCCTCTTAGAGTTTTGCCAGGGAAATTCTGAGGCCTTTGTAGTTACTGAACTCTAATCAGGAGGTACCCTTTACATCTTTGAGCTCTTCTTTAAAAGCAGATTCTTAAAAGCTTGATTTCCTTTTTTATTTGATGAATTAGATTGTCCAACAGTAATCACATGGATAAAAAAATCAATATGTTCACATACTGACCTGTTCACACAGGCTGTTCACCCTCTTCTCTCTTACGGGCTCAATTTGATCATAATGCTTATAAGTACAGATACAGGATTATAAGACCGAAAAACACCATGTAAACATTTTCAGCCATTTCTTTTCCAGTCAGTTTATTTGTGTAGTAGATGTGGTGTTTTTAGGGCATCTGCATATATATGTAGGGCTTCCCAGGAGGCGTGGTGGTAAAGAATCTGCTTGCCAGTGCAGGAGATGAAAGTGTCACAGGTTTGATCCCTGGGTCGGGAAGATCCCCTGGAGGAGGAAATGGCAACCTGCTCCAGAATTGCTGCCTGGAAAATTCCACGGATGGAGGAGCCTGATGGGCTACAGTCCATGGGGTCACAGAGTCGGACACAGCTGAGCACACGAGCACATATGTGTATATGTAACTGAGCACACATGTGTATATGTAACGGAGCACGCACGTGTATACGTAGCTGAGCACACACATGTATATGTAGCTGAGCACACACGTGTATATGTAACTGAGCACGCACATGCATATGTAACTGAGCATGCATGTGTATACGTAGCTGAGCACACACGTGTATATGTAGCTGAGCACACGTGTATATGTAACTGAGCATGCATGTGTATACATAGCTGAGCACACACGTGTATGTGTAGCTGAGCACACACATGTATATGTATAATTGCCCCCTCTTTTTGCTGTTCATAATAGCATATTCTGTGTTGTTCTTTTTGTTTGTTCTGCTTTTAACATTTGACATGTTAGTCAATGTGTTCTTTTGTAGAAAAATATTTTAGAGAATTAAGAGGATTTTGAGAACCCAGATAATTTTCTTGCTTAAGGAAATCAGGTATTAATAAAAACCAAAGCCTGTCTAGATAGAGAAAATGTAACTTTTGAGGAGTATTACCTTTCACGTAATCTGTGGATACCAATCCCTATGTAGGGTTGTGTGTGTGTGTGTGTGTGCGCGCGGCACGTGCATGCACGCCTTTGCATGTGTGTGTGGGCGTGTGTGTGGATGTATGTGTCATGTCAAGAATCCTGTGTGGTGGAAATATCAGAGTTCATGAGCACTTCTAAATTAGTATAAAAGTACAGTTTTCACTTAACATCGTTGTTAAAAGCGTTCAAAACGCTGTTTGCGTGTATTCCATCGCCCCCTCCCTCTCTCCCTCTCCCCCTCTTTTCTCTCCCAACCTCGGTTTGAACAGCACCTGTAATTAAGGAGGAGAACCGAGCCCTGGGAGCTAGGTGGGGCCGGCGGCCATTGATCTGTGTAAGCCCGGCTTATACTGTCGGGAGGGAGCAGTCAACTGCTGAGCTGCTTTGTCACTGACATAAGCTGAGAGGGGATTTTTTTGTCTATACTGTTTATACACTGGTCTATAGACCTGCTGGCTGGTTGAATTTTAAAGAGTGCGGAGGTTTAAAGACTTGTCCCCTGAGGGTTGCTCCTGCCAGTTGGGGAGCGAGCTGAGGCTGCTTTGCAGAAGCGTGTGTGTGTTGCTTGCGGGAGGGGGGCAGGGAGAGGGTGTGAACTATTGAGCAGCTAACCGGGAAACATTCTTCTTCATTGGAGTCTTAAAATCAATGTGCAATATATTATTGATTCGGGTATATTTGGAAGGCGACAATGGATTTTGAATATATATCTTTATTGTTACAGAAGAGATAGGAACAGCTTTGCGGCAGCGGCTGGGTTGGGTCGGGGGCGGGGGGCAGCTGTTCTAAATAGGAGAAGGCTTCACTTTCTGCAGCGCAAGATCAAGTCTATCTATGCTCAGATGAGCTGTCCTCTTTTGTACTGACCTGCTTGCAATTTAACTAACTTGAATTATTTCGAATTTAGCAACTCTCTCAATTCCCTTTAATAAAACATTGTCAGTAGCGAAACAGTTTTTTCCTAAATAAGGCATTTGTGTTCATACTTTCAAACATATATGTTCATAACGCTCTTGGATCTTTCTTAGGTTTTGGCGTTGGGGTAATTGCAATGATTTTTTTAATATTTCCACTTATCTTTAATTGGAGAATAATTGCTTTACAGTATGTGTTGGTTTCTGCCACACATCAACATGAATCAGCTCTAGGTGTGATATGTCTCCTCCGTCTTGAACCTCCCCTTCCACCTCCCCACCCCCTCTAGGTTGTCACAGAGCTGGGGTTGAGCTCCCTGAATCATACAGCAAATGGAATATTAGAATGATTTATTTTTAACTGATACTTGGTATCAGTCTACATATTAAAAGAATGTGGGAAGTTCTGCTTTAAAGCACTCAATACTGTGTTTTTGCCTATATAGAATTTAATATTCATATAATGATGATTTTTCGGAGTACAGATTTTATTGGTAAAGAGGTGATAGGCAAGGTAATCTTTTGGGAGAGATGACACTGTATTAAGATATTGGCTCTTTTTTTCTTTTTACTATGAAGCATCATCATATATCTCTGCTTTGTCTTGTAAGATCACTAGGCTTTAAAGTTGTATGATGGTATCATCAATTCTGAAGTTTAACTTTATGATAGGAGTTAACTCTAAGCTGTTTTTTCCTATATAACAATACAGATCTTTTTCTATCATCTTTCACCAAATATGTGACAATTATGTGCATTTTGTTACACTTGTTAATGTATATGATTTCTAAAAGGTTTTAAAATTATTTTACAGTAACTATGAAATCACTTCAGATTTCAAAGTCAGTCAGATTATTTTCTATGCTTACAAAATACACTTAAAACATTGTTTTCATACTAGGAAATTCTTAAAGTGCACAGAATAGAAGCTATGTGTTTTACCCTTAAAGACTTGTTTTTGCATGCACATTTCTCTAAGAGTGTGAGATTAGTGTTACTGCTGTTGAATATACCAAGAGTTCAAATTATAAGTGTGTTTCTCTAGCTATAGAAAATCCTTTTTTCCCCGAACGATTTTACTATGGTGCACGTCGAGTTGTTACACCTCTCCGTAATTCATTCTGCTGCCAACCTCATTCCCTTTTCTCTGCCTGCATTTTAATTGAAACAACATTTATGTTTTGAGCCAGGATCTGTCAGAAGTCCCCGTGGCTGGCCTGTGGTACCAGTAGCAGCAGACGCAGCTTCCCCATATGGCGCGGTGCTTCTCGTAAAATCCATATGGCCTTGCTGAAGGGAGTCCCAGCGGGGCCGCAAGGGGTGTTAATGCCCTCAGGCCGGGCCTCGCCCTCCCGGGGCTTCCGAGGCATTGTCGGCACAATCTGCCGAAGCACACACTTAATTCCTTTTTAATAATCAATTATTTTAATCTAGGAACCTCTGCTATTTTTCTTTAAAAAAAAAAACAAAAACTTTTTTCCCCTAAAAATGTCTCAAAAGAAGTTTTAGCTGCATCTTTAAAAACATTCTAAAGCTTTTTCAAATTTGCGTTCACAGGAAGTGCTGCAGACGGTGCCGAAGTTCTGCTTCCCCTTCGACGTTGAAAGGTACAGTATGAGCCATCGCTTACGGTGACCGAGCCCGCCTTATGGGCACTGGAGAGGCATTACTTGTGTCTTCTCTAGGAAATGAAATGTACTTTTCCTCACTGCCTCTAACAAAAACATGAGAGGTTCAGAATCGAATAATATTTGGAATGGAGAAGGCTCCTAAAGCGCCGTGTCTCCTGTTGTTCTCCACTGTGGCCGGTTGGGATTAGTCTCCAGGTTCCATCTCTTCCTTTTGTTCTTCAGGTACATATTGTAAGCACTCAGAGGAAAAAGAACATTCGTATGTCCTTTATCAGAGCCTTAGAATTGTGTCTTTTAAAATTAGATGTATACGTCCCGGTTTCTATGTCACTTCACCCTGATTGAAAAGACCATCTGTGTGATATTGTAAAACTCATGGCTGGTTGTCTCCCACAAATAGCTTTATAGAAATAGTGCAATATTACCAAAGGCTGCACAGACACCCTCTTACCTAGCAGTTTTGAAAATCTCATTATGTTTGTATTTTACTGAACGAATGCTGAATGAATAGAGTATTACCTGGGTTGTGGCAGGAATGCGGTAGCATATATAGCTCTTTGAGCATAAAACAGATCATTTATTGTTTTTCATGTGATTTTTCACACCCCAATACCAGTTTTTGTTTTTTTTTTAAAGAGTATGCTATAAGGCAACTTTAAAAGAAACTTTATTTTAGGAAAATATTTTGCTAAAAGTCAAGATGGGTAAAAATCTAAAATTGTACAGCGTTAAAGATAAAGCCTTTCGAACGGTGGGCTCATTGATGCTAATAAGCACAGCTCTTTTGTGGAGACTCAGTCGTGTCCACTTAAGTTGCAATTTCAAGTTAATAGCAAAGCTGAGATAAAGGAGGCAAAGCTATGGCAGTGAATTGCGAGCACTGGGCTCGAGAGGGCGCATTTGGCCCCACAGGCTGTTTTTGAAGCTTGTTGAAAAAAAAAAAAACCCACCTTGCACATAAAAGTGTGTTTGTTAGACATTCAGCATTTGAAATGCAGTATTTCCTGACAGTTGAAAATGATTTGCAGTATTGGTACAGGAGGAGGAAGGAACTTACTTCGTTGCACACGATTCGCTCACCTTCCACGGTGGCCTGACACGTACTCACCGCCTGACACTAGGGTCAGCAGTAACTAAAATTCTTTGTAGTAAGCTTTGTTCGTGGGAATTGCATTCTTATTTTGTACTTGGAAATTTATTACCAGGATATAGGTAGCTCTAGAAGAGAATGCTAAAAAGAAATGCCAATAGTAATTTGTACGGGACTTTATGGAGTGAGAATGTCAACAGAAGAAGCCGTTCAGGAGAGTTGGTCGGGTTGCCAGTAGACTGGGCACGACATGCTCTGCTGTGTGGGCAGCCCCGGGCACTCCAGAGCAGAGGCTGGAGCTGCTCACCCTGGCGTGCCATGGCTAGTGTTGCTGGAATTTACCAAACACTGGTAAAGAGTCCGCCTGCAGTGCAGGAGACCTGGGCTCGATCCCTGGGTCAGGAAGATCCCCTGGAGGAGGGAGATGGCAACCCACTCCAGTGTTCTTGCCAGAAGAATCCCATGGACAAGGGAGCCTGATGGGCTACGGTCTGTGGGGTCTCAGAGTCAGACACAGCTGACACTTTAATACTTGAAGCACTTGAAAACTTACGGTTAAGACAGCTTATGATTCTCCTGCCAGGTACTGGCATATATTGAGTAGGTCAGCTCATATAGTTTTAAAATATCACCCCAGCTCTGGGAACCAACCTACTGGAAACATGAAAACAATGGCTTGCGTCCTTATAGCCTGACCCTGGCTTTTCTTTAAGCCGATTCTCACACGAGGCTTGAAGTGTTGTATCACTGCTGCATTTCAGAGCGTCTCGGAATCAGGTTGGACAGCACTTTGCCTTTGTGCTGACGGACATTGAGAGCAAACAGAGGTTTTGGGTTCTGCCGACTCACCGCAGGAGGCAAGATCTGCTTATGCATCCTGAGGTGAGTGTTTGTCGTGAAAAAAAATGCACGTGGGGCCACGGTAGATTAACTGCGTCTCTCTGTTGCACCTTGCTGTATGCTTGGGATGCTTAAAAATGTGCTTGTTCATATTTTTTGTTTTCTCTAAATCCAGCTAAGCTGAAAAATAATTTTGTTTACTCTGTATACAGCATCAGTTAGGCTTAAAGATTTACCAGTGAGAGCAGAATTGGCTTCTTTTAAAATAATTATTTTACTGAAGTATAGTTGACTTACAATGTTGTGTTGGCATTGGCTCTTGTAAAGAATACTTTTTATGGGTTAATTTTTAAAATAGCAGGTCACATGCTTCACATATTGAATGGCGTGCGGAAGTCTGGTTACATTAGCACGTGCTCTTTTCTATTACTGACCCACGACTTGGATTCTCGAAGGTGAATTGGTGGTTTAAGACAGAGATTGCAGACTGGTGCTTCTGGGCAGTAGTTCAGAGGTGCTTTCTTTGGCCACGTGGTGTTTTAAAAATTTTAGAAGATGTTTCTAACCTTGTACGTTTTAGTGAAATTTTGCATAAAGTTGACGTGTCTCATTCCTCTCGCTGGCGCTGGTGTTGCTGAGCCAGCAGCCCTGAGCTGGCTCTGAGCAGCAGGTGTCTCTGCGTCCTGAGTCTGTCTCACTGGCCCTGCCTCTCCTGCCCCCACCACCTCCGTCATCGCCCGGCGCTCAGGAGGCTGTTGAGAGCAGGTCTCTGTGACTTGAGTCTGAGCTGCTGGTGCTGAGGAGAGCAGGTCTTGAAGGTTAGCTTCCCTGATGACTCAAAAATGTAGGTGTGTCATATACTGTGGTTATAATACACATGTTGGTCAAGCTAGACTCTAGAAATGCTCCTAGGAAAAGCAATAAGGTTCGGTTGAATAATTATCACAAAAGGACGTTGGTATGATATCGATGTCTGCTCTGTTCACTTGCTGTTCAGCTACATTCCTGTCATTCTTTGAGGGTTAAGTTATAAATTTACTCAGAATGTGTGTTTGAGTTGGAGAGTTTTTCCCGATCTTTATGCAGAAGCAAATGCTTAACTGCTTTATGGGCAGTAGAGCACGGATGCTCCTGTTCCTGTCTTTAGGCTCAGCTCTTTAATCTGGAGCAGTTGTGTTGAAAGGTTGATGTTTTATCCAGAAATGTGTTATGCTTCACCTGTAGGTTGATTCTTCTAATTTGAAACCATCGTTTTGGGGCAGTGGGTTTGGGAGTGATAGTGTGGGAAGTGGGTGGGGAGATCTCCTTTACCTTTTTGTTTCATACTGAAAGTTCCAAAGCCACACTTGGACGGGGTCTATCACCTTGAGTCTGTCACCCTCTGCCCCACACAAGTTTGTCCTAACAAAGACTGAGGCGGTATGAGCTTTCTGATTTTTCTCTATGTATTTTTAAATCTTTTCATTAAAAATTAGGTTTGCAGGTAAGTTTCAGGAATAGTACTGTGAACTCTTGTCTACGCATGCCCAAGATTCACAGTTGTTAAGCTGCTTCTGTCTCTCCCCACCTTGCTCTTTCAATGTGTACACACACACGCGTGCACACACACACACACACACACACACACACACACACACGTTCTCCATGTCTCTCTTATATTGTTATGCTGACCCATTTATGAGTAAGTTGTTGATGTCATTCCTCTGTAATATTTGAATCTGTTTTACAGCTCACTGCCAGCAAAATCAATTCCTGATATAATTAAAGAGTTGTTTGTATATCTTTCTATTGGCTAGTGACTGATAAACTGTGGTGTTTATTCACAGCTGGCAAAAGGAATGAATATATGTAGACGCCTTTATAAACTGAAAAAACTTATATGGCTTTTCTTAAAAGTTGAGATTTAGCACAAAGATGATATCCTTTCTGATTATAGTTTTTAAAATCAGTTACTTATGTCTTTACCTGGAGTATATTATGACTTTCAGGTATGAAAAATTTTAGTATCTTGTTCTTGAAGTTGTCTTTTGTGCAGAATATTGCATCTATATTGAAACATATGACATTTTTAGGTATTCTATTGTGAGATAATAATGAATTGATTATTTATAGGTCATGTTCATTATCAGTGATTGAAGATCCTTTAACGGAAATTAATAATTTCTCCTGTTGTCTTTATGATAGCCTGTTAAATACTTTAAATTTTTTTACTTTTGTGATCAACTGTATCTTCATAAAAATCTATTCATTTATTTTACCATCTAATGTCTTAGTTCATGTTTTAATGATCTAAATGTTAAAAGAAAACTTGTATCTCTTGAGTTCTTGTTGATATTGAATAGTTTAAATTATTTTAGGTCCTTCAAGAGTAGTCATAATGAAAATGGAATACACTTAAGCATGTTTAAGATTTTTAATACAAAGTAATACAGATTGGTAGTGAATTTTCTTTAAGAAAGCAAGAAATAGCCCTGTGCTGGATTTCTTGACTCGCAAAGCTAGAGATGGCCACGGTAGCACCAAGAGCAGCATCACCTGCCGTCTGTTTACTATAAATCAGACGTGTGCTAAGTGATTTATAGACGTTATTAATAAAAATGACTCTATCCGTAGAGTTCTGATCTAGAAAGTTTGCACATAATGCTTTAAAGTTACTTTGCATTATGAATGATGCTATTATAAGATTTGAAAGTAATTTAAATTTACGTTATAATTCTAAACTAGAAATCTGTACACCATGCTATCAAAACCATGGTTTCTTTTTTTACTGGCTTGATGGAAGTGAGTGTATTTAATTTCTATATGCTTCATTCACCTTTTAGAAAAAATATTAGAATTCAGGTTCATTTAATATAAAAGTTAATAAAATTTTGAATTTTGTGTGCTTTAGCTTTTTCTGTGGCATATTTGTCCTGCTTTAACAAAATTTCAGATACCCTGAAATAGTATTAATTTAAATCGTGCCATTGTTTGTATTTAGCATTGCTTTGGTACTATAGTAGAAATGCAAGAAATAATATTTTCTCTAATTTAATTAACATAACTTTACAACTATAAAATTGTCGCTGGGGGTTCAAAATGAAGTAAGTGCCCTCATCAGGAAGACAGACTAGCCTTGGCGCCTTTGTAGTCCCCTGCCCCCGACTCACACCAAACTCAGAGGCTTTCACACTCTTCCTTGAGGCAAGTCCTTCAGAAGCAGCATGTTTCAATTTTACACATTTTGTGTCAATTTTCCAGACAGAAAAACAGCCTCTAGACATTAGACGTTTTTCTGCGGAAAGGCAGTTTCCTTAGTTTTATTTGATTACTCTGAGTTAGGTTCCTGCTGATCACCGAGACTGTTAGTAGTTACCTGACTGCTTGACAAAAACATTTCCTTTCCTTTATTTAACCTTTGACTTTCAGATGTAAAAGTTTTATCAGCTCAATAGGATAGTGGGAGCCCAAGTGTGGGGGGAAGTCTCCTTGCTGTTTGGTGGACTTGTGGTTTTTCTGAGACATCTGTCCCTGGCCTTATGTATGAAAAGGAAATAATCTCATAACTAACCTTTGAAGAACCTCCTGTTTTCTGTTTTAAAATGATTTGGTCCTAATGTCTCTATTTTACATTTATGTATATTTACAAGACTATGAGAGTCACAGGAATCTTTTGCTAAAGAATGACATTTTCAGTTTTATAAAATTCAAGTAAAACATTTTATCTAGTCATTATATGTTGAATACATTTTAAACAGCTTTCTGGGATGTTTGTGTTTGGTGGTAAGAAATTTTGAACACCTTTGGGACTGTAAAATTTAGTGACAACTTATTTTGACTTAATGATAATTAGTTTAGGAGTTTATACATGACTTAAAAATTAATTGCTTTGAACATATTTGAAAATTAAGAAACCACAAAAATAAAAACATGGGACTAACATTTCTTATCTGAGCAAGGCTAGCTTATATAATTTATAGTGTTTATTACACACACACATATATGTGTGTGTGTGTATTTTTGAGCACACTTTTGTTTCTAAAGTGTGCAGTGGAACCTTGTTAAAATATTTGACTCACTGACTCCTTGGTGTACCCTGGACCATTTTGTCGTCACATATAAAGTGAGCAGGACTTCACGTTGTCCAATTGTCTGTATCTGGTGGCGAATTCAGTTACCTGTAGAGACAGGTCGGGGACTAAAATGAGATAAGCAAGTTTGGCTGACAGAGGGAAACTGGGGCGATCTAAAGAAATGGCACATACCACGTCCAAAGGCAAACTGCTACTCAACTCTAGATTTTTGCTGAAAAGTGAAAAAAAAAGTTTGACCAGCACTGCCAGTTCTTTTGATTTGTAAGAGAGGAAATGTAGGTTTTTCAGTGAATTACCTGTTTTAGAAGTTGGTGGCTTATTCAATTCAGCAGCCACGGTGCAATGCCCAAACAACAGTATGACCGTGGGCTAGGTATGTCTGCTTGAAGCTAGTTTGCAGCCTCCACTCTAGATGCTACTGTTCATTTGCAACAGAAAATATCCCTGCTTCCCTGACATCCTAGGAGCATGACTGACTGACTTACGGACTAGTCCCCTTTGATACAAGTGATGTTTTCATGAAAAAAAAAAAAGATATGTACTCTTAAAAGGGGCTGGTTATCACTAAGAACCATTGCGTGTTCACAGAGGACACACTGTGTGTAACTAAAATGAGTTCTTTATGGTGATGGTTCTTACTGATGCGTCAGAAGGCGCTGTGGTAGAAAGAGTCCCATTATCTCTCAGGAACCAATTACACAGAGAGGAGAGTGTGGGCTACGAGTTGCCAGTCTTCTTATGGATGGAAATATACTGAGATGTTGCTTGATGCGTGTTGTCTGAGGAGAGCTCTTGTGCCGTGTTGCAGGCCATATTCTTTCCAGAAATTTTTATCTGTAGTGATGAATGTAACAAGCAGTACCAAAATCTACAGTCAGAAGGAATTACTGATGTGTTAAGTGAAAGAATCAAATCGAAATGTATATCTGCTGGGTAATTGGCACATATGCCTAAAATATAAAAAGCAGAAAGAAAGATACTGCTCTGGACATTAGTTAAACAAAAAAATATTATGAGAGACTTGACTGTAGAGCCTTGAGCATCTGTTGCTCAGTTGGAGTGCTAATCTCAGGCTCGCTGTTGGGTAGCTTTGTGGCCCTGAATGCGGTTGTCTTGCCTTAGTTTCGTCAGATACACATCACGGCATTATTATAGGGATTATGTGAGAGAACGCATGTCAAGTACCTAGTGTGTTTTTATTCATAGTGAGTGCCTAAGAAGTTTTATCAATATTTTCTGTACTTCCAATAAATATGAGGAGTCACTCATATTTAGATTCTGCTCTCTGCTTCTGGATGGCCATAGACCTGACTTGTAACTCTTCCGTCCAGAATGAAATAACTAAGCATGATGGAGCCTTAGGGATGACTGTGGGAAGCATCCATAGGTGGAAACCGTGTTGCACTAGTCTTTTTAAATTATGACAGTCTGATTTACAGATGCAGTCATGTTAGAGGAGGTTATAAAACATCCTGCTGTCCAGCAATGATCTGAATATAGCAGAGTCCAAATGTTGGGTCAACACGAGAACAAAATCCACCGTGCCCCTATATAGAGATCAAACATAGCTTGGGATCAGGATGCAGTTCAGTGAACATATTCTTGGAGATAATAAAACATAATAGGAACTCCCAAATACCTAGCACTGTTAAATTTCTTAAAGTAAACTGTTAATTATTAATTCATTTTGTTTCATTTTCAAAAACAGGTCCATAATCTTACAAATAAATAGATGTATATATTTTGTATGAGCTGCTTTCTTTTAAGCTGAGGTCTTTATTTGTTTACATTTGGCCGCGTGGGCCTTGCTCCAGCTGTGGAGAGCTTCTCCTTGGAGCGGCGCCTCTTGCTCTGGAGCCTGGCTCTAGGCCCACGGGCTTCAGTAGCTGCCGTGGGGCTCGGGCTCAGTCCTTGTGGTTCCCGGGCCCCGCAGCGGTGGTGCGCAGGCTCAGTCCCGCGGCGTGTGGGGTCTTCCTGGGCCAGGGATTGAACCTGTGTCTCCTGCACTGGCAGGTGGACTCTTCACTGCTGAGCCACCAGGGAAACCCTTGTATAAGCTTCGTAGTGAAAATTTGGGTTCCAGTTCATTTCATAATTTGAAAGGAAATTGAAAGTTGAAAATAACTGATGTCAAGTAATAATGTAAAGATGAGAAAAAACAGAAAATTTGGTCTGGGGCAAAAAGGATTCTCTCACTTTGCAATAACTTTTAATTATGAGATATTTATTACATATCTTATTTTTATAGTGGTTGAGGAAGGAGGTTTAAACAAGTTTCCACATTATATGAGTAAGGTGAAATAACAATGTAAGGATTAATAAGTGGCTATGCAAACCAGTTAAAATCAGTGCATCTTGCTTTATCTTAAGATCTTGAGAGCAGGGAAAAAAAACAGGATCAGCGTGTTCCTTGAATAGGTTAGGTCTCAGTTTATCTGAGCATAGAGATCTGAACTGTATAACACGTTGAAAATGTCTTGAAATGCCAGTTTCTTCAGGCCACTGAAAGTTGAAATGTGACCCTGAAATCACTACAAATGAAAGAGATTCTAGTGTATCTAGGAACTACCATGTGTCTTGGCAGACCATCCCTCCTGAACATTATTTCATTGCATTATAGGGAGTATAGACTTCCCTGGTGGCTCAGACAGTAAAGAGTCTGTCTACAATGCAGGAGACCCAGGTTCGATCCCTGGGTCGGGAAGATCCCCTGGAGAAGGAAGTGGCAATCCACTCCAGGACTATTGCCTGGAAAATCCCGTGGACAGAGGAGCCTGGTAGGCTATACAGTCCATGGGGTCGCAAAGAGTCGGACACGACTGAGCGACTTCACGATTCACGATAGGGAGTATAAAGAATATGATTGGTAATTTGCATGGTATTGAATTGGTAATCTAAAAACAGTAATCTTTAAGGTTGTGTTTTTGTTTGTTTGTTTTTGTAAGTGAAAGATATAGTAGAAAATATATTAACCATCTGAAATGTTAAGAGTTTGAAAGTGTTAGCCTCTCAGTTGTGTCTGACTCTTTGTGACCACATGGACTGTAGCCCGCCATGGGATTCCCCAGGATCTTCCCCAACCAGGATCGAACCCGAGTCTCCTACACTGCAGCAGATTCTTTACCATCTGAGCCACCAGGGAAGCCTGAGTTTGAGTTTAAAAGTGAAAGTGAAAGCTGCTCAGTCGTGTGCAGCTCTTTGCGACCCCATGGACTACACCATCCCTGGAGTTCTCTAGGCCAGAATACTGGGGTGGGTAGCCTTTCCCTTCTCCATGGGATCTTCCCAACCTGGGGGATCACACCCAAATCTCCTACAGTGCAGGCAGATTCTTTGCCGGCTGAGCCACCAGGGAAGCCCTGAGTACTGGAGTGGGCGGGCTATCCCTTCTCCAGGGGATCTTCCTGACCCAGGAACTGAACCGAGCTTTCTTGCAGGTGGATGGATTCGTTACCAACTGAGCTACCAAATTGGGATTACCAGTGCTGACTGACTAGCTTCTGATTTTCAGATTTCCCCAAGCTGTCAGAGCTTTGCCACGTGTTCCACCCAGGTTTTTCCAGGCTCTTGCGTGAAGCTGTCAGCTTGTTTTAACCCCCAGCCCACCACATCCTTCCCTGGTCCCTTTCCCCCGTTTCCGTCTGGACTGGTTGCTCTCTAGGTGCTGGCACACCCATCCTTAGACTTCCCTGTTCTTCCCTGGGATCCGATTCCTTGTGTGTATATCCACGTATTCCTCATTTCTGCTCAATCCTCCATTTTGTTGCTTGCCCAAAATATTATGCAGAAGGTGAATTTTTGAGTCCCAGAAAGACTGAAAATGCTTTCAGCTTGTCTCCACACTTGACTGATAGTTTTTCTGGGCAGAGACTTCTAGATTGCAAGGGGTATATCCCTCTGCCTTTGGGAGGTGTGTTTGCTGACTTCGCAGAGCTGCTGTTGAGAGAGGCATTCCGGGACGTTTGGGATTTGATGCCTTCGTGTGCAACCTGTGTTACCTCTTTGGAAAGTCTTAGGTGCTTTCTACCCCTGTTCTGAAATTTCACTGTGATTCTCTGGTTGGGCTCATTTATTTTATAGTTAACCCAGGGGCACTTTCAATGTGGAGATTTATGTCTAGAGTTCTGGGATATTCCAGTAATTTTTAAGAAGAAATTTATTTTTTCCCCTTCTATCTAAAAACTGCTGTTAGTCAACTGCTTGACAGTTGAGATTGATACGCTGATATTTTAATATTTATTCCTATTTTCCATCACTTTGTCTCTTTATTCTAGTCTTTAGGAGATATTCTTGATGTAGTTTCTAACTTTTCTATTGATTTTAATTTTTTTCAGCATTTGTATTTAGAATTAACTCTTTCTTGTCTAATAAATTGCTTTTTCACTTCTTTCTCCTTTCTTAGACTATGTTTTGTTTAATAGCATCCTGCTGTTTATTCAGCTTCTAAGGATATTAATGACAATTTTGGAACTCTCACCTGTCTATATTGTCTTTGTTTACTTGGAGTTCCTTTTATGTTTGTATTCACATCTATATTTCCTCAAATATCTGGTGGTTGGACTGTTAATTTGTATGTAAGATAGAGGCACAAAACTGAATTAGAGCCATTTTATGTGCAGTGGTGGATTTCAACTGCAAGAAAATACAGGGCCTTTGAGATGTTTTTCCCTTTGAGAGAGTTCCAGATTAGTGTTTTAGGGCTCCGTGGGGGCCAGTCTGCTGGCTAATGGCCCTTTTCCCTTCTGTTGACACTCCGGTTTTGGCTTTCTCTCCCCTGCTGAATCAGTTATTTTTGTTTGCTATCACCTTTATGAAGCTGCTTACCTGTGTTCACCTGTGTGGCTTTCTGTTGCATTTGTCTTTCCTCATTAATTTATACTTTTTCATTCATTTATAGTCATTGTAGTGTCATTTACAAAGGCACATAGAATAATAGATGTATTCAGGATACTATTAGATTTAACAAGAAGTTGGTAGATAGTGACAGCCATCTTCCAAATCCTGACTTAACTGTTTGTAATGATCATTTTAAAGAACTCTATAGCATTCTGCAACATGGGCGTCCCTGGTGGCTCAGACAATAAAGAATCTGCTTGCAATTTTGGAGACCCGGGTTCGATGCTTGCATTAGGAAGATGCCCTGGAAAGGGAATGGCAACCCACTTCAGTATTCTTGCCTGGATAATCCCCATGGACAGAGGAGGCTGGCAGGATACAGACCGTGGGGTTGCGCCACTTGGTCATGACTGAGCAAATGTGGACAGACACAGCATTCTGCTGAGTAAGATTTCCGTGGCTCACCTGACCGTTCTTCTCTAATGGGCTTTAGGCAACTCCTGATTAAAATGCACCATTAACAGCCACAGCATATAATCAGACATCACGTGAGAAAATGCAGAAGGAAAGCTGTCTTCCAAAGCTCTAGTCATTGATTTTCAAATCTAAAAATTTATTGAAACTCTTGTCAGTGTATATTTGTGTATTAAAAGTATCAAAGTGTTTTCTCTTAAGTTTTTTTCTGTTGTAGTCATTCTTTGAAGAAAAAATGAGTATTTGTTAATAGATAATTAACTATACTGGTGTGTTTTGTGATTCACTCTTATATATGAGAAGTTTACGTTTTGATAAACAATTAAAACCTTTCAATAAATTTTAAATATACGTACCTTATTTTGAAAAGGAGTACAGATTTTATTTTGTACAGTTGATTTTGGATTTAGCATTATGGTTTCAATAAGTTAATTATATTTGTGTTTAGCAAAATGAATCGAAAGGAATTTTAACTTATATGTGTTTTGATACTTAAGTGCTGTTTATAATAGTTTTTAAAATAGGCTTACTTGTAATGATATTTATTTTGAAATTTATCATCTTACATAAACAGTTTCTGAAGAATTGATTTAATTAATAAGCACATAATTCTGTTTTTATATATTCACTTCAGCAATATTTGAAAAGAAATGATTGTGTCTTTGTTTTAAAGCTTTTAAAATTAGTTTTTATCTTATATCTGATGTCAGTGGTAAATGCCTGTTCAGTGAGGAGCTTCTGGAGCACTCAGACCATAACCGCCATGAAGTGGGGCTAAGTGATGTTAGGGGTTTCTAACATAAAACAGAAGTGTCTGATGGAATTTTGGATTCTGATTATTTTAGGAAAGCTAATAATGGATTATATGTAAAATTTTACTGTAACAGTAAAGAGAATGTGGGTATTGTGCTTTTTTGCCCTCCAGGATCAACCTGTTTGAAATAATATAAATTTAATGTTTATTTTGCTGTCTTGTTTATTAATTCTAAATGATACATGCATATATATATATATACACACAGAGAGACACATTTTTAAGTTATTATTATTATTTTACAGTTACCTGCCTTGGTTTGAGGTATATTACAAGCTTCTAAATACTCTGGCAGATTACTTGACTAAGGAACTGGTAAGCTCTGTGTTTTTCCCTATTGTAAAAATTGTGTTAAAATACACATAATATGAAATTAACCATTTTAACCATCTTTAAGTGTACAGTTCTGTACCATTAAGTGCATTCATATTGTTTTGCAGTTAATACCAACATCTTTATAACCTTTTTACTTCCCAAATGGAATCTCTGAACTCATTAAACTAAAAGACACTTGGTCCTTGTTTGCAAGAAAAGCTTTGATAAACCTAGACAGCATACTAAAAGCAGAGACATCACATTGGCAACAAAGGTCTGTCTAGTCAAAACTATGGTTTTTCCATTAGACTTCTACGTATGTGAGAGTTGAACCATACAAAATGCTGAGCACCGAAGAACTGATGCTTTCAAATTGTGTTGGAGAAAACCCGTGAAAGTCCCTTGGACAGCAAGGAGATCAAACCAGTCCATCCTAAAGGAGATCAACCCTGAATATTCATTGGAAGGACTGATGCTGGAAGCTGAAGCTCCAGTACTTTGGCCACCTGGTTTGAAGAGCCTACTCACTGGAAAAGACCCTGATTCGGGGAAAGATTGAAGGCAGGAGGAGAAGGGGACGACAGAGGATGAGATGGTTGGATGGCATCACTGCCTGAGTGGAAGAGTTTGAGCAAACTCCAGGAGATAGTGAAGGACAGGGAAGCCTGGCCTATTGCAGTCCGTGGGTTTGAAAAGAGTTGGACATGACCGAGCGGCTGAACAACAGCCACCTCCTATAAGTAGAATGATACAATATAGATCCTTCTGTGACTGGCTTATTTCACTTCATGTTTTCGAGTTCCATCCATATTGTGGCATATGTCAGAGTTCCCTTCCTGTTTAAGGTTGAGTAGTGTTCTGTTATCCACACACTACGTTTCATTTATTCATATGTAGATGAACACTTGGGTTGCTTCCATCTTTGGCTCTTGTGAGCAAAGCTGCTGTGGACATGGGTGTGCAAAAACCTGTTTGAGTCTGTGTATTCAGATATTTTGAGTATATATCCAGAAGCAGAATTGCTGAATAGTATTAGAATTTTATGCTTAATTTTTTTAAGAACTGCCATAATGTCTTCCACAGTCGTTTCATGAATTTACATTCCCACCAGCAACACACAGGTTTCCAGTTTTCCGACACCCTCCCTGAGACTTCTTATTTTTTGTTTTGTTTTGATAATTGCGATTCTAATGGGTGTGAAGTAGTATATGATTGTGGTTTTAATGTGTAGTTCCCTAAAGATTAGCAGTATAGAGTCGTTTCCTGTGTTTATTGGTTATCAAATATCTTCTTTGCTGAAATATTTATTCCAGTCCTTTGCCATTTTTTAACTGTATTTTCATATTGTTGTTGAGGAGTGGGAGCTTTTTATATACAGATACTGTCAGATACGTCATTTGCAAATATTTTCTCCCATTCCAAGGGTTGCCTTTTACTTTGTTGATAGTGTCCTTTGCTGTACAAAATTTTTTAACTTTAAAGAGGAATAATTTATCTGTTGTTTTTTTCTTTTGTTGTTTTGTGCTTTTGGTGTCATGTCAAGAAATGATTTTCAACTACAGTGTCATGAAGCTGTCTTTTTCCTTCCAAGAGTTTTAGCTCTTACATTGATTTTTATAGCTTTATCCTTTTTTCTTAAAAAATGAATGCAAAACAGAAACTGAAGTTTGCTTTGAATTAATGAACATCTGTGGGATAATTTTTAAAATGTAAACTACAGTGTCTCGTCACTCGGTTGTGTCTGCCTCTTCAGCCCCCGCGGACTGTAGCCCACCGTGCTCTTATCTCTGAGAATGCTCTTCTGAACCCGACTGGGTCCTTTTCCTTCTTGGAATACTGTCTGTGCCTTCCCTTTTCTTAGAATGAAATTTAAACGTGTGCAGACCAGCACATTCGAAGCTCCGTGGTCTGGCGTCTGATGGTCCTTCCTGGCTTGTCCGCTCCCCCTTTTGCACACCTGATGGGCCATCCCACTGTTTGGGGCTACTTCAGTTTCCTAGGCGCAACTCCACACAGTGGTCTTTCAGGAGTTTAGATCACTCGTGATTACTGGTAAAACACTCAGCTTTTAAGATTCAGTGTAAATGTCTTTAACAACAGACCTAAATTCAGTGCAAATACTACCCCAGATGCTTTTTACTAAATAGAATTACCCTGGATGCGAGACAGCAAAAGAGACACAGATGTATTCAACAGGCTTTTGGACTCTGTGGGAGAGGACAAGGGTGGGATGATCTGGGAGAATGGCACTGAAACATGTAGAATATCATGTGAAACGAATCGCCAGTCCAGGTTTGATGCAGGATACACGGTGCTTGGGGCTGGTGCACTGGGATAACCCAGAGGGATGGGATGGGATGGGAGGTGGGAGGGGGGTTCGGGATGGGGAACACATGTACATTCATGGCGGATTCAAGTCAATGTATGGCAAAACCAATACAGTATTGTAAAGTGAAATAAATTGATAAAAAACCCTTGCTGAATGCCAAAAATGCATTATTAATAAATTAAGACAGTGTATTATTAATAAATTAAGAAAATAGATGTAGGGTGAGCAGTCTCGTAATTCGGCAATCAGGTCTTATTATTCTAATAGCAAGAGTGTTTCAGTGTTTGTTAAAAGCCCAGAGTTTGTGTGAACGTATGTAAATATTTCCTTCTCTACCCTTGATGTGCTTAATTCTGTGAAATATTCACTAGAAGGTAATTTTACACTTGAACAGTTTTATGTTTCAGCCATTCAGTCATTCGTCTGCCTAAGAAAATGACTGGAAATAACTGGAAATATTCAACTATTGCATTGAAAACTCAAACCCAGAATTCAGTTTCATGATAATTTCTGGTTCTTTGTGTTTTCGAGTAAACATGTGGAGCCAACATCACTTGTATTAGTTGTCCACGTTTTGATTAGTTTCAGAAACTCATTGATGAATTACTATACGGCATGTGCTCCCTGAGAACGTATGTAATACAGGTATATAGAAAAGAAAATACTATGGTTTTCTTAGAAGAGGAAATGAAGGAGACTATATTTGTGTTGCTAATTAGAGGGGAAAAATATTTTAAGTTCACAGTATTAATTCAGTAGCTGGAAATAAATGTATGAGTGTAATAATTTTCTTTACACTTTTAATTCAGTGCCACGGGTTATTTATTAATGGATTGGAATTTAGATTTCAGAATCAGTTATCCTTATCTGATCAATATCAAGCAACTGCCAACAAGTGTAAAATGCTAAACTTAGGAAAAATGTATGTAACTATAAGAATTTTGTATAGACAACATCAGTGTCTTCCAGAATACCCTGTGGTGTATTTCACTGCCTGAATGGTCCAGTGATGAATGCTTTAACGTCCATCTTTTTAGGCCATTCTAGAGAGTTTTGAGTACACACTTTTGCAAACATTTATAGAGATCTGAATTAAGTTTTCATAGTCAAGTTAAAAGAGAAATTGGGAGAAATCATGTATCTCATATCCGTATCCCTTAAAATGATTTCCTGCTTTTGCCTTTACTTTATTCTCCCACCATAATAAAGAAAGACAAAGTACACATAACAGAGAGAGAATGGAAAGTACTGTGTGTATGCAAAGCTTCCTTCTTGTGCTCATTATTGGATTTGTATGTGAAGTTCAGAAAAGTGAAGCATGCACATCAGGGTACATTCAGTCAGTTCAGTTCAGTCACTCAGTCGTGTCCAACTCTTTGCAACCCCATGAATCGCAGCATGCCAGAGCTCCCTGTCCATCACCAACTCCTGAGTTTACCCAGACTCGTGTCCATCCAGCCATCTCATCCTCTGTCATCCCCTTCTCCTCCTGCCCCCAATCCCTCCCAGCATCAGGGTCTTTTCCAACGAGTCAACTCTTCACATGAGGTGGCCAAAGTACTGGAGTTTCAGCTTCAGCATCATTCCTTCCAATGAACACCCGGAGCTGATTTCCTTTAGGATGGACTGGTTGGATCTTCTTGCAGTCCAAGGGTCTCTCAAGAGTCTTCAACACCACAGTTCAAAAGCATCAATTCTTCGGTGCTCAGCTGTCTTCACAGTCCAACTCTCACATCCCTACATGACCACAGGAAAAACCATAGCCTTGACTAGACAGACCTTGGTTGGCAAAGTAATGTCTCTGCTTTTGAATATGCTATCTAGGTTGGTCATAACTTTCCTTCCAAGGAGTAAGCGTCTTTTAATTTCATGGCTGCAATCACCATCTGCAGTGATTTTGGAGCCCCCAAAATAAAGTCTGACACTGTTTCCACTGTTTCCCTATCTGTTTCCCATGAAGTTATGGGACCAGATGCCATGATATTCGTTTTCTGAATGTTGAGCTTTAAGCCAACTTTTTCACTCTCCTCTTTCATTTTCATCAAGAGGCTTTATAGTTCCTCTTCACTTTCTGCCATAAAGGTGGTGTCATCTGCATATCTGAGGTTATTGATATTTCTCCCAGCAATCTTGGTTCCAGCTTGTGCTTCCAGTCCAACATTTCTCATGATATACTCTGCACAGAAGTTAAATAAGCAGGGTGACAATATACAGCCTTGACGCACTCCTTTTCCTATTTGGAACCAGTCTGTTGTTCCATGTCTTACTGTTACGCAAATCCCATAAAGTAGATGTGTTATATATTTTATATAAACCCATTTTTTCGTGGGCTGAGTAGCAACCAGGGGCTATCTAGAAGAGAAATGTTTAGAATGTTGCATCTTGCATCAAAGTTGCATCTTAGCACACCAATCATACTTAAGTTGCACCTATTTCTTAAAATTAAGTTTGTGATTTTAAAATTAAAATGGAAAATGCAAGCGTTCCTCTTGCCCCAGTTATCCAAGTTGTAAATGCAAAGGAAAAATTCTTAAAGCAAATTAAAAGTACTACATAAGTGAACACAGAAATCAGAAAGCAAAACAGCCTTACATGTCACTGATATGGGGAGAGCCGCAGTGGCCTAAATAGGCAGTCACACTAGATATCACAGCATTCCTTCAAGCTGAAGCCCAATCCAGAACAAGCCGCTACCTCTCAGCAGTTCTCTGGAGGTTGAGAGAGCTGAAGAGGCTGCAGAAGGAAAGGTCAAAGCTGGCAGTGGTCGGTTCATGAGGATTAAGGAAGGAGGCTTTCTCCATAACACTGAAGTTTAAGGTAAAGCAGCACTTGCTGCAGGTTACTCAGAAGACCTAGCTAAGATAATTCATGAAGGTGGCTGCCCTGAACACAGGTTTTCAGTGTAGATGAAGATGAAACAGTCTTACATAGGAAGATGCCAGGTAGGACTTTCGCAGTCAGAGAGAAGAGGTCAATGCCTGGTTTCAAAGCTTCGGGGACAGGCTGACTCACTTGTTAGGGGCTAATGCAGCTGGTGACTTGAAGTCGAAGCCAGTGTTCATTTACCCTCTGAAAATCCTGGAATCTCCTAAGAATTATGCACAATCTGTGCTCTATAAATAGACTAACAGCACATCTGTTGACAGCATGGTTTACTGAATATTTTAAACCCAGTGTTGAGACATACTGCTCAGAAAAAAAATTCCTTTCAAAATATTACTGTTCATTGACAATACACCTAGTCACCCAAGAGCTGTTTTGTTTTAAATTATTTATTTTAATTGGGGGCTAATTACTTTACAGTATTGGGGTGATGTTTGCCATACATTGACATGAATCAGCCATGGGTGCACATGTGTCCCCAGGTCTCGAACCCCACTCCGCACTCCCTCCCCATCCCATCCCTCTGGGTTGTCCCCGTGCACGGACTTTGGGTTCCCTGGTTCATGCATCGAACTTGGACTTCACCCAAGAGCTCTGATAGACATGGACAACAGTATTGTTTTGTTTTGTTTTTTCTTTCATGCCTGCTAACACACCATTCATTCCTCAGCCCATTGATCAAGGAGTAATTTAATTTTGACTTTTTATTATTATCATTATTTAAACTTTATTTTATTGTAGGTATTAGTTATTAAGTCATATTATCATATTATTTAAAAAACAACAGGAGATGCAGGAGACACTGATTTGGTCCCTGGGATGGGAACGTCCCTGGAGAAGCACTAGCAACCCACTCCAGTATTCTTCCCTGGGAAATCCCATGGACAGAGGAGCCTGGTAGGCTACTGTCCAAGGGGTCACAGAGTCTGGCACAGCTTAGCGACTGAGCACACACACCACACATTTGAAAAGTACATTCAGAAGACTGCAGCTACCATAGGTATTGATTCCTCCTGATGGATCTGGGCGAAGTAAATCGAAAACCCTCTGGAAAGGATTCACCATTTTAGATACCATTAAGAATGGTTTTGATTCATGGGGAAACGTCAAACTATCAATGCACACTGGCGCTTAAGTAAGCTGATTCCAGCCGCGGAAGTAGCTGCAGATGTGGCAGAAATAGCAAGAGAACCGGAAGTGGAGCCTGAAGGTGTGTCTGAGTTGCTGCAGTCTCATAATAAAACAAATGAGTTGCTTCTTGTCGAAGAGCAAAGAGAGTGGCTCTTTGAGGTGGAATCCGGGTGCTGTGAAGACTGTTGAAATGATAACAAAGGATCCAAAACGTGGCGGGAGCTCCTCTGACAAAGCAGCGGCTAGGTTTGAGACGCCGGCTCCAGTTTTGAAGGAAGTTCCACTGGGGTGAATGCCGCCCGCAGTGCTGCAGGCTGAGACACGGGCTCGAAAGGAAGAGTCGGTGGATGCCGCAGACTTCACGTGCTCTTATTTTAGACATGGCACAGCCACCCCAGCCTTCAGCATCCAGCACCCTGATCTGTCAGCACCGTCAGCATCGAGGCTAGACCCTCCACCAGGGAGAAGATTATGACTCGCTGGAGGCTCAGATGGTGGCTAGCAGTTTTTAGCAATAAAGTATTTTAACTTAAGGTATGACATTGTTATTTTTTTTAAGACATGATGGTATTGTACATTTAATAGACTACAGAGTAGTGTAAATCACTTTTGTACGCACTCAGTTCAGCCGCTCAGTCATGTCCGACTCTTTACAACCCCATGAATCGCAGCACGCCAGGCCTCGCTGTCCATCACCAACTCCCGGAGTTCACTCAGACTCACGTCCATTGAGTCAGTGATGCCATCCAGCCATCTCATCCTCAATCGTCCCCTTCTCCTCCTGCCCCCAATCCCTCCCAGCATCAGAATCTTTTTCAGTGAGTCAGCTCTTCACATGAGGTGGCCAAAGTGCTGGAGTTTCAGCTTTAGCATCATTCCTTCCAAAGACATCCCGGGGCTGATCTCCTTCAGAATGGACTGGTTGGATCTCCTTGCAGTCCAAGGGACTCTCAAGAGTCTTCTCCAACACCACAGTTCAAAAGCATCAATTCTTTGGTGCTCAGCTTCCTTCACAGTCCAACTCTCACATCCATACATGACCACAGGAAAACCATAGCCTTGACTAGATGGACCTTTGTTGGCAAAGTAATGTCTCTGCTTTTTAACATGCTATCTAGGAAGCCAAAAATTTGATGAGATCATGTTACTGCTATATTTGCTTGTTTGCAGTAGTCGAGAGCTATGCCTGCCGTTTCTCCAGGGTCTGCCTGTATGTAAAGCGTGTCTGACATGAGTAGGTGCAGCGAATGACTTTGTCAGGCAGTTTTAATTGTTTTTACTTAATTGCTATTTCATTTATAAAGTGCACTTTTTGTTTTACTCTAGGAAGACGATTTGAATGAAACTCTGAGATCTCTCTATAACCATCCAGTACCGAAGGCAAACACCCCTGTCAACTTGAGTGTGGTGAGTCCTGAGTCCGTATTTGATGCTTTGAGCCACAGTGGTGTAGAAACCCCGCCAAGCCTCTTTCCCGGGAGACTTTACTGCCGGTGCTGACTTTACCACCCAGCGATATTGAGGCACTCTGATACGCTTTAACTATGATAACATGATTTGTTAGAGGTATATTTTGGTAGTCGTTAATTCACAGATTTTTTTAAAAAATTATATGCTAAAAGTAACCAAATCTGTGAGAATATTTTGATTATGAGGAACATTGGTTTTCAGGTAGAATCTGTCCATAATAAGGATGCCACTCCACCCCCAAACAGTGAGTGTAGCCCACCAGGTTCCTCTGTCCATGGGATTCTCTAGGCAAGAATACTGGAGTGGGTTGCCATGCCCTTATCCAGGGGATCTTCTCGACCCAGGGATTGGACCTGAGTCTCCTTCATTGCAGGCAGATTCTTTACCGTCTGATCCACCAGGGAAGCCCCATGTGTACAATACCCCTCATAAAATGAAAACAGTACATAGTAAGCATTGAGAGTACACAGCATAACCACCTAGACAAAGACTGGGTGAAAAATCTCCTTTTTCCCATTCTTCAGTATATCATTTAGTATAATCACCAAACGCTGGAAATAAAATTGAGTTTGTTGAAGCAGTAAGCATTGGTGGTATAGATTATTTACTACTGAAACTTCCAATAAACTGTGCTCTGTATGACTAAAATCACACTAGTACTTGGGGGCCCTGCAAGTGTTGAGAATTAATAACCACGAAATACAGATGTTTTAATTAATCTGGCATACCAAATAGAATGTTAAAATTTACCTATGTTGACTTTGCTTCTTCCAAAGTAATAGTAAAGTATCCTAATTAAAAAGGAAAAGTACATAATGATGCAGGAGAAATTGAAGCGAAAAGCAATCTGAAATGTCTATAATAGTGTTAATAGGTATTTTGGAATTTTTTTTTGCAAGATCAAGAAATTGTTAGCCATTTTATATTATTTCTTTGGTAATAACTTTCTTCTTGCTTAAATTTCTCCCTGTCACATTGTTTGATAACAGTTATTTCATTCTTCCTGTTTCTAGCGTCAATACCTCGTCTGGGTGCTCAACACTTAATAACAGTCAGTGCTCTATGGTTTCTACTTCTAGTCCTTTCTGTAAAAGACTGTCAGGTTAAACTTCCTTCAACTATATAAGGCTTTCCCCAGTAGCTCAGCGGTAAAGAACCTGCCTGTAATGCAGGAGACCCAGGAGGCCTGGGTTTGATCCAGAGGTCGGGAAGATCCCGTGGAGGAGGAAATGGCGACCCACTCCAATATTCTTGGCTTCCCTGGTACCTCAGATGGTAAAGAACCTGCCTGCAATGCCAGAGACCTGGGTTCGAACCCTGGGTTGGGAAGATCCCCTGGAGGAGGGCATGGCAACCCACTCCAGTATTCTTGCCCGGAGAATCCCATGGATGGAGGAGCCTGGCGGGCTGTAGTCCCTAAAGTCTCAAAAGAGTCCGATGACTAAGCATGCATGCATGCAGCTATTAAGCTATAAAGCACCCCGACAACAACCTTTAATAGTTCCCCTGTTTTCTGTAGAATTTGTCCAGACTCCTGGCCTTTCAGGACCACCCACTTGTTAGCCTCCGTCCAGCTTTCCACTTTTCCGCCTTGCTTTTCTCCCCTAGATTGATTCTCTGCTCTGGCCACAGTGTTGTGTTCATCCATCTTCGTAAGTGGACTCTGTGCTTTCCTGGTGGCACACCTTCCCGCCTTACTGAGGCCTCTGTGTAGACTATGCCACCTTCCTCTCTTACTGATGCCTCTGTGTGGACCACCTGCCTCACTCTGGAGCTAGCTCAGCCCCACCTTTGTGAGTGGTTTCCTTGCCCAGCAGCACAGGGTGTCCTCTGCCCCTCTGCATCCTCACGTGTTGCTTAGTGTCCTAGTGGAAATGATCAGCAGTCGGGGCTGGAAAGCAAAGGATACCCTGGATTTTCCACCCTTATCTGGGAGTTGTCTGCAGACACGGTTGTAGGCCGGGGGTGATTTAAAGGCCAAGATGCAGAGAGGATGGAGCAAAGGTGAGGGCTGGGGGTGTGTGGAGAGGAGAGCAGAGGGAGGAGGGGCTGGAGGGTGAGGAGCAGAGGGAGGAGGGGCTGGAGGATGGAGATCAGAGGGAGGAGGGGCTGGAGGGTGGGGAGCAGAGGGAGGAGGGGCTGGAGGATGGAGATCAGAGGGAGGAGGGGCTGGAGGCGGGGAGCAGAGGGAGGAGGGGCTGGAGGGCGGGGAGCAGAGGGAGGAGCTCAGATTTGTCCTCATTGAAGCCAGTGAAGTGTGGGTTCAAGGTGAGTTGGAAGGAGGTAGAAACAACAACGAAAAATGCCCAAGAGTAAGAAGAAAGACTCAGTTTTCTGAAAATCGGTGTTTTTCTTCGATAGAGTTGTATTTATAATGTGATTCTAACACTTTGTTAAATAGTGAATAAATATACTGTAGGTGCTAAGATTGTAGAGGCAGTTACTACAGAGAGTCAAGAAATAAAAGTGTGTTCTCTAAGTTTGATTATCATATTTCTTCAGGAGTAAATGTCTTATAAAAATGCATAACAGAAATATGAGACATTGAAGAACATCACCTTTATTGATAAGAAGTATAAGTCAAGACGTCTAGGCTTCTTAATACCTAAAGACTAGAAGATTTTGGTTTAAAAGAAAAAGTCACTAAACGTGTGATATGAGGCAAACAGGTTAACTTTTTTGAGGTATTTAGATATACCATGAAAAGCTATTTGAATGTTCAGTTCAGTCACTCTGTCGTGTCCGACTCTTTGCAACTCCATGAATCACAGCACGCCAGGCCTCCCTGTCCATCACCAGCTCCTGGAGTTCACTCAAACTCACATCCATAGAGTCAGTGATGCCATCCAGCCATCTCATCCTCTGTCGTCCCCTTCTCCTCCTGCCCCCAATCCCTCCTAGCATCAGTGTCTTTTCCAGTGAGTCAATTCTTCGCATGAGGTGGCCAAAGTACTGGAGTTTCAGCTTTAGCATCATGCCTTCCAAAGAATACCCAGGACTGATCTCCTTCAGAATGGCCTGGTTGGATCTCCTTGCAGTCCAAGGGACTCTCAGGAGTCTTCTCCAACACCACAGTTCAAAAGCATCAATTCTTCGGCACTCAGCTTTCTTTATAGTCCAACTCACATCCATACATGACTATTGGAAAAACCATAGCTTTGACTAGCAGACCTATATTGGCAAAGTAATGTCTCTGTTTTCAATATGCTGTCTAGGTTGCATAACTTTTCTTCCAAGGAGCAAGTATCTTTTAAGTTCATGGCTGCAGTCACCATCTGCAGTGATTTTGGAGCCAAAAAAATAAAGTCTGCCACTGTTTCCATTGTTTCTTCATCTATTTACCGTGAAGTGATGGGACCGGATGGCTTTATCTTAATTTTCTGAATGTTGAGTTTTAAGCCAGCTTTTTCACTCTCCTCTTTTACTTTCATCAAGAGGCTCTTTTGTTCTTCACTTTCTGCCATAAGGGTGGTATCATCTGCACATCTGAGGTTATTGATATTTTTCCCAGCAGTCTTGATTCCAGCTTGTGTTTCATCCAGCCCAGCATTTCACATGATGTACTCTGCATATAAGTTAAATAAGCAGGGTGACAATATACAGCCTTGACATACTCCTTCCTGATTTGGAGCCAGTCTGTTGTTCCATGTCCACTTCTAACTGTTGCTTCTTGACCTGCTTACAGGTTTCTCAGGAGGCATACAGGTTTCTCAGGAGGCAAGTAAGGTGTTCTGGTATTCGCATCTCTTTAAGAATTTTCCACAGTCTGTTGTTATCTACACAGTCAAAGGCTTTGGCATAGTCAATAAAGCAGAAGTAGATATTTTTCTGGAACTCTCTTGCTTTTTTTGTTGGCAGTTTGATCTCTGGTTCTGTGCTGTTAATGACTGGCAAAACTCGGATGAAAAAGTTTTGTGATGTCAGGTTAAAATTGATGGCCTTAGGAATTTTCCTTCTTTCACAAATGGAAAAGAAATTTTTTTCATATTTTCTATTAGAAAAACATGACAAATCTTGAGAAACTACTGTGATTTTCTTATAATTTCATTTTCATGAATGTTCCATCACATGAGTTTTCAAGACTTGACATTACAGTCCATAAGAATGTCAGAGATTTTATGAAATGTTAATATCTAATGCAACTGCTTATTTTGAAAGTATATTTCAGAGTCATTAAATATCCACAGAATACTCTTAGTTGAGAATGAAAGAAAGTCCTTCAAGATTTTTCTAGCATAAAACTAGCAAATCAGCATTTAAAACGCTTCAGGTATTTTCAGCAGATAATGTGGTTTTTCTCAAATACACAGCAAATCTTTGTGTAAATTTCTCCCTTGAAAGTAAAATATTCACTTTTTTTCTCCCGTGTATTGTAAGAACCAAGAGATATTTTTTGCCAGTGAGCAAGTTCTGAAAGAGCAGCCCTCCTTAGCACGGGTGAGTTCAAAGGACATTGGCTTCTGAAAATCATTGGGAAAAATCACTGCAAAATTAATTGCTTCTATCACTGTCTTTAAGATTCACCCCAGTCCTTTGAGAAGTGGTAAATTTCCTTCTTAATCATTCAAATTATATTTTCTGTTTATACTATCTTTTAAAGCATAGCACTGAAATACAGTGCTAGTAAATATCTGTCTCAATAAAATTAGCTGATAGAGACCAGATCCACGCTCACCCTCACGTGAGGGATGTGGTGTCCAGCTGGGCTTGCTGCATGGATGTGGTCTCATGTTTTGTCACAAGATTCCAGAACCTTGTTTTCCACCTGTAAGTCACACGTGGTGACTGTGCCCACTAGCCTCGCTCTGATGAGTTTGACAGTGCTCAGTATTGCTAGGATGACTTTCCCCCTTCAGTCTTTAATCACAGGATAATAGTAACTAGGTCCTTATGTGGGATAGCAAAATGATTTTAGAGATTGATATGAACAGAAAATAAAATGATTTTGGCGACTGAATTGTACTGTGATTCTATGTGGTAAGATCTGGGAACATTCTGTGAAACGTCAAGGCATAGTGTGCCTTTTGTAAAGATGTCTATGAACTAACTGCTGTATTGTTTTGAGTATTATAAAAGCTAATTAACCTTTGTTTAGTGGGTACATAAAAGCCATGTTTTGGAGTGAGAAATTACCTTTCAAGAAGTCTTAAATATTAAAAATTATTTTTTATTGCTGCTTTGTAAATAATACAGTGGCTGGTATGTACAGAAGAAATTTGTGATGACTCAGTCTTAATACATTTTGATATATTCTTGGGTAAACAAGCCTTTCCTTGGGCTCCCTAAACGAAATGTGTTAAAATTATCTTTCTATCAGTAATATGCTTTTTGGTCTTAATACACTTTTTCTAAGATCATTATTTCAATTTTAAAATGAAATATCTTTAATCAACACTTTTCATATGAGAAGCTTAATGTTAAATCTCCTGTATATTATAAGAATCTCTCAATTTCAACAAATCCTGGGCATTGGTCCTTGATTTCTCAATTTAGTTGATATATTTTTAAAATTTTAACCTAAAATTATACATAATGCTACCAAATTTTAATTCTCCTTTTCTTATGTGATTTATTTCCATTGCCCAGCATTCCTGCTTCATTGCCCCTGATGTAACTGGACTGCCAACCATCCCCGAGAATGTAAGTTTCTGTGTTTCCTATTCTACTGCCATGAATTTTCTTTATTTTGGTCTCACAGTTGAGGCATTTCCTGGTAGAGAAATAGAATGCATTGCAACTGTTTGTGCTTGTGAGAAAAAAATGAAAATTAAGAATAATGGTGTCATCTCTTTTTCTTTATGTATCTGCTACTTCACCTCCTTTACATTGACTATAGAGAAGACAGATTATATGAGAAAACCTCTTTCTGCCACTTGAGACAGATGAGTAGGAGAGTCTGCACTCAGGCTCTGAGTTCCCTGGATCAGGCAGACGAGGTGTCTCAGTGATGTCTCCTGTGTATGGGGGAATGAGCGTGTGCAGTGGGAAACACTTTCACAGAAACAGTCCCGTTAGTATAATGGCCATAGAGTCTAGGTTCCTTGTGTATATAGCTCTGTTCAAATCTCAGATGCTCTCTACTCAGTATCCTGATTTTTAATTGAAGTAATACATGTTTTGTAAGGCTTGAAGGATACTCCCAGAAATTATAAAATTGCCACATTTGCATTCTATTTAGAGTCCTGATTGTATCCTTGCTAGCAATATTTTCAGTGTTTTAGTGGTTATTACAAATTAAAATTATGCAGAAAAGTTTACCTGGGTAAATGGAATTGACAGGTACACTTTTGGATACTGTGTGAAAAGGAGATCTTTCCTTTTGTAGGTTTCTGTTTTTCCAGCTTCATTTTGGAAAGGGAAAATAAACCACTATAGATAATACTGTCAGAAGGGAAGGGAGCATCAACTCAGGAACATGTGTTAATTTTATATGTACTATACTCTGCTGTCCTCCTGAAAATGAACCTACTGAGTGTTTGGTTTCCAAAAGTGCATGGGTTGTGAGTGAACAAAGTACAAGAAGACAGATGCAGGTTTCCTGGTATGGAAGCAAGGCTGTCAGTGGGGTTTTTAGTAGAGATGAGTTCAGTTGCCTCCTGTGAGAAGACTGCATTCAGCCTGAGGTAGACCATCAGACCCAGAGGTCACCTCCCAGCCCTCAAGTCCTCTGTGGGCAGGACCTCTGTTTGGGTGTCTGGAGGCTGACTGACTTGATATCTGTGTGCCTGCCCCTCACCTAGAGGCTAGAAGGGAGGGACCCTGACTTCCATTAACAGCCCCTAGTTGAGGCTTTGTACATTTCTTAAATTCACTAATAAAAAGCTAGTAGCTTGATTTAGCAATTTCACTTTATTTTTTTTAAAGGCTATGACTTTGAAAGTCTTAAAGAACCATTCTAAGGAAAAAGTGCCTCTGAGAATAGAAACTTTTTTTTGGAACCGAGAAAAAAATTTAACTCTTTATTTTATGTTGGTATATAGTTGATTAACAAGGTCATGATTGTTTCAGGTGGACAGCAGAGGGACTCAGCCATCCATGCCCATGCCATGCCCATGTGTCCGTCCCTGCTGAGCCCGCTGCTCTCCAGGCTGCCATGCGGCACGGGGCACAGCTCCATGCGCGGCACGGGGGGCTCCCTGCCCGCTGCCCGTTTAAGCAGAGCAGAGCGCATCCTGGCCATCCCAGACCAGCTATCCTTCCCCATTAGGATGCTTCGTTCCTAAGAAGCCCTACTTAGGGAAGAGAAAAGGAGAAGCAAGGGCCTATACTAAGGCAGCCTTTTGCACTGGGAAATAATTTCCCAACTAGAAATTATCTTTCTTTGAGATTACAGGAGAAGTGTTAATGTTGAATGCCATAAAACTATTTTGCATTATAAACAGTGGAAATAGAAGGTGAGGTAGGCTTCAAATAGAGAAAACAGGAAATGAGTCTGTACCAAACCTGGCATCACTTGGTGGTGGTCACAGGTTCTGTTTAGATGCCCTGCTGTGATTACCAGTTTCTCCTGAGAAAGTTTCTGCCTCACAGAAATTGAAGAAACAATTGGATTTAGTGTTTTCTTGCTCAAGTAAAGGTTTTGGTCTTCTGGGTCATGATCCCTCTACCCCTCCAGTTTTCGTTTATTTTCATCTCTTATATGTTGCTTTCTGATGCATTTGAGTACAGAAAATTAAAAATAAGAGGATCTAAAGTGAAAGTTTATATATGTTAGTCACTCAGTCATGTCTGACTCTTTGCAACTCCATGGACGGTAGCCCGCCAGGCTCCTCTTTCCATGGAATTCTCCAGGCAAGAATACTAGAATGGGTGGCCATTTCCTTCTCCAGGGGGAAATAGGCTACCCCGACTTTTTCTTACGTGGGGAAAATAATTTTAAGTGTCAAGTCAAGGAGTTGAATTAAACTGACACTTTTATTTGGTTATAGTGGTATAAAGCTGGCCAGACATGGAATATAAACGAGACCCTCCTTCATAAAGACCCAGAGGTCTGCTTTATAAGCCTGTCTCATTGCCGGGAAACCCCATGGGCAGAGGAGCCTGGTGGGCAGCAGTCCGTGAAATCACAAAAGAGTCGGACACGACTTTGTGGCTGAGCAGCACCACCGTTCTGTGGTTGCCTTGTATCAATGCGGTCTAGGGCAGCAGTCCCCAGCCTTTTGGCACAAAGGAGCAGTACTGTGGAAGCCAGTTTTCCCATGAATGACATGAGGGGTGGATGGTTTCAGGATAAGTCAAATGCACTACATTTACTGGGTACTTTATTTCTATTATTATGATGTTGTAATATATGAATGAGATAATTACACAGCTCACCATAATGCAGAATGAGATCACCAGGCATTAGATTCTCATAAGGGTCACCCACCCTAGACCCCTCCCACCGTGGGGTTCAAGCTCCATGGAGAATCTGATGGCACCACTGGTCTGGCAGGAGGCAGAGCTCAGGCGGTGATGCCAGCGATGGGGAGCGAATTTCAATACAGATGAAGCTTCTCCTTGCCTGTCCGTTGCCCACTTCCTGCTACCTGGCCCTGCTCCTAGCAGGTCATGGGCTGGTACAGGTCGATGACCGAGGTCTGGGGACCCCAATCTATCCTATCAAGCTGGTATCCCTTGCTGAGTGGTTGGCACATAAGGAGAGACTCAGATGTGTTTTCTGGAGCAGCAGTTCTCAGAGTTCAGGGTGCCCGTAAGAAGCACTCGCGGTGCCTGTTGAGAAAAGAAATTCCCAAGGCTCCTCTCCCAGCGGCCCTGGTTGGGGCCCAGGAAACTGGCTTCTTGTACAGGTGTCTGGAGCCGGGGATGGGGAGAGTGGTGACGCCTGATCACCCTCGGAGGACACTTTCCCAGAGCAGGGCTGTGTTTCAAATAAGAACCGAAGGCTCCATGCTTGGCATGGCGGCAGAACCAGAACTGCATTTAATTATGAGTAATTTTTACTAACATCCTCTGAACGCGGTAGCCCGCGGTGGCCGTTGGCGCTGTCCCCGCACCTCACGCGGTTGTCTTTGCCCGAGCAGAGGAACCTCACGGAGTACTTCGTGGCCGTGGACGTACACAACATGCTGCAGCTCTTCGCCAGCATGCTGCACGAGAGGCGCATCATCGTCACGTCCGGGAAGCTCAGCACCGTGAGTACCGCCCCCAGCCCCCTGCTCTGCGCGTGCTCCGCAGGCGCCCTCTGCACGGCCCCCGACTCGCGCTTTAGTCTGCCGGCGGAGCACAAAGGTCTGATTTATGGAAGGCCTTCGCGGGTGCATTAAGTCAGGTTAATTATTTCTTCTTATCAGAAGATGAGATTTTTTTTTCTTTCCTTTTTTTCCTTTTTCACTCCCTGGAGTTCATTTTAGTGCCTTCTACCATATAAAGAATGCTTAGGAGCTATTATGAGATCTTTATTATTCACTTGAGGCTCTTTTTCCATTGGAGCTACTTGAAAGAAATCAAGGGGCCGGGATAATAGCGGCTACCCTAACCTGGTAATAGGTGGATTCATCTTTGTTGCCAAGTCGTGGTGGGGGGAGTGGATGCTATAATAGTTCTGATTTGGAGAAGCTCTTCAGACTGATAATAACTTAAAAGTCAAAATAGCATTTTTTTTCCAAATCACAGATTTTATGCCACTCACCGAAATGTTCTTTTGGAAGGTCTTCATTACTGCAGAAAAGGCAGGGAGAATAGAAGGAGTTTTCTTGGGTCCTAGAAAAATATTCAAAAGTATTTTTCTGGATTTCCTAATCTTTTTTCCTATTTTAAGCATTAAAGTTAAAATTTTTGGCTTAAAAATGTAATATAAATGGAATTATCGTTGTAGGTAATAAGAGATATTTATTAAAAAACATTATTTAATATCCCATGAATTACCTTCCTTGCAAACTTAGCTAACTGATAAAAATAAGATATGATTTTTATGTTTTGTTCCCTGGTAGTACAAATAAAAGCTTTATTTTATAACGTTTTAGTGTCTTAGAGCAGAAGGAGCTTCAGGATATCTATTTAGGAAAATAGGATACCTATTTAGGATATAACAATGAGAACGGTTAGCATCACTGACTCCATAGACATGAGTCTGAGCAAACTCTGGGAGATGGTGAAAGGCAGGGAAGCCTGGTGTGCTGCAGTCCACGGGGTCTCAGGGAGTTGGTCATGACTTAGAGACTGAGCAGAATGAATGACAAAGGTGTTTCAAAGAAGGGTTAAATGGCCACCTCAAGGCCACTAGACAGCTAGAGATGGGCAATGTGAAACTGGGTCTCCTGATTCTAATTTTAGGTTATTTTCCTTAGTCTAGAGTCAAAAAACAGTTTTGAGATTTTGAAATGCAATATTCATATGCTCACGTTTCAAAAAGAGTTGAAAATATATTCAATATGTACTGAGAAACACCTGATGTGCTTTTGAAGGCATACGTGTGGGGAAATATTATGGTCTGTGAGAATAAGTGCCAGTCCATGGTGCAGATAATTATATACGTTTACTTAATGTGATATTAAGAAATTCAGTCTGAATTATTTGATGCTTTTTATAATATATTTGCTTTACTGCTGTTTGTAACTTACCATTGAGGTAAAAAAATTCTTATTTATCCTTTTGTCTCTTCCTCCTCATCAGTTTTATTTTTGGCCACACCACACAGCTTGTCCTCATCATTCTTTTAAGTCAAGTTTTTTAAAAATTATAAAGAATACTTCTATATGGATATTGTCCTGAAGATTAAGAAGACTGTGCCTTGAACACGTGGGAACCAAATTCTTGTCAAGGCTAATTCATGCAGCACATTTATTGTGTGCCTGCTGTGCATTTGGCATAATCTAGGCACTGAGGCTTCAACAGTAAGCAAAGTGAAGTCCAAACACTCCTGAAGCTTGAATCCACCAGATGTAGCAGATAGAGACACGAGTGACTAATAGCTGTTATGTCACCTGGTGCTGAGAGCTGGGGGTGAGGGAGGAAAGCGCGTGTGTGGGGGATGGGAGAGTGAGAGCAGGTTCCAGTGACGTGCCTGGTGGTCCGGGGAGGCCGTCCCATGAGGTGGGGCCTCTCTCATGAGAGGCCCGAAGATGGCATCGGAGTAAGCTGTGTGAGTGAGCACGGTCAGTATAGGAACACGTTAGAAATACACCTGATGGGACACAGTATGGAGATTCCTCAGAAAACCAAAACCAGAAGAACCTCTGTGCAGTCCAGCAGGGATGCTCCTGGGCTTTTATCTGAAGAAAATAAGAACACTAACTCAAAAAGATATCTGCACTCCTGTGTTCATTGTGGCACTATTCACAGTACCCAAGATAAGCAAGCAACTTAAGTGCCAGTTAGAGATGAATGAATAAAGAAGGTGAGGTGTATACACACACACACACATGCATACAATGGAATGTTTCTCAGCCATAGACAGGAATACAGCCTTGCCATTTATAATAACATGGGTGGACCTGGAGGGAACTATGCTAAGTGAAATAAGTTAGACTGAGAAAGGCAGATACCCTATGCTCTCACTTATGTGTTGAATCTAGAGAACAAAACATACATAGCAAAACAGAAACAGACTCACAGGTGGCTGTCAGAGGTGAGCGGGTGGGAGGAGGGTGGGTGAAATAGGTCAAGGGGGGATTGAGGCACCAACTTCCAGTTAGGAAATGAGTAAGTCACAGGAACGTGATGTACAGCAGACGGAATATGCTCAGCGGCGCAACAACTTTGGTGACAGATGGTAACTAGCCTTACTAGTGTGGGTCATTTTGTAACGTATGTTAGCTCAGTATCGTGTCCAACTCCTCACGACCCCTGGACTGTAGACCGCTTGGCTCTGTCCATGGGATTCTCCAGGCAAGATTACTGGAGTGGGTTGCCGTCTCCTCTTCCAGGAGACCTTCCTGGCCAGGAATCAAACCTGCACCTCTTGCGTCTTCTACATTGGCAGGTAGATTCTTTACCACTGAGCCATCTGAGAAAGTGAAGTCGCACAGTTGTGTCTGACTCTTTGCCACCCATGGACTGTAGCCCACCAAGCTCCTCCATCCAAGCCCTTTGTAATGTATGCTGCTGCTGCTGCTAAGTCACTTCAGTCGTGTCCAACTCTGTGCGACCCCATAGATGGCATCCCACTAGGCTCCCCTGTCCCTGGGATTCTCCAGGCAAGAACACTGGAGTGTCTTGCCATTTCCTTCTCCAATGCACGAAAGTGAAAAGTGAAAGGGAAGTTGCTCAGTAGTGCTGAACTCTTAGTGACCCCATGGACTGCAGCCCACCAGGCTCCTCTGTCCATGGGATTTTCCAGGCAAGAGTACTGAAGTGGGGTGCCAGTGCCTTCTCCGTTGTAATGTATAAAAATCCCAAATCACTATATTGTATACCTGAAAGTAATATAGTATAATATTTTAAGTCAGTTATACTGCAATCAAAAAAAGAAATCTGCATACATGTAAATATTTTGTAAAAAGATTTTTTTGGTCTGTAATACTGGTGTTTCTGCTATAATTTATAAATACCTCTTAATGTCTAGGTAATTCCTCTTCCACTCAACTTTTGACTTTCAACCTGAGAGTAGTACTAGTTGTAATCTCATAGAGTTGCTTTAAAGATTATGGATATGTGTACATGCACACACACATGTATGCACATATGTACATATGAAGTGCTCAGAGTTTTGTCTGCATAAGATTAAATGACCATTAGCTATAAATTTATAATAGACTGGATCTGCAGTTTAGAGCAGAAATTAACATCCCTACCCTTTTACTTTGTTTGAATTAAAAAAATAATTGATTTTAATAAAGACTCGGTATTAAAGAATGTTCAAATTACCACACAATTGCACTCATCTCATACGCTAGTAAAGTAATGCTCAAAATTCTGGAAGCCAGGCTTCAGCAATATGTGAACCGTGAACTCCCTGATGTTCAAGCTGGTTTTAGAAAAGGCAGAGGAACCAGAGATCAAATTGCCAACATCTGCTGGATCATCGAAAAAGCAAGAGAGTTCCAGAAAAACATCTATTTCTGCTTTATTGACTATGCCAAAGCCTTTGACTGTGTGGATCACAATAAACTGTGGAGAAATCTGAAAGAGATGGGAATACCAGACCACCTGACCTGCCTCTTAAGAAACCTATATGCAGGTCAGGAAGCAGCAGTTAGAACTGGACATGGAACAACAGACTGGTTCCAAATAGGAAAAGGAGTGCGTCAAGGCTGTATATTGTCACCCTGCTTATTTAACTTCTATGCAGAGCACATCATGAGAAACACTGGACTGGAAGAAACACAAGCTGGAATCAAGATTGCCGGGAGAAATATCAATCACCTCAGATATGCAGATGACGCCACCCTCATGGCAGAAAGTGAAGAGGAGCTAAAAAGCCTCTTGATGAAAATGAAAGAGGAGAGTGAAAAAGTTGGCTTAAAGCTCAACATTCAGAAAACTTAAGATCATGGTCTCCGGTCCCATCACTTCATGGGAAATAGATGGGGAAAGAGTGGAAACAGTGTCAGACTTTATTTTTTTGGACTCCAAAATCACTGCAGATGGTGACTGCAGCCATGAAATTAAGACACTTACTGCTTGGAAGAAAAGTTATAACCAACCTAGATAGCATATTCAAAAGCAAAGACATTACTTTTCTAACAAAGATCTGTCTAGTCAAGCCTATGGTTTTTCCAGTGGTCATGTATGGATGTGAGAGTTGGACTGTGAAGAAAGCTGAGCTCCAAAAATTGATGCTTTTGAACTGTGGTGTTGGAGAAGACTCCTGAGAGTCCATTGGACTGCAAGGAGAGCCAGCCAGTCCATTCTAAAGGAGATCAGTGCTGGGTGTTCATTGGAAAGACTGATGCTGAAGCTGAAACTCCAATACTTTGGCCACCTCATGTGAAGAGTTGAGTCATTGGAAAAGACCCTGATGCTGGGAGGTATTGGGGGCAGGAGGAGAAGGGGATGACAGAGGATGAGATGGCTCGATGGCATCACCGACTTGATGAACGTGAGTCTGAGTGACCTCCGGGAGTTGGTGATGGACAGGGAGGCCTGGTGTGCTGCGATTCACAGGGTCACAAACAGTCGGACACGACTGAGCGACTTAACTGAACTGAATTGTATTAGAGTCGTGTTTTGTCAACTCTATAGCTTGCTGGGGTTCCACTGGTGATCCACTGGCAGATAATGAGCTATTTGAGGACCCTTTCCTTTAGGTATTGTTTGTAGTTTAAATTATACTTTGTAAATTCTCTTTTGGTAATAAACTTTAAATAAGCAGTTCAGTCTTTAGATATCTTAGCAAAAGGTTCAAGAATATTGTTACATTTTAGTAGTCTTTCACAGGTCTTTCCTCCTTTGTATTAAGATGTATTTTGTTAGGACACACTGCTGTATTTTCCTCTGTTTTTGAGTTGAATGAATGGGACGTGCTCAGTTGTGTGTTCATCCTTCTGACTTGCACGTTATCCCGTACACATGGAAGGGTTCCTGGCAACCCTGAACAAGAACAGTGATTTTGTACATGCCATGGGCAGACCCTGGGGGTTCAAGCCCCAAGCCAACAGCAGACGAGCGGAGCGCCTCGGCCTGAGTCTCCTATATTCAAAGCAGAGAAGTAAATCATGACATTACAAGGGTGTATCTGCTGACTTACTGCTGTTTTGTACCGAGGGTAGGGGGAGATTGCTGGTTAAGGCCGGGTCGTGGCTCTCAAGGCAGCCAGGCATGAAATCTTGCCGTGTGCTCTGTGCCTGGGCCTCCCCAGCCCTGGCCTAGCGAGTCAGCGGGGGCCGCGTCCTGGCTGGGCTCGGGCCGCCGGCGTCTGGCAGCAGCCCTCTCGTCCTGCCAGTGCTGTGTTCACCGGAGTGCGGCCCCCTTCCGAGCCGCTGCCTGCGGGTGGGCTCCCCCTCACCAGCGCTTCGTGGGCGGGGAGCAGCCTGGGCGCCCGTGAGCCAGCAGCCGCAGAGCCCCGCGCGCCCTGGCGGCCCGGGAGCCGGAGCGCCGAGTCCCTGGCCTCGCCCAGGCGCCGCCGCCTCCCCGCCGCTGCGCCCGTGCCACCGTCCCGGCCCTGCGGAGGGGCGTCCTGCGACCCCCGGGAAGCCGGCTGGCAAAGCGTGCGCGCCCAGGTCGGGTTGGTGGACGGGGCGTCTGGAGGGGTCCAGCCCTTCCGTCTGGCTTTTCGGTCGTCTGCGCTCGTCCCTACGTGGCGCCGCCTGTATCTGGATTTCATCCGAAGCCCGCTTATGGAGACCGAGAGCTGGACAGTCAGGCGAGAACAAAGATTACCCCGTCTCCTCCCCACCTCAGACTCCAGGCGAGTTTCCCCCTCAGCGATCTGAAAGCTCCGGCAGAGTGGCGCGGCTGACAGGTGCTGCCCCGACCTCCCGGGGAAAGGTAGTCTGGAAACGGCCTTTAGGCTTTGTTTCTTCCCGCAGCCCGCAGCAGCCAGTCACGCCCGCTGGCGCTGCGGCGACTCTGCTGCTCGCGTGCCCTTGGGCTTGATCTCTTCTTTGGAGCGCGGTGTTTTCGTGCACTGCCAGGTGGGTGTGGCCCAGAGTGTGCAAGCAGGACTGCTGAGGCAGTTGTGTGACACTTGGTGGGGAGTTAACTTCTAAGCTGGGAACACTGCTTCTGTGTGCATCTTCCAACTCTTGAGGTGATGGCAGCTGAGGACATGAAGGGTCAGAGCTGCGGGGTGTGTGTGCAGTAAGTTAATCTTTTAATTGTGACTATCAGAGAAGTTTAGAAAATAACCTTTGTACTCATTATGTAATGTAATATGAAATGTTCACCTGACGTGGAAATTATCAGGATAGAAACGTGTCTTATTGCCCCTTTGACACTTGTGTCTTTGAATAATAATAATTATAAATAGTGATGATGGCAGTGATGAGGTGAAAGGCTTCTTCATAAATTCAGAAGTTGACAAGTTATAGGGCAGTTTCCATACAGTCTTTAAAAAAGACTTGTGTTCAGCTGTCTTCAACTAGAAGATTTTAATTTTTTTTTTTTTAACACCTATGCTCAAATTGTAACTCTTTGATGGGAAGGTTATCCATCGTCTTGTACCCTTTCAGCTTTACGAGTGTGTGTCGCTATACTGAGTCTTGTTCAGTATGTAGAGGAACTTGGTTTGGTACCTTTGGGCCTTCATGTAGTTCTAAGTAGGACACACTGCTTTCTTCTGTTGGAAAGTGATATTTTCTTCACTCATTGGATGTTTATGGTGCCAAGGAGGCTCCTGCCTCTTGTTGTGTAGAAACAAACTGATTTATTCTTGGTCATTGAGATCAGTCGCTCCAGCCAGTAGCTTAGCCCCAGTTAGCCTGCTGGTTCAGCGGCATCTCATTGTCCGGTTCAGGTGGACGTCTCCTGTCAAGAGGTCCAGTCTCCAAACCAGAAGAGCTCTGCTCAGCTGGGGCAGGAAGGAGAACTTGCCCAAGTGGGGGTGTTAGGTGTGGTAATGTGGGGCCACCCCATCTCACCCCTGACTTGTGATCCTGTGTCTTCTGGCTTTGGGAGAAGCAGCACCATGAAATGTTTTCTGATTCAGAGCGTGTCCTGCATCATGTAAAACAGAGGTGCCCCCTACCTCCCCTCAGGGGTGCTGTTCCCCCACAGTGGACATACTTGGGTCTTGGCGTGCTGCCCCCCTTCCAGTTAGGCCAGTGGCCTCTTGGCTCGACGTGTGGGTGAGAAGAGTCGAGGCCGTGGCCGTGAGCCTGCCGCGCCAGTTTGCAGTTAGACAGAGAGCCCTGAGGATTTGCATGCTGTACGCAGTGCCGTGCCCTCAGGGTGTGCTTCTCTGAGTCCGGGCGGTGCCATGCTGGCAGAGATGGCAGGTCCTCACCCAAACCTTCGTCTAGTGACCCTGAGCCTGATCAGGCCTCGACTGAAGAGGTGCAGTGTCCTTAACTGATAACACTGCGTGGTCCAGCTGCTTGCCGGGAAGATGCCTCCCCTAGAAGCCTCCTGCCGCCAAACCTCCTGAAGCAGGTCCAGTGGCCCGCCCGAAGCCGCCGGAGGTGTCACCCTGTGGGAGCCGGCCTCCCAGGGCCCAGCATCCATCCACCCTCCTGTTGTGCGTCTCAGGGACCTCTGCCCCGCCCTCTCCCCTGCCCAGGACAGCGGAGGTCCCCAAGGGCCCAGGGCCCAGGCAGGGAGCGGAGAGGGAAGCTGGGGCATGGGCAGGTGTTGAAGGCACAGCTCCCCAGACCTGTCATCTCCCCACCATTTACTGCTGCGATAAAAGTGTCATGGGAAGAGGAGAGTGAGTTAACCATCTGGGAAGAGAACCAGGAACTTGGTTTTGAAGGAGACGTTTGGCTTTGGTTGAGTTTTCCAAACAAGAGTGTAGTGGTATTTATTCATTTAGTATTGATAAAATATTATTTGCCAGATACTGGGAATTTCAAGGTTATTTATGATTCTAAGTTGTAAATAATAAATTATATCATGTCAATCAAGGCCTGGGCAGCGTGACTAAGACTCTGATGTGGGAAAGGTAGGAGAGAGAGTGGTAGGTTAAAAGCTGACCCCGGTATCACACCTGGTTCTTGGAAGAAAGTTGGTGTTTTGTCTTGGAAATACTTACTTGTCGTGTGTGTGTCTGTGTGTGTGTGTGTCTGTGAGAGAGAGAGGTCGTGCTACAAAATCTGGCTGGACAGACAGGCAGTGGCCAGATTGTGAAGAATCTCGTTTGCTAAATAAAGGGGTTTGGATTTTATCCAGCAGACCGTGGGGGAGGCAAATAGGGGACATGCTGTGACCAGCTTTGTTTTGGGGACGGGGACTCTGGTGGCGTTATATTAATAAAAGAAAACTGGAGTAGGGAAATTGACTGACAGCCATCCAGTGAAAAGGCAGCCATAGGGATTGGACCAGAGGGGCCAGGTCCTGAGTGGACAGCGATCACGAAAGGCAGATGAGGTTGGGGTTTAGGAACATGGCTAATAAGGGATGTCTGTCGTAGTGCAGAGCCTGCTTGAAAGCAGGTGAAGAAGAGGGGCAAGTTTAGACTGACACATAAAGGGCAGATACTCACCAGGCATTTCCTTAGTGTCTGACGAGCGAGGCAGAGCCTGCCGTCATTTGCTGTAAGTTGTAACTCTATGGAGTGTGTGTACACACACACACACACACACACACAGATGCTTGTGTGTGTGTGTGTACATATTTGTGCTTAGTTGCTCAGTTGTGTCTGACTCTTTGCATCGCCAGACTGCAGCCCGCCAGGCTCTTCTGTCTGTAGAATTCTCCAGACAAGAATACTAGAGTGGGCTGCCATTTGCTTCCTCAGGGGATCTTCCTGAAGGTCTTCCCGGTCATTTAACCCTGGTCTCCGCATTGCAGACAGATTCTTTACTGTCTGAGCCGCCAGGGGAGCCCAGGCATGTATATAGGTGCCTCCCTGGTGGCTCAGATGGTAAAGCGTCCGCCTGCAATGTGGGAGACCCAGGTTCGATTCCTGGGTGGGGGAAGATCCCTGGAGAAGGAAATGGCAACCCACTCCAGTATTCCTGCCTGGAAAACCCCATGGACGGAGGACCTGATAGGCTACAGTCCACGGGGTCGCAAAGAGTTGGACGTGACTAAGCGACTTCACTTCACTTCATACATTTAAAAGTGTTTGAGGTGTGTGCCAAATACACATATATGTACTTTAAGTGTATATGTGAATATCGTATACAATGTAAATAATACAGCATATTATATATATGTGTGTGTGTGTAGTGTTTATCATTTAATTATACGTCATTTATGAATGGTTAGAGTCATTTTGCTCCACTTGTAAAGATTCAGAAACTCCTTTGGGGCTGCCTTGCACCTGTGGTTGTCTGTCTTTCTGTTGCTAGTGGTTCACCATCAGTTTTGCTCCTGGTTAAGAGATGTTTGTAGGTTATGATTTTCAGAGATGCCTAATAGTTTTACAAAATAGGTTCAGTCAATTAGGTTTTATTTATTGGTTGTTTGGACCATGTCCCTCAGTACGGTAGTAGTGTGATTATACCAATATTATCTTCTAAAATTAGAGATTTATGTTTCAGTTCATGATTACTCAACTAAAAACATTGGATGCTTTCGTGTAAGCCAATTTTTTCTTTTATCCTGAAATTTATTATGTAACAGATGAAACAGTTGAACAAGAGTGATCTCCAGGTTTCTTCCTAGTTGTCAATTGCAGGATTCTTTAATTGTATGGTTTACTTCTTAAATAACTGCCTCATTTTTAAAGTATAGTTTGTATATAATTCACATGAACATCCTCACTTCCAGTCCTCTAGAGTCCAGGGTCTGGAAGCTTGTGTGGAGAGAAGGCAGGTACGTCTGAGTTATGTTACAGTGCCAGGCTTCTGAATTTTGTGGAAAAGTAGATGGGTTCCTCTAGGAAAGCAAAACTGCTGCTGAATTGACTTGCAGAGTGTGAACTGGAGCGCGAGAGAGCAGTAAACGTGGTTGACGCGGAAGTTGCATAGGGGAGGAAACGGGTGGGCCAGCGCTGGGTTTCTGTGCAGTGTGCCAGCTGCAGACACGCAGAGCTGAGGCTCCCTCGCGTGCAGCCTCCACGAGGGCAGGGGGCCGTCTCTCTGGCTCAGCATCCTGTCCCCAGCACCAGTAGCCACGTCTGACACCTGTGTTATGTCCCCACGTCTAGTTGTGTGGTCTTGGGCACTTGGTTTAACTTTGTTTCAGTTCCCCACCTGTAAAATGAATGAAAGCACGAGTACATGAAAGAGGCAAGCCAGCGAGAAACGTTCGAGCTGTTTGGCTGGCCAGCCCCGAGACGAGCAGAGCTTTCCCAGGGACTTGGGTGCAGGGAGGTCAGGATGAATGTTTGGCAGTGAAACGGCAGGACACACCACCCTAAAGGAGGAGGCAAGAGTGACGTGTAAGATAACGTTTTATTATACAAAAGCATTGAAAACCAAAGGGTACAACCAACCGCTGTCCTCTTTTATGATACAGGATTGCTGTTTCAATTGTCAAGTGGAGTGTTAGAGTTTTGCTGTAGTAAGAATGTTTCATAGTTGGAAGAACCTTGCAGTTTTCAGGTCACCGGCTGCTACCTTTCTTGGCCTAAACTTTTAAATGTGAATGTAAATTAAATGCGTTTAAACAGATGGTCTCTTTATGCTTTCCACTAAAAATTTTTTCATTCCATGAGGAATTTATCACTGCAGCAGTTTATTCTGTGTACCCATAACTGTTTATAGCGCTTAGGTTTCTGAGTTAAATATTGATTCACTTAAAAATCAAATGAAGTCTCTAATCAATATTTCTTGCATTTTATGCATAAATAAATTCCTAGGGGACATAAACATGTCCCTCAATAATTCTTATAAAAGTTTAGTTGCAGGCAGAGGGACTTTTACAGGAAAAAAAAAAAAAAGCTCTGGCTAAGAGACACAGAGCCCCGAGTAACAGGAGCAGCGACGGGTCAGGATGAGACCTTTACTTGTAAAGTGTGTGAATTAGAATTGTGCTGTTTTCTGTTGCGGTCATCACACTCAATGGACCGTCTTCCTGTCGTCTCCTTGAAATCTGATAATGTGTTTTTTTCCCTCCTCAAAATGCATGTTTACTGAATTACTTAAAACATGGCCTATTTGTATCAGGGGACTGATTTCCTCTAATAAATATCTAGTTTAACTTTCAGAGCAAAGTGAGATTTCGTATCACACAGGAAAGGAACTTGGGTTTCGCTTCCAACTAAGTATGCTTGCAGATCGAGGTGACCACTCGCAGAATTTTCATCAGCTCCCTCTGTGACATTTTGGAGAGACTGCTCTGTTGGTTTCCTGCAGACTCTGATGTCTGGGGAAAGTTTTTTACATTGCACCTCTATCATAGATGTTGAATTTTTCATTTAAAGGTCAGCTGTTCTTATTTGTCTGTTCAAAGACTCTTTCTTTGCTATATAATTAGTTTAAAATGTTTTCAGCCAGTATGTATTATTCAAAGCCTTATAATGATGGGGATTTTGAATCTTTATATATCAAAGTGAAAGTGAAGTTGCTCAGTCGTGTCCGACTCTTTGTGACCCCTGGACTGTAGCCTAACAGGCTTCTTTGTCCATGGGATTCTCTAGGCAAGAATACTGGAGTGGGTTACTATTTCCTTCTCCAGGGGATCTTCCTGACCCAGGGATCGAACTCGGGTCTCCCGTGTTAGAGGCAGACGCTTTAACCTCTGAGCCACCGGGGAAGCCCTTTGTATAAAAGCCAGGTTAAAATAACGGTTATTGTATTCTGGAGCCTGCTGGCATTGGTACCCTGGCTTTGCCACTTGCTAGCTGTCTGAAGTGAAAGTTGTTCAGTCCTGTGCGACTCTTTGCAACCCCATGGACTATACAGTCCATCTCATTCTCCAGGCCAGAACACTGGAGTGTAGCTGTTTCCCTTCTCCAGGGGATCTCTTCCCAACCCAAGGTTCGAAGCCAAGTCTCCTGCATTGCAGGCAGATTCTTTACCAGCTGAGCCACAACGGAAGCCCAAGAATACTGGAGTGGGTAGCCTATCCCTTCTCTAGCGGATCTTCCCGACCCAGGAATCAAGCCGAGGTCTCCTGCACTGCAGGTGGATCCTTTACCACCTGAGCTAGTTGTGTGACCTCAGGCCAGTGGTGTAACTTTGCTGCAGAGTCCTGGTCTGTAAAGTGGACCTAATGATAATAGTGCCTATTTCGTAAGGTTGTTGTGGGATTAAACCCGAGTGTGTGAGGTGCTGAGAATATGCCTGGCCCAGAGCCAGCTGGCGCCATGTAAACACTTACTCCTCACTGTTGTCAGTGACAGTGTAGCGCTTAGACTCGAGGCCACAAAGGGAAGGTCCAGTTTCCTTTATACCGTGACTCGGTTCACTGGGAGCAGCCTCTGTTGTCAGAGTTCTCTCATTTCACAGGCCCCAGGGCTTGTCTCTTTCACGTGGCTTCCATACATACTTATTTCACAGTTGTACTCAATAGGAAATAAATATCCCTGTGTTTTTGTGTGTGTGTGTTAGTTTGTTGGGACTGTATCAGTTGGCGTGTTGAGTATGCTTGGTGAAATTATATGTGGATTTATATATTCCTATGCCATTTAACAAGGATGGTAAGGGTTTTCCCCAAACCTTTCTTTGATAGCTTTCTTTATTTGGTACCTTTCATTTTTGCTCAGTGAGAGCAGTGCATTCCTTCAGTCTCAAGAATGTGATGTCAGTGATATCTTCTGACCCAAACACTGAATCTTCTTCCCCATTCCCTGGTTTCATGAAGAACCGTGGTGGTAGAGAAACAGCTGACAAATGTCAAAAGAGTACTGTAGGGGTCTGACCCCATTATGAACCTCTAACTACCTCGAATCTTAGGTAATTCTAATCAAAGTAATGTGATTATCTTTTCCCTTTAAGCTTAGAGTAAAACCTAAAAAGTAAGAAGATTCTCCTTCTTTCTTGGCTTATTTATCAATCTCATTTCTTTTTTTTTTTTTAATTGCCTTGTAGTTGATTTATAATATTTTGCTTGTTTCAGGTGGCCCATATGGTTCGGTGTTTTTATAGACTCTGCACCATTGGATCACTTTTGTTTACAGGCCTTCATTCTCCAAAGCAGACCTCTACAGCCCATCATTTGCTTTCCTCCATCTGCAAAGTTCTGGAAACATTTTAGGGAACTGATTTGCTGTGACAGTCAGCACTGTGTTCAGAGGTGCAGACATATCTCATCCAGAATGAAACCTGGGGTCTTCACCAGGTCCCGGGAGTCTCCTCAGCTCCGACCTGCTTCCTCTCTGACCTTATCCCCTGCTGCTCCGCCGTTTACTGGGTGCAGGTGCCGAGCCTGCCCCCCCAGGACTCCTGGAGGCCCCTCTCCCCGAGGGCACCCTCCTTGGCTCCCGTGGCTCACTCGGGTCTTGGTGCCCTGTGGCCACGTTAGGGTCTGTCCCCCACCTCCTGTGTAGGATGGCCCCTCTGTCACTCTCTCCCCTTACCCTGCTTTAGGTTTCCACACAGAATTTACCTCTGGCTCAGACATAAATATGCTTTACTTGTTTACTGTTTGCTCTCTGCTCCGATGCGTCAGCGTCACGGACACAGGGCTTGTTCTGCATCTTTGTCCCTTTGTGGTTGCTGTTGAGTCATTGAGTTGTGTCTGCCTCTTTGTAACCCCATGGCCTGCAGCACCTCAGGCTCCCCCGTCCCTCCGCCAACTCCCAGAGCTTGCTCAACCTCATGTCCACTGAGTCAGTGGTGCCGTCCAACCATCTCACCCTCTGTCATCCGCTTCTCCTCCCACTTTCAGTCTTTCCCAGCATCAGGGTCTTTTCCAGTGAGTCGGCTCTTGGTATCAGGTGGCCAGAGTATTGGAGCTTCAGCATCAGTCCTTCCAATGAATATTCAGGGTTGATTTCCTTTAGGATGGACTGGTTGGATCTTCCTGCAGTCCAAGGGACTCTCAGAGTCTTCTCCAGTACCACAGTTTGAAGACATCAATTCTTCAGTGCTTAGCCTTCTTTATGGCCCCAACTCTCACATCCATACATGACTAGTGGAAAAACCATAGCTTTGACTAGATGGACCTTTGTTGGCAAAGTGATGTCTCTGCTTTTTAATATGCTGTCTAGGTTTGTCATAGCTTTTCTTCCAAGGAGCAAGAATCTTTAATTTCATGGCTGTAGTCACTGTCCACACTGATTTTGGACCCCAAGAAAATGAAGTCTGTTTCTGTTGCTTAGTAGAAATGTATGATGGCACATGGCAGGTACTCAAAAGCTTTGTTTAATTAAGTGACTAAATTATTATGATATTTCCAATTTCACAGTTACCTACTGTGCATTAAATCTTTCCGAGATTCTCTTTAGATAGATTTTGAAGGTGGGTCTGAATTATTGTCTAGGCAAAGTGTTCTGTTAATCATCTGTATGGAAAAAAACAATTAGCCATTTCTAAAGATACGAAGTATTAGAATTGATCTGATCTAAGAATAAAGAAGTTAGATCTCTCTGAGACCATGTTTACAGATCACATAGCACGTATTTCTTAAAGATGAGGAAACTGGGGTCTGCTTCTGTTTGCGGGTGTGCGTGTATCTGTGTTGTGGGTATGCCAGTTACACAGCCTCAGTGGCAGTGCCCTGACTTGTCTGTGATGTAGTTCATTGTTATTACCTTGTACAACATTGTTATTACCTTGTACAATATAACTTCTTAATTTCCTAGTAAATTTATTTTTTTTTCTTGTTTTTTTTTTTTTCCACTTACTGCCTCACCCACAAGCACGTGCTATGATCGTATAGTCTCTGCTTTCTTAAGTCACACAGTTGTTACACGGTGCTGGGTGGACATGGACGATCTTCTGATATATTTCTGCCTCCTTTGGAAATCTCCACTTGGATGTCTCCGCGTTAACAGAATCAATATTTGCAAGAGCAAATTCCTCAAAGTTTCACCTAAACCTGACACTTTTGTTGCATTTCTTTGAATAATTCATCCTGGTTGCTTAGGCCAGAACCTGTGCATTGGTGGGGGAAAGTAATTTTACCTCTCTCTGTGGCCAGTCCCTTGCATCTGGGAGGTCGTCGAATCCTGCAGAGGTTCCTTCTTTCCTGGAGGGTCTCGAGTAGCTGATGTGACCCTCTTACTAGCTGATGTGACCCTCTCACTAAATGTTGGCCTTCCAGAAAGTTTGTGACTTTGCTTCTTGTTGCAGAAATCGTCCTCTAAGAAACCAGTCAGATTCATCAGATGATGCTGTGTCTTATTAGCGAGCAGTTCATGACTTCCCTTAGGGATGACCATCAAGGGCTTAGGGGAAGGTCTGCAGTATTTAATACTGTGCTTTGGACTCTGGTGTGCCCAGTAAATTAGCTTAATGTTGTTATAATTCCTCGTTTTGAGAATGCATTTTCCCTCCTGTTACACAGTTAATTATTTTCTCAACAATGAAAAAGAATACTTTCCTTTTAAAAACAGTTTTCAATGAGCTGTTTTAAAAGCCATCTCTCTGCAGATACAGAAATCGAGTAAATTAAGTGCCTTTCACAGCTCTCTGAGTGCTTTTAGCCTATCAGGTGACACTGAAGCTTTTAAAGTTGCCTCACTCACAGCCAGGGAGCACAAGCAAGCTAGAATTGACACCACTGAGATCAACCCCATTTTCATTTCCCTCTGGTTCAGATATATAAGAGAAGTCAGTGTGGTCTGAAATTGTTAAAGAGAAGCATGTGAATGCCTCCTAGTGGTATACTGTGTGGGCTAATGAAGAAATTTAAAAATAATATTTATAGAAAGAATATTTTAAATTATTAAAACTTATAAATGAAAAGTACTAAAACCCTGTGATGATAACATTCCAAATGGAACAAATACATTTTTTGCTATATAAAAATTAATTCAAAATCTTAACCAGAAAAAATATACATATGATGAAGATGACTGTATTTTTAATCAAGATTTTTATGTTTTTGGTTCAGATTAGATTATTGTAACTGACTTTCTAAAAAATTTAGTGGAACTATTTTGCACTTAAATATAGACAAATGCTGCTACTAAGATTGAATTGCTTTGTTTACATTTATCCCTTCAATTTGATTACCATATGAACTTTAATTTCTTTGTATGATAAAATAGAAATAATGGCTTATAGAAATTTTGTGGTGCATTTTCAGATGGTTTTATTTTTAAATTCCATTTTTCAAGTCAAATGAAAACTTTTATTCATTCAGTGTCTTGAAAATGCAGACTATAGTAAAACTTTTAAGATGAGGAAGAATGCTGATTTAAATATTTCTTTAAATGCTAAAAGAAAATAGGTCTCAAGACTTACAGAAATATAATTTAAAAGGTAAACGAAGTCACAGGGAAAGAATTCTGATGCGGGTCAGTGGGGGTGGGGTGGGGAAGCAATATCCCTTTGATAAGCATTAAAAAAATATTTAATTAACTGCTTTGCCAAAACAAAACAGTTAAAATGGCAATTACCTTTAAAATAGCATCCGTGCCTTTGCAGCTGTTGCGGTATAAAGCTAGGAAGCACGGTGGTAATCTGAAAGGAGCAGTTTAAATATGGAATTATGATGTCCTCGGCGTCCTGCGGCACAGCCGCCGAGCTCGGGCAGCGCGCTGGTCAGTGGTGACGTTCTCCGTGTCAGCGAGCGGCGTCTCCTGGCACCGTCACCCGCGGCCCACACGTCGCGGCATCTCCAACCGTGGAACGCCGGGTCCCCCGGCGCCCGCAGCTTCCAGGCTCCCAGCCGGGCTCACGTTTCATTCTCCGGCAGTTTGCCCTAATGATATCCCCCCCGCGGAGCCCCCAGCCTCGCCTCCCCCGGACCGCATCCCGGCGCGTTCATCCGAGCGAGCCCGCCCGGGCAGCACACGCGTGAGTCCCCGCAGTTCCTCCAAAGACGCTGGCCCGGCGTGGCAGGCTTAGGTTCTTAGTTTCCGCCCAAACAGTCTATGTCAGGAAGCTATAAGCGTCCGTGTAAGATGCCCAAGAAGCTACTTTGCTGCGTATGCATTGTTCAGGACGGCTTCTGAAACATGAGACTTTTTTTCACAAGCGGAATTGATCCAGATAATAGGATTCAGTATCACACATGGCTTCATGAGCATGGTGCATCTTTGATAGCTTGAGCGCGTCTCTCCGTGTGGAGGGTCAGCGGCCACTCACTGTTGCTTCCCTCTCACACTTTCCAGCTCACCGCCTGTCTCCACGGCTCGGTCGCCCTGCTGTACCCGATGTTCTGGCAACACATCTACATCCCGGTGCTGCCCCCACACCTGCTGGACTACTGCTGGTAAGTCGGCTCTGCCGGCTCCCGTGGGCCCAGCCTGCAGGCCTGGGAGACGCCGCCGCCTCTGCGCATTAAGCGAGCTTCGAGGGCTACCTCATGTGCATGCGTATGGATGAGACCTCTCAAAGCCGACATGGAGATCAGCAATAAGTATTAAAAGGGGTTTTATGAAGGGCAGAGTGGTTCTTTCCAAAGGTAGCAAGACTCTGTTCTTGGCAAACATGAAGTTCTTTAGATTTCCTTGAGTTTGTTCTGTGGTCGTTGAGATAATTAAATGCGCAGGTAGAAGCTGACCCAGTCTTAACAGCTGTGGTTAGGAACGTTTTGCAGAAGTTGTAGTTTCAGTCAGAGAGCCCGTGTCCCAGGAGTCAGAATTTGTCTGCAGAGTCTTTGAGCATCCGGGCTGTCTCTGTCGGGGCACATGTTCATCCCCTCCACCCCAAGGCATGCTTTCCCACATACGCTTACCCCAGTAGCACACCAGGTGCCAGATAGCCATGGAGGGCTTGCCTCGAAGGCAGGGTCTCCCTGAATCCTGGTGAAGTCAAAGCCTCAGCCTTGAGCCACCGTGAAAAGCAGTGCTGACGTGTGTGGGAGTAATTCTGAAACACTTATTGGCATCAGAAGCACCTGCAGGTGACCTCACAGTCTGAATTCCACTGGGCCTCCAGAACTGGCCTCGCCCTCTTCCCTGGAGGCCGATGGAGAATTAGGCCCTCACACAGCAGCTCTGTGGTCTCCCTTGGGACTTAGGGCAATCATCTTCTGCAGGCAGAGCCCAGTTCTTAAGAAGTCAGAGGAAAGCTTTTACCCGGAACCATCCACATGCACATGGCTTCCCTGGTGGCTCAGATGGCAAAAAATCTGCCTGCCAACCAAGAGATGCAGGTTTGATCCCTGGGTCGGGAAGATCCCCTGGAGAAGGAAATGGCAACCCACTCCAGTATTCTTGCCTGGGAAATCCCAGGACAGAGGAACCTGCTGGGCTATATAGTCCATGGGGTCACAAAAGAGTCGGACACGACTGAGTGACTAAAACAAGAAGAGTCCCCATATGTGCACACACACACGCACAGAAAGGAAATGATTTTGACCATAATATATTTGTTTTTATCACAACCAATGTTACTTAAAAAAAAAAGCTCTTTTAGAAATGAAGTAGTTATTTTATTTTCTGATTTCATGAAAAGCACGTCAACTTGACGTGTTTAAGGGTCGAAGTGATCTAAGTTCATACAATGAAGTCTTCTGTCAAGCTTTTATGACCAGGCCTTTTCCGAACAAGTGATTTGAGTGACAGTACATGTATTTGACCACGTATCAATTAAACCCACCCACTGTGGGCCTCCCCAGCATGGTAATGTTACTAGTATTGATAATGCCATGAAGCAAGTTTCCAGTGACTTCCCACTGCCATCCTACCCTTTGGGTGCTGGGGGGCAGAAACAGTTTGGGAGCAGACTGTAGGTATGTGGTTTAATTATACTGCAAAGCACCACACACACGTCTGAGAGTACAGCTGGCTCTAGCAATAGCTGTCTTGGTACTCACTTTAGAGCCTTCTCTCACCAGCATCCTCAAAGGCTGCTGCTACTACTGCTAAGTTGCTTCAGTCGTGTCCAACTCTGTGCGATCCCATAGACGGCAGCCCACCAGGCTCCCTCGTCCCTGGGATTCTCCAGGCAAGAATACTGGAGTGGGTTGCCATTTCCGTCTCCAATGCATGAAAGTGAAAAGTGAAAGTGAAGTCGCTCAGTCATATCTGACTCTCAGTGACCCCATGGACTGCAGCCCACCAGGTTCCTCCATCCATGGGATTTTCCAGGCAAGAGTACTGGAGTAGGGTTGTCATTGCCTTCTCTGATTGTCGAAGGCAGGAACCATGATTCTTTCACATCAACATGTTCAGTAGATCTTTGCATATAAAACTTACGTTCAATAATTTTGCAATTAAAACTTACGTTCAATAATTTTGACAAAAGTATTAGAAAATGCATTGCTACATGATTTTTAAAAATCAATTGCCAAAGGAGAGTCCCTTGGACTGCAAGGAGACCCAACCAGTCCATCCTAAAGGAGATCAGTCCTGGGTGTTCATGGGAAGGACTGATGCTGAAGCTGAAGCTCCAATATTTTAGCCACCTGATACGAAGAGCTGACTCATTTGCAAAGACGGTGATGCTGGGAAAGATTGAGAGCAGGAGGAGAGGAGGACAACAGAGGATGAGATGGTTGGGTGGCATCACCAACTCGATGGACATGGGTTTGGGTGAACTCTGGGAGTTGGTGATGGGCAGGGAGGCCTGGCATGCTGTGGTTCATGGGGTTGCAAAGAGTTGGACACGACTGAGCGACTGAAGTGAACTGAGTGGTTCAAGAACTAATTGTGAGGTTTAAAATTTCATTTTGTCATACATAATATTAGTGCTATTTTAATTTTTCTGTAGAAAATGTTCTGAAATCTTAAGAGGTAGCATCCCTTTAAGTTCCGTTCTCTGTAACGATGACACGTTTAAGACTTCCTGAAATGCTGTGTTAAGAAATGATCACTAACTCTCTCTAGAGATGTTTTCATGATACTTTCTAACTCTGCCCACATGTCCTTCTTTTTTGGCTGCTTCCCCTGAAATGAAGGAAGCTTGTTTCATATCTAAGTCTTGGTCATTTCTGACCTCTGAAATAGCCCCTTTAGGACAGGTTCTAACAGCCTGCATGCTGGGCACTTTCCTGGTCCAGAGAGCAGAGCCCTGGTAATCAAGCAGGAAGTTATTTGAGAGTCCCTAACCCTTAAGGCCACCGTGATGGACTCCACTTCTAACATGGCAGGTGGGCAGTGTAATCTACATGTTTTCTTCTCAAAATAGCTGTCTAAGGCTCCAGCTCTAGTTCCTTGTCAGAAAGTCCTGCAGACAGAACTAAGAAATGGTTTCCTTCTCTCTGCATCTTTGCCACTGATCCTAATGTCATACTGATGTGTGTGCAAAAGGGAGAAGAATTTGAGATCATGCCTTCAATCTCATATTTTTTGAGTAAGGAAATTTTTATATCCCACTCCAAAACGGCACTCGGAAGATGTGATGGGCTGGTGGTGTATTTGCCAACTCTTGAAGGTGGTTGGACTTGCCCAGCCCCGAGGCAGTCCTGGCCCCTGGAAGCCTGCCTCTGGTGTGGGCTAGACTCGGGAGGGCCGCGATGCCATCTTGTGACCATGGGTGGATAGCGCATCTTGGTCGGCTGGCGGAGGCTTGCGAATTGGTCAGCTCATTCCTTCCTTAATCCATCCCTTTGTGGACCTGACATTTAGTAAATGTGCGTTTGCCAAGCTGTGAGTATGTAACATAATGAATAGGACTTAGTTTCTGTCGCCTAGGGTCCCCAGGTAGGAAGAACGTCCCCTGTTCGTGCACAAGTGCACATGGGGAGCCCAGAGGAATACCGTGATGCCATAGGGTTTATGTCCGAGGCTCATCAGAGAACCCCGATCGGAGCACCCAGGAGAAGTGCCCACCGTCTGCTAGGGCAGGAAACAACACCATCTGTATTTTCCCCTTCCTCTGCCAGTATAAGGGGAAAATGGGGAGTTTCTGTGTAACGGGTATAAAGTTCAGTTATTCAGCATGATTAAATCCTATAGATTTGTATAACATTGTGCCTTTACTTAACAGTTACTCTATTGTAGACCTAGAAATTTACATGGTAGATATTGATACGCAGAACAGAACAGAACACGAAAAGAATGCTTTAATGTAGGAGGCCTAGAGTGACGTTGCCGCGTGGCCCAACCTTCTGAGTCCCAAAACACCCCCGAGGCACTGTGAGTCCAGTTACCAGTGTGATTGTTCATTTGTGTGATAATGGTTGAGTCAGTGTTTTTATGTTCTCTATCTATCTGATTCTTCTTCTTCTTCTTTTTTTTTTTTTTTTGAAAAGAGCAGATTTAGCTTCTAAGAGAATAGTTTGTTTGTTTGTTTTTAATAGAAAATTATTTTGTTTAGACTACCCTAGGTTAATAGAGCACTGCTGTTACAGTCTACCCCATGGGTGGCCTCCGTAAGAAAAACTTAAAAAAGAAAAAAAGCTACTACAAAGTAATTATTTTTTATTTTTCAGTAAAGATTAATTGCTGCCAAAAAGAGGCTGCAGTCATAATAGCGCCTTCTGTATCTTGTCTTTGCAAAATCATTCCATTGACGGAAAAATCTAGGATAGTTTTACACATAGATGATAAAACATCTGTGTTGCCAAGGATCTTTCCTGACTTATTAACACCCTAATCTAATTAGGAGATTTCAGCTAGGGTAGCAAAATTATCTTTCATGATATTTGGCTGACTTAATATTAGGATGTAGGCAGTCCAGTTTTCATGAGGATGAAATAACTATTGAGTTTAATCTATATTCTGAAAAACACCGTAATTATTTTAGGGAGGTGTGCTCTAGGTTAATAATGTTTGCAGTCCAACATGTGTGTATTCTGGACTTTTCAGAAGTTAGTGAGATCAAACTACATAGAGATACCCAGTGATCCCACAGAAAAAAGTTTCAGTTACTTTATGGGTAGGATTTTGTATTGGGTTTTTATTCTGACTCAATCGTTTCTGTAAATTTATTGTTTATGCTTCAAGAGGTAACTAGCTTTCCCGAAGAAAGTGTTATCTAAGGTCTATGTAATAGGACTTCAGGTGGTTAGCTATTACTTTTGTCACTGATTTTTAAAATCTGATGTATCCTGCCCTTCAGCATAAGTAAAATAGATATAATACTTATTCTTTTATAAGGCTTAAATAGTCATGATCATTTATTATATTAAAATGTGCTTTGAGATCTGAGATTCCATGCTCTTCCTGTGTTATGAACCTTGTGGTCAGGTTTCCTAACCTGGGTTGAGGTGGAAAATTGTGCAGTAACTTTAATTTGTACAGTTCTGTGAAAGTTGCCTGAACCTGGTCATGGGAGCCCGGAGCAGCAAGAGGCACACGCTTTCTGTCCTCTGTGGCTCCCCGCAAGGAGTCCCAGGGGTGAGAACTTGGGTGGGGAACCAACTAGCCTTCTTTTATTTAAACAGAAATGCAACAGTCTACATTTATTCCTTCTCTCTCCTTTTGAAGGCAGAAAATCTGTTAGGTCTTCAGGATATCAAGGCCTATAAACGGTTCTCGACTTTCAGTCAAATGAAATATCCAGAATATCAGATCAATTCCAGATGGCCCATTGCATAGAAGTTAAAAAAAAAAAAAAAAGGAAAAAAGAGAAGGAACAAAGCTACTGAAGACAAAGACAACTGGGAGCTCAAGTCTAGGACGGCGTGGCCAGGCTACCGAGCGGGATAGGAACTGGAGCCGCTCTTGCTTTTTGTGAATCTGGATGTGTGGGTGTTAGTGGCCAGCCGTTCGTGAACAGATCAGGAACTGTCTGAGGTCACTTTGAAAACTGTGGATCTGCCAAGGTGCCAGTTTTGTCTGGTTCTCAGTAGCAAAGTGGATATGCCAGACTTTGGCCAGCTCAGTTCTAATAATGACAGGAATGTTTGGAAAGTTATGCAGATCCTTAGAAAAAGAATATTATCTGTTTTCATTAACAGAAAAGGTTTGCATTAAGTACCACACAGAGATGTATACAAAAGAAATGCCAAAATGTTTTATTTTAAAATAGCTGCTAGCTTGCATATCTTCTATCACATTTGTAGACACTTGATCGTTTTCATGTTTCCTTGTTAAATAATAGTTTCATTGTGAAACGTCGAGTTGAATAATTTCCTCGCTGTATTTCTTGAGATATATTTCTGAAATTGCTCGTGAGGCTCGACTTTGTGTATCGCGAGCTTCATTCAGTGTCTGTATCCTCTGCTGGAACGCCAGCCCTGCAAGGGCGTGTGCTCTGCCTGTCCTGTTTATTGTGCCCTCATCCCTGTGCCAGGTGGGGCACCTGGGTCTGCTCCACATACTGCGTTGAAGTAATTAACATCACTCTGAAAATTATTAGACAATTTAAAATTCATTAAAATGATAACTTTAGTATCATTATAAGTTAAATTTTATTTATTTAATATTATTACTAAATATAATTTTATATGACAGTTGAAAGTGAGATACAGGAGAATGTATGGAGTTTAAATAAAAGGCACAGGACGTGAGTGGAAAGAGAGTAGAGAAATAGGATGGTGAGAGTGGAGGAGGAGGAGATTATTTCTCTTTGCATCCTCAGTTCCCAAAGTGTACCTGGCACACAGTAGGTCTCAGTAAACACATTGTGACTGACTGACTCAAAATTTGGGGGGTACATTATGTGTGAAACCATGAATATATATTAATAAAATCATGTAAGAATCTAATTAAATAAAAAATTATACAAATCAGTGTGAATAAATTTGATGATTCTTCAAGATATATTTGATAGGAAGTATATGGAAAAGATTCATCTTAGATGATGGGAGACCCTAATATTCTCCTTATATTAAAAAAAGGTTCTTTTAAACATTATAACTCTTGATTTAATTATAATTCTGTGATTTTATATACATCACCCTTAATTTGAATATATCAGTGGCCTCAGATTAAATTTGAGTTTTCTGAATGGAATAATTTTAACTATCTATGATGTGCTATGCTAGAACCACCCATTTATCAATGTATTTTCTAAAGCACTCTGAATTACTGTATCGTTGTTTCAGTTTTAATGAACTCTGTGAACATATACGTGTGTATTTTTAATTTAGTGCCCCCATGCCGTACCTGATTGGAATACACTCCAGCCTCCTCGAGGTGAGTATCTTTCAGACCTGAGATAAATTAATTCGTAAAAGTGATAGTTAAAACAGTTGTGTTTTTGAGAGAATATCAGTTGAATGGTGCGAGGAAGCAACTAGCTGCATATTTATATGTACGTGATCGTTTTCCAGAAGGTGGTGCTGAAATAACTGTATTTGATCAGCAGGCACAGCGGCTGTCTTCAGTGGCCTGAGACCCCGAAAGTAGGTTCTGTTTGGTTGCAGTCACGTGTTAAGTTTTAAATACTAAAAACTTAGTCTTTGAGCCATCTTCTTGATGATGCTTGAGATATTTTATATCTGTTTCTCTTTCAGAAGTATATTTCTATATTTTAAAAGCAAAAATTTTTGTAATTATGAATCATAAAGGGTAAACTTTTATTTTGCGAACTTCACTATAATCCATTGTATCAAAGTTTTATCAAAATGTATTTTAATACGCTAATCGTGAACTTTTAAATTAGAATATAGCTTTTCAAAATTTTCAATTTTCAGTCCTGTTGGGACTTAAAATGTAGGTATTGTTTTTAACTGTGATTTCAGTGACTTTTGTCATTTGTTATCACTGTAATGGAAAACCTTGAACTTTACACACCTCAAACTTGAAATCAGTGAAATTTCCAGAGAGGACATCTTATAAGATTAGTTTCTAAAAAGTAAACAAAAGGCTTGGGTTAGTTGCCTGGCATCATTACGCCAGCTGATTTGTTCAAATAAATTTCTTCTTTGGATGGTTGTCCATATTACACTTTAACCAAGTTTCTGATAAGCAAACTTAGTGAGTTAGATTTGGTTTAATGATTAGTCATTATCACTGTATCAATCCTCACTTTGCTGATCAAGGAAGATCCTGGGGATTATTTTTAAAACTCCTGAGCATCTTTTGTGGAGAGAGTATGCTTTAACCATTAATAAAGAAGACATCTTAATGAATTATAGTGAGTTTAGTTTCTTTTTAATTTTGAAGCCTGGATTGCATAGTGTAATAACTCTGTATTTTGTTTATTTTTAGAATACTTCTTAAAGGCCAAGGTACTTGCAGTGAAAACAGATTGTATAAGATAAAACATAAATGAGTAGGTGTTTAATCTACTAGTAGAGTGTAGAATAAATGACCGGCATTTTATTCATCAGTGGTTTGAGTTCTTGCAAAAACTTAGCCATGGTTGGTTGGCATGATTTTTTTTTTTAGTTATCAAATTTGATTTTGGTGTTAGTGCACATATCTCTTTATTTAACATACCTAACAGAACACATAGTTTTTATAATACATTTATTTATGCAGATGAAAATTATTTGAAGTGGTTGACTGTACCTGTTTTATTATTTTGCATAATGATTCTGTATCAACTTTCAAAAGCTTTTCCAGATTACTACAGAAGGTAGTACATGCTTTAAATATTCAATAAAATTTATCACGTTTATTGGACACCTGTAGAGAAAATCATTACCTTGTTAAAGAAGCAAATTTAAGAATTTTTTACTCCTTAGAGTATTGTCCTGGACAAGCAGTCCTTTCTAGCTTTCGAATGGCTCTTACCATAAAGTGAGACTGCATGAGGCCACAATTAGATCAGCTGGAACCTCTACTCCCTTTATACTCTGGACTTATTAAGCTATCTTTATTTGGCTTTATTTGGTTTATTTGGCTGAATAGTGAATGAGAAACTATAACAGGAACTTCAGGAATGTCTTTAAACCGGTTGGATACCATTTAGTAACTTTCTTCTTAGTCTTTTACCAGGAGATACACATCCTGTATCAGAATTCCATTCTTATTATGACATTATTAGGCAGATATATTTTTAGCTAAAATTCTAATCTTTAGTGCTTTTTAAATTTTATTTAAGTGTATTATAATCAAGATACAAATATATTTACACATTTTACATATGAAACAGGACTGCATAATTTTTCGCATTTTGTTTGGCAGGAAATACGACTGATTTTTGTTGTTGTTGGGGAAGTGTTGAAATATCCTCTTCCTTCTTCATCAAGAAGGTTTCAGCACTTTTATCAGTTTTACAAAGACTTTTAAACCTAATTGTTCAAAGATATGAACTTAATGTCTTTCTAAACCTTTTAAAAATTATTTTTATGTGGTCATAAGTAAAAGCTGGCTAGGAATCTCTTTTTAAAATGTTTAAGTTTGCTTCTGAAATGAAGGGTAAGGGCATTTTGCTGCCCCTGAAAACTAGACTTTAGAAATGAAGTCCAGGCAGACAAAGGCCTGTTGGTGATTGGGAGCAAGTCCGCAGAGGCTCCCAGTGCAGGGCTTACGCCACTGAGTGATTCTAGGCAAAGTGTGGACCCCGCCCCCGGCACCGTTTGGCGGCCGCCACCACGCCCCTTCCTGGCATCCGTGTGTGCGGGTGCGCAGGTGCCCAGGTGTGCTGGCCTCACCTGGGAGGAGGGCGACGGGCGTGGGATGCCAGCAGACTGTGTGGCTCAGTATCTTGTGTTGTCCTCAAGAAGACTTTCAGTCCATGGCCTAATAGTATCTTTTTATTTTTGAGGGATAAAAAGCACATTCTGTTTCCACATTTCCTTACTCTTTCCCTATCAAATAAGTTCATGAATTTTGTGAGGCAGAAAAGTGTGGGACAGGAGAAGAGGTGCCATTTCACAGGCCGTCTGACCTTTTATTCTTCTTTAGAAAAAAATAGCTAAAGCTAGGTTTGGAGGGAAAGAAAAGAGAAAATACATTAATCTGAATTTTAAAAAACATTTAAATTGCATACTATTTCCACCCCTTGTTGGCTTATGTAGAATTGTTCTCACTTTAGGGAAGCTTGGTGTATTGATTTATTGAAATGAACACATTTTCCATTCTTACCGAGTGTTCCCTATAACAAATTTTAATGTTCAGCTATTATCAGGCTTGTTTAAGAGAAACTTTCAAAAAACTACACATTTCATACCAAGACTAATTTCCTTTATTCAGAGTTAAGTGTTAGTGATGTTACAGACATTTTGGGATCACAAAACCATTACTCTGGGCTATTTAGATGAACTCACTTCATCCCCTTAAAAAAGTATCAGGTTTCTGGATTATTCTCACGATTTCTGTTTGAAAGGGCAACTTAGAATTGAAGATGGAAATGAAACTTAAGGTATACTTTCCCAGCTAAATGCCATTAACATACACATATTTTTCTTCATAAAATAGGTTATTTTTATGGTTATGCTGTAGTTGATTTGTAGATAACCACATATTTACATATGTAAATCTCTTTTACATGCACATATGCACGTGGAAGGGAAATGAGTTCATAAATATTTGGCACTGATATCACTATTATAAGTGATTCTCTGTTGATTTGTTAGAAATGGCCATCTTCTGAATCTTACTTTAGAGTAATTATAGTGTCTTTTATAAGACAGAGTTTCAGAATCATGTGTCCCCTTGAGAATCCATATTCCACATAGACATTATGGCTTTCTTGATTCACAAAAATTCCCTACCTTAGACTATCATTTTCCTAGCAGACTTAGCATTCTACCCAGTACAAAGATATTTGAAATTCTAAACAGATCGCAGAAATTTCAGTCTTGGCTAACTTAAAAGATTGTCCTGGCCAATTTAATATTTAGGGTGTTTAAACTGAAAAATGGCTGTTATTCTAGAATGTCGCTTTAAAAACTATTGCACTGAGATTAATTGGTAGATTGCTAGTTGAACTATGCAGTTATGGAATTCTGAGTTGATGGATATATTTCATTAATGTACATATTACTTATTTTCACTAGGGAATAGCATTTGCTATCATTTAAATAAGACTAAGAGAATTATATGATTTAAGTAGACACAATAGTTTAGATAGGAAAAATGAATTATAAGTGTTTCTTTAAGGATACAACTTTAATAAATTCTAATTTACTGACATTTGTGCATGTATTGAGATAATTTGGCTGTTTGACTAAGCTTTCAAACAAATAGAACAAGTCACAGAGTTGATCTGATAGGCTGTTAAATTTGATCCTTTTATTAATTTCATGGGATAAAGAAGATCACAAATTCTGTATTACTGCTGTCATTCTTTCTTATTCAGCTTTGACTTGTGAGTCATCATCCGCTTACACCAAATTGATATGGAGATAACAGAGGAAATATTTACTAATTTAAAACTAGATTTATTACTTAGTCATGTTAATTGTTTTGTGTTAACCCCAAATTATGATTCATGCTAAAAATAGCTCTAGAACTGGATACACGTTCCTGTATCATAGGATTGAAATTCGATTGGTGAAATTTAAAGAATATAAATATTTGCAGTTCATTATAGCAGTGTCCGTATTTTGTATTTGCTGTAATCTCTCTTTGGTAGGTAGATTACATTTAGTTGCTCCTAACTAAATTAATATTTTTAGGTGAGTAAACATTCTATTTTAAGTACTTTTTACTCTTGCCTTTTGAATGGTTGTAGACAGACGTTCTCATAAGGCAGAATTGTTTGTCTTCTTTCATAGTGTGGAATTTTCCTTTTTTCTAAGGCTAATGCATTAAAATTAATTTTCTCTACATGTCTAAGCTCATGCTAGTTTTGGAAGGAAACTATACTAAGATGTGTGTTTATAATTGTGTTTTTTAAACAGAGAGTGAAAAATAAATCGCTGGAGGATGTGGTGATGTTAAATGTTGACACGAACACTTTAGAATCGCCGTTTAATGACTTGAGCAGCCTCCCAAGCGATGTGGTAAGTGTGGAGGGTGTTTTGTGGTGAACATACGTGTGTCTGTTTTCTCCTGGACCCTTGAATCACCAGGAGTGATTTCCCACTTTTTCTGTCTGAAATAAAAGGGTTGCCTATGTGCATGTGGTGTGAGAGGAAGCAATGTAGAGCCTCAATTTAATATTTTTACCTTTTGGCAGTCGAGGAGATGTCGAATGGAGCATCACATTCCTTATTGTAAGAGTAGGATCGTAATTAAAAAGCTCGACGCATTCATTAGGCAGAGTTTCTTTAAGCGCACGTCTCTTCATCTCATCTTAATCATTATATTACAAAGTAGGCATTTCTGTCTGCCTAGTGGCATGTCTTGCAGAAGAATGAGCGAGTTTTTGAAGGCAAGAAGAAGAAGGGGGCCAATTATCGGCTTTTGCTTCCCTGCCACCTGCCAGCGCTTTTCCTTTTAATTAATGAGCTGATGGCACTGGTCAATATAATAAGAAATGCTTGTACAGTTGGGGTCAGAAAATTCTGGCTTTGATCTCCCTCAACTTTCTGAAACATTTATTTGTTTTCTCTAAATTATTTCAGTTTTATTTTTAATCTTTTCTCTCCTGCTGAGGGCCGCAAGAATGAAAACCTACACTGTTTGTCATTTGCTCTGGCAGAGCACAGACTGCTTACTTAGGATTCTATTTGTAAATTAAACTGCAAACCCAGTTTGTCATAAAAGACATCTGATCCTTTTGAAATGACGAAAACTGTCTTTTGTCTGTAAAGGCTGATAAATTAAGTGCCAGCTCTCTTTTGGTCTTTGATCTTGCAGAGGTTTGTGTGTGTGTATGTGTGTGTGTGCATGTGTGTGTCTGCAGCTTATAATAGGATATATTCTGTATTTTGTGTTAAGTGGTTTTCAGAAATGCATTTTTTTGGCCTTTGTATTACTTAGAACAGGGTACGAATGCAGATTGTACTGCTTCTGTATATATTCTAATGTCTACTTAAAAATATCTGTGTCATATAATTCTAATTTAAAATAACTCCCTTTTAAAAATCCATTTATTCAGACATGTTAAAATTTGGAAATACCCTTCAAAATATTATTTTCAGTAATATCGCAAGTACTTTGAAATCATTATTAGGTTTGAGTTTTTAATTATTTTTTTTCAAACTCAAAAATACAATAATAATTGCCTTGATTGCTTTTATGGCTGCTGATAGGAAAAATGTGACTTAAAAATAAAAATCAGATTATTTATGCTCATAAATAACCTAAAATACTTGCTGACCTTGAAGCAAATTAACTGAACTACTTTATCTCACTGTAGTAAAATTTGTGCTATGTATGAATAAATCCAAACCCAGGCCAGTGAAGAATTATATTATCTTTTTAGCTCATTATAAGTAGATTGGCTCGTTATAAAAATTCTGCAGAAGCTGCTAGAAAGGATTAGAGTTGTTCATTTAGAAATCCATCAAAGTAGTCTTCACTAGATAGGGGCATAATTATGAAAACAAAGTCCCAGCTTTTAGGAGTGTTTTCCTTAAGTGTATATAGGCCCCACAGTTAATTCTCTGAGAGGATTTTTCTTCCCTTTAAATGAGGAAGAATAAGAGAAAGAGAAGAAATCAGCTTTCTTGTGTTATATTAAAATGTTTATAGTAAGCTCTAGCAATAGCTGATCATTACTTTGAGAAAAACAGTATTTAATAGTCATTTTTTGATGGGTGATTCAGTTCAAATTGATAACTGCTACTTTCCTAGTAGAATTAGTTTGGTATTTAAACATAGAGGATGTGGGGTGGGAGGTGGGAGGGGGCTTCGGCATTGGGAAATTGTGTTCACCTATGGCTGATTTGTGTCAATGTATGGCAAAACAAATACAATAATAAAAAAATAAATAAATAAATATGTGAAGTTAAACAATATTCATAAAATGTAAGAACCTAAATATGTGCAATGACAGAAGGGATCATCCCACTGGTTAGTTATAAGCAAGTTAATTAAACATAACTGAAATAGTGAAGAACATTCATAAAAAGGAACTCTGCAAGATGATACAGATATAGCTATTGTATTTGTATGGTTGAAATTAAGGACTGCAGACTTAGACAAATTTGAAGAATGAGCAATTTGAAATAGTTCTCGGATGGAGCTAGGAGTATTTACTGAAAGTGTGAGATGTTCTAAAGTTATAATCCTTTTCTAAAAATATTTCAGGTGGTTGTTTAATCCATCTCTAATAAATTTAGGTTTTTCATCAGTTTAGTGGGGAAATATGATAAAGTGTCCCATCATACTTCCTTTAGTTGTGACTGTTTTGAGTGAGATGTGTTCAAGTCACAAATGATAGTCCTGATTTTTTTGTGTGACTTAATAAAATATGCCTGAAGCCTGAAAAATATTATTGTTGGTATTGTTTGATAATTTAATAAATTACCTGACATTCAAACGGGGCCTTTGAAAATCGTTCACCCCGACATTTATACTTAGAGGCTGGCTGGCTTTCCGAGCCTGCGCACGTTATTACCGTGGCAGCTTGACCAGTGGCCCCGGCTGTTCAAAGGTCAGTGGTCACAGTTGTCCTGAATTACTAGCTCTTTTTTCCTGCGGACCCTCTGCTGTGTTGCATGCTGTAATCTTCTTAATGGCTTCATTCCAATATTCACACATAATATTTTAGATTTATTGACTGTTAGAAATACTACCATGCCAGTAGCAGTTCCGCTGCTCTTAAGGTATTTAAAATTGGAAGAATAAATCAGGGCAGAGCTTTCAGGAACCCTTTGTTTTCCTTAAGGGAGAGGGAAAAAAACCCTCTTCCTGTCTTCTGACAAGAACACTTGTTTTTCGATTTCATCATTTCAGTATAGATTTGGATCATTAAAAGAAAAAAAACAAATTTTATTGGGAGTGATTTTAACAATATTGATAATTACATGGAATAACTTTTAAAAGCAGTCGACCCATTAAAATATACTTTTGTAGTTTTTGTCTACAAATACATTGTCATTTTATTTTTTTAGTGGCTGTGCCAGATATAGGTACCTTCAAACATATGTAGTTTCAGTGTTTTGAAATAAAAGAATAAATTTTAGGGCTATGTAACAATATTATAGTTAGTGTTATTGTGGTATGTTTTTAAGTGGGGGCAGAAAGAGCCAGTTTGTATTAAATACAACATTTGAAATCTCAAATGTGTTCATTTTAATTTAAGAAAATGCACTGTTGAGACCTCCTCTGTTGCAAATACATACAGTATACAAATTTAGTTTTGATTATGTAATAATTTAAAATGTATTTCTAGAGTATTAGTACTCATTTAAATTTTTATCATCCTTAACATTTTTGAAAAGTAATTTGGAGAATTGTTACTGTTTCAAAAATGAATAGGATACCCCACTTGTGGGAAAATTAAGCTAATTCGAATTATAATGAAATATAGGAAATCTGTCTTTATGTGAATATTTATTTAAAACAATTATAAACTAACTCTTATAGAAAGCTACTTAGAATTGACATCTGAAAAAGTCACATGTATTAGAATATTCATTACTTAGAAAAGCAAATTTTGACCTGTGTGGTATAACAGTCTTTAAATAATTTCAACTTACTAGATTGTGAAAAATAATATACTCTGAGGCAGGTCAAAATACTTGCCTCTGTGAGAGATGAGGGGGGTGAAGGCGCAGAACTCCAGCGCTCCTGGTGTGGCTAGAGCTTTATCTCATACAGGTTGATCCTCAGACATACGGCCCAAAGACTGGTGCATGGCCCCTTTCGTATGAACATGGTGCACGGGGTACTGAGAACCTCTTGCTGGTGTGGAAGCCCACTCTCCATTGTAATCTTGTTAAAGAAATATCATTAAGACTTATTTCACTTAAATCAGGATTGTCAGCACTGTTTTAAAAACTCATTTTCATGTTCTGTGTAGTGCTATTGGAAAATGACTCAATTTTCTATTCCGAGGTTGTGTAGAAAACACAGTTTGCACACTGGAGAGTTATTGTACCCTTCACGGTAGGCCGCAGTATGTTACAGGACGGCGACGTTCAGTGTAAAGCATATTTAATTATTAAAACATTGAAAAGGCCGTATTATAAAATAGAGTCCTCTAAGGCGTGGTGCGTCTGAGACTTTCAAGTGTCACACCAAGGACTAGGCTAATGGTTTCCCCATGACGGGGACAGGAAAGGCGCAAATTGCTCCGATTAACTGAAAATCATTACAAGCCTGAAACAGCTAAAGGAAAAAAACCCAAACTCTAACTAAAATTTTTAGAACATCTAAATTCAAGTGAGTTAATTCATTTGCGAATAAGTTTGGGGAAGAGTTGGCTTTCTTGGAGAATTTTAAAAAAATCAGTTTAAATTCAAGTGTATAAATAAATTTAACTCTTAACCAACTGTACAAGTAGGTCAGCAAATATGTTTAATTCACTGGATATTTCCTCTAATCTAACATGAAGGTTTAATATGTTAAATTGTCATAATGTATGTCATAAAGAAAAAAAAAGAGGCCCCAGAGAATATTCTATTAGTTCCAGGTCCGCCAGAGCTCTGCTGTAATCCTTATCGCGTTTAGCAGTGACTGAAGCCCCAGCAAACCTCTCAAGTGTCCAGATGAGAAAGATAACAGTTTGACTCGGGTTCTAGAGTGATCTCGGTCTAGAGTAATAGGGTAGACTCCCCTGTCCAGCTAGTGGAGTAGGCACCGGGGCATCGCCCCTCCTCGCAGCCCCGGGCGGCGGGCAGTGTGGGCGCCCATCAGCGGTCCTGGGAGAACCGAGGCTGCGTCTCTTCCGCCCTCTGTAGCGGAGGTTGCTGTTCCAGTGCCTGTTTAGAGTTGCTTTCTAGCAGGCGTTCTAAGGGCGCTTCCATCTGACTCCCGCAGTAACGACAGGGAGAAGCCTGGAAGCGGGCTTAATCTCTTCCTCTGCGGCCGTGTGTCTCCTGGCCCTGGAGAAGCAGGCCGTGGTGGCAGGCACCCGGCTCCTGCCCCAGCTTCGGCTGTCCTGGGGGCTCCCTTTTCTTCTCAACAGTTATTTTCAGAGATGAGACTGTTTACAAAGGGTGTTTTGTTTTTTTTTTTTGGTCTGTGAATACGAACAGATCCTGCTGTGTTTTCCTACTGTTTTCTTGGTGTGTATTTTTAATAAACTTTCAGTACCAAAGCGTAATAAAACAAAAATTAAAAACACAAAATCTTAATTAACTGGGCTTCAGGCATTTAAAAGATCTTCACTGGTTTCTCTTGGCTGCACAGGGGAGTCAGTCCAGCCCTGCTCTGTCCCTCCCTTCATGTCTCTGTACATTTAGCATTTGATTTATACTTTGTTACTTTTAGTGATTTTCTTCAGTGCTCATGAGTTTCCTTGGTTTTCTCGTGGCTTTTCATTTCCATTTAATTAGCTAGTCTTTCTCCTAATATCTTTTCTCCTCTTGTGTCATCTTAAAAGTGTACTTCTCTTTCTTCTTGCTGCCTCTATGTGTGTGTTTATGTATTTAAAGACCTTGATTTTGGTTTTAAAATAATTGAAAAATTGTGTGTGTGTTTAAGTTCTTGAGTTTTCCATATTCGAGAGACTTTTTGTGCACAAGATGTTGTGAGCACGGTCACGATGGTGGTTCCCAGATCCTGCTGACGGGATGACAACTTGGTGGACTTCTCGGTGAATTCTGGTCCCTGGATCCTGGGCCCTGTCACAGACACTCTATTCGGTCCACTAGGGAAGTTAGGACAAAGTGTGCCTGGACAGGTTGTTGATTTGTTCATTCTCTCATTCAAATACTGATGAGGCACCTACTATACGCCTGTATTGCACTGGGAGCGGAGTGGACGAGAAGATGGACACTCTGCAGTCCTGAAGCTCATGTTCCATCAGCTGAGCACAAGCCCCTGGCCACACCGGGTCGCAGTGGTGTGGGGGAGATGGCTGGCTAACCCAGCGAGGTTATCCAGGCACCGCTCGGAGGTTAGGGTTTCTGCTACCAAAGACAGCGTGAGAGCCCAGTGAGATGCTGCTGGACTCCCAGCACCTCTGCCGTAAGAGAGCCCAAGTGAGATAGCTGTAGTCAAGCCAGCCCTGTTACCCGCCTGTAAACTCACACATGCCTTTTGTGGTTCAGCTCGAGACGTCAGAATGTCTGTGCAGAACTGGCCTGAATGGTGGGTGTGAGTAGCCACTCACACGCAGCGTGGGAGGAGGAGGGATAAGCGTATGCAGAGGTTCTGCCGTTGGCAAAATCAGGAAGGGAGAGAAGCCCTGTGTGGCTGTTGGGAGAGACACAGAAGCAAGAGTTACACACAGTGAGATGGTAGAGATAGCAGCAGTGAGAGCGTGAGGTCACTGGTTCTCGTTCAGGACTTCAGGCTTTACTGGGCCTTCACTGGGGATCCGTAGCAGAGGAATAATAGCGCAGGCCACTTAGGCTTGTAAAACGCCACCTCCAGCTCTAGGTCCTGAAGATCCCTGGGTCCGATGAAGCAGGAAGACGGGGTTGAGAGACCGTTTGCAGTGGTCCAGGTGAGAGATGATCGCTGCTTGAACTTGATGGCAGCAGGGATTTGGATCAAGGGGGGCAGGTTTGAGATCCACGTCGGAGGTCAGACGGCTGGGGCTCCATGACGTGATGTGCTGCTCATGGAAGACGCGAAGGGTGCAGTGTCGAGAGGGCCTCCGAGGGCACTTTCTCAGCTCCTGGATCTTGGAAGTGACATTGCTGTTGAGACACTAACATGACGCTGGACTTGAGAGGGAGTAAGAGCGGTCTTGGTTGTCTTCATTTTACGATCCCTCTGAAGGGGAAACAGTTGTAGATGACACCATATTTTAGGTTCTGATAGGTAATTTAAGCATTCAGAGAAACAGTGCCACGATGCCCTCTGCCAGTGTATCATATGTTTTTCATTTAACAAATGTTAAAGGTTAGTGTTTTAATCCTTAAATAGAAGCATGTTAGAAAATTGAGACAGAAGGGTTCATTTTATTGCCTAAGAAACAGAACATTAGAAGGATTAAAGTGTAGGGATTTAATTTTGGATTCATACAATGACCGTAAGATGTTTCATGGAAGAATAAAGATTTTAACTTTGTAACTTTTTTCTAAAGCAAGATATTATTTGAAGCATTAGCTCTTCTGAGTGTATGTAGTTTCTGGAGTAGAGTTCAATTAGGAATATGGACACTTAAAGATATCACAAGGCCATGTCAGGACACATAGTTTATCCCAATATTATTCCTGAACATTGGTGTTTACCTTCTGTTCTTTACCCTGATGTTTCTCTTTGTGATCCTAAGAAATGAAATGAAAATTAGTGGGTTATAGTGGTTGATTTATTTTTCCTGAGAAGCCACATCTGAAAGTCAAGTTAAGAGAAAAGCCTGTCACTTCCATGAAAAATCTCAGCTCCTCTATGTCACCTCCCTTCCCAACCCCCAGTTAGCATCATTGCTTCACTGCTCAGGCCACGTGCATGTGGCTTGCACTCTTAATTGATGCCTGTTTGCTGTGTTTGCTCGTGTAATTCCCTCCATTTACTCATAGCCACTTAGTGCTAGTGGGCAAGGGAGAGAATTGGTAATATTACTCACATTGCAGTGAACTCTCACTATGCTGAGACCCAGACTGTAATTCTGGCTGCTTGGAAGCCTGGATGCTCATTGTATGAAAAGAATTTGAACACTTGATAAGAGCAGTGAAATTATGTTTATTCTGAAGTTTTTTTCACATTTTTTGAGGGAGGGTCTAGTATGATACCTAATTAGAAAATAATTTATATACAGACTAAATATGTCAAAGTAAAACATCCGTTTTGAAGTCATCCTCAGCCATCAAACATTGCAGCTTACTTTCTTAAGAGTAAAAGAGAAAATAATGGATACTTTTTCAGGAGGCCATGATAGGATTTTGTGATAATAGCTGTGTTACCAAAGTTCCAGGTGCTTTGCTGAATTAAGTTACATGTGAGTATAAGCTTTGGGATATCATGGAAAGATGTACATTTATGTCAAAACTAAACTTTGAAGTTTGGGAATTAAGCAGAAAATGCTATTTCCCAGACCAGGTATTTTAAAAGTACAGAAGATACGTCACCTTTTTAAAAAATTAAAATATACATATTAAAATCTGCTCACAGCTAATTAGCCCTGCAAAGGGCAGTGGTAACTGGTGAGAACTTACTCCCGTGGTTTACAGCACAGATAAATAACAAGGTTGGCAGTTACTTTATATTAGAGTAGCATCCTCAGATTTGAAGCTGACTGTTAAAAAGCATTTCATTTTTACAGGTTGTTTCTGAGCTCTCATGGGTGCACATAGAAACCCTTAACTCATTGCCCCTCTGGTCTGAGAAACTGGGAGCACCACCCATCTGCTACAGTCGAGGCTCACCTCGAGCAGGTCAAGGAAGAGCTCCTCATGTGCAGTTTGTAAAGGCTGAAATAATGTAGAAATAGGCAAAGGAAAACCGTAACCATATTTCTTGCAAGGCAGTTTTTTTAGTCTCATATGTATGTATGAAGTTGTATGAATAGTATGTTCAACATGAATAGTCTGTTCATATAACATAGCATGTTCATAATAAAATAGCACAGTCCACAGAAGAAACATAATGTAGGCTGCATTTGCAATTAAAAATTTTCTAGCAGCCATGCTAAAAAGCAAAAAGAAATAGCTGAAATGAATTTTTATGTTTTATTTAACCCAGTATATTCAAAATACTGTTTAAGCATGTAATCAATAAAAATTATTAATGAGGTATTTTACTCTCTGTATGATAGATACTAAGTCTTCAAAATCCAATGTGGATTTTTTTAAACTAGCAGCAGCTCTCAGTTTGGGCTAGTCACATTTCAGGTGCTCCTGTGTCTAGTCGCTGCCCTACTGGAAGTTCTAGAGCAAATATTTTCTTCTTTCCTATGTTCTGTAGACCTCTTGATGGAATTCAGGAACTGACACTGACTAATTTTGGAAGTGAAGGCTACCTAGTTGCGATTTTGTTTAGGAAGGGTTGGGGGCAATGTGATAAATAACCCTAGAAGACTTGCTTGGCGATTAAACAGTTGAGGACTTGGGGTGGCACCGGCTAAGCAGTGGCCTGGCGTGCTCCCAGGCTCTGCCAGCACGCGTCATGCCCAGCCGAAGGATCCTCGATTTGTGGAGAGCTGAACTGTCACTTTGAGGGTTCTTTTTCCTTCAAGGCATTTGCTCCATACATGTTATAATCCGTACAGCAGCCCACCAGCTGCGGATTGCCTTTCTTTCTTTTTTAAAGATGCTCGTGTTTATTTTTGTCTGCGCGAGGCCTTTGTGCTGTGTGCTTTCTCGAGTTGCGGGGAGCCGGGGCTCCTCTCTCGTGCAGGGTGTAGGCGGTGGCTTGTCTCATGGTGGCGCATGGGCTTACTTGCTCCTTGGCATGTGGGATCTTCCCGGATCAGAGATTGAGCCTGTGTCCCCTGCGTTGGCAAGTGAATTCTTAACCACTGGACCCCCAGGAAGCCCCACTTTCAGGTTTTATAGAAAAATACAACTTGAATTCACTTTTGCAAAGATACAAGGCATGACATTTAATTTTTATTTTCTAAAGTAAACATAGCCCTATTTTATTTTTATAATATTTCGGAAGACTAGACTGTTATTCTTTGCCTGATAAGCCTTTCTAGGGGGCATTAATGAAATACATGTGTTAATTTCATCCCCATTGTTTTCTTTTAAAAACGCATTTGGAACTTAACATTATTACTATCTTCAGAATATAGGATATTAAGTCAGAGGTTTGTTTTTGCGTCCTTCAGCTGTATTTATTTTTGCATATGTGGGTTACCTAAAAATGTGCATTTATTGAGGTTAGATTTTAATAATAACAATTTCTTAAATGAATCTGGGTTTATTCACTTTGTGGGCTAAGTGAATTAGGTTCTAAACTTTTATCTGGATCTGTGGAGCCTGGATATAAATTGAGAAGATCACAGCTATAGGGAAAGACCTATACTGCAAAGGCCTTTCTGCATAGATTATGAGCATCCTAACTCAGTAATTTTTTCAAAACTGTGGTTATAATTGGACCCAGTGGGGGTCTGTGTCTTTGATCAGATCACAGTGGCTGTGACTTTACACTGGAAAATGTCACTCCTGTGAAGGTTTATCACCTGTAGAGCTGGTCCTGCCTCTGATGCTGTGTTCATTTCTCATTAGCATTATTCAAAGTTTGGTTGTTAATTAGTTTGACACTTCAGTTACAATCATCATCCACAGGAGCAGTCAGGACTGCTTGTATAAAGAAGTGTAAATACTCCTTGCACATACATGTGAAGGGGGAACAGCGTTGTTAATCTGGTGGTGTCTGTCATAAGGATGAGAACATGCTCTGGTAAGGGAGCAGGCCAACTCGTCCCATCAGTTTTTTTCTTAAGAAAACAGGATTGCTACGTGACCTCATGTTCCCAGGTAGAGCATTGCTAAGGAGTGTATATGAGCATTGCTAGTACTTTTTAAGTGTATAGAGTGAGGTTTTTATGTGGGAAAGGAATGGGTCAAGTGAACTGGAGGCATGGGAACAGATCATATCACGTCCTCTTAAAAAAAAAAAAAAGAGTAAACATCAGGAATATGATTGTGGAGCTGATGGTTTACTCACTAAGTCATGTCCGACTCTTGAAATCCAGGCTGTAGCCCACCAGGCTCCTCTGTCCATGGGATTTCTCCGACTAGAATACCGGAGCAAGTTGCCATATCCTCCTCCAGGGGATCTTCCCAACCCAGGAATTGAACCCCTGTCTCCTGCATTGACAGGCAGATTCTTTACCACTGAGCCACCTGGGAAGCCCCAAAATATTAATACACAGGGCCTGAAACTAAAGGATGCAAGTGTGTGGAAAATTGTAGCAAACATAGGTGCCTTTTAAAAGTATGCAGATTTCTAGATCATACGTCTTCCTTTGATTTAGAAACATTATTAGTGAGATAACTGGTTCATAAGGCGATAACGTTGAACTCGAATCCTGCTAATAATGGTGGTGGGAAAAACTGGACAGAACTGGGTTGAGATCTCAGTAGCCAGTATTAAGGACAAGTCAGTCCACACATTCGAGCCCCTGTTTGTTCGTTCATAAACGATAACATGAGTACTTGGCGTGGAAGACTATTCACATTAGATGGGACAGTCAGTGTCTAACGAGCGTAACAGAATTCCCTACTCATGCTTACATTCTCAGTAACCTTAACTCCCTTCCCGCTTTCTATCTAATAATGCTGAAAACTACTCAACAAGTGACTGGAAAATTATATGTACAAATGAGGCTTCCAAAAATAAACAGCCAGTGATCCTGGAGAGCCTGGAACAAGTAAGCTTCCGTAGCAGAAACAAAACGCTCCCCACCCAGCTCCATCTCCAAACACTCGTCGTAATGGCTAAACCTCTGCAGGAAAGTGGCTCATAAGCAGTTTACTGTAAAATAATTAAAGCTTATTTATGTCAGGAGACCTTGGGAATAAAAAAGGAGTGCGCAGACCGATTTGCATTAGCACATTACCGCGGGCCCCTGCTTCCCTTTCAATTAGCAGGCCAGCAGGCGCTGCCCGCGGCCAGGATGATGGGCGGAGGCGAGGAGGAGGCGCCCGGCTGACCCGCGGATGCCCGGCCTGCCTGCGGATCAGCTCGTCCCCTCACCTCCCTCACCGTACCAATATCCGAGGTGTGAATGTAACGACTCCTCTCTGTCACGCAGGTCTCGGCCCTGAAAAATAAACTGAAGAAGCAGTCCACAGCTACGGGAGATGGAGTAGCCAGGGCCTTCCTCAGGGCGCAGGCGGCTTTGTTTGGATCCTACAGAGATGCTCTGAGATACAAACCTGTAAGCGTTTCCCTTCCTCACTGTTTCAATTTGCTCTTGGGTGGTTCTTTGAAATGGGGCAGGGAATGAAACACTTGAATACCCCCACCCTAAAATGTTTCATAAAAGGTTTTCAAAAATCCAAACGAATATGCTGTAAAACATGGTGTCCCTTCAGGTTCTTGACCTTTTGGCTTTAGCTCTTTCAGTCAGCAACCGTTTAGTCAAGGGTTTGCCACAGCCTCTTGCAGGTAGCACCTTGTTGCTTACTATCTGAAACTGGAATTCTTACCTCTTTACTAATGAACTGTGTTATGCATTTTAGAGTAATTACCCAGTCTTGCTAAGATTACTAAGAAATTAACCAGAGAGTTGGGTTTATTAGTTTAGAAATGTCAAGTACAATGTGAAGGTTTAAATGTGTTAGAACCTGGACATTTTGCAATATTTAGAAATTTATTGTTTTCCTAAATCATAACAGTTATCTAAGTGGGCTTTTCTGTTTAACATAACTTAGCTCACTTTGCCATTTCCTTTTAATACCCCTAAAGTGATTTTATGTAGAATTGTGATCCACGTTGTTAAGTAGCCCAAAAGATATAAATTAAAATTTTTTTTCTCTGAATTACTGGTTAAGTTAGTCTGATTTTACTAAAATGATTACATTACCCTTTTGTAACCAGATGAATAAATGGGTTAAAAATATTGTTAGCGATAAGACCTGTTATCTAAAAGGAATTCCACCATTGTTAGGCTGTGTAACATGAACCCATTTCTTTATTCCTCTCAACTTCCATATCTGATTTGTGAAATGAGAATTCTTATGCCCCCTCTGGCTGTCTTTCAGGCTGAGTGTGTAAACTGTGTCGTAAACTGTGTGCGCTGAGGAAGCGCTGAACAAGCGCTGAGTGGGCTGTGTGCTTTCTGAGCTGTCTTCCAGATGGCTGGTTCCCACCCAGTGGCTCCTATACCTCTGAAGAGTTACTGAGTCACAAAGAGAAGTCTGCAAATTTATAGGCAGATGAGCTACTATCTCTAGAAAAATGCATATGGTCTAATCTGCTTGCTAATCTTTTTGAAATTTGTGTACATTTTTTAAAGCATGATGTAGAACTCATAGTACCATATGTAGTATATATAACTTACATGGGGGGAGTCTTCAGAGATGATTGACAGTTACAGGGTCTCTTTCTTTAAAAGACTGGAAACCAGTGATCCGTTCTACAGTGGAGCATATTCATTAAAATTATCAAATATCAGTTGAAACATAAAAATGAGTTTGAAAGACAAACTTGGTGACTGATTTTAGATATCACATGTTTTGGAAAGAGATTGGTTTCAGGTTTACAGTTATAGGAAGAAAGTTAAAAGTCTCACTCTGCTGTAATTTTGCCACATTTAAATACTAATCTTTATAAACTACATTTTTGTTTTTATTTTTCTTTTTAAACTTGTGAAATACTTCAGATTTGAGGACAGCAGACTGAAGAGAAAATTTTCTTACATGATTTAAATGATCAATGTTGTTAGGTGCTGGTTAAAATGATAAAAAAATCCCATGTTTGACAGTAATTATTACAGTTTTTATAGCTTAATTTTCTCCTTCTTTGAGCTTAATTAAATAGATAGGGGTACTGGTTTTCTGACTTTTCTTTTAAGCATTGTGAAAGCCAGATTCTCAGTATCTGTAGGAAAATATTTAATTTTGTCAGGGGGTATCTTTCCTGTTTATTGATTGCATTTTGTGAATTTGTTAATTTATCTATGTTTTTCCTTTTTATGTGTGATGTTTTCTCCTGCTCTCCTTACTGCTGGTTCTGTCTGGGAGTCAGAGAATAGTCTTTTCATTCTGCATGTCTTCCCGTTTCTTTGACTCAGTCTTCAAATGAAAACTTAATTTTTAAAGTGTGCTGAATATACTTTAAGTGTGCTGAATGTCCTTTGGCCACCTCATGCGAAGAGTTGACTCATTGGAAAAGACTCTTGGGAGGGATTAGGGGCAGGAGGAGAAGGGGACGACAGAGGATGAGATGGCTGGATGGCATCACGGACTCAATGAACATGAGTCTGAGTGAACTCCGGGAGATAGTGATGGGCAGGGAGGCCTGGCGTGCTGCGATTCATGGGGTCACAAAGAGTCGGACACAACTGAGCGACTGAACTGAACTGAATGTACTTAGACATTTTTTTCTTACATATTTTCAAAATAAATAGTTTTTAAGGAAAATTGTTTATTGTATATAAAACACTTGTTATTGTCTCAGGTATTATCCTGACAAAAACTCCTGTACTGTGAATTATTGAAAGCACTTTTTTAAAATTTTGTGCAGCCTTTTGACATTTATGTAATAGGCATGTATCTTCAATATATTTTCTGAGCAATGTAAAAAAAAATGAGCCAAGTTTAGAAGTTACAGTTATATCATGGATAGCTCAGGTGCTAAAGAATCCGCCTGCAATTTAGGAGACCCCGGTTCAATTCCTGGTTGGGAACATCCACTAGAGAAAGGATAGGCTACCCGCTCCAGTATTCTTGGGCTTCCCTTGTGGCTCAGCTGGTAAAGAATCCACCTGTAGTGCGGGAGACGTGGGCTCGATCCCTGGGTTGTCATGATCCCCCTGGAGAAGGGAAAGGCTACCCACTCCAGGATTCTGGCCAGGAGAATTCCAAGGACTGTATAGTCTTATGGGGTCCCAAAGAGTGGGACATGACTGAGCGACTCTCACTTTCACTTTCATCATAAATATATTTTGGTGGTGGTGGTTCAGTCGCTCAGTCGTGTCCAACTCTGCGACCCCAGGGCCAGCAGCTCATCAGGCTTCCCTGTCTTTTGCTATCTCCCAGAGTTTGCTCAGACTCATGGTCCATTGAGTCGGTGATGCCATCCAACCATCTCATCCTCTGTCGGCCCCTTCTCCTCCTGCCTTCAATCTTTCCGAGCATCAGGGTCTTTCCCCGTGAGTCAGCTCTTCACATCAGGTGGCCAACGTAAAGGAGCTTCAGCTTCAGCATCAGTCCTTCCAATAAATATTCAGGACTGTTTTCCTTTAGGATTGACTGGTTTGATCTCCTTGCAGTCCAAAGGATCTCAATTACATTAATTGACTCTTACATTAATGATTTTTTAATTGCTATTAAGACAACTGACCATTTAGTGCCTGCTGGATACCAGGCATTGACGGGCCCTTTATATTAACTCTTTCACTTAATCTTTATAAGCCATTAAAATATCACCCCTTTCAATTTGAAGATCAGAAAAATGATGCTCATGGAGTTTAAAAACCATCACTGAGGTCCCCAGCTGATGGCTAGGGGCCCGTGTCTGCATCCGCTCTTCCCGCTGTCCTGCTCACTGGCTGGTGTGGAGCGCTTCCGCTCTGTGCTGCCTGCCGTACGCTCCTCGAGATGCATCTTCTGAACCTAACATTTCCTCTGGATGAAGATACATGGAAGGCTCTCGGTATTTGTCTATGTGAAGACTGAGTCTCAGGAATATTCTTGAGAGGTGCAGGTGGTGTAGGTGTCTTACGGAGTGTGTGTGAGTTGGGGGGCAGTTTGTCTCCTCTTGCCCTGTGAGCCCACGCGTGGCTTGGTCCTCCTGGGGTGATTGCCTCTGCTCAAACCACTCCTTCCTCTTCTCTCTGTACTCAGCAGTGGCGCTGGGGATCCAGCTGGCTGTGGGGGTGAGCGAAAGCCCCCTGGAGGACCTGAATGCTCACTTTCAAATGCACGTGCTGAGTGCCGCCCCAGAGTAACTGGTTTTATGAATGAAGCCCTTGCGACGTCCGAGTGGCAGTGCTTAAAATGTTGTCACTTTTCTCCTCCAGCCTAACTTACTCTCTCTAGGAGGTACACTGGCAGGGTCACACACTGTCCTTAATTGCAGAGAAAACCATAAAACGCCTTAAAGTTTTTGGAAAGTGATTTCAGTAAAATAATGGCTATTCGGCTGGTTTTGGAATTTTTTAGCCAAAAGCAAGTGTAGCTACTTTAAAGAATTCAGAACCGGGAGGTCAAACTAATATGCTAAGTAAATGGGAAAAAAGTGACGGAGGCACAGACCCTAGATCAGTCTGACTCCTCACCCCGTGACTAAGCACTTACATGACTTTGATAACCTCTTAGTGCTTTCATTTCCTCATGTGTTAAAAAAAAAAAAAAAGACAGTAACCCTTCATGGTGGTTTTGAGGATAACATGAGCTCATATATGGTAGTTACTGGAACACTGCCTGGCATGTAATTGATGCTGCATTTATTAGCTGTGACTATTAAACACGATATAGTAGACGCAGTAGATGTGGTAAGGAATGTTCCTTCAACAGATTCTTCCCTGGTGGCTCAGAGGGTAAAGCGTCCACCTCCAATGCGGGAGACCCAGGTTCGATCCCTGGGTCGGGAAGAGCCCTGGAGAAGGAAATGGTAACCCACTCCAGTATTCTGGCCTGCAGAATCCCATGGACGGAGGGAGCCTGGTAGGCTACAGTCCACAGGGTCACAAAGAGTTGGACACGACTGAGCCACTTCACTTCACTTTACTTCATTCCTTCAACATAACTAAAATAGAGTACCCTCTGCTGATCTCCAAAAGAAAAGCATTGTTATAAACGTGAGAGTATTTAAATGATTGCACTAAATGAAGGGCCATCATTTATAACTCTCCGTATCATTTGCATCACAACCTATTAAAAATAAGTCAGATTTTTGACCAACAGGTAGTGCTAAAGAATTGTTTAATGAGTTAAAATACAGCTCAGTATATTCAAAAGCATATGCTTTATTACCCCAAGAGCATAGAGATAATACTTAAATGTGTTGCTTTGAATATTCAGGATGATGTCATTTGTTTCAAACACCCAAGCTTTTCTGGGCTTCCATGAGCCTTGCTAATGGACAAAAAGGAAATTCTTTTTTAAAATAAAGATGAACTAAAGTAATCTGGGCCCCTGTTTGACAAATAGGAGAAGCGTTGGGACAGTTGGACGAAAAAATGCCTCATAACCTGAAAAATCTTTTATTACTGTTTTCCATGAGAACCTAACTATATTTTTGAGATTCCCATGAGAGAGCTGGTGGCAGAATCTCTCGGAGATTTTAAAATGTTAATGTACCATCATTATGCAGACATTTTTGCTCAGTTTGTTTATAAATCTTACCTAACCGTGACATTACACATTAAGTGTGTTACGGAACTGAATAAGTACTGTGTTGACACTTTGGATTTTACTTCACATTTCTGTACAGTATCATTCTTCCTGACACCTTCATTTTTTTCCCAGCATGAACTTTCACTAAGTCATGCACGTTCTTAAAGTGTAAAGATCTGTGTCTGCATAGGTAGGTCTGTGTCTTAAGTATTTCCTTACAGTTTCCTACTGTGGAGGAGAGTCTAGAACTTGAAACATATCTCTTCTTAGAAACAAACTAAGCAAAAATGTTACATTAATTTAACAATGATAGTTTCTCTGAAGCTGAACATAAGAGAAGGGTAGGAAAACCAGCCCCATTTCATCCATACCTTACCTGTGCCTTCATTATCCTATAAAAATAACTCAAATAGTAGCTAATGGGTATTTATTGAACACACAGAATGAAGGTACTGTGTTGTACTATGGGGAATGCAAAGATGTGTAAGGATTTAGGCTCAAGCCTCGAGAATTCACAGATAAGATGCATGAAATAATGTTTAACACCAGGCAGAGGATGAGCAGTAGAAGAGAGAGACACACTCGCCTCTGGATATTCAGAGGCTGCAGAATTGGCTTCTCTCTGTTGAAGGTGAGCTGAGACATCTCGAGGTGAATCGGGGGTTCCGGCTGGAGCAGACCGAGGCCCCTGAGGCCGGGTCTGAGTTATTTAAGCCCCATCAGGTCCAGGTGACTTGCAGTTAAGTTTCTGGCGTCCTGGCTGCATGGCGCGCTCTTTCTTAACTATTATTAGTCATCATACAGGTGACATAGAGTGACCCTGTTCTGTGGATGGTCACGACTCTGCTTTTTACGTTTTAAAAGGTAAATCGAGCACCAACACCGGTGATTTGACTGCTGGTGCTGACACCTCATCTGTCGTCCACTCACCCTTCAGAAGGGTTTGCCGACTGACGTGGTAAATGTGCCCACAGCTAGTGCTGGCGGCTCCTCTCCAAGCCTGGCTCTCTCCTCTGTCACGAGAGCTGCGTCCCGTCCTACAGCAGGCCATTTTCTCGCTTCCTCCCGTGCCCCTTTGGGTGGCTTTCCAGCGCCATGACTGTGGTCTTCATTCCTTTGTGTTGCCTCGTCACTGTTCCATGAGCAAGAGAGGTGGTTCCTTTAGCATCACATCACAGTTTTCCCACGAAGAGTTTTTCTTTTCCATCTTTCAGTGTTTCTACCTGATGATTCTGTGCCTCCACCAGACTGTGTATTTGTTTACTTACTTCTTCTGTCAATGAACCATGTAATTAAAAAACATGAATTATATTATAGATGAGCATTTCTCAGTTGCATAAATCTTTGTCCCTAAGTAGGGTGATCGGCTTAACTTTAATGCTTAGCTCTATCTACAGATAATTGCTAGATATCAGGACATGTTCCAAACTAGAACTTGTAGCTTGTGTTACGCATCCCCAGGCAACCTTCACACCCTGTACCCTTCCCTGTGCTAGAGGCCCAGCCCAGGCTGAACTGGCTGGTGTTCTTTCCAGAGGAAAATTTCCCTTGGCTGAATGGGTGGTGCCTCACCAGGTACCCCATCCCTCCTCCACCCTTACTCCCAAAAGATCAGCAACTGACCGACATAGGCTGCAGGAAACTGGCCTCCTTCCCTCAAGGGGGCAGGGGGGGTGGCCTCAGCCACGAGACTCATGCTTTTCCACAGGTCCAGCCTGAAGCTGCATTCTTGCTTGCCTTTTTCCCCTGTCATCTCTTGTTCCCCTTGGCAGCTATTTCCTGAGAACTCTCCACCAAAAAGCCACTCAAACAAGAATCCCCATCTCAGGCTTGGCACAGAACCCAAGCCAAGACATACGCCAGAACTGATTTTATCAGATTCTTCTTAAATCTTCATTTTCTGTGTTCCTGGTCTTTAATAAGCAATAGCATCTTCTGATCCTCAAGCTAGAAATTCAGAAGTCATCTTTCACCCTTGCTCATCTTTTTCTTATATAGCTATGGTCCTTACACTTTTTGTCTCCAAATGTCTTTACACTCTTCAGTTCAGTTCAGTTCAGTCACTCAGTCGTGTCCGACTCTTTGCAACCCCATGAACTGCAGCATGCCAGCCCTCCCTGTCCATCACCAACTCCCAGAGTCCACCCAAACCCATGTTCATTGAGTCGGTGATGCCATCCAACCATCTCATCCTCTGTCGTCCCCTTCTCCTTCTGCCCTCAATCTTTCCCAGGTTCAGGGTCTTTTCAAATGAGTAAGCTCTTCGCATCAGGTGGCCAAAGTATTGGAGTTTTAGCTCCAGCATCAGTCCTTCCAATGAATACCCAGGACTCATTTCCTTTAGGATGGACTGGTTGGATCTCCTTGCAGTCCAAGGGACTTAAAAATTGTCAAAGGACATCAAAGAACTTCTGTGTATGTCAGTATATCTATCACCATTTACCATATTAGAAATGAAAACTGAATGTATTCTAAATATTTATTTAAAATAATACAGACAAAATAAAAAATAATTTAAAAAATGAAAAAACCCCACAAACCTACTAAAGATAACTATAAAATATGTTTTCATAAAAATAACTATTTCTAAATAACTTAGAAGAATGGTACTGTTTTACGTTTTCCAAATCTCTTTACTGTCTGGCTTAGAGGAAGTTGGCTAGATTTTTATATTTGATTCTGCCTTCAGTCTGTTGCACTATCACAAATTATGAAGCCTTTGGAAGTCTCTGTTGACTCTCACAAGAAAATGAGAGTGAAAAGGGCAAATAACGTCTCAGCACTATTATGCAAACAGTCTTCATGTCGCAGATGCTCTGGAAAGATCAGAGTCCTGGGCCGGCTTTGAGAATCACTGCTGCGTACCAGCTGACGAATGAGCCCTTCTGATTTTGCCAGGAAATGTTTAGCAATGTCATTGACCACACGAGCTTCAGACGCTCGCAGCCTGGCTGAAGCTGCTTACACTCTGCTTCCTCATCTGTAGAATGTAATAATAATCACAGCTCATTGTGCTTTTACAGATTCCATGACATGGAATACATGAAATATTTCATATAGTCTAGGATATCCAGAAATAGGGTAATTTAGAGGTCAAGAGCATAGCGTGAATCCTGTTTCTAGCACTTAACAGTGCTCTGCAGTCTTGAACCAGTTACTGAAGCTTTGTTTTGTTGTTGCTCCGACTTATCCAGCTCTTTGCAGCCCCATGGACTGTAGCCCACCAGGCTGCTCTGTCCATGGGGTTCTCCAGGCAAGAATGCTGAGGTGAGTGTCCATCTCCTTCTCCAGGGGACCTTCCCAGTCCAGGGATTGAGCCACACCTCCTGCATTGGCAGGTGGATCCGTTAGCGCTGAGCCACCAGGAAAGCCCTGTTTTAGTTTCATCCTGTATAAAGTGTGATGATAATGAGCTTGAGATTTGCAGGAGTCAGTATGTATTAAGTGTCTTACAACAGTGCCTGGTGCATAGTAAGCGTTATGTACTCGTTAGCTACTGTTATCACTGTTCGTCGTGATTAGTGTCCTGTAAACGTTAGGTAATGGGCGTCATTGCTGTTTCTTTCTGCCGCCTGGTTCATCTCTTCTTGCCTGGTTTACACTGTTAATTGATCTGCCTGTCCCCATTGTTTCCTCTTGCCTGTAAACTCTCCATTCTAAGACACAGGCACAATCTCATCACCTCCTCGCGTACACACTTCTCTGAGCTGCCTGAGGTCTCCAAGGAGAGAACTGATGTCTTGGGATGGCCCAGGCCTTCTCCAGGCTGGCTGCCTGCCCTTCCTCCTGCTCTGGTTCTTTTTGTTACTTGTGCCCAGTGGCCCCTGGGCCTCAGCTGATCTCTTCTTACCCCACTTGGGTGCTTTGTCTCCAGACACACCCGGCATGTTGTGTCCACGTCTGTCCTTTCTCAGGACTGTCTTTTCCCTCTGTGATCCATAAAGCTTCTGTTCGTGTTGAAAACCAGCTCACCTTCCGCTGTGAGGTCACAGGACGCCCCTCATGAGATCTCCCACAGCAGGTGCGAACTGGGAGTTCAGGGGCCAACGCGGGACATGGAGTCACTTTACTCGGAACAAGACGGTGTTTGAGAAACCACTCAATCCCAGTCCCGATCTCTAGTCAGAGTGTAAATAAACCAGAAGATCCTAGGGAGTGTTTCTTCTTACCTTGCCATGCAGCTCAACCTGGATTGAAAGGCACTCCCACCAGGGAGTCACTTACAGTCAGTTTCACAGGGTACACCCGAAGGGGCCAGCAGCTGAGACTCTCCTGTATTTATACATACGGCTTTAGAGCACTGTTAATCAAGACTGATTTTTCTTTCCCCTGAGAGAAAATTCTAAGATTTGCCAGGACTTTGTCTTTCTGGTGATCATTAAAATGAGACGGTTAGATGGCATCACTGACCCAATGAACATGAGTTTGAGTAAACTCTAGGAGTTGGTGATAGACAGGGAGGCCTGGTGTGCTGCAGGCCACGGGGTTGCAAAGAGTCGGACACGACTGAGTCACTGAACTGAACTGAAGATTCTTAGTGACCAAGCTATTGACCAGTCGAAGGTTCATTGGAAGCTTTTACCATGATTGTTGTCTTCAAAGATGCGTGGACAGCAAACCAGAGGTTTCTCCCTGCTGCTTCCCCAAGAGATTGCAAGCATTTGCTCGGAGATTAGTGAGGACAGAATTCTTCCAGGTAGTTCATGTTGGCTGATGACCAGGCTTCAACAGTGCGTGAACCATGAACTTCCAGATGTTCAAGCTGGATTTAGAAAAGGCAGAGGAACCAGAGATCAAATTGCCCAACATCTACTGGATCATGGAAAAAGCAAGAGAATTCCAGAAAAATGTCAGTGCCTCATTGACTATAGTGAAGCCTTTGACTGTGGATCACAACAAACTGGAAAATTCTTCAAGAGATGGGAATACCAGACCACCTGACCTGCCTCCTGAGAAAACTATGCAGGTCAAGAAGCCACAGTTAGAACTGGACGTGGAACGACGGCTGGCTCCAGACTGGGAAAGGAACACAGCAGGGCTACCTTCCACTCCCTCCAATCAGAAGACACGCTGCCTGCGAGACCTTCAGCGGGAGAGGGAGCTCTGTGTTTGAACTGAAGACTGGGCTGCATTGTTACAACTTTTAGACATTACAGATGGTAATAAAACCTCATGTTTGAGGGAAAATCCATCAGATAAAAACCAAGATTATGAATCGTACTAGTTTCTTTGTGATAGCAGTGACACAGTTAGAACTGCCGCTAGAGGCAGTGGTTTTTGTTTAGTTTTAAAATTTATATTTGCTTTTGCAAAAATAATATGTCATATAGAGCAGGCTTTATCTCACTTGCTATTTCATTTGTTTTCTTATAAAGCATTTATTGGCCCCGGATAACTAGGTATATTCCTGATAATGGGGATTTGAAAACCACAGATCTTTACTTTAACAGGGTTGCTTGTTTGTTTGTTTGCTTTTTTCTCATTAGGTTGTAAGTTCTATGGTAGTGGCAAAGTACAGTGTATTTTTGATTATCCAAAATATATTTATGTAAATTAATCTAATTTAAAAAGTCATTCTATAGTATTTAAGAATGGCAACAATTAATATGAAAATGTATATTGTTAGTGTTACTATCGGAGAAGGCAATGGCACCCCACTCCAGAACTTTTGCCTGGAGAATCCCTTGGACAGAGCAGCCTGGTAGGCTATAGTCCATGGGGTCGCTAAGAGTCTGACATGACTGAGCGACTTCACTTTCACTTTCACTTTCATGCATTGGAGAAGGCAATGGCAACCCACTCCAGTGTTCTTGCCTGGAGAAAACCAGGGATGGAGAAGCCTGGTGGGCTGCCGTCTGTGGGGTCGCAGAGTCGGACACGACTGAAGCGACTTAGCAGCAGAAGCAGCAGCAGCAGTGTTACTCTGGATCATCAGCTGATGGCTGGTGGTAGGTGGCACCTGTTAATAGATTATTGATTTGTCTTCTGTGAGTCTCAGCTTGAATTTTGTTTTCTTGCCTCTGGAGCAGTGCTGTCCAGGACCACTTTCTTTGATAAAGGAAGTGTTCTGTGTCCTGTTACAGTAGCCACTAGCCCCTTGTGGCCACTGAACATTTCAGATGCGGCTGGTGTGACTGAGCAACTGACTTCCTGTTTTAATGTTAATAAACTTAAATGTAAATAGCACTGCATGTGACTAACAGGTGCCTTGTGGAGCAGGGCGCTTCCATAGTGCCATTCACTTCTGTCAGAGTGGTAACAGCTGAATTACACAGATGGCTAGTCCCATCATTTTATTTGTGCAAGAAACGGTTTTCAGAATTTTACTTATAGATACCTATAATCAAGACATTAGTTCTTCCTTAAAATTAAATGATAATTAATATTTTCTGAAGTTCTGTAAGAGAGTGGATGGACAAGCTCACTTTTCCCCTTTTACTGCAGTGTGTTATTGCTGGAGGACTTACTGTAAGGACCAAATCATGGACCCTAATGTCTGTTTTCACTTTGTTCATAAAGTTCAGTCGCCTTTCCGCATCTGTGTGAACGGGCTGTGGAGGGCAGCAGCAGGTGGCAGGGGTCCATCAGTGAAGGATGCTTTCTGAGCTCACGTGTGGGAGTACGTGGAAGCTGTGTTTGGAATGAAAGTCCTTGTGATTTGGAGGAGGGGCATCTAACGGAGCCTGAGACTTGTGACTCTTGCAGAGTTCTGAACACTTAGCAAAATAGAGTAAGTTCAGGCAGCTGGACTACCTAGGACTTAACCTAGAAAGTATCCAGTCAGAATTGCATTTGTAATCAGGAAGAGAATGTGATTGATAGACCTTTCAATTAAAAGGAAATTTTTTTCAGGGTTTTCCCTGGTGACTCAGTTGGTAAAGAGTCCGCCTGGACTACAGGAGACCCAGGTTCAATTCCTGGGAGGGGAAGATCCCGTGGAGAAGGGAATGGCTACCCACTCCAGTGTTCTTGCCTGGAGAAGCCCATGGACAGAGGAGCCTGGCAGGCTACAGTCCATGGGGTCGCAAAGAGTTGGGCACGACTTAGCAACTAAACCACCAAAAAGAAATGATCATACCATAAGTGGCAAAAATCATGCAGCAGTTTTTATAGTAAAAATGTTTTCTAGTCAAGATGAAATATAATTGTTCAGTTCAGTCACTCAGTCATGTTTGACTCTTTGCCACCCCATGAACTGCAGCACGCCAGGCCTCCCTGTCCATCACCAACTCCCAGAGTTCATTCAGACTCACGTCCATCGAGTCAGTGATGCCATCCAGCCATCTCATCCTCTGTCGTCCCCTTCTCCTCCTGCCCCCAATCCCTCCTAGCATCAGAGTCTTTTCCAATGAGTCAACTCTTCTCATGAGGTGGCCAAAGTACTGGAGTTTCAGCTTTAGCATCATTCCTTCCAAAGAAATCCCAGGGCTGATCTCCTTCAGAATGGCTTTTGCAAATAGATGTGCTGTTTTTAATTTAATTCATAATCTGATGAAATTAAATCTTTGTTTTTAGAGAATTTATTCTTACTTTGAGAGATTGAAAGTCAGCACTTTTAAGAGCCTAAAGGATTCTTGATTAGGAAGCTACAGCAGAAACTGATCGGTTGAGGAATATTTCTACCAGCCTCAGCTCCAGCCAGTGTGTGTAAGGGTCTGACTCTCTCGAACACTTAGAGCTCCTAGAAGTTGGCTCTGTGTGTTACACTCCCTTGTGACCTACTGGGCTTCCTCAGACTAGTTTGCTCTGACATCCCCACATTCTTTGCTTCTACCCAGGGTGAGCCCATCACGTTCTGCGAAGAGAGTTTCGTAAAGCACCGTTCAAGTCTCATGAGACAGTTCTTGGAAACCGCAGTCAACCTCCAGCTTTTTAAGCAGGTAAGAGTGCACCTCCATGTTTTATTCTGTAACTTGAGTGTATCAGAAACCTGTAACACCTTTTTGTCACTGTAAGCTTATGTCTGAACTTTGCTATTAGAAACTACCTCACAGAAAACTGCCCGTGCACAGCAGGAAGAGCAGTGACTAGTTATGGCTAGGCATGACTAGCATGTGACTAGTATGTCTAGGCATGACTAGCATGTGACTAGTATGACTAGGCATCTTTGATGGGCTAATCTTAGTTCGGTTAGATTGATACAGCTTGGTGAGCAAACCAAGTTTTTATAGGACCATCCCAGTGTAATCCAGTTTATAAAAAATGATTATCCTAAATAAGTTTTTCAGCTTTGTAAGGGGCTTCCCAGGAAGGGGCTCAGATGGTAAAGAATCTGCCTGCCGTGCAGGAGCCCTGGGTTCAGTCTCTGTGTCTGGAAGATCCCCTGGAGAAGGGCGTGGCTACCCACTTCAGTATTCTTGCCTGGAGAATTCCATGGATAGAAGACTTTCCACAATCAATCACAAATTCAAAATTCCAAAAAATGTTACAGTTCTACTTGTGTGTCTTGATTTCTGGCCCGGAAAATATAATTGTCATTGCGAAAAGCAGCACCGCGACATCAGAATTCAGGAAGTTCAGATGCACTGGTTCTTTCATCCTACTGTGTGATCATGGCAAGTCTCTTAATTGAGGCTGGCCTTAGTTTCTGTGAAGATTATTTGAATTAAGTTCTGAACACTTACTTTTCTTGTTCCACATGGCAATTTTAAGTGTAAAGTTAGTTATATGAACTCAACATTTAATGAAGACTTAGAGTGTGTCGTTAAATGTGCGCAGGCAGGGCCAGAACGAAGACATGAGTAAAAACTCAGTGATGCCCTTGAGAAACTGACAATCTAAGAGAAATGGTTTTTGCTGTTAAGAGGAAAGAGACCAAGTAACAGAATAAGCGTCAAATCAGCAAGGTGAAAAATCCAATACTATTTATCTGTATTCTGAAGTAGTTTTTAAAAATGATCTGAGTTAGGAAAATGCTCTCTGGGCCATACACCTGCCTCACGAAATGTGAAGACAGGTTAGATTTATCCAGCAGACCTCTTTAAGGAGCAAAGAGAAGCAGATTGGGTGGGTTTCCGGATCAGAGGTGTCTTGTGTGAATTTCCAAGGACCGAGTGGGTCCCCTTTGGAGCTCTCTATCCCTGGCAGGCTCCCATGCAGACGGGATTCCTTCCCCGGGTTAGAGCAGGGCCGAGGGGTGGTATGCCAGCGCCGGCGTGCACAGCCCAGGTCAGCCCCAGGCTGGTGTCGAGTGCATGCTTGGTAAGTGTTCACACCCTTCCCGTGTTCTGTCATGAGGAGACAGTTACACTTCCTATTGTCGAATCTGAGTTGTGAAGCTCAGGTTACATGGGCGTCGAGGACTGAGTGGATGGGTGGAATAACATACCGCTTCCCTTTGACCGTGAGATTCTGTAGCTAGCCTTATCATTTGATAAACTTCACACATGGTCTTTGTTTTATTTTAACATAACTACAAAAAGTATACATATACATTCAGAGCCAGATGGAGTTGGGCTTGACCTTTGCTGCTCAACAGCTCTTTATTCGTGCGTGTGTCTGTTTATTCGTGCGTCTGTCTGTTTATTCGTGCGTCTGTCTGTTTATTCGTGTGTGTCTGTTTCTTTCTCTGTAAAATAGCAGCACTGTCCGTGCCTGGCAGGCCGGGACACGGTTTACACGATACAGCACCTATGCCCTGCTGGCTTGACAGTGCGTACAACTCTGTGAAGCTCACAAACGTTAGTGCTGGCCTCATCCTGAGAGCAGCTACGTTAACAAAACGCACATCTGTGCAGGGCTATGTTATGTCGACGTAGAGAATGAACTTGTGGGCACGAAGAGGGAGCGCGATGAGCAGGGAGAGCAGCGCCGACGCACAGACGCTGCCGCGCGAGTGGGAGGCGCTGGCGAGCTGGGAGCCTGCTGCCGGGCTCCGCGATGACCTCGGGGGGCTGGGGGGAGTGGGTCAGAGGGGGTCGGATATATGGACACGTACAGCTGGTTCACTCCGTGTACAGCAGAAACCAGCACAACATTGTAAAGCGATTACACTTCACTAAAACAATGAATCTTTTTTAAAGTATAATTTTATCAAAGAGGCTGAATGTAAAATACGGAAACGGTCCCTCGGAACCAATTACAGAACAGCTTAGTAGTTTTACATACACAAATAGACCGCGTTCTTGAAATGGATACTGCTTCGTGAACCGTAAGAGAAGTGATGCTTGAAGGTGCCCCTGCAGGCGCCTGCGGCTCTGCTGAGAGCATCACGGAGCCGCACCGGGCGCCGGCGCAGGCTCGGCAGAGCGGACGGGGCGGGCGGCAGCCGCGGAGTGTGTCCTGGGCGTGGGGCTCCTGCTCACGTTCTTGCCACAAGCAACCGGGAGCACAGAGGGACACGCGGAAACCTCTTCTGCGTGAAGGACATGTTTATACCTGGTTTGTCGTGATGGTAGCAGGACGATATACATCTGCCCAAACTCACTGAATTGTCTGCAGGCTTCTGTATACTAATTACAAGTGGCTAAAGGTTGGGGTGGGGATGGAAAAGGAAAGCCAAATCAGGGATCAATTGACTAAAAGAAAATAATCAACACAGATGAGCTCTCAAAGATAGGACTGATGTTTCTGAACGAATATGAGACTGTTTAGTACAGATGGTCCACGTTCCTGACTGTGAGTCTGTGACCCGCTCTGGGTCAGGAACCGCCCACGTCCTCTGTTTGTTTGACAAACTTGGGAGGACATGAGCCCAGGAGAGACGCGTACAACGTGAAGGCATGAATTAAGAGTTGGCTATCATCGCTGATGACATGGCAGGGAAGGATCCGGTGCTCGCGTCTGCACTTTATGTGTGTGTGAAGTCACTCAGTTGTGTTCGGCTCTCTGTGATCCCATGGACTCTCGCCCACCAGGCACCTCTGTCCATGGAATTTTCCAGGCAAGAATCCTGGAGTGGGTTGCCAGTTCCTTCTCCAGGGGCATCTTCCTGACCCAGGGATCAAACACAGGTCTCCCACATTGCAGGCAGATGCTTTACCGTCTGAGCCACCAGGGTTATGTATTGGAACAACTTAAAATGCAGGATTTGCAAAACGCCTTGTGGTCAGGATCACACGAGATAAAGCCCTGGCACTTGTTCTCCAGGATGAGAAGTGTGATGGGAGATTCAGCTCTTGTAAATCCGGTTAGACTTGGTATAAAGCTAAACCAGAAATAAAAGTGTGCCTTCCTTCAAGCCACTTCGGAACTTATGCTTCAAAGCTCTGGAACTGGGAGGAGAGGAAGGAGCTCCACGGAGAAGTTCTCCCCTGCACTAGCGTGCACAGGAGTCCAAAGCCTGAATTCGCAATGTCTGGTTTGGGCTGGCCAAACTCAAGTGTAGGGTGACCCTAAACTGTAGGTGTCCTAGGGCCCCTAGCAGCCGCAAGCACACAGCCTCGCAGAGGAGCCACCCCACTTTGTCCTGGCATCGGATAACTCTCCCAGCAGCAATCCTAAGGAGAAAGTTCACTGTTGACAGTCATCACACATACAGGGAAACAGATCATGAAACAGAAACAGCAGTCAGAAACGGATTTGCTGAGATTTCAAATACTGGAGCTATCAGAGGTACAATATAAAATAGCTGTGCTTAAGATGGTCAAATAAGTAGAAAAGGCTTTAAAAATGTTCAGGACAGAAAAACTTTAAAGAATGTGAAGATAGTTTTAAGAATATAGCAAATTTCTGGTAAGGAAGCATGTAATTCACATGAAAGGAAATTGATGTGTTTCATAGCCAATCAGATCTAATAGAAGAGAGATTTGCTGAACTGGAAGATACATCTGAAAAATTATTCAGATTTTAGTGCAGACCTATGAAGAAACAAAAGCTGTAAGAAACTCGAAGGGTGGAGTGGATGTGCCTGCAGTCCACAGGCTCAGTTATAAACGGAGCGGACAGGACGTGGAGGAGAGACCACGTTGGAAGGACGGGGCTGGAGCCAGTGACATGCATGCTTCATCTGTCAGGAAGTCCCTCAGCCCCAAACTGAGGATACAAGGAGAAATCTATACCTGCACAGCGTATTCAGCTCTAAAATATTCAATAAAGAAGGACTTTTTTTAAGTGAAAGAATTAAAAAATTCTTTAGGAAGAACACCTAGAATCCTTGGCCAACTAAAATATCTTTTAATTGTAACAGAGCTGTGAATACATTTCCCTGCAAAAGCAGAGTTTGCACTCTGTGTTGCCTATAATGGTGTGTCCACGTGGCAAAGCTGTGGCCCCCCTGTTATTTAATCACATGGCATCACCAACTCAATAGACATGAATTTGAGCAAAGTCCAGGAAATAGTGTTGGATAGAGGAGCCTAGCGTGCTGCAATCCATGGGGTTGCAAAGAGTCAGACAGGACTTAGTGTCTGAACAGCAGCAGCAGCAAATCTAAGTGTTGCTGTGAAGATACTTGTTTGTATGTAGTTTAAAGTTGTAGTCATTCAGCTTTAAATAAGGAAGACTATCCTACACAAGCTGGGTAGGCCTGTTAGAACTGGGCAGAAGGCTTGTAAAAGAGGCCTGAGGTTTGCCTGCGAGAGGGGGCTCTGTCTGTGGGTGGCTGCTTGGCCCCTGCCTGCAGACCCACCTGCCGTGTCTGTGCTTCCAGGCTGCCTGTCCTCTGCAACCTGCTTAGCCAGCCCTCACAATCATGTCAACCAGGGTCTTATCATAAATCTCATATGTGTATGTGTGTGGGTCTGTCTGTCTAATCTCTTACTGGTTCTGCTTCTCTAGTTGAACCTTGACTACCACATCAACAGGAGAAGGACATTCTTAAGGAAGAACTTTAAGTAATTCAGGAAGAAAATTTTCTTAGCTCTAAGATGGAAGGTCTGAGATGCAAGAAGGCAGGAAGACCGCAATAAATGGTGAATATGCTTCCCGGAGGCCCAGATAGGAAAGCGTCTGCCTGCAGTGTGGGAGACCTGGACTCAGCCCCTGGGTCAGGAAGATCCCCTGGAGAAGGAAATGGCAATCTACTCCCATATTCTTGCCTAGAAAATCCCATGGATGTAGGAGCCTGGCAGGCTGCAGTCCATGGGGTCACAAAGAGTCGGACATGACTGAACACACACAGTACCCACACATAGGAATTAAATTTAACCAGCATTTACTGTATCAGACAGGCGGGTTCTCCCACACATTCCAAAAATCAATTGGTTCCAATTCAGATTCCAAAAAGTCACTTGATTATGGCAAAAGGGAGACCCTTCAGTTTCTTTTGTAAGACTTGGATAATCTTCCACTCTAAAATCTAAGATGGCATGAGAAGAAAACATGATAAGCCAGGCATACTTACGACTACAAATGTAAAATTTTAAATATTTTTAGCCAATTCTAGCAAGGTTTAAAAAGGTTACTGCTTTGTGAGCAGATTGCCTTTATTCTGGAAATTAAGTGGTAATTGCACATTAGGAAATCTATGGATGTAATTCACTATATTAGCTGATTCTGGGGTAAAATCATTCAGTTCAGTTGCTCAGTTGTGCCTGACTCTTTGCGACCCCATGGACTGCGGCATGCAGTCCTTCACTAACTCCCAGAGTTTGCTCAAACTCATGTCCACTGAGTAGGTGATGCCATCCAACCACCTCATCCTCTGTCGTCCCCTTCTCCTTCTGCCTTCAGTCTTTCCCAGCATCAGGGTCTTTTCCAATGAGTCAGTTCTTCAAATCAGGTGGTCAAGTATTGGAGCTTCAGCTTCAGCATCAGTCCTTCCAATGAATATTCAGGACTGGTTTCCTTTAGGATTGACTCCTTTGATCTCCTTGCAGTCCAAGGGACTCTCAAGAGTTCTCCAATACCACAGTTCAAAAGCATCAATTCTTCAGCACTCAGCTTTCTCTATGATCCAACTCTCATATCTGTACATGACTCCTGGAAAAACCATAGCTTTGACTTGATGGACCTTTGTCAGCAAAGTAATATCTCTGCTTTTTAATATGCTGTGTAGGTTGGTCATAGCTTTTCTTCCAAGGAGTAAGCATCTTTTAATTTCATGGCTGCAGTCACCATGTGCAGAGATTTGGGAGCCCCCACAAAATAAAGTCTGTCACTGTTTCCACTGTTTCGCCACCTATTTGCCATGCAGTGATGGGGCCAGACGCCATGATTTCATTTTCTGAATGTTGAGCTGTAAGCCAGCTTTGGAGCTCAGGTTTTGGAGCTCAAAAAAATAAAGTCTGTCACTATCTCCATTGTTTCCCCATCTATTTGCCATGAAGTGATGAGACCGGATGCCATGATCTTAGTTTTTGGATGTTGAGTTTTAAGACAACTTTTTCACTCTCCTCTTTGACTAAAATCATTAGATCATCTCAACAGGTGCAAAAACTGTTCATAATATTCAGGATAGAGGCAAAATACATGATTAAAGACATTTTCAGTCAACATCATACTTAATATTAAAACGTTAATATTTCTCTTTGAGGAGGGTTCTATCTCTTAGCATTGGAACTCCTCACATATGTAATTGAGCCAAAAAATATATGAAGATTTAGAAAGTAACACACCAAACTGACTTGACTTTCATTACTTTGAGTATAAAGCCAAGTTATGTAGGAGATAAGGAAATAGCTTAATAAATTTGACTTCACTGAAATTAAGAGGTTTGACCATCAAAAGACTTCATATTTGCTATTCTTTTGAACCACCCAAGAGAGTAAAGTCCAGAATATAAAAACCAAACCTTCATGTTAAAAAACAAAACAAAACAATGTAATTATGCCCAAGATGTGGATGAGCATGCACTTGAAATCCCTGAATGGCTGATGAAGACCGAGAAGATGCTCAGCCTTGTTTATAATCAGAGAGCAGCAGGTGAAAACATAAAGGAATATCACCTCACACTCAAGAGACTGGCCCAGGTTTAAAAACCTGAGAATCTCAAAATTTGGCAAAGACGTGGAGCGAGGGACCAAGTTTCACCTGTTGACAGGAGTGAAAGTTTGCACAGCTTGTTTGAGAAAACACTTTGGTCCTAAAACTTAAACACGCAAATTTCTCTTGACCTAGTGATTTCACTCTAAATTTGGCAGCAAAAGTCATGCACTAAAATTACTTGTAGCGGCAAAATGCTGGCGCTGAACTCACGTGTTCATCAGGATTAAGATGACGAGGCGGTCACGTTCCTGCAGTGCAGCAGCTGCACAGCAGAGAGAGGAGCACACTGCAGGGAAACTGAACGTGAGGGAGGGCGGGGGAAAGGAGCACGTCGCTGAGGAGTGGCTATGATGAGTCCTTTTATGAAACAGTGTTTGGTAGTGAGAAGAGCGAGATGATGTATCTTTTAGGGAAACAGTTTTGTGTAGACAGACAAGGGAAGGGTAAGCTGAAAAGATTCTGATCTTTTCCGTCAGGGAGGGCATGTTCTGGCAGCTGGCTTTACCATTATGCATTAAGCTGTTCATTTATAGTTGAAATTATGTAAGTGTTGTATGAAAAGATATATGAAAGTGAAAGAAAGTGCAAGTGTCAGCGGCTCAGTTGTGTCTGACTTGAGACCCCAAGCACTGTATCCCGCCAGGCTCTTCTGATCATGGAATCCTCCAGGCAAGAACACCGGGGTGGGTCGCCATTCTCTTCTCCAGGGCATTTTCCTGAGCCCAGGGATGGAACCCAGATCTCCCGCACTGCAGGCGGGATTCTTTACTGAGCCAGCAGGGAAGCCCCCAAAACATACATACATGCAAATATATAGTATATGTACGTGTGTGTGTACACACACATATATGTGTACACATGCTCTTTATGGGTCCACCCGTAATGGGCTGTGTTTTCACTGACAGCTGACTTCTCATCCTCTTCAGGCCTTGGTTTCTGTGTCTGTAACGTGAGTTAGACTGAAGGGTCACTAGGTCTGAGATACCTTTCGGCCCTAACATTCCACGATACCAGGGAATAAACACGGCTTAGATGGATGAGAGTCAGTTCCATTTGGATAAATTCCTCTTCAGATAATGGATTTGGAAGGAATCCCAGAAACCGCTTCTTAAATCCACAGCCCTGGCAGCACCGTCTTTAACTCGAAGCTTTACAGAGATTTGAGCTGGTATTTTTAGGTCTCTTCCTTTTATCTCACGTTACACTTAACACAGTAAAGGAAATTATTTTCTTGGGTATTGTTTGTTAAGACCCCTGAAACGAAAGTTTCTGCTCATTTTACTCTGCACTTTCCATGGAAGAAGAGCTATGACAAATCTCAACAGCATATTAAAAGGCAGAGACATTACTTTGCTGACAGGTCCATATAGTCAAAGCTATGGTTATTCCAGTAGCCATGTATGGATGTGAGTTGGACCATAAAGAAGACTGAGTGCAAAGAATTGATGCTTTTGAACTGTGGTATTGGAGAAGACTCTTGAGAGTCCCTTGGATTGAAAGGAGATCCAACCAATCCATCCTAAAGGAGGTCAGTCCTGAATATTCATTGGAAGGACTGATGCTGAAGCTCCAATACTGTGGCCCCCTGATGCAAAGAGCTGAGTCATTGGTAAAGACCCTGATGCTGGGAAAGGTTGAAGGTGGGAGGAGAAGGGGACGACAGAGAATGGATGGCGTCACTGACACGATGGACATGAGTGTGAGAAAGCTCCGGGGGTTGGTGATGGACAGGGAGGCCTGGCGAGCTGCAGTCCATGGGGTCGCAAAGAGTCGGACACGCTGAGCGCCAGCAGCAACGACGCCATTCTCGCTTTCCCCTCCTGGCTCTCCGGGCAGTTTCTCCAGGGCCCTGGGTCACTATGCTGCCCTCTGTATTCCCCGAATGTCTCTGCACTCTGACTTCCACGTTTCTGACTCATGCCAGCTCCTGGGGCTTCCTCAGGAGGGACCTGTGATGAGGGGTCTTGAACTGTATTCAGATGGAGAAAGTTGCTCAGTTGTGTCTGACTCTTTGTGACTGCAGGTATGTGTATGTGTGTGTGTATAGTATCTTTGTGTATGTGTAGGCATATACACACACACTCCCACATATACACGTGTGACGCCCTTTCACATAGATGCATCTTCACATATGCACCCCTTCGTTTGTAAATTAGTTTTCCCCTGTTGCCTAACCCAGAAAATTAGGCATCATCTCTTCTCACGCCATCGTCTCCAGTCTTCCTCACATAGTCGTTTGACTGTGTTCTGTTGGCCCTTCTTTCTGAATGTCCTCCGGCTTTCCCTCTTTCGCTCTCTCCAGCTCAGGTGTCAGTGACTTGCGCTGCGGGAGTGGTTCGTGTTCTTTCATTTAGCACCACCCCCACACCCCCCTTTCAAGCCATCCTCCAGCCTGCTCTGAGAGTGTTCTTTCTGAAAAGCAAATCTTAAGTCTTTCTCAGTGTGTCTAGGCTGCCACTCAGACCCTAGCGTGGCACACAGAAGCCTTCATCTTCTGGGTTTTACCGCTCTGATTTTTCCTCTCCTGCGTCTCCAAAGACCCTTACTGCAGCCATTCTAGGCGTTTGCTGTTAGGGCTCTGAAAATGGTTTCTTGTCTTTCTGCTCTTCCCTTGAGTTGCAGTAGATAGTAAATCGTGACAGACTGAATGATGGTAATTATGAATAAATGAAAATGACACTCACTGAGTACTGACTCGTGCTGGTGCTGTTTGAATGCTCTAGTCTGGGCTCATCTTCGCAGTGGCCGTAGCATGTCATGCTTTATCACCGCCACTGTGCACCTTGTTAAACCTGAGTTATGGGAGGTGGAATGACTTGCTGGGAGTGTCCACAGCAGCATGTGGTAAAGTAAGGACGTGGATGTGCTCAAAGAGTTGCGTCTGACTCTTTGTGACCCCGCGGACTCTAGCCTACCAGGCTCCTCTGTCCATGGCATTTCCCAGTCAGGAATACTGGGGTGGCTATCCATTTCCTTCTCCAGGGGATCCTCCCAGCCCAGGCATTGAACCTATGTCTCCTGCATTGGTAGACGGGTCCTTTACTCCTGAGCCACCAGGGAAGCCTGGGACTTAGACATAGAACAGCTAAGACCCGCCCCCGCCCCCCCAGTCTGCCCAGGGGTAAATGAGGAATAAAGGCACGTGTGCTGGCTGCCTCCCTGTCTCCTCTACCCGCACTGTCTTTCTCCATTCCACGTTACTCAATGCAGGCATTCTAGTATATAGTAGACACTTAGTATTGTTAAATAAAGAAACCAAATAGAAACCTCTATTCCTATTGTAAGGAATAGGCAGAAAAATATCTTTATGATTGTGGTAGATGAAGAACTTGAAAAATTGAATATAATGGAGCTCATTTGCAAAAATCCTTACATTGTAGGAGTCGGGTGTTGCTGTGTTTTGCATTGAGTGGCGTCTCTAACTCCCAGCCTAGAGCCACGCAATGCTGCAGCACGTGAAAGTGGGCATTCTGTGAGGCCCTCAGTGCCCTGTACTTTGTGCCATGACCCACATTCTCTGACTTAATAAGGTACTGGACAAAAGCAGTCAAAAGCCAAATATTTCACTTTTATGTTAGTTGGAGACTTTAGAAAGCTTTTAACATAAATAATACATTCTTACACATCTCTCCATTTTCCTGTTAATCTTTTCTGAAAGAAGCATGATAGTTTCTTATTTATGGGATGTCATCTTTAGCTCAGATCAGCACATGCATCACTAGAGCTAAAGAGCCAACCATTCTGGAGTATTAGGAAACAGTTGACATATGAGCGGATGGGAGATGGTAACTGTATTGATCACATACTTTATAACATGAAAAAGTAACATTTGCACTAGAGAAAATGCAGACACTCATTGGTAGAGAGGAGTGTATCAGGAGAGAACTTATTAGGGCTGGGAATACATTTTTCGGCATCCTTTGTTGAGTTTCGAGTAGCATCCTAAACTTTGTTTCTCTAAGTGTGGTCCCAGACCTCCTGCAGCAGATTTAGCTGGAAAGTCTGTTAAAGATGTGTGTCCTTGACGCTCACCTTCAAATCTGTGATTTAGGGGTCCTGGACTAAAACCCAGAAATTTACATTATTAATGAAATACCATGAAAATGGGGCTTACTGATGGGTGCAATGGCAAAAGAATCTGCCTGCCAATGCAGGAGGTGCAGGAGACGTGGCTTCAATCCCTGGGTCGGGAAGAACCCCTGGAGGAGGAAATGGCAACCCGCTCTAGTATTCTTGCCTGGGAAAGCCCGTAGAGGACCCCATGGGGACGCATGGAGTCCGTGGGGTCGCAAGAGAGTCAGACATGGCTGAGCAACTAAGCATGCATGCACACACCATGAAGATACGCACACTGTATATAGAAGCACTCATCTAAGTGTTCTTTATGCCTCTTCTCATTCGACAGTGTATTTGAGTGTCTGCTCTCCTAGGAAGTGTTCTGGGTGCTGGGTTGCATTAGAGAACAAGTCAGAAAAGAATTTCTGATGTTGTGAATTCTCTGTTTCTATATGAGGGGACTGAAAATAAGTTAACTTAATTATGTAGCATGTTCATAGATGATAATTACTGTGGAAAAGGAAATAGAACAGGAAAAGAGGATCACCAGGAGTCAGGGTGGGAGTGCAGTTTAAAGTAGCTTGAAGTGCAGTGAAAACTGCTCAGTGGTGTCTGACTCTTTGCAACCCCATGGACTATATAATCCATGGAATTCTCCAGGCCAGAATGGTGGAGTGGGTAGTCTCCCTTCTCCAGGGGATCTTCCCAACCCAGGGGTCAAACCTAGGTCTCCCACATTGCAGGCGGGTTCTTTACCAGCTGAGCCACAAGGGAAGCCCAGTTAAAGTGGTTCATTAGTTGGGTAGATCTCAGGGAGAATGTGGCACTTGAGCAGCGTCTGATAGGGTGGCCAGACGTGGAAGCAGAAGAACGATATCTAAGGCGATATTTGGGTGAGCAGAGGTGGCAGTTTGCATTTGGTCCATGGAAGATGTGAGGACTGATCAGACGTGGATCCATTCTGAAGATAAAGTCAGTGGATGCACTGAAAGCTTTAATGTGAAGTATGAGAGAAAGAGGAGTCAAGAATCCATGGATCTGTGATTTCTCAACCAAGAAACTGGCAGGATGTATGTTAATTTTTCTGAAATGGGGAAGACTGTGGGGAGGAGAAATTGAGGGGGAGGAATAAGCATCAGTTTTGGACATGATGAGTCTGAGACGTCTGTTAGACATCCAGACAAGACGTTGATCTGGGGCTTCCTTGGCGACTCAGACAGTAAAGACTCTGCATTGCAGGAGGCCTGAGTTTGATCCCTGGGTCAGGAAGATCCCCTGGAGACGGGAATGGCAACCCACTTCAGCATTCTTTGCTGGAGAATTCCATGGACACAGGAGCCTGGCGGACTGCATAGTTCATGGAGTTGCGGAGAGTCAAATGACGCCTGGATGGCTAATACTTTCTCTCACTTTAGGGAAATGGGCGAAGAGGCAGAGGCCAAAATCAGACCTGAGATATGAGTGCGGGCGCCACCAGCGAGTTGACAGACGGCAGTGTTTAGAGTCACTAGACTGGAGGCCACGTGAGACGGCCAGGGGAACGTATAAATGGGAATGACAGGCAGCCCAGGCCGAGGAGGGCAGCCACCAAGGAGGAGGGGGCGAGCGAGCGACCCCAGACACGGGAGGCGGTCCAGTCACCTCTGGGGCCAAGGAGAGAAGGAGGGCCCGGCTCTGTCAGATGCTGGCGGCAGGCCCAATCAGGGGAGAACGTGGCCCTGACCTCCGGGCTCCGTCACGTGGAGATGGGATGCCCCAGCGGGCACAGTGCTGTTGGGGAGGTGAGGGAGCCCCTGTGACTGCGGGGCAGGTGAGGAGACCATGGGGACGGCAGTACTGGCGGCTGGTCTGAGTTGTCCCCTAAGGAGGGGCATCGACAGGGACAGAGCGGGAGAAGGCGTGGGGTCAGCAGGAGCACACGAGTCAGTCTGTGGGCCGGGCGAGGAGCTGGTCTCCGCGAAGCCGACACTGTGCGCAGCTGGAGGAAAACTGGTGCCTGGGGGCTGGCAGAACGCCTCTTTCAGCTGCTTTAATTCTCTCTTTTAATCAGTGGAGTTCGGAAGCAGGGTCATCAGCTGAAGAGGCGGGAGGCCGTTGGACCTTTAGGGGAGCAGAGATGCAGGGTAGATGGAAGATGTGAGCCCACGTGTGAGTGGGCTGGAGAGGAAAGGGGTTGCCCAGAGTGCTGTGAAGATGTTAGGTCATGAATTCAGGAGAGAACCGGCCTCTCGGCTGCTCAGTTCACCCCAGGATCCCTGGGCCTCTGTGCGGTCCTCCTGGGTGCTCGCTTCCCACCAGCCTGCTCTGTGCTGTGTTGATACCGGGAGCCCCGTTTCCTTGGTCCACTTCCCTGCTTGACCCCGGGCCCACTGCCTCCCTGCCTTCTAGCCTCGGCTCAGGCGTTGTCTTCATCATGACGTCTGCCCTGGACCTCACTGTCCACACCTGAAAGCTCCTTGCCCCGACCCCCGAGCTCCCCTAGCAATTCTGTTTTATTTTCCACACTCATCCCCTTCTGACATATTACGTCACTTATTGCATTTATTATTTCATGCAATCTGCTCTGCGCCCTGCCCCGCCATCCTCCAACACTAGATACTTAAATCTTATGAAGGCTTGAATCTTTGTCTGTTTCACTCATTTCTGGTCTTCACACATCTAAAAGAGAACCCGGCATATGGTAAATATTCAGTTAAAAATTTATTGAATGAATGAATGAGATCATTGTCTGGTGGTCATGAAGTTCAAAAGACTCAATCCTGTTGCAAATTATTTAATGTCTGTTGATATATCTTAGAAGGACTATTATGCCATTGAGTTACTTACTGGTTCTAATGATAAATTGCACTGAGTGGTAAATTTTATACCCTTCAGAGTGTTTTTCTTCTATTCTTTGTACCATGGTGGTCTAATTTAGTACACTTCAGTCATGGGATTACCACATCCTTGAGATGGAATAAAAATAATAGTTTATTTCTGTCCCTTCACATACTTCATTCTCTTGGTTTAGCTTTAAGCTGACCTACCTTATTCCCACTTACTGCAGTCTGCGTTTATATATAGCTACGAACGGAAGGCCTGGCATTTAGCACATGTCTGTAAGTAGCTGATGATTTAATTTATTGTAGTACTTCACTGTGGTTCTCACTAACCCGTCAAGGTTTGCTGAGCCTGTGTAAGAAGAAATATTTAAATTAGACAGCTTTTTTTTTTTAACCCCAAAGTATTATATAGAAAGGAAATGTTAAAGATCCATAAGAAATTAATATGTTTTAAAAGTAGTTTTTTTTACTGTATTTAAATTTTTACTTAAATTTCTAAAGATTTCTGATTTATTAAAAATGTTTCTTCTCTAGCTCTCAAGACTTTATTCATTATCTTTGTGCTCAAAAAGGGTTTCTAATAAGAATTAAATTTTTGAAGCAGTCATTAAGGGACAGCAGAGGATGAGACGGTTAGATGGCATCACTGACTCGGTGGACATGAATTTGAGCAAGCTCTGGGAGCCAGGGGGACAGAGGAGGCTGCTGCACGGCAGTCCATGGGGCCATACTAAGCTGGGCTGAGCAACCGAACAGCATTTTTCTTCAGGCCAAGGAGTGTCAGTCAGTTCAGTTGCATAGCCGTGTTTGACTCTTTGTGACCCCATGGGCTGCAGCACACCAGGCTTCCCTGTCCATCACCAACTCCTGGAGCTTGCTCAGACTCGCGTCCATAGAGTCGGTGATGCCATCCAACCATCTCATCCTCTGTCGTCCCCTTCTCCTCCCCCTTCAGTCTTTCCCAGCATCAGGGGCTTTTCAAATGAGTCAGTTCGTTGCATCAGGTGGCCAAAGTATTTGAGCTTCAACTTCAGCATCAGTCCTTCCAATGAATATTCAGGACTGGTTTCCTTTAGGACGGACTGGTTGGGATCTCCTTGCAGTCTAAGGGTCTCTCAAGAGTCTTCAACACCACAGTTCAAAAGCATCAATTCTTCGGTGCTCAGCTTTCTTCACAGTCCAACTCTCACATCCATACATGACTACTGGAAAAACCATAGCTTTGACTTGATGGACCTTTGTTAGCAAAGTAATGGTCTCTGCTTTTTAATATGCTGTCTAGGTGTCATAGCTTTTCTTCCAAGGAGCAAGCATCTTTTAATTTCATGGCTGCAGTCACCATCTTCAGTGATTTGGGAACCCCCAGAATAAAGTCCGTCACTGTTTCCACTGTTTCACCACCTGTTTGCCATGCAGTGATGGGGCCAGACACCATGATCGTCGTTTTCTGAGTGTTGAGCTGTAAGCCAGCTTTCCCAGTCTCCTCTTCACTCTCATCCAGAGGCTCTTGTGGGGGTGCAGGTCTGTGCGCTCGGTGCACGTGTGGCCCTGCTGCTTCGCTTCAGGGACCAGACTGCCACCTTGGCACTGAAGTCAGTGCTCCCCCCTCCTCGTTTGGCCCCCTCTCCTCAGGACAGCCTTCTTACGAGCTCTTAACTGAAAAATCACATATTTCTCTTAAAATGATAGAAGAATCTTGAAATTTAATCACTGTCATCCTCAGAGATTTGACGGATTGATTGCAATTAAATATTTATGGGACACATGTCTGAACCACTGAAGTCATTAGAACACAGATTAGTAGCACAACATGTTTTGGATTTTGGGACTAAATGCCAGAAATGGGCTGAGTAATGAAGTTATCAAAGTATTAAGAGAAACATATACTTTGTCTCTCAGAGGAAAGATACATTCCCCGTGGTCCACTGGCCTACTGTTCAAGTTTAACCTGTGAATCTGATCAGAACATATTTTTTATGTTTTTTCTTTTTTTTTTTTTTGTAAAGAAGCTCGCCATCCAAGTATGTCCTTTATGTTTCATTGTATTTTTATAACATTCACTTATATTGTGTTTCAAAAGTTGAAGTGGTGCACGTTCATTTCCATTAGACGGTAGTGCATGCTGAAGGGCCTTTACAGCAACACGCAGTTTCTTTAGATTCACTCAATCTACTATTCAGACAGTTATTTGAAGATAAAGACGCTTCAGAAAACCTTAGTGATGTCAGTATCAAAAGAGGCAGCAGGAAGCAGTTTTGCTGCTTAATTACATTTATCTCGTAACCTGTTATACCATCTTAAGACCACATCCTAAGGATTAACCAGATCCACTTCTTGTAATTGTTGATGACTTAGAGGGGATGATGTTATTGATTTTAAGGAATCTATTTATTCTTATTAAATAAATTTCAGCTATTTTTCATAATTAAATTATGGAATCTATACTGTGGAATTAGGCCTGTGAACTTTTTGAGATTTCCAATTATGATATTTAAGTTTCATGTGGTTGTTTCGCATGTTTAGTTCCAGATTTTAATTTTTCCTTTTGGAATAAAAAGCAAAATATTAAGATTTACGTAAAATGCATTATCTTAAAGCATGCTCATGCATTCTTTTAAAAACCTACTTGCAACCTAATTTTATCTTATATGTGAAGTACCTCCATTGTTATTTACAGTTTTACTTGCTATTACTTGCCATTCTTAGCTCCTTCTTCCAGAGTGTGTGTCTTGAATGCATTTGCTAAGCGATGTGTGTGGTGTAGCCTTTGCTTTTCCTGCAAGTAATGCTGTTTGGTTCAAAATTCTCTATCTACAGCAGTAGCTACTGTTTTCACCTACTATGAAATGCTCCAGGTATGAGAGTGGTGTGATCGTGAACCAGCCCCACTTGGGAAACCAAAAAAAGCTGTTATTGAATCAAAAACAGAAAAAGGAGTTTAGAGAACTGTTAGGTTCAGCATTCTTCTCCATTAATATCTCTTCTCAGTTGTTCCTGGGGGTCTGCGTTGGTGTATATGTGTGTGTGTAATGTGTATATGTGTGTGCACACAACCAACCTTTAAGAACATTTTCATTAAGTGTGTATGTTGATAAGTGTCAGTCACTGAGAAGATTGTTTGCAAAGTCAGTGATAACATGGGGCATTTTACCAAGTGGTGCATTTCTATTAGCTCAAATCACTAGTTTAGTAACACAGAGTAATTAGTCATGCTCAAAAATGCATCATCAGTAAATAGTTTTGAGATTTATCTCTTTCTAGACTTGAACTGTTCCACTCAAACTAAAATGAATGGATTATTTCCAGTAAACACAAAAATGAAAACCTTTTAAAAAGTCTTGTAGTCTTAATCTTTTAAGGCAAATTAAGTCCTTTAAAAGGATGTCTTAGTTTGTTCCACTTGTCAGTAATGTATTACTTTAAATTTATCATTGTGCTTCACCTTATTTTTTCAAAATCCATCACATTAGATCACTTTAGTTTGATTTATCATACTGTGTTGAAAATGTGCATAAGTCAAATTCTGCAGGCATTTTAAACTACGTTAGTTTCAAATTAACTGTTTATTGTATGTAGTAGCAAAGACACCCAGGATTGTAAGTTACTGCCTTTTAGCACAAGATGAAATGAGTAATTCCACACATCATAGCTATTTAACTCTTAAACCACGTGAAGTGTGTGCCCTTTGGGATCATTTCTGTGTGTCGCGTCCCTTGGTGAGCATCTATTTCCAGTTACGTGTTGGGTGTTAAAGCTGCCTCTGCCTAAGGGCCTGTGATCCCTTCTCAGGAAGCGCAGGAGTTGACAGAAACAGGAAGGGTGGAGGTGGTGGGGAAAGTGGACTTGAATATTTAACGTTCTCTGTGCCTGCACCGTGGGCCTAAATGTGATCGTTTAAATCTTTAAGAGTATTGTTGATAAACAGCGTTGTGTCAGCCTCAGGGGTCCGGCACAGCAGTTCAGTTATGTGTCTACTCTTTTTCAGACTCTTTTTCCTTATAGGTTATTACACAGTATTGAGTAGAGTTCCCCGTGCTATACAGTAGGTCCTTGTTGATTTATGTTATGTGTAATAGTGTGTATCTGTTAATCCCAAATTCCTGATTTATCCCTCACCTTTCCCCTTTGGTAACTAACTCTCACAAAACCCCGTCAGACGTCTCTGTGTTGTTATTCCCATTTTACAGAAGGGGAGACGGTCTCAGATGCAGCAGGCTGCCCCAGATCATAAGGCTAACAATGGCAGTGAGAGGCAGCCTCTCAGACACCAGACTCCTCGTTCACGTTCGTTTGTAGTCTCGGTACCTCCTCCCCGGCAAGCACAGTGCGGGTGTTGAAACGGGTCGTCCACGGGCCCTGCTCTTGGTTCTCATTTTTATGAGAGCAGCTCATACTCTTGGCAAAGGTGCCATGGCCACGTCTTTTTAGATTATGTCCCTTTAAACCCATTTTACCACGTTTTTGGTCAAAACCATCCTACGGTAATAAGGCAGTTAAACGTCATTTTGCACAAGAACCTGTTGGTTCACCGGGCATTCTCTCCTGATTCGGGTCTGTAAGGGATTTCTGCAGTTAGTGGGCTCCAGTTTCTGCCCGGGAATGACCTCGACCTCACCCCTTCTTTTGGTTAGTTTTGTCCTTCAACCATTTAACCAGAAAACCAGGGCAGACCATGAGAAGGCTTTAGAAGTCAAGGTCTCTTATTTTACCTAAACTTTAAATTTATAGGGTGAAAACATCATGGGCAGGGTTAATTAATTCTCTTAAGATGAAGAGGAACCTCTTAGATTAATCCTCGGAGTCTCAAGTCTGTTCTTCAGACATCACTGAAGACTTTCTTATGTCAGCCTTTGGCTCTCATGCAACGGACCCTTAAAGACAATTCACCATCATCATGAGTGGGGAAACCACAAAACATTTGTAAGATTTTTCATAATCTAAGCAACACACGTGTCCAGTGCCACAGACCAACAATATAAAACTAACCAAGTGCCAGTGACACACGTGTGTGTAAAATGTGTCACTGGTTTATGCCTGGAGCTGATCAGCAAGATGATCCCCTAAGGATATTTCCCGAAACCCCGAGATTCTGCTTTGCTGTGTGTGTAGGAGCAGGGTGGAGATGAGGCAGAGCAGATGGTGGGCTGTGTTTTGAAGAGAATCTGCGTACTTTTCCCACCCCCATCTCTCCTTTCAGAATGCCCAAAAATGTTGTTTAAGGTAACCTCCGGTAACTTAACATGAATTTACCTGGATTTTATTCATATTCATAACCATAGTTTTGCTCACTTGGTCAACACATTTGCTGGGAATTGTGAAGTTATTTTTGTTTTATTGTTAAGTGGTTAGACCTACCTGGTGCTCTTACCCTTTAGGACTAGTAGTTTAGATCTGGAGTGTTTTATTTTACTGGATAAAGTTAATATCAACCTCAAAAGAGTAACATCTAACATTTCTCTGATGCTTACGTAACCTTAATAAACATGTGTTAATGTGTGCAGCCGTGTCCTGAAGCAAATACTGAGAACACTGAGACCTGGGGGTGGATCCAGCTCCCCCAGGCCGAGGTCCGGCTGGCGGCAGCCTTGGGCAGACCCTCCAAGGGGCTGTGGTCCTTGTGTCCACACTGTTGTATTTACTAACGGGCTCTAACTGGCTGCTGTTTACGGTCCACCTGCTATCCTAGTGGTCTGCGTTTCCTTGTTGTGTATCTGTGTTTATACACATTCAGGTATACGTGAGTGTCTGCTACTAGTACTTTTGGTGTAAGTAAAAGTCTAATCTTATGAAGTAAATGACAGTTAACATATTTGACATGTTTTAATTTCAGTTTATCGATGGTCGACTGGCAAAACTAAATGCAGGAAAGGGTTTCTCTGATGCATTTGAAGAAGAGATCACTTCCGGTGGCTTTTGTGGAGGTAAAGACTGGCTCCAGTGTGGCTGTCCGTTTTCTGGGTATCAGTTACCTGTGAGTTTTGCACTATGTCACACATGTCTGCTTTGTAAACTACCATTTTCTCATAAATGCCTGATGCCTTCGATACATTTGTTCATCTTATCAAGAACTTCAGCGTTGACGTACTTTGCCTGATGCATTATGCTCGGCATTCTGATGGTCTCATGAGCTGACAGTGGTTTGCTTGGATAGTCTCTTAATATGACTGGGAAAAAAGGTCACAGAAATACAGTTAGTTTGTTCCTCCTGACGAATTTTCTCTGCTAGAGTAATACTAGTGATATCTATCAATTCTAGTGATATCTATCAATTCTACTTGAGTAAGAATTAGGGAACTGAGATTGTGGTTCATGTAGTAACTTTTAACATAATCCAGAAAAACAGGTCTGAACATGACAACTGCTGCTACATTTTTAAGTGAGAGCATCTTTATAGTGTCTGCTTTTTTCTTTTCTGCTTTGCAGGTCCCTGCAGCATTAGGAACAGCCTTTTTAGTTTACTGGCCCATGTTCTTACCCTTGTTAGGGTGATAGGCGCTCACTTAAAGACGTGGAAGGAAGCATCTCATTTTGTATGTGTGACACGTATTAGTGACATCCCACTTTTATTTAATACAATTAACTGTAATATAATTGAGTAGTTACATTGTTTGAAATGTCAGTAATTGAAACTGTGTTGTAGTATCTAGGAAATGAACGACTTAGGAATGGGTACTCGGTCTGTGATGATCTGGCACCTAGTCCTGACTCTCTACTTGATGATCCAGTACCTTGTCCTGACTCTGGACTTGATCCGGTACCTAGTGGTGACTGCATTTGATGATCTGGTACCTAGTCCTGACTCTGCACTTGATGATTCAGTACCCAGGCCTGACACTATACTTGATGATCCGGCACCTCATCCTGACTCTATACATGATGGTCCTTTAGCTAGTCCTGACTCTGCACTTGATGATGCAGTACCTAGTCCAGACTCAGCACTTGATCTGGTACCTAGTCCTAACTCTGCACTTCCCATACCTAGTCCTGCTCTGTACTTGAGGATCCAGTACCTAGTCCTGACTCTATACTTGATGTTCTGGTACCTAGTCCTGACTCTATACTTGAGGATCCGGTACCTAGTCCTGACTCTATACTTGATGTTCTGGTACCTAGTCCTGACTTTCTACTTGAGGATCCGGTACCTAGTCCTGACTCTATACTTGAGGATCCGATACCTAGTCCTGACTCTATACTTGAGGATCCGGTACCTAGTCCTAACTCTATACTTGATGTTCTGGTACCTAGTCCTGACTCTCTACTTGAGGATCCAGTACCTTGTCCTGACTCTGGACTTGATCCAGTACCTAGTCGTGACTGCATTTGATGATCCGGTACCTAGTCCTGACTCTGTACTTGAGGATCCAGTACCTAGTCCTGACTCTATACTTGATGATCCAGTACCTAGTCCTGACTCTGCACTTCCCATACCTAGTCCTGTTCTGTACTTCATGATCCAGTACCTAGTCCTGACTCTGCACTTGATGATCCAGCACCTGGTCCTGACTCTGTACTTGATGATCCGTTGCCTAGTCCTGACTCTGCATTTCATGATCTGGCACCTAGTGCTGACTCTGCACTTGATGATCCAGGACCTAGTCGTGACTCTGTACTTGATGATCCGTTGCCTAGTCCTGACTCTGCATTTCATGATCCGGCACCTAGTGCTGACTCTGCACTTGATGATCCAGGACCTAGTCCTGACTTTATACTTGGTGATCCGTTGCCTAGTCCTGACTCTGCACTTCATGATCCGGCACCTAGTCCTGACTCTGTACTTGATGTTCTGGTACCTAGTCCTGACTCTATACTTGAGGATCCAGTACCTAGTCCTGACTCTATACTTGATGATCCAGTACCTAGTCCTGACTCTATACATGATGATCCAGTACCTAGTCCTGACTATACATGATGATCCAGTACCTAGTCCTGACTCTATACTTGAGGATACAGTACCTAGTCCTGACTCTATACTTGAGGATCCAGTACCTAGTCCTGACTCTATACTTGAGGATCCAGTACCTAGTCCTGACTCTATACTTGATGATCCAGTACCTAGTCCTGACTCTATACTTGAGGATCTAGTACCTAGTCCTGACTCTATACATGATGATCCAGTACCTAGTCCTGACTATACATGATGATCCGGTACCTAGTCCTGACTCTATACTTGAGGATCCGGTACCTAGTCCTGACTCTGCACTTGATGATCCGGCACCTAGTCCTGACTCTATACTTGAGGATCCGGTACCTAGTCCTGACTCTATACTTGAGGATCCGGTACCTAGTCCTGACTCTATACTTAAGGATCCGGTACCTAGTCCTGACTCTATACTTGAGGATCCGGTACCTAGTCCTGACTCTATACTTGATGTTCTGGTACCTAGTCCTGACTCTCTACTTGAGGATCCAGTACCTCGTCCTGACTCTGGACTTGATCCGGTACCTAGTCGTGACTGCATTTGACTCTGTACTTGAGGATCCAGTACCTAGTCCTGACTCTATACTTGATGATCCAGTACCTAGTCCTGACTCTGCACTTTCCATACCTAGTCCTGTTCTGTACTTCATGATCCAGTACCTAGTCCTGACTCTGCACTTGATGATCCAGCACCTAGTCCTGACTCTGTACTTGATGATCCGTTGCCTAGTCCTGACTCTGCACTTGATGATCCGTTGCCTAGTCCTGACTCTGCACTTCATGATCCGGCACCTAGTGCTGACTCTGCACTTGATCCAGTACCTAGTCCTGACTCTATAGTTGGTGATCCGGCACCTAGTCCTGACTCTATTCTTGATGATCCGGCACCTGGTCCTGGCTCTGTATTTGATGATCCAGCACCTAGTCCTAACTCTGCACTTGATGAGCCAGTACTTAGTCCTGACTCTGGGAGACAGTTTTGCTTGAAACCTTAAAAGTGTCCTCTTCATTCCTTCAGCCACTGTTTGCTGAATGTTTCCTATGTACAAGACGCTGTTCTAGATTTGGTACAAACTAAGTGAATAACCCCCAGTGTGCTCATTTTCACCTGGTGGTAATAGTGCTTCCCCTCGACCTAGTTAGCTATAGGTTTAATTCAGTGGGAAAGAAATCTTTAGTCTCTGTGTAAGTAAGTAGTTGCTAGAATTGAGAAATAAAAGGTGAAAAGACAAGGAATAATTAGTACTTATCTACAAATCTCCCAAAATTTAACTTTAACCTTAAGTAAAATTTCTTTTTCCACCACAGAAATGTATAAACTGTTTTGATCACTTGTTCACTGAAAGGTAGAGGTGCTCTGAGCGGCTGTGGGCCTCCCTCTGATGCAGGTAGGGTTGCGTTCCATGGAACGCTTTCAGCTTGGGGAAAACTGAGTTTCCTTCACCTAGCAAGTGAGCTGAACATGCAGTCCTTCAGAAGCCCCTTGCTTTCCTCAGCTCATGGCAGAAAATTTAGCTTCAGTGGAACTTTTGTGTTAAAATAAGGCTATTTTACTTTTCACCTCAGACAAGCAGAATATTGTCAGCTCATGGACAAACTGCTTGCGGCACCTCCTGAGTATTTACATAACGTGATCTCATTATCGTTATGACCCGTGGGGCTGGTATCCTGTATGGAATTGGGGATGACACCATGTGACAGTAATGGGGTGGAACTAGGTCCTTTTGTGTAGTGAAATTCTGTAGTCTTCACCCTTCCGCAGACCCCAGTAACAGGAGAGCGTAGGTGGCTCTTACGGTGGGAGGAGGGTCACCTCCTTTTCCATGAAAGGTCATCCTCTTTAAAGAAGAAGAGAATATTTATCACCAGTTAGCAGCTGATTTAGAGACTGCTTCACTTACAGTACAACTTAATGCCAGACACTTTGTTGTTCTTTCTTAAAATGAAAAAGGTTTTGAACACTTGGGGAGCCAGTTCTGATCCAAAAGGAAAGCATTCATTTCAGTAAGTTTGGGGCTTCCCAGTGGCTAGTGGTAAAAAATCTACTTGTAATGCAGGAGACCTGGGTTCAATCCCTGGGTCAGGAAGATTACACTGGAGAAGAAAATAGCAACTCAACTCCAGTATTCTTGCCTGGAGAATCCCATGGACAGAAGAGCCTGGCAGGCTACAGTCCATGGGGGTCACAAAGAGTCAGATAGGACTGAGTGAGTAAAACTCAAGCACAACATTTCAGTAGGTGTAGCAAGAAAGTACATTGAAAAAATTATGCCTGGTGATCATGGATTTTCTAATTGTTACATTTTAGGCTATTATCTTAGACATAGACTTTCATCTTAGAAGAAAATAAAGCAAAATCATTAAGATTTGAATAGATGAATAATCTAATAAAAACTAGCAGTGTTCTTACTACTGAGATATATATGTATATGAAGTTCCAAAAATAGTTCCCAGAAGTCAGCTGAAACATTTTTTACCTGGACTACTTTTGTGAGAAAGAATAGGTCTGAGATACTGAACTGTTCTTCAAAAAGTAAACTGTTGTAGCTTTCTCGTTTCTCTCCTAGTTACAATGGAAATGATGATTAATGTTCATGCTTCCTAAGTTAGTATGCGGCAGAAGCTCTTCTAAGAGCTCTCCAAATATTATCTCACTTAACCCTCCCAGCACCCCAGGAGGGACTTTGAGCATCCTTATTTTACTGAGGGCACCCACCTCGGTAATTTGCCCAAGGTCACATGTGACTGCCTGGCTTCAAAGCTCTCGCTTTAATAACTGTGATATATGCCTTCTTATGATAAGAGATCGTTTTAATTAGAAGGCCTTTAGTAAACAAGAGCAGTACTCAGGGTTTCTCTGCTCTGATGGATAAAAGCAAAATTCCTGTCTCTTTTGATTATCCTTTGAAGATTTTAAATATAAAACGCTCAGGAAGATCACTATAGGAGAAATCAACAGTCCTGGAGTTGAAGGAATCATTATGTTTCTCTAAGCAAAAATAACTGAGAAGCTTTAGACAAGCGTCTCGTCTCTCCTCACTCTAGGCCGTTAATGTGGCGGTTTGCATGCTGCTTTTGTTGCTAATGGGCATGGGCATGATAGCATGAATATGAGTATGGTGGAGCCCTGCTGTCACTGCGGCTCTGGCTGAAAACACGGAGCAGGACAGTCCCACACAGAACATGTCTGTTCACGTTGAATCTAGAACTGTAGTTAAGGGCCATGAACACATGGAGATTTCCCAAAACTGTTCTCTGTCTCGGTGAACGCCCCCTGGTCAGAACTGTTTAGGAAAGCCGTGTAACTTCTGGTCCCTTTCGTGGGACCCTTGTAGAACACTCAGTCTTCTCCTGAGAAGAAAGGGAAGAGAATATCCAGAAATACGTAAAGAGAAGAATGTCATGGGGTTAAAAGGACATCAGAGAGGCCACAAGTAGGATGAAGGAGCCGTTAGATAAGCACAAACAGCAGTCTGTGAAAAGCAGCTAAGGCATATTGAGTCAAGAACATGTTTATTTTTCCCCCCATAATTTTTTAAAATTGATTTACAATGTTGTATTCATTTCAGGTATATAATGTAGTAATTCTGTATTTTTATAGATTATACTCCATTTAAAGTTATTATTAGCGAATTCATTGGCAGCCTAGTTAGGACTCTTCCTTTTCACTGCCAGGGTCATGGGCTTCATCCCTAGTTTGGGAACTAAGATCCCACAAGCCTCGCTGCTTGGCCAAAAAACAAAACAAAACAAAACCACCACTGTACCCTTTCAGGGTTTCCCTTGTGGTTCAGACAGTAAAGAGTCTGCCTACAATGCAAGGAATCCAGGTTCAATCCCAGGTTTGGGAAGGTCCCCTGGAGAAGGGAATAGCAGCCACTCCATTATTCTTGCCTGGAGAATTCCATGGACAGGGGAGCCTGGCGGGCTACAGTCCAGAGACTCCTTGCGGTGATAAAGAGTCAGACACGACTTAGCAGCTAATGCTTTCACACTTTCAAAGTTCTTGTAAGATACTGGCTGTACATTGAACTGCATTTTGTTTTATACCTGATAGTTTTGACCTGTTTTTTCATTTTTTTTTAAATAAATGAAAAAAAAAGATATTAAAAATCCACACGTCGTTTTCTAAACTTTAAAAAGTAGACGCATTTTCAGGTTGAGTTTACATGGAGTGTGTGGTTACTCTCCCCATCGACAGTGTGTGTTTCTTCATTAGTTCCCCGGCAGAGTCTGGTCAGTCTCGAGTTTATTTAATCCTGTTTCTTTCTTTACTGACTGGAAACCAAAGGAACCTGGAGGGGTGGTGGTAATCATTAGTTCCAGTGGCGTTTTTCTGGCCTCACTGAACAATTCACGCCAATTTAACATTTTTTGATAAGTAACAACAGATTACTGGAATTTAAGCAAATATATTTGTAAAGAAAGACTTTGCACAAGTGAGAAACCAAGATATTTTGTCCTTGAATATGAGAGAATCACTTGTTTGATTAACAAGAACAATGTGTGGAATTCCCTCAATATGTTTTCTATTTTCACAATCCAGTTACTTTAAAAGAAAGACTAAGGTGTGTGTGTGTGTTTCCCGGCATTCAGATATATTTTTGAGAAGAAAATTAGCCTTTTAAAACACACATTATCAGTGAATAGTGTGCTTGTCTCATAATTTTATGGAAGTAGGTGTCTTCAGTCTTCAAAGCGCTGGGGTGAAGAGAGGCAGTGGCCTCCGAAAGTGCTCCTGACAGGAGCCCACCCGCGGGCGCGCCCGGCCCGCCACCTGAGCTGCGCGAAGGGCCTCCGTCTGCCCCGAGCCCCGCGGGCGCACGCTCTCACTCGGGGCGGCTCCCGCTCTCGCCGCGTCTCCGCGAGGCGGCCGCCTGCCCTCGCTAGCGTGGCCTCTTCTGCAGTGGCCTGGAGGAAAGCTCGGTATGATTCACCGTGATCTCACTGAGCAGTCCTGAAAGCTGGAGGGCTGAAGGAGACTGGAATGCTGAGCCTCCTCAGCTGCCGTCTTTGTGAACGTGCGCAGTGTCGCCTCAGAGCCCGCGTCCCCGTCAGGCGGGTGGCGCGTCCCCGTCAGGCGAGGCGGGTGGCGCGTCCCCGTCGGGCGAGGCGGTGGCGCGTCCCCGTCGGGCGAGGCGGTGGCGCGTCCCCCGTCGGGCGAGGCGGTGGCGCGTCCCCGTCAGGCGAGGCGGTGGCGCGTCCCCGTCAGGCGGGTGGCGCGTCCCCGTCGGGCGAGGCGGGTGGCGCGTCCCCGTCGGGCGAGGCGGTGGCGCGTCCCCGTCAGGCGGTGGCGCGTCCCGTGGCCGCCGCCGCGTGCCGGGGTCTCGCCTCACGCCGCGGGTGGCGGGCTGGCCTGACCCCTGACCCGCTGGCCAAGCCCCTGCCCGCTCGCGCACCTGCTTTGCCTGTTTCTTAGCAGGAAGGTGTAAACGTCTAAGAACCTGTGAAGAGCCGCAGAGGAGCTCCTTTGATTCCTCACGACTGCCGCTGTAGACACTGACCTTTCTGTCACTACTCTGAAGTTTTACGATAGTTATTTTCTTTGTGGTTCACAGGTTTAAAAATATGTTTTCCGGACTGACACATGTTCCAGGATGCTAAATAGTTATCACAGAGTAGTTGGTTTTTTTCTTTCCATTTTCCTAAATTCATTTTGGGAAATGAAATAAAGCACTTTCCAGAATACCATGAATAATAACCAAGTTACAAATATGTGATTTCTACACAACCATTTTTAGTAGAGAAGTAAAAAGTGTATGAACTGAGGAGAACTTTGAATAGAGAGGTAAACCTGTATGAATAATCTGGATAAAGATATAATATTTATTTTATGTTATTGATAGAACCTCCTTGAGATATAAATGAATAGAATAACTGAGATTTTTCTTTTTCATCATTTTACAAGAGAAAGCTTAAAATTTTTTTGGTCAGGCCATATACATCATTTTACAAGAGAAAGCTTAAAATTTTGGGGTCAGGCCGTATACCATCTGAAACTCATGCCCTTTAAGCACTGCACGTTGTTTTGATATGGTCTATTTTAGATAGAGACATTTTGCTGTAATCATTTCACAAGGTTAGGAAAGTAGTGTTTACCCCATATTTATTCTCCCAGGAAAGGTGGGTGCAGTGCAGTGCTGTGCCTTTTCTGAAAGAAGAGAGTGAGAGACGTTTTTCAGAAATAGGAGTTGTTTCTTGATATTTCTTTGAAATTAGGGAGAAATGTTAAGGTCAAGAGTGAATCCAGAGCTGGACGTTTTTGGCCTAATGCTGGTCAGGGCTGCAAAGGTATCCGCTGGGAAGATACTCGGCCTAAGGACCCTCTGCGACTTGCCTTTCCCTTTTCACTTTCATGCATTGGAGGAGGAAATGGCAACCCACTCCAGTGTTCTTGCCTGGAGAATCCCAGGGACGGAGGAGCCTGGTGGGCTGCCGTCTACGGGGTCACACAGAGTCGGACACGACTGAAGTGACTTAGCAGCAGCAGCAGCAGCCTCTGTGTTATGACAGCGAGGTGACATGCTTGCTAAGCCACAGCCACACACAGGAGAACAGTCTGTTTCGGGCTTCTTTGTACCGGGCAGTCAGTCTGAGTAGCCTTTGGGACTTTGTTTTTTCTTGTGGGAATGTTTAAGGTTTAAACAACCAGGAAGGTAGAGGAAATCTGGCTGAAGTCAGTTGATATAAACATTACTTTCGTTGTGTGGCCTTTTTTTGCCTTCTTATATCATCTTATTGATTAAATGAATGAGCATATTTGGAGCCAAATATATATGATTGCTGGTTTTACTGGACTGGTCATGCCTGCATTTGAACTTTCTAATAGCCATGAGGAGCTGCTGCCGTATCTCCCTGGGGTAGTGCCTTTCCAGTTTGGATTTACAACTAGAGAGTATTTTCAGAACATTCTGCAGGTTAATTGCAATAAGGTGAGATTTGCTATCAGTTAATACCGATGTCTAACAGTCACAGAAGAATCTTTTTGTCCTCAAGATTCTTTACTTTTCTAAATTTCCTTCTGGTTTTTTCCTTTCCTTATGTACTTTAAATATTGTTTTAAGACAACCCTAATTGTGTAAAAGAGCCAAACTTTTACAAAACACCATAGACATAAATATTGAAAAATCAGTTTTGAAAGACGTAGGAATTTTGCATTTCAAAAGGTTATTTTTTTCCCTCTGAAAGTAGTATTACAATGAAAGAATACTTTAACATATTATCTTCTTATGTGAGTAAAGAAAAAGTATCTGTTCTTAAAAACGCTAGTTACTATGTTCTTAAGAATTAGCCCATTTATTATTAGTTCTTACAATGAATTGCTTCTTTTACAACATTGCAGATAAATTTGCCTGCTAAAATCTTGGAAATACTAGTTCTTGGTGAATTTTGGTTTATGGATTTATTTTTGATCAGATATTCCTGACGTCTTAATTCTATGTATTCCAGGGAACTCGAAGTCATATCAGCAGTGGGTGCATACAGTCAAGGTAATAATAAACCTTCACAGTTTCTTTTGTTTTTTCCACTTTAACGATATGGAAAAATGTTCAGTTCAGGTCTACTGTTTATGCTGTTTATGGGCAATATTTTAAATGTTTCTATATTTTCTCACACTTTACAACATTTTTATGCTTATAGTTTGTCGCTGTTTATAAAGACAGTTTTTCAGTGGAAAGCTTTTGTCTCTCTATTTTTCAAGATGAATGGCTTGATTTGAAAATCGTGATTTTGCTGTCACGTTATAATATATTCTGGAAGATGGAGTTAGATGGAGTGGTAGGGCTTGATGGGAATTTTATCATTTCTGGTAATGCGCTTTTGTTAAGGTGGTGTTTTTAAAACATAACTCTCTTGTGCAGATTGAGACTTTATTGCCGAACACTAGAACATTTGAGAAACAGTTGATTGTATTTCTTTTTATTAAGCTTTATATATATATATATATATATATAGGTAATATATATATTGGTCACATTGCCTACGTCTGCCTAAACCACAAAGATGAAAGGATTGTGTTCCATCAATTAAAAGAATAGAGGAGAATGTTTACATTTTGTATGGAGTTACTATAGCATATATAAAAGCTTGCAAACATTTAACATGACATAATTATGGAGATCTTTATTTAAGCTGTGAGAAAAGATCTTAGTTCTATATTATCGATGATGCTTTGTTTTCAGGACAATGGGGCTCCAGGTTTTTAGGAGCGTGTTTCTGTGTTTCCTTTGCAGAAAGGAGGCGCACTGTTCAACACAGCAATGACCAAAGCAAGCCCTGCTGTACGAACAGCGTACAAATTTGTAAGTTCTCTTTTCATGTTTAAGAATTCTGTTGATAAAATTTTATAACCTTTTCCTAGATGATACGCACATAAATCTAGAATATTTTCTGGTTTCCTTTAAATAAATTTAGAGTTAATATTGACCAAAGCAAACTCAATTATTAAAATTGTATCATTGTCTAGGCAGGGCGTTTCTTTCAGATAATTTAAAAATGCTTCTTTTATTTCAAAGCTATCAGCAAAATTGTGCCCTCAGATTGAAACAGTCCACAATGAAGTGACAATTTAAAAGATTTGATTCTTTTATTTAACAACGTACTTTAAATTCTCATTGTGTACTTGAGGCTTAACTGGAAACATTTTTTAAAAAATATGACAAGTTCTCTTGCCTCAAAGGTCCTTTGACTTTCCAAAGTTAAAAATTCCCTGTTGATACCACATGGCTTATAGTAAAATAATAACAACACCAGGAGCTACCACGGCAAGTAAATAATAATAAATAATGAACAAAATGGAAGTCTGTCTGCTCTGATCGCCGAGACCCTTCAAACCTGGCCCCTCCCGTCCTGGCTCATTTTCCTGAAGCCCCCAGCCCTGGTGTCTCCACGTCTGAGATCCTTCTCATTGCATGCATGCAGGGCGTTCTCTGCTGTGTCTTCATCCTTCACAATCCGTCCCTGCTACCCGGGATGTCCTTTACCTGGCTTCTGTCCACCTACTACATCATCCTACAGGTTTGCTTTAGATTGGGTTCCTCAGCCCCACCACAAGGCTTCTCTACCTTCTCTGAGCTTCCACGGGGCCTGTGGGCTTCCCTGTTTTGGCCCTTGTATCCGTGCCTCTGTCTCTGTAGGAGATTCTTAGGAGCTGATTGGGATTCAGTAAAACTTACTTTGCAACCCCATGGACTGCAGCCTGCCAGGCTCCTCTGTCTATGGGATTTCCCAGGCAAGAATGCTGGAGTGGGTTGCCATTTCCTTCTCCAGGGGATCTTCCCAACCCAGGGATCAAACCTGGGTCTTCTGCATCATTGCAGGAATTTCTTAAAGTCCAAATGTTTGCCCAAAAATAACTCGCTGCTGTGACATGCTTTCTCTTTTCCTTCCCCATTTGTCAGGCCAGGTTATGGCTAGACGATGGCCCTCTGGTGGTCTCTGGTGTTTTTAATAGCCTCAGAGGCAAAGTAGGCTAACTACTAGCCTTTGGATGATCCCTGTGCAAACAGAGACTGATGCTTTCCCCTCATTCAGGTGTAATAGTGGGTAGAATGGGTCCCTGAAAACAGAGTTTTAGATGATACGTTCTTCTTTTTCTGTGTAACATGACAAGTTAGTAATTTTCATTCAGTGGGATCACGTACACTTATCCCTTAAACTTGATGGAACTGCGCTGAGCAGACACCGGTATTGTCGTTTTCCAGGCCAAGAATCACGCTAAGCAGGGGATAAAGGAGGTGAAGAGCAAGCTTAGACACAAGGTATGTCCAGCGTGTCTCATTCCACCTCAGTTCCTGTGTTAGTGTGAAGCTTATCCTGCACAAATCACACGGGGTTTATGTTTTTAATGACTTTTGAAATGTGCTTGGCCCTTTGTTCAAGGATGCATTTTTCATGACAAGCCCCGTGGCAGCTATCTGCCATTCTGTACACACCCCCTGAACAATCTCTTTACCGTTTGCATATTTTATCACAGAGGTGCGGAGAGCTTCAGAGGCGCTTTAACTGGATGTATGTCTTCATAAAGTTGATTGCCTTGATAACAAAATTGAAGTTCTTGCTTCAAGCTGAGACTTAAAAAAAAAAAAAAAAAAGATCTCTGGTGCAGAATTAAGGCAGGAATGTCATCATTGGGCTTTACCGGATGTTTCCAATAGTAGCTATTTTAAATTGAAGCATGTTTTTAATTTACAAAGGAGGTGTATTTGAATCTGTGAATGTCGCATATATGTGAATAGGTATAGGTATGTATGTATGTGTTTGAGTTGATTACATATTATATTTTTGAAGATTTTATCAGTTGTTAGGTTTTGAATTTCTACCTCTGGAGAGAAGAAACTATTTAAAACTTTCATTGTAGTAATGGAGCGTGAATGGGCTTCATATAAACTTTATTCAAATTGTTCAAAAAAGTCAGAGATTATTTTGGAAGTTTTTAATTCATAATATATAAAAATGCATTTTCTTCCTAAATAGCTTTTTTTAAACTTACACGCCAAGTGTTAATTTTGTTATTTGCATCTGTATCAGATACTGTTTATTAATTGAAAACTTTAGTACTGAAATGAGTACTTTAGAATAACCACTTGTGTATCTCTTCGGGTGTAGGAAAACGAGGACGACTATGGGACTTGTTCCGGTTCCGTGCAATACACACCCATTTACACGTTACACAGCGAGAGCGGAGCAAACCTAGCCAGGCGTAAGCTTTCTCAGGTGAGAGTCTTTACTAACCTCCTGTCTCCCACAGTCTGATATTATGTTAATTTCAGTGATTTCTTCAGGAACAATTTTGGACCCACATATGGTAAGAAATTCTGTGATGATGGTCAGTATGAGTAGGTGGAGTCTGGGCAGGTACAAGGGGCCTGCGAGCCCAGCGTCCAGGTGCCAGCCTGCCCGCCCGTCGCTAGGTCGTGGCCTCATGGTGAGTGCGGGAGACAGGGCCGCGTGCGGTCACCCAGGACGGGGGCAGCTTGATGGCGGCTCCCTGTACCGCAGAGTGAGATGGCGCTCATGCATGGGGATGTGGCCTCTAGAGTGCTAAAGTGAGATGGCGCTCATGCATGGGGATGTGGCCTCTAGAGTGCTCTGTAGGAGTCAGGGCATAGAACGATGGATGTCTGTTTTTCAAAAGCAGACGTTTTGTTTGCTGTAAGGAGTTTAAAGCTCCTGCTTCCACCTAATGCTGCTGCACGTGCTGTCCTAAAGGAGGAGTGTGTTCAGGGTCAGAGCCGTGTGTGTGTGTGTGTGTGTGTGTGTGTGTGTGTCTCTGATTTTGCATCATAAGTGTGCTTCTGTAGGATTTTAAGAAGCAAAAATTGCACACACCAATATCATCCTTTAAGTGGTCTTGGAAAACTGCCTTTTGAAAGGAGTTCGTGAGTGGATTAAAGTTGAGAACCCATTGAACTTGGGCAGCTGCAAAGCTTCATGTATCACAGCCACCAGTTTAGACATGAGGGAGCTGGACCGCCGAATGGTCACATGGCTTGCCCTGTGTCTTGTAACGAGTGGCCGGGCGGGATGGGTGCCCCGCTCCGTGCGCAGGTGGCTTCCCGCTCCCCAGACTCGGCGCAGCGCTTCCTGCGTGTCAGGAATGGGGCAGGACCGCGAGGCTGTGCTCGAGAACCTCAGCCTTGGTAAAGAAGACCCGTTCGTTTGGTCATTCAACAACTATTATCTATCAGGTACTTTCCTAGGTATTTTGGAAAGACTCAAAAGTTCTCTGCTTTAAGGGGCTGTTTTTACAACATACAAAATGCCTTCTCTATGATTTATCTATTTGTTAAGCTTACGTTTTCATATGTTAGTACGGCTCAATTGCAGTGTATTGCCAGTGAATGCTAGTTCTATGACCCGAAACAAGCCTTGCAATGAAATAATTATCTCACAAGGGTAAGAGCCTTTTCTGGCTCTCCCTGTTAACTGGAATACATTTATAAACTTGTAAATTAATGATGGATTTGCACTCAGTTTCTTAATTCTTCTTCCGTCATTAGAATGTTCACTTCCCATTTGTCTGATCTCAAACTTTGATAGCCTAAAAACTTAACCAAAATGTTTACTGCTTTAATGTTGGAGCACTTAGATCATATGTGTGTGTGTATAAAACTGATAAATGGATTTTTGAATTCTTCTTTGATTTCTTTAGTGATCCATTGGTTGTTTAGTACCTTATTGTTTAGCCTCCACACGTTTGTGATTTTTATAGCTTTTTTCTGTAATTTATTTTTAATCTCACAGTGTTGTGATCAGAAAACATGCTTGATAGGAGTTCAGTCTTCTTAACTTTTCCAAGGCCCGCCTTGTGGCCCAGCACGTGGTCGGTCATAGAGAGCACTGCATCTGCACTTGAGAAGAATGTGCTGCTGGACGGGACGCTTTCATTCATGCTTCAGACCACCTGGTCTGATGGGTCATTCCAGGCTGATTCTCTGCCTGGATGTTCTGTCCATTGATGGAAGTAGGTGCTACAGCCCCGCTGTTACTGTGTCTCTGCAGGTCTCTCCCTTTATGGCTGTCACTATCTTCCTGATATACTGGGATGCTCCTGTGTTGGGTGCATAGATATTTACACTTGTTTTATCTCCTTGAATTGATCCCTTGATCATTATGTAGTCTTTTTTTTTTTTTTTTTTGAACCTTACAACAGTCTCTATTTTAAAGTCTGCTTTGTCTCCTATGCGAATGGCTGCTACCGCTTTCTTTTGATTTCCATTTGCATGGAATACCTTCTTCCATCCCCTCATTTTCAGTCTATATGTGTCCCTAGGTCTGAGGTGAGTCTCTTGTAGACTGCATATATACAGGTCTTGTGTTTGTATGCGTTCAGCCAGTCCATGTCTTTTGGTTGGACCATTTGGTCTGTTTATGGTTAAGGTAATTATTGATATGGTCTCCCTGTTGCCATAAGCATTTCAGGTCCGTTTTTGTAGGTCTTTTTCCTCTCTTCCTCTTTGTCCTCTTCTCTTGTGGCTTGATGACCATCTTGAGTGTTGTGTTTGGGTTGCTTTTACCTTTTTGTGTGCGTATCTATTGTAATTTTGAGGATTGTTGTTCCCATGAGGTGTTGATACAGCAGTCTGTATATGTACAAGGTTGTTTTAAGTTGCTGGTCTTTGACCAGCCTAGAGTTCTTTAGCATTTGTTGCAAAGTTGGTTTGGTGGTGCTGGATTTTCTTACCTTTTGCTTGTCTGTAAAGCTTTGATTTCTCCATCATCTCTGAATGAGAGCCTTTCTGGGTATTCTTGGTTGTAGGTTCTTCCCTTTCATCACTTTAAATATATCATACCACTCCCTTCTGGCCTGCAGAGTTTCTCCTGAAAAATCAGCTGATAATCTTACAGGAGTTCCTTTGTATATTGTTTGTTGTTTTTCCCTTGCTGCTGTTAATATTTTTTGTCTTTCATTTTTGTAACTTTGATTACTGTGTGTCTCGGCGTGTTCACTGGATTTATCCTACCCGGTACTGTGTGCGCTTCCAGGACTTCACTGTGAAAAAAATATGGGAACCTTTGTTAACTGTAGGATGCTTTAAGGTAAAAAGAAAACACTTAAATTGGAGGGAATGCCTATCTTAAATAACTGTTTTAAATTAAGAAAATTACTTATAGCTTCTCATCTTTAATTTTTAAAATCTTTGGGTTTTTTTTAACATGGCATGTTTTTATGGTAATTTAATTAGAAAATATGTGACTGATTTCTGTTTTTGTTTTCTTTGAATTCCTAGAGACACAGTTTCTGATAGAGAAAATTATAGTAAGTTATAGAAAACTTTACAGGACAGTAGGTTATATTCATTGCATACTTACTGTGAATAGTCATGGCTCTTATCATAGTATCATCAGTACAGTTTTCTGCATTCATTAATTGGCATTTTATGGTTTTTAGGTAAACATGACATGACTTTAACAAGAATTAAAAGAAGTGGGGCTTGTTCTTTTAAGAATTACAGTTTTATTTTCCTTCTTGGTATATAAGAATTTATTAAGCCAGCATATTTAGATTTATTGTGCAGATGCTGATAATGTCTGAATAACTGTCTTTACTTTATGGGGGATAAATATGAGTTTCAGGTAATGTGTGCAGCCACTGTGTATGTATCTGCCCCATTTTATAAGCCGACACATGTATCTCTATATATGTATTTCCACAGCTAAATTTTTGAGTTTATGTTTCTAACCACTTGCAGCCCAGTATTTATTATATTTTCACCTTTTGATTGTATTTTTCTATAGTTGAAATTCGATTGTTTAGCTTTAGATTCACACACTAACAAAAGAGGCAGATTGTGAGCCCTTTGGCAGCTTTTTCCGTGTTACTTTCCCGCCTTACTAGTTTTCCCCACAGCTGCCAGAATGCATGTTTTCTTGCAGTACTAATGTCACGTCTCTGAGCTGATAGTTAACTGTGCTCTGAAATGACAGCCAGCTTGTGGTCAGAGCTTATTTATAAAAGCAGACCGTGGCACACTCTAGTTGACACTGTCATCCAGGCCCGGTCTGAATTCTCTCTCTAATCTCATAGCATTAGGAAACACACACAGCCACATGCGGAGTAAGACAGCAGCAGGGCTTGACTCATGAGGATCTCCCTGCTCCTTAGGACAGCCAAGAGCAGGAGTATGCGGGCCCCGGACGAGAGAGAGGCCTGGAAGAGCAGTCTGTCTCCCTCTTACCTGGTCTGTGCTCTGCACATTTGATCACCGTGCCTTCTGTACATCAGCTTTCTCAGCTTCTCTGCCCTGTCACTGAGCTTGCAAGCCTTCAGTTCACACAACTACTAGAAATGGGCCACAGTTCCCACGTCCATGTTCTTGTTGAAAAACATAATCAAGCGCACAAAGAGCAAGCATTAGTCTTTGGCTCCGTCTGCTGTCACTGTTGAGGGATGGGATGGGGGAGACCATGTTACCAGGGGTGCTGGGAGGGTGTCTGTGAACGGAGAAGGGGTGTTAAGGATTGTGACAGTATCTCAAGGGATTTTTGCTGTTTCTAATTGCTTTATAATGCTATTTTCCAAAAAGTCATCTTTGCAAAGAAAAAAGAACCATCTATATTTTGGGGTTGTTAGAGGCTGGATCTTTGTCCCACAGACCTGAAGCTTGGTCAAGGTCAAGGTCAGCCTATCTGATGGGCTGCTGTGGCCTCCATTCTCCCAGGAGATGGGCCACGCACACAAACAAAAGGACCTTAGGGTACAGTATTTGCATTTGGGCACAGACATCCGGAGGGAGCGGGCACCGTCTGCTGCCTTCTCTTTGTGGTCTGATACTGCAGACGGTTCCCCAGTTCACTTCTTGGAGATAATCCAGCTTCATTGATGTAATCAAAATATGATGCAGTATCTTGTGGAGGAGACAGAAAGCTGATGCTAGAACCGTGTGTGTGTTACTCTGTGATGATTCCCCAAATCACATCTTTCACTCCCAGCCCTCCAAGTTGTGACATTCAGATCTGAGCACATTAAGACTCTCAGTTAAATACAGAAGCAGTTCTGGGGAATCGTTAGATGTGGTTAAAGAAAGAATCTAGATATAAGTAAATATGTGAGAGACACTAGCGTTCATCTCATTTATATTCTACCTATTTCCAACAGTAAATTAATCTTACAAAGAACTGTGGAATAAAGAATTAAAATTCACTTAGATAAGATTCACTGCAGTGACAAAGTATAGTAAGGCGCTAAGCCTGCTTCCTGTGCTTAGCCTCTGACATGAGCCACAGAAAGAGACCCACAGCTCCCGTGACTCATAGCACACGCAGGCTTAGAAAGCCTTCGAGCAGGCTCATGCCATCCGGGGGCCTGGGACCGGATGCTCACAGTGGAGAGGGCGCACCCAGGGGGGACAGGCATCCCCGTTTGGAGAGAGAGGGTCCTGTGCAGCCTCGCGATGGGCGGGGCTCAGGCACATCCGCGCCTCCCTTGGAAACACCCCCCTCCCCCACCTCCGCTTCCTGGCTGTTGCCTCCTTCCCGCGAGAGTTGAACTGCTTAAACACCGCAAAGCTGCAAGCAGAAACAGCCCTGCTGAAGAATTCACTCTCTCCTCCCTCCTGTGCCACCTCTCTCTCCTTAGTCCTGGCCTGTGCCCGGAGAAGCTTCTTCCATTTGAGTGTTCACACGACCAGGTTCTCTGAAGACTGGCTGGGTAGTAATGAAAGCAAGATTCTCCAGAGACCTGTGGGATTTGGGGATCCAGATAATTTTGATATCTTTACTGCTGTTTTTTCACCCCGAGTTAGGACAGAGTTGAAGCGACATTGAAGCGCGCTCGAGCAGCCTGGCAGCCAGGAGCAGCAGGGGCGGCTCCTTGGTCAGCAGACAACAGGATTAGTTTAAAACTCCCAATAATCCAAGCGAGAGTGAGAACTTTTATGTTACCCATGATTTTTCAGATTTAGAAATTGGGAGCAGAGAGATTAAGAAATGTGCCCAAAGTTCTACGGTGTTAAATAGCAGAGTTGTTGTTCAGTCGCTGTCTTGTCTGACTCTTTGCAACCCCATGCGCTGCAGCACGCCAGGCTTCCCTGTCCTTCACTGTCTCCCAGAGTTTGCACAGGCTCATGTCCATTGAGCCGGTGATGCCATCCAAACAGCTTGTCCTCTGGATGGAAAAGCAGATGGACTGGTTGTGGAGCGTGGTCCCTGGCCACGACTCTCCTGCCTTTGCATGGAGAGGGTGCTCGCAGAGGAGCTGTTATTGACAGGGGTATGGACCTTACAGCAAGAAAGACTTGACTTTGAGAAAGGTACTGGCACGTAGCTTGGAGCCAAACACAACTCTGCAGCTCCATGGACTGTGGTCTGCCAGGCTCTTCTGTCCAGGGGTTATCCTGGCAAGAACACTGGGGTGGGTTGCCGTTTCCTCCTCCAGGGGATCTTCCCAACCCAGGGATCCAACCCACATCTCTTGCATCTCCTGATTTAGCAGGTGGACTCTCACCACTGCGCCACCTGGGAAGCCCCAAGCCTTAGTTTCTGCATTTGTGAAATGATAGTAATGCTGCATGCTATCTCCTTAGGATGCTGCGGCCATCATAGACAGTGTATCTAGAGTGTCTGCCACACAAGGGGCACTGAGCAGTCGGCAGCTGTCCGTTCGTACACAGACACGCTTGTTGAGCTTGAGGTCTTCTATAGCCCTGGTGCATCTGACTCTCCTCTCCCGGTTACTCCCAGAGTCACTAACGATCCTTCAGTCACTATGGACCCTAAGATTACCTGTCTTCATTCTAACTAGAGACGCCTTTAGATCCCAGTTCATGATTTGGAAAAAAAATACACAGCTTTTTATTTATTTATTTTAACCAAGAAATCTCTTGGCTTGTAAGTTCCTAAGACATTAAGTGTCATTGTATTGTCAGATTATCAATACAAAGAATGTGGACTTGACTCATCCACTCCTGTCTGTTTGCTTATCCATTTGAGAAGTCAGTCTCGACCATATGAAGAAACTCCTGTTTCCAGTTTTCCAGCCAGACTTGTGTAACTGCAACACTTGATCTTCATCCATTTTTCAGAAGAGGAAAATGAGATTTGGGTCATTTAAATTCTAAGAATGTATTTTAAAGTTTTTTTTTAAAAATCAAAATTTATAATCTAATGCTGGAGAAAAGAGCAGAAACTAAAATGTGTGTTGTTTAAAGCTTCTGTTACTTAGCTTAATTTTGAAATGGATTGTGAGTCTCTATCTACTCCCAGCAAACAGTAATTTGTGTGTTGGTCTGCTAATTAGTAGGGTTATTTCCCGTTTTGTTGATGAGGCTTAAATAAATGTCAAGGGTACAGCCATGGAGCTCTCCCAATTAGGCTTCCCCGTTTGTGAAACCCAGCCCTCTTCCCTTTTGTGTGCAGATGACAGTTCGGGCAGCAGCTTAACAGGGCTCCAGGGAGAGCCTCCTCCTCTGGTTTTACTGAGAACAGGCCCAGTCATGTCCAGGGGAGAATACGGCCACAGGCACGGCGGAAGCTGCACTGTTCTTGACTGCAGCCCCACCTCCTTTCATCCGCTTCATTTTAGAACAAAACACTGCAGACTGACCGAACAGTGTCTAGGCCAAGTCTCCTCTACAATCCCATTTTAAAGTGCTGGCTCTTAAAAATGCATTGAATTTTTCTAAGAATGAGAAATTAAGTCATATGCAAAATTTATATGAACCTAAGATACTGCTCCATATTTAATAATATTAGCCATTTTTAACTTCTCCAATCATTGTAACGTGTATTGTCTGTCTCACAGGTGTGTGCATGCGTGCGCGTGTGCGCGCACACACACGCCCTAGTGAACAGTGAGCAGGAGTGTCGCTGTATGACGTGTCAACCTTAACAGATGGATGGCCCTAAGCAAGCAAAACCAGCACGGTAAAATCAAGTGAAAGTGGAGGGTTGAGGCTTTCTGTTGTTCAGCCCCATTAAAGCCCTGGCACATATATCACTCTTAACTATTTCATGTCTGGGCCGAGTGGCAGTCCCTTCAGGTTTATTTTCAGCCTGTCTAGCTAATCATGTGAGAGCTGCAGGAGGAAGCGTGAGTGGAAGGTTATTTTTGCATTTGTACTGTGAGCTATGTGACTGTTGACAAATACCCACACTTGGAATGCAGTCAAGACTTAAACCCAAACACAGTGTTTACAAAGACACTCAACAGTCGTAATTCCTCCTAATAGGACCAGCTACTACGAAATTAGCGGCCACTTACTCTGGTTTTCAAACACATTCACAAACAGACTAGTAGTCCAAGATGGGAAAAGTTCTTTTGAGTGCGGTAATAAGGAAGATGCTTATGCCATAATCTGCCGTCTACATGATCTTCCTTTAAATGCAGTTGCTGTCTTTCTAAGTCTTCATGTTTTTATTGGTCTGTAAATCTTCCTAGTAGATTTGGAATACAGTACATAGCAGCAGTGAGCCCATTTTATAATTGATGAGTAATGTAACCTCATCTTTAAAGAACGTGCTTAGAAGTTACATAGGCCTTTCTGGCCTGTGGAGACTTGCAGGTAAGGCATTTCAAAGCCACATTTCAGTTGAATGGGAATTTAAATCCCCATGTGTAAGCATGTTTTAAATATGAGCAGTCAGGTGGTTTACATTTTATACAGAGTGAAATCTCAATGTGTTAAAATCCTGCCAGTGAAATAGTTTCTGTGAAATTAACAGGAAAAAATAAAAGCAGATTCTCTTGTTTATTAGTTCCTGAGCTTAATGAATGGTGGGATATCCACACTAGTAGGGTGTGGCTTATAGTGTGTTTATGACACACTTTTCATCATTGAAATTCACTAGAACCCAGGGATAAAATCAGTGTAATTAAGGACAGTGTCTCTTGCTTAGGTGACATAATAGATTTCAGAAAATGACACACTTGTTGGGATCTTTCGAAAATACAGTCCATTGAATAGCTTTGCTTTATCAGTCAAGAAAGAAATGGCAGAGTCACAGGTTTAGAGGGAAATAGCCTCTTGCTTCTTCTGGGTAAAAAAAAGACATTGTAAATCACAATGAGAAGAATAATTGTGACCTCAGGGGAAGGGAGAGGAACTAGGTTGTGAAGAAGGAGGGCCAGATATTTGTAAAAAATACTTAACATAAATCTTACGAAGAAATAAAAATATGTTTAACCAAATCATGTTAAGCCAGAAAAACCATTAATTTTTTGTTTGTAGCACTGTTTGCTTTGGTTCAGTACTGAGAATTGTGTTACTGTGATTAAGGTAAAATGTTGAATTAAAGTGATCAGAAAGGATTAGAGAAGTATTAAAGTCTGAGAGTTTCAAATGAATATTTTTTAAAAATAGCTGAAGTGTGTTTCTTCTAAAAGATGCCCATAAGAAGTACTGTGTACATGAATCATGGCTTAGCAGTCTTTGTCCAAAAGTCACTCTTTCACATAGCATCTGTTTGGTCTAGTTTACAGTAATGTCACTAATCTATAAAACTGATCTTTTAAGTTCAGTTTGAAAATATGGGTACCCTATTGTTGATTTAAATAAAGTTATTTTTCTCTGTTGTTTTCTGTTGAAATAATATTAATTTTGAACATGTCAAATTTGATTACAGTTAACATCTGTGCCCCCACCCTCACCCCCAAAACCTGTTACGGGTGACAAGAGCGCCCTCTAGTGAGTTCATGTAATATTTTCTTTCCTTGAAAAGATGGTTGCACAGACCTAAGTTTATAAGATCTGCCTCTCTCTTTCGGAGACACAATCGAATACACATTTGAAAATTTTATATTGTCATAAAATTGTTCAAGAACATTATCTTTTCAAAGAAATAATTCAAAACCAACTCCTTCTTTCACTAACTGGCCAGGACTTCATTTCTAAAATGAACAATACCTAGTATATTATAAAGATTTACGTGACAATGTTCCCTGTATTCTATGAGATCTTTTTAGGTTGAAATGTTCCTTTTTAATGTTATAATTTTACTCTTCAGATTTATTGCCAAAATTGGCTGTGTCACTTATCACAAAGTCCTGAGACAAAAACATACATAAATTTATCTTGAGCTTAAATCTTAAATTTAAATTGAGCTTCCCTCGTGGCTCAAATGGTAAACAATCCACCTGCCAGTGCAAGAGACATGGGTTTGATCCCTGGGTCAGGAAGATCCCCTGGAGAAGAAAGTGAAATCCCATTCCAGTATTGCTGCCTAGAGAATTCCATGGACCGAGGATCCTGGAGGGCTACAGTCCATAGGGTCACAAAGAGCTGAACACCACTGAGAGACTAACACTTTCACTTTCAGGACCATTCTAAATTCACGTCTGTAATCACACCACAAAGATCTCTCTGTTCTGTTTCACTCTTTACTTGTGAATCTTTAATTATTTTAAGGGCTTCTGGTGAAAATGACGACAGCTCTCTATTCCAAATTTTATAGACAGATTCTTACTTTTTTCCTAGGCATCCTGCGATACAGAAATGGTGGTTGTCTTCCCAATTTGTGTGTCAGAACTGCTTTTCAGGTTGGTCAGAGATCAGTGTTAGTGTCGATGAAAAGAAAAGCCAGTCTTATCTTTGAGGGGTTGCCGCCGCCGCCGGGTGGCATCCCCAGGAGAGAGACTGTCAGCAGGGTCAGTAGATGCGCTGCTTCAGAGCATTATGGGGCCTGATCATAACTGGAGCTGGATTTATGTCTGTCACACATGGTTCTATTTCCTGGTGCAGAACATGAAATACTAGCACAGTAGATAAGTATCTTAACGAGTTGCACAACAGGACCACCTTATCTCAGAGTTCTTCACGGTCTTTCCAGCGCTCCAGTCTCACCCTGGTGATGGCACCGCAGTCTCATCCCTCTTGGCCTTCGTCAGGCTCTGACATTTGTAAAATAACACTTTTGAAACCCAGATAGAATTGCAGTTTCTGTTCAGAGTCCGGCTGCCCTCAATACTAAAACCGTTTGGTGACTCCACACATATACACACATTTATACTTATTATGTGTGGATACGGCGACCTGAAAAATATAGTCCAGCTATAGTTATTTTATAAATTAGATATTTTATTCCTTCACCATGTACTTTTTACAAAAATAGTTTATTAAGGTTGTTGGAAATCATAAGTTTCTGCAAATCAGTGCCAACTTTTAGCTGCTTGTTCCAGCTAGAATCATCATCTTCTTTTCAGTGAAAAGAGTCTAATGCTAGGTTATATTGAAAATAGCATGGACTCGCTGTGTGCCAAGAAACCTTTTAAAATGTGGAGCTATTGAACCCCTGTCAGCAAAAGTGAAATTGCAAATAGTTTGCCATTTATCAAAGGATTATTTATTTATTTACTTATTTATTTAGCTTTGAGAATAATGTTTCAATAGTCTTCTACAACCTCTTGTTTTTACACCAATCAATAATCTTTCAGAATGGAAAAGCTGAAAAAGCTCTCTCAAAATTTGCCTCATCAAATATTAAAGAAGATAAAAATAATGTATTTTTAAATACTTATAGTGAACAAGTTACTTGGTATTTGAATAGTCCTAAAAGCTGGTCTTGGAGAAGGCGATGGCACCCCACTCCAGCACTCTTGCCTGGAAAATCCCATGGACAGAGGAGCCTGGTGGGCCACAGTCCATGGAGTCGCTAAGAGTCGGACACGACTGAGCAACTTCACTTTCACTTTTCACTTTCAAGCATTGGAGAAGGAAATGGCAACCCACTCCAGTGTTCTTGCCTGGAGAATCCCAGGGACGGGGGAGCCTCATGGGCTGCCGTCTATGGGGTTGCACAGAGTCGGACACGACTGAAGCAACTTAGCAGCAGCAGCAGCAGCAAAAAGCTGGTCTAATCGTTCACAGCCATGTTGCCTGTGAGCTCAGGACAAGACCCTCTACCCAGTAACCATGGTAGAGAGAGAGGGTCCTTTAGCCGGTGAGGCCACTGGAAAGGCTTTCGCATCCTCTCTGACCAGCCCTGGAGAGGCAAATTCTAAAGCACTATGTTTCCAAAAGATTTTGAGACACTCTTTTGCCAAACTGAACTTCCTAAAGAAAGTCAGAACCACCTGAGGGAACTTGCTGGCATCAGTAAAAGGACTTCTGTCCCAGGGTCTGTTGTGAATTCAGATTATTCTGTCTCTGAAATCTTGGTCTAATTCCAGAGGGTCCTCAACTTAATAACGATGTTAATTAAAATAAGCGCCCGTGGATGCGGTTAGTGCTGTAGGTGGGCCAAGTGTGGACTCCTTGTGGAGTGCACATCACAGTCAGTTCCACAGAAAGCAACCTGGGTGCCTGCGGTGGCTGGTTTACAGCCTCCAAGGTCCTGTGCTGCTTCTGAGCACCGCCACCTGCTCGGCCTGGGTCGCTTGCCTCCATTGACAACCTGTAAATAACCGTCATCAACCACCTCAGACAGACGCTCCTTCACCGGCCTGTTTACTCCTCCTGCTCACGTCTTAACATCACTCTCCTCACTGACCAGGAAGACCCCATGTGGGAGTGTCAAGATCTCAAGTTTTGAAGTATTACAGACCTGGACCGGGAAACCAGCCTGGCCTCTCACCTGGCACTTGAACTTGAGCCACTTCCCTACCCTCTTCTAGCCTCTCAGCTTTAACATCTGTACAACATCGAAGCTACTTCTGTTCACGCCCACATAGATCCCTGCAGAAATTCCAGTTCGTGCCATGATGGGACCTGTTCTTGCAGCACCCGCTGGCCGCTTGATAAGTTCCAGGGGATGCTGCCTGGCCCGCCTGCGGCCGCAGCGCCTCCCGGGTGCAGCGAGCAGCCGCCCGTGTGGGGAGCAGGACTTGGACCCGCTGAGGGACCCCGCGGCTCTTGGCTTTTCTGCTGCGTCTTTAGTTTGTTTATCCCTGCCCCCTTTTCCCTTTGTGTTTCAGTTTGTGCTTTCCGTTTGAAATTTCGTACACGCGCCTAGTGGGACGTGTTTGCCACAGTGAGGTTAGTCCGCGCGTCCCTCCCCTGGCGCCACTGCCGCCCACTTACTGGGGGAGGGCAGGGAGGCTCCCTCTTCTGCACCTTTCTTCCAGGTGCCCAGTGCGGCACTGCCAACCACAGTCCCTGTGCTCTGCAAGTCCCTGGACTTGCTCATCCGGTCAGGGCAGGTTTGTACGCCTTGACCACAGCTCCCCAGCAACCCCTCCACCCGGTCCCCAGCCCCCTTTCTCAGAGTTGAGCTGTTTTAGGTCCCGCAGTAAATGAGGTCATGCAGTGCTTGTCTTTCTCCGTGGGACTGACTGAGCATAACACCCTCCAGGTTCATCCCCGCTGTCACAAATAGCAGGATTTCATTCTTTCTATGGCCAAATGGTATCCCACTGCATACGTAAGTTCGGCATTTTCTCTTACCTGTTCATCCACTGATGGACTCTTGAGTTGTTTCCGTATCTTAGCTGTTGAATAATCCTGCAGCAAACAGGGTGCGAGGATCTCTACAAGACGGAGATCTCTACAAGAGAGTGATCTCACTTCCTTCTGACAATACCCCGGGGTGGGGCTGCTGATCGTATGAGGTTTCAGTTTTCAGAGGGACCTCTCTACTGTTTTCTGTTATTGCTGTGCTGACTTCCATTCCCACCAACAGTGCACAAGCCGTTCCTCAGCATCTGTATCCTCTTGTCTCTCTGATGATGGTGCTTCTAATAGGCGTGAAGTGACATATGATAGGCCTTTTCCTGATGGCGAGTGATGCTCAACACCTCCTCAAAGTACTTCATGGCCATTTGTCTGTCTTCTTTGGAAAAATGTCTGTTCAAGTCGTCTGCCCATTTTCTAGTCAGACATTTACAACTTTTCGTATTGTTATTGTTCGAGTTGCATGAGTTTCTTATATATTCTGCATATTAATCCCTTATAAGGTACACGATTTGCAAATAGCTTCTCCCGTCCCATGAGAGTGGAGGAAACTTCCACTTTGCTGATGGCTTATTCTGCTGTGCAGAAGCGTTCTAGCTCGGTGCAGCTCCACTTGTTGACTTTGCTTTTTTGCTTGTGCTTTGATGTCATATCCAAAAAATCATTGTCAAGACTAGTAACAGGGGGCCTTTTCCCTAAATTTTCTTCTACTCTCTGAGTACTTACAGCTTCACATCTTACATTTAAGTCCTTAACCAATTTTGAGTTAATTTTTATGAATGTGCCTGTGTGCCAAGTCACTTCACTCGTGTCCGACACTGTGCAACCCTATGGACCATAGCCCACCAGCTCCCTCTGTCCATGGGCTTTTCCAGGCAAGAATGCTGGAGTGGGTTTCTATGCCCTCCTCCAGTGGATCTTCCCCTGACCCAGGTATCAAACTCACGTCTCTTATGTCTCCTGCATTTGCAGGCAGCTTCTTTACCACTAGCGCCTCCTGGGGAAGCCATTTTGTGAGTGATATCAGGTTAAATTCATGCAGTTTCATTCTTTTTCATGTGAATATCCAGTTTTCCCAGCACCACTTATTATACAGACTGACTCCTTTGTTAAATGTTACCTGACCGTAAGTGCATGAGTTTATATCCAGGCTCGTGATTCTGTTCCATTGATGTATGTATCCTTCATACTAATACCATACTATTCTGATTACTATAGCTTTGTAATATAGTTTGAAACCAGGAAGTCCAGCTTTGTTAGTTCAGTTTTATTCTTTCTAAGGCTGATTTGGTTATGTGGCATCTTTTGTGGTTCCGTGTACGTTTTAGGATTATGTTTCCAATTTTCATGAAAAATGGCATTGGCATTTTCATAGTAATTACGTTGAACCTATAGATGGCTGTGGGTCATATGAATATTTTAGCAATATTAACTCTTTGTGTCCAGGAACACAGGATATCTTTCCATTTATTTGCATCTTTCTCAGTTTCTTTCATCCATGTTGTATAGATCATTCACGTCCTTGGTTAAATTTATTTCTTTGTATTTTATTGTTTTTGATGCTATTGTAAATGGCACTGTCTTTTTTCAGAGAGACCATTGTTAGTGTATAGAAATGCCAGTTTAGGTCATTTTTATTGACCTATGTCAAATTGCTGGTGAGCCCAAAGAATGCTTTATCTTTTATATTATATATCTTTTTACATTTCTGTCGCTCAACTTAACTCTCATAGATTCCATCTCTCTGCTGTCATCCCATCCGTTTATGTGCATTGTCCTTCTTTTTAGTTCTCTGTTTTTATGTGTAGTGGTTGTTGAGTGATGAGCCCCCTGTGTGGAAAAGCAGTAGAGGAAGTTAAATAGTACTCACACCCAGAAATGCTGTGATGCCATCCGTCAGAGGTGGGGTGCACCACAGGTCGAGCTGGGCGGAGTTTTGTGTTGACATCATCCCCTGAAGTGGCTGCCGTGGGTGGGGAACTTCCTCCTGTGGAGGTGCTAGGGGGTTTTCTGTGCTCCTCCTTCACCCTCAGCCGTCAGCAGCCCCTCTCCTGAGCCTCAGAGCAAGTCTCTTGGCGTCCGCACACCTCCCTCAGCAGCTAGCGTGTGTTGCTGGCCAGAGACACGCGGTCCTGAGCCCAGGGGTTTCCTGTGCTCTGGTCTGGCTTTGGTCCTCACGGGCCACACCCCCTGGGGCCCAGGGGTTGGGCCTTCTCAGCGCCCCTTCCTCCCCATGGCGGACACACCCCCTTTCTCTGTAACTGGTCCCGGGCAGTTCGTGGGCCGCCTGGCCCTCCTTCGTGGGGGTGGACTTCTGCTTGGCGTCCACGGAGACCCTGCTCCTCCCCGGGTGTGTCTGTGCTTCTTTGCCTCTGCCCTGGGCTGAGGCTGCTGCTGTGTGTAAGCCAGTGATCCTCAGTGGGGCATCCTGCTTGTCTCCTGCAGGCCCGCACCCCCAAAGGAGCGCTTTCACACTCTGGTCTTGCCCAGTCATTCTCTTCAGCATCCGGCGGTGGGGTTCCCTGATAAGGCAAGTGAAATTACAGGGTGTTATCTTGGAGACGAGCTTGTGAGCACAAATGCCTCTTGTCACTGAGACTCCCAGCTCTTCCAGATCCGCCTGTTAGTCCACTCGTGGTCTTGGTCACACTGGAGCATGTTTCTTCCTCCCTGTCTATATGCTAGCTGCCCTTGCGTGTGTGTCTGTGTGCGTGCTTTGCCAAGGATGAAACAGATTCTGTCTCTTATCTCTGCTTGGAGGGGGCTTGTAACTTTATGGAATTCTTTTTATTGGTTGCCTTACAACTCAGCGTTCTGATAGGTTTAAGAAAGAATTTTATTTTTTCCTCAAATATCACCCAGCCTTTTCTTATTGTTGGGGTAGGAATTGGCATTCTTTTTCACTGCTTTTTGCATTCAAAATGGAAGTGGAATTAGAAGCAAAATGAGTTGGAAGATACGATTCTTGGTCTCCAGAACTTGGTAAGGCAAGAATGTACTCACAAAACACTGCATTCATGAGAGTGTGTATCAGTTGACAGCTGAGTGACAGAGAGCAAAGTGGATAAAGCTGGCAGAGAGGGCAAAATGGCTGTGGACCAGGAGGCTGGCGAGAGGCTCGCAGATGTATCTGGCCCAAAGTCTTTCCTCCCGGAGCTGGCTTCACGTGCCACTCACCTGCTCAGTCACAGAATCCTGGTACTTCTGCTCCACTGAGTCTCCTTACGGGCTGTGTTGTCACTTCAGTCGTGTCCAGCTCTTTGTGACACCATGCAGTGTAGCCCGCCAGGCTCCTCCGCCCATGGGGTTCTGCAGGCGAGAGCCCACTGGAGTTGACTGCCATGCCTTCCTCTAGGGGGTCTTCCTGACCCAGGGGTTGAGCCAGGATCTCCTGCGTTGGCAGGAGTGCCACCTGGGTAATAAAAGCCCTTCATCACCCCCACTCCTGAGACGCCACCAAACATGCATCTTGCTGAAACCTTCCAGTTTACTTTCTTGCCCTGACAGAAATACCTGTGGGAAAGTGTGTTAAATCTCTTTATCTCTTCACCCTGCTATCTCACCTACCTGGACAGTAGCATTGTTGATTCTCCCGTAACTAATACCTGTTTTTAAATTGAGGTTAAGACTTGCCATTTTAAGAAAGTCTTTGTCAGGTTAATTCTCAGACATTTATTTTTTCTGGGTCTCTGAGGACAGACTTACGTAGTGTAACTGTGATGAAGAGCGCCACTCAGGGAGCCAGAACGCTGCTGTCACTAACTGTCTGATCTCACTCAAGAGAGTCAGTAAGGTTTTGGTTCCCTGATATGCAAAATAGGGGAAAGGCTTACCAAAGTGTGTGGTAAAGCAGGTGTTTAAAGCATGATCAAAAACACATCTAACACGGTTAAGTCATGAGTAAGCCACTTTGTGTTTTCACCACCCGTAAAAATTACAACATGCATGTTTTTAAGCCTTTTTTCCAGTTGCAGACTGCCATGTATTTTTAAGGTATCGCCACTGCAATTCTGTATAGTTGCTCTCTTTATAGTTTATTCCCATATTTCATGCAGGGTTTTTTTTTTTGTCTTAGGCTGTAGAATGCATAAGCTTAGGGGTGCTGCCGACTTGGGAAAAGCCAAGTCACACTCTGGACCTCAGTCACTTCAACTCTAAAATGGGGACAGTACTACAAAGAGTATCTACTTTCAGGAAACTCATAGATTACAAGCATCTCAATTTTGTGAACTCTGAAAACTTGTATTTTCCTACTCATCTGCCTACATCACTTGTTTATCCCTAGCCCCCAGCTCCCCTGCGGTTTTCAGCTGACCCAGCGTTTTGCCTTCGTGTTAGACCTGTCTGCCATCTAGTGACGGAAATGGTCACTGCAGGGCAACAGCCTCCTCGTGCGTAGGGTCGGATCCTCGCTGTGTGCTCTGATGTGCTTCGGAGGAACTATCCTCTTGCTTGCTGCAGCTGAGCCAGACTCCTTTCTCGAGGCCTCAAGAGACGTGAGGTTTGCTGGCGCTGTAAGCTGACCCCTTGCCTCTGCCTTCTGCATCTGCTCTTCCTGCCGGTCTTCCCCAGGCCCTTCTCTGTGTCTCACTTGATGTCTCATCAGAGGCTGAGCTTCTCTAACAGGATATCTTCTCTAATAAATTCCATTCCACACTGGTAACCATTTTTTTGGTTTGTTTGGCATTAGCTTACTATATTTTCACATTTTTAGTAAGCATCCCTTCTATACAAGTGGTTATTTCTAAAATAATATAGTTTTCACATATACAGGATATATACTTTAAATTTCCTTGTGAGAAAATTTTGATTTTGTAATTATATGTGTTTAGAACCTACCAGTAGGAGTGTGACTGAAGAGGTGGGACATCCAATTATTTGTTACTCTTATTTGTAATTCTTGGCATCAGAGGGATGTGAAATTCTGCTAATTTTGTTCCCTTATGATGCCTTTTGCATCCAGAAATGTACCCTTTCTTGTGTAGAACTGGCTCTCATGACAGCTGCGAATGCCAGCAGTTATTTGCTCGTTTGCACAGCCTCCGGGGCACTGGTGGGTGGCCACGGCTGGGGTTCCAGCTGCACCAGGTCTGTACAGCTCAGAAGGACTTTGAGACCTCCTTGTTGATCACAGAGTGCACCATTACTTAAAGGATGTAGTCACAATCCTGCGTTGTTAGTACTGTTCGTCTGCGGACACCATCTACTTATTAGGAATGTTACAATTGGACGTGAGTAGTCATGATCAGTATTAATGACACTTAATATGTTTTCATCGGTGATCAAAACGCCGGGAGCAGTTATATCCCTGGAAGAGTATGTTGATATTTGTAGGTGCTTTATTACATTCAGTATTCAGCATGTTCATCCTTCTAAAAAATCTCGAGAGGCAGGAACATCGTCTTCTCTTGTGTGCCTCGCAGCGCAGAAGGCACAGCATGCGTGCAGTGGATGTTTGTGGCGTGAAGAGGTGCTGAGAATGTCTTCAGTGAGGCGTGGTAGCTGCTTCCCTCCACGGAGCACAGAGCGGCTTTCAGGACGTCCCCGGAGACAGGGAGCGGCTTTCTGCTGGCCTCCATCATCACGGCCTTTCAGGGTCTCTCCCCGCCCACCCTCCCTGCTGGGCCTCTGACCCCCACTGCCTGACCTGCCTGAAACGTTGCTGCAGCCAGCCTCGCACTGGCTCAGTATGCACCTGCCACCTAGTGGTGAGCGGGGTCTCTGCAGGGCCAGCGGGCCCTTCAGTTGCCCTGTGCTCCACCCAGGCTCTGACCCCTGGGACACCATAAGCATCCTTGAGTCCATTGTGTCGGCCCTGGTCGTCCCACCACAGACCTTTGCATGTTTCACTTCCTCTTCTTATCCTCTACTTAATTCCTACTGACCTTTCAGAGCTCAACTCAGACATTTTTCATGCAAAGCCATCCCTTGGTCTCCCTGATGAGGTCAGATTCCTCACTGCAGCCATAATTTAGTACCAGCTCCTGTGGTCATCCTGGTAGGCTTATTTTATTCAATTTAATTCACATTTTCTTAACTAGATCACAGTCTCCACAAGGGCAAGGAGCCCTGTTCTGTCGTCCTCATCCTAGCATGTAGCCCAGTGCCTGGTGTCCTTTCAAAGGAGTGTTTCTCTAAGCTTTGCTGAATTACTGAGTGTAACACTCATAGATGCCAAAGATGCCCACGTCGGCCCCTTAGCACAACGCCGTCATTTCTGTATTCAGTTCAGTTCAGTCGCTCAGCCGTGTCTGACTCTTTGCGACCCCATGAATCGCAGCACGCCAGGCCTCTGTGTCCATCACCAACTCCTGGAGTTCACTCAGATTCACGTCCATCGAGTCAAAGATGCCATCTAGACATCTCATCCTCTGTCGTCCCCTTCTCCTCCCGCCCCCAATCCCTCCCAGCATCAGAGGCTTTTCCAGTGAGTCAACTCTTCACATGAGGTGGCCAAAGTATTGGAGTTTCAGCTTTAGCATCATTCCTTCCAAAGAAATCCCAGGGCTGATCTCCTTCAGAATGGACTGGTTGGATCTCCTTGCAGTCCAAGGGACTCTCAAGAGTCTTCTCCAACACCACAGTTCAAAAGCATCAATTCTTTGGCGCTCAGCCTTCTTCACAGTCCAACTCTCACATCCATACATGACCACAGGAAAAACCATAGCCTTGACTAGACGGACCTTCGTTGGCAATACATGTTTTCTTATCATGAGAAGTCAGGCACGACTTAGCGAGAGTCGGACACGACCAAGCCACTGCATGGGACTGGTTTCTTATCAGTTTTAAATTAATTGAAGTACTCAGCCAAAACTACCTCCCTACTATGGAGGTATTCACCTACCCAGGAGACACTAACTGCGTGATTTAAAAACAGTTTTTTATTAAAGGGTCAAATTATAACTCCCTTGTTTTATTTGGTTCATTAGCTAATGAGAAAATCAGTAAGATGCAAAAAACTGGTCGGATAGTCCATAGAACAGACACATAGACAGTCAGGAGTCCTGAAACACACGTGCTAACAGACACCAGAACCACCCTTGTCCGCCCCGGAGTGACTGCAGCTCCACGGGGCGGGCGTCTCTGTGGAAGGAGGCATTCCTGCCGCCATCAGCCTCCGCCAGGTGCCTCCGGCGGCCGCGGGGTTATAAACGGAGCCTGTGGATGCTGCAGACCTCCGGAGCGTCCGCGAGCCCACCATGAGACGCCTGACGGCACTCCCGACGCTCCCGGCCATCTGGGGCCACCCCAGGATCTCTTACACCTTTCCTGGCATCTCCCCACGTGCGACTATCAGGGCCTCAGAGATTGTTTTCAGTCACCAAAAGAGGGCTGTTCTGTTAGATGTGACCTGATTATTTACGTAAGAGCTTTGTGAACCTAGAGTCATTCGGTGTAGACCAGCTATGGCCACAAAATCTAACTTCTTTCTGGAAGTTTTCATGAGAAGTGTCAGATTGGGCGGATGAAAGCCTCTGTTCATTTGCTACCTGAAGGTTAGGAAACTAAGCCCAAGAAAGCTTTCTCCCCGCTAAACTATGTTCCACGTGAAACAGCGACAGATTGGGGCGAATCCCTCTCGAGGCCCCCTGGACCGTGGGCAGGGCACCTTTGGGGCTGGGAGGCAGGGCTGCGCGGGTCTCCGGGAGGCAGGGGCGGGCACAGGCGTCCGCTCCGTGCGCCTGCAGCCCTGGCCCACGGCGGCTTCAGACGAGGCCTTGGCTGCACGGCTCACGGAGCTGTGTCCCGGGCAGGTCGTGAATGACAGGGAAAGACACAGGGCCCTGTGCACTAGGATCCGGTGAACACGCACACAAGGCCTCCTCGGCAGCATCCAGTGCTGACAGGACCCGCCGTCATCTTTAGCTCCTCTTTGAGTCTTCTGCAGACTTCCTGACACGAGTGTGGGACCCCACGCGCGTGGTCCTGAGGGGCTGAGAGAGAAAGGAGCAAGGGGCCCGCGCTCGGGGACCAGGCTGTCAGGACGCGCGCCCGGGAGGGGGAGGCGCTGGGAAGTGAGGGGAGGCGCTGGGAAGTGCGGGGAGGAGGGAGGTGCACCCTGAGAGCAGCCAGGAGCCACTGCAGGGCCCCTGCGAGGAGGAGCCGGGCGGCGGCGTGGCTGCCGGGCTCTGTTCTGTCCACTGGAGGACAGCTGCGCCACGGCGCCGTGCTGGCTCCTGCTGGCAGCAGCGAGGCTAGCCCCGCGCGTGTCTGGCTCCTGCCGGCTGCAGCAAGGCTCAGCCCCGCGCGTGTCTGTGCGCGTCCCCCCACGCCCCCTTAGGTCGCAGGGCGCGCGCTGGGCTGTCTGTGTCACACATGGGTCCCCAGCAGCCCTGTTTCACATGTGGTCATGCATGTATGTTGGTGCTACTTTCTCCGTTCATCCCACCCTCTTCCTTAAGCCCCTGTGTCCACAAATCCGTTCTACATCTGCGTCCATATTTCTTCCGTGCAGATTTCTGTTTATAGATCCCATAAAGGTGTGTTAATGTATCATGTTTGCTTTTCTGACTTCTTTCACTCTGTACAACAGGCTCTAGGTTCATCCACCTCAGTTTGACGGACTCACGTTAGTTCCTTTTTATGGCCGAGTACTATTCCATCGTATCTGTGTACCACAACGTCTGTATCTACTCATCTGCCAGTGGAAATCCAGGTTGCTTCTGTGTCCTTGTTATTGTAAATAGTGCTGCGGTGAACATCGGGATACGTGTGTCTGTTTGAATCACGGTTTTCTCAGGATATATGCCCAGTAGTGGAATTGCCACATGGTAGTTTTTAAAAGATGCCTCTGTCAGCAGTTCAGAGACTGTTGCTCTGCAAGGCAAGAGGAAGGAGGTTGAGGTGCGGGTGGTGAGTTACCAGATTTATGCACGAGTGGATGTGTGGTGACAGAGATAGTAGGGTTGGGAGAAGGCGGCCAGCGCTCAGTGGGGGGCTGGAAGGCAGGGCCCCAGGCCGGGCAAAGTCCCTGTGCTGGAGTGACACCGGCAGGCATCAGGCGCTGGAAGGTGGGGCCTTGGCAGTGTCTTGTGGGTCAGAGCAGAGGGAAGCGGGGGCAACTGCTGACTTGATGGACACGCAGGCACTGTGGTTTCAGGCCAGAGATGCTCCCCAGAGGCAAGAGGGACAGAACACAGGGCCACAGTCTGCTTTCTTTTGTCAGTAAGTTAAAGAAACCTGGCAGTTATGAGTAGTACCCCAGCCAAAAAAGAAAGAAGCCTTTCCCCTTTTTCTTAAAAATTTATGGAACAGACAGGAGGGCAGCATGGAGCAGATGCAAGATGAGCAGGGTGGGGGTGGGAGGGTTGCCTGGCACATGGGCTGGTTTTCCAGGTATGGGTACCATGTCATGTCCTTTGGCACACACTTGAAAATAATCTCTCTGCAGGTTTTTTAAAGACAGAAGTCATTTTTTCTTTTTCTCACTTTTTCTCTACGTTGACTGCTTATAGCTTTCTCAATCTATTTCAATTTTTTTTTAAACCTCCTAGTTCTCAATTATAAGCCCTGTTATGACTGACTCAGATGACTCAGGCAGTAAAGAATCACCCTGCAGTGCAGGGGACCCAGGGTCAATCCCTGGGTCAGGAGATCCCTGGAGAAGAGAATGGCAACCCACTCTAGTGTTCTTGCCTGGGAAATCCTACGGACAGAGGAGCTGGGTGGGCTACAAGTCCATTGGGGTCACAGAGTCGGACACGACTGAGCAACTTTTAAAAATGACTGTCTTGGCACATATTTTAGGGAGTTCTAGGTAATAACTTATGATGAAATGTTCATTGGCCCTTGGGAACTCTCCCACTGAACACCCATTACTGTGAAATTCCTATCCAGACCTGAAAGAGAATAGTTTCCTCTGAGTACTTACAGTATACAAAATCCATTCCACTGGGATCTGTTAATCATTGTAGTTAGAAGAATAATACCTGTAGTCAGTCGTACTAAAATGTATCTTTTGGTTTTTCTGTATGTGAGGTTGAATTTGCTTCCTAGTCGTAGTTTGCTTTCTGTCTAGTTCCAAGCGCAGGTTTTCAGCGACGCTGCACCTGTACTTTAAGTCCAGATGAAGGTGTCCTGGAGTCGGCTGTGTGTAGTCCACACCCTGAAGGGCACACAGAGCACTGTCTGCAGTCTAAGCTGACCTCCCGCCAGTTACCCATCAGAGACTTCCATTTATAAAACTGGGACCAGGCCTCTCTGCCTGTGTCCTGTGTCCCTGGTGTGCTGGAAACAATTCTGAAAGCCCCGTACCCAAGTCCAAGGCCACCAAAAACGGTGATGGAGAGAAACTCTGGGTTCACGTGAGCTCCGGAGCTGATGGTGCTTCTGTCACAGATGCTCTCATTTCCCTCTGTCTTAATGCTGATCAGAGTGTCATTATTTTTCTCATTTTTTGTGTGTGACTTTAACAGTTATGTGATATGAAGCAGTCAAGCAGTTGACACATCCACTGTGGTTTGGACACTGTTAACTTCATTCCGTGTATGGAGATTGCAGTTCCTAGTGAGTTACTGAATACACCTCTCTGATAGCTGCTAATTAGAAGCTTATTTCAGTTAGTCAGAACTGAACACTCATAGAAAGCAAAGCATTATATTAACCAGGTTTGTTTCTCATTCTCATTCTGTTATGAAAACTTATGTTAAGTCATGGTGATAAGTCACACTGTTAACACCCCTGTGTATGTAGAAATTGACAGAACCCTGGCCTGGCTAGAAAATGTAAAATTAAATTCAGAGGTACTTGCGAAATGCTTATGATTTAAATGACTTAGACTGTGGGAAAGCAAGAGCTTCATTAGAAGAGAAAAAGTTGTAGTTAGCAAAACAGGAACTGAGGATCTGCGGTATGCGCAGGCAGATTGGAGAATGTGAAAGCAACTTGCGGAAGATGAGCAGGGGCTGGCAGCAGACCAGGCTCCTCTTTCTGGTTCTTGTTCTTGATAAGGTATGTGACCTTGAGCAGTGATGGGGCCTCCCTGGTGTCCCTCCAGACTTACTGTGGGGTTCGCTAGAGCTGCCAAAGACAAGAGACTGAACCTGGTGCAGCTCCATGTTCTTATGACCTAGCCCCATGTGTGAGAGAGTGCTTTGCAGAGTATGCTATAAATATGCATACTGTGTTTATCTTCTTGCATAGTCAGCGATGATTTGTTAAATAGCAGCATGAAGTCCCAGCTCCCTCATAGTTTCTGATTTTTGTTTTGTTTTAATCAAAAATTAATTGCAACACCCATAGCTGACATAAAAGTAAGTGTACACAGAGGTCAGTGTGATAACAACAGCTTGTCTTTAGAATCAGAGGATTGTGATATATATATTGTGAGTTCTGGAGGGAATGGGTAAAATACATGTTTTCCAGAGAAATAATCTTGTGATAGTTGTGTTTCTAGGCCATTTCCCAGATTTCTCTTTAACTCACATATCTTAAACTTGTAAAGTGGAAGAGTCAGTCACTCAGTCGTGTCCGGTTCTGTGTGGCCCCATGGACTGTATAGCTCAGTGTGTTCCTCTGCCATGGAATTTTCCAGGCAAGAATACTTGATTGGCTAGCAGCTGCCTTCTCCAGGGGATCCTCCTGACCCAGGGGTCGAACCCACCGCAGGCAGATTCTTTACCATCTGAGCCACAAGTGATACTACAAGTCCCAAATAGCACTGCTAATTACCAAAATTCTGGAGAAACTTACTAAGAGAAACTTACTGGAGAAACTTATAAACCCAGCAGGGGTTATAAGACATATTCATCTATTCATTCTTTCCTTTCTGTCACTCATCAGCCCATGGATTGATTTGTCAGTATTAAACCATCTTTCATCTGTAGAAGAAGTCCCTTAACCATGGTATATGATCCTTTTAATGTATTCTTGGATTTGGTTTGCTAGTATTTTGTTGAGGATTTCTGCATCTATGTTCATCAGGAATATTAGCCTATAATTTTCTATTTTGAAAAAATAGAATTCAGTTTTACTTTGTAGTATCTTTGTCTTGTTTTGGTATCAGGGTAATGCTGCCCTTTAGAACAAGTTTAGAAGCATTCCCCTGTCTGTAATTTTTTTGAGTACTCTGAGGAGGATAGGTATTATTAACTCTTCTCTAAATGTTTGGTAGAATTCACCTGTGAAGACTTCTGGCCCAGGACTTTTTGTTTGTTGGGAGTTTTTTGTTTTTAATTACTGATTTAGTTTCACTCTTAGTAATTAGTCTGTTTAGATTTTTTGTCTCTTCCCCCATTTAGTCTTGGAAGATGGCATGCATCTAGGAATTTATCTGCTTCTTCCCGGTTGTCCAATTTGTTGGTATATGAGCGGTCCCATGAGTCTTCATGTTGGTCGTTAACTTCTCTTTCATTTCTTATTTTATTGATTTGGGCCCTCTTTTTTCCTTGATGGTTTTGGCTAAAGGTTTATAAATTTTGCAAATAACTAGTTCTTAGTTTCATTGATCTTTTCTGTTTTCATAGTCTCTTTTATTTGTACTCTGATCTGTATTGGTTTCTTCCTTCTACTAACTTAGGGCTTTTTCTTTTCTCTAGGTGTTTTAGATATAGACTGTGTGTATAAATTTATTTTTTTCATGAGGTAGGTCTGTGTTGCTATAAACTTTCCTTTTAGAACTGCTTTTCCTGCATCCCATCAGTTTTGGAACAGTGTTTTTCGCTTTCATTTATTTCCAGTGCCTTACTGACATTCCCTCTGATTTCTTCATTGACCCCTTGGTTATTTAGTAGCATGTTGCTTTGTCTTCGTGAGTTTTGCTTCTTCCAGTTTTCTTGTGGTAATTGGTTTCCAGTTTTCTACTAGTGTGTTCAGAAAGAATGTTTGGTATTTCAGTCCCTTTAAATTGGAGTTTTTTGTGGCTTAGCATGTGATCTATCCCAGAGAATGTTCAATGTTCATGTGCACTTGAATGTGTGTTGTTTTGGCGTGGAAGGTTCTCTGTGTGTCCATGTGGTCTAATGTGTTAAAGCCAGTGTGCTTCCTTATTTTCCGTCTGTATGATCTGTCCACTGATGTAAGCTCCCTACAATACTGTACCACTGTCAATTTCTCCCTTTACGTCTCTTAATATTTGCTTTATGTATTTAGGTGCTCCAGTGTTGAGTACATAAATATATATTTTTTATTGTCAGATGCTATTTACTTATTTTAAAAATTTTATTGGCAGATAGTTGATTTACAATGTTGATCATTTCTGCTCTGCAGCAAAGTGAACCATGTACATAGTCCACTCTTTAGATTCTTTCCCATATAGGCCATTAGAGAGTACTGCAGAGAGTTCCCTGTGCTGTGCAGTAGATCCTTATTATGCCTATAGCATAATAATATCACACCTATAGCATAATAACATCACACCTATAGCATCATAATATCACACCTATAGCATCATAATATCATGCCTATAGCATAATATCACGCCTATAGCATCATAATATCACGCCTATAGCATCATAATATCACACCTATAGCATCATAATATCACGCCTATAGCATCATATCACGCCTATAGCATCATAATATCACGCCTGTAGCATAATGCATAGTGATGTGTGTGTTTCATTCCCAGTCTTCCAGTCTATCCCTCCCCTCTCTTCCCCACCCCCTATAACCTTAAGTTTGTTTTCTACATATGTGACAATTTCTGTTTTGTAAATAAATCCATTGGTACCATTTTTTTAGATTCCACATACAAGTGACATCATGGTATCTGTCTTTCTCTGTCTGACTGACTTTACTCAGTATGACAGTGCCTTTTGATTGGAGTATCTAGGCTGTTCATGTTTAAACTGATTGTTGATAGGTATGTGCTTATTGCCATGTTGTTGACTGTGGTTGTTTCTGTAGTCCTTCTCTGATTCAAACATACAAAAGTAAAGAGAAGCTTATAAGAATGCCCAGGTACCTTTCATACAGCTTCAACAATGATCAGCTCACAGACAGTCTTATTTCTGTGCCAACCTTTTCACTCTCCCCCACCTCTGGATTAATACCCAGTAGCACATAATTTAACCTGTATGTATTTTAAGATGAACCTGTAAAAGATCACTATTTTAAAAAACATGGTTATGGCATAGTGTAAAAATGGGACATATTTGAACATCAAGAAGAGTGATAACTGTGATGGTTGGAGCCAAACCAAATATGTACAAATGACAATTTTAAAGACCCCCTTCATGGCTTACCTTTATAGACTGTTACAACATTAGCTCAGCACTCTAAAAATTGTTACATACAAGGAAAGAAGGATTTACCCTGTTTTTCTAGAGTACATTGCATTTCAGAATAGACAAATGGTTAATACAACATTTTTAATAGAATCCCAACAAGCAAATATAGAGGCACTGCTTTTGAAAAGTGTAATTATTGGAGGCTAAGTCCATCGAGTAAAAGGCTGGTCGAGTTTGTAGTGGATCACCAGGCCACCTAAACCATTCATCAGTCCTGGTACCACCCGAAGTGAGCCACTGAGTGCCGCCCGCTGTGACGTGCTGAGAAACCCAGACCAACATCTATGGGCATTCCTGCCAGAAACAGAGGAAGACTCAGAAGTGGAAGGTAGCCAAGCTTCCAGATGGAATTGCCAGCTTATAGGAAATAAGGGTAAAATAACACAGTAAAGGTCCCAGAAGACATGGGGGCAGAGGAGATAGAAGGGGTTGTCCTCTGAAATGAGAGACATATCAGCCAAATACAGTGCTTATCTTGTTGAGATTCTGGCCCAAATAAACTCACTAAAATATAGTTGGAGTAATAAGGGAATGTGAGATATTAAATATTAGTAACTATGTGTGATCATGATATTTTGGTAATGCTAAAAATATCTTTTAAGATACATAGTGAAGTATTTACAGATGAAATGATGGGTTTTCCTGGACTTGATTCAAAACCTTGCTCTTCAGAGTGTGACTGCCAGACCCAACAGCACCAACCTCACCGAAGAGTTAGAGATGCAGAAACTCAGAACCTATGTCTTTATCATCTCCGAGAGACTCAGACACACACGGGATTGAGAAGCATTGCTGTAGAATACTGGGTGTGAGGAAGAGTCTGGTAGGGGATGAAAGAAACAAGGCTGCAAGTATTATAGAAAGTGGAGGCCAAGTGCTTGGTGGAGTGACTGCAAATCAGGGGTTCCTAAATCAGGGACTGACAGACTGGACAGAAGTGTTGATAGACTCAGGGACTTTGCTGATTGGTTTGAGGTGCAAGAAAGCATTCAGATCAATACTGCCTGGTATCCTCCAGGTTACTAGGTAATATTCAAAAGACCCGAATGTGTATGTCTTTAAGAAGTATTCCTTATCATGAGAAAGAGAAAAGTGAAGTCGCTCAGTCATGTTTGACTCTTTGCAACCCCATGGACTGTAGCCCTCCAGGCTCCTCTATCCATGGGATTTTCCAGGCCAGAGTACTGGAGTGGGTAGCCTTTCCCTTCTCCAGGGGAATCTTCCCAACCCAGGGATCAAACCCAGGTCTCCTGCATTGCGGGCAGATACTTTACCATCTGAGACACCAGGGAAGCCCTTCCTTACAATATCAGGTATCAAATTGCTGTTTAAAGTTTCTGGGAGTAGTTGGTATGTAAAGTATCTTCACTCCTCACACTAGTGTGTTGACCCCTCTCTGCAGTCACGCCTCAGGCCTCTGAAGAGTCTGGACGGAGCCCCAGATGCTGACGATGAGGAGGACGCCGAGAGAGCCAGCAAGTGAGTCGTGGGTTGCTTGTTCTGTTCGGCCAAAGCCCTAGGTTGCATGAGATATTTCAAACCACGCGCATGCCTGGAGAAAAGGTTCTGCTCCCTCGCGGTCTTGTCTTCAGCAGGAGGAACCAGGGCTAGTGGGAGGCTCACGGGGGACGAATCTTGAAATGGGAAAGCAAGATAGGCCTGAAATAACTTGTTCCTGGGAAGCAATGATGTCTGCAGAAATACCCAGGATAGTGTTCAAGGGAAGCGTTCAACAGAAGCCTACTCCTCCCCTCCCACTGAAGAGGGGCAGTGAACATCGAGCTAATTGAAAAACCAGATCTGGGGGAGGTATCAGAAGAGGAAATTTCATGAGAGTGGTAAAAATTAACAAAAAATCAGGGAAATAACAGTACTCTGTGTTGAACTTTTAAAACAATGTTAAGCTATTTGGGGATGATAGGATCATTTTCCCCCATTAAGTTATCTTTATTTACATAAGGAATATGCATTCTCCAAAACAAGTGGATAAATAAACCATACAAAAGTACTGAAAGTGAACTCAGAATGTAAAGTCCCAGGTGTCTGATATTTCTAAGGCTATGGCCCCCACACACCCCAGAATTAGACCGTGAAAAGCCCTGCTTGCGCTTCCAGATGGGTAAGGAGCCGTAAACTTCTGTGTGTTCTCAGTGCACACACTCGAGATTTCCGGTGTTTGAACTGGTATGTACATCACTATAAAGAGTTTGGCCATGAACCAGTTGCTCACTTTACTGTCCCTCCACAGAAGCATCATGCTGGTTTTCAGCACATGTCCTGTTTTTCTCCAGGTTGTCCTCTGAAGACGGAGAAGAAGCTTCTGCTTACTTCTACGAAAGTGATGACTCATTTGAAACAAGAACAAAGGCTCCTTCCCGGGGTGAGATGGACTTGCTGGGTGAGATCCTGGACACGCTGAGCACGCACAGCTCGGACCAGGGGAAGCTGGCAGTGGCCAAGAGCCTGGACTTTTTCAGATCGATGGGCGAGATAGACTACAAACCCACGGTGAGTCAGTTTCCAGCCCGTAACATTAAATGAACACTTTCTCACCTCACTGTGCTGGCCGACGTGAAGCTAAGTGTCAAAACTCCAAAAATTTCGTGAGAGTTAATCATTAAGACATGATTTCTATAACAAAATTCCAATCAAATGCTGGTGTTTCTCATCATTAACTGAAATTATTTTGTCAACAGTGTTATTTCCTACAACCTAATTTTATAGTTGTCTTTCTCGGGGATCTTTCAAATGTGAAATGTTTCCATGTTTTTCCTATATTTTTGGCTCTTCACAACATTTTAGTAAGGGTATGAATTCAAGTAATGTTTCATTGTGTTGCTTCAGAAATGCAAAAGACTTTAAGCAGATTGAATTGGATTCTTTCAAAAATACAACAAAGAGAGGTAAAAGTAATTTCCTCCCTGTCAGACTAATAATTCCAGAACTTGGCCTTGATTATGTAAGAGTTTACTTGTTCTCTGAGTTATTTGGTAAGATTTTTTGGCAAATCCTTTTCATTTCTCAGCTTTTCTGTAGTGTGATGACAGAGGCTGCATACATCTGAGATGCACAACTTGATGTTTGCCCATACACTGCAAAGTGCTGGCCACAGTCAAGCTAATTAGCCATCCCTTACCTCAGAGTTTACTTTTCTCTCCTCTTCTTTGAAGCCGGAGTACTTGAGACCTGCCTTCTTCCCAGTTCGGTCTGCAGGCTGCACGCTAGGTCCTTGAGCTTTGCCACCCGCGTGACTGAACCCTGGCCTTCCTGCACCCCCCCACCCCGTTCTGCTCTCTCCACATATGAGCTTGACTGGACTCCACAGAGAAGTGAGATCGTGCAGTATTTGTGTCCTGACTTATTTCATTTAGTGCAATGCCCTCCAGGCCCATCCTTGGTGTTTTTTAACCTTGGTTTTACTGATGTTAGTCATTCAGTCATGTCCAACTCTTTGTGACCCCGTGGCTAAACAGCTCACCAGGCTCCTCTGTCCAGTGGGATTCTCCAGGCAGGAATACTGGAGTGGGTGGCCATTCCCGTCCCAGAGGATCTTTCTGACCCAGGGATCGTACTCGGGTCTCTTGCATCGTGAAGAATTCTTCACTGTCTGAGCCACTAGCAGCATCCATACTATCCCAAATGGCAGGGTTTCCCCCTTTTAAAAAAGGTGAGTGAGAATCACAGCGCATTTTCTTTATCCATTCACCTGTCCGTGACGTTCAGCCGCTCCCGCAGCTTCCCGATACCGCGAGCATTGCGGCAGTGAACACGGACACACCCCCCCGCAGCAGGGCTGCTGTGTCTTGCTGCAGCGCAGCATGGTTCTGTTTTTAATTTCTTGAGGCCTGTGCATGCCCACGTCCAAAGTGGCTGCATCAGTGTGCACTCCCACCCTCTCCTCCACATCCTCGCCGACACTCACCATCCGGGTTGAGCTCTGCAGGCGACAGGTGCACGGGCCCGTCTCACGCCGTGCCTGTCTTAGGAGCCCTGGGCTGTGGGCGATTTTCCAAACCCACCGTCACGGCTGTGTCTCCTCAGGGCGGGACTTTGGGTTCCCAGCCTGGCAAGAGAAAGATTTCAGAATGGGAAAGAATACTGCTGAATTAACGTGCCTTCTGTTTCTTCTAAACTTGTCGTTTCTCCACTTAGAACAAATCCAACGCGCCCAGCGAGAGCAACCTGGCCCTGCTGTGCAGCGGCTCCGGGGACCAGGCCGGGTGGCACCGGGGCCAGGACGACAGCGCCCTGCTCGGCCGGCAGCTGCCTCCCTCGCCCAGGAAGCGGCTGTCCTCGGCACGGGCACCGACCCTCTGTTCATCCTGGAGGAGGAGGCGGGCGAGCGACCCCTTGGCGCAGGGCAGCCGGGCCCCCCTCTGGGCGCTGGCGCGCCTCTACGGAGAGGAAGGAAACGCTAAGCCCGACTGTGGACGAGCCGCCGGAGCCCAGCCTGGGGCGGCGCCTGTCCACGTGTGTGCCCTGGGAGAAAGAAGGGAAAGACACTCCAGAGGCCGCAGCGGGGTCTGGGCTGCTTCAGGAGGTGGTGTCTTTGTGTCACATCACGTCTGCTTTCCAACAAGACCTGCACATTTCAGGAGGGAGGGCAAGCGGAAACCAAGCTTAAGTCAGTGAACTAAGTGCCCGTCACTGGCACCCAGCCTTCCACGGGGACGTTCAGGAGCCCACCACCCCGTGTCCTAAACAAGGAGTGGTCGGAAAGGCGACTCTTCCTGCTGTCTGAAGTTGTTTTTCATTTGGGACACTTACCCGTCCGCGCTTTCGTCTCCTGGTATGTCGATGATCCATTGATTTTTTTAAACGTGAAGCTAATTCTCCTTCTGTGCTCTTCAGTCAGGTACGAGTTTGTATGTATGTATGTATGCTGAAAGTATATATTGAACATCCGATTTCCCAGTGTTTGGTGCTTAATGCCACTTATTTAAATTAAGTATGCATCTAACCCTTGCACATAACCAGTAGCTAGCTACTCTACTAACATGGTTGAGCATGACCTGGCCAAGATATCAAAACCTATCAGAACTAGCCTGAAACTGTTGACCCACTAATTGCCTTAATCTTAAGCCTATATTAAGCATACTTAACCTAATTTATGGGATTCCATGTAAATTCTGAAAGATAAGTTATGTGTTCTGCAGAGCAATAATGCCTTTTTCAATTCATCAAATCAAGGACAGAATTCATTTTTTCAAAGTTTAAAAGCTCTCTTGTGGACACTGCAGCCATGTTTTCCAAAAAGTATAAAGGTATACACATTTACCTGTCACTCAGTGAAATACATGAAGTGCTGAGTTACAATGTGAAAGTAACGACTGCTGTTTACAAATGACACTTTAAATTTCTTCACAGCCTCTCTTTGCCTCTCTAACTAGGAGTCACCCCAGAAAGCCAGGTGAAACAAAGCATCCTAGTTGAAAAATGTTCTTGTCTGTTTCCCCCAACTATAACTCTCTATCAGAATGCTTCATGACATCTCAGACTTACCGCTAAAATAACTGCGAGTTGTAGATCTACAGGCCCCGTGCAGAGCAAGGGCGGAGTCCCCGCGTCTCTCTGCTCAGCATATCCGCGGTGTTTAAGGTCCTGCATCCGTGCAGTACGTCTTCACAGTTCACAAGCCGCGCTTCATGCCGATTTCCTTGGTTCTCCCCTAACACCCTGTTTCTGTCCTGGGATCCCGCCCGGGCCCGCCTTACGCATGGCTGTCATACCGTCTCAGGCTCCTCTTGGATGTGCCCGTCTCTAGACCCTCCTGGTCTTTGACGACCTGGGCGGTTCCAAGGAGGACAGGTCGGGTCTGCTGTCGGCCGGGCCGCTGCTGGACCCGTCCAGCATTTTCCTGCGGTCGCGGTGGGGCGGTGGGGCGGTGGGTCCCAGGGAGGAGCTCACAACAGAAAAGCGCCTCTCCAGCAGCCCAGCCTGCACCCCGGGCTCACGCACCCTGCTGCTGGCCGGGCTCCTCCCGGGCAAGCCGCGCCTTCCCCTCCGGCCCTCCTGCGGCTCGGGAGGAGACACCACGCAGCCTCCTGAGGGCGGGGCTCGTGCTTCCGTCTGATGCATGGCATCCACACGCATTACTGGGGATCCTTCTGCATGGGACATGGCCTCTCCTCCCTCAACGTCACTGTCACACCGGCAAGTGCTCCTGAGAAGGCATCGTGCATCGATGATTCCTGCGAGTCTAGCCAGTCATGAAGCAATCGGGAAACACAACAGTGATGCTGCGGCTCCCTGGCTGTTCGCTTGTTCAGTCTGTGTGCTCTGCGCTTCCCCAATCACGATGGTTTTCTTAATTTGTCATTTTAGGAAAGGTTGGACAAGCCAACTCAAGAACTCCCATCAAAAACTGAATATTTACTGAAATAAGAATTTAATTTTCAGTTAAGATCCTGGAAGAGGCTTTGTTAAAAACATTGTTTAAGATACTTACTCAGATCAGTCTTTAAATAATTTGAAGACAATGGCCAAGGTTTTCTTTTAAGGTAGATTCCAAAATCTTATTGGATATATTTTGGGAGGACAGTTATTCATTCATGTATATGAAGGAAGACAGATCTTGTTTTCCTTCTAAGGATGAACTCTGTAAGTATTAAGGGGGAAAAGTCTGTAATCCTTTTTTAACACAAAAGTAAGATTTAAGGTTCTTGTTAAATTTCGCCTTTATATACTCATTACAAAATTCCATTTTATTTAAGTATATTAAAAAGTCCATTTATCAGAAGAACTATTTAAAATGAGAAGGAAAAACCGTCCCTCTGGTGGTCAGTCTGCTGGGCAGATATTCTTCATAATTTTTGAAAAGAATGTAAAGTACCCCTTGACTACGAATATTGGAATGAGGCATTTTTTCCCTTTAGAATTCTCCGTCTGGAGAATGGGATCACTGTGAATGTAGCTTTGCTAGAATCTGGGTTTTAGTCCACTTGCTCAATAAGCTTCAGAGCCTCAGAAGTGTGAGTCCTTCTCTGTCACCTCCCCAGGTGTCTGACCATGGTGTATGGTGAGGACAAATCACATTTGTGTTAAGGTATTTTAAGCTGGACTTGTGCCTTATTTTAACATACAGAATCAGCTCTGATAGTCCACATTAAAAACAAAAACTCAGTAAGTATTCACATTTCAAACTGTTAACATTTTGAGTATTCAGAGTCTGCTCTGAGACTAGACTTCCCTGTATTATGGTGGCTCTAGGGAGAATGAAGGGATATTAAGGTGAGTTCTGAAATAAATGTTATCTCTTTCCTTACTATGTTCATATTTTCTATTCTGTGTAAACTCCCTTGCTGTGTGAATTTTTCTCCCCTGAAGGAGCAACACCTGTCCTACGCAGAACTGTATAAATGAGTCTGACCTTTGGTTCTGGGGCCTGTCTTTATACAGCCTCTAGACAGTCACATGCTTCCCAGACCCACTCGCTCTTTTGCCCTAGAGACACTGCATCCACGGCGTTTCAGAGGACAGCAGAGCCCCGTGTGAACTCTTGGTGCATTAAGTGTCAGTAAGTGGCATATTTTAATGGCTACCTACTTTAGCATATTTTAGAAAGGCACCAAAATATAGCATGGCTATTTCTCTGATTAAAAATTAATAACACATTTGTTTAAGAAATATTTATCAACTCGGTACTGATCATAGGCAGGGTACAGTAACAGTGGACATAAGGAAATAAAAGAATTGGCCTAGTCTCTGCTGTGCAAGAGCTAATTGAAAGGAAAGGAATTGCAAGTCTCTGTTAATAATCATGATGATAATATATTTTGCTTAGGAATTATTCAGGCAAGATTCAATCGCCAAAAAAAAAAAAAAAGCCTTTTAAAGCTGCTTTAAACTAAAACATGCTCTAAGTACAGAACCACTGTACCGTCTTTCTCTACTGTCATACGACATGCAAGAATGCTGCTGTCCAGGAGGCCTGCTCTTAAGGGGCAGATGTGGAGGCTCTGAGACGCCGTGTGCTCTCATCCAGCTAGCTCTCCAGCACCCTCTGCTTCCTTGTACCCAGGCAGCGAGGCTCGGTGCTGAACGCGGCCCCTTGGGACCTGTCTCCACTCTGTTCAGGGTGATGTTTCACATACAAGATCTTGATTCTGGGTGGATAGCTGTAGATCAAAACACAAAGGTTGTAAAATGAACCCCAAACCTAATTCCCCAAAGCACTTCTTCATATAGGAGATGGTTTTTTACAAACTGTCAGCACTGATGTCTTTCCTCTGTCTAGCCCAGGAATTTGTTAGTGTCTGTTTCTTAAATCTTGTTTAAGAGGCAGAGTTCTTTTGAGCAAATCAGTCAATGTTTTGATTTGGTCAAGATAGGGAATTATGTGTATTTAGAAAGAAGCATATTTTATCTTGAAAATAATATAGGATTTTGTGCAATATTTTTTTCTTGCGTAATTTAGTTCATATAAATATGCACATCTGCTTTACAAGCAGATGCCTTAAGGTCAAGTTTTCCAGTATTTGTGTAAAATTGTATGTAGCAATGTTCCATGTGATTTTGGGGGAAAAAAATTTTTACTGTTAGCAGGAGAAATGTTTTTGTTTATTTAAAATAATTATGACTATTGCATTATTGTATCATAACTAACTGCCTCAGCAACAATGAATATGCAATAAGAGAATCCTGAACCTTAGATTAGTATTGACAATACTGTTACTTTGAAAGAAATGTATATAGTGCAAAACGCTGATTCATTTGTACGTTTCACAAAGGCTCAGTTCTGTACCACGTAAACTGAGATGGCATTTGTACGGTGATGACGAACCACTATGTCGACTGTAATATCCTTTGTGATGCATCTCTGGCAAGATTTATAAAGGGCATTGCCAATACTTTTTGACTATCTGTAAATTAAGTTAATTTTTGTATAATGTACAGTTTGTTTAACCTTAGAGCTTCTATAGATTTCTACTTTTTATTATACTTGAATGAGGCAGAAAAGCACTGTGGAAAATCTGTAGCTCTGGATGTGACTTGCAAACATACCAAAAAACCAGAACAAGGTACTAAGCTGAACAGCAAACTTAACCAGACGCTTTCTATCCAGAAAGCTGTATTTTTTCAAACCAGACTTAAATGAAGTAATTTAAACTATAGCAGTCTTTTATCATAAAGATTGCTAAGTCACAAATAATTACCTCTTTGATACGATAAACCTCTGAGCCTCTTCATCTCTGTGTTTCTCCACGTCTCAGAAGAGAGCCCTGTTGAGGTACGCTGACACCTCTGCCCTTTGGTATATAACATAACTTTCAGGACAAAATTTGATGCTCTGCATCCTGGATACACTATGTGTGTTGAGTCACCATCCTTCAGATGGTCTAGTTTCCACGTGGTTACTCTGAGAACCACTGAATAATCATATACCAAAAATGAGATTTCTTGAATCTGTTCCAATTTAGTACTTAGAGCAAATAAATGGGAACTGCACGACATCTACAATTTAGAATGCACAAAGCTTTTTACACAAAAGGTACATGTGAGGTTAAAAACTGAACTTTTCCAAAGCTTATTTCTCTTGCTTGAAACAAATAACTGTTTGGAAGGACTGAAACGCTTGAGCCTTGTGCTAGATGTGATGACGCACCTGGACACACCTGCCCATCATCGAGGCCTCGCATCCTTGAGGCTACAGGATAAATCATCTCTGACGCTGACTACTGTTGGGAGGACACTGTGTGTAAAAGTATTGTTCGGGGGATTTAAAAATATATGCAAAAGTCAATATTGGGTGAACAGCACGTCACCATGAAGTGCCCAGCAATGCAGGCTGGAAATAAAGTTGGTCACAATCAAAGCCGCCGGGTGACTCTTCTGTGATGACTGGCCAGCTCTCCCGTCAGAGTTCTCAGTGAACTGTCGCAAGGACCCCTGCCCCTTCATCTCAGAGCCTTAGGACTGCTGCGGCGTAAACCCAGGCCTAAGCCCTTCTGGCGGGCCTGCTGGGGAGGGAGGCGTCCACTGTCTCATGTCCGGCAGCCAACTTCGTGAGGCTCAGAAATGACGGAAGAGGTACATCAGGAAGGCCAGCAGAGCAGGGCTAGCAGCCAGGCCAGGCCAGGACTTACTGACCTTCAAGGAAAAGCTGCGGATGGACAGACAGGAGACAGTGTGTGTCAACAGCACTCCCCAGCCTGGGAAGGTGCGCTGATTTCCAGGGGCTCTCAGGGGGCCCACCTAGAGCAAAAGTCAAACTTGAATTAAGCATAAAGTTTCCCTTGGGTGCAGAATTTCTGGGAATGATATGCTGAACTTTGCAAAGAAGCAAAGGTCTGCCCTTGATAAGAGAGACAGTATCCTTGAAATCCTGAGATACAGCTAACTTTGATGGATTTTTAATTTTTAAAACTGTGCCTGCTACCATCACAGAGGTTGATCTCAGTACCTCTCTCAGTGTCTTGAGAAAAGTGATGCAATTTTAATTTTACAAATGCAGATACAGAAACCTGGACGGATTTTCCTTATGTGAAAATGAGAGTGTTATTTTTGGAGTATTATTTTGCCATGGGTGAGAATCTCCTTGCCTAGAAGTGACAATGAATTATAGGACACACAAAACTTCAAACATTTATGGAAAATACAGTATTAGTAGGGTAAAAATTAAATAGTGTGCTATGGAAGGTTTCTAAGTGAATTAAGACCTTCCCCAAGTTCTGCCATCGGTTTGGTCCTGTCACCTGATTTCCCTGAGTATTCCTCTATTTAAAATAGAAGTCTGTCCTTAGAATGAATTTGTAATGTCAAGAAGCCTTTGTGTACATTGCAGCTGCCACATACAGTCAGCCCTCTGTATCCATGCGTCCCCACAGGTCCAACCAACTCAGACTGAAAATACTAAATCAAGAAAGTTCCAAAAGCAAAACTTAAATGTTTGTCCCCCTGGCAACTATTTACATGCCACTTACACTGAATCAGGTCTTACAGTAAGTCTAGAGACTATTTAAAGTACACGGGGGATGTGCATAGGTTATACGGGACTAACCACATCATTTTACATGAGGGACTTGAGAATCCTTGGATCTGGCAGGAGACGGGGTGATCTTAAGACCAACCCTTGCCCTCAGCCCCTGTGGTCCCAAAGGACAGCTGCAATTTGAGAGAGAGAAAATATGTTTAAGTGTCTGATTTCATTTGAATGGATGGGTGTTCAGAACATAAAACCATAAACCAGAACTAGAAACATCTTACATTTTATAGAATCCCCTGGCTCTTGAACCTATCTCTTCAGGAGAACCAGCAATGCAGTTTACAAAGGATATAAAAAACAAACCTGGACGGTGTTCCAAGGGTTTCTGGAGTAGCTTCTGTTATCAGTCCTTTGTAGACAGGAAGAAACTAAGGAACCGAGGAGGCAAGTGGTACCCTCCGTGTTGCATAGCAACAGGCGGCCTGGATGGGATGGGAGTCTGACGGGGATCCAGCTTCATGCGGCGGGGCAGGAACACAGGACGGAAATTAAGGTGGCGCGCCTGACACACATTCTCTCCTGTGAATATTAAGACAACGCTTCTTGACAAAATGCACTGGGGAAGTTTTTAACTTTGAGTACCCGATATCTTTTTGGAAGATGGTATTAGTGCCCCCTCTGCCTCCCCAGCTCAATTAATTCAATTTCCACGAATCTTCGTTGTGTCCACACATGTTCTCTGTGGCACCTTTCCCTCCCTTTCTCCCCTTCCTTCCTCTTGGTTTGGTTTACACCTCTGTGGGCGACAGATGAGCACTGCCTGTCTATGCATGGTAACTAAGGGAACACCTGCTGGCTGAGCGATACTGAGGACAAGGAAAGGCACACCATGGATTTTTTATTGTGGAGCCCGTTACTGATATGCAGGGGTTTCTAGAACACCTAAATCTCCTTGTCGGAATCTCCACATGTTTATCTACTACTTAAACATTTTTGCTCATGTTCAAGAACCAGCCTTCAAGACAAACTTTTTACTCTTCAGCTTTCTAACTTTAAAATCAAACTTACTTTAAAAAATGATGACTGTTCCATATTCATGGTGTTTTGTTAGTAGTAACACCATTTAAACATCAGAGCAACAATGTTTTTCAAATTTACAAATTACTTTTTATAATTGCAGTTTCTAATTTGAGGACTCAGACTGGAATATCAAAATACACTGATGGTATTCACTTGGTATTTTATCTAGTTTCCTCCAAAATATAAACTTAAATAATTTTAATTGAGCTGAGTTTTCAGAGATTTGATAAATGTCTGAATTGGATACAACCCATTTGGCAAAAATCTCAATTTGTGAAACAGATGTTAGGAAGAAGTTCTCTCTTTTATATTAGAGGCTTCCTCCATAAGGGATAAGCTTAATGGCAAACTGTTAGAAAACGATTTAAATTTCTAAGAAAAGGATGATTGACTGATGCTTCAAACTTGTCTTTAAAAAAACTACAGCAAATTAAAATTATTTCTCATCAATAATAATTATATTTAAGAGTGTGGTGACCATACACATACAGGAAAATAACATACTATATGAAAATAAAGGAACACTATTCTTGGAGGTTGTTGTGGAGGATTAATATTGATTTTTTAACCATCATCTGTAAGGTGAATGAAAGGTTCCTGGGCATTTTGATTTCAAGGTTATGCTTTCTTTGCTTACACTCATATATGCTTTAGGTAAATCTGTTGAAAATTAAAATACTGCTATCAAGATTGCCAGGAAAAATATCAACAACCTCAGAGATGCAGATGAAGCCACCCTAATGACAGACAATGAAGAGGAACTAAAGAGCCTCTTGGTGAGTATGAAGGAGGAGAATGAAATAACTGGCTTGACACTCAACATTTAGAAAACTAAGATCATGACATCAAGTCCCATCACCTCATGGCATATAGATGAGGGGAAGTGGAAGCAGTGACAGATAAAGATCAGAGCAAAATAAATGAAAAATTAAACTGGCAAAAATCAATAGAAGTAAAAGCTGGTATTCTAAAATTAATAACGCTTTAGTGAGACAAATCAAGAAAAAAAGGGAGAAGACTCAAATCAATAAATTAGAAGTGAAAAAGAACTTAACAGACATACAAAGGATCATAACAGACTACTATGAGCAACTATATGCCAATAAAATGGACAACCTGGAAGAAATGGGCCATTTCTTAGGAAAGTACAATCCTCCAAAACTGAACCAAGAAGAAATAGAAAATATGAGCAGATCAATCACATGCACTGAAATCAAAATTGATTTAAAAATCTTCCAACATGCAAAAGTACAGGGCCAAATGGCTTCACAGGCAAATTCTATCAGACATTTACAGAAGACCTAACACCTAACCTTCTCAAACAATTTCAAAAACTTGCAGAGGGAAGAAAACTCCCAAATTCATTCTAGGAGGCCACCATCACTCTGATACCAAACCAGAGAAAGACATCACAAAATTTTAAAAATTATGGACTAATATCACAGATGAACATAGATGCAAAAATCCACAACAAAATACTAGCAAACAGATTGTGGCAAAGGGCAGGTGATGAAAGGAACTTAGGAGAAAGAATAAGAAGGTGTGTGTCTGAGTCCCGGAACATTCCCTCAGAAATGATGGAGAAGTTTTGAGGCTACGGTAAGAATAAGACTGAAAACCAGAGGCAGGAGGCTTAAGTCCAAAACCTGAGAACACCAGAAAACTCCTGACTCCAGGGAACATTAATCAATAAGAGCTCATCAAAAACCTCCTTATCTACACTGAAACCAAGCACCACCCAAGAGCCAACAAGTTCTAGAGCAAGACATACCATGCAAATTCTCCAGCAACACAGGAGCATAGCCCTGAGCTTCAATATACAGGCTGCCCAAAGTCACTCAAACCCATTAACATCTCAGAACTCACTACTGGACCCTTAATTGCACTCCAGATTGAAGAAATCCAGCTCTACCCACCAGAACGCCGACACAAGCTTCCCGACCAGGAAACCTTGACAAGCCACTGATACAACCCCACACACAGTGAGGAAACTGCACAATAAAGAGAACTCCACATGCACAATAAAGAGAACTCCACAAACTGCCAGCATATAGAAAGGCCACCCCCAAACACAGCCATATAAACAAGATGAAGAGGCAGAGGAATACCCAGCAGGTAAAGGACCAGGATAAATGCCCACCAAACCAAAGAGGAAGAGATAAGGAACCTACCTAATAAAGAATTCAGAATAATGATAGTGAAAATGATCCAAAATCTTGAAAACAGAATGGAGTTACAGATAAATAGCCTGAGACAAGGATTGAGAAGATGCAAGAAAGGTTTAACAAGGACCTAGAAGAAATAAAGAAGAGTCAATATATAATGAATAATGCAATAAATGAGATCAAACACACTCTGGAGGGAACCAACAGTAGAATAACGGAGGCAGAAGATAGGATAAGTGAGATAGAAGACAGAATGGTAGAAGTAAATGTAGCAGAGAGGGAAAAAGAAAAAAGAATTTAAAAGACATGAGAACAACCTCAGAGACCTCTGGGACGATGTTAAATGCCCCAACATTCGAATCACAGGAGTCCCAGAAGAAGAAGACAAAAAGAAAGGCCATGAGAAAATACCTGAGGAGATAATAGTTCAAAACTTCCCTAAAATGGGGAAGGAAATAATCACCCAAGTCCAAGAAACCCAGAGAGTCCCAAACAGGATAAACCCAAGGTGAAACACCCCAAAACATATTAATCAAATTAACAAAGAACAGATATTAAAAGCAGCAAGGGGAAAACAACAAATAACACACAAGGGTTTTCCTGTAAGGATAACAGCTGATCTTTCAATAGAAACTCTTCAGGCCAGAAGGGAATGGCAAGACATACTTAAAGTGATGAAAGAGAAAAACCTGCAGCCCAGATTACTATACCCAGCAAGGATCTCATTCAGAAATGAAGGAGAAATCAAAAGCTTTACAGACAAGCAAAAGCTGGGAGAATGCAGCACCACCAAACCAGCTCTTCAACAAATGCTAAAGGATCTTCTCTAGACAGGAAACACAGAAAAGGTTCATAAACTCGAACACAAAACAACAAAGTAAATGGCAATGGGAGCATACTTATCAATAATTACCTTAAATGTAAATGGGTTGAATGCCCCAACCAAAAAGACAAAGACTGGCTGAATGGATAAAAAACAGGACCTCTATATATGTTGTCTAAAAGAGACCCACCTCAAAACAAGGGATACATACAGACTGAAAGTGAAGGGCTAGAAAAAGATATTCCACATAAATAGAGACCAGAAGAAAGCAGGAGTAGCAACTCATATCAGATAAAATAGACTTTAAAATAAAGGGTGTGAAAAGAGACAAAGAAGGACACTACATAATGATCAAAGGATCAATCCAAGAAGAAGATATAACAATTATAAATAGATATGCACTCAGCATAGGCACACTGCAGTATGTAAGGCAAATGCTAACAAATATGAAAGGGGAAATTAACAATAGCATAATAACAGTGGGAGACTTTAATACCCCACTCACACCTATGGATAGATCAACTAAACAGAAAATTAACAAGGAAACACAAACTTTAAGTGATACAATAGACCAGTTAGACCTGATTGATATCTATAGGACATTTCACCCCAAAACAATGAATTTCACCTTTTGCTCAAGTGCACATGGAACCTTGTCCAGGATAGATCACACCCTGGGCCATAAATCTAGCCTTGGTAAGTTCAAAAAAACTGAAACCATTCCAAGCATCTTTTCTGAAAACAATGCAGTAAGATTAGATGTCAATTATAGGAGAAAAACTATTAAAAATTCCAACATATGGAGGCTGAACATCACGCTGCTGAATAACCAACAAATCACAGAAGAAATAAAAAAACAAAATCAAAATATGCATAGAAATGAATGAAAGTGAAAATACAACAACCCAAAACCTGGGGAACACTGTAAAAGCACTGCTAAGGGGAAGGTTCATAGCAATGCGGGCTTACCTCAAGAAACAAGGAAAAAGTCAAAGAACCTAACTGGAAATGGCAATCCACTCCAGTACTATTGCCTGGAAAATCCCATGGACAGAGGAGCTTGATAGGCTACAGTCCATGGGGTTGCAAAGAGTCGGACACGACTGAGCAACTTCATTCATTCATTCACACCTAAAGGAACTAGAAAAGGAAGAAATGAAGAACCCCAGAGTTAGTAGAAGGAAAGAAATCTTAAAAATTGGGGCAGAAATAAATGCAAAAGAAACAAAAGAGACCATAGCAAAAATCAACAAAGCTAAAAGCTGGTTCTTTGAGAAGATAAATAAAATTGACAAGACCATTAGCCAGACTCATCAAGAAACAAGGGAGAAGAATCAAATCAACAAAATTACAAATGAAAATGGAGAAAACAACAGATAACACAGAAATACGAAGGATCATAAGAGACTACATCAGCAACTATATGCCAATAAAATGGATGACTTTGAAGAAATGGACAAATTCTTAGAAAAGTACAACTTTTCAAAACTGAACCAGGAAGAAATAGAAAATCTTAACAGACCCATCACAAGCATTGAAATTGAAACTGTAATCAAAAATCTTCCAGCAAACAAAAACCTAGGACCAGACGGCTTCACAGCTGAATTCTACCAAAAATTTAGAGAAGAGCTAACACCTATCCTACTCAAACTCTCCCAGAAAATTGCAGAGGAAAGTATAAACTCCCAAATTCATTCTATGAGGCCACCATCACCCTAATACCAGAGCGAGACAAAGATGCTACAAAAAAAAAGAAACTAAAGGCCAATATCACTGATGAACATAGATACAAAAATCCTTAACAAAATTCCAGCTAACAGAATCCAACAACATATTAAAAAGATCATACATCATGACCAAGTGGGCTTTATCCCAGGGATGCAAGGACTCTTCAATATCTGCAAATCAATCAATATAATACACCCCGTTAACAAACTGAAAGATAAAAACCATATGATTATCTCAATAGATGCAGAGAAGGCCTTTCACAAAATTCAACATCCATTTATGATAAAAACTCCCCAGAAAGCAGGAATAAAAGGAATATGCCTCAACATAATAAAAACTATATATGACAAACCCCCAGCAAACATTATCCTCAATGGTGAAAAATTGAAGGCATTTCCTCTAAAGTCAAGAACAAGACAAGGGTGCCTACTCTTACCACTACCATTCAACATAGTTTTGGAAGTTTTGGCCATAGCAATCAGAGCAGAAAAAGAAATAAATGGAATCCAGATTGGAAAAGAAGTAAAACTCTCACTGTTTGGAGATGACATGATCCTCTACATATAGCTGTGAAAAGAAGAGAGGCGAAAAGGAAAGATATAAGCATCTGAATGCAGAGTTCCAAAGAATAGCAAGAAGAGATAAGAAAGCCTTCTTCAGCGATCAATGCAGAGAAATAGAGGGAAAGAACAGAATGGGAAAGACTAGAGATCTCTTCAAGAAAATTAGAGATGATATCAAGGGAACATTTCATGCAAAGATGGGCTCAATAAAGGACAGAAATGGTAGGGACCTAACAGAAGCTGAAGATATTAAGAAGAGATGGCAAGAATACATGGAAGAACTGTACAAAAAAGATCTTCAGGACCCAGATAATCATGATGATGTGATCACTCATCTAGAGCCAGACATCTTGGAATGTGAAGTCAAGTGGGCCTTAGAAAGCATCACTATGAACAAAGCTAGTGGAGGTGATGGATTCCAGTGGAGCTGTTTCAAATCCTGAAAAATGATGCTGTGAAAGTGCTGCACTCAATTTGCCAGCAAATTTGGAAGACTCAGCAGTGGCCACAGGACTGGAAAAGGTCAGTGTTCATTCCAGTTCCAAAGAAAGGCAATGCCAAAGAATGCTCAAACTACCACACAATTGCACTCATCTCACATGCTAGTAAAGTAATGCTCAAAATTCTCCAAACCAGGCTTCAGCAATATGTGAACCGTGAACTTCTTGATGTTCAAGCTGGTTTTAGAAAAGGCAGAGGGACCAGAGATCGAATTGCCAACATCCGCTGGATCATGGAAAAAGGGAGAGAGTTCCAGAAAAACATCTATTTCTGCTTGATTGACTATGGCCAAAGCCATTGACTGTGTGGATCACAATAAACTGTGGAAAATTCTGAAAGAGATGGGAAAACCAGACCACCTGACCTGCCTCTTGAAAAATCTGTATGTAGGTCAGGAAGCAACAGTTAGAACTGGACATGGAACAACAGACTGGTTCCAAATAGGAAAAGGAGTCCATCAAGGCTGTATATTGTCACCCTGCTTCTTTAACATATATGCAGAGTACATCATGAGAAATGCTGGACTGGAAGAAGCACAAGCTGGAATCAAGATTGCTGGGAGAAATATCAATAACCTCAGATATGCAGATGACACCACCCTTACGGCAGAAAGTAAAGTGAAGTGAAGTGAAGTCGCTCAGTCGTGTCCGACTCTTTGTGACCCCATGGACTTTAGCCTACCAGGTTCCTCTGTCCATGGGATTTTCCCAGGCAATAGTCCTGGAGTGGATTGCCATTTCCTTCTCCAGGGGATCTTCCCAACCCAGGGCTCGAACCCAGGTCTCCGGCAGTGTAGACAGACGGTTTACAGTCTGAGCCACCAGGGAAGTCAAGGGCCTTTGAAGGTGAACGATGAGAGTGAAAAAGTTGGCTTAAAGCTCAACATTCAGAAAACGAAGATCATCGCATTCAGTCCCATCACTTCATGGGAAATAGATGGGGAAACAGTGGAAACGGTGTCAGACTTTATTTTGGGGGCTCCAAAATCACTGCAGATGGTGACTGCAGCCATGAAATTAAAAGACGCTTGCTCCTTGGAAGAAAAGTTATGACTAACCTAGATAGCATATTCAAAAGCAGAGACATTACTTTGCCGACTAAGGTCCATCTAGTCAAGGCTATGGTTTTTCCTGTGGTCATGTATGGATGTGAGAGTTGGACTGTGAAGAAGGCTGAGCGCTGAAGAATTGATGCTTTTGAACTGTGGTGTTGGAGAAGACTCTTGAGAGTCCCTTGGACTGCAAGGAGATCCAACCAGTCCATTCTGAAGGAGATCAGCCCTGGGATTTCTTTGGAAGGAATGATGCTGAAGCTGAAACTCCAGTACTTTGGCCACCTCATGGGAAGAGTTGATTCATTGGAAAAGACTCTGATGCTGGGAGGGATTGAGGGCGGGAGGAGAAGGGGACGACCAAGGATGAGATGGCTGGATGGCATCATGGACTCGATGGACGTGAGTCTGAGTGAACTCCGAGAGATGGTGATGAACAGGGAGGCCTGGTGTGCTGCGATTCATGGGGTCGCAGAGTCGGACATGACTGAGCGACTGAACTGAACTGATTCTCTACATAGAAAATCCTAAAGACTCCACCAAAAAATTGCTAGAGCTAATCAATGAATATGGTAAAGTTGCAGGAGAGAAAATTAATACACAAATCCCTTGCATTCCTATAAACTACCAATGAGAAAACAGAAATAGAAACAATCCCATTCACCATTGCAACGAAAAGAATAAAATACTTAGGAATATATCTACCTAAAGAAACAAAAGACCTATATATATAGAAAACTATAAAACACTGATGAAAGAAATCAAAGAGGACACAAATAGATGGAGAAATATACCATGTTCATGAATGGGAAGAATCAATATAGTGAAAATGAGTATACTACCCAAAGCAATCTATAGATTCAATGCAATCCCTATCAAGCTACCAACGGTATTTTTCACAGAACCAAAACAAATAATTTCACAGTTTGTATGGACATACAAAAAACCTTGACTAGCCAAAGCAGTCTTGAGAAAGAAGAATGGAACTGGAGGAATCAACCTGCCTGACTTCAGGCTATACTACAAAGCTACAGCCATCAAGACAGCATGGTACTGGCACAAAGACAGAAATATAGATTAATGGAACAGAATAGAAAGCCCAGAGATAAATCCACGCATCTACGGACACCTTATCTTCGACAAAGGAGGCAAGAATATATAATGGAGAAAAGACAATCACTTTAACAAATGGTGCTGGGATAACTGGTCAACCACTTGTAAAAGAATGAAACTAGAACACTTTCTAACACTATACACAAAAATAAACTCAAAATGGATTAAATATCTAAACGTAAGACCAGAAACTATAAAACTCCTAGAGGAAAACATAGGCAAAACACCCTCTGACATAATTCACAGCAGGATCCTCTATGATCCTCTATGACCCACCTCCCAGAGTATTGGAAATAAAAGAAAAAATAAACAAATGGGACCTAATTAAACTTAAAAGCTTTTGCACAATGAAGGAAACTATAAGCAAGGTGAAAAGACAGCCTTTGGAATGGGAGAAAGTAACAGCAAACAAAGCAACTGACAAAGAATTAATGTCAAAAAAAAAAAAAAATACAAGCAACTCCTGGAGCTCAAATCCAGAAAAGAAATGACCCAATCAAAAAATGGGCCAAAGAACTAAACACATTTCTCCAGAGGCTAACAAACATATGAAAAGATGCTCAACATCACTCATTATCAGAGAAATGAAAATAAAAACCACAGTGAGGTACCATTTCATACCAGTAAGAATGGCTGCTATCCAAAAGTCTATAAGCAGTAAATGCTGGAGAGGGTGTGGAGAAAAGGGAACCCTCTTACACTGTTGGTGGGAAGGCAAACTAGTACAGCCACTATGGAGAACAGTGTGGAGATTCCTTTAAAAAGCTGGAAATAGAACTGCCATATGACCCAGCAATCCCACTGCTGGGCATACACATTGAGGAAACCAGAACTGAAAAAGACACGTGTACCCCAATGTTCATCATAGAACTGTTTATAATAGCCAGGACATGGAAGCAACCTAGATGTCCATCACCAGACGAATGGATAAGAAAGCTGTAGTACATATATACAGTAGAACATTACTCAGCCATTAAAAAGAATACATTTGAATCAATTCTAATTAGGTGGATCAAACTGGAGCCTATTATACAGAGTGAAGTAAGCCAGAAAGAAAAACACCAATACAGTATACTCACACATATATTAGTATGTGGAATTTAGAAAGGTGGTAACGATAACTCCACATGTGAGACAGCAAAAGAGACACAGCTGTATAGAACAGTCTTTTGGACTCTGTGGGAAAGGGCAAGGATGGAATGATTTAAGAGAATAGCATTGAAACATGTATATTATCATATGTGAAATGGATTGCCAGTCCAGGTTCGATGCATGAGACAGGGTGCTCGGGGCTGGTGCACTGGGATGACCCAGAGGGATGGCATGTGGAGGGAAGTGGGAGGGGGGTTCATGATGGGGAACACATGTATACTCGTGGCAGATCCATGTCAGTGTATGGCAAAACCACTATAATATTGTAATTAGCCTCCAATTAAATAAATTTATATTAAAAAATTCCAACAAACAGAATCCAACATTAATACATTAATGATCAAGTGGAATTTATCCCAGGGATTCTAAAGTAAATGCCAATCAATGTGATACACCATATTAACAAATTGAAGAATAAAAAACATATAATCTCATAGATACAGAAAAAGCTTTTGACACAATACCTATATATGAAAAGATATAGGTGTAGGCAAAGTGGGAACCTATCTCAATGTAAGAGGCCACATGCAACAAGCACATAGCAAACGTTATTCTCGATGGTGAAAAACTGAAAGCATTTCCTCTAAGATCAACAACAAGACAAGGGTGCCCACCCTTTGCCACCGTTATTCAACATAGTATTGCAAGTTCTAGCCACAGCAATCAGAAGAAAAAAAAGAGGAATCCTGACTGGAAAAGAAGAAGTAAAACTGTCACTGTGCAGATGACATGATATTGTACATAGATCCTGCCAGAAAACTACTAGAGCTCGTCAATGATTTTGCAAAGCTGCAGGATGCAAAATTAAAGCACAGAATCCCTTGCCTTCCTATACACTAACAATGAGAAATCAGAAAGAGAAAAAAGGGAAAAAATGCCTTCAACACTGCAACAAAAAGAGTAAAATACCTGGGAATAAACCTACTGAGGAGACAAAAGACCTGTATTTAGAAAACTAGAAGGCACTGCTGAAAGAAGTCAAAGACAAATAAGAAAATATACCATGTTCTTGGATCAGTTCAGTTCAGTTGCTCAGTCGTGTCCGACTCTTTGTGACCCCATGACTCGCAGCACGCCAGGCCTCCTTGTTCATCACCATCTCCCGGAGTTCACTCAGACTCACGTCCATCGAGTCCGTGATGCCATCCAGCCATCTCATCCTCGGTCGTCCCCTTCTCCTCCTGCCCCCAATCCTCCCAGCATCAGAGTCTTTTCCAATGAGTCAACTCTTCTCATGAGGTGGTTCTTGGATCAGAAGAATCAATTTTGTGAAAAGGACTAAACTAACCCCAAAACAATCTACAGATTAGTGTAGTCTCTTATCAAATTCTAATGACATTTCTCACAAAATTATAATGAAAAATTTTTACAATTTGTATGGAATCACAAAAAAATCAGAATAGCCAAAGCAATCTTGAGAAAGAAAAATGGAGCTGGAGGAATAAACTTCTGACTTCACATTATATTACAAAGCTTCAGTAATCAAGAAGATATGGTACTGGCACAAAAACAAATATCATTCAATAGAACAGGTAAAAAGCCCCCCCAAATCCACACACCTATGGGCCCCTTAACTTTGACAAAGGAGGAATATACAATGGTAAAAAGAGACAGCCTCTTCAATACATAGCACTGGGAACACTGAATAGCTACATGTGAAAAAATGAAATTAGAACATACTCTTAACACCATACACAAAGATGAACTAAGAACATGGGTTGTAGACCTAAATGTAAGTCAAGAAACTGTAAAACTCTTAGAGGAAAACATAGAACACTCTTTGACATGAATCACCACAAAATCTTCTTTGACCCACCTCCTAGAGTTAGGGAAACAAAACGTAAAGTAAACAAATGGGACCTAATTAAACTTAAAAGCTTTTGCACAGCAAAGTAAACTATAAACAAGATGGAAAGACAATACTTAGAATGGGAAATATAATTGCAAACAACTGAAAAGGGATTCATATCCAAAATACACAAGCCAGTTGTGCAGCTCAATATCAGAAAAAGAACCCAATCAAGAAACAGGCAAAAGACCTAAACCAACATTTCTCCTAAGAAGACATACAGATGGCCAAACACGTGAAAATATGTTCAACATCACTCATTATGGAGAGAAATAAAAGTCAAAACTACAATGAGGTATCACATAACACTAGTTAGAATAGTCACCATGAGAAAATCTACAAACATTAAATGTGTAGAGGACGTGGAGAAAAGTTTACATTCCCTGTTGTAGGGAATATAAACTGATACAACCACTATGGAGAACAGTATGAAGATTCCTTAAAAAGAGCAAGGAATAAAACTGCACTATTACTCAGCAGTCCCACTACTGGACATGCATTCTGAAAAAACCATAATTCAAGAAGACCCATGTACCCCATTATTCACTGCAGCTCTATTTATTGGCAGGACATGGAAGCAATCTCAATGTCCATGGACAGATGAATGGATAAAGAAGCTGTGGTACATATATACAATGGAATATTACTCAGCCATAAAAAGGAACAAAACTGGGTCCTTTGTAGTGATGTGAATAAACCCAAAGTGTCATGCATAGTGAAGTCAGAAAGAAAATCAGACATCATATACTAATGCACGTATTTATGGAATCTAGAAAAATGGTACCGATGAGCTTATTTGCAGGGAAAGAATGGAGACACAGACGTAGAGAACAGACTTGTATTCACAGTGGGGAAAGAGAGGGTGAGGCAGAGTAACACTGACATATATACACTGCAGTGTTTAAAACAGATAACTAGTGGGAAACAGAGCTCAGCTCTGTGGTCTGTGGCAACCTGGAAGGATGGGATTGGGTGGGGAGTGTGAGAGGGTGGCTGAAGACAGAGGGGATATTTCTGTATTTAGAGCTGATTCATGCTGTTGACCTGCAGAAACCAGCACATTGTAAGGTAATTATAATTCAATTCAATTAATTGACAAAAGGAAATCATAAAAATCAGAGCAGAAATAAATGAAACAGAAAAAAGAAAAAGTTAAAAATACCAATAAAATAAAAGTTGGCTCTTTGAGAAAATAAAATTGATAAACCTTTAGCCAGACTCGAAGTAAAATTGGATAGGACTCAAATTAATAAAATTTGAAAAAGGAGAAATCACAAATGATGCTGTAGATCTAAGGAGCATAAGAGATCCTTATATGCCTTGCTGCTAAGTCACTTCAGTCATGTCCGACTCTGTGCGACCCCATAGATAGCAGCCTACCAGGCTCCCCTGTCTCTGGGATTCTCCAGGCAAGAACACTGGAGTGGGTTGCCATTTTCTTCTCCAATGCATGAAAGTGAAAAGGGAAAGGAAGTCACTCAATCGTGTCTGACTCTTAGCGACCCCATGGACTGCAGCCTAACAGGCTCCTCTGTCCATGGGATTTTCCAGGCAAGAGTATGGGAGTGGGATGCCATTGCCTTCTCTATATGCCAATAAAATGGACAACTTGGAAGAAATGAAACAGGAAGTATTAGAAAATATAAACAGACCAATCACAAGTAATGAAACTGAAACAAATTAAAAATCTTCCAGCAGAAGTCCAGAACCTCATGGCTTCACAACCAAATTCTAGCAAGCATTTATGTTAGACCTAACACCTCTCCTTCTCAAAACTCTTTCAAAGAATTGTAAAGGGAGGGACACTCCAAATTCACTCTATGATATCACCATCACCCTGAAACCAGAACCACACTAAGATATAACAAAATAAAGGCCAGTATCACCGATGAACACAGATGGAAAAAAAAATCCTCATAACAGAGTAGCAAACAATTCGAAACACACTAAAAGGATCATACACCATGATCAAATGGAATTTATTCCAGGGATACAAGGATTCTCCAATATATGCAGATCAACCAATGTAATACACCATGTTAATAAATTAAAGAATAAAAGCCATATGATCATTCAATAGATGCAGAAGAAGCTTTGACAAAATTGCACACCCATTTATGGTAAAAGCTGTCCAGAAAGTGGGCACAGAGGAAACACATCTCAATATGATAAGGCCATATACAACAAACCCACAGCAAACCTCATTCTCAATGGTGAAAAACTGAGAGCATTTCTCTGAATATCAGGACTAAGACAAGGGTGTCCATTCTGACCACTCTTATTCAGTGTGGTTTTGGTAGTTCTAGTCCAGAAATCAGGGAAGAAAAATAAAACAAACTGAAAAAGAAGCAAAATTGTCACTGTTTGTAAATGACATGTTACTATACATAGAAAATCCTAAAGATGCCACCAGAGGACTTCCCTGGAGCTTCGGGAGTAAAGAATCCACCTGCCAACGCAGGAGACACAGGTTTGATCCCTTGTCTGGGAGGACCCCATGTGCTGTGGAGCAACGAGGCGTATGCACCACAGTACGACAGAGCCTGGGAGCCCAGATCCTAGCCCACGTGCCGCAGCTACTGAAGCCCGTGTGCCCTGGAAGCCCGTGCTCCACAGTGAGAGATGCCACTGCAGTAAGCCCATGCAGAGCAACAAAGGGGCCCGCATGCGCCACCGCTGAGAAAGGCACGCGCCGCAACAAGGACCCAGCGCAGCCAAAAATAGATAAGGTATTTAAAAACGAGTTTTTGAGGTGAATTTGTGCTTTTATTTCCCAATACAATCAACTACAGTGGACTGCAAACTTTTTGATTAAAAAATACATTTTACATCACAATCTAATACATACATATATAATATGTACACATATATAAAAGCAAAGTAAAGCTTTACCAAAACCCTGAGTGCTATTTTTTGGAGACCTTTATTAAAAACAAACAAACAAACAAAAAAAAAACAGAAGAAACAATAATCTTAAAAACAAATGCCACCAGAAATCTAAGGACCTAATCAATGAATTTGGTAAAATTTCAGTATATAAAATTAATACACAGAAATCTTTTGTATGTCTATACTAACAATAAAAAAATAAACAAATTAGGAAAACAATCCCATTTACCATTGGAAGGAATAGTATAAAGTACCTAGAAATAAGCCTACCTAAGGAGGCAAAGTTTTAAGCTAGCTTAAAACTCAACATTCAGAAAGCTAAGATCATGGCATCCGGTCCCAGCACTTCATGGCAAACAGATGGGGAAACAATGGAAACAGTAAGAGAGTTTTTGAAGGGGGGCTCCAAAATCACTGCAGATGATGACTGCAGCCATGAAATTAAAATACGCTTGCTCCTTGTAAGAAAAGCTATGACCAACCTAGACAGCATACTAAAAAGCAGAGACATTACTTGGCCAACAAACGTCTGTCTAGTCAAAGCTATGGTTTTTCCAGTAGTTATGTATGGATCTGAGAGTTGGACTATGAAGAAGGCTGAGTGCCGAAGAATTGATGCTTTTGAACTGTGGTGTTGGAGAAGACTCTTGAGAGTCCCTTGGACTGCAAGGAGATCCAACCTGTCCATCCTAAAGGAGGTCAGTCCTGAATAGTCACTGGAAGGACTGATTCTGAAGCTGAAACTCCAATAATTTGGCCACCTGATGCGAAGAACTGGCTCATTGGAAAAGACCCTGATGCTGGGAAAGATTGAAGGCAGGAGAAGGGGACGACAGAAGATGAGATGGCTGGATGGCATCACTGACTTGATGGCCATGAGTTTGAGTAAACTCCAGGAGTTGGTGATGGACAGGGAGGCCTGGCATGCTGCAGTCCATGGGGTCTCAAAGGGCTCGACATGACTGAGTGACTGAACTGAAGGAGGCAAAAGACCTATACTCATATAAACACTGATGAAAGAAATCAAAGATGACACAAACAGATGGAGTAATAGACCATATTCTTGGATTGGAAGAATCAATACTGTGAAAATGAATGCGCTACTGAATACAAGCTATAGATTCAATGCAATTCCTATCAAATTATCAAGGTCATTCTTCACAGAATTAGAACAATTAGAAATTGTACAATTAGTATGGAAACACTAAAGACCCAGGGTAGCCAAAGCAATCTTGAGAAAGAAAAACATATCTGGAGAAATCAGGCTCCTTGACTTCAAACTAGACTACAGAGCTACAGTAATCAAGACATCATGGTACTGACAGAAAAACAGAAATGCAGACCAATGGTAAAGGACAGATAGCCCAGGGACAAACCCCCACCCCTACGGGCACCTAATCTGTGACACGAAAGGCAAGAATATACAATAGAGAAAAGGAAGCCTCTTCAATAAGTAGTGCTGGAAAATCTGGACAGCTCTGGGGTGGGATTTGGGGCATGGGAGGAAGGCACAAGAGTGGGTGGATATATCTATGTGCTTAGTCGCTCAGTATACGTATAGCCGGTTCATGTAGTTAAACAGCATATATTAAAACATTATAAAGCCATTAAACTTCTATTAAAAATAAATTGTTTAAATGTTCAATTAAAAAAAAGAAAGCTTGAGTTGCACTTAAATCAGATGAAATAGTTTAACATCAAGATTGTTATAAGAGACAAGGTCATGACATAATAATCAAGGGATCAATCCAAGAATAAGATATAGCAATTGTATTTATGCACCGTTATAGATATGCAGATGACACCACCCTTATGGCAGAAAGTGAAAAGCCTCTTGATGAAAGTGAAAGAGGAGAGTGAAAAAGTTGGCCTAAAGCTCAACATTTAGAAAACGAAGGTCATGGCATCTGGTCCCATCACTTCATGGCAAATAGATGGGGAAACAGTGGAAACGGTGTCAGACTTTATTTTGGGGGGCTCCAAAATCACTGCAGATGATGACTGCAGCCATGAAATTAAAAGACGCTAGCTCCTTGGAAGAAAAGTTATGACCAACCTAGATAGCATATTCAAACGCAGAGATATTAATTTGCCGACTAAGGTCCATCTAGTCAAGGCTATGGTTTTTCCAGTAGCCATTATGGATATGAGAGTTGGACTGTGAAGAAAGCTGAGCACCAAAGAACTGATGCTTTTGAACTGTGGTGTTGGAGAAGACTCTTGAGAGTCCCTTGGACTGCAAGGAGATCCAACCAGTCCATTCTGAAAGAGACCAGCCCTGGGATTTCCTTGGAAGGAATGATGCTAAAGCTGAAACTCCAGTACTTTGGCCACCTCATGCAAAGAGTTGACTCACTGGAAAAGACTCTGATGCTGGGAGGGATTGGGGGCAGGAGGAGAAGGGGACGACAGAGGATGAGATGGCTGGATGGCATCACGGACTCGATGAATGTGAATCTGAGTGAAGTTTGGAGTTGGTGATGGACAGGGAGGCCTGGCGTGCTGTGATTCATGGGGTCGCAAAGAGTCGGACACAACTGAGTGACTGAACTGAACTGAATAGGAACCCTCAATATATATGGCAAATGCTAACAGACAAAACAGAAAAATCAACAGTAATGCAAAAATAGTGGGGGAGTTTAATATTCCATTTACACAAATGGGCAAATCATCAAGATAGAAAATAAATAAGGTAACACAAGCTTTAAATGACACAACAGACCAGATAGACTTAATTGATATTTACATAAAATATTCAACCTGAAAGTAGCAGCATTCACTTTCTTCTCAAGTGCACATGGAACATCCTTCAGGATAGATCACATCTTGGGTCATGATTCAAGCCTCAGTAAACTCAAGAAAACTGAAATTGTATCAAGCATCTTTTCCAACAACAGTATGAGATTAGAAATCAATTACAGGAAAAGAACTATTAAAAAAAAACACATGGAGGCTAAATAATATGCTGCTAAATAACCAAGAGATCACTGAGGAAATCAAACAGGAAATTTAAAAATACGTAGAAACAAATGACAATGAAAGCACGACAACACGAAAACTATGGGATGTGGCAGAAGCAGCCCTAAGAGTGAAGTTTACAGCAGTGCATTCCCCTGTGAGAAATAAGAAAAATCTCAAACAATCTGCTCTTCCACCTAATGCAACCAGAGAAAGAAGATCAAAGACTCCACAGTGGAAGGGAAGAAATGATAAAAGAGCAGAAATAAAATGTAAACAAAGAAAACAATAGCAAATATCAATAAAAGTAAAAGTTGGTTCTTTGAAAAAATAAACAAAATTGATAAAACTTAAGTCAGACTCAAAAAACGGAGAAATCTGAATCAATAAAATTAGAAGTAAAAAGAAGAAATTACAACGGACACTGAAGACACACACAGGATCCTATGGTACTAGCAAAAGCAACTGTATGCCAATAAAACGATACCCTGGAAGAAATGGACAAATTCACTGAAAGGTACAACCCTCCAAGTCTGGACCAGTAAGAAATAGAAAATATAAACAGAACAATCACAAGTAATGAAATTGAAGGAGTAATCAAAAATCTTCCAACAAACAAAAGTCAAGGACCTGATGGCTTCACAGGTCTTCTATAAATGTTTGATGGAACTTGACTAACATGTCTCCTTTGCAGACTCTTCCAAAAATTGCAGAGGGAAGGAAACTCCCAAACTTGATTTATAAGGCCACCATCACCCAAATACCCAAACCAGACAAAGATATCACAAAAAAGAAAATTATAGAAAATTACAGACCAATATCACTGAAGAATACAGATGCAAAAGTCCTCAACAAAATACTAGCAAACAGTCTTCAACACATTAAAAGGATCATATACCACAATTAAGTGGGATTTATTCGAGGGATGCAAGAAGTCTTTGATATATGCAAATCAACCAGTGTGATACACTATATTAACAAATTGAAACACAAAAACCATATGATCATCTCAATAAGTGCAGAAAAAGCTTTTAACAAAATTCCACACCCATTTATGACATAAATTCTCCAGAAAGTGAGCATAGAAGAAACAATGCAATATAATAAAGGCCATATACAACAAACCCACAGCAAATATCATTCTCAGTGATGAAAAGCAAAGCATTTCTTTTAAGATCAGCAATAAGACAAGGATGCCCACTCCTACCACTCTTATCCAACATAGATTTGGAAGTTCTAGCCATGGCAATCAGAGAATAAAGAAAAATACAAACTGGAAAAGAAGAAATAAAACCATCACTATTTGCTGATGGCATGATACTATACATAGGGAGTCCTAAAGGTGCCATCAGAAACCTACTGGACCTAATCAATGGATTTGTAAGGCTGTAAGATGTAAATTAATGCACCTCTTGCAGACACTAACAACAAAAGAGTAAAAGAGAAATTAAGGAAACAGTCTCATTTACCATTGCAACAAAAATAATGGAATACCTAGGAATAAACCTACCCAGGAGGCAAAAACCTGTACTCAGAAAACTATAAGACACTGATGAAAGAAATCAAAGATGAAAAAATAGATGAATAAATATACCATGTTCTTGGATTGAAAGAATATTGTAAAAATGACTATTCTACCTAAAACAATTACAGATTCAATGCAATCCAAATAAAACTACCAATGTAGTTTTTTTACAGAATCAATAACTAAAAAGTTTATCATTTGGCTAGAAACACAAAAGAACCTGAATAGCCAAAGCAATCTTGAGAAAGAAAAATAGAGCTGGAGGAATCAACCTTCCTGACTTCAGACTATACCACAAAGCCTCAGTAATCAAGACAACATGGATTGGCCCCAAAACAGAACTATAGATAAGCAGTACAGGATACAAATCCAAAAGATACATCCACACAACTATGGCACCTAATGTATGACAAAGGGGGCAAGAATATTCAATGGAGAAAGGACAGTCTCTTCACTAAGTGGTGCTGGGAAAACTGGATATTTTTATGTGAAAGAACGAAATTAGAACACTACCTAACACCATATATGAAAATAAACTCTAAATGGATTAAAGACCTAAATGTAAAACTTGATGCTGTAAAAATCCTGGAAGAAAACATAATGGAAACACTCTGACATAAATCACAGTAAGAGCTTCTTATCCCACCCTCTAGTGTAATGAAACCAAGAAAGAAAGAAAGCGAATTCCCTCAGTCTTGTCCAACTCTTTGCAACCCCATGGACTGTGGCCTACCAGGCTCTTCTGTCCGTGGAATTTTCCAGGCAAGAGTACTGGAGTGGGTTGCCAATGCCTTCTCCAGGGGATCTTCCTGATCCAGGGATCGAACCCAGGTCTCCTGCATTGCAGGCAGATTACCATCTGAGCCACCAGGGAAGCAAACTAAAATAAGATCTAATCAAACTTAAAAACTTCTGTACATAAAAGAAACCATAAACAAGATGAAAGACCACACTCAGAATGGGAGAAAGTAAATGCAAATGAAGCAACTGACAAAGGATTAATTTCCAAAGTATGCAAACAGTTCATGCAACTCAATATCAAAAAAACAAAGAAGCCAATCAAAAATGAGCAGAAGACCTAAAGAGACGTTTCTCCAAAGAAGACATACAGACGGCCAAGAGGCACGTGGAACGATGCTCAACATCACTAATTATTTGAGAAACGCAAATCAAAACTACGGTGAGGTATAACCTCACACTGGTCAGAACGGCCATCATCAGCAAATCTACTGACAATAAATGCTGGCAAGGCTGTGGAGGAAAGGGAACTCTTTTACACTGTTGGTGAGAATGTAAATTGATATAGTCACTATGCAGAACAGTATGGATATTCCTTTAAAATCTAAAATTAGAACCACCATGACCCAGCAATCCTACTCCTGGGCATATACCCAGACAACATCATAATTCAAAAAGACACATGCACCCCAGTGTTCATTGCAGCACTATTCACAATAGCCACGACATTAAAGCAGCCTAGATGCCCATCAGCAAATGAATGGATAAAGAAGATACATATAGATGATGGAATGTTACTCAATTGTTAAAAAAAAGGGGGGTCATTTTAGTGATGTGGAAGAGCCTGCAGTTTTTGTCTTGCAGAGTGAAGTCAAAAAGAGAAAACATTGTATATTAATGCATGCATATGGACACTGTTTACAGAGAAACGGTCTTGGTGAGCCATTGCAGGGCAAGAAAGAGGCACAGAGAGAGAGTGCACATGTGGACAGGGAGCCGGGGGAAGGGGAGGGCAGGATAAATTGGGAGATTGCGACTGACCTCTATACACCACCATGCGCACAGCAGACGGCTCGTGGGAACCTGCCTTACAGCCCAGGCGCTCAGCATGGCGCTCGGCGATGCCCTAGGGTGGTGCGATGGAGGCTGTGGGGCGGCTTAGGAGACAGGATATATGTACGCATACAGCTGGCGAACTTCGTGGTGAAGCAGAAAGTAGCACAATATTGCAGAGTAATTATATTCCAATCTTTAAAAAAGGCCTGAGAAACACCAGGGCCTAATGTCAGCGTTCCATGGCGGGTGGGGCCCTTAGCGGCACCAACAGCAGGATAAACCCAAGGAAGGACATGCTAAGACATGCTAATCAAATTAACTAATACTAAATACAAAGAAAACATGGTAAAAGTGACACAGGCAAGGCAACAAATAAGATACAAGCAAGCCCCATCAGGCTACCAGCTGATTCTTCAGCAGAAACTCTGCAGGACAGAAAGGAGTCACAGGATACATTTAAAGTGAAGAAAGGGAAAAAACCTAAAAACAAGAATACCCTATACCACAAGGCTCTCATTCAGAGTTGGCAGAAAAATCAAAAGCTTTACAGAGAAGCAAAAGATCAGAGAATTCAGCACCACCAAACCAACTTCAGAACAAATGCTAAAGGAACATCTATAAGAAAGAAAAAAAAAAAGAGTCACAACTAGAAACACGAAAATCACCAACTGTAAAGCTGGTAAAGAAAAACATACAGTAACAGTAGGAAATCATCAACAAACAAATATGACACCAAAATAAGTAACGATGAGGAAAGAAGAGTAAAATGCAGCAAATGGGAAATGCATTTGAAAAAAAGACCAGCAGCTTAAAAAAACCTTGTGTGTATATAGCTTGCAATAGCGAAAATTTGTGGCAACCACAAACCAAAAACTACAATAGATACAGTCACAAAGAGCAATACTAATACAACAATGAAGATATCCACAAATCATAGAAGAGAGCAAAAGAGGAAGGGAAAAGAACTGTGATCACATAGTTCAATGACCTAAACGATTAACAAAATAGCAGCAAAAGCAGACATAGCAGAACTGCCTTACATGTAAATTGATTAAATGCTCCAGCCAAAAAAACATATATCGGCTGATGGATACAAAAACAAGAACCCCATATATGCTGTGTCCAAGACACCAGCTTCAAGCCTAGGGACACATACAAACTGAAAATGGTGGTGGCGGTGGGGGGGGAGGTGATGGAAAAAGGTATTCCTTGCAAAGGAAATCAAAAGAAAGCTGAAGTATTAATATGAGAAAAATGATTTTAAAATAAAGACAGTCGCAAGAAACAAAAACTAACACTACATAATAATCACAGGATTGATCCAAGAAGATGATATAAGCATTGTAAATATATGCACAGCCACATAGGAGGTCCTCAATCTGTGAGGCAAATGCTAGGAGCAGTAAGAGGGGACAGAGGAACGCGGCAGTATTGGAGGACTTCAGTGACACAGCACTTGTACCAACAGAAAGATTACCCAGACAGAAAACCAGGAAGGAGACATGAGCCATAAACAGGACAGTGGACCAAGCAGGCTGAATTGATATTTAAAGAGCATTCCCTTTGAAAGAGGTGGATAAACTTTCCTCTCAAGTATATACGGAAGCTTCTCCAGAATAGATGACATCTTGGGCCATAAACGAAGCCTGGTAAGATTTAAGAAAATTGAAACCATGTCAAGCATCTTTCCCAAACACAACGCTCTGAGATTAGAAAGTAATTACAAAACAAAAAAATCTAAAACACACAAATATGTAGAGGCTAAACAATCTGTTACCAAGTACCAACGGGTCAATGAGAAAAAGAAAAAAAAAAGATGGCAATGAAACCACAGCAACCCAGACCCCATGAGGGGACACGGCAAAAGCAGCTCTAAGAGGAAAGCTCGCAGCAGCATAATCTTAACTCAGGAAAGAAGAAAAATCTGCAACAAACAACTTGATCTTACACCTAAAGCAACAAGAGACAGAAAAACACGACCCAAAGTCAGTAGAAGGAAAGAAATCATAACCATCAGAACAGAAATAAGTGAAACAGAGACAATGAAAACAATAGAAAAGATCAGTGAAACTAAAAACTGGTTCTTTGAAAAGAAAGACAATAAATCTTTAGTGCAGAGTCATCAAGAAGAAAGAGGAAAAGGCTCAACTGAGAAAATTAGAAATGAAAGAAGTTAAAGCTGACATCACAGAAATATAAAGACTCATAAGAGCCTACTACAAGCAACTATATGTCGATTAAATGGACACCCTCAAAGAAATGGACAAATTATTAGAAAGGCACAAGACTGATCAGGAAAAAAACAGAAAATATGAACACACCAGTCACAAGCACTGAAATGGCGATTTAAAAAATCCCAACAAACCAAAGTCCAGGAGTAGATGCCTTCAGAGGTGAATCCAGACATTTAGAGAAGAATTAACACCGTATTTCTCAAAATCTTCCAAAAATTTCAGAGGAAGAGACACTTCTGAACTCATTCTATAAGGCCACCATCACTGTGATACCAAAATCAGACAAAGATAACACACACAAAAAGATAATGACAAGCCGATATCACTGATAAACATAGATGCAGAAATCCTCAACAAAATGTTAGCAAATCTAACCCCCCCGCCAAAACAACAAAACGATCATACCCTGTGATCAAGTGGGATCTGTCTTCCATCCACAAATCAATCTATGTGGTACACAACATTAACAAATTGAAGAATTAAAACATATGATCATCTCAATAGAAGCAGAAAAAGCTTTGGACAAAATTCAACATTCATTTTTATAAAAACTCTCCAGAAAGTGGGTATAGAGGGAGCCTACCTAAACATAATAAAGGCTGTATATGACAACCCACAGCTAAATTCAACAGTGAAAAGCTGAAAATATTTTCTTTAAGATCAGCAACAAGACAAAAACATCCATTCTCACATTTATTCAAAATAGTTTTGGAAGTCCTAGCCAGAGAGTCAGAGAAGAAACAGAAATAAAGGTAATCCAAATTTGAAAAGAAGAATTAAACTGTCACTGTTTGAAGATGACATTATACTATACAGAGAATATCTTAACAATGCTACCAGAAAACTACTAGATGTTATCAATGAACTGGGTAATGTTTCAGGATACAAAATTAGTACACAGAAATTTCTTGCCTTTTTATACACTAACAAATGGTCAAAAAAACAATTAATGAAACAATTCCATTTACCATCACATCAGAAAGAACAAGATATCTAAGAATAAACCTACTTAAGGAGACGCTTATGGTGCAGAGATTAAAGTGTCTGCCTGCAATGTGGGAGACTCAGGTTCGATCCCTGGGTCGGGAAGATCCCCTGGAGAAGGAAATGGCAGCCCACTCCAGTATTCTTGCCTGGAGAATCCCATGGACGGAGGAGCTTGGTGGGCTACAGTCCACGGGTCACGAAGAATCGGACACGACTGAGCGACTTCACATGGTATTACAAGGAGACAAAAACCTGTACGCTGAAAACTGTAAGATGCCGATGAAAGAAACTGAAGATACACAGACAGATGGAAAGACACCTATTCTTGGAGTGGAAGAATCAATATCATCAAAATGACTATTTCCAAAAGTAAGTTACAGATTCAATGCAATCTCTATCAAATTACCAACAGCAGTTTTCAGAGAACTGGAACAAAATTTGCTTAAATTTATGGAAACACAAAGTACATGAATAGCCAAAGCAATCCTGAGAGAGAAAATCAGTTGGAAGAATAAGGCTCCCTGACGTTGGACTACACTCCAAAGCTACAGTCATCAAAGCAGTATGTTACTGGCACAAAAATAAAAATACCAGTCAATGGAATGGAATAGGAAGCCCAGAAATAAACCCAAGAACTTATGGCCAATAATCTTTGATGAAAGAACCAAGAATATGCAATGGAGCAAAGACAGTATCCTCAATAAAAGGTGCCAGGAAAACTGGACAGCTACATATAAAAGAATGAAATTATTACACTCTCTAAAATCATATACAAGAAAATAAACTCTAAATGGATGAACCACTTAAGTATAAGGCTGGATACTATAAAACCCTTCGAGGTAAACACAGGTAGAACACTCTGACATGAACTGCAATAGTGTCTTTCTGGATCCACCTCTTAGACAAAAATAAAACCAAAAATAAACAATGGTAACTAATTAAACCTAAAAGCTTTTCCGTGGCAAAGGAAACCATAAGCAAAGTGAAAAGAGAACCTACACAATGGGAGAAAATATTCTCAGTGAAGGGACTGATGAAAGAGTCACGTCCAAAACATACAAACAACTCATGGAACTCGATATTAAAAAATAAAGAATATGCAGAATCTCTAAACAGGCATTTCTCTAAAGAAGACATGCGGATAGCAACAAATCATGTGAAAAGATGTTGCACATCTCTAACGATCAGAGACCTGCAAATCAAACCTACAACGAGGTATTATCTGACACCAGTCAGAATGGCCACCATCAAAGGCTCCACACAGTAGATGTCAGAGAGGATTTGGAGAAAAAAGAGCACCCCTTCACTTCGGGGGTATAACTTGGGACAAACTATGGATTGCAATATGGAGGTTCCTGAAAGACTACAAGGAGAGCTACCACATGATCCAGCAATCTAACACCTGGGCAAATAGCCAGAGAAAAACAATTCAGCAATATACATGTTCCTCAGTATTTACAGCAGCAGGATTTACAATAGCCAAGACACAGAAGCAACATAAATGTCAAATAGATGAAAAAATAAAGAAGATATATATATATATAGGTATATATATATGTATACACACACATATAAACACACATACACACACACACACAAATGGAATATGACAGCCGTATAAAGAATGAAATGATGCCATTTGCAACAACATGGATGGACCTGGAGATTAGCAACTAAGTGAACTAAGTCAGACAAAGACAAATATATATTATTAATACTGAAATCTAAAAAGTGATACAAATAAACTTATTTACAAAACAGAAATAGACTTACAGACTCAGAAAACAAACTTATGGTTGCCAAAGGGGAAAAATGGACAGGGGAGAGATAAATTAGTAGTTTGAGATGAAAATAAACACATGGCTATATATAAAATAATCAACAATGATCAACTATATAGCACATGAAACTCTACTCACTATCCTGTAATAACTTATTTGGGGAAAAAGGGAAAGGAAGGGACATATGTATACACATAACTGAATCACTTTGCTGTATGCCTAAAATTAGCACAATATTTTTAACTGACCATCTGTTCAGTTCAGTCACTCAGTTGTGTCCAACTCTTTGTAACCCCATGGACTGAAGCATGTCAGGCCTCCCTGTCCATCACCAACTCACGGAGTTTACTCAAACTCATGTCCACCGAGTCAGTGATGCCATCAAACCATCTCATCCTCTGTCATCCCCTTCTTTTGCCTTCAATCTTTCCCAGCATCAGGGTCTTTTCCAATGAGCCAGTTCTTCGCATCAGGTGGCCAAAGTATTGGAGTTTCAGCTTCAGCATCAGTCCTTCCAATGACTATTCAGGACTGATTTCCTTTAGAAAGAACTGGTTGGATCTCCTTGCAGTCCAAGGGACTCTCAAGAGTCTTCCCCAACACCTCAGCTCAAAAGTATCAATTTTTTGGCACTTAGCTTTCTTTATAGTCCAACTCTCAGATCCATATATGACCACTGGAAAAACTAGAGCTTTGATGCGACAGACCTTTGTTGACAAAGTAATGTCTCTGCTTTTTAATATGCTATCTAGGTTGGTCATAACTTTCCCTCTAAGAAGCAAGGGTCTTTTAATTTAATGGCTGCAGTCAGCATCTACACTGATTTTGGAGCCCAAGAAAATAAAGTCTCTCACTGTTTCCACTGTTTCCCCATCTATTTTCCATGAAGTGATGGGACCAGATGCCATGATCTTAGTTTTCTGAATGGTGAGCTTTAAGCCAACTTTTTCACTCTCCTCTTTCACTTTCATCAAGAGGCTCTTTAGTTCTTCTTTGCTTTCTGCCATAAGGGTGGTGTCATCTGCATATCTGAGGTTATTGATATTTCTCCTGGAAATCTTGATTCCAGCTTGGGCTTCATCCAGCCCAGCGTTTCTCATGATGTACTCTGCATATAAGTTAAATAAACAAGGCGACGTTATCCAGCCTTAACATACTCCTTTCCCTATTTGGAACCAGTCTATTGATCCATCTCCAGTTCTAAATGTTGCTTCCTGATCTGCATACAGCTTTTTCAAAAGGCAGGTGAGGTGATCAGGTATTCTCATCTCTTTAAGAATTTTCCACAGTTTGTTATGATACTACCTTCTTCTAGGTCCTACATTTAAGTGCAGTCATTTTTGGGTGTTAGGGCTTCAGAAGATGAATTCAGGTGGGAGACGTGATTTAGCATATAAGTCAAAGGACATAGAAGTCCTCATTAAAAACAGCAAACTCAGCTTGGCTCACCTGTGCTGTGAACAGACCTGGTTTGACCAATCATGCTCTGCTGTAATTTGACTCAGACAGCAGCTCTAGAGACCTCACTCTGACTGCACTGCATCCGCCAGTCTGAAGAGGTGGCTTCATATGAAACCTTCTTGCTACTGTACTACGTTTCAAAAGCAGCAGCCATGACTCTGAATGTTGCAGAGATAGTGGACAGGAGACAAGATGGCAGAGAAGGACATGCGCACACCCCCTCGCATGAAAACAACAGAATCGCAACTAAATGCGGGACAACCCTTGACAAAAAAGGACTGGAACCCTCTAAAATAGATACTTTATATCAAAAGATAAAAAAGAAGCCACCACAAGGTAGGATGGACGCCTTCATGATATAAGTCAATAGCCGCTGTGTGAGTGACTCACAAACTGGAAAATAACTATATCACAGAGGTTCTCACACAGGAGTGAGAGCTCCGTGTCTCCTGTCAGGCTCCACAGCTGAGGGTTCTGGCAACAAGACAAAGAGGCCCCAGAGCATTTGGCTTTAAAGGCCAGTGGGGCCTGACTGCAGAAGAAAACAATAGGAAAGATCAATGAAACCAAAAGCCGGCTCTTTGAAATGAAAAACAAAATTGCAAAACCTTTAGCCAGCCACATCACCAAAAAAGGGAAAAGGGCTCAAATCAATAAAATGATAAATGAAAAAGGAGAAGTTACAACTGAGAACAAAGAAATAAAGGATCATAAGAGACTACTGTATGCAATTATATGCCAACAAAATGAACAACCTGGAAGAAATGGACAAATTCTTAGGTGCAATCATCCAAGTCTCAACCAGGAAGAAACACAAAATATGAACAGACCAATCACAAGTACTGGAATTGAAAATGTGATGTATAAAGTCCCAACAAACAAAAGTCCAGGACAAGATGCCTTCACAGTGGATTCTAACAAACATTTCAGTTCAGGTCAGTCATTCAGTCATGTCCAACTCTTTGCAACCCCATGAATCACAGCACTCCAGGCCTCTCTGTCCATCACCAACTCCCGGAGTTCACTCAGACTCACATCCATTGAGTCAGTGATGCCATCCAGCCATCTCATCCTCTGTCGCCCCCTTCTCCTTCTGCCTCCAATCCCTCCCAGCATCAGAATCTTTTCCAATGAGTCAGCTCTTCACATGAGGTGGCCAAAGTACTGGAGTTTGAGGTTCAGCATCATTCCCTCCAAAGAAATCCCAGGGATGACCTCCTTCAGAATGGACTGGTTGATCTCCTTGCAGTCCAAGGGATTCTCAAGAATCAGAGAGGAGTGAATACCTAGCCTTCTGAAACTATTCAAAAAACTGAAGAAAAAGTAATTCTCACAAACTCGTTCTAAGAGGCTATTACCCTGATACCAAAACAGATAAAGACACCATGAAAAAATAAAGTTCACTGATGAACACAGATGCAAAAATTCTCAACTAAATAGTAGCAAACTGAATCCAACAACACATTAAAAGGATCACACGGCATGAACAACTGGGATTTATTCCAGGGATATAGTGATTTCTCAGTACCTGCAAATAAACCAGTGTGATACATCACATTAACGAACTGAAGGATAAAAACCACACAATCATCTCAATACACAAAAAGCTTTTGACAAAATTCAATACCCATTTATGATAACTTTCCATAAAGTGAGCACAGTGGTAACCTGCTTCAATATAATAAAATCCATATATGACAAACCCAAAGCTAACATCCTACTCAATGTGAAAAGCTGAAAGAAGTTTCTCGAAATCAGGAACAAGATAAGGGTATCCACTCTCATCTAAACATTCCTGATTATTAGAGAAATGCAAATCAAAACTACAATGCCAGATCACCTCATACTGCTCAAAATGACAAACCTCAAAAAGTCTACAAATAATAAATGCATGAGAAGATGTAGGGGAAAAGGAACCCTCCTACACTGTTGGAATGTAGATTGATAAAACTTCAGTGGAGGTTCTTTAAAAATTATATGATTCAGCAATCATTATATGATAAAGCTGGAATCAAGACTGCCAGGAGAAATATCAAGAACCTCAGATATGCATATGACACCACTCTAACGGCACAAAGAAGAACTAAGGAGCCTCTTGGTGATGGTGAAAGAGGAGAGTGAAAAAGGTGGCTTGAAACTCAATATTCAAAAACCTATGATCATGGCGTCCAGTCCCATCACCTCATGACAAATGCAAGGGGAAAAAGTGGAAGCAGTGACAGATTTTATTTTCTTGGGCTCCAAAGTCACTGCAAATGGTGACTGCAGCCATAAAATTAAAAGACATTTGTTCCTTGGAAGGAAAGCTATGACATGTCTTAAAAAGCAGAGACATCACTTTGCTGACAAAAGTTCATATAGCCAAAGCTGTGGTTTTTCCAGTGGTCATGTATGGATATGAGAGTTGGATCATAAAGAAGGCTGAGCGCTGAAGAACTGATACTTCTGAACTGTGGTGTTGGAGAAGACTCTTGAGAGTCCCTTGGACTGCAAGGGATCCAACCAGTCCATCCTAAAGGAAATCAGTCCTGAATATTCATTGGAAGGACTGATGATGAAGCTCAAACTCTAATCCTTTGGCCACCTGATGTGAATAGCCAACTTATTGGAAAAGACCCTAAATGCTAGAAAAGATTGAAGGCAAAAGGAAAGGGGATGGCAGAGGATAAGATGGTTAGACAGTATCACTGATGAATCTGAGCAAACTCCAGGAGATAGTGGAGGACAGGAGAGCCTGGGGAGCTGCAATCCATGAAAGAGTTGGCCACAGCTTAGCAACAGAATGACAACAAATGACCCAGCAATCCCTCTCCTGGGCACAGTCGGCGGAAAAGCAAAATTCAAAAGTCATGAGGCGACCTAAATGTCCACAGAGGAATAAAGAAGATGTGGTGTAGATATATACACACATGATTGAATACTGGAATGGAATAATGCCACTTCTAGCAACACAGATGGCTCTAGAGATTATCACACTATGCGAGGTCAATCAGAGAAAGACAAACACTTATGAGATTGCTTATATGTGGAAGCCAAAACGATGATACAAATGAATTTATTTACAAAACAGAAACAGAACAACAGACTTTGAAAACAAACTTATGATTCCCAAAGGGGAAAGTGATGGGAAGGGATAAAATCAGGAATTTGGGATTAACATAAATACATATTATACATATATACATATATATTATACATATAATAATAGTCAACAAGGACTTACTGTATAGCACAGATAATTCTACTCAATATGCTGTATAACCTATATGGAAGAACATCTTTAAAAGAATGCATGTGTGTGTGTGCACATAAATAGTTGAGTATGTTCATATTGCAAGGCAAGAAAGCTGAAGTGGTTTGCCATTCCCTTCTCCAGTGGACCACATTCTGTCAGAACTCTCCACCATGACTCGTCCATCTTGGGTGGCCCTACACAGCATGGCTTATACTTTCATTGAGTTAGACAAGGCTGTGGTCCATGTGGTCAATTTGGTTAGTTTCCTGTGATCGTGGTTTTCATTCTGTCTGCCCTCTGATGGAGAAGGATAAAGAGGCTTGTGGAAACTTCCTGATGGAAGAGACTAGCTAGTGTATAAGATGGCAGAGTAGAAGGACCTGCGCTCATTTCCTGTGAATCTCTGGAGAAGGGGTGGGTTGACAGTGGCCTGCTGCAGGGTCAGGGGCACTGACTACAGCAGTCCTGAGAGCCACAGGTGCTGGCATAAGCCCCCCCTTTTTTTTTGATGCTGTTGAAAGTGTTGCACTCAATATGCCAGCAAATCTGGAAAATTCAGCAGTGGTCACAGGACTGGAAAAGGTAAGTTTTCATTCTAATCCCAAGGAGGGCAATGCCAAAGAATGTTCAAACTGCTGCACAATTGCACTCATTTCACATGCTAGCAAAGTAATGCTCAAAATTCTCCAAGCTAGACTTCAACAGTACATGAACTGAGACCTTCCACATATTCAAGCTGGATTTAGAAAAGGCAGAGGAACCAGAGATCAAATTGCCAACATCCGCTGGATCATAGAAGAAGCAAGAGAATTCCAGAAGAACATGTATTTCTGTTTTATTGACTATGCTAAAGCCTTTGACTGTGTGGATCAAAACAAACTGGAAAATCCTTCAAGAGATGGCAATATCAGACCATCTGATCTGCCTCCTGGAGAAATCTGTATGCAGGTCAAGAGGCAACAGTTAGAGCCAGACATGGGACAACAGACTGGTTCCAAGTTGAGAAAGGAGTATGTCAAAACTATATATTGTCACCCTGATTTTTTAACTTATATGCAGAGTACATCATGTGAAATGCTGGGCTAGATGAAGCACAAGTTGGAATCAAGATTGCCAGGAAAAATATCCATAAACTCAGATATCAAATAATACCACTCTTATGGCAGAAAGCAAAGAGGAACTAAAGAGCACCTTGATGAAGGTGAAAGAGGAGAGTGAAAGTTGGCTGAAAACTCAACATTCAAAAAACTAAATAAGGTCATGGCAGCTGGTCCCATCACCTCATAGCAAATACATGGGGAAACAATGGAAACCATGACAAACTTATTTTCCTGGGCTCCAAAACCACTGCAGATGGTGACTGCAGCCATGAAATTAAAAGACGCTTGCTTGGTCCTTGGAAGAAAAGCTATCACAAACCTATATGACATATTAAAAAGCAGAGACATTACATTGCCAGAAAAGGTCATATAATCAAAGCTATGGTTTTTCCAGTAGTCATGTATGGATGTGAGAGTTGGACTGTTAAGAAGGCTGAACACTGAAGAATGGATACTTTTGAACTGTGGTGTTGGAGAAAACTCACGAGAATTCCTCGGACTGCAAGGAGATCAAACCCGTCCATCCTAAAGGAAATCAGTCCTGAATATTCATTGGAAAGACTGATGCTGAAGCTCCAATACTCTGGCCACATGATGGGAAGAGCGGACTCCTTAAAAAGACCCCGATGCTGGGAAAGATTGAGGCAAGAGGAGAAGGGGACGACAGAAATGGTCATTCATTTGTATGATATGAAGTTCAACACTTCATGAAAACAATGAAACATAGAAATTTAGTGTAATAAAGTCAGAATAGCTATACTTACCTGTTCTGTTTTTTTTTTTTAAGTTTAGAAAGCAAGAACAAACAACAGCAAATAATCGTGGTTGAATCCTTAGTTTCACTATATGTAAAAGAAAAAGAGGTGGCTCAGAGGGTCAAGAATCTGCCTGCAATGCAGGGGTCCTGCACTTGATTCCCAGGTTGGGACGATCTCCTGGGGGAAGGAATGGTTACCCACTCCAGTATTCCTGCCTGGAGAATCCCATGCACAGAAGAGCCTGGCAGGCTACAGCCCGTGGAGTCACAAAGGGTTGGACATGACTGAGCAATTAACACTTTCAAGAGAATAATAAGAAATAAAACAATACCCTTAATAAGAAGAGAAAAATGCCAGAAAGGCATGCTTACAAAATAATGTGAAAACTGGAACCTCATTTTTCAAAATCAGTTAAAGGAAATTAAAATATGATAGGAGATATGAAAATAAAAACATAAACCATAATATAAAGAAGGGAAGGCTTGATTTTAGCTCCAACACAGAGAGATCTTAGAAGCTGTCACTCCCACACAAAAACAAAATTGCTGAACAAACAGAAAATCAGTGATTGCTGTTTAAATTCATCAGAGAACTCAGATCACAGGGCTGCTAATCCAGTGTGAAGACATTTGAACACAGAAAAGCAAGTGAATGGATAAAGAATGGATAGAGAATCACCTTTTTAAGAAGTGATGTTAAAATGACTGGACATCCATATATGAAAAAAAAAAATTAAATCTAGATACAGAACTTATATTTTTAGTTACTTTTGTGAAAACTATCTCATAGACCTAAATGTAAAGCACAATAATATAAAACTTCTATAGAATAACACAGGAGAAAATCTTTATGACCTTGGATTTGGCCATAAGTTTTTACATATAACATCAACATCAAAAGCACTTTCCTTAAAAAAATTAGTAATTTATACTTTGTTAAAACTTAAAACTTCTGCTCTACTTCAAGACATTCTTAAGAGAATAAAAACACAAGCCATATAATGGATGAAACTATTTGCAAAATATTCATATGATAAACGTCTTGCATTCAAAATATACAAATTCTTAAAATTCAATAGTAACATACAAAAAGATCCAACTGAAAAATGGGAAAAAGAATTGAACAGACCTTTCAACACAGTTGTATGTATGGCAAACATGCGTAAAATGACGTTTGACAGCATTTACTAGTTTCAAATTAAAACAGCAATGAAATACTGCTATGGCCTTCCCGGGTGGCTCAGTGGTAAAGAAGCCACCTGCCAAGCAGGAGACGTGGGTTTGATCCCCGGGTCGGCAAGATCCCTTGGAGAAGGAGATGGCAGCCCACTCCAGTATTCTTGTCTGGAGAATCCCGTGGACAGAGGAGCCTGACGGCTACCATCCAGAGGTTGCAGAGAGCTGGACACAACTGGGCAACTAACATACACCACGGAGGCGAAAGTTCTGCATTCTGAAAATGCTGATAAAGCAAATCAGAGAGGACACCGGCAGGTGGACGATGAACCACTTTCTTGGCCTGAAGGATCAATAGTGCCGGAATGACTATGCTGACCCAGGCAATCTACGCAGGCAGTGCTGCTGCTGCTGCTGAGCCCAACTCTGTGCGACCCCAGAGGCGGCAGCCCACCAGGCTCCCCTGTCCCCGGGACTCTCCAGGCAAGAGCACTGGAGTGGGCTGCCATTTCCTTCTCCAATGCATGAAAGTGAAGAGTGAAAGGGAAGTCGCTCAGTTGAGTCTGACTCTTAGCGACCCCATGGACTGCAGCCCACCAGGCTCCTCTGTCCATGGGATTTTCCAGGCAGGAGTCCTGGAGTGGGGCGCCATCGCCTTCTCCGATGGAGTCAATGCAGTACTCATCAAATTACCAGTGGCATTTTTCACAGGATCAGAACAAATAATTTCTTAGTTTGTATGAAAAACAAAAGAACCCAAACAGCCAAAGCAATTCTGAGAAAGAAAAAGCAGGGCTGGGGGAATTAGACTCCATGAGTTCAGGCTATACTACAAAGCCCCAGTCATAAAAACTGCAACACCATCAAAAGTAAACTCAGAATGGATTAAATTCCTAAAAAAGGGCCAGATATTATTAAAGTCTTATAGGAAAACATATAACACGTTTGGACATAAATGCTGCAGTATCTTTTGGATCCTCCTCCTAAAGAAAATGAAGAAATGGGACCTAATTAAACTTAAAAGCTTTTCCACAGCAAAGGAAACCATAAACAAAATGAAAAGACAACCCACAGAATGGGAGAAAATATTTGGAACAAAACCACTGAGAAGGGATTTATCTCCACAATATCCCAACAGCTCCTACAACTCAACAAAGACACAAAACAATGCGCTTGAAACGTGAGCATCAGACCTAAACAGACGCTTCTCCAAAGAAGACGCGATGGCCAAACAGCACAGAGAAACGCCCAACACCACCAGTTCTTAGAGAAACGCAAAGCAGAGCTGCTGAGGTGAACCTCACACTCATCGGAACGGCCATCATCAAGAAAACCTACGAATAATCAATTCTGGAGAGAGTGTGGGGAAAAGGAGGCCGTCCGACACTGTTGGTGGGAGCATAAATTGCTGTGACCATTATGGAGGACAGTACGGGGGTTGCTTAAAACCTAGTGTTAAACTACCATTCCATCCTTCAACCCCACTTATAAATGCATCTGTAACACTGTTCAGAACAGAGAGCACCTCTCAAGGCCCCTATCAAGTCTCTTTCAGACACCCAAGAACTGGGAAATCACTGCAGATGGCAAGTCTACTCTCCAAGAAACCACATCCTGTAGAGACACAGCCAGCCCGGATCCTGCTGTGGACCCACCCCTTCTCCTGCACGCTGCCCTTTAAAGCTCAGTCGAAGACTCGAACCCTCACCCTGCTGTGCCAGTGCCATTCTGTGTGTCTATCTCCTGTCTACTCCTGCAAAGTGAATGAGACTGTTTGTCCTCTTGCTAATATTTCTGTGAATTCTTTCACAACCCATGCCAGCTCACCTAACATTTCGGTAGCCCATAGGGGGAATCTTTCACTAATTCTCTTCGCCTCAACCTCCAGCTCAGTCATCCTAGTCGTCGCCCACCAGGACATCTATCAAACTCTAAGTATTATCTTGGGCGGGTCTTTCTTGGGAGAACAGTGGCCGCATGTAGGTAGCAGCAAACCCTGCTGTGGGGTCTGTCACTATCTGGGTCAGAATCTGGCCTTGGGGGATGTCCCCTGTCCATCTTCCTCTTGTCACTGCTTCGTCTCGGAGATCTGGGGATGCCTAACTCCAGAGTGAATCCTTTTAAATCCCACCATGCTGCGGGAGACCTGGGTTCGATCCCTGGGCCAGGAAGATCCCCTGGAGAAGGAAACAGCAATCCACTCCAGTACTATTGGATGGAAAATCCCATGGACAGAGGAGCTTGGTAGGCTACAGTCCACGGGGTCGCAAAGAGTCGGACACGACTGAGCGACTTCACTTTCACTTTCATGTTCTTTCTGACCTCCAGGATTCCCAGAGAGGCCCCAAGCTCAAAACTGGCTCTTTACTCTTCTTCATAATCCAAGTCCCAATCTGGGTTTTGGCCGGGGCTGAGTCCTGGCTCAGGGATTCAAGTCCCAATCTGAGCTACACAGTTTTCATTATGGACCACCCTCTACCCATCGCCTCGGGGCATCTCCTCAAACACTGGAAAGATCTCAGATTAGACAACCTCAAACCCAAACAAATGGCCTTTTTCTGCCACACAGCTTGGCCTCAGTGTCAGATGGGTGATCGGAAGTCTAGCCCAGGTTGGCCCTCTCAACCGTCACACTGTCTCCAGCTCAGTCTTGACTGTTACTGCCTTGGTGAATCGCCTACAATTCTGTATGCCCAGGCCTCCTTTCAACTCACGCAGCACCCCCGAGCCTTGGGCCTCTCGCCGCATGTTGCTCCTTCCCACCAAGCTCTCCTCCACCGGCCCCTGGTTCTCCTCCTTCCCCCATCGCACCCGGTGGACGTCCCCTTCGGCCTCCTCTTGAGTCAGCCACCCAGTTTGCTTTCTGTGACGTGGCTGACTGCAAGGGAATCATTCGCGTTCATGTTCCTTTTTCCATGTCTGATCTTTCCCAAAGTGAGCTCAAGCTAGACAATTTCTCAGAAGAACCTACTCTTTTCCTGTCTCGCCTTCCAGAGACTCCACATCTTTTCACCAATTTAGATTCAGCCTCCGAGGAAAGTAAAACAATCGTGGCCATGCATTTCATTTTGCAGTCAGCCCATGATATCCATCCCAAACTCCAAAAGTTCCAGAAGGGCCCTCAGACTCCCCACTGCAGTCCATGGGGTCGCAAAGAGTCAGACACGACTGAACTGAACCTGACCCTGAAGGTCTTTAATAAACAAGATGAAAATAGACAACAGGAAAAGAGAGAGACTGACAACAGTCTCAAGAGCAGAAACAATCTTTCCAAATGATTGCCTCTGCACTCAGAGACACCCTTCAGAATAAAACTTAGCTGAGGACTTCCCTAGTGGTAAAAAATAAATAAATAAATAAATAAATAAATATGCCCACCAACGCAGGGGACATGGGTTTGATCCCTGGTCTGGGAAGATCCCGCACGCCTTGGAGTAACTAAGTCTGTGCAGCACAGCTGCTGAGCTGTGCTCCAGAGCCTGAGAGCTGCAAAGCTGCAAGTGCTGGAGCCCCAGGGCCCTGGAGACCGCGCTCCCCACAGCTAGAGAAAGCCCCCACAGCAGCGAAGACCCAGCACAGCCAAAAACAAATCAGCAAAGAGACTTAGCCACGGTCCCCCAGCCAACAGAAAGGGGAACAGCGAGGCGGCCGGCATGGGCTTCTGCTGCAGCTGCAAACAAGGAGGGCGCAGGCGTCAAGAAGGCCGCGGGAGAGGCTGCCCCCGGACAGTGCCCGCCTGGTGAGCTAGCAGGGCCCTGGAAGTGGCCTGCACTCCCCTGGATTAAAGGGGACAAAGCCCCCTTCTGGACCTGGGGACACTCCTGCAAGGGCCTCCCGCCACCCCAAGGGCTTCTGCAGTCTTCAGACTGACAGGTCCCAACGCTGGACCTGGCTCTACGACATAAGACCGACATGGCCGAGCCACGCCTAACTCTACCCATAGCAGATACAAAATCAGTCTGATTGATGTGGAGTCACTCGCTCTATCTTCCTGAATTTTCAGGTCCCGTGATTCCCTCACCATCGTCAGAGTAGAAGGCAAACCTCAACGTGCTCTCCAAACCTCTGACTCACCATGCTCACTGGGAGACCGAGTCTTCTCACACTCCTTGCTCACCCTTCCCAACTGTCCCACCACCTCCAAGGCAGGGACTTTATGACCCAACTAAGGACTCCACTAATTCTCCAGTCAGAATTCTCCACTAATTCTTCCCTGGAATCTGAGGAGACTCTCCCTCTGATGCTTGGCCCCTCCCTCTCCCATCAGAAATACACAGTTTCTCTCAATTGCGTGGGACACTAACATCCCTGGAGGACCTCTCCCCTGACTCCTGTCACTGTCCCCAGGAGGGACCCCTCTCACTTTCCCCACCGCTCTCAGCATCCTATAAAACGGTAAGATCTCAGAAGACACAAACCCCTCCCTAAAAATGCCTAAACGCTGGGCTCCCTAGATCCACCATCTCCCCTCATATCACCTTTCTACCTATTACGAAGGCAGGTGGCACCGACTGTCGAGTACAGGCCCCGTGCACAGCTAACGAGGCACTGGCCCCTCTCCCCCTCCAGGTGCAAATCCTCATACCACCCTCAGCTCTCCTCCTTATACTCAGCTCTTTACTGTTCTGGATCTAAAAGATACTTTCTCCACTATCCCTCTCTCATGAGATTCCCAAGACACACTTGCCTTTTACATGGATGGACCCTGATGCTCACTGCTCCCAACAACTCACCTGGACCTCCCTCCCCTAGCGACTTGGAGATGGCCCCCACCTCTGTGGTCAAGCCCTTCCTCTGATCTATCCACTCCAGTCACTCCTTATTCAATATGATGATGACCTCCTCTGCAGCCAGGACCACACACCTCTCTTAGCAACACCACCGCCTCTCCTCATTTACTCTGCTTCATGAGGATACACAGTTTCTCCTTCTGAAACACAAATTAGTCAGATCATAGTTAAATAACTAGGATTTCTCTTGTCCCCAGTACAAGGATCAATTGCTACTCAACATACCTTGCATGTGTGCCTGCTAAGTCACTTCAGTCATGTCTGACTCTGCAACCCATGGACTATATCCCACCAGACTCCACTGTCCATGGGATTCTCCAGGCAAGAATACTGGAGTGGGTTGCCATGGACTCTTCTAGTGGATCTTATACCTTGAGAAAACCGTAATTCAAAAAGACACCTGTACCCCAGTGTTCACTGCAGCACCACCTAGAATGCCAGGACATGGAAGCAGCCTCTATGCCCACTGACTGATGAATGGATAAAGAGGCCGTGGTGCATACACACAGTGGATGCTGCTCAGCCACAAAGATGAACTAATGTGTCAGCTGAACCGAGCTGGAGGAACCCAGAGCCTGTTACACGGAGTGAAGCAAGTCAGAAAAATAAATATATATGAGTGCATATGTATGGAACCCAAAAAACAGGACAGATGAACCAGTCTGCAGGGCTGGAATGGAGACGCACATGTGAGAAGGGATACGCACAAATCAACAAAGAACAGCAGAAATCAACACGACATTATGAAGCCATTAGCCTCCAACTGAAAAACAACCCAAAAACCCAGACAAACAGAAGCAACTTTGGTCTCTCTCCTTCCACCTCATAGAAAAAGGAATTTAGGATATTTCTGGCCCTCACTGGTTACTTTCACATCTGGATCCTCCACTGTGGGCTTACAACAAACCTCTTCATGAGGTCCTCCAGGGACCCAAAAATGAACCCTTGGAATGGAACTCCTCTCTGCGGTCAGCCTTCACCTTACTCCAGATAGCCCTCACCTCTGCTCTGGCCCGGCCCTCCCAAATGTAGATAAGCACTTTGCATTATACCATACTCTCATGAATGACAAGGGACGGCTCTGGGACCCTTAGGACAAAAATATGGCCCAGATTCCACCTCCAAAATTACCCAACAGGTGTCTCAAGCTTTAGACATTAAAAACAGACTATATGCGCTTGGCATCCGCAGTCTTTAAGAAAAATAAAAAGGCTCATTTGACCCTTAAAACAGGGGTCCCCGACCTCCAGGGCATGGACCAGTACCTCCTGTCAGATCAGCAGCAGCATTAGATTAGAGATACAGTGCACAATAAGCGCAACGTGCTTGAATCATCCCCAAAGCCCCAACACCCCACCCCCAATCCGTGGAAAAACTGCCTTCCAAGAAATCAGCCCCTGGTGCCAAGAAGGCTGGGTCCCATGGCCTTAAGAGACACCGAGAGCGGGCTAGAACTCCTCTGTCCCTCTTCTGACTCAGAGCTGCCTGCAGGTTACTCGGAAGGTCCCTTACACCTCAGTCCCTTTGAACTCATGTAGGACACCCGGCAAGTCTTACCCTTTCTACCAGGAAACCTCCTCCTCTGGGCCGTTCGATCTCAGCCTCCAGAACTAACGGCCAGCCTTCTACGGTCCCTTGCTAACAGGCGCCCACCCCAAACTCGGGACTTGCTCCTGCCTACCGTCCTGCAGCCTGGCCAGCCGGCTCTACTAAGGGGCCTGCCTGGACACACCAAGCCCCTCCCAGCCCTCGGGAGGGCCCGTCGCAGCTCCAGCAGCAATCAGGCTCTCAGCACGCCCACCCTGGATCCCCCCGCCACGGTGCTCATCTGCTGATCCCCTGCGTGTCCTCAACACTCCTCTCCCTACACTTGTCAACTGTCACCCGATACCAGACTCGATCCACTGGAACCCAGAGACCACTAGAGCCGTGAGCACAACTCAAGATGACTATGCCCTGGTGGGCTTACATGCGTCTCGCTCTCTTATTTCCCCTTCTACTCTTTATTTTATAACTACAAACACAACCCTTCTTCCATCCCTGGAATGAAGTTCCTAGCCCATCGCTGGACCAGCCCCCAAAGATGGCTAACACAGAACGGTTGGTCTCTTTCTTACCTTGTACTTAACCACGTTCTTTCATACCAGCCACCCCTCCTTAAGTGCCACCCATCAACCCCATTTCCACACAATAAAACAAACTACAGCCCTCCTTCAAAAGGCTAGCAGCTCACATCACCACAACTGCTGGCTACGTGCTAACGTTGCCAGGACAGGCTTCTCAGGTTCTGAACCGCCTCTGGCATGCAGAACCTTGTCCCTACTCACGCCGCCTGGTTCGGGCGCCAACCCCCCAGGGTGGTATTTCTGGCCTCAGGCTGTCTCATGGGTCCAAAAGAACCTCTTTGACCCACTTATACCCACTTCCCCACCCATGGACCCATCTTCCAGGACATTTCCTCAGCCTCCCACCTGTGTTATGGCCAACATTAACTCCTGCGCGGTCCCCTGGCCTCAACACGTTTAAGTTCAGCTCATTTCAGTCCCTCAGTCGTGTCTGACTCTTTGCGACCCCATCAACTGCAGCACCCCAGGCTTCCCTGCCCATCACCAACTCCTGGAGCTTGCTCAAACTCATGTCCATCGAGTCGGTGATGCCTTCCAACTGTCTCATCCTCTGTTGTCCCCTTCTCCTCCCACCATCAATCTTTCCCAGCATCAGGGTGTTTTCCAACGAGTCAGATCTTTGTATCAGGTGGCCAACGGATTAGAGCTTCAGCTTCAGCATCAGTCCTTCCAATGAATATTAAGGACTGATTTCCTTTAGGATGGACTGGTTGGATCTCCTTGAGTCCAAGGGACTCTCAAGAATCTTCTCTAGCACCACAGTTCAAAAGCATCAATTCTTCGGTGCTCAGCTTTCTTTATAGTCCAACTCTCACATACATACATGACTACTGGGAAAACCATAGCCTTGACTAGATGGACCTTAGTTGGCAAAGTAATGTCTCTGCTTTTGAATATACTATCTAGGTTGGTCATAACTTTTCTTCCAAGGAGCAAGTGTCTTTTAATTTCATGGCTGCAGTCACCATCTGCAGTGATTTTGGAGCCCAAAAAACAAAGTCTGACACTATTTCCATTGTTTCCCCATCTATTTCCCATGACAAGATGGGACCGGATGCCATGATCTAAGTTTTCCGAATGCTGAACTTTAAGCCAACTTTTTCACTCTCCTCTTTCACTTTCATCAAGAGGCTCTTTAATTCACTTTCTGCCATAAGGATGATGTCATCTGCATATTTGAGGTTATTGATATTTCTCCCAGCAATCTTGATTCCAGCTTGTGCTTCATCTAGCCCAGCGTTTCTCATGATGTACTCTGCATATAAGTTAAATAAGCAGGGTGACAATGTACAGCCTTGACATGCTCTTTTCCTAATTTGGAACCAGTCTGCTGTTCCATATTCAGTTCTAACTGTTGCTATTTGACCTGCATAAAAATTTCTCAGGAGGCAGGCCAGGTGGTCTGGTATTCCCATCTCTTTCAGAATTTTCCACAGTTTATTGTGATCCACATAGTCAAAGGCTTTGGTGTAGTCAATAAAGCAGAAGTTGATGTTTTCTGGAACTCACTTGCTTTTTCAATGATCCAGCAGATGTTGGCGATTTGATCTCTGGTTCCTCTGCCTTTTCTAAAACCAGCTTGAACATCTGGAAGTTGATGGTTCACGTACTGTTGAGGCCTGACTTGAAGAATTTTGAGCATTACCTTACTAGTGTGTGAGATGAGTGCAATTGTTTGAACCTTGTTTGTTATTGCCTTTCTTTAGGATTGGAACAAAAACTGACCTTTTCCAGTGCTGTGGCCACTGCTGAGTTGTGCAAATTTGCTGGCATATTGAGTGAGTCACTTACTTTCACAGCATCATCTTTTATGATTTTAAATAGCTCAACTACTGGAAGTCCATCACCTCCAGTACCCCAACTTATGATGACCTCTATCAGCTGGAAGTGTAGCTCCTTCCAACTGCAAGCAAATCTATACTTAAACCCCTCCTGACAGTGGGATAGACCAAGAAATGAACTATTATTCAAATAAATAACTTCCCCAACAACCAAATGTACCTTCCCAAATCAGGCAACGGCTCACTCCCATCCTCTCTCAGTGAACAGTCCTTTCATGGGACCGTTTGTCCTCTTGTCAGTTCCACTGACTGCTGCCCCCTGGCCTCATCGATAGAAAACATCTGGCACCTGTCCTACACAGGTAAAACTAGGACCTGTCACCGAGACACCAGCTCTTTCTTTCCATAAAATGTGTGAGGCTTTGACTTTCGACAACAGCTTCTCACCTGGAAAATGACACCTCCAGCTTCCCAAGAGCTTCTGCCTGCTTGAACCCACCGGTGAACCTGCTCCAGCTGGAACATATCCCTTTACTAGGAGGGTCCAGATACAAACTTCCTCTTTTCTTTTTTAAAGTTTTTAACTGGAAGATAATTGCTTTATAGCATTGTGTTGGTTTCTGCCATATGTCAACGTGAATCAGCCGTAAGCATACATATGTCCCCTCTTTCTTGAACCTTCTGCCCATCTCATCCTACCCCCTCTAGGCTGTCCCAGAGCGCCAGGTTTGAGCTCCCTACATCCGGCAGCAAGCCCCCGCTGGCCGGCTGCTTCACAGACGGTGGTGTCTACGTTTCCATGCGACCCTCTCAGTTTGTCCCACCTTCTCCTTCCCCCACTGCGTTCACGAGTCTTTCCTCTCTGTCTGCATTTCCGTTGCTCCCCGACAGACAGGCTCATCAGCAGCATCTCTCTAGATTCCATATGTATGTGTTAGCATATGAGATTTGCTTTCTCTTTCTGACTTACTTCACTCTGTATAACAGGCTCTAGGTTCATTCACCTCATTAGAACTGTCTCAAATGCATTCTTTTTATAGCTGAGTAATACTGCACTGTGTACATGTACCACAACTTCTTTATCCATTCAGCTGCTGTTGGACATCTAGGTTGCGTCCATGTCCTGGCTACTGTAAACAGTGCTGCAACGAGCGCTGGGGTACATGTGTGCTTTTCAATTATGGTTTCATCTGGGTACATGCCCAGCAGTGGATTGCTGGGTCATAGGTGCAACCCTCCTCTTTACATGACTTATGGCCCGCATTCTCCCTACAGCTGGGCTGCGCTTCTCTGTGGGCCTCGGCGTTATCTCTGTATGCCTCCTAACCAGACTGGAAGCTGCACCGCGGTACTCCTATTACTCCAGCTGGGCATCTGCACTGGGCCCATGCTTCTCCCCCATCTTTCCAGCAAGAGCCTCTATCAGTCCTAGTAACTGGGCCACAGCTCTGGCTTCAGGCACCAGGACTGGGTTTATCACAGATTCTTCCACAACCACCATGCTCTGTTTCCTCCTTTTTGGCCCCTGTCTTATCTGGCTTCTCCCCTTCTTTCTCAAACATCTACTGCCCTTAGCAAATCTCGCTCCTCTATCACGGGTCTTACCTTTCAGACCATTCAATTCCAAGACAGCCCACATGCCCCTCCACCACCACCAGGTAGGGACAGCCCTGTGCAGCTCAGCCAGAAGTTATGAGAGAAGAGACTTCCACCCCAGTGTTTCAAAAAGGGCCGACTGGGCTCCATGTAACACCCAAGAAGAAGTTATATTCAGAGGGAGGAAATGCAAACCCATTGAATACTGTTCACAACAGAGTAGCCCCTGCCAAGGGCCACTATCAAGCCTCTTTCCAACACCTAAGAACTGAGAAATTACTGAAGACGGCAAGTCTGCTCTCCAAAAAACCACATCTTGTAGAGACACAGCCAACCCAGAGACTGCCGTGGACCAGAACAGATGTGAACCCACCCCTTTTCCTGCACGTTGCCCTTTGAAACTCAATAAAAGACTCAAACTCTCACCGTTTGGTGCCAACACCATTCTACATGCCTGGCCCCTTTCCTCCTTCAGAAAGTGAGTGAAAACTCTCTTCTCCTTCTCCTCATCTCTCTGAATTCTTTCACAACCTGTGTCAGCTAACCTACCACCACGACTGGGCATGTATCTGGAGAAAACAAATTTGGAAAGACACATGCCATCCAGTGCTCACTGCAGCAGTAAACACGACAGCCCAGACAGGAAAGCAAGCTCCATGCTATCCACAGAGGAACGGCAAAGAAGCCGTGGCGTGCGCAATGGGATATCACTCAGCCGCGAAAAGAGTGGGAGAAAGCCATTTACCACAATATGGATGGACCCAGCGATTGTCATACTCAGTCAGTCAAACAAATCTAAGAAATGGGAAATCTAAAGAGATGATGCAAAGGAATTTATTTATAAAACAGAAACAGACTCACAGACTTTGAAAACAAACTTACAGTTCCGAAAGGAGACGTAGGGAAGGGAGTGATAAGTCAGGAGTTTGGGACTAAAATTTACCAACTTCTATATATAAAATAGATGAACAACAAGGACCTACTGTGGAGCACAAGAACTCTACTCAATACTCTGTAATAACCTATGTGGAAAAAGAGTCTAAAAAGAGTGGTCATATGTGTATGTTTAACTGAATCACTTTGCTATACACCTGAAACTAATGCAACACTGTACCTAAACTATATTCCAATATAAAACAAAAATTAAACTAAAAAAGGGAAAAAAATAGTTAAGGACCTTGAGATGAGACTATCCTGTGTTACCTGAGAAACCCCAATCTAACCACATGAATCCTTAATAGAGGAGAACTTTTTCTGGCTGTTGTGGGAGAGTGATGTGATTATTGAAGATGGTGCTGGCTTTGAAGAGGAAGGACAGTGTCCTTAACCCAAAGCATGGGGTGGCCTCTAGAAGTTGGAAGGTCAAGGAAATACATTGTTCCTTAGAGCCTTCAGAAAAGAAGGCATTTTTGCTGATATCTTGATTTCAGCCCAGGGAGACCCATGTTGGACATCTGACCTAGAGAACTGTAAGATGATAAGTCTGTGTTGCTTTATGTTATGTTTGTGGTATTTTATTAAAGCAGTAATAAAAACTACAATGAAAACACTTAATAAAATCACCAGACCTTAAAAACTGTAAGCAAGAAATAAATTCAGATTGCAATTAGACTTTCCAAGGGCAATGCCCCGAGGGCGGAAATGACAGAAGACGATGGGGTAACTTTAAAAGATGCTCTAAGGAACAAAGTGTGAGACAGGATTTTACATCCAGTTACCAACACATTGTTACCAGCATACAAGTTCATGGTGAACACCCTTAAACCTTTCCTGAGGAGCTCTCCAGACAATGAGCTTCAAAGAACAAAAGTGACTAGAGACACTGGCATGAAAACCCCTATGTCTTTAAAATTGAGACTGATAGCACAGGAGAAAAAAAAATGCAAATGTAAAATCTGAATATTAAAAGAAATCTTAAGATAAGGCATGAAATATTTTCTCTTGAAAAAAAAAAAAAAACAGGAGTGTTACCTACTTCTGTCTACTGAAAAGGAAAACAATGACCAGTGCAGGTGTGCCATATGCAAGTAGGACCCACACTCCAGCTGTGTCCTCGACCATTTCCTGTGGAGCAGAACCCCAGCATCTTCAGCAAAAAGGCTGTCTAGGCCCGGCAAGAAGTCTACCAGATGCCCGAAACCTGCCGTGATACAAAATAGCCATGGATCTATGAAGACATCCAAGTACTTTCAGAAGATCTCAAGAGCCACACTGAAAAGCTTCCCAGAGGCTACAAAGATTTAATTTGAACACCAATGAAAATAAAAGATGCATTGTATTGATAGACCTTTATTCCCATGAATTTATTATAATACTCAAAACAGAGGTAATTGATCATTAGAATATACTAGGAACTAAACTCATTATTTTGGAAATGGAAACATGAAAAGCATCAAATATCTATCCTGCCTTTACTCCACTATCACACCACTGGATAACATATGAGTTTATCAGAGGAAGTTTCACTTTACAATAGTATTTCCGCTAATAAACAAAGAAGAAAGAACAGAGCTAGACTATCGCCATGTTCTTCCCTAATGAACTACCCGAACTAAGATTTGAGCATTAATTCCTGCTGACATCACAGAAGAGAAAATCAGACATTTTTTGCCTTCTGACAGAATACCCCTCCACCCATGAAATTGTCTTGGAAAAATATCTACTCCAAATCTGGTCAAAACTCTAGATCCAACTATCAGTGTTCAGGATATATATTTGAAAGAGAGTCATTTGCTAGGCAGGTTGATAAGAAGTCTAGGGGTCCCCAAGGAGTGAGGAGTCTGGAATTCTCAAGGAGGAAGAAAATGAAGAAGGAAGTAAAATGTTTCCCAGGGAGCTGAATACTAGGTCAGCTTTACTGGGACAGAGAGCCCCCAAAAGTTTAAAGGGAACAATGGATACCAGGTGTGTCACTGCACTGTTTGCTCTGCAACCTAAGAAACAGGATCTAGCTCTAGGAAACAGGGACTCGACGCTAACTGGAAATTGTCACCAATGGTTACATAAACCTTACCTGCCTGCCCACCAATCATGCTCTGCCGAGTAGCCTAGTCCCCCTCCTCCCCTGCACAATAGGATAAAAGGCTCCCCACCTTAGATTGGCTTGGTGGGGCCCCGGATCCGAAATTGCCAATAAACTGCTTTTCTCTGAACTCCAACTGGTGGTCTCTATTGGCAGCTAGTCTCTAACAATATTAATAGAAAAGACAGAAGGAGCTGTTCAAGAACATAAAACCATCTCTGTTTCTTTAACCACATAACAAAAGCAAGACATAAAAGAGGGCGAAAGAAGTAGAGACAGAGATGAAAACCGACAATTAAAAAAAAAACTTAACTGTTGGTGGGAATGTAAATTGGTACAGGAACTATGGAAAACAGTATGGAGGTTTCTTCAAAAGCTAAAAACAATCATCATATGACCTGCCAATCCCAGTCCTCGGCACAGATCTGCAGAAAACTCTATCTGAAGAGATACACATACCCCAGTGCTCACTGCAGCACCATCTGCAACAGCCAAGCCACAGAGACAGCCTAACTGTCTGCTGGTTGATGTGTGGGAGCACATAGGTGGGCCAGCAACGCATGAGACCCGGGTTCCATCCCTAGGCTGGGAAGATCCCCTGGAGAAGGGGATGGCAACTCACTCCAATATTCTTTCCTGGAGAATCCCCATGAGCAGAGGAGCCTGGCAGGCAAGAGTCCATGGGGTCTCAGAGTCAGACATGACTGAGTGACTAAGTACAGCATGTGTGTGTGTATATATACATACAATGGAATACTACCATTCCACTGGAATGGAAAACTACTCAGGATGGAACGGAACACTATTCAGGCATAAAAAGGAGGAGATACTGGTATTTGTAGTAATGTGGGTGGATTTAGAGATGATCATACTTGGTAAAGTAATCCATACAGAGAAAAATAAATATCATGATATTGCTTATATGTGGAATCTTAAAAAGATACAAATGAGCTTATTTACACAACAAATATATCCACAGACACAGAAAACAAACCTATAATCACCAAAGGGTAAAGCAGGAGGAGGGGGAGGGATAAATTAGGGTTTGGGATTAGCTTAGACACACACAATATACAAAACAGATAACCAACAAGGACCTACTGTATAGCACAGCAACTACACTCAATATTTTGTAATAACCTTTAAGGGAAAAGAATCTGAAAAAAGTATGTAAAAGGAAAAAGAAATTAAGAAATCTCTGTCACATACAGATTTATTTGCATTCTAATTCAAATAATCTATAAAATCAATCTATTTATAGCATTTATGGGATAATGGGAAATTTGCATGCTTACTGGATATTGATAATATTTTAAAATTGTTCAACTTTTTAGCTAGAATATTGACATTTTCATTACATTATTAACTTCTTTCAGAGACACATACTGAAATGGAGAGATGAAAATAATATACTTGGGATTCACTTCAAAAGTTCACAAGATGGAAAAAGTAGATACCTTGTAGGCAATAGAGTATAGTGGTGGGTTGGCCAAAAAGTCTGTTTGGGTTTTTCCTAACAGGTTATAGTAAAACCTGAATAAACTTTTGGCCAACCCAATAGCTACATTATAGGCAATGGGGTCTAGTACAGGAGTGGATAAGTGCTGATGCTGTGTAACACATTTAAGGGATTTTGTTATATTATTCTATCTTCAAATATGTTTGAAATTTTCAACAATAAAAGGTTTTTAAAAATTCAAATAGTGATTGCATTTCTCCAGCTTTCTGATGACCATCTCACTCTTCGAGTTTACTGTAAGTGCTACTGAAATAGCATCATGAAGCATTTTAGGTCTTTAAGAAGTTTGGAATAGAATGTATATGGAATTGGCGATCCGCATACATGTAAGGTTCACTCTTAACCATGAGTTTCCTTCACCCCTTCCAGCCTGAAGATTAGTCTATGGATGAAGACAGAAACACAGGTTAGACAGGACCAGCTTATCCTTGTGTGCTTCGTCACCCAGTCGTGTCCACGTCTTTGTGATCCCATCAGCTGTAGCCTGCCAGGCTCTTCTGCCATGGGATTCTCCAGGCAAGAATACTGGAGTGGGTTGCCATTTCCTCCTCCAGCTTAGCCTTGGCCAAGGGTCAAAGGGAAGAACTGTCATAACCCACCAGTCCTCCAGGAATTCCACTTTTATGACAGGATACCCTTGAACCTAAATCTGAAACAGACATGGTTGATTTTCTTTCTACTTTAAGTAAACCCAGCTTTCATTTGGGCCAAGAGGGGAAGCGACTTATAGATGCTGCAAATATTGTAGGCTGAGAGTTCTTTCGCTGAGTCTGCTGCTTTGTTAGGATTGTGAAAGTGAAAGGGAAGTAGTGTTGGGCTCTTTGAAACACCATAGTATGTAGCCTGCTCCTCCATGCATGGGAATTTCTAGGCAAGAATACTGGAGTGGGTTGCCATTTCCTTCCTCAGAGGATCTTCCTGACCCAGGAATCGAACCAGGGTCTTCCACATTGCAAGCAGACTCTTTACTGTCTGAGCTACCAAGGGACTTGTTAGGATTAGGGATCCTTTATATTGAATTTTAAAACCTACAATGCTAGCTTTTCCCATTTTCATTAATATTCTCTCATAAGTTTAAAGACATTTGACGGTTTTCTATACTCTCCAAGTTCCGTGAATAACATTCCTTGATTTTGTGAAGAGAGAAAATGTTAAAAGGTATCCAAAGTTAGGTTCTGTTACCCCTAGCTTGAACTGAAGAGCCTGCCATGAATGTGCACTGCCCGAGTCCCCAGCTCCTCCCCTCGTGGTGTATCAGGAGCATACGTCCAGCTGCAGGATAACGCTGGCAAGCACAGCGGTGGTTTTCACTGGGACCCCAAACACTGAACGCCTCGTTTTTCTTTTCTTTTTCAAGAAATCCCCTATCCTAGGAGATGTGTGATGCCATCTGTGCCAGAATGCTTTGCATAATAATGGTCCCCTTCAGTTTTCCAGGCTCACACAGAAGAATCACTCAGGAAACTAGCAGTAACATCAACAAAAAAGAAAACTGCCCATTTTTCACCGAAACCGCTCTTATTTTGCTAGTGTTTTAAATCAATTTTATTTTTTTAATGTCAATTCTTGTAAGAATTCAGAAAAAGATATGCAATTATTAACATTTCAGGTAAAATTATTACTCTTCATAATCTCCACCTTTTCCACGGAGCAGTTTTCTTTCAAAGAAGTGTTATTACCTCCCTACTCATGTGGGCCCTCAGTTCGGTTCAGTTATTCACGACTCTTTGCGACCCCATGAACCGCAGGATGCCAGGCTTCCCTGTCCATCACCACCTCCCAGAGCTTACTCAAACTCATGTTCATTGAGTCGGTGATGCCATCCGACCATCTTCAAATAAATGTCTACAGGTGGGACTCAGATTATAAAGGCAGAGTGAAATTAATGTTATTCATGTACCAAGCTGTGAAGTATGAACTTCAGCGAGGTTTCCATAAAGAACTCTGTTGATTACATGTTTGAAGCTACAGAGATCTGTCTCAAATGTCACTTATTGAAGCCTTTTACGAGCTCTCATGCTAATCAGCGAGGAGAGCCTACAGCTTTTCCATGTAATGTGGAGTCCGTGCTGAAGAGCAGCTTATCAGCGCTAAGGATAACTGCTGTGTTTTAGCAGCAGCATCAGAAGACACTCTCCACGTTCGCCTTCTTCAGAACTGAGTACTTAAGAAATTACCAGAATGTTGCCAGGAGCCTTGCCTACAAGCTGCTGCCTTTCAGAATGTTTGCAAGCATTTACAAGAGTAACCAGAATGCATTCCATCCCTTATGAATTTCTTAGTTTATGGGAAGGACAGAATTGTTAGGCGTCCTCCTAGGGCTGTTAGACATGTGTAATAGTCTAACAGTTTTCTGCATATTTCTTTAGATTGTTACTCAGATTTTGAAGCATTACAAAGATGCAGCTTTCAGGGCGCTGATGTCAAGCTACACTTGATCTTGACAAGAGGCATTCTCAGTTAAAACTTTATAGCCCTCCTAATCCTCCAGTTCATTCATCTTTGCTAAATTTAGAAATCCTGACTTGGTGAGACATCATCAACCCACAGACGTGGTCCCACTTATGAATCATCTATCAATTCACTTACTCATTTAAGTCATGGGTCAGTATTATTTACTGAAATCTACTTTGTGCTATAAGCACTGGATTGCATTCTGCTCATGTACAAGTAGTCTGTGGAGGATACAAACACGGAAGCTTTGATCAAGTACCTCCGGCAGCGGGGAGGGAGGAGTAGCATTAGTTGCTCAGTCGTGTCCAACTTTCTGTGACCCCACAGATTGTAGCCTGTCAGGGTCCTCTGTCTGTGGGATTCTCCAAGCAACAAAACTGGAGTGGGTTGCCATTTCCTTCTGCAGAGGATCTTCCCCCAGGGACTGAACCCAGGTCTCCTGTGTTGCAGGCAAATTCTTTACCATCTGAGTTACAGGCAAGTCCAAGAACAAAGAAAGCTCCTTGGGCAGTGAGGCAGGCTTCCCAGAGAAGGTAATAGCTACTCTAGGCCTTAAACAATGAGGAGTCTATGAAAAGGAATACTGATCCCTTTTACACTGAGTTCTTTATCCTGCCAACCAGGCGTCTCCCTTGTCCTCAGGAAAAAAGTTAATTAAAATCATGATTTGTAACAATGCTTTGATCTTGGGTGTCAAGAAATTCCATCCCCCAAACATGTACCCCAATGTTCACTGCAGCGCTGTTTACAATAGGCAATACACGGAAGTAACCTGTCTGTTGACAGAAGGATGAATGAAGAAGATGCAGTGTGCACACACGATGGAATATTACTCAGTCATCAAGAAGAGTGAAATAAGGCCATGTGTGGCAACACGGATGGACCTGGAAATTGTCACACTGAGTGAAGGAAGTCAGAGAAGCAGAAACATAAGATCTCTCTCATTTGTGGAATTAGAAAAGACATACAAATGAACTTATTTATAAAACAGAAAGAGACAGAGGATGAACTTAGGGTAGACAGGAGGGAAGGATGGAGGAAGAGACAGGGAGTTTGGGGTGTTCAGGTACACAGTGTTATATTTAAAGTGGATAACCTAAAAGGACCTAGTGTGTAGCACAGGGAACTCTGCTCAATGTTACATGGCAGCCTGGATCAGAGGGGAGTTTGGGAGAGCATGGGTACATGCATATGTATGACTGATTCCTCTTGCTGTCCACCTGAAACTATCACAGCATTGTTCACTGGCTATCCTCCAATACAAAATAAAGAAAATTAATTACAAACAATAAAATAAAGAAATCCCATCTCCAGAAAGTCCCTGTTAAAATGTGAAGGAGGTTGGCTCATTAACTCATTTGCCAGACTTGTAGTAACTCTGTTATATCACACAATTGATATAAGGTTCAGCTGAGAAGATATTTGGGAAATCCCATTCTTTGTCAGTTGTAAAATACAGATCCCAGCAGTCGTGTATGGCTGTGAGAGTTGGACTATAAAGAAAGCTGAGTGCTGAAGAATTGATGCTTTTGAACTGTGGTGTTGGAGAAGACTCTTGAGAGTCCCTCAGACTCCAAGGAGATACAACCAGTCCATCCCAAAGGAAATCAGTCCTGAACAGTCATTGGAAGGATGTTGAAACTGAAACTCCAATACTTTGGCCACCTGACGTGAAGAACTGACTCACTGGAAAAGACCCCAATGCTGGGAAAGACTGAAGGCAGGAGGAGAAGGGGATGAAAGAGGATGAGATGGTTGTATGGCATCACTGACTCGATGGACATGAATTTGAGTAAACTCCAGGAGCTGGTGATGGACAGGGAAGCCTGGCATGCTGCAGTCCAGGGGTCGCAAAAAGTTGGACACGACTGAGCGACTGAACTGAAAGTACACAGCAAGTGTTAGATATTTGTGATATACCACCGTTGTTTTACTAAAACCATTCTTAGTGTAATAAGGATTATTTTATCAGTCCTCTGGACTTTGGAAATATAACCTGGAATAAGTTGAGAAATACAAATAGATTTGAAATATTTAATGTTCTGTCATAATGGATACTTCCAAGAAGACTTATCAGGGGAAAACTTTGTCTTAAGTTTTGTGCTTAAGACAAGCTGGTGTCTCTCTTTTGTGCTACCAGAGAGAAAATAACAAATAAGCTAGAAATTAGATCTAGTTTAGAAATTACAACGACCTCCACCTGGGTTGGTCCGTGACTGGCTCAGCCATGCTCCCTATTTCCTCACTGAGGCTTTACCCTTTGTATGTCTCTACCCACATGGCACCTGCCACTCAAAAACTTTTACCCAACAGCTGAGTGTAGACCCAGACCTAGGCTGCCGACAAACTGGGGGTTCCCAGACTATTTCTGAAGGATGAGGTTTGATATTTCAATTAGAATCAAAATTAAATATTGAGACAAAAACTCCGTTGCATTATCTTAGTCTTCATTTAGGAACTAAGAATTGTTTTATTGTTCCCATGTTGAAGGCTCCCGAAAGGCCTTGGATGCCCCACCTGGGCGTTTCAAAGCGCCTTCAGTTTCCCCCGGTCCTAAACGCCTGGACGGGCCGGGGACGCTGCAGACCGAGGGCAGGGTGGACGGGCGCGTGCTCTGGGCGTCTCCTGCGCCCTGAGGGCGACACGTGGGGCTGGACCGACAGGAAAGGACATTTGCAAACCCGAGGCCGCTCCTGGGCGCCGCATCCAGGAGCTTCCTCCGTTAGGCCTCTCCCGTCTTCAAACGACCCGCATTTAAAACGGCCCAGCCTGCAGCCCTCCCGTCTTCCCCACACCACGCGCAGGACCTGCCCAGGGGCACCCAGAGTCTTTAAAGACCCCTTTCCTACCTGTCTCCTGGTCCGAAGCGGCTCCCGCCGAGGTCCGGGCGCATCCCGAGCCCCGCGTCGCCCTAAGGAACGGGCGCGCGGGTGAGCGGCTCCGCCCTCGGGGGCACCTGCAGAGCGGGCAGGGCCGGGCTCGCTGCTGGGCCGGGGGCGGCCTGGAAAGCGCACGCTGGCCGACAGTTCAAAGAAGGGGTTTCCCTTTACCTTTCTGAGCTCATTGCAGCGTTTCCTAAGACCCCCACTTTCCTCGGGAGTTTCCCCGCCCCCGCTTTTTGCACCCGCAACTGCTCCTCACCTTCCCTGGCACAATCCTCCCAATTCCGGCCGTGACTCGTGCCTCTCTGCTTGCGTGTTTGCTCACTCGCTAAGTCGTGTCTCACGTTTTGCAACCCCATGGACTGTAGCCCATCAGGCTCCTCTGTCCTTGGGAGTCTCCAAACAAGAACACTGAAGTGGGTTGCCACTTCCTCCTCCAGGGGGCTTCCTAACCTAGGCATTGAACCCATTTCTCTTATATATTCTGCGTTGGCTGGCGGGTTCTTTACCACTACCCAGAGAAGGCCATGGCACCCCACTCCAGGACTCTTGCCTGGAAAATCCCATGGACGGAGGAGCCTGGTAGGCTGCAGTCTATGGGGTCGCAAGGAGTCGGACGTGACCGAGCGACTTCACTTCTAATTTTCACGTTCATGCACTGGAGAAGGAAAGGGCAACCCACTCCAGTGTTCTTGCCTGGAGAATCCCAGGGACAGGGGAGCCCAGTGGGCTGCCGTCTATGGGGTCGCATAGAGTTGGACACGACTGAAGCGACTTAGCAGCAGCAGCAGCAGCAGCAGGGTCACTTCCATTTGGTCTGTTATTTAAGTACAATGTATCTTTATTGACGGGGCTTCCGTTGTGGCTCCTGCAAATAAAGAGTCTGCCTACAGTGCGGGAGACCTGGGTTGGATCCCTGGGTCAGGAAAATCCCCTGGAGAAGGAAATGGCAACCCACTCCAGTATTCTTGCCTGGAAATTCCCATGGATGGAGGAGCCTAGTGGGCTACAGTCCGTGGGTTGCAAAGAGTCAGATGCAACTGAGCAACTTCAGTTCCACATATTTATTATCTGTCTGGTGATCTGTCCATGGATGTTAGTGGGAAGTTAGAGTCTGCCACTATTACTGCGTTACTGCCAACTTCTCCTTTTGCGTCTCCTAATAATTTGCCGGTAAACTGAGGTGCTCCTGTGCTGGGTGCGTATATGCTTGGGATTGTTAGATCTTCTTCTTGGACTGACCGCTGGATCATTGTGTAGTGTCCACAGCTCTCCAGCTCTCCTGAATGCAAGCCCGCCTGCCTTCAAAGCCAGGCACTCTGCAGGCTCATTTCTTGGTGTAGGATTCCCAGCCGATGTGGGACTCAGACCCCTCGCCCCTTTGGAGGAAGCTCTGCAGTCCTGATTGTCCCCGGAGTCTGTGGGAAGTCTACCTGAATGCGTGGGCTTTGACTGCACGGTGTCTCTGCCCCTCCTACTGGTTTTGCTGTGGTTCCTTCTTTATATCTTCAGTTGTAGGAAATCTCTTCTAGTCTTTAGGTCATGCTCATCAACAGCTGTTGTGTAAATAGCTATAATTTTGGTGCACTCATGGGAGAAGGTGAGCTCAGGGTCTTCCTACTCTATCGTGGCTACCTCCTGCTTTGTTCACCTTTGAATCTCCACTTCTTAGCATGACATCTGTCTCACTGTCAGTGCTTAATAGCTTTGTGTTGAATGAAACTGAATAGAATTTCACTAATCAAGATGGCAGAATTTGGGAAAGACCTGATACCTCTCTGTTAACTCTCAAATGAGTCTGATAAATTAACTATCTCTTTCTTTGGAGATGGGCATCCACTACGTATTCGTTCCAGGCATGCAAAACTGAAAATAGAAGGAACTGGTGTTGAGTTTAGTAATAATCAAACTAAAAGTCTCTACTTCTGAAGTTATGAAGGAAGTGGGATGGAATGAAGCATGTAGTCAGGAACATTTTTCTAAAACTCAGAGCCCCGGAGGAAGCTAATCCTGTAGTCACTTCTGCATGAATTTTGGGTAAATGTTCTCAAATTATAGTAACAGTTCAACTCAATCACTCAGTAGTGTCCGGCTCTGTGACCCCATGGACTGCAGCACGCCAGGCCTCCCTGTCCACCACCAACCCCCTGAGTTTACTCAAGCTCATGTCTATTGAGTTGGTGATGCCATCCAACCATCTCATCCTCTGTCATCCCCTTCTCCCACCTTCAATCTTTCCCAGCATCAGGGTCTTTTCAAATGAGTCAGCTCTTCGCATCAGGTGGCCAAATTATTGTAGTTTCAGCTTCAACATCAGTCTTTCCAATGAGTATTCAGGACTGATTTCCTTTAGGATGGACTGGTTGGATCTCCTTGCAGTCCAAGGTACTCTCAAGAGTTTTCTCCAACACCACAGTTCAAAAGCATCAATTATTTGGTGCTCAGCTTTCTTTATATTCCAACTCTCAACTTAAAGTATAGAAGGGTATTATATGTTCTTTGGAAAGATACACAAGCTAAAGGCTATTTTAACTATTTAGGTAGCCTCTCAGTTCAGTGGATGGGTAAATGTGAAATTTTTATTAAGCATATTTTCTTTCTTTACATATTTCTTGTCCATTAATGAAGCGTTAACAGTAAAGATTATAGTGTATTATCAGATTTGTACTGAATAATATACAAAGCAACAGACATTTGGTTTATTCTAACAATTGTTCCACACATTTCTTTAATGATTTTGAAACTGTTGGCATAATAGAAAAGAATTTAGAAATCATTTAAAGCTTAAAGCTTATTTGTGCTTAATTATTTAATAGAATCCTGGCCATAGTCAATACTTGGCCCATTGTAAAGTAGGTTATGTTCTCATTTTTTTATATCATTAATACTTTAAATGATGTGGTCAGCAACATCAGAATTTCATCCTAATTAGTTGCATCTTATTTTGTGATTTGTCTTGGGTGCCCTTGATTGCAGGATGAACATTTTTTGCTAACCTTTCCCCTCATGCCACATTTTAAATGTCACAAGCCAATATTTATATAATTGGCTTCTCCCTTTCCACCCTTTTCCGTCCATTATACCTCCTCTCCTCCATATGAGCACATCTCTTTTGGAGCTCTGAGGCTCTTCTGTCCTGGACAGCGAAACAGTCTCCTTTCAGAAATCTCTGTTATATTCTCTGCAATCTTCTCTTCCACCACCATTTCTTCTCCCAGGTAAGATTTCAGATGCTATGTCTGATGTCAGTTAATTATGTTGTAGTTGGCACAAAGTGCAAGATATTTGGTGGGTTTTTTTTTTTTTCCATTAAATGAGCAAAGTGAATAATTCTGTTTGGAATGAATGTGAGGAAGTGTTGTTACACATACTGGATTTAAAGTCATATTTGTATGTTCCAGATATGTTTGAATGATTCAGAAAACATGCACTGTGAGCACCCTCACTGTGGACTGGAAGGGTGCCGACAGCCTCCGCCCTGTGGGCTGCAGCCCCGTGAGGTTACGAAGAGTCGGACGCAGCTCAGCGACAACCACCCAGACCTCGGAGGTCTAGACATCCATGAAACAGCCAATGAACGAATGGCGTGGGCTATGGGGAGGGGAGGAAGAAACCCTCCAGTGAACATCAAATTCATATCTTGACTCCACTGAATCAGCACCTCGAAGGTGAGAGCTGTGGAATTTACTGGCGATCCAGGAATCACCAGCTAATCCAGTTTGCCTCCTTATTTTTGGTGGAAGAAGAAACAAGAAAATAACCAAGGAATGGATTTTAAGCTCAGAATGGAGGAACTGAGTTGAAAAGTCCTTAGTCCCAAGGAAGAAAAAAAGTCAGATGACATGTCCTCTTGCAGGTTACAAAAGGGAATCCTACTGATATAGGAGAAAGTTAACGGACCCAGCAGTTTGGGGTAGAAACAGCTGCCTCTTCCTAGGATGTTTAGACTGCCACGGCAGCTTCTTGCTAGACAGTTTCACCAGCCACACGACTCTACAGGCTGTCAGAGGCACGTGAGCTAGTCTGTCCCAGAGAATCCCAGGCAGGCAGGCTCTCCCCCGTGTCCTGAGGCTTGGCCTTTGGGGCACGAGATGCTAGAGCTCTTGGACGGAGCTGCGACGTGTGCTTGGGAAGGGGGCTCTGGAACAGAGCAGAGGACCGGGAAGACAGCAGAAGGTGGCAGTGGGAGGGTCTCACCCCCAGTGAACCGAACACGGTGGGCCTTGCTGAGCATGGTGGGGGCTGGGTCGTGCTGGCCTTGCTGCGGAGGACGTGGGGTGGCAGGGTCCCCTGTGAGCTCCAGGTCGGACTGAGGGGACAGTGCTACTGCCCAGGGACATTGAGGGGCCACCACGCACGTCCCGCCACCTCCTCCAGCAGCAGCCTCTGGGGGTCGGGGCTGCCCTGCAGGAGGGGCTGCAGCCTGTACACCACTCCCGACCAAGAGGAGACGCCCGGGAGGGCGGCGCAGCCTGGGGAACCACGCGGACCCAGCAACCTCTACCCTTCAGCGCAACACCCTCCAGGGAGACAGGGGTGCTGCCGTTCATCACTGTCCACTGGAGAAGGGAATGACAAACCACTTCAGTATTCTTTCCTTGAGAACCCAATGAACAGTGTGAAAAGGCAAATGGACACTGAAAGAGGAACTCTCCAGGTCAGTAGGTACCCAATACACTACTGGACATCATCAGTGGAAAATAACTCCAGAAAGAATGAAAGGACGCAGCCAAGGAAAAAACAATACCCAGCTGTGCATGTGACTGGTGATAGAAGCAAGGTCCGATGCTGTAAAGAGCAATATTTCATAGGAACCTGGAATATCAGGTCCATGAATCAAGGCAAATTGGAAGTCATCAAACAAGAGATGGCAAGGGTGAACGTCAACATTCTAGGAATCAGCGAACTAAAATGGACTGGAATGGGTGAATTTAACTCAGTGACCATTATATATTACTGTGGGCAAGAATCCCTCAGAAGAAATGCAATAGCTATCATGGTCAACAAAAGAGTCTGAAATGCAGTACTTGGATGCAATCTCAAAAACAACAGAATGATCTCTGTTTGTTACCAAGTCAAGCTATTCAATATCACAGTAATCCAAGTATATGCTCCAATCAGTAATGATGAAGAAGCTGAAGTTGGACAGTTCTATGAAGACCTACAAGATTAGAACTAACACCCAAAAAGATGTCCTTTTCATTATAGGGGACTGGAATGCTAAAGTAAGAAGTCAAGAAACACCTGGAGTAACAGGCAAATTTGGCCTTGGAATACGGAATGAAGCAGGGCAAAGACTAATAGAGTTTTGCCAAGAAAATGCACTGGTCATAGCAAACACCCTCTTCCAACAACACAAAAGAAGGCTCTACACATGGACATCACCAGATGGTCAACACTGAAATCAGATTGATTATATTATTTGCAGCCAAAGATGGAGAAGCTCTATATAGTCAACAAAAACAAGACCAGGAGCTGACTGTGGCTCAGATCATGAACTCCTTATTACCAAATTCAGACTGAAATTGAAGAAAGTAGGGAAAACCGCTAGACCATTCAGGTATGACCTAAATGAAATCCCTTATGATTAGACAGTGGAAGTGAGAAATAGATTTAAGGGCCTAGATCTGATAGACAGAGTGCCTGATGAACTCTGGACTGAGGTTCGTGACATTGTACAGGAGATAGGGATCAAGACCATCCCCATGGAAAAGAAATGCAAAAAGCAAAATGGCTGTCTGGGGAGGGCTTACAAATAGCTGTGAAAAGAAGAGAGGCGAAAAGCAAAGGAGAAAAGGAAAGATAAGCATCTGAATGCAGAGTTCCAAAGAATAGCAAGAAGAGATAAGAAAGCCTTCTTCAGCAATCAGTGCAAAGAAGTAGAGGAAAAGAACAGAATGGGAAAGACTAAAGATCTCTTCAAGAAAATTGGAGATATCAAGGGAACATTTCATGCAAAGATGGGCTCAATAAAGGACAGAAATGGTGTGGACCTAACAGAAGCAGAAGGTATTAAGAAGAGGTGGCAAGAATACACAGAAGAACTGTACAAAAAAGAGCTTCATGACCCGGATAATCACGATGGTGTGATCAGTCGCCTAGAGCCAGATATCCTGGAATGTGAGGTCAAGTGGGCCTTAGAAAGCATCACTATGAACAAAGCTAGTGGAGGTGATGGATTCCAGTGGAGCTGTTTCAAATCCTGAAAGATGATGCTGTGAAAGTGCTGCACTCAATATGCCAGCACATTTGGAAAACTCAGCAGTGGCCACAGGACTGGAAAAGGTCCGTTTTCATTCCAATCCCAAAGAAAGGTAATGCCAAAGAATGCTCAAACTACTGCACAACTGCACTCATCTCACATGCTAGTAAAGTAATGCTCAAAATTCTCCAAGTCAGGCTTCAGCAATACGTGAACTGTGAACTCACTGATGTTCAAGCTGGTTTTAGAAAAGGCAGAGGAACCAGAGATCAAATTGCCAACATCCTCTGGATCATGGAAAAAGGGAGAGAGTTCCAGAAAAACATCTATTTCTGCTTGATTGACTATGCCAAAGCCTTTGACTGTGTGGATCACAATAAACTGTGGAAAATTCTGAAAGAGATGGGAATACCAGACCACTTGACCTGCCTCTTGAGAAATCTGTATGCAGGTCAGGAAGCAACAGTTAGAACTGGACATGGAACAATAGACTGGTTCCAAATAGGAAAAGGAGTCCGTCAAGGCTGTATATTGTCACCCTGCTTATTTAACTTATATGCAGAGTACATCATGAGAAATGCTGGGCTGGAAGAAACACAAGCTGGAATCAAGATTGCCGGGAGAAATATCAATAACATCAGATATGCAGATGACACCACCCTTATGGCAGAAAGCGAAGAGGAACTAAAAGCCTCTTGATGAAAGTGAAAGAGGAGAGTGAAAAAGTTGGCCTAAAGCTCAACATTCAGAAAACGAAGATCATGGCATCTGGTCCCATCTCTTCATGGGAAATAGATGGGGAAACAGTGGAAACAGTGTCAGACTTTATTTTTGGGGGCTCCAAAATCACTGCAGATGGTGACTGCAGCCATGAAATTAAAAGACACTTGCTCCTTGGAAGAAAAGTTATGACCAACCTAGATAATATATTCAAAAGCAGAGACATTACTTTGCCGACTAAGGTCCATCTAGTCAAGGCTATGGTTTTTCCTGTGGTCATGTATGGATGTGAGAGTTGGACTGTGAAGAAGGCTGAGCGCCGAAGAATTGATGCCTTTGAACTGTGGTGTTGGAGAAGACTCTTGAGAGTCCCTTGGACTGCAAGGAGATCCAACCAGTCCATTCTGAAGGAGATCAGCCCTGGGATTTCTTTGGAGGGAATGATGCTAAAGCTGAAACTCCAGTACTTTGGCCACCTCATGCGAACAGTTGACTCATTGGGAAAGACTCTGATGCTGGGAGGGATTGGGAGCAGGAGGAGAAGGGGACGACAGAGGATGCGATGGCTGGATGGCATCACTGACTCGATGGATGCGAGTCTGAATGAACTCCGGGAGTTGGTGATGGACAGGGAGGCCTGGCGTACTGCGATTCACAGTGTCGCAAAGAGTCGGACACGACTGAGTGACTGAACTGAACTGAACTGAAGAGGACAGAGTCCAGATGACTGATGGGTATTTCTCCTTAAGATGGGAAAAAGCAGCTTTGCACCAAGAACAAGGTAGGGATTGGAGATGCAGAGGTTCTCCACAGGGCTTTGAGCTGATGAATCTTTTCCTAATAACCGGGAGACTATGACCCAGAAAAGTAAAGTACCCTCCAACTGTGAGGGTAATTCCTCAGAAATCTAGTGAGAAACAGAAGTTACAACACATGGTTGGATTAAACACAGTTGGTCGGAAAGTTCATGCTTATATCCAGGGCTGCACTTCTTCAGTTATTGCTTTAAATTGTCAGTGATCACAAATACTCTCTCTCTCCTTTTTTTTTTTTAAAGAAGAAGAGCTGTTTCAGAGAGAAGTGACGGGCTGGCTGATGTCTTATTGGGCAGCTGAGCGCCAACACTTGGCCATCCTCCCACACCTCCTGACTGGTGTCTGATAGCAGCAAAGAGAAATTGTTATGGTCTTAGGGAGCAAATAAACTGACTTTAGGATTGAATTTTGTATATCTAACTTGTAACAGTGATGAAAAATACCACAGCCTCCCAATAATCTGTCTTTACTTTTCTGTATAATTGATTCAATAAAGTGAAGTCCCTTCAGCCTCTCATCAGCAATGCTTTCATGCAGGGTGACTTTTTGATCAGATGTATTCCTAAACACAGATTTATTCGTATCAGGATCTAGCTTGAATTTTGACCTAAGGATTGATCTACCATCTTGAAACATTTTCCACCTAGTTTTAGCATCTCTAATTTTAATTTCTGGGTCGAAGGACACAAAAAGAAATATCTTCTGAGAACACTCCCCTTTAAAACAATAGCTCTCATTAAAACAAACTGAGAATATTTATTATAGAGGTTTTAAGATGAACTGGAGAAGGCAATAGAAGGCAGTGGCACCCCACTCCAGTACTCTTGCCTGGAAAATCCCATGAACGGAGGAACCTGGGTGGCTGCAGTCCATAGGGTCACACAGAGTTGGACACGACTGAAGTGACTTAGCGGTAGCAGGAAAAAGCAATGGCATCCCACTCCAATGCTCTTGCCTGGAGAATCCCATGGACAGAGAAGCCTGGGTGGTTGCAGTCCATGGGGTCACTAAGAATCGGACAGGACTGAACAACTTCACTTTCACTTTTCACTTTCATGCATTGGAGAAGGAAATGACAACCCACTCCAGTGTTCTTGCCTGGAGAATCCCGGGGACAGGGGAGCCTGGTGGGCTGCCGTCTATGGGGTCGCACAGACTCGGACACGACTGAAGCGACTTAGCAGCAGCAGCAGCAGCAGCAGCAGCAGCAAGACAGAGCTGCGCACGGCAAGTGTGTTCATTTTTACAGCCCTTCTGGGTCTTCATCTGAGGCCCAGGTAACCTGAGATGAGACAGCTGTCTCATTGCTGGACTGGGCTTCCCAGGTGGCGCTAGTGGTGAAGAACCCGCCTGCCAGTGCAGGAGACACGAGCCATGTGGATTCCACCCCCTGTGTCGGGAAGACCCCCTGGAGGAGGGCATGGCAACCCACTCCAGTTTTCTTGCCTGGAGCCTCCCACAGACAGACAGACAGTCCCTGGGGCTGCAGGGAGCTGGACTCAACGGAAGCGAGCAAGCACATGTGCTCGCATCTCTGAAGCAGTGACCCGTGAGGGCAGGTGTTAGGTGTACTGGCATGCATTCGGTAGGCCAGCACACTATTCATGTACATTACCAAACTCCGTTTAATCCAAATAAATGTAATTTTATCACATGGATGTGTTTGGCTAGTTTCTTCAAGAGAGAGGGACTGGAATTGATTTGTATTTCATTTCAAATGATTTAAAGTGGCTTTCACCAATTCAGATGACAATATCATATTTTACTTTCTAATTGAAAACAATATTGTCTTTATTCTCTTTTTTTTCCCATGATGCCTCCCATTCTACCAAATGCTAAATAAGTTGACATAATTGGAATCTCCTCTAATCAGTGATTCTGGTCATTAAATGCTTCAGATACTTAATTATTAAATTGATCATCCTTATCCCTCTTCAATTCAGAACATTTAATCCTATTACTTCAGATTCAGTAATTGAATCGAATGAGCACCCAGCAGTGAAGGGGTATTGAACTGAAATCCATGTTCGGTTCAGATCTCCAGGCAAGAGGACTTTTTGACTTCGGTCAGTGAAAAAATTAAATAACAACGCATTCAAAAGTAGCAAAGACTTTTAGAAAAACCTGAGTTTGAGTTCACATGGAGACCTCTATGTCTTGTATCTCAGAGACTTAATCATTTTGGGAGCCTTATGAAAGAAACCTTAAGAGTTCGATGTAGTCAGACTTTTTCATGTGACAATGTATTTTCAAATTAAACCTCTTGGTGGTTAGTATTTAGTTTTTACCTTTGTGCAAAATTAAGCATCCCCAAATTATTCAAATGAAGAGTAATTTTTTGGTTTTGCTTTTTTGGAAATAGGACTGGCCTGGCAAAATAAACTTTCTGAATGGTCTCTGGGGAAGCTCGCCTGGCAGGTGCCTGTGGATATGTGGCCTGATGGTGAACGGCTTTCTCTGTTGACTGGGTCACTGGATAAACTGACCTATGACATCACCAAATCCATGCCTTGAGGTGCTAAATCGCAACAGGCTCTGGAAGCACCTATGCTTTTGGGACTTTTATCAACATGTATACCTGTTTCCATTTAGTGTTGGCTTTATTTCAGCCTGAATAAACTTCAGTTTGGGGGCCTGGAGCTCCAAACCATGAACCCCTCCAAAAGGTGCCTCTTAGAACTGGAAGAGGTGGATTTGAGAGCAGTTTTCAAGAAGTTGTCACCCAGCATATCAGGAGACCCTGCGGTTGGTTCCTGAAGTGGCTGTCCCCAGGCAGGACTACCGAAGAGATTTGATGGATGTTCCCAGGTTCCTGGAATCACATAAAGCAAAGCCTGGGCACCAGATCACAGAAGCATGGGCTTAAATTGAAAACATGCATTTTTTTGTCATCGCTTTTCAGTGTGGTGCACAGCAATAAAAGCTGTCTTTTGCTGAGAGCGAGTTGAAATGTGAAAGGTCAGATTCACTCCAGAATTAAGGAAAGTTTCATGCTTTGAATCATACCCCTGTCTAGCATAAAACCAGGTAAAACTGGCTAGCTAATTATCATCAAAAGGATGATTTAAACCAAGACATGAGGGTCAGTCTTTCTGGATGGTGATGATCATGGGTGATTGTGATTCCTTAAGAGGTTTAGGGATAATCCTAAAAGACTGGGTTAAAAAAAGTCATCACTGCAAAGTAAAACTTTTTTCCATTCTTATCGTCAGTTGTTTGGGGGACTGAGGCTTTTGATTTATTTTCTGACAGTTTTATTGAGAACATACAGGTTGTCTGTCTGGTTCGTGTCAGTCTTACAGACGAAGTGATTTCTCCAGCTGGATGGGGCTGCCATCTCAGGGGTGACTCAGAGACATGACAACATGAAAAGGGAATCTTTTTTGCACAAAATGTGCTTATTTTAGAGATACATCATAAGATGGGTGGGAAGGGGGCTGGGGGCAGTTATCCCCGGGGTTGGTTTGGCAGATGGAGTAGGAGATGGGAGGAAACGGCACCCGTGCGTGTCCCCTTGGCTCTGCCTTATCTGAGTGATCGCAGGAGATGCCACACCTGCTGTGCTCGCTTGCAGCTAGTGTTTTCCTGAGTAACTACCACAATACACCTGCGAGTCAGAGGGACGAGTACTGTTTTTCAGGCTAAATTCATGTCACCTGGATGGGGCAGACTAGAAACTTAAAACCTATCAATATGTTTCTTGGTCTCCAAAGGCTCTTAAGGTAAGGATAAAAGTTCCTCTTTCAAAGAGCTGTCTCAAGGTTTCAGTGAGATGTGATGCACAGAATGTAGCTAACTGGAGTCCTGGTCCTCACTAGGAGCACCCCCCAGCCACCCAAAGGGTCCCTCGTTATCACTGTGATAACAGAAATGCTCATTACTGTAATGCCTTTCAGTTCTACCTCTAGGTACTGGGACAATGTATCTTCCATGACTGCAGCTAACACTGGTCGGTAATGATAATAATTATGGTACCCAGGGCCAGACTCTGGGACCACACTGTCCTCTGTCTGAGATGCCGGCCTGTCAAGCAGTGGTCACTTAGGAAGTAAACTAGGGCAGGCGCCACGGCCGGTTTGAGTTATGGTTGTTTGTCATTTCCTGCTTCCCTTTGCACTGCGCCTCCGGGAGCAGCGTGAGAGGCCCGTTGCAGGAGCCTTCCTGTCCCTCCTCGTAAACACGCCCCAGATGTGGCCCTGGCTACCTGGTCAGGGTTCGCCCAGGGCAGGAAGTGGGAGGGCTGTGTCCACTCTTCACCCAGGCCTCCAGGGCTGCAGATGCCTGTGTTGGGGGGCGGGCACCCTCAGCCGGTCCTGGGGCTGGGATCCAATGGATCCTCATTGCATCTAATGACTGTCACTCTGCAGATGAATACTAAATGGCTCACCTGTTCCTGGGAAGTAGTTTCCGAAGCAGAGGAGTCTCGCCTCCTGCCGCATTCCTGGCTCGTCTTGTTGGTGTGGGCAGGTGTGTCTCAGTCACTGGCCACTGCATAGCAAATCAACCTGGAACTTAGTGACTTCAAACAACGACTTATGATTTCTCTTTGATTCTGTGGCTTGATGGGGTGGTTGCTCTGCTGGTCTCACAGGGTCACCATGTGGCTGCGTCCAGCAGGCAAGGTGGCTGGGAGCCTGGCAGAACCGAGCCTGTTTCCAGGTGGTACGTTCACTCCAGATTTCACAGCATGGAAGTCTCAGTACCACCATCTAAGAGAAGGGATAAAAACCCTTGCAAGCCTCTTGAACACAGAATCATTTTCATGAGACCTCAGATGCTGTTGATCAAAGAAAACCAAAAGCCAGCCCTAACCCACGGGATGGCAAGCAGACCCATCTCTCGAGGGGAGAAGTGGCAATGTGATAATGCAAGCAAGCTCAAGAGGAATGGGCTCCACCATCACTGAAGCCAAACAAACGCAAATTGCAGCAGTGCACGCGATGTGAAAGTCGCATCTTTCGCGAATATTTTCTCTCATTCCATGTTTTTTTTTTAATTTTGTTTATGGTTTGCTTTGCTTTCCAAAAGCTTTTAGGTTTGATTATATCCCATTTGCTTATTTTTGTTTTTATTTTGATTAAGCTAGGATGTGGATCCAAAAAATATTGCTATGATTTATGTCAAAGAGAGTTTTCTGTACGTTTTCTTCTAAGAGTTTATAGTATACAGCCTTACATTAGGTCTTTAATCCATTTTGAGCTTATCTTTTTGCATGGTGTCGCAGGATGTTCTAATTTTATTTTTGCATGTAGCTGTCCAGTTTTCCCGGCACCGCTATGGACTGTCTTTTCTCCACTGTATATCCTTGCCTTCTTTGTTGTAGATTAATTGACCATAGGTGCATGGGTTTATTTCTGGGCTTTCTAGTCTGTTCCATTGACCATGTTTCTGTTTTTGTGGCAGCACCATACTGTTTTGATGCCTGTAGCTTTGTAGTTTAGTCTGAAGTCAGGGAGTGTGATTGCTTTAGCTGTTCTTCTTTCTTAAGATTGTTTTGCCTATTCAGTGTTTTTTGTTTCCATACAAATTTTAAAATTATTTGTTCTAGTTCTGGGATTAATTTACAAAACAAAAATTGCTCATACAGCTTAATTAAAAACAAAAAAAAACCAAGCAACCCAATTTAAAAAGTGGACAGAATGCATAAACAGACATTCCTTCAAAGAAGACACAGATGGCCAACAGGCACATGAAAAGATGCTCAGTGCTGCTAGTTATCAGAGAGATGCAAACTGAAATGGCAGTGAGGCATCACTTCACAGCAGTCAGGATGACCATCATTACAAAGCTCACAGATAGCAGATCCCGGATAGGGTGTGGAACAAAGGGAGCCCTCGTACACTGTTGGTAGGATGGTAAACTGGTGCCTTGCTGTGGAGAACAGTATAGAGGTTAATTCAAAAGCTAAAAATAGGGTTGCCATATGATCCAGAAATCCCACTCCTGGGCATTTATCTGGAGAAAACTCTAATTCAAAAGATACATGCACACCAGTGTTCATTACAGCACTATTTACAATAACCAAGACATGGAAGCAGCCTAAATGTCCACGACAGATGAGTGGATAAAGAAAATATGCTGCATGTATATAATGAAATACTACTCAGCTATAAAAACAAGGAAATAATACCATTTGCAGCAACATGGATGGACCTGGAAATTGTCACACTAAGTGAAGTCAGACAGAGAAAGAGCACCATCATATGACGTCGCTTATGTGTGGAGTGATAAACACAAATTAACTTATTTACAAAACAGAAATAGACCCATCTACATAGAAAACAAATCTTGGTTACCAAAGTAGATAGAGCTGGGGGAAAGATAAACTAGGAGACTGGGATTAACGTATACACACTACTATATAGGGAATAAACAGTAGGACATACTGTACAGTACTGGGAACTGTATTTGCTGCTGAGTCACTTCAGTCGTGTCCAACTCTGTGCGAACCCATAGACAGCATCCCACCAGGCTCCCCCATCCCTGGGATTCTCCAGGCAAGAACACTGGAGTGGGTTGCCATTTCCTTCTCCAACGCATGAAAGTGAAAAGTGAAAGTGAAGTCGCTCAGTCGTGTCCGACTCTTAGCAACCCCATGGACTGCAGCCCCCAGGCTCCTCCATCCATGGGATTTGCCAGGCAAGAGTACTGGAGTGGGGTGCCATTGCCTTCTCTGGGGAACTATATTTAATATCTTATAATAACCCATAGCGGAAAAGAATCTGAAAAACTATATATATATATATAGATAGTGGCTCAGCAGTAAAGAAATCTGCCTGCCAATGCAGGAGATGTGGGTTTGATCCCTGGGTCTTAGAGAAGGAAATGGCAACCCGCTCCAGTATTCTTGTCTGGAGAATCCCATGGACAGAGGAGCCTGGTGGGCTATATAGTCCGTGAGGTTGCAAAAGAGTTAGACACGACTTAGTGACTAAACAACAACAATATCTATAGGCACACACATGCATATATATATGTGTATATTATGTATGTATGCATACATAACATCTGAATCACTTTGCCGTATACCTGAAACAACACTGTAAATTAACTATTCTTCTATTAAAAAGGTTAATCACATAAAAGTTGCACCAACATTGGTGATGCTAGACTTTTCCACTTAAGATGCGGTTTTGCTGACGTGTGACAGAAACCAAACCAATAGTGTACAGCAATTATCCTTCAATTACAAATAAATAAATTAAAAAAAAAAACATTAAAAGGCAAAAAAGGCAAAAAAAAAAAAAGATGGGATTGATCTTGTTAAAGAGAGTTCAGTGCAAATCCTCCACAGGGCTAACATGGCAGCATCCTCACATAAGACACTGTATGCACAGCTTGTTCAAAGATGCAGCTCTGACTTGCTGGGCTGGTCAGTGAGTAACTTCCTGTGTGTTTGGTGCATCCACATGGGATTATTTCTTTATTCATGCCTGCATGCCTGCATTCACATATGTGTACATATATGAGAGCATATTCCAATGGAAAGCCCTGAACTAGGCTCTGGAAGAGAGTGAACAGCCAGATTACTTAGACGTCTTTTTCAAAGTTGAAAGATTACCATCAGTGGTCACCGTTTTCTTCTTACCTGTCCAACTTCTCCTCTGTGATTTTTTTCAGTTTGTAGTTTTTTAAAGTGAAAGTGAAAGTTGGTCTGTCGTGTCTGACTCTTTGTGACCCCATGGACTGTAGCCTGCCAGCCTCCTCTGTCCATGGGATTTTCCAGGCAGGAATACTGGAGTGAGCAGTCATCCCGTTTTCCAGGGGATCTTCCCTACCCAGGGATCAAACCCAAGTGTCCTGCATTGTAGTTGGATTCTTTACCATGTGAGCCACCAGGGAAGCCTGTAGCATTTTAAAGTCAGCTACACTTTTTCCTTTCAGCAAGAGCTCTGTCTGTCCTTCCCACATCAGCCTCTGTTGAGAAGTTCTAACTCTGATGGCATGTAAACATAAAGAGAATATCTTCTGGAAAACTCCAAATGCAGATACCCAGAGGCACCACCTTCTTGGACAAACACTTAAAACAATATTTAAAACAGAGGGAAAGCCAAAGATTAAGACATTAATAGCTACAGAGCTATGACAGTTCAGTAGCTGGGATGTCCAATGACAAGTCACATAAATCTTGGGCACTTTGGGATTTTGCTGGTGGCAGGTACAGACAATACTCATTCATTATTTGTTCACTTATGCAGAAAATGCTGTGATTTTATTGTGCGCTGGGCCTGTTCTAGGTGAGAGATTTTTCAGTGAAATAAAAAGAGAGCAAAGTTCTTGTCCCACGTCCTCAGAGACCCTGTGACTTGTCAGGGAAGGATAAACGGTACAGGGAAAACAAAGCGGAAGCTGGGAAGATGAGGGGAAGATAGCAAGAGACGGAAATGGGCTGAAACAGTAGGATGAGCGGGAAGTCAAGATGGGATGCTGTCCCACTGGGTGGCGAGGCTCTCGAGAAGGAGTGACAGTTATTTCAGAGGCGGTAAAGTCTGAGGATGGGCCACTGTCTTTGGCAATGTGGTCACTGGTGACCCTGATATGAGCTCATCCGTGGGGTGGGGCAGGGAAAAGCCAGATCAGTTTGATTTCAAAGGAATGGGAAGAGAGGAAGGAGAGGAAGAGAAATACTAAACCGCTTTATGGGTGTGTTGCTGAAAGGTGTACTAAGCAATGGGATGGTAATTAGAGGAGATGGGGCCACAGCGAGTAATTCTCTATGATAGAAAAATAGCAGCATGTCTGGTGCTGTTGGAGAGGATCTGGTACGGCGGGAAAGTGGATGGTGCTCAAGGGGGAGGTCAGTGACGGCCTTGAACAGCTGGGGAGCATGGCTCGCTACCAAACATAGATGAGAAGTCATGTTATTAATTTCTTGAGCATATATCCAAATATATAGTTAAAATTTGTATTTATATGCTACTTCATTTTTTTACATTATACAAAAGATTTTATTTATTTATTTAATTGGAAGGTAATCACTTTTCAGTGTTGCATCAGTTTCTGCCACACATCATCGTGACTCAGTTATAGGTATGTCTCCTCCCTCTTGAACCTTCCTCCTCCCCCGCAACCCCGTCCCACCTCTAGGTTGAGCTCCGGTCGAGTGCCTTGCATCATACAGGAAGTCTCTGCTGCACATGGTCATGCATATGTCTCAGTGCTCCTCTCTCAATTCGCCCCAGCCTCTCCTCCCCCTGCTGTGCCCTTGAGTCTGTTCTCTAGGTCTGAGCTGCTATTCCTCCCCTGAAAATAGGCTCCTCAGTGCCATTTTTCTAGATTCCTTATATAGGCATTAATATATGATGCTTGTCTCGTTTTGACTTACTTCAGTCCATAAGTGGAGAAGGAAATGTCAGTCCACTCCAGTGTTCTTGCCTGGAGAATCCCAGGGATGGGGGGAGCCTGCTGGGCTGCCGTCTATGGGGTCAACAGAGTCGGACTCGACTAAAGCGACTCAGCAGCAATCTGTAAGGCTTTAGGTCCCTCCACCTCACTAGAACTGACTCAAATTCCCTCCTTTTTATGGCTGAGTACTATTCCATTGCATATATGTATCACAAGTTCTTCATCCATTCATCTGTCAGTGGTGGTCTAGGTTGCCTCCATGTCCTGGCTATTGTAGCTAGTGCTGCAGTGAGCATTGGCGTGCATGTGTCTTTTTCAATTACGGTTTCCTCAGGGTACATGCCCAGTAGTGGGATTATGGTAGTTTTATTCCTCGTTTATAAAGAAATCTCCATGCTGTTCTCCATAGAGTCTGTATCAATTTACATTTCCACCAAAAGGGCAAGAGTTCCCTTTCCTCCACATCCTCTCTAGCATATATACATCTCACAATATATAAAATTCTAATTAAATCTTCAGAGGAAAAAAAATACATAAGGCTATTTTCTCTCCATATCCCACAGTCTTACACACATGCTCCTTTTTAAAATGTTAAATTCTTTTATTTCATGTATTTATATACCTTACTTGTAGATTTCTATTCCATTTTGTTCCACACAGTCATTTTAAAACTACTTAACCTAATTTCATTCTCACTGACATTTCCCCCATACATTGTAAAGTTTATTTTAAAATGTATCTTTCTATATTTTGCACACAAGCATGCCACCTACGCTCCTTGAAGTGTGTGTACGGTACCTGAAGGTTCTTACCTTCAGACAAGGTCACGTCTGACACTGATTTATCAAAAAGCAGTTGAAAGGAAAGAGCTTGGTCTTTTAGGTCAGAGAATCCCAGTGCTCCTCTTATCTTGCTTTTCTGTCTCGGGAAGTGTTTTGACCTCAAGCAGCACCTTATAAAGAGCAAGGACTGTAAATGTGACGCTAGAGGTGAGTGGGTTCAAAGGTTCTTCAAATGCTCCTGGAGGTTGCCTTTGTTACGTGTAATGTCGCATAAGCAAAAAATACTCAGGAAGAGGAACAGCCACATTTCAATTTTTATTTCTGGATGCTGGATTGCTTTCTAACCACAGGTTATTCCCATGACTTTCTCGAATCCATGACTGAAGGACAAACCATATGCATCTTTGCACTGATACAAACTAAAACCTTCCACCACCTGATAGGAAGTGAAGAAGGCACCTACTTTTTCTGTAGTTTCTGTGTGAAATGATGCGGTTTCCAGTGAATGGGCAAACTAAAAACATGTCCCCGGGTTGCAAAGAGTGAAGATTGTAGACATCAGGCACTGGAGCTCTTCCCAGAAGACACGTCCTCTGGCGGGCATTTTTGCTAAATTACAAGACTGAGACTATTGGCACAAGAAACATCATCCTGTGATTGGCTAATATGATACAGCAAAGCGATGATTCAACCTGAACCGCTATGAACGTCCCTGCGGTGGTCAAGGGAGTTCTCCCTTCAGTCTCACCGCGGTCCTGGTCGTGAACTGATGTTTCCAGGTGCGTCAGAACTCTCGGGGTCAAGCGTCTCGTTCGCAGGGCCCGGGTCTCTTCCTCCAGGGGCAGGGAGGACCTAGATCAGCCTCTCCACTGCAGGGGCGTCCATCACGCTCCACATCTCCACACGAGAGCTGTCCTTTTCCTGACGGCTCGGGCTGTAGGAGCCCTGGGTTGCCCTTTTGTTGGAGGCGAGAACAGAAGCCACCACTGCCAGAAAGAGGATCAGCAACAAGGCTACCGTCACTGAGCCGATGGCGGCGAACACGTCCCACAGCAAGTCATCTGCCAACTGCGAGGATGGAGACAATTGTGATGTGAGTTACAGAGCAAAGGAGAATGGCCAGGACAAGCAGCTACTCAGGGATGAAAGTCAAGCAGAGCACAGGTGCCACCCTGTGCCTGAGAGAAAGACTAGATACGGAGGGACATTCAGGGGCTCTTATCCCAGATCACGAGGATGGGACCACGTCGCCAGTGTTTAAGGTCTGGAGTCAGGAAGTAAGGCACAGCATCTGCTGCGTTTACCCTGTGTCAGCCTCAGTGCCTGAGATCATGCATCTCAAGGCCAAAGGCTGAGCCCACATGCAGCCCTGCATGCACGCTCAGTCGCTCAGTCGTGTCCGACTCTTTGCTACCTCATGGACTGTAGCCCACCAGACTCCTCTGTCCATGGGATTTCCCAGGCAAGGAGACTGGAGTGGGTTGCCATCTCCTCCTCCAGGAGATCTTCCCGACTCAGGGGCCAAACCTGTGTCTCCTGCATTGCAGTCAGATTCTTTACCACTGCACCATCTGGGAAGCCCAAACCCACATGTATGTTTGTAAAATAGTTTTCCAACTATAGGATCCGACTGTTTACAGTCTTTAGACTCCCGTGCAAAAGTTCTGATTTTGCACTGAAAGAATGGTTGTTTTAAAGCCTTTCTCAGTAAATGAGCAAATTAAATCAGTTGGGCCTCATGGGAAAGATCCAAGACAAAGGTTGGGCTGCAAGGCTCTGGTTTCCACACTCCCTACTTTGATTTGGGTTTGATGTGACAGTTGAATGGTTGTGAACACAGTCATGCTCCATGTGGAGCCAGACCTCGAGAAACAGGACACTGGAGGGAGAGCCCCTCTTGGGGGAGCTGGGCCCGGGACTCTCAAGGGTGGGCCTTGGACAGAGGGGTCTCTCTGATGTTGACTGCAGTGTGTTTGCCAAGCACTTCTTGTCAATGGGTAAAAGACACTGATTGGGTTGCACAGAAATATTAAAGACAAGACACACTTGCTATTTGAATTTTTAACAGGCTTGCAAATAAATATTTCTGTCAGGGTAAACAAAGCAGAAGTAGACCGCCTTCTCATTAGCTTTCCCCAGGACCCATCCCCTGTCACCTAACCAAGCCACTATTAGAAATGTAATCTCTGTTACTGGAATATCCTAGGGAATTTTTAACACTTTGGCTTTCCTTTGTGTGTGTGTGGGTGTGTGTATGCATGTGTGTTTGTTGTTGTTCCTCACTGTGCTCTGGTTTAAATCATTATATGGTTACTATATTCCTATGATACTGTGTCTCTTCATAATACTGTCTTGTATTCACTTGTTCAAATGTGGTTCATTAGTTTCTTCAATCAACAATATTTATTGACTGTCTGCTATACACATTGAACTGAGCTAGGAAATAAAAATCAAAGGTAAGCCAAAGTTTGATATCTGGAGCTGAGACTGTGGACACGGGCAAATGGAGGACACACACAAGCACACACATAGACAATCATCATATATCTTAAACACGTGTTACGGTAACACCATAAATGATGTACATGGGGTGTAGGCAGAGTAATAGTGGAGTGATGCGTGTGATTACCTTTGGAAGGATAAATGAGCTTTCAAATATTTCAAGCAGGAAATTCTACTTGGATGAAACAACTTGAAATGAAAAGGGCAAGAGTGTACAAAAGTCCTTAAGAGTCTGGAGAAACAGGGAGAAATCTGATGTGAGCGAAGGTGTTGTCCATGAATGTGTACATTTGAGTGGCAATGGATTTAAAGAGTTGGTGAGAGATGGGACTTTAAGTAGATGAATCTTAACCAGAAATCTGAAAGCTGCACTAAAATTCAGTCTTGGTCCTGAGGTCACTGGGAGCCTGGGAAGGTGTTTGAGTAAGAGCATAATATGATCAGATCTGTTTTATTAACTTGGCTCTGGTAACAGGATGGAGGGTGATGGGCGTGAAGGTGGGACTGGAGATAGAGGAAATAGGAGTTTATTGTATTTGTCGAGATGAGATGATTTGGGTCTAAGTTTACCAGTGGAGTGAGACTCTTTCCAGGCAAGAATACTGGAGTGGGTTGCCATCCCCTTCTCCAGGGGATCTTCCCAACCCAGGGATCGAACCCGTTTCCTGCATTTCAGGCAAATTCTTTACCCTCTGAGCCACCAGGAAATCCCACATTCACTGGGAGAAGATACACAGGAGCAGAGACAGGAAGACTTTGGTTCAGGTTGGGGAAGGCGAGGTCAGTTTCCTGGACAATGTTCAGGTGCGCGGTGCTATTAGAGAGAAAGAAATAACTGCTCCCTTCTCTCCGGTTATTGTCTAACATTCTGGGTCTCAGCAGCTTTCCCAGTTACTGGAGAAAAGCAAGTAGAGTCTGACGGAAATCAGTTACTCTTGAGAAAAATCATTCACCTCAACTCGAGGGCCCGTCCTCTGGCCATCGGGTGTGGCAGTGACATCCTTTATCAGGGACAATGACCGTGGACTTGAAGAGAACTGTAGACACGGCCTTGAAAGCTCAAGAGTCTGGGACTCAGAAGGGCAGATTGAGCCTCCGGTGTTCTCTGGGGGACCTCTCCATCATGCAACACTCTCATTCCTAGCTGCTGAATTCTCCTAATCTAGCCAGTAAGTAGCATGGTCTCTGGGAGTTAATGGCTGTTCTGCTGGTGAGGGAGTTGGGAGTGGCCACACCTACACGGAGAAAGGAGAAATCACTGGGTTTGCCTCTGCTTCCTTAACTTTTCTAGCTTCTTCCCACTTGGCCCAAGAGGGACGGCACGGGGGAAGCTGATGCCACCCAGACCCTCTCACCCGCCACCCTGCAGCCAGAGGGAGGGGGCATGGCAGGTGTAGGCGCTGAGCTCTCGTTGGAACCCCAGTTCTGAAAGAACCAGAGGACTGGTCCGCTCCACTCATCTCGGTACCTGCAGGGAACCAAGGCTCTTCTCCATAGAGGCTCTGGGCTCTCAGCAACATGGACGTGCAGGGCCAGCTCTGGGCCGGGAGCAGCCCCCGGCCCAGCCCGCCAGCAGTGTGTGGAGTGGGAAGGCTCAGCCTGTCCCTGCAGGGCCCCGCCAGTGTGACCAGCATGCCCTTCCCCACTGGAGACTCATACGTTGGATCCAAGTGTTGACACCTAGGGACCAGGGTCAGGAGACGCAATGGATACAAAAGCCAAAGAGAGAGTCCCTGAGGAGGTGCTCGGCACATGAGGACGTGAACCGCAGTGAAGGCGCAGTGTGCCCCCGCCCTGACTTTACTTCACTCTGAAAGATGAACGGGAACTCCCTCGATGCCTCGGGGTGTGACCCGGGAGCCGACCTACAAACCTAAGATTGTAATTCTGAGCTCCAGATAGAGCGCTGGCTGAAACAGCCAGCCTAACCAAACCAGATAAGACTCATCACTAAACTCTGGAGGGGAGCTATGGGCGTCGGGGTTTGAAACCACCTCTGGGAGGCCCTTTGCTTTTGAATTCCCATGGTGGAAAGGCCTTATTAGCTCTGCTCTTCGTCAGCTGGGCTTAAAATACACAGCCCCGGAACGGATCCTTTGATAATGGAAACTTCTGGGACACAGGAACTGACAAGGCCGCCAAGTGCGGACCGTCCTGGAAAACAGCGGGAGTGCCAGGCCAGGCCTGTTTCGGTGGGTTGTGCTTCTAACGCTGTGCTTTTGAATAACCTTTCTCAGAAAAGACAGAGTCCAAGCTAACTAAAATTTTCATGTAAAATTACTTTTCACATGGCTTACGCCACAACCTGTACTGTTATGCTAACATCTTGTTTATGAAATGTACATCCTCTTTATGAAATGTACATCTTTATATGAAATGTACATTTTATATGTGATCAAATTAAACAGTGATGAGCTGAACTTCTTATCTGCAGAATAAAATAAATCAGTGCTTCATTTTTTCCTCTGTAGAAGATTCATTCTGAATCCCTGACTGGTTGTGGCTGAATGAGACCCAAGGAAGGGTGCACGCTGGCATTCTGAGAGGAACGGCCAAAGCTTCCTTTGAAACGTCTCGCCTGGGGCTAGGCTGAAACACACTGGAAACATCAGAAGCTTTTTCCCTGAAATTCCGGAAGAGGAATCCTAACTGTGACTCTTCTGAGGGCAGGCTGCAAACAGAATGTGCTCGCTAAACAGCCGGAAGTGGGCTTGAGCCCAGTTCATCCTCTGCGTGTCTCTGCTGTCGCAGGAGTGACTGCTGGGTGTCTGAGACTCGCTCCGTGGCACAGAAAACATCCAGGTGTGCAGAGCTTCTCCGAGGGCAGGCCCAGAAGGGAGCTCAGTCCTGTGGTCACCCGTTTCTCACTCCCCAGATGGAACCTTCCCGGCTGATTTCCCAGGTCCTGCCTGGGTGTCAGATCACCCATCAGACGCCTCCACTCTGGTGCCATGTCAGGACGCAGTGCCCAGCCTAGGAGCCGGGGGAGGGCAGGCGCTGCCCTGGAGCTGGCCGGGTCCCAAGCTGTCCGGCCAGTGGCGCCCACCGCCCCCTGGCTAGCTGACTGCTGGACAGTTCATCTGACTCTGGAAACACAGGATGACTGGCCTGTCTGCAAAGGAAAAGAAACAAGACCGCGTCTGTCCTCAGCCCCAGAATCCGCTTGCCATAATATTTAGGGCCAATGCGGAAAAATGTGAAGACAATAAACGCAGCGGAAGGAGCCTGGAACAAAACGGGATCTTTTCGGAAACTTGAGCTCCTCCTTCCAAGTGAAAGGCGGTGACGATGTTAGAGCTTTGACTCGAAGTGAGGAAAGCTAGGACTAAGGTTGGGGTTACCCACATAGGTGCATGTTCTTCTCAAGTACGTTTGTGGTTGAAAAAAAGGAGAAGTGATGGGACTTAGAAACTGGCTCCTGAAAAACACTAGGGTAGAGTGAAGTCCCCAAATCCTTCTTATAATTCAGTCTATATGTCAGCTGTGTGGAAATACGTGGAAAATGATGAGTAAAAATGTTCAGATGCTTATGGGTTACATTTCAGCTTCCTTGTGCGAGTTTCTGCAGTGTGTGTGTGTGTGTGTATAGTGTTACACAAGTACATAATGATACATCAGGTGCTATTATGACCATTATTAATTAATGTGAAAAACACTTTAAGGATGCTATGTTTTTACAAAGCCGGTTATAATATTTACCTTCCATCTATGTATCTAAAGTGAAACAAGGACGTCTCCTTAATTCTCACAGTTCAAATTTTAAAGAAGACGAAGAGAGAGGGGGCAGCCCCTGTGAATTACTATTGTGGCAGGAGGTCTTCTATTTGGTGGATTGTAAAACCCTCCCACACAGACCTGGGTCCTTGAAACTATCTCTTATCAGTGAATTGCTAGAAACAGCCGTTTCCATAGTAATATTGAATATGTGCCAGAACTCTGTTTTTAAAATGAATATTGCTGCAGTGGCCAATTTTCAACAGCAAATACACCGTCCACTTTACAGTTATAAGGGCGGGGGAACAGGGGACTGAGCGGCCGAAAGCAGGGCCTGGGCAGTGTCCAGGCCCAGGGAGTGGACCACCCAGCAGGGCTCCCGTCACCTCGTAAAGGGCTCAGGACTGGGGAGAGTGGCGGCCACACGGCGGGGGACCCCCCAGGCAGCCCCCAGCCACCAGCTCCAGGGGACCCTCAGGGGCACCTGAGCTGAAGCCAAGGGCATCTTCTCCTTGGCGCCCCCATCTTCATCTGCTGCTTCTCCCAGAAAACACACAGGCTCTCGGAGGAATCATAGAGTCTTCCAAACCAATTCTCACCAAGTAATTACAGTCCCTCACACCTCCACGGGGTGGGACGGGGTGGCCTCTCGACAGCCTGGGATGGGCACACGGAGCTACATGAGGGGGTTCAGGGCACCACCGCCCTGGGGGAGCTGCCCTGGGGAACTTCAGATGTGACTTCCACGTCAGGCCCTGTCGAAGACGCTGGAATAGCTCCTGTAGAAATTTGGTGTGGGTCCATGGCTGACAGGGGCTTCCCAGATGGCGTTAGTGGTAAAGAGCATGCCTACCGATGCAGGAGACGGGAGACACACAGGGTCGGTCCCTGGGTTGGGAAGATCCCCTGGAGGAGGGCACGGCAACCCACTCCAGTATCCTTGTCTGGAGCATCCCATGGGCAGAGGAGCCTGATGGGCTGCAGTCCACAGGGTCGCACAGAATCGGCCGCAACCGAGCGTCTGAGCACAGCACACCTTATGCTGAGAGCTGAGGGGTGCTGTGAAGGGACACAGTTATTCCAGCCTTCAGCAAATGGTCCTTGAACACATCCTCTGAGTGAGCCCAGCGGCACCTGGGGTTTGGTGGGGAGCCGGCAGGCCCCGCCCCATCCATACAGGGCTGGGTCTGGAATCTTCCTGATGTCCCACAGGCTCATTCCGATGAGGACACCAGATTTTCAGCAGAAGGATTGATGCAGCTAGGAGTCTGGAGACCTTTGCTTTCATATTTCTCTCTCTTTGAGCAGGTGGTCTCAGTGATATAATTGTTTTCCTTGGAACACAAGGCCTTGTGAGTAAAACTTCTCTCTCTCTTTGCCTCATACAAGAACCAAATCCCAGTGGCCCCAGCTCGGGTTTCATGATGTTGCCGCAAATTTGCTGCGTGCAGATAATCGCGGCCCTTTCTCAGGTGGGAGAAAGGGGTCACCAGATGCTGTAGGCAAGGAAACGTCTAGCTGGTAGGTGGGGATTGTCACTTCCTGTCGCCTTCGCTGGTCGCACTCATTGAATGCTGCCAGCTTCATCTCTCCCTGGCACGTCGTGCCTCGTGACACCTACGCAGGTCAGAGGTGTCCGCCCTCCAAGTGTGGAAGCTCCATCAAGGGGCAGCCCCATCCTTCTGCCTCCCCGGCACCTGAACTGGCCTGGGTCCCCCGGGACCCCATGGCGAGCACCACTGGGCAGAAGGGCTTGCCCTTCACACAGAGCTTCCCTCCTGGGATTCCTGCAGGAGGACATCCTCAGCCTGCGTCCCGCAGAGGACGAGGCAGCAGCTCTCTGACTCTGCTGAAGGGTGGGTGCACTTCAGAGGGGCTGCGGGCAGACCCGAGGGGGCAGATCGGGAACCACGTGGTCAAGGGGTGAAGGGGCCGTGAAGACATTTGCTGACTCTTCCTTTCTGCGGAATCAACCACAAATGGCTCGTCTGCTTCCAGCTTCTCTTGTTCCTGGAGCCCAGACGGGAAAGTCATCAGGCGGAGCAACTAAGTCCAGGCACCACAGCTACTGAGCTGGGCTCTGGAGTCCGTGCTCCATGACCAGAGCGGCCACCGCAGTGAGACGCCCCTGCGCCACGAGGAAGATCAGCCTCCCTCCCTCCTCGAGGCTGGAGGAGCCCACGCGCAACAGCGAAGACCCAGCCCAGCCAAAAATAAACTAACAAATGCTTTTTATAAGCCTCTTTTTAAAAAAAAATTTGCTTCCATTTCCTGGTCAAGGTCATCATCAGCTGCAGCCTCACTAGCACCTTGCTCTCTGGCAAAGTGACCCTCTTGACCAGCCCTTTTTGAATAGGAAACTCCTCCCCGACCCCTTCTGCAGACCCCCTCCTCTATTCAGAGCAGCCTTGGGCTCGGCTGCCCTCGGAATTGCTCCTGAGGACCCTTCGGGACCCCCTCTAGGTGTCTGTGTCTCTGTCAGCAGAGCCTGGGGCTTCAGCAGCGTTGAGAAGACCTGCAACCCCGCCTGCCCGGCATGACCTTCCCCGTGCACTTGAACGTGCTGCCCTGATCACGAAGGGTGAGGCCCCCTCCACCCCTCCCCCTGAACTGCAAGGATGGGAATCCGTTTCCTCTGAAACTTTCCCCGCATGCAAAGTGCAGTGCTTCGCAGAGTGGCCGGTCAATCGTTCCCAACTTGTGTTCATGGCTCCATTTGACACATCGATTCCACCCTTTCCAGCGGTGGGGAGACTTCTCTACAGTGCGGAGCTCTGCTGGTGGGGACCTCCGTGCACGCGGCTGCTCGTGCACTCATTCACGCACTCCTGTGTGGTTCCTGAACGCTTTCACCGTCGCAGGCGGTGGGTCCCGGACCCACGGAACCCAAAGGTGCGGGCGCCGTCTTGCTAGAGAGGACCGCGGAGTGGTGGCACCGGGCGGGGCGGCCACACGGACCACCGCCGTTCCCGTGGCGGGGGCGGGGGGGCGGTGCTCCGGTAGAGGCCGGCGCCGAGGAAAGGGGGAGCGGGGAGAAGGTGGACTTCCTGACGTCTCCCCAGTTTTCTTAAGGGGAGCTGCGAGGAGACGAGGTAAGGGAAGGCGCCGGAAGCAGAAGGAAAAAGAGGTCCTTCGAGAGAGGGAGAGCAGGGGCCAGCCTCCCCGGCTGGCCTGCGAGGCTGCTGGGGGGCTTCTTGCTTCTGTTGAGCCCCGCATGAGGACGCAGCAGTCACGTGGCAGGAAGACGCCACCCAGCCTGGGCGTGGAACCCACCAGAGTCTGCTCTCGGAAGCTTCCTTCCCCTCCCTCCTCGAAGCGGAAGCCAGAATCTCAAGAGCAATTTCTGTCTATTCCCTGTGGGTTCTTTCCCAGCACGTCTGACCTACACCTCTTATCAGAATCGCATCAGCCTCGCATGCCAGGGGTCCTCTACTGACCAGGGTTTTGTAGGACCCAGAAGGACTTAAATTTCTTTCTACCCCTTCTTTTCGCTATGGTCTATAGATTTTTAGAAGGTGACTGATAAGTATGCCAGTTGATTTTACACAGCATTTCAAGAGCAAGAGAATATCCAGCAAACAAGTTAAAAGGGCCTGGGGACTTTTGAGATTAACTGACACTAAAATGACAACTAACAACTAAATGCAATGGACTGTATCCTGGATCAAAATAAATAAATCTAAGGGACAACTGGGGCCAATTAGAGCAATCTGAACATGGGTAGTACACGAGACGGCCAGTTTCATGATAGCTTCCTAGAATATGGGCTTCTCAGGTGGCACCGTGGTGAAGGATCCACCTGCCAGTGCAGGAGACTCAAGAGGTCCGGGTTCAACCCCTGTGTCAGGAAGATACGCTGGAGGAAGAACTGGCAACCCACTCCAGTATTCTTGCCTAAAGAGTTCCATGGACTGGGGACCCTGGCAGGCTACAGCCCATGGGGTCACAAAGAGTCAGACACAACTGAGCGACAAAGCATTCACATTTAGTACGCAGTTGCAGAAGGAAGTCCTGTTTCTTTGGAGACATTTGCTGAAATATTTAGTGGCAAACATAGGGTCACAAAGAGTTGGACATGACTGAAATGACTTAGCAGGCAAGCAAAATGTTGCAACATCTGCACCCTACATTCTAAAGAAGGACGTATCCAGAGGCAAGAAAGGGAACAGAATACTAAAAAGTTGCTGTAACTGGGTGAAGGGCATACATGTGTTCACTGCATTTTTTTCTGATTTTCTTTAACTTTCATTTTCCCCCAAAATCATGGAAAAGTAATATTTTTAAAAATGATGGTTATTGTGAAAGTAATTCCCCTAAACCCCCAGATTGCAGACCTTGCTTCTTTCACTGTTTGTTCCTCTACTTCAGGTCTTGTTGGTTTCTCTCTCTGCTATAATTTTACTGCCCAGTAAATCTTGTTCCCATCAATGGTTTTATCTCCCCTGCCAGACACTGAGACATTCATGGACCACATCACACACCAGTTTCATCACGGAATTGGCCTTAACCACCCCCCTGCCGGAACCTAACACGGTGCCAGGCACGTGGTGGGCGTTCATGGTCTTTCTCACCATCTCCTGGCACCGTCCTTCTTGACCTAAAAGCTGCTGCTATTGTTCAGTCACTAAGTCACATTTGACTCTTTACGACCCCGTGGACTGCAGCACCCTGGGCTCCCCTGTCCTCCACCATCTCGCAGAGTTTGCTCAGGTTCGTGTCCATTGAGTCGGTGATGCTATCTAAAAGCTGTACTTTGGCCATTTCCTCACTCAGATTATGTCTTTCTTACCAACTTTCTTCAGTTGGTGAAAAGCTGCTATTGATTCATTCTCACATTAGGCAGGAAAAGCGAGTGCTGAATCCCCTACATGCTTATGGCTTATCACATGTCCTTTATTTCTAGGCAGAGGTAATCTAGTCTATGTCACCATATTTATTGCCCGCAAATCAAAACCAGTTGCTAGAGTAATGAAGGTCTATTGGTTTGTGTCGGCTTAATCCATGTCAGGGGGCTTTAGGGGCGTATAAGGATAATTTGACCAGCAAAAGGAAAGCCATAAAAATGATCAAAAAGCTAACAGATATGCTGAGAACACCAAGCTTATTTTGCTGAGGATTTATGGCCAACTTATCAGAAAACTATTTGGTCCAAGTCGACATTCAAATCACTCCCTCTATAATTCAGCAAAGATTCCAGCCTCCGAAAAACACACACACACACACACACACACACACACACACAAAAACAGCCTCTATAATGAGATACCCTGGAAACCCCTAACTTGCAGCACATGGAGTTTAATTTTCAACAGTTGTGAGATGGCAGTAAATTCAGCTTTGGAATAACCAGCTCCACTGATGCCTCAGACCTGCATTAAATTAATGGAGCGCAGAGATGGACTGCCACGCCTCCTCTGACATACCCACATCCGAGTTTATTCATCAAGGGGAGCTTAAATGTCTGACCTCCCCCGAGATGGCACTGGGGCCAGGGCCTGCGAGGTCCCGGCAGAAGTGGGTGCCAAGTCACCGGGCTCTGCCACACGGCGTCAGCTGTAACCCGGGCCCAGCCCTGGAGGCTGTATTTTATTGACCAGACTCAAATTGGCTTCCCCTCGTGCAGGTGATAAAGAGTGGCGTCAAGTCACCCGTGTGAAATACATCACTTTAACTCTGACAGCTTGTCACTGAAGGCCTTGTTTATATAATCTATTGTGCCATTTACTCTTCTTATTTTAAAAAGCAGACATAGAAATAAAAACCCTACCGTCCAGTGTCTCATGGATGAATGTCCTGTACCTTCTCTTAAATAATCTCAGAAGTAGCTTTTTCTATTGTCACTGTTGGTTTACATCAACTGATCAGAGTTTCAGTTTCAGAATTGGTCTCACAGAAGATGAAAGCTGGATCTCGTGCTTTAATAAGTCTTTGGGGCATAGCTTCTCCCTTCGAAATCATTTGAGAATTGCTATGTCTAAACAGGCAAGAAGCCTGCCATGCTGAGGTTGGCCAGATCTGAAGCAAGCGTTCTTAAATCTGCGAGCTTGTCACCGCTTAAGACACCAGGGTGTCTTACTACCAGCAAAGATAGAAATCTTCATATTGGGAAGGCTGGTTCAAGTAGTATTTAGTTTCAGAACACAGAGTTCTTTCAGAAGTCAAGAGTTCAGATTCTAAATAAGCCTTTTGGTAAAGTTCTATAGGTTTTACTGTGGGCAGAATTAAAACACAAACATGAACACAAGAATCTTATGTCTGATGTTGCTAATAGTCTACCTAAATGCCCCCAAATGCATCTGGAGATAATGATCTGTTTACATTAGTATTGAGGCATGGACAGTCTTCCTTCTTGGAGACACACAAAAAGTCTAATAGCATTTAACTCTTAGTCTAAAAACCCTGGCTTCCTCGGTGGCTCAGTGGTAAAGAATCGACCTGTCAATGCAAGAGACCTAAGTTTGATCCCTGAGTTGGGAAGATCCCCTGGAGTAGGGCATGGCAACCCACTCTAGTATCCTTGCCTGGGGAATATGGTGGACAGAGGTCCATGAGGTCACAAACAGTCAGACATGACTGAGCACCTAAACAACAGCTAAAAACCTTGCTGAACTACAGGACCCTATCTCTATGTCCTAATATAGTACAGAATTTAAGAGACCATTAGAGAATGAGGTCAGACTCTAGCTGTGATGGTTACTTTACATTTTTGGAGCTCTAAGTGTCTGGACACCTGATGCAAAGAGCCAACTCATTGGAAAAGACCCTGATGCTGGGAAAGATTGAAGGCAGGAGGAGAAGGGGGTGGCAGAGGAGGAGACAGTTAGATAGCATCACCGACTCAATGGACATGGGTTTGAGCAAACTTCAGGAGATGGTGAAGGACAGGGAAACCTGGCTGCTGCAGTCCATAGGGTCACAAAGAGGTGGACATGACTGAGTGACTGAACAACAGCAAAGTGTCTGGACACAGTAATTATGGTGTTCGACTAGCCTGCGTCACCTTTTCAAAGAACACTCGACCAGATCCTTGCCTGAGAAGCTCTCTGCCTTCCCTACAGAGGGCTCAAAGCACAGGCCACACCCTCCCCTCCTGTTGCCACTGACTAATTTCTAGTGACGTTTTAATAAAATGGAGATCAGATTCTCTGCTGCCTACCCAGTTCAGAGACCTTTTAAAGAAGAAATAAGATAGCCCAGCTAATTTATTTAACTGCATTCTGGTTCAATAATTAGCTGTTAATATTCCAAGAGTGTAAAGCTTTTCTCTGAATTGTCTTTGCTGATCACTATATTTTCTCATATTTTCTCATGTCATATTGAAATTTTAATAATTTACATTCATTTTCCCCCCCTGAAGTTTGGAGTAATTGCCCAAAGAATATCCCCCTTACTAACTTGAATAATCTGAAACATAAGGAAATCTTGTTTGCTAAACCCCCAAAGAGACTGAGAACTGAGGATTCGGGCTATAAACTAAGCCTCCTCGGTCTGCTTGCTTCTTTTTCCCAGACCCTAGACTAACACTCCTCTCCCCTCCCTGTAGTTCCCTTGAGTCTATAACTTTTCTTTTCCACTACCATTTAGATGACTTGTCCTCAGGGACGTGGCTGTGTTAAGAGCCCCAGGAAGCAAACCGTGATTAGTCGCCAGGCTTGTGAAATCCTCCCTGGTTCTGTTTACGAGCTTGGCTGCCAACCCTCCAAAGGCTGGCTCCGCACCCGTGTTCTTTTCAGGGTCACTCTGCCTGCAGAGCGCAGATTAAACACACAGCCTCGGGACTCTCATTGCTGTGAGGAGAAACATTTACATTCCACTGATCGCGCGAGGTGTAAAAGGAAGCCATCTGCTCTGATTTAACGACTTCAGGAGTAGCTATGACTCCAAGATGAGAAAAAGTCACAACACAGCTCACCCTCAGCCCAGGGCTCTTCTGTGAGGCAGACCTGGGGGAGGAATCACCTCCGTGTTAGGAGGCATTTGCATCCTGAGAGATTCTCAGGGGTTGGCCCTCTACCCAGTGGTTTCATTGTTCTCTTTTATTAATGGTTCTTTGCTACAGTTTTGTAGGGCTCTTTCCCTGGTCTTAGGAACCTGGAATAAATCTATTATTTCTAACATAAAGGTGGCAATTAGGTCACTGATTATTTGTGCATTCCACCCAGGCAATTCATCTGTTCGATATCCAGTCCATTTGCTACAATGAGATCAGCTGTAAAATATTGATACTTTGGAACGAAAAGGTGGGGTGTGCATGCTCAGGCGCTCAGTCACATCTGACTCTTTGCAACCCTACGGACTGTAGCCAGCCAGGCTCCTCTGTCCATGGGATTCTCCAGAAAGAATACTGGAGTGGGTTGCCATTTCCTTCTCCAGCTAAAAGGGGGAGAAGGAAAAGTAATTTAAACCTGAGGATTTAATATGTCCCTGGCCTCTGCCATGCCATCTCAGTTTAATCTTCACGGTTGTCTAAGGATACAGAGATTGCTGCTCTTAATTAAAAGATCTTTTAAGCAATTTGTCCCAAGTAATGAATTGCTTAAGTGGCAGATCTGGTATCCAAATCGGCCGGGTTTGTTCACTTATACCAGATGCATCCTGGGTAGAGCACTAGGTAGATATAATCCTAAGTTTACCCTGAATTTCAACCAAGTTCCCCTTATTTGACGTATTTACCCTCCGAGAGATGAGTAACAATAGCTATTCTATATTCGGATCTCTTGCTACGGACAGTGCTCACATAGTCAGCAGTGCGTCTCTGCTTGCCGGTGTTGGTCTAATTTTTTAGGACTTTGCACGACAGAAAAAGCTCTGACAAAAGCAGGCTGAAGGGTAGAAGCGTTTTGTCTGTGAGTTCTAGGAAGGTGCCTGGCACACAGCAGCTATCTGGGAGCAAAGCTGTCTCTAAAGAGTGCCTGCATAGATGCTGAAAAATTCAGCAGAAGAACAAAGAAAGGGACCCCTAATTCACAACTTTCAGTCCTATGCTTTTAACAGCCCAGCATGTCCACCAAGAAACAAAGCAACGCAGAAAAATCTCCCAGGGTTGCTGCTTGTATGAAACAGCCCGGTGCTACCCTCCGGTTTTAACACAATGTTATCAGGCGATGATTAAGAAGGTAGCTGTTTCCTCGCTTTGCAGTGTCAGAAAACAAGGTATCAAGCCAACAACTGCCTTTGGAGGTGCAGCACTCAGATCACAGCCAGGTATTGCTTCCAAGTGTAAATATTAACAGCGAGGGAGAGGAGGAGATCTCCTCTGGCTCTGGGCTGCCTGAGCTCAGCAGATTAACGTGACACTCCTGCCTGATTTGCTGAGATGCAGATAATTGAGCTTCTTGTTAACGAGTTTCCTTTTTTTTTTTTTTTTTTAACTCCATCAGCAGGTTCTTGAATCAATGCCTGGATTAGGTTTGACTAACATCAGCACAATTGACTCTGATGTAAAGTTTAAAATTTATTATTAAAAATTGCACGTCCATTTGCTAGTTTCCAACTAAAAGGAGTTAGTCCTTCTGGAAGAATTTATACCTAGTTTCCCAGAACATATTATTTCTTCTGCCTCTGTTGAATGAAGGAGTCCGTGATGTTTTCAGGACACTGGGTAACACTTAGGGGCAAGCTGAAGGAGGCCTCTCACGTTTCATCCATTGCCAAAGGATTTAAGGTCTTCATGAGTTTGGGTGAATAACAGTGGTTTTCATACTCCTTTTGAGATGCTGGTAAAGAATCTGCCTGCAATGCAGGAGACGTGGGTTCAGTCCCTGGGTCGGGAAGCTCCCCTGGAGAAGGGCATGGCCACTCCCTCCAGTACTCTTGCCTGGAGAGTCCTATGGGCAGAGGAGCCGGGCAGGCTACAGTCCATAGTGCCGCAAAGAGTTGGACACGAATGAGTGACTAACATTTCTGAGAAACTAAATTTCAAAACTATTATGTAGGAGCTCTTATTTTCTTGTAGATTTTTTAAAAATGGCCTCAGCATTGTTTACATGAAAACGTGCTTGCATCCTTTTCTCTATATAAAGTACATAAGCATGGCTTACAGTTCCTGCATTCAGTAAATGCCAGTTGATGAGGATGATGATCCCAGAGTCCCTCAAATGTACTTAAGCTGTCTTGCTACAATGGCACGTTACTACCCATAAAAATCTGACACAAAATGTGTCCAGATGTGTCTCTTTGCAGCTCCGTGGACTGTAGCTCTCCAGGCTCCTCTGTCCATGGGATTCTCCAGGCAAGAACACTGAAGTGGGCTCCCATTTCCTCCTCCAGGGGAATCTTCCCAACTCACGGATGGAACCAGAGTCTCCTACATCTCCTGTGCCGGCAGGCAGATTCTGTGCCACTGAGCCACCTGGGAAGCTTGTCCCACACTACCATGTACAAAATCAAGGATGGCAGCATTGCCCAAGTACCAAATGTTATAAAGTCTACCTGCGTTTGTTTATAAGAACATACTCTGAGTTTATGTGGCAAAAATTCTAATCTGCATGTTCTTGGCTATGGACTCCTATGGTTCATCACACACTAATGTCTTAATGTGTAGTTTCAAGATCTACACTTTCCTATATTTAGAAAGCTGTATTCAAACAGAATATGGCGTCTTCTTCTTTTCTGTCAACTTCAAAGTTGCTAACACACTGTAGTTGCTCAAATCTTTTTGGCTGAGTCGACAAATTAGATAGCACTGTAAAATAAATGCAGAAGCAAACTCGACGTGGGTGGCGGGTAGTGCCTGATCTACCCAGGTGACACTCGGCTTACTTCTCAGGAGGAGAGCGTGCCCTGGTTGGTCTGTGCATCAAGACTGACCTGGGCCTCACTTTGAACTCGGAGAACTCAGCAGGAGCTGGTCATTGTGACTGCAATCCATGACCACTGGGATGTGGACAGTTCAGTTCAGTCGCTCAGTCACGTCCAACTCTTTGCCACCCATGGACTGCAGCATGCCAGGCTTCCCTGTCCATCACCAACTCCCGGAGCTTGCTCAAAGTTATGTCCATTGAGTTGGTGATGCCATCCAACCATCTGATCCTCTGCTGCTCCCTTCTCCTCCTGCCTTCAATCTCTGCCAGCATCTGGGTCTTTTCCAATGAGTCAGCTCTTTACATCAGGTGGCTGAAGTACTGGAGTTTCAGCTTTAGCATCAGTCCTTCCAATGAAGAGTCAGGGTTGATTTCCTTTAGGGTGGGCTGGTTTGATGAGGACATCAGTGAACAAATCCTGTAAAGGGAACTGGACCAAGGATGGTGTCCTTGTCAAATCTGCTTCAGCCCTCAAGGCCGTGTGAGTCAACACACAGGACCCAGCCAGCTCTTCCCTCCCCCAGTATTTTACTTGAACAGGGAGCCACTCAAATGCTTTGCCCTCTGGAAAGGCACATGCCTGTGTGATGCTCACAAAGGGCCTCCCAGGCTCCTTACATCCCGGAACGCCTCTGTACAAAGGCGCTCATGGTAGGAGCCCGCCCCCTGCCAGCCAAACAGCCACCGTTACTGTCTCAAGGCAGAAGACAAACGGCACACGATGACACAGAGCCTGGACCTCCTGAGCTCACACCGCGAGGTGACTGGGAAGCTCAAAGTCACCACTTAGGGCTCTGCAAACACAGCATCAAATAGGGATGCTTATATTGGTTACTACAATTCAAGAGCATCTATTTTGGTAATTTAAGTGGTAATTTAACGTGCATCCGTGTGTGCTAAGTTGCTTCAGTCGTGTCTCACTCTTTGCAACCCCATAGACGATAGCCCGCCAGGCTCCTCTCTCCATGGGATTCTCCAGGCAAGATGCTTATATTGGTTACTATAATTCAAGGACATTTATTTTGGTAATTTAAGTAGCGATGGAATTATCCCAGTTCAAACATATAGGACCGTTACCCTCAGGAAGCTGCAAATTGGCATAATTTACATACTGCCCGCCGTGAATATCTTTAACATCCACAGGACTTAATCGTAAAAACAAATAGGTTATTCTGCATTCCATGGGGGCCCCAGAGCAGATCTTTGTTTACAAGATTTACATTTTTCATATTCTCCCTGGAAATGTTCAAAAATTCCAGAGTTAACCTGGATATCGTCTGTCTCGTGAAAAACTTGTATTTCCGTAAGTTTTGCATGTGCGTGTGTGTGTGCTAAGCTGCTTCAGTCGTATCTGACTCTTTGTGACCCCACAGACTGTAGCCTGCCAGGCTCCTCTGTCCATGGGATTCTCCAGGCAAGAATACTGGAGAGGGTCTACATATAATGACATCTGTTTCAAACCCCTATTTTATAATTAAGAAACGCCTACATCTCTAAACTATTCAGGTAGGGTAGTCTGCTGAAAACCAACCTCCAGGTGTTGTGCTTATAAATTAAGACACTGAAACTAACACTTCATCTCCATCTTGGTCTGTTTTCTAAGGATTTGCATAGCTGGGACATTTTAAAAAGTGAGCAAATGCCTTTCTTAATTTTACATACTTCAAGATGAATGATAGCCTTATCAGTCTATTGCCTCAAAGAAAGCTTTTCGTGGTGCTGATCCAGGGAATTTGCTCAGTTTTTAGAGAAGGGAGACTTAATCTGATTAAACTTGAACCTCCTCAGACCAAAACATGCCTTTGGTCCTTTGAGAAAAAAGGGGGAGAGCATCACAGGCCTGAAAATCCTCAATTAATGAAAAAGAACCTTAGAAAGATTTAAATGAATTTTTTTGGGAAAAAAAAAAGATGCTTAAAGCAAAACTTAGTAACCCAGAACTATGCCTAGAGAAATCTTTAATTAGCAGAAATCAGAAATCAGGTTAAAGAATATGTGCCTTTAATAAGTTAGAGAAAAACCAACCCCCCAACCAGACCTATTCAACAAAATTTTCTGCCCAAACAGCATAATTTAAAAAAATAAGAATATCTAGAACAAGGAGCAAATTGTGTCAGTTTGAGTTCCAATAGGAAAGAACAAGTCTGAGAATATCATTGAGGTGTTTCCATCAGTCAAAACCATCATTAAAGAAAGGTGCTACTATTTTTGGTGGAAGGGAACCCTTTTAATCAGAGTGAGGGGCAGCCCATGGAAAATCACAACCTATTGAAAATAATTGAGAGGACGGCGTGGTGCCGGCCCAAATTGGGTTATTATGAAATGACTCTTTCCTGCTCCAGCTGGGTTTCAGACAGAAGCTGGACGATCTAATCTGTAACCTAGCCTTCGTTTGAATTTATCCAGTTTTACACCCCGCCGCTTCCAGCATCCTTTAGCATCCCAGCCAGAGCTGGTCCCTCTTTGTACCTCACATCATCCAGACTCGGTTCCCACCATTGCATCTTCACTCCTGACCTTTCTTCTCTCTTGAACACTCTCCCGTTTTCTGTTCTGCAAATAATCTTCCTTGTGTTTTATGGCCTAGTCGAATTCCCATAACCTCCTTGAAAACTCCCCCTCTTGGAATAACTCTCTGTGACCAGACTTCTGTAACTCATCCAGTGCTTTCACTCAGCCCCATAAATCACGGGCTGTTTTCAGTATGTCTTGTGGCTTCTCTTTCTCCTCCCGAACCAGATTGCTGTTTTACTGGCGCTCTTGGAGCAGGGATCATGCATCCCCCTGGTTCCCTGTCCCCCCCCATGTCCTGTCCACTCTCAGACACGGTGCAGAAACGCCTGCTCGACGCTGTGGTCACCTCCTCGACTCTCAGCGGGCAGAGACAGCAGCGACTCAGCAGTGCCCGGCCTCGAGGCGGGACTTGTGAAGCGACAGGACTCTGGGCTTCCTGCTAGGAGGCCTGGCTCGTCAGCTCAGCCCCAGGAGCAGTCTCGGAAGACGGAGGTGGCTCAGAGGCAGGGTGACCTAGAGGGGAGGAGAAGCTGGTGGATGGCTCAGCCTTTCAGGCTCAGCTGAACTCGGAACGCAGGGAACAAGTGGAAGTCTCTTCGAGAAGCTTTTCTGACAACCAGTGCTGTGAAAAGATAAGCACTGGTCTTGCTAATTGTGCTCTGGGGGCAAATACAGGCCATTTCATCCATGTCCGTGCCCTCGTGGGGCAGCTCTTGGGCACCCTTCCCCTTGGGAACAGCTCTAACTCTTCGCTGGGTCCTCCTGGTCTCCTGGAACCGCCTGAATTTCATCAGCCCCTTTTCCTCTCTACTGCTTGGGGCTCTTCAACAGTCTGTCCAGTGTTTATCATCTTGCAGGGTCAATGCCATAAGTCTCCTTGCCCCTCTCAGACCTCTAACCCTCCTCCCATGACCCCGAAGGAACTTGGTGCTCTGACGCTTGGTCTTCAGGATTCCTTCCTCAGACTCTTGCAAATATCAAGACGCCGTTACACAAAGACAAACGCCTAATCATCTAGGCCACGTGTAATTATAAACACATCACAGCACATCTCACTGCAGAATCCCAGTGAGAACCCGGGGTTCTGAGCTCTCTGCTAACAGCACGCAACTTTATTTGTGTCAGTTTCTTCTATGAGAACCAATTTATTCAGCCCCTTGGCAACAAACAATCAAACAAAACAAAAAAGATGTCTGGGGAAAATGTGTTTTTGTGTTGCTAAGAAAATTCCTGCTCATTCTCTAAGACCTGGTCAAGGATCTTCTGGGAGAAACTTTCCCTGCCGTCTCCTCCTCTGTGCAAACCACGTGCCACCCACCATTCCTTTGTCCATCCATTCATCCCTTCAGTAAGGAGTGAAGCACCTGCTTTGTCAGGCGCCCAGACCTTACAGAGTTACATAGCCTTCCAGGAGCTCACAGGCCGGAGGACTCGGCAGAGAAATCAAGGTGTCCTGCACTATTGCTCCCACATATGTGGGGCACATGCCCCAGAACCTGAACACGGGTCCTGCACCTTCTGAACTGGACATTTGTGACAAATAATCAACATAATGTGTGAGAAGACCTTAGGCACAGTGGCTGGCTCCCAGGAAGCACTCTACAATTAATAACCTTCATCAGTGTTGTTATCATTATATGTTACAATGGAGGTGTATTTGGGAAGGTGTGGGAGCTTGAAGGCCCCCTAGTAATGGGGGAGGGCAGAAGAGAAAGGAAGACTTCAGTGACAACTTTGAGAATATACATACTGGACCTGGCAAAGAAGGATAAAATGAGAATTCAAAGAGCAAAGAATTACATTTTCTTTAAAATGTCTTTTTCAAAGTTGCAACTGTGGTCAGCTTATTCTGGGTTTAGAAGAGGTGAAGGCATGGATTTTAACAATTCAGTTCAGTTCAGTTCAGTTGCTCAGTCATGTCCAACTCTTTGCGACCCCATGAATTGCAGCACGCCAGGCCTCCCTGTTCATCACCAGCTCTTGGAGTTCACCCAGACTCATGTCCATCGAGTCCGTGGTGCCATCCAGCCATCTCATCCTCTGTTGTCCCCCTTTCCTCCTGCCCCCAATCCCTCCCAGCATCAGAGTCTTTTCCAATGAGTCAACTCTTCACGTGAGGTGGCCAAAGTATTGGAGTTTCAGCTTTAGCATCATTCCTTCCAAAGAAATCCCAGGGCTGATCTCCTTCAGAATGGACTGGTTGGATCTCCTTGCAGTCCAAGGGACTCTCAAGAGTCTTCTCCAACACCACAGTTCAAAAGCATCAATTCTTCGGCGCTCAGCCTTCTTCACAGTCCAACTCTCACATCCATACATGACCACAGGAAAAACCATAGCCTTGACTAGGTGGACCTTAGTCGGCAAAGTAATGTCTCTGCTTTTGAATATGCTATCTAGGCTGGTCATAACTTTTCTTCCAAGGAGTAAGCGTCTTCTAATTTCATGGCTGCAGTCACCATCTGCAGTGATTTTGGAGCCCCCAAAAATAAAGTCTGACACACCCATATTTGAAAAGAAGAGAACTTACACTCCTCTCCAGAATCTCTGGTTTTGAGGGGCCCTGTCCATCCTGCTGTAAATGGAATGCTTTCCTAAAAGCAAGTGAGTGAGTTAAGTTGCTCAGTCGTGTCCAACTCTTTGCGACCCCATGGACTGCAGCCTACCAGGCCCCTCAGTCCATGGAATTTTCCAGGCAAGAGTACTGGAGTGGGTTGCCATTGCCTTCTCCAGGAGATCTTCCCAACCCAGTGATCATACCTGGGTCTCCTGAATTGCAGGCAGATGCTTTACCGTCTGAGCTACCAGGGAAGCCTCCTAAAAGCAAAGAGGAAGTCAAATTAGATACATCCCGGGAGGGCTGCCCTGAGACTGTGTTACAGGTGAGCTCCCATATCTTTGTGAAGCTAAGCTTCCTCAGGGAAAATGGTTCAGGAAAGGGCCAATTTATATCAAATTTCACTTCAGCATGAATAATAGGGTTTCTGTGCATTTGGTTCTTGGATGGAAGTAATGTTCCTCTGTGGGAGAGTGTGGACTTCCCCAGCGGCTCAGTAGTAAATAATCCGCCCACAGTTCAGGAGATATGGGAGGCTCAGGTTTGATCCCTGGCTCGGGAACACCCCCTGGAGGAGACCAGGGCATACTCCAGGAATCCTGCCTGGGAAATCCCATGGACAGAGGAGCCTGGACAGACATCAGGCTACAGTCCGTGGTGTCGCAGAGTCAGATTTGACCAAAGTGACTGAGCACGGTGGAAAGAGTGGATCACTGAGCCTCAAGGGCCTTCCACCACCAAAGAGGATACTAACGACCAGGACTAGGCTTTTCCATTCTGCGAATTTGGTAGGAAAGCCAGACAGATTTTCAGTACTTAGTATGTCCCATCATTTATATCTTAATAACTGTGGGACAGGCTTAATACACACACACACACACACACACACACACACACACACACACACACACACACACCGGTTCTCAGAGTTAGAAAATGCCACTCTGAATTCATCTTAAAAACACATCATTCGTTATATCAGTAGGTTCTTTAATATTCATTACCTACTATACATGATATATATAATGCTGGCTATTGAAAACTTCAAAGGAATATATGAGCTTTAAAATAAATGTTTTCTTGAGTTTTTTTTTTTTTTTTCAGCTTCTTAGGTGGCACGGTTGGTAAAGAACTTGCCTGTCAATGAAGGAGTCTCAAGAGATGGGGTTTGATCCCTGGGTTGGGAAGGTCCCCTGGAGGAGGAAATGGCAACCCACTCCAACATTCTTGCCTGGAGAATCCCATGAAGAGGGGAGCCTGGTGGGCTACAGTCCCTGGGGTTGCACAGAGTTGCACATGACTGAACATGCATTGAACTAGAGTGATTTCACTCATTCATCAAAAATTAATACGTAATTTGCCACTTTGAATAACAAGTATATGGATACTTCAAATCTCTATAACACAGTCTTGCTATTCAGCATAGGATTATCAAAAAATGTTAGGGGAATTGAGTTAAAATAACATTATTCAGAGTTTTATGTGCAACTAAAGTCAGGCAGACAATAGAATGATCATATTCCAAATGATTAAATATGTTTCATTGCAAATAGCCTATTTGTTTTCAGAGTAGCTATAATTAGTATATTACTTTCCTCTGTACAGTTTCCAATAGATTTCCATACTACATGAAACAATCTGTGACTCAGTAATTACAATGTGAGAAGACAAGACCCATGATATTTTTATGTCCTTTTAGAAGGAAAGAATTCTTTCTATCAAGCTTAGGAAAATAATATTTGTATAAAACATATATGAATCATGAAAGTTTCAAGTAGAAAAATATTAAAAAACAGTATCAATTTCAAGTCAGTTTTCTTGATATTTAAATTTGGTCAAATATAAAATCCCCTGGAGTGGGCCCAGTTTTCTACATTTACTTTCACAAAAAGATCAGCAATGGATTCAATGAGCTGTACCCTCTTTTCCCAAACCCAATGTAAGTCAGTCAAGAAGAAAGTCCATATAAGAATCTATACAACCACCCTGGGATTTCTTTGGAAGGAATGATGATAAAGCTAAAACTCCAGTACTTTGGCCACCTCACGAGAAGAGCTGACTCACTGGAAAAGACTCTGATGCTGGGAAGGATTAGGGGCAGGAGGAGAAGGGGATGACAGAGGATGAGATGGCTGGATGGCATCACGGACTCGATGGACGTGAGTCTGAGTGAACTCCGGGAGTTGGTGATGGACGGGGAGGCCTGGCATGCTGTGATTCATGGGGTCGCAAAGAGTCAGACATGAGACTGAACTGAACTGAACATTCAATTCCTAAAAAAAATTGGGAGAAACTAAATTCATGTTATGTTCAGCTAGACAACATCATGATATTCACTTGCATACTAACTGTTTTGTTTCATTAATCACGACTCTACTTTTAATAGATGAACCAATGTTAAAAGTTCTTCTTGAGTAAAAACCAACAGGAATAACTCAAGAAAATAATAGTTAACATGGTGTGATCAGCTTCATTATTCACCTTGAGTCTTTTGTTAACTAGATTGTAACACAGAGATTTGCTTTCTAAAATGATCTGTGGGGACTTTCTTGATGGCCCAGTGGTTGAAAATCACCTGGCGATGCAGGGAACGCAGGTTCAATTCCTGCTCAGGGAACTAAGATCCCACGTGCTGAGCAGCTACTAAGCCTGTGCCCCACAACTAGAGTCCGTGCACCTCAGCAAGAGATCTCACGCAAAGCCAAGAAGATCCCTTGTGCAATAACAACAACTTAGTCAAGAGAATGAAGGGGACCCTGCTATTTGCAACAGCCTGGATGGACTTTGAGGGTGGTGTTGTTGGTGGTGGTGGTCAGTTGCTCAGTCACGTCCGACTCTTTGAGACCCCATGGACTGTAGCACGCCAGGCTCCCTTTCCTTCACTGTCTCCCGGAGTTGCTCAGATTCACGTCCACTGAGTCAGTGATGCCATTCAACCATCTCATCCTCTGTCGTCCCCTTCTCCTCCCGCCTTCAATCTTTCCCAGCATCAGAGTCTTTTCCAGTGAGTCAGTCCTTCCCATCAGGTGGCCAATGTATTGGAGTTTTAGCTTCAGCACCAGTCCTTCCAGTGAATATTCATGACTGATTTCCTTTAGGATGGACTGGTTGGATCTCCTTGCAATCCAAGGGACTCTCAAGAGTCTTCTCTAACACCATGGTTCAAAAGGATCAATTCTTCATCATTTAACCTTCCCTATGGTCCAACTCTCATATCCGTACATAACTACTGGAAAAACCAAACCTTTGACTAGGCAGATCTTTGTCAGTAAAGTGATGTCTCTGCTTTTTAAAATGCTATCTAGGTTTGTCACAGCTTTTCCTTCCAAGGAGCAAACATCGTTTGTGGCTGCAGTCACCATCTGCAGTGATTTTGGAGCCCAAGAAAATAAACTCTGCCACTGCTTCTACTTCTGCCTTGAGGACCAAGTGAAAACGCCCCTCTTCTGTGCTCCTCTAGAGCTGGCACTGAGTTCCATCCTAACACTGACCCAGGAATTCTTTTCCCCTGCCAATCTACATCCTCAGTGAGACCCTCAGCTTGTGGGCATGTGCTGTGTCTAATCTACAGTTGAATTCGCTAGTCCAGGGCATAGCACATAGAAGGCATTTATCAACATTTGTTGAATAAATCAAAAAATAAAGTTGAGAAATGAAGTAGTCTATATTACTATTGATCGTGGTAGTTGAGAATAATTTTCATAGTTTCTTCACTGGTATTCTTCCTAAATCACTAAATTCACACTTCATGTATCACCGTTCCCAGAAAAGGCTCCATTTAAATTTTGCAAAATTAAAGCTGAACAACTTCTGCTGCAATGCTCACATATGGCAAAGGGATCTTTAAACACAGTTTAGTGAAGGATTTGGAAGGTGAGAGATATTGGTTGCCCTTACAGTAAAAAATATGTATTTATGTAAGGCTTATCACAATCCCTGGCCCAGAGAAGTTTCTCGAAAGTGTTAAATTCGTCTTTCTGTGCTGTCAAAACACTGATTTCTCCAAACCTCCCTATTTTCTCAACTTTCCCTGTTCTCCCTAAAGAAGGGTGATAAAAACCACATCCACACACAGGAGGAAATGGCATGGCCAAAAATAGACACATAGCCTTGTTTAGTTCAAATGCTGAACCTTAAAAATGAGCAAAATGAAACATTTCTAACTCAACCACTACAGGTTATGTTTCAGAGGTGGGGTCTGGAGGAGCCTGTGTAGATTTCTGTCACTCAGGTAAGATGGCCCCTTCTCAAGAACCAGGTTAACCAGGGACGCTGCACGTCCCCAGTAAGAACAATTAAGGATGTCATCAACTTGAGAATCCCAACTAGAGGAATGTCTGGACACAGAGGGAATGTACACGGAACTTTGACCTAGACGGGCATAGGTGTCTACCTGCAGGAACATGTCTGGGGGAAGAGACCCCTTCACATGGTGGGTTAGCACCCCTTCAGGGTGATCAGCACAGGTTCTTCTGTGTTTGCTCTGTGTGCGTGTGTGTGTGTGTGTGTGCATGTACCTGCGCACGCACCAGACTTGTAGCCATCTTAGCGTGCAAGACACAGTCAAGGCAAATGAAGGCAGATATCAGAAGATGAGGAGTAAAGACACAGAAACAATGGCTTTATTTTTCCGTGCAAATGTGCACAAGCTGTAGTCACACACAATGCAACTGAAAATACAGAAGACAGAGAAGGACGGGGTTTTTAGGTCAGATATGACAAGACGTGGGGAAATGGAAAAGCAACTGACAATAGAATTGCATGGAGAAAGAAATGGTGAGTGATTCAGAAAGATATCTGGAAGGAAATGTGTTATATTTGGAATGACCTGTAAGTACATAATTACAGATATGCCCAAGAGGGAGTAGATATGAAAACGGTATGTGTGGTCTTTGGCTATAATCAATTTTATGGTTACTTCAGATAATTTGGGAAAGCAAATATTGATAGGAAGGGTTTCTCCAGGTATCGTGTCAGGAAATCTAACTTTGCAGCAGATCAGCTGAGATGGTGGGTTAGCATGCACTGTCTGGGGGTGGGGAGTAGAAAGGAAAGAAAACTTCAACATGAGTTTCTCCAGTTTAGTGCCTGCTAGCACTCCACAGCATAGAAATCTGCTGCATAAAATCCTCTATAACTACTGAAAAATAAGACTGAGTTCACTTCCTTTGCTTTTATAGTATACTGCTTTGTAGTTTTGATGTCATGCTATATTTAAATTTAGCTTGTAATTTCTACAGGAAAACAATTTTCTTAACAAAAAAAGAAGGAACTAAATGAGTATTGGATACCACCCAGTGGATAAAACACCCTCACATTTTCAAACCAGGGCAACTCCTAAAGACACAAACGCATTTACAAAATGATATTTGGCGGGCCTTTGTTATTATAGTTGCTTTCTGAATTAATTCATAAGATCAACCTGTTTTCCCTTTAAATGAGCACTAATCATGGCTCCTTGGGAAGGTATGTCCACACACAGACACTTCGCATAAGCAATGGCAAGTCAGCGGAAGCAACAAAAACACTAGTAAATAAAGTTACTTTCTAATTAATAGATACTGTACTAAAGCTAAGCAAGAATACATATTAATCTTTGCATACCTTATTAATTTACTTGGTAAATCCATCACTTCATGTACTTATTTATTAAAAAATCATAGTGCCAAATATATTTTGATTATAATATAGGTCTATGGGGTCGCACAGAGTTGGACACGACTGAAGCAACTTAGCAGCAGCAGCAGCAGTGTGTTTTTTCTTCAGAAATATAGTTGAGAGGATAAAGTTACTCGCAAATTTTAGAAAAAATAGGCCTCTAGGAAATTCAAGTTTTATCAATTGTATTTTTAGTATATACCTGCTGCTGCTGCTGCTAAGTCACTTCAGTTGTGTCCAACTCTGTGTGACCCCACAGACGGCAGCACACCAGGGTCCTCCGTCCCTGGGATTCTCCAGGCAAGAACACTGGAGTGGGTTGCCATTTCCTTCTCCAATGCATGAAAGTGAAAAGTGAAAGTGAAGTCGCTCAGTCGTGTCCGACCCTGAGCAACCCCATGGACTGCAGCCTTCCAGGCTCCTCCGCCCATGGAATTTTCCAGGCAAGAGTACTGGAGTATATACCTATAGAATAGCATTTCTTTCTTTTTAAAATATGTATTAAAAAGCAATTGTGATTAGTTCATTTGATAGGAAAGTCAATAAACTCATAAATTTATAGGCAATTAACAAAAAGTTATTCGTATAGAAAGTATTGCTGGAAAAAAGAAATGGAAAAAAGTTTTATCTGTCATTTTTTCTGAAGAAGAAAGGTTTTGTGGAATTATAAATTACACTGGTAAGGAGTAACCTGAGAACTGATACCAATTATATCAGAAAAGATTCCTCTACATTTTGAGCGACTTCATGGGATTCTCCACTTTATACATATTTTTAACTTACCGGAGAACTGGCAACACAGCATAGATGGATAAAAATTTTTTTTTAATCTAATTTTCAAACTGTTGTGTCCTGAATAATAGAATGGGAATGAAAGGACAAGATTGACCAAGGATGAGGGTGAGGGAGAGTGACTTACACTATAAAGGTGCCCAGAAGAGCAGGTGTGGGGAGGAAGCACCCTCTCACCACAAGGGTCCTTCAGATACAGATGCGCTTAGAATGATGGCATATTTGTACTCAATATTCTCGATAAGGAGACGTTTCTGCTTGTATTGAGAACAATATTGCTTTGCATTTAGAGCCAGAAGAAGTAAATATTTGCTACACTCGTAAAGTGCTGTGCAATATGCTCAAAATAGGCCTTGAATTTAGTTTTTAAGATGATTAAATTTCAAGGCATATCCTGAAAGTCATGGTTCCAGGTTTGGGAGCGCTCAGACGCAGTCAGTAATCGTCCTGGTCTCCCCATTCGACCACGGGCTCATCATTCAGGCGCAGGATGAGGTAGGAGAGGAGCTGGAAGAGGTTCTGCCAGAGCAGCAGCGAGACGTAGAAGGAGAGGCCGCTTACGTCCAGCTCGCAGCGCGCCCGGCGAAGGCCAGCGCGCACGTGCACCGGAACCCGTTCAGCAGGTCGTGACACCGGCCGCCGTTCAGGCAGGGGTCGGACGCGCACTCGTCGATGTCCTTGTCACACCTTCAAGACAGAAACAGCAGAGACTGGGCCCCGGCTCAGCACACCGGCCGTGACACGACAGGGAGGGAGCGCTTCGGCCTCACCCAGCACAGTGGGGCCGGCCAACCCCCACGCCCTTCCTGCGTGCCCGACAGCTGGGAGAGAGCCCTCCAAATGCCTTTCACGGATTTTGGTTTTAATAAAATAATGTGTATACACACACACTGTTAATTAGAATGAGAAAACTGGTGCAGATCTTTAGAAACTAAAGCAGAATGGAGCCATGCGCAAGTCAATCTCAGTCTCCCACTCAAGAGTTAGTGTGCTCGCCACCTTGTAAAAGTTCGGTTTATTGGGGTACGTAGGGACCAGGAGAGGGAGCTGCGTTTTTCAGCCCAGCGTCTATAGAGCCGACGCCCACTGGGGCTGGGAGGGCTCTAAAGCATCGGTGTGCCAGGCGAAGGGGAGAAGCCCAGAAGAAGCAGGAAAATGTATTTGGTATATTCTGGGGGCTTTTGGAATATTTTCCTTGGGAGTTCCATTTTACATGTATATACATATATATAATATATAAATTTATATAATATATAAAATACTAAATTATAATATATAAAAATATATACTACATATATATGTAAAATGCATGAGTGCTAAGCCACTTCAGTCATGTCCAACTCTTTGCGACCCTGTGGACTACAGCCAACCAGGCTCCTCTCCCCATGGGATTCTCCAGGCAGGAATACTGGACTGGTTGCCATTTCCAGCCCAGGATCGAACCTGCACCTGTTGCATCTCCTGCATTGCAGGCAGGCTCTTCACCACTCAGTCATCCGGCTGCACCAGATCCCAGCTGTGGCACGTGGCTTCTGCGCTGTGGCGAGCGGGCTCCTTAGCTGCAGCTGTGGGGATCTCAGCTGCCGCCTGTGAACTCCCAGCTGCAGCACATGGGCTCTGGCTCCCTGACCAGGGATCACACCCCAGGCGCCCTGCACCGGGAGTGCGGAGTCCCAGTCACTGGGCCACTAAGGAAGTGCCGGAGCTTCCATTTTTAACAAAAAGCCACAGAGGAGCATCAGAAGAGTACACTTGCTAGTACGGCGGTTTCACAGCTAGGCTGTAATCTTTCCAAGTCCAGGTAGAACGATTTTCAAAAGCCAAAATTTTCCAAAAACAAGTGACGCCAATTCTAAGGTGACTGAAACTGCCCTCTTCCCTGGAGCACTGTCACTTTTCACCTGATTTTCCATCTACCGAAGCTGCTTTTCTGTGCATTCACTGCTTAACTGCCCAGTCCCTTACTGATCAGATACTGCGCACATGCCAAAACCTCCACTGGGCCTCGGGATAGAGCGGTAGCTGAGGCATCTCTCTGACTTTGGGAAATTCATAGAAAATCATAGCTTCAAGAGTCTCTGCAGAGCAGCTCATAGAGGTGAAGTCCATTCCAAGCAGTTTTTCATTCCCCACCTCTGAAGAGGTAAGCATGTGCGCCTGGGTCATCCACTAATCCCCAGGCTCAAGAAATGAAGAGAGGAGGCGGTGGGTGGGGCAGGGCCTCCCAAAGTCATAAAGGAAAAAAGATTTCGTCTCAGAAAAACAGCTCCTTATCCCGGTGGATACCAAGCATAGCTGGGACATTTTGTTTCCCTGCTTTGGCTCAGGCTCCCGGGCTGGAGGAGGCCTCTCTGGTTGGAACAGAGCAGAGATCAATGACCAGAGGGAGCCTGCCAAGTCCTCCCTGCCCTGGGTGGGCCAGAGCGTTCAGAGCATCCACCACGCACAGCCTGCTGGGGTGATGGCACAGAGCTGGAGGTCGAACCCCACGGCAGAGGAGGCGGTCTGTTACATGACAGCTTTCCAACATCTCTGGGCTTTGTGGAAGCCTTACCCCCTGGTCTTTGGGAGGCTGCCCAGTGCTTTCCGCTTTTCCCCTAGTTATTCTTTCTCTGTTGCTTATCTACTTCTCTTTCGAACTGAACAGTATACAGTATACACACAACAATCATTATTGGAGCTTTCATTAGGAAGTTATTAATGGGCAGGAAATTTAAAAAAATAAATCCATTGTCCCCCAGTGAAATAACTAATGACAGAGAAGGACTTTGAAAGCATGGAATCCATGGAACACCTGGGGACTATTTTAGAAATTCATTTTCAGTGGAGAAGTTTATCTCGGTGAAATGATTCCTGGGAGAAGAAGGAGAATGTTGAGCTTGCTTTTCTTACCATATTTGAAATCAACAATTTGGAGGTTAAATGTCAGATACTCTTTAAAAAAAAAACCAAAAAACAAAAAACCATGTTGGAGGAAAGGGAGATGTTTACTGTAAACAGGGACAACATGCAAGCAGCAGAGAAAAATAATCCAAGACTCTGGATGAGGTCTAAGCTGTCGTCATTAAACATCAGTTAATCAACTGAATAATAACAGTAAGCATTAAGCTGTGCCATCGAGGCAGAAAGGAACCAGCACTTAAATATATAAAGCATTGTTCAAATTTCCGGACAAGAAAATCTTTGCAGTATATGGAATCAGAGGCCAACCAAATGGTCTCTGGGTTAACAATATTATTATGATGCATGCATGGAAAAAAACGGAGCCGTGAAAAGCAGAATGTGACTTGAGGTCATACCCCTCCAAACACACAGATTCTCTGACCGCCCGTGCAGCGTAGAGCCAGCCACTGAGAGCAGACCAAGAAAGCAAGGACCAGCCTTGTCACTAAATGTGGGAGGGGAAAATGCAGGAGTGGCCACATTGCCTGCTGTTTGCCAACATGGCAAGAGAGCTGTGTCTGTGTGGTGCATGAAGCACTAGCTGAAAAAGAGAAAATTCCAGTTAATCCAAACTGCAGTTGTCACGGGGCAAAAATGCACCCATTATTTTACTAACTACTCTTCTGGAGAAAATTAATTTGGTCAAAACCGATCTGTCCAAGGTGTTGGATTTGATCTAATTTGTTCAATGGAGGAAGCCTGATCAGAGAATAATTTATCTAGCCCTGGATGGCATAAGCAATGGGGGAGAACTCTTTCCCTTTTCTTTTAGTTGATGCAAGTAAAGACTTGGTCATATGTTTATGCCAGAAACATCCTGGAGATGGGCAGAGGCCCTGACGGTGGCCTGACCTGGCTGCAGCACAATCTGAATTGACACCTGACCTCTCCCTTAACCTCTCAGCTTCAGTTTACACAGATGCAGAAGGGATATAAAGACAATTAGAGACGATATTTGGAGGGTGCCTGGCAGAGCGCTAGACAAATGGCCAAGTATTTGCTCTCTGCTGTCACAGTGTTTCTTGTAGAGTCTCAGTTTGTCACCATTCCGGGGACACTGATTCCCTTGGGAATCTGACGAAAGCTACAAGGTATGCACTTTTCTGGACTTCCCAGGCGGCACAAGTGGGTAAAGAACCCACCTGCCAAGGCAAGAGACGTGAGAAACGCAGGTTTGATCCCTGTGTCAGGGACATATCCTGGAGTAGGAAATCGCAGTCTACTCCAGTACTCTTGCCTGGAGAATCCCATGGACAGAGGAGCCTGCGGGGTTGCACAGAGTCAGACACGACTGAAGCGACTTAGCACACACACTTGCACATTTTTGCCCTTGAACTCACCTCAGCAAGTCACATGCATATACAAACATGCCTGCATTTTCAGCAAGTCATATATTGAAAGCAGTAGTCAATTCCACGTCAACAATCCCAGCATTAGGTACAGAGGGGACAGGGTTTCCCTGGGAACAGTAGAGTCATCTGGATAAGGTGCGTATACTTTCAGTGTTCTAGGTAAGTCCACGGGGCAATCTTTAAGGTATATTTTACTTGACCTCAACAACACCCACGATTGCATCATGTGTTAGAGTTAGTGGGAAAGAAACATGAATCCAGAAGTATTTCTAAGAAAGAAAAATATCACATTTCACATTTTTCAGAGACATATTTCCCTAGTTAAAGTCTTGGCTCATTAAGTGTCCTTGACTTTGACCTCAAGGGTAATTTTTCTTTTTATTTTGACTCTGGCCAGACCTATACTAAAGCACAGATTTTCCTATGGGAACTGAGACGAGAAAGTGGAGAAGAAACACACTTGGCATGGTCTCACTGTTGTCCGGCCTGGAGGCCCTCCCGTAAAGCTCTGGGGCGACTCACCGCTCCCCCGTAAAACCCGGCCAGCAGGCGCATTCCATTTCCCCCGGGACTCCGCGCAGCTGCCACCGTTGTAGCAAGTGAGGTTGGCCTTCTCATTCCCACACACGGTGGAGGGTAATCGGAGGTGTCTAGGGAGAAAAAAGTGACAGTCACTGCGGTTCCTCTCATTCATTTCATTCAAACACTTTTTAAGAAAAGTCCGTGTATCTTGTCCGTGCCAAACTAATGGGGTGCTCAGGCCCACTCAACCAGGACTCTTAACTGTGCTGTTTTGGACACGGATCACTCTTTGGCCCACAGGTCCCGCTGGAGGGCGCTGTAAGGAGTGCGTCGCTCCATCTTCCATTTCTACCCAGGGCTCATTCATGAGATAAGACTTGTGCTGGGAGGTGGGGGGGGGGGGCGCAATAAATTTAGTGTTGGAAAGAAACTCACTATGGCTAGATTTGCTGTTGCTTGGCTAATAAATCACTTCAGGCCATAGGAAAATTGCATCTCTATAAAGGTCAGGAAAGAAAGGCCAGGACTCCGGTACCCAAGCACTCGTGTGATTTCTCCGCTGCCTCTCACTGAAGCCGAACTCCGGTTGCCCCACCAACACTTGCTGCCCTCATCCAATAATTCATGACTTAGCAGAAGGCAAGCCAAATGCTGCCCAGGAGGTTTGTATACAGCACTCAGTGGAAGGTACATGTGAATTCAGAGCGTGGCTCTTTTGTTTAAAAACACAACTTTATATATTAAGGAATGCCTATAAAAGCCAGTACAAATTGTTAGATGCTAAGCAGAACTTTACTACCAGATAAAATCCAGGGCTGTGACGGGGCTGGTTAAAAAGACTTTAAAGTGTCTAGGTCCTTAACTACACTGTGCATGTTGTGCATGGAATCAGATACATAGTTAATATTCAAGAAAGATAAAATGAGTTTTATTTTGCTCTGCTCAGCAGACTGCAGCTAATATGGAGAAAGCAGCCTATATGGTAAGTGTGTCTCTTCCCACAAGAGCTAATCAATTTGACTTTAAAAAGAAAATATCATAAGGATTTTTCAAAAGAGCCAAAAACGTCAACCAGCTTTGGAAGAGGTCAATTAGCAATGCAAATAGGAAGCTTTGTATACATCTTAATGTTTAATAAACAATTTTTGAATCTTGTTAGAAAGTACTCTTGAATCAAAACTTTAATCTTTGAAAACTTGGCTTTGATGAATTAGGCAGAAAAAAATACTGGAGCACTGGCTCCCAGGCATACATGTGCCTTTCACTTATCCAAAGCCACCACAGCAGCACTGTTAATTTTGATCCTGAATGTCTTTAGCTGTTAAGCATTCGTTTACCTGTTGGCAAATGAGTAGGTTAACTATGAGAAGTCACGTTTCATTGGAATGTCAGTACCCAGCAGTCAACCTTGTGTCTTGCCTTCATAGGCTCTGAACAACAATATTATGGAAACAAAAATACATCTCCTTGTAGCTGCGACTACATGTGTGTCTACCAGGAGATTCATCCAGTGAAGGTATCACCTCTGAACTCCTGTAATGTCTCCAGGCTGCCAGCCCACTCCAGGCATTCTTGTCAACATGCTGGAATCTATTGCTTGCTGGAAATAACGTTCCTCCGTGTGTGCTTAGTCATATAGTCATATCTGACTCTTCATGACCCTGTGGACTGTAGCCCACCAGGCTCCTCTGTCTATGGGAGTCTCCAGGAAAGAATACTGGAGTGGGCTGCCATGCCCTTCTCCAGGGGGTCTTTCCAATCCAGGGACTGAACCCACACCTCTCATGTCTCCGGCATTGGAAGGCGAAGTCTTTACCGCTGAGCCATCACAGAAGCCCACCCACATATATATTATACACACATATTTATGTATATAATTGTATTGTCCTTTGACATTTTGATTTTTATCTCACTGGTTCCCTCATTAATTCATGACAAAGTCATCGAAACATGCTCATTCTGAGAGTCATGAATTCCCATTTTAGAAACTATACTTTAACATAGCCTTTTCAGAATTCTGTAACGTTGACCTGCCTGAAGTGACCCAGGGCATTCTTTCAGGGATAGGAGTCATGCTTCCTCCTACAAAACCAGAATTCAGCTCTTGAATTGGTTGTCACTGTATTTATTTCCTGCGGCCTTAAGGCTCGGACTCGGGGGCCGTCCTTCTCCAGACATACTCTGCCCGAGGTGACTGAGAAGACGTTTTGTTTGAAGTATGGGGTCCAAATCCTGTAGAACGTGCCGGCAGATGCGATCCTGTCTTCACGGGGCTGAACTGTCACGGCCGTGACCGTGAGCCCCTGCTCAGCACGGCGTACTGAGTGTACCTGTGCACGTGAGCACACCTGCAGACACGCTTTATGTGGGTGTAATGCTCACCTGGCCGCTCAGAAGATAAAGAATCCGCCTGCAAGGAGGCGAGGAGACGTCGGTTCCAGCCCTGGATCGGGAAGACCCCCTGGAGAAGGGACTGGCTATCCTGCTCCAGTGTGCTTGCGGGGGAAACCCCACGGATGGAGGAGCCCGGCAGGCGACTGCTCTTGGGGTCGCAAACGGTTGGATGCGACTGAGCGACTGACACTTGATGCTCACCTGCAGAGCCTTCCCGTGAAGTTTCCGGGGCAGCGGCAAGAGTAGCCGTCGGCGTCACTCACGCAGGTGGCCCCGTTTGCACACTGGTGGTGCTGGCAGCGGTCCACCTCCGACTCGCAGTTCACGCCGGTGAAGCCAGGCTCACACCTGCAGCGGTAGGCTGCCCCGCCGGGGGCGGAGCAGTTGCCGTGGATACAGGGGCTCGAAAGGCATTCGTCGCCGCCGAGCTCGAGCTCGCAGCGCGGCCCCGCCCGCCCCGCGGGACAGGCGCAGCGGTGCGAGCGGTAGGTGTCCTCGCAGCGGCCCCCGTGCAGGCAGGGCCCCGAGCGGCAGGCGTCGAGCGGCAGGCAGCCCGTCTCCACCGGGAGGCCCGGAGACTTTGAGAAACCGCTCCTCCTGCGGCCTGGTCAAGCCACGGACGTTTCCAAAGTAAGAGAGAGAGAGGCCGCTGATTGCGATCGTGCTTAGACACCCTCGCAGGGCCCGCGTGCTGTCGCCAGCTCGGTCGCCCACATAGACGTCTGTGCCGTCCTTCAGGAAGCCGAGGCTCCCGGCTGCGACTGCGCTGGTCACAGGAGGCGTGTGCCCGTCCACCTCCATCTGCCACCTGGAAGCCTGGGCCCCCGGGTCTGTCATGGAGACGGTCACCTGGTGCCACTCGCCGTCGCTCACGGGCTGCAGACTCGTCAGACTCAGCGTGTAAAGGCTGTTGCCGCTGCGCAGTCGAAATAACAACCGGGAGTCCCGAATGTGAATACGAAGGAATTCAGGCTCCTTCTCTGCATGCAGTATGACCGCGTGCGCATCCCTCGTTCTGAAACCGAACGTGACGTTGGTGAGCTCTCTGGTGATGTTCCCGTTGCTCCTGAATATTAGCTCGTGGCTTTGTCCATTAAAAACAGCATTTGCGATACCTAAAGAGAGAAGGCCATGCCAGTCAGCAACTTGACTAAACCTGTAACATTTGCTTCAGTTCAGTTGCTCAGTTGTGTCCAACTCTTTGTGACTCCATGGACTGCAGCATGCCAGGCTTCCCTGTCTACCACCAGCTCCTGAAGCTTGCTCAAACTCTTTTGCTTAATTACCTTTATTAACATTAATGATCAAGACATTATTACCATCATGTATTGATTGATATGGGCTAGGCACTCTGTTAGTTGTCTTTATATTACTTTTAATACAAAGTTCTTAAATACAGGTTTATTATTAATATTATTTCTATTTTATAGAATAAGAAATTGAGATTCATAGAAGTTAAGTAATTTTTTCGTGGTCAAATGGCTAATAGTTAATGAAGACAGTGTCAAACCTAGAAGGTCTGACACCAAAACCTGAATCATATATTTCTTTTCCACTGAAACACTAATACATTCCAATATTATTTTACTTCAGTTCCTACCAATAAAGCATTGATTACCCATTTTATACATCAAGAAACTAAGCACAAAGCAATCTCAAGTCTAGCAACAGTTACACAGCAAATTAACAGTGGACACTGGCTTCTGAGTCAGCTGACTGTGCGCTCAGTCTTGTCTGACTCTTTGCAACCCTATGGACTCTAGCCCCCTGGGCTCCTCTTTCCTTGAATTTTCCAGGCAAGGATACTGGAGGGGCTGCCATTTACTTCTCCAGGGGATCTTCCTGACCCAGAGATCTCACCCACATCTCTTGTGTCTCCTGAACTGGCAGGCGGATTCTTTACCACTAGTACCACCTGGGAAGCTGAGCATGAGACTCTTAGAAGTAGCAGTCTAAATAACTGATTTACCATCTGCAAACTCCAATTAAGTTACCAATCTGTGCCTAAGAGTAGTATTCTGTGAAATGGGCAAAATCATAAAACCACGCCATCTGCTCCACTGTATGACATGTACACGTGACCACATATGACCACAGCACTTTGGGGCAATCTTACTGCGTTTTTCTATTGAAGTGTTTTATCTCTTAAAATATCTGATGTTGTCAGTTGATGATCTCCTTCAATATGTCCTTAAGAAAACAAGATAAAGAAGAACTGCTTCAGCTTTCCACCTAACCTGCAAACCTGGCAAATTTGGATCCACTCTGCTTTCTATCCTGTTATAACGGACTGTTGTTGAGTTGTTCAGTTAAGTCTAACTCTTTGTGACCCCATGAACTGCAGCACACCAGGCTTCCCTGTCCTTCACCATCTCCCAGAGCTTGCTCAAACTCATGTCCATTGAGTCAGTGATGCCATCCAACCATCTCGTCCTCTGTCATCCCCTTCTCCTCCTGCCTTCAATCTTTCCCAGCATCAGGGTCTTTTCAAATGAGTCAGTTCTTCGAATCAGGTGGTCAAGTATTGGAGCTTATATGGATGTGTGGGATGCACATGGATGTTATAATGGATGCATTGCCCTTCTTCTCATCTGTATAATAAGAGAAAATATGTCTACTGTTCTCTGCCCCTGGTTCCTGACCCGAGGCTCTGAAAATCCTGGTAAATTCCTAAATGATGAGCATGGCACTGGGAGCGTGTGTGTTGTAATGAGACAACTCTGCCTGGTTTCCTGAATGGAGCCTGGATGCAGGCTGGCCATCAGGAAGACCAAGCCATGACTAGAAACCTGAAACTCCCAGCCCAAGCCCATCCTCTAGAGAAGGACAAGGTTGGAAAATGGGGTTAATAATTAGTCATGCCTACATAAAGAAGCCTCCACAAAACCCCCAAAGTATGGCTTTCAGAGAGCTTCCAAGCTGTTCAACACAGGTACACTGGGACGGCCATGCACCCCATTTCCTCGGGACAGAAGCTCCTATACTGGGGACCCTCCCAGACCTCACCCTGTGTATCTCCTCATCCAGATGTCCACTTGGGGCCTTTGCAGATCTTTCAATAAGCTGGTAAACCAGTAAGTGTTTCCCTGAGTTCTGTGAGCTGCTCTCGCAAATTAACTGAACTGAGGTGGGGATTGCGGGAATCTCAGATTTACAGCTGATTGGTCAGAAGCACGAGTGACAACCTGGACTTGTGGTTGGCATCGGAAACGGGGTGGGAGTCTTGCAGCAAGACCGAGCCCGTGGCCTGTGAGACCTCACACTATGTCTGGATAGACAGAGTTGCACTGAATTGTGAGAATGTGTAGGACACCCAGCTGGTGCTGCAGAATTGCCTGGTCAGGGGGAACCTGCACACAGCAGGCGTCAGAAGCGTCGTCAGTGGGGTCCTAGTGTCAAAGTCAAGGGGAAGCACACCGGAGGGGGACTGCTGGGTTTTCCCTAATCGGGTGGGAAGCTGTGGGTTTTCCTGCATACACCCAAGCTCAGCTGTCCCGGCCAAGCCTTGGGTCCCCTTCATTTCTACCTTCTACACGGAACATGCCCCTGTACTGCATCATCATTTTCCCTCTCCTTCTTTCATTTCCCAACGGTGCACAAATAGGCTGCAACTGCTCACGAAAACCCGAGTCCCACCCTGACTCCCACCTGCGCGCTTTCATTTTTATTTCTCTAGTTCCTTCTCTGGCAAAGCTTTTTCCGAATAGTTTTATATTCTCCTTGTCTCCACTTTCTCATCTCCCATTTTGTTTTTTAACATCTTCCACTGGGCCTTTGGTTCCCGTCATGTCGCTGAAACTACTCTGGTCAAGGTCACGGAGGCACCGGCGTGACCCGGTCCAACAGGCAGCTGTCTATGCTCATTGTCTCCCAGCTTTCAGTCGAAATGAACCTCCCAGCACCGTGTTTGCTCACACGTGGAGCACCACACCCAACCTCGGACACCTCAGATACAGACTCTTCCAGCTCTCCCTCACTGCTCTGGTTTCTACTGCTCTGCAGAGCAACGCACCAACCATTCCTGAGCCTGAGACCCCACTGGTTACCATCACATCCAGAAAGACACCCCAAGTCTCACACACGGTAGACAGAATTTCTGTGGCCCAGCCCCTGACCGACTCTCCAGCGCCAGTTCTGGCCACTCTTCCTTGTTCACATGCTACAGCCACAGAAGCTCCTGCTGTTTCTTGAAGACAACATGCTTGTTCACAAACCGTGTCTTTTACTTGCTGTTACTTAGACAGGATGTTGGCCCCTGCTCTTCCCATACCCGCCTCTTTCTCAACATAATATGTGCTCAAATGTCACCTCCTCTGAGAGGGTTTCCCCGACTATCCAAGTGTTTCCGTCCCAAATCCACTCTCTTTTCAATTATCCTGCTTTATTTTCTCCATAGCATCTTCTAACTATTTGAAATTACATCGTTAAGTTTTGTTTAACAATCATGTTACAATAAAAAATAAACAAAATAAAAAATATAATAATATAATAGTGAAATAGTGAAAGTGTTAGTTGCTGTCATGTCTGACTCTGTGTGACCCTCTGGACTGTAGCCCACCAGGTTCCTCTCTCCATGGGATTCTCCAGGCCAGAATACTGGAGTGGGTTGCCATGCCCTTCTCCAGGGGGTCTTCCCAACCCAGGGATCAAACTTGGGTCTCTTGCATTATGGGCAGATTCTTTATATGTATAAAATATATATTTTATATAATAATACATAAAATACTCATATATATAATAATACATAATAATAATAATAAAATAAGTAAAAATTTTCCTACTTGTTCCTGGTCTTTCCTCACTAGAACATGAACTTTTACGAGATTTTGGACATTCTCTGTCTAGGTTCTCACTAAGCCCTGTGCCTGGAACACTGCATGACATAGAGTAGGTGCTCAGTAAATAGTATTAAATGAATAATGTATGAAAGTAACTCAGTCCTTAATTCTGAAAAGTGAGATGATGATTAGAAACCTCAACATGAGTAAATTCAAGTGGATTATTTGACTGGATTAACATTGCTCTTGATTTTATTGCTTTTGACTGTGGTGGATCTTTTTTTTTTTTTTCCAGCCAGGTTGCTGGAAGGGAAGAAAAGAACAAGAAGTGCCTCATTACATGCTTTAACATGTAACATGTTAACACAAATGTTAACATGACAAATCTCATTATTCCTCCAGCTCCTGAAGGAAGAGTGGCGTCTGACACGCTGCGTAACGTATCTCACAGACATGCTGGCCGTGCAGAAGTCACTCCTTGCTATCTGAGTTAGAACTGCTGTGCAGGCACCATTCATCCTCTGCCTTCCTTCAGGGAACTTTATCACAATAAACACGTCTCTGTCTAAGGTGGGTTGTAATTTTTAAGTCTCTCTCTTTTTATAGGATGCACAGATAGAAACAATTAGGTTCTAAAGGTGAATTCGGGTAATGTACCAGCTATACTCTCAAGAGTAGTTACTCTAGCAGAATTATCTTTTTAGCACATCTCACTCAAAAACATACCATACCGTCACGAGATCACATACAACAGCGCAAAGGTGATCTAGGGGTGATATCTGTCGGATAAGAAAGTTCACCCCAAACATACCATAGGGTATGAGATCACGTACAACAGCGCAAAGGTGATCTAGGCGTGATATCTGTTGAACAGGAAAAGTTCATCCCTCCTACTGATTCCCCCTCCACTTTATTAAGATAGATCATACATCAAAAATGTTTCTGAGACTCTGTGAAAGGTCAGAGGCAAACTTTCTCTTCTCTCCGCAGAGGCAACGCCTAGGAATGAAGAGCCCTCCGTGCCTTTCCGAGGCGTCCAAGTCCTTCACGTGAAGACAGGCAACAACGCTCACCAGGGGTGTGGCTCTCACACTGCCACTGTTTTCAGGAACCCTTTTCTTTTTTCCCTCTGAAGCCATTCAGAATGATTTAAACCCTTTTTGTAGAATATAACTTGGACAAACAACTTTCAGTTCAGTTCAGTTCAGTCGCTCAGTCATGTCCGACTCTGCGACCCCATGAATCGCAGCACGCCAGGCCTCCCTGTCCATCACCAACTCCTGGAATTCACTCAGACTCACGTCCATCAAAAGAGTCATAATAAAATGAATAAGCAGTAAACTATTTTAAGCAAGGAATTCAGAGGGTCGAGCAAGGCAAAAGGTAGCCTTAAAATTCTGCATTGCATTTCAGGCCTGATCTCATTCTTTATGCAAATCCATCATGCTTTCTTCATGTATGTAGCCTGTGTTCACATGCGTGTGTGCCAAGTCGCTTCAGCCGTGTCCCACTGTGTGCAACCCCATGGCCTGCAGCCCGCCAGGCTCCTCTGTCCATGGGATCCTCCAGGCAAGAATACCGGAGTGGGCGGCCATGCCCTCCTCGGGGGTCTTCCCACCCCAGGGACTGAGCCCGGCTCTCTCATGCCTCCTGCTCTGGCAGGCGGGCTCTTACCACTAGTGCCACCTGGAGAGCCCCGTGTGTGGTACATTATTTCTTAAATATGAAACATGAGGGTGTGTGTATTCTTTAAGAAAAACTCCCCAAGTATATACACAATGCAATACACTTCACACGTTACCTGATAAGTTGATATATCATCTTAAAATACATAAATATCAAAGTAAATACATACTTGTCCTCAGTCACTTCCAGGCTCAGTTGTTGTTAACGGGCCTGAGGGCCATCTACCCTCTGGCTCCAGACTATTATTTTAGTTCATTGTTTTACAAGGTATTTTATATATTTTTTAAATTGTATGCAGGCAATGTACTTTAAGTCTAGAGCAGTTACGTGAAAATACTGAGTTAAATTGAAGAAAACAGATATTCATTAAACAAATATTTACTGACAGCCTCCTATGTGTTCGGCATTATTCTGAGTGCTAGGAGTAAGGTAGGAAACCAGAGAGAATGCCTCCTTCTCTTTTGAAGCATATATTCCACTGAGGAAAAGATGATGAGCAAGTGAACAAATAGACATAGAACAAAACATCCAAGAATGATAAGAGCCATGAAGAAAAACGAGGCCAGGGAAGAGGGCGTTTGGGTGGGAAAGGGAATGGAGTGAAGCGGCAGCCTCTGAGGCTCTGGGCTGGGAGGGTTCAGGGTAGAGGTGGGGGTCCTGATTGATGGGGTGAAGGCAAGACGACTGGACAGGAAGACGTGAGGAGCGCGTGGAGGCCAGCTCCCGGAGGGGTTCTCCCACCAGGACAGGGGCAGGAACACGGGAGGCAGCTGGCGGGGATGGGGGGCAGGGGTCATCCCCCAAGGGAATCAGGGGAAGTAGTTTGTGACGAGGACTCGACAGTATGTTTACATGCTGGCGGGAGAACTGATGCTGCTGCTGGCGGGCGAGAGAAAAGTTTCAGAAGCAAAATCACTGAACGAGGCAAAGAGATGAGAGTTGAGTTCAAACGTGAAGGGTTGGCTACACACTGAACTGCACACTGTCTCAAGTAGAAGGACAGACAGACGGTGAATCACTGTGTCGCCAGTAGGCAGACATGTCAACATTGTGAGGACAGAGTTCAGCTTGCTAACATTTGGGAAACTGTTGAACAGTGCTGCATTGGGGCAGGAAAACTGTTTCGATTGAGGGAAATACTCTTGGCAAACAGGAATTGAGTGCTCAACGCGTTTGGCTGTCTACACACAAGGCCATACAATGATCTCACACACACACACACACACACACACACACACACACACAGATTTATCTGCTTGTCCAGCAGACATTTTATCCTTGTTTTACAGAGGAAGCCTTAGATTATGGAGGCAGGCGAGGCACTGGAGGCCTCACAGCTAACCGATGGCAACAGGCTCACGCTGGGGCTTTTGCTCTGCATAATCAGCAAGGAGGAAAGCAAAGCCAAATATCAGCCGGCTAGCTCTTTCTCTAGAAATCAGCCTTACACGATCCAGGATGCAGGTTTGGAGTTGCTGTGGCCACCATCTCCCCACCCCACCGAAATCCAGGGGCAGGATATGTCATGAGGTTACCCTGGTTTACAACTCTCGTGTTAGGCTTGTTACACCATCCCTCATGCTGGGGGAAGCAACCACAAGCTTCTCTGCTGAGCTGGGTGTGTCTGTGCTCTTTTTCTGGGCCGACTCATCGACCAACTGAAATGCCCAGCTGGACTTGGTGGCAAGAAGTCTAAACTGCACCTACATTCGAAGCCTCGAGGCAGCCGCAGGCACTGGGCGCCCGGGAGGACACGGGTCGAGCTCACACCAGCGCAGCTCCTGGCAGGCCTTCCCGGCGGTGTTCGCAGGGCAGGAGCAGGAGAAGTCGTCCCACAGCGGGTAGCAGACGCCTCCGTGGTGACAGGGGTTGGGCTAAGTAGACAGTAAATCACAGGCGTAAGGAGCTCTGGCAGCTAAATGCAGAGAGGAGCCAAGCACGACGCCGTGAATCTGTTCACGTTAATTTCCTACTTATTTACGTATTGAACATTTTTATATCTGTTGGCTGGTAAGTAGAATAAAACTTACTGCTACCATCAAAAGGAAAAGGGAAATATATAAAAATATATAATATTGATCTCCTGTAGCACAAGGAAGATTTTCAAAGGTATAATAATAGTCTCTGTAATTAAAAAATTACCACACACTTTCAATGACAATAACGATCACTTGAGTTAGAGACTTTACCTCTCGTTTCTCCTGGTGAGGAAACTGAGGTCCCTTTCATTGTCCAAGATCCTGTGCGCTGTGTGCCTGCGTCAGTCGTGTCTGACGCTTTGCCGCCCCATGGACTGGAGCCCACTAGGCTCCTCTGTCCATGGGGTTCTCCAGGCAAGAATGCTGGAGTGGGTTGCCATGCCCTCCTCCAGGGGATCTTCCCATCCCAGGGATTGAACCTGTGTCTCTTATGTCTCCTGCATTGGCAGGTGGGTTCTTTACCACTGAGCCACCTGGGAAGCCCTTCCAAGATCCTATCAAAAGCCAAATGGTGAAGCTGGTCCTTAGATCCTCTGGGCCCCCACAGAGTGATACCTCTGCCCTCCAGGAGCCCCACCTCTGAATCAGAAACATACTGTTATCATCTGAGTCCTCACAAGGTTGCTCACACAGTAATCAAAACAGAAGCACTGACAAAGGAATTTCTGAGCGCTCCATCTGCACTTATGCCCATCACTCTGTTAACATGTCATCTGGGGACTTCCCTGGCGGTCCAGTGGTCAAGACTTCACCTTCCAAAACAGGGGGTGTGGGTTCAATCCCTGGTTGGGGGTCAAGATTCCACACGCCTTGAGGCCAAGAAACCAGAATATAAAACAGAAGCAATATTGTAACAAATTCAATAAAGACTAAAAATGGTCCACGTCAAAAACAATCTTAAGAAACATTAAGGAGAGGGTGGGATGATTTGAGAGAATAGCACTGAAACATACATATTACCATATCTGAAACAGTCAGTGACAGTTTGATGCCTGGCGCAGGGAACCCAAAGCTGGTGCTCTGTGGCAGCCTGGAGGGGCGCGGTGGGGTGAAGGGGGAAGGGGGTTCAGGAGGGAGGGACAGCCTGGACAAAGTTCGGGTGAATAGTCCCACCTCGCACAGGTTGTCTCCGGGACAGCCTTCGGTCACATTGACAAGAACGGCATCGTGGGCTGCGCTGCTCGTTGAATTTGGGAAGAATTCCAGGTTCTCGTTGTTCAGCCTTACATCTTGGATACAGCCTTTGAAGAATCCACCGCTGACCTCAGTCTCCCGCCTGTCAGGCAGTCCACCAACATAGAGGACATCTCCTCTTTGGAGTTTCCACGTAGCAGCAGAAAGAAATCCTAGATTTTGTGATGACTGATACAGTTCAATTTTATTCGGCTTGATTTTCAAAGATACCAAGCGGACGTTTCCGTCACTGAGAACAAATGTTACTAGTAATTTGGGAGAACCTGGAGTCAGCATCGCTAGCCTGCCATGCTCTAGCCAGACACGGAGGTACTGGTAAGTGCTATTTCCCAGAGCTAGGAGCAGGCCGGCTGGACGGCGTGTTCGAACAAACATGGAGAGCATGAGGTCCTCTTCATAATCCTTGCTGAGATGAAAAACAGCATATCCAGGAGAGTCATCTTGGCCAAATCTGCCTGCCACATACTCTTTAATAGCAAAATAGAGGAGGAGAAACCAAAAAGAAACATCTTCAGATTCACAAGTAAAAAGCAGCAAAAGAGTACACACACACACACACACACACACACACACACACACACAATTGCAACGCATATATGTTGTTTCTTCACTCAGTCGTGTCCAACTCCTTTGCAACACCATGGCCTGGAGCCTGCCAGGTTCCTCTGTCCATGGGATTTCTCAGGCAGGCAAGAATACTAGAGCGAGTTGTCTTTCCTTTCTCCAGGGGATCTTCATGACACAGGGACTGAACCCACATTTCCTGCATTGTCTGGAGGATTCTTTACCACTGAGCCACCAGGGACACCCATAATGAATATATATATATACATGCACAGATACAGCCATATTTTTTAAAGTTCATGACAGACTTATTCAATAGAATGACAATTTAGCCTGACTTTCTGAACTTGTGGGTTTACTTTATTCTGTAAATTAGATTTCGGTGTATAGTTTTTAGTCGAGGTCCTTACTCCTTGGAAGAAAAGTTATGACCAACCTAGATAGTATATTCAAAAGCAGAGACAGTACTTTGCTGACTAAGGTCCATCTAGTCAATGCTATGGTTTTTCCTGTGGTCAGGTATGGATGTGAGAGTTGGACTGTGAAGAAGGCTGAGTGCCAAAGAATTGATGCTTTTGAACTGTGGTGTTGGAGAAGACTCTTGAGAGTCCCTTGGACTGCAAGGAGATCCAACCAGTCCATTCTGAAGGAGATCAGCCCTGGGATTTCTTTGGAAGGAATGATGCTGAAGCTGAAGCTCCAGTACTTTGGCCACCTCATGCGAAGAGCTGACTCATTGGCAAAGACTCTGATGCTAGGAAGGATTGGGGGCAGGAGGAGAAGGGGACCACAGAGGATGAGATGGCTGGATGGCATCACGGACTCGATGGACGTGAGTCTGAGTGAACTCCAAGAGATGGAGATGAACAGGGAGGCCTTGCGTGCTGTGATTCATGGGGTCGCAAAGAGTCGGACACGACTGAGCGACTGAACTGAACTGATCACAAGGAGGAAGAGAAGATTTCTGCACTGATAAAACTCCATGCGTCCCCCTCACTGCCCTGAAGAGGTGGGACTAAAAGGAGGAAGACCAGATACTACTCTGCTCTGACTTGGCTTGGAGAAGTCTGGGGAGCAAGAGCTCTTCCTCCAGGACATGTAAGCAGACCGTTTGAGCAATTGTCGTCTTTGCTATATGGGGAGCATCCTCAAGCAAGTGGCATTAAACCTAATTATCCCTTGCAAAGGAAAGAAATCAAGGATTAGATTGCAAATCCTCACTTGGGAAGATAGCCCTGATAATAATAGGAGGTGAGGCAGTTGAACAAAGGAAGAGGAGGACTCTTCCTCCTGTGGTCCTTGGTGGGTAAAGGAAAGGATTGGAGCACACAGAAGTTGGACAAAGCTGAATTTTGAACTCACCCAACATCTCCTGGGGACAGAGAGGTTTCTAATCCACGGACGTGGTGACACTGCGGCTGTGCCTCGCCACAAGAAAACCCTTGAGGAGCATGAAAATGAATGGACACAGACCTTCAAAAGCATCGATGATACAGTAGAAACAAAAGTTTTCATACTCCTAACGCTTATATTCCAGCTGGGTAGAGGTTACATGGTATGTGAAGTGGTGACAGTTTCTTTCGTATAAAATAAATCAAGCAGACAATGAGATTATAGGGAGCTGGAGGTGGGAGTGGAGCCGGCATTTTAAATGGAGTCATCAGGGAAGAGCTCTGAGAAGGTGCTATTTGAGCAAAACCCCAAAGGAAGGAGAGATATTATTGCAGAAATGCAGGAAAGAAATGGCGGCGGCTTGATCAGGGGTCATGGTGGAGAGGGGGAGAAGTGATCAGATTCTGGAAATGTTTGGGTAGGACCAACAGGATCTTCTGGGGCAAGTTCATCTCCAAGGAGTTTGGTCTAAGTAACTAGAGGCATTGAGTTTCCGCTTGCAGAGATGGAGAAGAAAACAGGAGGAATGGATTTGGGGGGGTGGGCATGGGATTCCATATTAAATTTAAGATGTCCTATTAGATATCCAGGTGGAAGTGTCTAGTCAGCAGTTAGATACAGAGGTTCAGGGAAGACATTTGGCGCGAGCCATAGTAATTTTGGATTTGCCAGTGTACCCATGGCTTTTAAAGCCCTGAGGCTAGATGCGATCACCAAGAACATGAATCTAGAGAGAGGAGCCCTTAAGCATCAGACACGTGGAGGTGAAGGAGTCAACAAATGAGGCAGATAGAAAGAGAACCCAGAGAGTGATGCCCCCAGCCTAGGGAAGGAAGGGCTTTCAGGAGGAAAAGCAAAGCGAAAGTGAAAGCCACTCAGTCATTTCCGACTCTTTGCGACCCCATGGACTATACAGTCCAGGAATTCTCCAGGCCAGAATACTGGAGTGGGTAGCCTTTCCCTTCTCCAGGGGATCTTTCCAACCTAGGGATCGAACCCAGGTCTCCCACATTGCAGGCGGATTCTTTACCAGCTGAGCCACCAGGGAAGCCCAAGAATGCTGGAGTGGGTAGCCTATCCCTTCTCCAGCCAATCTTCCTATAACAGGAATTGAACTGGGGGTCTCCTGCATTGCAGGTGGATTCTTTACTAGCTGAGCCACCAGGGAGGCCTTTCAGGAAGAGGGGGTATTCAACTGTGGTAATGCTTGCTGAGCATTCAAGGCAGCTGAGGACTGAAAATTGACTGCTGAATTTGGCAACCTGAAAATCGCTGATGCATTAGACAGGGATCTTACCATCTTCAAGTCTTCACATCCCTGTCCAACCCAGAAAAATGGCATATTCCAAGGTATTTAAATGATGTCATATGGTTCCACTGAAGTTTGAACAAAGGTGGGACATATTTTAGTTTAGCTGAACTACAGTGAAACTTGCTCAGGCAACCGTTGTGTTTGAAGACCTCCCGCATAAAAGGCTGCATTTTCAGAATTCTGTCTTGATTTCTTACAGAATCATTACAGCTCGAATCTGCATTTGGAGACCACCCGCTCCAGGGAGCTACAGGTGGCTTTCAAAGCACGCCGTTAGATATAACAGTCCGTTTGAAGAGGCTAACATCTCTGAACACAGCAGTGCTTTCATGTGAGATAAAATGTTTAATAAGGAAAGCTGGCTCTTGAAGTTCCCGAGGTTTGGGAAAATGCACAGAATCGCTCAGCTCAGGGGTGGTCCCCGCTGGTCATCCTGGGACGCCTACAGCATCACTTTGTGGATCCAGATTAAAAAGACAGAACACAGAGCGGTTTCTTTCTTTCAGAAGCTTGACTCTTCAGCAGTCCTGCTCATCTTCAGAAGTCACAAGCACGTAGTCAGAGCACGTGATTTAGTACATGATTTTAGAAGCACCTGACGCCTTACATGACTCGTCTGGGGACACGGAAAGAATGATTCTTGTATGTGTTGTTGATGTGTCCTGGAGAGGGATGACAAATACGGCTGAAAAGTAACTTCAAGTTTTAATGATTGATGGACTGTAACAAGAAGAAATGTATTGAGAATAAATAAAAGCCACTTGGGTCTTAACGCACTTCACTGGTTTAGGGTGGAAGAAGCAGAACTCTGCAGCACCATCAGTGAGAACAGCTCAAAGCGAGCCTATTGCAGAATGAGGCTGCCCAAAGGTCAATGTGATCTTAGGCTGCAGAATAGAAGAACGTTCTCCAGAATGATAAGGTCACAGTCCCATGGCACTCTGCACTCTCAGACCCATCTAGGAGCCAGAGAAGCACATTTATTCCCAAGCAAGCAAGCAGCCAATGGAAGGTCTGAAAACGAGCCCCTAAGGAAAGCACTGGAAGAAGCTGGGTGTGTTTAGCATGATAGGCATGATGGCCTGGATAGTGTAAGACTTGTCTCCAAATATTTGTGTTCTCTCGGAGAACACATGTATGCAAGATTGACATTGGCTCCAAGAGTTACAATGCAGCCAATGAATGGTAGGGTAGGTCATCCTACATTATGTCAGGACCAAGAAACCACTTTTAGGGGATTTCTGGGAAGACAGAGGATGAATGAGTTCTCATGCCTGGTGGTGCATAAGCAGAGTTCTGGGCCACTACACTTGGCATGCACAGCTATAAGAAATTCAGTCATGGAGTGAAGCACATCCCATGCCTGAGAAGCTCCAATTCCAAGAGGGTAAGAGTCTCAAAGTTTAGGTGTATAACTGAAGATAAAACATATCTCAATTTCCTCTGTTAATGAAACATCCTCTAGAAGGAATGAGATCAGTGACACGTTATACTGATCAGTGACACATATCTTGGAAGCTCCCCGTTCCTGGACACAGCCGGGATGACAAGATAACATTGATATGGAGCATTGAAGAATGATGCCTAAGGAATCATGTCTAAGGAAGCATAGACACTTGCAGACAAGTTTTGAGAAAATTTTCTCTGAACTCGTCTTATTGAGACACTTGATTATTTTTAAATGATCAGCTTCACAATACAGGAAGCCCCTCTGTCTTCCATGTGGAGTCAGCCAGCTAAATTTTCCATCCAGTCTGTCTGTTCCTTGCAATGGGTACCATGTTTGGGAAACACTGAGCCGGGATCAAGACCTGGGTGAAGTTCATCTTATACATTTTAGCACATCTCCTCCCTCCTGCATGTCTATGTAAAATGATAGAAAGATCCCAGGTTGTCCCATAGACCTTGAAGCATCTTCTGTGATGGGATAAACTCCCCAGCAAACATTCCTCAAAGATGACAACAAATACTGGACACTTTGGGGCTTCCCAGGTGGCGCTAGTAGTAACGAATCTGCCTTCCAATGTAGGAGACCTAAGAGATGTGGGTTTGATCCTTGGGTCAGGAAGATTCCCTGTAGGAGGGCATGGCAACCCACTCTAGTATTCTGGCCTGGAGAATCCCATCGGCAGAAGAGCCTTGCAGGCTACAGTCCATCGGGTCACTAAGAGTGAGACTCGACGGAGTGACAGAATGCACACAAACGTGCTTTGAATTTATGACTAAGAGGTAATATCCGAAATATCACTTTTCTTAAACTTATACCGAGAAGTTCAGAAAGACTTTACAGAACTTACTCCCTAAGGAGGTATCTTCTGAAGCTTTTTCATGAGGATTAACCAGTTTCAAATAGTGGAGGGGTGGGGGCAGCAGGGTGGGGGAGAAGGAACTTGGAGGAAGACAGGGGACAGGCAACCAACTCAGGAACTGGGTTTTAAGACTGAGTTTTCCAAGTTGGAAAAAATAAAGCAAACCAGAACCCACCAGACTGGCATCTCTTGAATCCATTTACCAGGACAGTCAGCATCACTGCAGTCAGTGGCAACCTCGTGGGTCACCGCACTTGGAAGCTGGTCAAAATGACTCAGCATCTGTTTGTTATTTTGTATATGTAGGAAAAATATTGCCTTGGGTCATTTAGATTTTTCTTCAAAAACTGAACATTGCTGCAGTATAATTTTTCCCTTTCTCCTTAAAAAAAATCTCAAAACAACTTGCCATTCCATTTAAAATATTACTTAGAGCTGGTAGATGCCAGACCTCACTGTCAAGCAGGTCGGTGATTTGTAATGAATATTGTGGTCAGGGGAGACCCATGAATAGTGTCTAATAATTCTCAGCCCTTCAAACATGGAGTAGGGTATAGACCAAGGCTGGTTTCAATTTTACTTCATATAAAACACAGAAGACTATTTACCAGATGTCGTCCTTTTTCAAATAACTCTCAAATCTTGGGGTGAATTACAGCTGCACTTCAAAGCAGTCTGTTGCAATTACCTTTCCGACATTTTCAGTGCAAAAGAATCATGATAAAAAGAAACAGGTATATATTGATCACTATCAACAGCAATCTTTGGAACGATGTCGGAAGTGAGGCTTTTGAAGTACATTTCAAACTCATCTGCTGGAGAAATTAAATCAATCAGCTTATGGCATCTCCCCAGTTTCCATGTTGTTACTTTTTAAAACTATTTTCTTTCTTGGACACGTAAGTAGAATACCTGTTTTCTCCAATGCAACTCTTAAAATACACCTTTGAATAAAATTGGTGGTTTATAAAAGTGCTAAACTGAGGCACAATTTTGGAGCAAGTGTGAACTGCATAGAAAGGAGGGCAAGAAAGTAACTGTTTCTTAGGAAAGAAACACCTACTACACATGAGCCGTTGAGCTAGGACTTGGCATTGACTAGTTTCATGGCCTATTCTTCAAAAAGACTGCTTCCCTTTCAAGTAAAATATACAAGAAATTTCTGATACACCACAAATGATAAGATCATGGCAGCATTTTGTAAACACCAAGAAGGCAACCCACTTGGACGGGAGCTATGGGCTTAGTTTTCACTTCTCTGTGTGGCTAAACCCCTGGCGTGGGACGCATTCACTGAGATGGAGTCAGTGCACATGCCCAGCCTCCTCCGTTTCCCATCGGCAGGCAGCCAGCAGCAGCGTCCTGCGGGGTCATCACTGCCAGGGGCAGCCTGGCCGTTAAGCCCCCAGCCCCCACCCCCCCCTCACCTCCATGACAGCCGCGGCCGCGGTAGGGCCTGTAGCACTCACACTGGTGTCCGAGCCACAGGTTGAGGCAGCGTCCTCTGTTGTGACAAGGCTGGCTCTCACACCAGTCCTTTCGGGTGCAGCCTGCCCTGACGTTCAGAGACTGGTCGGCTGAGACGCTGTCTGCAGTGATGGCATTCGAGTCCAGGTGCACATCTTGGAGGCAGCCTACGAGCGAAGGGGCGGATGGCATCTTATCGACGTTAAACAGAGCATCACCACTGTGGGCTCCTCCTTCTGGCAAACCCCCAAAAGGAGTTCTGGAGCGCACACGCTGATGACCCATCACTTTCAAACGGAGAAGGAGCCCTAGCAACGCATGTCCCCGTGCAAGAGGCGTCGCGTAGGGCGAGGGTCACAGCCTCTGCAAACGTCGCCTCCACTGCATGCCACCCTCCATCGCTGGTGTCGTGGGGGATGAGCAGGACCACCTTTGGCCAATCACCAACTTGAACGGTCAAGTGGACGAAGCCAGCCAGCACTTCCAGCATCACAAACGCGTCCCGGTCACCCCGGAAGAGCAGCAGGGCCGCTGGCTGGACGGTCTGGAACCTGAGGGCTATGGTACAGCCTGAGTCCTGGGCCGGAGCTGAGCCACTTGAGACCCACAGGAAGCCGCTGCCCTCAAAGGACAGTGTGGTGACGGTTCCGCAGCGTGACCCGGTGTAGCCAGCAGGGCACAGGCAGGCGAATCCATGCCGGCCGTCGTGGACGTGGGGGACGCACGTCCCGTTGTTTAGACACGGATGATCGGCACAGCCCAGGAGAATATCAGAGCAGTCTCTGCCTCCAAAGAAGACTCCAGAACGGGGATCAAACGGGCAGTGGCAAGTGTAGCCCTCAGGCGAGTTCTCACAAGTGCCCCCGTTGTGGCAAGGGCTGGAGGAGCACTCGTCCACGGCCTCTTCACAGTGGACTCCTGCTCAGGGACAGAGAACAGATCCGAGTTACATGCAGTCAGATCGAACACAGATGCCTCACGTCATCTTCACGTGGAATCTGGCGGAGGGGCAGGCGGGCTCGGGTTCAGGGCTGTGGCGGGGAGAAGCGTGAGTCGTGGTCGAGGGCGCCGCCGCTCTGCCCGGGAGGCGCATGGCAGCGCCGTCACAGCAAGCCTGGAATTCTTCCTCTAGGAATCGGCCCCTTGCCATGTGGAGTGGCTGACTCAAATTATCACCGACAGACACATACTTGACACTGAATATCGTAACTTTTTTTTTAAAGAGAGAGATTGCTATTGGGATCAAATCTAGATACAATGTTTGGGGACTTAATTCCCAGATATGGTTTATGCTGCCCTGGGCTGCTACCTTCACTCTGTTCTACTTGGGAGCAGCGATCTGCCTTCTCCGTTTTTGGCAACTCCCCATAATCCCTAGTGCTTCCCTGGTGGCTCAGATGGTAAAGAATCTGCCCGCCAGTGCAGGAGATGTGAGTTTGACCCCTGTGTCAGGAAGGCGCCCTGGAGAAGGAAATGGCAACCCGCTCCAGTATTGTTGCCTGGGAAATCCCATGGACAGAGGAGCCTGGCCGGCTACAGTCCACAGGCTCGCAAAGAGCTGGACACGACTCAGCTACTAAAGATCAAGAACATAATCCCTAGACCCACAGACAGTGCAGACGCCTCTCTCTGCAGAGGCTTCTGAGGAGAACAGAGGGGCCCTTCTCCTGCTCACCAGGATTCTAACATAAACCGTGAAAACTGCCCAACAACAAGCCCTGGCTTCTGGCTTCTTCACTTCCTTTACTCTTCTTCCTGACTCCCAAGTCAAAAAAAACTTTGCTACCTAATTAGAGAGCTCATTAAGTGAATTCTATTAGAATTCTAATCGAATTCATTTAATCCAAGTAACAAAAAGAAACACAACACTTTGTGAGAGTGATGGCTGCTGCTTCTTGACGAAGTTCAAATGCACACACGGCGCTGACGGAAACCGCCGCGCGTGCGGCACGCGCCCAGCCTTGCCAGCGCCGCCACCCACGTGGCGAGCCTGTGCTCACTAAGATCCAGAGGCTTTCAGGGCAGATGGGCTCAGCCTCTTTCACAGGCAGTTTCGAAGCTTAGAAAGACTGGTGTCTAAATTCCAAAGCACTTATACAATCTGGTTTTTAAAATGCAGTGGGACACTTTCTCTCTTTAATTGATAATTTAGAGCATTCCTGCTTTTCGTTATTACTAACAGGTCTGTCTAACTTTCCCAACAAACTCCATACCTAAATGCCACTTTTAAAATTTACTCAAAGGCTCCCATATTGATAAAGCTGGGTTTGAATCCCAGCTAAGGTAGTGAGCAGGTCACATTCACTTTTTGTGTCTAGGTCTTCTCATCTACAAAATGGGGCTGATAACAGTGCCTGCAGCACAGGGCTTTTCAAAGATTGAGTTAAGACACGCCGGATGCTCATGACATTGCCTGATACATAAACAGCTGCTCCATGCGTGTTGGCTGTAATTAAAATGCAGTAACAAAAGGAATTATTCTCTCACGACAAAATCAAGCCGCACTGTCATCATTGAGAGAAACTATTTAGAAAGGGTGGGCATACGGAGTGACCGACGAATTGTGCGACCCTCCATAATGAGAGGGTTTACTGGGGCAGCAGGTTAGACTGGAGCCTCACTCCTCACGAGAGAAGGGAAGCTGTCTTTTTCGAGGTGCATGTCTAAACTGCGCACGATGCCTGCACCATGTTTGGTGTTTGGAAACTAATTTTTAAATGAATTGATTAATGATGACCATTGTAAGCTAACTAAAATGTTCATACTGAATTTATCCTCATCTAATCCAAAGCCCAAAGTGCTCTTTTTGTGTCTATTTTCAGGTAAATTTACCCGATGTTAATCTGTGCCCCCGGCCACTTAGGCACCATATGTTTAGACCCTTGACTGAACCCTATTTTACTTATATTTTACTCTACTTGGATTGCTTTCATACAATTTTGTTAATCCAAAAGTACTTCAAGCTCCATGAAAAGAGGGAACATATCACAATCTTAGGGTCTCCAACAGTCCCTGCCCAGGGCTGAGCAGGCATGTGTTACAGAAGAAACTGGGTGAGCAGACAAAGTAAAATGAAATCAAATGGATTTGTTTGCTATAATATAGAAGCATCCTCGATTCCCTCTTCTTGGGCTCTAAAATCCCTGCAGATGGCAACTGCAGCCATGGAATCAAGGTGATTACTTCTTGGCAGGAAAACTATGACAAGCCTAGATAGCATATTAAAATGCAAAGACATCACTTTGCCAACAAAGGTCCATAATAGTCAAGGCTATAGTCTTTCCAGTAGTAATGTATGGATGTGAGAGCTGGACCAGAAAGAAAGTAGAACACTGAAGAACTGATGCTTTTGCATTTGCGCTGTTGGAGAAGACTCTTGACAGTCCTTCAATAGCAAGGAGATCAAAGAGGTCAATCCTAAAGGCAATTAACCCTGAATATTCATTGGAAGGACTGATGCTGAAGCTGAAGCTCCAGTACTTTGGCCACCTGATGCAAAGAGCTGGCTCACTGGAAAAGACCCTGATGCTGGTAAAGGTTGAGGGCAGGAGAAGGGGGTGGCAGAGGATGAGACGGTTGAATGGCATCATCGATTCGATGGACAAAATCTTGGACAAACTCCAGGAGATAGTGAAGGACAAGGAATCCTGTCATGCTGCGGTCCATGGGATCACAAAGAGTCAGTCATAACTTGGTGACTGAACAAACAATCAAAAAACAATCATCCTTATAGGTAATAGAGAGCCGACATAGGAATTACAGGCTATATTCTAAAGGAGAGTTCTAATGCAAATTTCATTTAACTGAACTTACAAAAAGTTCTTCTAAAACTTTGTTGTTAGATATTTTACTTAGATTTGATTCTCACAGGATTTTGAGCACAGAAAAAATTAATCTGCAAGCATTTAATTAAGAGGAATACTGAACAACTCATGAGTTATAATCATATAAATGAAACACCTTGCCCCCACCCATTGTGCCTTTCAACATATTTAATGCAGTGGAGGGTAAAAGCTTGGATAAAATCTCCAGCAGACTCCAAGTCTTTTCTGCTCAACCTTAAGTAATAATAGTCTTAAGGTCATATTTTAAACATCGATGCTAAATAGTCATAAGAACAGTGAAGTTTTAGTACATTTCAGAATTGAATCTTTCTCCATCTGCTAGGTGGACTTCAGGCTATCTTGGAAATGACTTGAGTTCCCCCCCTTCCTTTTCCCTCCACTCCACCCCCCTACCCTTCTAGACTCCTGCCTGAGTGTCAGAAGGCTTCAGAAGGTATTCCCTGCCAGGTACTGGCGGTGCACGCTTCACGCTCCCTGCAACTGGCAGGTGCTTCAGGGGGACTTATTCCGGGGGCTCTTTGCCGGGTCCTTGGTCTCCAGTGCTTCCGTGAAGACCCCAGAGAGCTGCCAGCAGGTCTTGCTCTCAAGTTGCCCCTCCACCAGTCCTTTCCCCACGGATTTCCTGAGGTTTGCTCCACTTCACCCACTCAGTCTGTCTGTTGGCGTTCCTGAACCTTCTAAAAGGGACCAGGACCCGTTTCACACTGGCCATTGGCTGCCACCCCTCCCGTGATTCCCCAAGAACCCCAGGTCCATGGGCTCTGCTTCACAAGTGGAGGGGAAGCAGTCGTTGCCCAGCCCAGCCCAGCAGCATCCCCTTCGCCCTCTTCTCCTTCTCCTGCAGCCCCAGGCACACCCTTTAGCCTCTAGGTTCCTCAGGTAGGTGGAGAATCTAGGCTAAGCTGCCGCTCCTGCTCTTCCCACAAATTATGTGAGACTGCAGTCTCCTTGGAGTCACTCTGGCTGGTTGTGGTGAGAATGTAACCCCCAACCTGGCACGTGAGGCCTGGGCTCCAGCTTGGCATAGCGGCCAGTTTCTCCAGAGAAATCTCTGCAGACTCATTCCTCCAGGCTGCCTCCTGGGAGCTTTCACAGAACCCTGAAATGAGCCTAAAGTCTGCCACCTGTCTTGATTTTAACATTCTGCACTATAGTCTCTCAAAATTCACATTGGCTCCTGAAGCAACCATGTTTTGACCCACTGTGATCTGCTGTGCTAAGTCACTCCTGCTCTGAGGAGCGACAGGCTGCTAAGTTTTGTCCTACCCTTTCCAAAGCTATAGACTGTAGCCCAGCAGGCTCCTCTGTCCACGGGATTCTTCAGACAAGAACACTGGAGTGGGTTGCCATGCCCTCCTCCAGGGGATCTTTCCAACCCAGGGATCGAACCCAAGTCTCTTATGTCTCCTGCACTGGCACATGGGTGCTTTACGACTAGTGACATCTGAGAAGTCTTTTTGACCCCTTAGTTGAAGTTTTAATTTACCATTTTCTTAAATTTATAAGATATCTATTCCGAGCCTCACAGAGGATTGTGAGAGACACAAGGCAGAAGACACAGGCCAGGCCTCAATATGCTTATGGCATAACGGAATAAGAAAACTTGTATTTATTCAAATACAGAAATTGCATTGCGTATAGCAGGTACTCAAAGAACGTATGGATAATAAGTGAGGATCAAACTAGGGGAGCATTTGAGAAGATTTAGCCAAGGCAGACTTTATTTTCCTGGGCTCCAAAGTCACTGTGGATGGTGACTACAGCCATAAAATTAAAAGAGACTTGCTCCTTGGAAGAAAAGCTGTGACCAACCTAGACAGGGTATTGAAAAGCAGAGACATCACTTTACTGACAAAGGTCCATACAGTCAAAGCTATGGTTTTCCCAGGAGTCATGTGCAGATGTGAGAGTTGGACCATAAAGAAGACTGAACACCAAAGAATTGATGCTTTTGAATTGTGGTGTTGGAAAAGACTCTTGAGAGTCCCTTGAACTGCAAGGAGATCAAACCAGTCAATCCTAAAGGAAATCAACCCTGGAAGGACTGATGCTGAAACTGAAGCTCCAATACTTTGGCCACCTGATGCAAAGAGCCAACTCATTGGAAAAGACCCAGATGCTGAGAAAGCTTGAGGGCAGGAGGAGAAGGGGGTGACAGAAGATGAGAAGGTTGGATGGCATCTTCAACTTAATGAACATAAATTTAAGCAAACTCCAGGAGATAATAAGGGACAGGGAAGCCTGGGGTGCTGTAGTCCATGGGGTTGGAAAGAGTTGGACATGACTGAGTGACTGACCAACAAGCCAGGTTTTAAGGAAAAAGCATTGAATGAGAGATTGTTGTAAATCTTTAGTTGTGAAAACTAAAAATTTTAAATCAAATCAATCAAATATTGATTACATATTTACTGCATATAAAAAACACTGTGGATAACATGGAATAAAAATTGACCCCCGTCCTCACTAGTTTAACAGAAAAATAAGACAAATGTGTGAAAAATTAAATGAAAATATAAATTAAGACAACATTAGAGAGACCACTGAACAGGGTATAATGTTTCCAAGTGAATCGTATGAACAACGGCTGCTCTGGAGAGAGAGCGATTTAGGATGGGCTGGATTGGGAAGATTTTGTAGGTAGAATTTAAGACAGGTTTTCAAGTATGGATCAGATTGCCAAAGACACGGGCAGACTTAGCCGAATCAGAAAAACTGTTTCATGGAAAACCATTCGACATTTAGAGGTGACCGTGCGCTTGGCAATCTAGTTGGCATGGAGGATTTATGCTGGAAAAGCAACTTAGAAAGATTAAAGGCAGCCAGATTGGAGAAGGCCTGGCATTGAGGGTGTTTTGTTTAATTAATTAATTTTTGGAAGGCAACGGGGATTAAGCTGGTAGTTACTGAATGGAAGGCTGACCTGCTTTCGCCTAAGGACCCATCCCACGGGATCTGTACCAGAGTGAAGTGGGAGGAAACCAGAGACAGGAAGACTCGAGGCAGCTGTGAGAATCATCCGCACCTGAGATTAGGGGGCCCAGAATCAGACACTCCCTTCTCCCTCGTTACAGTCGCCTTGCACTTATCCCTGGTCAGCGAGTAAGTGCAGAGAGGGCTGCTCCTTTATGGCTGCTGGCTGTACTCTATCTTGCAGCTCCTCAAATGTATGGATTTAACCTTTCACGAAATAGACCAATCACTTGATGATTAGTATGTGTTTCCTTCAAATATAAGCAAGAAAAACTAGTTTTAGATTTTACTACCATCATGGGGAAAAAAGAGAGAAAGTCTGGGTCAACAGGTCTGAAGAAAGGTCAATATTTAGGTCAATAGTCTGAAGAAAGTAAGAAGAATTAGATATTAAAAGGAGAAAGGTAATTTATACTTTCACTTGGCTTAAAATCTGTTCTATTGACATCTCCAACATAAAGTAAGGTTAGGCATATTTATTTCATGAAGCTAAAAATTTAAATGGGAAGAGAGACTGAAACTTCTTTTATTGGCTATTTGACTGGCTTGGCAAAGAATGTCTGCTGTCAATCAAGATAAAAGGATTAAGGAATATTAGCGGGATTACCTGTGTCATTCAGTCTTCTTAATGGGTATTTTAGTTGACAATGAATTGGTTATTTAGGTCCTTGTATTTATAGAACAAGGTGGATTGCTTAAAGCTGCTATGTTGTTTATGTGAAGTCTATTCATTTAATTCAAAAAGGTCATTTCCTTTTATTTTTCTAAAGTTCTTTTATTTGAATATCTGATTCATGATAAGATTATATTTAAAAATAATCAAGATAGGGAAAATTCATATTATCTGGAATACCCCATATTTACATAATAATAAATGATATTCATGGATAAAAAGGACATAGACTTTATGTTTAATATAAATATCATAAACTGTTAAATGACCCTTTGCTATATTTCCACTTTACAGAAAGTCATAGCTAATGAAATATCTAATAGAAAATTATTTCTACAAAAACTTATACAAAACAAATACAGTATTGTAATTAAAAAAATAAATAAATTTAATTTTTTTAAAAAGTAAGTTTCATCTTTATTTTAAATGACTCAGGTGTTTTCTTTAATAAATAGAAATCAAGAAAAAATTAAAGTCCAAGGACTTGTTGCCTAAATATTCCCTGTACTCATTGCTTTCTGTTACTCAAAACTCATAATTTTCAGTTGATAGTAATCTCTAATATAGCATTAACACTAGTTGCTAAATAACCATCTTAAACACTGTAACAATGGTACCCATTACCTTATACAAGTAATAAGAAAAGAGTGAGTTACCTATGAGCATTGCCATTAAAATGTGAAAACCTTGGGTCCTGGCTCCAAACATTTTCCTGTAGAAAAAGGGTATCCATCCAAACACCTGCTAGGTTGACAGGACCAGTTTCTGATGGTTTTCTACCATTTTCCAAAAGTGCGTCAGCTTCTTCCTTCAGGCAGCGGCTGTGGGACTTAGCCTGGGTGCGGGATCAGTGGGGCTTAGTGTGACCCATTTGGGCTGCTTACCGAGCCGACTGTTACAGCCTTGGCCTCTCCTTAGGCCTGGTGCCTCCCCTTTCTAAGTCCCAAGAGCAAGTGTTACCAGGAACACTGCCACCGCTATCCCAGAAGGATGCGTTTGGGGGGGCTTGACAGGCAGACTGGAATTTTTGGTAGCTTCCATCATGGACCATTAGAGATCAATTTTATTTTTTCTTGATAACAGTGAAAATGGTTTTTGTTTTCATTTTGTGCCCTATTTTGCTTTTGAACAGCAGTTAGGAAGTTTATGGCAGCTTCAAATCTACTGGACGTCTGTGCAGGGCCCTGGCAAAGAGAAGCCATGGAAACAGCAGGGGTTTTCATCGGATTTCACAGACTGTGGCCAGTTATTTGTGTGATGCTCCCAGAATTCACTTCCACTTCTCTGTGGAAAAAAAAGAAAAGACTCTGCTCTGTTCGTCTTAAATATGATGGCATTTGATGCTGTGCAATAGGGCAGTTTGAATAGGTGAGGTGTTTGGGACAAACTTAGAGGAGCTGGTGCTGGACGGCTTTGCTTTGCTCTTTTTTTAACAGACCTGAGGATCTGCAGAGGTTTCACTCGGGCAAAACAGGCTGAGACCTCACCGAGCGCCACGGAACTGCCTCGGGGCCTGAAATTCTTACCACTGGAGCAATTTCTGGAGGCCGAGGCCTGGTCTCTTAGAAGGCTTGAAAAGATGAAAATATTACCTGAGAAGGGTGGCAACTGTGTCATGAGGCAGGCATCAGCGCCTTCTCATGGGTCAGCATATAAGCTTAAAACTCTGCCAGGGGGCTTCTCTGCTGACTCGTCGGTGCAGGAGACAGGGGTTCGATCCCTGCCCCGGGAGGTCCCCGCATGCCACGGAGCAACAAACTCCAGATGCCAGAACCTCAGAAGCTGTGCTCCAGAGCCCGGGAGCCGCCACTCCTGCAGCCCTCGCGCCTGGAGTCTGCTCGCCGCAGCAAGAGAAGCCCGCGCGCCACGGCTAGAGCGGAGCCCCCGCCCCCCTGCCGCAACTAGAGAAAAGCCTGCACAGCCGCGAAGACCCGGCAAAGCCAAAAATAAATTTAAACAGTTATTTTTAAACAGTCTGCCATGGATCTGAGTCAGAGTGGCTGCGATGGAAACCAGGCGATGCGGAAAAGTCGTTGCAATCTACATTCACTCATTGATTATTTGTTCACCCTCTTAACTGTGCTGGATGAAAGTGCGTCACTCATTATTCATTCATCCTTTTAACAGGTGCTGGAAACAGGATGTGAGCAAAAGGAGCCTTGGCTCTGCTTCACAGGAGGGAACATGGGTTACCCAAGTTTACAGCCCTAGGGAAGGCTGGGCAGACTCGGGGGCCATAGGACAGAAGTCAGCCCATGGGGGCTGGAGGAGAGGGTGCGGTGCAGTGGAGAAGCAACATAGTCAGAGCTCTGACCTATGGATCAGCTCAGAGAGAAGCTTCTAGCGACTACCAGGGAGCCAGAATAATGGGATAAATAAACAAAGAGTAGGAGCCTTGAAAACTGTTTTTCAAAAGCCAACTTTGATACTAGGCTATGAGAGCTCCAGCAGGCTTCCCAGGTGGTGCCGTGGTAAAGAATCCAGCTGCCAATACAGGACACACAAGTGACTGGGGATTGATCTGTGAGTCAGGAAGATCCCCTGGAGAAGAAATGGCAACCTGCTCCAGTATTGCTGCCTGGAGAATCCCGTGGACAGAGGCGCCTGGTGGGCTGCATGCCATGGGGTCGCAAAAGAGTTGAACACGACTGAGCATGCGCATGCGTGCACGCAGGGGAGCTCAGGGGAACTCAGGCAAGTAGCTGTTTTTTTTAAGATAAAGCTAATGTATGAAGTGGACATAATAAAGCCTATTAAGTAGTTATTTCTGTGTGAGCAAAATGAGAACTATAAATGCTTGGGGCATAGTAGTATTTCAAAAGAATTTCAATAATTTGTGTGTGTAACGGATAAGCAAATTTGAATATAAATGACTAGAACTAAAATGTAGAAGGCATGCTGACCAAATTTGCAGGCAATGTGAACTTGTTCAAGATAAGGACTCCTCTGAACCAGAAATGATGGGCCAACCCAACAGTTGTTTCCCTTGCACATCTCACGCCCTTCCTTCCAGGCAGAGCACACCTCCACCATAACGGACGCCGAAGACAGACTCTCTCATGTCTCTCTTGGTAGCTGGGCCCTGTTCATGTGACCTGGTCCCAGGCAACAGAACCTGAGGCGGCTCTGCTAGGGGCCTCTGCAAAGGGCTTTCCTTCCTAATGTGAAATGATATGTAGCCATCCTCTGATATTGTCTGGTGCAGCTACCTCCTGTGGCTGCCACAGTGGAAGATACTATCTAGGGCAAATAAAATGATCATCCTTCCGAATCTCCAGATTTCTAATGCTTTTAGTCCTTTCAGTTCAGTTCAGCCGCTCAGTCATGTCCGACTCTTTGCAATCCTGAGGATGGCAGCACGCCAGGCTTCCCTGTCCATCACCAACTTCTGAAGCTTGCTCAAACTCATTCCATCGAGTTGGGGATGCCATCCAACCATCTAATCCTCTGTTGTCCCCTTCTCCTCCCACCTTCAGTCTTTCCCAGCATCAGGGTCTTTTCCAATGAGTCAGTTCTTTGCATCAGGTGGCCAAAGTATCAGAGCTTCAGCTTCAGCATCAGTCCTTTCAATGAATATTCAGGACTGATTTCTTTTAGGATGGACTGGTTGGATCTCCTTGCAGTCCAAGGGACTCTCAAGAGTCTTCTCCAACACCACAGTTCAAAAGCATCAATTCTTCAGCCCTCAGCTTTGTTCACAGTCCAACTCTCACATCCATACATGACTCCTGGAAAAACCATAGACAGACCTTTGTTGACAAAGTAATGTCTCTGCTTTTAATATGCTGTCTAGGCTGGTCATAGCTGTTCTTCCAAGGAGCAAGTGTCTTTTAATTTCATGGCTGAAGTCACCATCTGCAGTGATTTTGGAGCCCAAGAATATAAAGTCTGTCCCTGTTTCCATTGTCTCCCCATTTACTGGCATGAAGTGATGGGATTGGATGCCATGATCTTAGTGTTCTGAATGTTGAGTTTTAAACCAACTTTTTCACTCTTCTCTTTCACTTTCATCAAGAGGCTCTTTAGTTCTTCTTCACTTTCTGCCATAAGGGTGGTGTCATCTGTATATCTGAGGTTATTAATATTTCTCCCGGCAAACTTGATTCCAGCTTGTGCTTCATCCCACCCGGCATTTCAAATGATGTATTCTGCATATAAGTTAAATAAGCATGGTGACCATATACAGCCTTGACGAACTCCCTTCCTCATTTGGAACCAGTCTGTTCCATGTCAGTTCTAACTGTTGCTTCTTAACTTACATACAGATTTCTCAGGAGGCAGGTCAGGTGGTCCGGTATTTCCATCTCTTTCAGAATTTTCCATAGTTTGTTGTGATCCACACAGTCAAAGATTTTGGCACAGTCAATAAAGCAGAAGTAGATGTTTTTCTGAAACTCTCGCTTTTCGATGATCCAGCGGATGTTGGCAATTTGATCTCTGGTTCCTCTGTCTTTTCTAAATCTAGCTTGAACATCTGGAAGCTCGTGGTTCATGTACTGTTGAAGCCTTGAAGAATTTTGAGCATTACTTTACTAGCATGTGAGATGAGTGTAAGTGTGCAGTAGTTTGAGCATTCTTTGGCATTGCATTTCTTTGGGACTTGAAAGAAAACTGACCTTTTCCAGTCCTGTGGCCATGGCTGAGTTTTCCAAATTTGCTGGCATGTTAAGTGCAGCACTTTCAAAGCATCATCTTTTAGGATCTGAAATAGCTCAACTGGAATTTCATCACCTCCACTAGCTTTGTTCGTAGTGATGGTTCCTAAGGCCCACTTGACTGTGCATTCCAGGATGTCTGGCTCTAGGTGAGTGGGTAGCCTTTCCCCTTCTCCAAGGGATCTTCCCAACTCAGGGAAACCCAGGTCTCCTGCATTGCGGATGGATTCTTTACCAGCTGAGCCACTAGGGAAGCCCTTGAATCCTTTAATAGGAATTGCTATAAGAAGTACACTTCGTAAGGAAATCTAATATAAATCAATTCCTTGAAACCATGTTGTTAGAGAAATTCTTGAAGAAAATAGGGAAGTTTAATCCAGAGAAAAGCAGGTACTAGAGAACATCAGAAGGTCTGCATGGAGCTGTAAGTCCAGCCTGTAAAACTCTTTTTGCTTGGTGCTGCCAGGGAAAAGTGGCACCAACAGTAAGATGCCATAGGTTGCTATATTTATGCTCACTGTACAGAATCTCCTAGAAATCGACGCCGAGGTTCACAGAATCAGTTGTCTTGAAAGATAGGAAGTTTCCTGACCTTGAATATGTGCACATTTAGAAAGGATCACCATGCAGGGTGAATGCTACACAGAAAATAAGAACAGATGGGTTATAGAGTCCAGTGGCCTCTAAGGACTCTTCTAGCCCTGAGATTCTATCACTATTTACAAGTAAAAGATGTGTTTTATGCATCACTTATATTATATCACTTATATATCACTTATATTATAAATACTATAAGAAGAGACTTCCTCAGCAGAGCACACTTAATACAATAAACTTCAACATCTTCATAACCTTGTCACGGTTTTCAGAATATGTTTAAAAGGAAAGAGTAGTAGGTTCCTTAGAAGACTCCTACCAGAATCAGTGAGATAGTTATTCTGAGTTGATAGGTCTAGCTCCTACTGGGGGCTTATCCAACACTGTTTATCTTGCCAAAACCTTCTACCTCCATTTTTACTTGCTTAAGAGAACAATTAAGTTTTTAAAATATATATCCATAATTTATTATATGTTGATTATAGTTAAATTATACTTTTCCAGAGGTCACCAGAAGTGATCTCAACCAGCCAGAACATAATCATGAAGATATATTCTAAAAGTGTCTATGTTTAAAAAACAGAGATTGCAAAGTTAATTAACTGTATCCTCAGACCCTTGTTCACCAGTTATTATTATTTTGTGTTAGTTGCTCATTCGTGTCTGACTCTTTGCGACCACATGAACTGTAGCCAACCAGGCTCCTCTGTCTGTGGGATTCTCCAGTCAAGAATACCGGATAGACTGCCAAGCCCTTCTCCAGGGATCTCCCCGACCCAGGATCAAACCCTCGTCTCTCACGTCTCCTGCATTGCAGCTGGGTTCTTTACCACCAGCGCCATTATTTTAGACACATACCTTCTGATGTGCACAGTACCTGCTTTTCTCTGGGTTAAACTTCTTTACTTTTTCAATACCTGCATTACCAGGTATCCAGAAAGAGAAAAGAGGACTCTACCATATATATTTTCAGCATCAAGAAATAATAGTTGAGAGCTGGACAGTTGCGTAGATGGAAAGTAATTTCTAAGAACCGTGAAGGGTCCCAGCTCTGTGGACAGTTTACAGTTTCCACAGTGACAGAGTGTGTTGCTTCTGTCATTTCAGAGGAGATGGAAGTGACTCCTGGTGGGTGCAACCAGGGCCCCCGTCTGCATGACTCCTGAGATGAGCCTATTCCTTCTCTTCTAAATCAAGTTGCTTCCAAGGAAAACAATGCAATGATATAAAATAATATGTGAAAGTAAGCCAGTTGGGAAATATTAAAAATAGGAGCAAAATCAATATCTATTTTAAGGCTTCACTCCATAGGACAATGACATTCAATAAACCAATAATGTAAGTCATCAATAGAATGCCTAAGTACATGCAGTCTTTTCCACCCAGAAATGCAATAAAAGTGTCGTATGTTTCTGAAATATTTTAATGCAAAATGGTGGAAAGAAAACATATTTTCCCACAAGAATCATACAAATGTTTTACATCTAAAGCTCTTTTATGTGCATCACCCCCAGCCTTAGTGACATCAAAAAAGCAGGATGTTATCGTTGGTGATTATCTTGTTTATTAAGGTGTATATGTGTGCAGCATCAAGCATGGGATTGTTTCTTCACCATCCATTTTCCTTTGGTCTATTTCCTTATTGCACTATTCTAAAGTTTGATCCAAGACACATACACACACTCTCTAGACCTGACATTTGTTCAGAACCATACAGCCACTCAGATAAAAGTACTGAGCTCAGAGGAAGATTCGATTCAGTCCATGTATGAAGAGTATGGGGAGATCTTCAAATGGAAGACGAAATAGCTGCACAAAAGCTTTGCATTTCAGGCCTACGATGCACTTGATTTTTGCACTTCAAAAGTCCCACTTTGAAGTCCAGTGGGGATGGGGGTGGGGGGAGTGATTTTTAGTTATTTTATGGACTACCAAGTAGAAAATGCAGCATTGCACACATTCACTCCTGTTGTCTTTACTTTGAAAAGTAATTTCAGAGAAACTCAATCCGGATCGACAGGAGCTCTCCTAATTGGCTCTGATCAGTAAATCATCAGAGATGACTCTGCTCTTGCTGAGTCCCTCTCCCCCTCTTCTTGTCAAAAGTGCATGATCAAACACCCGGTTATGGGGAATTACAGACATGTGATCTGTGCTGGGCTCCACGCGCTGCTATTGCACACGACGTTTGCCTTCTCTCTGCCATGGCGGCAAGTGCCTTTCCTTTCGTTGGTAGTGACAATCGTCCTCTCACACGTTGATTAATATTTGGTTCTGCGGGGCCACCAAGTCACGTCCGAGGCTGAGGAAATGACTGAGCTGACATTCAGGGCCCTCGACAATCTGGCTTTTATTTACCATCCCCTCCACCCCACCCCCAAGCCCAGCATTCCTTTCCACTGCCCACCACAGAAAGGGTCTGTAGTCACACATTTTTAGCAGAATAAAAATGAAGCATATTCAAAGTGTTCTCCCTCTCTCCACTTATTCAAAATCTCCGCTTTCTTCCCAGACTCAGCTTCGTGGGTGCTCAGGCCTGTGGAATGCCTGCCCTGAGCAGTCTCAGGACAGCCTGCCCTCCAGCATCCCAGACATGTCTCAGAACAGACTAGGCCGCATTGCTACTCATTTTTTCTGTCTGTGATTTGCTTTCCTCCAGCTGCACTGTAAGGTCTGCGTGTGAAAGCCTCGACGTCACTCTCTGGTACATGCTTTATACACCAGCACTGTGCCCGGTGAACAGTGCCCCACAGTGTCACAGGGTAATGTGCACGCCTCTGGCACAGCGTGCACGGCGCGGTCACGCGTCCCCAGAATCCAAGCTCACACGCACTCAGTCCTCTCCATGCATCAAAGAAGACCCTAACATATTGGAACACAACTCTAGTCTTTACCTGAGGGCTCTGAATCTGGTGCTCACAGATAGCTAAAGCATCCATGAATGGACATCTTGGGTTTATGGACCTTTTGAAAAACATATGAAATATTTTGTGATTTGTTATTATTGCATTTTCTGGGGAGACCATTCATAGTAGCAACTCTAAAATGTAATATAATGAGTATCACTTAAAAACTTGAGTAGCTTTGTTCTCCACCAGCAGATGTTTGCTAGGGAACAAGTGAAAGTGAAGTCGCTCAGTCGTGTCCGACTCTTTGCGACCCTGTGGACGGCAGCCCACCAGGCTCCTCTGTCCATGGAATTCTCCAGGCAAGAATACTGGAGTGGGTTGCCATTTCCTTCTCCAGGGGATCCTCCCGACCCAGGGATCGAACCCAGGTCTCCACACTGCAGGCAGACGCTTTTCCATCTGAGCCACCAGGGAAGCCCTAAGTATCACTTCAGTTCAGTTCAGTTCAGTCGCCCAGTCGTGTCCGACTCTTTGCGACCACATGAATCGCAGCACGCCAGGGCTGCCTGTCCATCACCATCTCCTGGAGTTCACTCAGACTAACGTCCATCGAGTCCGTGATGCCATCCAGCCATCTCATCCTCTGTCGTCCCCTTCTCCTCCTGCCCCCAATCCCTCCCAGCATCAGAGTCTCTTCCAGTGATTCAACTCTTTGCATGAAGTGGCCAAAGTACTGGAGTTTCAGCTTTAGCATCATTCCTTCCAAAGAAATCCCAGGGCTGATCTCCTTCAGAATGGACTGGTTGGATCTCCTTGCAGTCCAAGGGACTCTCAAGAGTCTTCTCCAACACCACAGTTCAAAAGCATCAATTCTTCGGTGCTCAGCCTTCTTCATAGTCCAACTCTCACATCCATACATGACCACAGGAAAAACCATAGCATTGACTAGACGGACCTTAGTCGGCAAAGTACTGTCTCTGCTTTTGAATATGCTATCTAGGTTGGTCATAACTTTTCTTCCAAGGAGTAAGCGTCTTTTAATTTCATGGCTGCAGTCACCATCTGCAGTGATTTTGGAGCCCCCAAAAATAAAGTCTGACACTGTTTCCCCTCTATTTCCCATGAAGTGATGGGACTGGATGCTATGATCTTCGTTTTCTGAATGTTGAGCGTTAAGCCAACTTTTTCACTCTCCACTTTCACTTTCATCAAGAGGCTTTTTAGTTCCGCTTCACTTTCTGCCATAAGGGTGGTGTCATCTGCATATCTGAGGTTATTGATATTTCTCTGGGCAATCTTGAGTCCAGCTTGTGTTTCTTCCAGTCCAGCATTTCTTAGGATGTACTCTGCATATAAGTTAAATAAGCAGGGTGACAATATACAGCCTTGATGTACTCTTTTTTCCTATTTGGAACCAGTCTGTTGTTCTATGTCCAGTTCTAACTGTTGCTTCCTGACCTGCATACAGATTTCTCAAGAAGCAGGTTAGGTGGTCTGGTATTCCCATCTCTTTCAGAATTTTCCACAGTTTCTTGTGATCCACACAGTCAAAGGCTTTGGCATAGTCAATCAAGCAGAAATAGATGTTTTTCTGGAACTCTCTTGCTTTTTCCATGATCCAGCAGATGTTGGCAATGTGATCTCTGGTTCCTCTGCCTTTTATAAAACCAGCTTGAACATCAGGAAGCTCACGGTTCACGTATTGCTGAAGCCTGGCTTGGAGAATTTTGAGCATTACTTTACTAGCGTGTGAGATGAGTGCAATTGTGCAGCAGTTTGAATATCACTTAGTGAGGGTTAAAATGTTTTTAAAAAGGCAGATTCCCAGGACAAAGCATTACACAAAGTCTTATGTGTAAAGGAACATGCAGGTGATTTTAGGAGGCTGCACTATGTTCATGATAATACAGAGTAAAACTTAGTTCCTGTGTGTGACATAAACTGAAACACATAACCGGTCTCCACCTTGGTTCCTCCCTAGACCTCCTAAGTCTAGTCATTTCCTGAGTGAGGGGGTGATAGGAGTGTCCACACAACGGTGGACACTAAATCCCTTGGATGATAACAGTGGCTTTTGTTCTAATGAGGCGACTTTGGGTGGGCTCCTGGATAGCTTTAGGTTGAGGGAGGGGTCACCAGAAAGACCAAGCTGAGATCAGAAGCTTGAACGTTCAGCCCCACCCCATATTCTCCAGGGGTTGTACCAACATGATAAAGCTTCCATAAAATCTCCTCAAGTACAAGGGTCAGAGAATTTCCAGGTTGGTGACCATCCCGAGGTGCTGGGAAGGTGTCCTGTTCTGAGAGGGGACCAAGAACCAGCCACCACCACCTCCTTGCCCCATGTTTGTCTTCCACTTTGCTGTTAATAAATTGCATCCTTTACAATAAGCAAAAACAAAAACACAATATACCGAAATTTATTGAATCAGCAAAAACAGTACTAAGAAGGTAGCTTATAGTGATAAATGCCTACATTAAAAAACAAGATCTCAAATAAACAGCCTAACTTTACACTGCAAGAAGCTAGGAAAAGAAGCAAAACCTAGCCTGACGTTAGCAGAAGGCTGGAAAGAAAGATTCAGTAGAAATAAATGAAATAGAGAATATAAGCTATGGAAAAAATTCATGAAACTTAGAATTGATTTTCTGAAAAGACAAACAGAATTGATGAACCCTTAGCCAAACAAAATTAATGAACCCTTAGCCAGAAGAATCACGGGAAAACAAGAGAAAACTCAAATAAAACCAGAACTGAAAGAGAAGTCTTTACAACCAATACTGCAGCCTCAAAAAAGAAAAGCAAACCCTGTACATGTGACAGTGTGGATGAACCTGGAGGACGTTATGCTGAGCAAAATAAGCCAGAAGCAGAAAGACAAATGGGGCTTCTCAGGTGGCACCAGTGGTAAAGAACCTGTCTGCCGATGCAGGAGACATACGAGGAAGCGTGGTTCCATCCCTGAGTCAGGAAGATCTCCTGGAGGAGGGCATGGTAACCCATTCCAGAGCTCTTGCTGGAGAATCCCATAGACAGAGGAGCCTGGTGGGCTACAATCCATGGGGTCTCAAAGAGTCAGACACGACTGAGCGACTTAGCACACACAGAAAGACAAATGCGGCACTATCTCACACGTGGAACCTAAAATAATCAAATTCACGGACGCGAAGAGCAGAGAGAGGGGCTGCCAGGGACAGGAGCGAGGCAGAAATGGAAAGTTATCAGGACAAAGCTTCAGTTATGCAAAGAGAACAAGTTCTAGAAACCTACTGTACAGCAGAGTGTCGATAGTCAGGAACACTGTATTTTGTATGTAAAATCTGCTAATAGTAGATCTTATGTTCAATGTTTTAATAAAACTTTTAAAAATTTTAAGAGGCTAGATCTCATGTTAAATGTTCTTACTACAATAAAAAATGTAAATAGTAAATACATGAAGACATCTAAAATGGCTAAAGCTGTGTTCAAAAGCAAGTCATTGAGCATAATGATTTATTCCTGATTTAATTTATTAATAAAAGATAAAACAGAATCTTATAAAACAAAAAGCATGTCATAAAAATAGAGTAAAAATAACTGCTGTTCAAATGTTAAGTTTTGGAAGTAGGAAATAACAGAGGATCAGAAGTGATAAATACTGGAAGAAAAAGCATAATACACAGCAGAAATGAAAGGTTTAAGACCATTTAAGACCCTTAGGTGTTTATTTCCACAGAGGGGAAAGAAGATAAATGACACACTAGATTTACTCAAGAAAAAAAATTCAAATTAACAGCAAATACTAATATATTGTAAAAACAGATACAAAAGATATACAAAGAATACCATTTATAATATATAGAAATACATTTTGAAAATTTGGAAACAAGCAGGCATAATTTTCTAGGAAGTAAAAATGATCAAATGACTAAAGGAAGAATAGAAGGAGATAACAGCTAGGAGACATATTTCAAGAGCTTTTTACCACAAAAGGCTTAGGTGCTTAACAGTTTTTATAAATTAATAATAACCCTGATGTTAGACAATATCCTGCAGAAAAAGATGGAAAGGTATTCAAAGCACAATATTTTCCTATCATAAAATCAACATCTGTTAGATTATCCAAAAAAGCATGCAAATCAACCTTATTCATGCATATTAATACAATAGTACTATTCTGAATAGTACTATTGTGAATAAGATACCCCCAATTTTTTTATTAAAAATCTTTTTTTCAAAAATGACTTTTAAGATGTGATCAAAGCTAACATTATTATAATAAGCCATATTGATAGACTGCAAGGAGATCAAATCAATCAGTCCTAAAGGAAATCATTGGAAGACCTGATGTTGAAACTGAAGCTCCAACACTTTGGCCACCTGATGCGAAGAGCTGACTCACTGTAAAAGACCCTGATGCTGGGAAAGAGTGAAGGCAGGAGAGAAGGGGACGACAGAGGATGAGATGGTTGGATGGCATCACTCAATGGACATGAGTCTGAGCAGGCTCAGGAGTTGGTGATGGACAGGGAGGCCTGGCTTGCTGCAGTCCATGGGGTCACAAAGAGTCAGACACAACTGAGCAACTGAACTGAATGCAAGTGTCTGTCCATAGATAACTGGACAGACACAGGTATTAATACGCACACAGCAGAATACTATTTAACCTTTAAATGGGAAAGAACTCTGACAGTCTGCTGATGTTTGAACCTTGATTGCATTATGCTAAGTGAATCAAGCCAGTCACAAGAGAAATACTGAATAATTTGAATTGTGTGAGGTCTCTAGATTAGTCAAATGCATAAAGAGAGAAAGTAGAATGCTGGTTGTCAGGGCCTGGAGACAGGTTCCCTAGAGGAGTTGCTTAATGGGTGTAAAATTTTAATTTTGCAAGATGAAAAGAGTTCCAAAGATTGGCTATACAATAATGTGAATGTTCTTAATATTACTGAACTGTACACTTAAAAATGGCTAAGAAGATACATTTTGTTATGTGTATCCTATCACAATTAAAAACAAAAGTAATAAAAGATAAGAATGAGGGAAACTTTTTAAAAATTTACTGAAGCATGCAATTCAAACTTCTGAAATACAGATACAATTCAGTACTAGAAAATCTACCAATAGTTTACATTAATAGGTATAATAACAAAAACATGATCCTTTCAACAGGTGTTAAAAATCAGTTCAATAAAATCCAATGCCATTTCTAAAAAATAAGATGCTGTCAGAATAGTGAGATGGAAGCATCCAAGATCAACATGGTAAGCTTGCCTTTCTCCGGATATGCAGGGAATGGTAGGACGCAGGTGAAATCAGGAACCCAGCGTGAGTTAGCGCTCAAATGCGATTAATTATGCGTCGAGTACCTGCAGGCTGTCCCTTCAGTCACGTCTGACTCTCTGACCCCATGGGCTGCAGCCCACCAGACTCCTCAGTCCATGGGGTTCCCCAGGCAGGAATTCTGCCGTGGGTTGCTGTGCCCTCCTCCAGGGGATCTTCTTGACCCAGGGATCTACCTGTGTCTCTTATGTCTCCTGTGCTGGCAGGCTTGTTCTTTATCACTAGTGCCACCTGGGAAGCCCAATTACACACTTAGTTCAGTCGCTCAGTCGTGTGCAACTTTTTGTGACCCATGGATTGCAGCACTCCAGGCTTCCCTGTCCATCACCAGCTCCCAGAGCCTGCTCAAACTCATGTCCATCAAGGTAGCTCATCTAAACACATAATTACATTTGAAATATACCTTTCGAATAAGAGATGAGACAAACTGTAGGTATTGAAAAGAGTTTTTTGCAAACACAATGGAATTCCTTTTATGCAACATTTAAACTGAGCCACTCTACTGGGCTCTGACCATTAGCTCGGTTCACCCTTTTGAAAAGAAAAGCGACAGTGTGAGTCACTCAGTCATGTCCGACTCTTTGTGACTCCACGAAGTATATTTACGTATGGGAAACTGAGCCTCAGAAAGGTTAAGTTCACACCGGTCTCACTGGAATCTCTGCCCATAGAAACCTCAAAGTTACTTTGCTTTTTCATTCCCCTGATTGACGTGAACAGCAGCATCTCTGATTTACCAAAGCAGAGATTCAGTCTACCTGAATTATGTCTTCAGGAAATACTTGTGAGGAGAGAGAGAGAGATGAGGGAACAGTAGAAGAAACATACCAAATATTTCTGAGCAAGGGGTTAGGATGGTTTTCAGGTTTCCTCATTCTTTCGGTATGTTTCAAAATTTTCTACAATGAGCATATTTTACTTTGATTTAGAAAATAGACATATTTCAGAAAGCGAATGCATCTTTGCTAAAGCATCCAAGTCTCTGGGAGCCAAAATTTTTTAAAAAGAACTTAAAGCAGGCCTGAATGACTATTTGAGTGAGAAACTGTGTACATCAAAGTGAGGCTGAATGGTGCTTTTATGTGTTTGCATGGTTTACGGTTTATTCTGGAAGAAAAAGCAGCAGGGCAGAGTTTGTAAGGCCACTAGAGATCCAGCAGTTCCGTAAGGTGCTTAATGTTTCTGTGTTTAAGATGTACCCTAATTTATTTTATCACTTTTAAACGCTCTTTCGTAATACTTCTGGTTTCTCTTGGAGGCTCCTGTGTTCAAACTCTCTGACCCGCTTTAATGACACCAGCAATGAAGGGTGTAGCACCATCTAGTGGAAACTCCCGCTAACTGCAGAACCGCTGGTTTCATTCATTAGTTCATTGACCCATGGGATTCAAATGGTTGCCCGAGTGTGAGATACTTTGCTAAACCTTTTGTTTTCACTGATTTGATTCTCACACATGGTAGGTAGACTTCTAATGTGCCTCTAAGATCCCCATTCTTGGTATCTATACTCTCATGTAATCTCTTCCCCTTGAGTCTGAGCTGGAACCAGTGACTTGCTTCTAAATACTAGAATATGGCAGAGGTGATGGGATTCTCTTCCATGATTACGTTGAAAAGACTGTGACTTCCAAGATGACTCGCTCTGTTGATGACTTTGATCAAACTGCCATTGTTAAAAGCCGACCATCAGTGAGAAATGAGACCCTCAGCCCAACCCTCCTCGAGGAACTGACTCGGCTGACAACTCCATGAGTGGGTTTGGAAGTAGATTATATCCCTGTTGATTTCTGCTGGATTCTATGTTATCTATATTATGTCCTTTCTGTTTGCTTTGGGTTTCATTAGCTTCTTTTTCTGGTGTCTTAGAAGCTTAGATTACTATTTGAGATTTTTCAGACTTTCCTAATGTAAGCAAGTAATGATATAAATTAGGAATGGGCAAACTTTTTCTGTAAAGGGTGTGATGGCAGATACTTAGGCTTTGTGATGCATATGCCCTCTTGTGCGTGCATGCTGAGTTGCTTCAGTCATGGCCTACTCTTTGCGACCCCCTAGACTGTAGCCTGCCAGGCTCCTCTGTCCACGGGATTCTCCAGGCAAGAATACCAGAGTGGGTTGCCATCTCCTCCAGAGGCTCTTCCAGACCTGTGTTTCTCATGTCTCCTGCATCGGCAGGCAGATTCCTTAAGACTTGTGCCACCTGGGAGGCCCTTCTAAAACCACTCAACTCCGGGGTGGAAGACGATAAATTTACAGAAGATTTCCAAGAAAACTTCATTTATAAAAACAGGCAGTGGTATGAATTTCGTTGCTACAGTTTCTAACTTTGTTATAAATTTCTGAGATTAAGTTTTAGTATTATAAAGATGTCACAGAAAGGCTGAAAGTCCACTAAAATTCCTCTTTTCTCCTTTGTAGGTGATATCTCTTTTCTCTGCCTGACCATGGGATTTTCTCTCTCTGTTTAGTTTTCGGCAGTTTGAAAATGATGTATCTAGGAGTGTGTGTCTGTGTGTATGTGATTTCTTCCTAGGTTTCTCTGAGATTCTTTCATTCTTTAATCTTGGGATTTAGTATCTTTATTATTATTTTTAGAGAATTTTTATCCACTTTCTTTTAAAATATTTTGTTTGTTCCATCTCCTTTCTTGCTTTTCATCGGTTATAGGTATGTTAAACTGATATTGTCCCAAAGCTCCCATATGAACCATCTTTTTTTCCTTCCATTTTCACTCTTATTTTCTGTTTGTTTAGTTTGAATAATTTCTCTTTACTTACCTTCAACTTCACTGACTCTTTCCTCAATAGTGTTGAGTTTACTGATGAGGTTGCAGACAAAACTCTTCCTTTCTGATATTGTATTTTTAAAAAATGCATTCAAGTTATATGTGATGCTCATGGAATTTCCATCTCACAGCTGAAATTAGCATCTGTGTATTATCCCTCTTTTCTGTTAGGCCTTTCAACACGCTGGCCAAAGTCATCCGAAAGCCCTGCCTGCTGTTCCCAGCATCTGCGCCACCCCTGGGCCTCTTGCTCTTCCAGTACGGAAGTCATCTCTCTGTGCTCCTGCCTCCCTGGCGATGAGCTGTTGCTTGTCAGGTGCTGGCTAGACTGGTGCTAGGGGCAGGAGCGTTCTCTGTTGTCCTGGGGGAGCCTCAGTCCTGGGTAGGGTCTGAGTCGCAGATCTTGGGGTTGGGGCTTTTGGGGACTCCTGTCCCTCCTCCCATCCCTCCTCCCCACGGCAGCCGAATCCTGCCTCGTGTCCGCCGCTGATTCTGTGCAGGACAAAGTTTCAGGCTCTTCCTGCGGCGGGAGGTCTCCCACGGTGTTGGTATTGGGTACTGGACACAGGATTCTCGCCTGCCTCTCCTGTAAGATAAGAAGGTTTCTTTCTTCTGCTCTTTGCTGTGCCCTGGAAGGACCAGACTTGCTGTCTCTTCCCGGGGCTCAACAATCTGCTCCATAAGAGAGAGGCCGGGCCTTTCCCTGCAGTGGAGACTGACCGCTTCCTTCAGCCTGAACCCAGAAAGAAGGCAGCTCTCTGGTCTGCGGCCCTGCTTCCAGTGGGGCTTTATTTCAAGATAATCTCTTCTGTTAATTTTTATATTCCTTTAGTGAGTAATATGGGCTTCTCTGGTGGCTCAGAGGTAAGGAATCTGCCTGCATTTCAGATGTGGCTTCAATCTCTGGGTCAGGAAGATCTCCTGGAGGAGGGCATGGCTACCCACTCCAGTATTCTTGCTTGGAAAAATCCCATGGTTAGCGGAACCTGGCGGGCTACAGTCCACGGGGTCACAAGGGAATCCGACATAATTTAGTAGCTAAACAACAACAAGTAATAATATGCAATCTCCCAAACAACTCAAAGTATGCACATAAGGTGGGAAAATATTTCTGGCTTATGAAACATTTGTTTCCTGCCTCCATTTACAGAAATTTTCAGAGTTCAACTAGTTTCAGATACAACATACATTACTTGGGGTCAGAAGAAACACTTCTAGAAAGTTATTTCACTTATCACTTGGAACAATGCTGAAGCATTATCAAGTTTGTGAGATGATTGTCATTGCTGGAGTTGGGAGAGTAATTTATTTTTCAATCCTGTCTCTGCTGCATTTGCTCTGTAGACAACCTCTGGTGGTTCTGTTCAGATTCAGTCTTTATGTGGAAACTGTAACTTCAGGCAACTTACTTACGGTCTGAGGCCCAACCCTCCTTCTCTCGACAAGGCTGATAATAATAACAGCACCCAGGGTTAGGATGAAAACTGAATGTTGTAAACAACACTCCTCGGCTGCCTGTGAGTCAGCTATTTATTTCTCTGGTTGCCTTAGGAACTAACTAAGGCATGAAACAGAGATACGACTTGGAGAAATCCCATCTCACTGGAGCACAGCCTAATGCATGTGCTCTTGTGACAGAAAATGGGATTTCTGTGAATGGTTTAGACAACCTACTGAATTAAAATGTTATCACCACCTTGGACAGCTAATCCTGTCACTGACCAGAAATGGTGCCTTGAAACTGACTTTAATAAAAACTGAATCAACAGGATTCCTTGACACAAGAAGTAAATTGAAGGTTAAAGTCATTAGGATTTTAAAATAAACTAAATTATAATGTATAACTATAGAAATTCATGTATAATTCTTTTTATTAATTGGTACAAAATAAGTAATTTCATAATATCTATACCTATAAATGCAGTTACATATATAAACTCTAGTATGTATACCTAAAACTTCCTAAATTTTATGGGAATTTTAAAAAAGGCTGACTATATACTATTTATATACATAGTAAGATTTAAAAATTCGTCTTGAGACTATTGTAGTTTTAAACAAAAAAAGAATATTTCAAAAGCACCTTTTCTTTCTATATATTCACTTCTCTTTATTCTGTTTTCCTAATGCTTATTTATATGCATTTTGTAGAGGTAAGCATTTTGGAAAAAATAAAGTAAAAGAGCAGACCAAAGTGACTTAATGTTCATAAAAATTCCATTCTTACTAATGGAAGCAGAGTTTGTAAAGGGATAGGGTTGTAATAATATGTCATAATGCAAACATCTGAAATTTCCTTGGCTGAAACATGATCTGGAGTAATAGTCTGAACCATTTGGGTAATATTTTTGTAAAAGTTTGATTACTCAAATCCTTTAAAGCCTAAGACCTTTTCAGTAAAATAATAGTTTTTTTTTTTTTCTTTCCTCATTGGTATCACCTCTTAAGTAATGAATTTTTCTCCTTTGAAAAAATGACTACTTTTTAAGCGATATCACCAGTACCTGTTGTAGTCATCTAGATTTGCTGAGGGAAATTGAAACCAGCTCAGCTATTTAACTGCATGCGTTAGCTCCTGAGTCACGGGGCGTTCGCCCGCTCTGCTACTGCTGGATCTTCACCTGTGGGTCTCTCCCCAGCGCTTCGTGGGGGTTGGGATTCTGAAGCTAGTCATTCCGCAGCAGCAAACCCAGCTCTGAGAAACGGTAGTTTATATTAGTGCCCACGCCTGCGTCTAAGAAGGCAGATGAAGCATGGAGCAAGCAGTTCTGCTTTTCGCCATCTGTCCACTCCTGTGTCTTTTTGCATGTGCTTTTAAATTTTAATCTACCTTTAAATCTGTATTGTTAACACTGGGAAAAAGTTGGGAAAAAGTTGATTTAGAGTCTTAGTTATATTTATGTTGTGAGAGACACACTTAACGTACTTAGCCAGTATGTGTTTGGATGCAACTACAGAGTATATAAATTTATGCTCAAAAGAACAGAAAATCAAGCAGGTAAAGAATCCACCTACAATGCAGGAGACCCCGCTTCGATTCCTGGGTTGGGAAGATCCCTTGTAGAAGGGACCGGCTACCCACTCCAGCATTCTGGCCTGGAGAATTCCATGGACTGTATAGTCCATGGGGTTGCAAAGAGTCGGACACGACTGAGTGACTTTCACTTTTCACTTTCAGGGCAGCAGGCAACGCTACCCACCTCCCCCATTATTTCACCAGGCTCTAAGTTTAAAGACAACCTGTATTTGTAACCTGATTCCCTACTTGGTTACGGGGGTGGCAGCTCAGAAAATGAAATTCCCAGCTCTTCAGCTCCGCTTGCTCATTTCCAACAGGACGTAATTTCCTCACGAGGGCAGCCTTGCTGGTCCACTGCAGATCTGTCAAAATTTTATCCAGTTGCACATCTTATATTTGATCCGTGGTATTTTTTTAAAGTTATATTTTATTACAATTTCTCTGTAGTCATATTGATTCATTTAAGCAGGGCTTTAGAGCTCTGTTGTTCTACGTTCCATGTTTTATGAAACAGTAGTTTCACAAAAACAATCCATCCCTTTCCCTTTCCCCTTTCCCCTTTTCAATCTTTGAGTTCCTTCTCGGCATTCAACAGTATGGCTGCAGAGATTGGAAAACGGGTATCCAGTAATAGCACCAGGAGAAATAATTATTATACCTGACTAAGAGGAGCTAACATTCCAAGAATCACTGGGAAATGTATTTATTTCCACTTGGACTATTTTTCCCCAAAATTTAATATATACCTTTTCCAATCCAGCCAACTTCCAAGTTGGTCTTATTTTCACATTGTGCTTAAGCAATAATTCTGTATATTTTAATGCAACCCATTTCTTTTCTGGTAGAAAGGGTTGCAATATGGAAATTATGGAAGTGAATTATTTGTGTTTCATCATAGCTCCATCCCTCTAGTGTAGTGGTATTCACTCAGTCCTGTCCAACTCTTTGTGGCCCCTGGACTGTAGCCTGCCAGGCTCCTCTGTCCCTGGGAATCTCCAGGCGAGAATACTGGAGTGGGCAGCCATTCCTTTCTCCAGGGGATCTTCCCAACCCAGTGATCGAACCCAGGTCTCCCGCATTGAAGGCAAATTCTTTACCATTTGAGCCACTAGGGAAGACCAGCACCAGTTCCGAACCATCTGCAATTATGATCCAGTTATCCTGCTGGTTTTCTCATCCTGTGGTGCAGTCTCGGAGGTCTCAGCTAGAATAAGGTAACAGGAGCTAGTTCTCTCACTTTCAAGTGGGAAAATGATATATATATATATATATATATATATATATATATATATATATATTTTTTTTTAAATATAAAAACCAAAATATATTTTATATTCAAAATTATATATATACATATATATATATGTAATTGTACATAAGTGATTTTGGTTGTTTTGCCTTGTCATTAGAGAGAAAAATTGGAACTCCAGGTGTGGAACAAGAGTAGAAGGTGGCCTCAGGTGCTGGCCACACCATCATTGCCCCTTCCAAAGCCACTCGGATATCTGAGCTCTCTTTCCCCTGGGATGTGGGCCCCACAGGATGCTGTATGCTATTGTTGTTCAGTTGCTCACTCGTGTCTGACTCTTTGTGACTCCATGGGCTGCGGCACACCAGGCTTCCCTGACCTTCACGATCTCCCAGAGTCTGCTCAAATTCATGTCCATTGAGTTGATGATGCCACCTAACCACCTCATCCTCTGTCACCCTCTTCTTCTCCTGCCTTCAATCTTTCCTGGCATCAGGGTCTTTTCCAGTGAGTTGGCTCTTCGCATCAGGTGACCAAAGGATTGGAGCTTCAGCTTCAACATCAGTCCTTCCAATGAATATTCAGGACTGATTTCCTTTAGGACTGACTGGTTTGATCTCTTTCCAGTTCAAAGGACTCTCAAGAGTCTTCTCTAGCACCACAGTTTGAAAGCATCAGTTCTTCGGTGTTCAGCCTTCCTTATGGTCCATCTCTCACATCCATCTGTACGGACTACTGGAAAGACCATAGCTTTGACTAGACAGATCTTTGTCAGCAAAGTGATGTCTCTGATTTTTAACCTGTTGTCTAAGTTTGTCATAGCTTTCCCTCCAAGAAGCAAGCATCTTTGAATTGTGTGGCTGAAGTTACCATCCACAGTGCTTTTGAAGCCCAAGAAAATAAAATCTGTCACGGCTTCCATTTTTTTCCCCTACTACTTGCCATAAAGTGATGGGACCAGAAGTAAGGATCTTAGTTTTTAGAATATGGGTTTTTTGGATATGAGTTTTCAGCCAGCTTTTTCACTCTACTCTTTCACCTGTATCAGCCTTCAAAGCCCTCCTTGGCCTCACCCCTAGTTTCTTATAGCTTCTTGAATACATCCCTGGGAATAAAAGGTGCCTTTAGGTGTCTTTGCAGGGAGACCCCTAAGTTTCACCTGCAAATTCTATAAGCAGACAGATGCCCCATCACACTCAGCCCTGGACCCTCTCAGATACTGACTTTATCCAAGACTTGAATATGACTTGTCATCCTGGTGTTTATTACTGTGGGAGGGTCTTTCCCTTCCTTCTCGACATTTTTCTTAATTCTTGTTTGTTGCACCCACAGTCTGACCCACTAGCACCTCTTAGAAAGCCTGTCCATCCTGGCAGTACACTTCTGGGAACTGGTTATGTTCAACAGCCATGAACAAGAAGGTCAGCAGCTTGGTTGTGCAAAACCCAAGAGTGGAATTAATTCTAAAGTTTCCGGGGACACAACTATCAGAGCAAAGATACCTGCTGGTCTGTGCAGTTATATATGGAGCTCATTTTGCTTGTTAACAGAAAACAACGAGCAATGGCAAACATCCTTTTCCATTTGAACTCTTTCCAATGCAATCATCTTCCATTACAGTGACAACTTCACAGCAGAAACTTGGTTTGCTTTTCTGTACTCTTCAGAATGATACCATTAAACAACTCTTCTGAAGGGATCAGAAGAAATCACAAGAAATTTATGAGACTCTGTGCGACTGTAGATCCTCTGCCCCTCCATCAGAGTTGGGTGAACCTGGCCTGCAGGATCAATAGTTATCATAGCAGGTGGACAGGCCAACAAGGCAAATGACTTCATAAGGTCTCTTTCCTGAGGAGACCTCGCTAAAAACAAATTTGTTTTCACTCCAACAACCTCTGAGGGAGTTTCAGAATGTTAGCTGTTTGATGAATACCACTATCGAGAGAGACCGGGAGGCTTCTAACAAGCCATAAAAGGAATTGTGTTTCTGGTCTCTAGGTGAATTCTCTTGCTTGTTCTAATTGCAATCGGCAAGTAATCGCTCCTGCTGTCTGCTCAGAAACTGGCCCTGCCTTCAGTTCTTGCCTGGGGAAATAGTTTCTTGGGAAACTACTTTGACAATTCCTAGGAATTAAAAAGAATTTTTTTGCTCCAATATATACGAATCTGCAAAGGATAAGTAATTATGCCTGCATAAGCTTATTGTCGAGGCCTGTCACAGCATATTTATAAAGGCCTCGGGCTAGAAAATGACAATTTTAATAGGAAGTGTCTTTATCTGAAAAGATGCCAAAAATCAAGAAGAGACTCTTCAGTTGTTATTTTTGTGAGAAAGGAAGGGAACTTAAATATTTTAATTAAGCTTCCCCCCCCCTCCTGCCCCCAGCTTTACAGAGATTTAAATGATACACTTGGGGTATCTCCTCTCCACCACTCACTGCTCTGCTCCTGGGAACTGACTGTGGCTCAGATCATGAACTCTTTATTACCAAATTCAGACTTAAATTGAAGAAAGTAGGGAAAACCACTAGACCATTCAGGTATGACGTAAATCAAATCCCTAATGATTATACAGTAGAAGTGAGAAATAGATTTAAGGGCCTAGATCTGATAGGCAGAGTGCCTGACGAACTATGGATGGAGGGAGGTTCAAGACATTGTACAGGAGACAGGGAGCAAGACTGTTCCCAAGAAAAAGAAATGCAAAAAAGCAAAATGGCTGTCTGAGGAAGCCTTACAAATAGCTGTGAAAAGAAGAGAGGCGAAAAGCAAAGGAGAAAAGGAAAGATATACCTATTTGAATGCAGAGTTCTGAAGAACAGCAAGGAGAGATAAGAAAGCTTTCCTCAGTGATCAGTGCAAAGAAATAGAAGAAAACAATAGAATGGGAAAGATCACTTCAAGAAAATTAGAGATACCAAGGGAACATTTAATGCAAAGATGGGCTTGATAAAGGACAGAAATGGTATGGACCTAACAGAAGCAGAGGATATTAAGAAGAGGTGGCAAGAATGCACTGAAGAATTATACAAAAAGATCTTCACAACCCAGATAATCACGATGGTGTGATCACTCACCTAGAGCCAGACATCCTGAAAAGTGAAGTCAAGTGGGCCTTAGAAAGCATCACTATGAACAAAGCTAGTGGAGGTGATGGAATTCCAGTTGAGCTGTTTCAAATCCTGAAAGATGATGCTGTGAAAGTGCTGCACTCAATAGGCCAGCACATTTGGAAAACTCAGCAGTGGCCACAGGACTGGAAAAGGTCAGTTTTCATTCCAATCCCTAAGAAAGGCAATGCCAAAGAATGCTCAAACTACCATACAATTGCACTTATCTCACATGCTAGTAAAGTAATGCTCAAAATTCTCCAAGCCAGGCTTTAGCAATACGTGAACCGTGAACTTCCTGATGTTCAAGCTGGTTTTAGAAAAGGCAGAGGAACCAGAGACCAAACTGCCAACATCCGCTGGATCATCAAAAAAGCAAGAGAGTTCCAGAAAAACATCTATTTCTGCTTGATTGACTATGCCAAAGCCTTTGACTGTGTGGATCACAAGAAACTGTGGAAAATTCTGAAAGAGATGGGAATACCAGACCACCTGACCTGCTTCTTGAGAAATCTGTATGCAGGTCAGGAAGCAACAGTTAGAACTGGACATAGAACAACAGACTGGTTCCAAATAGGAAAAGGAGTATGTCAAGGCTGCATATTGTCACCCTGCTTATTTAACTTATATGTAGAGCACATCATGAGAAATGCTGGGCTGGAGGAAGCACAAGCTGGACTCAAGATTGCCAGGAGAAATATCAATAACATCAGATATGCAGATGACACCACCATTATGGCAGAAAGTGAAGAGGAGCTAAAGAGCCTCTTGATGAAAGTGAAAGTAGAGAGTGAAAAAGTTGGCTTAAAGCTCAACATTTAGAAAACAAATATCATGGCATCCAATCCCATCACTTTATGGCAAATAGATGGTGAAACGGTGGAAACAATAGCAGACTTTATTTTTTGGGCTCCAAAGTCACTGCAGATGGTGACTGCAGCCATGAAATTAAAAGACGCTTACTCCTTAGAAGAAAAGTTATGACCAACCTAGACAGTATATTAAAAAGCAGAGATATTACTTTGCCAACAAAGGTCTGTCAAGTCAAGGCTATGGTTTTTCCACTGGTCATGTATGGATATGAGAGTTGGACTATAAAGAAAGCTGAGAGTGGAAGAATTGAACTGTGGTATTGGAGAAGACTTGAGAGTCCCTTGGACTGCAAGGAGATCTAACCTGTCCATCCTTAAGGAAATCAGTCCTGAATATTCATTGGAAGGACTGATGTTGAAGGTGAAACTCCAATACTTGGGCCACCTGATGCGAAGAGCTGACTTATTAGAAAAGACCCCGAAGCTGGGAAAGATTGAGGGCAGGAGGATAAGGGGACGACAGAGGGTGAGATGGTTGGGTGGCATCACCGACTCAATGGACATGAGTCTGAGCGAGCTCTGGGAGTTAGTGATGGTCAGGGAGGTCTGGCGTGCTGCAGTTCATGGGGTGGCAAAGAGTCAGACGACCGAGCGGCTGAACTGAACTGAAATGTTATACAAGGGTGTGTAGTCTAAGGTATACAAAGTGATGACCTGATTTATGTCTATACTGGGGAATGGTCACCACAAGAAGGCTAGTTAACACTTCTAGCACCTCACATAGGCGTGTATGTGTTTGTGTATGGTGAGAACTTTCAAGATTGACCCTTCCAAAAACTTTAGTCTTTCCTGGTGGCTCAGTGGTAAAAAAATCAATCTGCCTGCTGATGCAGGGAACGTGGGTTTGATACCTGGGTTGTGAAGATCTCCTGGAGAAGGAAATAGCAGTGACCACTCCAGGATTCTTGCCTGGGAAATCCCAGGGACAGAGGAGCCTGGTGTGCTGCCATCCATGGGGCCACAGAGTCGGATGTGGCTTTCACTTTCATGTCCCTTCATTTCATAACATCATGGTTAATATTAATGAATACATACATATTGCTATCAACATATTAATACCTTATGTTAACATTAATATTATATATAGAGTATGCATTGCTATACCATAATATATTCTAATATACTTTTATTATTACTATTATAAATAATCTGTTCAAACTGGTACCCTGAAGAGTTGGAGTGATATGAGAAAAAGACACAAAAAGAAGAGAAACCTGAAAACTTATTTCCTACTTCGTAATTTTATGGCTCACATTATATACATATACTTTTCTGATAGAATATCAAAGAGAATTACAGAGCACAGTTTCCAAAAACCCCTCATTTATCTATTTACATTTTTTAAAAGACTTTTTTTGGAAAAAGCAATCCTCCACTGCTTGTTCATTTAAATTACAATTTGGGAATCGTTAACACAACTTTAATAATGATAATGCACTACTGATAATGTACAACCTGTACAACTAACTCAACAGATTAACAACAGCAGTTCATCACAGAAGGGAGAATTTGTGATATGGGGCGGGGCGGGGGGGAAGGTCTGCAATAGCAACATTTCAGAGGAAAATTCCCGTTTTAGAAACCTGAATTAATGAGCTTAGCTGACTCAGTCACAGCCCTCCCTCCCTGCAAACTCCTCAGATAGAAAATCCTTCAAAGGTTTCCGCTGATCCTCTGAAGTGCAGAGCAAGTCCCATTTTATTACAAGTCTCTCCACCTTTGATGAAAGAGATTAGCTTTCCTTTTACTTTTTTCTATCCAAGAATCTTTACCAGAGAGAAAAGACAACTGACTGAGACAGGTGGTACCACCTCTCCAAGGCAGAGACTACTGCACAAGGGCAGAGGAGCAATACAAATATGCAAATGAGGCCATTCACATCCTCCTTACCTGTAAATGCTAAACAATTAAGCATGAAATGCTTTGGGGGAATAATTTAGGCAAAACTGCATTTATGCGCTGCAAGCACCACAGTGTAAGGTATGTCTGTGCTCATTTGAATGATGACAAAGATAGGAGTTTTGAGAAGAGAAAAAAAAATGAACTGGAGCTTCCTGGCAGCTGAGACAAAAGAGAAATCACGATGTCTGAAGTCCCTTTCTGAAGTCACAATGTCCCACAGAAGGTTCAACTTCGAAATCTAAAATTTCTTATAAGTGTCTTTATATAAGGGACAATTTGACAAAGACATGTAACCATTTAGCAAAGAGTAACTTAACTAGCAGTTCTGTTGAAAAAGTAGTTTCTCTGTGCCTGCGACCTCGGTCCTCGGGGCTGACCCTAGGCACCTGGCCCTGGAATGGTATTTGCAAGAAGCAGATGAAGAAGGGGGTAGCTGATTCAGAGGCATCTGTCAGTGGTTATGTGACAATTCAGAGACAAGGCTTAGAAAAGCTCAAGGGAAGAACCGTCACTGTGATCCCTATTTTACCTCTCCCAAATGTCAACAAGTTTAGTTGCGGTTCATATGGACACTCATAGAGAGATAGATATCTTATGTGTTGACTGAAAGCAGGTCCACTTTGCACAAACCAAGGAGGTGTGAGGCTGGGGGGAGGGGGTAAGCAAGTGAGAGGGCGAAGAACACAGGGGTGGGGGCCAAGAATTCGCAGAATGTACCTTGGGGCCCATTCAAGTCCTTGAACGATTCTGGAAACAGCTCCAGAATTCTGCACCAAAAAGAGTGGACAAATAACTTTAGCCTGAGAGATTTTTCAGGGAGGTCATCAATTTTCTATTCCAGCTATGAAAGAACTTAAATCTGACTCCTGCAGGACTGCAGCCCGGGAGGTCGAGGAAGCTTTAAAAGCCACAAAATGTACCTGAAATAAGTTCTGTGTGCACCTTTATTTCCTTCTTCCCGCCCTAGAATGTAATTTGCACAAAGGCAGAGATCAGAGTCTGTTTCGTATTTCTAGGACATGAACAGTAACTGGCACAGAGTCTGTTCTTGATAACTATTTGTCCAGTGCAGGATCATAACTGTTATTGTACACCCAGATACATACATGTGTGATAGTTTATTCAGTGACAGTTCTGGTTTGGGCCTATTTTTTGTTTTTCAGCTTCTGCTGGATATAACTGATAAACAGGTTCCTTTGACACTTAAAGCAGGCTGCTTTATAACACAGATGGTCCTCTAGAAAATGCGTTTCTATCTTAGAATGATTATTGTAGCATCTTCTCTGAGATGTGCTTTCTTACGCCAATGAATAAGAAAATTATTAAATGAATTAATCAATTTGCAATGTCTTTCATGCAAGCTAAGTCACTTCAGTCATGTCTGACTCTTTGGACTGAAGCCCGCCAGGCTCCTCTGTCCATGGGATTCTCCAGGAAAGAATACTGGAGTGGGTTGCCATGCCCTCCTCCAGGGGATCTTCCCGACCCAGGGATCAGACCCGTGTCTACTTATGTCTCCTGCATTGGAGGCAGATTTTTTTTTACCACTAATGCCACCTGGGAAGCCCTTGCACTGTCTATATGTCACTAAAAGAAGTGTGACGTTGTCACTGATTTCCTTCCTTCGCCACTCAGCGTCTATCACCGGCTTCACCAGTTATCAAGCCTGAAGCAGGCACAGTGCCGGATATCTGAAAGGAGATAGTGGGCCCCACTGTCACTGTCCTCAAGGGAGACACATGATGATAGAAAATACGTATACTGGGCTTTCTCTGCACCAGGGGCTATTCTAGGCATTCTGTACATATTAACTCATAAGTGAGAAACTAGACAGACACATTAGACTAATTTGTCTTCACCCTGAGGAAGTCTGGCCCCAGGGTCCACGCCTCCGATCACCGCCACAGTTTCATTTCACTCAGCTTGGTAAAGAACTGCCTAGCACAGAGCCAGGCATGTCATATGTATTTGAAAATTACATACTGAGCCAAACTTCTTACAGCCTAAAGGAAGAGAGGCCATTTGGAAAGCCTCAAACCCATCCATGGCGAAGAGTTTACTCCCTGCAGCCCATAAATTATTCAGCTGCCTTACATTAAAGAGCGCAGAACACTTTTAAGGAGTTGAAGCATCTCACTGGTTGGTATGTACTTGGTTTTGCCAATCAGTATGTAAATTTCCAAAATTCTTCATGAGAGTAAAGAGGTTGTGGACAGTTCTAACGATGCTCATCACTGCTACCGTAATGAGTTATGCTGTCATCTGACAAATTGAAGGTTATAAGCATAAGCTCTTGTGTCTTTAATGATTTTCTATAGATCTGTGGTTTGACCAAATCAATTATATACATTATAGCTAGAGAATTTATTACAAAGGACAAAATCAATTATGCTTATTGAGGGAGCCCTCTTAGTTACACGTACACAAATGAAATTGATCTCTCTATGGAGAAAACTTTTGTAAGATATCACTGGAAGGCCCTAGAGAAAATAATTATTTTGTGCATCTGAAAGAATATATTTATTTTCTCAGCATGCTTGCTATGATCTAAATTTGCTTGTGAAATATGTAGTAAACGGGGATTCAGCAGACAGTCTGAGTGAGCCAAGGAGAGTCATAACCTAGTCTCCTGTCGGGGCTTCCCTGGGGGCTCAATGGTAAAGAATCCACCCGCCAATGCAAGAGATGCAAGTCTGATTCCGGGTTGGGAAGATCCGCTGGAGTAGGAAATAGCAACCCACTCTAGTATTCTTGCCTGGGAAATCCCATGCACAGAGGAGCCTGACAGACTACAGTCCATGGGGGTCACAAAGAGTTGGACCCAGCTCAGTGACTCAACAACAACATTTTCCTCTCATTTATCTATTATAAAATATTCCTTAAAGTCACTGAAAAATTCTCTTATGACACACTGTCAACAAGCTACGGGGAGAGGAAACTCAGAATGGGGGACCCGTGTAACAGAAGTGGCCTGAAGGTGCTGGTGAGGTACTGGTTAAAGGAAGAGTCGTGAAGCTGATGGTAATTAACCATCTGTCGGGATCCAAGAGGAGGAATTTAAACGGGAATGGCTGTCAGACGAGATAATGAGATCGAGAAGAGACATACATCCTCTGTGGAAACAGGGAGGCACTGAGGAATTTCTGCTTTTTCTACTGCTGTGGGAGGCATGATTGGATGCTAAAATCTCTCACCCACAAGGACAGTTCAGCAAGACGCAATGTGCCAGGCACACAGCGTGCTGCCCCCTGGACCCCTCCATCCCGCTGGGCTGCTTTGCACAGCCTGCCGTGGTGGTGACGTGTTCAGCCGGCATGGATCAAAGTGCCCCAGCACCAACTGAGAGAATTCAAAGGCAAAGACGGCCTCAGATGATCTGGAAGGTGTCTTGGTGCAAAGCTTCCCAGTGTTTTAATTTCTCGTAGCGTTTTGCCTTTGGGGCTTTGCAGAATTTAACTGTGGTTGAAGTTAAGTGCGCAGCTGGGTGCTTGCTTCTATCATTTTTCCTAATGAATGCACTACAAGAAATTGGATTATCTTACTTGGATTCTCTCACCGATTTGTCTAAGCTGTTTAAATCTTTTCACTGGAACAAATTCTCTGAGCTTCCTCCTGCTTCTGTGGGGGAATAAGAGATACAAGGATGCCCTTTTCTGCCAGATAAATCTAGCTACTTAAGTGAAAGACCACAGCTGGATGGCTGCCCCAAGAAATAGTAGGAAAGTGGGTTAAGGGAAGAAATATAGGGTCTTATTTAACATTTCAAGGGCGATTGAGACAGGCAAGAGATAATGAATGGTACTGGAGTTTGGCCAGGTCAATGGTGTTAAAACTCATTCAAAGAAATAGATAAATTTGAGGCCCTGGCCTTTGTTTAACCTCCCATCCAAAAATGATTCTCCTTTGCCAAAACTTTTGATGATATTCCAGAATATTTGTTTAATAGGTAACTCAAAAGGAATGCTGCCTTCAGTTTAATTATCTTAGGCTCTGCAGAACCCAGGTGTGAAGTAGAAAATTAGACAGCTTCTATCTTTATTTGTCTTTTTCTTCCTACTTACTAAAACACTGAAACAAAGTAACATGCTAAAACATTTAAATCACAAAATGAAGTAGCCACATATGGAAGACTATTAAAGAAACAAAGTTCTACATCATGAAAAGATGCAGAAAAATGAAATCTTAATTCTATTGCTGAGCACTGGGTGCAGAGTTATAGAAAGAAAAAGTTTTACAGTCATCATCTAGGCAGCATCCTTGTGTTAAAATAAAATTATGTTAGTTTCAATAAAAGGGACATAGAAATTTCACTATGCAGCAGAACTGGCCCAAAGAATGGGATTAGATATAAATTATCAAATGAAACTTATTATTTTGAAACTTATTCTAACCTCTAGCAAGATGTCAGTGGATATAATTCTTAATGTATAATAAAATATTCTATAAATATGGGAAACAAAAATCCCATCCTACTATTCTATGAAATTGAAAAGTCATTTTAAAGGGTATTCTAAATATCATCTTTATTATTAGAAAATGGAATGCCATTGTGCACATTTATAATTGCCTTGTGCTACCGCTATGATGCTGATCATTAGTTCATTTTTACATACATTTTTAGAGTTGGAAAGAATCAAAGAAGTCATCCAGTTCAACCAACCACTCAGTGAAGGATCTTATCCTTCCCACCCAGGAGAAATTCCCATCCCGGAGACTCCTTCTTCTTCCTGAGATGCTTGCGCCGTTTGTAAGGGAGTTTATTACTGGGAAGTCATTCCTTTGATTGAGCTGAACTTCGCCTTTGTTGCTACCTATGCTGATCCTAGCTGCCTCCTTCAAAAGAAAGTCGCACATATTTAACCATTATCCTGACCTGGGTTCTGGACGCATGAGTATGCTCCCTTTACAACAAGTTTATGAGGCTATAAATGTGTGATGCGCACTTTTCTGCATGTATGTTATACTTTGAAAAAAATGTGACAAGTTGCAAAAACAAAGAAAGGAGGAGGAATAATGATATCTGGATTGGTGTGGTTCTTTAGGAGAAGGTAAACTATAATTTTGGGAGGGTGGCTTCTAAAGAAAACTTATGAAGAAGAGAATTTATACATATCTGTGTGTGTGTGTGTGTGTGTGTGTGTGTGTGTGTGTGTGTGTGACACAGCTATAGCAGCAGAGTATCTGTGACATCTATGAAATGTTTCATTCAGACTTTCCTTGTCAGGGTCAGACCACCATGATAGGAATTAAAAATTAGCCTGAAATAACTTCATCACACAACTTCATCTCAGAGGCCATAAAAGTGAGTCTAGTTCCTCTTCTGTCAAGAAAGGTTGATAGAGTTTTAAATTAGGGAATCCATCATACAAATTTTAGTGAATTTATTAAGAACTATTAAAATAAGAGAGAAAAAGAGAGATGTGAGCAAAAGCAAGACAAAGAGAGAGAGATTAAGAATGAAGAAAGATGGGAGTAAACCAGGCTAACCTACACAGTAAAACAGCTGTGAACACTCTTGAGACAGAACAGAACTGGAGGCATCAGGCTCCCTGATTTCAAGCCATCCGACAAAGCTACAGTCATCAAAACGAGTGGTTCTGGCACAGAAACGACACATCAATCAGTGGAACAGAATAGAGAGCCTAGAAATAAAGGTGCACATTTATGGTAAATTAATCAAAGGAGGCAAGAATATACCATGAGAAAAGACAACCTCCTCCATAAATTGTGTTGGGAAAACTGAACAGCTAATCAAACTGGACCACTTTCTCATACCATACACAAGAGTAAACTCAAAGTGGATTAAAAATGCAAATGTAAGACCTGGAACCATAAAACTAGAAGAAAACACTGGGAGTAACCTTGACATCAGCCTTATCAACCTTAAAAAATATTTTTGGCGATATGTCTCCTCAAGCAAAGGTAGCAAAAGCACAAATAAACAAATGAAACTACATCTAAATAAAAAGTTTTCACGGCAAAGAAACCATCAACTAAATGCAGAGGCAACTACGATGGGAAAAGACATTTACAAATAATATACGACAAGGCATTAATATCCAAAATATAGAAAGAACTCACACCACGGAACACCAAAATAAAAATAAATAAAAATGGGAAGAAGACCTGAATACACATTTTTCTAAAGACATACAGATGGCCTAAAGGCATGAGAAAATATGCTCAACATCACTAATCATCAGTTCAGTTCAGTCACTCAGTCATGTCCGACTCTTTGCGACCCCATGAATCGCAGCACACCAGGCCTCCCTATCCATCACCATCTCCCGGAGTTCACTCAGACTCACGTCCATCGCGTCCGTGATGCCATCCAGCCATCTCATTCTCAGTCGTTCCCTTCTCTTCCTGCCCCCAATCCCTCCCAGCATTAGAGTCTTTTCCAATGAGTCAACTCTTTGCATGAGGTGGCCAAAGTACTGGAGTTTCAGCTTTAGCATCAAGGAAATGCAAATCAAACCCAAACTGAGATATCAGCCAAGCCTGTTAGAATGCCTATCATCAAAAAGATGACAAATAAAAGTGTTGGTGAGGGTGTGGAGAAAAGGGAATTCTCCTGAGATGTTGGTACAACCACTGTGGTAAGAAGGTTGCTCAAAAAAATCTATCCAGCAAAACTGCAGTTCTGGGTACTTTTCCCAAAAGTCCCTCAAAACACTACTTCAAAAGATATATGCACCCCCTATGTTCATAGCAGCACTATTTACAATAGCCAAGAAATGGAAGCAACCTCAGTGTCTATTGACTGACAAATAGATAAAGATTTGTAATATACAAATCTTTATTTTATGCAGCCATAAAAAAATGACATTTTTAATGGCACTTTAAGACATTTGTGACAACATGGATAAATCTAAAGGGTATTATGCTAACTAGAATAAGTTAAACAGAGAAGACAAATACGGCATGATCTCATTTATTAGTGGAATCTAAAAAACAAAACAAAATGAAAAAAGACTCACAGATACAGAGAACAAATGAGTGACTGCAAAAGGCCAGGCGGGGGCGGCTCAGGGCTGGCAAAACATGTGAAGGGGACCAGGAGGAACAAATCTCCAGTTCCATAATGAATAAGTCACAGGGACAGAAACACAGCATGAAAAAACATGGTCAATAAGTACTTTGTGGAGGGACAGATGGTTACCAGAGTTATTGTGGTGGTCATTTCATAATGTATGCAAAAGTCAAATCATTAAGTAGTACATCTGAAATCAACATAATATTGTACATAAATTATATTTCAAGAAAAAGATGGTATGATTGTTTTAAAAAGCTACTGTAACTACCTGGAAAAATTCAATTAATAAGCTGATCTTGATCTAAAGTGTGAATCCAATTTAAATAAAAAGTGACTTTGTGGAGAGCTGGCAACTTTGCTTGGATAGGTTTAAGAGATTTTAAACAATGGCTATCATCTGCATGACTGTATGATACTTGGAAAGGATTGACGGCTTCATGAGTCAGAAAGGGCCATCAGAGGGCAGACACACTGAAACTATACTCACAGAAAACTAGTCAATCTAATCACACTAGGACCACAGCCTTGTTTAACTCAATGAAACCAAGCCATGCGTGTAGGGCAATCCAAGATGGGCAGGTCATGGGGCAGAGATCTGACAGAATGTGGTCCACTGGAGAAGGGAATGGCAAGCCACTTCAGTATTCTTGCCTTGAGAACCCCATGAACAGTATGAAAAGGCAAAATGATAGGATACTGAAAGAGGAACTCCCCAGGTCATTAGATGCCCAATATGCTACTGGAGATCAGTGGAGAAATAACTCCAGAAAGAATGAAGGGATGGAGCCAAAGCAAAAACAATATCCAGCTGTGCATGTGACTGGTGATAGAAGCAAGATCCGATGCTGTAAAGAGCAATATTGCATAGGAACCTGGAATGTCATGTCCATGAATCAAGGCAAACTGGAACTGGTCAAACAAGAGATGGCAAGGGTGAACATCGACATTCTAGGAATCAGCGAACTAAAATGGACTGGAATGGGTGAATTTAACTCAGATGACCATTATATCTACACTGTGGGCAGGAATCCCTCAGAAGAAATGGAGTAGCCATCATGGTCAACAAAAGAGTCTGAAATGCAGTACTTGGATGCAGTCTCAAAAACGACAGAATGATCTCTGTTCGCTTCCAAGGCAAACCATTCAATATCAGAGTAATCCAAGTCTATGCCCCAACCAGTAATGCTGAAGAAGCTGAAGTTGAATGGTTCTATGAAGACCTACAAGACCTATTAGAACTAATACCCAAAAAGATGTCCTTTTCATTATAGCAAACTGGAATGCTAAAGAAGGGAGTCAAGAAACACCTGGAGTAACAGGAAAACTTGGCCTTGGAAGGCGGAATGAAGTAGGGCAAAGACTAATACAGTTTTGCCAAGAAAATGCACTGGTCATAGCAAACACCCTCTTCCAACAACACAAGAGACGACTCTACGCATGGACATCGCCAGATGGTCAATACCGAATTCATATTGATTATATTCTTTGCAGCCAAAGATGGAGAAGTTCTATATAGTCAACAAATCAAGACCAGGAGCTGACCGTGGCTCAGATCATGAACTCCTTATTGCCAAATTCAGACTTAAATTGAAGAAAGTAGGGAAAACCGCTAGACCATTCAGGTATGACCTAAATAAAATCCCTTATGATTATACAGTGGAAGTGAGAAATAGATTTAAGGGCTTAGATCTGATAGATACAGTCCCTGATGAACTCTGGACTGAGGTTCGTGACACTGTACAGGAGACAGGGATCAAGACCATCCTCATGGAAAAGAAATGCAAAAAAGCAAAATGGCTGTCTGGGGAGGCCTTACAAATAGCTGTGAAAAGAAGAGAGGCGAAAAGCAAAGGAGAAAAGGAAAGATATAAGCATCTGAATGCAGAGTTCCAAAGAATAGCAAGAAGAGATAAGAAAGCCTTCTTCAGCAATCAGTGCAAAGAAATAGAGGAAAACAACAGAATGGGAAAGACTAGAGATCTCTTCAAGAAAATTAGAGATACCAAGGGAACATTTCATGCAAAGATGGGCTTGATAATGGACAGAAATGGTATGGACCTAACAGAAGCAGAAGATATTAAGAAGAGGTGGCAAGAATACATGGAAGAACTGTACAAAAAGATCTTCATGACCCAGATAATCATGATGATGTGATCACTAATCTAGAGCCAGACATCTTGGAATGTGAAGTCAAGTGGGCCTTAGGAAGCATCACTACGAACAAAGCTAGTGGAGGTGATGGAATTCCAGGTGAGCTGTTTCAAATCCTGAAACATGATGCTGTGAAAGTGCTGCACTCAATATGCCAGCAAATTTGGAAAACTCAGCAGTGGACACAGGACTGGAAAAGGTCCATTTTCATTCCAATTCCAAAGAAAGGCAATGCCAAAGAATGCTCAAAGTACCGCACAGTTGCACTCATCTCACATGCTAGTAAAGTCATGCTCAAAATTCTCCAAGCCAGTCTTCAGCAATATGTAAACCGTGAACTCCCTGATGTTCAAGCTGGTTTTAGAAAAGGCAGAGGAACCAGAGATCAAATTGCCAACATCTGCTGGATCATCGAAAAAGCAAGAGAGTTCCAGAAAAACATCTATTTCTGCTTGATTGACTATGCCAAAGCCTTTGACTGTGTGGATCACAAGAAACTGTGGAAAATTCTTCAAAAGATGGGAATACCAGACCACCTAACCTGCCTCTTGAGAAATCTGTATGCAGGTCAGGAAGCAACAGTTAGAACTGGACATGGAACAACAGACTGGTTTCAAATAGGAAAAGGAGTCCATAAAGGCTGTATATCATCACCCTGCTTGTTTAACTTATATGCAGAGTACATCATGAGAAATGCTGGACTGGAAGAAACACAAGCTGGAATCAAGATTGCTGGGAGAAATCTCAATAACCTCAGATATGCAGATGACACCACCCTTATGGCAGAAAGTGAAGAGGAGCTAAAAAGCCTCTTGATGAAAGTGAAAGAGGAGAGTGAAAAAAATTGGTTAAAGCTCAACATTCAGAAAACGAAGCTCATGGCATCTGGTCCCATCACTTCATGGGAAATAGATGGGGAAACAGTGGAAACAGTGTCAGACTTTATTTTTGGGGCTCCAAAATCACTGCAGATGGTGATTGCAGCCATGAAATTAGAAGACGCTTACTCCTTGGAAGAAAAGTTATGACAAACCTAGATAGCATATTCAAAAGCAGAGACATTATTTTGCCGACTAAGGTCCGTCTAGTCAAGGCTATGGTTTTTCCTGTGGTCATGTATGGATGTGAGAGTTGGACTGTGAAGAAGGCTGAGTGCCGAAGAACTGATGCTTTTGAACTGTCGTGTTGGAGAAGACTCTTGAGAGTCCCTTGGACTGCAAGGAGATCCAACCAGTCCATTCTGAAGGAGATCAACTCTGGGATTTCTTTGGAAGGAATGATACGAAAGCTCAAACTCCAGTACTTGGCCACCTCTTGTGAAGAGTTGACTCGATGGAAAAGACTCTGATGCTGGGAGGGATTGGGGGAAGGAGGAGAAGGGGACGACCGAGGATGAGATGGCTGGATGGCATCACGGACTCGATGGATGTGAGTCTGAGTGAACTCCGAGAGATTGTAATGAACAGGGAGGCCTGGCGTGCTGCGATTCATGGGGTCGCAAAGAGTCGGACATGACTGAGCGCCTGAACTGAACTGAGAAATCTCTCTCTGGGGAAGTGCCATTTGAACAAATAGGTATATGGGAAGCTATGCAAAGACTTGGAATCTTTCAGGGAAAGGTAAAGGAAATGCAGAGACTCAAAGCAGGAATGAGTTTGGCCTAATCAAATAATATCAAGAACCCAGTGTAGCTAAATAAAGAGTGAGACGTCTGCAGAGCAAGTCCAAAGCCAGGTTATGTAAGGGCTTGTAGAAAGTGTCAAGGAGCCATTAAAATGTGTGAATGGATGATTTTTATGATCAGGTGGACATTCAAAGTTTTAGGAGGAAGAAGCACCCAAAAAAGCTAGAGGACTGTTACAGTGGTCAAAATGAGACACGTTAAGTATCTCGGGGAAGCATAGGAACAGTAGAGATTATAAGACTTGGTCATGCTTGGGATACATTTTGAAAGAGAAACCTATGAAACTTGTAGATGAACTGGCTGTGAGATTAAAGAAAGAGAAAAATCAAATATGACTTTTCACCTTTTGGCCAAACCGGGTGAATATGTTGTTCACATCATCAGCTGGAGAAGGAAGAGTATCTTTGTTATATTGTTCTGGTGGCTGCTCGTTGCTTGCTGGGTTTGCTTTAGTTTGTTTGTTTTTTTAACTTTGGAATTCACGAAGAGGGCAAAATAACACGTTTCATTTGGTATATACTATCTTTAAAAATCATTTTAGTTATCTAAGTGAAAAAGTTAAAGGAAGATTATGAGTCTGGGCAAGAGATAAAATTTTGACAACATATACATCTACATAACATTTAAAGTCACGAAAGTATGTGAAATTTCCTAGAGAGTGAGTGTGAATGGAAAAAAATATATCTAAAGACAGCCTTAGAGATTAGAAAATAGAGGACGCACTAGCAATAAAACAGCAGTGAGAAGGAAGAAAAGGCGGCAGATGTCAAGAAAAGAAATTGTATCCAGAAGATGAAAGAGAGCAGCTATAAAATGGTACCGAGAAGTCAAGTAAGATGAGGACTAAAAACTAAGCTTGACTTGGCAAAATGGTTGATTTGGCAAAACTGTTGATGAGGAAGTTTCCTCTGAAGCAACAGGAACAGTCTTATTGGACAGAGTTACCAGGTAGTGAGAAAGTAGATTAAGAGTAGACATCTCTTTGGAGAAGGCTGATATAGAGAAGAGGAGTGATACCTGGAGGGAGTTAGGCATTCTGGAGACCACTTCTTTCCCAGACGGAGGATAGTCAAGTTGATGATGACTTAGAATAGAAGGGATATCAATGTGGAGAAGGAAATGGCAACCCACTCCAGTGTTCTTGCCTGGAGAATCCCAGGGATGGGGGAGCCTGGTGGGCTGCCGTCTATGGGGTTGCACAGAGTCAGACACGACTGAAGCGACTTAGCAGCAGCAGCAGCAGGACATCAGTGATGTAAGATTTAGAAGAAATAATTGCTAAAGGCAAGTCCCTGAGTCATTGAGAAGGAACATACAGGTGGAGAGCCTTGAGTGCGAACACTGTGATGGGGGTGGGGGGCGGTATGCCAAACGTGGGCAGATGCTGCGGAGTGGTGAGTTGCGAGTAACAGGCAAACAGGTCGGCGGCAGAGATTCAGTCTGCCCTGGGGACTGAGCATCACTGCACATTCTTGAAGGGTAAACCAAGAACACAGGACCCAAACATTCTTCTCCTGGGCCAATACTTAGGGTTGGGTGTTGCAGCAAGCAGCTTTGAAGAATGAGATGACATCTCCCTTTAGGACAAAAATCAGCCTGGCTTACTGCTGATGGTGTGGGTCTCCTGCTTCCCTGTCTCACTCACTGGCCCACACCACCCTTCCTAAAGTTGAGCAGCAGGAGTGGAGTTGAAATAAGCAGCCCTGGTGGGTGCCAGCTGAATCTTGGCCGGGAGGAGGAAGGGGTGTCATCCTGGCAACAGAGCAACAAGCACCACAGCTCCAGCCAAGAGGCAACGTGTCTGTGCTTCTGAGTCAAGAGGAACTGGAAGCTGACCCAGATTCTGTCAACAGTGAGGATCTGGCTATTCATTACAGGCTTTCAGATAGATCAAAATGTTTTAGGTTGGTTTGGGTGAGTCACAAATCATCACATGACACTGAAATCGAATGATGCACCACATTGGCTGGTGAGGACCTGCTGTCTCCCTCCACGGCCCTGGGTACCTCCCTCCCTCTGTCCATGACCTCAGCACCTTGAAGGACAAATGCCCCCACCCAAACAGGACCTCGAGTCACCATCTCACCCAGAGGTGGAGCTGCTCTTGCCTGGTGAGACCCCGCTGACAGGTCAGAGCGCAGAGGGTAGAAACAAAGGGGCCTCCTGGTCCAGGGGCTCAGCAGCCATCAGGAGAGCCGGGGGAAGGAACTCTGACACTTGGACTGCACCCCTGGGGTAAGGACCCGGGGGTGAGCAGGTTTCTGGCAACCCTCTCTGCTCTGCCTCGGAGCAAACCTGCCCCTGCCCAGCCCGCCTGCCCTCCCAGTTGGGGCCTGTCTGGTTTTTTGGTGGCTGTTGGTTTTACTCCTAACTCACCATGGCTTCCCTGATAGCTTAGTTGGTAAAGAATCTGCCTGCAATGCAGGAGACTCTGGTTCAATCCCTGGGTAGGGAAGATCCGCTGGAGAAGGGATAGGTTACCCAGGCCAGTGTTCTTGGGCTTCCCTGGTAGCTCAGCTGGTATGGTAAAGAATTGGCCTGCAGTGTGGGAGACCTGGGTACGATCCCTGCGTTGGGAAGATCCCCTGGAGAAGGGAAAGGCTACCCACCCCAGTATTCTTGCCTGGAGAATCCTATGGACAGAGGAGCCTGGCGGGCTACCGTCCATGGGGTTGCAAAGAGTCGGACACGACTGAAGTGACTTAGCACACATGAATGCACGTGGCAGGTATCCCTTTAGGGGGAAAACACTTTATTTCCCATTCAGTCTAACTGCTTACTCAGTGGGGCCCTCCGCCCACAGAGACCAGGATCCTCTGATGCTTGGGCCTGATGGTGTTTCTGGGAAAGCATTGGTTATCCAGTCCCAGTACCTGCAGAAGGCTGACTGAGGTACGGACTGGTCAGCACAGTGGCTTCAGTGGGAGCTGATCCTCCTTGCCTTAGACAATCAATATCCTAAGGACCAGATATTTTGTTTTTATTACCACCTCTTTCTTGGGCTACACTTAATGATCTGCCACTTGGAAGACCACAGGCTGGCCAGTGATAGATGCTCCTATTTAGGGCCTTGAATCATGGAAAAAATTTCAACCACCAATCAGACAGCTTGGTCCAATCACGCAGATAACCAAGGGAAGGGCCTCCCGCTATCTAATGAGACTGAATCAAAATGCTCATCACGCCTGAACCACTCAGGTCCCTGTAAGCACTGTCTGGATCCATTCTCATACCAGACGAAACAATAGGTTTAGCCCCCTTGGAAGACGCGATTGTGAGCTGGAAGGACCACTGCGTGCCAGAGCCTGACTCCTGCCAAAATAGGTCCAGTGGTTCTGCAGTGAAGGAGACCACATTTCACGAGGAGCGTCTTCCCTGTCTCCTCCTACAAAACTGACCACTGGCTCTCCGACCCTCCATGGGGACTGATGTTGGCATCTTGTCTCTTACAGATTTTCAGGTTATGCTGTGGCTATTCCAGTCCGGTCAGCTGACTCTTGTTTTCAGCTTTCCAGAACATCTGCAATCTGACAAAAGCTTTTTTTTTTTTTGGTAGAGGTACCCAACAAGGGACAGCGAGTCAAGGTCAACAATGGACATTCCACACTTCTTCATTCTCTGATAAGGCTGCTTACACCATTGAGAGGTGGTATAGATTTTTGTAAAGTTTCATTGACATTATTTAAGTCTCAAGTATAAAGCATAGTGATTCATAGTATTTAAGGGTAATACTCCCCTTTTAGTTGTTATAAAACATGGGCTTTATTCCCTGTGTTGTAAATATGTCCTTGCACCTTATTTTATACCTAATTGTTTGACCTCTTTATTCCCTATCCCTATGTTTCCCCTTCTCTCTCCCCACTGGTAACCACCCCTTTGTTCTCTGTATCTGTGAGTCTGTTTCTTTTTTGTTATATTCATTCATTTGCTGTTTTTTATAGATTCCACACATAAGTGAATCCATACAGTATTTGCCTTTCTCTGACTTATTTCACTTGGCATAACGCCTTCCAAGTCCATCCATGTTGGTACAAATGGCAAAATTTCATTCTTCTTTTATAGCTGAGTAGTCGTCCATTGTGTGTGTGTGTGTGTGTGTGTGTGTGTGTGTGTGTGTGTTGACGGATACTTAGCTTGCTTCCATATCTTGGCAGTTGTGAACAACGCTGCTATAAGCGCTGGGGGCATATCTTTTCAAATTAGACTTGTTGTCTTTTTGCAGATATACGCCCAGGAGTGTAACTGCAGACCAACTCCAAGTGGTTTCTGACTCTATCTCCGTCACCTCTTACTGGTCCACACACATTATTAAGGCAGTTTGGGCATGAAAAGATTAAGCCCTTGTAGGCTACCTCTTGGGTAATGATCAAGATGAAAGAGGAGAGGTGTTACATAAACCTAGTTTGAAAAGTCATGATTCTCCCCTCACCATTAATGCACCTGAAGCCTCTTTCTTTCCCCTAATGACCAGCTGGTTTTGTACCCACTCTGAGTGGAGCTCCTCCACCCCGAAGGAGATGCTAAGGGACTCAAACTGAATTCTGATTCTTCTCCTGAAATAACATTGTCCTAGATCATAACAACAATGATGCTTGGTTGAAAATATTGCCCACGAATTCCTCCTACAGTAGTAGCCTGCTTGGACCATACTGGAAAGTATAATGGACCTCTGCAGATTTTTTAAAATTACCCTTTCCTATTTACATATGACCCCACTCCCTGCAAGGAAATCAGCCCTAAATATTCTTTGGAAGGACTGATGCTGATACTTTCACCACCTGATGTGAAGAGCTGACTCACTGGAAAAGACTTTGATGCTGGGAAAGATTGAAGACAGAAGGAGAAGGGGACGACAGAGGGTGAGATGGTTGGATGGACTGACTTGATGGACATGAGTTTGAGGAAGCTCAGAGAATTATCCTGTCCATCACCAGTTCTGGTGTGCTGCAGTGCATGGGGTCACATAGAGCTGGACACGACTGAGTGACTGAACCTTGCTGAACTGAACTGAACCACTCCCTGAAAGATGCTGCCTGGAGATGGTCAGAGACGAGGCAGAGTTACAGGTTCTGGGGGACACTCCAGTCTTGGGGCCATGGAGGGAGAACTCCCCACCCCAGTACCTGAGGCCCGAACACCTCAGACCCCAGGAGGTCCGGGGGTGGGCACTTTGAGCTCACTATGCTGTCCCTTGGACTCAGTGCCGCTAGCTGGCCAAACAATCCTATGGTCGGGTATGTCTAGCAGCAGGTGCAGTTGATTTAACTCGCTACCGGGTCGTCACCCCTGTTTACACGCTGTAGAAACAGAAAAACTCCTTGGACACAGCCAGATGGTCCTAAACTATTCTGCATGCCTGACACCACCAAAGGCGGTTCCTGAACCCGCCCCCTCTCAACCTTGTTCTGTGTAGACAAAGGCATGCATGCACAGGTGCTTGGTCAGGGCCGACTCTGCAACCATCAGGTTCTGCCCATGGAATTCTCCAGGCAAGAATACTGGAGTGGGTTGCCATTTCCTCCTCCAGGGAATCTTCTTAACTCAAGGATCGAAGCTGCGTCTCCTATGTCTGCTGCATTGGTGGGTAGGGTCTTTACGACTGAGTCAGCAGGGAAGGTCCCCCTACAATCTTGTTTTGATCTTGATGGCAAAAATTCACATGCCTCTCCTGATGCGCAAGAAGCTCTGGACTGTCCTATACAGTAGTTGAGGCTGAAACTATTCAGTGATGCTCTCCAATGTACCAGTTAGCTAAACCATTGTAGCAATGATCTAAATCAAGTTTAACAACAAATTTCAAACTGGAGCAAACTGTGGTCCTTGATATTATGGATTTGTATGTGGGAGAATGTCTGTCCTTTGAGGGAAAGTGTTACTCATCTACTGCTCCTGTAAAAACATCAAAGATCTGCAGGTCAATCTAAACTCCTTGTGTGGGTCACTGACTGGCTTTGGACTACATCTTGACTGAAATAAGGCCCACTGATGCCCTTAGGATTTATTCTCAGTTTGCTGAGTCCAGGACCTTGAGGAGCGGAATTGAAGTCAACACTGCAAACTGACCTCATCCTGTTTCCCAGACCCCTGATGATAATATCCTTAACCAAATGCTTAATGAGGGAAACAGATCAGATTTGACTCTAGTCAGATTAATCAAGTTGGCTAGTGGAGTGGCATATTCAGCCAAAACTTTGCACTCACCCTTGAAAATGTCAGACCATGGGATGGATTCCTGGACCCTGTGCATTCTTGCAGTCCCTTGCTGGGAAAGCCAAGAATGAAAGGCTCTGACTTCCCTTCACCCAGCCATTTCTCAGGATTTGATGGCAGGAAGCAACTCTGAGGATGAAGTCATGTAAAATCTCCCTCTAGGACAAAGAACAGGCTTCACACTGCTTGCTGTAGAAACAGTGAATTGTCAACTCAGTGTTCCCTATTTGCACCTGTGTAATTCTCACCTGGGCCCACAGTGTGTCAACCCTACATGGACTGAGTGCAAGAGAAAACAGTGTAAGCACACTGCCCATGCTGACTGCTGCGCGTGCCTTTCTCCCTCTTACTCAAAACTCTTGCGTCTTCTGCCAGCATCCATGAAGCAGGAACATGCTAAATTATGAGCTAACTTGCAAGTAGGATAAAATCAAATCTCAGATCCAACAACAGATTTAGTGGAGGGAAGATGAAGTGGCTCTTCTCTGAATGAAGTTAAACACCTGATAACGGAGGGTAACAAGGAGGGAGGAGTTAATCGAAGTTTGAAGAAAGAGAAAGTATAAAGAGGTCATCTTGGGAAGTAGAACTCTGAAAGGAGTATCGTCTAAGGGCTAGGAGTCTCCTTGAAAATTTTGGTCATAGATTTAAAGCAATATTCGTGAGTTAAGTGTTTGAGTTGTGAGTTTTTCTCCAGCCACGCTCAAATTGCTTGTAGGAGTAGAGAAGATGAAGTGTGAAGTTTAATCACACGTGTACTTTTGCCAGGTAAGTACAATGGAGAGAGACAGGATCAGGGGAGCTGAGGTTACCCGCAAGGAAATAGTTGTACGGTTAGACCATGAAGTCTTAGCTGAGACAGAAGGTGAGGCAATGAGCAGAAAATTGGTTGGAACAATTGACGAGGTGCAGGAAAAAGTGTTGGCATGTAAACGAACTGGAAGAGTGGAGGCTGTGGTTAGAGAACAGAAGAAAGGAAAGTGAGGTTTTCCATGAGTTATTGGTGACAATAAGGTCTAGATCATGACCACAGAAGTGGATGGAAGTAGCCAGGTAGCAGTCAGAGTCATTTGGCAATAAGGAAGTCGAACGACTGGGAAATGATGCTTGCGGGGGTATTCTATACGCGTGTCTCCAAGAACGAGGAGAGGAGTGAGATAGTAAACTCTTCAGTGGCTGATGGAAAGGTACAGGGGATGAGAGGAAAACCACAGTAAGGAGAGGCCACATGTAGGTGGCTTCATGTTGCACTGCAGGCAGATTCCTCGCCATCTGAGAATCAGACACCAGCCCGTATATGAAGACACATCCTTTCAATGAGCAGGGTTTTGAATGAAGAGGAAGGAGCAATTGCCTAGAGGTAGAAGTTGACTCTGGGAATCAGTCAAAGATGGGGTTTTGTAGAAGAATAAAAAGCAACCACCATTTGCAAGGATTGCAGAAAAATAGCATTCTGAGAATACAGCTAGACTGCAGCCAAAGCATGTAGGTCAAAGAAACGTTTGAAACAGAGGCTATGGAGGGAGGTGGCTGGGTCATAGGGTAGCTCTATTTCAGGTTTTTAAGGAGCTTCTGTACTGTTGCCCATGGTGGCAGTCCCAGCTTACATCGCCACCAACAGTGTAAAAAGAAGTGTCCTCTTCTCCTTACCCCCTCTCCAGCATTTACTGGCTGTAGACTTTTGATAATGGCCATTCTGATCATGTGAGGTGATAGCTCACTGTAGTTTGGATTTGCATTTCTCTAATAATTAGTGAAGCTGTGCCTCTTCTCATGCGCTTTTTAGCCTTTTAGTATGTGCTTTACTTTTTCAGTGTGGCTTCTCTGGAAAAAAATCTCTATTTACATCTTCAGCTCATTTTTTGATTGTTTGTTTGTTTAATATTGAGCTTCAAGAACTCAATATTATATATACAACACGAGTTTGTGCATTTTGGAGGTTAACCCCTTATCTGTTATTTCATTTGCAAATATTTTCTTCCATTCTGAGAGCTGTCTTTCTGTTTTGTTTATTGTTTCCTTTGTTGTGTAAAATCTTTTAAGTTTAGTTAGGTGCCTTTTGTTTGTTTTCATTTTCATCACTCTAAGAGACAGCTCAAAATTACATCAAAGAGTGTTCTGCCTATATTTTCCTCTAGGAGTTTTGTAGTATCTGGCCTTACATTTAGGTCTTTAGTCCATTTTTAATTTATCTTTGTGTATGGTGTTAGGGAGTGTTCTAATTTCACTCTTTTCCAAGTAGCTGTCCAGTTCCCAACCCCACTTATTGCAGAGATTGTCTTTTCTCCATTGTATATTCCTGCCTCCTTTGTAGTAGATTAGGTGGCCACAGTTGCGGGGCTTATCTCTGGACTTTGATCCTGTTCACTGATCTAAATTTCTGTCTTTGTGCCACTATCATACTGTTTCTATTACTGGAGCTGTGTAGTACAGTCTGAAATCAGAGCCTGATTCCTCCAACTCCATTTTTCTTTCTCAGTATCTCTCTGTCTATGTATGGCCTTCTGTGTTTCCATACAAATTGTAAAATTTTTTGTTCTCATTCTGTGAAAAACGCCATCGGTAATTTGATAGGGATTGCACTGAATCTATAGACTGCTTTGGGTAGTAGAGTCATTTTCACAGTATTGATTCTTCCAGTCCAAGAACACGGTCTGTCTTCCCATATGTTTGTGTCATCTTTTATTTCTTACCTTACAATTTTCTGAGTATAGGTGTTTTGCCTCCTTGGACAGGTTTATTCCTAAGCATTTTATTCTTTTTGATGTACACCTGAAACTAACTCAACACTTTCAATCAACTATATTCTAAAAAAAAAAAAAAATTTTTAATGAACAACAAAAAAGGAAGAAATAGACTCATAGACATAGAAATCAAGCTTATGATTACCAAAGGGAAAAAGGGTCAAAAGAGATTAATTAGAAATTTGGGATTACCAGATACAAAACTGCTATCCATAAAATAAATAAGCAGCAGATTTACTATAAAACACAGGGAACTGTATTCAATGTCTTATAATAACCTATAATGGAAAATAATCTGAAATACATGTGTTATATAGGTATACACACACACACACACACACACATATATATACATGCCAGAATCACTTTGCTGTACACCTGAAACTAACACAACATTGTAAATCAATTATACTATCATAAAAAAATAAAAAAGAGGTAAGGAGAGTGATAATGGAGTTTATAATAAATGTTGAGACCTTTAGCATATAGTAGGCAGGTCAGAAAAGGATGGGAAATCAGGTGAAATTAGGCAACGTACAGAGCATTTTGGAGTTAGAAACCAGGGCTCGCCTGGCCTGGATGAAAACACTTGGGGTGCCGGATGCCTCTGAGTGCCGAGATAAGTGGACTTGCAAGTCATGGTGAGGAACTTTAAACAAACTCATAACCAACCCTGACTCCAGCCTTTCCAAGAACACTTGCTCAGTGACTGAGTAGGGAGAAGTGGAAGAGGACTCCTGCGGAAGGAGGGCTGGTTTTCACCAAGAGCAGGTATAATAGAACCTTTTACTGTAAAACAGACCTAACTCCTTAGTAAATCTGGTTGATCTAAGGTTCTAATGCTGTCCTGGGGCCTGGGACCTGAGCTGCTCAGGGCTGGAGTAAACTCCAGACAAATGTGTGTGTGTGCGTGGTTAGGGAGGGGTGCGTGATGGAGGAAAAGGTGCTTCTGAAGTATCTTCCGTGTGCCTGTCCAGAGACAGCCTCTCAATACAGAACACAGCAGTGGCCTTTGGTGAAAGAGCTGTGATCTTTGTGAAGTCAGGTGGGGGTCACTAATACTGTTCTTTCTTAACACTGTTGTTGTTGTTCAGTTGCTAAGTTATGGCTGACTCTTTGAGACCCCATGGAAGGCAGCACGCCAGGCTTCCCTGCCCTTCACCATCTCCTGGAGTTTGTTCAAACTCATGTCCATTGAGTCGATGAAGCCAGCCACTCATGTCATCCTCTGTCTCTCCCTTCTCCTCTGAAGATTAGCATGCTTAAAGAAACTCTGGGGGAACCTGAGCAGCAGGGAATGAATGGTTTGGGGTTTGCAGACAGCTGTCCTCACCAGCAGCAAACCAACCGCTGCCAGGCCATGTGCAAGCGTGCAGTGTGGACTCCCACAAGCCCAGCTCCTAGTGTCTTCAGCCTCGTCTCTGAACATCCACTTCTAGTTCTTGCTCTAACAACACCTGGCTATTACTGGGGAGCGTTACTTCCCTTACAGGTCTTATAAATGGTCGTGGCCCACATCCCTCACACAAAAATAGAATCCCAGTCGCACCAGTGGCATGACAATGTGGATTATGGAGAATTTAAATATGAACTTCAAGGTGAAGGGTTTGCCACGGTTTTATTCTTCTGTTTTAGAAAGCTTTCTTTTCCTAATACATGTTGGCCAGAATACTTGCAGAAGTGACATCTATCTGCTGATTATCCATTTGAGAGCTTTCCTTAGCTTGTTTCACGTTATGTCAACAAAATAATGCTAACCTAGCAAAGCAGCCAAGGGCTTCCCAGGTGGTAAAGAATCCGCCCACAAATGCAGGAGGAACATGTTCAATCCCTGGGTAAGGAAGGTCATCTGAAGAAGAAAATGGCAATCTATTCCAGTATTCTTGCCCAGGGACAAGGAGCCTGGTGGGCTACAAAGTCCATGGAGTCACAAAAGAACTGGACACAGCTGAACGACTAAATAGCAACAACGGTAAAGCAATAAAGCCACAACCCGAGAAGCTGTTATCATCTGTCTCTGTCCTGAGGGTCTCACAGATGCGGCCATCTCCACATCTGGCCTGAATTTGACCGTCTAAATCATGACCGTTAATTTTCCCTACAAGATACCTTCATAGGGAGTTGGTAGTAAGCGTAATGAAGATGATTTTCAAAACCAGTGGATATATAAGGTGGGGACACGCCTTTCCTAACTGTTAGAGCTGAGACAGCCAAATCAAGAGTAGTACATGCAGAAATGTGCTTATACCTGTGCTACGAAGGCTTTTGTTCATAGATGTTAAAATTCATAGTAAACGCAAAGGTAAATGAACTGGGTGAATCTGTTGAAAATATTAATAAACACTTCATTAAGTAAATAAGGATGAAAGCAAACTTTGCTCTTCTAGGGTTACAGCTTTACATGTACATCTAATAGCTGTTCAAGTTATTTAGGACTTATAGTCTCAAACTTGGAATTATTAATTAGGGGAAAGTGCACCTCTAAGAACAGCGAGCCTGAAACAACGGAGGAACGAACTCTGTGGACGATTTCTCTGTGGGCAGGCGCTGCTGATGGCCCCATATGCTTGCTTCATCGCTTCGTGAATATAGGAAGCTTTCCAGGTTACATGTTCAGCCCCATGTGTCTATTTTAGTTGGATTTGGGTAGAATGACAGGATTTAACTTTTAAGGAGAAGTGAACACTTCATTTTTAGCAACACTGTGTTGGAGGCGGATGAACCCGATCACGAGGGGCCCCGTGTGCAGTCACTCTGCCAGGTGGCTCTCATCGGGGTGTTCATTGTTGCGAACCCCGCTATTTTTGCCTGAGGTTTGAAGCCAGGACTTCACAGGATTCCCTGCTGCACAGCTCAGTTCTTCCCATGCACAGAGCAGATGGGTGAGGCAGAAGAACATCCCCACCTCGGAGGTAACAAGGAAGCATTCCAGAGACCAGTGACGGTGCTGCTCTTCGTTGGAGGAAACGCTAATTGGAGGTGGCGAGTGAAAGTTAGAGCTGAAAATTGGACTTGGCTTATGAGCCGCTGGGAAACTTGTTAGAGGTTTTATCACCACATTTTGATAAACAGAAACAAAATGTTCACATTAAAAACATGACTCAATTGTTTCCAAGTTAGCTTAGAACACAGGCCTCAAGGGTAAGCACAGGGGTCACAAGATCCTTTCTTAATGTTTAGAAGTAACGTGATCATTTGTATTAAAATACTACCAAGTCATCTGGATTCTTGGAATTTCCACTAAATTCTAACTGACATAGATAGCAGACTTAGGTCTTCTTTCCTGATTTCTCTGGCTGTACCCTGGTACGGCTTCACTGCGGCAGTTACTGTATTGTCTTATATTCTTGTGCCTCTTTTTTTTCCTCTTGCTGTTTCACTTTCTTCTGGGAAGAGACCATGTATTTTCATCATTATATCCCTAGAACTGAGTCCAGAGCCCCAAAGTCAAAAGTTAAAACATGACAGAAAGAAGCAGCCAACATTCCTTCTAGCAGCGGTCAAGGATGGTCATAAAAAATAAAGATAATTTATAGTTTTGGACTAAACTGAACAGTGTTTTTCAACTACAGGCCTTCCCCAGTTATAGATTTATTTAGTTTACCATTAAAATTATCTATGTGGGTTTAAGTAAACAGACTTTGAATCAAGTCTTTGCCCACCATTCTCATTACAAGTTGAGCATTGCTGCTACAGGCACAAAATGGGGATGGTGGTATGTGAGGGGATTTTGCTGAAGAATATGTTTCATGGTTTTGAGATAATTAGAGAAGAGGAAAGACTCTGCCTGCAATGCAGGAGATCCAGGTTCGATCCCTGGGTTGGGAAGATTCCCTGGAGTAGGGCATAGCCACCCACTCTAGTATTCTTGCCTGAAGAATCCCAGGGACAGAGACGCCTGGCAGGTTATAATTCACTGGATGGCACAGAGTCGGACAAGACTGTCAACTAAGTGCCAGACCCGCCCCTTTGCCCACTCTTCCTCTAGTTCCCATTCCCATGGCTTGGAGCTCTCTTTATTTCTGTCTCTCTGGGAATCTCAGTTAATTTCTACTCTGATATATTTCACTTTTTACATTATAGAAAGTTAGAAATTGCATTAAATATGCAACCACGACTATTTTCAACATGGAATGTAACTGTACACACGGTAAACAGCAAGAGATACATCCTTAATTATAATTTTAAAACCGGGAAAAGCTCATAGCTATATTTAACAACTCTAATGGTTTCTTTGAATGGAGGTCTGTCATTAAATGTATTATTCATAATTACACTTTTCATCACGATGGAAATTTATTTTAATCTAACAAGTGATAGAACTGTAAACGCATGTAGCTTGCAAAAAGTAAACTCTGTCACTTGTTTCATCAGCAGAGATCAGTGGGAGCCCAAGTGGCACCGGATGTGCCAAGCAGACCAAACTAACACTGCCAGGACTCTGAAATCTAACTGGTCACTGGGCCTGCAGAGCCCACAGGAGTAGACTATGACCTGTTTGTCAAAACGAAAAAGCTGACTGCCTGATAAAATTTTAAAAATTCAAACGAGACTAATAGTTTCCTAACATAATGTCCAAAATGTCCTAGATACAATTGAGAAATCACCCATCATACCAAGAATTAGGAAAACTACAACTTGAGTGAGAAAAGAAGGTGAACTGATATCACCAACTCAATCTGAGCTGAATCATATTTTTAAACTATCTGACAAAGATTTAAAGTACCATCATAAAATGATGGTACTCAAATTCTCTTGAGTAAAAGGAAAAATAGACAATATCAGCAAAGAATTAGATGATAAAATATGGAAATTATAAAACTGGAAAATAAAATAGGAGAAACAATCAATTCTCTGGATGGGCACAATAGTGGAGAGGAGATGAAAGAGAATAAAATCTGTGAATTTTGAGGACAGATCAATAAAATTTACCCATTCTAAACAAAAAAGAGGGAAAATTAACAGAACTCAGGAATCTGTGGAAAAATAGGAAAAGACACAGTTTACATTATCAAAGTTGCAGGAGAAGAAAAAGAGACTAGGGCTGAAAGAGCAATAAAAGAAAAACTTGGCTAAAGACATCCTAAATTTGGCAAAAGACATACATCCACAGATTTGAAAAGTTGAGTGAATTTCAAATTGGACATCCACAGATTTGAAAAGTTGAGTGAATTTCAAATTGGAAAAAAAATAGACACAGAGATACATTCGTAAATAAAATTCTGAAAACGAAAGATAGAGTTGAAGGTGTTATCACTCCATTATTTTTCTCTGCAAGGCGTCAGAGAAAAGATGCGCTACCTACAGGGGACCATGAATTTCAATGACAGTGGATTTCTTATTGGAAAACAGAGTGCAGAAGGAAGAGATGTATATTTCTTCAAATGCTTAAAGAAAAGAATTGTCAACCATGAATTCTATATTCAACAAACTATCTTCCAGGAATACATGGGCAATAAAAACTTTCTCAAATAAAAACTAAAAGAACTGTCACTAGCACACCAGCTCTTAAAGAAAAGGTAAAGGAAGGTCTTTGAGCAGAAGGAACTGGTAGCACACGAATCGTGAGGCGAAAGGCAGAAAGAAAGAACAGTGGAGAGGGCAGGAAACAGAACACAACCCCCTTCTTTTCATAAACTGTCTAAATTACATGTAATGTTTAAAATAAGAATCAGAATACCATCTTATCCTCAAGACAATGATACTTTAAAGTGGGGAAGATAAAGAGACCTAAACGGAAAAAGAGTTTTCCTCTGCCTCACCCAAAACTGTAAAATGTTAATACCAACGGCTATGAATTACATGTGTGCACTGTAATAGGCAGAAAAACCATATCGTGTATATGAAAAATAGACAGCACATCTAAAACAATAGGACTAAGTCAAGATGAAAACCTCAAAAAATGGTCAAGTATCCCGTAGAAAGCTAAGGAAACAGAAACAAAGAAATCAAAGAGAAAACAAATAATAAAGTGGCAGAGTTTACCCCAACCACATCAATAATTACGTCCAGGTAGATAGTCTAAATATATCAACTAAAGAGCAGAGATTGAAAAACAGTTTTTAAAAAGCATCACGCAATAATATGCTTTTTATTATGACATTTAAAAGAAACTCACTTCAAATTAAACGACAAAAGAGTTGAAAGTATAAGGATGGAAAAAGGCGTACTGTATAAATATTAATATTTTTAAAAGGCAGGAGCATGATTGTTCATGTCGAAAATAGAATTGAAAAAAAATCCTAGAACTAATAAATGATTATAGCATGGTATCTGAGCACAAGGTTAACATATAAAAGTCAAAAGTCAATTGCTTTCCTACATAACAGCAGTGAACACATGGAATTTGAAATTAACAACACAGTACCGTTTATAGGGGCACTCCAAAAACAAAATACTTAGGTATAAATCTAACAAAATATGTATAAGATATATTTAACAAATTATGTATAAGACGGATATGAGTCAGCTTACAAAGGGGCTTCCCAGGTGGCTCAGTGGTAAAGAATCTGCCTGCCAATGCAGGTGAGGAGAGTTCGATCCCTGGGTTGGGAAGATCCCCTGGAGAAGGAAATGGCAACCCACTCCAGTGTTCTTGCCTGGGAAATCTCATGGACAGAGAAGCCTGGCAGGCTATAGTCTGTGGGGTGGCAAAGAGTCAGACAGGACTGAGCGACTAAACACGCTTGTGACCTTGAATCACCATCTGAAGGACAACTGATTCTGAGAACCCTCTTTGGAAGTCACATGAGTGGAAAGTGAAGCCATACTTAGGGCAGCCCAGGACTTCTTAGCTCATGTAGAAGCTGCTCCTCAAAATCAAGGCCAACACACTTTCCTGGGGCATTTTATTGCCTCTCTTGTTCAGATCTGCTAATAAATCGGTCAGCCATGTTCCTTCATCTGATGAGGCAACATGAGCAGAGGCCTCTGACTTTGATAGAATCTCTTTATAACCTTACACCCAAGAAAAAACATTTATAACTCGCTTACCCTGTTTCAAGAAGAACTTACAGTGCTTAACAAAATCACTTACACTACACCAAGACCACACGGTTCAGAAGATACAAGAAAATAAGGCGACTAAGAAGAGAAACAGAACAATCGATTGCTCCTTAAGAAACAGAACAGGAAATGTGAATAATCCCAGGGGTGGGGTTAATACAGAAATGTGTTATCAGAAAAACCTATATGCTTGTAGAACCCACTTTTACCCTATAAGATTTCCAGCATCTTACATTGTTGGGAAATGTGATGTATTGCAAGATTTATTTCTTGCTTTTTTTCATTTATCAAGATTTATTTGCACACCTTTTACTAAGCGGAAAAGCACGTAAGCTGGAAGCTATTCAGGAAGAACGATACTGTTCCTGACGTTGACACTGGCGAGACTTTTCTCCTATGTGTTTTCACAGAGGGGACAGTGAATCAGGACATTCTCTACAGCAACTTTATCGCAAACACTGCCAAGAAACAAAGGTCATTGCACATAAAAACTGAGACGTTAAAAGAAAGGGAATACTAAGTGTAAATAGACCCATCTCCCCCTTTTTTCTTATTCCTTATTTACTTTTCTTAGACACCCCCAACAGCAGCTGAAATATTGCTCTCAGATATCACTGGATCCATTGAGAGAGAAATAAGGTAGAAATCTAGGTTGGAATTAGTTTTCTCAGCGGTATCTATGCGACTGTAGGTAATCGCTGCTGCTGCTGCTGCTGAGTCGCTTCGGTCGCGTCCGACTCTGTGCGTCGCCATAGACGGCAGCCGGCCGGGCTCCCCCGTCCCTGGGATTCTCAAGGCAAGAGCACTCGAGCGGGTTGCCATTGCCTTCTCCAGGTAATTGCTACTCATCATCAAATACAGGACTGTCTCCAAGCTTCTGAAAAGTTTCAGAATTGGGAACAGACACAAACACAACTGTTCATGCAAATTTCCACTGGGTTTAGAGTAAGAATACTGTAGAATAAGACAGAGTCCTTTAAATTTGATATGGGGAACAACTTTTGCTATAGAATAGTTGATTACTTGAGACTAGATCATTGTTCTCAGTGTAAATATAAGTACGCTGACTTTTTAAGCAAATCTGAATAACATAAAATGTAACATCATTATAAAATTTAATGACACAAAAATTCTAAACTTTTCTCTTTCTAAGGTGAAGAGCTTGAGTTGGCTTCTAATTCCCCAGGATAAAGTATACAAGTATTTCCCCTTTTTACGCCTCTTCTACCCCCCGTCTTTAACATTTTCCTCATGATCTGAGGAATTAGGATAGGTGAGATGAGGTATTTTCCAGGCCCACAAGGGGGGACGCTTTGCACCAGGGCACCGCTCTCTTGGTGAACGCACGATCCGCTGGCAAATGCTAGAAAGGCAAAGTGTCTCCCCGCGCCGGGCCTTA